>CM062292.1:343482838-346426014 GCA_031216915.1 Pictodentalium vernedei | reverse complement strand
GGGGGGAAGGGGGGGGTACACATGTAAAAGTGGAACTAATATGTCTAACATAAATATATTATTGGAGAGACTGGCTGCCAGCCAAACTCAGCCTTACAGAGAGGGCTTAACCAAGGCTTAAAGTGCCTCCAGATTGGCTCTCATGGCTCCAAAAATTGAAAAATTTCCTGGGGGAGGGCCCGGACTTCCATTCATTGGGGGAGAACATTCCATCTCACCCAACAGAATATTACCAGCCCCCCCCCCCCCATTCCACCCCTCCCCATTCCATGATCCTGGCTATGCCACTTCCCCTCCCTCCCTCCCCCCCCCCCCCCCCCCCCCCCCCCCCCCCCCCTGCATTCAAAGGAATTGTATAAAAAATAACATTCTCTATCAGTCGCGTCAAATAAATATATCCCAGCCCAACCCCCCCCACACCCCCCAGTGCCCCCACCCACCCCACCCACCCCCCACCCCCACCCCTTTCATTCCCAGATTCAACCTACCCTGTAATTTGTGTTGTCCCACCCCACTTCCAAAATTGCAGATCGGTGATGCCAACCCTGACCCCACCCTTACACACACACCTTGACATTCCTGCATTCGTTCCCACCCTCTAATTCTGATTCGAATCGTATCCCGTTTTACACTCCAATTTCGTGACAGTGTTTGTTTTGTTTTGAAAGGTGCCTCATGTTTACTTAAAATTGCAGAAGCAAGAAGCAGAAGGAACTCTAATGTTAAATTTTTTCAGTAGATTTCTCTCACGGGATCTCAAAAGGGTGTTCTCACACGAACCGATTTTGTATGAGCTAAGCTTGAATAATTACGTGGGCCTAGTTTTCTTATGAACCGAATTTGTGTTGGACCGAGTTCTTGCATGGACCGACTTTGTTTTGGTCGCTTCTCCTGTATTCCGAATTTCCCCAACATTGTTACATGTACCGTAACCCTCACCACCGCAGCTGAACACACATCATTTATTTGACAGATCCGCACCAATGAATAAATCAAATTAGCATTTTTTAGCCCATGCTCTTTTTTACTTTTAACGCATTTGGACACACTGTTTGGCATCGGCATTATTTCTGCCGAAACAAAACAAAATCACCTCGGCTTTTGCCTCGGCACTGCCGAATGCCGACGCCAATTGCAAGGGCTGTTATGGCCCTTTGTTATGAAAATATCCTGTAATTCTTGTTTATGGCATAACAGGGAGCAAATGCCCGGAATCGCATCGCAAAATGCGATACAATATCCACACATAGCGATGCAAGTTTAGGTCTATGATCGCATTTCCGAAATCTGTTAACTTTGCACGCTTTCGCATTCACCAGCGGGGAAGCCGGAAGAGTCTCCTCCATGACGTATCATGGTTATTTTTAATGGGACATCTGACGTCAAATTACTCTATATAGACTATATAGAGTAGTTTGACATCTGATGTATTAGAATATGACTCCTGACCTGAGCCTTGCTCACCTTCAGTTAATTACAGTACTACATATTAGATGTACATGAGACAGAACCGAAGACACGCCGCGTGTGTGTATACATGCATTTTCAACTCACTGCCCGTGACGTGGGCCAGTGAGTTGAAAATGCATGTGTACACACGGTGACATGAACAATATTACACATTTTGGGTCGATCAATGAGTGAATGTCATTCATTTGTTCAGACCCCCTCTGGGAGACAATTGTGCTGTACACATGTGCAGTTGCACCTGTTACCAAATATTGACCGGTATTTTCCAAAACGCTTCCACGTTTTGGGAAATCTCTAACTCAATATTTGGTAACAGACATAACTGCGCATGTGTACAGGTAAATCGATGGAGCAACTATTCTTTTGATTCAAGGGATTATTTATCGAAAAACCGAGGGTAATGTGAACGTTAAAATTTTACAGAATACGATCAACTTGGAAGTACCTAATTTGCGGCATCCCTGATGTGTTCGCAATCTGAGTTGTGCTTGTCCAAATGATTATCGAGGCGTGAATACAATTGCTCGTCCCATTTAAACTGCTGGCACATTTCCGGGCACGAGTGCAATGGTGCACCTTTCCTGCATAGGCCTGAATCCCTAATAAAGTTGATTCATTCCTCTCTCATCTGATCACATAACATTTTTTTATGCTCTCAGAATCAACAAGAATGCATCTCCTGTCCTCTGAAATTTCAAATTTTCCTAGACCCCCCCACCAACGAGAGGGGGACACCCGCCTCTCGGGTTCTCACCCCCAGCGAACTGCTTCGCGGGTTCGGATGACACTTCACGTCATCTGCTGTGATCGTCAAGAAAAAACTGCTATGCAAAATTTTCAAAACAATTTGCTCCCTGCATAACTTGAACAATAGTTAACAAATTTCAATTTTTTTGTTATATGTCTCTATGGAAACAAGATCTATGTCAAGTTGGATGACCAGCAATATCTGATTAAAATTATGGGGGTTATTGCCCTTTGTTTAATAGACAAGAGGCCCCATGGGGCCTGAAGCGCTCATCTTGAACAGAACACAATATAAACAGAGTCGAAGAATGAGTCTACATTAAGCAGTTCATTTCCATAGGATACACTGTCAATCCTTGAGCCCAGCAAGAGTGACAAAAATAATCCGGGCATCATGCCTCTTCTGCAGTTGATCATAATGTAAAATGTAGAGCTCCCCTATGAAGCCCCTTGATACAACCTATGTAGATTAATCTTAGTTACTCACCTCTAGAGGGTACTGAATACAAAATTTTTAATTCTTCAGCAACATGGCCAATTCCAGCTCCCATAGGGAGCCCAAATATTAACCCAGGCTCTTGATTTGAACACAGTTGAATCTGACTTCCCTAAAGATGTTGTGTACCAAATATGAAGGCATTTTGACTGTTGGATCTGAAGAAGAGAAATTTTAAAGAAATTTCTTCATATTGCACTAAGTTAAAATTTGGGCTACCATAGCAAGCCCAAATATAAACCCAGACTCTCGATTTGAACAAACTTGAATCTGACTCCCCCCCCCCCCCCCCCCCCCCCCCCCCCCCCCCCCCCCCCCCCCCTCCCAGAGATGTTGTATACCAAATATGAAAGCATTCTGACTAGTGGATCTGAAGAAGATTTTTTTGAAGAAATTCCCTCATATTGTATTAAGTTATATTTCAGGTTCCCATATGGAGCCCAATTATTAACCCAGGCACTCGAATTGAACAAACTTGAATCTGATCCCCTAGAGATGTATGCCAAATATGAAAGCATTCCGCCTGGTGGATCTGAAGAAGAAGATTTTTAAAGAAACTTCCTCATATCGCACTAAGTAAAAATTTGGGCTGCCATAGTGAGCCCAAATATATACCTAGGGATCTGATTTGAACAAACTTGAATCTGACCCCTCTAGAGATGTTGCATACCAAATACCATTCTGCTTGGTGGATCTGAAGAAGAAGATTTTTGAAAATTATCCCCCGTATTGAACAAAGTTAAAATTTGGGCTTCCATGAGAAGCTCAAATTTTAACCTAGGGACTTGGTTTGAACATTCTTGAATCTGACCCTCATACTAATGATTTTTAAAGAATATTCCCATATAACCCTATGTTGAAAATTCAGGCTCCTATATTGAGCCCAAAGGTGAACCAATGGGCTTTATTTTAACAAACTTGTATCAAACCCCCCTATGAGTGTTGTGTTGTATGCCGAATATCAAAAGATTCTGATGATTGGTATTGGAGAAAAGCTTTTTTAAAATTTTTGCAAATATGCTGACTCAGCATTTTTTTCGATGCCCATTGCAGAACACCCTAACATAACGTTTTTTTTCCATTCAATTTTACTGGTCTTAAGGATACTTCATACCAAATAACAGCTCTCTGTTCTCTGTGGTTTTGGAAATATGGGCGCTTGAAAATATTTCTATTTTTAGCTCCCAGGGTTCCCATGGGGATGCGAACATTTTTTTTTTGGCATGTGTCAAGTACTTATGACCCAATAAATACCACATACTAAATTTGGTTCAAACTGGACCATCGGTTCAAAAAATAGAAATTTTGGACGGGGCCAAAAATCTTACCCCTCCCATTGCAAAGCCAAATATTGCTTCACGAACTTCGTTGAATAAACTTGATTCTACACCTCAAAATGAAGCTCCATAACAAATATCAAGTCATTGTACACACTGCTTCATGAGAAGAAGATTTAAAAAATATTTTGGAGTTTTCTCTCCTACTCCCTTCCAATGAGGCTGGGCATGTTGAGTTGAACAAAAATGCAATGCCGCTTTGGGCCTGTCACTCACACAAACTTTCACTTGAATTGGCCCAGTGGCTTTGGAGGAGAAGACCAAAACATGGTGTTGACGGATGATGGATGGACGACGGACGGAGAGCGATGAGATTATCTCAGCTTGACTTTGTCAAGATGAGCTAAAAATATCGTGTAATGCTTGTTTATGGCATAACTTGAAGAATAGTTGACGAATTTCAATTCTTTTTGGTATATGTCTCTATAGCAACAATGTTTACATCAAATTCGATGACCAGCGATATCCGATGAAAATTATGGGAGTTATTGCCCTTTGTTTAATAAAAAATATCATTTAATGCTTGTTTAAGCAGTAAACAACACAGTCGTATAAATTATATTTTTTCTTCAATTTATTTTAATGAACTATGCATATATACACATTCAAACATTTTGACCCTTTGAGGTGATTCGGTCTGCTTCACAATACAGCGTAGAATTAGGAGAGCACCACGATGTGGTATCATCGAGTGTGACCGAGGTATGAAAACTGCAGTGTCACACAGAGACATGTTATTGAACTAGTACCTAGTTGCAAAGTCCACAATGGGTGAAGATTAGTATTGCAGCCTAGGTAACTGAAATGAATTGGGGAGACGATGCTGAGAACACAAAGTATTGTCGGCATTACAGCGGCCAAAGAAGGATTGTGAAACAAGCCGAAGCTCCCCAAATAATGAGAAAGAGAGTGGGAAAAAGGCACATGGAAGGAAGAGATGAACCGATCGGTCACACAGGGCAGGAAATAAAACCAGGAAAGAATGTCTGAAGCACATGTGGAATGTGCACACCCCCACACCATGAAGAGTTTGTGGACACTGAAATAATGGAACAGTACTGAGTCTATAAAACTGCATGAGAGCAGCGTCCACGAGACGATTGCACCAGCACAAGATCTCTATCCACTGGAAAACAGGATCCACAGAAGATGCACGCACACAGAAAAATACACACACAATCCAGGAAACCACAAATGGCATTATTATGGCCATTTGACACAGAAATGCATGTCCACAATAGAAGGCACACAGCTGGGACACAGGAATTATTGTTACCTGTGCTTACAAACACATGGGCAGAAGACTACTAGGCACACACAAACAGATACAGACAGCCAGAATGAGAAAGAGAAATGCAACAATAATCGCATGCACCCAGACAGAAATGTGACAAGGCTGGGGTGGGATGGGCATAGTTGGATAATAGAAAGGGACAGTGGAGGAAAAACAGAGAAAAAGTTAAACACGGCGCTCATGTCGGCGCAGAACACGAATTGGACATGACAACTCGCATCCATATGGCCCTCTGCGCATGCATGACACCGTGGCTGTGAAGACAGTAGCAAGAACAATCCGACAACCGCCAACAAGGAGACCCGGGCCAGGGTTTATCGTGCATACAGGTGCAACACAATGTGCAGGCTTGCACAGGAGACCACATGTATTGTACATGACAACAGCGACATACACATGTGGCCGCTTTGCAAGCCTGACATTACCACCTGGAACAGAAAGAGGGTCGACAGCGGAGCAACAACTGACAAGCACCACCTAAAAAGTGTTGATTGAGGGGTCCTGAATATAAGTGGCTGCAAAGCCTGTGATGAACACAACGCTCATGCCCACACAGGACACCACCTGTACATGACAGCAGTCATGCACACGTGACCCTATGTGCACACATGACACTGTGTCCTGGAACATGCATGGGCAAGAGTAGCAATATATAGCGCCAACCTAACAGCTTGATCAAGTGGTCATAAACATGAGCAGCAGCGACAAAGCATGTGCTCATGCCTGCCCAGAACACCACATGTACAGGACAACAGCCCTCTGCCTGAATGACACTGAGACCTTGAACATAAATATATTGGGAGTAACAACCTTATGACCACCAACCTAATGTCTTGATCAATTGGTCTTTGACATGAGTGGCTGCTGCAGATGTCGCTGCACCTATTCTAAATGAGTGACCATTGTAGTGGGAATCAGGGAGGCAAACAAGGGAGAGGAGCACTTTCAATGACTGGATAAAAAGAGTGTGAGTGACGGGAGACCCATTTGAAAGACAAAAAAGAGGTGTGTCAGAGCAGAAGGAAGTTGATGGTTTGAGCGCAAAATAAGCCAGGAGACTGCGGACAAGACAAACATCATGCCCAGTCCAATAGAGCTGAATGGTAACTTAGAGGCCTTCAAGTGAAGCAAAAGGACTTGATCTGTCAAACGATATTGGATGTCACCCACACAGAGACAACAGGCTGGGTTGAAATGCAGACTATGGGTAGTAAATTTACCACATCTTAGAAAACCGAAAAATGCAATGCAGCAAGCAGCTTCCATTGAGGAATCAAAGTACGGATTATGAAAACCCCTGCAGAGGGCATGACATATCTGTCGCAAAATGCTAAAAGTGATAGGTAAACGATGGGTGGTAGAGGGTTTCTGTAAACGCTTAATACCATGCAGAAACATCTGCAATCGCGCGAGCTGTGAATCATAGTGTGTGTAAATGGAGCCAGGATGCAAAAACAGAGGCAGAAATAGTGAATTCCAGCAATGTACAATTTTATAGTATGGTAAGAAAGAGACTTAACGGCATGACAATAGGCTGCGTATGTCAGAAGGATGTCTTCGAAACTTCTGAAGGAAATCTGCTGGGTAAAAGGAGTATCTGATACGAGGTACAGAAGTCTTGAAAATGATGTAGCGCTGATGTATAAGTGTGTAGAGTGCTGTCGCTGACAGAAGCCTGACACACCACCTTCCTTATCAGGTTCAATTGAGTATCACTGCTGAAAGTTAGCTAGTGCAACAGATCTCGGTGCAGCTTCTGGAGCCAGATGGTGGAATGCCCGAAAACGAGAAATAAGATTAGCGATAACATTCTGCTTTTCAGGGACATGTTTTGCATAAAACATGAAATTGTTAGTTACTGCACACCACGTTAACCAAAGCATTAATTTCATAAAAAAAGTATGGCAGTAAGAGTGTCAACATTTTCGTAAAATGTGTACCGTGGCCATATTGTCACAGTGAAAAACAATACGTTTTCTACTCCACAACTGTCCCCATAGAATGGCGGCCACCACAATGGGATATAATTCTAACAAGGTCATAGAAAATTTGTCCTGACAGTGTCGGCGCTCTAAAAAAAACTCGAATGATCACTTCCCCTAAAACCAAGCTCCCTGGAAATAGCCACCATAGCCCACCGAGGAGGCCGCATCTGTGTACAGATGAAAGTCTGGTGCATGGGTGAAAGCATTCTCAAGAAATAAAGAAACCCCATTCCACCCAGTGAGAAATTCTTTCCACATATTCAGCTCAGATCGACAGCTATGATTGAGGTATACAAAATGGTGCCGTTTTTTTTGCTTCAACGGACAGCGTTAACAAATGCAGTATGAACGACCTACCTGGAATAATGACTCAACAAGCATAACTCAAATGACCAAGAAGACTCGGCAGTTCAACCTTCTTTCACTTGGACCATGCAGTAAGGTTAGAGATGATCTTTTGAATGCGTTGTATTTTCTCGAAAGGAAGGCAGGCTTCCATTTTGTCAAGAGTCGAGAATAATGTCAAGAAATTCCAGAGAGGTAGCTGGACCAAATGTTTTGTGGCCAGCAATTGGAATATTGAGTTTACGAAAAATCATAGTCAACAAGGCCATAGTCCTGAAAGACTCACCATCCGGGCAATCTATGGTTAGAAAATCATCAAGTAAATGCAGAATATGTGAAATATTGTAATAGTGTTGTGCAATCCAACATATAGCAGTAGATAGTTGGTCAAAGATTTTGGGACTTGAACGACTTCCGAAAACTAGGCAAACAAAAAAATAATACTGGTCCTTCCAGTTTATCCCATAGAAATTCCACAGGGATGGGAGTATAGGCAACAATTTAAAAGCATCAGTGATGTCGGTTGTCCACATCTAGGCCCTGGAACCTAATTGGCAGATTAATTTAATGGCGTCATCAACCCGAACATAGGAGAGGGAAAACGACTGTTTGTCAGTAAGGTCATTCATGCTTGGTGTGTTCACATTATCATGAGGAGCCGAGAGATCAACAATTAATCTTTTCTTGTGAGAATATTTTCCTTTAGCTATGCCAATGGGGCTAACACGGTATGTAGGAAAGGGAAGGGAGCTGTACGGGCCAAAGAGGTAACCCTTTTCTAGTTCTGTCTGAATAAGAGAATCGACAACTAAGGGTTGGTCGAGGGCAGATCTGTGATTCTTACATTCGAAGGATGTGGAAGGGATACTGCTAAGTCCAGTGTGGAAACCATTAGAGAATCCATCTGGGAGATAGTTTACAAACATTTTATCTGAATGCATCCATCATTCATGGGAAAGTTGTGCAATATTGATGGGAGTAGTTGCTGAACTGAAATCTGTGCTTAACATTCTCTTGGAATTGTTAGGGACCGACACCAGTTTTTCCCAAGTGAAATCCAAGTTGATAAAACTGGAGTGTCACTATAACATTGATGTGGAGGGGAGACATCAGTTAGCACATGAAAACTGTCACATGTTGAAGCCAATGGTTGTGAAGTCACCAACACTGGAATAGCAGTTGGACCGTGGAAAGATGTTGAGAAGATGTCACACCAGTACTGGACCCTGGCACCCCATCTGTAGCCATCTTGTCAATAAATGTATTGCAAGATTGAGAACAGTGGAGGGTCAAGTCATCCTGTGAGAGTGGTACATGTAGTCATTTCTGATTACCAGTCACTTTGCAGTTAACGGAAGAATGTCGCCCTTTACATTGTAAACATATATGTACCAAATTACACGAAGGTCGGCTACATCCTTTTGATGCATTGTAATTATTACAGATTTCCTTTCTCATGTGTGTCACCCACTGTTGAGCCTGGGCATCCAATGTATTTTTGGAAGGCCTCCTAGTATTCAACCCAGAGGGCCTAAAAAAATAAGATGTATCAACCTGGGGACAAAACTCAGCGGTGTGGTATTCCAAGTTGCAAATCCGACAGCATAACATTTGATGGCCAGCAAATATAGTACTAAAGAACGTGGTATCCCACTTACTCCAGTCTACTTTCTTTTTATTGTATAGCAATTGATTGGCTGCCTGAGCTGCAAAAGCTTTGTGATATGAGTAAAAAAGTGTACCCCCAAATTGTTGAGCCATTTCAACAATTTCATTTTCGTATGCATCCAGCTCCACGCACCGTGTCAGGTAATGTTCACAGATGACAGATTTATATGTTGTAAATGCTGTTATAAGTTCGCCAAGTGAGAGTTGTCAAGGCAACCTAGGGTCAAGACATAAATTAACTTGTCCGTCACCTGTATTGACCAGACGCTGTTGAATACCATAATGCGGTATCAACAAACAAGCTAAATTAACATTTTTAGCTCAACTTTGGCAAAGCCAAATTGGAGGTATTGCCATGGTCCGTCGTCCATCTGTCCCACCGTACACACGGCTCAGACTAGAGGCCATATTTATGAACCGATCTTTACGAAACTTCTTGGATACCTTTGTTATCACTGTGAGACGAGAACGAGTGTTTTTGGGTCTGGTCCAAAATTTAAGATGGCCGCTATCAGCCATTTTGTACCAAAATTAGGCGCAATCAGATTTTTGCGCAGAACTTCCATATGAAAGCTTCCAATTTGAATAATTTTTATGAATGAATGTTTAGTACCATGGGATACATCACATATAATACGTGTTTTTTTCTCGTGCGTAAATTATGCAAATTAGACTAACTTTGATTTATTTAGTGTTACTTTCAGCACTGTAAGTGCTAATGCCAATACGGCTCGAGCTAGAGGCCGTATTTATGAACCAATCTTTACGAAACTTCTTGGGTACCTTTGTTATCACCGTGGGATGAGAACGAGTGTTTTTGGGTGCGGTCCAAAATTCGAGATAGCCGCCAGCAACCTTTTTGTACCAAAATTAGGTGCAATCAGTTTTTTGTCCAGAACGTTTGTATGAAAGTTCTGATTTGAATAAATTTCTGTATGCATGTTTAGTAACATGGAATACATCACATATAATACAGGTTTTCCCGTGCAAAAATTATGCAAATTAGATGAACTTTGATTTATTCAGTGCTACTTATACACAGTAAGTGTACATGTCAATACGGCTCGGGCTAGAGTCTGTATTTATGAACCGATCTTCACGAAAATTCTTGGGTAACTTTGTTATCACCTTGGGATGAGAACGAGTGTTTCTGGGTGCGGTCCAAAATTCAAGATGGCTGCCAGTGGCCATTTTGTACCGAAATTAGGTCCAATCAGTTTTTTGTACACAACTTCTATATGGCTCAGGCTAGAGGACGTATTTATGAACCGATCTTTACGAAACTTCTTGGGTACCTTTGTTATCACCGTGAGATGAGAACGAGTGTTTTTCGGTGTGGTCCAAAATTCAAGATGGCCACCAGCAACCTTTTTGTACCAAAATTAGTGCAATCAGTTTTTTGTACAGAACTTCTGTATGAAAGTTCTGATTTGAATAAATTTTTGTAGGAATGTTTAGTAACATGGAATACATCACAAATAATACATGTTTTTTTCTCGTGCAGAAATTATGCAAATTAGATGGACTTTGATTTTGATTTGTTCAGTGCTACTTATACACAGTAAGTGCACATGTCAATACGGCTTGGGCTAGAGTCTGTATTTATGAACTGATCTTCACAAAACTTCTTGGGGTACCTTTGTTATCACTGTGCTATGAGAACAAATATTTTTGGGTTCAGTCAGACCCACTCTGGGACTCAAAGATTTCTTTTCTAGTTTAGCATCTAACTGTTGCCCACCTTTACAATACTTTACCTACACTTTTGTTACAGGCTACGGTCAGCATTTATGTACAGACCGTTACAATACTTTACATGTACCTTTGTTATCATGTCATTACCTAGATGTTTGTCATTGCTGTGTCACATACTATACATGTACATGTCTTAAACAAGTTGAGCTACAGTGTCATTGACACTTTCATTTCCAGATAAAATTTGAGTACGTAAAGCTGGGGACACAGTGTCTATTTTTGTAAAGAATTTGGGTCTGCACCTTGAGAAGCCAGAAGTGAAGAAACTGGCGTTGATGTTTCTATCGATGTTGAACTTGAAAGAGGAATTTCCAAATCCACAAGGAAAGTTTCTGGATTAGAAGTAGAGAATTTTGCCATTTTTTTCCAAATTCAAAGCTTGCAGGAAAGATGAAACTGATTCTTATAATTGCGACAAAATTCCTGAAGGTGTGTAATGAAGGTTCGTTGTGGTAATTCTCTGCTTGACCTTGACACGTCGGCGGAAACAGCCCTTCCGGATGCCATAATGGGAGGAATTAACTGCTCAACAGCAGAATGATCATCGATATGTATGGGAGATGTCGACTTACTAGATACGTCATCCAAATACAACTGGATAAGAATCTATTTCTTCAGTCCTGTGGGTACAACAAAGCCATTGTTTGACAATTGTGTCTGTAATTGGCCGTTGTCCAATTTTCCGGAATTGCGTTATCCCAACTTTGCGAGCCAGTTTATCTTTTTATAGATTCTGACACACTCCTGTTTGCATTTTTTGTACTGTCTGATACTTTCGTTTGTGACTGTGTCACAAGCTCCGTATATGGAAGCTGACGTTGCCGTGTTTTTGGCTGTTTTGTCGGGCTCATAATTGAACTGTAACTTGAAAGTCCAGCAAAAAACTTGAACAAAAAATGTCTCCTACACATAATATCCTCAGAACAGTGGCTTAAATAGTCAGCAGGTGATGTTACTGACACTGCATACTCAGTCGTCAACCGAATGAAACTGAAAGTACCGGTATATGTTTGTTGACTGTTGTTTAATCGTGAAATGTTTGACAAAGCAAATTACTTAACTGACTGAACAGACTGTCTGTGTATTTCAAAAAATGAGCACAACTGATTTGGTCTAGCTGGGACTTGGTATATACAAGCAACTTTTGCAGTTCCCATGTCCATATTTGGTCATACCTCCTTGTAGTTTTCCTGGAAACGTTTACCTGGAATACCCATATCACAACTCTGGAATGTCACCAGTAACACATGACAATGGAAGGATTGTTCAGGTCTGCAGAAAAATACCATTCTGCAGCCTGCAAGACTGAGTCATCTTGGAGGCAACAAATGGTAAAATTCAACAACCAAGGAAAGCCCATTATTAACATTAGAATATCTTCACAGAACTTAGTTAAATTTATAGAAATAGCTCTTGAGGCTATACATGGTATCAATCAACTCAGCTACTTGTACCTAGCCTGGTATACATGGAAACCATATGTGATTAGTTTAATTAGTGAAAGATATTCTTGTTTCAGCTTAAACTTCCATTAATACAAATTGTATTAATTCTTAATTTATGGCATAACTTTAACAATAAAAAACGGATTTCAGTTCTTTTTGGTATATGTCTCTATAGCAAGAATGTCTTTGTCAACAGGGTTCGTACAGGTCATGAAAAACCTGGAAAAGTCATGGAAATTGATATTTCACTTTCCAGGACTGGAAAACCTTGAATTTTTTGTTGAGTCACGGAAAATGATGAAGTTCCAACTGCCTACAACATTCCAACCTGCAGTCAACAAAACAAATATTACCATATAGAAGAAGAATTTACATCTTTTTACTTTGAAGAATTACAGAGAACGAAGTGACAGATGTATATGGTTCTGTTGTGGTCATTAGTGTTCAGATAATTCGGTAAACAGTTGAGACTTACATATTTAGAATCAATAAATCACTAAAATAACATTTGTAGAATTAATTGAGTTTTATTGTTTGTGTAACATGCGAAACAAACAAAGAACCGCATGGTCATTATCCTTATATTCCTGAAGTGTAACGTCACCAATATCAGTGTTCCCGCTAGGGGAAAATAAATGATGCCGTATAATGGGGCAACCAAGAATCGTCGCTACCACAGGTCAACCATGGTTTGGGTCATGGTAGGAAAACATTAAATTTGGCGGTCCTTAAACCCCCATTTTGTTGCATCTGGGGGATATTGTGAGATTTTTCACAGTGATAATTGTGTTTGTTTTCATATTCCAAGAGTCGGTAATTGTGTAATAATAAAGACCAATGAGGAGAAATTCAGGGGAAAAATCATTCATTTACACAATAAATTTCAGTGTTGTCGATTTGAGGAGCACTATCGCACTCTATATACCTGCGAACTGTTGTGTCATTTTAATTAATGCTGACAGCTGAAGTACATCTACAGAAGTTCATGCTTTTTCAACACGTGCTTGTTTTGGGTAAATGTTGGAGTGATAAGAATGGTCAGAAAATAAACGTGACATAATGATATTTAGTACTGAAGGAAATTTTACAACACATTACATAGTGCACATACTGACCAAACAAATTGCAACATTTTGTAACGTGTGGCATTTAACATTCAATGAGGTTATTTATAGTTTGTCTAGCTTTTCATTGGGGGTTGAATAAGTTATGCCGAACTCATGGAACAATCGCATCATCAGAGTACACTTCTTTCAGTCATTTTTCTATGACATTTGTGTACGGAAATCTTCAAAAGAAGTCTATAAATGGCACTTCATCAATCTGTGAATAAATTATTTCTCAGGGATTGGGCAGGTCAGGGTGAATTTTAATATGTGAACATTCTTCACATTTTTAGAAATCTCATGAACTGATGGATGCAATGATTTGATATCTTGCATTCAAATTCCTTTCGAGGTGTAAAGTAAAGTATGTTCTAGCAAGGTATGAGACATAGTATTTGTCATTCTAGTGGGATGGATAAGATGCTAGTCCCCACCCAGATTTTCAATTTTCTGAACCCTGTAGCCAATTTGAACATAATTTAGTATGCAATATAAATGCCTTGATTTCTGCAAATCAAATTATATGACATCTTTGTGGGGACCTACGTAGTCTACAAATATAACAGAATTTTAATGCCATTTCTTGCTGAACTGCACAGCATAAATTATTGATTTTTGATATGGTGCATCCTTTGTTGGAGCATAATCAATCTTGTCAATAAAATCCTAGTCAGTTTTATTACAAGGGTCCTGCATTTAACGGTGTTTCTAATGGAAAAAACATTTTAAATTCTTCTCACGAACAACCAGTTCAAATGCTTCCTCATTTTACATGTAACAGTTTTGTAAGGATGATTCTCAAGTTTGTTCAAATAAACCACTTAGAGTCATATTTAGGGATGTCATGGGGCCCTGAGATTTTAATACTGTTAGTGATGAGTGGAAACCCATGTGAACAAATTTTGATGACCACAATTCGTCACTCTACCAGTGGAAGACCTAGAATTTTAGCATTAAACTTTAAAGGAAATCAGTGGTTGTCTTGTTTCTGCTTACCATTACCTAGAAATTATTTTTGCATAATAAAATTGTACTTTTGAATATAATTTATTTTGTAAAAGTTTTTGTAAAATACAAAAATGTGTTTGCATTCTACAGATTTGATTGCAGTAAGCTGATTGGGGTTGATGGCAGAAGAATATTAGCTGATTCCAAGTATTATTTTGGGTAATTCAGATTTCTTCTCACTACCATTTATTTTACTGCATAACAATGTGCTGCACAAAAAATGTTTTGTACTTCTCGGTGAGAAGCTATTTTTAACACAGTTATCGAGTGAGTGTTTATAGCAGTAAAACATCTGCATGTAAACATGTTTAAGTCTACAAATGTGGCTTGCTATCTTTGACTTCATCATTAGTATACATATTTTGATGAGCTTCATTCATACATTAGTCACAATTGATATCCTTTTTAAATTCCCATTCTTTTTGCAAGTTTCAGAGTACATAATAGTTCCTAATCTTCTAGTGAATTATATCCATCTTTAAAAACGTGTGTTTGTTGTTTTGCATTGTTTCTATTATAAAAGGCATCCCATGAAAATGAGAAAAAAATCTGAAAGTTTTTGAGAATATGTCATATTTATGTTTGTAAAGGTGAGGGGTGTTAAAATATAACTACAAAATGTCAAGAATCTTATCCATTATAAATTATGTTCCGGGACTGTATTTTCCCCAACCTGACCACCTAAATTGTGTTTCTCCAGCTGAGACAGTTATTTCCAAAATGATTCAATTGATCTGCACCAATTCTGTAAACATAATCATAGAAGACTAGAACAATTTTCAGTTTTGTGAGCACTCAGAAGTACAATTTTTACGAATGAGGTAGTAGTAGTATTAACGTAGAAAAGAAATAATTGTGATATCAGAAAAACTATTATTTAGGCCGGATAAAATGAAATCATTTTATGATTGCAAGGTTTTAAAATTTCTGAATATGTACATGGTATTGCAACAAGAAAAATTAAAGAACTCGCAGTAAACTGACAAAATATGTAAATTATTATTATTGTTTTTTAACCAAACTTTAAATTGAATCGTTCATGAAAATTTGTTTAAAAAATAACTGCGGCATTTGTTTCTTTATCAGATTTAACTTAGAAAGCTTTCGGAACAATGTTCCAAAACTGTTTCATTCTTGTTGTCCAAATATACTATAGACTGAATTTTTTTTTATTTTCTCTCCCTTCAAATCACTGTGGCAACTCCTTTGTTACAATGATCTCGAAATGATCTTGCAAAACTTGCATTAGTAAAAAAAGCAGAGGATTTGAAACTTTATCCTGGATTAGGCAAACCATTTTCTAAGTATTGTGGCCTTTCTTTGGGGATGAAGTTTCAAATTTATATTGTTCTGGAAACAGAGTACCCTAACTTAGAATTGGAGCATTTTCTTAGGATTTTTTCCAGTGTTCCTTTCTTTCTAGATATTGTCACAGTGCTAGTTTATGTTAATTTAACAGTAATGGCAAAGTTATGTATCTGAGGATATTTTGTTGGTTGAGACTTCAACTCAGTACAAAGTACAATATCAGTATTTCTCAGTGTCACAATAAAACTAATATATATTCCTTCAATATCTGGAGTAAAATACTGATATCAAGAAAGTGTATCAAATAGAATTTTTAGAAAATTTCAACATTTTATATTTTATATTTATTCTAGCGGTGTCTCAAAACTCATGGCTTTGAAACATCAAGAAACTGTTGTGCATAGCAAAGATTCGCAAGCATCATTGTATCGAATTAGTGTTACAGGAATGAAAGCATCAAAAGAAGTTTCCAGAGAGCAGACTGATAAAGGATATGGTATTGTATCTTTTATTAAACATAGTTGTTTATCTGTTTCTTTCCCAGTTCTGTTTAATTTCGAAGTCCCAAATGTAAAGAAGTATTTGAGGTGTTATGTTTCAAACTGGGGGGGGGGGGGGGGGGGGATCTTTGAAATTGAACACCTGTAAAATGTATCAAGTTTATGCCTAACTGGCCTAGGTGTATTAAACCTAGTTGTACAGATTAAACCACAAAAAATCGGTTCAGTACCGTCCTGGGCTTGACATGGTACACCCTAAACCACCTCTGTTTTACCAAAAAAAGTAATGACCTTGACATTTAAACATGTCAGATTATCACTACTTTGGGTCAAAATGCACATTTTTTTTACTTTAACTCACAATTTAACCCATGAATTATATTATCTGGAAACATGTTTCCCCTACAGTTGAAGACCCAAATCATTTCAGATACAATTTCCAAGTATACCATGATCCCCTTTGCCGCTGAATATCCAACTTTTGAGAAAACTATTTGTACCTTCCCCCATCTTTGAGCAAGAATTTAAGAATTTTCCAAATGCTACCAGTGAATTTCTGACTTTCAAAGAAATCCAAATGCACTCTCTCCCCTTGTGTTCGAAAATTAAACTATATGACCTTTTTTTTAGCAAATTTTGATTCCAGTTAGCAGAGCCCTGCAAATCACAAATTCTGGGCCAAATCGAATGACAGTGGAATTTGAATTGAATCTTGAATCGAAACTCACTGCTCATTAAAGTTGCAGATATTGCTCCTTGTTAGAACCGTCAATATTCCCATTCTCCTTTAAAAAAATGTATTCAACAGCTACCTGTATGATGGAATAAAAGGTCTCCTGTATTTTGAATCGAATCCTGAAGCTTCGCAGGACTCCAAAATCACTAAATTTCTATAAGAAACAGTGGTAGAAACAGATAAAATGCCGTGAAATCTAATATCATAGGGTATGAAATTATCAACTGTTGGTGATTTAAGGATTGAAATTTCTAACTATTGATTGGGATTGTGGGGAACACACCCTTTCACCCACCCCTTCGACACATTCCTGGATACAGTGTATGATACAGACTTCATGTAAAGGAATTCAATGTATCAAAAACAATTTTAAATGACAATGCATGGTACATTGAACCTCATTCTGTCTGATTGTAGGGATGCTCATTTCTTGGTCCATGGGATAATCACTCTATTTCCAAGAATATGGACAACTTTATCAATGATGAATATATCACACTCAACTATACCATTAACAATTCTACAAATATTACACAATGATTACCTGAATTCTGCAATTGACATAATTGTTGAAGACCAAATGGCTGAATACTACAGAATTAAAGTTTGTAACCTACCTATTATTATAAGTTGACAAAATGTATTTGATTTATGCCACAAAAATTAGCCTTCATCCCCACACATGCTAAAAATAGAGCAAAATTTCTTTTCTTTTTCTCATGAGCTACAGAATTCAAGTACAGTAAATGATATTTGATGTGGAGCATCCTCCGAAGACTTATAATCAAACTGGTGAAAAGATCTTGATCAGAAAAATTATGAGAGCCCATAGATTGGGATACCTATTGTAACACTTTTAGTCATGGGCAAAACAGTTGAAAAATATTCTTTACACAAACCGCTAGTCCAAAAGTATCATTGCTAGGCATATAACATCTGTGTATAAGGATGATTTACAACTTTTTTAAAATGAAGCCTCTGGGATCATATTTAGGGGTTCAATAGATGCTCAGATTTTGATAAAAAAACATTTTTGTAACTATAATTTACAAGTTTATTATCCCCCCCCCCCCCCACAACGAGTTGTATGTGTGTGTGTGTGTGGGGGGGAGGGGGGGTATACTGGAATCACCTCGTCCATATCTATCTGTTGTCTGTCCATCTGTCTGTCTGTCCATCCATCTGTCCATCCATCCATAGACCTAATTTTGTCTGGAGATTTTCTGAGATGTTTATGGGCCAATCTGCTCAAAACTTGGTATGAATGTTCACCACCATGGGAACTTGTGCACCTGTGATTATAGTTTCAGTTGGAAATTTTTGTCAGAATTATGCCCTCTTCGACTTGAAAAAGCAGACCTAGAATTTTGTCCGGAGATTTTCTCAATAATGACAATTGTTTATTAGTCAATTCCTTTGAAACTTGGTATGGATATTTACTACCATGAGAACCTGTGCACCTGCAATTATAGTTACTGGAATCACCTCGTCCATATCTATCTGTTGTCTGTCCATCTGTCTGTCTGTCCATCCATCTGTCCATCCATCCGTAGACCTAATTTTGTCTGGAGATTTTCTGAGATGTTTATGGGCCAATCTGTTCAAAACTTGGTATGAATGTTCACCACCATGGGAACCTGTGCACCTGTGATTATAGTTCCAGTTGGAAATTTTTGCCAGAATTATGTCCTTTTCGACTTGAAAAAGCAGACCTAGAATTTTGTCCAGAGATTTTCTCAATAATGACAATTGTTTATTGGTCAATTTTTTTGAAACTTGGTATGGATATTTACTACCATGAGAACCTGTGCACCTGCAATTATAGTTTTGATCAGACTTTTTTGTCAGAGTTATGCCTCTTTTCATCTTAGAATGCCTGAATTTTGTCCAGAGATTTTCTCAGATGTTTATGGGTCAATTCCTTTGAATCTTGGTATGGAACCTGTGCACCTGTGATTATAGTTATGATCAGACTTTTTTTTTCTTAGAGTTATGCCCCTTTTCATCTTAGAATGACTGAATTTTGTCTAGAGATTTTCTCAAACGTTTATTTGTTAATTTCTTTGAAACTTAGTATGGATGTTGACTACCATGGGAACCTGTGCACCTGCAATTATAGTTTTGATCAGACTATTCTTGCCAGAGTTATGCCCCTTTTCAGAATGCCTGAATTTTGTCCAGAGATTTTCTCAGATGTTTGTGGGTGGATTCCTTTGAAACTTGGTAAGAATGTTTACTACCATGGCAACCTGTGCACCTGCAATTATAGTTTTGATTGGACTTTTTTATGAAAGTTGTGCCACTTTTCGTCTTAGAATAATCATGGCAGCAGGGGTATGCACAGGCCCTTCTGGGACAGTCACACCTCTAATTCAAATCAGTGTGTTGAAAATACAGGTTATCTGTGTCGAGTCAAATTCTGAGTGCCAATAGCAGTTCTAGATAGAATATGAAAGTTAAAACAGAATTCTTTTTTTATAAGTTTGTAAAATATATCTAGAATGTTCTTGTAGCAGTTTATAGCCATTGTCTTGGAAATGTTTTATTGTCAGATTTCATCAGTGTTAGCACTTTCTTTCTCCTTGGATAGCATATTGGACAAGAAAGTAATCTAAGTATTTCAGAGTTGAACAGTGTCAAACACTTAATGAGGTTTTCTACCAGTTGGGAATGCATGACCAAATAGACAATATACCATGGGTAAAGCCTCCATCAATTCTCTTACTTCGAACCAGTCACCTTCACCTTTTATGCAAGCCTGAATAAAAGCAACCTGTCATTTGCAAAATGCGGTCCCCAGAGGGTGAATTTTCTGATGCTATCCCATACAGTGGGCCAATTTATTCTCTAGGTGCATCTTTCTGTTCTGGCTTGAGACCTTGATTCAGACTGAGGTTCACAGAGGGTAAATTTTGTGATGCTACCCTGATGTGCAGGGTAGCATCACCAAATTCACTCTCTGGGGACCTCATTTTTCAGATGACAGTCTGCTTATTTTCAGGCTTGCTTGTATGGTACATAGAAATTTTGGCTTAGATCCCTGTCAAGTGTGATGCCAGTATATGTGCCTCCCAAGTTGTTCAAGCAAAACAATAAATACTTCTGACAATGAAAAAAGGGAATTTAATTGAAAATAGACAAAATAAAAAACCCAAACAGATTACAAGCTGTTTTACAGTGGTAAACCCCACCAAACTCAAAATGGTGATCCATAGATGAGAATACATGTACAGTGGAACCCTGTTAATTGAATAGACACTTTGTCAATGAAAATTATTAAATTAACAGGGGTATTCAATTTAAATGGATTGTGTCACTTTCCTATATTCTAGAGATAAACTTAGCATTTATTCTATTATATCTTGTTTGACAAAGCTCCATCAGACTAGTAACATTGCAACAGACATGGTTAAAACATAATTCCTGGCTTTTAATAAGCATTTGCTAAAGTCAGTTATATTTTGACTCCGCGATCAGATGTTGTAACATTGTGACAAATGTGGTTAAAACATAATTCCTGTCATTTGCAACAAGTGTGCACAGTTAGTTAAAAAATGAGTGCGACTCCTTGATCATGTTTTTGTATCATTAGGACAGATCATTAGGACAGATGTGGGTAACAGCACCTTTCCTTCTGCCTGTTAATTCCTTGTGTTTGATCAAATATTTCTCAGTCACTTTCACTTTAATTTTCCCAAATATGGTAAATATTCTCAAATACACATTACTCCTGTGGATTCATTCCTGTCAAATGAGACATTATTGTCTTTTACTCCACACAGTCTAATGATCTCTAAGACAAATGTGGGTCTCTGATTATTTTGCAGGGTTTTGGTACTTATGTGATTTAGTGAGGATCAAAAATTTGCGAACAGGCTTCTCAGAAAACCTAATTTTTGTATCCCTCTCCCCCCCCCTTTCCCTTTTATAAAAAGAGGGGGGGAGGGGTATATAGTAATCACTTTGTCCGTTCATCTGTATGTCCGTCACACTCGTTTCCAGGCAGTAACTTTTGTTCCGTTGGTCACACAGTACCCATACTTCACAGGTAGGCTGCTTGTAATGGGATGATGATGGGGATTGCTTTTGGGATGTGTAGGTGAAGGTCACTGTTACTATAAATAGATTTTTGGTTTCCGTGCAATAACTTTAGTTTTCTTTTGTGAATGAAGCTATAACTTCATATTTTGATTACATTTGAGGTGTCGACCGTTGGGATTGCATTTGGGGTCAATAGGTCAAAGGTCACAGTCACTTACTATAAATAGATTTTTGATTTCCATGCAATAACTTAAGTTTTCTTCTTCTTAAGCTATAACTTCATATGGTAATTGCATTTGAGGTGTCGATCATTGGGATTGTATTTGGGCTCAGTAGGTTAGAGGTCAAGGTCAATGTTACTATAAATAGATTTTCATAGATTTTTGGTTTCCATGCAATAAATTTGGCTTTCTTTTGTGTACAAAGCTATAGCTTGATATTGTGATTGCATTTGAGGTGTCGATCATTGGGATTGCATTTGGGGTCAGAAGGTCAAAGGTCAAGCTCACTGTTACTATAAATAGATTTTTGGTTTCCATGCAGTAAATTTAGTTTTCTTTTATAGTAATGAGTGGTGCTGATCTGTCCATCCATGCATCCGTCCATGCATTGAGACGCCCCATCTGTGCGCACGTTCTTAAAAACGGGAGTTGTGGGCTTAATTTTTTGTGGAAAAATTTATCATTTTATAACGTCTGGTCAACTGCTAAAAATGTTGTTTCTTCTGAAATTTTTTGGGGGGAATAGACATGGTTAGATCCCCCAAGATAAACTAGAAGAGATGTCAACGCTAACCCCAACCGTTAATTGACCATAAACCGTAACATAATTCCCAAAAATTGCTAGAAATCGATTCTTGCTTCATAAGTCTCATATTTTAGACATTAACCTCATAATATTTGTACGTAAGCTCATAATCTGGAAGTAAGCTCACAATGCCTGTCCGGGTAAAAAAAAAACCCTTGTAACTCCCGTATTATTGCCCATCGAGACGTTCGTCCATCCAAAACACTTTGGCATCTGAATTTCAGCTTGAGTTTGGATGAATTCATTATGACCAAATTTGATATACGGCATACTTGGAAGGTAATGCAGGTTAAGTTTGGAAATGAACCTGGTCAATTGATTTTCACTGGAGTGATGGTCCTTTTTTCGACTTAGAAAACATGTTTTTTGTCCAAATTTTAACTTGAGTTTGGATGAATTGATCGTAACCAAATTTGGTGTAGGGCTAACTTGTTGAATATAATTTCCAAACGCAAAACCATTTGCCATACCTTCCGTACAGATTTGACCTGTTAATTGCATATGCATTATAGAGTATACTCCTGTTAATTGAATAAATAAAGCTGCGATATATCATGAAATTACCCTGACAATCACCAAAGTCCCCTTGTTTATAAATCAATTTTGCCTCAGTAAATCAAATACTGGTATTTAATCTAATATGTCTGGTTTAACAGAGCTCCTTGAGCTCTGTCAAACCAGATATAATAGAATAAAAGTTCAGTTTGTCTCTTACATATAGAAATATGACTAATCCCTGTTAATTGAATACTTCTGTTAATGGAATAATTTTTACTGGCAAAGTGGTTATTCAATTGACAGGGCTCCACTGTACTGACAACAATCTGTTATCCTTTCACCCAATGCGGATAGCAGATGACACTAAATTCTTGAGTAACTATAAAAATTAAGAAAAACAACTTATTACCCCTCATTGGAATGAGCTTAATGAGCTCATTCTAATGAGGATTCTTAAGCTTGTTTTTGAGACAAAAATTTAAAACATAATAAAATTTGAATTTGAATAGAGATTTTTATATAATAATGCTGGCTGGCTTTGACCATTTCGTTGGATAAATGGTTAATTGAATTGCCTTCAGATGGCTGAACAGGAAAGGGGGGTATTTCACGTGACCCCCGCTCACTTTGTTTTTATTTCTAAATGAGAATGAGTATAGAAAAGTCCATATTTAAATTCCCGCTACAGCCAGTAGCTATTTTGAAAGTTTTTTTATAAAATTGTATTTCTGATGCTGATGAAACCCAACGATGTAGTTTGGTAGAATATCTGTCGGGTTGATAAGTGCTTTAAATGAAAATTTAAGTAACACTAATAAATGAATGCTGTATATGTAGGTTACAAATCTGCTTATTGCTTGACAAACAGTTTTGTCCTTAACATTATCAGTTTCTATCTGCTGTGCAATTTTGAAATGAAATATTTCAGATATATGATGTTTAATTTCCTTAACACCTCCGAAAGATAAATTTTTGGGGCCCAGGGTATATTCCTATATTTGTTGGAAGTGCCTGTCCAAATGAACTGCAATCCATTTTTGAGAAATGCTTGAAGCTACCAGAATCTTTTTCGATAAATGGTGAAATGAAGTATGGCGAAGTGCCTCAACAAGGTACAGATAATAACAGACTACATATAGATTGGGCATGCTACTTGGATGGAAAAATATTTTTCAGCTGTTCAGTTAGTGTTACTTACATTAAAAAACAGCTTGAATCCCTTATGAAACGTAGAACAGTTCAGCAGGCTACTTTTGGAGTTTCATTCACCCTTTCATTAACCCTTTACCTAACACAACAAGGGTGTTATGCAAAATAAATTCTTGAAACAAAGTTACATTATCAACTTCTCCAAAACTACTGGACCGAATTGAACCAAATTTGATATACAGGAGCCTTATCATATTATGTTAATTCAATTTGATTCAAATAAAGTTGCCTCACCCACAGGGGCAGCACAAGGGGTATAACTCTGTTAGTACCCAGATTTTTTTTTTTTTTCAAAAATTAAAAAAATCTTCTGAAATTTAGTGTACAACATCCTAGGAGAGGTCAGTTTCAAGGTTGTTCAAATTAAGTCTCCATGTTGATCTTGGGGTTCTCTATAGAGCAGGAAGTTTAACTTAATGCACATAAGGAAAAGTCTTAAAAATCTTCTTCAGGTCAGAATGATTTGATATCTGATGTACAGCACCCTTTGGGGGTTCAGATTCAAGTTTGTTCAAAGTTCTCAAGGAAGAATACATCTAGGACATTTTCAGAGTGATATAAAAGGGGCCGTTTGTTGCTCAAGGAGTTAAGGGGACTTATGGGTTAAAAAATCTGTCTTAAGCTCCACTAGTCATAATCTTTTGATATTTGGCCTTCAGCATCCATGGAGGTAGGGAGTGGGTGTGGTGGGGAGCAGGGGAGGGTTATTTGAGATTCACTTCTGCCCAAATCCAGACTCTGGATTTACATTTGGGCTCTCTATGGGAGTCTGAATGGGGATGCTCGTGGTGGGGTGGGTGGCAGCACTTTGGAGAAGTAGGGACAATATTCGGAGAAGTAGGGACAATACTGTACATCCATGTCTGTATGTCCATCTGTCCATCCAGCCATCCATCTGTCCATCCGTACATTCTTGCACATGCAACAACGACTTTGATCAAATGTCTCAAACTTTAGGACTAACAAGTGGACATGCGCATATTCTGAAATTTTTCATCTGCGACAATTTTAACCAGGTTATCTCCCATGAACTTAAATTTATTATGGATTTTCAAATGAGATTCTTGTGTGCAGAACTCCTTCATTACTGAACCGATTTCAATGAAACTTCTTAAAAATGGCCACCAATGAGTGAGCATGTGCATATTTCTAAATTTTCCATCTGTGATGATTTGTAACAGGTTGTCTCCCCTTCAACTTAGAAAATTTCATATAGATTTGTATATGAGATTTTATGTGTGGAACACTTCCTTTGTTAATGAACCAATTTTGATCAAACTTTTCAAACAATGTAAATAACAAGTGGACAAACGCATATTCCAAAATTTTTAATCTGCGACAATTTAACAAGGTTATCTCCCATGAACTTAGATTCATTATGGATTTCCAAATGAGATTCTTGTGTTCGCAACTCCTCCTACATTATTGAACCGATTTTTGATGAAACTTTTTAAACACAGCCACCAATAAGTGAACGTGCACATATTAGTCTGGCAGAAATCAAGGTTGGGGGTATGTTTTGGAGTATGCACAAAGTTTTATTGTCCTAAAGCACTCATAGGACCCTATTAATCGCGATTCCGTCGTATGCCACCCTTGCATACGTGAACACTTTTTTCTGCGGCCTTTCTAAAAAAGGGCATATTTTTCGCGGGAATGCTTTCTGATGCGGCTTCCCATACAATGTTTTGTTATGCTTATTTTGATGAATTCAGATCATATCGCATGAAGATTCTATTATCGTCCAAAGAAGATGGAAGATGGTGATGAGATTGGTGAGTATAAATACAAATAAAAATACCATTAAACCCAGAGTATATTCCATGATGGTAATACACTGAAATGAACATAATTACATCCACAAAATTAAATTGTGTTCAACGGTGTAGCAGACAGCCCCTTGTGCACGTCATTTTAACGAAACTACGACAATATTTACGATTTTTATGTATGAAATCAAGCATATGTGTTTTGTTGATTTAGATAAGTAGTAACAGTAGATTAATAGGTATGATATGTGCACATATGGGTGTTATGATTTCTAGCCAGGTTTGCAGCATGAGAATACGCTTACATACTATGAATTGGGTACAGTTGTAATGCGAGGAATTTTATTAGTATGGCACTGAGTACGAGACTGTGAATGAAAAACAATTAGATATTAATGCGGGGTTTATGGGAGTGAAATAATGTAACTTAATGTGTGTTTTTATTTGTCTACTTCCAGTTGGCTGTGACAAAATATGTATTCTTTGCCCGTGTGGATCAGATGCGGGTTTGTCGACTGTGGGCCCAGAGAGACTGAAAAAGATAAACGACAGCAGCATACAGAGAGGTGATGGACAGCACAAACAGTTCCAACGATTACTATCAAAACAAGATTCAAATAATATGATTTATTGTTATAAAAACTGTGTTTCAACTTATACTTCGAGTTATCACATCAAACATGTTCTAAAACGTGTGGGAAAAGACTCTCAATGAGAACACTCAGCGCCAAAACAAATGAGATGACCAGACGTAAAACAATTCAATTTCCTATTGCACTGTATTTCCTGTGATGATATTTGTGATTTGATTCCAAACAAAAAAACCCACTGTCGTAGCCCTAGAGCAGTTCGCTTCCCGACAGCTGATCGAGGTACAGGGGTCCCCACTTTTAAGGAAAGCGTATTAAACATTTGTGATCAGCAGAATGACTCTTGGGGAAAGGAGGTGCGAATACAAGTTTGGGGTGCAGTAAGTGATCTGCACGCCGCTGACGCCAGGTACCATGACAATTGTAGAATTCATGGGAACTAGGAACATCATGTACGCCAAACCAGTTATGTCGATACCAGGAACATTCAATCCGTTAAACTCCCTAATTGACTATTTGAGAGAGGATAATTTCCGGATGTGGGATTCTGTGGAACTTCATTTTAAATACATGTCACTTGGAGGTGATATGAGTCGATGCAGGCTGATGACCGAACTGAGTTCTCCGCTTGAGGGGGAGTATATTCTTATGAGGATATCGGGTTACGAAAAAACAAATTTGCTCATGTTTTTACTGCTTCAAAAGTATTAAAGCTATACGCGGAATGTGATAAGCGAGAAGAAACCATGTATCATGCAGAGCAGTTAGCAAATCAAATTCTTAAAGAGTGCATTGACACAAAAATACCGAAGGACACGTACATAACTACTATAAACAGCCGAGTGATTAGTGATGTTGTGAGTGACAGTCTCCAGGCATTTCTTGTGTGTCTATCGAATAAACTGAATGGTAGTGCCCTTCCTGCTATACTTATAGGGAATATAATAACAAACATACTCACCAATCATTACACTCCATTGCAGATAGCACTCGGAGTGTTGCTCTGCGATAAGCATCTTATTAGTGCTTTGAATGACTATCGTGTATGCTGTTCATATAACAAAATCTAAGGTTCAAAGCTTCCACTGTGTTAGCTACTTCTAATTTGACAGAGCAGAGGGGTGTTTTCGACCTTTCAACTGGTGGCATTATTCAGACAGTATCTGACAATTTTGACGTGAATATTAGTTCCCAAAACGGATGTAAATCTACCCATGGAGTGGCCATTATAATTACGCAGTAAGAAACTGAAAATGTTAACGTCAGTAATCGATCAGAAGAGAGGATTCCGCGAGTTAAAAGGAGTGACATATCACAGCTCATCTACAGGGATGTTCCCACGTCAGTCTATCAAGGCCCCAAAAAACCACCGATGCCTCCATCGGCCACAAAAAAGACTATTCTTTCTTTAGCCCTTTTATGTCAACAGCAACTTAATGTTCAATGGGCTAAGCGAATTGATTTCGATCTTCTGCACGATGTTGTGACAAAACAGGGAACACCAGAATATGGTGGCTACAATACGCGATTGGCTCGTGCGACTGGTGTTGATGACAAACTCAAAACAGTGGTCAAGTACAGACCGCTCATTGACATGACGCCGAGCAATCATACTACTATGATGACAGTTATGGCAGAATGTCAACAAATAATTCAAGGCTGTGGACAAACTTAACTATTTCAACAAACAACCAATGTTTGTATAAATTTGCCGTTGACGTCGCTTAGGTGTACCCAAATCTGTTCAAAAACTACATCAGTCGTTTGGGAGGCATGCACTTTCTAATGAGTTTTGTGAGTTGTATTGGGAACTTAATGGCTGTGAGTGGCATGGAAGATATATAGTCTAACGCTTTCTGTGGTTTACCGAAAATGTTGATTGGAAAATACTAACCCCAAAATGTGAGAGCGTTACGCATGCTGACGGAGGAATATCTCAGACCTCTTTTCGAAAAATGTTCAACCCCAGAAGAACTTGATCGTAAACTAAAAGATGCAGAAGTCGCAAGTAGAACTTCGCAACATTGGATAAATAACATGATAAAACCAATGTTTCTAGTTTTAATTTATGTGTGAGCAGAGCGCGAAGGAGACTGGCTGTTACATCTCTGGACTGTTCGATGTATATTGCCTTATTTTTTTGCAGCAAAGCACCACAATTATTCCAAATATGGACTTTATTATCTTTGCTCCATGGAAGCATTGCCAGAACCGGTACTGGATCAATTTTTAAAAAGTCAACACGCCACAATTCAGGGATTTTCAATGGGATGTGGAGCAATATGATGATTGAAACCACCTTTATGAAATACATGAAGGGGCCAGGGGGATTGATTGGGATAACCCTCAATCAATCTGTTGTCAAAAAGTGGGCACTGAGCCTCCATATATGTAGTGGTATGTTGTCTGATTTGTCAGCTTTGTCTGATTTGCCCATCTTGACAGATAACACACATGTGCCGAAACACAAGGAAAAGGGTATGACCAGGATAATTTCTGACTCAGATGATAGAGCCAAACTCAAGAGAGCAACTTGACAAATGTATCGACCCTCTAGATGTCGACTCGCACTCAAATTCATCCTTACTGAACATTCTTACAGGAATGATTAGTCCCAATGTTGTCAATGTGCACAATGCTCCTGAGATTGGCATACAGTTGATGCGAAAATTTGATGAGTCATGGCCTTCAGGGTTCCATAATTCCTTATCTTCCCACGTAAAAACCATGTCTGCAACAACAAAAAAAATATTTTGGTTGAAAACACTCCAGTGTATGATACCCAACTCATCTACACTCGGGTTATCGGATTATCATCGGTTTGTGATATTAGCATGTCATCCTGTCGTATGAGTTGTCACCTGTGCTTACGTCCATGTTCACGGAAGAAGGTGAGATGTGCATAGCAAAATCTAAATCTGATTTAAAAAATCGATTATTGATTCCTCCAAAAACGGATGATTGTGCGACACAACACGATGCCTGTGTAATTGACGGATGTGCGTTTTTTGTGGGTTCTTTCATGGCCAGCATCAGGTGCAGTTGAGGATTATACCAATGTATATTCAGACTTCATATTTTCAAAATTGCAAACCTCAGATGTTTACTTAGTGTTTGATCGGTACTGCAAGTTTAGCACAAAAGACACCACACAAGAATCCAGAAATCGATTGAGTAGTTGGAAGCACAAACTGTCATTATCAACCCCTCTCCCCAAACAGAACGTTTGTCTTGGTGTCTCCGAGAATAAAAAGCAGCTGCTAATCAGTCATATTTGTCATATGCTCATCCGTGTGGCGTCATCACAGCATAACGAAAGAGTTTTAGTTATAATTTCCGAAAACCAGTTACCCATCCAGATTCACCAATTGAATGTCACTGTTAGGTGTGATTTAAGGAATTGCCAAGAAGAGGCTGACACTATTATGATTCACCAGTTTCTCTCCCTCTGTTTCTCGGCAAAACATATAGTTATTTTGTCAGATGATACTGATGTATTTTGCCTCCTGATTTATCACTATTTTGTGAACAAGCTTACCAACAATGTAACCATGAAAAGAACTTCCCACGGCAAGAGAAGCACTGACATAAAATTAAGTTTGCAAGAATATTCTCCTTTTATGAATAGTTTGCTTGCTTCACCTGCTTTATCGGGTTGTGACACTACTGCCTGTATGTTTGGAATTGGCAAGGGGACGGCACTAAAGATTTTGAAGTCAGGTATAGCACTGGATGCCATTGGTGACACTGAGTCTCCAATAGAGGCAGTGTATGAACAGGCAAAAACTTTTGCATTCCAGTGTTATGGCGGGAGCGGCAAAATTAAAGATGTTTCTCTCGAAGAACTAAGGTTCAGAGTGTGGAGCTCAGGTCGTTACTGCCCACTACTGCAACATTTCTCGAAAATGTTAAGAGATTCCATCTGCAAGTTGCAGTGTGGAAGGCAGCTGGAAGCCCAGACCCTCCTGTAATGCACGCTACTGAGTTTGGTTATGAGCGCGATGAATGTTCTAAAGTACTTAAACCGATACTTGTACCCAATGGCACAGTTAATGCCCCTGTTCATATACTTAAGCTGATAAAATGTAGTTGTGGTTCAGAGAACAGATGTTTGACTTATAGATGTCCGTGTAACAAGGCTTGTTTGTCATGCACCATTTTCTGTCAATGTTCCACGGAAGGTGAATGCGGCAATGCCATGACGTCTGTGTCACAGGACAAGGAAAGCGACAATCCAGATGAAACTGTTGAATGAATGACTATTTCTCCATCCCAATAGAATGATCTGTATGTTCTGTCCCGCGTCGTGAACCCCGGTAACTACTTACACGGAGCGAAACATACGGATTAATTTATCGAGACTGCCATCCTTTTATATACCTATCTTAATATACAATATCAATGTGGCCAGTTGGGAGTTTTTTCAATCACATACGTACTGAAATTCAAACACGGAGGGTTAAATGCCTTCTGTGTTGAGTTTAACCAAAATTCCTCTCTTGTCGTAGGGTGTACTGCACAAAGTATGTCTTTTTGTTAAATTTCGAGGTGACATGTGGTCTTATTGGCAACCATCTTCACTATCGTAGCCTTTCATCCCAACAGAAAGAAATCCAGAAAAGAAGGCATGTGTTGTTTTCCAAAAGAGGACAAATTCACACAGCAAATGAGCAATTAGAGGTTGAAATTTGCTATTGGTTCATATTGTCGTATCTTACATAATACCTCATATTTTGGACACAAAACTGAAAAAACTTCAATTCAACTTGTCTAGATACGAGACTTATTGTTTTCCGTACGAGCGATCGGTAATGTAGTCATCAAGTTGCCAAATATAGTCCCAAAAACCAAAAAATGTTTGAAACTTTTGATTTAAAATCAATTTTTCTTTTTTGAGATGGCATATTTGGTGGCCATTTTGTATCTACCTGTTGTTCCCATATATGGAAATGAGAGCGGTTTCATTACAAACAAAATGACATAAAAATAAGCCCTGTGCTGTCCATGTAAGATGAGATATTGATGTTTAAAGACCAGAGGGGGTATTTTTAAAAAAATTGGCAGCCATCTTGAATTGAACTGATATTACAAAAAATGCTCAAGGGTGCCAAAGTGGCATACGATGGATTCTGATAGAGTAGACAATCGCCTATCAGAATCACCAAAAACATTTCGTGCGTACTCCAAAACAAGGTTGGGGTAAAAAACGGGGTTTATCTGCCAGACTATATTTCCAAATTTCCCATCTGTGATGATTTTTACCAGGTTATCTCCCCTTCAACTTAGAAGATTTAATATAGATTTGTACATGAGATTTTTGTGTGTGGAACACCTCCTTCATTAACCCTTTACCTAACATGAAAAGCAGACGACACTTTCAAACAAAATTCTTGAAAAACTAATTTTTTTCATTTTTTGTCTCAAAAACATAGGTTATGACCCCTCTTTGGAACGAGCTCGTTCCAAAGAGGGATCATAACCTATGTTTTTGAGATAAAAAATGAAAAAAATAATGAAAATTAATTGGCGATTTTTGTGAATAGTGCTGGCCGGTTTTGGCCATTACGTTGGGTAAAGGGTTAAGGAGCCAATTTTGATCACACTTCTCAAACATTATGACTAACAAGTAGGCATACGTATATTCCAAAATTTTGAATCCGCAACAATTTTAACCAAGTTATCTCCCATGAACTTAGTTTTATTATTGGTTTTTCAATCTCATCATTCAGTTGCAGGCGGTGTGTCATGCACCATATTTACATTCTACATCCCAAGATCAAGGTCACAGTTGAGTGTCAAATGCTAAAAAAAACTTTCTCAGTGGCATTCGTCAACATTTTGTTTGTCCGGACCATAATTCTTTTAACCCTTTACCTAACGTAACGGCCAAAACCGGGCAGCGATATTCTCAAAAATCGCCAATTAATTTTCATTATTTTTTCATTTTTTTGTCTCTAAAACATAGGTTATGACCCCTCATTGGAACGAGCTCGTCAAGCTCATACCAATGAGGGGTCATAACCTATGTTTTTGAGACAAAAAATGAAAATAATAGTTATTCAAGAATTTTGTTTTGCAAGTGTCGTCTGCTTTTCATGTTAAGTAAAGGGTTAATACATGACTCAACTTAATGAATCTTCTATCATATACATATCATCAGTAGACAGTATGTCACATGCCACATTTATATTTCAAACTCCAAGGTCCAAATCAGAGTTATTCTTCAAATGTTAATAATGCCATTTTTAGTGACATTTCTTGTCAGGAACATAACTTCTTCACGACATGACATAAACTGATGAAACTTCTTAGACAAATATATCAGTGGTAGACTGTGTATTGCACACCACATTTACATTCAAGGTCCAAATGTCAAAGTCACAGATCCTCATGGGAACCCTGAGAAGTGAAGCAGTGTTTGTTTGCTGTGGTAAACAAGCTCTGTTGTACAGGTAAAAATAAGACTTAGTCAGCAATGCTTGGGGTGGAAGTTCTCTAAAATGGGCAATATGGGTACAAACGATTGACTAAATATGAGTTTATCTCCATGTTGTGGTCCTGATTAGCCATTATGCAGAAATATGTGATCTTACAGTTGAGTGTCAAACGCTATAAATATCTTTCTTAGTGACATTTAACTGACTGGACTATAATTTTTTACTTCTTGACATAACTAGATAAAACGTCCTGCACATACATTTTATTAGTCATTGATGTGTCACACATCAGTTTTACCTTTCATACTCCAAGGGCAAGGTCACAGTTATGCATCTCTCCATCGGTCTGGTGTTAATATTTTGTTTGTCCAGAACATTATTTTCTTCTACTTGACACAACTTTATGAAACGTCTTGCACATTTATATCATCAGTAGACAGTGTTTGTCACGAAACACATTTACATTCCACACCCCAAGGTTAAGGTCACATTTTTGGATCAAAGGTTAATAATGCCATTTCTTAGTTACATTGTTTGCCGGATTATAACTTCTCCACAACTTGACATAAATTGATGAACCTTCTGACATATATACCTATCATCAGTAGACAGGGTGTCCTGCACCACTTTTATATCTTACATCCCAAAGTTAAGGTCAGAGTTGAGTGTCAAATGCAAAGAATATTTTTCTTAGTGACATTACAATTGTTTACTACAGGCTTGCACTACAGTGGAAGACCCTAACTGGGATAAAATACTCTCTATTTTAATCTTTCCCAAGAGATTTGGGAAAGAAAAGTGGTGTAAAAACACCACGAAAAAATAAGCCAAAACTGGGTTGAGCGCCATCGGTGCACACCCAGTAGGGGACGCTCTTCTCTTAATACAATTCCACAACTTCCGTTAACCAAACCATTCTTTTTTTGTCCGCGAAACATGGAGGACATGTCGCCATTTTGCTTTACAAAACAGTGATAATTCAACTTGTCGATAATGGTTTTCCTGTGACTGGAATTATGGATCTGAAGATCGTATAATAACAGGACTGTGTTTTATATATTCTCGTTAATATTTTCAACCACATTCTCATTGAATTTTATTTATATATTCCGTTTTCGCGAATGTCTTTTCGACATCGTGTCAGCGCTGTTTGGCAATAAAATTTTTCGGTTGATAAATTTTATTATTATTTTTGGCGTTAGGTGTCAATGAGGGACTGTATGGACAGGATTTCTTCACTCTGTTGAGGGCTGAATTTCTGTTTTTTAGGTCCCTGTCGGCCGTCTGGGTTTTGTTGTGCATCCACCGGTTATTTTTTCTGCGACCTTCTCTCATAGTTGGGGGTGTTCTTCTACTTTATGTGTCTGTTGAGTTCACCCTTTTCTCACCTCTGTTATTTCCAGTTCGGTCCTTTAGGGCAATTCCTTTTGCCCTCGCTTTTGGTGCATTCTCATGGCTGTTCCTCCCGCACCCGCGGAAGAGGGTGGGGGACGCTGTCGTTTCAGGGCCTCCTGACACGACCACATCTGGTATGAGTTATACTCCCTCCTTGGGGGATGTTCAGCTCCTCCCGCACCCTCGGGGGGTGAGGAACACTGTCGGTTCGGGCCTCTCAACACAACCACGTCTGCTGAGAGTTATTCACCATCCGTGGGGGATGTGCAGTTTTTTTTTACCGTGGTGGATACTGCAGGAGCTATTGGATTTCTGGTGAAGAGATGCCTGGTTCTTGGACTATGCGCCTCTCCACTTGACATCCAAGGCTGTCACTAGGGCTGTGACTCCTCCTTTGGAGGCCGAGCTAGGTGGCTCTCTCCCCTTTTCTGCCAGCTCCAACAGCTCCCGTCGTATCTGCTGCTACTGCTGTTCTGTCTACAACGTCATTGGTCACCATTTTAGCCGGCCTCGGCTTATCCCTGCAGGGGTCTGCAATCATGTCTGTAGTGTGGTTGTGGGGGTATCCGACTCAGCCTTCCCTGACTTCAACTTGGCGAAGTCGGAAGTGGCTGCCGACTGACCCCCCCTGCTGTGTCCTCTCAGCCATTGAGCACAGCAGTTTTATCCCTGCAGGGGTCTGCAGAGGTGTCTGGTGGTGTTGACGTGGGGGTATTGGCCTCAGACTTCCCTGACTTCAACTCGGTGAAGTCGGAAGTGGCTGCCGACTGAACACCCTGCTGTGTCCTCTCGGTCATTGAGCACAGCAGTTTTCTCCCTGCAGGGGTCTGCAGCGATGTCTGGTAGTGTAGATGTGGGGTGTTAGCCTCAGCCTTCCCTGACTTCAACTCGGCAAAGTTGGAAGTGGCTGCCGACTGAACCCCCATGCTGTGTCGTCTCAGCCGTTGAGCACAGCAGTTTTATCCCTGCAGTGGTCTGCAGGGATGTCTGGTAGTGTAGACATGGGGCATTGGCCTCAGCCTTCCCTGACTTCAATTTGGCAAAGTTGGAAGGGGCTGCTGGCCAAACCCTCTACTGTGGTCTCTCAGCCGTCGAGTACCTTAGTTTTTCTCATTGGATTCGGATGTTCATGGTGGGGTCACCATGAGCTCCGTGGCGTTTCCGTCCACGCACTCTGGTACCATGGCCAGTTTTGTGTGACCAACGCTTTTTGTGCAGCCTGGACCTTCTGTCCCGCAGAGGTCTGCGGCGACTCTCCTGAGTTTCCGTTCTGTTGATCCTCGGGGTATGTGATACCCCACTACACATCTGCCTTCAGATGTTTTCGGCTGCAGCCTGTCGCCCCACGTCAGGTGTATTTGAGGATCGTGACCCTTCGCTGGTAAATGGGTCAGGAGTGAAGCCACTTTGTTGGTTCGTTCCCATGTCGTTCCGTTCCAACAGTCAGTGAGCTTAGGGAGGCCCTCTCCCCTTGCTCACTTAGGTTCTGTCCAAGAACCTGTTCTGTCGCTTCCAGCGAGGCTACAAGTGGTTTCCAGGCGTCCCCTGTGTCGCTGCCTCCCGGTATTGGAGACAGGTTGCTTTCTGATTCCCTGGTGTGCCCACACCATGGGAGGCGTTGGCTGGTTTGCCCATGATGGGCTATGTGTCTTCCGACTCATGGGATGAGTCTGACATTCCTGATGTCGAGAGCCAACAGTCTTCTGACTTGGGAGCAGCTCTTGACTTTATGTTTGGGTTCCTTCCAGGTCTCAAACTGTCAAACCAGCCGACAGTGTCATCCCGGCTGCGATCATCGGTTGCATGCCTACAGCCTGTGGAGCAACATGCTTCTAGGTGCCTTCGACCGTGCCTGTCAGTACAGGTGGTGGAAGCATTTACCGCTTTAGACTCTAAGCTGAGTTCCAAGGCTACGAAGACGTCGTTCTTCATCAAGGTTGACACTTTTTGCCTCTGGTGCGTTATCATTCCTACGATTTCGCCAATCCATCAGTCTGACAGACTGTGACGGTCTTGGATCGGGACTCCAACTCCTCAGCCATATGGAGAATCTGGAGTCCAGGTTGGGCTAATCGAGAGGGATGCTGGAATGCATTCTCTCTTCGATCACGCCGTCTCTGCTTTGCGGCTTATCTGCTCCCAGATGAGTTTGATGGCAAACAGGTTTTTGTTTTGTGTGTGCCGTTCAAGGCGCTCATGCATCTTCTCACACACATGCCAGTTATGCGACTAGCTTGGAATTAGTTCGCTGGTACGCTGTGCTGGACACAAGACGTTCCCTTCTTGAGGGGCAGTGTGCTGCTCTTCGATCTGCCTCTTTCGGCGGGTCCGCGACTATTCCATGGTTCCATGGTGACGGTTCGAGATGGCTCCCCTTGTCATTCCATTGATCTGCTGCTGCTTAGTCAGTTTGATCGGCTTTCTGTTGGAGGCAGGCGCCGTCCAAAGTCTAACAAGTACCCTTCTGCTTCTTCTGCGAAGCTGAGGGCTGATCCTCCTTCCACCACTTCTACTCACTCACAGGGTGGGGTAGGCGTCGGCAGTAGTCACCTCGATTTCATCCCAGGTTGAGGCACTCCACTAAGTAGAGAGTGCCTCTTCCAACATGAGTCCCTTTCAACGTTACACGTTGGGAACTTTTGATCACGGAGATAGGCGATCTCCTGTCAAAGGGGGCAATCAAGGTCATCAAGAACTTTCTTTCAGTGGGATTTTGTTCCCGCATGTTCTTGGTGCCGAAGAAGAATGGCCGACTCAGATAGGTTATCGATCTGAGTATTCTGACGCAGTCTATCATTGCTCCTCAGTTCAGCATGGTGGCTTTCAGACCGGTTCATCGCTCCATTCCCCAGGATGTTTTCCAGACCTGGATCCTTGGGCCTTCACCTGTCTGATGTCGCATGTGTTAGTCTTACATCGCTCACAGTCCAGGGTGTCTTCTTCGGCTTGTCTAGTTGATATCCTCCAGAGGCAATCCAATGCTGCTTTTCTGGAGTCTGATGTCGTCACACTGTTGAGCCTACTAGGGTTCAGAGTCAACGGAGAGAAGTCGGACCTGGTACCTTCTCCGTCTTGTCATCTGGGATGTACTTCATCAGCTTGGAGTCTTGCCCGACTGCTTTGTCTCTGCGTTTCCGTAACAGATCTCATTCCTCTAGGTCGACTGCATGTCTGACCTCTCCAACACTTTTTGCTCAATCATTGGAGGCCGAATGTCGATCCTCTGGTTCTGGTGCTTCTGTTACCGGAGTCTCTTCCTCGTCACCTTCTACCCTGACAGATGTTTAGTGGATTATGCAGGGAGTTCCATTGGATTTCCCCACTACTGATCGTGTTTTGATGGTAATCGCCAGCGATCTCGGATGGGGTGTGACGTTGGATCCTCTAGGTCTTTTCCTTCATGGGTCATGGGCCCAGGATTTAGCAGCTTTTCATGTCAACCAGAAAGAGCTTCTTGCTCTTCTTCTGTGTCAGGTCCTGTGCTGGACACAAGATGTCCCCTTCTTGAGGGGCAGGACTAGCTTGGAATTAGTTCGCAGGGACGCTGTGCTGGACACAAGGCATCCCCTTCTTGAGGGGCAGTGCGCTGCTCTTCAATCTGCCTCTTTCGGCGGGTTCGCGACTATTCCATGGTTCCGTGGCGACGGTCCGGGATGGCTCCCTTTGTCATTCCATTCATCTACTGCTGCTTAGTTAGCTTGATCGGCCTTCTGTTGGAGGCAGGCGCCATCCAAAGCCTAACAAGTACCCTTCTGCTTCCTCTGTGAAGCTAAGGGCTGATCCTCCTACCTCCACTTCTAATCACTCCCAGGGTGGGGTAGGCGTCGGCAGTAGTCACCTCGATTTCGTCCCAGGTTGAGGCACTCCACTAAGTAGAGAGTACCTCTTCCAACATGAGTCCCTTTCAGTGTTACATGTTGGGAACTTTTGACCACAGAGATAGGCGATCTTCTGTCAAAGGGGATAATCGAGGTCATCAAGAACTTTCTTTCAGTGGGATTTTGTTCCCGCATGTTCTTGGTGCCGAAGAAAGACGGCCGACTCTGATAGGTTATCGATCTGAGTATTCTGACACAGTCTATCATTGCTCCTCAGTTCAGCATGGAGGCTTTCAGATCAGTTCGCCGCTCGATTCCCCAGGATGTTTTCCAGTTCAAGGCCATTCCATTTGGCCTCAGCCTGGATCCTTGGGCCTTCACCTGTCTGATGTTACATGTGTTAGTCTTACATCACACACAGTCCAAGGTGTCTTCTTCGGCTTGTCTAGTTGATATCCTCCAGAGGCAATCCAATACTGCTTTTGTGGAGTCTGATGTCGTCACACTGTTGAGCCTACTCACGTCACTAAGGTTCAGAGTCAACGGAGAGACGTCCGACCTAGTCCCTTCTCTGTCATGTCATCTGGGATGTACTGCATCAGCTCGGAGTCTTCCCCAAGTGCTTGATCTCTGCGTTTCGGTGACGGATCTCATTCCTCTAGGTCAACTGCATGTCTGACCTCTCCAACACTTTTTGCTCAGTCGTTGGAGGCCGAATGTCGATCCTCTGGTTCTGGTGCTTCTGTTACCGGAGTCTCTTCCTTGTCACCTTCTCCCCTGACAGATGTTCAGTGGATTATGCAGGGAGTTCCGTTGGACTTCCCCACGTCCGATCATGTTCTGATGGTAATCGCCAGCGATCTCGGATGGGGTGTGACGTTGGATCCTCTTGGTCTTTTCCTTCACGGGTCATGGGACCAAGATCTAGCAACTCTTCATGTCACACAGAAGGAGCTTCTTGCCCTTCTTCTGTGTTTCCGACAGTGGATCCCCTGCTTTTCGAATTGTCAGGTCCTTCTGTGGTCTGACAATTCTATGGTGGTTGTCTACATTCAGAACCAGGGCGGAACGCTCTATGTTCCCAAGTACGATTTGGTTCGGGATCTTCTACTGCTCGCTCAGGATGTTAACGCCGGAGTGGTGGTTCGTCACATTCCCGGTTGTCTGAACGTCGTAGCCAACTCCCTGTCCCGATGGGGCAGGATCTTTTCCACCGAGTGGATGCTCCACCTGGGAGTGTTCAGTCTCTTTGCGATCTCTGGGTCGTCCCCACATCAATCTCTTTGCGACTCGTTGGAACCATCAGAGGCACAGTTTCGTGTCCCCGTGTCCAGATGCTCTGGCTTTCGCCATGGACGCTCTGGCCCTCCTTTGGTCTTGTCGGCTATGCCTTCCTGCCAGTTCTGACTCTGCCTCAGGTTCTAGCCCAGATATGAACCTGCAGTTGTCGAATCCTTTTGATCACACCCCTGTCTCCTCGGTGGGTGTGGATCAATCTGCTCCGCTCTCTGTTAGCAGCGGTTCCGGCATGTCTCCCTCTATGTTGCGACTTTCTTTGCCAAAGTTGCCTGAGGAGGTTTCAGGTTGACCTGACTTCATTGTGCCTTCGCGCATGTCTTTTATCGGGTCCGATCTCCTCCGTAGTGGTTTTTAGAGATGAGCAGTGGGGTTGCTTTTCTTCTTCAAGGAGGCACTCACTCCACTGGTTTAGCCTCTGTGGCTAAGTAGAAGCTTCTTCTGTCGATGGTGTGCGATCACTCTGTTGATGCTGTCACTCCTTCCATCACACCGATTTCGGCGTTTCTGGTATATGTTTGTTTCTGGGGGTCTCCAGCAATGGGTACAAGTCCATGCTTTGGAGACTTTTTTCATATGCGGTACAACATCATTTCAGCACTCATCCTTGCCTCTCCAAGCTTGATCAGCTCTTTTCCTTGAAAAGGCCTAGGACTTTGCAGTTTACTCCAAGATGGACACTTTCTTGGGTGCTGCTCTGCTTGGCCCGGGGGGGGGGGGGGGGGGGAGGGTTCGCGCCTTTATCCCGGATGGATATGAGTTTTCTCACATGCCAGATCTTTCCTGCATTCATTTCTCAATGGATTTGTCTTGCTATTCGTGCAGCTTCCGCTCATCTAGCTACTGGCAATTGTATTACCAATCGTTTTTCTGACACGAGGTGTGTGCATTGTCTTCCTCTCAGGGCTTATACTAACTCCGTCATGTTGTCGGATGTTATGCTGGAAGCCTACTGGAGAATTGCTACCTTCTCCACTTATCTGCAACAGTTGCAGGAGCAGACAGAGGACCTTTGTCCTACGGCCCTCTTTCTTCTGCTCAGGCTGTTGTCTATCCCAGCCATTCCGCTTCTTACAGGGACAGTTCCAGCTCCGTGCTGTTTCTGCCCTTTCTGTCTGTGCGTTGCACATCACCATACGCCTCATCTTTCATTGTCTTTTACTAATGTTTGTGATGCTATGGTTTGATAGGACTAGGGATCTCTTCCTCTGTTCACGGTTCCAGTGCAATTGAGTTATGTGTGGGTTGGTTATAAGATTCTCTCCATCCTATTGTCTATTCAGCCTGTAGTAAACAATTGTAAGGTAGGTTGATAAGAAATATAAATTTTATAGTAAATTTCCTTTCTTATTATACCTATCACAATTGTTTACATGGAGGCCCTCCCGTCTTCTTATTCGGGTAAGAATCCTTCCTCCCCACTGATCACATAACTCCTATGTTGGCGGACTCAAAAGAATGGTTTGATGACTGCACTGTGCACTGGTTGACGGAATTGTACTAAGAGAAGAGCGTCCCCCACTAGGTGTGCACCGATGGTGCTCGACCCAGTTTTGGCTTATTTTTTTGTGGTGTGTTTACACGACTTTTCTTTCCCAAATCTCTTGGGAAAGATTAAAAAAGAGAGTATTTTATCCGAGTTAGGGTCTTCCACTGTAGTTCAAGCCTTTAGTAAACAATTGCAGTAGGTATAATAAGAAAGGAAATTTACTATAAAATTTATATTTCCCTTCCTAAACCATAATTTCTTTACTTCTTGACATACCCAGATGAAACCTCTTGCACATGCATATCATTAATTGTCCATGAGTTGTACATCAAATTTACCTTCCACTCCCGAAGATCAAGGTCACAGTTATGCATCACATTTCAATAATGCCATTGTTAGTGATATTTGAGAATTCATTTGGCGATATGTAACATGCTAAGAATTTTATTCTATAACAATAGCCATGTATCAACATTTCACAGAACCTTTCCTGAAAAAAATGCACTACACTTATCAGGCATTACAAAACTTGTAAAGGAACAAAAAACCCATGAAGAAATGTTTGTCTTGTTTTTAACAGGAGTTTTGAAACTCTGTGTGACAATGACAGTATATTGCTTTTAAATAGTACTTAATTTGTTTTTGCTATTCCAGGTCTTCTAGCTTCTGACATAGGCTTTAAAATTACAGATAACTTGAAGAGAACAAAATCTGCTCATTACATATCAATATTAGCAAAAGTATCACATTATGAAGAAAATTCACTGACTAAGGAAGCAGTTGGAGGTGAATATAGCTTAATTTTTCAATGTTTAGGTTAAATAAATATACTAATGAACTTCACAAGTTAAAAACATCCAAAATGTTTAAAACTGATGAATAAATTCAATCACAAAATTTGTTTTAGTTGGAATTCTTTTATAGTGTTATGTTTTCTTTAGTGATGTGTTTCTTTATATATTCTAAGTTAAGAAAGTGTGTGTGAAAATGAGATAACAAAGCACAACAGTATCTCTATATTCGTTAGTTTCTGGTCAAGAATTTCAGTGAGTCTTACTTAGCAAATGCAATCTCAAATATATACTTTACTAACTTGGGGCCCCATAAATATATTTGCTGTACCGTGATAACATACAATATTCTTGAAACAAATAATGAGGTAAAAATATGAAATTTATTCCTGAAACAGCTTGTTACCACAATGCAATTACAGAAAAAACAAAAATATGAACAGAAGTACCATATTTATGGGAAAATTGGCTATGAAAAGTGATTGTTAGGCAATGGTCCCATTTAAAGGGGACACAGAACTGTGGTAGAAGTGTTGGTGACCATTTTGTTTTTTTATTTTCCAAACACAGGATTTGGTTTATATATAGAACTGTGTTTAATCAAGAGTATGAATGACCTATCCACATACCCTCTACTGTTGTTCTACCTCTACTATTGATTCATGTCTGTTTCCTAACATTAGCAATCTATTCCCAGACATTTGTTCATCTGTTTTGAATAGACATAAATTTTGAATGAACATAACCTTTAAAATTTGCTAACCACTGGCAAGTTGTCAGAATACTGTTAACTATGCAAGCAACCTATATGTATCCTTCACTATAAAAATACTTGTACCATGAATAAACTTATGCATACTTTTGTCAAAATACTGAAATTTCAAACTGCAGATTTCCCTCATAATGCAACAAAGTGAAACTGGCAGGGCTGTCAATACTAGAGCATCCTTAGGTGTTACACAACCATGGCATGGACCATTATGTGTGCCCCATGATTCGAAACACTGCCCTATTCTTCTAATTAGAGGTTCACTTTGATCTCCTACTATATTTGTCCTTTTAGCTGTAGACATCCACTCTCTGATTGATTTAGTAATACCAGGGTGACAATTTGTTCATATTAGCATCGACAGTACAAGGTGTCCAAATAACCTATGCTTTGGTCTTTCCTAAGGATCTGTATCACCATGTGTGCTGTTTTGAGTTCATATTACAGCAATTTTCTTTTTGGGTATCCCATGCAAGCCAGGAAATAAGCAATCTGTCATATACAGAATGAGGTCCCCAAAGGGAAAATTTGCTGATGCTATCCCAAACAGCGGGCTAGAATCCCCCAATTTATCCTCTGGGTACCCCTTTCTATTTAGGCCTGAGACCTTGATTCACATTGAGGTTTAGAGAGAGTAAATTTAGTAATGCTACCCTTCTGTGTAGGGAAGCATTACCAAATTCACCCTCTAGGGACCTCATTCTGCAGGTGACAGACAGCATATTTTCAGGTTTGATCCCATGCATTACCATGTTCATGAAATCTGGAAACAAACTAATCTTTGGTGCAGTAGATAACACTGACCCTGTAGTTAGAAAAGCATGAAAATTCTTATTAAAAACATCCTGTCAGTGACACCAAGTGTGTCAAACTATCAGAAACTAATTTATAAATACCCCCTTGTGAGGCAGATATTTGTGTATACATGTATGTTAGGTACTTTATTTAATAGTGTAGCAACCTGAATGTGGAAACCACCCACTTGTGGTCGGTCACTACATTTTAGTGCAAAACTATCATATAAAAGTTTAATCTTTGTGGAGGTTCACTAGCAGGACATATCTGAAACACATATTTCAAGTTTAAGTGACAAATACAATTTCTTATCAGCCTACCTTACAATTGTTTACTACAAGCTTGCACTACAGTGGAAGACCCTAACTCAGATAAAATACTCTCTATTTTAATCTTTCCCAACAGATGTGGGAAAGAAAAGTGGGGTAAAAAACACCACGAAAAAATAAGCCAAAACTGGGCCGAGTGCCATCGGCGCACACCCAGTATGGGATGCTCTTCCCTTAGTACAATTCTACGACTTCCGTTAACCAATGCGCAGTGCAGTCATCAATTAATCATTCTTTTTTTGTCTGAGACACGAGGAGGATGTGTCTCCATTTTGCATTACGAAACAGTGATAATTCAACTCGTCGATAATGGTCTTCCTGTGACAGGAATTATGGATCTGAAGATCGTATAATAACAGGACTGTGTTTTATATATTCTCGTTAATATTTTCAACCACATTCTCATTTAATTTATTTATATATTCCGTTTTTGCGAATGGTTTTCGACATCGTGTCAATGCGGTTCGGAAATAAAATTTTTCGGTTGATAAATTTTATTATTATTATTGGAGTTAGGAGTCAATGAGGGACTGTATGGACAGGATTTCTTCACTCTGTTGAGGGCTGAATTTCTGTTTTTTAGGTCCCTGTCGGCCGTCTGGGTTCTGTCGTGTACCCACCGGTTATTTTTTCTGCCATCTTCTCTCGTAGTTGGGGGTGTTCTACTTTATGTATCTGTTGAGTTCACCTTTTTCTTCTGCTCTCACCTCTGTTATTTCCAGTTCGGTTCCTTCAGGGCAGTTCCTTTTGCCCTCTCTTTTGGTGAGTTCTTGTGACTGTTCCTTCCACACCCACTGGGGGGGGGGGGGGGGGGGCACTGTCGTTTTGTGGCCTCCCATGGGGGATGTTCAGCTCCTCCTGCACCCAGGGAGTGGGGAATGCTGTCTTTTCGGGGCCTCCCGACACGACCACATCTGGTGAGAGTTATTCCCCATCCGTGGGGATGTGCAGTTTTTTTTTACCGTGGTGGATACTGCGGGAGCTGTTGGATATCTGGTGAAGAGATGCCTGGTTCCGTGACTATGCACCCTCTCCAGTCGACATCTGAGGCTGTCACTAGGGTTGTGACTCCTGGAGGCCGAGCTAGGTGGCTCTCTCCCCTTTTCCTCCTGTCATATCTGCTGCTACTGCTGTTCCATCTACAACGTCATCGTCAGCCTCGGCTTAACCCTGCAGGGGTAGGGGTCTGCAGTGATGTCTGTAGTGTGATTGTGGGGTATCAGCCTCAGCCTTCCCTGACTTCAGCTCAGCGAAGAACCCCGACTGAGCCCCTTGTTGTGTCCTCTCGGTCGTTGAGCACAGCAGTTTTCTCCCTGCAGGGGTCTGCAGAAGTTCTGGAAGTGTAGACGTGGGGTATCGGCCTCAGCCTTCCCTGACTTCAACTCGGCGAAGTCGGAAGTGGCTGCCGACTGAACCCCCATGCTGTGTCCTCTCAGCCGTTGAGCACAGCAGTTTTATCCCTGCAGGGGTCTGCAGGGGTCTGCAGGGATGTCTGGTAGTGTACGTGGGGTATTGGCCTCAGCCTTCCCTGACTTCAACTTGGCGAAGTTGGAAGGGGCTGCCGGCCGAACCCTCTACTGTGGTCTCTCAGCCGTCGAGTACCTCAGTTTTTCTCATTGGATTCGGATGTTCATGGTGGGGTAACCATGAGCTCCGTGGCATTTCCGTCCATGCACTCTGGTCCCATGACCAACACTTTTTGTGCAGCCTGGGGACCTTCTGGCCCACAGAGGTCCGCGACGACTCTCCTGAGTTTCCGCTGTGTTGATCCTCGGGGTATGTGATACCCCAGTACACATCTGCCTTCAGATGTTTTCTGTTGCAGCCGTCGCCCCGCGTCGGGTATATTTGAGGATCATGACCCTTCGCTGGTAAATGGGTCAGGAGTGAAGCCACTTTGTCGGTTCGTTCCCACGTCATTCTGTTCCGACAGTCAGTGAGCTTAGGGAGGCCCTCTCCTTGCTCACTTAGGTTCTGTCCAAGAGCCTTTTCCATTGTTTTCTGCGAGGCTATGAGTGGTTTCCGGGCGCCCCCTGTTGCGCCGCCTCCCGGGTTTGGTCAGGCCACTTTCTGATCCCCTGGTGTGCCCACACCATGGGGGGCGGCGGCTGGTTTGCCCATGATGGGCTATGTGGCTTCCGAGTTGTGGGATGAGTCTGATATTCCTGACGTCGAGAGCCAACAGTCTTCTGGCTTGGGGGCAGCTCTTGACTTTGTGTTTGGGTTCCTTCCAGGTCTCAAACCGTCAAACCAGCCGATAGTGTCAGCCCGGCTGCGATCATCGGTCGCACACCCACAGCCTGTGGAGCAACATGCTTCTGGGTGCCTTCGACTGTGCCTGTCGGAACAGGTGGTTGAAGCATTTACCGCTTTGGACTCTAAGCTGAGTTCCAAGGCTATGAAGACGTTGTTCTTCATCAAGGTTGACACTTTTTGCCTCTTGTGCATTATCGTTCCTACAATTTCGCTAATCCGTCAGTCTGCCAGACTTTGACAGTCTTGGATCGGGACTCCAACTCCTCAGCCATATGGAGAATCTGGAGTCCAGGTTGGGCTTATCAGGAGGGATGCTGGAATGCGTTCTCTCTTTGATCACGTCGTCTCTGCTTTGCTGCTTATCTGCTCCCAGATAAGTTTGATGACAAACAGGTTTTGTTTTGTGTGGGCTGTTCATGGCACTCATGCATCTTCTTACACAAATGCCTGTAATGCGGCTAGCTTGGAATTAGTTCGCTGGTACGCTGTGCTGGACACAAGACGTTCCCTTCTTGAGGGGCAGTGTGCTGCTCTTCGATCTGCCTCTTTCGGCGGGTCCGCGACTATTCCATGGTTCCATGGTGACGGTTCGAGATGGCTCCCCTTGTCATTCCATTGATCTGCTGCTGCTTAGTCAGTTTGATCGGCTTTCTGTTGGAGGCAGGCGCCGTCCAAAGTCTAACAAGTACCCTTCTGCTTCTTCTGCGAAGCTGAGGGCTGATCCTCCTTCCACCACTTCTACTCACTCACAGGGTGGGGTAGGCGTCGGCAGTAGTCACCTCGATTTCATCCCAGGTTGAGGCACTCCACTAAGTAGAGAGTGCCTCTTCCAACATGAGTCCCTTTCAACGTTACACGTTGGGAACTTTTGATCACGGAGATAGGCGATCTCCTGTCAAAGGGGGCAATCAAGGTCATCAAGAACTTTCTTTCAGTGGGATTTTGTTCCCGCATGTTCTTGGTGCCGAAGAAGAATGGCCGACTCAGATAGGTTATCGATCTGAGTATTCTGACGCAGTCTATCATTGCTCCTCAGTTCAGCATGGTGGCTTTCAGACCGGTTCATCGCTCCATTCCCCAGGATGTTTTCCAGACCTGGATCCTTGGGCCTTCACCTGTCTGATGTCGCATGTGTTAGTCTTACATCGCTCACAGTCCAGGGTGTCTTCTTCGGCTTGTCTAGTTGATATCCTCCAGAGGCAATCCAATGCTGCTTTTCTGGAGTCTGATGTCGTCACACTGTTGAGCCTACTAGGGTTCAGAGTCAACGGAGAGAAGTCGGACCTGGTACCTTCTCCGTCTTGTCATCTGGGATGTACTTCATCAGCTTGGAGTCTTGCCCGACTGCTTTGTCTCTGCGTTTCCGTAACAGATCTCATTCCTCTAGGTCGACTGCATGTCTGACCTCTCCAACACTTTTTGCTCAATCATTGGAGGCCGAATGTCGATCCTCTGGTTCTGGTGCTTCTGTTACCGGAGTCTCTTCCTCGTCACCTTCTACCCTGACAGATGTTTAGTGGATTATGCAGGGAGTTCCATTGGATTTCCCCACTACTGATCGTGTTTTGATGGTAATCGCCAGCGATCTCGGATGGGGTGTGACGTTGGATCCTCTAGGTCTTTTCCTTCATGGGTCATGGGCCCAGGATTTAGCAGCTTTTCATGTCAACCAGAAAGAGCTTCTTGCTCTTCTTCTGTGTCAGGTCCTTCTGTGGTCTGACAATTCTATGGTGGTTGTTTACATTTGGAACCAGGGCGGCACGCACTATGTTCCCATGTATGCCTTGGTTCAGGATCTTTTACTGCTCGCTCAGGATGTCAATGCCAGAGTGGTGGTTTGTCACTTTCCCGGTCGTCTGACCTTCCTAGCCGACTCCCTGTCCGACGGGGCAGGTTCTTTTCCATCGGCTGGATGCTCCCCATGGCGCTGTTCCAGTCTCTTTGCGATCTCTGGTGTCGTCCCCAGATTGATATCTTTGCGACTCGTTGGAACCATCAGGTGGACACTTTCGCGTCCCCGGTCCAGATGTTCTGGCTTTCGCCATGGATGCTTTGTCCTTCCTTTGGAACAGTCTTGTCGGCTACGCCTTCCTGCCGGTTCCGATTCTGCATCAGGTTCTAGCCCAGATATGAACCTGCAGTTGTCGAATCCTTTCGATCACACCCCTCTCTCCTCGGTGGGTGTGGATCAATCTGCTCCGCTCTCTGTTAGCGGCGGTTCCGGCATGTCTCCCTCTACGTCGCGACTTTCTTTGCCAAAGTCGCCCGAGGAGGTTTGGAGTCTGATGTCGTCACACTGTTGAGCCTTTGCGCATGTCTTTTATCGGGTCCTGTCTCCTCCATAGTGGTTTTTTCGAGACGAGCAGTGGAGTTGCTTTTCTTCTTCAAGGAGGCACTCACTCCACTGGTTTAGCCTCTGTGGCTAAGTAGAAGGTTCTTCTGTCAATGGTGTACGATCCCTCTGTTGCTTCTGTCACTCCTTCGATCACATTGATTGCAGAGTTTCTGGTATATGTTTGTTTCTGGGGGTCTCCAGCAATGGGTACAAGTCCATGCTTCAGAGACCTTTTTCATATGTGGTACAGCATCATATCGACACTCATCCTTGCCTCTCCAAGCTTGTTCAGCACTTTTCCTTGAAAAGGCCTGGGACTTTGCAGTTTACTCCAAGATGGACACTTTCTTGGGCGCTGCTCTGCTTGGGGGTGGTGGGGGGGGGGGGGGGGATATCTGCGCCTTTATTCCGGGTGGATATGCGTTTTCTCACATGCCAGACCAGATCTCTCCTGAATCCATTTCTCGATGGATTTGTCGTGCTATTCGTGCAGCTTCCACCCGTCTAACTATTGTCGATTGTATTACCAATCGTTTTTCTGCCACGAGGTGCTGCATTGTCTTCCCCTCGGGGCTTATACTAACACCGTCATGTTGTCGGATGTTATGCTGGCAGCCTACTGGAGAAATGTTACCTTCTCCACTTATCTGCGACAGTTGCTGGAGCAGACAGAGGACCTTTGTTCTACGGGCCCTCTTTCTTCTGCTCAGGCTGTTGTCTATCCCAGCCATTCAGTTTCTTACAGGGTCAGTTCCAGCTCCGTGCTGTTACTGCCCTTTTCTGTCTGTGTGTCGCACATCACCATACGCCTCATCTTTCATTGTCTTGTACTAATGTTTGTGATGCTATGGTTCGATAGGACTAGGGATCTCTTCCTCTGTCCACGGTTCCAGTGCAATTGAGTTATGTGTGGGTTGGTTATGTGATTCCCTCCACCCTATTGTCTATTCAGCCTGTAGTAAACAATTCTTCTTCGGGTAAGAATCCTTCCTCCCCGCTGATCACATAACTCCTATGTTGGCGGACTCAAAAGAATGATTAATTGATGACTGCACTGCACATTGGTTAATGGAAGTTGTGGAATTGTACTAAGGGAAGAGCGTTCCATACTGAGTGTGTGCCGATGGAGCTCGGCCCAGTTTTGGCTTATTTTTTCGTGGTGTTTTTTACACCACTTTTCTTTCCCATATCTCTTGGGAAAGATTAAAATAGAGAGTATTTTATCCGAGTTAGGGTCTTCCACTGTAGTGCAAGCCTGTAGTAAACAATTGCGGTAGGTATAATAAGAAAGGAAATTTACTATAAAATTTATATTTTTGTTGACAACTATCTTTTGCTGGTAAGTGATATCATTTTTCAGCTTTTGGTTTACAGGTCTTTTTGACCCCAGAGTAATGTCATGGAAAGTTTCAGACCACTCTTATAATTTGGGGCAATTTCCACAATCTTCTACAGTTCACGATAATTGTACATACTGACTGATCCCCATAACATCTATCTTTCCCAGAGCAGACTGTGGCCAAAGTTTGTGAAAATACAAAATAAGTTTTATCGGTGGTTAGCAAATGAGGGTGTGTATATATATTTTCTTAAAAGTGTCTTTTGTTAAACCAAGCACAATATACTGTTTAAACTAGTTCTAACTCTACTTGAGTTTTATATAATCATTTTATTCTAGCTTTCCTGACAAATTTGAGAAATAATGATGAGGTATGGAGCTCAGATGAATTTAAGCAATCATTGTTTGAAACCATATTGTCTGTGATGGAATTTTTACTGCAGCCAGAAAGACATGATGATGGTGTGAAAAAGGTGCATGGTACATTAGGGTAACAGTCCTCTTTTATTCGGTAATATACTAAACTGTCCATGCAGTTAAGCCTATCAATTTTGAAATGTATGTCTTTCTCATTTCCATACTGGGTGTGCGCCGATGGCGCTCGGCCCAGTTTTGGCTTATTTTTCTGTGGTGTTTTTTACACTACTTTTCTTTCCCATATCTCTTGGGAAAGATTAAAATAGAGAGTATTTTATCCGAGTTAGGGTCTTCCACTGTAGTGCAAGCCTGTAGTAAACAATTGCGGTAGGTATAATAAGAAAGGAAATTTACTATAAAATTTATATTTTTGTTGACAACTATCTTTTGCTGGTAAGTGATATCATTTTTCAGCTTTTGGTTTACAGGTCTTTTTGACCCCAGAGTAATGTCATACAAAGTTTCAGACCACTCTTATAATTTAGGGCAATTTCCACAATCTTCTACAATTCACGATAATTGTACATACCAACTGATCCCCATAACATCTATCTTTCCCAGAGCAGACTGTGGCCAATGTTTGTGAAAATACAAAATAAGTTTTATCGGTGGTTAGCAAATGAGGGTGTGTATATATATTTTCTTAAAAGTGTCTCTTGTTAAACCAAGCACAATATACTGTTTAAACTAGTTCTAACTCTACTTGAGTTTCATATAATCATTTTATTCTAGCTTTCCTGACAAATTTGAGAAATAATGATGAGGTATGGAGCTCAGATGAATTTAAGCAATCATTGTTTGAAACCATATTGTCTGTGATGAAATTTTTACTGCAGCCAGAAAGACATGATGATGGTGTGAAAAAGGTGCATGGTACATTAGGGTAACAGTCCTCTTTTATTCGGTAATTTACTAAACTGTCCATGCAGTTAAGCCTATCAATTTTGAAATGTATGTCTTTCTCATTTACAAGTTTTCCACTGGATCTTTTTATTAGCCTGACTGTTTTAGTCATGACTTTCGTCTGTCTGTCCAGGCCAACATTGGAGGTTTAGGGGATATTATTATTAGGGGCTACCTCCAAATTAAGGTAGTGTTAGGGTTAGGAGTGGGGTTAGGGTTAGGGGTAGCCCCAGAGTAGGGCTTAAGGTTGGGGAGGGTTAGGTCCCGGGGGGTTAGGGTTGGGGTCAGGGGTGAGGTTTTAATTTTAGTAGCCCCTAAACTGAAAAATAGCTCCTAATCCTATTGGTTTGGCTAGGGTGGGGTTGGGTCAGGGGTGGGGTGGGGTGGGGTTAGAGGTAGCCCCAGAGTAGGGCTTAAGGTTGGGGGGGGTTAGGTCCCGGGGGGGGGTTAGGGTCTGGGGTCGGCTTTTAGGGTTTAGGGTCAGGGTGGGGTAGGGTTAGGGTTAGGGTGTGGCTTTTGGGTGGAGGGGTGGGGTTGTGGGTAAATATAAGTTCTAGGGTGGAGGGGGTTGGGTTCTGGGTAAAATAAGGTTTTGGACATACAAAATGTTTTTTGGGTAGCCCATAAACCCGAAATGTTGGAGCGTCCATCTGTCTGTCCATCTGTCCGTCTGTTAATAAGAGTTTTGGTTAAAGTTTGTGGTTAAAGTTTTTTAGTCAAGGTTAAATTTTTTTTTCTCTTAAATTAATATTAATTACTATTGATTGTATCATTCTCATTATGTTTTTCATCCTTTTTTGTATGGCAATTTAACTTACAACTTGCAGGTTAAAGTTTTTGGTTAAAGTTCTTTTTTGTTTACAAAGTTACACCTTTATTTCTTAAAACACTTTACTGCAATGTCACTGTTTCTCATTTGGGACAATGTCTACTATCTACTGAACCTTTCTACAGTGATTTTCATTAATATTGGCATGATTTTAACCCCTTTTAAACATGTTTTCAGACTTAGTTTCTTTGTATTTGAAATTAGACTTTGCCACATACTTTCTTACTTTAATTCTAGCATGGTCAATACAACTTAATGATTGCATTACATCAATGATTTCTTTTAGCGGTTTTAGGAAATATTTAACCCTTTTTTGGCAGTCAGTTTTACTTAGTATTCCCAACTTAAAGTTTCGGATTAAAGTTTTGCTTTTCAAGGTTCTACCTTTCATTCTTCAAACACTGTGTTACAACATCATTGTTTTTCATTTGGGGCAAGGTCTACTGAAGCTGTACACAGTGGTTTCAAATAATATTGGCATTAATTTAACTCTTTTCAAAATGGTTTTTCGAACTTAGTTTCTCTAAATTCAAATTAGGCTTCTACCACATACTTTGTTACTTTTTATCCCCCACAAGGGAGGGATATAGCATAGAGCTCTATCCATCCATTTGTCCATCAGCCTGGTTGTCTGTCCATCTGTCCAAACTTTGTTTATGGCATAACTTGAACAATAGTTAACAGATTTCAATTCTTTTCAATATATGTCTCTACAGCAGCAATGTCTTTGTCAAGTTCGATGACCACCATTTTCCAATGAAAATTGTTGAAGTTATTGCCCCCCCCCCCCCCCCCCCCCCTGCCAATTACCCATTTTTTTTCTTTGCTCCAAAATACATTTTGAAGTATTTAGAGTGACATCATGCAGAACTTTTTGACCCCTACAACCCCCTCCCCCCCCCCCCCCCCCCCCCCACCTCCTGTGTCAATTAGGCACCTTTTTTTTTCTTTGGTCCTAAATGCATTTTGAAGGATTTAGAGTGACAGCATGTGGAAAAGAAATTGACTCCTATAACCCCTCCCCTCAGGGCCATTTTAGCAACATTTTTTCTTTGGTCCAAAATGCATTTTGAAGGATTTAGAGAGACTACATGCAGAAAAAATGTGGACTCCTCTAAATGAAAAAATACAATTTGAATAGCAATTTTTGTGTATCGCGAGTGCAGATATGGCAGTTTCATTAGGTTAAAAAAAAAATGGCTCAGACTATTTTTGTGTCTACACATTGCCATTGCTGGGACAGTCAGGCTGAATGCGTGTGACATCACTCTAGTTTAAGGTGTTTTCAAATGAAGAATGGATCCTTATGGTTAACATGATTTGTGATTACATTCCATCAAAAGATCGTAACAAGGAATATGATTCAGACTGTGGATGGAAAACTTCCTGACAGAAAAGTTGTTTTTCATTTTTGGTCCAGTTCATTACTCCAGGGTAGCCGCAGGTCCTTGAAATCCTTGAAAGTCCTTGACTTCCAAACTTGCTTACCAAGACCTTGAAAATCACCCATAAACCCCAAAGGTCCTTGAATGTGCTTGAATTAAAAAAAGCTGCAACACTGTGCTTATAGTTGTATATATTCTCCAGTAAGCAGCAAAGCCAAACACATTTTTACGCAATGATACAAATATGGATGTCATTGGATCCAGCTCTCTGAGCTGGTTCTGATGACATCCATATTCGTATCATTGCATCGAAACATATGCTTGACTTACGTGTTTAGGAGAATGTGTATCTACATTTGGAGAGAGGTGGTGAGCAGGAAGTATATCTCTTTCTCCTCCACTGATAGTACCTGTCACAGTCATCTGAAAGCCCTTGAATATCCTTCATTTTTAGTTGAAAAGGTACTTGAAAGTCCTTGAATTTGTTTCTTTGTGAGTAGTGGCGCCCCGACTTGACAATGTCTGGTGTGAGTTATCCCCCCTCCGTTGAGGATGTGCAGCACCTCCAGCTCCCACAGGGGCCTAGACCACGTCTGGTGTGAGTTATACCCCCTCTGTGGGGGACGTGCAGCTCCTCTCGCTCCTGCGGAGGGTGGGGACTGCTGTCATTTTGGGGCCTCCCAACTCGACCACGTCTGGTGAGAATTACTCCCCCTCCATGGGGGATGTGCAGCTCCTCCCGCACCAGCGGGGGGTGGGGAACGCTGTTGTTTCGGGGCCTCCAACTCGACCACTTCTGGTGAGAGTTATTCCCCTTCCGTGGGGGAAGTGCAGTTTTTTTTTACGGTGGTGAATACTGCGGGAGCTGTTGGATTTCTGGTGAAGCGATGCCTGGTTCCGGGACTATGCGCCCTCTCCTGTCGACATCTGAGGCTAGGTGGTTCTCTCCCCTTTTCTGCCAGTTCCAACAGCTCCCATCGTATCTGCTGCTACTGCAGTTCCGTCATGGGGCACCATTTTTATCTGGCCTCGGCTTATCCCTGCAAGGGTCTGTAGTGATGTATGTAGTTGGTTGTGGGGTATCGGCCTCAGCCTTCCGTGACTTCAACTCAGCAAAGTTGGAAGTGGCTGCCGACTGAACCCCCTGCTGTGTCCTCTCAGCCATTGAGTACAGCAGTTTTATACCTGCAGTGGTCTGCTGCGGTGTCTGGTAGTGTAGACGTGGGGGTATCGGCCTCAGCCTTCCCTGACTTTAACTCGGCGAAGTTGGAAGTGGCTGCCGGCCGGACCCTCTACTGTGGTCTCTGCGCCATGGAGTAACATAGTTTTGTCATTGGCGTTTTCCGTCCACTCATTCTGGTCACAAGGCCAGTTTTGCGGGACCAACACCTTCTGTGCACCCTGGACCTTCTGCCCCACAGAGGTCCGGTGCAACTCTCCTGAGTTCCTGCTATGTTGATCCTCAGGGTGTGTCGTACCTCTATACACATCTGCCCACAGATGTTTCGGCTGCCGCCCATTGCCCCGCTTCGGGTGTATTGGAGGATCGTGACCCTTCGCTGGTTAAGAGGGTCAGGTGTGAACCCACTTTGCTGGTTCGTCCCCATGTCGAACCGGCTGGTACGGGCAGTGAGCTTAGGGAGGCCCTCTCCTTCTCACTCAGGTTCTGTCCAAGAGCCTTCCTGTTACTTCCAGCGAGTGGTTTCCAGGCGCCCCCTATTGCGCCGCCTCCCGGGATTGGAAACAGGCCGCTATCTGATCCCCCTGGTGACTACACCATGGGAGGCATTGGCTGGTTTGCCCACAATGGGCTATGTGTCTTCCGACTCCGGGGAGGAGTCAGACATCTTTGATGTTGAGAGCCTGCAGTCTTCTGACTTGGGGGCAGCTCTTGACTTTGTGTTTGGGTTCCTTCCGAATCTCCAACCATCAAACCAGCCGACAGTGTCAGCCAGGCCGCGATCATCGGTCGCGCACCTACAGCCTGTGGAGCAACCTGCTTCTGGGCGTCTTCGACCATGCCAGGTGGTTGAAGCATTTTCAACCTTGGACTCTAAGCTGAGTTCCAAGGCTATGAAGGCACTGTTCTTCACCAGGGTTGACACCTTTTAGCCTCCGGTGCTTTATCGTTACTACGAATTTGCCAATCCATCAGTCTGCCAGACTTTGACGGTTTTAGATCAGGTTTCCAATTCCCTCGGGCTTTCCAAGCTCAAGTCTGCCGTCATTCCTATGGAGTCCATGTTGGGCTTATCGAGAGGAATGCTGGGTATGCTTTCTCTCTCCGATCACGTCGTCTCTGCCTTAGCTGCCTATCTGCCTCCAGATAGGTTTGACGATCTACAGGCTCTTTTGCGTGTGCTGTCCAAGTTGCTCATGCATCTTACTCACACGCATGCCTGTGACACGGCTATTTTGGAACTAGTTCGAAGGGACTGTGCTGGACACAGGCCGATCCCTTCCTGGGGACAGCGCACTACTCTTCGATCTGCTTCTTTGGCAGATCCGCTACTGTTCCATGGGTTCCGTGTCGACGGTCCGGGATGACATCCTACGTCATTCCAAAGATCAGCTGCTGCTTCGTCAGCTTGATCAGCCTTCTAGGGGAGGCAGGGACCTAACAAGTGCCCTTCTGCTTCCTCTGCAAAGCAAAGGGCTGATCCTTCCGCCACCGCTCCTACTTCTTACTCACGGGGTAAGGGTAAGCGTGGGCAGGCTAGAGGGAAGTCTCAGGATTCTTCATTCAGTAGAGGAGGTGGTTTCTCTTCTCGTGGACCTCATCGGGGCTCGAACTGAAGGTCCTCACCTCGATTCGTCCCAGGTTGGAGGAAGAATAGAAGAGTTTGCAGACCGTTGGGCCACCATCACATCCGATCATTGGGTGTTGGATGTTTTTGGTCCGAGCTGCGAATATCCTTCCGAAGGCACCCCACTCTGTGCAGAGTGCCTCTTCCAACCACAGTTCCTTCAGACGTTTTACGTCGGGAGCTGTTGTCCATGGAGATAGACAATCTCCTGGCCAAGGTTGGCGTTCGAGGTCGTCAAGAACATTCAATCGGTGGGGTTTTATTCCCACCTGTTCTTGGTGCTGAAGAAGGACGGCCGACTCTGACTGGTTATCGATCTGAGTATCCCAAACCAGTCTATCATTGCTCCCAAGTTCAGCATGGAGACTTTCAGGTCGGTCCGCCGTTCCATTCACCAGGAAGATTTCGCTTCCAGTATCGACCTGCGAGACGCTTACTTTCACGTTCTGATTCATCGGGTGTCGCAGAAGTATCTTAGGTTCACTTTTCTGGGGCGAGTTTACCAGTTCAAGGCCATGCATTTCAGCCTCAACCTGGCTCCTTGGACCTTCACCCGACTGATGTCGCATGTGATAGCCTTCCATCGCACACAGTTCAGGGTGACTACTTCGGCATATCTAGACGATATCCTCCAGAGGCATTCCAATGCTGCCTTATGGGAGATGGATGTTGACACTCTGTTGAGCTTGCTCCTGTCGCTAGGATTCAGAGTCAATGAGGAGAAGTCGGATCTGGTCCCTTCTCCGTCATTTTGTCATCTGGGGATGGCCTTCCGCACTCAGTTCAATACGGTGGCGGTTCCCCAGGCCAGGGCTGTGATTCTCTCAGCTTTTGCTCTGACTCTGTCCCAGTCCACATCCGCAACAGCATGGGGTATTCTCCGGCTGCTCGGTCTCTGAGCTTCGGTGTCGGATCTTCATTCCTCCAGGTCGGCTGCATGTCAGACCTCTCCAACACTTTCTGCTCAGTCGTTGGAAGCCAAATGTCGATTCTCTGGTTCTGATGTGTCATTTACCAGAATCTCTTCATCCTCACCTTCTCCACTGGACGAATGTTCAGTTGACCACGCAGCATGTTCCATTGGACTTACCCATGTCCGATCCTGTTCTGACGGCAGATGCCAGTGATCTCGGATGGGGTGTGACGTTGGATCCTCTAGGTCTTTCACTTCACGGGATGTGGGACCAGGATCAGGCATCTCTACACATCAACTAGAAGGAGCTTCTTGCTCTTCTTCTGAGTTTCAGGCAATGGATCCCTCACCTGTCGAATCGTCAGGTCCTTCTGTTGTTCGACAATTCGACGTGGTTGCTTCATTCGGAACCGGGGCGGCACACACTTGGTTCCAATGTACGAATTGGCTCGGGATCTTCTACTGCTCGCTCAGGATGTCAATGCCGGGGTGGTTGTTCGTCACATTTCCGGTCGTCTGAACATCCTAGCCGACTCCCTGTCTCGACGGCGCAGGTTCTTTTCCACCGAGTGGATGCTCCACATGGCGCTATTCCATCAATTTCTTTGCGACTCGTTGGAACCATCAGGTGGACACTTTCGTGTCCCCGTGTCCAGATGCTCTGGCTTTCGCTGTGGACACTCTGGCCCTCCTTTGGGATGGTCTTGTTGGCTACGCTTTCCTGCCGGTTCTGATTCTGCCTCAGGTTCTAGCCCAGATATGAACCTGCAGTTGTCGAATCCTTTTGATCACACCCCTGTTGCCTTGGTGGTGTGGATCAGTCTGCTCCGCTCTCTGTTAGCGGGGGTTCTGGCATGTCTCCCTCTACGGCGCGACTTTTTTTACCAAAGTCGCCCGAGGAGGTTTCAAGTTGACCCGACTTCATTGTGGCTTCGCGCATGTCTTTATCGGGTCCTGTCCCCTCCATAGTGGTTATTAGAGACAAGCAGTGGAGTTGCTTTTCTTCTTCAAGGAGGCACTGACTCCACTGGTTTAGCCTCTGTGGCTAAGTAGAGGGTTCTTCTGTCGATGGTGTGCGATCACTCTGTTGTTTCTGTCATTCCTTCGATCACACCGCTTGCGGAGTTTCTGGTATATGTTTGTTTCTGGGGGTCTCCAGCAATGGGTACAAGTCCATGCTTCGGAAACCTTTTTCATATGTGGTACCGCATTGTTTTGACACTCATCCTTGCCTCTCCAAGCATGTACAGCTCTTTTCCTTGAAAAGGCCTAGGACTTTGCAGTTTACTCCAAGATGGACACTTTCTTGGGCACTGCTCTGCTTGGGAGGGGGGGCATTTGTGCCTTTATCCTGGATGGATATGCGTTTTCTCACATGCCAGATCTCTCCTGCATCCATTTCTCAATGGATTTGTCTTGCTATTCGTGCAGCTTCCGCTCGTCTAGCTACTGGCGATTGTATTACCAATCGTTTTTTTCTGCCACGAGGTACATGCATTGTCTTCCTCTTTTACTAACTCCGTCATGTTGTCGGTTGTTATACTGGCAGCCTACTGGAGAAATGCTACCTTCTCCTTTTATCTGCGACAGTTGCAGGAGCCGACAGAGGACCTTTGTCCTACGGGCCCTCTTTCTTTGGCTCAGGCTGTTGTCTATCCCAGCCATTCAGCTTTTCTGACTGTGCGTCGCACTTCACCATACGCCTCATCTTTCATTGTCTTTTACTAATGTTTGTGATGCTATGGTTTGATAGGCCTAGGGATCTCTTCCTCTGTCCATGGTTCCAGTGCAATTGAGTTATGTGTGGGTTGGTTATGTGATTCCCTCCATCCTATTGTCTATTCAGCCTGTAGTAAACAATTGTAAGGTAGGTTGATAAGAAATATAAATTTTATAGTAAATTTCCTTTCTTATTATACCTACTGCAATTGTTTACATGGAGGCCCTCCCGTCTTCCTATTTTGGTAAGAATCCTTCCTCCCCGCTGATCACATACCTCCTATGTTGGCGGATTTGGAAGAATGGTTTTGATTACTGCTTGCGCACTGGTTAATGGAAGTTGTGGAATTGTACTAAGAAAGAGTGTCCCTTACTGGGTGTGCGCGTGGCGCTCGACCCAGTTTTGGCTTATTTTTTTGTGGTGTTTTTACACCACTTTTCTTTCCCAAATCTCTTGGGGAAAGATTAAAATAGAGAGTATTTTATCTGAGTTAGCTTCTTCCACTGTAGTGCAAGCCTGTAGTAAACAATTGCAGTAGGTATAATAAGAAAGGAAATTTACTATAAAATTTATATTTCCTGACCATGAATTGGAATTATTTATGGTTATTCATGAATTATTCATGAATAACCATGGTCTATTATTCATGAATATCCATGAATATTCATGCTTTAAATGCACGCATGGCCACAAATATTCCTGGTTGGTAAATTACCTGTATTCATGAACCATGAATAACCATAGATATTCATTCAGCATGATATTCTTGGTTATTCATAAAATCATGAATATTCATGGTTATTCACAAAAGTTTGAATATTCATGATTTTTCAAAAAAGTATGAATGTGGGCAATTGAACAACTATGAATATTCATGAATATCCATGGATTGTTTTCAATTTTGGCCACTGTTGGTAATGTGTTAAAGTTATCAGCAGATGTACTTTGCTTTTACTGTAGATGATATAGGTTGTAGTTTTTTTTGTCTGCAGAAGAACTTTACAGTTTTTGTTATTAGCAGTTATTGTGGAATATAAAAAAAAAACTCTAAAAAATACAGGGCTGACGGGTTGAAAACTTTTAACATAAAAGCTTTATGCCCCAAGCTGCTACTATATCCTCTCATATGAAACAAAGGTCAGAAATTTTGAACTTCAGACTGAAGCAACTATTTGCACTCAATGTCAACATCCAATCAAATTAATGCAGCCTTTGCAGGTACATTATCCTTCCTATCAGAAATTTACACAAATTGGAAAAAGGTGTTCAAAATATAAATTATCCTTTAAAAATGCATAAATGAATGAAAACAAAAAACCTGGCCTCCCTTCTCCATTCAAAGCAGCTTTCAAAATGGCTGCCACTTCCCTCCAAAATAGTTTATAAAAATTTATTAAATAGGTCATGGCTGTCTAAGTACTAATATTCATGCTTGCTCATGGAAGTATGGATAATCAAAATTGTTGAAAAATTTCAAAGTCCCAATATTCATGCTTATTCTTGGAAACCTGGATAAATGTCTTAAGTACTAATATTCATGGTTGTTCATGGTTATCCACCATTACTACAGAACTATGATTTAACATCCACAATTAGCATGCATCATATTTTTATCTTTAAACACACCAGAAGAGATTTTTTTTATTTAAGTCTTTGATGTTTCGCTTCATAGTTAAAGCATTCATACTAATTCATATGTTATTCATGGTCAGAAACCATGAACAACCATGATATTAGAAATCATGAATACACATTTGAGTTAAGTGTGAATAACCATTAATATTCATGATTATTCAGGCTTTGTTTACAGTCCATGAATATCAGACAACTGGGATTAAAGTATATACAATTAGCTAAACTTAACTTTATACCCCGTTGCAGTCATCAGAAAGCCAAAGTGACCTTGAACAATCAATAAAAATAAATATCACAGCTACAAGAGTTTGTTACTTTGGTTTACTTTGTCCAGTTGTGGCTTCCATTTAGGGAAAATTTGTATAAAAATTGTCGAGTCCAAAGATTTTGAGTTGGCAAAAAGCCTACACCTTGAGTGAATGTGCCATCTGAGTAGCACATCGAGATGGGGAGAGCATGAGAGAGGTTCCAGCCAGGGGTTCCCAGAGAACATTTTTTTAAAAAGAAGGTGAAATTTGTTGAAATGCAATGTCCTGATTACATCAAAAATTCTCAACAGAATACAGTTGACATCGCAGACTATAACAAACAGAGGGTAACATGTTGTCATTTATATCAAACAAGTTATTAATTTCACCAACTGTTCAACACTGCAGTTTATTTTTTTTAAATGTTGGTGCTGTACACCCTAAAAGGATGTACAGGTAGATCTCTGGATAAAAGTGTGCATATTGGTGACCAATTGTGATGCTGGGCAGTACGGCCTAGTGTGAGAATGAGAAGAATTGAGGCTTATATCATCTGTCAGGAAAATTGGCCGACATAAATTTCTTTGTGTCTGTTTTTATGTCAGCATGCCAATTGCTGATGCTAATTACAGGGGCTGCGTCCATGATTTATATAACTTCATTTTCCAATATTTGTTGTTTTAATTTTGTATTTTCTGTAACAGAAATCCACCATGTTTTAGCAAGTTCCACATGTGCATTGACAATTATTTTTTTGTTATACATACATGGCAGGGTTCTTGTTTTTGTTCACAACTGATTCTGAGTTGGTATGTCAGATCTGGTATTGGTAATAACTGTGAGAGTATTCTCAATACATTGCAACTCTTTTATGTAACAATTTAGTTCAAGCTGTGTAAAAATAATATAAAGTTACACAGCCCAGTCATTTTTATCTTAACTTGACAAAGTCAAGATAAGCTATTGCCATCACACAAGTCTGTAAGTTTGTTCACATTTTTTTTAGCACAGGCTACACCCCATAGTTCTTGTCCTATCATCACTGAATTCCATGTGCAGGTTCGAGGTCATGTCTAGAGGAGAATGTCCCATTTTGGTTGTGATCGATCATCCGTGACAGCTGTGCGGGTTCAGTACCCGATAACCTTTATTACAGTCTACAGGTAGTATTTATGAAGAGATTTCATTGTAACTTGGTAGGATGACTTGGTATAATGTCAAGATGAGAACGTCCGATTTTGATCATGATCAGTCAACCATGATGGCAGCACAGGCACTTTACCTAGATTTGTTTAGCACTTTCTACAGTTCATATTTATGAAGCAATTTCATTGTAACTTGGTAGGATGACTCGGTATGATGTCTAGATGAGATTATCCTACTTTGGTCATGATTGCTGCAGTGTTAATGCTGCTTGGGCATGTGACCTAGATTCCTTTTGCATTGTCTACAGGTCATATTTATGAAGGGATTTCATTGTAACTTGGTAGGATGACTTGGTATGATAACAAGATGAGACAATCTTATTTTGGTTGCAATTGGTCAACTGTGACTGCCGTGCAGGCACATGGCCTAGATAACTGTGAGGGTCATATTAACCCAGGCCTCAGTTCTTTAGTACAGTCTACACCTCAAATTATTCTTGTTGAAAACATAGCATGTAGGGTACAGAACTTAACATATTCTCAGTTATCACAATTCTTGCCTTATTTAATAAACATTGAACATTATCCTTTTCGTCAAACACTACACACAGTCAAGTTAAGTGGCAGTGTCATTGAAACTTGCATCTTCTAAAAGTTTTTGTGTGCTACTTAAACATTTTAAGCAGTCATGAATTTCTTTGAATGGTAAACTATTCGGTCATAAATCTGAATTTTGGCAGTGAGGATATTGTATTTGGAGTGAAAAAAAAAATCCATTGTAGAAACTTAGTGGTTTTTCAGAAGTAAGTATTTTTAAATCTAACAATTGACACATTAATCTGCTTTTCTTTCAAACCATAATTGAGACCACAGATCAGGAAATCTGAAGCAGTCTTCTGTTCTATACTATCAGAATCACAACTAAACTCTGAACACTGAATTCTTCAAAGTTTTAATTCCTCCATCTGATGACCTTTTAAGAACAAAGCTAATACTGTCTTCAGTTTAAGTTGCCCTGTCTATTTAATCCTTTACCTAATGAATCGGCCGTATCTGCCCACGTAATATAATTGTGCAGTTGAAAAAATAAAAAATTTCAACAAAACCATATGTGACCTTAATTGAAAAGAGTTTGTTGAGCATGTTTTTGGGGGAGGGAGGGGGGGGGGGGGGGGGATGGGGGTTGGTGGAGGGGGGGTCACATGATTTGATTTTGTTGAAATATTTTTTTAAATTTGGAAAAAATATATATTTAAAATAACAAATTTTGATGTTACGTGCATTGAGTAAATGGTTGACCCATGTGGTGAAAAAACCCAGAAAATTTGTATGTTGACTTTTATAAATCTTGTAATTCAAAATGTTTAAAAAAAACTGTGAGTAGAATCTTATAATATTTGAAATGCAATATCTTAAAAGGATTATGATGCAGTTTTACCTGACTCCTGCCCCTTGGCTCATATTTGAGCTCTCTATGGAAGTTCAAAATTTAACTTTATGCATATTTGAGAAACAGGACTTTTAAAATTCTCTTCCAGAACCAGTTCACAAAATCATTGGGTATTTGGTGTGCAGCATGCTTCGTGGTATATGATTTAATCATAAAAATGATTAATTATTTTCCAAGGATTATTTCTAACTTTACCATTTTTTTCAATGATATCTTGTTATCAGCAGGGGAGCCTTACTTTAGCCAGGTTTATTGATAAATAATTGTTTTATTACAATTTGTTGAAGTGTCTGAGAGCACTCTCAATAAATTATAACAAAAGTTTTATTAGCCTAATTTTCTTTCTGTTGAGCAAGCAAAAAGCTGATTTAATCTTATTTGTTTTACAAGGATTAGCGAACGTTATGGCGAAAGTTATGCAACTTATATTAATGCTTCTCCTTGGCCCAATGGCGCAGGTGCGTGAGATGACCTTCATACCGGCAACTTTGTGGCCTCGCTCTTGTTGAATACTGCGAAAGGATCTTTAGCCTGCATGGAGTGTGTCTCTCTCCACACAGAAGAAGCTGTGACAGCATCAACCCTACAATTGATGTTGACAGAGAGTGTTCGGACACCTCAAGTACTTTCCCCGACTGGGGATAGATCCTGGGACCTCTGGCATGACAAACCAGCACACTTATCCACTCGGCCACCACTGTCTTGTGGGAGCCACCAAAAAGCTGATGCAGTGTAAAGCCACTAAAGTGGCTTTCTGCACTTTTAAAAAGAGCCATGATTGTGATTCAAGCACTCAACCAGTTACGTTTGTTCAAATCAAGCCCCAGAATCATATTTGAGCATGCTCTGTGAGCCTGTCCACTCTCTCCAGTTTCAAAACTTTCCTTTTAAAATTCCAATTGGACAGATTATTAAACAATTTACTATGAAACATTCTTAGGAGTTGGTGATAGCGGTTTGTTAAAATGAAATCCCATGGTTGATGCTTCAACTTGCTATGGGAGCCCAAATTTGAACTTGAAGCAAATTCATAAAAAAATGTCTTTGAAATCTTCTAAAGACACAGTGAACAGAATGCATTGTAACTTATTGGGGTAGGCCTTAGAAACACAATTCTCTAAGCACAGTTTCACTAAGGAGAGTACCAATTGACAGAATAATTCTGTTACATTACTGCATATCTTTGACCAAACCACTTACCTATTTTTTGTTCAATTTTGGGTTGTTAATTGCCTATGGGTTATAGAATGACTCCCTGTTAATTAAATAACAAATTGTAATCTATTGGTATTTCATTTAGACTCTCACAATTTTGTTGTGTCCTGTACAGTTGCACCTTAGATATTATTTTTCTCTCAGAACTTCAATGTAAATATTTAAGCTGTTAATTGAGAGTGATCTTTTGTCAAAACAAGATTTAATTGATTAAATACTTGAGTTATCACTGAAGTATTTGGAATCGAGAAGATTCTATTTTTTTGAATACTGTTAATTAAATACTTCTTACTGGCTAAGTTACAATTCAGTTTACTCATACCTAACATGTTAAAAAATTTAAATTAAAAAAAACTGCTGATGGTATATGTTATATTGAACACTTTTGCTGCTGATGTTTATGCAAATATAAGAAAGGATCAAGAAGAGTTACTTGCTGAGTGCTAGAAGCCTCTATCATGGCTCTACCTATAAGTGCTGAAAGCCACTTTTGTGGCTTTACACTGGATGCTTCAGCAGTTGAAAAAAAAGTTTAAATAAGATTGTTGTGTTATAATTTATTTGAGAGTGGCAATAGTACTCTCCAGTAAATGGTAACAAAGCAATCATTTTTTATCCCCCCGCCCCAAAAAAAAAATGTAAGGGGGCATATAGTGTTTGTTATTTCCATCTGTCTGTCTGTCCGTGAGGAAGAATTTTGTGTCTGTTCCATAATTCTAAGATGCTTTGTTGGATTTTGTTGAAACTTGGCATACATGTTGCTTATAAGGAGATGATGTGTTGCACACAAAATTTTCTTTTTGTTCGATGGAGGTCAAGGCCACAGATCAAGGTCATAGTTCGGGGGCATCTGTGACCGTGTAGTCACTGTTAATCTTGATTTTAACAAAGTTTTGATAAACTAAATCTCCTATTACCAATAGCATGTTTTCTTGGGAAAATAATACTTTGAAAAACACCTTTGAATAATAATTCAGCAATCTACCAGTTGACAATCATTTTCAGTTTCATTTGAATGGCAGAACTTATAAGTACTCATTCAGTAGCTTAAATATGTTCAAATAACTACTGTTAATGATTTTCATGTGAATATAAAAATGAATGTAGAGTTTTTTCCACAAATTGTTCACTCGTATGAAAGGATCAGTTAATTGAAACCATTTCTATTGTTGAAATGTATTAATTATTTTTTTTTTCAAATTGATTACTTTTTTCCAAGAGGAAGGATGTAATGGATAAAGCTATAGTGAACACGGTACAAGCATTGTCAAAGATTGTCTTATATTCTACTAATCAAGATTTTCAAACAAAGTGTTACTCACTTATCCAGGTAATAAAATAGTTGTTCATTGCATCTAAATTACTTTACAGTTCTGACTTTTCAGTTCTGTATGTACATAATTAATAAGTTACCTTAAAATGAAACTCATTATTGAGTTTTCAGTTATTTCCCATATCACATCAAGTGAATATGACATTGTAAATTTACACTGTTTGAAGTGGATTAGGCTGTTTGAATAACTTGACTATAAAGAAATTCAAAATGACTTCTGAACAACAAGAGCATTTCATACTATTTAGAACTTAAGTTTTCACTTTTTTTTCAAGTGTTGATGTAAAAATTCAACAAATTAACTAACCTTTTTGGTTGGATATCATACACACTTGGTAAATTGATGAATACTACAGCTATTGATTCTCTTGTAGATTCAGTAGAAATCATTATCATTCAAGAGGAACCCTGGGAAGACACACAATAATAATATACACAGCTATGAAATATAACACACTTTTACTTTCATGGTGGTTCTATTAAATGCATTTCCAAGAATTTCAAATTTGAACCTTTATCCAAAATAACGTCAATTGGATGTTTTCATCAACATTTACTATCTGCCTGCTTGTTGAATGCTCACCCTCGAAATTTTGTAAGTATATTCCCCAATAAAAACCATATCTAACAATGCAATAGGTTTTCAGGCAGCAAACAATTTGTCTGGGGCTGCCATTGTGGTGACCTTGGGACGTGAATATCGCAGAGATTAAACTTTGGCCAATTTACATGAAATTTCAGTATGTTGTATCGCTCGAAAAATAAAAAGATAACTGTTTTGGATTTTTTTTAATTTAACATCATTTTCACTGTTTTTACATCACTTTATGTTTATACACTCCCTCCCATTTTGTGAGCAATAATTGCCACAGATACCCCCATAATATTTTACATACTCCTAGAGGAATAGTTGAAGTGTTGTCTCGTCACATTTGTGTTCATATTGTCAGCAAAATTTAATGCTATGACAAAATTCCCACCGACAGCTGGAAAACGTCAGAATTAAATTTCATAGCACGAAGATGACTTTAGGACACATAATATTCTTTCTGGTCCCAAACACCAAGTTTTTAAATCTGATGTCACATACCAGAGATATGATGTAAACAACATTAGGGAATACATTGCAAGAGAACTTTCAGAAGGGGAAAACTATTTCACATTCTTTACTTAAAGTGGTACTCGAGCAAACAATTACCATTCATTTCAAGAAGGGTTAATAATGCATTTGTTACATTAAACTAAGTCAAAACTTTTCTACTTGGCAGGGGCCCATTTGGGGATGAACAGTTTCATTAAATAATTTAGTTTTATCCTTTTATTGTATATTTCAGTCTGAAGCAATGTTTGATTTTAAAGAAAACTTGAAAAAGAATTTGCATTGCATTGGAGACTGTGTCCTAAATATCAAAGTAAAGTATAAATTAACAATCAGAATATTTCTTGTGATAAAAGCAATAGGTGAGCCCTTATGGGTAGTACAAGGAAATGCATTTCATTTGATGTTTAGCACAGATTAATTCACCATCCATACACGTTTGCCCAACAGGAAATTTCAGCCATTGATAAGTTCATTGTAGTTACCCTAGCATTTGAGGTTTAGTGAAATTTCAACAGTTAATTGCCAGATTGAAAAATTAAAACTTTGTTCTCTTAGTCAGGGTCCATACAGGTCCTTGAAGTTGCTTGAAATTTAAAACTGAACTTTCAGGAACTTGGAAGTGTTTGAAAGTTGGCTTTTCTGAAAAAAAGTCATGGGAAGAAATATATTCTGGTAATTCCTTGACACAGTTTGTTCGAAATGTGTACTTGAAAGCTGACTTAAGCTGTGGGATTTTGTTGAAAAGAATTCAATTTTCTATTCCATGGAATAATATCTGCACGTGTAACTGATCCTCCAGAAGGTCTTTCAGAGAACTTCCCAACACCTAGTGACAGGCATGTATTATTGATTTGGGGCATTATGCATAAGAATTGTTAGCTGGTATCTGTAAACACATCAAAGATGATTAAATTATTTTCAGGTAAAGAACTTGACACCTCACAACAAAAGTCCCAGTATAAAGTCCTGGATTTTATTCCAAAGTTATTTATGAACATTGGTGAATATTGGGCTGATTTGTCAGTTTAGAGATTAACTATTAACTTGTTGACTATTTTCAAGATATTTTTCATCATCATGGCAGCCTTGAAACCATCATGACTTGATTTGATGAAAATTCATCTAAATTTAAATTTAATTTAAGGTGTCATTGGTTAAATATCCATTCAATTTACATCGGGAAATTTAATTAAATGTGCCCAAATTATACTTATTTCAGTAGCAAGAACAATCCTGTCTGGTAAAGGAATATCTGCCAGCAGCATGCAAGCAGTTAACTGGTAGAGTGCTAAATTATTTTTGGTCATCCAAATTTGTCCACATCTCTTTGCCTTGTTACAATTTATGGAAGAGTGCCTAGTGGCACCCTTCCATAAATTGTAACAAGGCAAATCCTCAGAGACTAAATAATTTCAGTTCAAATATAATATGAGGCACAACCACAGAATATGAAGCCATTAAGTTGTGGCACCTGCACTTCAGAATAAAGCCCAAATATGGGCTTCCAGCACTCTACCAGTTAAATAAACTCACCACTTTCTATGACTGGTTTAGAACACACACAACGTGGCTCGGTCTTAGAGCATTGGACTTTAAACTGAAAGGCCAAATGGTTCGATCCTGACCAATATTCAAGCTGGCCTGAAACTAATTGGTGCCAAATTTTTAGCCAACCAGAATCTTTTGGTGTCAAACAAAGTGGTTTGGTGCCAAAATGACAAAGGTGAAGGAAGGGTGCTTTTTGCTCATGAGAGGGCAAGTGTGGAACAGGTTCTCCATCAGTGGGGTAGATTGATGTGTGTGCAAATGTGTGTACAAGTGTGTTTTGGACTGTAAGTAAGGGCAAGTGGGAGTACAAAGCCTATTTTCAGGGAGAAAGTGTCCAACTTACCTCCTTCCCTGCTTGCACAGCTTCCGGTGCTTGTGCAGTCTGAATCTGATCAAATGAAAATGACATGTATTGATCACTTATTAATGTTTTAAGTTGCTTGTACCTGCGTCTATAGTTTACATTAGCAAATTACTCAGAGGCTGATTGCTGGTACTTTATGGATTTTACAGAAACGTGTATGCAGAAAACCAGAGCAGCAACAAAGTGCACAAAACTGGAGGAAGCAAATTTTCCTGATGTTTTATCTTATTAATCAGATATGTGAGACTGGTAATGAATGAGTTATGAGAGTATACCTGTTGTTGTTGCCTAACATAATAGTGTATTAATTGAATAATTACCGATAATCCACTGGATTTGGTAAGCTGATGGTGTGAAGCCTTTATCTGTTTAAAAGTGGCCTTTTATAAGCTGTACTTTAACTGGTAGAGTGCTGAATTATTTTGGGTTGTCAAAATTTGTTCACATGCCTTTGCCTAATTGCAAATTATCGGAGAGTGCCCACAGGCACTCTCCCATATATTGTAACAAGAAAAATTCTTACAGACTAAATAATTTTACTTCAAAGATATTATGAAACATATCTGTTGAATACAAAGCCTTTACGTTGCAGCACCTGTACTTCTGAATAAAGCCCAAATCTGGGCCTCCAGCACTCTACCAGTTAATTACCAGATATTATGTTTTATTGAAAAAAAAGTCTCATCACCAATCTTTGAAAATTGTCATTGATCAGACATGTTAACTCTCCCGGAATGCCCGGGATTCTCCCGGAATTAGCTATCCCCTCCCGCCCTCCCGCCCGGGAGTCAATTTGGGCCAAAATCTCCCGGAAAGTCGACATACCAGACAAAAACTGAATCCACCAGCTTTTGTTTACAAATACAAAAGCATGTGCTCTACTCTCAATGGCAAGGTCATTAAGTTTGTGTGAAACGTCACCACTTACGTAAGAACTGGTGACCAATCTCATTTCTGTCAATGGCCGTGTTGTGATTATTTGCAACACGTTTGACAGGCGGATTAAATGAATTTGAGATGCAGGATAATTGCTGAAATTGATTATATATTAAAGGCACACCTTTGCTTGTATACAGGTAGCAGTCAAATCAAAAAATAAGTTCCATACGCATAAATTTTGTCAAATCGAACATGTGCAAAAATACGCACAAATTTATTATTGTGCATTTTGGATTTCACTTTCACTTCAGATAATTATAGCCAATTTTGCAGACAAACGGCTCAAACATATGAGTTGCCGTAATTTTCAATATATTGGGAAAAATTTCCGATTCGCAATTTTGTAAAGCAGGCTGTGAAAAAAATTATGTTTTTGGTGAAAAAAATCTCTAAAAAGTTGCTAATTTATGGCACTTGGACGTTTTTTCATTCGTTGTGTTAAATGGACAACAAAATAAATTAAATATCCCGGAGATGTTTCGTCCTGGGCTGGCTGTGGCATAATGTTCACGTTTCACTGAAAAATGATCACCCCATTCCAAATCCCCTTTGTAAATGACCAACTACTTCCAGTGAGTACCCGGTGTGGTTAGGTGGGGCACTGGGCTTTGGCAGATCGAATTACCACAACAACCGGGCTCGGGGTGTGCCTAAACACCACAGATCGCCGCAGGTTACCGCAGGTAGCCGCAAGTACCCATAATTTCCCAAATAGATCCAAAACTTACAACACAGCGTCAAAACTGATATAGTGCTGAAAAGGTCGAAAATATCTCCAAACATTTTGTACATAGAACCATTGAAATATGGATGTCATTGGAACAACTCAGATATTGGCACATGACCACATCCATATTTTTGATTTCTGTTTTTCTCTATATTTCTATGTTTTGGCTTTTGAAAGGACAAATTGTTCAAATAAAACACATTTTTTGGAATGTTTAATGTATGTGTGTGTGTGTGTGTGGGGGGGGGGGGGGGGGGGGGGGGGTGGTAACATGGAAATTATTGATGTGCTGCCCACGTGCAAAAATCTCACTGACAAGCATCCGAGTCTCACTGGGAGCTCATCAAAATCTCACTGACAGTCACCTCGAGAGGTTAACAGGTCTGGGTCACTCACCACCGGTTAGTAGAACGTTGGCGTATGTTCCTTTGATGTATTGTTGTTGGACTGTTTCCTGTTATGTCTGTGTGTGTGGGGATGGGGGGGGGGGGGGGGGTATTTGGTATTAATTTGTATTTAAAATTGATCCACACGTGGCTTCTACACGCAAAAAAAAATCTCCCTGAAAATCATGTCATCTCCCTGAAAATTTTCTTCAATCTCCCTGAAAAAAATTTTGGAAGGTTAACATGTCTGTCATTGATGAAGAAGAAACAAAGTAGTTTGTCCAACACTGTTTTCTGACACTACAATTTCTTTATTGCAATCATGCCTACCAACCATAACCTGCCTTACTGATGCAAATGTTGGGTTTAAGTGCATTGGCTTAAAATCAGTTATTATCTGTGCCCTAATTGCCAGCTGATGATTTCATTTTACTGCAAGTAACAAAAACAGTTTTGTTTTTTTTTTGTCATCAGTGACTCTTCCTGCTTCAATGGCATTTCTTCACAACCTCTGAGGCAATTGTTTCTAGCCAAAAGTTTAGCTAATCAAAGATTTTAGAGCCAAAACAAAATTTTTAGTGGAACTGGCTAACCTGGCAGCATGAACACTGGTCCTGATCTTGCTGTAACTGCATTGTATTCTTGAGCGAGACTCATCCCACAAAAATGCATCCAGCGTTACTTCCAAGACAAGGAGTGTGAACATGTAACTGGTTTGTCTGGAATTTCCCTCATCATCAGGCTTTAGTTTAACTAGTTTAGTTGTGTTGATTTTTAGCATTTACGATGGGGTGGGTGGAGGGAGGGGTGGTGGTGGTTATTATTCTCCCCACCCCTGTAATGTAATGCGGAGGGATATGGGTATGTTTGTCTCTCTATCCATTTATCCATCTGCCCAGATTTGATTTCTGAAACACATCTCAGAAACTGCTATAGAGACAGATTTCAAGTTTGGTGTGTTTCTTTTTCATCATACCTGTTTGTTTCAGAATATGGGGTGGTGGATGGGGGAATTTGGCATTTTAAAGATATGTTGTAGGTTAACTGCTATGATTATTCTGTTCCACTTTTTTCTGTCTTTAAATATATTGGCCAGGTATCATTTACTGAAAAGTTATTTTAGAGAGCTTTTCAAGCGATGATGTCGCCGGGTCAACAGAATACAAATTTTATTGCTTTTATCTCATTACCTAGTTTTGGTACCTCAGTGTGGTATAAAAACAAGAACATCTGTTTTTGGTATATTTTTATGTATTTATTGTGGTTTAATAATACTTTTGACAGCCAGAGTCACCTCGTGTCGGATCAGTATATTTTAACACATGACGCTTTTTTTTTCTTTTTACATTGTAATACAGACATTTACAATAGTTGACAATATCTCATACATAATAATTTTTTTTTCAGTTGGAAATTTTATGTTTTTTTTTTATTAAAACATCTTACAAGCCTATGAGGTATAACATTGAAAGATGTTTGTTACGGAATGATTAAATTATTTTAGGCTGATACAAAGAGGAGTGATCCTTTGGAGAATGGAATACAAAATATTCATGAAGATACTACCATCACACCTCACACTGACAGCATTCATTTGGACCACCATGTGCCACCACCCGATGATTTTTATCAAATAAATGAAGAACTTTTCCTGCAGGAAAGTGGTAATGACATACAGGAGATTCAAAATGTAAGAAACCCTGAAATGGAATGCTGTTCTAATTTCAATCATAGTAGGATTGTGTGCAGGTTCTTTTAGATACAATGACATATTTTTACAAGACATTAACACATGACTGGGCAAATCTATGTATGCACAGTATATTTATATATTTATACTTAGTCTTTTCTTTAGCTCTGTCAATTAGGCAAAAATCCCTCGGATGGAAAATGGCCACTTAAATTGGCATTTTAGACATCTCAGTTAAGATTTTTTAAGAAAAATGCACGTATATTACTGCAGCTGACTTGCGCCAAGATTACAACAACATTGTTGTATTTTATGCAAATATAATTGGCATTTTGCAACCTGTAATTAATTATTAACCCTCTGATTCGCTCTGAAATAAGTTTTGAGTAAAAGATTTAGGTATTCCTTAAATAAATATTCAGTACTTCTTATCTAAGTTTTGGTCATCACATGGATGCACATCTCTTATAATACTGATCATTTAACAGTGATAAACAATCTCCACAAATATTAATAAGATATCAGGTCAATTAGTATAATACCCGGAATTTCAAATTACAGAATTTTTGCATGTTTTCAGCTCATTAGCTCAATAACTTCAAAAAATGTCAATGAATTTGGTCAATATTGTGAGACATTCTTAATGTCTAGAATGAATTCGAAAATTGATATGGTTGGGCCATATTGAGCAGAGTTATGGCCCTTAATTAGTTAATATTTGACTGTTTTCCACTTGTTAGTACGATAATTTGAACAAATATCAATGGATTTGGTCAGTATTTGATATGTGAAACTTCCTTAACAATGTCTTGAATGAGTTTGTAAACTGGTACGGATCAGCCATACTGAGCAGAGTTACGTCCCTTGATTAGTTATTTTTTGTTTGTTTTCAGCTCGTTAGCATAGTAACTTGAACAAATATCAGTGGATTCAGTAAATATTTGGTATGTGAGACTTTCTTAACAATGTCTTGACTGAGTTTGAAAACTGGAACGGTTCGGCCATACTGAGTGGAATTATGGCGCTTAATTGGTTATTTTTTTATTATTTTCAGCTCTTTAGCACAATAACTTGAACAAATATCCAATGGATTTGGTCCACAATTGGTATGTGAGACTTTCTTAACAATGTCTTGAATGAGTTTGAAAACTGGTACAGTTCTGCCATACTGAGCAGAGTTATGGCCCTTAATTAGTTAATTTTTGCTTGTTTTCTGCTTGTTAGCATGATAACATGAACAATAGGGGTGTAAAGATACCCTCATGTCGTGATATGATACTTATGTCGATACACGGTTCACAATATGGATACATATCTAGATACAATGTGCGATGACTTGATTCCTCATAAGCACAGCAGCAATAGCACAATAAGGAGAAAGCCATCTGTAGACTACTCAACAAATTATTATTCAACAACAATTTAGAATCCATTCAAGGCTAAATTTTATTGAAAAACAGAATGCCATAAACATCCAGATGAGTAATATATGCTCCACTCACCGTACAGTCTGACATTCAGCACTGATGGTCGAGTTCAGTTTTAATTCTTTGAACTCAACATGCTCAATTATCATATTACAAAATTAAGTTAATATGAAACTCATAACCCTGCATATTATCGTGTTGGATAGACATTGTCATACCTCAAACCCATATTGGATCTGATTATTGTTGGTGTATAATTGATAGTCTGTTTTCACTTGGGCAAATTCCAGTGGCAATTTGCAGTAGTTTGAATATCAATGTGACATTTGTTGCATTATTGCTGGACTAATGTTGACAAATATTTATATTCAGTGTTGGTGCCATTTGACCAAAAAAAATCATGTCAATGTCCAATCATGTAGCCCTAATAGCATATAGGGAATTACAGGTCATGTTCTATTTGACATGTGACTGCACCATACACTTTGATTAGGGAAACAGCCAATCGCAACACTATAGTAGGAATAATATATGTAATTTATCAATGAATTCCAAATTTGAAACAGTTTTGGAGAGTTTGTGAGCTTCACTCAACAGGCCCAACTTACCACTTTTCATTGTAACATAATTCAACAGCGTGGCTATGGTTTGAACTTTTGCAGATATTGATTTTCTGTTGATAATTTGGGTATTCAGTTGCTCACTTGCATATACAAACAATTCTTTATTGACAATTTACATTTGAATGTTGAATTTTACGGGAATATTGTGAGAATCAGTTTCCTGTCGAAAAGTAAGGCTTGTTATGTTAGTTGAACTCGGTTTGTTAGTTGGACTCGGTTTGCATATCTCGTTCAGTCGATATTTGACTGCTTTCACCAAGACGTCAGGCAAAGTATCGCCGTGCACCAGTGTACCCCTATTGAACAAATATCAACGGATTTGATTTTCTTATAATGACGAGCCTTACAGGTACACAAAAAACTTGACTCTGCAGTGGCAATGCGTAATCCTTGTTTTTACCTCACCTGACTGAAAGTCAGGGTGAGCTTTTCTTATCACTCTTCATCCGTCGTCTGTCGTCCGTCATCCTGTGTGAAGGTGGTGTTTGAGCCTCTTTCTCCTAAACCACTGGCCACATTTTAATTAAATTTCATGTAAGTAGTGGTTTTATAGGGGCATTTTGATTTTTAGGCAAATTAAGATTTCAGCTCATATTGAGCAGAGGTGTGGGGAAAAAATGGCCAAATTTTTTGAAAATCTTCTTCTAATGAACCACCAGTAGCAGAGACTTGATATGTGGTATACAGGGTCCTTTTGAGGTTTAGAACCAAGTTTGTTCATGAGAAGTTTGTCGGGCATTATTTGCCTTCGTTATGGGAGGGGCAAGAATTTTTGCCAGTCCCAAAATTTCTATTTTCCAAACCGAGAGGCAGATTTGAACTAAATTTGATATGAGGGCTTATTGGGTCATAAGTACTTAATTTATGCCCAATTTTTTTTTTCCCATCACCCCATGGGAACTGCAGGAGCTAAAAATAGAAAACAATTAAAATGCCCACATCTCCAAAACTACACGGCACTGAGAATTCTTATTTGGTGTGAAGCTTCCTTAGGACCAACAGAATGGAACGGTCAAAAAAATTTCAATCTGTTTTATCATGGGGTAATTTTTGGGAACTTTGAAAAAGTGCTGAATCAGCATTTTTTAACACTGTGGGTAATGGGAAAAACATTTAAGACTACTTTTCTCCCAAACCACTGCTCCAAAAGCTTTCAAATTTCACATATAACATCTTTGAAAGATTGTTTCACATGTTTATTGAAATCAATTCCCTGGGTCCATCATTGGGTTCTCTATGGGAGCCCAAATATTTAAATTAGTGCAGTATGAGGAATATTCTTGAAAAATCTTCTTCAGATCTACCAATAAGAATCTTTTGATATTTGGTATGCAGCATCCTTAGGGGTGTGAGATTCAAGTTTGTTCAAGCCAAGTCCCTGGGTTCATATTTAGTCTGAAAATTTGGGGCCCTGTTCCGGACTTAGAAATTTTGGACAAAAATCCGGAAATTAGTTTTTTTGTTTTTTATGCATTTTAAGAAGAAGAAAAAAATTTAGGCTGAAGATATTTAGTTCGGGAAAAAAGTCTGTTTTTATGCGTTTATCTCAATTTTGGGACGTAAAAGTGCAGGAACTGAAAATAGAAGGAAAATCCTGTGTATTGTGTAGGCACAATCACTTCATCTAGTTGGTATATGCTTTTCTCAGGAGGGGCGTATGCAGCTTATTCAAGTCAAGTCCCTGGTTTGATATTTAGACTACCATGTCAGGTGAGCGTCCTCAGGCCCCCTGGGGCCTCTTGTTTAAATCAGCTGCCCATTGAACATTCAGATGTATTACTTTGCATTCGTGAATGGCTAAATTTCAAAACATAAACAAGAGGAAAACTTATTCATTAAAAACAAGCGCCACTGTCATTGTTAGCATTCCCAATTGCAATTTATAATAATTGACAGGGCAATTTGTTATAATAATGTAAAGATGTAATTAGTGTCATTTTCTGGTTTGCATGATCACAGTTAAACATAGGTTTATAATAGAAATTAGTTCAGCATTATTTGCTTTTCTGTTATTATACCCCCGATCTCCGAAGGAGGATTCAGGAGTATTTAGTGAAGCCCTCTGTCTGTCCGTCCGTTTGTCCATCCATCTGTCCATACAAATGTTTTGCATTGTAATTTCAAAGCCATTGCTCGGATGTGGATTTCCTTTGGTATACTGATAAACCTGCTTGGGGGACAGATATGCACAAGGAACGTGTTCTGTCAAATAATTTCTCCCAGAGTTATGGCCCTTTTTCAACTTAGAAAATTTTTCTATCTTCTCTCTTTCCACTTAGAAATTTTTTCTGTCCCATGATACATCAAGGCTACTTTGAACTTGCATATTGGTTGGGGGCAGTGGCCCATGCTTTGCATTGCCCTTGTTTCCTTTTGTCAATCTCTCACAAGAAAAGAATGTTGTAATTTTTTATCCACCAATTTTCAAGTGTGTACATAGTTTACCTGTCTGTTTTCTATATACCTGTCTGTTTCCTATATACAAAAGTCTTCTATATTTGTCTAGCTTCTAAACTGCATTTGGAATTGAATTTACCATCCAGATTTACCCAGCAGTATGCACAAAAACACCATTCAGATTTTCTGAATGTCTACTTTTGATTTCAAGTGTCATCACCCTGTTAGGTAAGAAGTCAATAGAAGATTGTTACAGAGGTTGACAGAGTTGTTGGTTACAATTATTCACAATACGTCATCACATTCACAAGACTGAACTATACACCTGGAACTTAATTAAGCATCCCCTGTTTTTTTCGCAGTGGTGTTAATAGAAACTGTCATTACTTTCATGCTATCTTTCAGATGACCAAAAGTGATTGTTTGCAGAAAGAATCGTCTATTGACAAATGAAAGACAACACAACGATAAAAATATGCAGTATTTTAATGGCAATAATTACACATATCTGTCACTTATGTTTTTGATGGAAAAATGTTCTATAGACAATGGGTCAGCCTGGCAGCTGATTTTAGGGAGAAGTGACTTCTCCCTCCAGGCCTGCCATTTTTATCCATCCTAATATGCGTGATTTCTATCGTAGCCTTATTGCATTTAACCCCTTTCCAACACAAGTTTTCAAAGAAAAACTTTCAAGGCAAATTGCGGGGCGAATTTCAATGCAACCAATTTTTCAGTGGAACAGAGCGTAACCATAAGCAATTTCGAATTTTTATGGATGAACTGTCTCCTACACATTTTTTTGGTTTTGAAACGGTGGTTAACTTTAATAAATTCTAATTAACACGATGCGTGTCATGTGCGATTCGTTGTTTTTGCTGGCACTTTTGTTTTTAAATAGCATTTTGTGCTGGATGCTATCAGTTGGGGCATATTGTTCAAACGACTTCGCCATTATAACTCTTTTCAGAAATATAAAATTGGGCTAGTTTAGGCTATTTTCAGAGCCGTATGACGAATTTTAACAGCAGCCGTGTTTATTTTTTTGTGAATGCAGAAACATTTTTTTGGGGGAAATAAAAAATAAGAAAATACAGTAAACAGCCATGTCTCCCAAGGAAGTTTTGGAGGGCGACTCGAATTTCGCCCCCACTGTAAGCCAAGGCGACTTGAGGAATGACAAGCCGACTTCTTCGCCCCAGTCGCCCACTCAGCTGACCCCTGCTCTACAAGTATGGTGCTGGAATGCTCTCTGTTAAAACAATGCCAGTAATTACTGACAAAAAATGTAACTTATGATCTCCTGAACACAATAGGAGTGTCTGACGTCAGTAGTGAGTGTATCCACCACATGCCCGGATGACAGCCTGAACCCTCCTCCTAATGCTACCAGTGAGCCTTCTGATACAGTCCAGAGGCAACTCCTGCCACTCATGCAATGCAGTTTCCAAAATCGGCGAAATTCTGTACAGGCAGATCCCTTGCTTGCACACAACGTCCAAGAAAGTCCCAGATGTGTTCTAAGGGAGATTCCAATGTTGTCGTGCCATACACCACTCCAAACATCCTCTTTGATGCTGATCGGACAAAGCTGGATGCTTGATGACCCTTCTGGACCTCATACCCAGTGCTTTGAGACGGTTTTAGACAGTTCTGTTGCTCAAATGCCTGTAGAAGAGCCAGAGGCGTTTCAAAACCCCACTTGAATCCAAGGGTTCACACTTAATGAGGCATGCCAGACTCCGATCTTCCCAGTAGAGGGCTTTTGGGGTTGTCCTGGTCTTAGTTGGTTCTTAACATCTTTGGTTTGTTGATGTTTTTGGACAAGTCTGCTGATGAAAGAATGACTATAGCCAAGTTGCCTTCCAGTAGTATTGAGTGACATGCCTGTTGCATGCATGTTAACGATTTGCCATCTTAGTGCCTCTGACAGTCTCCTCCTTGCCATGTCAACATTTATTGATAAAAGAATGACAAATTTTCTTGTTTTATACCCAGATATTGCATGTGGGTGATAGTCTTTTTTGTGACATTCATGGGAAGCATGCGTCACGTGGACGAGGGGATGTGTTTGGGGTACGCTATCAATCAGAAACATCATGTTTCAGCAGATGAAATGCACTGCAAGACTTAGCAATCATTAAAACATAATAATCAGTAACAACAACTTCACTGTCATGAAACATTTCAGAGGGTGCTTAATTAAGTTCCAGGTATACAGATGGTTCTGAAATCTCAAAGCAACTTTCCAGATGTCATTCTACAAAGCATGGCCAATGCCATTTTTGCAGCTACTTCCATTTTCCCGCTTTGGCAGCCAAGTCTCGTGTTTTTTTATTATATTCCCATAATTATCCCCCCCCCCCCTTTTATAAAAGGGGGGTATATAGTAATCACTTTGATTTCCGTCTGTTCGTTCATCCATCCATCCATCTTATTTATTTATTTATTTATTTATTGGTGTTTAAGGTCACATATTTCTGTTCAATGGCTAATCATGACCACGACAGTTTTACGGGTGGAGGAAGCCGGAATACCCGGAGAGAACCACTGAGCAACGGCAAGCAACTGTCAGCTCCCCAACATACTAACTCCACACAAGTAGGGTTAGCATTGGTTGAAGACAGGTGCACCATCGACGTGCAGTACGCCTTAGTACACAGCGCCACTGTGCCCCCACGTGGGCAATGGGTGTGAAGTGTCTTGCCCAAGGACACAACGTGGTTGCCGCAGGTGGGATTCGAACTGAGGACCTCTCGGCTTGCAGCCTGCACTTCTACCAACTGAGCCACCGTGCCCCCCCCCCCCCCATCCATCCATCTGTTCTTCCATCTGTCTGTCCATCCGTCACACTCGTTTCTGGGCAATAACTTTTGTTCCGGTGGTCGCACAGTACCCATACTTCACAGGTAGGCTGCTTGTCATGGGATGATGATTGGGATTGCTTTTGGGATCAAAAGGTGAAAGGTGAAGGTCACTGTTACTATAAATACATTTTTGGTTTCCGTGCAATAACTTTAGTTTTCTTTTGTGTACGAAGCTATAACTTCATATTGTGATTGCACTTGAGGTGTCGATCGTTGGGATTGCATTTGGGGTCAATAGGTCAAAGGTCAAGATTGCTGTTACTATAAATAGATTTTTGGTTTCTGTGCAATAACTTTAGATTTCTTTTGTGTATGAAACTATAACTTCATATTTTGATCACAGGTACTCGGCACAAGCTGGGAAATCGAAAGAAAAATGATATTTGATACCATTTTTTTAATCTTATTAATTTCTGGAGTTCACATTTAACGTTTATACACTATTTAGCCATAATTTTGACATCTTTTCCCAAGTTGACCTGAGTGGACGGCGTCCTTGGATACGCGACTTGCACAAAAGCTTTCCCCATTCTCCCATTGGCTTATTTTCATCGATGATTTTCTCGGCATAAATAGTAGCCAATGGGATGTCATTGTGCTTCTATGGATGCTGCTAGCTTTTTTATTCCAAGGGAACCTTAAAAAAATGTATAAATGGCAAATGTGAACTCCAGAAATTAATAAATGTGGATCCGAGATTAGTAATTGATAAAGGTATGCGGTTAATATTTGAATCTGCCCTCCATATACAATGGGACCTTGAATTATTTATAATAAATTGGATAATTGTCGCTCGTAAACCTCATTTCACTGTGCACTTTCTTGTCCGACTAAATGTTTTTTGGCCTTTTCTGCGACTTCTCCCAGTTATCATGAACAACCCAAGAACTCCCAACGGTCATGTAATACACCACTATAAAGCTTATTCATTCCCCTTTCCATTGATACTTGGTATTGTTGGATACGTTGTGTGAATCAAATTTGAGGGGGGAAAAATGAAGATGAGTGCTATCGTTTTCGAAAAGTGAGTTGTTTACCTTGTTAATATTTATATACCATTACAGGGGCACGTCAGCATAGATTCAAAAATGGTATCAAATATCATTTTTCTTTCGATTTCCCAGCTTGTGCCAAGTACCTGTGATTTTGATTGCATTTGAGGTGTCGACCATTGGGATTGCATTTGGGGTCAATAGGTCAAAGGTCACAGTCACTGTTACTATAAACAGATTTTTGATTTATGTGCAATAACTTTAGTTTTCTTGTATGTACGAAGCTATAACTTCATATTGTGATTGCATTTGAAGTGTTGATCATTGGGATTGCATTTGGGGTCAGTAGGTTAGAGGTCAAGGTCACTGTTACTATAAATAGATTTTTATAGATTTTTGGTTTCCATGCAATAACTTTGGTTTTCTTTTGTGTACAAAGCTATAGCCTGATATTGTGATTGCATTTGAGGTGTCAATCGTTGGGATTGCATTTGGGGTCAGTAGGTCAAAGGTCAAGGTCACTGTTACTGTAAATAGATTTTTGGTTTCCATGCAGTAAATTTAGTTTACTTTTATAGTAATGAGCGGTGTCCATCTGTCCGTCCATGCATTGAGACGCCCCATCCATGCATCAAGACGTCCATCCGTCCAAAATGCTTTGGCGTCTGAATTTCAACTTGAGTTTGGGTGAATTCATTGTAACCAAATTTGATATACAGCTTACTTGAGAGGTAATGCAGGTTAAGTTTGAAAATGGACATGGTCCATTGATTTTCATTTTCACCAAAGTTATGGTCCTTTTTCGACTTAGGAAACATGTTTTTTTGTATTGTCCGAATTTTAACTTGAGTTTGGGTGAATTGATTGTGACCAAATTTGATATACATCTTACTGGGGAGGAAATACATCACCTTCAGATGGCTGATCAGCAAAGCGGAGGGGGGGTATTTCTCGTGAGCCTCCACTCACTTTGTTTTTATTTTGAAAGCAAATGTTAAAAAAATAGATTGAAAAGATATTGTAAACACAGTAACCTAAAATTGGTAATCCCCACGTTGTTTACATCATATTTCCAGTGTCTGATGCCTGATTTTCAATTTATTTTTCAACTTTGTTTTGGAACTACAAGTATTAAAATGTCCTGAGATTTCAACTTTGTGGAGTGAAATTTTATTTTGATGTTTTCTGACTCTCGATAGGTATTAGTGTCATGGTGATACCAATTTTAGGGAAATATGGAAAAAATTAAGTAGTTTACCCCCTCAACAATTCCTTCTGTGGTCTGATATTATTATGGTGCTATGTTATGAATTTTGAAGGGCTGTCGCTAGAAGGGAGGAGGTATGGTCAAAACATGAAACGATGTAAAAAAAAATTTAAATGTTAAATCAAAAAAACCCAAACCGCTATCTTTTTTTATTTTTGGAACTCTACAACATGTATACTAAAATTTCATGATCCAGCTGGATATGAAATAATTCATCACATTCGTCACCCTGCGATGATCTAGCTGATGTAGACCCCATGCCCAAACATAATGACCTATCTCTGTCGCAGTCTAAATGAAACAAACTTCAGTATAGGACTTGTTGCCGCTCTCAGGTGTTAAGATGAGTAGTGTAGGGAGTCCTATAAGCAGGGTGTTTCATGCCAACCTTGAAGCACAAACTTTCCACTGTCATATAAGTTGGACCATATCTCTGACCCCGGAACTGAAAGCATTAGATCTCAGTTCTCCATCATGTGTCACATAACTGGGTCTAAGTTCATTTGTTTGGTCACAGTCTGTTTGCAGTCACCCCATCATCCAGGGGGTGGCAGGTAGACAGCCAATCTAGCTATGCCACTTCCCACGATATACTACTTATTACATTTGTGCAATATGTATATTTGTAACCATTTCACATGTATGTGTACCGCGAATAAAGAATCTGTATCAGAATCTGAAAATCTGACATAATTTAATTTTTTTTACATTGATGTGTGAATTGCATCACCTGAAAGTTTGACTATACCGTTGAGAATTTCCCAGGTCGGTATCACATTTTTAGATATGCTTTTTGTTGGACAATAAATTTCCAAAATTTGGAGAATGAAAGTTTAGTAGTCGAGTTTAACCCTTTACCCAACGCAGACGATATCAAAATTTATTATTTAAAATATAATTTTTTCAATTTTTTCAAAAAATTTCAACAAAACCATATCATGTGACCCCTCGTTGGAACGAGCTTGACGAGCTCGTTCCAATGAGGGGGTCACATGATATGGTTTTGTTGAAATTTTTTGAAAAATAATATATTTTCAACTGCTGAATTTGCATATTACGCGAGCAGATGCAGGCGATTCATTGGGTAAATGGTTAAGAAAAAGGCCTAAATTGGGTGCTGTTTTGGATAAATTCATGGAATAAAAACTCACAGCCCTATTTGAGAGGTAGACATAAAGGTCTATAAATGTGCTAAATTTTGTGAGGATAGCTTTATAGGAAGTACCCAAAAATGAAGTGTAATTAAAAAAAAGATAAAAAATAGGCTAAAGAACTCTTTAAGTCAATTCAGCTTTGTCAAATGACTTAATACGATCTCTGCATGTTGATTTTAGGGTGGGTATTCATCACAGTATCAAACACAAATTCTGGAAGATGAAGATATTGTGACATTTTTCTCTGATGATGAGCTTCAATTGTCTGATTCTGTTCATCCAGTATCAGTTGGTAATGACTTCACAGAGCTTTCAGAAAACATGGAAACCTCTCAAACACAGACCTTGCATAAAGTAAGTGAATAATTTGTTTTGAGAATACATATACAAAACAAAGTGATTTGGTACTGCCACACCCAGGAAGGAAATCCATTCAAACACTTATTGATATTTCTTAACAGATAATGCAAACCAATATGCAGATTTCAGCTAAAAGACAATTGCTTCAAATAGCATTTCACTTTCTAGTGTCTTGAAATCTCAGTGCTGACAGTTATTTTTTGCTGTTTACAAAATTTAAATTGAATAAATGGAAATTATACCTGTTAGCTTCAAAACAGTCCTTAGATGAACAATGAAACTTGTCTCATAATATCTTCAAGAAAACGAAGAGTCTATGACTTGAAGTTTCTTAACCGATTGTTCATGTGTGGATCTTTATGTTTGGAATGGAGTGTTGATAAAGGCATATGTTAATAACTGTTTTGTGATTTTAAGACTATGCAGAGCTTAGGCCACACAAAGTAGATCTTCTGTTTCTCAGGCCATTATTTGTGAAATTGCATGCGGGCGAACGTTTTTTTATTTTATTTTTTATTTCAGTAATTTCTTCTTTGCCATCAAAAGTTCATGTTCTTGGATCAAGTTTTAGGCCTCATAATCTACAGAATAGCATGGGTGGTGGTGTATTTCATCCCTTGAGTGCAGGAAGGCTTTGCAGTGCTAAAGCATTGCAAAGCCTTCTTGCACTCAAGGGACAAATTCATCAATTTTTTTAATTTGGGTAAAATATCAGACATAAACCATTTAATTTTAATTTTTTTTAAGTTTAAATTGGTTATAAAAAGAGAGCATGTGGCAGCCAAAAGGACCATGCAGGAGGGCCTGAGAAACAGATTTTTTATTTTTTTAGCCCTTATATAATGTATTTTATAATTAGCATTATTCAGATGTGATGATTTTGGATACTTCATCTTCGTCATCACACAAAATTAATATGACTTATGTTATGCTCAGCCTGTGAACACACTAAGTGGTTGTATAGTATTTAAGTTCATTGCTTTCGATACCATGTTGAGAATGTTGGCTGGGTGCATAGTCTTAGTGGTCTCTCAAACCAATGATCATGTGCTTTATCATAAGTCAGTTGTGAGAAATTGGTTTGTTTGGTGATCAAAATCAGGAGGTATGTGTATAAATGGAGTAAATGTGAAAGACAGTTTGTAAAATTTGATGTTATTCTTTATGAACAAAAGGTATCATTTTATATTACAAAGCCATGGTAAATACAGACTTATTCAGTTCTGAATTAGTGTTGATCTCATAGATCATATTAAAATGTAGTACAAAATTGTTGCTTTTTGAACAATACAAAATTAATAATTCATCAGTACCTACAGAATATGGACTACATTTCTTGCATGAACAAACAGTAATTCCAAGGAGTCTAGACTCCTCCCAAATAGCAGCATGTACTATAGACTTCACTTCTGAACACTCAAGAGTTCACAACACAAGCATAGAAAAGATTGGTGAATTCTGTTACCTAATCTTTTAATGAATGGCAAAGATTAAATTATTTTTTGTCATTGGGCTACAAACTCATCTATTGACAGGAGTTTGTTGATGAAACTGCATTTGAAGACAGTCTTTCGATTTTGTAAAATGCAGGTGCACCAAGTGTGGCACTGGCCATTTCTAATTTGCAAGCGCCATTTTCCCAACTTTCGAAATGCTCAGCTATTGTGAAAAAGTTACAGAAATGGTGATGTTTTAATAGAATACAAATGTACAGCATGTGTATGACAGTGACAGAACGTCTATCATACATCCACGTTTTCATAGTGATGTTAAGTCATATTTATTGGGTCATAACAATAAAATAAAGATCAGAAACTCACAATATATGTTCATTATTTCGAACATTCTTTTTCAAAAAATAAATCTGTAAACTAAACTGAAATGCATGCAAAGAATCGAAAGTAGAATACACAGTTTGAATAAGGAAAAACCAGAACCGGGAGCAGTAACTAGAATAATATGGAATGACCCAATTTCATCATGTTTAAATTGGGATGCACTGTGGCATCGACTGTTGATGTGTCGGCTTGTTTGAAGTTGCGACATAGTTTCCGGACTTCTTTTGAAAGTGAAACCTACACTGCGACTGTACCATGTAGTTGTATATTGCTACATAAGTCCATGTGCATGTCCTATTGATGCTTGATGAGCATTAACCCCACTTGTGTTAAGGTAATTTGAACATTCAAACAGGCGATCATATAGTGTGCTGCTTTTTGCCAAGGTGCGGCATTAGTGGCGCAGATCTTTTCAAAATTGTGTGCGCAATGGCATGCAAGCGCGATGACGCACCTCAAAATCAAGAGACTGATTTGAACATATCCACTAAACTAAATCTCTGCTAAACATGAAATGTAAAACTAGTATAGTATTGACTCTTAATGTCATCATTAAGGCTTAGGATTCACATATTGTTTTCCAACAGAAAAATGGGTATAATTAGATTCATGACTATAGTAGTGTGGTAGCATCTGGACTGAATCATCCTCCACATGATACTGGCATCTTAATGTTAGCATTCGATTGAATCTTTTTGCACAGTAAATAGTAAAATTGGCATCATAAGGTTTCATGTTAACCCATTACCCAATTCACACTAGATCAAAATTTGTTATTTATTTTTGGTCAAGTTGTGTCAACAATTGAACCTATATTTTGATGAAGGTCTGTGGGAGTGCATCTGTCTGTTGTGCCATCTGTCCATCCATCTCCCAATGTTGTTATGTCAGCATGATAACTTGAACAAACAATATTTAATTTTTACCAAATTTGGTCTGAGTTCTACTCGAGAATATCTTGGATGAGTTTGAAAACCAGTCCTTTCTGAATTTATTTTCAGGAGATATGTCCCTTAGATTGTTTCCATGTTTGAATTTTGGACTTGCAGGAAGTGTCAGCATAATAACTTGAACAAATGTTAGCCAAATGATACCAACTTTAGTCTGAGAGTTTGACTGGAGAATGTCATGGATGAGTTTGAAAACTAGTCCTGCCCCAATTTTTGGTCGTTTTTATTTTTATCAAGTCCACCTGTTACCTATAGTTTGATGAAGTCGGTGTGCAGGTGGACAGGCGGGCAAATACTCGGGTGGATGTTGGGCAGACAGGCTTGCAGGTGGTTGGGCAGCATGATAACTTGAACTAAAGATCAGAGGATTTGGTCAATATTTGGTTTTGTGAGACTTTCTTAACAATGTCTTGAATTAGTTCAAAAACTGGTAAGGTTCAACCATACTGAGCAGAGTTATGGCCCTTAATTAGTTAATTTTTGCCTTTTTTCAGATCTTTAGCGCTATACCTTGAACAAATATCAATGGATTGGGTATGCAAGATTTTTTTAGTCCCATACCGGCATTGCCGGAGGGGACTATAGGTTTGCACTCTGTCCATCCGTCAGTCTGTAGGTCTGTCAGTCTGTAGGTCTGTCAGTCTGTTGGTCTGTCAGTCTGTCAGTCACACTTTAGTTTTCCGGAGTTTTTTTGGAAACGCTTCAACGGAATGATTTCATTTTTGGTAAGCTACTATAGAATGATGACTTACAGATCAAGTCTGAGTTTCATGCTGATTGCGTTATTCTTGTGTGAGTTACGGCCCTTCGAAATATGGGAAAAAGCTCCAAAATATCAGTTTTCCAGAGTTTTTTGGGAAATGCTTCAGCGGAATGATTTCATTTTTGGTAAACTACTATAGAACGATGACTTACAGATCAAGTTTGAGTTTCATGCTGATTGCATTATTCTTGTGTGAGTTATGGCCCTTGGAAATATAGAAAAGCACCAAAATATCAGTTTTCCAGACTTTTTTTGGAAACGCTTCAACGGAATGATTTCATTTTTGGTAACCTACTATAGAACGATGACTTACAGATCAGGTTTGAGTTTCATGCTGATTGCATTATTCTTGTGTGAGTTACGGCCCTTGGAAATATGGAAAAGCACCAAAATATCAGTTTTCCAGAGTTTTTTTGGAAACGCTTCAACGGAATGATTTCATTTTTGGTAAACTACTATAGAACGATGACTTACAGATCAAGTTTGAGTTTCATGCTGATTGCTTGCATTATTCTTGTGTGAGTTATGGCCCTTGGAAATATGGAAAAGCGCCAAAATATCAGTTTTCCAGACTTTTTTTGGAAACGCTTCAACGGAATGATTTCATTTTTGGTAACCTACTATAGAACGATGACTTACAGATCAAGTTTGAGTTTCATGCTGATTGCATTATTCTTGTGTGAGATATGGCCCTTGGAAATATGGAAAAGCGCCAAAATATCAGTTTTCCGGACTTTTTCTGGAAACGCTTCAACGGAATGATTTTATTTTTGGTAACCTACTATAGAACGATGACTTACAGATCAAGTTTCATTTACACTCTGTCCATTCATCCATCAGTCTGTCAGTCTGTTAGTCAGTCTGTTGGTCATACTTTAGTTTTCCGGGACTTTTTTTTGGAAACGCTTCAATGGAATGATTTCATTTTTGGTAACCTACTATAGAATGATGGGAGCGTGGTGGCTCAGTAGGTAGAGGTGCAGGCTGCAATCCGAGAGGTCCTCGGTTCGAATCCCACCTGTGGCAACCACGTTGTGTCCTTGGGCAAGACACTTCATCTCCATTGCCCGTGTGGGGGCACGATGACGCCGTGTACTAAGGCGTACTGCACGTCGATGGTACGCATGTCTTCAACCAGTCTAACCCTGCCTGTGCTGCAGTGCAGAGTTACGATGTTGGGGAGCTGGCAGCTGCTCATCGTTGCTCGGTGGTTCTCTCCAGGTACTCCGGCTTCCTCCACCCGTAAAACTGTCACGGTCATGATTAGCCAGTGTGCATAAATATGTGACCTTAAACATCAATAAATAAATAAATAAATAGAACGATGGCTTACAGATCAAGTTTCATTTGCACTCTGTCCATCCGTCAGTCTGTCAGTCAGTCAGTCAGTCAGTCTGTCAGTCATACTTTAGTTTTCCGGACTGTTTTTGGAAATGCTTCAACCGAATGGTTTCATTCTTGGTAACCTACTATAGAACGATGACTTACAGATCAAGTTCGAGTTTCATTTTGATTGCATTATTCTTATGTGAGTTATGGCCCTTGGAAATATGGAAAAGCGCCAAAATATCAGTTTTCCAGACTTTTTTTGGAAATGCTTCAACGGAATTCATGCTGATCACATCTAGGTTATAACATTTGTATAATTATTAATGCTCATTAGTCCGGTAGGGGACATTGTATTGCTTCAGCGATACGTGCACTCTTGTTAACAATGTCTTGAATGAGTTCGAAAATTTGTACACTTTGGCCCTACAACGTGGAATTATGGCCCACTTTTATCGTTAGAAAATCAGTTTTCTTCGAAAGGCTCCAAGGGTATTCAGTTCGAAATGTTTAAACTATGCTAATGTGTTCAGGTAACATCTCTCGATGTGCATGAAGGTTTCGGAATTTTGATTTTGCCCCCGGTGGTTCCAATGGAACCACTTTTATCGTTAGAAAATCAGTTTTCATCGAATGGCTCCTAGGGTATTTAATTTGAAACGTTTAAACAATGCTAATGTGTTCAGGTAACATCTGTAGATGTGCATAAAGGTTTCGGAATTTTGATTTTGCCCCCGGTGGTTCCAGTGGAACCACTTTTATCATTAGAAAATCAGTTTTCATCGAAAGGATCCTAGGGTATTTAATTTGAAACGTTAAAACTATGCTAAGGTGTTCAGGTAACATCTTTAGATGTGCTTGAAGGTTTCGGAATTTTGTGTTGGCCCCATGTGGTTCCAGTGAAACCACTTTTATCATTGGAAAATCAGTTTTCATCGAAAGTCTTCTAGGATATTTAATTTGAATCGTATTGAATTGAAAGGTTCCTAGGTATTCAATTCGAAACGTTTAAACTATGCTAATGTGTTCATGTAGCATCACTAGATGTGTATGAAGGTTTCGGAATTTTGATTTTGCCCCAGGTGTTTCAAGTGGAACCACTTTTATTGTTAGAAAATCAGTTTTCATTAAAAGGCTCTTAGGGTATTTAATTCTAAACGTTTAAACTATGCTAATGTGTTCAGGTAACATTTCTAGATCTGCATGAAGGTTTTTGGAATTTTGATTTTGCCCCAGGTGGTTCCAGTGGAACCACTTTTATTGTTAGAAAATCAGTTTTCATCGAAAGGCTCCTTGGGTATTAATTTGAAACGTTAAGACTATGCTAAGGTGTTGCTAAGGAAATGCGGGGATACACCATTGTGTGCTTTGCACACAAATAACTCGATCTAGTGTTGAAATTTTATTCAACTGCTCAATTTGTAAATTATGTGAGCGTATGCCACCAATTCATTAGGTAAAGGGTTAACCTGTATTATTCAAAACTGTTTTTCAGAAATGTTAGTGATTTGTTTGACTACAAAATTTAGTTAACTATATTAATAACTATTGATTTGATCATTGCAGTTAAAGGATGATGGCTGGATGGATGATGTATTGTTAGATATGGAGAATTGGCTGACTGAAGAATGAGAACGTTTTTTGAATAGAGTGATGTTGCTATGTGGATGGAACTATCTAAAAAATCATCTCTTTCCATGCAAGGATAATTTAATTAATCTCCTAGATCAACAATGAGACACAGTTATGACTGTTTGTTACAATCTTGACAGAATGACTGCTTGGAATATGTGCTGAACCATCTAAAATAATCATAACTGTATTAATAAGTTAACTGCAAGAGAATGCATATCACATTGACTGTAAATTTTAAGGATATGTTCTTGTCATTTGTACATGGCCTGTTACCCAGCAAGCCTTGTTTTCAATGAAATCAATAACTATGTGGTGTCTGCATGCCAAAGACAAACACAGGTAGACACACAAGTGTGTTGTCACAATCATTCTCAAAATTGTGACGAGATCAGATGACCTAACAGAATCCAGTATAAAAGCCTGAATAGATGCTTTAGCTGGTTACGGGTTTGATTATTTTTGGTGGTCTGAATTTTCTGTTCAAAATTTGTTTTATTACAAATTATTGGGGAGTGCTCACAGGCTCTCTCTAATAATTTGTAGTAGAATGTATTTATGTTAACCCTTTACCCAACGTAACGGCCAAAACTGGCCTAGTGCTATTCTCAAAAATCGCCAATTAATTGTCATTATTTTTTCATTTTTTGTCTCAAAAACATAGGTTATGACCCCTCATTGGAATAAGCTCATCAACCTCGTTCCAATGAGGGATCACAACCTATGTTTTTGAGACAAAAAAATTAGTTATTCAAGAATTTTTTTTACACATGTTGTCTTTTTTCATGTTAGCAAAGGGTTAACAAAATATTGCATTTGAATGAATATGGAACCTGAGCAAGGAAAACATTGGCTTTTGCTCTGGTACCCTCATTTTTTGAAAGAAGCCCTGACAGTGGCTTCTAGCACACAACCAATTAAGAGTGAAAAAAGAAGTTTTCTTGTTATGTTAGAGCTTTTTAACTTCTGAAGGCATTCTAGTTCTGAAAAAAAGAATATCTATATCTCAACATTAATGAACTGTTTACATTCACCCAGTTCTTTACTCAAATTTTGCCATTCAAATTCTGTTTTTATTTAATTTTTATCTCTCATCATTGTTCATAAACTTGCCTTGGGATGCATGCAAAATGTTCAGTCAATTAAGGATTGATAAGTTATGGTTTGTAAAAAAGAAATAAAACATATTCAGACGAAACACAAGTGAAGACTTTTTCATCGTCTGGTAGATAAAGGTTAATTGCTATAAAACATTGAAACCCTGTTAATTGAATAGTCATTTTGCTTGTGAAAATTATTTAGTTAACAGGGGTATTCAATTACCAGAAATTTGGTCACTTTCTTGTGGTTTAGAGATAAACTGAGCATTTATTTATGTTTTGTTTGACAGAGCTCTGTTAATTGAATAGCCACTTTGCCAATGAAAATTATCCAATTAACAGGAGTATTCAATTAATAGGGATTGTGTCACTTTTGGCTATTTGGCCTCGGCACATCCAGTACAGACATTTAATCCATTATATCTTGTTTGACAGAGCTCATGAAGCTCTGTCAAACAAGATATAATAGGATAAATGCTAAGTTTTTCTCTAGAATACAGAAAAGTGACACAATCCTTATTAATTGAATACTCCTGTTAATTGAATAATTTTCATAAGCAAGGAAAACTGGGGAGAGTCAGGGTAATTTTGTGACAGGTTACAAGATTTTTTATTCAATTAACAGGAGTTTACTCTGTAACCTATATTCAATTAACAGGTCAAATTTGTACTGGAGGTATAGTAAATGGTTTTGTGTTGGGAAATTATATTTAGTTAGCAGTGTTATTCAGTTAAGAGATATACAATTAAGTGGGCTCCACTGTAGTTCTTCATTGGAATGAGCGTGCTCCACTGAGAGCTTGTAAGCTGTGTTTTAGAGTAAAAGACTGAAGAAATAATAGAATTGAAATATTGTTTTTAATAGCGATGACTGGGTATATTAGTTATGTTAGGTAGTGGTTTAAGTAATTGTGACATAATCTTGTTGTGTCTTCCAGTTGTAGATGCAATGGCTTTTGGTTGAGCAACTCAGATATCTGTTGAGTGATTTTGAGATTAAATCTAATCAGAGCCATTTGCATTATCCATTATCCTTGAATAAAAATTCTTCCTGTTTGACCTTCCCTTGGTGCAACTGGGTCTTGTGGCATTTTCCATAAATAAAACTATCGGACATGATTTGCCCTGTCTGTTGAAAAGGTTATTGACCCAAATAGGCAAAGAAAAGCTTTTCAGATTAAATACAAATCAAATTTATTTGGCAATATATATTGGATATATACCAGAAAAAAACCCAGACAAAATAACTTGACATGGTGAGTAGGTTTACAGTCAATCATTGTGTTGCAAAATATCACGTATAAAACTGGAACAGATGTAGAGGCATTTGCTGTCTTTTAGCATCTCAGGGGAAAAAGAGGTTTCATTGCCTGATGGCAAGCGAGATTAGTCATCAAAAGTGTCTGTAAAAAAAACATGGATAATGCTTTCTTCAAAGAGACGAAGAGTTGCCCCAGTATTTTCTACTTGGGGCAAATGCTCTTATAACTTTGGCTCTTTCAAGTAGTCCAGACCAGTAAGAAGAAGACAAAGCACATTGGGATTCATGTGATTTAGAAACTGTGTCCTCCTGTGACAGCAATCTTCTGATCATGATAATCTCCAATTTTCAAGATAAACGAAAGCTAACACCCCTTGAGCTCAGTCAACTAAGTTCTACTCTTTGACAGCAATGGCCATAACAGGGTTCCTCCAGGGCCTTGGATTAAAGGAACAGCCTTAAATTTGACTAGGGGTCATTGAAGGCCCTGAAATCCTGGAAAATGTGTCAGGAGGCCTTAAAAAGCCTTGAATATTCATGAAATAAAAATGCTACAAAGAACGTAATCATAACTATATAGTTCTATATGGCAGAGTTTGTGAAGGTATAGTCCTAACAAGGGCCCTCCAATCATTACTCCACTTTAGGGAAGTGGAAGGAGGGGGTAATGAATGGAGAGAACTAGTGAGGGCAGGCCTTCAATAAATACTGAATTCTCCTATTGTAGGCCCTTGAAACATGCTGAAATATGTTGAGAAACAGCCTTGAATTTTCAGTCCTTGCCTGCAGAAACCCTGCATGATGACCCTGCAAGTTCACTTTCATGTCCAATCATAAGTCTGTTTGCCAAGTGAGTTGTGTGTACCTTAATACACAACCTCGAAATCCAATGCACTAACCAATGAGCCACTGCTCTCTCATAAACAACAGTATTATACTACAACAGAACTCTCGCCTGAGCGAATACTCTCCGACATAATCTACCCACAAAGTAAAATACTGTGATACTCACCATCACTGGGACAGAACTGCCCCATAGACAAATGACATTAAAAGATTCTGGAAGTAGAGCTGGCATATTCTGATCCTGGATAGCAGTCCGTACAGTAACTTCCATTAATACAAACACATCCCCACTTAATCCCAACCCCATTTTATGTCTCCAGCTTTTTTGAAAAAAAAGGGGAGATATTAAATTTGGGGTGTCCTTCCGTCCTTCCGTGTTTTTCATTTCCAGGCTCTAACTTTCCTTACAGTGACCGGATTTCAATGAAATTTGGGTAGTAGATCACTTTCATCAATTGTGGGTCCAAGTTCGAATATGGGCATTTTCCGCGCATATTTAATTAGGTTGCTGAAATTTGATTAGCTGACGGTTTCCAGACTCTAACTTTCCTTAAAATCAACTGATTTCAATGAAATTTCATATATGGATTACTTTTATCAATACCTAGGTCAAGTTCGAATGTGGGAAATTTTGTACCGAAAATCTGTCTGTCTGCCTGTCTGTCTGCCCCATGCATCAGCGCACCTCAGACTAAAAGCCATATTTATGAACCAATCTTCACGAAACTTCTTGGGTATCTTTGTTATCATCGTGAGACCAGAATATGTGTTTTGGGGTTTGGTCCAAAATTCAAGATGGCCACCGGCAGCCATTTTGTTCCGAAATTGGGTGTAATCAGTTTTTTGTACAGAACTTCTATATGAAAGTTTGTCTTTGAATAAATTTTTGTTTGAATGTTTAGTAACATGCAATACATCACATATAATACGGATTTTGTTCTCATGCATAAATTATGCAAATTAAAGAAACTTTGATTTATTCAGTGGTACTTCTTATACACAGTAAGTGTACACCTTCTGTGTTTTTCGTTTCCAGGCTCTAACTTTCCTTACAGTCAGTCGATTTCGATGAAAATTGGGTAGTAGATCACTTTCATCAATTGTGGGTCCAAGTTCGAATAGGGCAATTTCCGTGCATATTTAATTAGGTTGCTTAAATTTGATTGGCAGACGGTTTCCAGACTCAAACTATCCTTAGAGTCAACCGATTTCGATGATTCTTGGTGACTTCAACATGGGTCCGTCAAATTCACATTTTACCACTTTTCTTCATCGGTATAATTTTCTGCAGATTGTGAATGAACCTACTCATTTTCATGGCAACATTTTGGACTTCATCATTACTTCTTTTGCAACTCTACAAAGTCAGACTCTCCCAGTACCATATACAGACCACCATATTATCTGGACATCACTTCCAAGGTTTCATTAACTTCCAATTACAAGCTTTACAGGTTGGTTAACACTTTTCACATCAGTTTAATGTAATATGTCTTATACAGTCTTAATTTTTAGTGATTCTCACAGTTATACTCCACATCACTTTACTTGCTTTGACAGTGACCTCCGTTCGAATAGGGGCAATTTCTGTGCATATTTAATTAGGTTGCTTAAATTTGATTGGCTGACGGTTTCCAGACTCAAAAAACTATCCTTAGAGTCAACCGATTTCGATGATTCTTGGTGACTTCAACATGGATTCGTCAAATTCACATTTTACCACTTTTCTTCATCGGTATAATTTTCTGCAGATTGTGAATGAACCTACTCATTTTCATGGCAACATTTTGGACTTCATCATTACTTCTTTTGCAACTCTACAAAGTCAGACTCTCCCAGTACCATATACAGACCACCATATTATCTGGACATCACTTCAAAGGTTTCATTAACTTCCAATCACAAGCTTTACAGGTTGGTTAACACTTTTCACATCAGTTTAATGTAATATTTCTTATCATACAGTCTTAATTTTTAGTGATTCTCACAGTTATACTCCACATCACTTTACTTGCTTTGACAGTGACCTCCGTGAAAATAAATCTGGTAACCACTGTCTGAAGCACTGTCTTTTCTGTCTCTTCTAAATAACTTCCACTTGCAACTCAACTATATTCCACTGGATGCATTAATTCCTCTTGAAACTGCTGCCCAGCGGGAGACATGAATTCACTGAATTTGCTTGTTCCTGTGGCAACCACCTGGTGAGTAACTATATGGTCCTGGCTTTGAAAAACTTGCATGGCTATTTCTTCAAAAGAATCTATGGGCCAATAAGCAACTGCTCTTCTTACCATATTACTCAAAATGAAAACAACCAGGCTCATCTGTAGAAAAAGGGGTGCTGATATTGTGTTGCTTCTGAGATAGGGGTGCTGAAAGTGGATGCCGACTTGGCCCAAAACCAACTCAGTCAGCTCCGACTCAGCCCATTACCTACTTGGCCCAAAACCTACTCGACCCTAAGTGGAGTCCACTTGCCCCAAAGGCTAAGTCCACTCAGCCCAATGTGAGAGTCCACTTGGCTCAATGTAAACATTCCCTACATATTGTTTGTCATTTGGAGGTGAAGCCACCATTAACCAACACATTAATAGATGAATACAAGTTTTTTGTCAATTATTTTTTAACTCTACTCCCATTAAAATGGTTAAGATGACTAGATTTTTGTTTGCTTTAATAATTTTAATTATGAATAGAAGCCACGTGATATACACATCTGTAGTCATGTAACCATTGATTGTTTAGCCAAGCGATATATTAACATATTTATAATTAAAGTACATGTTATTTTATTTTGAGTTTTAATAGTGACTAATGAGAATTGATTCCTGTGGTAATGATGATGAGTCTTTATGAAAACAAACCTGAAAATGGCAATAATGAAAATAGCAGTGATAAAAATGGTAGGAATGAAAAATTTGTTTTGGGGCAGAGTGGAGTCTTACTTTGGGCCAAGTAGGTTTGGGGCCGAGTGGACTAAATCCCTAAAACAGGAGCACTGATACTTTGAAAGAGAGTCATTTGAGCAGTTGCTCTTACAAACAATTGCTCCAGTGACTTTTTGGCTAATTTGAGAAAAAAAGAGGCATTAGCCTCCAGTCAGTTTTAGTATAGTGGCCCTGAATTTGAATGTCTAGAAATGTGGATGGCAGGTTCTTTTAATTAAGAATTGGAGTAAAAGCCTCGTCCCAATTTTCAGCTCCAGTGGAATCTGGTCATAGAGATTTAGAGATAGTTGTGGGACCTGGAGATAATATAAGCTTTTGGTAGAAAGGATGGTAACTACATGTAGTAGTAGTGTTTCAAGCAATAAGCAGTAGTGTAGAAGAAGGGATCATGGTGCCAACATCAAAAATTAGCAATAGTACGTTATCAGTAACACTAACAGCCATAGCAAAAACCAGAAGTATTGATATGAGACAGCAGAAGTAATATTAGCGATGATTGTTAGTGATGGTGATGGTACAAGCTTGTTGTAAAGGTTGAACCCAGCAGTAGCAATAGCAGGGGCAATTTTTCAGCAGCTGTAGAAGGGGATCATATGACATAATTATAATGTTAGACATGACACACACTACTTACCTTGGCAGTGAAAGAGGGTAGTAAAACTGCTCATATGTTGAAAGCAAAATGGTAGCAAGTGCAGTGCTTTAGCAGGCAATTGACACTGTTTTGCTTTGCCAAGTTGTAGAAGGTTGCGGCAGGCTATTTCAATTAGTAGTCCTCAACAATGATCTCAACAGGCCCATTGATCTCCAATAGAGGAAATGTGCTAACGACACTTCAGCTCAATTGATACAGAGTCCAGATGCAGGGAAAGAAGATAACTTAAATGGATTATTGGGAACTAGGACTGAGGTAATGATTCAATCTGAACGGTTGCCCCAATGGGTGAATTGATTTAGCAATTTGGTCAGTGAGACAGAGAAAAGTGTTCAGGGAAAGGGATATTCCAAGGTAATGGAAATAAATACCAGCCAGAATGATGAAAGAAAGGGACTGATAGAAAGAAGAGTATGGACCAGAGTGGGCAGAAAATGTGGGGAATACATGGAAGTGAGTAAGTGGGGAGTACTTTTCATTGTGGCTAGAAATAGTGAACATTGATTGAGAAAAAGAACAGGTTTTGCCTGCAACATGATTAGAAATGGGCTGAGTGAAAAATAGAATCAAAATCCACATTTGTGTCTACCAGTGTATAGGCTAGACAAAGTTTTATTTGAATAGTAGTGAAGGCTGTTACCTAAGCTAAAAATATACCAAAATGTGTTCAGGCCATCAGCACTCTACTACATATGTACCATATTACTTCTATGCATGCTAAACACTCCATGAGAAAATACTCACTCTTGCTGCATCCATTCATTTCCATACCAAACTCTGGTAGCATTAAACAAAATAACCCACAGAACATGTCACCCCAACAACATGTTCTGTGAATTGCATTGACAATACATATCACTACAGTAATGACATCATAATGACATACCAGACATGTTACCTCAACCACATGACACCCACATGCAGCATAATATATCATTTCCCAGATCTGCATCCCCCAAAGCCTTTTTGGCCCCTCCTATGCCACTCCTATGCACCAGTAACTAACTCTCAAGTTTTTTCTTCAATGCTAACACAGCACTTTATTCTCTTCTATGGGCATCGATCATGGGATTTGAATGGGGTGACATATCAGTAATTATATGATGACCTTTGCTTAGGTTTCTCAGAAATTAAAACTGCCTCAGATCCATGAAGATAGAAGCATTGTTTTTATTTTTGGACTGGAGGAGAACCCTCAGATCTCTGACTCTAAGCTTTGCACCTACGGCACTGGCAGTAGATTTGTCCATCCAATCCATACAAAAAGGTATACTGGTTTTACCTTGTAATATCTAGGTGTTTCTCTGAATAATACCATGGTTTATACCATGGTGTTTTATCTCACCTGACTGAAAGTTGGGATAAGCTATAATGATCACTTTCATCAGCAGTTCATTCATTGTTGGTCTGTCATCTGTGAATATTTTATTCACAGCTTCTCCAAAAAATGCTGAACCAGTTTCAGTGAAATTTAAGAGAATTATTTCTTATGACATTCCATTTTGATTTTATTCAAATCAAGTCATTGTGTCCTTGGGCAAGACACTTAATCCTGATTGTCCACATGGGGGCATAGAGGTGCTATGTACTAAGGCTTACTACATGTTGATGGTGCACTTCCCTTCAGCCAGTGCTAAGTCTTCTTGTGCAGAGTTAGTACGTTGGGGAGTGTGACAGTTGCTCACCACTGCTCAGTGGTTCTCTCCAGGTACTCAGGTTTCCTCCACCAGGTCAGACAAGAGGTAACACTGGCTGTCGAAAGTGTCATTAAAACCCAGTGAAAATAAAATTGCCCCAAATGTTAAAAATTCTTTTCATGATCCATTGATGGAATAAGTTGATATTTGGTATTCAGCTTCTTTTTTTTCAGATATACCTTAAAATTTATTCAAGGGAAGTTTGTGGTGGGAAAGTATTTTCACTTGTTCTGAGAGGGGTAAGATTTATATTTTCAGAAGCGATGGGCCAATTGGGACCAAATTTGGTATTCGGTATTATTGGGTCATAAGCACCTGATTCATGCAAAAAAAAAAAAAAAAAAAAAAAATTCAGAAATCCCCATGAGAATCCCACAAGCTAAAGGAATAAATATTTTCAAATGCCCATATTTCACAAACCGCATGGAACAGAGAACTGTTATTATCCATGATGCATCCTCAGGACCAGTGGAATCAAGTGGGAAAAAAAATGCAATTGTTTGTGTCATAGGGTATTGTAAAGGTAACTGAAAAATGCAGAGTCAGCATATTTAAAAAAAATGAAAAAGTCTTCTCTGGAATCACCAGAATCTTTTGATATTTGATAAAAAACATCCTTAGTGAGGATCAGATTCAAAGTTTGTTCAAATCAAGTCTCTAGATTCATACTCTCTATAGGTGCCCAAATTTTAACTTGGTGCGATAGAAAAATATTCTTTAAAAATCTTCTACTTCAGACCCAACAGTCTTCATCCTTTGATATTTGGGATACATCTTCCTGGAGAAGGGCAGGTTCAAGTTTGTTCAAATCAAGTCCCTGGGTTCATAATTGGGCACCGTATGAAACCAAATTTGAACTTCGTGCAATATGAGGAAGATTCTTTAAAAATCTTCTTCAGACACCCTTACTCTCAGAATCATTTGATATTGGTATTCAGTATTCAAATCAAGTCCATGCCTTCATATTTGAACTCCTTATGGAGGCCTGAATTTTAACTTTGTGCAATAAGAGGGTTTTTTTAGTTCACCTGACTGAAAGGCAGGGTGAGCTATTCTGATCGCTTTCTGTCTGTCGTCCATCGTCTGCCGTGAAGGTGGTGTTTGGGTGTTTTTCTCCCAAACCACTGACAACATTTTAATGAAATTTCACATGAGTAGTGGTTATAAAGGGACATTTGGGTTTCTTCTCATATTGAGGAGGGGGTGGGTCCAAAATGCCCCAATTTTTTTTAAAAATCTTCTTTTCATGAACTAACTGTAGCAGAGACTTGATATTTGGTATACAGCTTCCTTTTGAGGTGTAGACGCAAGTTTGTTCAAGAGAAGTTCGAGGGGCAATATTTGTTGTCATTACGGGAAGGGCAAGAATTTTTGCCCCACCCAAAATTTATATTTTCCAAACCGAGAGGCCAGTTTGACCAAATTTGATGTGAAGTATTAATGGGTCATAAGTACTTGATTTAGGAAAAAAAAAAAATTTCCAAATGCCCAGTGGGAACCCCAGGAGCTAAAAATAGAAATATTTTCAAATGCCCATATTTCCCAAAGAGATGTTATTTGGTGTGAAGCATCCTTAGGACAAAACAAAAATTGCCATCGGTTATGTTAGGGTGTTCTGTAGAGGGCATCGAAAACATTCTGAGTCAGCATATTTGCAAAAATTTTTAAAAATCTTTTCTCCCAAACCAATGGTCAGAATCTTTTGATATTTGATTTACAGCATAATTAGCGGGGATTGAGGAGATGGTGGGGGCAGATTCAAGTTTGTTCAATTCGAGTGCCTGGGTTAATATTTGGGCTCCATATGTGAACCTGAAATTTAACTTAGTACAATATGAGGGAATTTCTTATCAACCTACCTTACAATTGTTTACTACATGCTTGCACTACAGTGGAAGAACCTAACTCGGATAAAATACTCTCTATTTTAATCTTTCCCAAGAGATATGGGAAAGAAAAGTGGTGTAAAAACACCATGAAAAAATAAGTCAAAACTGGGTCGAGCGCCATCAGCGCACACCCAGAAAGGGATGCTCTTCTCTTAGTACAATTCCACAACTTTCGTTAACCAGTGCACAAGCAGTAATCAAAACCATTCTTCTTTTGTCCGTTCAACATGGTTGACATGTTGCGCCATCTTTGCATTATGATACAGTGATAATTCAACTCGTCGATAATGGTTTTCCTGTGACTGGATTATGGATCTGAAGATCGTATAATAACAGGAATGTGTTTTATATATTCTCGTTAATATTTTCAACCACATTCTCATTGTATATTGTTTATATATTCTGTTTTCGCGAATGTTTTTTCGACATTGTGTCAACTCGGTTCGACAATGAAATTTTTCAGTTGATAAATTTAAATTGTTATTGGAATTAGGTGTCAATGAGGGACTGTCTGGGCAGGATTTCTTCACTCTGTTGAAGGCTGAATTTCTGTTTTTTCGGTCCCTGTCGGCCGTCTGGGTTCTGTTGTGTACCCACTGTTTTTTTTTTTTGCCACCTACTCTCCTAGTTGAGGGTGTTCTACTGTTCTTCTACTTTCTGTATCTGTTGAGTTCACCTTTTTCTTCTACTGCTCTCACCTCTGTTATTTCCAGTTTGGTTCCTTTAGGGCAATTCCTTTTGCCCTCGCCTTTGGTGCGTTCTCATGGCTGTTCCTCCCGCACCCGCAGTGGGTGTGGAACACTGTCATTTCGGGGCCTCCAGACTCGTCCACGTCTAGTGTGGGGGGGGGGGGGGGGGGCACTGTCATTTTGGGGCCTTCCCATTGCTTCCAGCGAGGCAGCGAGTGGTTTCCAGGCGCCCCCTATGGCACCACCTCCCAGGATTTGAAACAGGCCACTTTCTGATCCCCCTGGTGTGCCTACACCATGGGAGGCGTCAGCTGGTTTGCCCAAGATGGGCTATGTGTCTTCCGACTCCGGCGAGAAGTCAGACATCCTTGATGTCAAGAGCCAGCAGTCTTCTGACTTGGGGGCAGCTCTTGACTTTGTGTTTGGGTTCCTTCCAGATCTCAAACCAGCCGACAGTGTCAGCCAGGCCGCGATCATCGGTCGCGTGCCTACAGCCTGTGGAGCAACCTGCTTCTGGGCATCTTCAACCGTGGTACAGGTGGTTGAAGCATTTTCAGCTTTGGACTCTAAGCCGAGTTCCAAGGCTATGAAGGCTCCGTTCTTCACCAGGGTTGACACCTTTTTGCCTCCGGTGCGTTATCGTTACTACGATTTCGTCAATCCGTCAGTCTGCCAGACTTTGACGATTTTGGATCGGGACTCCAATTCCCTCGGGCTTTCCAAGCCCAAGTCTGCCGTATTCCTATGACGACTCGAGTCCATGTTGGGCTTATCAAGAGAAATGCTGGGTATGCTTTCTCTCTCCAATCACGTCGTCTCTGCCTTAACTGCCTATCTGCCTCCATATAGGTTTTACGATGTACAGGCTCCTTTGCGTGTGCTGTCCAAGGCGCTCATGCATCTTACACGCATGCCTGTGACACGGCTATTTTAGAACTAGTTCGAAGGAAACTCTGTGCTGGACACAGGCCGATCCCTTCCTGGGGGCAGCGCGCTGCTCTTCGATCTGCTTCTTTGGCAGGTCCACTACTGTTCCATGGGTTCTGTGTCGACGGTCCGGGATGACGTCCTACGTCATTCCAAAGATCAGCTGCTGCTTCGTCAGCTTGATCAGCCTTCTAGGGGAGGCAGAGATCGTTCAAAGCCTAACAAGTACCCTTCAGCTTCCTCTGCAAAGCAAGGGCTGATCCTTCTGCCACCGCTTCTACTTCTTATTCACGGGTAAGGGTAAGCGTCGGCAGGCTAGAGGGAAGTCTTAGGATTCTTTATTCAGTAGAGGAGGTGGTTTCTCCTCTCTTGGGCCTCGTCGTTGCTCGAACTGAAGGTCCTCATCTCGATTCGTCCAGGTTGGAGGAAGGATAGCAGAGTTCGCAGACCGTTGGGCCACCATCACATCCGATCCTTGGCTGTTAGATGTTGTTCGGTCCGGGCTGCGAATATCCTTCCGAAGGCACCCCACTCTGTCCAGAGTGCGTCATCCAACCACAGTTCCTTCAGACGTTTTATGCCGGGAGCTTTTGTCCACGGAGATAGACAATCTCCCAGCCAAGAGGGTGATCAAGGTCATCAAGAACATTCAGTCAGTGGGGTTTTATTCCCACCTGTTCTTGGTGCAGAAGAAGGGCGGCTGACTCCGACCGGTTATCAATCTGAGTATCCTGAACCAGTCTATCATTGCTCCCAAGTTCAGCATGCAGACTTTCAGGTCGGTCCGCCGTTCCATTCACAAGGGAGATTTCGCTTCCAGCATCAACCTGCAAGACGCTTACTTTCACGTTCTGATTCATCGGGTGTCGCAGAAGAATCTCAGGTTCGCTTTTCTGGGGCGAGTTCACCAGTTGAAGGCCATGCCTTTCGGCCTCAACCTGGCTCCTTGGTTCTTCACCCAACTGATGTCGCATGTGATAGCCTTCCATCGCACACAATCCAGGGTGACTACTTCGGCATATCTAGATGATATCCTCCAGAGGCATTCCAATGCTGCCTTACTGGAGCTGGATGTCGACACTCTGTTAAGCTTGCTCACGTCGCTAGGATTCAGAGTCAACGAGAAGTCGGATCTGGTCCCTTCTCAGTCGTTTTGTCATCTGGGGATGGCCTTCTGCACTCAGTTCAATATGGTGGCGGTTCCCCAGGCCAGGGCTGTGATTCTCTCAGCTTTTGCTCTGACTCTGTTCCCAGTCCACATCCACAACAGCACGGGGTATTCTCCAGCTGCTCGGTCTCTGCGATTCGGTGACGGATCTCATTCCTTTAGGTCGGCTGCATGTCAGACCTCTCCAACACTTTTTGCTCAGTCGCTGGAGGCCAAATGTCAATTCTCTGGATCTGGTGCTTCAGTTACCAGAATCTCTTATCCTCACCTTCTCCACTGGACGAATGTTCAGTGGATCACTTACCCACGTCCGATCGCATTCTGACGGCAGTTGCCAGCGATCTCAGATGGGGTGCGACGTTAGATCCTCTAGGTCGTTCCCTTCACAGGATGTGGAACCAGGATCGGGCATCTCTACACATCAACCAGAAGGAGCTTCTTGCTCTTTTTCTGCGTTTCAGGCAGTGGATCCCTCACCTGTCAAATCGTCAGGTCCTTCTGTTGTTCGACAATTCGACAGTTGTTGCTTACATTCAGAACCAGGGCGGCACACACTCGGTTCCAATGTACGAATTGGCTTGGGATCTTCTACTGCTCGCTCAGGATGTCAACGCCGGGGTGGTTGTCGTCACATTTCCGGTCCTAGCCGACTCCCTGTCCCGACGAGGCAGGTTCTTTTCCACTGAGTGGATGCTCCATATGGCGGTGTTCCATCGATCTCTTTGTGACTCGTTGGAACCATCAGGTGGACACTTTCGTGTCCCCATGTCTAGATGCTCTGACTTTTGCCGTGGACGCTCTGGCCTGCAGTCGTTGAATCCTTTCGATCACACCCCTGTCGCCACGGTGGGTGTGGATCAATCTGCTCCGCTCTCTATTAGCGGCAGTTCCGACATGTCTCCCTCTAAGTCGTGACTTTCTTTGCCAAAGTCGCCCGAGGAGGTTTCAAGTTGACCCGACTTCATTGTGCCTTCGCGCATGTCTTTTATCGGGTCCTGTCTCCTCCGTAGTGGTTTTTAGAGACAAGCAGTGGAGTTGCTTTTCTTCTTCAAGGAGGCACTGACTCCACTGGTTTAACCTTTGTTGCTAAGTAGAAGGTTCTTCTGTCGATGGTGTGCGATCACTCTGTTGCTTCTGTCACTCCTTCGATCACACAGCTTGCGGAGTTTCTGGTATATGTTTGTTTCTGGGGGTCTCCAGCAATGGGTACAAGTCCATGCTTCGGAGACCTTTTTCATATGTGGTACCGCATTGTTTCGACACTCATCCTTGCCTCTCCAAGCTTGTTCAGCTCTTTTCCTTGAAAAGGTCTAAGACTTTGCAGTTTACTCCAAGATGGACACTTTCTTGGGCACTGCTCTGCTTGGGAGTGGGGGGGGGGGGGGGGGGGTTCGCGCCTTTATCCTGGATGGATATGCATTTCTCACATGCCAGATCTCTCATGCATCAATTTCTCGATGGATTTGTCTTGCTATTCGTGCAGCTTCCGCTCGTCTAGCTACTGGTGATTGTATTACCAATTGTTTTTTCTGCCATGAGGTGCGTGCATTGTCTTCCTCTCGGGGCTTTTTACTGTGTCATGTTGTCGGATGTTATACTAGCAGTCTACTGGAGAAATGCTACCTTCTCCATTTATCTGCGACAGTTGCAAGAGCCGACAAAGGACCTTTGTCCTACGGGCCTTCTTTCTTTGGCTCAGGCTGTTGTCTATCCCAGCCATTCAGCTTTTTACAGGGTCAGTCCCAGCTCCGTGCTGTTACTGCCCTTTCTGTCTGTGTGTCTCACTTCACCATACGCCTCATCTTTCATTGTCTTTTACTAATGTTTGTGATGCTATGGTTTGATAGGCCTAGGGATCTCTTCCTCTGTCCACGGTTCCAGTGCAATTGAGTTATGTGTGGGTTGGTTATGTGATTCCCTCCATCCTATTGTATATTCAGCCTGTAGTAAACAATTGTAAGGTAGGTTGATAAGAAATATAAATTTTATAGTAAATTTCCTTTCTTATTATACCTACTGCAATTGTTTACATGGAGGCCCTCCCATCTTCTTCTTTGGGTAAGAATTATTTATTTATTTATTGGTGTTTAAGGTCACATATTTCTGCACAATGGCTAACCATGACCGTGACAGTTTTACGGGTGGAGGAAGCCGGAGTACCCGGAGAGAAACACTGAGCAACGGCGAGCAACTGTCAGCTCCCCAACATACCAACTCCACACAAGCAGGGTTAGCATTGGTTGAAGACAGGTGCACCATCGACGTGCAGTACGCCTTTAGTACACGTCACCGTGCCCCTACGTGGGCAATGGGGGTGAAGTGCCTTGCCCAAGGACACAACGCGGTTGCCGCAGGTGGGATTCGAACCGAGGACCTCTTGGCTTGCAGCCTGCACCTCTACCAACTGAGCCACTGCGCCCCCTCGGGTAAGAATCCTTCCTCCCCGCTGATCACATACCTCCTATGTTGGCGGACTCAGAAGAATAGTTTTGATTACTGCTTGTGCACTGGTTAACGGAAGTCAGGGAATTGTGCTAAGGGAAGAGCGTCCCTTACTGGGTGTGCGCCGATGGTGCTCGACCCAGTTTTGGCTTATTTTTTCGTTGTGTTTTTACACCACTTTTCTTTCCCATATCTCTTGGGAAAGATTAAAATAGAGAGTATTTTATCCGAGTTAGATTCTTCCACTGTAGTGCAAGCCTGTAGTAAACAATTGCAGTAGGTATAATAAGAAAGGAAATTTACTATAAAATTTATATTTCTTTAAAAATCTTCTTCTTCAGATTCACCTGTCAGCATCCTTTCATATTTGGTTTACAACATCTCTAGGGGAGTCAGATTCAAATTTGTTCAAATTGGTTCCCTGGGTTAATATTTGGGATCCCTATGGTAACCCAAATTTTAACTTAGTGCAGTGTGAGGAAATCTCTTTAAAAAATGTCTTCTTCAGATCCACTAGTCAAAATGCTTTCATATTTGGTATACAAGATCTTGGGGGGGGGGGGGGGGGGGGGGAGGGGGGTCAGATTCAAGTTTGTTCAAATCCTGTCCATAGGTTAATATTTGGGCTCGCTATGGGAGCTCAAATTTTAACTTAGTGCAATATGAATAAATTACAATTTACTATTTTTCGTCTTCAGACCCAACAGTCAGAATGCTTTCATATTTGGTATACAACATCTCTAGTTTTTAAGCATATTTGTTTTACAAGAACTGGCAAGCAAGTTATGCAACTTATATTAACTTATATTAACACCTGCCCTTGACCCAATGGGGCAGATATGTGGGATGACCTTCATAGTGGCAACTTTGAGGCCTCGCTCATCTCAAATATTAGTAAGGGATCTTTAGCCTGCACAGAGTGTGTATCTATCCGGACAGAGGACAGCCATTTTACGTTCACCACCCAATAGGATGGTATGCTTTTTCAGCATCAACCCCACAATTGGTGCTGACAGAGAGAGTTTGGACACCCCGAGAACTTTCCCTGATCGAGGATCAATCCTGGGATGTTTGGCAGGAGAGATCAGTGCACTTATCCACTCAGCCACCACTTTCAGTCATTCATTGATTTCACATGATATGGTTTTGCTGAAAATTTTTTTAAAAATTAAAAAAAAAAACCCAATAATTAAAATAATAAATTCTGATATTGTGTGCATTGAGTAAAGGGTTAATCATTCCTGAGTGCCCATGTGATGCATGGTGCTGCTGTGTATTCAAGAATACTGTTATGTCATTGGTGCACTTGCATTCAGACACTTATACCGTTGCTTGTGCAGAATTAGTAAGTTAGAGAGCTGGGAGTTGCTTGCCAGTTTTCTCCAATTACACTGGTTTTCTCCATCCTTAAAATTGTCTGGCATGATGTGGCCCTGGTTGTTGAAAGAGTTGTTCAACCAAAAAAACCCAAACTGTCTTAACCCTCGGCACACTGACTTCAAAATGGCAGTGTTTTCTGCAGCAAATATTTCCCATAATGCAGTTTGATATATTTAACCAAATATACCTTGTTTGACAGAGCTCAATGAGCTCTGTTAAACAAGATGATTATAATTGGTTAAATTAATAGTTAAACAAGAGAAAAACAGAGTGGTTGGAGAAAATTCTGTTGCACTACCAGAGTGTTAGGAGTTAACTCACTGAGTATTTTCAGATTTTTAGCTCACCTGACTGAAAGTCAGGGCAAGCTTTTCTTATCACTCTTAGTCCGTCCGTCGTCTGTCGTCAGTCATCCTGCGTGAAGGTGGTGTTTGAGCCTCTTTCTCCTAAACCATTGGCCACATTTTAATTAAATTTCATGTAAGTAGTGGTTATATAGGGGCATTTTGATTTTTATGCAAATTAGGTTTGGGCTCATATTGAGCAGAGGGATGTGGAAAAAATGGCCTTACTTTTTGAAAATCTTCTTCTAATGAACCACCAGTAGCAGAGACTTGATATGTGGTATACAGAGTCCTTTTGAGGTTTAGAATCAAGTTTGTTCAAGAGAAGTTTGTCGGGCATTATTTGCCTTCGTTATGGGAGGGGCAAACATTTTGGCCACGCCTAAAATCTCTATTTTCAGAACCGCGAGGTCGATTTTAACCAAATTTGATATGAGATGATAATGGGTCATAAGTAGTTGATTGATGCAAAAACATTTTTACTCATTGCCCCGTGGGAACCTCGGGAGCTAAAAATAGGAAAAACCTTAAAACTGCCATATCTCCAAAACTACACGGCACAGAGAATTCTTATTTTGTGTAAAGCTTACTTTTATCCTGTAGAATAGAATGGTTAAAAAAAATCCCTGTCGGTTTGATCACAAGGTACTTTTTTCAGGACTTTGAAAAAGTGCTGAGTCAGCACTTTTTAACACGGTTGGCAATGGGAAAAACATTAAAAAATCTTCTTCTCCAGATCCAGCAGGCAGAATCTTTTGATACTTGATATGCAGCATTGTGGGGTGGATCTGATTCAAGTTGTTCAAATCGGCCCCCTGGGTTCATATTTGGGCTCAGTATAGGAGCACAATTTCAAACTTAGTGCATTTCAGGCAAATTTCTTAAAAAATCTTCTTCTCCAGATCCAGCAGGCTGAATCTTTTGATATTTGGTATGCAACATTGTGGGGTGGATCTGATTCAAGTTTGTTCAAATCGGCTCCCTAGATTCATATTTGGGCTCACTATAGAAGCTCGAATTCGAACTAAGTGCATTTCAGGCAAATTTCTTCAAAAATCTTCTTCTCCAGATCCAGCAGGCAGAATCTTTTGATATTTGGTATGCAACATTGTGGGGTGGATCTGATTCAAGTTTGTTGAAATCGGCCCCCTGGATTCATATTTGGGCTCACTATAGAGGCCCGAATTCGAACTTAGTGCATTTCAGGCAAATTTCTTAAAAAATCTTCTTCTCAAAATCCAGCAGTCAGAATCTTTTGATATTGGGTATGCACCATGCTTAGGGGGGTGAGATTCAACTTTGTTCAAACCAAGTCCCTGGGTTCATATTTGGGCTCACTGTGGTAGCCTGAATGATAACTTAGTTCAAAATGAGGAATTTTCTTTAAAAATCTTCTTCTTCAGATCCAGCAGTCGGAATGTTTTGATATTTGGTGTGCAGCATCCTTGGGGAGGGAGGGAGGGGGGAGATTCAAGTTTGTTAAAGCCAAGTCCCTGGGTTCATATATGGGCACCCTGTGGAAGCCCGAATTATAACTTAGTTCAATGTGAGGAATATTCTTTAAAAATCCTTTTTTTTTAGATCCACTGGTCAGAATCTTAGGATATTTGGTATAAGCTTTTCTTAGGAGGAGCAGATGCAACTTGTTGAAATCAAATCTCTGGGTTGATATTTAGGCTATCATGTCAGGTGAGCGCCCTCAGGCCCCCTGGGGCCCCTAGTTTTTTATCTAATCTAGTAGATTAGAACTAAATTTGATATGAGGTATTAATGGGTCATAAGTACTTGATTCATTCCAAAAAAGTTTTCCAACATACCCCATGGGAACCACAGACACTAAAAATAGAAAAAATTTCAAATGCCCATATCTCCAAAACTACATGGCACTGAGAATTCTTATTTGGTGCGAAGCATCCTTAGGACCAACAAAATGGAATGGTCAAAAAAAATGTGCAATCAGTTTTATCATAGGGTACTTTTTCGGGACTGTGTTTAATGGTGAAAACATTTAAGACTCTTCTTCTCCCAAACGACTGCTCCAAAAGCTTTCAAGTTTCACATGTAACATCTTTGGAAGATTGTTTCATATGTTTGTTGAAATGAAATCCCTGGGTCCACATTTGGGCTTTCTATGGGACCCCAAATGTTTAAATTAGTGCAGTATGAGGAATATTCTTTAAAAATCTTCTTCAGATCCACCAATCAGAACCACCAATCAGAACCTTTTGATATTTGGTATGCAGCATCCTTGGGGGTAAGATTCCAGTTTGTCCAAGCCAAGTCTCTGGGTTCATATTTGGGCTCCCTGTCGTAGCCTGAATTATAACTTAGTTCAATATGAGGAATTTTCTTTAAGAATCTTCTTGTTCAGATCCAGCAGTTGGAATGTTTTGATATTTGGTATACAGCATCCTTAGGGAGGTGTGATTAAAGTTTGTTCAAGCCGAGTCTCGGAGTCCATATTTGGGCTCCCTGTGGGAGATGAATTGTAACTTAGTTTAATATGAGGAACAAAAATAAAAAAAATCTTCTTCTTCACATCCACCAGTAAGAATCCTTTGATATTTGGTATACTGTACCGTTAGGGGGTGAGATTCAAATTTGTTAAAGCCAAGTCCCTGGGTTCATATTTGGGCTCCCTGTGGGAGCCCAAATTATAACTTACTTCAACATGAGGAATATTTAAAATAAATATTTTTCTTCAGATTGAGTAGTCAGAATCTTTTGATATTTGGAATACAGAATCCTTTGGGAGGTGAGATTCAAGTTTGTTCAAGCCAAGTCCCTGGGTTCATATTTGGGCTCCCTATGAGAGCCTGAATTATAACTTAGTTCAATATGAGGAATATTTTTAAACAAATTTTTTTCAGATCCACCTGTCAAAATGTTTTGATATTTGGTATATGGTTTTCTTAATGGGGCTGATGCAAGTTTGTTCAAATCAGGACCCTCGGTGGATAGATGTCAGTGTCAGGTGAGCGCTCTCAGGCCCCTTGGGGCCTCTTGTTTTAAAATTTTCAGATTCACTGGTCAAAATCTTATGGCAATTTATATTCAGCCCAAAGTTGGGTGGTGGTGATCATTGCTTGTGGTGGAGGAGAGGGGGAGTTAACAGATTTAAGTTTGTTCAAATCAAGTCCAAGTGATCATGTGTGAGCTCTTTATGGAAGCCTCAATTTTAACTCTGTGCAATTTGAGGAATTTTCTTTTCAAAGATCATGTTCTTCAGATCCACCAGGCAGAGTCTTTTGATATGTAGTAAAAGCATTTCCATAATAAAATTAAAGTTAAGTTTATTCAAGGCATTACACTCAGCTGATTTTGAAGGGCACCTGAAAGGTTTGAAATTTACCATAGTACCCAATGGAAAATTTGCTATTAGTTTGTTTAAATGGATTCTGCACATGACTGATGGAGCCTAATATCATCAAATTTAGTCTGAGTGGGTGGATAAGATTAATGTTTGTTCAAATGGAGCTACATGAGGCCCTGGAGGGGTGGGGATGGGCAATTGGCTGTAAAATGAGTTTTGAAGAATTTAAAGTGATTTTATAAAAAAAAAAAATAACAAAAAGCAAACTCACTCTCAGCTACTATCATTGAGGGGATTTTGGGGGAGGGGGTATGGGGGCACAAAATAATTTAAAATCCTTTAAAACTCAATCAGAAAAACATCACCCAAAGAACCCCACATCCCAGCCATCAGTTAAAAATACGATGTTGACACAAGGGGTTTGTCCATGGTACTCAAGGTGGCGCCTGGTGGAGGGGCTACAGAGCCCCCACCTGGAGGGTTAGGATGCCCCCCCCCCCCCCCCCCCCCCGCCCTCAGGGAAACTGCTTCTTTTATTCAGTGCTTGTCGGGGAATACCCCCTCCCCCTCCCCCGTCCGTGGACATTCTAGCGCCATCCCTGTCGGTACTACCCTGCAAACTCGATAATATTGGTTTGGAATTCCTGGTCCTGGAAAAGGAGCCCTTTCATAGCATTACTGGAAATCCGGATATTTATATGATTTGACTGTGGGCAGCAGAGTTATTTTAACTGATAGTAACTAATAGTATTGTATATACTCTCACGGACTCCCTTGCCTTATAATTGTGTCTACGCCATTATTAATTTTGGAGAAAAATTCCCAGCAATCACTGGCCTACTCAGGCCTGGCATTCTGAAAAATGCAGGAGGGCAAAAAATCGCTCTCTTCAATCAGCTTAGGAGAGCAATTAGCTTTACACAGCATTTTAAGTATCCAGTTGAACGAACTCATTGAAACTGAAACCAACAGACTACATCAGTGATTTTATTAACTTTACTAAGGTAAAGCGAAATCTCTTAGACATCTAGATGTCTCACTCAACAACCGAACACACACTTGACAAGACCTGTGTGTGTACCCAGACCTGTTGTCCAAGAAAGTCATACCCCTACCACTACCACCTTCAACCCCCCAGGGGGGGGGGGGGGGGGGTTCAAGGTGGTAGTGGTAGGGGTATGACTTTCTTGGACAACAGGTCTACTTGAATCTACAGTCACATCCTGGTGCAAGTGCTTCAAGTGACAGGATAGTAGTAATGGTAGTATATTATAGTGTCAATATTCCTTGAATAATTACCCCTCAAACTGTGATGTCAGTTGTTGAATTTGAAACTGACAGAAAAAAAAAATATTGCTGTGACCCATTTTGCTTCAAATGATTGCAACTGTGTTTGGGTATGGTTGCAGCCATTACCTTTTACCACTAAACCACTTTCAAAATGAAATTACGTGATGTTATGTGACTTCGAAGTTAAATTGCATTTTTGCTGTACAACAAAAATTTAATGTGAGCATAATACATGTAATCTCAATCATACCAGACCAAAATATTTAGGAGGGCAATTTTTTGCTCTCCTTAATTCTTTCAGGAGGGCAGTAAGGAGAGCTAAAAAATCGCTCTCCTGAAATTGCCAAGCCTGCCTACTGTTATTTTGCAATGAGGAATACATAGAAAATGTCATCGCTATTATTATTTCCAATCAAATACCCTGACCATCACTACTGTCCAGCCATCACTATTATTTGGAAGGTAAGAAGAAATCATATTATCACCACTCAATCTATAAGTTACTAGTCGATTAACATAAGTTTGGAGGCCCATTAAAACTCCATAATTTCAGTGACATCATTCGACGGAGCCGGGCCGTGGGCGATGATAGAATAAATAGCCATTAGCGGCCCGCGGCCCGGCTATTGTTAGATTCAAGTTAGCTGTAACAGGGAGTGGTAATAATAGTAATAACATGTTTGTTGTCGGGCATCATGATTCATTAGCGCCCCTGCAGCAATGATGAACAGCCCTTGGGCTTATTAACGGCCCTCGACTTCGTCTCGGCCCTTTAATAAACCCTCGGGCTGTTCATCATTGCAGCAGGGCCGCTAATGAACCATAATGCCCTCCAAAATCATGTTATTGTTATATTAAAAAGCGGGCCTACCCGCCCCAGAACATGTTGTCGCGACGGAAAATTTCTGGTTGCTTTGCATATCAAGGGGGATAACCAGAGGTTGAGTTTCCAGCTGAAATGAATCACTCCATATTTGAAGAAGAAATTACATGGCATGTTAACGCCCAGTAGCTCCTCAATGATATATTAAGTCATTCTTCTGACAGCTTTCTCTGGCGGGTCATCAAGACCCGTTGGGCCTCTTGCTTTTCCAAATATCCAGCACCAGGCACCACGTCGTTGCTGATGTTAGTATTACATTTATACAATACATACGTGGAAAGGGTTCATTCTGATGAGAAATCAAAAGCTGTTTCCAAGGTAAAATGGAAATATTCAGTTAATGTATGAAATTAGGGTCTAAAAAGAATTTTTTGCAAGTGTCGTCTGCTATTAATTTGACTTTTCACACCTTCCTCACAGGTCGTACTAAAACGAGACCGCGAGAAGAAAATGAGACGGCAAGACACTGTATGCAAAGTATAGTGGCGAGAGTCCCCCAAATGAACGCTGTCTGGTTATATGGGGTATACCCAATATATAATTGAAGTTTGGTAGCGATATTTTAATTTTAACTTCTAAAAATTCACTTTTAATGGATAGCGCGATATCCGACTTGCAGTCTCACTTTTTCACAGGTAGGTACAAAGAGACCGAAAGTACACCACTGTTCTTGAAAACACCAAAGAAACCAATTCTGGTGAGTTGGGGTATATTCAATATATGTCCAAAGTTTGATACTGATATTTTATTTTTTACTTATAAAATTCAGCTGTTAATGTTTGGCGCAATATCCGATTTGCGGTCTCAATTTTCGCAAGACGTGGCAAAAAGACCGCAAGTAAACTACTGATCCTAAAAAACCCAAAATAAACAAGAAAGTATACTCTATATCATATATAAAACATATTCAAATGATTATTCCAATGAAGCTGTAATATCTTGATTTTAACCCATATTATTTTATCTTGAATGTCTGATAGAAAATCACACTTGCACCATTTTGTTAGGGAAATTGCCCCTGCAACTATTTCAATGAATGAAAAGTTTCAGCGCCCCGAATGCGCACAGAAGCGATGTAGGATTTGAAATCCCCTGCGATCCGAATAACTATTTGCTTATGAATTCACGACAGTCGGGAGCGAGGTCCAATAATCTTATTTGATTTGAGTGTGCGCATTGGTAGTAGGGTACTGGGGTTAGGCCCCCGAGAACCGGTATAACTGGAAGGTGACTAGGAATTGTGCGTAAATACAAGAATTCTGCTCAGTGGTTTACTTGGAAGCTAATTACTGTTGATAATATCTCTATATCTCAAGTCTCTATATCGCATCTAACCATCTCCACTTCGAACATCAAATAGTGGCCGATAAGATGTGCCCAGTCTTGGTAAGTGTGATTATTAACGTTACTGGTATGTTTGATCCGGTAATACTAAACACCGAGGTAAAGGAAAATAGAGTGGGGAGGGGTTGAAAAGGGTACGGGGCGGTGTGTTGGGAGTATATAAATAGATTTAGGCAGTGTGTGCGTGGTTTTAATGTCATTTCTGAGAATTACGGGCGCTAAAGTAACAGCGTTCGCTGAAAAATCTTCACCTCGGTATTTAGTAGGTAGCTTGGTAATTAGTGTTTACAGCGACTGCCCTTCAGTACGCAACAGTGTGAATTGTTAATCGCATTGTGACTTGTTAATTAGTTCTCTTTGTGGCTGTCGGCAATTGTCTTCTTTGTTATGACAGTAGAATTGTTATGGAACAATATCGTGACATCAGGAGTTGTATTTTCATGTATGGTTACCTTTCACTCGCCAAGGATGTAAAAAAAAAAAAAAAATGCCGTATGACAAGAGTCTCAAGGATGACCAACGGGACCGACGAATTAAAAGGTTACTGGCCGACGTTTCCGATAATTCTAAAAATCAATCTTCCACTGACGGACGTTTGAAAAAAACATTAAACGGCGGCAATTGCAAAAAACACTTAGTCACGTAAAGAGGGTGAAAACCTCGAAACCAAAAAGTGTCGGCAAAAAACCAAGGCTAAATTAAAGCCGTTGACACTGAGCCGAAAAGGCTAAAATTATACTGTATATATACATATACTAAATACAAGCTGTAACTTTGGGTGAATCTGGCACAGCCAGTACGCCACAGAAGCCCAATAACGGCATAAAGTCAATAATGGCAAAACAACAAAGAAATTTTATTTTTAAAAAACTTTAGAGCTGCCAGAACTGAAAGGTTCTGTCGGCCCAAACCCGGATAAAAGCTGATAGGAGTTTTACTTTCATCAATTATATTACAGTGATCTGTGTTGTGATACCCAATTAGCCCTTACGCGCTTCAGTAGCCTTTTAATCACCAAGCTGCCTACTAAATACCGAGGGGCAGTTTTCGGCGACGGCTCAGTTTATATATTTTGCAATTACTCGAATAAATCACTGGTTATATCACATGTATAGATTCAAAGAGCTAAATTATGTCTCTACATATATTTAACCCTTGTAAACGACCCTTTCTTACTTATTTTTCTTCAGCTCAGCATCTCTTGGTATCCCTCGGTGTTTAATAAGACCCTCTTTGATCAGTGACCAAAACTACCATTGCTTTTGTGATTTGTTGTCAGAGATTTTAAGAATGTCTTGGTATTTGTAGACACTAACTAAAAACGGTAGTGAAATGCGCTGTAGAATAAAAAAATGCATCTGTCAAGTTATATATTTGCCGCCCCCAAGCTCAGATAAAAGGTGAGGGGAGTTCAAAATTTTTTTAAAAAAAGTAGCAAAAATTCACTGTAGAAAAAAACGCTAAATCTGCGAAGCTTTATACTTGCCGTTCACAAGCCCGGGTAAAAAATGAGAAGTGTTGAAAAATTATAAACTATTTATTTTAAGTCAAACTCTTAATCTTCAAAATATCTTCAACACCCGATAAAGGATGAGTGAAGTTTTTTTTATTGTTATTCACGCCGAACAAAAGTAGGCAAATCCACTTAACTGGCTCATTATTGGGAAGGATTTCCGCATTATGAATCTCCGGGTCCTAGATATAATAATCACCAGCGATTCTCTAATAAATCACATCGACGACCACTGGGTCGGCGAAGATGACCTGGGCAGCGACCACCTCCCGGTCCATGCCTCAATCCAAATAGGCAATGGCCCCTCAGGTACCCTCCACCCTCCGCAAAAATTTTAGAAAAATAAATGGGAACCTCTACCTTGACATCATCGATGTCAAACTTCCCGGCTGCTCCCCTTCAAACGCGAGTGAACTCGGAAGTCCAATGCGAGGGCCAAGAAAAAATCATCAACTCAACCCTTAATGAAATATGCCCAAAAGAAGAAGTGTGCCCCTGGAGAAGTACAATCTCGGGCGACACAATTTCATTAATCAAAACCAAACGGAAAGCGTTTCGAGCTCTCAAAGCAGAAAACGACCCCCTCAAAAAAAAAACAGACCTCAAAACAACGTATAACCGTCTCCATGGCTAGGTTAAAAAGCCCTCCAAACTAAAAAACAGGCCAACTTGGAAAAAGCAACAGCCAATCTAAATGAGGTCAGGGATGCCCAAAAATTCTGGAACTCGTTCAAAACACTTACTGGGAAAAAAAACAAAGCAGCAGCCAAACCCCTTAAAAAGGGAGATGGCTCCTTCACGCGTACCGACAAAGACAAAGCTGACACTTTCGTCAACCTCCATCGCCCATATCAAGGCCCTGACAACGATGACGCCATCATAAACGCCATTGATGACTTCATCAATGAATACCCGGATATCTACCGTGACGCTAAATTTGATACCGACCCAGAAGAAGGGGATGACGACGACCTCGTCACCCCCATCACTAATGATGAAATCATCAATATCATAAAAAATTCAAAATTCTTCCTCGCCCGGCGAGGATGAAATCAGTTACAAAATTCTGAAACAGAGCCCAAACTCCCTAATTGACAAACTCAACAACCCATTCAATGCATGTTTCGCCCATGGCTACTTTCCAAAATGTTGGAAAACAGCCATCAGTGTCATGATACCGAAAACAGACAAAGACCTTTCTGATCCGCCCAATCAGCCTTCTCAGTTGCATTGGTAAGGTATTCGAAAGAATCCTTACCAATCGACTGAGAGGGCACCTCGAAGAAACCGACTTTTTCAACAGATGACAAAGAGCCTATAGAAACCGTAAAGAAGGCATTGAGCATGTCCACTGCCTAGTCAGTCTAATGAAAAACGCGATCAATAACCAGCAAATAGTCGCGGCAGTCCTATTAGACGTCGAAAAAGCGTTCGATTCCGTTTGGCACAACGGAATGCGCCTCAAACTTTCTAAAATGAAACTGCTTAGATTACTCTCTTCCTTCCTTAACGATCGCGAAATAAAAATCAGAGTAAACAACGAAATGTCCGACTACGTCCCCTGGAAGAAGGCACCCCAAGGATCCGTCCTCAGGCCCCCTCCTATATATCGTTTACGTCAATGAGTTCAAAATCTCCGAGGATCGCGATCGAATCTCACAATTTGCGGGCGATAAGGGTCCCTGGGACTCTAATAACACTGCCAATCTAGTTAAAAAACCCCTCCAACGCGCTCTCGATGACCGAGAACAATGGTGTGCGAAATGGAGAATCAAGCTGAACGCCAGTAAAACCCAAAGAATCACGTTCACCCGCAAGAAAAACAGTCGGGACTTTGACCTAAAATTACTGGACAAACTCCTCCCCGAATACTAGTTAGAATATCAGCGGAGGACAAAACAGGAAAGTAACACTCTCGGGTGTGGCATTGTGTGTAAGCCTGTTCTCATCGCGCCGCTGCGATCCCGCCCAAAAGCAAAAACTTTACCCTCTGGCTCTGAAGTACAGCCCGTGGCGCCGCACAGAAAAGAGCGGAGTGACCGACAACTATCCAAAAATACAACCACATATTTTTGTCTAGCCTAACAATCAACTAATTCTACCTTTTCCTTTAGCAGGTACACAACTGAGATGCTTTCTTTTTTATCACCAGCTCCCCAATAACTGCTATAGAAACTATAACCGATATGGAGCACAGTAACCGCTACGGACTCTGAACATCCGCCGCTCCATCCGTAGAAGTGGTCACCCACCTCCAGGGAGGCGAGCGTTGATCCTGCGCCCCGCCTTCACCCCTTTTTGTAAGCATCTGTAGCATGCACTTTTGACCCAGCCAAGTAGGTTCAAATGCAGGCCTGCCCCCGAACCAGGAAAGTTCGGGTCTACTATGGATGGTCCCCGAAAGGGGTCGTTGTTGTCGTCTATCCCAAAACACATCGAAATGTGTACCAAAAAAATTTAACAAAACCTCCTGAAGCAGACTATACTTGCCAATGATGGCCCTCCACCGCATCACGACTCATCGCCGAAGTGGCAGACTATACTTGCCTGAATAAAAGATCACAGCACCCTCGGGGAGAGGTACCACCTTTGTGAGAGGACCACGTCTCGCTCTGGTCCTCACCCGAGGGCTCAGTCAACAATCCTCGCTAAGACAACCCAACACTCCTTATCCTTTAGCCTGGGACATCTACTGAGTACTCGATCCTTCTCCTCCTTCAACACGCCTTGACATGCAGCGACCAGATCTCACACAGTCACAGAGGGTCGAAAGGGGCTTGCCCCATAACGTCCCTGCGCGCCTTCGGCGCGCGAAACCATTTTCATTTCAACTGGCTCATTATTCAAGTTGGGAAGGAATTCTGCATTATCTCTGGATCCCTCTGCGGCCTGGTAGAAAATGAGAGAGCAAATATGATTTACTATCAGACATTAAACATAAAATAACAAGGGTCAAAAATAAGATATTGCGGCCGTCTTTGGAATAAATTTTATATGTTATATAGAGCATACTTAATCGTTTATTTGCTGTTTCGAGGATTTGTAGTTTACTTGCGGTCTCTTTGTCCCTGGTTGCGAAAATTGAGCACACAAAAGGTACATCGCGCTCAACATTAAAAGTGGAATTTTGGGGGTTAAAATTAAAATATCGATGTCAAAGTTTGGATATGTATTGAATATACCCCAAATCACCAGACAACGTTTATAAATTTGGTGTTTTGATTTACTAGCGTTCTCTTTGTCCCTAGTTGCGAAAAAGTGAGACCGCATGTCGAATATCGCGCAATACATTGCAAGTGAAATTTTAGGAGTTAAAATTAAAATATCGGTACCCAAAATGGGATATGTATTAGATGTACCCATATAACCAGATAGCGTTCATTTGGGGACTGTAACCACAAAACTTTGCCCGTATTTTTTTTGCGGTCGTATTTCCTACCTGCGGTCTCATTTTAGTACGACCGCTCACAGGCGGGAAACAATTTCGAGAAAAAGGTACTTCCCACCAAAGCCTTAACCACGCCCCAGTATGTGCATTACTTCTCTGATTGGTCACTTCGACTGTCAATAAAAATTTGCAGCCTGAATTTTCCACACTTCGCATCAAAATGGATTCGCAGTAGAACGTTGAATATTTCTGGAGAATAATTTAAGTGTTTCAAGAATTGAAAAATGGTAGACAAGACCGCACCAAACACACAACTACGCCTGGAATGGGTGTACGGCTATAGGGGACACCAATGCCGCAATAATCTCTATTACACTGCCAATAAAGATGTTGTTTACTTCGTTGCCGGTGTCGGGATTGTTTACAATGTGCGGGAACATAGACAGAATTTTTATCTGGGACACAACGATGATATCGTTAGGTATTGTACATCATTTGTCTAATCTAGAAATTTAGTTATTTCAAGTTGTTAATGTCTAAAAATGCGAACTGACCGATGCGAAAATGCATCGATATCCATGTATGAGCTGCTCAAGTTACCTGTGTTCGTGCATGTCTTTGCTCAAGTTTGAACATGTACACTCTTTCATCCCAATGGTATTTGAGAAAATTACTCAGAATTAATAGTTTTGAAGCCCACTACAAAATTGTGAAAGATGTCACAAATGATATGAATTAGTTTAATAACCAAGTTCTTGTTTATTAAGTTTTATTTATCCCTTGACCAAGAAAATTTCACATTAATCAAAAGGCCAAGTGAGGGGGGAAAATGAGTGTGCTGGTCAAAACGTCACATTTCGAAATGGTCAAAACGTCACATTTTTAGGTCAAAACGTCACATGCTTTTGGTCAAAACGTCGCATGCTTTTCGTCAAAACGTCACATATTTTTGGTCCAAACGCCACATACTTTTGGTCAAAACGTTACACACTTAGACAGCAAGATAACTATTCCTTGTTCTGTGCCCAATCAACAAATCGAATGAATGAAAGGCGCTCACGGACAATGAGCAACAGATGAGTTCGGCCTCGAATGAATAAATGAAGTTTCAGTTTCAGTTCAACCGCTTTCGACCCTACTGACCTTGTCCTTTTTTCTTCCTTTTCCTTGGTGGTGCTCCCGATTGGGAATTTGATTTTGTTTCCTTTGCCGAAAGATTTCCCAAAATTCGAGACCCTTTGTGATCCGAATAACTTTATTTGCTTATGTATCCACGAGAGTTGGAAGCGAAGGCCAACAGAAGAATGAAATGAAAAATTGGCTCAACAGCCACCCCCCCCCCCACTTTTTTTTTTCTATGTTATGGTTGATTGGCCTGCCCAACTGTGTTTTTCATAGGTCACCAAACACAGGGATGCCAGGCGAGAGCAGAGAAGAGCAGAGACAGAAAAACAGAAAGAAGCCTGGGCTCTGACAAGAAAGATGAAGGCAACCAGGAGGAGATACCATTGGCCGAATTCATAGAATTGCTGAATGAACGCGCCATCGACATCTACTGATCCCTTAAGCTTGACTTTGTCGGTTCCATCAGTCAATTCAGGAAACACATTGATGACACCTCAGAAGGAGGTGAAAATAAAACTAGAGTTCTATCATATCCAGGGAAACTCTTAGAGGCCTTGAAAATCAGGGAGTGGGACTTCCACGGACACATGAAAGAAGTACTCACCCGGAACAATAAAACCAAGAAAAAGGAAAAAGGTGCAGACGCCATTAACCCAACCTGGCCACTTTCCTCCTTTAATACGACCAGGCACGACGCTAAACCTCAAATAAACAGTAAAAGAGGGTCGAAAGGGGCTTGCCTCAAACCATCCACGAGCACCTTCGGCGCGCGAAACCATTCATCTTCTAATAGTGTTGTAAAGCGTATTCTGTGGGGAAAATTAGCTCACTCAAAGCGCTTGTTGACATTATACATTTATTCACATTTAGCGACGGAATAACCAACCATACTTCTTTCTCAGCCGGTATAGCCAGACCGAGCCCTCGTCATGATAAAGACGAGTATTTGGAGATAAAGTTGTCAAAGAGGTAGTTTCCATCTTTGCAACAGTGTAGTTATATATAGGCATTCCAGTAATATTATTCACAAATCCAACCAATATTTAGGCATATTCATCTCAACGAGAGATTATAGCGAGTTTAGTAAATTTACCGATATACGCTGTAACCTTTCTCATCCTGGGTCGAACCATGGTAGCATTGTAAATTTGTGCTCCTCCATTTTTATCGGGCTTCCGTCGCTCCTGTGTTATGCTCATATTTAACCTCCCGATTGAAAGGGACAAGGCCAATGATAGGGGGATTTGTGTAAACTCTTTTGACCTGGTCCACTTAACAGTTTTTGAGACCGCCCACGAAAGAAAATATTTCTCGCGTTCAATATATACTGAAAAATATTCATGCATTCATCGGTAGCCATTGTTGATACATTTTACTGAAAAAAAATAATGTATATTTTTGATCGATTTTACTCCCAATTTATTCCATTCTCACCTGTGAACAGGTTTCTATGGTAAGTATTTTTCTCCACTTTTCATTCAAAACTCGTGTATTTCCTGTACATTATGTGGGCCACCAATAACGATGGGTGAAATTTCCGACAGGGGTATTATCATACACTATGTCCCAGGCATATCATTAGTAACCTTGCCGAAAATTTCGACATCTCATTGCGTGTACACTCCATACGAAAAAATTATTAAAAAATTGACTGAGTGTGTTATGTGGAATTACATAATGTCAGACGTCCACTCACTAATCAGTGTTGATTGGACTGTATTGGGTAAAGATATCGCCAATTAACATATTAATTTCTGTTCACTAAATGTTTTTTTTTGTAATACTCATTCTATTCCATAATTTCATTTACGAGAATGAATGAAGACAAGATCATTTTGACGGAGACAATCCGACCTTCAGTTATACGGGTGGGGGTTCTTGGGGGGGGGGGGGAATCCAAATCATATATCTTTGTATGCAATGTACACATAATGTTGACATTTTTCTTGGCCTATAAACTCTGAGAGGCACGAATTGCTGCGGCTAATTCAGTTCTGCATACTTCACAGCATCCAAATGGCCCCGTACCAACACATCTCTAATTTCAAGCCGCCCCCCCCCCCCCCCCCCCCCCCCCCCCCCCCCCCCCCCCCCCCGCCATTAGTAAGGTGGCCACTTATAATAATAAATATAATATGTGTGACGTTTTGACCAAAAGTATGTGACGTTTTGACCAAAAAGTGTGTGACGTTTTGACCAAAAGTATGTGACGTTTTGACCATTTTGAAATGTGCCGTTTTGACCTGTTCCCGAAAATGAAATGGGTTTGGCATTAATGGCAAGGCTGCACTGAGGCACGTTGTTTTATCCAAATGAAAACAAATGAAAGTAACTAAAGCACAAAACTAACCAAATGAAACTACATAATATTCCACTATTCAATTTAAAAGTATGAGCCAAAAAAAAATTGATTCCAATGCCACATGGAGAAATAATTGAAGTTTATAAAACAGTACACAATGACACGACTGGTATGAGTTGGTTATATGCAAAATTGCTTCTGGTCTCGGGCTATAGATAAAATCGGATAGGCTGGTTACCAGAAAACAGAATTCTGACCGACAATGTCACCAAGGCAGAACATAGCAAAGAAAGGGTGTAACACAAAATGTGCCTTTATTGTGAATTGTCAATTTAAAGCAGAAACACAGATAATGCATGAACATACAAGTAATAAATAACTGCCCAACATAGATGATGAAAGAATGCATTTGAGGTTACTATGATTAGAAAAATACCAATATTTTTTTTAACGATAATGACACTTGACCACAATAATCATAAGGGCCAAAGGGGTAGGCCTGCGATTGAGCAACGTAGAGATGACTGCTAGCATAACCCCGGAATATTTTTTAATGAGAACTTCAATGGTGTATTGTGAATTAATTTTGTTGGCAAATACAATTTTCTGGAAAAATGGTTACAGAATGCACAAATTATGCAAAATTACATTATTTGAGAGACTGAAAAATATATAATGCCCTTTTTGTTTGATAGGTCTCCCCCCCCCCTGCCATCCCTGGCCTCAAGTTCTTCAGACACCCCTGTGTGGCAGGTCGTGTTGGGCTAATAGATTTCTCCCTACCTCGAAATCCACTGAAAGAAAATACTTCTTTCAGTCACTCCTAAAGCCAAAAAAAAAAACAAGTGAAAAGCAGCCGGGAGTCAGATACATGTAAGTACCGTTTAAATTAAATTAGTTACGATATATATCGGTTTGTAATTTCAAGTTGTATTGTTAACTGTAGTTTTAGCATAATTTGTTGCAGCTTCCGAGGGTTTTAACAGCAAAAAATTATATAAAAATAATTACAGTCAACAAGGCAATTGGAAAATCCACCCGAAGATGTCACTTGCAGTAATTCACCCCCTCCATATTTGGGGGGTGGGGGGGGGGGGGGGGAAGGGGTGCAACTCTATCATGTGTCACCACTGTGACTTGGGAGAAATTGGGAAAAACTTGATATATTACTGCTGGTTTAAGTAACGGGAACATTATTGTCAAAATTATGTATAAAATACGGTTTTGTGTAAGAAAACAATACACTTGGCTGTATTAACCAGGATGATACTGAGCACACATACTTTGTGTCTTAATTGAATATTAACTTTGATGTTAATGTGTGTTGTGAAGTTGTATGGTGCATTGTTTACAGATACACATGCCATGTCAGAATATATTATTTAATGTTTATTGTTCAACTTGTTACCTCCCCTGATGTGTTTACATGTTCTCTGCAATCAACATTGGAGAGAAATATCAAGGGAGGTAATTGAATTAAAAAATGAACTTGCCAAACTGAAAACATGTTTGTGACAGTCATGTGACTTACACATTACGTAACAATCATCTGCCATCGAAAAGAGTGCTTTTTATTTTTTCTCCAATTTTAATTTCTTATTGAATTGTGATGCTTGCATCATGAGGTACTACAGACTACCGCCTGAACACATTTTATGTTGTCATAATCAGCCTATTCCCCATAACCGGCCAATTCCAATTGCAGATTCCGATTATTGGTTCATCATTACTGTATGAATGTAGTACATGTAGATGAAAATGGTCGAGTCAGTCAGAGAGCATCATTTAGCATGCATGTATCCTTTATTTTTCAGTTTGGCTCTACATCCCGAAAAGACAATGGTTGCCACTGGACAAATTGGAAAGAAACCATACATTTGTGTCTGGGATGCTGTTACTATGGAAACAGAGTCATTCCTCAGAGACGGACATGAAAATGGAGTGGGTGTGCTGAACTTTGCCAAAGATGGAATGGTGAGAAAAATGACTACATTCCATTTGTTTAAATTTGCCACAGAGAAATGACTTGGTGACAATATTTGTTTGCCATCACACTCTTCCCAAGTCATTATATGCAATGGGCCTGTCTTTTAGAGGTGCCCTGATTTAAAATAAGGAGAGTGGCAAATGCACCCCTCTCCAACCCCCACCAAAATCTTGATGGTGATAAGAGATTCTAAAATTCTAATGGAAACATTTCAAGTCAACTCTAACCCTTAAGGGTCTTGCCAATTGTCCAGACATTCTACTACACCACATTTAAATATAGTATAGTGGGTTAGCAGCGATTTCCTATAGAGGCAGCTAAGACTTGATTAGATGCCACTGTCAAGGTAATTTGACAATTGTCCATAGGACGTTTTCTCAAGTGCATGTTAAAGTACTGGTTCTTAGGCCGCGAAAGTATAAAAGTCAGATAGCGACCTTTGACAGTTACCCAGGCCTTGAAATTCATTTATTTTGGGCACACCATTTTGCCCTAATTTGGGCTCATTAAAACCAGAAATAACAATCTTACATGTATTGTGTTATGTTTTATTGCTATGCTTTCTGTGTGTTTTTGTGGTCATATTATGATGGAAGTTCTCAAATGTAGAAGAGGCACAGAGAATTTATATATTTTTCTTGATGTCTTCACACCTTCTCTAATTTGGGCACACCTGTAAACAGTGTGAAATTGAGGTAATCTAAAGACCTACAATTCCCCGGTGTCAACTCTCAAAGAATGATGTTAGAGAAGATCTTATGATACATGGTTTGGCTTCCTGTTATAAGGTTTCCGCTGGGGTAAAATTATTGGGTCCATTTTAGGTGTTGGTGAAATTATTATTGTCGCAGCAGATGCCAAAGGAAAATTTTGAATTTTATATGCTCTGAAGACATTCTGAGTGCAAAAATACTGGTAAAAGTCATGAGGAAAATGTATATTTTCAAAAGATTTATTTTTTAAAATATCAAATTCATGCCTGGAGACACTTTTGAAATGTTAGCTGTCCCCGAAATTAATACTTGGCAGCACCAACCAATCGTGATCTATTTCTGAATCAACATTTGACCTTTCTTTTTACCTGCGTCACCAGCGGCAGAGCAGGTCTAGTAACCGCTCGACTCTGTCCGTCAGTCCGTCCGAAACACTTCTTCCGTCAAAGTTTTCTTGGCTTCTATGAAAGGGAATGATTTTATATTTGGTCTGCTGCTTCATAATGATGAGTTGTATTGTGTATCTAATTTTCAGATCTGCCATGCAGCCACTTCCTGTTTGCTGATACTTTGAAGTCTGTTCATCTCTGTAATCAATTGCATGCAGCGGCGCAGGTCCAGACCCAGTATTGGTCTTGGCTTGTTAGAATTTGTGGTCACAATTGTCAGAAATAAATAATTCTTAAATATATAAGAATTTAATAGAAATGATCGGAGCCGCCAAGTAAAGAAGTTAGTATGAATTCAAATCGAACAGCAAGGTCCATGGATCGCAGAGCACAATCATCATACCTCCATGCTGAAGAGTTTGTTGCGCATCAGGGGAGAGCATTCTATTAGAATACTTACCATAAAGAGACATTCTTTTCAAATGGATTGAGTTACGTCATGTCACAATGTATTCCAAGATGCAGTAGCAGTAGGATAAAGATACCTTGAAATTATCATTTAGGACGTTATTACTACTTAGTAGTTTTTTTTTTTTGCGTCAACAGTCAGAGTATGAGTGGTTTATACATAAATATTCACTCACATTTTAGTTCAAGTGCATAACAATATACTTGTGCTCTAGCCAACTGGGGAAAATTGGTTTGGGGAATGGGTCTGTTTCACAGGCCCCAAACGGTTGCGGAAGCCCTTTGCTAAAGTGAAATGACTATTCTACTAAGGGGTCAGTCACCCCCCAGAACCTATTTCTTATCAACCTACCTTACAATTGTTTACTACAGGCTTGTACTACAGTGGAAGACCCTAACTCGGAAAATATGCTCTCTATTTTGATCTTTCCCAAGCGATTTGGGAAAGAAGAGTGATGCAAAAGCACCAAGAAAAAATTAGCCAAAACTGGGTCGAGCGCCACCGGCGCACACCCAGTAGGAGGCGCTCTTCTCTTAGTACAAATCCACAGCTTCTGGCATCCAGTGCACAGGCAGTAACTAATGAATCATTCTTTTTTTGTCTGCCCATGTGGCGAGATGTCCATATTTGCTTTAAGAAACAGTGATAATTCAACTCGTTGATAATGGTTACCTGTGACTGGAATTATGGATCTGAGGATCATATAATATCAGGACTGTGTTTTATATATTCTTTTTTTTTCGAGACGAAGAGTGGAGTGCATTTCTTATTCAAGGAGGCACTCCACTGGTTTAGCCTGTGCGGCTAAGTGGAAGGTCTTCTGTCGATGGTGTGCCGATCACTCTATTGATTATGCCAATCCTTCGATTTAACAGATTATGGAGTTTCTGGTATATCTGTTTGATTTTTGGGGTCTCCGACCTGTTACCATCAAAGGGTACAGGTCCATGCTTTCGGAGACCTTTTCGTATGTGAAACAGCGTCGTATCGGCACTAATCCATACCTCTCCAAGCTTGTTCGGCACTTTTCCTTGAAAAGGCCTAGGACTTTGCAGCTTACCCCAAGATGGAATCTTTCTTGGGTGCTGCTTTGATGGGGGGTGGGGGTGGGGGGCACCGTTCGAACCTTTATCCCAGGTAGATATGCGTTTTCTCGCATACAAGACAGCTTTTCTGATGGCTTTTGCCTCAGCCAGACAGGTTAATGAGCTTCATGCCCTCTCAGTTGACCCAGCCTTTTTCAGGAGCTCTCCCAGCAGTGTTACATATACCACTGATTGCTCCTTTCTGGCCAAGAATCAGATACCGGAAACTACTTCACCTCCTTCTGTATCAGGGCTGAGGGTAACCGCCTTTGCTCTGTCCGGTTCGTTCAATTTGCATTTATCTCAATCATGCGCAGTTCATTAGGAAAGGCAGGAAACAATTTTTTTCTGTCTCTTTTTCCTGGTCAACAGAAGAGCTCAATCCATTTCTCGGTGGATTTGTCTTGCTATTCGTGCGGTTTATGCTCGTCTAGCGACTGACGGTTGTATTACCAATCGTATTTCTGCCCACGAGGTGCGTGTATTGTCTACCTCTTGGGCTTATACTAACTCTGTCATGTTGTCGGATGTTATGCAGGCAGCCTACTGGAGAAATGCTACTTTCTCCATCTATCTGTGTCAGTTGCAGGAGCAGTCAGAGCCTGAGAGAACCTTTTTACTATGGGCCCTCTTTCTTCTGCTCAGGCTGTTGTCAACCCTAGCCATTAGGCTTCTTACAAGGTCAGTTCCAGCTCTGTGCTGTTACTGCCCTTTCTGTCTGTGTGTTGCACAGAACCATACGCTTCATCTCTCATTGTCTTTTTACTAATGATTGTGATGCTATGGTTTGATAGGCCTAGGGACCTCTTCCTCTGTCCATGGTTCCAGTGCAGTTGGGTTGTGTGATTTCCTGTTCAACCTGTAGTAAACAATTGTAAGGTAGGTTGATAAGAAATTTAAATTTTATAGTAAATTTCCTTTCTTATTATACCAACCACAATTGTTTACATGGAGGCCCTCCTGTCTTATTCGGGTAAGAATCCTTCCTTCCCGCTGATCACATAACTCCAATGTTGGCGGATTCAAAAGAATGATTCATTAGTTACTGCCTGTGCACTGGATGCCGGAAGCTGTGGATTTGTACTTAGAGAAGAACGTCCCCTATTGGGTGTGCGCCAGTGGCGCTTGACCCAGTTTTGGCTTATTTTTTCTTGGTGCTTTTGCACTTTTTTTTCCCAAATCGCTTGGGAAAGATCAAAATAGAGAGTTTATTTTCCAAGTTAGGGTCTTCCACTGTAGAGCAAGCCTGTAGTAAACAATTGTGGTAAGTATAATAAAAAAAGAAATTCACTACTATAAAATTTAAATCTCCATGACGGTAGTGATCATGACAGTTTTATGGGTGGTGGAAGCTGGAGTACCCGGAGAGAACCACCGAGCATCGACGAGCAACTGTCAACTTCCCAACATTGTAACTCTGTTCAAGCTCCACTGAAGCAGGGTTACAGCGGCTGAAGACATGTGCACCATCGACTTGCAGTATGCCTTGGTACATGGCGTCATTGTGCCCCCATGTAGTTAACCAAGATAAAGTGCCTTGCCCAAGGACACAACACCGGGGATCGAACTCGGGACCTCTAGCATAGAAGTCCAACAGTCTACCACTGAGCCACTGTGCTCCCAGTCGCTCTCTTGTGTTTTTCAGAATGACAGGTGTGTATACATACATACATAAGCTGTCATTGTCAGCTTGTGTACATTGATTATTATTGAATTATTATAACTAACTTTTATCCCGTGAATTTTCTCACTGGTTATAAAGCTTAGCTTCCATGGGAAAGCATGAAAAAGACAAGCAGGATTTCTGCCAGTGGACCTCCAGGTTCAACACAGAGGTAAAATTTAGCCCAAGCTTGGTACATTTTTTCACAGAATATGAGTCATTGCTCAGATTTAGTCTCGGTTCTATGTTTCAGAAATAATCTGCTCTCCATGTACTGTGGAAAATGCTTCAGGTTGAGCTGATGTCAAGAATTCCTTAGACAGGGAGTCAGGGACACCTTCAGTTCCCTTCTATTTTGTTAACCCATTGAACAAAAGAATCATTTGAAACTTTTTTTTAAATGCATAGGATTACATGGCCATAATAGTTATTAATTTTTTTTTGTATCAAGTTTGTTGAAGCTCTCCGTGGGAATGTCGGGAAGTGGAGCAATGCCTCTTGATTGCTTGATTATTTATTTAGCAGTTTGTACATATTACAGAGAGTGAGATATTATAATGTAGGGAAAAAAGACAAAGAAAACATAATGCTGGGAGAGGACACAGCCAGATTGGTGTCTACCTGTCATCTCCCAATGAAGATACATGTTATAACATTGTTTCCAGACCAAGCTGAAAAAAAATAAAACTGATAAAAAATCGAGAAAGAAACTGCCCACCCCCCACCTCCCTCCCCCCCCCCCCCCCAAAAAAAAAAACAATGTACAGTATTGCTAATTCAAGAGAAGAATGGTAAACTAAACTATGGTAAACAAGTTTTGCTTTCCAGATGAAATAGGACCCACAACCAATGTCTAGGATGGAAGTCCTCTAAAGTGAACATTGCACTGAATATTGAGTAAACTTGACTTCAGATCTATGTTGTGATCATGATATAGCCAAAGATGCTGAAAGTGACCTTAATTGTTAAAGGTTTATTTACAACATTTACAACCTCAGAACAGGTGCTCTTAACATGCCATCATGAGGAGGTCCTGTTGACAACAGACAAATTGGGTTGGCAATAGTTTCTAGTCAAGTCTTGGCAGCCAAGACTTGATTGGAAATCACTGTTAAGACACTGGACCAACAGAGGATGTGGGCTGGTGGGAATTCAGGACACTTGTCCAGGCCCCTAAGGGTTAAACATCAATAAATGGTGTTTAACCCTTAGGGGCCTGGACAAGTGTCCTGAATTGTTGAAATAAGGCCTAAAAAGTTAAAAATCTTTTTCTCAGGCCCTCCCGCATGGTCATTTTGTCTGTTGCATGCTTTCTTTTTATAATCAATGCAAACTTTCCAAAATAAAAATTAAAAGGTTTATGTCTGATATTTTACCCTAATTCATAAAATTGATGAATTTGTCGCTTGAGTGCAACAAGGCTCTGTAATGCTTTAGCACTGCAAAGCTTCCTTGCACTCAAGGAACGAATGCACCACCACCCATGCCATTCTGTAAATTATGAGGCTTAAAACTCAAAACAAACAAAGAACATGAACTTTTGGTGGCAGAAAAATAATTACAAAGATAAAAAATAAATTAAAAACTGCCTGCCCCCATGCAATTTTTCGAAAAATGGCCTGAGAAAGAGAAGATCTACTTTGCGGGGCCTAATTGCTTTCCATAAAATGTTAGTATATGAATTTTTGAGGTAATACTGTCACAAAACACCAGAAACCTTAACCCTTTGAACCCGAGTGGCCACTTTTTCAGCTAGAAACATGCTACATCATAACGTCATTAAATAGGATGGCTGTTCAGTAAATGTGTGGGGTAGACCAATCAGTATTTTCAACATGCAGCCCAGAGACTGCACATTGAAAATATTGATTGGTCTACCCCAAATAGTGAATATGGACTCTTCTAATTGTTGCCATTGAACTGGAGTGGCAGATACCACTAGTGTTGAAAGGGTTAAATGTATAAGGAATTGCTGCATTATGACAGTAACTTGCTGCTGGCCACAGTGTTATAACCGTGGGGGACGTCTGTCGGGTCTGTTGTGTAACTCTGGAGTTCCCAAAGAGAACCACCGATCAATGGTGAGCAACTAATGGAGATACAAAATACATCTACTGTCGTATGTTGCCACTCAGAATCCGCAATAAATTACCCGGATAGTTTACGCATGCCCTATCTTAAAGTGCTGATTTGGGGCGAATCGAAATTGGAGTGGCAGAGATATATCACCGAAGCATGTTCAGAGCATAAATGACTGATACAAAAGACTAATTTACTGTTGTAAAATTGACAATCTACACTATTCGCATTGAGTTCAATTTAATTTCATTTGTTTCAAACTTGGCATATTTCTTCATCGTCGTGTGATAGCAAGCCTCTCTTATAGAAGTTGTTAACAAGTTGCCTCTATTCATTGTTTTCCTCCATTGTTTATTTAAGCTCTATTCACGAAGTTAATAAGGCATATCATTAAGACTCAATGAAAGCTTATTTTAATCTTTATATCAAGTAAACTTGTTATAACATGACGCATTTATTATATTGTTTATATAGCCTGGATCACAAGTAAAAATTCAGTTATAGTTTGGATTTCCAAATGTTACTCTGCTTCATTTTATTGGGAAATCCCATGAGCTATTGCCGTAAAATTGTTCGGATATCCAACAAGTCCGGTTATTAAATGCTGATTGCTGTTAGATATTTGGAATACCAGATTCACTATTAAATTGTTATCATCTTTAATTTGTCTCCGAGTCATCAGTTGAAGAGTTACACAACAGACACCGACAGTTATTCCCCACGGTTATAGTGTGCTGCTTTCTCAAAACAACACACATTTGTATGCCCTCACAGTATATTAGTGTTCCACAATATTTTTCAACGAGAGCTTTTTTTAGCTCCCTTAAAAGAGAAATCATGGGTGCTGATGGGAGCAATTGCCCTCGCTCCCGTCTCATTTCCAGGACAGGTGGCATTATGTATCAATACATATAAATAAATAAACATTGAGATAGTTTTACATGGCAACCACAAAATAAATATACGTCTAATTTCCATTACAGAGGCTGCTCTCAGTGGGACTGGATCAACACAATACTCTCAATGTTTGGGACTGGAAGAAGGCTAAAATAATGGCAACTGTAAGAGGTCATACAGATAAGGTGAGTTGATTGGGTTCATGCCAATCTAAGCTTAAAGTCCCTAATTTAAAAAAAAATCATATTTCAAGTCTTTGAAATTTCTCAAATTGACATGGCCGATGCCAAATTATAATATAAGGGTTAAAATTGAAATCTTCTTGAAAACCTTTGCGTAATCTCTGGAAATGACCAGGCAGATTTTATTTCAATGTGTCTTGGAAAGGTGTTTGAACTCCTTGAAAAAACTTCAGTTTAATTTTTTGAATGAAAGCATGAACTCTGTTGCCAAAAGTATAAAAAGGTTTTTCTTTTCTTTCCAAGACTATTTGAATTTTGCTTCCGTTTGAAATCATTTTTATCTGATCGCCAGTGACCACAATAAACTGTATCTTGATTATTTTTTTCACTGAGAATACCATTGTTAAATGTTGACTTTTGTATATTTTTATCTGACTCCTGGGGGAGTTCCTTCAAGCATCCTTCTTTGGAGCTGACTGCCAGGTTGTCGGTCAAAAGAAAATGAAAAATTGTTTACTGGCTCTGTACAATAAGGTCATAATCAATTTTGTGTGTTTTTACTTCTTTTTTTATTTCACCAAAGGGAGCTTAACTTATCAATTGCCGTCGTCGTCGTCCGTTGTGAACTTTACATTATCGACTTCTCCTCACAAACTTCTCGACCAAATTGAACCAAATTTTGTGTGCATGTTCCTTATCATATGTCAATTCAAGTTTGTCCAAATAAACATGCTGCGCCCACAGGGGGGCACCAGAAGGGGCATAACTCTGATAACACTCATAAATTTTTTTTAAAATTCCAAAAAATCTTATTCTTTAGATCCACCAGTCAGAATCTTTTCATATTTGTTATACAACATCTCTAGGGGGTCAGATCCAAGTTGTTCAAATCAAGTCCCTGGTTTAAGATTTGGGCTCTCTATTGGAGCCCAAAGTTTAACTTGGTGCAATTTGAGGAAATGCCTTCAAAAATCTTCTTCTTCAGATCCACCAGTCAGAATGCTTTCATATTTGGTATACAACATCTCTAGGAAGGGGGGGGGGGGGGGGGGGGGCAGACTCAAGTTTGTTGAAATCGGGTCCCTCAGTTAGTATTTGGGCTCTCTATTGGAGCCCAAAGTTTAACTTCATGCCATTTGAGGAAATTTCTTTAAAAATCTTCTTCTTCAGATTGGCCACTCAGAATCTTTTCATGTTTGGTATACAACATCTATAGGGGGGTCAGATTCAAGTTTGTTCAAATTGAGTCGCTGGGTTAATATTTGGGCTTCCTATGGGAGCCTGAATTTTAACTTTGTGCAATGCGTGGAATATTCTTTAAAAATCTTCTTTTTCAGATTCACCAGTCAGAATCCTCTGATACTTGGTATAAATCATCTCTACCAGGGCCAGATTCAAGTGTGTTCAAATCGAGTTTCTCGGTTAATATTTGGGTTCTCTGTGGGGGCCTGAATTTTAACTTAGTGCAAAAATCTTCTTCTTCAGATTCACCCGTCAGAATGCTTTCATATTTGGTATACAATATCTTGGGGGGGGGGGGGGGGGGGGGGGATCAGATTCAATTTTGTTCAAATCGGGTCCCTGAGTTAGTATTTGGGCTCTCTATTGGCGCCCAAAGTTTAACTTAGTGCAATATGAGAAAATTTCTTTAAAAATCTTTTTCTTTAGCTAAATCCACCAGACAGAATCCTTTAACATTTAATATGCATCATCTCTAGGAGGGGTCAGATTCAAGTTTGTTGAAATTGGGTTCGGACTTAGAAATGTTTGATGAAAATTTGAGAAAAAGAGTTTGTTTTGGATTTTTTATGCTTTTTGTTCAATTTTGAGATGAAAAAAAACCCACAAATTTTTAGCCTGAAAATTTTGGGTCCGGTTCCGCCTGAAATTTTGGACCAAAATTTGGAATTTAAAAAAAGAAATTGTGCGTTTTTTGTTCAATTTTGAGACGAAAAAAAATTTTAGCCTGAAAATATTGGGTTCAGACTTGGAAATTTTGGACGAAGATTTGGAAAAACAAATTTCTTTTTTTATGCGTTTTGTTCAATTTTGAGATGAAAAAGAAAATTTGGTATCAGGTTTGGACTCCAAAATTTTGTACCAAAATTCAGACATTTTGGGGGATTTTATGCGTTTTGTTCAATTTTGAGATGAAAAAAAAATTTATAGCCTGAAAATTTTGGGTCCTGTTCCGACTTGTTTTTAAAATCTTCTTCATACCATGTAGTCAGAATGCTATCAAATGGTATACAACATCTCTAGGAGGGTTAGATTCAAGTTTGTTCAATCCTAGCCCATGGGTTGATATTTGGGAGCCAAAATTTTAACTTAGTGCAATATAAGAAAATTTCTTTAAAAATCTTCTTCAGATCCACCATTCAGAATCCTTTCATATTTGGTATACAACATCTCTTGGAGGGTAAGACTCAAGTTTGTTCAAACCTGGTCCCGGGGTTATTAATTTGGGCTACCTATGGGAGCCTGAATTTTAACTACCGGTAAGTGCAATAAGAAGGAATTTCTTTTAAAATCTTCTTCTTCAGATCCACCAATTAGAATCCTTTCATATTGGTATACAACATCTCTAGGTGGGTCAGATTCAAGTTTGTTCAAATCAGGACCCTGGGTTAATATTTTGGCTCCCTATTTGAGCTCAAAGTTTAACTTAGTGACTTAAAAACCTTCTTCATATCCACCAGTCAGAATTATTTCCTATTTGGTATATGACATCTCAAGGGGGATCAGATTCAAGTTTGTTCAATGTGAGTCCTTAGCTTAATATTTGGGCTCTCTGGGCAGGGTTGGGGGGGGGGGGGCATGTTACGTTCCGGTTTGTTCAAATCCATTCCTTGGTGTTTTTCCATTAAATTTGCCTCTCATGACTTCATTCCATTGTTGTGTTGATGAACCATGTCTAACTGAATGTGACCCCAAATACTTCTTTGAACCACTTTTTCCGGTGAGCGATTAAGGCCCTTTGGGCCTCTTGTTTTTATTAGATAGTAAGGGCACTATGTTAACAAATGAAGATTTTGTGACACGAGTTGGTTACTTTATACCATGTTGCTGTGTGTATTCAATGGTTCCCGATACAATACAGACATTGAGATACATCATGCGTGGAATCTGCATGGATCATTACTTATAGTCTTCTGCACTCATTGTGTTTTGTCTTATTATGGATCTCAACAAGGTTCCACTGTACATTTGTATTTAATAATTAACCATCAATTTCTTTCATTTTGTGGATTTCTATTAAGACAACTTTTCCTTTTTTCAGATTTTTGATGCACAGTTTAACCCGTACAAGGACAATATGATCGTTACTTGTGGAATGAAACACATCAAGTTTTGGACCCTGTGTGGCAATGCCTTGACACCAAAAAAAGGTGTGTTTGGAAAGGTTGGAGAGATTCAGACAATACTGTGTCTGGCATTTGGTCCTGAAGACATAACATATTCTGGAACATTGAATGGGGATATCTATGTGTGGAGAGAGAATAATCTGGAAAGAGTTATACAGAGTGCTCATGATGTAAGTTACAAGTTTTTATTCTCCAACCATCAAATGTATCATTTGTTTCCACTCATCACCAATATCAGGTGACGAAGAGGCGACTCAAAAGTTGCATTGTGAAATTATATTTCACCTTGAAATTAGGTGAATTTTGGGCACACCTTTGAAAAATAAACGTAAGACATTTCATTGGGAGCATAATGATGTTGGGGCTAATTTTTATCGTAACAAAATATAAGTTCAACAGATATGAACAACATCAAAGATAATAATTCAAACCACACACCTTTTTGCCTACACAAAGCTACAATGAAAGTAGGTGACCACTTGTAAAAGGCAATTTAGTGTTTGGACATTCCTTCGAAACAATTGTTTACTCATACTTACAGTATGTGTCAAGTGTATCCCATCTCAATCACCTGAAACAGTGATGTGTTTTTAAAAAAAATCACTTGAAACACGGGACCATTCATTCATACGAAATATGAGGAGCTGGAGAATACATGACAGGGAAAAAGTGGTATGGTACATTCTTTGACTTCCACCTTCAAGGGGGGTGGGGGGGGGGGGGCAGTCTGGAGTGTCAGCAGACCATTTTGGAGCACAATGGTGCTCAAGCCAGGCAAAATATTAATCTCAATGCATTCACTTACTCTGGTACTTTGATTACAAAAGGAAAGCCCAATGTTTCTGGGGTTGAAATTTCAAGACACCGACATTTTTTTTGCACAACCCATGTACTGTCGACATCTCGACTTAGTGGTATTTTGGAATGAATTTACAATTTGAAATTCAGCTGCGCAACTCTTGATATGAGAAGATTGAGAAGAAGTAATGGGTTTGCCATCTGATCAGAGTGTAAACAACTAACAGATGCTCAAATAGTTTTATTGAAAACAAAAAGAGTAGTTTTCAAAATTTATTTCCCTCAAAGTTACCACAGTCGAATGTAACAGTGGCAGAATGTGCACCTCGTGCTCGCAAGGAGCAGTATATAAATAATTGTTCCTATGCTTTCGGACCCTGTAACGAGGGCCCAGCTTTTTTTTAGTATGTTTTTTTTTAATCTAAAACCGACAAGACTGCAGTAAATTCTAAATATACATACAAACAACAAACACACCCAGTTTGATTTAATGAATAGTACAGGAAGAGTGGATTACTGCTGAGCACTCATGGAGTGGTGTTTCCACCAAGTCAACTGTCAATTCTTGTGATAATACAAGAGAACAAACACAATTTTAGCTAATGAGCCTCTCAGCTCAGGGTTCAATACAGAGCTTGATTGACTGAAGCTTTGATTGTTTTTCTGTCTTTTCATAGACACAGATTTTAGAGGTCTTGAGGAAGACTCCACTCGGTGAGCATTTTAATGGTAACCCAATCTTCACGAACTGTATATTATATTCCAGTTGTATCAGTTACTGAATTTTTATCTTGTCTGATGGTCGGGGTTTTCTTCTGCAAATGACATCGAAGCAGGCGGTGGTTAATATTTCTTTTTTCTTTTTTTTATTCTTTAATCATACTAAACAAAGCTATCACCAATTTTACTTAAGAACTCGGGCACACCCAGCATCCAAAATTCTAACCAAGTGAGAAATGCTGACATTTGTAAGAAATGGTCAAACTTACATACTTTTTCATTGCTCACATTCTTAAAGTTGAGTCTTCTTTGGCATCAGTGTGCCATCAAGCTGCTCCATCATGCTCGACCACTAACAAAAGTGATTAAGCATCTTGCCCAAGCATGCCTTTAAATTCCCTCGAATGAGCGATGTTAAATGCCATGCCCAGATTATGGATGTTATTTCAAAATTCTGCAGTATTTTAAATGATTTTGCCATGTTTTGCAATATTCTATTCATAGTTTTGTCACCTTTTCCAAAATATATAATACAGTTTGGGGCCTACATGTTGAATCAAAAGAGTGTAGTAAATAAGTATAGGATTACAGGTTTTCTCAAAGGAATGCAACTGCTGGTGATAGTGTCTAGTGTCATATACGAGACTGTGAGACTGTCTGCACATTGCATTCTCTGATAAACTTTGTGCATGTCACTGAAAATTGGGATCTGATCTATTTATGACCGTCATTTCTTATTACACTACATGTATAATTTTATTTGGAGAGGGCTCTTGTCTGATGGCAAAACTAAGAAACTGTCCTGACATAGTATGAGCTTTGGGAGACCACTGGAAAAACCCAGAAAAAAGAAGCTATAATCCATGTTTTAGAGTGAAAAAAATTGCCAGCAGATGCCAGGAAGACATGAAATATCAGCATTTTTTTCTCGCATAAAAAGATGATGTAATTATTATTTAAAAACATTAAAATGAGAAAAATCACCAGCAGAAGCTCAGAAGGCAAACATATTGGTGCTTTTACTTCCACCAAATTATATTATGGTGGTCCCATTTTTTCCGTTGTGCCTAAATTAGACAAATTTTAAGTCCTAAATCCTTGAGCTCAGTCAAACAAGTTATAGTAAAATAAATGCTTATAATGGATTATTAAGGCCAGAGAGATCTGTAAGGCCTAAAAAAGTTAAAAATCTGTTTCTCAGGCCCTTCCGCATAGTCCTTTTGGCTGCCGCATGCTCTCTTTTTATAACTAAATGCAAACTTAAAAAAATTAAATGGTTTATGTCTGATATTTTACCCGAGCATTGAAAAGCCTTCTTGCACTCAAGGGATGAAGTACACCACCCCCATGGTATTCTGTAGATTATGGGGCCTAAAACATAAAACAAACCAAGAACATGAACTTTTGATGGCAAAGAAATAATTATAAAAATAAAAATCACCCACCCAAATGCAATTTTACAAAAATGGTTTGAAAAATGGAAGATCTACTTTGTGGGGCCTAAACACTGATAATTAAGTGACTGTAACTGTAAATAGAGCATAAGAGGTTTTATTCCATTAACTTGAATTAACAGGACTTACTCATTAACCTCTATGCACTTAACAGATAAAATTTGTTGTCCATGTATGGTAAATGGATTGAAGTTTGTGCGATGCAGTCTAAACTTGTTAATTCAAAGTCAGTTATCTCGAATAAGTCGTCAGTCCCCAAAAATGTATGTGCAATATCGGTATTTAAAAAAACTTGTTAAGTTAAACATGATTAACTCAAATAATAAGTATAACTCAAAATAATTACTTGTCCCAAAATGAGTAAGTCATTGGATATTAGGATTGGATAACTCAAAGTCAGGTGATGTGTGAAGTTGTTTGGGTATCAGAATGGCCATTGAAGGGGTTTTGACTACTTTTGGTGAACCGGCAACAAGTCAATCAGCAGAGAAATAGCAGTAGTCAAAACGGATTACTGATATTCCTCTTTTGACAAGAAGTAATTACTGCTTTAATTGATTTGATAAACATTAATCACATGTCTAAGTTGTCTATATGATCAAAGTAAAAATACTCTTTTGTGGGTTGAAATTCACTGATTAATTTTCAATAAAAATCCTGAGTTGTGTCCAAGCTGTTGATAATGTACAAAAGCTGCACAATATGGTACAATAACACTTGTGGGCCTAATCAGTTGTAGAATAAATGCCATAAATTGTTTCTGTACTGATTATACCAGCCCTACATTGAGTGGTATCGTCAGTATGGAAAGAAACAGGACTTTCCTTGCAGATGTCCTACAAGTTATTCCACTGACTATGCTAGATATGCAGTACAGGTTATTCAGTTAACCCTTTACCCAACGTAACGGCCAAAACCGGCCAGCGCTATTCTCAAAAATCGCCAATTAATTTTCAAAATATTTAAATTTTTTGTCTCAAAAACATAGGTTATGACCCCTCGTTGGAACGAGCTGTCGAGCTTGTTCCGAGGGGTCATAACCTATGTTTTTGAGACAAAAAATGAAAAAAATTAGTTATTCAAGAATTATTTTTGCAAGTGTCGTCTGCTTTTCAGGTTAGGTAAAGGGTTAAGAAATATCCAGTTACCTGGGATCCACTGTACTTTAATCTCTATCTATTTAAGGCTTCACTGTTCACGATGCACATGACAATGGATGGTTTTGCGACTGGTGGTAAAGATGGATGTGTGAAGATATGGGATGGTGATTTCAAACCAATTACTTCAGTAAATTTAAGCAGAGCACCTGATGGGTATGAAGGTACAGTACCATGATCATAAAAGTGATCTGTCTTGATGAGATTCGGATCTGGTTGCAACACAGTTATCCATGTGTGTTGAGATTTTTTAGATAATGATATTGTGAACCCAAGGTGAAGCAAGAAAAACTTACAAAAATAACATGAGATTCATTGTTCTTTTTCAATAGCTGAGATTCAGCATTGTTGTGGGGAGGGTAGAAGACCAGAGGAGTTTGACCAGATTGCAGCTAAGTCACAATCTGGTCAAAATTCTCAAAATTTTACAGTTCTGTAGAAAGAGGATGGTAAATTCTTCTGAAGTGAATTACTTCAGCATTTCTCGAGCTATTGATTTGACACTTTATATACATGATCAACGTAAAGTGCAGATGTATCTGACAAATTTGCTGTCTTGATTTATGTGCTTCTGAATTATTGCCCTTGAATGCTACAGTTGCAGTGTTATTAATCAATTTCAGTGAACTTTTTAGTTTGCAGTGAAAGTTTTAGTTTGTTTAGTACATGTTGAGTTTAAATATGTGAGTGTTTCCTTGCTTGAAAATGCTTTTGGATCAGTTGACTTTTGATATTAGTGGGGCCATATAGCAATGCCACAACAAGTGATGTAGGAGAGGAACCTAATGGTGGTACTTTTTGTTTTGCCCAAGCAATTGAAGCAACAAAAACTTTGAGACTAAAACCACTCCAACATAAGTAAAATATATATTTTAAGTAATGACATAACTGATACATAAATCAACATTGGATGGATACAGAACATTAGTTGGAAAATTAGTTAATACAGTGGAGCCCACTTAATTGTATATCTCTTTACTGAATAACCCTGTTAATTGAACATAATTTCCCAACACAAAACCATTTATCACACCCCAGTACAGATTTGATCTGTTAATTAAATATAGGCTACAGAGTAAACCCCCTGTTAATTGAAAAAAAAATCTTGTAACCTGTCAAGAAATTACTGCCTCTCCCCAGTTTTCCTTTGTTTAAAGACCTATTTGGCCTCCACACATCCAATATAGGCATTTAATCTATTATATCTTGTTCGACAGAGCTCAAACAAGAAATAATAGAATAAATGCTAAGTTTATTTCTAGACTACAGGAAAGTGGCACAATCCCTGTTAATTGAATACTCCTGTTTATTGAATAATTTTTATTGGCAAAGGGGCTATTCATTCAATTAACAGGGTTCCACTGTATAAGAATGAAGAAAAAAGTTTTAAAAAGTCCCTCAACAGTGTAATGGACATTGTATCAAATAACAGCAAAATTTCCTGACTTTCCCATATTAACATCTCATCTCCTTAATAGAACCAATAAAATGCTTCTTTTTTTTTTTTCAGACATAATTTTATTTTTCAAAATAGAAAAAGGGTTTGATGAACAGGCATAGCCTATATCAACATCTCTCCCAATACATTTAACAAATTACAAAAAAAATAATAAATGGGTGCAAGTGCGTGTGCAATGGAGGGCAACACATAATTCTGATTTTACCAAGCCCTCAATTACGTTCTATGCATGTTGCCTCCAAAAAAGAGAAATCCATTCTTCAGCAAATCTTGGGTGATTTTTCGCATGACAAACAGACATTTTCGAACATTGAAATACGTACTGGTCTATTAGATTTATGACACCTACAGTACAGTTGTGGCCACTGAAATAGGCTGATACTCCCTCTCTCCAGTCACCTCCCCCCCCCCCCTCTCTCTCTCTTGCTCTCTCTCTAGAAAGAGAGAGAAGAGCGAGAGAGTTTGGGATTTATCATAGTTTACCTGTTCCGTTGAAAACGTCACGTATCTAAAATATAGTCTTGGAAAGCTTGAAAAATCTGAAGATTATCCGAATTAGACAAAGATAAATCACCAAAAAGAATACTATCTAAAGTGATGTTGAACCTGCTTATTTTGTTCTGCAATTCCTGTCTCTGTAGTGACCACAGAGGACACTCAAACACAAAGTGTTGCTCGGTTTCTTCAAAAAACCCACACGGACATCTCGGGTCTTCAGATATAAATCTTGCAAATTTGTGAGCATTTAAATCACTACAACATATGGCATAGGTTGGAATGGTACGTTTCCCCCTTCCTACAGCCAGTGCGGTAAACCTCTGGAACAGTCTGTTCTGCACGCCTTAGTTTATTTTTGAAACTTTCAGCGCTTTCACTATTACGTATTTCAGCATCGAGATCGTTCCTCAGCCTCACCGACGATGGCAGGAAAGATTAAAAAAGGTCTTGAGTCTGAAAAAAAGGAACCCTCAGTTGATCGGAATTTCTAAGGTCATACAAAGACAGCCGCATCACAGGCCTGGGCACCAAATTTGATAAATATGCGGGACTTATTTCATTATTCATTTTGTATAATATTGTTAGTTTATGTCTAATCGTCCATTCTTTCAGTGTTACATAACCAGTTTCCTTATATAATAATTCATGGCTTGTCCCTCGGGGGCACCACATATAGTTCTTAAAGCATAAAGTTGGAGGTCTTCTAACTGTTTTGTTTTCTCATTTGTACAATTATCCCAAATGACATCTGCATAATCAAAAAGGGGCAAGATAAAATAATGATACATTGTTTCTAATATTGATCTTGATAGTCGGTACTTTAAACTCTGGAAACAATTTAGCACCAGGCCTACCCTACTAATAAGTTGTCTACATGTTTCTCCCATGAACCATTATCATCGAACATGAGACCAAGATTATGACAAAACCCTTCTGTTACTAACTTATGAGGTAAATAAAGTGGAAGTTAGGGGTTTAACATCTCAGCTCCTAAATAGAACCAATAAAATGCTTCATTTGATAAAGTGCAGGGAATATCATGCTAAATTTGTGTATGGGAACAATGTGAAAATTCTTTTGGTCAGGAACCCTGACTGAGAATACACACATATTTCCTGGAAAGTTTCACATTCTTGATTTGTTTACCTGTGTAAATCATCCAATTTTAACAAATCTGAATTGAAAAATAGTGATTCCATTTAACAACTATAAAATGCATCAAGCTTTTCACCCATATGAAACAAACTGTTTGACAGTGAAAGTTAAAGAAATATTCTAATCAAATTCAAGCTATGTTTATCGATTACACATGAATGTGCCCCTGGATCAAGTCGATGGAGTTGTGAAAATATTCTGTGACTGTCGAAACTGGTAATGGTTGGATACAAATTGCACCCTCTTAAGTTAACAACTGATCAGCCAGTCGATCACTCAATTGATCTGATTGTCTTTTTGATCACCTCTTGTTTAATATGCCATCACAAATGAACCGGCATCAGCAATTATGTGCCTTGCGAAAATTTACAAGTTCCAAGAACTGAACTGGACTTGTAACTTCTGATACTTTAAATAGTAACTGTGATGTTTTTCTTCTTTAGAATAAGTTTTGAAGTATTTTGGAGTGATTTTATCCAAAAAAAAAGAAAGTCACAATACAACCCCTTGACCCTGGGTTAGGGGGAGGGTCTATTTGTGTGATGTTATTCTGCATTAAAATGAGTTTTAATGAATTGCAAGTGATTTTATGGAGAGAAAAAAGAGAAATCGCCATATTACCATTATGAACCCTTGACCGTAGGCAAGGATGAGGGTCTATTTGGATGACTTTTTTCTGCTTGAAAATGAGTTTTGAAGGATTTCAAAATAAAAAGAAGAGAAAATCAGCATATGACCCGGTGACATGAGTTAGAGTGAGGGTCTTTTGGGTGGTGATTTTCTGCTTTTAAAGAAAAGGGATTTTGATCGATTTTATGCAAAAAAAAAGAAAAGAAAAGAAAATCAGTTATGACCCCTTGACCCCAGGTTAGTGTGAGAGTCATCTACTTGTATGATATTTTTTCTGCTTTAAAATGAGTTTTGATGGATTTCTTGTGGCTTTATGCAGAAAGAAAAGAAAATCACAACATAACCCATTGGCCCTGATTATGGCAAGGAACAAATGGGTGAAGTTTTTATTGCTTTAAAAAGAGTTTTGAAGGATGAGTGATTTTTAGAAAGAAAAAAAATCCACCCAACTAACCTTTTTACTCCGTCTTGGAGGTGGGTGTATTGGGTGATTTTTTTATCATTTACTTTAAAATGAGTTTGAAGGACTCCATACTGATATGATATTGCAGTACTAGATATTCAGAGAAGCAAATTTCATTATCATAAATACAAAAAGATTTGGTTTTATCATAATGATTCCAAGATAGCCGCTCAAATAGGTACTTTTTATACAGCACAAGATTGTCAAGATTCCTTTTTGTGCTTTTAAAACTTTGCATTGTGCTATAGGGCTATGAGTGGTTGTTTGTTGAGCTTTTCACAAGTGATTAAATCCTTCTGCCCCCCCCCCCCCCTCCCCCCCCCCTCCCCCCCCCCCCCCCCCCCCCCCACCACCACCACCACCACCACTGGCCAAAAATCACCTTTTTATTTATGGACTAATATTTCTTTATCTGAACATGCGAATGACTGAAATTTTTGCCAATTAATCACAAATACACTTGATCATTTTGGTTTCATCCACAATGGGTCCAAAATGGATGCTCAAACATGCACTCGTTATATAGCAAGAATTTGTACTTTTGTGCTTTTAAAACCTTCTAAGGCTATGAATGGTTTGTCTGTTGAGCTTTTTTCACAAGTGATTAAAATTTAAAAAAATGGCCAAAACTGCTCAGATATTTATTGGTGAATATCTCCTTATTATACACCAGTTTTAAAAAAAAAAAAATGGATGTATTATGTGATTGGTCTGTCCGCCTGTCCGTCCATAAACCTTTCCATTTCGGATGATATGTTGAGTTTGGATTTTCAGGACCAAACTTGGTTTGTGCCTCAGTTATATCAAAATACATATTGAGTTTGAATTGTGGTTTGGTCCGATTATTCTTACAACAGTTATGGCCTTTTTGACTTAGAAATTGCACATTTCCACCAACATTTTTGTTTTCTGGATGATGACTTGAGATTGGATTTAAGGATCAAGACCAAACTTGGCTTGTGCCTTAGTTATATTTGAATACATGTTGAGTTTGAATTGGGGTTTGGTTCAATGATTTTTCAAGAGTTATGGGCCTTTTTGACTTAGAAATAACACATTTCCATCACTATTTTGGTTGATTAACATTTGTCCCTGCTTTTCCCTCTGGTTAGCTTCAGATCAATGTATACAAATAGCGATTATTTGTTGGATGAAAACAGTGGTTATGTACAATTCAAAAAGGCCTACTGCTCATATGCGACGCCAGGCATAGCTCTTGTTAAAACATGCAAATGACTTAAAATTATTTGCAAATTTTATTAACAAAAGTTTACCAAAATTATTTTTATCTGCCAAAATCTTCAAAAAATTAAAAAAACAGGCCCTCAATATCGGCCATTTCTTGTTGCATAGGGCCATGGAAAGCCTGTAATTCTGCAGAATGACTCTGCCTAATTTCTTCCTGTTATTCTGTAAAAATCTTTTGTGGGAAAGGATCACTGACATGCAATTTGCTTTGTCTTCCAATACATTTCATTGAAGATTTTCTGACCTCTAAAATTTCATTATTTGAAGGTCTTTGTGTTCGTAGTGTGTGTTGGAGTGGAGATCGATTGTTAGCTGGAACACAGGACAGTGAGATCTTTGAAGTAAGCATCAAGGACAGAAGTAAGCCTAAGTGTATGATACAGGGGCATGCTGAAGGGGAACTGTGGGCACTTACTGTTCATCCTAAGAAGCCTATCTTTGCCACTGGCAGTGATGACCAGACTCTCAGGTAAGCAAAGAACAAACAGCAGTTTGCAAATTCTTAACTCTTTACCCAACGAATCGCCCGCATCCGCCCGCGTAATATGCAAATTCAGCAGCTGAAAAAAGTATTGTTTTTCGAAAAAATTTCAACAAAACCATATCATGTGACCCCTCTTTGGAACCAGCTGCTCGAGCTCGTTCCAAAGAGGGGGGTCACATGATATGGTTTTGTTGAAATGTATTTTAAAAATTTAAAAAATGGTATTTAGAATAATAAATTTTGAAATCGTCTGCGTTGGGTAAAGGGTTAAAGCCAGTGCCTGGTGACAACTGAATTTGTTACCAGACTTGTACTTGATAAATCTGACAATCTGATTAAACATCAGATCTTGCTTATTATTTTTCTACTTATATGCAAATAATCAATTCAGATGTAATGATTACACATTGTGTCCTCTGTTATATTGCACATTTTCAATTTGAAAGATTAAAACTGCCAACTCTTTCCTAGCCCTCTGCACACTAATGTCAAAATACCAACAAGCTATGTCAAATAAGATTGAATTGGTTAAGTTTCTGGTTGCATTTTGGGAAAGATTTGATGCTTGAAATTTTGGTATTGCTGACACCAGTGTGCAGAGGTTGCTTTTAGTTAACTAGTAGAAAAGCTACATAATTGTAGTGAGTTTAAATTCATTCATCAATGATCATTAAATTACAATTTATTGGAGAGTGCCTTTTAAGGTTAAATAAAGCTCCACAACTGATTTACCATCACTTTTAAGTTTTAACTTACAAGTCTAGTTTAGTTTTACTGCAACAGAACAGGTGCCCAAACATGCAGTATCAGGGTTAACTCACAAATTACATTCTAAGTACCCTGGAAGTTGTTTTAGTCAAGTTCTGGCTGCCTATATGGGCAGCCAAGACTTCCCTAAAAACAACTACAAAGCTGCAGGATGTAGACTGTCAAAGTGTAGTAAAAATATATAATAATCTCTAGGCCCTTAAGAGTAAAGGCAGTACATGACTAGCATCAACAAATAACTTATCCTAATATTTGTCACACTGTGTGTATCCAGAACACTGAAGAATTGTCAGACATATCAAATGTAGTTAACTGGTGGTCTGCTAAAATGTTTGCAATTCTTGTACAAAACATTCTTCATTTTTTTCTAATTTTTTATATTTCAGAATTTGGAATTTGAATAATTTTGAGATATTGAGTAAAACAACGGTCGAACAAAAAATCAGATCCTGTTCATTTGATGGAGATGGAGGACAGATAGCAGTTGGATTGATGGATGGTTCATTCATGGTATTTCGTGCAAGGTAATTGTGTAAGCTTTACTCAACACTTTCTGTCAGATATTATCAAATATACAAAAATGTTTAAATCAGCTACAGTTTCTTCTCGGCCCCAAAATAAGATTTTGAATTGGGGCATAATGGAAATTGGTAATTTAATGTTTTGAAGAAAGATACAAATTTTTTTCAATTTTTTCGAAAAAACTAACTTGACATTAGTGAAGGCCAGGTCTGCTTTTAAAACCATGTATAAGCTACATCTATAGAGAGATAAGCAGCTGTCAACACTGAATTTAACTGGTAGTTTTGGGTGTAGGAAAAGGTTTTGTTTTATGGTATATTACATCATATAAAACTGCATTTCAGTGTTATCTTATATTTTACAAATAAACAGTAAAATAGCATTCACTTTCACACCATTTGCAAAAGGCCTCTTTAAGTGGAAATGCAAGATTACTTTGCTTGTCAGAATATTTAACATGGATTTGTAGACACACCCTTAAAATAAATATAAACCGTCTCCTTGATATAGCAGACTATTGTTGGAATATGGTCCAGTTGGCTAAATTCTAAACATTTGAACATTATTGACGTGACATTTTGTACTTTTGTTGGGTATCACATTTTTACAACATAATTCCAAAAGGGTTAATGGAAGGAAAATGCAGAATGAGCTATGATATTCTGAGCTACTCATCAATTACTATTTAACTTAACTGGTTGAGTGCTGGAAGCCACTATCATGGCTTTCAAGAAGCATGAGGGTACCATACTAAAGTCTTCATATTCTTTACACAAATTTCCTATTCAGTCATAAGCAAATACAATTGTGTTCATATAGATTTGCATTATTAAAAATTATTGGAGAGTGACTTAAGGCACTCTCCAATAATTTTTAATAATGCAAATCTATATAAACAAATTCCAACTTCCAAAAATAATCTAGCACTCAACCAGTTAACCCTTTACCAAACTGTTTGGTCCATTCCATTCAATGCTATACACAGAAATCACAATTCTAATTATGTTGTATTTTAATTTCTTCATTCAAAATAGCTTCTCACCCATCATTGGATCGAGCTCACATTCCTTTTGGAGAGCATAAGCTATGTTTTTAAAGTAAAAATTTAAATTTGTTTGTGTGTTCTTCCAGGGTTTTTTTTCAAATGTTAACTAAGATTTTCTAATGACTGCCAAAAACTACATCTTCCAAAGTCATTAAGTTTGTTAAAGGCTGCCTGAGGTTTTAACTCTTTGCCTAACAAATCGGCCACATGCGCCCATGTAATCTACAAATTGAGCAGTTGAAAAATGATTATTAGTTCACCTGACTGAAAGTCGGTGGGAGCTTAAGTGATCACCTTCTGTCTGTCGTCCGTCTGGTGTGAACTTTACATTACCAACTTCTCATAAACTAGTGCACCAAATTGAACCAAATAATTTGTTATGCATGGTCCTTATCATTTGTCAATTCAAGTTTCTTCAAATAATGTCATATGCCATAGGGAGGTGGTGGGCAAAAGTGCTCCAAAATTTAGAAAAATCTTCTCATGAATCAGTGAGTACAATGACTTGATATGTGGTATGGAGCTTCCTTTTGAAGTGTAGATTCAGGTTTGTTCAAACGGACCAAATTTGGTATTTGTTATTGAGTCATAAATACTTGATTCATGCAAATAAGTTTCCTGTGTCTATCCCCCCTCCCCTCCTATGGGAGCCCCAGGAGCTAAAAAATAGAAATATTTTCAAATGCTCATATGTCCCAAAACCACTCGGAATAGATAATTGTGATTTGGTATGAAACATCCTTAGGACCAGTGGAATGGAATGGTGAAAAAAAGCCATCGGTTGTGTCCGGGTGTTCTATAAGGGGCCATCAAAAAAATGCTGAGTCAGCAGATTTGCAAAAAAATTTCTTCTCCAGAACCACTGATAAGAATCTTCTAATATTTGGTATACAGCATCCATAGAGGGGTTAGATACAAGTGTGTTCAAATTACAGGAGCTGAAATCTTAACATCGGGCAATATTGGGAATATGCTTTAAAAATCTTCTTCAGAATGACTAGTCAGAATCTTTTAATATTTGGTATACATCATTGTTATGATGGTCAGATTGAAGTGTGTTCAAAGCAAGTCCCTCAGTTAATATTTGGGCCTCCTACGGGGGCCTGAATTTTAACTTAGTGCAATATGGGGAATAATCTTTAAAAAATCTTCTTCTTCAGATCCACCAGTCAGAATCTTTTGATATTTGGCATGGGGAGGGGGGTGCGGGGTCAGATTCAGGTTTGTTCAAATTGGCTCCTTGGATTAATATTTGGACTCTCTATTGGAACCCAAAGATTAACTCAGTGCAATATGAGGACATTTCTTTACAGATCTACTTCAGATTCACCAGTCAGATTTCTTTTCTGGGTTCCTGCGGGCCTGGAAAAGCCTGGAATTTCAAAAATGAAATTTAAGACCTTGAAAAGCCTTGATTTTGGCTCCCTGGACCTGGCAAAGTCTTGAAAAATGAAGCATTGTGCGCCAAGTTGAGATGAATGAAATACGTCCGAGACGGTTCGAGTGGTTCAACTACGATAGGCCTGGAAAAACCTTGAATTTAAATTTCTATTAGCCTTGAAACTCCTTGAATTTGGGCTGTATATGGCCTGGAAAACCTGGAATTTCATGTCAGGTCAGGTGCAGGAACCCTGCTTTTATATTTTGGGGGATCAGATTCAAGTCCCTGGCCTAATATTTGGGTTCCCTATGGTGCGGTTGGGGTGGGGGCAGGTTAGGTTCAAGTTTCTTCAAATCCATTCCGTAGTATTTTTTCATAATATTTGCCTTTCAGACTGCAGTGACATAACCCTTCTAAATTTGGCAGTGCTTTTCAACAGCTGTTAGAATTTGAAGCGGTCAGGAAGACCTATGATAATAATCATGGACATGGGGACCAGAGTTTTATGAATAATTTCCTGACCTCATTCCTCTGTAGTGTTGATGAACCATAACTAATTGAATGTGACCCAAAATACTTATTTGAACCTCTTTGTCATGTGAGTGACTAAGGCCCCTTGGGGCCTCTTGTTTTTCAAAAGATTTCAACACAACCAGATCATGTGGCCCCTCACTAGAACAAGCTCATTCAAATGAAGGGTCACGTATGTTTTGCTATGATTTTTCGAAAAATTTGATAAAAATTAATTTAATTAACAAATTTTTATATCGTGTATGTTGGGTAAAGTGATATGGAATAATCTGTTATTGTCTATCATTTTGTAGGGATTTGTCAGAAGTTACACATATCAAAGACAGGAAAGAAGTTATTCATGAAATGAAATATTCTCCATGTGGAAAGTTATTAGCAGTTGCATCAAATGACAACTTTGTTGATATTTACTCAGTAGACCAAAGATACAAACGTGTAGGGCAGTGCCAGGGAAGTTCCAGTTTTATAACACACATTGATTGGTCAGAGGACAGTAGCTATTTGCAAACAAACAGTGGTGCAGCAGAGAGACTTTTCTATAAGATGCCAGGTATTTTACTGTAAAATAGAGCCGAGTTCTTATAGAATCATTCTCTGACTTCTCAACAGGAATAATTCAATTTTTCTAATTCTTCATCTGCAACATATTTATGTGCCTTCTATAACTGAATTCTAATACAAATGTTTTGTAATGGTGGAATATTCTCCTTATGGAAAGTTAATTTAGCTGTTGTATTAAATGACAACTTTGCAGTGGACTGAGTGAGTCATAGAAATGAACAGTTACACTATGAGAATAAATGAATCAAGTACAGAAATAAGAATCAGTTCCTTTTTCATAAATTTTTTCAAACCTTTAATTTGAAATGAGTGAAATTAAAACACTCAAGAAGGGCCACCTAATTACAATTCACTGAGTCTCTTAACTCAGTTTTGGATACAAAAAAGAGGACCTGACTTATGTACTCATTGGAAGGGTGATTCTTTGAGTGGAAATCTGGGGAGCAGCTAAAGCACGGGTGGAAGGGGTATTTCTGCATGAACGTTGTAGTACAGCCAAAAGGCACGGTAAATTTCTTTTGGAATGAACAGGGATTTGGGTAATTGGGAAATGAAGAAAAACTCCCTAAAATGGCAGGAATCACTCTTATAGTGCATCATACCCTATAGCTTCTTGATAATGGGTGTTCACATCACTGTGTATTTCCTCACAAAATTTAGGTATCAGTGTCAAACAACACTTAAGTTTTATCATCATAAAATAGATCATAGCCATGGAAGAGTTGACAAATGAATACCAAAGCCAGTTTAAGTAAACTTTCTCATGATTTGTCTTGAGTTCTAGTAAACCTATCAGGTCTAATCGAAATGGACCCTGGTTAATAAAACACAAACTTGAATAAAACATGAACTTTAACTGCATACTAACCCCTTTTACAAATACTCAAGAGATGTGTCCTATATGTATAATAAATGTCTTTTAAACAACAAAATGTTGATAAATACATCCAATGATTATGTGGGTAGATGTACCAAATCACCCCGTGTGTACTGTATGCTGATGCAAGTGGCCTTGAAATGTCTTGAATCCTATTTTTTTTCTTTCCTTGAAATGCCTTGAATTTGCATTGAAAAGGATCTTAAAAACCTCACCTTTAAAATCCTTGAATTTGCCTCTCAGAAAAATACAGGAACCTATGTAAGCATATTGTCATATTAACCCTTTCAAGACAGAGTCCGTGAATAAAATCATACAGTATATACTGTACATATCACTACGGTAGATTGATCTGGTCATAGTATCGCATCCGAGTTCACAGGATGAGATAGCTGGATCAAATGAGAGGCTTGCCACAAGTTTGATCTGGCTGTCTCACCTTGTCAACGAGATGTGATACGATGGAAAAATCAATCCACTGTAATGATAAAAGGTTTATTATATGACACATAATTAATTAAATTAATTAAAAATTCCCATTCCCAATGAAATACCCATCCAGGTCCATGGCAGTTGGTGTTCTATTTTAGTACCAAAGTATACAAGAATCATATAAATAGTCCATATTGGATCAATACATTCTGAAGCCTCATTCTTATACTGTTGTCAGCTTGTGGTATAACATAGGATTACACACTGTTCTTTCCAGCGACAGGAAAAGATCATGTTACAATGATGGTATTTAGTTTAAACAATATTTATTCAGAAAAAGTACATGAGCTATACATACAAGACTATAGAAAAAAAAGAACAAGCACACATGACTACAACTAGACGAACAGTTGTATGTATAGGAATAGAAATGATTAACACAAGAATAAATTTATGGGATTCGGCAGAAAGCTGTGCGCTTATGTTAAGCCGTCTCCCAAAGCAACATAATAACGAAAATGACTAGGCGGTGGATGCAAGCACTGCGTAAATATTGTTTTGTTATAAAAAGAAGGAAGAAGAACGAATTTGAGTTAAAATTTTGATTGACTTAGGGAAGCATACACGAAAGTTAAGAAAATAGAAAAAGATCGAGAAGAGGAAGTTTCTACTAACCAACCTGGACTCAAAGTTTTCAACCGGCGTGAGTCGGCAGATGCAACCTACAGCGACGCTTGGCTTTCAGTGTCCCTAGTGCAGATAGGTCCGTTGTCGCAGGAGTATCATTGTATGAGCGTAGTGACCTAGAGTAGGAACTTGGGGGGTATCTCTACAGGATGGACATCTCTCAATTTATACCGTATCCAAACCTTGTATGTGTTCCCGCACGGTTGACAGGGTGCGCCCACATTCACGGCTGCCCGTTGTGGTTAAGATACCACATCACGCAGCCATTTGAGCGTGCGCAACCTGTCACTGGAAGCGTTTACTCAATATAATATAATCTTGTACAGCACTGAATATAAGAGCATTTTCAGTATTAGACAGCCATTCGGATCCAAACAAGAGTGTAGATAGGTCCAGTGTAAACGGCAATGTATTGATTGTCAAGTCGCGTTCAACATCAAAGAATGTACAATGCATGAGGAAATGCTCAGCTGTCTCTAAATCGCCACATCGACAGAGTGGGGTTGCCGATAAGTGGTTTTCATATAAGTGTGTGTTAATGTTGCTGCATCCCAAACGCAGTCGACAGTGGTATATCTGGGCTTTTCTGGATTTGGCCCCTGTGTAAAATATTGGTGGCCGAATGGTTGAATTGTTGAGGAATTTTCGAAAATCTATGAGTGAAGGGTTTTCCCTGACCAAAAGGGGCAGTCTATTCCATTGACTGGTTACCTCCGGGATAAACGATGATTGATATAAGTTGGTGTGGCAAAATGGGACACGGTGATTACTTGCAGTTCGGAGATTGTGATTTTGGTTAATGGCTGTATTCAGAGGCGGAACTTTTGCCGAGATATACGTGGGTGTTAGTTTGTGGTACATCTTGAAGAACTGATGGTATTTGGACGAGAAAACTTATAGTCATATAATAAAATACTGTGTCATGCATGTATGAGTCTGTTCTGGATTCCTGGAAGGATTACTATAAGTGAATACATCAGCCATGCAGGACTGTAAGATTAAATAAATAGTGTTCATTTTCACTGATTTTCTGATCATTTATTGCCTGGTTGCATGATACCATTTTTTTCATTTTGAAAAAAATGTGGACATACTTGGCTTGAAAGTGTTAATGAAATGCAGTTTCAAAATAATACGTGATTTTCTCAAATAGACCTTACTGGAAAGGGTTATAAATAGAGGTGATCCAATTAGTGTTATTGCTTTTGCCAATAGTGGTATCTACCTTTATAGATATTGGCTAATACTGATATTGCATTGACTTGGGAATAAACATATGTGAAGTCCAGAGTGTAAAAGTACAAGGAATGTTCAACAGGGTTTTCTAAGCACCAATAAGTTTTTTTGCAGATCATATCAAACTTAGAGATTAATTGGGAATGATACTTAGCACCAAGTACATTGAAAGTATTTTACCCAATAATGAACTATTTATAAAATACACATGCTAGTGTCATATAAACAGAACATTTCTGGGAATTAAGAAACATGACAGCCAAGGCGATCCGAAACAAACTTTTTAAAACGGACTATAATTCCAGTAACTGCCACAGTGCATGTTGAGGCCTAGGACCTGGGAGGTGAATTTGTTATGCCCCTGACCTCCAAAGGAGGATTTGGGTGTATCTAGTGAAGTCATGCGTCTGTCTCTGTACAACAGTTTTACATTGTAATTTCAAAGCCAAATGCCATTGGTCAGATCTCCTTTGGTATACTGATAGACCAACATGGAAGAACAGATATGCACAAGGAATGGGTTCCATCCAATAATTTTTATACCCCCGCTAACATAGTTTGGGGAGGGTATATAGGAATCACCCTGTCCATCCGTCTGTCTATCCTTATAAGCACAACTCCTCCTAAACCGTTTGAAGAATTTTCATGAAACTTTACACAATGGAAGAACTCCATATGAAGATGTGCATGAAGCAATATAATTCCGTTCTGACAGGCGCTGGGGGTATCACTTAGTGAGCTTGCTCACAGTACCTCTAGTTTCGAGAGTTATGGCCATTTTTCACTTTTTTGGATTTGGAAAATTTTTCTGTTTTCACTCTTTTGACTTAGAAAGTTTTTCTGTCCCACAATACTTTTAAGGCTACTTTGAACATGCCTACGGGTTGGTGGCAGTGGCCCACACTTTGCATAACCCTTGTTGGAATTCTGAAACCATTATACAAAGATGTACTAAGTGAACTTAGTCTGGATAACATAACAACAAAGCAGTTGCCTATGGCCATAGCCTTAAAGAAAAGGAGTGCCACATGCGTAATTTTGGAGTAGTGGAGACCCTGGAACACTTTCTTTTAGAATGTCCAAAATATCGGTCTAACAGACTAAGATTCACTAGGAATATAACGAGGAAGTGAGATGGGAGACTGAAGGATATGTGAGTATTGGGTGATGCAAAGGACAGGGTTAGTATGCTGATCATAGAGATTATGAAGACTGGGGTATGTGTTGTCATCAAACAGTTCATTTTTGGGTGTTGGGAAGAGAGGAGAGGTATATGTAGAGGAAGTATTTGGGAGGACATAGTCCATCAAGACCTTCTCCAATGAGAACCATGATAAATCAGCGGCCGACCAAAGTGTTATTATTATAAGAGGCAACTGAAACTAGGGCTATGTGTTTTATTAAAAGTAAACAACTTTGCTGAATGGAGTGACAAATATCTTGTTTATTTATTGAGCTTCAATTTGTGTCACTTGTTTTGTTATTGATTATCACTCAATCATCAAACATCAATTCACTAGATGAAAACTTACATTAGAAAATCAACATATTGTCAAGAATGAGTTATGCTTTATCAAAACAGAAGCAGGACACTTTGCTTATTTACATTTTACCTGACTGTATGTTACGTTTGTGGGCAGGTTCAATGCGTCAGCCTTGACTAACTGAAATCGTAAGTGATGTATACATTGCACATGAGTGCAAGATCTCAACATTTATTCTTTTTTCTCTTTTTTTTTCTCTGGATATTTCATCATAAAGCAATAATGACTGTTTAAAATTTTATGAATCGTTCCGACGCAAATTTGCTGAAAAATATTGGCAGTGATTTAGGCTGGTAAACCTCCTATTGCTGATAACCAACTTATCGGCAAGTCTGACAGCCGATACAGATTATCGGCTCACCTGAAGTTATAAAATGGTTTAGTTCAAGGAAGAGCAAATACTAGTATCGAAATTATTTTTATGCTGATAAAGGGCTTAATGTAGGTTTATTTATGAAAATTAACAGCATGAAAAATATTTGTCTTTTAGGTGGAAAACACATCACCAGTAAAGAAGAGATACAGAATATTCATTGGGCTTCATTTACTGGAGTTCTAGGAGCAGAAGTAAATGGCATCTGGGAGAAATACACAGATACAAATGATGTCAATGCAGTCGACTCAAATTTTGCTGGGGAGATCTGTGTGAGTGGTGATGACTTTGGCCTGGTGAAATTGTTTAAATTTCCTTGTCTTAAAAAAGGTTTGTTTTGAAAAGATTTTCTCCAATTCTTTCACTTAACACTCTGCAATCTGATTTCAAAATACCAAAGTTTTCTGCAGCAAATGTTTCCCACAATGCAAATGAGAATTTAAAAAATTATATCTTTTTTGACAGAGCTCATTGAGCTCTGTCAAACAAGATATAATTTGTTTAATCTTTCGTGCTGTATTGATAATATGGAGTCAATGACGAAAAATTTGAAATACTATCAGAGTGCTAGGAGTTAATTACTAATTAAATCACACTTCTGGGTACTAATCCTTTAATGATGCAGTTAGATGCTTGTGTTTTTGTGGGGTTTTTTTTACCATCCAAGTTTCAATTAAGGACACCAGGCTTTGGCTGCCATTAAGATTATAATTGAACATTTATAGATTTTGAATATTTGACCATACCAAGAACAGTGACACTTTTATTATAAGCTACCTTATAAAGTAGTTGAAAATGCCTAACAAATATTTCTTGATATCTGTTGTCACATTACATATATGAGAAAATATCTCTTTGAAAATAACATCAGTTAGGCTCCACAAAGTAGATCGTCTGATTCTCAGGCCATTTTTTGCAAAATTGCATGTGGGCGTGTGTTTTTTATTTATTTTATTTTGTAATTATTTCTTTGCCATCAAAAGTTCATGTTCTTGGTTTGTGTGGTATTTTAGGCCTCATAATCTACAGAATAGCATGGGTTCAGTGTATTTCATCCCTTGAGTGTAACAAGGCTTTGTAATGCTAAAGCATTGCAAAGCCTTGTTGCACTCAAAAAAACATCAAACATAAACCATTTAATTTTAATTTTTTAAAGTTTGCATTGGTTATAAAAAGAGAGCATGCGTCAGCCAAAAGGACCAAGTGAGTGGGCCTGTGAAACAGATTTTTAACTTTTTTATGCCTTACTTGGTCAGTTTAAATCTATGACACAGCATTTTCGGAACTTGGATGTTTTATGTGCAATTAAAAATATATAAAAGAATAACTACTGTTTTTGAGTAGGTACAAGGCCTCTCTCATTCTTGACTTTATCATTTTAGGTGCCAAGTTCAGGAAATATGTGGGCCATTCTGCTCATGTTACAAATGTAAGGTTCTCTCATGACAAACAAAGGGTGATATCTACAGGTGGTGCAGACCATGCTGTGTTTCAGTGGAGAGTTCTGCCAGATGGTGTGGGTGGTAATGACTTATCAGAGCAAAGTGGTATGTAAAATATTAAGTAAAAAGGTGTTTTTTTTTAATTATTCCAGGTTCTGAAATAACTTTCTAATCAGTTGAGTAATTTTGAAATGACTGTACAAATAACTCCATAACATTGGACAATTATAGGTAAAAATTTAAAATCTGCATATAATTGTCATTTTTTACCTCACCTGGGAGAGCTTATCAATATCTAATCACTTACCATTTTGTTGCCATTGTCTATCGTCAGCTTTACATTATCTCCTCAAAAACCACTGGACCGAATTGAACCAAATTTGTGGTATGCATGTTCCTCATCACATGTCAAAAAATCTTTCTCCAGAACCACCAATCAGGATCTTATATATTTGGTATATAACAGCCTTAGTGGGGGCAAATTCTACTTGGTTCAAGTCAAGTCCTTGAGTTTATATTTGTGCTCCCTATGGGAGTCTGGATTTCAATTAAGTGCGATATGAAGAAAATTCTTCAAAAATCATCTTCTTTAGATCCACCAGTTAGAATCTTGTGATATTTGTTAGTCAGGATCCTTAGTGAGGACAGATTCATGTTTGTTCAAACATGTTCCTGGTTTCTTATTTGGGCTCCTTGTGTTAGATGAATTTTAACTCAGTGCAGTATGAGGAACATTCTTTAGAAATCTTCTTTTTCAGATACACCAGCCAGAATCTTTTGATATTTTATATTCAGTATCTTTAAGGGGATCAGAATCAACTTTGTTTGTATCAAGTCCCTGGGTTCATATTTGGGCTTCCTATAGGAACCTGAATTTTAACTCATTATAAAAGTGAGCAAAATTCATTAATATTGTTTTCTTTTGATTGAATAATTTGGTATACAGTATTACTATGACTACTATATTAAAATTTGTCCAAGGTGTTAACAATCAACTAATGTTGATTGGGGGAGAGGCACCAGGGGGGTTTGAAATTAAACCTTGAACTCTATGGAAGATTTATTACTTATTGCTGAAAGAATTCTGTCCGTGAGTATCAGGGTTGATTGTGGTCAGATTCAGATTAACGTTTGTTCAGGGTAGTGTGGGGTTGATTGGATGATTTTTTTTTATACCACCAGCAGGGGTATATAGGATTCCTCTTGTCGTCCGTCCATCCATCCATCAGTCTGTCAGTCATCCATCCCAAAATTCAATGATGAATAACTTGTAAAGTACTTGGTTGAGTGACTTGATATTTGATATGCATGTGTATCCTATTGCTGTATACCCATTGTGAAATACACATGTTGTGCGTGATTTTATAGCCAGAGTCATTGCCCTTTATGGACTTAGAATTTGTCCGCCTTGATATTAATTCATGAATAACTTGTAGAGTACTCATTGGAATGACTTCATATTTGGTGTGCAAGTCTATCCTATGGATGTCTACCCACAGTACAAGGCATATGTTATGCAGTATATTATTGTAGGAGTAATTGCATTTTATGGACTTTGATATTATCGGTCCCAAAATTCAATCATGAATAAATTGTGAAGTATGTGGTAGAATGACTTGATATTTGGTATGCAAGTGTATCCTATTGATGTCTACCCATAATACAATGCTGATGTTATTGTTGCGAATATTATTTTCAAAGTTATGGCCCTTTATGGACTTGGTATTCATCATCCCAAAATTCAATCAGAAATAGCTTGAGGTGGAATGACTTCATATTTGATGTGCAAGTGTATCCTGTTGGTGTATCCTATTCATGTTTACCTGATGACTAATGCAGGTGTTATGAGGAATATTAATGTCACAAAATTGCACATTACAAACTTAGAAATATTTTGCCCATAGATGTGCCTGTCACAGATAAGGTGTGAAGCCATTGACCTAGCATTGCTGCTTTAAAAATTTATTATCAAATAATGTAGAATCGTATCTTGCTTTCAAAGAAGATGGTTCATCAGCAGTTTTATCAGTGGACATAAATTGCAGTAGCAGCTTCCATTCTCACCTATAGTCAGACTTGCATTTGTTAAATAAGCGGGGGGTATCTTTTTGTGTCACCATATGGTGACACTTTATAATTTTATACTACAACCAATGGCCTAGACATAGCTGGTGCAAACTCAGTATTATCATGGTCCAAACACAAATTTTGAACCTCACAATCCCCAAAATTTGCATACAATATCGAAAATTAAAGGTCATGTCTGGCCCTCCATACTTTCAGTACTTGCGCATGCACAGCACTCATGAAGAGACCGGAATTGGCGCAAACATCATTCTTTGTTTGGCCCTAAGTCAGTAAACATCTCAACTGACATCTGTGCTTTAATGCTCTCATTTGGTGGACACAAATCAATGAAGTATATGGTGGATTAAAGGCAGTAAATGGATGATGGAGGTCGCCAACCGTCAAGTATATAATGCCTGGCTCAACAGTACATTCTGCCTCTGACGATGTTCAACTAAGAACGAAACTGGTTAGGCTTTAATTAGGGATAACTTGAACATAAGGTCCTCTTGGACTTTCATAGTCAGTTTTATTTAGTATTTACAATTTAACCTTTTGGGAAAGTTATGGCATCCACTAGTATGGCCATGAGATCCGACAGCAAACTAAGCCTCACCACCAGCACCAGTGCACAAACTATTATTGACACCGATGGCTCAGAAAGTCAAGCAAAAAGACTACGTCACAGTGACAGTGATACCCCGGCGACACTTGTTAACAACAAAAATCGCCTGGCCTATAGAATAGTCTGCAACCTAACAATTAGAACAATTAGAACTACAAGGTGTATTTTTGGAAAAGTGTATCTTGGAAAATCTCTCTCCAAAAGGATTACGATACAGTATACCAAAACCACGCAGTCCTCACAATGATGTCTGCAAAGCTCGTTTACAAGACACTCATCGAAGCTACTGGTAAAATCCTCCAAATCTCGCTTGATCAAGTCAAATTGGACTACACTAATACATCCACAAGACTTGAAACTGCCAGAGGAACCTACTTAACAAACATTGCCAACGATGAAGACCAGATCCAAGCCCTGGAGTCCTCTATCAACACACTGGTTTCAAGACACAAGGTTAAACTCAGCTCCCTGTACGAGAACAGAGTTCTGTTTCTCCAGCAAGAAAAAAAGAAATACAAGGTTTTATATGCTAGAGACCCGTCGACCATTCAACAAACGCAGACAACCAACACCTTATAGTAAACCAGATGACCAGTACTATACAAAAAGTTACAGGAGAAAGTACCAGCCACGACCAGAGCACAGGCAAATGAACCCAACAAATAGAAGACTGGACAATAAGCCAAATTCAAATAACAGAGACTTATCATCCTTTATAGACGCCTTACAGAAACTGTAATTCACGTATCCCCAACAATTACAACAGTAATGCCAACTATCCAGAGTTAGTGATTAATCTTTCCAAACACAACCTCACACCTGATGAGCTCAACCTATTAAACAAAGGGCTTAACTTCTGCCTCACCCTGAGTGACCATGATAAGGCTGACCTATCCAATGATATCAAAAATTTCTTTCGTCGATTACGCCTCAAATTATATTTTTATACTGTACCAATGACCCAGACATAGCTGGTGCTAACTCTTAAAATATAGGGCCAAACACAAATTTTGCCCCCCAATCCCCAAAATTTGCATCTAAAACTAAAGAAAACATGTCCAGAGAGGCCCTCCACACCTCGCCCCCACTGCGCATGCGCAGTGTCAAGGACGTTCCGAAATTGGCGCCATTTATCATTCTAAGTTTGGCCCTTCATCAGTTAACATCTGACTGATCTTTGTGCTTTTAAATCTCAGTTTAAATGATGCCAGACAAATAAATATTAGTGAAATGGTGATTCTAAGGAGGATAGAAAAGGAGGAGAGGAAAAGAATGTGTGACAGAATATTATCAGGGCTGTAACTTAAAATTTTTTAATGAAATTATGTTAAGTTACCTATTTTCAAGGCAGCAGCCATTTTGTTGTCATTCTGATTATTTAGTTACACTGTTTTTACAAGTGTTTTTCCTCTCTCCCTGTCCTTTAAGTTCCCCCTTGCTATTCTCCCATGCTTTTGGCATAATTTCTGTAATTATTATTACTAAAATTTCTTGGGAGTTTAGCTGAATAACAGAATGAATTCTGTTCTTTCCCCATGTTTACGTCTTCACCTACGGGTGGTTAGGCGTTGTGTTCTGCATCTACCATCTGATGTTCTGCAGTTTCTTCCCTGGAAGTCTCTGTTTTGCATCAGATGGTGTATTTTTGGTAACTGATTTCGGGCCTGGGTGCCTGGAGTCTTATTTTAGTGTTTTTACACTCATTGTTTACATTTACAACAGCCCTCTGTGTGAGGGGGGGATTTCTAAATAATAATATCTTTATGTTATTTCAATCATAACTAGATACATTATTATTGTTCGTAAGTGTTGAATAAATTGTTTAAAATATTTTTAAAATTTTTGTCCACACTTAGGCTTGGGATCCATTGGGGCTCAACGTTACTTTTCAGAAACTTGGGCTGTTCTGAAAAAATATTTTTTCAAAATATTTTGATTTCAATTATTTTTTCTATATTAATGGATCATATTATTATTATGTATTTTGATTGCCAGGGGTTAGTGCGAGTACCAGGACTTGTTTTCTTTTCACATTGAAAGGATATTGATCAATTGTTTTAAGAGGAAGTCTTCCTCTGACCTTATTATCATTCTATATGTGGTCAGTGTACTCGCATTAACTCCGGTTCTGTATCGTATGATTTCGATGACAATATGGGAAGCGTATGTCACGGTATGTTGTTGGGGATTTGGACACTCCGGTCCTTTCCCCGCAGGGTCACTCTACTTTATCAATTTCTATTTCAGACGATCAAGATTAGGGTGATGTATCTGTGATGTCTTCCAACAGTGTGCCTCCGTCGTCACAATTAATGAAGGGCTAGCGGAAAAGTGCTCATGTAATACGCCAATTGCCTAAGAGGACCCTAGTAGGTTCGACGGCCTTTGACGTCCGCTAGCTCGCCCGGTGTAGCGTCCATTCACCGAATGGTTCGGCAGCCGGGTTCGTCCGTTGCGGTCTAGAAGGAATTTTGGGGTGATGCGAGCACTATAAAATTAACTTAATGCACACCCAGTGACGGCGGATCGGAGGGAGAACGGAGGAAGCCTTTTAGTCCGGTTCATAGCTCGTTCCGGTCCATCCGGACGGCAAGCGAGAGAGGCCCCTCTCTCGTTCAACAACATCTGGCCCCAGATGTTGTGGTACAAATGTGTCGTTAGCGGAGCATACGTCCGTCGCTCGGGACGCTCCGTTGTATAGGCAGTCCGCTGAGACTGCTAAGGCTTCCTCTTCTCGTCAGCGCACACGACCGCACCTTGGCTGCGTGACCGCCGATATATTACCAGCTTCGCCGATCAAGGATTCTTCGGCGACCAGGTCACACCATCCGGCAGCCAGGGATTCGAGACCGATGGACTCCGGATGTTCGCATAGGAAAAGTATGCGGGAGCCATCTGATGCGGAGCTGCCCTCGGCGAAGCAGCGATAGACTGCGCCTCCGCAGGTCTCGACGCCGGACATTCTTGTGCACATAGCACAGCTTATCGCAGCATCCCAGCAGCCGACAGAAACGGTGTCGGATCGAGAATTATCCGACAGCGCTGGGTCGGTAGCCGGGGACTCGAGGCCTGCAGACTCCGGACGTTCGCATAGGAAGTATGCGGGAGTCAACGTACACGGAGCTTCCAGCGGCAATGCATCGTAAGTCCGCTACTGCACAGGCCTCGGGAACGAACGTGCTTTCCTTAATAGCACAGTTTATCGCAGCATCCCAGCATCAACTGAATCTGTCGCATATATTTTATCCGACGATGCTGGGTCGGGACGCTCCGCGGAAGCGGGTACGGACGTCCGAAAGTTTCATCCGGTCCGACGGGATACCGAAAGGGATTCGGTGGATTTCAAGCTTTCCCTTTCGGAACAACATATGCTGCGATGCCGGATAAGAAACTGATAGCGTCGGTGGACTTAGAAATTTTTGGTTCGGTTCAGGGACATCGTCCCTCAGTTCCGACATAGTCCAATAATGTCACACAAACTTTCGAATTATTGAACGACGCTATATATATTATTATTTTATGCTTGCTATCCAAGCATTTCTGGTTTCTTGTTCGAAGAGTTATGGAGATGTCTTTCAAAAGTGTGCCTCTGTCGTCATAGTTAATGAAGAGTTAGCGGCAATAAGTGCTCATGGAATATGTCTATCGCTTACGGAGTGACATTCGCTAGCTCACCCGGTGTAGCGTACATTCATCGAATGGTTCGGCTGCCGGGTTCGTCCGTTGCGGTCTAGGAAGGAGATTTGGGTGATGCGAGCACTTTAATTACTTTAGTACTCACCCAGTGACGGCAGATTGAGGACAGATCGGAGGAAGCCAACAACATAGGGGACCGCATGTTGTGGTTCAGATATTTTACATTCGGAGCATATGTCCGTTGCTCGGGACGCTCCGTTATATTGACAGTCCGAGAGACTGTCTTTAATGCTTCCTCATCCTCACAGCAGGGCACACGACCGCACATTGGCTACGTGACCTCGAGTATCCGATCAGTTTCGGCATTCAGTGATTCCACAGCGAATAGGTCGCGCCATCCGGTAGCCAAGGGACACGAGGCCTATACACTCCGTTCGCTCGCATATTGGAAGTATGCACGGGGTAACGATCTCGGAGCTTCCTGCGGCAATGCATCGTAAGACCGCTGCTCCTCAGGCCTCAGTGACGGACGTGCTATCCGAGTTAGCACAGTTGTTTCGCAGCATCCCAGCAATTGACGGTTTCTCGGTCGAATCAGGAATTATCCGACGGCGCTGGGTCGGTGCGCTCCGCGGTTGCATCAAGCTACGGACGACCGAACGCTTTATAGGGTCCGACAGGATGGCGAAAGGGATTCGAAAGATTTCGAGTTTTCCCTTTAGTAGTATCGGAAGATGCCTTTCATATCTTCTGGCATTTCTTCCAGTGATTATTTTTCGGACTTCATTGCTGCGATCTTGGATAAGAGACTTATAGCGTCATTGGACTCGGATTTTTCGATCGGTACAAGGACTTTGTCCCTGACTTACCGACGCAGTCCAATATTGTCATTACAACATGTGTTTTATTTTTCGACGCTATATATTTATATATATATACAAGACGGCTACTAAGCATGATAGTTTAGTTTCTTGTCCGCGTGGCTCATTTCTGCCATTTTATCTTTTTTACATATAGTTTATTTTGGCAGAGCAGGGCATACCGAGAGTTCATATGCGTCTAGACGGTGTGATTAAAGACTGCATATATTCTTTTTCACCGTTTATGTCTTTTCCAATTTCAATGTTGGGAACGACATTATGTATATTAGACTTAACTTAGACGCTTTATTATACGTAATCCGCCTTACTGAGGCGTTATCATTACGTCTTCAAGAAAAGATTTACGGGATATTATTCTCAATGTAATTTCTTTTGAGGGCAGTAGTTTGTTCACGTATAACTCCGCCCTTCAGTGGCTGATTGGAGTTGGTTAGACGTGAGGCAGCCCTAGCTACATCCACGCGTGGATAGTAGGTTAAGAACTCTCTCAGAGTCGCTTCGTTCTCGGAGGAGCTTCTCTTCGACGGCAACTTTCCGGCAATCCATGAATTGCTTGATTTTTACATTCTCTTGTCTATCTAGTGTTACAAGAGATTCAGACTGGGGCAAACATTCGGTGGTTGACTCAGAGAGTGCCGCCGCAGTTGCCGGACCCGAGTGTGGCTGTTATGACGGTTGCCAGTCAAACAGATTGGGATATATACTGATCCCTACGGATTCGAAGTGCCAGGGTCTTTGGGTTCCGCAGTCTTTTAGCTATCAGTTAACTTCCGCGGAATAATGTTTTTTAGGCTTGCTTTATGTCATTGCATGAACATTATTCAGAAACGCATGCCCAAATTCCTGTCCTTTAATTCGACAGTAGTGGCGTATCTCCGGAACCAGGGAGGCACTCTTTCGTTTCCGTTATTCAATTTAATGGAAAGAATCCGTCTGTTGGTTATAGTACACCAAGTTCAGTTTTGGTCCGTCATATTCTGGGTCGTCTGATTGTTTTATCGCACTCCCGTTCTCTTACGGGTCGCTTGTTGCTGTCAGAATGGACTCTCAACAAACAAGTATTCAATCAGATTTGCTATCTATGGGAGCGCCCAATGATGTTTTATTTATGACACAGTTGGCTAATCAATTGCAGACGTATGTGTTGGCTTGTCCAGATCTCTGAGCTAATACTGTTAACGCTCTATTGATCTATAGGACAGAATGATAGGATACGCGTATCCTCCGGCGCTGTTGTTTTTAGCAGGTATTGCTAAGATAAACAACCACAATATATTTCTGTTGATAGCATCTCTATCTTCACAGAGATCATGAGTAATTTACTCTCTTGTCTACTGTGGATCTTAACGTGAAATCTTCCTCTATGTGAGGATCTTTTTTCACTGGGTAAATCGTGTCATTTTTATCACAACCAGCAAGGTCGCAACCTTCATGTTTTCCGTTGTGTGGTCCATATTGCATTGTAAGCACTGTACTGGACCAGCTTTGGACGCGATTTCTTACTATAGGAGATCCTCTTCTTCGCTATTCTATGCGACTAAAGTGGAGGCTCTTCCGTCGTGGTGTAGGGATCATTATGTTCATATGGTTCATCCCTCCATACTACTCATTGCTATTTTTTAGTATACTTGTTTCACAAGATCTACTGCAGCCTGTTGTTATTTAGGTTATAGGTTTATGTTACCTCATACCTATGCACTCTACGATAGTTTACAATTGAGTCTTTTGTCTCTTTATCTAAGTCAGTTAGTAACTTTTTGATAAATAGACTTAGAATCTTTAGATTAAATTCCTATACGGATTTTAACTTCAGGTTCTTATTTAGCTAAGTAATCATTTGAGCCTCTGGAAACAGTAGTTTTCAAATTCTGACCTTTTAGACAGTAATTCTGTTGGTTTCTCTTTTACTGTAGAGTCAGTGAGTTTCATGCACTATCGATGGATGATTTTCACTTTCATAGTTTCGGAATCAATACTTCCGTTACTATTTAGGTTGGATTGTTGCATAAGAGTTAGGCTCCTATTATCCGGAACCTATTATTTTAAGGTCCTTCCGTCTTCGTATGGGCATAGGCCTTTACTCTTTCCGGGTACAGTTTATGTATTTATAAACAGATATCTGTTTATTACAAGGGCGTAAGCTTCTTCTGTCTTTGATGTCTAGTAGAAGGACGTTACGCTCCATTTTATTGTTAATGGATTCTATTAACTAGCGTACTGCTTATGGTATATCATTGGCTTAGCAGTTGTGCTTAAGATTTCGGCTCATGAAGTAAGAGTTCTTCTACTTCTTGGGCTTACATTAATAGTGTTCTATTATAGATTTTTGAAGGCTGCTCATTGCGCTCAGCCATCCATTCATGAATTTTATCTCAGAAATATCGAGTCCATTTCTGGAGGCCTCTATTGTTAGGTCTATTATCTACTGCTCAGAATGTCATTCACTTAACAGTTGCTACTATAGCTAGGTAGGCTGTCTGTTTCGGCAGTGTCTCCGTTCGGCTGCCCTCTTCGCTCTGGGCTATTTGACCCAGGGCAAGAAAAAGGGGGGGGGGAGGGTGTTCCCTTGGGTCACCTGTTTTTACTATGAAAACAAGGGGATACCTCCTCCGGAGTTAGTAATTCTGAGCTGTTTTTAGGATGGTTGTTTAGTGAGAAGTTTAAGTTTATAAAATTCATTCAAGTCTTAGTTTTTAAAGTATAGCTTTTGAATATTGCATATGTCAACGGACATGATTATGCAATTCTCACACACTTTTAGGAGTATAAGAGTCTCTATTCTCTAGACTTACTTTATTATTGGCTTACTTTAAAAATTATTAGTATAAGGATTATTGGATATTAATAGAGTACATGGATGTATGAAGCTCAATTTTTGGAAGGTGTTGTATCTTTCTAATTTATCATAAATAAGAAAGATACATGTAAGGCCTATTACTTCTTTTCCCTACAGAGGATGACTCTATTTTATTTTATTGAGCGTATTCCATTTTGCTCTATGTCCTTGGCCCTCCAGCCTTTTTACTATTCAGCTATGTCTGGGTCATTGGTACAGTATAAAAATGTTAAAAAATTTATAGTAATTTATATATTTTTTATACTTACCAATGACCCAGACGGGGATGGCCCTCCCAGGAGTTGGGAACTCTTGCCTCCCCGCTGAGTACATAGCGCTTACCAGGCACTGGTTATTAGAATGATAAATGGCGCCAATTTCGGAACGTCCTTGACACTGCGCATGCGCAGTGGGGGCGAGGTGTGGAGGGCCTCTCTGGACATGTTTTCTTTAGTTTTAGATGCAAATTTTGGGGATTGGGGGGCAAAATTTGTGTTTGGCCCTATATTTTAAGAGTTAGCACCAGCTATGTCTGGGTCATTGGTAAGTATAAAAAATATATAAATTACTATAAATTTTTTAACTTTTCCACGACTCTAATACAGAATCTGCCATGGACCATTTTTCTAACTCCTTGAATCGCAAGTTCCGCACACCCAGTCAGTGGTCTCTTCCCATAGGGCAAGACACCTGCCTTGAGGCACCATATCGGCCATGCAATTCTCTAGTCCTTACCGACCCACATTCAACTTTCCAACAGATAACCTCACACCTGGTGAACGAAAAGCCCTGAAGACGCTTAAATCTAACACTATTATTGTAATTAAGCAAATTGACAAAAGGGCCAGTATTGTCATTCTAGATTATGAAGATTATATTGTCGAGGCACACAGTTAAATGATAACTGCTTCTATACCAAAACTGAACTAGATCTAACCACACACCATAATGAACTAGTTGAACAAGCTCTGGACAAATTGTTAGCAAAAAATGAAATCACCCAATGTATTTGTGATGGCCTTATCCAACGCAAACCACACAGCCCTCAACTCTACCTATTACCAAAAAGTCCATAAAAATAAACAAAAAAGTACCCAGATGCCCAATCATTAGTGGCAACTATTCCCCCACAGAACTTATCAGCAGTTTTGTGGATGAGCATGTTAAGGGATTTGTGAAATCATATCCTACCTATCTGAGAACTTCATATTGTGCACTTTGGATGTGTTGTCTCACTTTATACAAACATACCGAACCAAGAAGGCCTAATAGCCATCGCACGCTGCATACGTAACCATAAACCGAACTGGCAAATCTCCCCATCTGGCTTACTCAACCTTTAGAAACTGGTCCTTCATTCCAACAACTTTCAGTTTAACAGCACTAACTACCTCCAAATAGGGGGCACAGCAATGGGCATGCGAGTAGCACCTAGCTGTGCCAACATTTTCATGGGTGAACTTGAAAACAAATTGCTGAAGAATTTTCACCTCATACCTGAGCTATACCTCTGATTCATAGATGATATCTTTCTCATATGGACACACAGGGAACAATCACTACTTGAGTTTATTGATTACTGCAATTCTGCACATCCAATGATTAACCCTTTACCCAACGAATCGCCCACATCCGCCCGCGTGATATGCAAATTCAGCAGTTGAAAAAATATTATTTTTCAAAAAATTTCAACAAATCCATATCATGTGACCCCTCGTTGGAACGGGCTCATTCCAGTGAGGGGTCACATGATACGGTTTTGTTGAAATTTTTTGAAAAATTTAAAAAAATGATATTTAAAATAATAAATTTTGATATCGTCTGCGTTGGGTAAAAGGTTAAATTCACAGCCGAATACTCAACCGAATCAGTCAACTTCCTGGATGTCAAAATCATTAAAGACAGAAACCAGATCAAAACTGACCTCTACACTAAGCTGATAGACACTCACTCATACTTTCAACCACAATCATGCCATACTAAAAACACCATCAATAGTATACCTTATAGCCAGCTACTCAGAGTAAAACGAATCTGTAGTGACGACGACGACTTTGTCAGACAGTCGCAAACTGTGCTACAACACTTCCGTAACAGAAGCTATCCAGAGACGGTACTGCAGAAGGCACTCAGTAAGGTCTCCTCTATTCAACAATCCACCCGCCTTTTTGACAATCCAGATAAACATACAACAGACCGCATACCTTTTGTCACTCATTATCACCCCAATAACATAAAAATATATAAGCACATCAGGCACTATTGGCCAATTATGTCCTATACTACCTTGGGACGCAAACTTTTCACATCACCCCCCCCCCCCCCCCCCCCCCACCCCCCCCTTACTAGCCTTTCGACGTAACCCGTCACAGACATGCTAACAAGAGTGAAATTACCTATCAATATACGTCACAGTGGGAAAGTCATCCTCAACCTTCGGACAGCATGTACTAAAAACAAATGCAGGATTTGCGCCTTATTACCTAAAGGCTCTTGGTTCAGCAGCAGTAAAACCTCTCAATGCTACCAGGGACCATGCAGGACTAACTGCCAAACCTGTAACTGCATCTATCTAATCACATGCAGAATATGCAAGAAACAGTATGTTGGCGAAACTAATCGCTATTTTAAATCCGCATAAAAGAGCACATAGCTGATATTCAACATCAGTAGCCATACACTGTAATAACCACATGGAAAGCATTGCAGATGTTCAATATCACATTATACAAGTACTCAACTCCGACCTGGACCACCCAAACACGGCCGATCATCGCCGTCACACTGAAATCAATTGGATTTTCAAATTAAAAACGCTCGAACCATTTGGCCTGAACAGGAAGGACTTTTAATTAAGTGTTCTTCTATTGGATGATGGAGTGAACAACAGTGGTTTGAGATGTTCAGGACTGTAACTTATAAATAATATGAAAATTATTTCATGTTACCCAATTTCGGGATATACGCCTTGACGTCATTAGTTTTGCTAATGATTTAACTACTGTTGGTTATATGTTCCTTCCCTATCCTTCCATGAACCCTTCCAGTTAAACTCCTAAGTTTTCTGGCAGTTTTTTATTGAAATTTTTTATTAAATTTCTTGGGAGTTTAACGTGTTGTACAGAAGGTTTATTCTGTTTATCCCCACTGTTATGTCCTCACCCTAGGAGTGTTGGGCCGTTATTGTCTTGCATCTCCTGCTGGATGCATTGTTTTTTCTTCACATGAAGACCTAGCTTTGCATCAGGTATCAGTTAATTATTTACTGACTTGGGCCTTTTATGTGCCTGTTGTCTAGTTTCCGGTTTTTCTAATCCTGACGTTGTTTACATTTAACAACGTCCTTAACAGTTAATATTCAGGGCTTTATTTCATCACAATTATAGTAGGATGCATATATTAATATTCCAGTAGTGTAGCTTTAATATTTTGGTGTTTGTCCGCACTTAGGCTCTATTAGGATACCCTTGGGCTCGTGTGGTTCCCTTGGAGAACTTATTTATTTCGAAATTATTTTTGATTGTCTTCATCACGTATCCTTATATTGTATGATTATATGTTAGATGTTAGGAGTGTAGTGAACTTGTTTGGATTGAAATTATTTATGAAATTACTGCTCTCAGTGTAGGGCAAAGTAGACTACATCGGATTTACATGCTTGTTGCCTTGCCTGTATTTGCTGAACTCCTACTGATTCAGGTCCTACTTGTGTGGTTGGGGTTGTCTCATTAGGACATCAATGTTGGAAGCGGGTGTCGTGCTATGTATTCGCAGTGAAGTTCTGATAACGAGGCTGTCACCACCAAGATAATTCGAGTTTTCAGTTTCTTTTCCAGAGGAGCAAGAACATGATGATGGTATTGTGACACCTGTCCAGAATGTGCTGCTGTCGTCGTGCTCTGAGGAGCAAACAGAGCTAGGCTAAGGTGCTCTTGAATATAAGGGAATAAGGCCTCTTATTCCAGAAGCTAGCTCGACCGGTCAGGCAGTTACCCGATAGTGGAAACCGCAATACTGGGTATGTCTGTTGCGGTTGAGGAGAGTGTAGATTTGGGTAGAGCTAGCACCTTATAATCCAAAGCTCACCCAGCGACGACGGCAATATAAGAGGAAAAAGCCTGCAAGTTTCTCTTTGGGAAGCTTGCCGAGGTCTGGGATCAGACCGCGAGCAGGAGAGCATTCTCTAACCCATTAACAGTCGTGGTTGACTATTGCTTTGAGAAACTGGCACGGAGTTGGAACTAACGTCTTCCCTGGCCGCTCGGGATGCTCCTTCTACACTACAGTCGGGTCCGTCTGCAGTTACAGCTTCTTCCTCCGTTTCGACAAAGCACATACGACCGCACACTAGCTACCCGACTTCGGATGTTCATGCAGCCGAGCGAAGATGCTCCAGTCTTTGCCCTTGAAGTTGGTAGAGAAAACCATCCGGAAGCTAGTGATTGGAGGCTTGATTCGTCGGGATGTTCGGCGAAGAGATCGGCAGCCAGATCTCCATCCCAGGAGCAACATGCGGCAGACAATATAATCTGCTGCTCCACAAGCCTCCGTAACAGACTTGCTGTCGCAATTTGTGCAGCTTATCGCAGCTTAAAAAACCCAGCAAGGGGCACCCGTCAGTAGATTACGATAGTGAACCGTCAGACGGTGCTGGGTCAGTCCGGACATATATGCATGTTGAAGAAGCCAGAAGTTTCTTTACGGGAATGATCTGGGGTCAAATCGTCGATTGGAGAACCCTCTCCATCCCATTAACAGTCGGGGTAGACTGTGTCTGTTGTGAGGAACTATATGAGTCAGAACACACATCGGAATGTTCCTTCCACACTGTAGCCGGGGCCTGCGGCGGTTATGGCTTCTTCTTACATGGAAGGGCACGAAAGAGGATTAGGCTAGAAGTTTCTAAGCGGGATACTAGGCGAGATCTGTGGACAGATCACGAGTGCAGAGCGTTCTCCTTCCCTTTAACAGTCAGGGACGACTGTTTTGTGACAGAAACTTCAATGAGTAGAAGCATCCATCCAAAATGTGATGAGTTTGGGTGCTTCTTCTGCACTTCAGCTGGGGTCGGCTGTTGTTACAACTTTCTCTTCTTCCATGGATATGCACGCTAAGGGCTAGATGCCTATAAGTTTGGCTTCTTCCCCTGCTTCATTGATGAAGCACTTTGACCACAGACTAGACTTTGCATGTTCGAGGCATTTTTATACGGACATGTGTCGATGATCACTGTCCCGTGAGACGTTTATGGTAACAAGCGGATTATTGCTGCTCTGCTAGCCTCGTTCATGGACTGGCTGCTGCAGATTACTCTGCGTATCGCAGCATTTCAGTAGTTACTGGTGCTACTGTCAACAGGCTCCAGTGTTGAGCTGTCGGACGGTGCTTCGTTGGTCCAATCTTCGTTCATTCAGATGGTGTTGACCATATTTTGAGACGGAACATTTGGATGGTGAAAGGGCTATGGAGGGTGAGTCTCCATCCCTCACAGAAGAGCACCTTAACACTATGTATTTTTAGTCATAAGCTCTTCGGATCTTGTTCTATCTGAATATAAGTCTGCATTTGCTAGGCAAAACAGCTTAACATACCAGGCGATAGAAAGACGAAGATCCTTCCTCCCCGGATCTTTTGGCTCAGATGTTGAAGGCTTTTGTCCCGATTAACGATGCCTTCCTTGCCTTAGCAATAGTATAAGAAATGCTCTATACCTTACGAATGGAGGTTCAATAGTGCATAGATAGGCGGAGACATCTGTCTTGTTTGGAATGGAGCCGTTAGAAGGATTAAATACGTTTTTTCCTTCTAGGTGTTGTATTCCTTGGTGTCAAGACATTTAATGTTATTTGGACGTCATTGTAGCCTTATGTACTCTTACACAGGCATGAGATTTTTCTGCGAATTTGCAGAATTCCGCTTTTTAAATATTTTTTTCAGCAAAAATAATCCATCTTTCTGCAAAATCCGCCTATTGATCCCTTTCCTGATCCATTTCTGTATGATTCCTATTTTTTAAACAGTACTTTCTGCCTTCTCACCATATATTTGAATAGAGCCTTTTCAGTGGCTGCAGGGTACATAATTAGCCAATTAAACAAGACGTTTCACAAAACAGCAGGGGAATTCCCGCTTTTTTACAGTTCAAGCTTGAATGACCAAAGTGAAAACTCTTCACTTCTTTCATTTTTGTAAACAGTACCACAGTTCACTGAAAGTACAATTATGGCCAGCTCAGGATTTGCCGGCAGACAAATTGATGATGTGAAAGCAATTGACAAAGGTGTGAAGAGCGCATTCAAATGGGATTGACTTTTGAAAACATTTGAAAGTGTGTCATTGTGTGACTTTATTAGGAAAGTGAAACTGACTGGAAAAGCCTACTGCATTTGGTGTACTCATGAAATTTCATACGGCAGAAAAGGACTTGATGCTCTCATCTCACATGCAAGAAGTATAAAGCACAAGAAAATAACAGCACTACGGAAATCTAATTACAGTTTAACATTTTCAGGTGAGTATTTTCGCAAGTTCAGAATGTCAATTTACCCACAAACCACATCACAAATCTCATAAAAATGAAAACTATTTTCCAATATATGCCTGGTGGTGAGGGGGGGGGGATTTATTGACATAATGTACATCTCACAACCCCAAGTAAAAGGTAATTTGAGGTGGGGTGGAGTGGAGTTGATTTAGCAGAACTTGAATATGTTGAAAAATTAGGGCTCTCTTGAATTTCTCACTGATGAAGTCCGTCCAGTATTTAAAGGATGATAGGGCACAGAAATGGGTGGGGGTGTTAAATAATGCCTAGCTTTAGTACAAGGAAATAATGGTAGCTATGTCGGATATGTATATCATTTTTCTTTTTCACATTCATGGACTTTTTTATATTTTTGTGTCGCCGCCCCACGAAGTGGGGAGCGACATATAGGGATTACTTTTGTCATCCGCATCACACTTTCTCTTATCCGCCACTCCTCTTTAACCTATGAATGGATTTTGATGAAACTTTCAGTGATTCTTTATCACATAATGGCATTGTGCACCTATTTTATTTTTTGATCCGCTGTATTTTTTCCAGAGTTATGCCCCTTTTCCACTTAGAGTTCTGTCTGAAATGCCAGGCGGCACACGTCTTCCATGGAAGACTCACATCTAAGTTTTTTCAGGTGCAACTCTGGTTAAAGATCCTTTAACCAGCAAGGGAACTTATGGTGTGCCTGACATGTTAAAAAAAATTGAGAGAAAAGAGACTGCGCCTATTCCAGCTGCTTCACTGCAGCAGAGAGTTGTAAATTCTGAGGCTGTGGTACTTGGTTTTCTCGCTGAATCATCATTACCTTTTACAGTGGCATCCAAGTTAATAGATTTAGCGAAAGAGCTTGCCAGGTACCGGAACACTTTGCATTCTTTGTCAATGGATAGGAGAACTTGCTCTTACAAGATGCGCCATGGATTAGCAGCAGCATGAGGAAATGATGTGATTTCAGATTTGCAAAATTGCAATTTTTCTTTCAATATTGATGAAGCAATGAGCAATAACTTCCATAAAGTAGTAGGCATACTTGCTAACTATTACAGTGAGGAAGATAAACATGTTGTCATTTAACATCTAGCAGCAGTTTCGGTCATTAAGGTAAACAGTGAGACTATATATCAGGAAATTGTAAAAGCCGTGGAAGAAAGAAACATCCCATGGAACTATCTTATCTCCATTTTAATGGACTCCTGCAATGATATATGTGGATGCAAAAGTGGCGTTGAGAAAAAAAATATGAGATGCTAAAGCACCACATCTGTTAGATATTGATGGGGACTCATGTCATCATGTTCATAATTGTACTAAAATGTAGTGTCATGCGAATATTCGAAAATTCGAGTTGAATTCGAGTCGACATTTAAATTCGAGTCGAGTTCGAGTCGATTTGAAACCCGAATATAACAATTTCGAATATAGCGACGACGAACAATCTCTAATGTCGTAAATTTCCACCACGATAACGACAACAATTGCGCGCAAAATGGTGCAATATACAGGAACGTAGCCTTGATCTGTGGTTCTCAAATTTCAATTACGAAGTCAAATCCTAATCGTGAAAATGTGAAGCGTGTATGGTGTATGACCGTGTATTGGTGTATGGCTTGTTTCTTTGAACGTGTGGGTTTAATAATGTATTCTACATAAAGAGGAATTACGTTTACGCCACACACTGGCACACAGTTATGTTCCGGTTTGTGTTGAGTTACGCTATGTTGTTTCCAGGTCGGAGTTTTTTACCTACCGTCCCAAATACCGAAATACGTCATTTGGTGATTATTGTCGTCTGTATCAATAGAAAATGTCGCACTCGATAATACATTCCTACTTTTCTCTTGACAAAGTATCGGGAACCTATAAGTGTAACACATGTTCCACGATTTACAAAGTCCAATCTACTGGGACAACTAGTCACCTGTGGGTGCATTTGAAAAAACACAGAGAGCTGTACGACAAGGCAAAAGAAGATGATGAAAAAATTAGAAAAGCACAGGGACAGGGTATTAAGAGGCCTCGTCCCAGTACTATTGTCGACCATAGCCAAGCCCAAACTACAGCTACCTCAGGCTCACACTCCAAGAAACAAGCCAGTATGACCGCATTTACACGAAGAAAAATCGACGGCGATATGAAAAGTAAATATGACGCGGCTGTTCTTTCTTTTGTGGTGGCAGATGGGCACCCATTTGAGTTAGTAGCTGGGAAAGGGTTCCAAAAACTATGCAGCACTTTAACAGACGGCAGTTACATTCCCCCGCATCCATCGTCACTATCTAGAAGGCTGGTTGATATGTGCCAAAAAGCAGAGTCTGAACTTCGAGATATTATCAAATCAGATGCAGGTGATTGTAAAAAATCGCTTACCTTCGACCATTGGAAGGCCGATAATAACACTAATTATCTGGTCATAACTATTCACGCCATTGATAAATGTTGGAGGCTAATTTCGAGGTGCCTCGCGGTCGTCAACTTAGAAGACCTGGACCTCGATCATACCGCGGCTGCTACGGCTTCAGTTGTCAAAAATCAGTTAGAGAAATTTGATCTTTTACCGGAAGACATTATGTTCGTTTCTACAGACACAACCAACACTATGCCTGCCACTGCCAGAATATTGGAAGTTAAATGGCACGGTTGTGCATCCCATAAACTACAGCTGTGTATAAATTCAAATCTAAAGCAACAACCAATGGTTAAGAACCTGATAAATGCCACATACAGAATAACTACATTCTTTAATTCATCAACGGTTGGGCTGCACGCTTTACATAAACACCAGTTAGCAGCGGGCCTCTCTGAATCGGACCCACCCCTTGACGTGTCAACTCGCTTTAATAGCATGTGTACATTATTGGAATGGAGTGAGAAGAACGCATCACCCATAGCCATGGCATTGGTAGAATGTGAGCAGAACAGAAAATGTGCAAGTTCGCCACCACCGCCCATATCGTCGGCTTTAAATCAAATTAGACAGTCAGTTCTGCCACTACTGAAACCCCTTTCTGAGGCTACAGCTATCCTTAGCGCGGACACTGTTGTCAGCATATCGATGATATTTCCCTGTATTCAAACCTTGAAACGAGAGCTGTCATCCCAAACTTCACATGGTACGAAGGCATTTCGTGATGGTCTAATTTCAGAATTAGAAGGGAGGTTTGATCTCAGCCAAGGCTATCTGCTAGCCTCAACATTTTTAGACCCCCGCTTTAAGACATTGATAAAGCAGGATAACTTTGACATTGCAAAGCGGTACATTGTTGATTCCGTAGCTTGTCTCAAGGATGACGAACCGAGTGTTGATTCTTCGCATCATCACACCCAGCAAGCTAGCGTCGATGACTCGGATAAATCCCCTAAGCGTCCATCTTTGATGGATGCTATATTTAAAGACATACAAAGCTCGAGCTGTTCAACAGAGTCGGGTGCCCAGATGAATCAAGAAGCCCGTTTAACCGCCGAATTAAGTGGGTACACAGTTTGCCCTGTTGCTAACAGAAATGAGAGCCCCTTACAATTTTGGCGTGAGAATGCAGGAAGTTTCCCTCTTTTATCATCTGTGGCTCGGGATTTGTTTTCCATTCAAGCAACCAACTGTTCCTCCGAAAGAGTAAATTCGGTGGGTTCTTGCACTATCACAGATAGAAGACATCGGTTATCTAGACAGAACGCCGCCACATTGATTTGGGCCAGAAAAAACGGCGACCTGATTGAATGACTTTTCTGTAGTTGAACTAAAAAAGTGACAATGGACTCATTTCGTTCTTGTTGTTGTAACAGTTGTATTGCGATTCGGCCAACTCACTTTGATTTTAAATTTATTTCAGTTTTCAGAGTCGGATCTGATGGTATATCTCCGATTCAAAGTATCAAGTAGGGCTGTAGGAAGTGTAGGTCTAACGACTCTAACGAATCTTCTGCAATTGTTTAATATGTTAATTAATAGTGTTAATGATTAAACCTGGTGTTAATTTATGTCAAAAATATCGTTTCTTTCTTGTATATGATCTATATGACAAAATGTCACAAAGCGATATGGTAATGGTGGTCTGGAAACTACCATTAGACTTATCGCTCGTAGAGTTACTTCCCTTGGACCACTGAGAGAGTGATATTGGCAGTCCGCTTATGAACGAATCGCAGCCATCAATGCGTGAATCTTTTGTGAGTCACAAAAGATTCACGCATTGATGGCTGCGATTCGTTCATAAGCGGACTGTCAATATCACTCTCTCAGTGGTCCAAGGGAAGTAGTAACTCTACCAGCGATAAGTCTAATGGTAGTTTCCAGACCGCCATTACCATATCGCTGGCCAGCGAAAACGAGCAAAAAGACGCGTGTTCATTCTCAATATTTCTCATTTCCATTACATTTCCCAGAATTCCTAGATCTAGTTACAATGTTACTTATTATACTTATAGTTATGTATGGGATGAATATACCAGGGAATTAATGTAATATATACAAGAAAATCTCAAAATCAGGGTCTTGTATTTGTAACACGTTTCTTTTGTAATTATAGTATTCGAATTCGATATTCGACCGAATCGAACATTCAAAGGGGAAATTCGAGTCGATGTTCGAGTCGAAAAAAATTTCATATTCGCATGACACTACTAAAATGTTTTCCAAACCTTTCTGTGGTGTTGTGGAAAAGTTGAGCCTTGACCTACACAATGACTTCAAGTGGTCCCCAGATTTACGAGATTTTTTTTACAAGAAATATGTTATGTGTTAGATATTAAATACACCATGCCTGTGAAGTACATTTCACACAGGTGGTTATCTACTTATGGTATAACTGTGGATAATCTGATACTTTTAGATCCACTAACTGTGTTTTATTTTGGATTTCGGGATTGTAATAGCAAGGACATCTTTCAGCTTAAAGTTGTTGAAATTTACCATCAACTTGGAGTAAATGAACAATATAGGGATCGCATTCGGGATATTCACCATGCTCTGGGAGAGAAACAGTTAATGGCAGATGGAAAAGCTGGAAAGGATTGAATAGTAAATTGTCTTTTTGATATTAGGAGGGAAACAAGCTTCATCATGTATGTGTATGCATCAGTACTGCCCATGTTGAAAAGATATGTGATGCTCTTCCAATCAAAAGAGCCAATGATACATAAACTACATGATGAGCAAGTAAAAACTAGTGCGAGATTTCTTTTGTTGTTGTCGAAAAATTGAGGACTTTGTTGATTTGCCAGATAAAAAACTTTTGAATGTTGATGCTGAAGTATCTGCCCTTTCTGTATCTGATATGTTCATTGGCTCCAAAGCTCAAATGCTCATTAAAAACTGTACAAAAAAGGACAAAACACTCTGTGCTAACTTGCTGATGAAAGTAAAATCTGCATACATGTCTTGTGGAAAACATCTTCAAAAGACTCTGCCCTTAGACAGTAAGCTACTTCAGAGTATATCAGCTTTAGACCCAACAGCTAGAGGTCATAGTATAGTGATAAAAATGCTGAAGAGATGGCCTGTTTATGTGACCAATATATTTTCTGAGGATGAAGAAGAATCATACTTTGAACAAATTCACAAATTTCAAAGTGATAAAACAATACCGGCTTTTCAAGATGGGCAGCGTGTAGATAATTAGTGGGCTGGTGTCAATACTGCATGTTACCCATCCTTGTGTAAAATGGCAAAGGCTCTGTTAAGTGTCTTTCATGGACCACAAGTTGAAAGCTCCTTTAGTTTAATGGGTGATATTATAGATAAGAGGTCTTCTAGAACGTCTGTTCAAACTTAAGGGTCACTACAGTTTGTTAAATATATGTTGGCATAAAAACAGAAGACCTCAGTCAAATTTTTTCAAAGAAAAAACATTTTGCATGATCCTATTCACAGTGAGGTTTACAAAAAAATAACATCAGCACGCAAAAAGTATATGACTGAACAGGAAGAACTCAGAGCAGAGCAAAAGGAGAAAATGGATACACTAAATAAAAAACAAGAGAAGTTAATTTCAAAGAAGACAGCGAAGAATGCATCCACAAAACTTGCAAAAGAAGCAAGGGAACATTTTTACAAAAAATCAAAAACAGTTGTTACTCAAAAGAGGAAGATTGTGGAAAAAACTATCTTGTACCTCTTCTAAGAAACAAAAGTTGTAACTCATTTCTGTTTGAATCTGGCAGACATAATTTAAACTCAATTTATTTTTTAATTGGACTAATCAACAGGGGAGAGCATGTGTACATATTTATGCAAATATTCTTGTAAATAATTTTGAAACAGCCTCAACAGGAAAGGAACATTTTCAAATAGATGTCCTGAACTAAAGTACTTTAAATGTATTTGGATTTACAAAGATGTTGGAGACTTATATTTTAAGTTTTATTGTGAAAAGTTAAAAGGTAGGTTTTAATTATAAATTACTCAAATAAGGTTGTGCATTTCACTTGTGAGGGATTGTTTTCCAAATGTAGTGATGAATAAAATTAATTCATCTTTAAAATTGATGAACATTCCATCCTTGCAGAAATCATTAAATAAGAATCAAGTTTAGTTTTTATCCAGTGTCTCAACATAATAGTATACTAAATCATCCCTTTAATATTTATCCTGTAGCATCTTAGGGTTCTTGCGACCTGCCGCATTTTATTTGCCCACGCTATTTTCAGCAAATTTTGATGAAGGTCAATCTCATGCCTGGTTACATTGGTCTTTTCTTATACTTTAATTGGCTAGTGTTGTAAGTCTCCATTTAGTGAGCTTTCAGAGGCTGCAGGTGACACAGATATCTCTTCACACAGATGAAGTAGCTACCTTGAGACTACTGTCTCTTTGGGAATTTTGGCTGTTAGAATAGCAACTCTTCATTCCCTACCTTGTGCGACGATAGTAGTAAGTCGCCTTCAGTGAGCTTTCAAGGTCACAAGTTACACTTAAGATATCTGTCTTCATGGAGATGAAGACTTCTAAGCTACGTTAGCTAGGCTCAGACCGCTGTCTTTTGGGAATAAAACTGCTGAAGGAAAGAGTGCTTTTCGTCTTGTTTTCCTAGGTGTCACAGACTTGAGTCTTATTGTTGACACCATAGTAGCCTAGCTAGAATCATGAACGTTTTTTTTTCAGTAATTATGCAATAAGCATAACTGAAATAACTTATCTCTTGAGACTATTGTCTCTTTGGAAATTATGGCTGTTAAAAATAGTGTCTCTTCATTCCTTACCTTGCGCGACGATAGTTGTAAGTCCTCATTCAGTGAGCTTTCAAGGTTGCAAGTTACACTGAGATATCTGTCTTCACGAAGATGAAGATTTCTTTTGGGAATAAAACCGCTAAAGGAAAGACTGCTTTTCGGTTTGTTTTCCTAGGTGTCACAGACTTGAGTCTTATTGTTGACACCATAGTAGCTTAGCTAGAATCATAGAACGTAAGGAGTTCATCTAGGTTTTCATGATCGAGGGTCTGAAGATTTTCGTCTCCCTCTTCATTTCTATCCAATCAGTTGTTGTGGATTATATTTCCACTTGAGGGATTGGATATTATGTCTATATGGTGTATTATTTGATCATCACGGCCCCCTCCGACCTTAGTGGCATTATGGAGTCTGTCAGACGTGAGGGAGCCCTGTGGTTCCTATACTCCACTTCATATATTCCCCCCCTCCCCCCACAATACTTGAATTGCTGGATAAGTAAGGCCAGCGCAGTAGAATTAAGACTATACTGCTGCTGGTATTCTCAATAAGAGTAAACAGGGGTCGCCTGTTGGTTGCTTCAGAAGCGTGGTAGCTCTACCAGATACTTTCCATTGGGATTCATTTGGACACGTGTAAGGTTGTATATGTTATATCACCAGTTTTCGACCTATCTGCGTATAGCATACGTTAGAAGCCTGCGCTGTTAATAACCAGGATCGCCATGATAGCCTTAGCTACTGAAGTGACATTAAGCACCAATAATTAATAATAATTAATAACTGGATGCCTGTTGGGCGAATATATATAGATTATTTGGTACCGCTTTTCACCGATTCCAGAGCGCTTCCCTCTTTCTTTTGAAGAATATTCCTTCAAAAAAAAAGGGGGGGGGGAGGGGGATTTTTCTTCATCTCTTCTGGCTTGATAAAAAAGTGTGTAACTATGAGTGAAGCTGTTTTTGGCTCACCAATGTTAGTTGTGTGAGCCTATGGCATAGCCCTCGCGTCGGCGTCCGCTCTTAAATATTTTGAACTTTTGTGTACAGGTTTTAATTTTTTGGCTTTTCAAATTTTTTTTTGGTTTCAGCATATTGCTATAGTGGTTCACTATAACATTTAACTCTTTTCCAGGGTATTTTGTCGTAATTTTAACCTTTTGAATCAAATTTTAGACTTATTTTGATGTTTGCGTGCAGGTTTTGATGGGTTTTTTTTCCTTTCTTTCAAGTGGAGATTTACCTTGCAGCATATGTCCATGCTTTCTATTGTATGTAAACATGCATCTTAGGGCTATGTTTGTATTATTTAACCCTTTTCCTGCTGAATTACTTCATTTTTGGACTTTTTATGTACAGCTTTTGGACTTAGGCTTACAGTTTCTTACTTTTATGTACAGGTTGCGATAAAAAAAACAATTTCAAGTGAGGTTGATCTCACTGCATATTGCAGTGGTGGTTATTATAACATTGATATCTTTCCAGTGCATTTTTAAAAATTTTTTAACCCTTTGAATAGTATTTTAGACTTATTTTGACGTTTGCGTGCAGGTTTTTATGGGTTTTTTTTTTCCTTTCTTCCAAGTGTAGATTTACCTTGTAGCATATGTCCATGCTTTCTATTGTATGTAAACATGCATCTTAGGGCTACGTTGTATTCTTTAACCCTTTCCCTGCTTAATTACTTCAATTTTGGACTTCTTTTGTTTACAGGTTTGGATTTTTGTGCTTTTAAAAAAATTTTTTTCTTCTTTGCATATTGCTGTGGGGGTTCACGATAACATTTAACTCTTTTCCAGGGTATTTCGTCTTAATTTTAACCCTTTGAATCAAATTTTGGACTTATTTTGACGTTTGTGTGCAGGTTTTGATGTTTTTTTTTACTTTTATGTGCAGGTTTTGAGGTTTGTCTTTCTTCTCTTCCAAGTGGCAACTTACCTTGTAGCATATTGCCATGGTTCCTATTTTATGTTAGGATGCTTCTTGGGGCTATTATTATATTATTTAACCCTTTAGCTGCTTATTTACTTTAATTTTGGACTTTTGTGTGCAGGTTTTGTACTTTTGTGTGCAGGTTTCGATATTTTTTTTTAAGTGGAGTTTTACCTCACTGGCATATTACCATGGTGGTTACTGTAACATTTTCAGGGTATTTTTCTAAATTTTAACCCTTGGAAACAAATGTGATACTTTTATGTGCAGGTTTTGAGGTTTGTCTTTCTTTTCTTCCAAGTGGATATTTTTCAAGTAGACTTTCACCTTACTGGCATGTTGCCGTTGTGGTTACTGTGACAGGGTATTTTTCTCAATTTTAACCCCTTGAAACAAATGTGATACTTTTTTTTTTACTTTTATGTGCAGGTTTTGAGGTTTGTCTTTCTTTTCTTCCAAGTGGTGACTTACCTTGTAGCATATTGCCATGGTTCCTATTTTATGTTAGGATGCTTCTTGGGCTATTTTTATATTATTTAACCCTTTAGCTGCTTATTTACTTTAATTTTGGACTTTTCTGTGCAGGTTTTGTACTTTTGTGTGCAGGTTTTGATATTTTTTTTCAAGTGGAGTTTTATCTCACTGGCATATTGCCACGCTGGTTATTGTAATATTTTCAGGGTATTTTTCTAAATTTTAACCCTTTGAAACAAATGTGATACTTTTTTTACTTTTATGTGCAGGTTTTGAGGTTTGTCTTTCTTTTTTTCAAAGTGGAGACTTACCTTGTAGCATATTGCCATGGTTCCTATTTTATGTTAGCATGCTTCTTAGGGGTTATTATTATATTATTTAACCCTTTAGCTGCTTATTTTCTTTAATTTTGGACTTTTGTGTGCAAGTTTTGAACTTTTTTTTTTTACTTCAGCCACCCCTTTACATTGGCCACCTGTTGGTGAGCCACGGGGTACTGATACCCCCCTCTAGTTGTCTGTAGATTATTACTGATCTTAGATACAGCTTGTTTATTATATATGTGGCGTGTGTTTGTGGAGGTTAGTCTCTCACTCTCGAATACGCCATCCTGATTTAAGTGACTTAGTCCAGACTAGCCTTAAAATTGCAGGGGGGGGGGGGGGGGGTGGTCGTCACACCCAATTAGCATAATCATTCATGCTAAGAATACAGAATTACTTGGGATATGGCTCCTTATTGAGGATATGTCTTCTCTTTTATTGTATAGAGAGACATACATGTAATTATTTTAAAAATTTAATCTCCTTTTCACCTTGGAATGCAAGCTTTGGAGCTGTATTTGGTGTTCTAATTCTTAAGTCTTAGACTGTCCGCCTTTTTACGATTCAGCTAAGTCTGGGCCATTGGTTGTAGTATAAAAATATAAATTTAAAGTAATTTGTATATTTTTTATACTTACCAATGGCCCAGACGGGGATAGCCCTCCCATGAGCGGGCACTAATACCTCCCAGCTGAGTTATCACTTCAGTAGGCTTGTCTACAAAGAATGATGTTGGTGTCAATTCCGGTCTCCTCCTGAGTGCTGCGCATGCGCAAGTACTAAAAGTATGAAGGACCAGAATGACATTTAATTTTTGGTATTGTATGCAAATTTGGGGGATTGGGAGGGTTCAAAATTTGTGTTTGGCCCTTGATAATATTGAGTTTGCACCAGCTAAGTCTGGGCCATTGGTAAGTATAAAAAATATGCAAATTACTTTAAATTTATCATTTTCCTCTCCTTTTCTGAGTATCAAAATGAAGCACCAATACAATGTGCTAACATATTTTTAAAAATCGACTTGATAGCAGTCTTTATTTTGGGTTGGTCTGCACATTGCAGGGGTATATCGTTAACTGTGCTTATGAACAGTTTTTCTTTCTTTTGCTTCAAAATGCATTTTGCAGGATTTCGAGTGGTTTTACGCAAAAAGAAATTTTTCAACCAGTTGAATGCCATAGGGTGGGATGGGGTTTTGCCCATTGGATGAAATTTTCACTCAGTTGATAAACCCCACCCCCTCCAACCAGGTCTATTGGATGAACATTTTTTTTGTGCAAGAAGACTTGAAATCCTCAAAACTCATTTCAAAACAAAAAGAGGAAATCACCCAGTGGACTGTAGGGTTTGTCACCATTTTTTAGCATTACTTGAAATCTGGACATCTAAATCCTCTCTGACATGGACAACAGGGTTATAAATAATGACATGATGTAATTCCTCTTCAGTGTTAAACACATTACAGAAATGGGGAGTGTGTAATACAGTGATTCAGTCACTCAGTGGAGCTAGAAATTCAAACTTTGAATATCTTTCTTGATATGCATTACAACTAGAAATTTTCCACCACATGGGCAGGGCTAAACGTCCTGGTTCGGGTAAGCCTGCTAGTTAGTCATACATGCTGAATGTGACCTTAAATCCTTCTTTAACCCTTTACCCAATGCACACAATATCAATGTTTGTTACTTTAATTATTTTTTTTCTTCAAAATTTTTAAAATTTCAACAAAACCAGTTCATGTGACCACACATTAGAATGAGCTCATTGAGATTGTTCTAATGAGGGGGTCACCTGATATGGTTTTGCCAAAATGTTTTGAAAAATCTCTTTTTTTCAGCTGATCAGTTTGGAAATTATGTGGGCAGATGTGGCTGATTTGTTAGGTAAAGTGTTAAACAACCTCCTCCACAGGCAAACCTATGAAAATATACATACATCTTTGTGGCTGATGAATAAAAGTAGAGGAAAAAACAATATAAGCAAGCTCCTGAGAAAAAATATCTTATTTCTCAAAATACCTTCCTCATCATTAAAATTATGCAAAAACTTCTTTTCTTTTAATCAGTCAAAACCTTCACTGACTAAAGTCAATTTATCTTAGTCTTTGATGTGCAGTAAATATGTAAACTCACAAGTGACATTCTAAGTACTTTGGCAGTTGTTTCCAGGTAAGTCTCACTGCCTCTATCAAGACTGTCTAGAAATAACTGAATAGCTACAAGATCTTCTAAAGTGGCAAAATGTATAAAAATCTCCAAGCCTTTAAGGGTTAAATAAAGAAAAAATACCTTCCTTCCCCCAGCAAAATATATAGGAAACTTGTCTGAGAACAAGATTTTTTAGTTTAACAGCCTTGTCAAGAAATTTTATTTTTCTTGTCACTGGGTACAGTGTCTCTATATCAGTTTGGTGCTAAAATTTGTTTGACAAATTTTATATATTGTCAATGGCAGATTGAACTATCTGTTTGAAGGCCATAAAAGTTCAGATTGGGCTGTTGAAGGTTAATTAAAGGTGGTTAACCCTTAAAGCAAGTCTCAATATGTATTAAAATATTTATTTATTTTTTGTTGTTTTAGGTTTTGTTGACTCTAATAGTGAGGAAAGCGATTCGGACAATTCTGATACCGGTGAAGTAGATTCAGATTTGGAGAGAGAAAAATCTCAAAGATATGACAGAGCTGTGTACAGAGAAGATGCTAAAAGTTTGAAAAAATTGATGAAAGATGACCTTAAACCAGGTGAAAAGAGAAAGAAGGGTCCAACTGATGGCCTAAAACTAGAATATATTCATGGGTAAGAGTACTATTTCACTAACTTATTCTTAATTATATGACATCCTCTGATAAACTGACTATATTTCATGCCCTCCAACCTCACTATGAATACAAAATGCCTTGTAGTGTTATAGTTTGCCTTCTTCAAATCTTTGGCATGCCATACAGCCCATATCCCTCATCTGACCAAAGTATAATTCCTTTATGCTTGTTCAAGATGAGCTATTTAGTATGACACTAAAGCTTGAAAAGCATAGCTACTGGCTGCCAACCTGCCATCTCTGTAATTAAATCCAAATTCAAACCCTACAGCCCACATCTCCAGATGAATCCCCCTGAAATTTCACATATTTATTCAGGATGACATCTAAATGTGAGCTCTGTAGTCAGGCTTTTGGGGAAAAATGTCTGCCTTGGCAACCATCTTGGCTTTTACCTTCTTTTTCATATAAGTTATGACCATCTTGTTTAAAAATATTCAACTCATTTATTGCAAATCTATTCATCTTCTATCAAATAACTTTTTTACCTTTTCCATTGTACTCGAACTTTCTTTCCAGTGAATGTGTTAGGCCAATGAATGTGTTTGTGTGCTGTAACTGCTTTACAGCAACATGTGTGTTCTGACAATGCATCAAAAAGTCAATTTTGAGGGCAGTTATTAGAAAATACTTTCTAATTTTTCAGCTATCGTGGGTATGACTGCCGAAACAATTTATTCTACACACAGACTGGAGAGGTTGTTTACCATGTAGCAGCAGCCTGTATCATTTATAACAGAGAGAAGAACAGTCAGAGATTTTATCTTCAACACACTGATGATGTATTAAGTTTATGTATTCATCCTGTGAAGGACTTTGTTGCCACTGGGCAGGTAAGTATTCATGTTATATAGGGTTTTTTTTTTTTTTTTAATTAATTTGAAGAGTTGTAACTCTTTAAAACTGTTACAGTGTCTGCATGAAAACTGCAGAATGGTTTTGCCCATTTTGCCACAGGGAGTATTATTGGAGATGATACAGAGGAGCCCACTTAATTGGATATCTCTTAACTGAATAACCCTGTTAATTGAATATAATTTTCCAACACAAAACCAATTACCATACCTCCAGAACAAATTTGACCTGTTAATTAAATATAGCTTATAAAGTCCTGTTAATTGAATAAAAAATCTAGCAACCTGTCAAGAAATTACCTTGACACTCCCCAGTTTTCCTTTATTTATAGACCTATTTCGCCTCAGTACATCCAATGCAGGCATTTAATCTATTTTCTCTTGTTTGACAGAACTCCTGCAGCTCTTGTCAAAAAAGATATAATAGAATAAATGCTAATTTTATCTCTAGAATACCGGAAATTAACACAATCCCTGTTAATTGAATTCTTCTGTTAACTGAATAATTTTCATTGGCAAAGTGGCTATTAACAGGGTTCCACTGTACCATCCACTTCACCATTGTTGAAAGGGTTTGATTGTGGACTATCACACGACATGGTGTGTGGTGGTTTTTCAGTAACCAGTTCTCGTCAGATCATCGAAGTTAAGCAATGTCAAGTCCGGTTAGTCATTGGATGGGTGAGCATCTGAGCGATTGATTCGTACTCCCGCATTGTGTCCTTTGGCAAGGCTCTTAACCCCGATTGTCCACATGGGGGCACGATGACGCCGTGTACTAAGGCATACTGCACGTCGATGGTGCCTTCAATCAATGTAAGCCTGCCTGCGCTGCAGATGGAGTTACGATGTTGGGGAGCTGATAGCTGCTCGTCGTTGCTCGGTGGCTCTCTCTGGGTATTCCGGCTTCCTCCACCCATAAAACTCACGGCCATTGTGCATAAGTATGTGACCATAAACACCAATAAATAAATAAATAAATAATCACATGCCAAAATAAACAAATTGATTTTGAAGAGTTTTAACCCTTTCAACCTGATATGCATATCTTTTGCAGAAAGAAATATTTGGCAGTGGATGAGCAGATGACACGGTGAACCATAAATTCATTGTGAGGATCAGTAATAATTCAATCGAACAGCTATTTATTTATTTATTTATTTTAAATGAGGGATTTAAAAAGATATTTGTGGTCATGAGCTATTATGAAATTTCTTGGAAGATTGATGATTTGTTTCATTAAAATATAACATGCAACCAACCTTTCATTGGAAGGGCCTGTTTGCTTCTGTTAATGATAAACGGTATATTCTTATTCCAGTTATGGATGATAAAAACTTATTATATACTGAGTCAAAAAGAAAGTATAATAGAAAGAAATGTGAAAAAATAGCATAAAGGATGAAATATAATAGTTCTAATGTTGCATGTTTGTGGACAAGAAGTTGTGCAAGGAGTTTAATGACATGATGTTGTCCATCCACCCGTATACAATTTTGCTACCGATTTGAAAATATCATGTGCTACCTGAGAATGCCAAATTGAATGGGTGACCGATGATTTTCTTGGTGTTATGTTGTGCTAGAGAGCCTGAGTTATTGAGAAAACACGCTAGGTTTGGTCTTCCGACATTTTAAAAAATGCCAAGGTTAACCAAAAATCAGAGGTTGCATGCCATTGGTATGCATGAGGCTGGGATACCTCCAGATGAGCTCGCTGCTGAGTTCGGAGTCACTGTGGCCACTATTTGCTGTCTCATTGGAAGGTATAGAACCACCAAATCTACTGCTGACCGACCGTGTTCAGGTCGACCAAGAGTTATGACCCCTGCACAAGACCAACACATCAGGATGTCTCACTTGCGGGATCACTTCCAACCGGCGATGGAGACAGCAGCAATTACTCCTGGTAGAACTAACAATAGAATCAGTGCACAAACTGTCCGCAACAGACTTGCTGAACACGGCATCCGAAGAAGGCATTCATATCACGAATCAAACCTTACCCAAAGTCATCATACTGTAATGGAATGGGTACGTCAGCGTGTTCACCGGACTCGGCAGCATTGGAGCACAGTCCTTTTAGTGATAAATCACAATTTTGTCTATGGCGCGCTGATGGTAGGGCCAGAGTGTATTGCCGATGAGGAGAGCGGTTTTCTGATGCTTGCATGCTGGAATGTGACCATTTCAGCAGAGGTAGTGTAATGGTTTGGGCAGGAATTTCCTTGCACCATCGTACGCAGTTGATCTTAATCGATGGTAATCTGAATAGACAGTGATATAGGGACCAAATTCTTAATGCTGTAGTTGTCCCATTGTTCAACGCTAACATTGGATTGCAGTTATTTCAGCAAGACAATGCCCGATGTCATGTGGCGCATATCTGTCGTGACTTTCTTGAGGAGCAGAGCATCGAACTTCTTCCCTGGGCCCCACTTTCGCTAGATTTGTCACCAATCCAGCATCTTTGGGATCAAATTGGACTGTCGGGTATGACTTCATGATCTTCAGACGTTAGGCAATTTACGTAATGTTCTAAGGCAGGAGTGGAACACAATACCACAGGGTGACATCCAGAGACTTATCAGGTCCATGTGCCATCGATGTCTTGCCATCCAAGAGGCAAATGGTGGACATACACGCTATTGGCTGTATGTGTGAACTTTTCATTTCACCCCACGTCTCAATTGCAACGTCTGGCAACAGTAAAAGCATGAAATTATGCAAATTCATACAGCTAGACTCGAAATATGAATTTACAATAATTTGTTTGGGATCAAAGTCGATAATACTAACAAAAATTGCTCCTCAGAGTTTATTATACTTTCTTTTTTGACTCTGTATATATATTGCTCTCAGTAATAATTATTGATCTTTTTCAAAATCAGGTTGGTAGAGATGCAAGTATTCATGTATGGGATGCAGAGACTGCTAAAACGGTTTCCATTCTTAAAGGCCAACACCAGAGAGGAGTGTGTGCAGTTGATTTCTCAGGTATTTGTTTAACTGTCCAAGAGTTGTTCTCAATCTTTTTTGTTTTGTCAATATTTTAAATATCAAGATCTTGTTACCATAATGTCCATCACAAATACTTTTAATGAAAAATTGTCATTAAAACCACAAAATATGATAGACATTTGCAGTTTAAATAAATTGAATTGTGAAAAAAATGAGTTACAGCTGGACATTGATTCAGTATAAGGTTGGCTCAAATCCAGATCTTTTCACAAAATTTCCAGTGTTTGGTAATGGCGTCTTGCAGGAAATACTCCTCTGGTTCTTTTTTGCAAAAATTTATGTGATACCTATATTATACAGTAGAAGAAAAAGTTATGGTGCAACAACTCTAATTTGTGAGGAAGCAAATGGTGTGTATATGCTTTAAACCCTTGCATTTTTCGGAATTGCTGCTATGACATAAATGTGCCTGTATTTAACTGGTAATGTAATGTTGGAACTTTTTTCCCCACACCATTCAGACTAGTTCTTTTCCCGTTGAGTTATTAGTTATGCTTCAGAAAGTTTCAAAATTTCATTATAAATTTTCGATTGTCTGTGTTTCTTCCAGCTGTTTTGCAAATCTGCCCAAATTGGTACTTATATTTTTACTATCAGTAATAGCCACCAAATGGTTATGTGTGAATGGACACAGCCAAAGAGAAACAGCGATACAAATTTCAATGAGCATGCCCAATAGAAAAGATAAAGAATGTAATCTAGATTGGTTTCCTAAAGGTTGTTTTGTTTTTTTATCGATCCATTTCATCAGTACCACTTCGAACAAAAATAATGGACTCTTCACCTTTGAGTTTAAACATTGGAATTAAAATTTGTTTATTTAAATGAATTGTAGTGCATGGGGATGTGTAATAAACACAGAACATGGTGTGTGTTTGAATCGGTGGGTGCTTTTATATAACTTGGAATGGCGTAGTCATATTTTGCTCGAGTTCATATTTTTCTCGAGCCATATGCCATTCCAACTCATTACATAAAACACTCACCAATACAATCACACATCGCCTTCTGTCTGTTTACCCAATGTAACCTTCAGCTAGAGCTGTTCACAAAAATTGCAATTCAGCTTTTATTTTTTATAAAGGTATAAAAGCAATAAAAAAGCAATAAAAAGGTATCAGTGCCATATTACTACTTAATATTAGAATTCGTTGTTCATACTACTTGTAGCTGATGGGAAGAAACTGGCATCAGTTGGATTAGATGACAACCATTGCATAGTTGTATGGGACTGGAAGAAAGGAGAGAAACTGGCAACAACAAGGTACTAAGCAATGTTTCGTCTCAACATTTTTACTTGAATGATTGTCACTAGTCAAATATATTTGGGCAGCTATGAAAATGTTCAGGCATGCCTTTGACTCTTTCTTGAAAAATGTGTATGTATCTCAGTTTTGCATGTGGTTTTTACTGATTTATGATTGATGCAAATGATCTATCTTTCTCTCATTTCAGTTTTTGATGTTATTGCATGTCTGTAAATTACTGACAGTAAACACTGTGCCCAAAATACAATAACATGGCCCGATTATGGGTTCATTTAAATAATTTTCCCAATAAAAGTGTACCCAACTGTCTCAACAAGCCCCCAACATCAAAATCGTGTTGAACAGGGTACAATCTGGGCCCCAGAAGCAAGGAAATGGCTAGTTTTGGATCGATGTTTTCAACATTTTCTTTTATCAGGCCGAGCCATGGCTGATGTGACAGGTCCTGTAACCTTCCCCCATTGTGCTCAAATTAGGACAATCTAAATGCCTCTGTTATTGTTACCAGTTGTGGCAACAACGTTACTCAAAATATTGTATGGTATTCACTTAATTACTTTCATTCATGTGTGGATTTAATCTTACAACCGGTTATTCTGAAAAAATGTATCCTCTTTTCATGCCTTCTCAATTGTTTGGTGCTTTACAGTACGTGGAGAGTGTATTATCACTAAATCACCCACAGGGTGGAGATTCCACCCAAGCAATAATTTCAAATTCGTTGCAAAGCAAAACCAGTACAAGTAAAGTTTCAGCCAATGGACCTCCGGGTTAAACTCGGAGGTCCATTGGATGAAACATTGCTTGTTTTTTTGTCAATATGTACAAAATTTGAAAGTTATAGCTTGGGTGATAACTCCACTCTGCGGGTGATTTAGTTACAATCCACTCTCCACGTACTGTAATTGCTTGAGTGCTGGAAGTCCATATTTGAATTTTATTGAAAAAGGCTGGTGCTTCAGTTAAAAGGCTTTGTATTCCATGGATGCTCTTCATGTTACCTTAGAAGAAAAGTTTTTTGTTTGTGTGCATTTACCTTGATACGATTTTATTGGAGAGTATCTTCAGACACTCTCGAATAAATTGTTCAAAGAACACCCAAACAAACTAATTCAAAACAAAGTTAATCTAGCATACTACCAGTAAGCAAAACTCTGATTCATTAAGAATTGTAACTTTAAGTACTTAGTTTGAGACTGAGATAAACTGCTATTGGATGCTTCTAAAGGAGAGTTTGACTCCAAACTAAAGCGTTACACTAAAATATTGAAGGACAATTTTATCAAATGTGATCTTGTAAAGTATAATACAGTATGGCCAACATGGACTGGTCACTTTCCATGGGTTGGCAATATTTCCACGGACACAATAATATTAGATTGCGTACACAAATTACAGGAATAATCAAAAAGTTAATTAATGAAGCACCGGGTACAGCCTTGTGTTTCATTCATTAAAATTTTGCTGCTGATCATTATTACCTGGTAGACATATTTGCTGACATCAATGCCCACACATGGATTACGACCAGTCCATGGTGACCGTACTATAAATATTATAGGAGAAAAATCATAGCTTCCCCCGTGTAAGGACTATCGTCAATAGTGAAATGAAATGCCGTTTCACAAACAGTTATTTGAGATTTCTAGCCTTATCACATTGTCATGTGTGTTGGCATTGCGGGTCTTGTTCACAGTTGAAAACATATTAACCTTTACCTAAATCAGCAGTCAAATTTCATTATTTTAAGCTCACCTGACTGAAAGTCAGGGTGAGCTTTTCTGATCACTCTTCATCTGTCGTCCGTCCGTCCGTTGTCCTGTGAGAAGGTGGTGTTTGAGCCTCTTTCTCCTAAACCACTGGCCACATTTTAATTAAATTTTATGTAAATAGTGGTTATATAGGGGCATTTTGATTTTTATGCAAATTAGGTTTCGGCTCATACTGAGCAGAGGGGTGGGGAAAAAATGGCCAAATTTTTAGCTCACCTGACTGAAAGTCAGGGTGATCTTTTCAAATCACTCTTCGTCCGTCGTCCTGCGTGAAAGTGGTGTTTGAGCCTCTTTCTCCTAAACCACTGGCCACATTTTAATTAAATTTCATGTAAGTAGTGGTTATATAGGGGCATTTTGATTTTTATCCAAATTAGGTTTCGGCTCATATTGAGCAGAGGTGTGGGGAAAAAATGGCCAAATTTTTTGAAAATCTTCTTCTAATGAACCACCAGTAGCAGAGACTTGATATGTGGTATACAGAGTCCTTTTGAGGTTTAGAATCAAGTTTGTTCAAGAGAAGTTTGTCGGGCATTATTTGCCTTCATTATGGGAGGGGCAAAAAATTTGGCGACGCCTAAAATTTCTATTTTCTGAACCGTGAGGTCGATTTGAACCAAATTTGATATGCGATGATAATGGGTCATAAGTAGTTGATTGATGCAAAAAAAAAATTTTCTCATTGCCCTGTGGGAACCTCGGGAGCTAAAAATAGGAAAAACCTTAAAACTGCCATATCTCCAAAACTACACGGCACAGAGAATTCTTATTTTGTATAAAGCTTACTTTTATCCAGTAGAATAGAATGGTTAAAAAAAATTCCTATCAGTTTGATCACAAGGTACTTTTTTCAGGACTTTGAAAAAGTGCTGAGTCAGCACTTTTTAACACTGTTGGCAATGGGAAAAACATTAAAAAATCTTCTTCTCCAGATCCAGCAGGCAGAATCTTTTGATATTTGGTATGCAACATTGTAGGGTGGATCTGATTCAAGTTTGTTCAAATCGGCCCCCTGGGTTCATATTTGGGCTCAGTATAGGAGCCCGATTTCGAACTTAGTGCATTTCAGGCAAATTTCTTAAAAAATCTTCTTCTCCAGATCCAGCAGGCAGAATCTTTTGATATTTGATATGCAACATTGTGGGGTGGATCTGATTCAAGTTTGTTCAAATCGGCTCCCTAGATTCATATTTGGGCTCACTATAGAAGCTCAAATTTGAACTTCGTGCATTTCAGGCAAATTTCTTAAAAAATCTTCTTCTCCAGATCCAGCAGGCAGAATCTTTTGATATTTGATATGCAACATTGTGGGGTGGATCTGATTCAAGTTTGTTCAAATCGGCTCCCTAGATTCATATTTGGGCTCACTATAGAAGCTCAAATTTGAACTTCGTGCATTTCAGGCAAATTTCTTAAAAAATCTTTTTCTCCAGATCCTGCAGGCAGAATCTTCTTATATTTGGTATGCAACATTGTGGGTGGATCTGATTAAAGTTTGTTCAAATCGGCCCCCTGGATTCATATTTGGGCTCAGTATAGAAGCCCGAATTCGAACTTCGTGCATTTCAGGCAAATTTCTTAAAAAATCATCTTCTCCAGATCCAGCAAGCAGAATCTTTTCATATTTGGCATGCAACACTGTGGGGTGGATCTGATTCAAGTTTGTTCAAATCGGCTCCCTGGATTCATATTTGGGCTCACTATAGAAGCTCAAATTCGAACTTAGTGCATTTCAGGCAAATTTCTTAAAAAATCTTCTCCAGATCCAGCAGGCAGAATCTTTTGATATTTGGTATGCAACATTGTGGGGTGGATCTGATTAAAGTTTGTTCAAATCGGCCCCCTGGATTCATATTTGGGCTCACTATAGAAGCTCGAATTCGAACTTAGTGCATTTCAGGCAAATTTCTTCAAAAATCTTCTTCTCCAGATCCAGCGGGCAGAATCTTTTGATATTTGGTATGCAACATTGTGGGGTGGATCTGATTCAAGTTTGTTCAAATCAGCCCCCTGGGTTCATATTTGGGCTCAGTATAGGAGCCCAAATTTGAACTTAGTGCATTTCAGGCAAATTTCTTTAAAAATCTTCTTCTCAAGATCCAGTAGGCAGAATCTTTTGATATTGGGTAAGCAGAATGCTTAGGGGGTGAGATTCAGGTTTGTTTAAGCCAAGTCCCTGAGTTCATATTTGGGCTCACTGTGGTAGCCTGAATTATTTTCTTTAAAAATCTTCTTCAGATCCAGCAGTTGGAATGTTTTGATATTTGGTATGCAGCATCCTTAGGGGTGAGATTCAAGTTTGTTCAAACCATGTCCCTAGGTCCATATTTGGACTCACTGTGGGAGCTCAAATAATAACTTAGTTCAAAATGAGGAATTTTCTTTAAAAATCTTCTTCTTCAGATCCAGCAGTCGGAATGTTTTGATGTTTGGTATGCAGCATCCTTAGGGGGGTGAGATTCAAGTTTGTTCAAGCCATGTCCCTATGTCCATATCTGGGCTCACTGTGGGAGCTTGAATTGTAACTTAGTTCGAAATGAGGAATTTTCTTAAAAAATCTTCTTCTTCAGATCCAGCAGTCGGAATGTTTTGATATGTGGTGTGTAGCATCCTTAGAGGGGTGAGATTCAAGTTTGTTAAAGCCAAGTCCCTGGGTTCATATTTGGGCTCCCTGTGGGAGCCTGAATTATAACTTGGTATATATGAGGAATTTTTCTTTTAAAATCTTCTTCAGATTCAGTGGTCGCAATGTTTTGATATTTGGCATGCAGCATCCTTAGGGGGTGAGATTCAAGTTTGTTCAAGCCAAGTCCCTGGGTTCATATTTGGGTTCACTGTGGGAGCCTGAATGATAACTTAGTTCAAAATGAGGAATTTTCTTTAAAAATCTTCTTCAGATCCAGCAGATGAATGCTTTTGATATTTGGTATGCAACATCCTTAGGGGGGTAAGGTTCAAGTTTGTTCAAGCCATGTCCCTATTTCCATAAAATTTGTCTCTCATGACTTCATTCCTTTGTAGTGTTAATGAACCATGTCTAACTGAATGTGACCTTAAATACTTCTTTGAACCACTTTGGCCGATAAGCAATTAAGACTCCTTGGGGCCTCTTGTCATTATTACCTGTGAATTTTATACCCTTGCTCAGCAGCTCACTCAGCATGTTTTTCTTATTACTTTGAAACGAGGTCAGCCATGACAGGACTCTGTCAGTGCATGCTTATTAAGGAGGACAAACAGGCGAAATTGGAAAAGGAATGAAAATATATGTAGTTATTGGTGACATTGTTTTGAAGGTGTTTTCCCCCAGTTGTGTTTGGCAAATGATTAAACATTGTTATCCTTTATTTTTTTTTTATTGCAAATTTGATGGGGGTGCTGTGGCATTGTGGTAACCGGTTCTCATCAGATCACTGAAGTTAAGAAATGTCGAGTCTGGTTAGTCCTTGGATGGGTGACTGTCTGAGCGATCGATTTGGACTCTCGCATTGTGTCCTTGGGCAAGGCACTTCACCCAGATTGTCCACATGGGGACACGGTGACGCCATGTACTGAGGCGTACTGCACATCGATGGCACGCATGTATTCAACCATTCTAACCCTGCCTGTGCTGCAGTGCAGAGTTACTTTGTTGGGGAGCTGGCATGTGCTCGTTGCTTGGTGGTTCTCTCCGGGTACTTCGGCTTCCTCCACCCATAAAACTGTCACCGACACGATGTGACCTTGGCTGTTAATGTGTCGTTAAACCCTAATAAATAAATAAATAAATATTGCAAATTTGACTAATTGTTGACTTATTCTATAAACTGCATTATCAAATATGAGGTTCTTATCTTTATAATGGGTATTATTTCTGTCTGCCCACGGGAACCCCGGGATGTGAAGCAGTGCCTGTTCACTGCGGTAAACAGGCTGTGTTTTACTGGTAAAATAGGACCCAGTCACCAATGCTTGGGAGGTGCAAACCCTCTCTAAAATGGGCAACATGGCTTATTAACACTCACCCCTGGTCTTTAGTTGATACTCATGTTGTGGTCATGATTAGCCATTGTGCAAAAATAAGTGACCTCTAAACACCAATAAATTAATAAATTATTTCTGTAAACTTTTTCCCAAACAAATACGTCATTTTTATCGAAGGCTTTCCACATAAGTTGTTATCAAAAGTTAGCGTTCGGTTAACCTTTTACCCATCACACACAGTATCAAAATTTGTTTTTAGCTCACCTGACTGAAAGTCAGTGTGAGGCATTGCCATCACTTGGCGTCCGTCGTCCGTCATCCATCGTACGATATCTTTTACAAAACAATCTTCTCCTCACAAACCAATGGCCCAAATTGAAACATATATGGGCCACATCATCTTGGGGGTATTCTGTTTTAGTTTTGTTCAAATGGGATCTCTGCCCTTTTTGGGCATGGTCTTGTGCCCAAATATGATGAAATTCTTTAAAAATCTTCTTCTCATGAACCACAAGTGGGAATGCTTTGATATTTGGTATGAACCTTCCTCTGGTGTTCAGGATTAAAAGTTGTTCAATCAAAGAAAGTTGATAGGTCCATATTTGGGCTTTCCAGGGGATGGGCTCACTTTTGAGCTCCCCTGAAAATAAATTTCTATTTCAAGAACCAATGGAGCTATTTGAACCAAATTTTATATGTGGCATTAGTTGATTGTAAGTACTTCATTCATGCCCCCAAAATTTTTGCCCCATGGGAACCCCTGGATCTAAAAATAGAACAAAGATGAAAAGTCCAATTTTTCCCAAACTGCACGGACCAGAGATTTTGTATTTGGTATGAAGCTTACCTCTGAGCAGTTGAAACAATTTGACAAAAAAAAAATTGCTGGCAAATCTGTCATATGGTCTGTTTTTGGTGATATGAAATTATGATGACTCAGCATTTTTTAACACGGAAGTCAGTGGTAAAAAGATTACATGTTTACCTTTTTAAAAATATCTTCTCCTCACAAACCAATGGCCCAAATTGAAACATATGAGCCACATCATCTTGGGGGTATTCTGTTTTAGTTTTGTTCAAATGGTGTCTCTGCCCTTTTTGGGCTTAGGCTTATGCCCAAATATCGTGAAATTCATTAAAAATCATCTTCTCATGAACCACAAGTGGGAATGCTTTGATATTTGGTATAAAACTTCCTCTGGTGTTCAAGATTAAAAATTGTTCAAAGAAAGTTGATAGGTCCATATTTGGCCTCTCCGGCGCTTGGACTCACTTTTGAGCTCCCCTGAAAATTTCTATTTCAAGACCCAATGGAGCGATTTGAACCAAATTTTATATGTGGCATTAGTTGACTGTAAGTATTTCATTCATGCCCCCAAAATTTTTCGCGGTTCCCCATGGGAACACCTGGTGCTAAAAATAGAAAAAAAATGAAATGTCCAATATTTCCCAAACTGCACGGACTAGAGATTTTGTATTTGGTATGAAGCTTTCTTCTGAGCAGTTGAAACAATTGGACAAAAAAATTGCTGGCAAATCTGTCATAAGGTTCATTCAGATTACATTTTCTCCATACCCATAACCTTTACAGTTTAGGACAACTTGGTCCAGGTGAGCATTTTAGGCTCTCTTGAGCCTCTAGTTTTTTATCTATCCTTTTTCAAATTCTTAAATATTGTTTTCTTTATAATTATTTTGTTTCTTCTGCTCAGTTGGAAACTACTGATTCATTATGTAAAGAGTTGGAAGTTTCTTTATTGTATTTATGTCTCCCCTTCACTGAAGGGAGGCATATTGTTTTACCCTGAATTCTTCTCTTTCTCGTTTTTGCTGCTGTTCTTCTTCGCACACATCCATGTCCGGGTCAAAACTTTTTTATCTTTTGACCAAGGCATATGATATTTAGCATGTAGATGTATCACCATGGATGCTGTGTCGTGTACCATCATGACCCACATATGACCTTGACCTTTGACCTACAGGTCAAATTACTGATTTTTTGGCAAGTAAGCTTGTCTGGGCCAGAACTTATTTACCTTTTCACTTCGGCTTATGATATTTGACATGTGGGTGTATCACCATGAGACGATGTGTCTCATACCATCATGACCCACATATAACCTTGACCTTTGACCTCCAGTTCAAATTACTGATTTTTTGGGCAAGTAAGCTTGTCCGGGCAAGAACTTATTTACCATTTCACCTTGGCTTATGATATTTGACATGCAAATGTATCACCATAAGACAATGTATCGCGTACCTTCATGACTCATATATGACATTGACCTTTGACCTCAAGGTCAAATTACTGATTTTTTGGCAAGTAAGCTTGTCCGGGCCAGAACTTTTTTTTACCTTTTCAACTCGGTTTATGATATTAGGCATGTGGGTGTATCACCATGAGACAATGTGTCATGTACCATCATGATCCACATATGACTGACCCAAGGTAACATTATTGACTTTTTTTTAATATTTTGACCTGGGCATATGATTTTTGACATGTGAGTGTATCACCAAAAGACAATGTGTCATGTACAATCATGACCTATATATGAACTTAACTTTGACATCAAGGTCAAATTATTGAATTGTTCATCTAGGTTTATGATATTTGGCATATGAATGCAACAGCCAGGCTAATTTGTAATATTCCATCTTGAACTTCCATGATCTTGACATTTGACTTTTAATTTGATCTTTGTTAGCCGTAAGTTGGAAGCATGGAACTAATCGAAGGGGAGACGTGTTTTAGTTCACTAAAACAGTTCCCTCTTGTTAAAAAATATTTTACTTAACCTTTTGAACCTGAGAGGCAGCTTTTCTGGCCCACGACCATTATATGTCATAATTTCATTAAGTTTGATAGCTGATAAGTGAATGTGTGGGGTAGACAATCAATATTTTCAAGGTGCAGCTCGAAAGTATTATTAATTGGTCTACCCCCAAATGATGAAAATGGACTCTTCCTATTAATGTCATTGAACTGACATGGAAGATACCATTAGGGTCTATAGGGTCAAGGTAATAAGACAGTTGAATATTTGACTTGAACTGTGCTTCTATGAATTTGCTTTGGTTTTTTTCATGGAATTTGTTCTAGCATTAGGTTTTTGTAATGGGCTGGAATTGATCCATTCAAATTTGTCATATAGTGGAAAAACCTCTCAGAACTCTTCTATTTGTATCTGTTCGATTAATTCAATGCAGTGCAATGAATAATACTTAACAAACATCGTTGAAATGCAATAAAGAGTTTTTTTACCCTTCATTAATTTTCATCTGAAAAGTTCATCTGCTTAACTTTTTATACACTTTTTGTTGTTTTATCACAAAATTTTGAGTAAATAGTACATGTACATATTGTCCCATAATTGTTACCTGTATTATGAACCATGAGTGATTCTCTGTCAAAAAGTTGTTTGCTCAACTTGTACATTTTTCCATAGGTTTACACGAAACATGGTTATAGTAAGCAGTATGAAATGGACAAGCTTGATTTGTCTGGTGTCCCTGTGGAAACCCCAGGAGGTGAAGCAAGTTTTACTGGTAAAATAGGATCTGGTAATCAATGCCTGGGTGGAAGACTTCTAAAATGGGCTGCATGGGTATAAGCAGTTGGCTGGACTTGACTTTATGTCATGAGGCGGTCACAATTTTCCATTGTGCAGTAATATGTGACCTTCCCCAGGTTATGGCTTGTTGCTGATTTTTCATCACAAATGTTCGGTTAACTCTGCCTATACTTTTCGACAGATGTTTACAAAACTTGGTGAGAATTGATGGTATAGTGTGTGTTCTAGCTTATTATCAGCTTTAGATATGCTAATTATTTTCCTTGAACACTATCATTGTACAACCCACTTCCTAAGAGTTTTACAGATGATTTATGTGTGCATTTTTCAATAATGAATTAAATTTTTTCACCTTAATGAGGGTTAGCTCTTACATGTAAATGTTCTGAAAGTGAAATACAATGAATATGAACACTTGATAACTGTTGGAATATTCTTCTTGTGTTTCAGAGGCCATAAAGATAAGATATTTGTTATAAAGTGGAACCCATTTGACCATACTAAACTGGTAACAGTTGGTGTTAAACATATCAAATTTTGGACTCAAGCAGGTATTTATTTCTTTTTCACTTTACAAGTTTCACCATTTTCAGATGGAATGACTAACCCTAACTTTTCTGAACTGATTGTAATCCTTTTTCAGTTCAGGCATTTTCAATTCTTGTTTTGGTTTTGGAGAACTCAGGGCTATTATGGAATCACTTCCCTTTGCATTTTTGCTCACTTGTTCAAACCTCTCCAAATTTGAGCAAACTTGTTACGCTCACCTCTTGTTTAGTACAGAAAAACGTAATATCAATAATTGTCAGTGATGTTCAGGAGTCTTTATTTTTAGACCTTTAATGAATAGCATGCACATTTGTTCAAATTGTCTTTTGTATTCATTCACTAGCTTTACCAGAAGCATTACTTAGTTTGTGAGGAGAAACAAACTTGCTCAGTAGTTTGCCTTTCCAATAATGTATCATGTCACAGCACATCAGAGCTTGAATGAAAATACTGTAACAGAACTGAAGAAATGATTTTGAAATAAAGAGTATCAACCCATTGACATCTTTTGCGGTCCATATTGCATACTTACTGTCTTAGAAACTTTTTGCAAAATGAATTGTAAAATTTTTGAAAAGTAATTTGCCATTTCAGAACTGTGATGTGATGTGATATGAACTACTTTTAGCAGAAGTCCTTGGAATGAGTTGATGTCGAAAAAATTATAATTGATAACATTTTATGATTGATACTGTTCAGAATCGATCAAAAAATGTGGCGTAAATGCCTAGCAATGTAGGATGGCTGTTCAATAAATATTGTGGGGTAGACCAATCAGTATTTTCAACATGCAGCCTGAGGTTGCATGTTGAAAATACTGATTGGTCTACCTCAAATAAAGAATATGGGCTCTTCTAATTGCTGCCATTGAACTGGCATAGAAGATACCAATAGAGTTCTCCCCGTGGGAACCCCGGGAAGTAAGCAGCACTTGTTTACTTTGGTAAACCAGTTCCGTTTTACTAGTAAAATAGGACCCAGTCACCAATGCTTGGGGTGAAAGTCCTCTAAAATGGGCAACATGTAGATCAACGATTGACTAAACTTTACTTCATCTCCATGTTGTGTCACGATTAGCCATGGTGCATAAATATGTGACGTTAACCACCAACAACAAACAAACAAACCAATAGAGTTCAAAGGGTTAACTTAGTAGATATTCTGAAAGACATGTACGTAGAATATATCTAATGGAAAAATAGTCTCTTTTCACTACTAAGGATCTGAGAAATTTTCCAGAATTTTTACTACCACTACTTCTGAGTCTTACTACTTATCAGTGAAGCTGCCAGGACTTTACAAGAAATCTGTCCTAAAGTAATTTGACTGTTGCCCATAGGACCTCTTTTTGATTGTATATTGAAGTACCTGTTCTGAAACCATAGAATTTGTCAAAGTTGGATAAAGAACTATCATGGTAAACAGCTTTCAATGGATGGTATTAAAGAAAAGTCTGGTACAGTTTTTTCCATCACAGTGAAGTGACTGCCCTACTATGGGGCATTTTCCTCCTGAACTTTTTCCTAGGAGGGCATTTGTCACTCTCATCTGATATTTTTATACAACAACCAATGGCCCAGACTAGCTGGTGCTAACTCAAAAATATTCAGGGCCAAACACAAATTTTGCCCCCCCCCCCAATCCCCCAAATTTGCATGCAAAACCAAAAAAATTATGTCCTAACTGGTCCTTCATACTTTTGCGAACTCTGCATGCACAGTATCCAGGAAGACACCGAAATTGGCACCAACCATCAATCTTTCTTTGGCCCTTCTGTCAGTAACAACAAACTGACATCTGTGCTTTTAAATCTCAGTTTTAATGATGCCAGACACAAATCAATGGTAAATTTGGTGGATCCAAGGACACATTTGGATGATGGAAGGAAGAAACGGTGGTTAGAAACGTTCAGGGCGGTAACTTTATAATTTTTACAAAAATTATTTCATGTTTCCCAATTTCAGGACGTGGGCCTGATGTCATCATTCTTGCTAATGATTTTTCCACTGTTTGTTATATGTGTTCCTTCCCTATCCTTGCTTGAACCCCCCAGTTAAACTCCCCAAGCTTTTTGGCTTGTTTTATTGAAATTTTTTTATAAATTTCTTGGGAGTTTGACGTGTTACACAGAATGTTTATTCTGTATATCCCCATGGTTACGTCCTCACCCTAGGGGTGTTTAGGCGTTTTTGGTCATGCATCATACATCCAATGTATCGTTTTTTCTTCTGATGAAGATCTTGCTTTACATCGGATAGTTCAAAATCTGTTACTGACTTCGGGCCTTTTTATTAAGTGCCTGGAGTCTTGTTTCTGGTTTTTCTTCTGATGTTGTTTACATTGACAATGCTCGATAAATATATGTAGTTTCCTATTTAGTATCATGGTAGAACTGTTGTAAGATACATTAAATATTCCGGAAGTGTAGCAATTAATTTTTTGGATAATAAAAAATTTTTGTCCACACTTAGGCTCTTTCAGGATACATTTGGGCTCCTCGTTCCCATTGGGAACTTGGGCTCCTGTTAAAATTTTTTGTAAATTATTTTTCGATTTATATTTTGAATGTTATTTAATATGTATCTTTTTCATATATTTATTGTGGAGTTGGTGGGAGTACTGTCGGCTTTATTTGATTAATTATGAAAGCTTATTGCTCAAAATGCAAGACGAGGAAGTCTTCCTCAGACTTATATGCAAAAAAAACCATGGTGATGTTTACGTGACGCCTAGATATAGTGTGCTACCGTCGTCGCATTCAGATGAACAAGCAGGGCTCATTAATATTCATGAGCGGCAAAGATGCTCATGAATATTAGACAGGGCAAAAAGCCACTAGCCGGTGGTTTCAGTCCCTTGTCGCCAGCTAGCTCGACCGGTGAAGAGGTTACTCCATCCGTTGGTACTGTGACACCGGGTGTGTCCATTGCGGTCGAGAGGAGTAAATTGGGTAGAGCGAGCACCTTAAAATATAAACAGGCTCACCTAGCAACGACTACGGAACAGAAGAAGAACCCGGCAAGTTCAGTGGGAAGCTCGGCGAGGTCTGAAAGGACCACGAGCGAGAGAGTCCCCTCTCTTTCCCAACAACATCTGGGGCCAGATGTTGTGATTAGAAACATGCGTCAGTCGGAGTATACGTCCATGCCTCCCGTCCGGATGCTCCGTTCAGTTCACAGCCGGCATCGGCTACAGTTATGGCTTCTACATTGGCTTCTTCAAAGCACACACACGGCCACACCTTAGCTACACGACTTCTGATATCCAGCCTGCATCGCCAAGAAGGGACCACTCATCGTCAAAGAAGTCAGACCATCCGGTAGCTAAGGAGACGAGGCCTCATTTATCGGGACGTCCAGAGAAACGAGCCGTCTCGGACACACCATCCCAGGAGCAGCCGGCGGCCAAGAAACAGAAGACCACTGCAACTCAGGCCTCCATAACGGACTTGCTGTCGCAAATTGTGCAGCTCATCGCAGCATCCCAGCAAGTGCAGGAGCAGCCTATGGCAGTCTCAGAACCTGAGCTGTCGGATGGTGCTGGGTCTGTCCAGTCATCTGCACGTTCAGATGCCCCTGACCATGAGTCTCGACAATCGGATGGTGAGAGGTATACGGAGGAAGATTACCCTTCCCTTTCGGAACAGCACATGGTTGCAATGGATTTAATCCATCAATACTACCCTGAATTTGTTCCGGCAAATCAGAATGCTGTGACTACTAAAAAGAAACCACTGGTGTTGGACTCAGACTTTATTCGGACAAAGGAGGAGGTCCTGTCTTTTCCGGTTCAGTCTAGACAGGAGTCGCAGGCCTTCGGCCATTTAGACGACACCATATTCAAGCTTTCCAGTGGGAAGAAGAAAGGCGGTTTCTTATCATCTTCCGTAAATTTACCATTTGTTGGACCACGTTCAATCAAAACAGTCAGGGAAGATGTACAGAGAGTTCCTCTGCATTTGGATGAGCAGGTTGAAGATTTAGAGCTATCCTTGCCTTCGTCATTCACTATTCGCTCAGACACAGTTGAGACGGCAATATCTTCAAACAGAGCGAATTTAGATGCTATGTCTTACGCAGATCACCTTTCAAGAGCTATGGCGCAACATCTCAACGGAAAGGAATTTGAGAACTTTCGAACCTCTTTAAGAGTTCTTTCCAGGGCTATTATGTTTACCACATATAACTCTGCCTTAACAGTGGAAAACTTGGAGTTTGAAAAGGTGAAAAACTCTCTACGGGTCGCTCTGGTATCCGGACACACAATTTTTGGTTTATGACCAGGCTACAAAGAAAGCGTCTAATACACTGCTCCTTAAGTCAGCATCTAATTGACCCACAGCAGCAGAAAAGAGTAAGGGAGGAACAGAAATCGTCTAAAGGGGACTTCTCGCGAGGTTATAAGAAACCCCCCTATTATTACTCTAGGGATTGTCAATACAGCGACCCAGAAATGGGGCGTAGATCTGATCGAGACTACAGGTCAGATACCCCTAAGCCGACGGGTTGAGACTCTTCGCGAGGGGGATGTGGTTTCTCCTCCCATAAGCCTCACAGGTCCTACAGATGATGGCCAGGACCTGTATTGCTTGCCAGTTGGCAGAATGTTATCAAGATTTGCAACAAACTGGATAACAATTACGGAAGACCAGTGGGTGAAAAGTGTGGTCTCAGACAGCCTAGGGCTATCTTTCCGAGCGAAACTACCACTAACAAGATGTCCGTGGTGGACAAATCTTCCATCAAATCCTTGCAAAAGAGAGTCTCTCCTATCGGAGGTACAGGCTCTCTTGGCAAAGGAAGCAATAGAGGTCATCGAGAATCAAAATTCTCTAGGAGTCTACAGTCACCTGTTTCTCGTACCGAAGCCAGATGGCTTGTTCCGACCGGTGATAGACTTGAGATGGATAAACAAACTTATCGTAGCTCCAATGTTCTATATGGAGACCATTTGGTCAGTAAGGGCGAGCATTCGAGTGAATGACGGCTCGTTCCGTCCCGTGATAGACTTGAGCTGGATAAACAAACTTATCGTAGTCCCAAAGTTCTATATGGAGACCATTTGATCAGGAAGGGCGAGCATTCGAGTAAATGACTATGCGGCAAGCATAGATCTAAAGGATATGTACTTTCATGTCCTGGTACATCCGTCATTCAGAAAGTACCTATGGTTTGCCGTTCAAGGGATAGTATATCAGTTCCGAGCGATGTGCTTCAGCTTGAATCTAGTGCCCTGGGCATTCACTCGAATAATGAACTCGGTAATGTCTCACTTCCGAACTCATTCATCTGCGGTAACGTCGGCTTACTTGGACGACATTCTTCAGAGATACAGCAACAAAACTATTCTTTAGAACAATGTTCAGAGTCTGCTTCTCTTGCTCCGACGTCTCGGTTTCATCGTAAACGAGAAGAAGTCAGATCTAGCTCCATCCAAGTCGTTCATTCACTCGGGAATGAGCTTCGAGGCTCACAACAATCTGGTTCGTCTGCTGTTACCCAGAGCAAAATTAGTCAGTTGATATGCTCGCTTTTGTCTACACTCAGACGCATTAAAAGTGAGGGAATTTATGCGACTGATGGGGTTGTGCAGAGCGGCTGGGGATCTTAATCCAATGGGTCGCTTGCACACATGTCCCCTCCAGATATTCTTTACTCAGAACTGGAGTGTGAAGATGCATTTACTCGAGACCGGTATTGTTTTAACGGACCTGGTAAAACAAAAGGTCCAGATTTGGACATATATTCATTAGTTCCGCTGCAGCTGCCGGATCCGGCTTTCATGATTATAACGGATGTGAGTCAAACAGGTTGGAGCGCGACCCTGAGTCCGACAGACTCGAAGTGCCTGGGTCTTTGGTACCCTCGGTTCCTGGAGAATCACATAAACATAAAAAAAATGATGTCAATGTGGTTAACGCTACAACAATGGATTCACATTATAGCGGACGCTCATGTTCAGAAATTTTTGGACAGTAGTAGCGTACATCAGGAACCAGGGAGGCATGCATTCGATTCTGTTATGCAAACTAACGGAAAAAAATTCTTTTGTATGTCATGAAGCATCATATTCATCTATCGGTCCGTCATATTCCGGGTCATCTGAACGTAGTAGCAGACTCGCTCTCTCGAAAAGATCGCCTGTTGCCATCAGATTGGACTCTCAACAAGCGAGTATTCAGACAAATTTGCTACCAGTGGGATCGTCCTATGATAGATTTGTTTGCGACACACCTCAACAATCTGTTGCAGACTTACGTGTCGCCATGTCAAGATCATCGAGCGTATGCAGTAGACGCTCTGTCAATCTCATGGGACGGTATGATAGGATATGCGTATCCTCCAGCTCCGTTGATTCAGCAGATCCTGTTATGATCAAACAGTCTAGTTGCAAGATTCTGTTGGTAGCTTCTCTGTCGTCACAGAAACCGTGGATCAATCTTCTCAGATGTCTGTTATGGGACGTTCCATGGAAGCTTCCTCCGTGAGAGGACCTTCTTCGTCAGGGGAAGTCACGCACACTGCATCACAACCTGGAAGGTTTCAACCTTCACGTATTTCCATTATGCGGTCCTTCTTGCACAGCAAACAATTTACAGGACGAGCAGTGGACGTAATTTCTAACTGCAGAAGGTCCTCCTCTTCGCTGAATTACGCAGCAAAGTGGAAGGTTTTCTTCCGTTGGTGTAAGGATCAGTCGATAGACGTCTATGATCCATCCATACCGGATATTACTATCTTTCTGTTCTACCTGTTTCACATTCTGAAACTGCAGCCTGTCACTGTTAAGGACTATAGGTCTCTGTTGTCGGACACTTACGCTCATCATGAGAACTTGGCAATTGGATCTAATGCTTCATTATCCAAACTGGTTAGAAATTTCTCCATAAATAGACCTAGAACCCTCAGATTAATCCCTAAGTGGAATTTAGCTTGGGTTCTGTTGAAGCTTAAACAAGTTCCGTTTGAGCCGTTAGACGTTGTAGACTTCAAATTCTTGACCTATAAAACAGCATTTCCCTTAGCCTTTGCTTCCGCTAGAAGAGTTAGTGAACTCCATGCTTTATCTGTTGACGAATCTCACTACCGTATTGTTGGTAATACCATCACTTTAACTACAGAAGTGGGATTTTTGGGTAAGAATCAGGCTCCAGATAAATGGCCTGAGCCTATTATCATAAAGGTTCTGCCTTCTACAGACAACCGTAGACCTCTGCTGTGTCAAGTCAGGACTATGTACACATATAAACGCCGATCATAGTTTATTAGAAAAGGAAGAAAACGCTTCTTTTTATCATTGATTCCTAACAGAAAAGATATTTCTGTCCATTCAGTTGCTAGATGGATTCAGTTGGCAATATGCATTGCCTATGAAAATCTATCCATGGATCAGTGTTCGGTTAATAAGATAATCAGCGCATGAAGTTAGAGCGCTGTCCACTTCTTGGGCTTATTCTAACAGAATAGCCATTACTGATCTCATGAAAGCTGCATACTGGACACAGTCTTCTACATTACCTAGTTTTACCTCAGAAATTTAGAGTCCATCTCTGGTGACCTTAGATGTTCATGTCCTCTATCTGTTGCTCAGAATGTTGTCCACTAAATGATACATCTATAGTTATTTAGGCAACCTGTTCCAGCAGTGACGCTGTTTTGCTGCTCTCTTCGTTCTGAGGACATTACCTCAGACCAAGGGGAAGGGTAGGGGGGGGGGGGGGGGGTTCCGTTATGATCATCTGGCTTTATAGTGAAAAGCAAGCTTAGACCTCCTCCGGTGTCAGTAGTGCCGTGTCGGTGCTGGGATGGTTTTAATGTATAGCTCGGTGTGAAGCAAAATTAATATGTCTCATTTATGTATTGTTTTTAAAGTGTAGCTCACTGTGAAGCATTTGTAAATGTCACGTGTCAAACAAGCGTTAATATACAATCCTTGGACACTTTTAAATGAGTATAAAGAGTCTCATTCTCTGGACTTTCTTTATATATTGGCTTCCCTTCACCGAATTAGCATAATGGGTTATGCTGGCAGAATTATATATTATGCAATGCTCAATTACATTATTGGTGTTATGTCTTTCTCGTTTCTCATAAATGAGAAAGACATATATAATTCCTTTCTCTCCTATTCTCCTGTAGGAACTATCCTTTAAGAAGTGATTGAGTAATTGGATTTTCCTCTATGTCCTAGGCCCTCCAGCCTTTTTATGATTCAGCTAGACTGGGCCATTGGTTTTTGTGTAAAAATATGATAAATTCAAAGTAATTTGTATCTTTTTTATACTTACCAATGGCCCAGACAGGGATGGCCCTCCCATGAGTGGGCACTCATACCTCCCCTCTGCTGACAACATTTAACAGGCAAATTCTAGAAAGGATGATGGTTGGTGCCAATTTTGGTGTCTTCCTGGATACTGCGCATGTGCATTTCGCAAAAGTATGGAGGACCAGTTAGGATATATTTTTTTCAGTTGTGCATGCAAATTTTGGGGATTGGTGGGGGGGGGGGGATTTGTGTTTGGCCCTGGATATTTTTGAGTTAGCACCAGTTAGTCTGGGCCATTGGTAAGTATAAAAAATATACAAATTACTTTGAATTTATAATTTTTGAGCTCATTCCGAAGAGTGGTCATAACCTATGTTTTTGAAACAAAACATGAAAATTAAGGAAAATTGATTATTTTTGTGAATAGCGCTGGTCGGTTTTGGCCGTTATGGTGAGTAAAGGGTTAAAAAAACAGCAGGACATAGTAAAAGATAGTGAATGGCATAATAATCACAAGATATTCTTTTCTATTTGTTGATTTTAACATATATTTATTTATCATTAGTTGTAATATAACATTTTTAAAAGCAATTTATTTTCAATTTTTTTTTTTCATTTTAGGAGGTGGATGTACATCAAGTCGAGGCACATTTGGAAAAGTTGCTAAACTTTGTGATATGCTATGTGTTTCCTATGGCAAAAATGCTGAGACCTGTTTCTCAGGTGGAAGTGATGGCAATATCTTTGTCTGGCAGGGTCTGAATCTCCAAAAAGTTATCAAGGCACATGAAGGACCAGTGTATGCTATGCACTCATTAGACAAGGTAATGATCTGTATGACAGTTTGATATTATGTTTCCTCATTTGTAAGCAAGACCTGCAACATAAATTGCGCGAAGAATCTTGGCTAGAAGTGTGATTAATTTTTTGATGTTGTTAGATTCAGAAGTGTGGGAACACAAATTATTTTTTGACAGTGTATGTTCATGTGTGCATGAGTATGCCTTTTTGTTCTTGTCACAGGTTCATGACTTGACTGATTTTGTCTAAATTGGATTCATCGTTGACAAACTGCTTTGTATGACATATTCCAATGTTTATCTTGATATCACATATTGGTTTTGAACACATGTCAAAGAATTGTTAATTAGTATGTACATAAACAATAGGGATACAAAATTAATTTCAGATGACGATTCTGGAAAATGTTTCAAAATTTCTCGAAAATGTTTAGTAGCTCCAGAATTTTTTTTTGCACGAATCTTCTGCTATTCATGTTAGGTAAAGAGCTAATGGATGCAGAAACCTTGATTTACAGTGTGATCTTTTTTTTTTGTTAACTTGTTGGAAACACGCTTTAGTTATTTTGAATATTGCTTTTCAGAGAATTATAAGTGACAGTTTGACCACTAAAAATAAACAAAGCTTATCCTTACCTGTATTCTCTCTGCATACAGATTGCAGCTTGGTTACAGAATAGGCAAGCATTAAAAAAATTCAAGTAAAGAAAAATAAAGAATTTTTAAATGACGGGGTGTTACTTTGATTTTCAGGGATTTGTAACTGGAGGAAAGGATGGCATAATTCGTTTGTGGGATGATCAGTTTGAGAAGTGTCTCAAGCCATTTGCCATCAAGAGAACCTCCCTTGCTCAAGGTTCAAAAGGAATACTTATTGAAGACAGTCCTTCAATCAGAGCATTAGTTTTAGGGCATGGAAAAATACTGGTTGGAACCAAGAATGGGGAAATTTTAGAAGTTGATAAAGGAGGTCCCATGAATATCTTGACACAGGTAAGTTCATTTTAGTAAAGTTGATTGTTGTCAAATATATAATGTTGAAACATTTCTAAAGACAGAGAAAGAGCTGAAAACGTTCTACCTCCCACAAGTTACAGATGAGAGTTTTATTACAGTGAATCCTTTCAAGTAATTGGCATTTTGTGAGTGAAATATACTAATTTAACAGGAGTATTCAATTTACCAGTTTTTGTCTGTCACTATATTCCAGTTATAAACTGAATAATTTTGATTAACCGAGCTTGTAAACAGATTCTAGTACAGATTCTAGTGCAATTAAAATGATGAAAACTTATGGACTTGTTCAGTTGCTCAGGTATCCCAACTGTGTTCTGGAATGTAGCAGTATGATTTTTAAGGTCATTACAGATGGTTTTCATGGTTAAGATCAGATAACCAAATATACAGGACATTCACATGATGCCACTATCTCATGTATTGGATGCTAATGTTCACTGGTGCTCTGTTTGAATTTCCAGCAACTCTATTAATATATTACACTTCCTTTGCATTAGTGTAAATTTCTTTCAGTGTGTGGGTAGTAAATACTCTGTGATTTGTTACAAATGGTTGTTGCCATTTATTGTGTCGCCTGCCCCACAAAGTGGGGAGCGACATATAGGGATTACTTTTGTCGTCCGCGTCGTCTGCGTCGTCGTCCGTGTCACACTTTCTCTTATCCGCCACTCCTCTTTAACCTATGAATGGATATTGATGAAACTTTCAGTGATTCTTTATCACATAATGGCATTGTGCACCTCCTATTTTATTTTTTGATCCGCTGTATTTTTTCCAGAGTTATGCCCCTTTTCCACTTAGAATTCTGTCTGAAATATTAAAATATAGTGCAGGCGACACACGTCTTCCATGGAAGACTCACATCTAAGTCTATTTTATTAATCCATTTGCTCTAAGACTAATTTTGGATATATTTTTGTGTTGATAATAATTATTTTGTCTGAATTTTTATTTTAGTTCAAGTTTTACAAGTTTGAATTCTACAAGCATCAGATCAGTTCTCGAAATAAGACGGGTGCGAGTGCAATTGCTCCCTTCAACACCCATATTTTATATTTTTTCGAGAGCTAAAAAATGCACTTGTGTAAAAATGTTGTGGAGCACTAATATACTGCGAGAGTATATAAATGTGTATTGTTTTGAGAAAGTAGCACTCTGTGGCCAGTGGCAAGCTACTGTCATAATTCAGCAATTCCTTACATATTTAATCCCTTGAACCCAAGCAGCTGCTTTTCTGGCCAGGAACATGATACGTGATAACGTCATTAAATAGGATGGCTGTTCAGTAAATGTGAGGGTTAGACAATCAATATTTTCTGTTGAAAATATTAATTGTCTACCCCAAATAATTAATATGAACTCTTCTAATTTCTATCAATGTACTGGCATTGAAGATACCACTAGAGTTCAAAGGGTTACGGTTTTTGGTGACTGTAGTCCCTCGAAAATTCATATACTAACATTTTATGGGTGGAATTTACTCCTGTCTCTGATTTCACGGGAGCTTAAAAGTGCACCCGTCAGTTTTGTTCATTCCCAGCAATTGCATCAGATTGTATATTTTTATACTGTACCAATGACCCAGACTCAGCTGGTGCTAACTCTTAAAATTTCAGTGCCAAACACAAATAAAGCCCCCCCCAATCCCCCAAATTTGCATCAAAATCAAAAAAATCTATGTCCTATATGGTCTTCCATACTTTTGTCCACTGCGCATGAGTAGTGTCAAGGAAGTACAAAATTGGCGCAAAATCTTCATTCTTTGTTCGGCCCTTCAATCAGTAACATCTCACTGATATCTGTGTTTATAATCTCAGTTAAAATGATGCCAGACACAAAATCATGAAGGAAATGGTGGATCCAAGGATGAAATAAGAGGATGAGAGGAAGAAACAGTGGAAGGTAGTGTTCAGGGCTGTAACTTATAATTTTTATGCAAAATTATTTCATGTTCCCTAATTTCGGGGCATGGGCCTGATGTTTTCATTCTTGCTATGAAATCTCCACTGTTTGTTCAGTGTTTCCTCTCTCCTTTTCCTTGATACCCCCTAGCTAATCTCCCATGCTTTTGGCATAATTTGGGAAATTTTTTTACTGAAATTTCTTGGGAGTTTTTAGAATAGTTACAGAATGTTTTTTCTGTTTTCCCCATGGTTACGTCCTCACCCTTGGGGTGTTTAGTCGTTTTGGTCATGCATCTACCATCCAATGTACTGCAGTTTTTTCTGTGGAGGTTTCTGTTTTACATCGGATAATGTTTTTAAAATTGGTTACTGATTTTTCTTGTTTCCGGTTTTTATTCACTTTTGTTTACGTTGACAACGTTTACTTCTGACAGTGATTCCTTGCCTTCTCTAAGGTTTTGTTCATAGCCAGATACATTAATATTGTCCGTAAGTGTAACATTAATTTTTAGATATGTTTTAAAATTTTTGTACACACTTAGGCTTTTTTGGGATCCATTTGGGCTCATCGTTCCCTCTGGGAATTTGGGCTCATCTCGAAATTTTTTCGAAAATTTTTTCTTTTGAATTATTTTTCGAAATTTTTGTAATGGATCATATTATTATTATGTATCTTTGTATTTTCAAGGGTTAGTGCGAGTACTACGGCTGTTTAATATTTTTTCAAAATATGAAAGAATAATGTTCAATTGTAAATCGAGGAAGTCTTCCACTGATTCTCATGTTCATTGTATTTGCTGTAGTCAATGTACTTGCACTAATTCTTGCTCAGTGTGTGCCATTTGAGATGACAAACATTGGAGATGTGTGTCACGGTATATTGTTAGTGGTGAGAGGTCCATACCGGTCTTCTCGCCACAGGGTCACTCTAGTTTTTCAGTCTCTTTTTCAGAGGAACAAGAACAGGGTGATATTTTTATACTGTACCAATGACCCAGACATAGCTGGTGCTAACTCTTAAAATATAGGGCCAAACACAAATTTTGCCCCCCAATCCCCAAAATTTGCATCTAAAACTAAAGAAAACATGTCCTGAGAGGCCCTCCACACTTCGCCCCTACTGCGCATGCGCAGTGTCAAGGACGTTCCGAAATTGGCGCCATTTATCATTCTAAGTTTGGCCCTTCATCAGTTAACATCTGACTGATCTTTGTGCTTTTAAATCTCAGTTTAAATGATGCCAGACACATAAATATTAGTGAAATGGTGATTCTAAGGAGGATAGAAAAGGAGGAGAGGAAAAGAATGTGTGACAGAATATTATCAGGGCTGTAACTTAAAATTTTTTAATGAAATTATGTTAAGTTACCTATTTTCAAGGCAGCAGCCATTTTGTTGTCATTCTGATTATTTAGTTACACTGTTTTTTCAAGTGTTTTTCCTCTCTCCCTGTCCTTTAAGTTCCCCCTTGCTATTCTCCCATGCTTTTGGCATAATTTCTGTAATTATTATTACTAAAATTTCTTGGGAGTTTAGCTGAATAACAGAATGAATTCTGTTTTTTCCCCATGTTTACGTCTTCACCTACGGGTGGTTAGGCGTTGTGTTCTGCATCTACCATCTGATGTTCTGCAGTTTCTTCCCTGGAAGTCTCTGTTTTGCATCAGATGGTGTATTTTTGGTAACTGATTTCGGGCCTGGGTGCCTGGAGTCTTATTTTAGTGTTTTTACACTCATTGTTTACATTTACAACAGCCCTCTGTGTGAGGGGGGGATTTCTAAATAATAATATCTTTATGTTATTTCAATCATAACTAGATACATTATTATTGTTCGTAAGTGTTGAATAAATTGTTTAAAATATTTTTAAAATTTTTGTCCACACTTAGGCTTGGGATCCATTGGGGCTCAACGTTACTTTTCAGAAACTTGGGCTGTTCTGAAAAAATATTTTTTCAAAATATTTTGATTTCAATTATTTTTTCTATATTAATGGATCATATTATTATTATGTACTTTGATTGCCAGGGGTTAGTGCGAGTACCAGGACTTGTTTTCTTTTCACATTGAAAGGATATTGATCAATTGTTTTAAGAGGAAGTCTTCCTCTGACCTTATTATCATTCTATATGTGGTCAGTGTACTCGCATTAACTCCGGTTCTGTATCGTATGATTTCGATGACAATATGGGAAGCGTATGTCACGGTATGTTGTTGGGGATTTGGACACTCCGGTCCTTTCCCCGCAGGGTCACTCTACTTTATCAATTTCTATTTCAGACGATCAAGATTAGGGTGATGTATCTGTGATGTCTTCCAACAGTGTGCCTCCGTCGTCACAATTAATGAAGGGCTAGCGGAAAAGTGCTCATGTAATACGCCAATTGCCTAAGAGGACCCTAGTAGGTTCGACGGCCTTTGACGTCCGCTAGCTCGCCCGGTGTAGCGTCCATTCACCGAATGGTTCGGCAGCCGGGTTCGTCCGTTGCGGTCTAGAAGGAATTTTGGGGTGATGCGAGCACTATAAAATTAACTTAATGCACACCCAGTGACGGCGGATCGGAGGGAGAACGGAGGAAGCCTTTTAGTCCGGTTCATAGCTCGTTCCGGTCCATCCGGACGGCAAGCGAGAGAGGCCCCTCTCTCGTTCAACAACATCTGGCCCCAGATGTTGTGGTACAAATGTGTCGTTAGCGGAGCATACGTCCGTCGCTCGGGACGCTCCGTTGTATAGGCAGTCCGCTGAGACTGCTAAGGCTTCCTCTTCTCGTCAGCGCACACGACCGCACCTTGGCTGCGTGACCGCCGATATATTACCAGCTTCGCCGATCAAGGATTCTTCGGCGACCAGGTCACACCATCCGGCAGCCAGGGATTCGAGACCGATGGACTCCGGACGTTCGCATAGGAAAAGTATGCGGGAGCCATCTGATGCGGAGCTGCCCTCGGCGAAGCAGCGATAGACTGCGCCTCCGCAGGTCTCGACGCCGGACATTCTTGTGCACATAGCACAGCTTATCGCAGCATCCCAGCAGCCGACAGAAACGGTGTCGGATCGAGAATTATCCGACAGCGCTGGGTCGGTAGCCGGGGACTCGAGGCCTGCAGACTCCGGACGTTCGCATAGGAAGTATGCGGGAGTCAACGTACACGGAGCTTCCAGCGGCAATGCATCGTAAGTCCGCTACTGCACAGGCCTCGGGAACGGACGTGCTTTCCTTAATAGCACAGTTTATCGCAGCATCCCAGCATCAACTGAATCTGTCGCATATATTTTATCCGACGATGCTGGGTCGGGACGCTCCGCGGAAGCGGGTACGGTCGTCCGAAAGTTTCATCCGGTCCGACGGGATACCGAAAGGGATTCGGTGGATTTCAAGCTTTCCCTTTCGGAACAACATATGCTGCGATGCCGGATAAGAAACTGATAGCGTCGGTGGACTTAGAAATTTTTGGTTCGGTTCAGGGACATCGTCCCTCAGTTCCGACATAGTCCAATAATGTCACACAAACTTTCGAATTATTGAACGACGCTATATATTATTATTTTATGCTTGCTATCCAAGCATTTCTGGTTTCTTGTTCGAAGAGTTATGGAGATGTCTTTCTAAAGTGTGCCTCTGTCGTCATAGTTAATGAAGAGTTAGCGGCAATAAGTGCTCATGGAATATGTCTATCGCTTACGGAGTGACATTCGCTAGCTCACCCGGTGTAGCGTACATTCATCGAATGGTTCGGCTGCCGGGTTCGTCCGTTGCGGTCTAGGAAGGAGATTTGGGTGATGCGAGCACTTTAATTACTTTAGTACTCACCCAGTGACGGCAGATTGAGGACTGAACGGAGGAAGCCAACAACATAGGGGACCGCATGTTGTGGTTCAGATATTTTACATTCGGAGCATATGTCCGTTGCTCGGGACACTCCGTTATATTGACAGTCCGAGAGACTGTCTTTAATGCTTCCTCATCCTCACAGCAGGGCACACGACCGCACATTGGCTACGTGACCTCGAGTATCCGATCAGTTTCGGCATTCAGTGATTCCACAGCGAATAGGTTGCGCCATCCGGTAGCCAAGGGACACGAGGCCTATACACTCCGTTCGCTCGCATATTGGAAGTATGCACGGGGTAACGATCTCGGAGCTTCCTGCGGCAATGCATCGTAAGACCGCTGCTCCTCAAGCCTCAGTGACGGACGTGCTATCCGAGTTAGCACAGTTGTTTCGCAGCATCCCAGCAATTGACGGTTTCTCGGTCGAATCAGGAATTATCCGACGGCGCTGGGTCGGTGCGGTCCGCGGTTGCATCAAGCTACGGACGACCGAACGCTTTATAGGGTCCGACAGGATGGCGAAAGGGATTCGAAAGATTTCGAGTTTTCCCTTTAGTAGTATCGGAAGATGCCTTTCATATCTTCTGGCATTTCTTCCAGTGATTATTTTTCGGACTTCATTGCTGCGATCTTGGATAAGAGACTTATAGCGTCATTGGACTCGGATTTTTCGATCGGTACAGGGACTTTGTCCCTGACTTACCGACGTAGTCCAATATTGTCATTACAACATGTGTTTTATTTTTCGACGCTATATATATTATATATATATACAAGCCTGCTACTAAGCATGATAGTTTAGTTTCTTGTCCGCGTGGCTCATTTCTGCCATTTTATCTTTTTTACATATAGTTTATTTTGGCAGAGCAGGGCATACCGAGAGTTCATATGCGTCTAGACGGTGTGATTAAAGACTGCATATATTCTTTTTCACCGTTTATGTCTTTTCCAATTTCAATGTTGGGAACGACATTATGTATAGTAGACTTAACTTAGACGCTTTATTATACGTAATCCGCCTTACTGAGGCGTTATCATTACGTCTTCAAGAAAAGATTTACGGGATATTATTCTCAATGTAATTTCTTTTGAGGGCAGTAGTTTGTTCACGTATAACTCTGCCCTTCAGTGGCTGATTGGAGTTGGTTAGACGTGATGCAGCCCTAGCTACATCCACGCGTGGATAGTAGGTTAAGAACTCTCTCAGAGTCGCTTCGTTCTCGGAGGAGCTTCTCTTCGACGGCAACTTTCCGGCAATCCATGAATTGCTTGATTTATACATTCTCTTGTCTATCTAGTGTTACAAGAGATTCAGACTGGGGCAAACATTCGGTGGTTGACTCAGAGAGTGCCGCCGCAGTTGCCGGACCCGAGTGTGGCTGTTATGACGGTTGCCAGTCAAACAGATTAGGATATATACTGATCCCTACGGATTCGAAGTGCCAGGGTCTTTGGGTTCCGCAGTCTTTTAGCTATCAGTTAACTTCCGCGGAATAATGTTTTTTAGGCTTGCTTTATGTCATTGCATGAACATTATTCAGAAACGCATGCCCAAATTCCTGTCCTTTAATTCGACAGTAGTGGCGTATCTCCGGAACCAGGGAGGCACTCTTTCGTTTCCGTTATTCAATTTAATGGAAAGAATCCGTCTGTTGGTTATAGTACACCAAGTTCAGTTTTGGTCCGTCATATTCTGGGTCGTCTGATTGTTTTATCGCACTCCCGTTCTCTTACGGGTCGCTTGTTGCTGTCAGAATGGACTCTCAACAAACAAGTATTCAATCAGATTTGCTATCTATGGGAGCGCCCAATGATGTTTTATTTATGACACAGCTGGCTAATCAATTGCAGACGTATGTGTTGGCTTGTCCAGATCTCTGAGCTAATACTGTTAACGCTCTATTGATCTATAGGACGGAATGATAGGATACGCGTATCCTCCGGCGCTGTTGTTTTTAGCAGGTATTGCTAAGATAAACATCCACAATACATTTCTGTTGATAGCATCTCTATCTTCACAGAGATCATGAGTAATTTACTCTCTTGTCTACTGTGGATCTTAACGTGAAATCTTCCTCTATGTGAGGATCTTTTTTCACTGGGTAAATCGTGTCATCTTTATCACAACCAGCAAGGTCGCAACCTTCATGTATTCCGTTGTGTGGTCCGTATTGCATTGTAAGCACTGTACTGGACGAGCTTTGGACGCGATTTCTTACTATAGGAGATCCTCTTCTTCGCTATTCTATGCGACTAAAGTGGAGGCTCTTCCGTCGTGGTGTAGGGATCATTATGTTCATATGGTTGATCCCTCCATACTACTCATTGCTATTTTTTAGTATACTTGTTTCACAAGATCTACTGCAGCCTGTTTAGGTTTATGTTACCTCATACCTATGCACTCTACGATAGTTTACAATTGAGTCTTTTGTCTCTTTATCTAAGTCAGTTAGTAACTTTTTGATAAATAGACTTAGAATCTTTAGATTAAATTCCTATACGGATTTTAACTTCAGGTTCTTATTTAGCTAAGTAATCATTTGAGCCTCTGGAAGCAGTAGTTTTCAAATTCTGACCTTTTAGACAGTAATTCTGTTGGTTTCTCTTTTACTGTAGAGTCAGTGAGTTTCATGCACTATCGATGGATGATTTTCACTTTCATAGTTTCGGAATCAATACTTCCGTTACTATTTAGGTTGGATTGTTGTATAAGAGTTAGGCTCCTATTATCCGGAACCTATTATTTTAAGGTCCTTCCGTCTTCGTATGGGCATAGGCCTTTACTCTTTCCGGGTACAGTTTATGTATTTATAAACAGATATCTGTTTATTACAAGGGCGTAAGCTTCTTCTGTCTTTGATGTCTAGTAGAAGGACGTTACGCTCCATTTTATTGTTAATGGATTCTATTAACTAGCGTACTGCTTATGGTATATCATTGACTTAGCAGTTGTGCTTAAGATTTCGGCTCATGAAGTAAGAGTTCTTCTACTTCTTGGGCTTACATTAATAGTGTTGCTATTATAGATTTTTTGAAGGCTGCTCATTGCGCTCAGCCATCCATTCATGAATTTTATCTCAGAAATATCGAGTCCATTTCTGGAGGCCTCTATTGTTAGGTCTATTATCTACTGCTCAGAATGTCATTCACTTAACAGTTGCTACTATAGCTAGGTAGGCTGTCTGTTTCGGCAGTGTCTCCGTTCGGCTGCCCTCTTCGCTCTGGGCTATTTGACCCAGGGCAAGAAAAAGGGGGGGGGAGGGTGTTCCCTTGGGTCACCTGTTTTTACTATGAAAACAAGGGGATACCTCCTCCGGAGTTAGTAATTCTGAGCTGTTATTGGGATGGTTGTTTAGTGAGAAGTTTAAGTTTATAAAATTCATTCAAGTCTTAGTTTTTAAAGTATAGCTTTTGAATATTGCATATGTCAACGGACATGATTATGCAATTCTCACACACTTTTAGGAGTATAAGAGTCTCTATTCTCTAGACTTACTTTATTATTGGCTTACTTTAAAAATTATTAGTATAAGGATTATTGGATATTTATAGAGTACATGGATGTATGAAGCTCAATTTTTGGAAGGTGTTGTATCTTTCTAATTTATCATAAATAAGAAAGATACATGTAAGGCCTATTACTTCTTTTCCCTACAGGGGATGACTCTATTTTATTTTATTGAGCGTATTCCATTTTGCTCTATGTCCTTGGCCCTCCAGCCTTTTTACTATTCAGCTATGTCTGGGTCATTGGTACAGTATAAAAATGTTAAAAAATTTATAGTAATTTATATATTTTTTATACTTACCAATGACCCAGACGGGGATGGCCCTCCCAGGAGTTGGGAACTCTTGCCTCCCCGCTGAGTACATAGCGCTTACCAGGCACTGGTTATTAGAATGATAAATGGCGCCAATTTCGGAACGTCCTTGACACTGCGCATGCGCAGTAGGGGCGAAGTGTGGAGGGCCTCTCAGGACATGTTTTCTTTAGTTTTAGATGCAAATTTTGGGGATTGGGGGGCAAAATTTGTGTTTGGCCCTATATTTTAAGAGTTAGCACCAGCTATGTCTGGGTCATTGGTAAGTATAAAAAATATATAAATTACTATAAATTTTTTAACGTTTCTGTGATATCTTCAGGAAGTTTGCTACCATGGTCCCAATCAAATGAAGAGCTAGCGGCAAAAGTGCTCAACGAAATACGACAAGTGCCTAGATCCTTAGTAGGATTGACGACCTTGTCGCCAGCTAGCTCGCCCGGTGAAGCTATCACTCGTAAAGTGGATGATGTGATGCCGGGTTCGTCCGTTGCGGTCAAGGAGAGGAGAAGGGATGTTGCGAGCACTATAAACTCAGATCACACACACTCGGTGACGACGGATCAGAGGATGGAACGGAGGAAGCCAGACAGTCCGGTAGCTAGCTCGTTTAGGTCTACCCGGACCGCGAGTGAGAGAGGTCCCTCTCTCTTACAGCAACATCTGGGCCCAGTTGTTGTTAAACGTAATGTTCGTCAGTCGGAGCATACGTCCACTCCTGCTCGGGACGCTCCGTCGCATAGACAGCCGGGTGCGGCTAGTCTACTGGCTTCTTCACACGTCAGCACACATGACCGCACCTTGGCTACATGACTGCAGATATCCAGCCTGCTTCGCTGACCAGGGATTTCACATCGACCAGGTCACTCCATCCGGCAGCCAAGGACATGAGGCCTTACCAGTTGGGACGTTCGCATATAAAAATTATGCAAGAGTTACCATCCCAGGAGCTTCCAGCGGCTAAACATCGTAAGACCACGGCTCCACAAGCCTCTGTGATGGACTTGCTAGCACAACTCACAGCATCCCAGCAACCTTCAGAAACTCTTTCAGATCAGGAACTGTCTGAGGAAGCTGGGTCGGTACGCTCCCCTGCAGTGTCAGAAAGGGATGACCAAGATTCACATTTGATCCAGTCGGATGGTGAAAGGGAATCAGTGAAGCTGAAATTTTCCCTTTCAGAACAACACAAGGTGGCCATAGATTTCATCCAGCAACACCTTCCAGAAGTTGTTCCTCCGGACCAGAGAGCTGCGATTCCAGATAAGAGACTGATAGTGTCACTGGACACAGACTTTTTCGGCCGGGATAAGGACGTCGCGCCTGAGTTTCCAGCCCAATCCAGATATGTCTCACGGACATTTGAATTGCTCAGTGTCGCTATTTTCAGACTAGCCTCTAAGACTGGCAGATCCAGTTTCTTATCATCTCATGCTCAACATCTGCCGTTCATCAACAGTAGAAATAGATTTGAAACGGCAGGACAGGGCCTTCTGAGAGTTCCTCTGCATTTAGACGACCAGGCAGAAGACTTGGAGTTGTCATTGCCGGCGTATATGTCGATTCTCTCCAGTACGTTGGAGACGACAATCTCGTCTAACAGAGCCAGTTTAGATGCCTTATCTTACACAGATCACCTTACCAGAGCATTACCACAACGTCTCGATGGAAAAGAATTCCAGGATGTTCAAACTTCCTTGAGAGTTCTTTCGAGGGCCGTAGCATATTCCATGTATAACACCGTCCTTTCAGTGGCAAATTTGGAGTTAGTCAGACGTGATGCTGCCCTGGCTTCATCCACAAGAGTGGATTCTAAGATGAAAAACTCTCTTCGAGTCGCTCCGGTTTCAGGAGAGCTTCTCTTTGATGGTAAGCTTTCGCTAATCTATGATCAGATTACTAAGAAAGCTTCGGACTCTCTGCTCTTTAAGTCCGTTTCGGAAAAAACGGACTCAGCAGAGAGGAGTAAGTCAGGGACTTCTGGGGCGAGTACGTCCAAGGGAAGTTCCTATAGAGGATCTAAGAAAGCCTCTACATCTTACTCCAGGGACCGTCAGAGTAGCGACTCAGGTAGGGGTCGTAATGCTGGCTGAGACAACCGGTCAGATGCCCCTAGGTCGACTGGTCGAGGTGCGGGTCGGGGAGGACGTAGTTTTTTCTCCCGCAAGCCTCGCAGGTCCAGGAGGTGATGGTCAGAACCTCTATTGCGCTCCAGTGGGGGGAAGGCTGTCGAGATTCTTAACCAATTGGTTGTCAATTAAGGACGACCCATGGGTTCAGGGGGTTATTTCGGAAGGTCTAAAACTGTCCTTCAAGGAAAAACCTCCATTAACACGAAGTCCACGTTGGACTCCGCTTACGTCAAACCTTCAGAAGAGAGATTTGCTTCTATCAGAGGTGCAATCTCTGGAGAAGAATGCAATAGAGGTCGCAGAAAACCAGGAATCTCTTGGTTTCTACAGACAGCTGTTCCTGGTACCAAAACCAGACGGCTTGTTCTGTCCAGTTATAGATCTAAGCTGGATAAACAAGCTGATCGTTGCTCCAAAATTTTATATGGAGACCATTCAATCGGTAAGAGCGAGCATTCGAGTGAACGATTACGCTGCGAGCATAGATCTCAAGGATGCGTAGTTTCACGTTATGGTACATCCGGCATTCAGAAAGTACCTTTGCTTCGCTGTCCTAGGAGTCGTTTATCAGTTCTGAGCAATGTGCTTCGGTCTGAATCTAGCGCCCTGAGCCTTCACTCGAATAATGAACTCGGTAATGACTCATTCCCGAGCTCATTCATCTGCGGTAACGTCGGCCTACTTGGACGACATTCTTCAGAGGTATGACGACAGATTAACGCTTCAGAATGATGTTCAGAGTCTGCTTCAACTGCTCCGACGCCTTAGTTTCATAGTAAACGAAAAGAAGTTAGATCTAGTTCCATCCAAGTCGTTCATCCACTTGGGAATGAGCTTCGAGGCGCACAACAATCTGGTTCGTCTGCCGTTACCCAGAGCGAAATTAGTCAGTTTTTACACTTGCTTTTGTCTTCACTCAGATGTAGTAACAGCGAGAGAATTCATGCAACGGATCTTATTTCGATGGGGCGTCTACTCACTCATCCGCTCCAGATATTTTTAGTCCCCTACGGGAACCGTAAGGGGACTATAGGATTGCACTCCGTCCATCTGTCCATCCGTCCGTCCATCCATCTGTCTGTCTGTCTGTCTGTCTGTCTGTCTGTCTGTCTGTCTGTCTGTCTGTCTGTCTGTCTGTCTGTCTGTCTGTCTGTCTGTCTCTGTGTCTGTCTGTTTTTTATGTTACCACCTCTCCCTCCAACATGCTTTAAGCTACACCTTTCATATTTGGTACATGGATAAATGGTTCTGAGGGGATGATGCACGCTCAAAATTTTTTTTTCAAAATCCAAGATGGCAGAATGGCGTCCATTTTTGTTGGGTTTTTTAAGCTTTTTTTCTCTGCCACCCCTCCCACCAACATGGTTCAAGCTACACCTTTCATATTTGGTACATGGATAAATGGTTCTGAGGGGATGATGCACGCTCAAAATTTTTTTTTCAAAATCCAAGATGGCGGAATGGCGGCCATTTTTGTTGTGTTTTTTAAGCTTTTTTTTCTCTATTTTCATGTTACCACCCCTCCCACCAACATGGTTCAAGCTACACTTTGCATATTTGGCACATGGATAGAGGGTTGGGAGGGGATGATGCACGTTCAATATTTTTTCTTCAAAATCCAAGATGGCGGCATGGCGGCCATTTTTGTTGTGTTTTTTAAGCTTTTTTCTCTATTTTATGTTACCACCCCTCACTCCAACATGGTTCAAGCTACACTTTTTATATCTGGCACATGGATAGAGAGTTGTAATGGGATGTTGCACGTTCAATATTTTTTTTCCAAAATTCAAGATGGCGCCATGGCAACCATTTCTGTTGTGTTTTTTAAGCTTTTTTCTCTATTTTATGTTACCACTGCTCCCTCCAACATGGTTCAAGCTGCACTTTTCATATATGGTACATGGATAAAGGGGTTGTGAGGGGATTATGCACGCTCAATATTTTTTTTTCAAAATCTAACATCTGTCTGTCCGTCTGTCTGTCAGTTTTTATGTTACCACCTCTCCCTCTAATATGCTTCAAGCTACACCTTTCATATTTGGTACATGGATAAATGGTTCTGAGGGGATGATGCACAGTCAATATTTATTTTTCAAAATCCAGGGTTAGGTCACGGAGGGTTAGGGTTGGGGTTAGGGGTGGGGTTTTAGTTTTAGTAGCCCCTAAACCGAAAAATAGCTCCTAATCCTATTCGTTTGGCTAGGGTGGGGTTGGGTGAGGGGTGGGGTGGGGTGGCAGTTAGGGGTAGCCCCAGAGTAGGGCTTAAGGTTGGGGGGGTTAGGTCCAGGGGGTTGGTGGGGGTTAGGGTCTGGGGTGGGCGTTTAGGGTTTAGGGTCAGGGTGGGGTAGGGTTAGGGTTAGGGTGTGGTTTTGGGGTGGAGGGGTGGGGTTAGGGTTAAATATAAGTTCTAGGGTGGAGGGGGTGGGGTTCTGAGTAAAATAAGGTTTTGGACATACAAAATGTTTTTTTGGTAGCCCATAAACCCAAAATGTTGGAGCGTCCGTCTGTGCGTCCGTGTGTGAGTCCGTCCGAAAGTATTCATAACTTAAGTAAATTATTATTTTTTATAATATTTGTTGGTCATAGGTATGCCCACACTAGTTATTTTTTTTTTATTATTTTTTTTGTTTATTACTTGTTCACTTAGAAATTGTGTCCGTCCGAGCCAAATTTTGTCTGTTCAGCCTGTATCTCGGGTATCGAATGTTCTATTGTAATGAAATTTGCCTTGAACACTGCTTATGGTATAGCCTTTAAAAAAAAGGATTCAACGATATTTCTCACATTCTCCTTTTTAGAGTTATCCCCCTTTTTTGACTTAGAAATTGTAGGAAATAGACATTATTTGTCTGTTCAGCCTGTATCTCAGGTATGGGTTATCGGATTTTGGTGAAATATGGCATGCAGTTTGCCTATGACAAAGGCTTCTGCCTCATTGCATAAAACTTCCAAACACCAAACAATTTACCATACCTTTTGACTTAGAAATTGTTGAAAACTTTCGAAGAAAATGGGAGGGGGGGGGGGGAGGGCATACTGGATTGGGGTTATCAGATTTCAGTGAAATATGGCATGCAGTTTGCCTATAACAAAGGCTTCTGCCTCATTGCATAAAACTTCCAAACACCAAACAATTTACCATGCCTTTTGACTTTGTTGGAAATTGTTGAAAACTTTTGAAGAAAATGGAAGGGTATATTGGATTGCGTCCATCCATCTGTTCATCCGTCCATCAGTCCGTACGAGAATATTCATAAATGATATTTGTTAGTCATAGGTATGCCCACACTAGGCGGTACACCACGTGGGGGTATGCACCGGACGAAAGTCCAGCTTTTGTTGGCCTTTCTTTAAAGAATTAATATAATGGGTTATACTGGATGTTAATAGAGATCATTGATGTTATTGTGCTCAATTACGGACTGGTAATGTGTCTTTCTTATTTTGTATAAACAAAAAAGATACATGTAAATCCTGTTTCTCCTTTTCTGTTTACATGTAATTGAGCCTACTAGATTTTCCCTTATGTCCTGGCCCTCTAGCCTTTTTTCTATTCAGCTAAGTCTGGGTTATTGGTACAGTATAAAAATGTTAAAAAATTTATAGTAATTTATATATTTTTTATACTTACCAATGACCCAGACGGGGATGGCCCTCCCATGAGTTGGGAACTCATACCTCCCCACTGATTACATAACACTTACCAGGCACTGGTTGTAAGAATGAAGATTTGGCGCCAGTGGACAAAAGTATGGAGGACCATATAGGACATAGAATTTTTGGATTTTGATGCAAATTTGGGGGATTGGGGGGGGGGGGGGGGGCAAAAATTTGTGTTTGGCCCTGAAATTTTAAGTGTTAGCACCAGCTAAGCCTGGGTCATTGGTAAGTATAAAAAATATATAAATTACTGTAAATTTTTTAACTTTTATTACTCTAGGGACACACAGAAGGAGAGCTATGGGGATTAGCTGTTCATCCTAATAACACTATCATTGCCACTGTCAGTGATGACAAAACAGTAAGACTGTGGGACATAGAAACAGATCATCGATTGGTAAATTACAAACAATTAAAACAAGCTGGCAAATGCTGCTCGTTTTCACCAGATGGAAAGGCATTAGCAGTTGGTCTTAAAGATGGTAAGTAACAATAATAAAATCCATTGAAGTGAAGCCCACATAATTGGATATATCTGGATTGAATATCCCTGTTAATTGTGTATAACTTTCAAATGCCAAACCATTTACCATACCTTCATTGCAAATTTGACCTATCAATTGCATAAAGAGTATACAGTAAACTTCTATGAATTAAATAAAAAAAATCCTGTAATCTGTCAAGAAATTACCTCGATAATCACGGAATTCCCCTAGTTTATAGACCTATTTGGTCTCAGTGCATCCAGTATAGACTTCTAATCTATTATATCTTGTTTGACAGAGCTCAGCAAGCTCTGTCAAACAAGATATAATAGATTATAAATACTTGGTTTATCTCTAAAATACAAGTAAATGACCAAATCACTGTTAATTGAATATGTCTGTTAATTAAATATTTTTCACTTACAGAGTGACTATTCAATTAATAGGGTTCCACATCATTTCTGTTGGCATTTTCCCGAGTGTTAACTATGTTTGATATAGTCTGCGGTTGTCTTGGATAATTTATTTCATCATCTTCTCTATCCATGTTTTATTCCCCACAGTCTGTGTATTCACCATTGATCTCCATCCAGCAGGACTGCTCGAAGGTGAGCATTAAGTGTCCTAACTTACATGACCCTCCTACCTGAAAAAGCATCATGTTAACCAATGTGTAGCTCCTCCCCTAAAGGACATTTGACTTTTCTGCTGTGAATGTGATGTTCCCTGGAGCCCTAGCATGCAAACTGGTAATAATTTATCAAATATTTAGAATCAGCACTTGTTTTTGGTTGATAATAACAAAAGTATCAGTAAATTTTCAAACTGCCTTGTTATGGAAAATGTATACATATTCACTTTAGTTTCTCACCATTGCCAAACCATATTCTTTAACGCTTTGAGATTTAATTATCCTAACGTTCAAACGTCACTGGGAATTCAGTTTCATCAACGTTTTTCAAAATGCGACGTCAAACATCGGAAAGTACAAATAAGATATTTTTCACATTTGTGATTATCTGGTTGAGGGCTAGATTATTTTTGGTGGTCTTAATTTGTTATCCAAAATTTGTTTTATTACAAATTATTGGAGAGTGCCCACGGGCACTCTCCAATAATTTGTAATAAAACAAATTTATATAAACGAAATATTATTTGTGTTTCACTGAATATGAAATATAAGCAAGGAAAGTGTTGGCTTTTGCTCTGGTATCCTCATTTTTTTGAAAGCCCTGATAGTGGCTTCTAAAACTCAACCTGTTAAGAAGTCTTAACAGCAGAATTATATTAGTATTTTAAGCTGCGATATCATTTGGCCAAATGGTTGTCACTGAGCACTATTCGGGAGAAAATAGGAACTGAGGTTAAAACTTTAGAAAATCAAAAAATAGTAACAAAACGAATGACCACAAAGTATCAACACGCTTTCATACATCATAAGACTACAAAAGTATCACAGGGTTAAAAGGCAGTCTGAACCCAAGGCATCAGTGAACTGACTAAACCGAAGAAATATTGTTATTGATATGCATTATCCTTTTTAACAAATAATCTCGCTATTAATTGATATTTTTCTGCTGCAGGAAGTTTTGTTGTTGTCAATACAGAGACAATGGAAGATATCATATCCATGCATCACAGGAAAGAGGCCATCTCAGATATCAAGTTCACTCCAGGTACTAAAAACTGATATATCTGTTGCTGGAGTTCATACAATGATATTTCAGTGTCAAGACAAATCTTTTTTCTATTCATGTTAACCAAAATAACAGTATACCCTAATTTTAGAAGAGGCACTATGTATATTATGCCTGATATTTAAAATCAGATAACATCAACATTTGAAGTGACTATCCATGTTTCCTTTAAGAACTATTGACAAGAATGCCATAAAATATTAATACATGAAAGCAGTAAACATAAAAAAGTATGAATTTTTGGCAGATGATTTTTGGCATTTTTTCTTAAAGTTATACCATCTGTGAAAGAAAAAATGTTTCCATTCACACAATGTAACTTTTTGATATATGTGTTTAAGCCCTGGATATCTTATTTTTAACCTTGAGCATAAGCCATAGGGTAAATCTGTACATACATGATTTAAATATCTAAATATCACACAGGTTGGTTTCCAAGTTCTTCAGCTCATTGAAGTGGCACATTAACAGAACAATTGTCACCTTAAAATAATCAGGGCTACATAACTGTAACAAAAACATTATTAGTCACTCCACTTGTTCTTTACATCCATCCATTCTTTTCACAGTAACTAATGTATGTATCCAGATGAACTCCTCCATGAATAAGTAGACTGTTAAGGTGTCCTGTGACAAGAGTCCTCTGTGCTCTGTCAAACATAATTGAAATGATTACATTAATCGTTCTTTTTTTAGGATGTATTGATGATAAATTATTATGTTGGGTGTTAAGTATTACCTATTTCTGGTCTTACTACATTCATATATTTTTATACTTATAACCAATGGCACAGACTTAGTTGGTGCAAACTCGATATTATCAAGGGCCAAACACAAATTTTGAATCCCCCAATCCCCAAAATTTGCATACAAAGCCAAAAATTAAAAGTCCTATCTGGCCCTCCATACTTTTACCATCTGCGCATGCCCACCAGCCAGGAAGAGACTGGAATTGGTGCAAACATCATTCTTTGTTTGGCCCTAAAGTCAGTAATAATGTCTGATATCTGTGCTTTAAAATCTCCTTTTTCGAGGATGCCAGACACAAATCAATGCAAGAATTGGTGGATTCAAGTCTGTAAATGAATGATGGAAGAAACAATGTGGTTTCAAACGTTCAGGGCTGTAACTTTATAATAATTATAAAAATTATTTCATGTTTCCCATTTTCAGGACGCCTGACGTCATCTTTCTTGCTATTGATTAATCCCCTGTTTGTTAAGTGTTCCTTCCCTATCCTTCCATGAACCCCTCCTGTTCAACTCTAAGCTTTTTGGCTGTTTTTTATTGAAATTTTTTATTAAATTTCTTGGGACTTGAACGTGTATTACAGAATGTTTATTCTGTCTTTCCCCATTGTTACATACTCACCCTAGGGTTGTTGAGTCGTTTTGGTCTTGCATCTTCTATCCGATGTATTTTTTCTTTGTATGAAGATCTAGCTTTGCATCTGTTAGCATTTAAATTGGTTACTGACTTTGGGCCTTTTTGTGTGCCTGATGTCTTGTTTCCGTTTTTTTCCTTTGACGTTGTTTACATTGCCAACATCCTCAAATATATGTAGTATTTTATATTATTTTACTGTAGAATTACTGTAGGATACATTGATTATTATTCCGGTAGTGTAGCTCATAAAATTTGGGTTTTGTCGACACTTAGGCTCTATCGGGATGCCCTGGGGCTCATAATGTTCCCTTTGGGAACTTAGGCATTTTCTCCAAAAAAAATTTGAAATTTTTTTTATAATTTTTTCAAATTTAATTTTGATTGCTATTATTCATGTATCTTTATCATATATTTTTGTTGTGGAGTTTGTAGGAGTGCTATTAACTTTGTCTTTTGATTGTAATTATCAAAGCTTACTGCTCTAAATGCAAGGCAAGGAATTTTTCCTTGGATTTACATGCTTGTTGCCTTGCCTGTAGTCGATGCACTCCTATGGATTCTTGTCCTACTTGTGTACAGTCGGATGACAGACGTTGGAGACAGGTGTTGCAGTACGTCATTGTCGTTGAGGTTCCTGTTTCAGGGCTCTCACCACAAAATAATTTGAGTTTTTCAGTTTCTTTTTCAGAGGAACAAGAACATGGTGATTGTATTGTGACACCCATCCAAGTGTGCTACTGTCATCACGCTCTGATGAGCAAATAGAGCTAGCTACAAGGTGTTTATGAATATTAAGCAAGGGATAAGGCCTCTAGTTAGTGTTCTTAATCCTTTGTAAGCAGCTAGCTTGACCGGTGAAGAGCTTGCTCCATTTGTGGGAGCCGTGACACCGGGAAAGTCTTGAGGTCGAGGGAAGTGTAGATTTGGGTAGAGCGAGCACCTCAAAAACTAAAGCTCACCCAGCGACGACAGAAATAGAGAGGTGGCCTGCAAGTTTCTCTTAGGGAGGCTCGGCGAGGTCTGATAGGCTGCGATCGGAAGAGCCCACTCTCTTACCTAGCAACATTTGAGAAACTTGCTTGTGTGGGAGCTAACGTCCACACTCACTGCTCAAGACGCTCCTAAATTGCAGCCGGCGTCGGCTACAGTTACAGCTTCTTCCTCAGGCAGATATAGCACATACAACCACATACTGGCTACCTGACTTCGGATGTCCAGGCATCCGCCAGATGAAGTATCCAGGCTTCGCCCGTGAAGTCGGCCCATCCAGTAGCTAGTGATCTGAGGCTTCAATCATTGGGACATTCAGAGTAGAGATCTACGTCCGGATCTTTGTCCCAGGAGCAGCAAGCGGTGTAAATACAGAAGACCGCTGCTCCTCAAGCCTCGGTAATGGACTTGCTGTCGCAGATTATGCAGCTAATCACAGCATCTGAGCAAGTGCAAGAGCAGCCTTCCGCAGACTCTGGTGGTGAGCTGTCGGATGGTGCTGGGTCGGTCCAGTCATCTGCACACGCAGATGCGATGAACCAAACATCACAGCTGAATCGGTCGGATGGAGAAAGGGACAAGGAAGAGGATTACCCTTCCCTTTCGGAACAGCACATGGTAGCGATGAATTTAAGTCATCAATAGTATCCCGACTTTGTTCCACCTGATCAGCAAGCTGCGACTACTAGAGAGAAACCGCTGTCGTCTCTGGATGCAGATTCCGTGCGGAGGAAAGAGGATGTTCTTTTCTTCCCGAAACAATCTCGACAGGTGTCGGATGCCTTTACCCATGTTAAGAACGCTATATTCAACCTCTCTAGTGCTAAGAGGAAGACGGTTTCTTATCGACATCTTCAATAAATATACCGTTCCTTGGACCACTTTCATTTAAAACGGTTGGAGAAGATGTCCAGAGAGCTTCTCTCCGTTTAGATGAGCTGGCCGGTGATTTAGATTTGTCCCTACATGCTTCATTCAATATACGCTCGGAAGTGATGGAATGTGCTATTTCATCCAATAGAGTGAATCTGGAGGCGATGTCCTACGCAGATCACCTCACCAGAGTTATGGTGCAACATCTTAATAGGAAGGAGTTTGAGGACATTTGTTCCTCACTTAGAGTTCATTCCAGGGCAGTCATGTATGCCACGTACAACTCTGCCCTGATGGTGGCAAATTTGGAATTAATCAGACGTGATGCTGCCCTTGCTTCATCAGCATTTATAGATGACAAGGTGAAAAGCTGTCTACGAGTCGCTCCAGTCTCCGGAATACTCTATTTGATGACAAGCTTTTGTTAGTCTATGCATAGGCTACACAGAAAGCTTCCAGTGCACTGCTACTGAAGTCTGCGTCTCAACAACACACTTCAGCAGACCAGGGTAAGCAATGTCGTTCCACTTCAAAATCAACTAAAGGGAACTCCTTGCAAGGGTACAAGGAACTCTCTTATATTTACTCCGGAGGTCGTCAGTATAGCGACTCGGGAAAGGGGCGCAGGTCTGATCCAGACTATAGGTCAAACGCCCCTAAGCTGACGGGACAAGGTTCTTCGCGCGGAGGACGCCAGTTGGAGGAAGGTTATCAAACTTCACGAGAAACTGGATAGAAGTCACGAAAGATCAGTGGGTGAGAAGTGTAGTCTCGGAAGTCCTATGGCTATCATTCCAAGCAAAACCCCCACTTACAAGATGTCTGCATTTGACAAATCTTCCAGCGGATCCTTTCAAAAGAGAGTCTCTCCTTGCAGAGGTACAGTCTCTCTTTTTAAAGGAAGCAATAGAGGTCATCAAGAAAGACTTCTGTTGCTTTCCACTAAGCGGAACCTGCAAAAAGTGGATGAAAATTACGGAAGATAAGTGGATGAGAATGTAGTCTCAGCAGGCCTGCGGCTGTCAGTCCGAGCAAAGCTCCACTTACAAGAAGAACGTGTTGGAAAAATCTTCCAAGAGTGTCTCTCCTTGTGGAGGTAGGTACAGGCTCTCCTATTGAAGAAAAAAAAATAGAGGTCATCGAAATATTCTCCTGGTTTTTTCAAGTCACCTGTTTCTCGTCCCGAAGCCAGATGGAAAGTGCATAGATAGGCTGAGACAGCTGTCTTGTTTGGAATAAAGCCGTTAGAGGGAATAAGTACGTCTTTTTCCCTCTAGGTTTTGTATTCCTTGGCGGCAAAACACTTAATGCCATTGTGGACTCCATAGTAGCCTTATGTACTTTTACAGCGGTCCTTTCTTATATTAGCAGCTAGTGTTGTAAGTCTCCATTTAGTGAGCTTTCAAAGGCCACAAGTGACACAGATATGTCTTCACGTAGACGAAGACTCATAACTGCATAGCTACCTTGAGATTACTGTCCCTTTGGGAATCACATCTGTTAGTATAGCGGCTCATTCCCTACCTTGCACGATGATGGTTGTAAGTCTCCGTTTAGTGAGCTGTCAAGGTCGCTAATTACACCGAGATATCTGTATTCACAGAGAGGAAGACTTCTAAGATACATTAGCTAGGCTCTGACCGCTGTCTTTTGGGAATAAAACCGATAAAGTGCCTTTCGGTTTGTTTTCCTAGGTGTCATAGACTTGAGTCTTATTGTTTACACCATAGTAGCCTAGCTAGAATCATGAGCGATGTTTTTTCAGTAATTATGCAGTGACATAATTGAATTTATTATCTCTTGGAACTACTGTCTCTTTGGGAATTTAGGGCTGTTAAAATAGCGACTCTTTATTCCTTACCTTGCATGCCAATAGTTGTAAGTCTCTGTTCAGTGAGCCTTCAAGGTTACAACTTACACAGAAATATCTGTCTTCATGGAGATGAAGACTTATAAGCTACTGCAAGCATTGTAAGTCTCCTTAGTGGGCTTCTAAGACTGCAGCTATCAGTCTTTTTATTGTTTTCACATATAGGAAGACCTTTAGCTGCTTCAGCTGGGCTGAGTTTATTGTCCTATCGGACATGATACCGTCTGTTAGAGGAGCTTATTCTCTTCCTTCTGGTATGGTTTGGTGTTAGTTACATGAGGCGATAAGCTGTATTGCTGACGCCATATTTACCTAGTGTGATTAATGAGCATTTCTTCACACGCCTATACTTGACTCCTTCTCAGGAACATATTTCCTGATATCAGACCGAACGTAAGGAGTTCATCTAGATTTTTATGATCGGGTGTCGGAACATTGTTTTCGTCTCCCTTTTCATTTCTGTCTAATCTATTACTGTGGATTATATTTCCACCTTAGAGACTGGATATTATGTCAATATGGTGTATTATTGTTATCATGTCCCTCTCCGTCCTTAGTGGCAGTATGGAGTCGATCAGATATGAGAGAGTCCTGTGGTTCCTATCCTATTTGATAACTAACGCAAGAGAGATTCAAGTAATGTGAGTGAGGGGGGATCGATAGGAATTATTTGTCGAACGTAGTTTTCTTCCCATGAGCCTCATATGCACAAGTATATGCATGCCTTTCATGGCTCCTTGACTGGGTCATGTTCTAACGGAGATCTCATGGGCACATCCACTATTTAGTTGGTTTGTTTCCTGCAGTTGTTCGTTTATAAGTCATATACGAGCATATGATTCCATTCAGTTCCTGGTTACACTTGTATCACTCGGTCATACCGTGGATACAGGCTGTATTCAGATGAGTACATGCAAGATTTCATCTTTCTCCGAACAGTCATTGGTTGTTACGGACCTAGGAAACAATGATTTATTTCAGGGACAGTCCGTGATGAGTCTGTTAATCATAGCTCGTTCCATGTTCTATATCCAGGTTTCTATGAGATACGGTACCCATTCTCGTATATTCGCATGGTGCAGTTGGAGTTTTATTATTGGAATTAATTGTACACCTCAACGGGGTTGCCTATTGGTTGCCTTAGAAGCATGTTTGCTCTTCAGATACTTTCCATTGGAATTCAGTTTGACAAGTGTATAGTTGTACATGTTATATCACCGGTTTTCGACCTTTCTATGTATTCCTACTCCAGTGTATGTTAGAAGCGTGCGCTGTTAATTACCAGGATCGCCACGATAGCCTTAGCTTCTGAAGTGGCATTAAGCACCAATAATTTATAATAATTAATAACTGGGTGCCTTTTGGCCGAATATCTATTGATTATTTGGTACCACTTTTAACTGATTCCAGAGCTCTCCCCTCTTTGTTTTGAAGAATATTCCTTCATAAAAAGGGTGGGGGATTTTTCTTCTCTTCAGCTTCATAAGTGTGTAATTATGAGTGAAGTTGTTTTGTCTGTAGATTATTACTGATCCTAGATACATCTTGTTTATTATTTATATTTGGCGTGTATTTGTGGGGGTTAGTCTGTCACTCTTGAATATGCCATCCTAATTTAAGGGGCTCAGTCCAGACTAGCCTTAAAATTGGGGGCTCGTTACACCCAATTAGCATAATCATTCATGCTGAGATTACGGAATTACTTGGATATGGCTCCTTATTTATATGTCTTCTCTATTATTGTATAGAGAGACATACATGTAATTCATTTTAAATTTACTCTCCTTTCCAGACATGTTAACCTCCAGAATAATTTTTCAGGGAACCTGAGGGTGATTTTCAGGGAAATGGGATGGATTTCAGGGAAAAGTTCTGGCGGGGGCAAAATAAAAGAAAAAACTTGTGAATATTTTTATACTGTACCAATGACCCAGACATAGCTGGTGCTAACTCTTAAAATTCTAGGGCCAAACACAAATTTTGCCCCCCAATCCCCAAAATTTGCATCTAAAACCAAAAGAAATCATGTCCTGAAGGTCCTCCATACTTTGCCCTCACTGCGCATGCGCAGTGTCAAGGACGTCCCGAAATTGGCGCCAATTATCATTCTTTGTTTGGCCTTTCATCAGTTCACATCTGACTGATATTTGTGCTTGTAAATCTCAGTTTAAATGATGCCAGACACATAAATATTAGAGAAATGGTGGATCTAAAGTGGATATAGAAGGAGGAGAGGAAAAATGAGTGACAGAAAATATTCAGGGCTGTAACTTAAATTTTTTTAATGAAATTATGTTAAGTTGCCTATTTTCGAGGCATGGGCCTGTTGTTGTCATTCTTGCTATTAAGTTTCACTGCTTGTTCAGTGTTTCCTCTCTCCTTTTCCTTTAAGTCCCCCCTTGCTATTCTCCCATGCTTTTGGCATATTTTTGAGTAATATTATTACTAAAATTTCTTGGGAGATTTAGCTGGGTAACAGAATGAATTCTGTTCTTTTCCCCATATTTACGTTCTCACCCGTGGGTGTTTAGGCGTAGTGTTCTGCATCTACCATCTGATGTTCTGCAGTTTCTTCCCTGGAAGTCTCTGTTTTGCATCAGATAGTGTATTATTGGTAACTGATTTCGGGCCAGGGTTATCAGTGCCTGGAGTCATGTTTCTGGTGTTTATACACTTCTTGTTTACATTGGCATCAGTCTCTGTGGAGGGGGATTTTTTGTCTTTGTACTAGTTTAATCATTACAAGATACATTATTATTATGCGTAAGTGTTGCATTAATTTTTTAAAATATTTTAAAAATTTTTGTCCACACTTAGGCTTGGGATCCATTGGGGCTCAATGTTACTTTTCAGAAACTTGGGCTTTGCTGAAAAAATATTTTTTCAAAATTTTTTTTTGATTTCAATTATTTTTTCTATGTTAATGGATCATGTTATTATGTATCTTTGTTTTCAGGGGTTCGTGCGAGTACTAGGACTTTTTGTATTCTTTTCACAATGAAAGGATATTGTTCAAATTGTAATAAGAGGAAATCTTCCTCTGACTTTCATGATCATTGTATTAATTGTAGTCAGTGTACTCGCACTAACTCCTGTTCAGTATGTGTATATTGGGATGACAAACATTGGAAACGTGTGTCACGGTATGTTGTTAGTGGGGAAAGGGCCATGCCGGTCCTTTCTCTGCAGGGTCACTCTAGTTTATCAATCTCTATTTCAGAGGAACAAGAACAGGGTGATGTTTCCGTGATGTCTTCCAAAAGTGTGCCTCCGTCGTCACAATTAAATGAAGAGCTAGCGGCAAAAGTGCTCATGGAGATACGTCAATTGCCTAAGAGGTCCCAAGTAGGATCGACGGCGTTGACGTCCGCTAGCTCGCCCGCCCGGTGTAGCGTCCATTTATCGAATGGTTCGGCAGCCGGGTTCAATCGTTGCGGTCCAGGAAGGAGATTTGGGTGATGCGAGCACTATAAATATACAAGGTGCACACCCAGTGACGGCGGATCAGAGGAGAGAACGGAGGAAGCCTAGTAGTCCGGTTCCTAGCTCGTCCAGGTCCATCCGGGCTGCGAGCAAGAGAGGCCCCTTTCTCGTACAACAACATCTGGGACCAGATGTTGTGGTACAAAATGTTTCGCATTAGGAGCATACGTCCGCCGCTCAGGACGCTCCGTTATGTAGACAGTCCGGAGAGACTGTTCAAAAGGCTTCCTCATCCTCTCAGCAGCGCACACGACCGCACCTTGGCTACGTGACCACAGATATCCAGCCAGCTTCGCCAATCAGGGATTCCATGGCGACCAGGTCACGCCATCCGGTAGCCAGGGACAAGAGGCCTGTAGACTCCGGACGTTCACATAAGAGAAGTATGCAGGAGTCAGTGTACACGGAGCTTCCAGCGGCTAAGCAGCGTAAGACCGCTACTCCACAGGCCTCAGTGACGGAAGTGCTATCCCAAATAGCACAAATTATCGCAGCATCCCAGCAAACGACAGAATCTCTGTCGGATCAAGAATTATCCGACGACGCTGGGTCGGTACGCTCCGCCGAAGCATCAGGTACGGACGACCGAGAACATCATGGGGTCCGACAGGATAGCGAAAGGGATTCCGAGGATTTGGAGCTATCCCTTTCGGAACAACATAAAGCCGCCGTAGATTTCATCCGGCATTACCTTCCACAAGTTGTTCCGTCGGGCCAAACTGCTGCGATGCCGGATAAGAGACTGATAGCGTCATTGGACACAGAATTCTTTGATCGGTTCAGAGACATCGTCCCTAAGTTTCCGACACAGTCCAATAATGTCACAAGAACATTCAAATTATTGAACGACGCTATCTATAAGCTTGCTACCAAAACAGGCAAGGCTGGTTTCTTGTCTGCTAATGCTCTCAATCTGCCTTTCATCAATTCAAGGAATAAATTTGAAATGGCAGGACAGGGTATACCAAGAGTTCCTCTGCGTCTAGACGACGAGGCGGAAGACTTGGAATTGTCTTTACCGTCGTCTATGTCTATTCCAACCGCGACGTTGGAAATGACAATAATGTCTAACAGAGCAAGCTTAGACGCTTTATCGTACGCAGACCACCTTACTAAGGCATTATCATTGCGTCTTCAAGGGAAAGAATTCCAGGATATACAATCCTCATTAAGACTTCTTTCAAGGGCAGTAGCTTATTCCACGTATAACTCCGCCCTTTCAGTGGCAAACCTGGAGTTGGTTAGACGTGACGCAGCCCTAGCTACATCCACGCGCGTGGATAGTAAGGTGAAGAACTCTCTCAGAGTCGCTTCGGTCTCCGGAGAGCTTCTCTTCGACGGCAAGCTTTCAGCAATCTATGATAAGATAACCAAGAAAGCTTCGGATTTTCTGCTTTTTAAATCCGCTTCCAAAAAGTCGGATACAGCAGATAAGAGTAAGACAGGCACTTCTGGGACAAGTACGCCCAAGAGAAGTTCCTATAGAGGTTCTTATACGTCCTCTAGGTCTTATTCTAGAGACCGTCAAGGCAGCGACTCACGTACGGGATGTTTTTCGGGCCGAGACAACCGGTCTGACGTCCCGAGGTCGACGGGACGAGGTGCGGGTCGTGGAGGACGTAGTTTCTCCTTCCGCAGGCCTCGCAGGTCCAGGAGGTGATGGTTTGAACCTCTATCGTGTTCCGGTGGGCGGAAGATTATCGAGTTTTACAAACGAGTGGGCGTCGATTATGGACGACCCCTGGGTCCGAGAGGTAATTTCGGAAGGGCTAAGAATATCCTTCAAACGAAAGCCTCCATTAACTCGAAGTCCAAAATGGACTCAGCTTCCGTCAAATCCGCAGAAAAGAGATGCTCTTTTATCGGAAGTACAGTCTCTTCTGATGAAGAACGCGGTAGAGGTCGTAGAAGACCAGGAATCACCGGGTTTCTACAGCTATCTGTTTCTGGTTCCGAAACCAGACGGCTCGTTCCGTCCAGTCATAGATCTGAGCTGGATAAACAAGCTGATCGTCGCTCCGAAGTTCTATATGGAGACGATTTGATCGGTCAGAGCGAGTATTCGGGTGAACGTCTATGCTTCAAGCATAGATCTCAAAGACGCGTACTTTCACGTCATGGTACATCCGACATTCAGAAAGTATCTACGCTTCGCAGTCCTAGGAGTTGTATATCAATTCCGGGCGATGTGCTTCGGTTTGAACCTAGCGCCCTGGGCTTTCACTCGAATAATGAACTTGGTAATGATACATTTCCGAGCTCATTCGTCTGTGGTAACGTCGGCCTACCTGGACGACATTCTTCAGAGGTACAGCAATGAGTTAACGCTTCAGAACGATGTGCAGAATCTGTTTCTATTACTCCGACGTCTCGATTTTATTAAAAACGAGAAGTCGGATCTGGTGCCGTCCAAGTCATTCAATCATCTGGGAATGAGCTTCGAGACGCACAACAATCTCGTTCGTCTGCCGTTAACCAGAGCGAAATTAGTCAGTTGTTACGCTCGCTATTGTCTTCACTCAGACAAAGTCACAGCGAGGGAGTTCATGAGACTGATAGGTCTGTGCGGAACCGCTGCGGATCTCATTCTGATGGGGCGGTTGCGCACTCGTCCTCTCCAAATTTTCTTGACTCAGAATTGGAGTGTAAAGATTCATTCGCTCGATATAGACGTTCTCTTGTCAAATCAAGTGAAACAAGAGATTCAGACTTGGGCAAACATTCAGTGGTTGACTCAGGGAGTTCCACTGCAGTTGCCGGATCCGGGTTTTACGATTATGACGGATGCCAGTCAAACAGGTTGGGGTGCAACATTGATCCCAACGGATTCGAAGTGCCAGGGTCTTTGGGATCCGCAGTTTCTAAGCAAGCACATAAACATCAAGGAAATGATGTCAATTTGGCTTGCATTACGTCATTGGATGAACATTATTCAGAAAGCACATGTCCAAATCCTGTCCGACAATACGACAGTAGTGGCGTATATCCGGAACCAGGGAGGCACTCATTCCGTTCCGTTATTCAATTTAACGGAAAGAATCCTTCTGTTTGTTCTAGAACACCAAGTTCTACTTTCGGTCCGTCATATTCCAGGTCGTCTGAATGTATTAGCAGACTCCCTTTCACGGAAGGGTCGCTTGTTGCCGTCAGAATGGACTCTCAACAAACAGGTATTCAATCAGATTTGCTACCAATGGGAACGGCCAATGATAGACTTATTTGCGACACAACTCAACAATCAGTTGCAGACGTATGTGTCACCATGTCCGGATCCCCGAGCATATGCAGTAGACGCTCTATCGATCTCGTGGGACGGAATGATAGGATATGCGTATCCTCCAGTGCCGTTAATTCAGCAAATATTGCTAAAGATAAAACAATCTCAATGCAAAATTCTGTTGGTAGCATCTCTGTCTCCACAGAGACCGTGGGTAAATCTACCCAGGTGTCTGCTGTGGGACTTACCGCGAAAACTTCCTCCACGTGAGGATCTTCTTTCGCAGGGGAAGTCGCGTCAACTTCATCACAACCCGCAAGGTCTCAACCTTCACGTATTTCCATTGTGCGGTCCTTCTTGCACGGCAAGCATTTTACAGGACGAGCAGTGGACGCGATTTCTAACTGTAGGAGGACCTCCTCTTCGCTAAACTATGCGGCTAAGTGGAAGGTCTTTTGTCGTTGGTGTAGGGATCATTCTGTTGATATTTTTGATCCCTCCATACCAGACATTGCAAACTTTCTAGTATACTTGTTTGACGAGATCAAACTGCAGCCTGTTACTATTAAAGGTTATAGGTCTATGTTATCTGATACCTATGTACACCATGATAGTTTACAAATTGGATCTAATGTCTCTTTACCTAAATTAGTTAGAAACTTCTCGATAAATAGACCCAGTACTCTTAGATTAATTCCTAAATGGAATTTAGCTTGGGTTCTTCTTAAACTGAAAGAAAAGCCATTTGAGCCTGTTGGGACAGTAGATTTCAAATTCTTGTCTTATAAGACAGCATTTCTCTTAGCTTTCTCTTCTGCTAGAAGAGTCAGTGAGCTTCATGCACTATCGGTGGACGATTCTCACTATCGTAGTGTCGGGAACACTATTACCTTTACTACTAATGTTGGATTTTTAGCTAAGAATCAGGCTCCTAACTAATATCCGGAACCTATTGTTATTAAGGCCCTTCCGTCTTCAGACGGGCGTAGGCCTCTACTCTGTCCTGTTAGAGCTTTACGTATTTATAAACAAAGATCTCAGTTTATCAGAAAGGGACGAAAACGCTTCTTTCTGTCTCTGATGCCTAATAGAAAGGACATTTCGGTCCATTCTATTGCTAGATGGATTCAATTAACTATCCGTACTGCTTATGATAATCTACCTTCAACTCAGCAGTCTGTGCTTAAGATTTCGGCTCATGAAGTAAGAGCTCTTTCTACATCTTGGGCTTACGCAAAGAGTGTTGCTATTACAGATTTAATGAAGGCTGCATATTGGTCTCAGCCATCCACATTCACGAATTTTTATCTCAGAAATATTGAGTCCATTTCTGGAGACCTGCATTGTTTAGGTCCGTTATCTGTTGCTCAGAATGTCGTCCACTAAACAGTTGCAACTATAGTTATGCAGGCTTTCTGTTCCGGCAGTGACTCCGTCCTGCTGCCCTCTTCGCTCTGGGCTATTTGACCAAGGGGAAGGGGGGGGGGGGGGGAGGGTGTTCCCTTAGGTCACCTGCTTTATAGTGAAAAGCAAGGGGATTCCTCCTCCGGAGTCAGTAATTCTGAGTCGTTACCAGGATGGTTTTAAAGTGTAATATTAATGTTAAAAACTCATTCATGTCATATTTTTAAAGTGTAGCTTGGTGTGAAGCATTTGTATATGTCACGTGTCAAACGGGCGTTAATATACAATCCTCGGACACTTTTAAGAGAATATAAAGAGTCTCAATTCTCTGGACTAACTTTATTTATTGGCTTACTTTAAAAATAATTAGTATGAGGGGTTATACTGGATGTTAATAGAGAACATGAATGTTATTATGCTCAATTATGGAGGGTGTTGTGTCTTTCTAATTTATCATAAAATAAGAAAGATACATGTAAAGCCTAATACTCCTTTTCTCCTCGAGGGGTTGACTCTATTTATATAGTTGAGCTTATTGGATTTTCCTCTATGTCCTAGGCCCTCCAGCCTTTTTACTATTGAGCTATGTCTGTGTCATTGGTACAGTATAAAAATGTTAAAAAATTTATAGTAATTTATATATTTTTTATACTTACCAATGACCCAGACGGGGATGGCCCTCCCAGGAGTTGGGAACTCATACCTCCCCGCTGAGTACATAGCGCTGACCAGGCACTGCTTGTAAGAATGATAATTGGCGCCAATTTCGGGACGTCCTTGACACTGCGCATGCGCAGTTAGGGCAAAGTATGGAGGACCTTCAGGACATGATTTCTTTTGGTTTTAGATGCAAATTTTGGGGATTGGGGGGCAAAATTTGTGTTTGGCCCTAGAATTTTAAGAGTTAGCACCAGCTATGTCTGGGTCATTGGTAAGTATAAAAAATATATAAATTACTATAAATTTTTTAACTTTCAGCTCACGGACCACTATTAACACGAGGTTATATCCAGAACTAGTTGTCAACTATGCTGATGCATTTATGCTATGTTAAAAAATCATAAAATAACTGTTGATTTGACCCCCCCCCCCCCAGATCCTCTTCTTCAAGAGCCCCCTCCCCCCACCACCACCCACCCACACTGTCCCACAGAGCACATCCACCTGTGGTTTGCTCTTATCAAAGTCTACTTAGCTAATAATTTCCCAAATCTGAAAATGTTAACAGGAAAAGATGTCCTGATATTCAGTTACTTCAAGAACATTAGTTCTCAGAAAATATCTTTAGCAAACTTCATGCATGTGGGACACTTGTGCCCTACAGAAAACTTTTCTTTTCATCATTGAAGCATTTTTGTTTAATTCATTCGAAATTTTCTGGTCACAGATGGCCAACAGTTAACAGTTATGTAGTCAGCACAACAGAATAGATGTGGTGTTAGAAAAAAAGTCCATTGTGTTTAAATATGCTGTCATAATTTTTCGGCATCCGAAGCAACTTTAACCTACTTTTAAGCTGTGCTAAATAGTTGTTGTTCACGTTTTGATTTTGGAAAAGGGATGAGAATTAAAGCTATTCTATGAAGGAATAAATAAATATATATTATTTAATTCCTTTTCATATATTTTAATTTCCAAAAACTGCATTTAAATGAAGGTGGAGTTTTCAATTTTTTGAAAGTAAGTCACCTATTTTCACTTCGACACTCGCAGATTTATCACGAATCTCTGAAGAAAACCCCCAGAAATAAACATGGACACAGTTGAAATAAAGATCATAAAATAGCCTTTTCTAAATAAACTTAAATACATATTTTACTGCTTAGTGAGTTTTTACCAGAGTTTGAAATGCATGTGATTTGATTCCGAACGTTTTTCATAAGTTACAATAGGAACGAAATATTTGACTGTTGTTTTCCGGGATTTTTGGTCCAAAACTGATTCCCGTCCGGGAGGCCGGGAACTACACTGAAATTCCGGGATTTTCCCGGGCATTCCGGGAGAGTTAACATGTCTGCTCCTTTCATCTTGGAATGCAGGCTTAGGAGCTATATTTGGTCTGCTAATTCTTAAGTCCTAGGCCCTCCTCCTTTTTACGATTCAGCTAAGTCTGAGCTATTGGTTAGTATAAAAATATGATAAATTTAAAGTATTTTGTATATATTTTATACTTACCAATACCTCAGATGGGGATGGCCCTACCCTGAGTGGGCACTCATACCTCCCCACTGAGTTATTTAGTACGCTCATCTACAAAGAATGATGTTGGTGCCAATTCCGGCCTCTTCCTGACTACTGCGTATCTGCAGATGGTAAAAGTATGGAAGGCCAGATAGGACTTTTAATTTTAGGTATTGTATGCAAATTTGGGGGATTGTGAGGTTCAAAATTTGTTGTTGGGCCCTCGATAATATCGAGTTTGTACCAGCTAAGTCTGGGCCATTGGTAAGTATAAAAATATACGAATTACTATAAATTTATCATTTTCACTAACCCATTACCTAATGTAACATAAAAATCTGCAATTTTCAAAAAGAGTATTCATGTTTTGTTTGTTTTTTTTGTTTTTAATTATTGTTTCTAAAATGCTTATGAACCCACATTGGGACATGTTCATTGAGCGTATTCATTCAGAGGTCCTAAGTTTTGTTATATAAGTTAACAAGGAGCAGTTTTAATTCTGGGAAAAATAATATGGTGAGCTTTCTCTGTTTGTCATGTTAGGTGAAGAGTTAATTGCTCCAAAAGTTATATTTGGTACACTAAGGACAAAATTACACCTGGGCATAAAATTCATGCATGAATCAGAATTGATTCACACAAATGATTCTTGGAAGAAAAATAATAAGAATCAACTTTGGTTCTCATAAAATGTTCAATTGACGCTTGTCATAAAGTTGCCTTGAAGGCCTAGAAAATTCTACTCATTTTTGCTCCCCATAACAAGGTAACAGTTTGACTTAGCAATGGTATCTAGTCGTGAAATCTTGGTTGCCTGAACACTGATTGTTCCTTCAGCAAGACCACAGACACAGAAAACCTGTATTTTGGAATGTGTTATTGCTCACCAAACTTCTGTAAATATATTAATACGAGTTTGTTTTTTTTTACTATGGAGTATGTTCTGGTTGCACTCACAAAGGTATAACAGTGCAGTGTAGCCCACTTATTTGGATATCTCTTAATTGTATATCCCTGTTAATTGAATATAACTTCCAAACACAAAACCATTTCCCATACCTTCAGTACAAATTTTACCTGTTAATTGAATATGGATTATAGAGAAAACTCCTGTTAATTGAATAAAAAAAAATCTTGTAACCTGTGAAGAAATTACCCTGACTCGCCCAAGTTTTCCTTTGTTTATGACCTATTTGGTATCAGTACATCTAATACAGACATTTAATCTATTATATCTTGTTTGACAGAGCTCATAAAGCTCTGTCAGACTAGATATAATAGAATAAATGCTAAATTTATTTCTAGAATACAGGAAAGTGACACAATCCCTGTTAATTGAATACTCCTGTTAATTGAATAATTTTTATTAACAAAGAGGCTATTCACTTAACAGGGTTTCACTGTACTATCAAATTCTAAATTATTTATGAACCGAAAATTGATCCTTCCAGTATGAGTTTGGCAGAATCAAAACACTTTCTCACCAGTCTGGACTAATTTTAAGGCCTGTACACTGCATTTAAGAATGAATTATCTTTGAATGTTTTTTTTTTTTAGATCCTGGGAAGTATCTGGCAGTGGCTTCACATGACAATTTTGTTGACATATACAATGTGCTTACTACCAAAAGAGTTGGTACCTGCAAAGGGGCATCCAGCTACATTACACATGTTGATTGGGACTCATCTGGTGAGTTTAGTGTTAGATCTTGGAGTGTGTTCACAATGCTAGATTGCATTTGGTCATCAAAATTTGTTCATATGAATTTGTTTTGTCAGTTTATTAGAGGGTGCCGATACAAGAATATATTATATAAATAAAATATGTTTTCTTCTTAGGAGATGTAAAAATAAATACTTTGTTTCTCAGACACTGACGACTTGAAAATGGATACAGGTGGGCATTTTTATACTCCCGCCTACCTAACGGGTATATAGTATTCCTCGTGTCTGTCAGTCAGTCTGTCAGTCCATCTATCCCGAAGTTGTATCATACACTACACTCATACCTTTGAAGATGGCCATCTGAAATTTTGCACAATGCAAAACTACATTCAGCACATTACCATGTTAGAAGGTCAGACAACTCTATGTTTATGTCACAGTTATTGCCCTTCATCAACTTAGAAAATTTCATGTTTTTAATAATTCAGGGTACCTTCATTGTGTAATCAACTCCTCCCATAGTTGCTAAGGTCTTGTTACAGTTATTCAGGTGAATATGTCTTTTTCAAGAAAAAAAAGCTCTCAGTGTGGTCTTTCCTGGAGAAAACAGCATACAATCTAAATACTACTATTTCATTCAAATACACTCAGCTGAATGACACAGTTTATTGCTTGAAAAATGGTCAAAATTGTCTCATTTTGGGGATAAATTTCCAATTTTCGTGCATCGGTAGCGTTAAAACTATGTTATAAAAATTCATTATTCTTTCACTGATGATTTTCAACATAAGATGAATATTCTGACAAAGAAAAAACTTACACGTTTCTTATTCACTCTTTTCAAATGGCTTTTTCAAAGCAAATTTTCACAAAAATTGTCCCATTTGTCACCTTAAAAATGTCGGCTCCCAGACAGGTCTGGGTTAGTAATTCAACACTGTGTGTGACCTTGACCTTCAACTGAATTGCACTTGACTGTACATAGTTTGAATCAAGACCATCAGTAGATTATTTTGGCCTTATCACCATTAATGAGCCTTCTTTACTAAATCCACCCCATCAGAAAATAAAACTATGGCCCAGAATAGCCATTTGGTCAAGGATATCCAATAATCCTGGATATGACTTTTTTGAGGGTACATTCATGGTGTAATGAACTCCTTCCACAATTTGTAATGTAGAGATTTGAAACCTTAGGATATGGTTACACACACAATGAAGCTGTGCAACATCAAAAAAGTTTGCCGAAAAATTATTTTTTCACAAAATTATTGCCCATTATTGACTTTTTCTGTGTTTTTTTTAATTGAGAGCTCCTTCATGGTGTAATCAACTCCTTCCTCAGTTTCTAATGGAGAGGGTTAAAACTTTAGGATATGGTTACACCTGCTTGAAGATATGCAACATCTATAATAAAGGTTTTTTTTCACAAAATAATTGCTCTTTATCGACTTAAAAAAATTTCCAGTGTTTTTATACCATCTGCAAACGAAGTTGAGGGGGTATATAGGAATCACTTTGTCTGTCCACAGACAGTTCACATACTTGTTATAGCTGGATTTGGAGATATGTGACCTTGACCCTGTAGTCAGACATTTCAACCTTATTCGTGACACAACCTTTGGTGGTGAGCAACATTAATACCAAGTACCATAAATATCCTTCAAAACCATCTAAAGTTCTGAGCTGGACAGGACTTGAGCAGACAGACAGACGTATGGACAGACAGACAAAGTGATTTCTTTATACCCCCCTGAACTTCGTTCGCAGGGGATATAACAAGTCGACCACCAAAAATAATCTAGCCCTCAACCAGTTAAGATGAGTGTTTATTTTTTATTCACAGGAAAGGTGATTATGGTTAATAGTGGTGCAAAAGAACAACTCTTTTTTGAAGCACCCAGAGGCAAAAGAATAACTCTGAAGCAATCTGAAATAGAGAAGCTGAAGTGGTCAAGTTGGTCTGCTGTCCTTGGTGGAACATGTGAAGGAATTTGGCCTCCCAAGTGTGATGTTACAGATGTGAATGCCACATCATTGACAAATGATTGTAGACTCCTGGCCACAGCAGATGACTTTGGCTTTGTGAAACTCTTCAATTATCCTGTCAAGGTATAATGTGATGGAAATATTATGTGTGAACCAAACAGAAAATTATCAAAAGCATAGAATCTCTCTTAGTGATATACTTATTAATAGAATAACCCTGCTAATCATATATTGTTGTCAAACACAAACCCACTTCATACCATAGGAACAAAATTGACTTGGGCATTGAGAATAGGTCTGGCCACACAAATTAGACCTTCTGTTTCCTAAGTCAGTTTTATAAAAATGAATTTGGGCGGGTGTTTTTGGTCAAGTTTTGTTAACCGAGATCTATGGTTTGGTGACGGTTGGTGTGCGTCTGGGTGTCCAGGCAGGAGTTTGGGCAGAAGCACAGGCGTCCTTGCACTGTTAATGCAATAACTTGAACAACTGTTCTCCAATTTGGCTAATATTTTCCATACAGGTCTTTTGCTATAATATCTCAACCGAGTTCAAAGAATGGCCCGGCCAAATATTTTTATACTAAAACCAATGGCCTAGACTTAGCTGGTGCAACCTCAATATTATTAAGGGCCAAACACAAATTTTGAACCCCCCCAATCCCCAAAATTTGCATACAGTACCGAAAATTAAAAGTGTTATCTGGCCCTCCATACTTTTAGTACTTGCACATGTGCAGTACCCAGAAAGAGACCGGAATTGGTGCCAACATCTTTGTTCTTTTTGACCCAAAGTCGGTAACAACTTAACTGACATCTGTGCTTTAAAATCTCATTTTTGAAGATGCCAGACACAAATCAATGATGGTTTTCATGGAATCAACAGTGTAGCAGGATGCTGGAAATGAAATACGCTGGTTTCAGATGTTCAAGGCTTAACTTTATAATTTTTATCAGCTCAACTTTGGCGAAGCCAAATTTGAGCTTATGCCATGGCCCGTTGTCCGTTTGTCCATCTGTCCGTCAACAATTGGATACGGCTCGGGCTAGAGGCTGTATTTATGAACCGATCTTTACAAAACGTCTTGGGTATCTTTGTTATGACCGTGAGACGAGAACATGTGTTTTTGGGTGCGGTCCGAAATTAAAGATGGCTGCCAGCCACCATTTTGTACCGACGATGCAGAAATCTGTTTTTTGTACAGAACTTCCATATGAAAGCTCTGATTTGAATAATTTTTTGTATGAATGTTTAGTACCATTTGATACATCACATATAATACAGGTTTTTTTCTCGTGCGTAAATTATGCAAATTAGACTAACTTTGATGTTTTTTGGTGTTACTTTCAGCACTGTAAGTGCAAATGCCAATACGGCTCGGGCTAGAGGCTGTATTTATGAACCGATCTTTATGAAAATCCTTGGGTACCTTTGTTATCACCGTGGGACGAGAACGAGTGTTTTTGGGTCCGGTCCGAAATTCAAGATGGCCGATGGCAGCCATTTTGTACAAAATTTGGTGCAATCAGATTTTTGCACAGAACTTCCATATGAAAGCGCTGATTTGAATAATTTTTTGTGTGAATGTTTAGTACCATGGGATACATCACATATAATACGGGTTTTTTTCTCGTGCAGAAATTATGCAAATTAGATGAACTTTGATTTTTTCAGTGCTACTTACACACAGTAAGTACACATGTCAATACGGCTCGGGCTAGAGTCTGTATTTATCAACCGATCTTCACGAAATGTCTTGGGTACCTTTGTTATCACCTTGGGACGAGAATGAGTGTTTCTGGGTGCGGTCCAAAATTCAAGATGGCTGCCAGTGGCAATTTTGTACCGAAATTAGGTCTAATCAGTTTTTTGTACACAACTTCTATACAGCTCGGGCTAGAGGCCGTATTTATGAACCGATCTTTTTGAAACTTCTTGGGTACCTTTGTTATCACCGTGGGATGAGAACGAGTGTTTTTGGGTGTGGTCCAAAATTCAAGATGGCCACCAGCAGCCATATTTTTATACTGTACCAATGACCCAGACATAGCTGGTGCTAACTCTTAAAATATAGGGCCAAACACAAATTTTGCCCCCCAATCCCCAAAATTTGCATCTAAAACTAAAGAAAACATGTCCTGAAAGGCCCTCCACACTTCGCCCCTACTGCGCATGCGCAGTGTCAAGGACGTTCCGAAATTGGCGCCATTAATCATTCTAAGTTTGGCCCTTCAACAGTTAACATCTGACTGATCTTTGTGCTTATAAATCTCAGTTTAAATGATGCCAGACACATAAATATTAGTGAAATGGTGATTCTAAGGAGGATAGAGAAGGAGGAGAGGAAAAGAATGTGTGACAGAATATTATCAGGGCTGTAACTTAAAATTTTTTAATGAAATTATGTTAAGTTACCTATTTTCAAGGCAGCAGCCATTTTGTTGTCATTCTGATTATTTAGTTACACTGTTTTTTAAGTGTTTTCCTCTCTCCCTGTCCTTTAAGTTCCCCCTTGCTATTCTCCCATGCTTTTGGCATAGTTTTTGTAATTATTATTACTAAATTTTCTTGGGAGTTTTAGCTGAATAACAGAATGAATTCTGTTCTTTCCCCATGTTTACGTCTTCACCTACGGGTGGTTAGGCGTTGTGTTCTGCATCTACCATCTGATGTTCTGCAGTTTCTTCCCTGGAAGTCTCTGTTTTGCATCAGATAGTGTATTTTTGGTAACTGATTTCGGGCCTGGGTGCCTGGAGTCTTATTTTAGTGTTTTTACACTCATTGTTTACATTTACATATGACGGTTGCCAGTCAAACAGATTGGGATATAATACTGATCCCTACGGATTCGAAGTGCCAGAGTCTTTGGGTTCCGCAGTCTTTTAGCAATCAGTTTAACTTCCGCGGAATAATGTTTTTTAGGCTTGCTTTATGTCATTGCATGAACATTATTCAGAAACGCATGCCCAAATTCCTGTCCTTTAATTCGACAGTAGTGGCGTATCTCCGGAACCAGGGAGGCACTCTTTCGTTTCCGTTATTCAATTTAATGGAAAGAATCCGTCTGTTGGTTATAGTACACCAAGTTCAGTTTTGGTCCGTCATATTCCGGGTCGTCTGATTGTTTTATCGGACTCCCGTTCTCTTACGGGTCGCTTGTTGCTGTCAGAATGGACTCTCAACAAACAAGTATTCAATCAGATTTGCTATCTATGGGAGCGCCCAATGATGATTTATTTATGACACAGCTTGCTAATCAATTGCAGACGTATGTGTTGGCTTGTCCAGATCTCTGAGCTAATATTGTTAACGCTCTATTGATCTATAGGACGGAATGATAGGATACGCGTATCCTCCGGCGCTGTTGTTTTAGCAGGTATTGCTAAGATAAACAACCACAATACATTTCTGTTGATAGCATCTCTATCTTCACAGAGATCATGAGTAATTTACTCTCTTGTCTACTGTGGGTCTTAACGTGAAATCTTCCTCTATGTGAGGATCTTTTTCACTGGGAAAATCGTGTCATCTTTATCACAACCAGCAAGGTCGCAACCTTCATGTATTCCGTTGTGTGGTCCGTATTGCATTGTAAGCACTGTACTGGACGAGCTTTGGACGCGATTTCTTACTATAGGAGATCCTCTTCTTCGCTATTCTATGCAGCTAAAGTGGAAGCTCTTCCGTCGTGGTGTAGGGATCATTATGTTCATATTGTTGATCCCTCCATACTACTCATTGCTATTTTTTAGTATACTTGTTTCACAAGATCTACTGCAGCCTGTTATTATTTAGGTTATAGGTTTATGTTACCTCATACCTATGCACTCTACGATAGTTTACAATTGAGTCTTTTGTCTCTTTATCTAAGTCAGTTAGTAACTTTTTGATAAATAGACTTAGAATCTTTAGATTAAATTCCTATACGGATTTTAACTTCGGTTCTTATTTAGCTAAGTAATCATTTGAGCCTCTGGAAACAGTAGTTTTCAAATTCTGACCTTTTAGACAGTAATTCTGTTGGTTTCTCTTTTACTGTAGAGTCAGTGAGTTTCATGCACTATCGATGGATGATTTTCACTTTCATAGTTTCGGAATCAATACTTCCGTTACTATTTAGGTTGGATTGTTGCATAAGAGTTAGGCTCCTATTATCCGGAACCTATTATTTTAAGGTCCTTCCGTCTTCGTATGGGCATAGACCGTTACTCTTTCCGAGTACAGTTTATGTATTTATAAACAGATATCTGTTTATTACAAAGGGCGTAAGCTTCTTCTGTCTTTGATGTCTAGTAGAAGGACGTTACGCTCCATTTTATTATTAATGGATTCTATTAACTATCAGTACTGCTTATGGTATATCATTGACTTAGCAGTTGTGCTTAAGATTTCGGCTCATGAAGTAAGAGTTCTTCTACTTCTTGGGCTTACATTAATAGTGTCGCTATTATAGATTTTTGAAGGCCGCTCATTGCGCTCAGCCATCCACATTCATGAATTTTATCTTAGAAATATCGAGTCCATTTCTGGAGGCCTCTATTGTTAGGTCTATTATCTACTGCTCAGAATGTCATTCACTTAACAGTTGCTACTATAGCTAGGTAGGCTGTCTGTTTCGGCAGTGTCTCCGTTCGGCTGCCCTCTTCGCTCTGGGCTATTTGACCCAGGGCAAGAAAAGGGGGGGGGGGAGGGTGTTCCCTTGGGTCACCTGTTTTACTATGAAAACAAGGGGATACCTCCTCCGGAGTTAGTAATTCTGAGCTGTTATTGGGATGGTTGTTTAGTGAGAAGTTTAGGTTTTTAAAATTCATTCAAGTCTTAGTTTTTAAAGTATAGCTTTTGAATATTGCATATGTCAACGGACATGATTATGCAATCCTCAGACACTTTTAGGAGTATAAGAGTCTCTATTCTCAAGACTTACTTTATTTATTGGCTTACTTTAAAAATTATTAGTATAAGGATTATATTGGATATTAATAGAGTACATGGATGTATGAAGCTCAATTTTGGAAGGTGTTGTATCTTTCTAATTTATCATAAATAAGAAAGATACATGTAAGGCCTATTACTTCTCTTTCCCTACAGGGGATGACTCTATTTTATTTTATTGAGCGTATTCCATTTTGCTCTATGTCCTTGGCCCTCCAGCCTTTTTACTATTCAGCTATGTCTGGGTCATTGGTACAGTATAAAAATGTTAAAAAATTTATAGTAATTTATATATTTTTTATACTTACCAATGACCCAGACGGGGATGGCCCTCCCAGGAGTTGGGAACTCTTGCCTCCCCGCTGAGTACATAGCGCTTACCAGGCACTGGTTATTAGAATGATTAATGGCCCATGGCGCCAATTTCGGAACGTCCTTGACACTGCGCATGCGCAGTAGGGGCGAAGTGTGGAGGGCCTTTCAGGACATGTTTTCTTTAGTTTTAGATGCAAATTTTGGGGATTGGGGGGCAAAATTTGTGTTTGGCCCTATATTTTAAGAGTTAGCACCAGCTATGTCTGGGTCATTGGTAAGTATAAAAAATATATAAATTACTATAAATTTTTTAACTTTGTACCAAAATTAGTGCAATCAGTCTTTTGTACAGAACTTCTGTATGAAAGTTCTGATTTGAATAAATTTTTGTATGAATGTTTAGTAACATGGAATACATCACATATAGTACGGGTTTTTTTCTCGTGCAGAAATTATGCAAATTAGATGAACTTTGATTTATTTAGTGCTACTTATACACTGTAAGTGCACATGTCAATATGGCTCGGGCTAGAGGCTGTATTTATCAACCGATCTTCACAAAACTTCTTGGGGACCTTTGTTATCACCTTGGGACGAGAACGAGTGTTTCTGGGTGCGGTCCAAAATTCAAGATGGCTGCCAGTGGCCATTTTGTACCGAAATTAGGTCCAATCAGTTTTTTGTCACAACTTGTACACAGCTCATATTTGTGTGACTGATCTTCACGAAACTTCTTGGGTACCTTTGTTTTCACCTTGGGACAGGAATGAGTGTGTTTTGGGGTACCTTTGTTATCACTGTGCTATGAGAACAAATATTTTTGGGTTCAGTCAGACCCACTCTGGGACTTAAAGATTTTTTTCTAGTTTAGCATCTGACTGTCACCCACCTTTACAATACTTTACCTATACATTTGTTACAGGCAATGGTAAGTATTTATGTACAGACCGTTACAATACTTTATATGTACCTTTGTTATCAGGTCATTACCTAGATGTTTGTCATTGCTATGTCACATACTATACATGTACATGCCTTTGTCTTGACAAGTTGAGCTACAGTGTCATTGACACTTTCATCTAAATTATTCATGTTACCCAATTTTGTGATATGCTTCTGAACGGCGTCATTATAATATGACTCCACTGTTGTTTTGTTAGTATTACTTCCCTTCCCTCTCCTGAACCCTTCTGTTATACTCCCAAGCTCTTTCAGCTTTTTATTGAAGATTTTTTTTATTAAATTCTTGGGAGTTTAACTTGTAAAACAGAATAGGTATTCCGTTTATCCCCTATGTTTATGTCCTGTTCATTACTGTTCAGGACATTTTGTATTCTTGCATCTTCTGCCTGATGCATTGTTTTTTCTTCATATCAAAATCTAGCTTTGCATCATGTGGTTTTTGATCGGTTACTGACTTTGGGCATTTGTTGTACATGTTGTTGGTTAGTTTCCAGTTTTTCCTCTTGACGTTGTTGTTTGTTCTTTTGGATTCGTATTAATTCTGTGTTTAGTTAAAAACAATTATTGTTTTTTCTAATAGGATACATATTATATATTATTCCGGTAGTTTAGCTTTAATTAGTTAGTACTTGTCCACACTTAGGCTCTATTGGGATGCCCTTGGGCGCATGAAGTTCCCTTGGGGCACTTAGGCTTCATGCAAAATGCTTTGAAAATATTTTTGGCTTTATAATTTATTTCGAAAATTTTTGTGATTATCTATGTTATGTATCCTTGAGATGTTTATTATTATTGGGAGTGCAGTGGACTTATGTTTTTGGCTTCATTATTATTGTATACATTATAATATTGGTACTTAGTGTAAGTCCAGGAACCCTCGGGATAAAGGCTTGTTGTTTGCCGATAGTCGTGGCACTCCTTCAATGCTTGTACTATGGGATGTGAATATTGAAAACTGGTGTCAACCTGTGTGGTGGGCGGTGAAGTTCTGATGTAGGAGCTTTCACCGCTGTCTAATACTAGTCTTTCAGTCTTTTTTTCAGAGGAACAAGACCATGGTGATGGTACTTTGACACCTGTCCTTTATATGCTGCCGTCATCGCACTCAGATGAGCCCTGCTCTGATGAGTAAATGGATCTAGCTGCCACAGGATTAAAGCTGAGTAGCTTAATTCTCTGCATGCAGCTAGCTCGACTGGTGAAGCGGTCGCCCCTATATGGGAGCCGGGACACCAGGTAGGCCTGTGCGGTCGAGAAGTATAATGTGGGTAGAGTGAGTACCTTATAATATAAAGCACACCCAGCGACGATGGCAAAAGAAGAAGCCTAAAAGTTTCTCTCCGGGATGCTCGGCGAGATCTGGGGTCAGATAGCAAGCTGGAGAACCCTCTCCGCCCTGTTAGCGGTCGGGATCGACTGTGTCCATTGCGAGAAACTATAATGAGTCAGAACACACATTGGATTGTTCTTTCCACACTGCAGCCGGGGCCACTGCGGTTATGGCTTCTTCTTACATGGAAGCCCATGCAACGAGGATTAGCCAACAAGTTTCTCAGTAGGATACTCGGTGAGATCTGGTGTCAGATCTCGAGTTGGAGAGCATTCTCCTTCCCATGAGCAGTTGGGGTCAACTGTTGTCTGTAGTGAAAAACTTTAATGAGGTGGACCATCCATCCGAAATGTGCGAATCGGGATGCTCCTTCCACACTTCAGCCGGGGTCGGCTGTTGTTACGGCTTCCTTCCAAGAAAAAGCATGCTAAGGGGTAGAAGCCTACAAGTTTCTGAACGAAAAACACTCGGCAAGGTCTGGAGCCAGACCCCCTGTTCATGTTTGCAGTTCGGGACGCTCCTTCCACACTGCAGCCGGGGCCGGTTGCAGCTATGGCTTCTTCCTCTGCTTCATCGATGAAGCACATTTGACCGCAGACTAGCTATCTGACTTCACATGTTCATGCTGTTCCACAGAGATGTTCCCAGTCTTCACCACCAAAGTCGGAATAACCTGTAGCTATTGGTTTGAGGCATTTTTATACCAGACATGCATTGAAAGATCTGGGGTCAGATCTCTGTCCTGTGAGTAGCATATGGTGAAGAACTGGATAATCACTGCTCTGCAAGCCTCGTTCATGGACCTGCTACCGCAGCTTCCTCAGCATATCGCAGCATCCCAGTAGTTGGAGGTTCTGCCATCATCAGGCTGTCGGACGGTACTGGGTTGGTCCAGTCATCTGTACATTTGGATGGTGTTGACCATGTTTTCTGATGGTGAGAGGGCTACAGAGGTTGATTCTCCATCCCCTACGGAATGGCACATTAAGACTATGAATTTTTATTCATAAGTTCTTTAGAATTTTATTCCAATAAATGACGCCTCCCTTGACTTTGCAGTAGTATAAGAGAGGCAGTGATCTATTCCATACGAATAGAAGATCGATATAGGCTGAGACAGCTGTCTTGTTGGAATAGAGTGGTTAGAAGGAATAAGTATGTCTTTCCTTCTCGGTGTTGTATTCCTAGGCGTCAGAGGCATTTAGTGATATTGTGGACACCATAGTAGCCTTATGTACTGTTAGATTGATCTTTTCTTATTGATTAGCGGCTAACGTCGTAAGTCTCCATTTAGTGAGCTGTCTAAGGCTGCAGGGTAACACACAGATATCTGTATTCACCGTTATATGACTTCTAGGCTGTGTTGGCTACGCTGAGGCTGCTAACTTTTTGGAATAAGGCTGTTAGAAGGAAAGATTACATTATTCTTCTCGATGTAGTATTCCCAGGCGTCACAGGCAATTAGTCCTTTTGTTGTCGCCTTAGTTTAGCTTATGTGAATTAAGATCGGACTGTGTTTTTGTATCATTAGCGGCTAATGTTATAGTGGCCTTAAATATTTTACAGCGGTGTTTTTCGAATGCATTGCGGCTAATGTTGTAAGTCTCTGTTTAGTCAGCTTTCCAAGGCTGCAGGTGACCCAGATATTTGTCTGCATGAAGATGAAGACTAATAACGGTGTTAGCTAAGCTACTGTCTCATTGGAATTACAACCATTAGAAGTGCTGTCCTTTATTCCTTACCTTGAGCGAATAATGTTGTAAGTGTCCGTCTAGTGAGCTTTCTGAAGTCGCAAAAATTACACTGAAATATCTGTCTTCATGGAGATGAAGAGTTTTATAAGCTTTCTCAGCTAGGCTAAGTCCGCTGCCTTTTGGGAATAGAACCGCTAAAGGAAAGAGTGTATGTTTTCCTTCTCTGTGTTTTCCTAATTGTCACAGATTTTAGTCTTATTATTGACACTATAGTAGCCTAGCTAGAATTATGAGCGGTGTTTTTTCCCTATCATTAGCAGCTAGAGTTGTAAGTCTCCTTTAGTGAGTTTCAAGGGCTGCAGTTAACAGCCATTAATTGTCTTCACGAATAGGAAGACCTTCAGCTGCTTCAGCTAGGCTGAAACCACTGCCCTGTTGGACAAGGTACCATTACAAGGGAAGAGTTTGTTCTCTCCTAAACGGCATTGTGTTTGTGTTAGTTGTCGGAGGCTTTTAGCCCTATTAATGACGCCATATTAACTTAGTGTGATAAATGGGTGTACTTTCGAATGCCTATAGCTAACTCCTCTCAGGAATATATTTCCTGCTTTAATCTATATATGGTGTATCATTTGGCACAATGGCGTACTGTCTTGATTTCAGGGATATGTCGAAGCTGTTTCAGCGGGTTCATTTCTTGCAATAGCACCATGTTCATCACGTCCTCCCCTGTCCTTAGTGGCATTATGGTGTTGGTCAGACATGAGGGACCCTTACTGTCTCTATACTATTCTAAAACATTACGAGTCAGGCCGGGTTAATGTGATTGTGCTTTCTTTGACTAACTATAAGCTTTTAGCTGTATTACTAGCAGCAGCAGTATAGCTTTGGGAATGTTGTGTGAAGTTTCTTTTTCATAGTGTGAAAAAGGATTTTGTCACTGTTCCAAGCTTTAATATTACTGTGCCGGCCTTACTTACCTAGCAATTCAAGTAATGCAGGTGAGTAGGGTTCAAAACGATATATGCGTCTCACCAACACATCCCCCCACCCCCCTCACCAATATGTTAAGAGGCGGTTACAGGGCAGGATGTAGTGCTCTTCCTGTAAGCCTTGTTTGCATTCAATTATATGCATGCCTTTCATGCTCTTCGATAGGCAGTTGGGTTGCAGTCTAACGACGACATCAGGGGCGCATCCACTCTTTAGTTCGTTTGCTTCCTGTGGTTGTGTGTTCGTAAGTTGTATATGAGCATATGATTCCTGAACAGTAACTGTTTTGGGTTCCGAATTCTTTCATTTACACATTCGGTTGATATTGCTAGCCTTCTTGTACCTGTGTGCCAGGTATGTCGGTGATCTGGGTGACATTCTCCAAATGTGGCAATTAATTCACTCTGAGAAGTTTCGCTCAGAGTTGTCTGTTTTCTTTACTACGTATGAGTCTATTTCTCATGTTAATCGCATTAACGTCATTTTATTCCTGGTTATATTTTGTATCGCTTGGTTATGCCGTTGATACAGGCTATATTCTGTGGATTGTGAGCATACTATGTGTATATTATTAGGCAGACATATTATTGAATAGATTCTCTTAAATTCTTGCTCTGCGTTAGTATAGAGCTTATGAGAATTTGGGGGCTAGTTGGATCAGTTATGGAGTTTCCGACAGGCCGTCTACACATACGTTCTCTGTTTTTTAGCTTCATTATTCAGAGTGGTGTATTCTTTCTCCGAGCAGTCATTAGTTTTAACAGACCTAGGAAACAATGAATTATTTGGGGACGGTCCGTGACAGGTTTTTAATAGTATCCCGTTCCATGATCTGAATCCAGACTTCAGCCGGAAACGATACACAAGGAAAAATCCTTTTCTCATATTGAATGGTTACAATTTGGAGATTCTTTATTGGAATTAATTGTACACCTGAGCTGGTCTCATGTTGGTTTCCATTAGGATTCAGGTGGACAGGTTTAAGGTTGTACGTATTAATATCACCAGTTTTTGACCTATCTACTTATTCCGGATACGGCATGCGTTTAGAAGCTTGCGATTTTAGTAACCAGGATTACCATGATATAGCCTTAGTTGCTGATGTGGCATTAAGCACCATTAAATTAATATTAATTAATAGCCAGGTGCCTTTTAGGCGAATATATATATTATTTGGTACCGCTTTTTCACTGATTTCAGACTGCTTCCCTCTTTGTTTTGAAGATTATTTCTTCAAAAAAAAAGGGGAAGGGGGTGATTTTCTCTTTGCCTCTTGAGGCCTTATAAAAAGTGTGTAACTATGAATGAACATGTTATAGTCTGTAGATTATTCTGCTTTTATGTACAGCTTGTTACATTATATATGGCATGTGTTTGTGGGTGTTAGTCTGTCACTCTCGGACACGCTTTTCCCAGTTGTAAGTGTCTTCCAGACTAGCCTTAAAATTGGGGGCTCATTACACCCATTTAGTATAATCATTGCTAAGTAATAGGGAATTATTTGGATATTGCTCCTTATTTCAGTGGTATGTCATCTATTATTGTATAGAGAGACATATAGGTAATTCCTTTAAATTTTTATCTTCTTTTCACCTTGGGAGTTCTAATGCAGGCTAAGGAGCTGTATATTGGTTTGCTATTTCTTTAAGTCCAAGGCCCTCTACCTTTTTACGATTCAGCTAAGTCTGGTCCACTGGTTTTAGTATAAAAATATGATAAATTTTTAAAGTAATTTGTTTATTTTTAATACTTGCCAATGGCCCAGACGGGGATGACCCTCCCATGAGTGGGCACTCATACCTCCCTGCAGAGTTATCACTTTAGTAGGCTCAGCTAGGAAGAATAATGTTGGTGCCAATTCCGGTCTCCTTCTGACTGCTGTGCATGCGAAGATGGTAAAAGTATGGAGGGCCAGATAGGACTTTTAATATTTTTATACTGTACCAATGACCCAGACTTAGCTGGTGCTAACTCTAACAAAACCAGGGCCAAACACAAATTTTGCCCCCCAATCCCCAAAATTTGCATCCAAAACAAAAAGAAATCATGTCCTAAAGGACCTCCATACTACGCCTCTACTGCGCATGCACAGTGACGCAGACGTCCCGAAATTGGCGCCAATTATCATTCTCTGTTTGGCCCTTCATCAGTCAACATCTCACTGATCTTTGTGCTTGTAAATCTCAGTTTAAAGGATGCCAGACACGTAATTTTTGGAGAAAATGTGATTCTAAGGAGGATAGAAGGAGGAGAGGAAAAAGAAGTGACAAAAAATAATCAGGGCTGTACTTAAAATTTTTTGATGAAATTATGTTAAGTTGCCTATTTTCGAGGCATGGGCCTCTTGTTGTCATTCTTGCTAATTGTTGCACTGCTTATTCAGTGTTTCCTCTCCCCTAGCCTTCTAAAGTCCCCCCTTGCAATTCTCCCATGCTTTTGGCATATTTTTGAGAAATTTCATTTCTAAAATTTCCTGGGGGAGTTGCTTGGTTACAGAATGTTTTCTGTTATTTTCCCCATAGTTACGTTTTCACCCATGGGTGTATAACGTTTGTGTTCTGCATCTTCCATCTGATGTTCTACAGATTCTCCCCTGGGAGTCTCTGTTTTGCATCAGATAGAGTGTAATTGATGACTGATTCCGGGCCAGTTTTTTCAGTGCCTGGAGTCATGTTTTCTGGTGTTTTTACACTGTTTGTTTTCATTGGCAACAGCCTTTTTTGAGGGGGGCTGTTTGCCTTTGCTGTAGTTTATCTCACTATAAGGTACATTTATATTATCCGAAAGTGTCTCATTAATTATTTAATATAAATTTAAAATTTTTGACCACACTTTGCCATCGGATCCATCGGGGCTCAACGTTACTTTTCAGCAACTTGGGCTTCGCTGAAAAAATATTTTTTCAAAATTATTTTGTTTTGCAATTGTTTTTTCATTTATTAATGGATCATGTTATTATGTATCTTTGTGTCAGGGGTTTTTGCGAGTAACTAGGACTTATTGTTGTTCTTTCACAATGAAGGGACGTTGTTCAAATTGTAATAGGAAGAAATCTTCCTCTGACTTTCATGATCATTGTATTAATTGTAGTCAGTGTTCTCGCATTAATCCCTGTCCTATATGTGAACATTGGGATGAGAGAAAGAGCGATGCCGGCTCTTTCTCCACAAGGTCACTCTACTCTCTCAGTTTCTATTTCAGAGGAACCAGAACAGGGTGATGTTTCCATGTTATCTTCTTCAAGTGTGCGTCCGTCGTCACAAATGAATTCAGAGCTAGCGGCAAAAGTACTCATGGAGATTAGACAAATGTCGTCCGCTAGCTCGCCCGGTGTAGCGTCCATTCACCGAATGGTTCGGCAGCCGGGTTCGTCCGATGCGGTCCAAGAGGAAATTTTGGGTGATGCGAGCACTATAAACATAATAGATGCACACCCAGTGACGGCGGATAGTAAGCGAGAACGGAGGAAGCCTTTTAGTCCGGTTCCTAGCTCGTCCAGGTCCAGCCGGGCCGCGAGCGAGAGAGGCCCCTCTCTCGTACAACAACATCTGGGACCAGATGTTGTGGTACAAAATGTGTCTTTAGCGGAGCATACGTCCGTCGCTCGGGACGCTCCGTTGTATAAGCAGTCCGCAGAGACTGTTAAGGCTTCCTCTTCTCGTCAGCGCACACGACCGCACCTTGGCTGCGTGACCGCCGATATATTACCAGCTTCGCGACCAGGTCACACCATCCGGCAGCCAGGGATTCGAGACCGATGGACTCTGGACGTTCGCATAGGAAGTATGCGGGAGCCATCTGATGCGGAGCTGCCCTCGGCGAAGCAGCAAAAGACTGCGCCTCCGCAGGTCTCGACGCCGGACATTCTTGTGCAGATAGCACAGCTTATCGCAGCATCCCAGCAGCCGACAGAATCGGTGTCGGATCGAGAATTATCCGACGGCGCTGGGTCGGTACGCTCCGCCGAAGCATCGGGGGCGGACGACCGGGAACATTATGATGTCCGACCGGATGGTGAAAGGGATACAGATGACTTGGAGCTATCCCTTTCGGAACAACATGAAGCTGCCGTGGACTTCATCCGGCACTTTCTCCCTCAAGTTGTTCCGTCGGGCCAGACTGCTGCGCTTCCGGACAAGAGAATTATAGCGTCATTGGACTCTGAATTTTTTGAGCGGTTCAGGGACATCGCTCCCGAGTTTCCGTCGCAGTCCAATAATGTTGCTAGAACATTTGAATTATTGAACGACGCTATATTTAAACTTGCTTCCAGGACAGGGAAAGCAGGTTTCTTGTCCGCTAATACTCTCAACCTGCCTTTCATTAATGCAAGGAATAAATTCGATACGGCAGGACAGGGTATACCGAGAGTTCCTCTGCGTATGGACGACGAGGCGGAAGACTTAGAGCTATCATTACCGTCGTCAGCTTCTATTCCAACCGGGGTGTTGGAAACAGCTATTGCGTCTAACAGAGCCAATTTAGATGCCTTATCTTACGCAGATCACCTTACTAAGGCATTATCACTGCGCCTTCAGGGGAAAGAGTTTCAGGATATACAATCCTCTTTAAGACTTCTTTCAAGGGCAGTAGCTTATTCCACGTGTAACTCCGCCCTTTCAGTGGCAAATCTGGAGTTGGTTAGACGTGACGCAGCCCTAGCTACATCCACACTAGTGGATTCTAAGGTGAAGAACTCTCTTAGAGTCGCTTCGGTCTCAGGAGAACTTCTCTTTGACGGCAAGCTTTCCGCTATTTATGATAAAATTAAAAAGAAAGCTAATGATTCTCTGTTGTTCAGATCTGCTCCTAAGAAGTCGGATACAGCAGACACGAATAAGACAGGCACTTCTGGGTCTAATGCGCCCAAGAGAGGTTCCTATAGAGGTTCCGGTGCGTCCTCTTGGTCTTATTCGAGAGACCGTCAGGATAGCGACTCTCATTCGGGACGTCCTTCAGGCCGGGACAATCGGTCGGACGCCCCGAGGTCGACGAGACGAGGTGCGGGTCGTGGAAGACGTGGTTTCTCCTACCGCAGGCCTCGCAGGTCCAGGAGGTGATGGCTTAAACCTCTATCGCGTTCCGGTTGGCGGAAGGTTGTCGAGCTTTTCACAAGAGTGGGCGTCGATTACGGACGACCCTTGGGTGAGAGGAGTGACTTCAGAAGGTTTAAAGATATCCTTCAAACGAAAGCCTCCATTAACTCGAAGTCCAAAGTGGACTCATCTTCCGTCAAATCCACAGAAAAGAGACGCTCTGTTATCAGAGGTGCAGTCTCTTTTAATGAAGAACGCGGTAGAGGTCGTAGAAAACCAGGAATCTCCGGGATTCTACAGCCATCTGTTTCTGGTTCCGAAACCAGACGGCTCGTTCCGTCCAGTCATAGATTTGAGCTGGATAAACAAGCTGATCGTCGCTCCGAAGTTTTATATGGAGACGATTCGATCGGTCAGAGCGAGTATTCGGGTGAACGATTATGCAACGAGCATAGATCTCAAAGATGCATACTTTCACGTCATGGTACATCCGACATTCCGAAAGTATCTACGCTTCGCAGTCCTAGGAGTGGTGTATCAATTCCGGGCGATGTGCTTCGGATTGAATCTAGCACCCTGGGCTTTCACTCGGGTAATGAACTCGGTAATGATCTACTTCCGAGCTCATTCGTCTGCGGTAACGTCGGCCTACCTGGACGACATTCTTCAGAGGTACGGCAACGAGTTAACGCTTCAGAACGATGTTCAGAATCTTCTTCTATTGCTCCGACGTCTCGGTTTTATAGTAAACGAGGAGAAGTCGGATCTGGTGCCGTCCAAGTCATTCACTCATCTGGGAATGAGCTTCGAGACGCACAACAATCTCGTTCGTCTGCCGTTAACCAGAGCGAAATTAGTCAGTTGTTACGCTCGCTATTGTCTGCACGCAGACAAAGTCACGGCGAGAGAATTTATGAGACTGATAGGTCTGTGCGGAGCTGCCGCGGATCTCATTCCGATGGGGCGGTTACGCACATGTCCTCTTCAAATTTTCCTGACTCAGAATTGGAGTGTGAAAATTCATTCGCTCGATGTAGACGTTCTCTTGTCAGATCAAGTGAAACAAGAGATTCAGACTTGGGCAAACATTCAGTGGTTAACTCAAGGAGTTCCGCTGCCGTTGCCGGATCCGAGTTTTACCGTTATGACGGATGCCAGTCAAACAGGTTGGGGTGCATCATTAATCCCAACGGATTCGAGATGCCAGGGTCTTTGGGATCCGCAATTCCTGTGCAAGCACATAAACATCAAGGAAATGATGTCAATTTGGCTTGCGTTACGTCACTGGATGGACATTATTCACGATGCTCATGTCCAAATCCTATCCGACAATACGACAGTAGTGGCGTATATACGGAATCAGGGAGGCACTCATTCAGTTCCGTTGTTCAATCTAACGGAAAGAATCCTTCTGTTTGCGTTAGAACATCACGTTCTTCTTTCGGTCCGTCACATACCGGGTCGTCTGAATGTGCTAGCAGACTCCCTTTCACGAAAGGGTCGTTTGTTGCCGTCGGAGTGGACTCTCAACAAACAAGTATTCAATCAGATTTGCTACCAATGGGAACGGCCAATGATAGACTTATTTGCGACACATCTCAACAATCAGTTGCAGACGTATGTGTCTCCGTGTCCGGATCCAAGAGCATTTGCAGTAGACGCTCTGTCGATCCCTTGGGACGGAATGATAGGATATGCGTATCCTCCAGCGCCGTTAATTCAACAAGTATTGCTAAAGATAAAACAATCTCGATGCAAGATTCTGTTGGTAGCATCTCTGTCGCCACAGAGACCGTGGATAAATCTACTCAGGTGTCTGTTGTGGGACCTACCGCGGAAGCTTCCTCCACGGGAGGATCTTCTTTCGCAGGGGAAATCGCGCCAACTCCATCACAACCCGCAAGGTCTCAACCTTCACGTTTTTCCGTTGTGCGGTCCTTCTTGCATGGCAAGCACTTTACAGGACGAGCAGTGGACGCGATTTCTAACTGTAGGAGGACCTCCTCTTCGCTAAACTATGCGGCTAAGTGGAAGGTTTTTCGTCGTGGGTGTAGGGATCATTCTGTAGATATATTTGATCCCTCTATACCAGACATTGCAAACTTTCTAGTATACTTGTTTGACGAAATCAAACTGCAGCCTGTTACTATAAAGGGTTATAGATCTATGTTATCTGATACCTATGCACATCATGATAGTTTACAAATTGGATCTAATGTCTCTTTATCGAAGTTGGTTAGAAACTTTTCGATAAATAGACCCAGAACTCTTAGATTAATTCCTAAGTGGAATTTAGCTTGGGTTCTCCTTAAATTGAAGGAAAAGCCATTTGAACCTCTTGGGACAGTAGATTTCAAATTCTTATCTTATAAGACAGCTTTTCTCTTAGCTTTCTCTTCTGCCAGAAGAGTCAGTGAGCTTCATGCACTATCGGTGGATGATTCTCATTATCGTAGTGTTGGGAACACTATCACCTTCACTACTAATGTGGGTTTTTTAGCTAAGAATCAGGCTCCTAATAAATATCCGGAACCTATTGTTATTAAGGCTCTTCCGTCTTCAGACGGGCGGAGGCCTTTACTCTGTCCTGTTAGAGCACTACGTATCTATAAACAGAGATCTCAGTTTATCAGAAAGGGACGGAAACGTTTCTTTCTGTCTTTGATGCCTAATAGAAAGGACATTTCAGTCCATTCTATTGCTAGATGGATTCAGTTAACTATCCGTACTGCTTATGAAGATTTATCTTCTTCTCAGCAGTCTGTGCTTAAGATTTCTGCTCATGAAGTAAGAGCTCTTTCTACTTCCTGGGCTTATGCAAATAGTGTTGCTATTACAGATTTAATGAAGGCTGCTTATTGGTCTCAGCCATCCACATTTACGAATTTTTATCTCAGAAATATTGAGTCCATTTCTGGAGACATGCATTGTTTAGGTCCGTTATCTGTTGCTCAGAATGTCGTCCACTAAACAATTGCAACTATAGTTATGCAGGCTTTCTGTTCCGGCAGTGACTCCGTCCGGCTGCCCTCTTCGCTCTGGGCTATTTGACCCAGGGCAAGGGGAAGGGGGGGGGGGGGGGGGGGGCGGGTGTTCCCTTAGGTCACCTGCTTTATAGTGAAAAGCAAGGGAATGCCTCCTCCAAGTCAGTATTTCTGAGTCGCTTCCGGGATGGTTTTAAAGTGTAATATTAATGTTTAAATTCATTCATGTCTTATTTTTAAAGTGTAGCTCGGTGTGAAGCATTTGTATATGTCAAGTGTCAAACGGGCTTTAATATACAATACTCGGACACTTTTAAATGACTATAAAGAGTCTCAATTCTCTGGACTACTTTATTTATTGGCTTGCTTTAAAAATAATTAGTATAAGGGTTATACTGGATGTTAATAGAGAACATGAATGTTATTGTGCTCAATTATTAAGGGTAGTGTATCTTTCTAATTCAATATTAAATAAGAAAGATACATGTAAAGCCTAATACTCCTTTTCTCCTTAAGGGGTTACCTCTTTACTATATAGTTGAGCTTATTGGATTTTCCTCTATGTCCTAGGCCCTCCAGCCTGTTTACTATTCAGCTAAGTCTGGGTCATTGGTACAGTATAAAAATGTTAAAAAATTTATAGTAATTTATATATTTTTTATACTTACCAATGACCCAGACGGGGATGGCCCTCCCTGGAGTTGGAAACTCTTGCCTCCCCGCTGAGTACATAGCGCTGACCAGGCACTGCCAGTAAGAATGATAATTGGCACCAATTTCGGGACGTCTGCGTCACTGCGCATGCGCAGTAGAGGCGTAGTATGGAGGTCCTTTAGGACATGATTTCTTTTTGTTTTGGATGCAAATTTTGGGGATTGGGGGGCAAAATTTGTGTTTGGCCTTGGTTTTGTTAGAATTAGCACCAGCCAACTAAGTCTGGGTCATTGGTAAGTATAAAAAATATATAAATTACTATAAATTTTTTAACTTTCGGTATTGTATGCAAAATTTTTTTTGGGGTGGGGGGGGGGGGGTCAAAATTTGTGTTTGACCCTTAAGAATATTGAGGTTGCACCAGCTTAGTCTGGACCATTAGTAAGTATTAAAAATATACAAATTACATTAAATTTATCATAATTTTATACAACAACCAATGGCCCAGACTAGCTGGTGCTAACTCAAAAATGAATCCAGGGCCAAACACAAATTTTGCCCCCCAATTCCCCAAATTTGCATGCAAAACCGAAAATTCAATGTCCTATCTGGTCCTCCATACTATTGTGATCTGCGCATGTGCAGTATCCAGGAAGACACCGAAATTGGCGCCAACCATCATTCTTTCTTTGTTTGGCCCTCAAGTCAGTAACAACAAACTGACATCTGTGCTTTTAAATCTCAGTTTTGAAGATGCCAGACACAAATCAATGGAGAAATTGGTGGATCCAAGGACATAATTGGATGATGTAAGTGAACAGTGGTTATTTGAAACGTTCAGGGCTGTAACTTTATAATTTTTATCAAAATTATTTCATGTTTCCCAATTTCGGGACATGGGCCTGACATCATCATTCTTGCTAATGATTTATCCACTGTTTGTTAAGTGTTCCTTCCCTATCCTTCCTTGAAGTCCTCCTGTTAAACTCCCAAACTTTTTGGCTTGTTTTATTTGAAATTTTTTATTAAATTTCTTGGGAGTTTGATGTGTTATACAGAATGTTTTTCTGTATATCCCCATGGTTAACATCCTCACCCTAGGGGGTGTTTAGGCCTTTGGGTCATGCATCTTCTATCCGATGTATCATTTTTTCTTCATCTGAAGATCTTGCTTTACATCGTATAGCTTAAAATCTGTTACTGACTTCGACCTTTTTATTCAGTGCCTGGGGTCTTGTTTCCGGCTTTTCTTGTGACGTTTAAATTAGCAACATCTTATAAATATATGTAGTTTCCTATTTATTTTACTGTAGGATTGTTGTAAGATATGTTATTACGGTAGTGTAGCAATTATTTTTGGAAATTTGTCCACACTTAGGCTCTATCCGAACACCCTTGGACTCGTCTGTTCCCTTTGGGAACTTGGGCTTCTGTCAAAAATTTTTTCGAAAGATTTTTTGAAATTAAATTTTCGATTTGTATTTTGAATGTTGTTTATCATGTATCTTTATCATATATTTATTGTGGAGTTGGTGGGAGTACTGTCAACTTTGTTTGATTAATTATGAAAGCTTATTGCTCAAAATGCAAGGCGAGGAAGTCTACCTCAGATTTACATGCTTGTTGCTTTGCCTTTAGTCGATGTACCCCCACTAATTCTTGTCCTACATGTGTTGGCTGGGATGACAAACGTTGGACACAGGTGTCACGGTACGTTTTTAGCAGTGAGAGGCCAATGCCGGTCCTCTCGCCGCAAAGTCAATCAAGTTTCTCAGTTTCTTTTTCAGAGGAACAAGAACATGGTGATGGTAATGTGACACCAAGAGAAAGTGTGCTACCGTTGTCGCACTCTGATGAGCAAACAGAGCTAGCTGCCAAGGTGTTCATGAATATTAGACAGGGGATAAAGCCACTAGCCGGTGTTTTTCGTCCCTTGTCAGCAGCTAGCTCGACTGGTGAAGCGGTTACTCCGTCCATGGGTACCATGATGCTGGGTGTGTCCGTTGCGGTCAAAGTGGATTGGGTAGAGCGAGCACCTTAAAACATAAACATGCTCACCGAGCGACGACGGAACAGAGGAAGAAGCCAGCAAGTATCGTGGGAAGCTCAACGAGGTCTGAAAGGACCGCGAGCGAGAGAGGTCCCTCTCTATCCCAGCAACATCTGGGGCCAGATGTTGTGATAAAAAACTTGCCGGAGTCGGAGCATACGTCCACGCCTTCCGTCCGGGATGCTCCATATAGATCGCAGCCTGCCTCGGCTACAGTTACGGCTTCTTCCACGTCATCTACAAAGCACACACGACCGCACCCTAGCTACCCAACTTCGGATATCCAGCCTGCATCGCCAAGAAGGGACCACTCATCGTCTGCGAAGTCGGACCATCCGGTAGCTAGGGAGACGAGGCCTCATTCATCGGAACGTTTCGAGAAAAGAGCCATCTCCAACACACTCTCCCAGTAGCATCATGCGGCAAAGAAACAGAAGACCGTTGCTCCTCAGGCCTCTGTGGTGGACTTGCTGTCGCAGATAGCGCAGCTGATCGCAGCATTCCAGCAGGTGCAAGAGCAGCCTCCTGCTGTCTCAGAACCTGAGCTGTCGGACGGTGCTGTGTCGGTCCAGTCAACTGTTCATTCAGACGCAAGGGACTGAGATTCACAACTGATTCTCTCGGATGGTGAAAGGGATTTGGAAGGAGATTACTCTTCCCTTTTCGGAACAACACATGGTTGCGATGGATTTCATCCATCAATACTACCCTGAATTTGTTCTGGCGAATCAGAATGCTGCGACAACTAGAAAGAAACGGCTGGCGTCATTGGACGCAGACTTTATCCGGATAAAGGAGGAGGTCCTTTCTTTTCCGGTTCAGTCTAGGCAGGTGTCGCAGGCCTTTGCCCATTTAGATGACGCCATATTTAATCTCTCCAGTGGGAAGAAGAAAGGTGGTTTCTTAACATCATCTTCCATAAATATACTGTTTCTTGGCCCACGTTCATTTAAAATGTTCGGGGAAGATGTTCAGAGAGTTCCTCTGAGTTTGGATGAGCAGGCCAAGGATCTAGAGGTATCCTTGCCTGGTTCATTCATAATTTGCTCAGACACAGTTGAGATGGCAATTTCTTCTAATAGAGCGAATTTGGACGCTATGTCTTACGCAGATCACCTTACAAGAGCTATGGCGCAACGTCTCAACGGAAAGGAATTTGAGGACGTTCATACCTCTCTTAGAGTTCTTTCCAGGGCAATTGTGTATACCACGTATAACTTCTCCTTAACCCTTTACCTAACCTGAAAAGCAGACGACACTTGCAAAAATAATTCTTGAATAACTAATTTTTTTCATTTTTTGTCTCAAAAACATAGGTTATGACCCCTCGTTGGAACAAGCTTGACAAGCTCGTTCCAACGAGGGGTCATAACCTATGTTTTGAGACAAAAAAATGAAAAAAATAATGAAAATTAATTGGCGATTTTTGAGAATAGCACTGACCAGTTTTGGCCGTTATGTTGGGTAAAGGGTTAACTGTGGCTAATTTGGAGTTAATCAGATGTGATGGTGCCCGTGCTTCGTCATCTTTGATAGATGACAAGGTGAAAAACTCTCTCCGAGTTGCTCCTGTCACCGGATATACTATATTCGATAACAAGCTTTCATTCGTCTGACCAGGCTACTAAGAAAGCGTCTAATGCTCTGCTTCTGAAGTCGGCGTCTCATAGACCCTCTGCAGCAGAAAAGAGTAAAGGAGGACGTCCCAGACAGAAATCGTCTAAAGGAGACTCCTCATGAGGGTATAGGAAACCCTCTTATAATTACAATGGAGGTCGTCAGTACAGCGACTCGGGAAAGGGGCATAGGTCTGATCAAGACTATCGGTCAGACGCCCCTAAGCTGACTGATCGAGGCTCTTCGCAAGGACGCGGTTTCCTAAACAATCAGTTACCGACGTTCGTTTTGCCATGTTCACACCATCGAGCGTACGTAGTAGACGCTCTGTAAATCTCATGGGACGGAAAGATAGGATATGCATATCCTCCAACTCAGTTGATTCAGCAGATTCTCTAAGATCAAACAGTCTCATTGCAAAATTATTCTAGTAGCACCTCTGTCGTCACAGAAACCTTGGATCAGTCTTCTCAGGTGTCTGTTATGGGACGTTCTCTGGAAGCTTCCTCCACGAGAGGACCTTCTTTATCAGGGGAAGTCCCGCACACTGCATCACAACCTGGAAGGTCTCAACCTTCACGTATTTCTGTTGTGCGGTCCTTCTTGCATGGAAAACAGTTTACAGGACGCGCAGTGGATGCAATTTCTAAATGCAGGAGATCCTCATCTTCGTTGAACTACGCAGCGAAGTGGAAGGTTTTCTTCCGTTGGTGTAAGGATCAGACAATAGACGTCTATGATTCATCCAGACTGGATATTGCCAACTTTCTGGTCTACTTGTTTGACGATCTCAAACTGCAGCCCGTCACTATGAAGGGCTATAGGTCTATGTTATCAGACACTTACGCTCATCATGATAACTTGCCAATTGGATCTAATGCTTCATTGTCCAAGCTGGTTAGAAATTTCTCTATTAATAGACCTAGAACCCTCAGATTAATTCCCAAGTGGAATTTGGCTTGGGTTCTGTTGAAGCTTAAAGAAGCTCCATTTGAGCCATTGGACGTTGTAGAGTTCAAATTCTTGACCTATAAAACAGCATTTCTCTTAGCCTTTGCATCTGCTAGAAGAGTTAGTGAACTTCATGCTTTATCAGTTGACGAATCTCTCTACCATAGAGTGGGTAATACCATTACTCTAACTACGGAAGTGGGATTTTTATCTAAGAATAAGACTCCAGATAAACGGCCTGAGCCTATTACCATAAAGGCTCTGCTGTTCACGGACAACCGTAGACCTTTGCTGTGTCTAGTCGGGGCTATGCGCATATATAAACGTAGATCAGATTTTATAAGAAAAGGAAGGAAACGTTTCTTTCTTTCTTTAATTCCTAACAGAAAAGATATTTCTGTTCATTCAGTTGCTAGATGGATTTAGTTGGCAATATGCATTGCCTATGAAAATCTATCTTCAGATCAACGTTCTATAAATAAGATATCAGCGCATGAAGTTAGAGCGCTATCCAACTCCTCCTGGGCTTATTCTAACAGTATAGCCATTACTGATCTCATGAAGGCTGCATACTGGACACCGCCCTCTACATTTACCAAGTTTTACCTGAGAAATTTAGAGTCCATCTCGGGTGACCTTAGATGTTTAGGTCCTCTTTCTGTTGCTCAGAATATCGTCCATTAAGGGTTACATCTATAGTTATTCAAGCATCCCGTTCCAGCAGTGACGCTGTTCCGCTGCCCTCTTCGTTCTGCGGTCTCGTGCCTCAGAACCAGGGGGGGGGGGGGGGGGGGGGAGGGTTTTCCCTTATTATCATCTGGCTTTATAGGGAAAAAGCGGAGTCAGTAGTCCCGAGTCGGTGCTGGGATGGTTTTAATGTGTAGCTCGGTGTGAAGCAAATACTATGTCTCATTTATGTATTGTTTTTAAAGTGTAGCTCACTGTGAAGCATTTGTGTATGTCACGTGTCAAGCGGGCGTTAATATACAATCCTCGGACACTTTTAAATGAGTATAAAGAGTCTCCTTCTCTGGACTATTTTTATATTTTGGCTTCCCTTCACCAAATTAGCATAATGGGTTCTGTTGGCATTAAATGGAGAATTATATATTATATGATACTCAGTTATATTGTTGGTGTTATGTCTTTCTCGTTTCTCGTAAAGGAGAAAGACATATATAATTCCTTTCTCTCCTATTCTCCTGTAGGAGATATCCTTCATGAAGTGGTTGAGTAATTGGATTTTCCTTTAAGTCCTAGGCCCTCCAGCCTTTTTATGATTCAGCTAGTCTGGGCCATTGATTGTTGTATAAAAATATTATAAATTCAAAGTAATTTGTATATTTTTTATACTTACCAATGGCCCAGGCAGGTATGGCCCTCCCATGAGTGGGCACTCATACCTCCCCGCTGTTTATAACATTTAACAGGCAATTATAGAAATAATGATGGTTGCCGCCAATTTCCATGTCTTCCTGGATACTGCGCATGCACAGATCACAAAAGTATGGAGGACCAGATAGGATATTGAATTTTCGGTTTTGCATGCAAATTTGGGGGATTGGGGGCAAAATTTGTGTTTGGCCCTGGATTAATTTTTGAGTTAGCACCAGGTAATCTGGGCCATTGGTAAGTATAAAAAATATACAAATTACTTTGAATTTATAATATTTTTATACTGTACCAATGACCCAGACATAGCTGGTGCTAACTCTTAAAATATAGGGCCAAACACAAATTTTGCCCCCCAATCCCCAAAATTTGCATCTAAAACTAAAGAAAACATGTCCTGAAAGGCCCTCCACACCTCGCCTCCACTGCGCATGCGCAGTGTCAAGGACGTTCCGAAATTGGCGCCATTTATCATTCTAAGTTTGGCCCTTCATCAGTTAACATCTGACTGATCTTTGTGCTTTTAAATCTCAGTTTAAATGATGCCAGACACATAAATATTAGTGAAATGGTGATTCTAAGGAGGATAGAAAAGGAGGAGAGGAAAAGAATGTGTGACAGAATATTATCAGGGCTGTAACTTAAAATTTTTTAATGAAATTATGTTAAGTTACCTATTTTCAAGGCAGCAGCCATTTTGTTGTCATTCTGATTATTTAGTTACACTGTTTTTTCAAGTGTTTTTCCTCTCTCCCTGTCCTTTAAGTTCCCCCTTGCTATTCTCCCATGCTTTTGGCATAGTTTCTGTAATTATTATTACTAAAATTTCTTGGGAGTTTTAGCTTAATAACAGAATGAATTCTGTTCTTTCCCCATGTTTACGTCTTCACCTACGGGTGGTTAGGCGTTGTGTTCTGCATCTACCATCTGATGTTCTGCAGTTTCTTCCCTGGAAGTCTCTGTTTTGCATCAGATGGTGTATTTTTGGTAACTGATTTCGGGCCTGGGTGCCTGGAGTCTTATTTTACTGTTTTTACACTCATTGTTTACATTTACAACAGCCCTCTGTGTGAGGGGGGGATTTCTAAATAATAATATCTTTATGTTATTTTAATCATAACTAGATACATTATTATTGTTCGTAAGTGTTGAATAAATTGTTTAAAATATTTTTTAAATTTTTGTCCACACTTAGGCTTGGGATCCATTTGGGGCTCAACGTTACTTTTCAGAAACTTGGGCTGTTCTGAAAAAATATTTTTTCAAAATATTTTGATTTCAATTATTTTTTCTATATTAATGGATCATATTATTATTATGTATTTTGATTGCCAGGGGTTAGTGCGAGTACCAGGACTTGTTTTCTTTTCACATTGAAAGGATATTGATCAATTGTTTTAGGAGGAAGTCTTCCTCTGACCTTATTATCATTCTATATGTGGTCAGTGTACTCGCATTAACTCCTGTTCTGTATCGTATGATTTCGATGACAATATGGGAAGCGTATGTCACGGTATGTTGTTGGGGATTTGGACACTCCGGTCCTTTCCCCGCAGGGTCACTCTACTTTATCAATTTCTATTTCAGACGATCAAGATTAGGGTGATGTATCTGTGATGTCTTCCAACAGTGTGCCTCCGTCGTCACAATTAATGAAGGGCTAGCGGAAAAGTGCTCATGTAATACGCCAATTGCCTAAGAGGACCCTAGTAGGTTCGACGGCCTTTGACGTCCGCTAGCTCGCCCGGTGTAGCGTCCATTCACCGAATGGTTCGGCAGCCGGGTTCGTCCGTTGCGGTCTAGAAGGAATTTTGGGGTGATGCGAGCACTATAAAATTAACTTAATGCACACCCAGTGACGGCGGATCGGAGGGAGAACGGAGGAAGCCTTTTAGTCCGGTTCATAGCTCGTTCCGGTCCATCCGGACGGCAAGCGAGAGAGGCCCCTCTCTCGTTCAACAACATCTGGCCCCAGATGTTGTGGTACAAATGTGTCGTTAGCGGAGCATACGTCCGTCGCTCGGGACGCTCCGTTGTATAGGCAGTCCGCTGAGACTGCTAAGGCTTCCTCTTCTCGTCAGCGCACACGACCGCACCTTGGCTGCGTGACCGCCGATATATTACCAGCTTCGCCGATCAAGGATTCTTCGGCGACCAGGTCACACCATCCGGCAGCCAGGGATTCGAGACCGATGGACTCCGGACGTTCGCATAGGAAGTATGCGGGAGCCATCTGATGCGGAGCTGCCCTCGGCGAAGCACCGATAGACTGCGCCTCCGCAGGTCTCGACGCCGGACATTCTTGTGCACATAGCACAACTTATCGCAGCATCCCAGCAGCCGACAGAAACGGTGTCGGATCGAGAATTATCCGACAGCGCTGGGTCGGTAGCCGGGGACTCGAGGCCTGCAGACTCCGGACGTTCGCATAGGAAGTGTGCGGGAGTCAACGTACACGGAGCTTCCAGCGGCAATGCATCGTAAGTCCGCTACTGCACAGGCCTCGGGAACGGACGTGCTTTCCTTAATAGCACAGTTTATCGCAGCATCCCAGCATCAACTGAATCTGTCGCATATATTTTATCCGACGATGCTGGGTCGGGACGCTCCGCGGAAGCGGGTACGGACGTCCGAAAGTTTCATCCGGTCCGACGGGATACCGAAAGGGATTCGGTGGATTTCAAGCTTTCCCTTTCGGAACAACATATGCTGCGATGCCGGATAAGAAACTGATAGCGTCGGTGGACTTAGAAATTTTTGGTTCGGTTCAGGGACATCGTCCCTCAGTTCCGACATAGTCCAATAATGTCACACAAACTTTCGAATTATTGAACGACGCTATATATATTATTATTTTATGCTTGCTATCCAAGCATTTCTGGTTTCTTGTTCGAAGAGTTATGGAGATGTCTTTCAAAAGTGTGCCTCTGTCGTCATAGTTAATGAAGAGTTAGCGGCAATAAGTGCTCATGGAATATGTCTATCGCTTACGGATTGACATTCGCTAGCTCACCCGGTGTAGCGTACATTCATCGAATGGTTCGGCTGCCGGGTTCGTCCGTTGCGGTCTAGGAAGGAGATTTGGGTGATGCGAGCACTTTAATTACTTTAGTACTCACCCAGTGACGGCAGATTGAGGACAGATCGGAGGAAGCCAACAACATAGGGGACCGCATGTTGTGGTTCAGATATTTTACATTCGGAGCATATGTCCGTTGCTCGGGACGCTCCGTTATATTGACAGTCCGAGAGACTGTCTTTAATGCTTCCTCATCCTCACAGCAGGGCACACGACCGCACATTGGCTACGTGACCTCGAGTATCCGATCAGTTTCGGCATTCAGTGATTCCACAGCGAATAGGTCGCGCCATCCGGTAGCCAAGGGACACGAGGCCTATACACTCCGTTCGCTCGCATATTGGAAGTATGCACGGGGTAACGATCTCGGAGCTTCCTGCGGCAATGCATCGTAAGACCGCTGCTCCTCAGGCCTCAGTGACGGACGTGCTATCCGAGTTAGCACAGTTGTTTCGCAGCATCCCAGCAATTGACGGTTTCTCGGTCGAATCAGGAATTATCCGACGGCGCTGGGTCGGTGCGGTCCGCGGTTGCATCAAGCTACGGACGACCGAACGCTTTATAGGGTCCGACAGGATGGCGAAAGGGATTCGAAAGATTTCGAGTTTTCCCTTTAGTAGTATCGGAAGATGCCTTTCATATCTTCTGGCATTTCTTCCAGTGATTATTTTTCGGACTTCATTGCTGCGATCTTGGATAAGAGACTAATAGCGTCATTGGACTCGGATTTTTCGATCGGTACAGGGACTTTGTCCCTGACTTACCGACGCAGTCCAATATTGTCATTACAACATGTGTTTTATTTTTCGACGCTATATATTATATATATATATACAAGCCTGCTACTAAGCATGATAGTTTAGTTTCTTGTCCGCGTGGCTCATTTCTGCCATTTTATCTTTTTTTACATATAGTTTATTTTGGCAGAGCAGGGCATACCGAGAGTTCATATGCGTCTAGACGGTGTGATTAAAGACTGCATATATTCTTTTTCGCCGTTTATGTCTTTTCCAATTTCAATGTTGGGAACGACATTATGTATAGATAGTAGACTTAACTTAGACGCTTTATTATACGTAATCCGCCTTACTGAGGCGTTATCATTACGTCTTCAAGAAAAGATTTACGGGATATTATTCTCAATGTAATTTCTTTTGAGGGCAGTAGTTTGTTCACGTATAACTCCGCCCTTCAGTGGCTGATTGGAGTTGGTTAGACGTGATGCAGCCCTAGCTACATCCACGCGTGGATAGTAGGTTAAGAACTCTCTCAGAGTCGCTTCGTTCTCGGAGGAGCTTCTCTTCGACGGCAACTTTCCGGCAATCCATGAATTGCTTGATTTATACATTCTCTTGTCTATCTAGTGTTACAAGAGATTCAGACTGGGGCAAACATTCGGTGGTTGACTCAGAGAGTGCCGCCGCAGTTGCCGGACCCTAGTGTGGCTGTTATGACGGTTGCCAGTCAAACAGATTGGGATATATACTGATCCCTACGGATTCGAAGTGCCAGGGTCTTTGGGTTCCGCAGTCTTTTAGCTATCAGTTTAACTTCCGCGGAATAATGTTTTTTAGGCTTGCTTTATGTCATTGCATGAACATTATTCAGAAACGCATGCCCAAATTCCTGTCCTTTAATTCGACAGTAGTGGCGTATCTCCGGAACCAGGGAGGCACTCTTTCGTTTCCGTTATTCAATTTAATGGAAAGAATCCGTCTGTTGGTTATAGTACACCAAGTTCAGTTTTGGTCCGTCATATTCTGGGTCGTCTGATTGTTTTATCGCACTCCCGTTCTCTTACGGGTCGCTTGTTGCTGTCAGAATGGACTCTCAACAAACAAGTATTTAATCAGATTTGCTATCTATGGGAGCGCCCAATGATGTTTTATTATGACACAGCTTGCTAATCAATTGCAGACGTATGTGTTGGCTTGTCCAGATCTCTGAGCTAATACTCTTAACGCTCTATTGATCTATAGGACGCAATGATAGGATACGCGTATCCTCCGGCGCTGTTGTTTTAGCAGGTATTGCTAAGATAAACAACCACAATACATTTCTGTTGACAGCATCTCTGTCTTCACAGAGATCATGAGTAATTTACTCTCTTGTCTACTGTGGATCTTAACGTGAAATCTTCCTCTATGTGAGGATCTTTTTTCACTGGGTAAATCGTGTCATCTTTATCACAACCAGCAAGGTCGCAACCTTCATGTATTCCGTTGTGTGGTCCGTATTGCATTGTAAGCACTGTACTGGACGAGCTTTGGACGCGATTTCTTACTATAGGAGATCCTCTTCTTCGCTATTCTATGCGGCTAAAGTGGAGGCTCTTCCGTCGTGGTGTAGGGATCATTATGTTCATATTGTTGATCCCTCCATACTACGCATTGCTAGTTTTTAGTATACTTGTTTCACAAGATCTACTGCAGCCTGTTGTTATTTAGGTTATAGGTTTGTTACCTCATACCTATGCACTCTACGATAGTTTACAATTGAGTCTTTTGTCTCTTTATCTAAGTCAGTTAGTAACTTTTTGATAAATAGACTTAGAATCTTTAGATTAAATTCCTATACGGATTTTAACTTCGGTTCTTATTTAGCTAAGTAATCATTTGAGCCTCTGGAAACAGTAGTTTTCAAATTCTGACCTTTTAGACAGTAATTCTGTTGGTTTCTCTTTTACTGTAGAGTCAGTGAGTTTCATGCACTATCGATGGATGATTTTCACTTTCATAGTTTCGGAATCAATACTTCCGTTACTATTTAGGTTGGATTGTTGCATAAGAGTTAGGCTCCTATTATCCGGAACCTATTATTTTAAGGTCCTTCCGTCTTCGTATGGGCATAGGCCTTTACTCTTTCCGGGTACAGTTTATGTATTTATAAACAGATATCTGTTTATTACAAGGGCGTAAGCTTCTTCTGTCTTTGATGTCTAGTAGAAGGACGTTACGCTCCATTTTATTGTTAATCGATTCTATTAACTAGCGTACTGCTTATGGTATATCATTGGTTTAGCAGTTGTGCTTAAGATTTCGGCTCATGAAGTAAGAGTTCTTCTACTTCTTGGGCTTACATTAATAGTGTTGCTATTATAGATTTTTGAAGGCTGCTCATTGCGCTCAGCCATCCATTCATGAATTTTTTCTCAGAAATATCGGGTCCATTTCTGGAGGCCTCTATTGTTAGGTCTATTATCTACTGCTCAGAATGTCATTCACTTAACAGTTGCTACTATAGCTAGGTAGGCTGTCTGTTTCGGCAGTGTCTCCGTTCGGCTGCCCTCTTAGCTCTGGGCTATTTGACCCAGGGCAAGAAAAAGGGGGGGGGGGGGGGGGGGAGGGTGTTCCCTTGGGTCACCTGTTTTTACTATGAAAACAAGGGGATACCTCCTCCGGAGTTAGTAATTCTGAGCTGTTATTGGGATGGTTGTTTAGTGAGAAGTTTAAGTTTATAAAATTCATTCAAGTCTTAGTTTTTAAAGTATAGCTTTTGAATATTGCATATGTCAACGGACATGATTATGCAATTCTCACACACTTTTAGGAGTATAAGAGTCTCTATTCTCTAGACTTACTTTATTATTGGCTTACTTTAAAAATTATTAGTATAAGGATTATTGGATATTAATAGAGTACATGGATGTATGAAGCTCAATTTTTGGAAGGTGTTGTATCTTTCTAATTTATCATAAATAAGAAAGATACATGTAAGGCCTATTACTTCTTTTCCCTACAGGGGATGACTCTATTTTATTTTATTGAGCGTATTCCATTTTGCTCTATGTCCTTGGCCCTCCAGCCTTTTTACTATTCAGCTATGTCTGGGTCATTGGTACAGTATAAAAATGTTAAAAAATTTATAGTAATTTATATATTTTTTATACTTAGCAATGACCCAGACGGGGATGGCCCTCCCAGGAGTTGGGAACTCTTGCCTCCCCGCTGAGTACATAGCGCTTACCAGGCACTGGTTATTAGAATGATAAATGGCGCCAATTTCGGAACGTCCTTGACACTGCGCATGCGCAGTGGGGGCGAGGTGTGGAGGGCCTTTCAGGACATGTTTTCTTTAGTTTTAGATGCAAATTTTGGGGATTGGGGGGCAAAATTTGTGTTTGGCCCTATATTTTAAGAGTTAGCACCAGCTATGTCTGGGTCATTGGTAAGTATAAAAAATATATAAATTACTATAAATTTTTTAACTTTTTGTTATAGAGTTATGGGCCTTAATTGGTCAATTTTTATGAATTTTGAAATGGTTAGTGCTATAACTTGAACAAACATTCTCCGATTTGACAAATATTTGCTCTAGAGACCTTTTGCAATAATTTCTAAAGCATGTTCGTAAACTGGTTCGGCCCAATTTTTTGTGGCAGTGTTATGGGCCGTAATTAATTTTATGAATTCTGAACTTTTTAGCATTATAACTTGAACAAAGGTTCCAGATTTGACAACCGGCATATGATTGATAACCGGATTATGGATATGCAACACTCTCCGATTGCTACCACAACTCAATTCACACCCCTTGTTTTACTTTTATTTTTCATTTTTGTAATTATTACTTCCTTACCCTCAGAGGTTCATATAATTGGTTTGTTTTATGTTTTAGGCACACTGGTGTCAAAGTATCAAATTTTCAAGCATTGGTTTTCCTCACCATGCAACTAGGAGTTTAACCAATTCTGATTTGTTTGACAGTGCTCAATGAGATCTGTAAAACTAGATAGAATTTGTCAAAGTCTTAGTTGCAAGCTGAAAAAATTGCTTCTTGAATTTTTTGTATTATGACCTTTTTATACGCCCGTTTATAAAAACGGTCGTATTATGTTATCAGTCTGTCCGTCTGTCTGTCCATAAACAGTTTGGTTTCCATTCATTTAAAGTCGAACGCCTTCACGGATCGACATTAAACTTTCAGAAGTTGTTTTTAGCAATAAAATACAGATCAAGTTCGATATTGGTGTTTCTCAGTCCCTCTGCTGCAGAGATATGGCCCTTTGAAAACACAACTTTTCTAAAAAAATTGGTTTCCGTTCATTTAAAGCTGAATGCCTTGACGGATTGACACCAAATTTTTCAGATGTTGTTTTTAGCAATGAAATACAAGTCAAGTACGATATTGGTGTTTCTCAGTCCATCCGCTGCAGAGTTATGGCCCTTTGAAAACACAATCTTTCGAAAAAAATTGGTTTCCTTTCATTTAAAGTTGAACACCTTGACAGATCGACATCAATCTTTCAGATGTTGTTTGTAGCAATAAAATACAGGTCAAGTTCGATATTGGTGTTTCTAAGTCCATCCGCTGCAGAGTTATGGCCCTTTGAAAACACAATTTTTGAAAAAAATTGGTTTCCGTTCATTTAAAGCCAAACGCCTTGACGGATTGACACCAAATTTTTCAGATGTTGTTTTTATACGCCCGTTTGAAAAATGGGACGTATTATGTGAATGGTCTCTCCACCCATCTGTCTGTCTGTCTGTCCATGGACACATTTCGTTTCCAGACGATAACTTTAGTTGTAATGGTTTGAGCTGAGTTAAATTTGGCATGTGGATTTAGTATGACAAAATACAGGATGGGTTCGATTTCCGTTTCTAGCGGCCCATTTGCAGTAGAGTTATGGCCCTTTATTTATAGGAATTTAGCCCAACTTCTCATTTCCGGACGATAACTTTAGTTTGCCTTGACCGATTTATTTCAAATTTTCAGTTTTTTGTTTTTGACCACAAAATACAGCTCAAGTTCACTTTTGACCTCAATCGCATATACCTTTCCAGAGTTATTCCACTTGAATGATTGCAAATTTGTGGATTTTGTGGTTTCCGGATGATAACTTTAGTTTGCCTTGACCCATTTTTTTCAAATTCTCAGATTTTGTTTTTGACCACAAAGCACAGCTCAAGTTCACCTTTGGCCATAATCGCATGTACCGTTCCATAGTTTTTCCCCTTGAATGATTGCAAATTTGTGAATTATGTGGTTTCTGGATGATAACTTTAGTTTGCCTTGACTAATTTGTTTCAAATTCTCAGATTTTGTTTATGACCACAAAACACAACTCAAGTTCACTTTCGGCCAAAATCGCATGTACCTTTCCAGAATTATTCCTCTTGAATTTGTGCATTTTGTGTTTTCCGGATTATAACTTTAGTATGGCCTGATTTTTTATACACCTGTTGAAAAATCGTCGAATTATGGAATCTGTCTGTCTGTCCTTTTGTCCATCCGTCGGTCTGTCCTTTCGTCAACATTTGGTTTCCAGATAATAACTTTAGTATTTTTTTTTTCGATTGACTCCTAAACTCGGTATGTGGTTTAATCAAAACAAAAGACAGGTCAAGTTTGAATATGGGGTCAGTTCGAACTTCGAAGTTCCCCTGAATTATAGCCCTTGTTGGACATAGAATGCATCAAATATTTGGTTTCCGGATGATAACTTTTATTAATTGTTTTCCGATTGGTTCCAAACTTGGTATGTTGTTTAATCACAACAAAATACAGGTCAAGTTCGAATATGGGGTTGGTCCGAACAATTTTCACCCTCACCCCCATCCTTACCCCAACCCTTCAAAAATACAAAACGGGCGTATAATGTCCCGCTAAGTGGTGCTCTTGTTATATTATGACATCAGTTTAGAGGGATAATCTACAGAATAATATGGGCAGTGATTTATTTTATTAACTTGAGTAATTTATTTAACATTAAACATTTAAAATTTACTTTTTTCAAGTTGAGCATTGATAATAAAAAGAGGCCATGCGGCAGCCATAATGACCTTGCAGGAGGGTCTGAGAAACAGATTTTGTCTTTTTTTTTTAGGCCTTACAGAGTAAATTCTCGTTAATTATTTAAATAATTTTCTGATCTTTGATAACTTGTCAAACAATCATTGAATTTCACACCTTTACAGACCTGTGTACTCTCAGTAGTTTCTTTGTTAGTTTTTTATTAATCTCTTATATCTTATTTGAAGGAGCTCCATGAGCTCTGGCAAACAAGATATAACAGAAGAAATGTCTAGTTTATGATCAGAATGTAGAACATTGATAAACTTCTGGATCTTTGAATACACCTGTTGATCGAATACTTTTCATTGCTAATGGCTATTCATTTAGATTCCACTGTACCATTATGTTGTCATTCATACACACTGATTTACACTTTTTTTCAAAGAAAGTTTATGGTATTATTTAAGCTTGTGTCTGCCTAGAATATTTTTAATTGCTCCCTAACTGGCATTTTTTAAAATAGGAAATACCTGTTGTGCTCAAAGTAAATCATATTTTAAGTTGTCTGAGCTCCAACCCCCCTCCCACCAACACCACCACCACGAGAATCCCCCCACCCCCTCCCCCCTTTCAACAGATTGATTTATGGGTTCTTTTATCTTGTCAAGAGTGATTCCATTGTTTGTCTGTATAGTACATTTTTTTTTGCTTTTCAAGTTTAACTTATTTTTTTTTAAATTTCTTCTAATTTGGGTTGTAAGCTCTCACACCTTCTTTTTTGTTGAAGAAAACAAAGTATATGGAGAGCGTTAAATATATACTGGAAGAGAAATGTTTTCCTGAAGTATTGTAATGTGCTTGGGGGGGGGGGGGGGGGAAATTCAGCAGTGCTTGTTTATTATGGAAAACAAAGTCTGATTCACTGTCAAAATAGGATCTGTTAGCCTACACATGGAGTGGAAGTCCTCAAACGTAGATAGCATTGGTATAAATGATTAGTTAAACTGTACTTTATACTTGTGTTGAGGTTATGATACATATATACATATATATATATAACTGTAGATGCTAAAAGTGCTCATGAGCACCAGTAAATAAAAGATAAATTGTCATATGTGAGGTACCTACAACCATATTTGGGTCTTTGCAGTGGTATAAAGAGGAAATCAATGTTTTGCATAGTAAGGTACATTCTTCTGCTAAGAAAACAAAATATTGAAAGCCGTGAAACCAGTTGAAATGATTCATTTGGTCATTGATGTTTGGAGTGTTGAACAAGCATTTGTATATTTTTATACTGTACCAATGACCCAGACATAGCTGGTACTAACTCTTAAAAATCTAGGGCCAAACACAAATTTTGCCCCCCAATCCCCAAAATTTGCATCTAAAACCAAAAGAAATCATGTCCTAAAGGACCTCTATACTTTGCCCCTACTGCGCATGCGCAGTGTCAAGGACGTTCCGAAATTGGCGCCAATCATCATTCTTTGTTTGGCCCTTCATCAGTTAACATCTCACTGATCTTTGTGCTTGTAAATCTCAGTTTAAATGATGCCAGACACATAAATATTGGAGAAATGGTGATTCTAAGGAGGATAGAGAAGGAGGAGAGGAAAAAGGAGTGACAGAAAATATTCAGGGCTGTAACTTAAAATTTTGTAATGAAATTATGTTAAGTTGCCTATATTTTTATACTGTACCAATGACCCAGACATAGCTGGTGCTAACTCTTAAAATATAGGGCCAAACACAAATTTTGCCCCCCAATCCCCAAAATTTGCATCTAAAACTAAAGAAAACATGTCCTGAAAGGCCCTCCACACTTCGCCCCTACTGCGCATGCGCAGTGTCAAGGACGTTCCGAAATTGGCGCCATTAATCATTCTAAGTTTGGCCCTTCATCAGTTAACATCTGACTGATCTTTGTGCTTATAAATCTCAGTTTAAATGATGCCAGACACATAAATATTAGTGAAATGGTGATTCTAAGGAGGATAGAGAAGGAGGAGAGGAAAAGAATGTGTGACAGAATATTATCAGGGCTGTAACTTAAAATTTTTTAATGAAATTATGTTAAGTTACCTATTTTAAAGGCAGCAGCCATTTTGTTGTCATTCTGATTATTTAGTTACACTGTTTTTTAAGTGTTTTCCTCTCTCCCTGTCCTTTAAGTTCCCCCTTGCTATTCTCCCATGCTTTTGGCATAGTTTTTGTAATTATTATTACTAAATTTTCTTGGGAGTTTTAGCTGAATAACAGAATGAATTCTGTTCTTTCCCCATGTTTACGTCTTCACCTACGGGTGGTTAGGCGTTGTGTTCTGCATCTACCATCTGATGTTCTGCAGTTTTTTCCCTGGAAGTCTCTGTTTTGCATCAGATAGTGTATTTTTGGTAACTGATTTCGGGCCTGGGTGCCTGGAGTCTTATTTTAGTGTTTTTACACTCATTGTTTACATTTACAACAGCCCTCTGTGTGAGGGGGGGATTTCTAAAAAATAATATCTTGATGTTATTTTAATCATAACTAGATACATTATTATTGTTCGTAAGTGTTGAATAAATTGTTTAAAATATTTTTAAAATTTTTGTCCACACTTAGGCTTGGGATCCATTGGGGCTCAACGTTACTTTTCAGAAACTTGGGCTGTTCTGAAAAAATATTTTTTCAAAATATTTTGATTTCAATTATTTTTCCTATATTAATGGATCATATTATTATTATGTATTTTGATTGCCAGGGGTTAGTGCGAGTACCAGGACTTGTTTTCTTTTCACATTGAAAGGATATTGATCAATTGTTTTAAGAGGAAGTCTTCCTCTGACTTTATTATCATTCTATATGTGGTCATTGTACTCGCATTAACTCCTGTTCAGTATCGTATGATTTCGATGACAATATGGGAAGCGTATGTCACGGTATGTTGTTGGGGATTTGGACACTCCGGTCCTTTCCCCGCAGGGTCACTCTACTTTATCAATTTCTATTTCAGACGATCAAGATTAGGGTGATGTATCTGTGATGTCTTCCAACAGTGTGCCTCCGTCGTCACAATTAATGAAGGGCTAGCGGAAAAGTGCTCATGTAAATACGCCAATTGCCTAAGAGGACCCTAGTAGGTTCGACGGCCTTTGACGTCCGCTAGCTCGCCCGGTGTAGCGTCCATTCACCGAATGGTTCGGCAGCCGGGTTCGTCCGTTGCGGTCTAGAAGGAATTTTGGGGTGATGCGAGCACTATAAATTAACCTAATGCACACCCAGTGACGGCGGATCGGAGGGAGAACGCAGGAAGCCTTTTAGTCCGGTTCATAGCTCGTTCCGGTCCATCCGGACGGCAAGCGAGAGAGGCCCCTCTCTCGTTCAACAACATCTGGCCCCAGATGTTGTGGTACAAAATGTGTCGCAAGCGGAGCATACGTCCGTCGCTCGGGACGCTCCGTTGTATAGGCAGTCCGCTGAGACTGCTAAGGCTTCCTCTTCTCGTCAGCGCACATGACCACACCTTGGCTGCGTGACCGCCGATATATTACCAGCTTCGCCGATCAAGGATTCTTCGGCGACCAGGTCACACCATCCGGTACACAGGGACACGAGGCCTGCAGACTCCGGACGTTCGCATAGAAAGTGTGCGGGAGTCAATGTACACGGAGCTTCCGGCGGCAATGCATCGTAAGACCGCTACTGCACAGGCCTCGGGAACGGACGTGCTTTCCTTAATAGCACAGTTTATCGCAGCATCCCAGCATCAACTGAATCTGTCGCATATATTTTATCCGACGATGCTGGGTCGGGACGCTCCGCGGAAGCGGGTACGGACGTCCGAAAGTTTCATCCGGTCCGACGGGATACCGAAAGGGATTCGGAGGATTTTGAGCTTTCCCTTTCGGAACAACATATGCTGTTGTGTATGTCATCTGACTTGGTCTTCTACAGCTTCTTTCGTCGGACCAGAATGCTGCGATGCCGGATAAGAAACTGATAGCGTCGGTGGACTTAGAAATTTTTGGTTCGGTTCAGGGACATCGTCCCTCAGTTCCGACATAGTCCAATAAGGTCACACAAACTTTCGAATTATTGAACGACGCTATATATATTATTATTTTATGCTTGCTATCCAAGCATTTCTGGTTTCTTGTTCGAAGAGTTATGGAGATGTCTTTCAAAAGTGTGCCTCTGTCGTCATAGTTAATGAAGAGTTAGCGGCAATAAGTGCTCATGGAATATGTCTATCGCCTACGGAGTGACATTCGCTAGCTCACCCGGTGTAGCATACATTCATCGAATGGTTCGGCTGCCGGGTTCGTCCGTTGCGGTCTAGGAAGGAGATTTGGGTGATGCGAGCACTTTAATTACTTTAGTACTCACCCAGTGACGGCAGATTGAGGACAGATCGGAGGAAGCCTGTTAGTCCGGTTCCTGGCTTGTCCAGGTCCGTCCGGGCTGTGAGCGAGAGAGGTCCCTCTCTCGCCCAACAACATAGGGGACCGCATGTTGTGGTTCAGATATTTTACATTCGGAGCATATGTCCGTTGGTCGGGACGCTCCGTTCTATTGACAGTCCGAGAGACTGTCTTTAATGCTTCCTCATCCTCACAGCAGGGCACACGACCGCACATTGGCTACGTGACCTCGAGTATCCGATCAGTTTCGGCATTCAGTGATTCCACGGCGAATAGGTCGCGCCATCCGGTAGCCAAGGGACACGAGGCCTATATACTCCGTTCGCTCGCATATTGGTAGTATGCACGGGGTAACGATCACGGAGCTTCCAGCGGCAATGCATCGTAAGACCGCTTCTCCTCAGGCCTCAGTGACGGACGTGCTATCCGAGTTAGCACAGTTGTTTCGCAGCATCCCAGCAATTGACAGTTTCTCGGTCGAATCAGGAATTATCCGACGGCGCTGGGTCGGTGCGGTCCGCGGTTGCTTCAGCTACGGACGACCGAACGCTTTATAGGGTCCGACAGGATGGCGAAAGGGATTCGAAAGATTTCGAGTTTTCCCTTTAGTAGTATCGGAAGATGCCTTTCATATCTTCTGGCATTATCTTCCAGTGATTATTATTTCGGACTTCATTGCTGCGATCTTGGATAAGAGACTTATAGCGTCATTGGACTCGGATTTTTCGATCGGTTCAGGGACATTGTCCCTGACTTACCGACGCAGTCCAATATTGTCATTACAACATGTGTTTTATTTTTCGACGCTATATATATATATATATACAAGCCTGCTACTAAGCATGATAGTTTAGTTTCTTGTCCGCGTTGCTCATTTCTGCCATTTTATCATTTATACAAATAGTTTATTTTGGCAGATCAGGGCATACCGAGAGTTCATATGCGTCTAGACGGTGTGATTAAAGACTGCATATATTCTTTTTCGCCGTTTATGTCTTTTCCAATTTCAATGTTGGGAACGACATTATGTATAGTAGACTTAACTTAGACGCTTTATTATACGTAATCCGCCTTACTGAGGCGTTATCATTACGTCTTCAAGAAAAGATTTACGGGATATTATTCTCAATGTAATTTCTTTTGAGGGCAGTAGTTTGTTCACGTATAACTCCGCCCTTCAGTGGCTGATTGGAGTTAGTTAGACGTGACGCAGCCCTAGCTACATCCACACGCGTGGATAGTAAGGTTAAGAACTCTCTCAGAGTCGCTTCGTTCTCGGAGGAGCTTCTCTTCGACGGCAACTTTTCGGCAATCCATGAATTGCTCGATTTATACGTTCTCTTGTCTATCTAGTGTTACAAGAGATTCAGACTGGGGCAAACATTCGGTGGTTGACTCAGAGAGTGCCGCCGCAGTTGCCGGACCCGAGTGTGGCTGTTATGACGGTTGCCAGTCAAACAGATTGGGATATAATACTGATCCCTACGGATTCGAAGTGCCAGGGTCTTTGGGTTCCGCAGTCTTTTAGCAATCAGTTTAACTTCCGCGGAATAATGTTTTTTAGGCTTGCTTTATGTCATTGCATGAACATTATTCAGAAACGCATGCCCAAATTCCTGTCCTTTAATTCGACAGTAGTGGCGTATCTCCGGAACCAGGGAGGCACTCTTTCGTTTCCGTTATTCAATTTAATGGAAAGAATCCGTCTGTTGGTTATAGTACACCAAGTTCAGTTTTGGTCCGTCATATTCCGGGTCGTCTGATTGTTTTATCGGACTCCCGTTCTTTTACGGGTCGCTTTTTGCTGTCAGAATGGACTCTCAGCAAACAAGTATTCAATCAGATTTGCTATCTATGGGAGCGCCCAATGATTTATTTATGACACAGCTTGCTAATCAATTGCAGACGTATGTGTTGGCTTGTCCAGATCTCTGAGCTAATATTGTTAACGCTCTATTGATCTATAGGACGGAATGATAGGATACGCGTATCCTCCGGCGCTGTTGTTTTAGCAGGTATTGCTAAGATAAACAACCACAATACATTTCTGTTGATAGCATCTCTATCTTCACAGAGATCATGAGTAATTTACTCTCTTGTCTACTGTGGGTCTTAACGTGAAATCTTCCTCTATGTGAGGATCTTTTTCACTGGGTAAATCGTGTCATCTTTATCACAACCAGCAAGGTCGCAACCTTCATGTATTCCGTTGTGTGGTCCGTATTGCATTGTAAGCACTGTACTGGACGAGCTTTGGACGCGATTTCTTACTATAGGAGATCCTCTTCTTCGCTATTCTATGCGGCTAAAGTGGAGGCTCTCCCGTCGTGGTGTAGGGATCATTATGTTCATATTGTTGATCCCTCCATACTACTCATTGCTATTTTTTAGTATACTTGTTTCACAAGATCTACTGCAGCCTGTTATTATTTAGGTTATAGGTTTATGTTACCTCATACCTATGCACTCTACGATAGTTTACAATTGAGTCTTTTGTCTCTTTATCTAAGTCAGTTAGTAACTTTTTGATAAATAGACTTAGAATCTTTAGATTAAATTCCTATACGGATTTTAACTTCGGTTCTTATTTAGCTAAGTAATCATTTGAGCCTCTGGAAACAGTAGTTTTCAAATTCTGACCTTTTAGACAGTAATTCTGTTGGTTTCTCTTTTACTGTAGAGTCAGTGAGTTTCATGCACTATCGATGGATGATTTTCACTTTCATAGTTTCGGAATCCGTTACTATTTAGGTTGGATTGTTGCATAAGAGTTAGGCTCCTATTATCCGGAACCTATTATTTTAAGGTCCTTCCGTCTTCGTATGGGCATAGGCCTTTACTCTTTCCGGGTACAGTTTATGTATTTATAAACAGATATCTGTTTATTACAAAGGGCATAAGCTTCTTCTGTCTTTGATGTCTAGTAGAAGGACGTTACGCTCCATTTTATTGTTAATGGATTCTATTAACTATCGGTACTGCTTATGGTATATCATTGACTTAGCAGTTGTGCTTAAGATTTCGGCTCATGAAGTAAGAGTTCTTCTACTTCTTGGGCTTACATTAATAGTGTCGCTATTATAGATTTTTGAAGGCCGCTCATTGCGCTCAGCCATCCACATTCATGAATTTTATCTTAGAAATATCGAGTCCATTTCTGGAGGCCTCTATTGTTAGGTCTATTATCTACTGCTCAGAATGTCATTCACTTAACAGTTGCTACTATAGCTAGGTAGGCTGTCTGTTTCGGCAGTGTCTCCGTTCGGCTGCCCTCTTCGCTCTGGGCTATTTGACCCAGGGCAAGAAAAAGGGGGGGGGGGGGAGGGTGTTCCCTTGGGTCACCTGTTTTACTATGAAAACAAGGGGATACCTCCTCCGGAGTTAGTAATTCTGAGCTGTTATTGGGATGGTTGTTTAGTGAGAAGTTTAGGTTTTTAAAATTCATTCAAGTCTTAGTTTTTAAAGTATAGCTTTTGAATATTGCATATGTCAACGGGCATGATTATGCAATCCTCAGACACTTTTAGGAGTATAAGAGTCTCTATTCTCTAGACTTACTTTATTTATTGGCTTACTTTAAAAATTATTAGTATAAGGATTATATTGGATATTAATAGAGTACATGGATGTATGAAGCTCAATTTTGGAAGGTGTTGTATCTTTCTAATTTATCATAAATAAGAAAGATACATGTAAGGCCTATTACTTCTTTTTCCCTACAGGGGATGACTCTATTTTATTTTATTGAGCGTATTCCATTTTGCTCTATGTCCTTGGCCCTCCAGCCTTTTTACTATTCAGCTATGTCTGGGTCATTGGTACAGTATAAAAATGTTAAAAAATTTATAGTAATTTATATATTTTTTATACTTACCAATGACCCAGACGGGGATGGCCCTCCCAGGAGTTGGGAACTCTTGCCTCCCCGCTGAGTACATAGCGCTTACCAGGCACTGGTTATTAGAATGATTAATGGCGCCACTTTTGGAACGTCCTTGACACTGCGCATGCGCAGTAGGGGCGAAGTGTGGAGGGCCTTTCAGGACATGTTTTCTTTAGTTTTAGATGCAAATTTTGGGGATTGGGGGGCAAAATTTGTGTTTGGCCCTATATTTTAAGAGTTAGCACCAGCTATGTCTGGGTCATTGGTAAGTATAAAAAATATATAAATTACTATAAATTTTTTAACTTTCGAGGCATGGGTCTGTTGTTGTCATTCTTGCTTTGAAGTTGCACTGCTTATTCAGTGTTTCCTCTCTCCTTATCCTGTAAGTCCCCCCTTGCTATTCTCCCATGCTTTTGGCATATTTTTGAGTAAGATTACTACTAAAATTTCTTGGGAGAATTCTGTTATTTTCCCCATGTTTACGTTTTCACCCATGGGTGTTTAGACGTGGTGTTCTGCATCTACCATCTGATGTTCTGCAGATTCTTCTTTGGAAGTCTCTGTTTTGCATCAGATAGTGTGTAATATTGATAACTGATTTCGGGCCAGTATTGTCAGTGCCTGGAGTCATGTTTTCTAGTGTTTATACACTTCTTGTTTACATTGGCAACAGTCTCTTTTGAGGGGGGCTTTTTGCCTTTGGAGTAGTTTACTCATTACTAGATACATTATTATTATCCGTAAGTGTTGCAATAATTGTTTAAAATAATTTTAAAATTTTTGACCACACTTACCCTTGGGATCCATTGGGGCTCAACGTTACTTTTCAGAAACTTGGGCTTCGCTGAAAAAATATTTTTCAAAAATTATTTTGAATTTCATTTGCTTTTTTCAATGTTAATGGATCATGTTATTATGTATCTTTGTGTTTAGGGGTTTGTGCGAGTACTAGGACTTGTTGTTGTCTTTTCACAATGAAAGGACATTGTTCAAATTGTAATAGGAAGAAATCTTCCTCTGACTTTCATGATCATTGTATTAATTGTAGTCAGTGTACTCGCACTAACTCCTGTTCAATATGTCAATATTGGGATGACAAACATTGGAAACGTGTGTCACGATATGTTGTTAGTGGAGAAAGGGCTATGCCAGTCCTTTCTCCGCAGGGTCACTCTAGTCTATCAGTTTCTATTTCAGAGGAACAAGAACAGGGTGATGTTTCCATGTTATCTTCCAAGAGTGCGCTTCCGTCGTCAGAATTGAATGAAGAGAGTGCGAGAGAGGCCCCTCTCTCGTACAACAACATCAGGGACCTGATGTTGTGGTACAAAATGTGTCGCAAGCGGAGCACATGTCCGTCGCTCGGGACACTACGTTGTTTAGGCAGTCCGCGGAGACTGCTCAGGCTTCCTCATCCTCTCACCAGCGCACACGACCGCACCTTGGCTACGTGACCGCGGATATTCTACCAGCTTCGCCGATAAGGGATTCTTCGGCGACCAGGTCACGCCATCCGGTAGCAAGGGACACGGGGCCGGTAGACTCCGGGCATTCGCATAGGAAGAGTATGCGGGAGTCAGTTGATGTGGAGCTTCCCGTGGCTAAGCAGCGAAAGACCGCTACTCCGCAGGCCTCGATGACGGACGTGCTTGCTCAGATAGCACAAATTATCGCAGCATCCCAGCAACCGACAGAATCGGTGTCGGATCGGGAATTATCCAACGGCGCTGGGGCAGTACGCTCCGCCGAAGCATCGGGTGCGGACGACCGGGAGCATCATGAGGTCCGACCGGATGGTGAAAGGGATACGGATGACTTGGAGCTATCCCTTTCGGAACAACATAAAGCTGCCGTGGATTTCATCCGGCACTTCCTTCCTCACGTTGTTCCGTCGGGCCAGACTGCTGCGGTACCGGACAAAAGACTGATATCGTCATTGGACACTGAATTCTTCGAGCGGTTCAGAGACATCGTCCCTGAGTTTCCGTCTCAGTCCAATAATGTCACAAGAACATTTGAATTATTGAACGACGCTATATTCAAGCTTGCTTCCAAAACAGGCAAAGCTGGTTTCTTGTCCTCCAGTGCTCTTAACCTGCCTTTCATTAATGCAAGGAATAAATTTGATACGGCAGGACAGGGTATTCCGAGAGTTCCTCTGCGTCTTGACGACGAGGCGGAAGACTTAGAATTGTCATTACCATCGTCTATGTCCGTTCCAACCGCGGTGTTGGATACGACAATCACATCTAACAGGGCCAGTTTAGACGCTTTATCTTACGCAGACCACCTTACAAAGGCGTTATCACTGCGTCTTCAAGGGAAAGAATTCCAGGATATACAATCCTCTTTAAGACTTCTTTCAAGGGCAGTGGCTTATACCACATATAACTCCGCCCTCTCAGTGGCAAACCTGGAGTTGGTTAGACGTGACACAGCCCTAGCTACATCCACACGCGTGGATAGTAAGGTGAAGAACTCTCTCAGAGTCGCTACGGTCTCCGGAGAACTTCTATTCGACGGCAAGCTTTCTGCAATCTACGATAAAATTACTAAGAAAGCTTCGGATTCTCTACTGTTTAAATCCGCTTCCAAAAAGTCGGCAGAGAAGAATAAGACAGGCACTTCTGGGTCTAATGCGCCCAAGAAAGGTTCCTATAGAGGTTCCGGTGCATCCTCTTGGTCTTATTCAAGAGACCGTCAAGGCAGCGACTCACGTGCGGGATGTCCTTCGGGCCGGGACAATCGGTCGGACGCCCCGAGGTCGACGGGACGAGGTGCGGGTCGTGGAGGACGTGGTTTCTCCTCCCGCAGGCCTCGCAGGTCCAGGAGGTGATGGCTTCAACCTCTATCGTGTTCCGGTTGGCGGAAGGTTGTCGAGTTTTTCAGAAGAGTGGGCGTCGATTACGAACGACCCTTGGGTGAGAGGGGTGATTTCGGAAGGTCTAAGAATATCCTTCAAACGAAAGCCTCCTTTAACTCGAAGTCCAAAATGGACTCAACTTCCGTCAAATTCGCAGAAAAGAGACGCTCTGTTATCGGAGGTGCAGTCTCTTTTAATGAAGAACGCGGTAGAGGTCGTAGAAGACCAGGAAACACCGGGATTCTACAGCCATCTGTTTCTGGTTCCGAAACCAGACGGCTCGTTCCGTCCAGTCATAGATTTGAGCTGGATAAACAAGCTGATCGTCGCTCCGAAATTTTATATGGAGACGATTCGGTCGGTCAGAGCGAGTATTCGGGTGAACGATTATGCTACAAGCATAGATCTCAAGGATGCGTACTTTCATGTCATGGTACATCCGACATTCAGAAAGTATCTACGCTTCGCAGTCCTAGGAGATGTGTATCAATTCCGGGCGATGTGCTTCGGATTGAACCTAGCACCCTGGGCTTTCACTCGGGTAATGAACTCGGTAATGATGTATTTCCGAGCTCATTCATCTGTGGTAACGTCGGCCTACCTGGACGACATTCTTCAGAGGTACGGCAACGAGTTAACGCTTCAGAACGCTGTGCAGAATCTGCTTCTATTGCTCCGACGTCTCGGTTTTGTTATAAACGAGGAGAAGTCGGATCTGGTGCCGTCCAAGTCATTCACTCATCTGGGAATGAGCTTCGAGACGCACAACAATCTCGTTCGTCTGCCGTTAACCAGAGCGAAATTAGTCAGTTGTTACGCTCACTATTGTCTTCATGCAGACAAAGTCACAGCGAGGGAGTTTATGAGACTGATAGGTCTGTGCGGAGCCGCCGCGGATCTCATTCCGATGGGGCGGTTACACACTCGTCCTCTCCAAATTTTCTTAACTCAGAATTGGAGTGTGAAGATTCATTCGCTCGACATAGACGTTCTCTTGTCAGATCAAGTGAAACAAGAGATTCAGACTTGGGCAAACATTCAGTGGTTAACTCAGGGAGTTCCGCTGCAGTTGCCGGATCCGAGTTTTACCATTATGACGGATGCCAGTCAAACAGGTTGGGGTGCAACATTGATCCCAACGAATTCGAGATGCCAGGGTCTTTGGGATCCACAGTTCCTGTGCAAGCACATAAACATCAAGGAAATGATGTCAATTTGGCTTGCGTTACGTCATTGAATGGACATTATTCACAAAGCTCATGTCCAAATTCTGTCTGACAATACGACAGTAGTGGCGTATATACGGAACCAGGGAGGCACTCATTCCGTTCCGTTATTCAAGCTAACGGAGAGAATCCTTCTGTTTGCTCTAGAACATCAAGTTCTACTGTCGGTCCGTCATATACCGGGTCGTCTGAATGTACTAGCAGACTCCCTTTCACGGAAGGGTCGCTTGTTGCCGTCGGAGTGGACTCTCAACAAACAAGTATTCAATCAGATTTGCTACCAGTGGGAACGGCCAATGATAGACTTATTTGCGACACATCTCAACAATCAGTTGCAGACGTATGTGTCACCGTGCCCGGATCCAAGAGAATTTGCAGTAGACGCTCTATCGATCTCATGGGACGGAATGATAGGATATGCGTATCCTCCAGCGCCGTTGATTCAGCAAGTATTGCTAAAGATAAAACAATCTCAATGCAAGATTCTGTTGGTAGCATCTCTGTCTCCACAGAGACCATGGATAAATCTACTCAGGTGTCTGTTGTGGGACCTACCGCGAAAGCTTCCTCCACGGGAAGATCTTCTTTCACAGGGGAAACCGCGTCGACTTCACCACAACCCGCAAGGTCTCAACCTTCACGTTTTTCCGTTGTGCGGTCCTTCTTGCATGGCAAGCACTTTACAGGACGAGCAGTGGACGCGATTTCTAACTGTAGGAGGACCTCCTCTTCGCTAAATTATGCGGCTAAGTGGAAGGTTTTTCGTCATTGGTGTAGGGATCATTCTGTTGATATTTTTGATCCCTCCATACCAGACATTGCAAACTTTCTAGTATACTTGTTTGACGAAATCAAACTGCAGCCTGTTACTATTAAGGGTTATAGGTCTATGTTATCTGATACCTATGCACACCACGATAGTTTACAAATTGGATCTAATGTCTCTTTATCTAAGTTAGTTAGAAACTTCTCGATAAATAGACCCAGAACTCTTAGATTAATTCCTAATTGGATTTTAGCTTGGGTTCTTCTTAAACTAAAGGAAAAGCCATTTGAGCCTCTTGGGACAGTAGATTTCAAATTCTTGTCTTATAAGACAGCTTTTCTCTTAGCTTTCTCTTCTGCTAGAAGAGTCAGTGAGCTTCATGCACTATCGGTGGACGATTCTCACTATCGTAGTGTCGGGAACACTATCACCTTCACTACTAATGTTGGATTTTTAGCTAAGAATCAGGCTCCTAATAAATATCCGGAACCTATTGTCCTCTGTCCTGTTAGAGCTTTACGCATTTATAAACAGAGATCTCAGTTTATCAGAAAGGGACGAAAACGTTTCTTTCTGTCTCTGATGCCTAATAGAAAGGACATTTCGGTCCATTCTATTGCTAGATGGATTCAATTAACTATCCATACTGCTTATGAAAATTTATCTTCTTCCCAGCAGTCTGTGCTTAAGATTTCGGCTCATGAAGTAAGAGCTCTTTCTACATCTTGGGCTTACGCAAATAGTGTGGCTATTACAGATTTAATGAAGGCTGCTTATTGGTCTCAGCCATCCACATTCTCGAATTTTTATCTCGGAAATATTGAGTCCATTTCTGGAGACCTGCATTGTTTAGGTCCGTTATCTGTTGCTCAGAATGTCGTCCACTAAACAGTTGCAACTATAGTTATGCAGGCTTTCTGTTCTGGCAGTGACTCCGTCCTGCTGCCCTCTTCGCTCTGGGCTATTTGACCCAGGACAAGGGGAAGGGGGGGGGGGGGAGGGTTTTCCCTTAGGTCACCTGCTTTATAGTGAAAAGCAAGGGAATTCCTTCTCCGGAGTCAGTAATTCTGAGTCATTTCCGGGATGGTTTTAAAGTGTAATATTAATGTTAAAAATTCATTCATGTCATATTTTTAAAGTGTAGCTCGGTGTGAAGCATTTGTATATGTCAAGTGTCAAATGGGCGTTAATATACAATCCTCGGACACTTTTAAAGAATATAAAGAGTCTCAATTCTCTGGACTAACTTTATTTATTGGCTTACTTTAAAAATAATTAGTATAATGGGTTATACTGGATGTTAATAGAGAACATGAATGTTATTGTGCTCAATTATGAAGGGTATTGTATCTTTCTAATTTATCATAAAATAAGAAAGATACATGTAAAGCCTAATACTCATTTTCTCCTTGAGGGGTTCACTCTATATTATATAGTTGAGCTTATTGGATTTTCCTCTATGTCCTAGGCCCTCCAGCCTTTTTACTATTGAGCTATGTCTGTGTCATTGGTACAGTATAAAAATGTTAAAAAATTTATAGTAATTTATATATTTTTTATACTTACCAATGACCCAGACGGGGATGGCCCTCCCAGGAGTTGGGAACTCATACCTCCCCACTGAGTACATAGCGCTGACCAGGCACTGCCAGTAAGAATGATGATTGGTGCCAGTTTCGGAACGTCCTTGACACTGCGCATGCACAGTAGGGGCAAAGTATGGAGGTCCTTTAGGAAATGATTTCTTTTGGTTTTAGATGCAAATTTTGGAGATTGGGGGGCAAAATTTGTGTTTGGCCCTAGATTTTTAAGAGTTAGCACCAGCTATGTCTGGGTCATTGGTAAGTATAAAAAATATATAAATTACTATAAATTTTTTAACTTTTAAACATCCCTGTTCTTCAAGTTGGGTCCCCGTAGGAAGCACAGGAAGTGAAGCAGCACTTGTTTATTGTGGTAAACAAGCTGTGTTTTACTTGTAAAATAGGACCTGTCATCAATGCCTGTCGAGGAAGTCCTCATGGGTATAAATGATTTGCTGGACTTGACATCATATCAGTGTTGCAGTCACAGTTGGCCATTGTGCAAAAATATGTGACCTTAAACACCAATAAATAAATAATAAATTGTTGAAAGTTGTCCAGTTTAATGAGTATGTTACTGTGTTTAAAAATATTTTGTATTTTTCCTGCCATGTGGAACTTCTATCCACACAATAACTTGATTTATCTATCAACTAAAACATGGTTTTCAGATGGTCCTGATGCCATTCCCACTTGTTTTTGTTGGTGCATGATTTATAGTACATATGGTACACTAATGCATACACCATGTTGATAGAAAACATGCCTGCAGCCAATGAAATAAATAAATTGTATGTGAATACAGCTGATATTTCTGCAACTCACAGGCTGAGGGGCATTAGTTTGAGCTGTTCTACTAAATGGGTAACTGACTAGATAAAATTATTTTGAAGAGTCTACATTACATACATGTTCATTATTTTAGGGTAAATATGCCAAATACAAAAAGTATGTTGGTCACAGTGCCCACGTCACTAATGTTCAGTGGACACCACAGAATAACAAGCTGATATCTATTGGTGGAGCAGACACTTCAATCCTGGTTTGGTCAAGGAAGATGGCAGCTAAAAGAGTGACAACATGTGGGGAGAGTGATGACTCTGACACAGACTCAGAAGAAGAAGGTAAAATGTATTATGATTTTAACAACTTTTACAGTTTTGATTTACTGCACGCCAAATAAATGTTTAATGGGTTGAAAAGTTGGGCATTATCCAATCTCTTTCACAACAGTAGGCTAGATAATGTGAATGGACCATACAAAATATACATAAGCAAAAACTTCTACATATCATTAAATTTTGAACATTATTCCTTTATCTTCACCTTCATTTTAATGGCTGTTATCTTTTATATGATATTGTGACCTAGAAATTAATTTCCATTCTTTTTCTTAAATTTTTGCTCTCCATTTAAAATCGTGCATGGTCAATCGAGGCCCATCTTGACATGAAGTTTGTGAGAGGAAGAACTCTATACATATTGGAGGATTTTGCCATCTCAGGGAATATGCTTATAGTTCTAGATTGTGTTAATTCTTTGTTACTGTATCAAGAAGTTATCTTGGGAAGAGGTGGGGTAGGGTGAGGTTCTCGCTAACAAAACATAAACATTACCTTGGTATCAGTGTTGTTGTATACCATTGTTTATGTTTAAATGTTTAGAAATAAAATAGAAAATTTGTGTCATGAAATGCCAACGTTCAACAGAAGAACCCTCGCTGAGAAAATTGTAAATAATAAACATTCCCTTTTGTCCATCTCCAGTGTTAATGCCCAATAATCTCCTTGAGTTGTCTTTAAATTCTGATCAAACAAAAACAGATAATCTGTTGACATATCTACAAACAATTCAGATTTTTATACTGTACCAATGACCCAGACTTAGTTGGCTGGTGCTAACTCTAACAAAACCAGGGCCAAACACAAATTTTGCCCCCCAATCCCCAAAATTTGCATCCAAAACAAAAAGAAATCATGTCCTAAAGGACCTCCATACTACGCCTCTACTGCGCATGCACAGTGACGCAGACGTCCCGAAATTGGCCCCAATTATCATTCTCTGTTTGGCCCTTCATCAGTCAACATCTCACTGATCTTTGTGCTTGTAAATCTCAGTTTAAAGGATGCCAGACACGTAATTTTTGGAGAAAATGTGATTCTAAGGAGGATAGAAAGAGGAGAGGAAAAAGAAGTGACAAAAAATAATCAGGGCTGTACTTAAAATTTTTTGATGAAATTATGTTAAGTTGCCTATTTTCGAGGCATGGGCCTCTTGTTGTCATTCTTGCTAATTGTTGCACTGCTTATTCAGTGTTTCCTCTCCCCTAGCCTTCTAAAGTCCCCCCTTGCAATTCTCCCATGCTTTTGGCATATTTTTGAGAAATTTCATTTCTAAAATTTCCTGGGAGAGTTGCATGGTTACAGAATGTTTTCTGTTATTTTCCCCATAGTTACGTTTTCACCCATGGGTGTATAACGTTTGTGTTCTGCATCTTCCATCTGATGTTCTACAGATTCTCTCCTGGGAGTCTCTGTTTTGCATCAGATAGAGTGTAATTGATGGCTGATTCCGGGCCAGTTTTTTCAGTGCCTGGAGTCATGTTTTCTGGTGTTTTTACACTGTTTGTTTTCATTGGCAACAGCCTTTTTTGAGGGGGGCTGTTTGCCTTTGCTGTAGTTTATCTCACTATAAGATACATTTGTATTATCCGAAAGTGTCTCATTAATTATTTTATATAAATTTAAAATTTTTGACCACACTTTGCCATCGGATCCATCGGGGCTCAACGTTACTTTTCAGCAACTTGGGCTTCGCTGAAAAAATATTTTTTCAAAATTATTTTGTTTTGCAATTGTTTTTTCATTTATTAATGGATCATGTTATTATGTATCTTTGTGTCAGGGGTTTTTGCGAGTAACTAGGACTTATTGTTGTTCTTTCACAATGAAGGGACGTTGTTCAAATTGTAATAGGAAGAAATCTTCCTCTGACTTTCATGATCATTGTATTAATTGTAGTCAGTGTTCTCGCATTAATCCCTGTCCTATATGTGAACATTGGGATGAGAAACATTGGAAACGTGTGTCACGATATGTTGTTTCTGGAGAAAGAGCGATGCCGGCTCTTTCTCCGCAAGGTCACTCTACTCTCTCAGTTTCTATTTCAGAGGAACCAGAACAGGGTGATGTTTCCATGTTATCTTCTTCAAGTGTGCGTCCGTCGTCACAAATGAATTCAGAGCTAGCGGCAAAAGTGCTCATGGAGATTAGACAAATGTCGTCCGCTAGCTCGCCCGGTGTAGCGTCCATTCACCGAATGGTTCGGCAGCCGGGTTCGTCCGATGCGGTCCAAGAGGAAATTTTGGGTGATGCGAGCACTATAAACATAATAGATGCACACCCAGTGACGGCGGATAGTAAGCGAGAACAGAGGAAGCCTTTGAGTCCGGTTCCTAGCTCGTCCAGGCCCAGCCGGGCCGCGAGTGAGAGAGGCCCCTCTCTCGTACAACAACATCTGGGACCAGATGTTGTGGTACAAAATGTGTCTTTAGCGGAGCATACGTCCGTCGCTCGGGACGCTCCGTTGTATAAGCAGTCCGCAGAGACTGTTAAGGCTTCCTCTTCTCGTCAGCGCACACGACCGCACCTTGGCTGCGTGACCGCCGATATATTACCAGCTTCGCCGATCAAGGATTCTTCGGCGACCAGGTCACACCATCCGGCAGCCAGGGATTCGAGACCGATGGACTCCGGACGTTCGCATAGGAAAAGTATGCGGGAGCCATCTGATGCGGAGCTGCCCTCGGCGAAGCAGCGAAAGACTGCGCCTCCGCAGGTCTCGACGCCGGACATTCTTGTGCAGATAGCACAGCTTATCGCAGCAACCGACAGAAACGGTGTCGGATTGAGAATTATCCGACGGCGCTGGGTCGGTACGCTCCGCCGAAGCATCGGGGGCGGACAACCGGGAACATCATGAGGTCCGACCGGATGGTGAAAGGGATACGGATGACTTGGAGCTATCCTTTTCGGAACAACATAAAGCTGCCGTGGACTTCATCCGGCACTTTCTCCCTCAAGTTGTTCCGTCGGGCCAGACTGCTGCGCTTCCGGACAAGAGAATTATAGCGTCATTGGACTCTGAATTTTTTGAGCGGTTCAGGGACATCGCTCCCGAGTTTCCGTCGCAGTCCAATAATGTTGCAAGAACATTTGAATTATTGAACGACGCTATATTTAAACTTGCTTCCAGGACGGGGAAAGCAGGTTTCTTGTCCGCTAATACTCTCAACCTGCCTTTCATTAATGCAAGGAATAAATTCGATACGGCAGGACAGGGTATACCGAGAGTTCCTCTGCGTATGGACGACGAGGCGGAAGACTTAGAGCTATCATTACCGTTGTCAGCTTCTATTCCAACCGCGGTGTTGGAAACAGCTATTGCGTCTAACAGAGCCAATTTAGATGCCTTATCTTACGCAGATCACCTTACTAAGGCGTTATCACTGCGCCTTCAGGGGAAAGAGTTTCAGGATATACAATCCTCTTTAAGACTTCTTTCAAGGGCAGTAGCTTATTCCACGTGTAACTCCGCCCTTTCAGTGGCAAATCTGGAGTTGGTTAGACGTGACGCAGCCCTAGCTACATCCACACTAGTGGATTCTAAGGTGAAGAACTCTCTTAGAGTTGCTTCGGTCTCAGGAGAACTTCTCTTTGACGGCAAGCTTTCCGCTATTTATGATAAAATTACAAAGAAAGCTAAGGATTCTCTGTTGTTCAAATCTGCTCCTAAGAAGTCGGATACAGCAGACACGAATAAGACAGGCACTTCTGGGTCTAATGCGCCCAAGAGAGGTTCCTATAGAGGTTCCGGTGCGTCCTCTTGGTCTTATTTGAGAGACCGTCAGGATAGCGACTCTCGTTCGGGACGTCCTTCAGGCCGGGACAATCGGTCGGATGCCCCGAGGTCGACGGGGCGAGGTGCGGGTCGTGGAAGACGTGGTTTCTCCTACCGCAGGCCTCGCTGGTCCAGGAGGTGATGGCTTAAACCTCTATCGCGTTCCGGTTGGCGGAAGGTTGTCGAGCTTTTCACAAGAATGGACGTCGATTACGGACGACCCTTGGGTGAGAGGAGTGACTTCGGAAGGTCTAAAGATATCCTTCAAACGAAAGCCTCCATTAACTCGAAGTCCAAAGTGGACTCATCTTCCGTCAAATCCGCAGAAAAGAGACGCTCTGTTATCAGAGGTGCAGTCTCTTTTAATGAAGAACGTGGTAGAGGTCATAGAAAACCAGGAATCTCCGGGATTCTACAGCCATCTGTTTCTGGTTCCGAAACCAGACAGCTCGTTCCGTCCAGTCATAGATTTGAGCTGGATAAACAAGCTGATCGTCGCTCCGAAGTTTTATATGGAGACGATTCGATCGGTCAGAGCGAGTATTCGGGTGAACGATTATGCAACGAGCATAGATCTCAAAGATGCGTACTTTCACGTCATGGTACATCCGACATTCCGAAAGTATCTACGCTTCGCAGTCCTAGGAGTGGTGTATCAATTCCGGGCGATGTTCTTCGGATTGAATCTAGCACCCTGGGCTTTCACTCGGGTAATGAACTCAGTAATGATCTACTTCGGAGCTCATTCGTCTGCGGTAACGTCGGCCTACCTGGACGACATTCTTCAGAGGTACGGCAACGAGTTAACGCTTCAGAACGATGTTCAGAATCTTCTTCTATTGCTCCGACGTCTCGGTTTTATAGTAAACGAGGAGAAGTCGGATCTGGTGCCGTCCAAGTCATTCACTCATCTGGGAATGAGATTCGAGACGCACAACAATCTCGTTCGTCTGCCAGAGCGAAATTAGTCAGTTGTTACGCTCGTTATTGTCTGCACGCAGACAAAGTCACAGCGAGAGAATTTATGAGACTGATAGGTCTGTGCGGAGCCGCCGCGGATCTCATTCCGATGGGGCGGCTACGCACACGTCCTCTTCAAATTTTCCTGACTCAGAATTGGAGTGTGAAAATTCATTCGCTCGATGTAGACGTTCTCTTGTCAGATCAAGTGAAACAAGAGATTCAGACTTGGGCAAACATTCAGTGGTTAACTCAAGGAGTTCCGCTGGAGTTGCCGGATCCGAGTTTTACCGTTATGACGGATGCCAGTCAAACAGGTTGGGGTGCATCATTAATCCCAACGGATTCGAGATGCCAGGGTCTTTGGGATCCGCAATTCCTGTGCAAGCACATAAACATCAAGGAAATGATGTCAATTTGGCTTGCGTTACGTCACTGGATGGACATTATTCACGATGCTCATGTCCAAATCCTATCCGACAATACGACAGTAGTGGCGTATATACGGAATCAGGGAGGCACTCATTCAGTTCCGTTGTTCAATCTAACGGAAAGAATCCTTCTGTTTGCGTTAGAACATCACGTTCTTCTTTCGGTCCGTCACATACCGGGTCGTCTGAATGTGCTAGCAGACTCCCTTTCACGAAAGGGTCGCTTGTTGCCGTCGGAGTGGACTCTCAACAAACAAGTATTCAATCAGATTTGCTACCAATGGGAACGGCCAATGATAGACTTATTTGCGACACATCTCAACAATCAGTTGCAGACGTATGTGTCTCCGTGTCCGGATCCATGAGCATTTGCAGTAGACGCTCTGTCGATCCCTTGGGACGGAATGATAGGATATGCGTATCCTCCAGCGCCGTTAATTCAACAAGTATTGCTAAAGATAAAACAATCTCAATGCAAGATTCTGTTGGTAGCATCTCTGTCGCCACAGAGACCGTGGATAAATCTACTCAGGTGTCTGTTGTGGGACCTACCGCGAAAGCTTCCTCCACGGGAGGATCTTCTTTCGCAGGGGAAATCGCGCCAACTCCATCACAACCCGCAAGGTCTCAACCTTCACGTTTTTCCGTTGTGTGGTCCTTCTTGCATGGCAAGCACTTTACAGGACGAGCAGTGGACGCGATTTCTAACTGTAGGAGGACCTCCTCTTCGCTAAACTATGCGGCTAAGTGGAAGGTTTTTCGTCGTTGGTGTAGGGATCATTCTGTAGATATATTCGATCCCTCTATACCAGACATTGCAAACTTTCTAGTATACTTGTTTGACGAAATCAAACTGCAGCCTGTTACTATAAAGGGTTATAGATCTATGTTATCTGATACCTATGCACATCATGATAGTTTACAAATTGGATCTAATGTCTCTTTATCGAAGTTGGTTAGAAACTTTTCGATAAATAGACCCAGAACTCTTAGATTAATTCCTAAGTGGAATTTAGCTTGGGTTCTTCTTAAATTGAAGGAAAAGCCATTTGAACCTCTTGGGACAGTAGATTTCAAATTCTTATCTTATAAGACAGCTTTTCTCTTAGCTTTCTCTTCTGCTAGAAGAGTCAGTGAGCTTCATGCACTATCGGTGGATGATTCTCATTATCGTAGTGTTGGGAACACTATCACCTTCACTACTAATGTGGGTTTTTTAGCTAAGAATCAGGCTCCTAATAAATATCCGGAACCTATTGTTATTAAGGCTCTTCCGTCTTCAGACGGGCGTAGACCTTTACTCTGTCCTGTTAGAGCATTACGTATCTATAAACAGAGATCTCAGTTTATCAGAAAGGGACGGAAACGTTTCTTTCTGTCTTTGATGCCTAATAGAAAGGATATTTCAGTCCATTCTATTGCTAGATGGATTCAGTTAACTATCCGTACTGCTTATGAAGATTTATCTTCTTCTCAGCAGTCTGTGCTTAAGATTTCTGCTCATGAAGTAAGAGCTCTTTCTACTTCCTGGGCTTATGCTAATAGTGTTGCTATTACAGATTTAATGAAGGCTGCTTATTGGTCTCAGCCATCCACATTTACGAATTTTTATCTCAGAAATATTGAGTCCATTTCTGGAGACCTGCATTCTTTAGGTCCGTTATCTGTTGCTCAGAATGTCGTCCACTAAACAGTTGCAACTATAGTTATGCAGGCTTTCTGTTCCGGCAGTGACTCCGTCCGGCTGCCCTCTTCGCTCTGGGCTATTTGACCCAGGGCAAGGGGAAGGGGGGGGGGGGGGGGGCAGGTGTTCCCTTAGGTCACCTGCTTTATAGTGAAAAGCAAGGGAATGCCTCCTCCAAGTCAGTATTTCTGAGTCGCTTCTGGGATGGTTTTAAAGTGTAATATTAATGTTTAAATTCATTCATGTCTTATTTTTAAAGTGTAGCTCGGTGTGAAGCATTTGTATATGTCAAGTGTCAAACGGGCTTTAATATACAATACTCGGACACTTTTAAATGACTATAAAGAGTCTCAATTCTCTGGACTACTTTATTTATTGGCTTGCTTTAAAAATAATTAGTATAAGGGTTATACTGGATGTTAATAGAGAACATGAATGTTATTGTGCTCAATTATTAAGGGTAGTGTATCTTTCTAATTTAATATTAAATAAGAAAGATACATGTAAAGCCTAATACTCCTTTTCTCCTTAAGGGGTTACCTCTTTACTATATAGTTGAGCTTATTGGATTTTCCTCCATGTCCTAGGCCCTCCAGCCTGTTTACTATTCAGCTAAGTCTGGGCCATCCCCGTCTGGGTCATTGGTACAGTATAAAAATGTTAAAAAATTTATAGTAATTTATATATTTTTTATACTTACCAATGACCCAGACGGGGATGGCCCTCCCTGGAGTTGGGAACTCTTGCCTCCCCGCTGAGTACATAGCGCTGACCAGGCACTGCCAGTAAGAATGATAATTTGCGCCAATTTCGGGACGTCTGCGTCACTGCGCATGCGCAGTAGAGGCGTAGTATGGAGGTCCTTTAGGACATGATTTCTTTTTGTTTTGGATGCAAATTTTGGGGATTGGGGGGCAAAATTTGTGTTTGGCCCTGGTTTTGTTAGAGTTAGCACCAGCCAACTAAGTCTGGGTTATTGGTAATTATAAAAAATATATAAATTACTATAAATTTTTTAACTTTTCAATAAATACCGTAAGGACTTGTAATAACATGACTCAAACATTCTTTCTTGACTAGTATATCAGAAATTCACTCAACAGAGAGTTTGTCAAAATATAAAGTTAATATTTTTATACTGCACCAATGTCCCAGACTTAGCTGGTGCTAACTCTAAAATATTTAGGGCCAAACGCAAATTTTACCCCCCAATCCCCAAAATTTGCATCTAAAACCGAAAATTACATGTCCTATATGGGCCTCCATACTTTTACGAAATTATTTCATGTTATCTATATTTTTATACTGTACCAATGACCCAGACTTAGCTGGTGCTAACTCCACAAAAACCAGGGCCAAACACAAATTTTGCCCCCCAATCCCCAAAATTTGCATCCAAAACAAAAAGAAATCATGTCCTAAAGGACCTCCATAGTACGACTCTACTGCGCATGCGCAGTGACGCAGTCGTCCCGAAATTGGCGCCAAATATCATTCTCTGTTTGGCCCTTCATCAGTCAACATCTCACTGATCTTTGTGCTTGTAAATCTCAGTTTAAAGGATGCCAGACACGTAATTCTTGGAGAAAATGTGATTCTAAGGAGGATAGAAGGAGGAGAGGAAAAAAGAAGTGGCAAAAATAATCAGGGCTGTACTTAAAATTTTTTGTTAAAATTATGTTAAGTTGCCTATTTTCGAGGCAAACGCCTCTTGTTGTCATTCTTGCTAATTGTTGCACTGCTTATTCAGTGTTTCCTCTCCCCTAACCTTCTAAAGTCCCCCCTTGCAATTCTCCCATGCTTTTGGCATATTTTTGAGAAGTTTCATTTCTAAAATTTCCCTGGGAGAGTTGCTTGGTTACAGAATGTTTTCTGTTATTTTCCCCATAGTTACGTTTTCACCCATGGGTGTATAACGTTTGTGTTCTGCATCTTCCATCTGATGTTCTGCAGATTCTCCCCTGGGAGTCTCTGTTTTGCATCAGATAGAGTGTAATTGAGGACTGATTCCGGGCCAGTTTTTTCAGTGCCTGGAGTCATGTTTTCTTCTGTGTTTACACTGTTTGTTTTCATTGGCAACAGCCTTTTTTGAGGGGGGCTGTTTGCCTTTGAGGTAGTTTATCTCATTATAAGATACATTTATATTATCCGAAAGTGTCTCATTAATTATTTTATATAATTTTAAAATTTTTGACCACACTTTGCCATCGGATCCATCGGGGCTCAACGTTACTTTTCAGCAACTTGGGCTTCTCTGAAAAAATATTTTTTCAAAATTATTTTGTTTTGCAATTGTTTTTTCATTTATTAATGGATCATGTTATTATGTATCTTTGTGTCAGGGGTTTTTGCGAGTAACTAGGACTTATTGTTGTTCCTTCACAATGAAAGGGACTTGTTCAAATTGTAATAGGAAGAAATCTTCCTCTGACTTTCATGATTATTGCATAAATTGTAGTCAGTGTTCTCGCATTAATCCCTGTCCTGTATGTGAACATTGGGATGAGAAACATTGGAAACGTGTGTCACGATATGTTGTTTCTGGAGAAAGAGCGATGCCGGCTCTTTCTCCACAAGGTCACTCTACTCTCTCAGTTTCTATTTCAGAGGAACCAGAACAGGGTGATGTTTCCATGTTATCTTCTTCAAGTGTGCATCCGTCGTCACAATTAAGTACAGAGCTAGCGGCAAAAGTGCTCATGGAGATTAGACAAATGTCGTCCGCTAGCTCGCCCGGTGTAGCGTCCATTCACCGAATGGTTCGGCAGCCGGGTTCGTCCGATGCGGTCCAAGAGGAAATTTTGGGTGATGCGAGCACTATAAAAATAATAGATGCACACCCAGTGACGGCGGATAGTGAACGAGAACGGAGGAAGCCTTTTAGTCCGGTTCCTAGCTCGTCCAGGTCCAGCCGGGCCGCGAGCGAGAGAGGCCCCTCTCTCGTACAACAACATCTGGGACCAGATGTTGTGGTACAAAATGTGTCTTTAGCGGAGCATACGTCCGTCGCTCGGGACGCTCCGTTGTATAAGCAGTCCGCAGAGACTGTTAAGGCTTCCTCTTCTCGCCGGCGCACACGACCGCACCTTGGCTGCGTGACCTCCGATATCTTGCCAGCTTCGCCGAGGAAGGATTATTCGGCGACCAGGTCACACCATCCGGCAGCCAGGGACTCGAGACCGATGGACTCCGGACGTTCGCATAGGAAAAGTATGCGGGAGCCATCCGATGCGGAGCTGCCCTCGGCAAAGCAGCGAAAGACCGCTCCTCCGCAGGTCTCGACGTCGGACATTCTAGTGCAGATAGCACAGCTTATCGCAGCATCCCAGCAGCCGACAGAGACGGTGTCGGATTGAGAATTATCCGACGGCGCTGGGTCGGTACGCTCCGCCGAAGCATCGGGGGCGGACGACCGGGAACATCGGGAGGTCCGACCGGATGGTGAAAGGGATACGGATGAATTGGAGCTATCCCTTTCGGAACAACACAAAGCTGCCGTAGACTTCATCCGGCACTTTCTTCCTCAAGTTGTTCCGTCGGGCCAGACTGCTGCGCTTCCGGACAGGAGAATTATAGCGTCATTGGACTCTGATTTTTTCGAGCGGTTCAGGGACATCGCTCCCGAGTTTCCGTCGCAGTCCAATAATGTTGCAAGAACATTTGAATTATTGAACGACGCTATTTTTAAACTTGCTTCCAGGACAGGGAAAGCAGGCTTCTTGTCCGCAAATACTCTCAACCTGCCTTTCATTAATGCAAGGAATAAATTCGACACGGCAGGTCAGGGTATACCGAGAGTTCCTCTGCGTATGGACGACGAGGCGGAAGACTTAGAGCTATCATTACCGTCGTCAGCTTCTATTCCAACCGCAGTGTTGGAAACAGCTATTGCGTCTAACAGAGCCAATTTAGATGCCTTATCTTACGCAGATCACCTTACGAAGGCGTTATCACTGCGTCTTCAAGGGGAAGAGTTTCAGGATATACAATCCTCCTTAAGACTTCTTTCAAGGGCAGTAGCTTATTCCACGTGTAACTCCGCCCTTTCAGTGGCTAATCTGGAGTTGGTTAGACGTGACGCAGCCCTGTCTACATCCACACTAGTGGATTCTAAGGTGAAGAACTCTCTTAGAGTCGCTTCGGTCTCAGGAGATCTTCTCTTTGACGGCAAGCTTTCCGCTATTTATGATAATATTAAAAAGAAAGCTAGTGATTCTCTGTTGTTTAGATCCGCTCCTAAAAGGTCGGATTCAGCAGACACGAATAAGGCGGGCACTTCTGGGTCTTATCCGCCCAAGAGAGGTTCCTATAGAGGTTCCGGTGCGTCCTCTAGCTCTTATTCGAGAGACCGTCAGGATAGCGACTCTCGTTCGGGACGTCCTTCAGGCCGGGACAATCGGTCGGACGCCCCGAGGTCGACGAGGCGAGGTGCGGGTCGTGGAAGACGTGGTTTCTCCTACCGCAGGCCTCGCAGATCCAGGAGGTGATGGCTCAAACCTCTATCGCGTTCCGGTTGGCGGAAGGTTGTCGAGTTTTTCTCAAGAGTGGGCGTCGATTACGGACGACCCTTGGGTGAGAGGAGTGACTTCGGAAGGTCTAAAGATATCCTTCAAACGAAAGCCTCCATTAACTCGAAGTCCAAAGTGGACTCATCTTCCGTCAAACCCTCAGAAAAGAGACGCTCTGCTATCAGAGGTGCAGTCTCTTTTAATGAAGAACACGGTAGAGGTCGTAGAAAACCAGGAATCGCTGGGATTCTACAGCCATCTGTTTCTGGTTCCGAAACCAGACGGCTCGTTCCGTCCAGTCATAGATTTGAGCTGGATAAACAAGCTGATCATCGCTCCGAAGTTTTATATGGAGACGATTCGATCGGTCAGAGCGAGTATTCGGGTGAACGATTATGCAACGAGCATAGATCTCAAAGATGCGTACTTTCACGTCATGGTACATCCGACATTCCGAAAGTATCTACGCTTCGCAGTCCTAGGAGTGGTGTATCAGTTCCGGGCCATGTGCTTCGGATTGAATCTAGCACCCTGGGCTTTCACTCGAGTAATGAACTCGGTAATGATTTACTTCCGAGCTCATTCGTCTGCGGTAACGTCGGCCTACCTGGACGACATTCTTCAGAGGTACGGCAACGAGTTAACGCTTCAGAACGATGTTCAGAATCTTCTTCTATTGCTCCGACGTCTCGGTTTCATAGTAAACGAGGAGAAGTCGGATCTGGTGCCGTCCAAGTCATTCACTCATCTGGGAATGAGCTTCGAGACGCACAACAATCTCGTTCGTCTGCCGTTAACCAGAGCGAAATTAGTCAGTTGTTACGCTCGCTATTGTCTAAATACAGACAAAGTCACAGCGAGAGAATTTATGAGACTGATAGGTCTGTGCGGAGCCGCTGCGGATCTCATTCCGATGGGACGGCTACGCACACGGCCTCTTCAAATTTTCTTGACTCAGAATTGGAGTGTGAAAATTCATTCGCTCGATGTAGACGTTCTCTTGTCAGATCAAGTGAAACAAGAGATTCAGACTTGGGCAAACATTCAGTGGTTAACTCAAGGAGTTCCGCTGCAGTTGCCGGATCCGAGTTTTACCATTATGACGGATGCCAGTCAAACAGGTTGGGGTGCATCATTAATCCCAACGGATTCGAGATGCCAGGGTCTTTGGGATCCGCAATTCCTGTGCAAGCACATAAACATCAAGGAAATGATGTCAATTTGGCTTGCGTTACGTCACTGGATGGACATTATTCACGATGCTCATGTCCAAATCCTATCCGACAATACGACAGTAGTGGCGTATATACGGAATCAGGGAGGCACTCATTCAGTTCCGTTGTTCAATCTAACGGAAAGAATCCTTCTGTTTGCGTTGGAACATCACGTTCTTCTTTCGGTCCGTCACATACCGGGTCGTCTGAATGTGCTAGCAGACTCCCTTTCTCGAAAGGGTCGCTTGTTGCCGTCGGAGTGGACTCTCAACAAACAAGTATTCAATCAGATTTGCTACCAATGGGAACGGCCAATGATAGACTTATTTGCGACACATCTCAACAATCAGTTGCAGACGTATGTGTCCCCGTGTCCGGATCCAAGAGCATTTGCTGTAGACGCTCTATCGATCCCTTGGGACGGAATGATAGGATATGCGTATCCTCCAGCGCCGTTAATTCAACAAGTATTGCTAAAGATAAAACAATCTCAATGCAAGATTCTGTTGGTAGCATCTCTGTCGCCACAGAGACCGTGGATAAATCTACTCAGGTGTCTGTTGTGGGACCTACCGCGGAAGCTCCCTCCACGAGAGGATCTTCTTTGGCAGGGGAAATCGCGCCAACTGCATCACAACCCGCAAGGTCTCAACCTTCACGTTTTTCCGTTGTGCGGTCCTTCTTGCATGGCAAGCACTTTACAGGACGAGCAGTGGACGCGATTTCTAACTGTAGGAGGACCTCCTCTTCGCTAAACTATGCGGCTAAGTGGAAGGTTTTCCGTCGTTGGTGTAGGGATCATTCTGTTGATATATTTGATCCCTCTATACCAGACATTGCTAACTTTCTAGTATACTTGTTTGACGAAATCAAACTGCAACCGGTTACTATAAAGGGTTATAGATCTATGTTATCTGATACCTATGCACATCATGATAGTTTACAAATTGGATCTAATGTCTCTTTATCGAAATTGGTTAGAAACTTTTCGATAAATAGACCCAGAACTCTTAGATTAATTCCTAAGTGGAATTTAGCTTGGGTTCTCCTTAAATTGAAGGAAAAGCCATTTGAACCTCTTGGGACAGTAGATTTCAAATTCTTATCTTATAAGACAGCTTTTCTCTTAGCTTTCTCTTCTGCCAGAAGAGTCAGTGAGCTTCATGCACTATCGGTGGATGATTCTCATTATCGTAGTGTTGGGAACACTATCACCTTCACTACTAACGTCGGTTTTTTAGCTAAGAATCAGGCTCCTAATAAATATCCGGAACCTATTGTTATTAAGGCTCTTCCGTCTTCAGACGGGCGTAGGCCTTTACTCTGTCCTGTTAGAGCACTACGTATCTATAAACAGAGATCTCAGTTCATCAGAAAGGGACGGAAACGTTTCTTTCTGTCTTTGATGCCTAATAGAAAGGACATTTCAGTCCATTCTATTGCTAGATGGATTCAGTTAACTATCCGTACTGCGTATGAAGATTTATCTTCTTCTCAGCAGTCTGTGCTTAAGATTTCTGCTCATGAAGTAAGAGCTCTTTCTACTTCCTGGGCTTATGCTAATAGTGTTGCTATTACAGATTTAATGAAGGCTGCTTATTGGTCTCAGCCATCCACATTTACTAATTTTTATCTCAGAAATATTGAGTCCATTTCTGGAGACCTGCATTGTTTAGGTCCGTTATCTGTTGCTCAGAATGTCGTCCACTAAACAGTTGCAACTATAGTTATGCAGGCTTTCTGTTCCGGCAGTGACTCCGTCCGGCTGCCCTCTTCGCTCTGGGCTATTTGACCCAGGGCAAGGGGAAGGGGGGGGGCGGGTGTTCCCTTAGGTCACCTGCTTTATAGTGAAAAGCAAGGGAATGCCTCCTCCAAGACAGTATTTCTGAGTCGCTTCCGGGATGGTTTTAAAGTGTAATATTAATGTTTAATTTCATTCATGTCTTATTTTTAAAGTGTAGCTCGGTGTGAAGCATTTGTATATGTCAAGTGTCAAACGGGCTTTAATATACAATACTCGGACACTTTTAAATGATTATAAAGAGTCTCAATTCTCTGGACTACTTTATTTATTGGCTTGTTTTAATAATAATTAGTATAAAGGTTATACTGGATATTAATAGAGAACATGAATGTTATTGTGCTCAATTATTAAGGGTAGTGTATCTTTCTAATTTAAATATTAAATAAGAAAGATACATGTAAAGCCTAATACTCCTTTTCTCCTTAAGGGGTTATCTCTTTATTTTATATTTGAGCTTATTGGATTTTCCTCTATGTCCTAGGCCCTCCAGCCTGTTTACTATTCAGCTAAGTCTGGGTCATTGGTACAGTATAAAAATGTTAAAAAATTTATAGTAATTTATATATTTTTTATACTTACCAATGACCCAGACGGGGATGGCCCTCCCTGAGTTGGGAACTCTTGCCTCCCCGCTGAGTACATAGCGCTGACCAGGCACTGCCAGTAAGAATGATATTTGGCGCCAATTTCGGGACGACTGCGTCACTGCGCATGCGCAGTAGAGTCGTACTATGGAGGTCCTTTAGGACATGATTTCTTTTTGTTTTGGATGCAAATTTTGGGGATTGGGGGGCAAAATTTGTGTTTGGCCCTGGTTTTTGTGGAGTTAGCACCAGCTAAGTCTGGGTCATTGGTAAGTATAAAAAATATATAAATTACTATAAATTTTTTAACTTTCGAGGCATGACCCTGTTGTGGTCATTCTTGCTATGAATGTTCCATTGTTTGATCGGTGTTTCCTCTCTCCCTTTCCTTTATTCTCCCTAGCTATTCTCCCATGCTTTTGGCTTATTTTTTTGTAATGTTTATTACTAAAATTTCTTGGGAGTTTTGGCTTGGAAACAGAATTATTTTCTGTTTTTCCCCATGTTTACGTCCTCACCCTTGGGTGTTTAGGCGTTTTGGTCTTCATCTACCATCTGATGTTCTGCAGTTTCTTCCCTGGAAGTCTCTGTTTTCCATCAGATAGTGTTTAAATTGGTAACTGATTTCGGGCCATGTTTACCAGTGCCTGGAGTCATGTTTCCGGTTTGTGTCCACTTTTTATTTATGTTGACAACGGTTACTTCTTATAGTGATTACTTGTCCTCTGCTTAGTTCAGTTCATAGCAAGATACATTAATATTGTCCGTAAGTGTTTCATTAATTTTTTGAAATAGTTTTAAAATTTTTGTCCACACTTAGGCTTTTTTGGGGATCCATTTGGGCTCATTGTTCCCATTGGGAACTTGGGCTCTTCTGAAAATTTTTTTTGGGGGGAAATTATTTTCTTTTGAAATGTTATAATGGATTATATTATATTATGTATATTTGTTTCAAGGGTTAGTGCGAGTAATATGACTGTGTATATTTTTTCTTGATGAAAAAATATTGTTCAAATTGTAATGCGCGCGATATCTTCCTCTAATTCTCAGGTTCATTGTGTTTCTTATAGTCAATGTATTCGCACTAATTCTTGCTCTGTGTGTGTTGATTGGAATGACAATGTTGGAGACGTGTGTCACGGTATTTTGTTAATGGTGAGGGGTCCATTATGGTCCTCTCTCCGCAGAGTCACTCTGTTTTATCAGTTTCTTTTTCAGAATTTAGAGTGATGTTTCCGTGATGTCTTCAACAAGTGTGTCTCCGTCGTTGCAATATTAGGGCTAGCAGGAAGTGCTCAGGGTATTACGACAATTGCCGGGAGTTCCCTAGTTGGATCGAAGGCATTGATCGCCCGCTAGTCTGCCCGGTGTCGCAACCATTCACCGAATGGCTCAGCACCTGGGTTCGGCCGTTGCAGTCCAGGGAAGCAGATTGGGTGATGCGAGCACTATAAAACATCGAATGTGCACACCCAGCAACGACGGATCTGAGGATAGTACAGAGGAAGCCTGTCAGTCCGGTAGCTAGCTCGTCCAGGTCCACCCGGACCGTGAGCAAGAGAGGCCCCCTCTCTCTTGCATCAACATCTGGGCCCCGATGTTGTTGTATGTTTGTTCGTTAGTCGGAGCTTACGTCTACTTCTCCTTCTCGGGACGCTCCGTCGCATGACAGTCCGACGCGGCTGTTATATTGGCTTCCTCATCCTCGTCAACACACACGACCGCACCTTGGCTATGTGACCACAGATTTCCAGGTGACGTTCACATATAATATAAATGCAGGATTGAACGTCCCTGGTGCGCCTACTTCGCCGACCAAGGAATACACGTCGACCAGGTCACTCCACCTACTAGCCAAGGACACAAGCCCTTTCCAGTTGGGACGTTCGCATATTATATAAATGCAGGAATGAATGTCCCTGGAGCTTCCAGCGGATAATTACGTAGGACCGCTGCTCCACAGGTCTCATTGGGTAACATGAACAAGGTGTTGTTACCGTAATGTCTTCGTAAAGTGTGCTTCCGTCGTCACAGTCAAATGAAGAGTTAGCGGCAAAAGTGCTCATGTAGATACGTCAATTGCCTGGAGTTCCCTAGTAGAATCGATGGCTTTGGCGTCCCCTAGCTCACCCGGTGTCGCGACCATTCACCAAATGGCTCAGCACCCGGGTTCGTCTGTTGCATTCCAGGAAGGAGATTTGGGTGATGCGAGCACTATAAAATACAATGTGCACACCCAGTGACGACGGATACAAGGATGGTACGGAGGAATCCTATTAGTCCGGTTCCTAGCTCGTCCAGGTCCATCCAGCTGCGAGCGAGAGAGGTCCCTCTCTCGTACTACAACATCTGGGCCCAGATGTTGTGGTACAAAACGTTCCTCAGTCGGAGCATACGTCCACCGCTCGGGACGCTCCATTATTTAGACAGTCCGGAGAGAATGCTCTTTCGGCATTCTCATCCTCACGGCAGCTCACGCGACCGCACCTTGGCTACGTGACCAGTTATATTCAACTAACATCACCGACCAGGGATTCTACGGCGACCAGGTCACGCCATCCGGTAGCCAAGGATACGAGGCCTTCATATTCCGGACGTTCGCATATAAGAAATATGCAGAAGTCATCATCCAAGGAGCTTCCAGCGGCTAAATCCTGTAAGACCGCAGCTCCGTTACGGATGTGCTATCACAAGTAGCACAAATTATCGCAGCATCCCAGCGACCGACAGTAACTCTGTCGTATCAAGAATTATCCGAGGAAGCTGGGTTGGTACGTTCCATTGCAGGTTCAGGCACGGACGACCAAGAATTACAAGTGGTCCGACAGGATGGTGAAAGGGATACGGAGGAGTTGTATTTTTCCCTTTCGGAACAACATAATTGCCGTAGAGTGCTTCTGGCATTATCTTCTGACATTGTTCCTCCGGACCAAAAATGCTGCATTGCCGGATAAGAGACTGATAGCGCCACTGGAGTCAGAAGTCTTTTAGGTTTAGGGACATTGTCCCTCAGTTTCCGACATAGTCCAGAAATGTCTCGGACATTTGAACTATTGAATGATGCTATATATATAACTTGCTACCTAAACGGGCAGGTCTGGTTTCTTATCGGCAAATGCTGTACATCTGCCTTTCATCAATTCAAGGATTTTCGAAACGGCAGGACAGAGCATTTAGAGAGTTTCTCTGTGTCTAGACGACCAGGCCGAAGACCTAGTATTGTCTATACCGTCGTCTATGTCAATTCCAACCACGATGTTGGAAATGACAATATCATCTAGCAAGGTTAGCTTAGACGCATTATCTTATGCAGATCACCTTACCAGAGCGTTATCATTACGTCTCAAAGGAAAAGAATTCCAGGATGTACAACTTCCTTAAGAGTTCTTTCAAGGGCCTTAGCATTCTCCACGTATAACTCCGCCCTTTTAGTGGCGATATTGAGTTGGTTAGACCTGACGCGGCCCTGGCTACATCCACGTGTGTGGATAGTAAGGTGAAAAACTCTCTCAGAGTCGCTCCGGTCTCAGGAGAGTTTCTCTTCGACGGCAAGCTTTCCACATTCAATGATCAGATAACTTCAGCTTCAGACTCTCTGCTGTTTAAATCCGCTTCCATACAGTCGGATTCAGCGGAGAAAAGTAGGACAGGCATTTCTGGGGCGAATACGTTCAAGGGAAGTTCCTATAGAGGTTCCTATGTGTCCTTTACGTCTTACTCTAGAGACCGTCAGGGTAGCGACTCAGGTAGGGGCCGTAATACTGGCCGAGACATCCGGTCAGACACCCCTAGGTCGACAGGGCAAGGTACGGGCCGTGGAGGACAAGGTTTCTCCTTCCGCAAGCATCGCAGGACCAGGAGGTAATGCTATTATCCTCTATCGTGTTCCAGTGAGCGGAAGATGGTCGGGTTTCTCAATTGGCAGTAGATTACGGACGTCCTTTGGATTCAAGGGGTGATTTCAGAAGGACTAAATTGTCCTTCAAACGAAAACCTCCGTTAACTCAAAGTCTAAGATGGACTCAGCTTCCGTCAAGTCCACAAGAAGAGGCTCGCTTCCATCAAAAGTCCAGTCTCTTCTGGAATAATCGCGATAGAGATTGTAGAAATCCAGGAATTTCCAGGTTTCTACAACCATCCTTTTCTGGTTCCAAAACCAGAGGGCTCGTTCCGTCCACTCATAAATCTGAGCTGGATAAACAAGCTGATCATGGCTCCAAGTTTCTATATGGAGACCATCTGATTGGTCAGAGCGAGTATTCGGGTGTACGACTATGCTACATGCATAGATCTTAAGATGCGTACTTTCTCGTCATGGTACATTAGGCGTTCAGAAAGTATCTTCTCTTCCTCATCATAGGAGTCGTGTATCAGCTCCGAGCAGTGTCTTCGGTCTGAATCTAGCATCCTGGGCTTTCACTCGAATGAACTCTGTAATGACTCATTTCCAAGCTCATTCGTCTACGATAACGTTGACCTACCTGGACAACATTCTTCAGAGGTACGGCAATGAGTTAACGCTTCAGAATGATGTGCAGAATCTGCTTCTATTGATCCGACGTCGCGGTTTCATAAGTAAAGGAGGAGAAGTCGGATCTGGTATCATCCAAGTCATTTACCCACCGGGTGATGAGCTTCGAGACGCACAGCATTCCCGATCGTCTGCCGTTAACCAGAGCGAAATTAATCAGTTGTTATGCTTGCTATTGTCTTCACTCAGACAAGGTCTCAGCATTGTGCAAAGCTGCCGCAATTTTATTCCGATGGGGCGGTTACGCACTTGTCCTCTCCAAATTTCTTCTGATCCAGAATTGGAGGGTGAAGATTCTTTCGCTCGATACGGACATCTTCTTGTCAAATCAAGTGAATAAGAGATTCAGACTTGGGCAGGTTTTCAGTGGTTAACTCAGGGAGTTCCACTGCAATTGCCGGATCCGAGTTTTACAGTTTTGACGGATGCCAGTCAAACAGGTTGGGACATATCATTGAGCCCAACGGATTTGAAGTGCCAGGGTCTTTGGGATCCGTAGTTCCTAATCAAGCACATAAACATCAAGAATGATGTCATTTTGGCTTGTGCTACGTTATTGGATGAATGTTATTCAGAATGCTCACATGACAATTCGACGGTATTAGCGTATTTTCGGAACTAGGGAGGCACTCATTCCATTCTGTTATTCATGTTAATGGAATGAATTCTTCGGTTTGTACTAGAACATCAGTTCTATCGGTCCATCATATTCCGGGTCGTCTGAATGTATTAGCGGACTCCCTTTCACGGAGGGGCTGCTTGTTGCCATCAGAATGGACTTTCAACAAACGAGTATTCAATCGGATTTGCTACCAAGGAGAGCGGCCAATGATCGACTTAATTGCAACGCATCTCAACAATCAGTTGCAGACGTATGTGTCACCATGTTCGGATCTTCGAGCGTTTGCAGTAGACTCTCTTTCAATCTTGTGAGACGGAATAATGGGATATGCGTATCTTCCAGCGCCTTTGTTTCAGCAGATATTGCTCAAGTTAAATAATCTCAATGCAAAATTCTGTTGGTAGCATCTCTATCTCCACAAAGACCTTGGATTAATCTACTCAGGCGTCTGTTGTGGGATATGCCGTGGAAGTTTCCTCCACATTTCGGTCCATTCTATGGTCAGATGGATTCAATTAACTATCAGTACTGTTTATGATAATATCTTCAATCAGCAGTCTGTGCTTTAGATTTAAGCTCATGAAGTAAGAGTTCTTTCTACATCGTGGGCTTATGCTAATAATGTTGCTATTACAGATCTAATGAGGGCTGCATATTGGTCTTAGCCCTCCACTTTCACAAATTTGTATCTGAGAATATTGAGTCCATTTCTGCAGATCTGCATTGTTTAGGTCCGTTATCTTTCACTCAGAATGTCATCCACTAAACAGTTGCATTGCAACTATATGTGTGTAGGCTTTCAGTTCCGGCAGTGACTCTGTCCTGCTGCCCTCTTCGCTCTGGAGTATTTGATCCAGGGCAGGGGGGGGGGGGGGGGGGGGGGTGTTCCCTTAGGTCACCTGCTTTATAGTGTAAAGCAAGGGAATACCTCCCTTGGAATCAGTAATTCCAAGTCGGTACCGGGATGGTTTTAAAGTGTAAAGCTAATGTTTACTCATCCATGTAATATTTTTAAAGTATTGCTCGGTGTGAAGCATTCGTATATGTCACATGTTTATCTGGCGTTAATATACAATCCTTGAACACTTTTAAATGAGTATATAGAGTCTCATTTCTCTTGACTTCCTTTATTTATTGGCTTTCCATTAAAAAATATTAGTATAAAGGGTTATACTGGATGTTAATAGAGATCATTGTGCTCAATTACAGAATGGTGCTGTAATTGTGCTCAATTACAGAATGGTGCTGTGTCTTTCTTTTTTGATACAAATAAGAAAGATACATGTAAAGCCTATCTCTCCTTTTCTCCTTGAGGGGATAGTTCTGTTTTATGTAATTGAGTCTACTGGATTTTCTTTTATGTCCTAGGCCCTCCAACCTTTTTACTATTCAACTAAGTCTGGGTCATTGGTACAGTATAATAATGTTAAAAAATCTTATAGTAATTTATATATTTTTTGTACTAACCAATGACCCAGATGGGGATGGCCCTCCCATGCATGAGTTGGAAACTCATAACTCCCCGCTGAGTACATAACGCTTACCAGGCACTGGTTGTAAGAATGACATTTGGTGCCAATTTCGAGACCTCCTTGACACTGCGCATGCGCAGTGGAGTAAAAGTTTGGAGGACCATATAGGACATATAATTTTCGGTTTCAGATGCAAATTTTGGGGATTGGGGGGTAAAATTTGCGTTTGGCCCTAAATATTTTAGAGTTAGCACCAGCTAAGTCTGGGTCATTGGTAAGTATAAAAAATATATAAATTACTATAAATTTTTTAAGTTTTATATGCTCGTCATTTGACGGACGTATTATGTTATGGCATTGTCCGTCTGTCTGTCTGCCCATAAACAATTTTTGTGTCTCCTACTCCTCCAAAAGTTTACATGCTACATTGTTCAAACTTTGCACACATGTTGATCAGTAATTGCCGTTGTGCTTGTGACAAGAGCAGGTAACTCCATTTTGTATTTCCAGAGTCATGCCCCATTTTAGTACTTAAAACATTACAGTATTGTGTCGCCTACTCCTTCAAAATTTTATATGCTATATTGTTCAAACTTTGCACACATGGTGATCACCAATTGCCATTGTGCATGTGACAAGAGCAGGTACATCCATTTTGTATTTCCAGAGTAATGCCCCTTTTTGTACTTAAACATTACAGTATTGTGTCGCCTTCTCCTTCAACATTTTACATGCTATATTGTTCAAACTTTGCAAACATGTTGATCACCAATTGCCGTTGCGCAGGGGCACGGTGGCTAATTTGGTAGAGGTGCAGACTGCAAGCCGAGAGGTCCTCGGTTCGAATCCCACCTGCGGCAACCGCGTTGTGTCCTTGGGCAAGACACTTCACCCCATTGCCCACGTGGGGGCACGGTGACGTTGTGTACTAAGGCGTACAGCACGTCAATAGTGCACCTGTCTTCAACCAATGCTAACCCTGCTTGTGTGGGGTTGGTATGTTGGGGAGCTGACAGTTGCTCGCCATTGCTCAGTGGTTCTCTCCGGGTACTCCGGCTTCCTCCACCTGTAAAACTGTAGCCATTGTGCAGAAATATGTGACTGTAAACACCAATAAATAAATAATAATATTGCCGTTGCGCATGTGACAAGAGCAAGTAACTCTCTTTTGTATTTCCAGATTTACGCCCCCTTTTAGTACTTAAAACATTACAGTATTGGGTCGCCTACTCCTTCAAAATTTGACATGCAATATTGTTCAAACTTTGCACACATGTTGATCAGTAATTGCCGTTGCGCATCTGACAAGAGCAGGTAACCCTGTTTTGTATTTCCAGAGTAAAGCCTCCTTTTAGTACTTAAAACATTGCAGTATTTTGTTGCCTACTCCTTCAACATTTTGCATGCAATATTGTTCAAACTTTACACACATGGTGATCACCAGTTGCCGTTGTGCATGTGACAAGAGCAGGTAACTCTGTTTTGTATTTCCAGAGTTATGCCCCTTTTAGTACTTAGAACATTTCAGTATTGTGTGGCCTACTCCTTCAACATTTTACATGCTATATTGTTAAAATGTTGCACACATGTTGATCACCAATTGCCTTTGTGCATGTGACAAGAGCAGGTAACTCTGTTTTGTATTTCGAGAGTTATGTCCCCTTTTAGTACTTGAAACATTAAATGTCGTTGTGCATGTGACAGGAGCAGATAACACCATTTTATTTTTAAATGACGAGAATCCTCGCCGTTTATAGCTGTTATGATCCTCAAAATGTCCTTTTCCTTTGCGCCACCTATCGTCAATCGTTATCAGTGAAGTTAACCTGTCAATGAATGGACGCTACCTTTGTAAACATCGAGGAGAATCTTCTACAGCAGCCTTGTTTTTATTTTGTGAAGACCTCGGATCGATTAATATGAAAATGTGAAAACAGGTGAATTACCCTTTTCCCCAGACAGGGCAGGGGAATGTGCAATGATTGGAGGGCGGGGGAGACAGACATAGTCGAGTCGACTAAAATTTCATATTTTACCCCAGAGAAACTTGTGCATGTTCCAATTTTGACAGACGTATGTTGCCCCGCTAGACGGTGCTCTTGTTATATTTTATAACGCTTTCTTCGTGTCCAACAAATTAATTGTTCTTACCTGGTAAATATGTGTTAAACATGGGGATAAATTGGATTTGTCATTTACACTGATAGAGAGTAATCTTTAATAATTAAATAACTTGCCTACAGTAGATTTACATTTTCATTATATATTACTGAAAAATTTGCCTCCATCCAGGACTACCTGGGTACCTTTGAGTTTTGAAGAGCCTATATATTTTCAACCTTTATGCTAATGATATTGTTTGATGAGATATATACACCACAATATACTGGTCTTCCAAAATCCATCATTAATACAAATAGTGTTGATTTTGATATTGGCTAGAGCCAGTGTATCATAATATCGTCCAGCACTATGTTACCATTTTGTGGAACAAGTGATGAAAGAGTTATTTCATTCTAGTAATTCTTTATGTCGAAATTAATTCAGGATACGACAGTGATGTTGAGCGAGAAAAGAACATCGATTACAACACCAAAATATATGTCAATCCCATCCGAGAGAAGGAAGGTATCAAGCCACACCTACAGGAACAAGAAGAAGAAGTGAAGTAAGACAGACTTCTTCAGTTCATTTTCCATACTTTTCATATTTTGTTTAATCATATGTTATTGTATTTATAGAGTTGTGAAATTGGGAAGATATTTCTTGTGTCACATTAGTGTCTCATTGATAGTTTCTAAGACTGAATACTTTTTGACTTCTTCACCCTCTTTTCAAAAAAAGTATTTATGGTCTGTATCTTACATTCTGTTAGAAATTGTTCTCATAGCTCTCTCTAACAGTGTATTATATTTTAACCCTTTACCTAACATGAAAAGCAGACGACACTTGCAAAAAAAATTCTTGAATAACTAATTTTTTTCATTTTTTGTCTCAAAAACATAGGTTATGACCCCTCGTTGGAACGAGCTTGACGAGCTCGTTCCAACGAGGGGTCATAACCTATGTTTTTGAGACAAAAAATGAAAATATTTTAAAAATTAATTGGCGATTTTTTAGAATAGCGCTGGCCAGTTTTGGCCGTTACGTTGGGTAAAGGGTTAAAAGAAACTTTGAGAACAGGGCTCTCAAGCAGAGTCCCACAAAGTTGCGAGTTACCAACTGCTTGCATGAAATGTTCAGGAACTTACCACAGATCCTTGGGAAGCTCTCTGAGAGAGTGTCCTAAGGTTTGGTGTCAGATCCCAGAATTATTGGTTTGCTGGATACATGTAAGAGTTGTCAACAGCATTATACAAATATGAGTGATAATAAATCATTGATCTCATATATATATTCACAGCATTACTTTATATTACTAAACCCTGAACACGAAGATAAGTTTTTAACTCTGGCTTCAATCATGAAAAACAAATGGGCCCGCCTTTATATATATGGAAGTATTTAGCAATTGGCTCTCAACTGCCATGTGTATTCCCTTAGCCACTCACTAACCACTTTCTGCATGTTATTGTAGTTTCAAACATTTTCCATGGAATGAACACACACTGGTCATCCTAAACACTAGGAAAATGCAAAATGACCCTTAGTGACAGAAAATATTACAACATTGTGTATATCCAGTAATATAGGGAGGGTGTTTTTTCTGAGCACTTTTATTTTATCAAATGTACCTCATTGTTGCCACTGAAGAGGTTGATTTCCTGTCCTTCCAGTAAAACAAAGAAAATACATGGAAAGCTCACCCAAATTGGGGCATTGTGTGTTTGTTCTTTATCTCATCCTGTTTAGAATTATGGGATGGGACATATGCCACACTTGGAGTTGCTCTTGTTAAAATTCATGATCTCATTTTCCATTCTGTAAAACAAAGAATATTTCCTCATTTCCCATGTGGGTGGTCCAATCATCACCAACCTTTGGAAACAGGTGTACATAGATTTCACAAAAATGGAGTGCTGGACTTCCATCCATTTTGGAAAACAAAGACAGTAGTTCCATGTCCCTCCATGTGGATGTTCCAATTATCACAAACTGTTGACAAATGTACCAGAATCTCAACTGAAACTTGGTGCTGAATTCCTCCTGCTGTAAAACAAACACATATTCCACACCTGTATTTAGATGCTACGAAATATCTCCAACCTTTGATACTTTGGTAACAGGTGCCCTACAATGTATTCAGTTGATAGTACATTTCCACAAATCATACTAGAACACACTCTTAGTTGTACAAAATACAGAAAACAAAGAAGATACACAGCTATTGATAATACCTTATTCAAAATGTACATTACTTGTTCATTGATGTACATATATAAAAAATATAAAATTATATAAATTAATCAATAAAATCATAAACCATACAATAAAGATGAGTTTTGGATTTCTTCCTCATCCCCCCCCCCCCCTCCCCCAATATTACCCCATTTCCATTATAACTTGGTAGGTAACTGACCTACAAAAACCTCTACCCTGTCTTGAGAGACCACTTGTATGGCAGAAAGGGAGGTCTCTCACAACAGATTTTACTGTAACTGCAACCTCTTAGGATAAACATGTTAGTTAAGAGGTAATCAAGGTAACTCCAGAATATGATTATATTTCCATTCTTAGTCTTTTCATCTATCATTAGTCAGTTATTATTGCTAGATGTAGACTATTTTGTTATCTCAACCCCATAAAGATTTAATTTTCCTGGAAATGATTATTCAAGCCTGCTTTATCAATTCTTCTTAATCATTTTTGGTCCCTTCTTCTTCTATATGATTCAGCATGTCTGGGTCAGTGCTAATTGTGGATATGTATTGGAAATTTAAAATAATTTCTGTAATTATAACTACCACTGGCCCAGGCCAGAAGTGCCCTTCCATGAGTTGTTCACTCACTCACACTTTCCTGTATTCAACTATAAACACTCAGCAGGCACAAAAAAGAATGATTATTGCTGGATATGGATGACACTTCATAGATCTCAATGCATACACATACAGGACTCTCTATTTTTTGTTATTTGGCTTTAGCTTAATTTTTTGGGGATGGTGGAGGGGGGAGGGGAGGGGTGGCAAATGAAGTGTTTGGCCAGATTCTTTGAATAGAGCTAGCTAGCATGTCTGGGCCAGTGGTAGGTATGATACATACAGAAATTATTTTAAAATTTCCAATATTCAGTTTTGTAATTATTTAATTAAGAGATATCCAATTAAGGGGGCTTGTTACAACCAGTAGTGTATAAATTTACCAGTAATGTCGAAAAAATTAACCAGTAATGTCGAAATTAACCAGTAATGTCGAAAAAATCGACCAGTAATGTAAAAATCCGTAATGTCGAAAAATTAACCAGTAGTGTCAAAAAGTGACGACCCAAATGAAGATCACTAACACTTGCCGACGGGGGAGGGGGGTATAGCCACCAAGCCATACCCCCCCCCCCCCCCCCCCCCCCCCCCCCCCCCCCCCCCCCGATGACACCGCTGGTCGTGTGCTTTAATGACTGACTATTATAATGTCAGTCACTACCCGATATTTGCTACATGTCTAGCATCTAGTTCTACCAATTTGCTACCTGTCATTTTACCTACATCCATCAATCAGTCAGTCTGCGTCACCCGCATGTACCCGCATGTACGTGGGGAGCACTATTAGCTCAATCGAGAAATTGCCTCGCAATTCAATTTGATGAATATCCGGGTTCTATATCTGACGATGTCAGTTGAGTTGTGTCCTTGGGAATGACACTTTATTCTAGGTGCACGTTGACTTCGTGTACCAAGCCACATGCCGAAATGACACGTGTATGGTGCGCGTGCTTTAAACTAAGTGTCGTAAATGAAATCAATCAATCAATCAACCAACCAATCAATCTTTGTATGTAGGTCTGCCTGTCTTTCCGTCATTTAGTTGTCTATCCACGTCTAGGGGTTATTTTTCACACGCCACATTGCTATCTGTCTGTCTGGATTTCTGTCCGTCTGCCTGGATGCTACTAACCTGCCTGCCTACACACTTGCCAGCCCACATGTGTGACTGTATGTCTGTCTGTGCGAGCGCTAAATACTAGACTAAATATTTCAGCGTCGTATCAATTCATTATCTATCCAGAGAGAGAGAGAGGGGGAAGGAGGGAGGGAGAGACAGACAGACAGAGAGAGAGACAGAGGGAGAGAGTTGGACAAAGACAGAGGGAAAAGGGGATAGGGAGAGAGCGATAGAGAGAGAAAGAAGGAGAGAGAGAGAAGGAGAGATAGAGGTAGGGGCAAAGACAGAGGGACAGGAGATAGATAGATAGATAGATAGATAGATAGATAGATAGATAGATAGATAGATAGATAGATAGATAGATAGATGGGTGGGTGGGTGGGTGGGTGGGTGGATGGATGGATGGGTGGGTGGGTGGGTGGGTGGGTGGGTGAGCGAGTGAGTGTGTGTGAGAGAGAGAGAGAGAGGGGGTGGGGTGGGGAAAGAGAGCTGGGCAAAGACAGAGGGAGATGGGGATAGAGAGAGAGAATCATGGAGAGAGAGAGGGGCAAAGACAGAGGGACATAGGATAGAAAGAGAGGGGAGATAGAGAGAGAGCAAATAGGATGGGATATGTTGTGCATATGAAAGAGGGAAATAATTGTTAAACATAAAATTCCATATTTACTGGGGTAAATGTGTTTAAACTTGCGCGAAAATGGTTAAAAGTCGATAAATATAGGCAAAAGTACAATTTGAGCAACCCGAAAAAATATTGAAATTTTTGCGAAAAATCGTCATTTTGGTCGTCACTTTTTGACACTACTGGTTAATTTTTCGACATTACGGATTTTTACATTACTGGTCGATTTTTTCGATATTACTGGTTGATTTCGACATTACTGGTTAATTTTTTCGACATTACTGGTCGATTTCGACATTACTGGTAAATTTATACACTACTGGTTGTAACAGGGCTCCACTGTATCAGGGATAAATTATGGAACGTCTAAGTATGTATCTGCTTTTAAGATGAAGAAAGTGCCTGTAAGTTCTCTTATTCACCAATTAACCATTTATCTAGTGTATAAATAGCCATAACTGGCTAACACTGTTCACAAACATTGCCATTTAAATTAAGAAATCCAGTATCTCATCAATGTTATTCACAAAAAACCCCACTGCAGATGCCTGAGCATTTGTACAATTACCTCCTTGGGTGAACAAGCTGAGGTTAATGTCCATTTTTAGAAACAAGTATAACTCTTTACCAGCTGTGTATTTTCTTTAATATTTTCAAAAAATCCAGTCATGGCTGCCGTGAAGCACCCATGACTGGATTTTATGAAAAAATTCAAACAAATGAAGCCCAGAAATCATTCGTGATATGATTTATCCAGTTTTCAGGGATGTTCCTTTTTGTAACACTTTACCCATCTCGCACGATATCAAAATTTATATTATTATTTTCAAATAAATTTAACAAACCCATATTAAGTGACCCCTCATGGGAACAAGCTTGTCGAGCTAAATAATTTTCAACTGCTGAATTTGTTAATTAAACCGTCAGATGCGGCTGATTCGTGAGGTAAAGGGTTAAACAGCTGTTGGTTTGTATTTTTCTATTGATAGGTATTGTCCTGACAGAAATATCTGCCAGTAATATGTAAAGAGTTAACTCTTTACTCAACTCATTAATGGGCACTAGCCATAGAAATTCTTGAATAACTGAACCTTTCCTTTTTTTGCTTGCGAAACATAGCTTATGATGACTCACAAGAACAAGCGTGAGGGACCTCGCTCCAATATGGTGTTATAAGCTATGTTTTTGAGGCAAAAGTGGAAAAAAATTAAAGTTTCTTACGATAGAGATCACAACCTATAATGTTGATGATTTAACAATGATTTAATAACCTAATTTGCCCAGAAAAGTGGATTTAGACAAATGGATCATATCAGATCAATGTTTTTCAGCAAACAACAATAGACATGACTGTCTTGATATGTTATTTTGTTTTTTGTTTGTCAGAGTTGGTATCTGTGCTAAACTGACATAAGTTTGTTTAAAATTTCAGGCCAGCCTGTAGCAGAACTGTAACTCCAGCAGCTAAAGTACACCGTAGTGAAATTGTTTCATCTGGTGGTAAAAAGAAGAGGATTACACCAATAAATGTTAGTGTGCTAATGTTTTTAATGAACATGTTTTCATTTCCTGCCTTGCACTTGAATAAATTTTTTCTGTACAAATGAGTATTATAATGTGTGTCTCAGCAATTGATGAAATTGATTGTGGCTTAAACATGAGTCTTTGTTAGAAGGGAAAAAGATGAGGAATGTTTTTTTTTTGTTTTTGTTCTTGTTCCAAATTAGATTCCTGTCAACATGCCCTAACTTAGTCAGTTTTATATTGTTCAAGAAGATTTCAAATGTGATGTTATTTTCTGTTTTAGGACTTGAAACTTGATCATGTGCATGGCTATAGAGGATTTGACTCCAGGAGTAATCTGCATTATATCAATGATGGTACAGAGATTGTATTCCATGCTGCTGGAGCAGGGATTGTTCAGAATTTATCATCAGGTGCGATAATCAGTTACCTCTCTTTATCTTTAAAGTAAAAGTGCTAAATGCTCACTGTGATATGTTAGCTCAGTTTGTTTGTGTATCAGCCAGACATTCTAGGAAACCGGTGCTAGTTTTAATACTGGTCTCAAAATAATGTGAAAATTCTTGAATTCTATAAAAAAAAGTACTTGAAAGTCCTTGATTTGTGTCCCTGTAAATGTGAAAAAGCTCAGATACACCAATCTTATATTATAATACCAAAGTAGTTCTCTGTTTTTTGAAATAGTAGAGATTCCCTTTTACACCAGTCTTACATTATTATACTGACCTGAACAGAATTTGCTTAACAACATACACCTATATGAATTTTCAGCAATTTCATAACAATCAAGTTTGAACACTTTCTCATGTATATTGTTGGGGTAGAACATAGCCAGGTGGGCTGTCTTCCCATTGACCCATAAATAAATATAAGCAAATATTTAGTAAAGTAAACAGCTACTAATTCTACGAGGTAAAAAAGTTTAGGGAATGATTCTGCGATCAAAGGCAAAATGGAAGGTACAGGGAGAAAGACTGACCAAATACTTTCGCAATCTAGAGAAAAGACTGTATACTGAGAAGCTCATTCCAAGGCTGATCCGAGAGGATGGCTCAGAATGCACCGAGATTAAGGAGATCATTAGTAAACAAAAACAATTGTATGAATGAATATACTCAACTAGGGCAAAAAACACAGACTCTGAGTTAGATGAATTATTTTTTGACTCCGAGAAACACTTTCTTAGAAAACTAGATGAGGAAGATAAACATTCTTTAGAAGGTATACTGACCCCTATAGAATGCCAATGCACCTTAAGTAACATGAAGAAAAACAAATCCCCTGGCTCAGATGGTTTCAAGTTAGAATTTTATAAGTATTTCTGGAAAGAGCTGGCATCCTCCCTTGGTCCATCCTCGAGCTCAAACAATTTTTAGTCAATTCCTTGAATTTTAGATATTGTGGTAATTCATTCTCTCTGTTACACAAAGACAAGGTATCATCACTTGTATTCCGAAAGAAGGAAAGTCAAAGCTATATATGGCCCTAAAGGCCGCAACATTGAACTGACTTCTGCTTTTAAATCTCCTTTTTTAAGAATGCCAGACACAGATCAATGGTAAAATTGGTGGATCCAAAGACATAAATGGATGATGGAAGTGAACAACGGTGGTTAGAAACGTTCAGGGCTGTAACTTTATAATAATTATAAAAATTATTTCATGTTCCCCAATTTCGGGAGATGTGCCTGACGTCATCATTCTTGCTAATGATTTATCCTCTGTTTAAGTGTTCCTTCCCTATCCCTCCCTGAAGCCGTCCTGTTAAACTCCCAAGCTTTTGGGCTTATTTTTATCGAAATTTTTTATTAAATTTCTTGGGAGTTTAACGTGTGTAACAGAATGTTTATTCTGTTTATCCCCATGGTTATGTCCTCACCCTAGGGTTGTTGAGTTGTTTGGGTCATGCATCTTCTATCCGATGTATCGTTTTTTCTTCGTTTGAAGATCTTTCTTTACATCTGGTAGCTTTAAAATCTGTTACTGACTTTGGGCCCTTTTTCTGTGCCTGATGTCTTGTTTCTGTTTTTTTCCTTGACATTGTTTACATTGGCAACGTCCTTAAATATATGTAATATTTAGTTATTATTACTGTAGGTTTGTTGTAAGATACATTATTTAATATAGTGTAGCAATAAAAATTTGGATTTTGTCCACACTTAGGTTCTATCGGGATACCCTTGGGCTCTTCATGTTCCCTTTGGGAACTTGGGCTTTTGTCAAAAAATGTTTGAAAAAGTTTTTGAATTTAATTTTTCGATTTCGATTTTGATTGTTGTTAGCTCACCGAAGGGAGCTTAACTTATCACTGGCCGTCTGTCGTTGTCCGTCGTCGTGAACATTTTTCAAACGACTTCTCCTCTGAAACCACTGGTCCGATTTTCACGAAACTTCATGGGGATGTTCATTACTATATGGCAATTCATGTTTGTTTAAATGAAATGGCCACGCCCCTTGGGGGCTCTGTATGGGGCATAACTCTGATAGCACCATATGAATTATAGAAAAATTATTAAAAAATCTTCTTCTCCAGAACCAGTGGGCAGAATCTTTTGATACTTGGTATGCAGCATCTTGGTATGGGTCTGATTCAAGTTTGTTCAAATCGGCCCCTGGATTCATATTTGGGCTCACTATAGAAGCCCAAATTCGAACTTAGTGCATTTCAGGCAAATTTCTTAAAAAATCTTCTTCTCAAGATCTAGCAGGCAGGATCTTTTGATATTTGGTATGCAACATTGAGGCCTGGATCTGATTCAAGTTTTTTTAAATCGGCCCCCTGGATTCATATTTGGGCTCACTATAAAAGCTCGAATTCGAACTTAGTGCATTTCAGGCAAATTTCTTCAAAAATCTTCATCTCCAGATCCAGCAGGCAGAATCTTTTAATGTTTGGTATGCAACATCGTGGGATGGATCTGATTCAAGTTTGTTCAAATCGGGCCCCTGGGTTCATATTTGGGTGCAGTACAGGAGCCCAAATTTGAACTTAGTGCATTTCAGGCAAATTTCTTTAAAAATCTTCTTCTCAAGATCCAGCAGGCAGAATCTTTTGATATTGGATATGCAGCATGCTTAGTGGGGTGAGATTCAAGTTTGTTCAAGCCAAGTCCCTGGGTTCATATTTGGGCTCACTGTGGTAGCCCGAATTATAACTTAGTTCAAAATGAGGAAATTTCTTTAAAAATCTTCTTCTTCAGATCCAGCAGTCAGAATGATTTGATATTTGGTATGCAGCATCTTTAGGAGGAGGGGGGGGGGGGGGGGTGGGTGAGATCTAAGTTTGTTCAAACCATGTCCCTAGGTCCATATTTGGGCTCACTGTGGGAGCCCGAATGATAACTTAGTTCAAAATGAGGAATTTTCTTTAAAAATCTTCTTCAGATCCAGCAGTCGGAATGTTTTGATATTTGGTATGCAGCATCCTTAGGGGGGTGAGATTCAAGTTTGTTCAAGCCATATCCCTAGGTCCATATTTGGGCTCACTGTGGCAGTTTGAATTGTAATTTAGTTCAAAATGAGGAATTTTCTTTAAAAATCTTCTTCTTCATATCCAGCAGTCGGAATGTTTTGATATGTGGTGTGTAGCATCCTTGGGGGTGTGATTCAAGTTTGTTAAAGCCAAGTCCCTGGGACCATATTTGGGCTCCCTGTGGGAGCCCGAATTATAACTTAGTCAATATGAGGAATTTTTCTTTAAAAGTCTTCTTCATATTCAGCAGTCAGAATGTTTTGATATTTGGCATGCAGCATCCTTAGGGGGTGAGATTCAAGTTTGTTCAAGCCAAGTCCCTGGGTTCATGTTTGGGCTCACTGTGGGAGCCCGAATGATAACTTAGTTCAAAATGAGGAATTTTCTTTAAAAATCTTCTTCTTCAGATCCAGCAGATGAATTCTTTTGATATTTAGTATGCAGCATCCTTAGGGGGGTAAGATTCAAGTTTGTTCAAGCCATGTCCCTAGTTCCATAAAATTTGTCTCTCATGACTTCATTCCTTTGTAGTGTTGATGAACCATGTCTAACTGAATGTGACCCCAAATACTTCTTTAAACCACTTTGTTTGAATCACTTTGCCCAGTGAATGATTAAGGCCCCTTGGGACCTTTTGTTTATTATGTATCTTCATCATATATTTATTATGGAGTTTGTGGGAGTACGATCGACTTAGTTTTGATTTATCATGAAAGATTATTGCTCAAAATGCAAGACGAGGAAGTCTTCCTCAGATTTACATTGTAGTTGATGTACTCCTGCAGATTCTTGTCCTACATGTGTCGATTGGAATGACAAACGCTGGAAGCGGGTGTCATGGTACGTTGTTAGCGGTGAGATGCCTATGCCGGTGCTCTCACTGCAAGGTAATTCAAGTTTTTCAGTTCTTTTTTCAGAGGAACAAGAACATGGTGATGGTAATGTGACACCCACCAAAAGTGTGCTACCATCGTCGCGATCTGATGAGCAAACGGAACTAGCTGCTAAGGTGCTCATGAATATTAGGCAAGGGATAAGGCCACTGGGCCTTGCAGGCAGCTAGCTCTACCGGTGAAGCGGTTACTCCCTCTGTGGGAGCCTAGGGAGGAAGCCAGCAAGTTTCTTGTCTGAAAAGGTCACGAGCGGGAGAGGTCCCTCTCTAACCCAGCAACATCTGGGCCAGATGTTGTTACGAGAAACTTGCTCGGACCGGACCATACATCCACACCTGCCGCTTGGGACGCTCCGTCTAGACTGAAGCCGGCCTCAGCTACAGTCACGGCTTCTTCCACTACGATCACTAAGCACACACAATCGCATCTTTGCTACCCGACTTTGGATCTCCAGCCAGCTGCACGAACAAGGAGCCACTCTTCGTGGTTGAAATCAGACCATCCGGTAGCTAGGGAACCGAGGCTTTGATCATCGAGACGTTCTGTGAAGAGATCCTTCTCCTTGAACGCTTTCCCAGGAGCAGCAAGCGGCTAAGAAACAGAGAACCACTGCTCCTTAAGCCTCAGTGACGGACTTGCTGTCACAGATTGCGCAGCTGAATGCAGTATCCTAGCTAGTGCGGGAGCAGCCTCCCTCCGACTCAGAAAGTGAGCTGTCGGACGGTGCTGGGTCGGTCCAGTCGTCAGTTCACGTAGATGCAATGGACCAGGATTCTCAGCTGATTCAGTCGGATGGTGAAAAGGATAAGGAAGAGGATTACCCTTTCCTTTCGGAACAACATATGGTTGCGATGGATTTTATCCATCAGTGCTATCCTGAGTTTGTTCCACTGAATCAGCAAGCTGCAACAACAAGGGAGAATCCGCTGGCTTCTCTAGATGCAAACTTTATACGGAGGAAGGAAGAAGTTCTTTCCCGGTTCAGTCTAGGCAGGTGTCGCAGGCCTTCAGCCATGTAGATGTCGCCATATTGAACCTCTCCAGTGTGAGGAAATGAGGCAGTTTCTTGTCAACATCTTTAATAAATATACCGTTCCTTGGACCACGTTCATTTAAAACGGTTGGCGAAGATGTGCAGAGAGCTCCACTGCGTTTAGATGAGCAGGCCAGGGATTTAGACATATCCTTACCTGCTTCATTCAACATTTGCTCAGATGTAATGGAAACTGCAATTTCATTGAATAGAGTGAATTTCGATGCAATGCCCTATGCAGATCACCTTACCAGAGCTATGGCACAACGTCTCAACGGAAAGGAATTTGAGGACGTGTGTACCTCACTTAGAATTCTTTCCAGGGCAATCATATATGCCATGTATAACTCCACCCTGACAGTGGCTAATCTCTAGTTAATTAGACATGATGCTGCCCTTGCGTCGTCATCACTTATAGATGACAAGGTGAAAAGCTCTCTCCAGGTCGCTTCGGTCTCCGGACATACTATGTTTGACGACAAGCTTTCGTTAGTATATGAACAGGCTACTAAGAAAGCTTCTAGTGCTCTGCTTTTGAAGTCGGCGTCTCAACAACCCTCTTCAGCAGACCGCGGTATGCGAGGATGTTCCAAATCAAAATCTTCAAAAGGGAACTCCCTGCGAGGGTACAAGAAACCCTCCTACAATTACTCCGGAGGTCGTCAATACAGCAACTCAGGGAAAGGGGCATAAGTCTGATCGGAATTATCGGTCAGATGCTCCTAAGCTGACGGGTTGAGGTTCGTCGCTGGGAGGACATAGTTTCTCCTCCCATATGCCTCTCAAGTCCTACAGGTGATTGTCAAGGCCTCTATTGCTTGCCAGTTGGCAGAAGGTTATCAAACTTTGCGAGAAACTCGATAGCAGTCACGGAAGATTAGTGGGTGAGAAGTGTAGTCTCAGATGGCCTTCGGCTATCATTCCGAGCGAAACCCCCACTAACAAGATGTCCACGTTGGACAAATCTTCCGGCGGATCCTTTCAAAAGAGAGTCTCTCCTAGCGGAGGTAGAGGCTCTCTTATTAAAGGAAGCAATAGAGATCGTTGAAAATAAAAATTCACAGGGTTTTTACAGTCACCTGTTACTTGTACCGAATCCAGACGGCTCATTCCGACCGGTAATAGACTTGAGCTGGATAAAAAAGCTAATTGTGGCTCCAAAGTTCTATATGGAAACCATTCGGTCAGTAAGAGCGAGCATTCGAGTGAACGACTATGCAGCAAGCATAGATCTAAAGGATGCTTACTTTCATGTCTTGGTACATCCGGAATTCAGAAAGTACTTGCAGTTCACTGTACAAGGGAAGGTTTATCAGTTCAGAGCAATGTGCTTTGGTCTGAACCTGGCTCCCTGGGCTTTCACTCAAATAATGAACTCGGTAATGTCATACTTCCGAGTTCATCCGTCTGCGGTAACATCGGCTTACTTGGACAACATTCTGCAGAGATACGGCAACAGAATTGTTCTTCAGAATGATGTCCAGAGTCTGCTACTATTGCTCCTGGTTTCATAGTAAACGAGAAAAAGTCAGATCTAGCTCCATCCAAGTCGTTCACTCACTTGGGAATAAGCTTCGAGAGTCACAACAATCTGGTTCATCTGCCGTTGCCTAGAGCGAAGTTAGTCAGTTGTTATGCTCGCTTTTGCCTACACTCTGACACAATAAGGGAGGGAGTTCATGCAACTAAGGGGGCTAAGCGGAGTGGCTGTGGATCTTATTCCAATGGGTCGCCTGTGCAGGCGTCCCCTCCAGATATTCTTTACTCAGAACTGGAGTGTGAAGACGCATTTGCAGCATTGTTTTAACGTACCTAGTAAAGCAAAAGGTTCAGATTTGGGCAGATCTTCAGTGGTTAACTCAGGAAGTTCTGTCCGGCTTTCATGATTATGACGGATGCGAGTCAGACGGGCTGGGGCACGACCCTAAGTCCCGCAGACTTGAAGTGTCATAGGGTCTTTGGGATTCTCGGTTCCTAGAGAAGCACATAAACATCAAAGAGATGACATCAATATGGCTAGCACTACAACATTGGATTCGCCTAATAGCGAACATCCACGTTCAAATTCTGTCGGACAATTCGACAGTAGTTGCTTACCTCAGGAACCAAGGCGGCTCTCGCTCGATTCCATTATGTGAATTAACAGAGAGGATTCTCCAATATGTTATGAAGCATTGCGTTCATCTCTCTGTCCATCATATACTGGGTCGTCGGAACATATTAGCAGACTCGCTCTCTCGGAAAGGTTGCCTGTTGCCATTGGAGTGGACTCTCAACGAGCGAATATTCAGACAGATTTTCTACCAGTGGGATCATCCCATGATAGAACTTTTTGCTGCACACCTGAACAATCATTTACTGACGTTTGTATCGCCGTGTCCAGATCATCAAGCGTACACGGTAGATGCTCTGTTAATTTCAGGGGATGGGATGATAGGATATGCATATCTTCCAACTCCGTTCATTCAAGAGATTCTGTTGAAGATCAAACAGTCTCATTGCAAGATCCTGCTGTTAGCACCTCTGTCATGACAGAAACCTTGGATCAATCTTCTCAGGTATCTGTTATGGGACATTCCCCAGCAGCTTCCTCCACGAGAGGATCTTCTTTATCAGGGAAAGTCACGTGCACTGTATCACAATCCGGAAGCTCTCAACCTTCACGTATTTCCGTTGTGCGGTCCTTCCAGCATGGAAAACAGTTTACAGGACCTGCAGTGGACGCAATGTCTAACTGCAGGAGGTCCTCCTCTTCATTGAACTACGTAGCGAAGTGGAGGGTTTTCTCCGATTGGTGTAAGGATCAGTCAATAGACGTATACAGTCCATACGTTTTCCTGGTCTACTTGTTTGGCGATCTCAAACTGCAGCCCGTCACTATTAAGGGCTATAGGTCTGTGTTATCAGATACCTACACTCATCATGATAACTTGGCTATTGGATCAAATACTTCTTTATCCAAGTTTGTTAGAAATTTCTCTATCAATAGACCTAGAACTCTCAGATTAATTCCTAAGTGGAATTTGGCTTGGGTTCTGTTGAAGCTAAAAGAAGCTCCTTTTGATCCACTGGACATCATAGAGTTCAAATCCTCACCTATAAAACGGCATTTCTCTTAGCCTTTGCATCTGCTAGAAGAGTCGGTGAACTTCATGCATTATCTGTTGATGAATCTCATTACAATAGTATGGGTAATACCATTACCCTCACTGCAGAAGTCGTTTTTTTGGCTAAGAATAAGATTCCAGATAAGTGGCCGGAACCTATTGTCATTAAGGCTTTACCATCCTTAGATAACCATAGACCCTTGCTGTGTCCAGTCAGGGTTATGCGCATTTATAAACGTTGATCAGATTTTGTTAGAAAGGGAAGAAAATGTTTCTTTCTTTCGTTGATTCCTTACAGAAAGGATATTTCTGTTCATGCTGTCGCTAGATGGATTCAGTTGGCAATACACATTGCCTATGAAAATCTATCTTCGGATCAGCGTTCTGTCAAGAAGATCTCGGCGCACAAGGTTAGAGCACTGTCCACTTCTTGGGTTTATTCTAACAGTATAGCCATTACTGATCTCATGAAGGCTGCGTACTGGACACAGCCCTCTTCGTGTACCAAGTTTTACCTGAGAAATTTAGAGTCCATCTCCGGTGACCTTAGATCTTTAGTCCTCTTTCTTTTGCTCAGAATGTCGTCCATTAATGTTACATCTATAAGGTCTTTAGGAGGTCCGTTCCATCACTGATGCAGAAAAAGACATATATAATTCCTATCTTCTCCTATTCTCCTGTAGGAGGTATTCTTCATTGGAGTAATTGAGAGATTGAATTTTCCTTTAAGTCCTAGGCCCTCCAGCCTTTTTATGATTCAGCTAGTCTGGACCATTGGTTGTCTTATAAAAATATGATAAATTTTAAGTAATTTGTTTATTTTGTATACTTACCAAAGGCCCAGATGGGATGGCCCTCGCATGAGTGGGCACTCTTACCTCCCCACTGTTTATAACATTTAACAGGCAATCTGTAGAAAGAATGATGGTTGGCACCAATTTCGGTACCTTCCTGGATACTGCGCATGTGCAGATCTAAAAAGTATGGAGGACCATCTGGGACTTGATTTTTTCGGTTTTGCATGAAAATTTTGGGGATTGGGGGCAAAATTTGTGTTTGGCCCTGGATTTAATTTGAGTTAGCACCAGCTAGTCTGGGCCATTGGTAAGTATAAAAAATATACAAATTACTTAAAATTTATCATTTTCCTTGAAGCAGATGAAAAGAACTTTAACATAGCTCTAAAAATTCTCGATTCTTTTTCGAAAGTCTCAGGCCTTTAGGTGAATTTTGAAAAAAACCCAGATAGTTTGGATTGTGTCTAGGGTAGACTGTGGACTAGAACTAAACGCAGAAAAACCCATTAAATGGAACCATAATGGGTGTTTCACCATATTTGGTCTAAAATATAATTTACAGAAGCCAAGGTTTTTAGAGACCAATTGTACGAAAAGGCTGAGAAGGTTAAAAGAGTTTTAGGTGATTGGTCTTTGAGAAACTTGACTACAGTACTCTTGTTAAATAGTGTGAAGGTGTTTGAAGAAAAAACAAATGCAAATTCTCACCAGTTGACTATCTTTTACCCCAAAACACAAGTATATTTATGTCATGAAAAACAACAATAATATATATTTTTATACTGTACCAATGACCCAGACATAGCTGGTGCTAACTCTTAAAATATAGGGCCAAACACAAATTTTGCCCCCCAATCCCCAAAATTTGCATCTAAAACTAAAGAAAACATGTCCTGAAAGGCCCTCCACACTTCGCCCCTACTGCGCATGCGCAGTGTCAAGGACGTTCCGAAATTGGCGCCATTTATCATTCTAAGTTTGGCCCTTCATCAGTTAACATCTGACTGATCTTTGTGCTTTTAAATCTCAGTTTAAATGATGCCAGACACATAAATATTAGTGAAATGGTGATTCTAAGGAGGATAGAAAAGGAGGAGAGGAAAAGAATGTGTGACAGAATATTATCAGGGCTGTAACTTAAAATTTTTTAATGAAATTATGTTAAGTTACCTATTTTCAAGGCAGCAGCCATTTTGTTGTCATTCTGATTATTTAGTTACACTGTTTTTTCAAGTGTTTTTCCTCTCTCCCTGTCCTTTAAGTTCCCCCTTGCTATTCTCCCATGCTTTTGGCATAGTTTCTGTAATTATTATTACTAAAATTTCTTGGGAGTTTTAGCTGAATAACAGAATGAATTCTGTTCTTTCCCCATGTTTACGTCTTCACCTACGGGTGGTTAGGCGTTGTGTTCTGCATCTACCATCTGATGTTCTGCAGTTTCTTCCCTGGAAGTCTCTGTTTTGCATCAGATGGTGTATTTTTGGTAACTGATTTCGGGCCTGGGTGCCTGGAGTCTTATTTTAGTGTTTTTACACTCATTGTTTACATTTACAACAGCCCTCTGTGTGAGGGGGGGGGATTTCTAAATAATAATATCTTTATGTTATTTTAATCATAACTAGATACATTATTATTGTTCGTAAGTGTTGAATAAATTGTTTAAAATATTTTTAAAATTTTTGTCCACACTTAGGCTTGGGATCCATTGGGGCTCAACGTTACTTTTCAGAAACTTGGGCTGTTCTGAAAAAATATTTTTTCAAAATATTTTGATTTCAATTATTTTTTCTATATTAATGGATCATATTATTATTATGTATTTTGATTGCCAGGGGTTAGTGCGAGTACCAGGGCTTGTTTTCTTTTCACATTGAAAGGATATTGATCAATTGTTTTAAGAGGAAGTCTTCCTCTGACCTTATTATCATCCGATCAGTTTCGGCATTCAGTGATTCCACAGCGAATAGGTCGCGCCATCCGGTAGCCAAGGGACACGAGGCCTATACACTCCGTTCGCTCGCATATTGGAAGTATGCACGGGGTAACGATCTCGGAGCTTCCTGCGGCAATGCATCGTAAGACCGCTGCTCCTCAGGCCTCAGTGACGGACGTGCTATCCGAGTTAGCATAGTTGTTTCGCAGCATCCCAGCAATTGACGGTTTCTCGGTCGAATCAGGAATTATCCGACAGCGCTGGGTCGGTGCGGTCCGCGGTTGCATCAAGCTACGGACGACCGAACGCTTTATAGGGTCCGACAGGATGGCGAAAGGGATTCGAAAGATTTCGAGTTTTCCCTTTAGTAGTATCGGAAGATGCCTTTCATATCTTCTGGCATTTCTTCCAGTGATTATTTTTCGGACTTCATTGCTGCGATTTTGGATAAGAGACTTATAGCGTCATTGGACTCGGATTTTTCGATCGGTACAGGGACTTTGTCCCTGACTTACCGACGCAGTCCAATATTGTCATTACAACATGTGTTTTATTTTTCGACGCTATATATTTATATATATATACAAGCCTGCTACTAAGCATGATAGTTTAGTTTCTTGTCCGCGTGGCTCATTTCTGCCATTTTGTCTTTTTTACATATAGTTTATTTTGGCAGAGCAGGGCATACCGAGAGTTCATATGCGTCTAGACGGTGTGATTAAAGACTGCATATATTCTTTTTCGCCGTTTATGTCTTTTCCAATTTCAATGTTGGGAACGACATTATGTATAGTAGACTTAACTTAGACGCTTTATTATACGTAATCCGCCTTACTGAGGCGTTATCATTACGTCTTCAAGAAAAGATTTACGGGATATTATTCTCAATGTAATTTCTTTTGAGGGCAGTAGTTTGTTCACGTATAACTCCGCCCTTCAGTGGCTGATTGGAGTTGGTTAGACGTGATGCAGCCCTAGCTACATCCACGCGTGGATAGTAGGTTAAGAACTCTCTCAGAGTCGCTTCGTTCTCGGAGGAGCTTCTCTTCGACGGCAACTTTCCGGCAATCCATGAATTGCTTGATTTATACATTCTCTTGTCTATCTAGTGTTACAAGAGATTCAGACTGGGGCAAACATTCGGTGGTTGACTCAGAGAGTGCCGCCGCAGTTGCCGGACCCGAGTGTGGCTGTTATGACGGTTGCCAGTCAAACAGATTGGGATATATACTGATCCCTACGGATTCGAAGTGCCAGGGTCTTTGGGTTCCGCAGTCTTTTAGCTATCAGTTTAACTTCCGCGGAATGATGTTTTTTAGGCTTGCTTTATGTCATTGCATGAACATTATTCAGAAACGCATGCCCAAATTCCTGTCCTTTAATTCGACAGTAGTGGCGTATCTCCGGAACCAGGGAGGCACTCTTTCGTTTCCGTTATTCAATTTAATGGAAAGAATCCGTCTGTTGGTTATAGTACACCAAGTTCAGTTTTGGTCCGTCATATTCTGGGTCGTCTGATTGTTTTATCGCACTCCCGTTCTCTTACGGGTCGCTTGTTGCTGTCAGAATGGACTCTCAACAAACAAGTATTCAATCAGATTTGCTATCTAGGGGAGCGCCCAATGATGTTTTATTTATGACACAGCTTGCTAATCAATTGCAGACGTATGTGTTGGCTTGTCCAGATCTCTGAGCTAATACTGTTAACGCTCTATTGATCTATAGGACGGAATGATAGGATACGCGTATCCTTCGGCGCTGTTGTTTTAGCAGGTATTGCTAAGATAAACAACCACAATACATTTCTGTTGATAGCATCTCTATCTTCACAGAGATCATGAGTAATTTACTCTCTTGTCTACTGTGGATCTTAACGTGAAATCTTCCTCTATGTGAGGATCTTTTTTCACTGGGTAAATCGTGTCATCTTTATCACAACCAGCAAGGTCGCAACCTTCATGTATTCCGTTGTGTGGTCCGTATTGCATTGTAAGCACTGTACTGGACGAGCTTTGGACGCGATTTCTTACTATAGGAGATCCTCTTCTTCGCTATTCTATGCGACTAAAGTGGAGGCTCTTCCGTCGTGGTGTAGGGATCATTATGTTCATATGGTTGATCCCTCCATACTACTCATTGCTATTTTTTAGTATACTTGTTTCACAAGATCTACTGCAGCCTGTTGTTATTTAGGTTATAGGTTTATGTTACCTCATACCTATGCACTCTACGATAGTTTACAATTGAGTCTTTTGTCTCTTTATCTAAGTCAGTTAGTAACTTTTTGATAAATAGACTTAGAATCTTTAGATTAAATTCCTATACGGATTTTAACTTCGGTTCTTATTTAGCTAAGTAATCATTTGAGCCTCTGGAAACAGTAGTTTTCAAATTCTGACCTTTTAGACAGTAATTCTGTTGGTTTCTCTTTTACTGTAGAGTCAGTGAGTTTCATGCACTATCGATGGATGATTTTCACTTTCATAGTTTCGGAATCAATACTTCCGTTACTATTTAGGTTGGATTGTTGCATAAGAGTTAGGCTCCTATTATCCGGAACCTATTATTTTAAGGTCCTTCCGTCTTCGTATGGGCATAGGCCTTTACTCTTTCCGGGTACAGTTTATGTATTTATAAACAGATATCTGTTTATTACAAGGGCGTAAGCTTCTTCTGTCTTTGATGTCTAGTAGAAGGACGTTACGCTCCATTTTATTGTTAATGGATTCTATTAACTAGCGTACTGCTTATGGTATATCATTGGCTTAGCAGTTGTGCTTAAGATTTCGGCTCATGAAGTAAGAGTTCTTCTACTTCTTGGGCTTACATTAATAGTGTTGATATTATAGATTTTTGAAGGCTGCTCATTGCGCTCAGCCATCCATTCATGAATTTTATCTCAGAAATATCGAGTCCATTTCTGGAGGCCTCTATTGTTAGGTCTATTATCTACTGCTCAGAATGTCATTCACTTAACAGTTGCTACTATAGCTAGGTAGGCTGTCTGTTTCGGCAGTGTCTCCGTTCGGCTGCCCTCTTCGCTCTGGGCTATTTGACCCAGGGCAAGAAAAAGGGGGGGGAGGGTGTTCCCTTGGGTCACCTGTTTTTACTATGAAAACAAGGGGATACCTCCTCCGGAGTTAGTAATTCTGAGCTGTTATTGGGATGGTTGTTTAGTGAGAAGTTTAAGTTTATAAAATTCATTCAAGTCTTAGTTTTTAAAGTATAGCTTTTGAATATTGCATATGTCAACGGACATGATTATGCAATTCTCACACACTTTTAGGAGTATAAGAGTCTCTATTCTCTAGACTTACTTTATTATTGGCTTACTTTAAAAATTATTAGTATAAGGATTATTGGATATTAATAGAGTACATGGATGTATGAAGCTCAATTTTTGGAAGGTGTTGTATCTTTCTAATTTATCATAGATAAGAAAGATACATGTAAGGCCTATTACTTCTTTTCCCTACAGGGGATGACTCTATTTTATTTTATTGAGCGTATTCCATTTTGCTCTATGTCCTTGGCCCTCCAGCCTTTTTACTATTCAGCTATGTCTGGGTCATTGGTACAGTATAAAAATGTTAAAAAATTTATAGTAATTTATATATTTTTTATAGTTACCAATGACCCAGACGGGGATGGCCCTCCCAGGAGTTGGGAACTCTTGCCTCCCCGCTGAGTACATAGCGCTTACCAGGCACTGGTTATTAGAATGATAAATGGCGCCAATTTCGGAACGTCCTTGACACTGCGCATGCGCAGTAGGGGCAAAGTGTGGAGGGCCTTTCAGGACATGTTTTCTTTAGTTTTAGATGCAAATTTTGGGGATTGGGGGGCAAAATTTGTGTTTGGCCCTATATTTTAAGAGTTAGCACCAGCTATGTCTGGGTCATTGGTAAGTATAAAAAATATATAAATTACTATAAATTTTTTAACTTTCAGTCTCACATTCCACAAAGAATACAACATGACAGCTAACCTGTCAGTCATTAAAAGGGAGCCAGTTGGATATTAGAGGGCCACAAGACTAAGAAAAAAATCCATCGACTGCTCATATAGTTTTGTTCAAACTGTGTTTTCATTGGTAACTTTAATGAGTGATTGACAGCAATATACGACAGTACTTGTAAATTTGGGCAGAGTTTGGACTACGATGAATCATTCTGTTCTGTGATTGACTGGCACTTCACAACAGTAGTAACAAGTTGGGGGAGGAGCTTGAATTAGGAACGATTTCTTTCCAGGTTTGATAGACACCCATGTGACTTTAAAAAAATCATGTGGTGTGCACATGTAACTGATTAAAGGTCAATGGCAAAACAAAAAAGCAAACACATGTTGATAACAATTCTTTTAATATATAGCCTAATGCTGAAACTTACAGTCTGCGAATATAATTATATTTTGTGGTGAGTGATTAAATGTGCGTTATTTAGAAATATTTCATGTTCAATGAGTTTATCAAAGTATTATTTCAAATTTTCAATGCACTCAGAAAATTTCGAAAATTGAAATATAACTGACGATAAATATTAAATATTGAGTCTTGTGATGGGAGTTCAATTGTTATTAATATATTGATTTTGGCATCGATAATTTGAAACAATACCATAATTCGTGGTACACCGATACTTTCAAAATGATAATGGTATTGATTCAGTATCGTTTTAACCCTATTTTCCAAGTTTTACAAGCTCAGAACAGGAGCATCATGAGGAAATCCTGCTAACAATTGACAAATTACCAAGGCAGTAGTTTCTAGTCAAGTCTTGGCTGCCTAAATGGTCAGCCCAGACTTGACTTGAAATCACTGCTGAACCACTGAATGTGTGCCTCCCCCTCCTTTACCAAAGTTTTTTTTTTCAATTTTCTAGGTGTTCAGAGCTTTTACCTTGGCAACACAGATGACATCATTTGTCTGAATGTTAATCAACATCCGAAACACAAGAATATAGTTGCAACTGGACAAATAGGCAATCCTCCATCTGTTCATATCTGGGATGCAGCGACAAAAGAATGTTTATCTATTCTGAGAGGAGTCCATGCCAAGGGAGTTTGTTGTGTTGACTTCTCATGTACAGGAAAATTTTTGTTGAGTGTGGGCCTGGAAGATGAGCATACTGTTGCAGTTTGGAGGTGGCAAGATGGTATGTTGAAGAATTCTTTCAATAATCCCATTTGATTTTGACTAGTTGTTTTTCAGTGACTTAGGTATACAGATTAAAATATTTAGTATGTATGTCAGCAGGCCTGAAAATAAGCAGTCTGACATTTGCAGAATGAGGTGCCCAGAGGGTGAATTTGACGATGCTATCCCATACAGTGGGCCAATTTATCCTCTGGGTACCTCTTTCTATGTATTCCTGAGACCCTGATTCAGATTGAGGTTCACAGAGGGTAGATTTAGTGATGCTACCCTGCTATAGCAGGGTAGCATCACTAAATTCACCCTCTGGGGACCTTATTTTGCAGATGTCTGTCTGCTTATTTTCTGGCTTGTATGTCAGTTGGGCTTAGAGAAAAGGACTCTCATCTGCCTGTTCTTAGTGACAGAAAATCAGTGTTTCACATCAACTGATTGTCTGCCTCCCCAAACAGATTTCATGACCATAAAAACTGTTAAAATCATGTTCTCTTGTGTTTTGGATATTTTTATACTGTACCAATGACCCAGACATAGCTGGTGCTAACTCTTAAAATATAGGGCCAAACACAAATTTTGCCCCCCAATCCCCAAAATTTGCATCTAAAACTAAAGAAAACATGTCCTGAAAGGCCCTCCACACTTCGCCCCTACTGCGCATGCGCAGTGTCAAGGACGTTCCGAAATTGGCGCCATTAATTATTCTAAGTTTGGCCCTTCATCAGTTAACATCTGACTGATCTTTGTGCTTTTAAATCTCAGTTTAAATGATGCCAGACACATAAATATTAGTGAAATGGTGATTCTAAGGAGGATAGAGAAGGAGGAGAGGAAAAGAATGTGTGACAGAATATTATCAGGGCTGTAACTTAAAATTTTTTAATGAAATTATGTTAAGTTACCTATTTTCAAGGCAGCAGCCATTTTGTTGTCATTCTGATTATTTAGTTACACTGTTTTTTTTTAAGTGTTTTCCTCTCTCCCTGTCCTTTAAGTTCCCCCTTGCTATTCTCCCATGCTTTTGGCATAGTTTTTGTAATTATTATTACTAAATTTTCTTGGGAGTTTTAGCTGAATAACAGAATGAATTCTGTTCTTTCCCCATGTTTACGTCTTCACCTACGGGTGGTTAGGCGTTGTGTTCTGCATCTACCATCTGATGTTCTGCAGTTTCTTCCCTGGAAGTCTCTGTTTTGCATCAGATGGTGTATTTTTGGTAACTGATTTCGGGCCTGGGTGCCTGGAGTCTTATTTTAGTGTTTTTACACTCATTGTTTACATTTACAACAGCCCTCTGTGTGAGGGGGGGATTTCTAAAAAATAATATCTTTATGTTATTTTAATCATAACTAGATACATTATTATTGTTCGTAAGTGTTGAATAAATTGTTTAAAATATTTTTAAAATTTTTGTCCACACTTAGGCTTGGGATCCATTGGGGCTCAACGTTACTTTTCAGAAACTTGGGCTGTTCTGAAAAAATATTTTTTCAAAATATTTTGATTTCAATTATTTTTTCTATATTAATGGATCATATTATTATTATGTATTTTGATTGCCAGGGGTTAGTGCGAGTACCACGACTTGTTTTCTTTTCACATTGAAAGGATATTGATCAATTGTTTTAAGAGGAAGTCTTCCTCTGACTTTATTATCATTCTATATGTGGTCAGTGTACTTGCATTAACTCCTGTTCTGTATCGTATGATTTCGATGACAATATGGGAAGCGTATGTCACGGTATGTTGTTGGGGATTTGGACACTTCGGTCCTTTCCCCGCAGGGTCACTCTACTTTATCAATTTCTATTTCAGACGATCAAGATTAGGGTGATGTTTCTGTGATGTCTTCCAACAGTGTGCCTCCGTCGTCACAATTAATGTAGGGCTAGCGGAAAAGTGCTCATGTAAATACGCCAATTGCCTAAGAGGACCCTAGTAGGTTCGACGGCCTTTGACGTCCGCTAGCTCGCCCGGTGTAGCGTCCATTCACCGAATGGTTCGGCAGCCGGGTTCGTCCGTTGCGGTCTAGAAGGAATTTTGGGGTGATGCGAGCACTATAAATTAACTTAATGCACACCCAGTGACGGCGGATCGGAGGGAGAACGCAGGAAGCCTTTTAGTCCGGTTCATAGCTCGTTCCGGTCCATCCGGACGGCAAGCGAGAGAGGCCCCTCTCTCGTTCAACAACATCTGGCCCCAGATGTTGTGGTACAAAATGTGTTGCAAGCGGAGCATACGTCCGTCGCTCGGGACGCTCCGTTGTATAGGCAGTCCGCTGAGACTGCTAAGGCTTCCTCTTCTCATCAGCGCACACGACCGCACCTTGGCTGCGTGACCGCCGATATATTACCAGCTTCGCCGATCAAGGATTCTTCGGCGACCAGGTCACACCATCCGGTAGCCAGGGACACGAGGCCTGCAGACTCCGGACGTTTGCATAGGAAGTGTGCGGGAGTCAACGTACACGGAGCTTCCGGCGGCAATGCATCGTAAGACCGCTACTGCACAGGCCTCGGGAACGGACGTGCTTTCCTTAATAGCACAGTTTATCGCAGCATCCCAGCATCAACTGAATCTGTCGCATATATTTTATCCGACGATGCTGGGTCGGGACGCTCCGCGGAAGCGGGTATGGACGTCCGAAAGTTTCATCCGGTCCGACGGGATACCGAAAGGGATTCGGAGGATTTCGAGCTTTCCCTTTCGGAACAACATATGCTGTTGTGTATGTCATCTGACTTGGTCTTCTACAGCTTCTTTTGTCGGACCAGAAAGCTGCGATGCCGGATAAGAAACTGATAGCGTCGGTGGACTTAGAAATTTTTGGTTCGGTTCAGGGACATCGTTCCTCAGTTCCGACATAGTCCAATAATGTCACAGAAACTTTCGAATTATTGAACGACGCTATATATATTATTATTTTATGCTTGCTATCCAAGCATTTCTGGTTTCTTGTTCGAAGAGTTATGGAGATGTCTTTCAAAAGTGTGCCTCTGTCGTCATAGTTAATGAAGAGTTAGCGGCAATAAGTGCTCATGGAATATGTCTATCGCCTACGGAGTGACATTCGCTAGCTCACCCGGTGTAGCGTACATTCATCGAATGGTTCGGCTGCCGGGTTCGTCCGTTGCAGTCTAGGAAGGAGATTTGGGTGATGCGAGCACTTTAATTACTTTAGTACTCACCCAGTGACGGCAGATTGAGGACAGATCGGAGGAAGCCTGTTAGTCCGGTTCCTGGCTTGTCCAGGTCCGTCCGGGCTGTGAGCGAGAGAGGTCCCTCTCTCGCCCGACAACATAGGGGACCGCATGTTGTGGTTCAGATATTTTACATTCGGAGCATATGTCCGTTGGTCGGGACGCTCCGTTATATTGACAGTCCGAGAGACTGTCTTTAATGCTTCCTCTTCCTCACAGCAGGGCACACGACCGCACATTGGCTACGTGACCTCGAGTATCCGATCAGTTTCGGCATTCAGTGATTCCACGGCGAATAGGTCGCGCCATCCGGTAGCCAAGGGACACGAGGCCTATACACTCCGTTCGCTCGCATATTGGAAGTATGCACGGGGTAACGATCACGGAGCTTCCAGCGGCAATGCATCGTAAGACCGCTTCTCCTCAGGCCTCAGTGACGGACGTGCTATCCGAGTTAGCACAGTTGTTTCGCAGCATCCCAGCAATTGACAGTTTCTCGGTCGAATCAGGAATTATCCGACGGCGCTGGGTCGGTGCGGTCCGCGGTTGCATCAGCTACGGACGACCGAATGCTTTATAGGGTCCGACAGGATGGCGAAAGGGATTCGAAAGATTTCGAATTTTCCCTTTAGTAGTATCGGAAGATGCCTTTCATATCTTCTGGCATTATCTTCCAGTGATTATTATTTCGGACTTCATTGCTGCGATCTTGGATAAGAGACTTATAGCGTCATTGGACTCGGATTTTTCGATCGGTTCAGGGACATTGTCCCTGACTTACCGACGCAGTCCAATATTGTCATTACAACATGTGTTTTATTTTTCGACGCTATATATATATATATATATACAAGCCTGCTACTAAGCATGATAGTTTAGTTTCTTGTCCGCGTTGCTCATTTCTGCCATTTTATCATTTATACAAATAATTTATTTTGGCAGAGCAGGGCATACCGAGAGTTCATATGCGTCTAGACGGTGTGATTAAAGACTGCATATATTCTTTTTCGCCGTTTATGTCTTTTCCAATTTCAATGTTGGGAACGACATTATGTATAGTAGACTTAACTTAGACGCTTTATTATACGTAATCCGCCTTACTGAGGCGTTATCATTACGTCTTCAAGAAAAGATTTACGGGATATTATTCTCAATGTAATTTCTTTTGAGGGCAGTAGTTTGTTCACGTATAACTCCGCCCTTCAGTGGCTGATTGGAGTTAGTTAGACGTGACGCAGCCCTAGCTACATCCACACGCGTGGATAGTAAGGTTAAGAACTCTCTCAGAGTCGCTTCGTTCTCGGAGGAGCTTCTCTTCGACGGCAACTTTTCGGCAATCCATGAATTGCTCGATTTATACGTTCTCTTGTCTATCTAGTGTTACAAGAGATTCAGACTGGGGCAAACATTCGGTGGTTGACTCAGAGAGTGCCGCCGCAGTTGCCGGACCCGAGTGTGGCTGTTATGACGGTTGCCAGTCAAACAGATTGGGATATAATACTGATCCCTACGGATTCGAAGTGCCAGGGTCTTTGGGTTCCGCAGTCTTTTAGCAATCAGTTTAACTTCCGCGGAATAATGTTTTTTAGGCTTGCTTTATGTCATTGCATGAACATTATTCAGAAACGCATGAGCAAATTCCTGTCCTTTAATTCGACAGTAGTGGCGTATCTCCGGAACCAGGGAGGCACTCTTTCATTTCCGTTATTCAATTTAATGGAAAGAATCCGTCTGTTGGTTATAGTACACCAAGTTCAGTTTTGGTCCGTCATATTCCGGGTCGTCTGATTGTTTTATCGCACTCCCGTTCTCTTACGGGTCGCTTGTTGCTGTCAGAATGGACTCTCAACAAACAAGTATTCAATCAGATTTGCTATCTATGGGAGCGCCCAATGATGATTTATTTATGACACAGCTTGCTAATCAATTGCAGACGTATGTGTTGGCTTGTCCAGATCTCTGAGCTAATATTGTTAACGCTCTATTGATCTATAGGACGGAATGATAGGATACGCGTATCCTCCGGCGCTGTTGTTTTAGCAGGTATTGCTAAGATAAACAACCACAATACATTTCTGTTGATAGCATCTCTATCTTCACAGAGATCATGAGTAATTTACTCTCTTGTCTACTGTGGGTCTTAACGTGAAATCTTCCTCTATGTGAGGATCTTTTTCACTGGGTAAATCGTGTCATCTTTATCACAACCAGCAAGGTCGCAACCTTCATGTATTCCGTTGTGTGGTCCGTATTGCATTGTAAGCACTGTACTGGACGAGCTTTGGACGCGATTTCTTACTATAGGAGATCCTCTTCTTCGCTATTCTATGCTGCTAAAGTGGAGGCTCTTCCGTCGTGGTGTAGGGATCATTATGTTCATATTGTTGATCCCTCCATACTACTCATTGCTATTTTTTAGTATACTTGTTTCACAAGATCTACTGCAGCCTGTTATTATTTAGGTTATAGGTTTATGTTACCTCATACCTATGCACTCTACGATAGTTTACAATTGAGTCTTTTGTCTCTTTATCTAAGTCAGTTAGTAACTTTTTGATAAATAGACTTAGAATCTTTAGATTAAATTCCTATACGGATTTTAACTTCGGTTCTTATTTAGCTAAGTAATCATTTGAGCCTCTGGAAACAGTAGTTTTCAAATTCTGACCTTTTAGACAGTAATTCTGTTGGTTTCTCTTTTACTGTAGAGTCAGTGAGTTTCATGCACTATCGATGGATGATTTTCACTTTCATAGTTTCGGAATCAATACTTCCGTTACTATTTAGGTTGGATTGTTGCATAAGAGTTAGGCTCCTATTATCCGGAACCTATTATTTTAAGGTCCTTCCGTCTTCGTATGGGCATAGGCCTTTACTCTTTCCGGGTACAGTTTATGTATTTATAAACAGATATCTGTTTATTACAAAGGGCGTAAGCTTCTTCTGTCTTTGATGTCTAGTAGAAGGACGTTACGCTCCATTTTATTGTTAATGGATTCTATTAACTATCGGTACTGCTTATGGTATATCATTGACTTAGCAGTTGTGCTTAAGATTTCGGCTCATGAAGTAAGAGTTCTTCTACTTCTTGGGCTTACATTAATAGTGTCGCTATTATAGATTTTTGAAGGCCGCTCATTGCGCTCAGCCATCCACATTCATGAATTTTATCTTAGAAATATCGAGTCCATTTCTGAAGGCCTCTATTGTTAGGTCTATTATCTACTGCTCAGAATGTCATTCACTTAACAGTTGCTACTATAGCTAGGTAGGCTGTCTGTTTCGGCAGTGTCTCCGTTCGGCTGCCCTCTTCGCTCTGGGCTATTTGACCCAGGGCAAGAAAAAGGGGGGGGGGGGGAGGGTGTTCCCTTGGGTCACCTGTTTTACTATGAAAACAAGGGGATACCTCCTCCGGAGTTAGTAATTCTGAGCTGTTATTGGGATGGTTGTTTAGTGAGAAGTTTAGGTTTTTAAAATTCATTCAAGTCTTAGTTTTTAAAGTATAGCTTTTGAATATTGCATATGTCAACGGACATGATTATGCAATCCTCAGACACTTTTAGGAGTATAAGAGTCTCTATTCTCTAGACTTACTTTATTTATTGGCTTACTTTAAAAATTATTAGTATAAGGATTATATTGGATATTAATAGAGTACATGGATGTATGAAGCTCAATTTTGGAAGGTGTTGTATCTTTCTAATTTATCATAAATAAGAAAGATACATGTAAGGCCTATTACTTCTTTTTCCCTGCAGGGGATGACTCTATTTTATTTTATTGAGCGTATTCCATTTTGCTCTATGTCCTTGGCCCTCCAGCCTTTTTACTATTCAGCTATGTCTGGGTCATTGGTACAGTATAAAAATGTTAAAAAATTTATAGTAATTTATATATTTTTTATACTTACCAATGACCCAGATGGGGATGGCCCTCCCAGAAGTTGGGAACTCTTGCCTCCCCGCTGAGTACATAGCGCTTACCAGGCACTGGTTATTAGAATGATTAATGGCGCCAATTTCAGAACGTCCTTGACACTGCGCATGCGCAGTAGGGGCGAAGTGTGGAGGGCCTTTCAGGACATGTTTTCTTTAGTTTTAGATGCAAATTTTGGGGATTGGGGGGCAAAATTTGTGTTTGGCCCTATATTTTAAGAGTTAGCACCAGCTATGTCTGGGTCATTGGTAAATATAAAAAATATATAAATTACTATAAATTTTTTAACATTTAACCCATAAAGGCATTATTCCAACTTTGATCACTTTTTTATAGCAACATGTGCCCCAACATGAAAGAGCTAGTTACATTTTTTTGTACTCTTGCTTTTGTTTCTAGAAATAAAGATTTTCCAAGAAGCAACTGCAATGCTACAGGATTTACACTGTCAAAGTGTAATAAAAATATGTGAAAATCTTAGTTTTTATGAGTTAATCCTTAAGGACCTGGAGATTTTTTATACATTTTTGCTATACTTTGAAAGTCTACCTCCAGTCACATTACATTTGTTTCTAGTCAAGTCTTGGCTGCCTACAGAGGCATCCAAAACTTGCCTAGAACTAGAAACAACTGACAAGGTACTTGGAAAACATTGCATGTTAGGACACTAGTTCCTTTACATAAAAAGTTATCAAAGTCGGAATTAGGCTCTTAAGGGTTAAAGGCCTAATCCCAACCTTGGACAGTTCTCCTGCTTCAGAGCTAGTGACCCAAGCCATCATTAACATACTGGTTAGTAAAACCACAGAATAGATCTTGTCATGTGTTGCAGAAATTATGAAATTGTGAAGGTCTTCAAGGGTTAACAAACAAATAAATATAGCAACTTATTGAATGGGTATGCGGCGACTCATTGCTCAGAGCACTGGAATTCAGATTGAAAGATTGTAGGTTCGATCCTGACTCACATCATTTGGTTTGTTTTCTTGGAAAAGACATTTAATCATAATTGCTGAAGTGGGAGCACAGTGCTGAAGCATACTGCACGTACACATGCCTTCAACATATGCTAATCTTGCTTACTTGCCAGAGTTCTGTGGTTCTCTGGATGTATACAATATGTATTTATTTATTTATAGTCAGCACATGCAAAAAATTGCTGATGAAACCTTTACTTATCACAAAAATATATATGTATTGCCAACTTGTCAAAAATGTCCAGATATATTTTGTAAATTCTTGTCATTGGGCTTACTTCAGAGGTTTTTTTGTCTTTTTTTTTATAACCACGGCATCTTTTGAACCACCTAATGTCCAAGTTCACACTTTGAAGGTAAGGTTGTAAATTGAGGTAACTTTCAGTCTTTTCGACATACTGTCAGTAGTACCATGCCAGCTTAGTTTCCATTGCATACATAATCTGTTTGAGACAAAATCTGTTTAAGGATGTTAGTCTTTGATATTTTTAAAAGTATTAACCCGTATGAGCCATTTTTGACACACCTGACAAACTACATCATGTGACTACAGTTTGTTTCTAGGTAAGTCTTTGCTGTCAAGAAAGGCAACCAGGGCTTACCTGGAAATAACTGCCAAAGAACTTGGTATATAAGCTGTAAGTTTACCTGAAGACTGCATGTTGTGGTACTTGTTTTGTTGCAGTAAAAAGTGATCAAGTTGGACAAATTTTTTTTTGAGTTTGTACAAGTACTTTTTGTCACACACATGTCCAGTGATCAGGCGATTGAACAGTTTTTCATGACCTTTTGTGAGGATATGTAAGGCTGTACAGATTTACTACAAACAAATATTAAAGTTTTTTTGTTTTGTTTTTTTTGAATGGCTCAGTACCTATTTAGTTTAGAATTCCGTACCTAATAACAGTGGAATGATTATGTGAAACCTGTAAAAAAAGTTTTGATTAAATAAACACATGCCCATAACAACAGGTATCTTCAGTTTGTTTTTAGCTCATTAAAATACAGTGGATCCTATTTAACTTTTGGAGATAGAATAGCCATGCTGCTTGCAAATGATTGTCAAACACAAAACCATCTTCCATAACTTTAGAATAAATTTGAGGTGTTAATTGTCTGTAGGTTATATAGTCATTCCCTGTTAATTAAAATATTGTGGTCTGTCGTTATTTTGACAGTCCTTGAATTTCCCACTTTTATTGACATCTTTAGCATAAGTATTATTTTTATACTGTACCAATGACCCAGACATAGCTGGTGCTAACTAAAAAATATAGGGCCAAACACAAATTTTGCCCCCCAATCCCCAAAATTTGCATCTAAAACCAAAGAAAACATGTCCTGAATGGCCCTCCACACTTCACCTCTACTGCGCATGCGCAGTGTCAAGGACGTCCCAAAATTGGCGCCATTAATCATTCTTTGTTTGGCCCTTCATCAGTTAACATCTGACTGATCTTTGTGCTTGTAAATCTCAGTTTAAATGATGCCAGACACATAAATATTAGTGAAATGGTGATTCTAAGGAGGATATAGAAGGAGGAGAGGAAAAATGAGTGACAGAAAATAATCAGGGCTGTAACTTAAAATTTTTTGATGAAATTATGTTAAGTTACCTATTTTCGAGGCAACAGCCTGTTGTGGTCATTCTTGTTATCAAGATTACACTGCTTGTTCAGTGTTTTCCTCTCTCCCTTTCCTTTAAGTCCCCTCTTGCTATTCTCCCATGCTTTTGGCATGTTTTCTGTAATATTATTACTAAAATTTCTTGGGAGTTTTAGCTGGATAACAGAATGAATTCTGTTCTTTTCCCCATGTTTACGTCTTCACCTATGGGTGGTTAGGCGTAGTGTTCTGCATCTACCATCTGATGTTCTGCAGTTTCTTCCCTGGAAGTCTCTGTTTTTCATCAGATAGTGTATTATTGGTAACTGATTTCGGGCCAGGGTGCCTGGAGTCTTGATCTAGTGTTTTTACACTTATTGTTTACATTTCCAACAGCCCTCTGTGTGAGGGGGGATTTCTTGAAAATAATATCTTGATGTTAATTTAATCATAACTAGACACATTATTATTGTTCGTAAGTGTTGCATAAATTGTTTAAAATATTTTTAGAATTTTTGTCCACACTTAGGCTTGGGATCCATTGGGGCTCAACATTACTTTTCAGAAACTTGGGCTGTTCTGAAAAAATATTTTTTCAAAAGTTTTTGATTCAATTATTTTTTCTATGTTAATGGATCTTGTTGTTATGTATTTTGATTGTCAGGGGTTGGTGCGAGTACTAGGACTTTGTTTTCTTTTCACAATGAAAGGATATTGTTCAATTGTAATAGGAAATCTTCCTCTGACTTTCATAATCATTGTATAATGTAGTCAGTGTACTCACACTAACTCCTGTTCTGTATGTGTTGATTACGATGACAACATGGGAAGCGTGTGTCACGGTATGTTAGTGGGGAATTGGCCATTCCGATCCTTTCCCCGCAGGGTCACTCTACTTTATCAATCTCTATTTCAGACGATCATGATCAGGGTGATGTATCCGTGATGTCTTCCAAAAAGTGTGCCTCCGTCATCACAATTAATGAAGAGCTAGCGGAAAAGTGCTCATGTAATACGTCAATTGCCTAAGAGGACCCTAGTAGGTTCGACGGCCTTTGACGTCCGCTAGCTCGCCCGGTGTAGCGTCCATTCATCGAATGGTTCGGCAGCCGGGTTCGTCCGTTGCGGTCTAGAAAGGAGTTTTGGGTGGTGCGAGCACTATAAAATATCCATGTGCACACCCAGTGACGGTGGATTAGAGGGGAGAACGGAGGAAGCCTTTTAGTCCTGTTCATAGCTCATCCAGGCCCATCTGGGCTGCGAGCGAGAGAGGCCCCTCTCTCGTACATCAACATCTGGCCCCAGATGTTGGGGTACAAAATGTCTCGCATTCGGAGCATACGTCCGCCCCTCGGGACGCTTCGTTATATAGACAGTCCGGAGAGACTGTCAATAAGGCTTCCTCATTCTCATGGCAGCGCACACGACCGCACCTTGGCTACGTGACCTCCGATATCCAGTCAACTTCGCCAATCAGAGAATCCTTCGTGACCAGGTCACGCCATCCGAGGGACACGAGGCCTGGAGACTCCGGACGTTCGCATAAGAAAGTATGCGGGAGTCAACGTACACGGAGCTTCCAGCGGCAAAGCATCGTAAGACCGCTTCTGCACAGGCCTCGGTGACGGACGTGCTATCCCAAATAGCACAACTTATCGCAGCATCCCAGCAACGACAGAATCTCTGTCGCATAATATAATATCCGACGACGCTGGGTCGGGACGCTCCGCGGAAGCATCAGGTGCGGCCGTCCGAAAATTTCATACGGTCCGACGGGATGCCGAAAGGGATTCGGAGGTTTTCGAGCTTTCCCTTTCGGAACAACATAAGCTGCTGTATATGTCATCCGACTTCATCTTCTAGAGGTTCTTCATCAGACCAGAATGCTGCGATACCGGATAAGAAACTGATAGCGTCGGTGGACTTTGAAATTTTTGGTTCGGTTCAGGGACATCGTCCCTCAGTTCCGACACAGTCCAATAATGTCTCAGATACGTTCGATTTATTGAACACCGCTATATATATTTTTTATATGCTTGCTATGTACAAGCATATCTGGTTTCTTGTTCGCAAATTTACTGAGATGTCTTTCAAAAGTGTGCCTCTGTCGTCATAGTTAATGAAGAGTTAGCGGCAATTAGTGCTCATGGATTACGAGTTGACATTCACTAGCTCACCCGGTGTAGCGTCCATTCTTCGAATGGTTCGGCAGTCGGGTTCGTCCGTTGCGGTCTAGGATGGAGATTTGGGTGATGCGAGCACTATAATAGACTTTAGTACACACCCAGTGACGACGGATTAGAGGAGAGATCAGAGGAAGCCTGCTAGTCCGGTTCCTAGCTCGTCCGGTCTGTCCGGGCGGCGAGCGAGAGAGATCCCTCTCTCGTGCAACAACATATGGGACCGGATGTTGTGGTACAGACATTTCACCTTATGTCCGCCACTCGGAACGCTCCGTTATATAGACAGTCCGAGTGACTGTCAATAATGCTTCCTCATCCTCACAGCAGCGCACACGACCGCACATTGGCTACGTGACCTTGAATATCCGGCCAGCTTCGGCATTCAGTGATTCCATGGCGAACAGGTCACGCCATCCGGTAGCCAAGGGACACGAGGCCTGCACACTCCGGTCGCTCGCATAATAGAAGTATGCATGGGGTAACGAACACGGAGCTTGCAGCGGCAATGCATCGTAATACCGCTTCTCCACAGGCCTCAGTGACGGACGTGCTATCCAAAATAGCACAGCTTATCGTAGCATCCCAGCAAACGACAGATTCTCGGTCGGATCAGGAATAATCCGACAGCGCTGGGTCGGTGCGCTCCGCTGTTGCATCAGGTACGGATGACTGAATATTTCATTCGTTCTCTTGTCTATCAAGTGTAACAAGAGATTCAGAAGTGGGCAAACATTCGGTGGTTGACTCAGAGAGTTCCACTGTAGTTGCCGGATCCGAGTTTTTCGATTATGACGGATGTCAAGTCAAACAGGTTGGGACACAATTTTGATCCCAACAGATTCGAACTGCCAGGGTCTTTGGGTTCCGCAGTTTTTAGGCAAGCTCCTTACTTTCAAGGAAGAATATTATGTTGGCTTGCACTACGTCATTGGATGAATTTTATTCAGAAACGCATGTTCAATCCTGTCCGATAATACGACAGTAGTTGCATATATCCGGAACCAGGGAGGCACTCATTCGGTTCCGTTATTGATTTTAACGGAAGGAATCCTTCTGTTTGTTATAGAACACCAAGTTCTGTTTCGGTTCGTCATATTCTCGGTCGTCGGATCGTATTAGCAGACTCCCTTTCACGTAAGGGTTGTTTGTTGCCGTCGAAATGGACTATCAACAAACAAGTTTTCAATCAGATTTGCTATCAATGGGAGCGCCCAGTGATAATTTATTTGCGACACAACTCTCCAATCAATTGTAGACGTATGTGTCACCGTGTCCGGATCCCTGAGCATATGTAGTTAACGCTCTATCGATCTAGTAGGACGCGATGATAGGATATGCGTATCCTCCAGCGCTGTTGATTCAGCAAGTATTGCTAGGATTATTCATTCACAATACAATTCCGTTGGTAGCATCTCTGTCTCCACAGAGACAGTGGATATATTTACGTAGATGTCTACTGTGGGACTTACCGCAGAAACTTCCTCCACAAGAGGATCTTTTTTTCGCTGGGGAAATCGTGTCAACTCTATCACAACCCGCAAGGTCTCAACCTTCACGTATTCCGTTGAGCGGTCCTTCTTGCATGGCAAGCATTGTACAGGACGAGCAGTGGACGTGATTCCTAACTGTAGAAGGACCTCCTCTTCGCTATACTATGCGGCTAAAGTGGAGGGTCTTCCGTCGTTGGTGTAGGGATCTTTATGTTGATATTTTTGATCCCTCCATACCAGACATTGCAAACTTTCTAGTATACTTGTTTAACGAGATCATCTGCAGCCAGTTACTTTTAAAGGTTATAGGTCTATGTTATCTGATACCTATGCACACCATGATAGTTTACAATGGAGCCTAATGTCTCTTTATCTAAGTTAGTTTGAAACTTTTCGATAAGAGACCTAGAATCGTTAGATTAATTCCTATTCGGAATTTAGCTTGGGTTCTTATTAATTAAAGCAACCATTTGAACCCCTTGAGACAGCAGTTTCAAATTCTGGCCTTTTAAGGCAGCGATTCTCTTAGTCTTCTCTTCTGCTGAAGAGTCGGTGAGCTTCATGCACTATCGGTGGACGATTCTCACTTTCGTAGTATTGGGAACTCTATTACCTTTACTACTAATGTTGTATTTTTGGTTAAGAATCAGGCTCCTAATGATATCCGGAACCTATTGTTCTTAAGGTCCTTCCGTCTTCGAGCGGGCATAGGCCTTTACTCTGTCCGGATAGACCTTTATGTATTTATTAACAGATCTCAGTTTATCAGTTGGACGTAAACCTTCTTCTGGCTCTGATGCCTAATAGAAGGGTCATTACGGTCCATTCTATTACTTAATGCATTCAGTTAACTATCGGTACTGCTTAGGATAATCTATCCTTAACTCAGCAGTCTGTGCTTAAGATTTCCGCTTATGAAGTAAGAGCTCTTCTACATCTTGGGCTGACGTATAGTTTTGCTATTATAGATTAAGTAGGCTGCATATTGGTCTCAGCCATCCACATTCACGAATTTTTATCTCAGAAATATTGTATCCATTTCTGGAGACCTGCTTTATTTAGGTCCATTATCAGCTGCTCAGAAAGTCGATCACTTAACAATTGCAACTATAGCTATGTAGGCTTTATGTTCCGGCAGTGACTCCGTCCTGCTGCCCTCTTCGCTCTGGGCTATTTGTCCCAGGGCAAGAAAAGGGGGGGGGGGGGGGAGGGTGTTCCCTTGGGTCACCTGTTTTATTATGAAAACAAGGGGATACCTCCTCCGAAGTTAGTAATTCTGAGCTGTTACTGGGATGGTTTCTTAAGTGAAAGTTATGTTTTTAAATTCATTCATGTCATAGTTTTAAAGTATAGCATTTGAATATGTCATGTGTCAAACGGATGTTATTATACTATCCTCGGACACTTTTAAAAGAGTATAAAGAGTCTCAATTCTTTGGACTAACTTTATTTATTGGCTTACTTTGAAAATAATTAGTATAAGAATTATACTGCATATTAATAGAGAACATGGATGTTATGATGCTCAATTATAGAAGGTATTGTGTCTTTCTAATTTGGCATAAATAAGAAAGATACACGTGAAGCCTATTTCTCCTTTTCTCCTCCAGGAGATGACTCTATTTTATATAGTTGAGCTTATTGGATTTTCCTCTATGTCCTGGGCCCTCCAGACTTTTTACTATTCAGCTATGTCTGGGTCATTGGTACAGTATAAAAATCTTAAAAAATTTATAGTAATTTATATATTTTTTATACTTACCAATGACCCAGACTGGGATGGCCCTCCCAGGAGTTGGGAACTCATACCTCCCCGCTGAGGACATAGCGCTTACCAGGCACTGTTGGTAAGAATGATTAATGGCGCCAATTTCGGGACGTCCTTGACACTGCGCATGCGCAGTAGAGGTGAAGTATGGAGGGCCATTCAGGACATATTTTCTTTGGTTTTAGATGCAAATTTTGGGGATTGGGGGGGCAAAATTTGTGTTTGGCCCTATATTTTTAAGAGTTAGCACCAGCTATGTCTGGGTCATTGGTTAGTATAAAAAATATATAAATTACTATAAATTTTTTAAGTTTTGTCTCAAAAACATAGATTATGACCCCCCTTTGGAATGAACTCCTTGAGGTCGTTCCAATGAGGGGTCATAACCTATGTTTTTGAGACAAAAAATGAAAAAAATAGTTATTCAAGAATTTTGATTGCAAGTATTGTCTGCTTTTCATGTTAGACAAAAGGTTTAATTTATTATATCTAGAGCTCTATGAACTGTTGGACATCTAGTTGTGATGTATAGCTGTATTCTCATTCGGATTCTTGCAAAACACAAAAAAGAATCTTGGGTCCACCAATTTGTCATTTTTGCAGTGTACAATGTTGGCACAGGTCTTCAGGAAGTGCTTAAAAGTGCTCGAATTTTAATTACTCTTCCTGAAATTGATCCTTGGGAAGCTTCTCCGAGTGAGCTTTCCAAGGATCCAGAGTCGTCATCAGGTCTTAATGAATTGGAAGACATACAAGATATGTTAAATTAGTATCTATACAAACATCAGAGATGATCAAATCAAGTTTAGGGATGGGTCCTGGAAAATGATATTATACTTGTTATGTTAGTAGGTCATGCCTTGTTTGCAGAGTGTGACCATGGACCTTCATTTACAATAATTATAATGTTAATTGTTGAGGCAAATGTTGACAGTGAAGATATTTCTTATTTTATCTGTATTGTTTAATTTTGTTATCAGTGTACGTAACAGCAGAAAGTATAGGTGAGGACTTTTAATTCATTTGTGGCATCAATGTCAGTAGTATGTTCAAAATCTGGTAGCTGAAGGTACCTCACAAATACTGCTGAGCAGTGGCAAGTAACTCGTTTCTTAACTGGTAGAGTTCTGGAAGCCCATATTTGAGCTTTATTCTCAAGTGCAGGTACTTCAGCTTGAAGGCTCATATTCAGTGCATGTGCTTTGTATTATCTTTCAAGTGATATTATTTAGTCTGTAAGGGATTGCCTTGTTACAATTTACAGGCACTCTCCCATAAATTTCAACAAGGCAAATACATGTGTACAAGATGCTGAATTATTTTTGGTCATCAAAATATATTCAAATATCTTTGCCTTATTAGAATTTACGGGAGAGTGCCAATTCTAACAAGGCAACTCCTAACAGACTAAATAGTTTCACTTCAAAGGTGATATGTTGAACAGCCACTGAATATGAAGCCTTTAAGTTGTGATACCAACACTTCAGAATAAAGCCCAAATATGGGCTTCCAGCACTCTACCTGTTAAACAGACTATCCTAAGTTCCACTTGAGTCTAAATCACATCAGTTGAAGGCCTGTATTCTATCAGTGTGTCTTATGTCTTGGTGCACTGCAATTTGGCAGCTCTGAAAGAACAGCCTTGTTCATATACAGTTAATATTTTAATTTCTAAATCCTGTGTAGCAAACTGCCCAGTTGGAAAATTTTACATAGTAATTTGGAGGAATTGCATGATACTTTTTAAAATGTAAAAAGTATTGACCTTGCTCATATCATAATCAGAGAAACTTAGCCATTGTATAACAGTTTGGGAGAGTTTTATTTTAGATCAGCTGTTTCCTAAGCAAGTTGAGTTGTAAGAAAGAGTTTCATACATACTCAATAGAAATAGTGTGTCCCAAATTGTGATCAGTAAGAAAAACTATTGCTGTGATCTGGTTAGGAATTGCATCACAAATGTCATGCAACACAGGTAAATTGTTTTTGGTACAGAGACACAGAAAAAGTGACATGGCTCACATTTTGAATTTCTTCTCCATGATCAGATGCTTGATATGTAATATGCACATACAATAATCAACTCTGCCTCATAAATTTCTTAGAACATCAGTTAGCATCTCATACGTCTGATGATAACATTGATGTTCAAAACAGTTCCATGTCATATATAGTACTGTAAAACCTGGACTACTGTCATGAGAGACCACCTGTCTTGAGAGACCACTGTGAGCTTGTACCATTTGGTTGTTTCACTCTGTAATGGACCTGTCATGAGAGGCCACCTGTTTTAAGAGACCACTTTTGCCTGTCAAAAAGGTTGGTCTCTCAAAACAGGTTCTACTGTGTCATAATATAATCCCAAATTATAATTACCCCAGTCTGGTTTATACACTGTATTTTTTGTCCAGAGTTGTATTGGAAATGCAGTGGAGCAGGGTACTAAAGTGTGAATTGTGATGGCACATATAACGCCTGTTTAAGACTGAGACTGCCTTGAGACATTTGACAGTAACTTACTTCAGCTTAGCAGTTCCCCCTTGGTCCTCCACCTTTCTGCACCAGTAAAACAACTCAGCACAATGTTACCCTAGCTGTTCAAAGTGTCATTAACTTATATATTTTTCGAAGACTTTCATATTTTAGAGCTGTGATTTTTGTGTGTTGGCTTTCAAGTGCTATCGGGATTGCTATATGTTCTTGAAATTGTTGGATGGACTTAAATTTAGAGCAGTTAACTTTGAAGGGTTTGAAGGCAGTTGAAAATGGATTTTTAACCCAAAACATCCTTTATAGTGCTTGAAAATGATATTCCTCTTCTTTGGCAGCTTCCTACTTGCAGATCGGAAGGGTGTTTTCTGGTAGAGTGCTCAATTAATTTTCATAATCAAAATTTGTTCACATGTTTTTTGCCTTGTAACAATTTATTTGATAGTGTCCAAATTACAACAAGACAAACCACTACAGATAAAGTAGTCTTGGTTCAAATATGATACAAAGCACATCCACAGAATATAAAACAATTATGGTCCCATCACTTTTTCTTGTGCTTCCAGCCCAGGGTTCGATATAACTGGATTTGCATAGCATTTTGCAACTCAAGATCAGAATTTTTCTTTTCAATAAATTTTAGTTTGAAACTAATTTTCATCAACATCTATTCAATATTTTTATACTGTACCAATGACCCAGACATAGCTGGTGCTAACTCTTAAAATATAGGGCCAAACACAAATTTTGCCCCCCAATCCCCAAAATTTGCATCTAAAACTAAAGAAAACATGTCCTGAGAGGCCCTCCACACTTCGCCCCTACTGCGCATGTGCAGTGTCAAGGACGTTCCGAAATTGGCGCCATTTATCATTCTAAGTTTGGCCCTTCATCAGTTAACATCTGACTGATCTTTGTGCTTTTAAATCTCAGTTTAAATGATGCCAGACACATAAATATTAGTGAAATGGTGATTCTAAGGAGGATAGAAAAGGAGGAGAGGAAAAGAATGTGTGACAGAATATTATCAGGGCTGTAACTTAAAATTTTTTAATGAAATTATGTTAAGTTACCTATTTTCAAGGCAGCAGCCATTTTGTTGTCATTCTGATTATTTAGTTACACTGTTTTTTCAAGTGTTTTTCCTCTCTCCCTGTCCTTTAAGTTCCCCCTTGCTATTCTCCCATGCTTTTGGCATAATTTCTGTAATTATTATTACTAAAATTTCTTGGGAGTTTAGCTGAATAACAGAATGAATTCTGTTCTTTCCCCATGTTTACGTCTTCACCTACGGGTGGTTAGGCGTTGTGTTCTGCATCTACCATCTGATGTTCTGCAGTTTCTTCCCTGGAAGTCTCTGTTTTGCATCAGATGGTGTATTTTTGGTAACTGATTTCGGGCCTGGGTGCCTGGAGTCTTATTTTAGTGTTTTTACACTCATTGTTTACATTTACAACAGCCCTCTGTGTGAGGGGGGGATTTCTAAATAATAATATCTTTATGTTATTTCAATCATAACTAGATACATTATTATTGTTCGTAAGTGTTGAATAAATTGTTTAAAATATTTTTAAAATTTTTGTCCACACTTAGGCTTGGGATCCATTGGGGCTCAACGTTACTTTTCAGAAACTTGGGCTGTTCTGAAAAAATATTTTTTCAAAATATTTTGATTTCAATTATTTTTTCTATATTAATGGATCATATTATTATTATGTATTTTGATTGCCAGGGGTTAGTGCGAGTACCAGGACTTGTTTTCTTTTCACATTGAAAGGATATTGATCAATTGTATTAAGAGGAAGTCTTCCTCTGACTTTATAATCATTCTATATGTGGTCAGTGTACTCGCATTATCTCCGGTTCTGTATCGTATGATTTCGATGACAATATGGGAAGCGTATGTCACGGTATGTTGTTGGGGATTTGGACACTCCGGTCCTTTCCCCGCAGGGTCACTCTACTTTATCAATTTCTATTTCAGACGATCAAGATTAGGGTGATGTATCTGTGATGTCTTCCAACAGTGTGCCTCCGTCGTCACAATTAATGAAGGGCTAGCGGAAAAGTGCTCATGTAATACGCCAATTGCCTAAGAGGACCCTAGTAGGTTCGACGGCCTTTGACGTCCGCTAGCTCGCCCGGTGTAGCGTCCATTCACCGAATGGTTCGGCAGCCGGGTTCGTCCGTTGCGGTCTAGAAGGAATTTTGGGGTGATGCGAGCACTATAAAATTAACTTAATGCACACCCAGTGACGGCGGATCGGAGGGAGAACGGAGGAAGCCTTTTAGTCCGGTTCATAGCTCGTTCCGGTCCATCCGGACGGCAAGCGAGAGAGGCCCCTCTCTCGTTCAACAACATCTGGCCCCAGATGTTGTGGTACAAATGTGTCGTTAGCGGAGCATACGTCCGTCGCTCGGGACGCTCCGTTGTATAGGCAGTCCGCTGAGACTGCTAAGGCTTCCTCTTCTCGTCAGCGCACACGACCGCACCTTGGCTGCGTGACCGCCGATATATTACCAGCTTCGCCGATCAAGGATTCTTCGGCGACCAGGTCACACCATCCGGCAGCCAGGGATTCGAGACCGATGGACTCCGGACGTTCGCATAGGAAAAGTATGCGGGAGCCATCTGATGCGGAGCTGCCCTCGGCGAAGCAGCGATAGACTGCGCCTCCGCAGGTCTCGACGCCAGACATTCTTGTGCACATAGCACAGCTTATCGCAGCATCCCAGCAGCCGACAGAAACGGTGTCGGATCGAGAATTATCCGACAGCGCTGGGTCGGTAGCCGGGGACTCGAGGCCTGCAGACTCCGGACGTTCGCATAGGAAGTATGCGGGAGTCAACGTACACGGAGCTTCCAGCGGCAATGCATCGTAAGTCCGCTACTGCACAGGCCTCGGGAACGGACGTGCTTTCCTTAATAGCACAGTTTATCGCAGCATCCCAGCATCAACTGAATCTGTCGCATATATTTTATCCGACGATGCTGGGTCGGGACGCTCCGCGGAAGCGGGTACGGACGTCCGAAAGTTTCATCCGGTCCGACGGGATACCGAAAGGGATTCGGTGGATTTCAAGCTTTCCCTTTCGGAACAACATATGCTGCGATGCCGGATAAGAAACTGATAGCGTCGGTGGACTTAGAAATTTTTGGTTCGGTTCAGGGACATCGTCCCTCAGTTCCGACATAGTCCAATAATGTCACACAAACTTTCGAATTATTGAACGACGCTATATATATTATTATTTTATGCTTGCTATCCAAGCATTTCTGGTTTCTTGTTCGAAGAGTTATGGAGATGTCTTTCAAAAGTGTGCCTCTGTCGTCATAGTTAATGAAGAGTTAGCGGCAATAAGTGCTCATGGAATATGTCTATCGCTTACGGAGTGACATTCGCTAGCTCACCCGGTGTAGCGTACATTCATCGAATGGTTCGGCTGCCGGGTTCGTCCGTTGCGGTCTAGGAAGGAGATTTGGGTGATGCGAGCACTTTAATTACTTTAGTACTCACCCAGTGACGGCAGATTGAGGACAGATCGGAGGAAGCCAACAACATAGGGGACCGCATGTTGTGGTTCAGATATTTTACATTCGGAACATATGTCCGTTGCTCGGGACGCTCCGTTATATTGACAGTCCGAGAGACTGTCTTTAATGCTTCCTCATCCTCACAGCAGGGCACACGACCGCACATTGGCTACGTGACCTCGAGTATCCGATCAGTTTCGGTATTCAGTGATTCCACAGCGAATAGGTCGCGCCATCCGGTAGCCAAGGGACACGAGGCCTATACACTCCGTTCGCTCGCATATTGGAAGTATGCACGGGGTAACGATCACGGAGCTTCCAGCGGCAATGCATCGTAAGACCGCTTCTCCTCAGGCCTCAGTGACGGACGTGCTATCCGAGTTAGCACAGTTGTTTCGCAGCATCCCAGCAATTGACGGTTTCTCGGTCGAATCAGGAATTATCCGACGGCGCTGGGTCGGTGCGGTCCGCGGTTGCATCAAGCTACGGACGACCGAACGCTTTATAGGGTCCGACAGGATGGCGAAAGGGATTCGAAAGATTTCGAGTTTTCCCTTTAGTAGTATCGGAAGATGCCTTTCATATCTTCTGGCATTTCTTCCAGTGATTATTTTTCGGACTTCATTGCTGCGATCTTGGATAAGAGACTTATAGCGTCATTGGACTCGGATTTTTCGATCGGTACAGGGACTTTGTCCCTGACTTACCGACGCAGTCCAATATTGTCATTACAACATGTGTTTTATTTTTCGACGCTATATATTTATATATATACAAGCCTGCTACTAAGCATGATAGTTTAGTTTCTTGTCCGCGTGGCTCATTTCTGCCATTTTATCTTTTTTACATATAGTTTATTTTGGCAGAGCAGGGCATACCGAGAGTTCATATGCGTCTAGACGGTGTGATTAAAGACTGCATATATTCTTTTTCACCGTTTATGTCTTTTCCAATTTCAATGTTGGGAACGACATTATGTATAGTAGACTTAACTTAGACGCTTTATTATACGTAATCCGCCTTACTGAGGCGTTATCATTACGTCTTCAAGAAAAGATTTACGGGATATTATTCTCAATGTAATTTCTTTTGAGGGCAGTAGTTTGTTCACGTATAACTCCGCCCTTCAGTGGCTGATTGGAGTTCGTTAGACGTGATGCAGCCCTAGCTACATCCACGCGTGGATAGTAGGTTAAGAACTCTCTCAGAGTCGCTTCGTTCTCGGAGGAGCTTCTCTTCGACGGCAACTTTCCGGCAATCCATGAATTGCTTGATTTATACATTCTCTTGTCTATCTAGTGTTACAAGAGATTCAGACTGGGGCAAACATTCGGTGGTTGACTCAGAGAGTGCCGCTGCAGTTGCCGGACCCGAGTGTGGCTGTTATGACGGTTGCCAGTCAAACAGATTGGGATATATACTGATCCCTACGGATTCGAAGTGCCAGGGTCTTTGGGTTCCGCAGTCTTTTAGCTATCAGTTAACTTCCGCGGAATAATGTTTTTTAGGCTTGCTTTATGTCATTGCATGAACATTATTCAGAAACGCATGCCCAAATTCCTGTCCTTTAATTCGACAGTAGTGGCGTATCTCTGGAACCAGGGAGGCACTCTTTCGTTTCCGTTATTCAATTTAATGGAAAGAATCCGTCTGTTGGTTATAGTACACCAAGTTCAGTTTTGGTCCGTCATATTCTGGGTCGTCTGATTGTTTTATCGCACTCCCGTTCTCTTACGGGTCGCTTGTTGCTGTCAGAATGGACTCTCAACAAACAAGTATTCAATCAGATTTGCTATCTATGGGAGCGCCCAATGATGTTTTATTTATGACACAGCTGGCTAATCAATTGCAGACGTATGTGTTGGCTTGTCCAGATCTCTGAGCTAATACTGTTAACGCTCTATTGATCTATAGGACGGAATGATAGGATACGCGTATCCTCCGGCGCTGTTGTTTTTAGCAGGTATTGCTAAGATAAACAACCACAATACATTTCTGTTGATAGCATCTCTATCTTCACAGAGTTCATGAGTAATTTACTCTCTTGTCTACTGTGGATCTTAACGTGAAATCTTCCTCTATGTGAGGATCTTTTTTCACTGGGTAAATCGTGTCATCTTTATCACAACCAGCAAGGTCGCAACCTTCATGTATTCCGTTGTGTGGTCCGTATTGCATTGTAAGCACTGTACTGGACGAGCTTTGGACGCGATTTCTTACTATAGGAGATCCTCTTCTTCGCTATTCTATGCGACTAAAGTGGAGGCTCTTCCGTCGTGGTGTAGGGATCATTATGTTCATATGGTTGATCCCTCCATACTACTCATTGCTATTTTTTAGTATACTTGTTTCACAAGATCTACTGCAGCCTGTTGTTATTTAGGTTATAGGTTTATGTTACCTCATACCTATGCACTCTACGATAGTTTACAATTGAGTCTTTTGTCTCTTTATCTAAGTCAGTTAGTAACTATTTGATAAATAGACTTAGAATCTTTAGATTAAATTCCTATACGGATTTTAACTTCAGCTTCTTATTTAGCTAAGTAATCATTTGAGCCTCTGGAAACAGTAGTTTTCAAATTCTGACCTTTTAGACAGTAATTCTGTTGGTTTCTCTTTTACTGTAGAGTCAGTGAGTTTCATGCACTATCGATGGATGATTTTCACTTTCATAGTTTCGGAATCAATACTTCCGTTACTATTTAGGTTGGATTGTTGCATAAGAGTTAGGCTCCTATTATCCGGAACCTATTATTTTAAGGTCCTTCCGTCTTCGTATGGGCATAGGCCTTTACTCTTTCCGGGTACAGTTTATGTATTTATAAACAGATATCTGTTTATTACAAGGGCGTAAGCTTCTTCTGTCTTTGATGTCTAGTAGAAGGACGTTACGCTCTATTTTATTGTTAATGGATTCTATTAACTAGCGTACTGCTTATGGTATATCATTGGCTTAGCAGTTGTGCTTAAGATTTCGGCTCATGAAGTAAGAGTTCTTCTACTTCTTGGGCTTACATTAATAGTGTTGCTATTATAGATTTTTGAAGGCTGCTCATTGCGCTCAGCCATCCATTCATGAATTTTATCTCAGAAATATCGAGTCCATTTCTGGAGGCCTCTATTGTTAGGTCTATTATCTACTGCTCAGAATGTCATTCACTTAACAGTTGCTACTATAGCTAGGTAGGCTGTCTGTTTCGGCAGTGTCTCCGTTCGGCTGCCCTCTTCGCTCTGGGCTATTTGACCCAGGGCAAGAAAAAGGGGGGGGGGGGGAGGGTGTTCCCTTGGGTCACCTGTTTTTACTATGAAAACAAGGGGATACCTCCTCCGGAGTTAGTAATTCTGAGCTGTTATTGGGATGGTTGTTTAGTGAGAAGTTTAAGTTTATAAAATTCATTCAAGTCTTAGTTTTTAAAGTATAGCTTTTGAATATTGCATATGTCAACGGACATGATTATGCAATTCTCACACACTTTTAGGAGTATAAGAGTCTCTATTCTCTAGACTTACTTTATTATTGGCTTACTTTAAAAATTATTAGTATAAGGATTATTGGATATTAATAGAGTACATGGATATATGAAGCTCAATTTTTGGAAGGTGTTGTATCTTTCTAATTTATCATAAATAAGAAAGATACATGTAAGGCCTATTACTTCTTTTCCCTACAGGGGATGACTATATTTTATTTTATTGAGCGTATTCCATTTTGCTCTATGTCCTTGGCCCTCCAGCCTTTTTACTATTCAGCTATGTCTGGGTCATTGGTACAGTATAAAAATGTTAAAAAATTTATAGTAATTTATATATTTTTTATACTTACCAATGACCCAGACGGGGATGGCCCTCCCAGGAGTTGGGAACTCTTGCCTCCCCGCTGAGTACATAGCGCTTACCAGGCACTGGTTATTAGAATGATAAATGGCGCCAATTTCGGAACGTCCTTGACACTGCGCATGCGCAGTAGGGGCGAAGTGTGGAGGGCCTCTCAGGTCATGTTTTCTTTAGTTTTAGATGCAAATTTTGGGGATTGGGGGGCAAAATTTGTGTTTGGCCCTATATTTTAAGAGTTAGCACCAGCTATGTCTGGGTCATTGGTAAGTATAAAAAATATATAAATTACTATAAATTTTTTAACTTTCCCACATGAATAGTAAACTGCTATTCAAAATTTTCAGATTAAATTGAGCCATGTTTCAGCCCTCAAACCTTGTAAGGAATTGCTTCAATACAAATTCACCCTTGAGTGACACCCATGATGAAAGACTGAATCTGGTTTCTCCTTTCTTAGTGCAAACTGTCTAAATCATCACATTCTTTATTTAGTCACAAAGATTTTAAGCTGTTATATCTTGTTTGGCAAAACTCAAAGGTATAACCAATTGGAATTGGCAAAACTTAACTTTATACTTTAATCACAATGTAGCCATAGATGCTGAAAGTGACATTGAAACACATTTAAATAAATACTGTATCTAATGTACTCTAAAGATTTCTACAGTTATTGACTGAGAATGGGTAGTTCAATTTACATTTTTAGTCATGTTTAAATTCAAAGTATTAACTGGTAGAGTGCTGGAAGCCCTTATTTGGGCTTTATTATGCCCCCGACCTCCGAAGGAGGATTCAGGGGTATCTAGTGAAGCCATCCGTCCATCCATCTGGCCATCTGTCCATCTGTCTGTATAAATGTTTTGCTTTGTAATTTCAAAGTCATTGGTCGGATTTGGATTTCCTTTGGTATGCTGATAGACCTGCATGGGGGAACGGATATGCACAAGGAATGGGTTCCATCCAATAATTTTTCCCAGAGTTATGGGTCTTTTTCACTTAGAACATTTTTCTGTTTTCACTTTTTTGACTTAGAAAATTTTTCTGTCCCACAATACCTTTAAAGATACTCAATACCTTTAAGGATACTTCGAACATGCCTATGGATCAGGGGCAGTGGCCCATGCTTTGCATAGCCCTTGTTCTAAAGAGCAAGAACTGTAACATAAAAGCTTCCTTTCTGTGGATATGTTTCTTATTTCTTTACGTGGAATTATTTAGTCTGTAAGGATTTGCCCTGTTACGATTTACGGGAGAATGCCCATAGGCACTCTCCCATGAATTATAACAAGGCAAAGACGTGTGAACAAGTTCTGTTGACAAAAAATAACTTTACCAATTAACAAACTCAAAAATCGACCATGAAGTTTCAAATGTATTTGTGAATGGATAAATACAGTACTTTTGCTTAATTGTTTACCAGGTGCAAAAGTAGCTAGTTCCAATGGTCACAGTCAGAGGATTTTCCATGCTGAATTCCGTCCTGATTCTGACACACAGTTTGTGACAGTTGGTGTGAAACATGTAAAGTTCTGGACTGTAGCAGGAGGTGCATTGGTTGGTAAAACCGGTGTTTTGAGTGATGCTGGAATTGGTTCAGAGGTGAAGAAGATGCAGACCATGTTATCACTGGCATTTGGTTCTGTAAGCATCCTATTTTCTTACTCTTATATCCTTCACCTAATGTATTGAATGTATTCAACCAGGACTGTGTTAAAAAATTTCATTTCAAATTTTAGTATTTTTTTTTAGCTCGCCTTGACAAAGTCAAGCTGATCTAATCTCATCGCTCTCCATCCGTCCGTCCATCCGTCGTCTGTCAACACCATGTTTTGGTCTTCTCCAAAGTCCCTGGGCCAATTCAAGTGAAAGTTTGTGTGAGTAATGGTCCCGAAGGGGCATTGCATTTTTGTTCAACTCAACATGCCCAGCCCCATAGGGAGGGGGTGAAAGAAAATGCTCCAAAATATTTTTTAAATCTTCTTCTCATAAGCCAGTGGGTACAATGACTTGATATTTGTTATGGAGCTTCCTTTTGATGGGTAGAATCAAATTTGTTCGAACGAAGTTAGTGAAGCAATATTTGGCTTTGTAATGGGAGGGTTAAGATTTTTGGCCCCACCCAAAATGTCTGTATTTTTATACTGTACCAATGACCCAGACATAGCTGGTGCTAACTCTTAAAAATATAGGGCCAAACACAAATTTTGCCCCCCAATCCCCAAAATTTGCATCTAAAACCAAAGAAAACATGTCCTGAATGGCCCTCCATACTTCACCTCTACTGCGCCTGCGCAGTGTCAAGGACGTCCCGAAATTGGCGCCATTAATCATTCTTTGTTTGGCCCTTCATCAGTTAACATCTGACTGATCTTTTTGCATGTAAATCTCAGTTTAAATGATGCCAGACACATAAATATTAGTGAAATGGTGATTCTAAGGAGGATATAGAAGGAGGAGAGGAAAAATGAGTGACAGAAAATTATCAGGGCTGTAACTTAAAATTTTTTAATGAAATTATGTTAAGTTACCTATTTTCGAGGCAAGAGCCTGTTGTGGTCATTCTTGTTATCAAGTTACACTGCTTGTTCAGTGTTTTCCTCTCTCCCTTTCCTTTAAGTCCCCTCTTGCTATTCTCCCATGCTTTTGGCATATTTTCTGTAATATTATTTCTAAAATTTCTTGGGAGTTATAGCTGGATAACAGAATGAATTCTGTTCTTTTCCCCATGTTTACGTCTTCACCTATGGGTGGTTAGGCGTAGTGTTCTGCATCTACCATCTGATGTTCTGCAGTTTCTTCCCTGGAAGTCTCTGTTTTTCATCAGATAGTGTATTATTGGTAACTGATTTCGGGCCAGGGTGCCTGGAGTCTTGATCTGGTGTTTTTACACTTATTGTTTACATTTCCAACAGCCCTCTGTGTGAGGGGGGATTTCTTGAAAATAATATCTTGATGTTAATTTAATCATAACTAGATACATTATTATTGTTCGTAAGTGTTGCATAAATTGTTTAAAATATTTTTAGAATTTTTGTCCACACTTAGGCTTGGGATCCATTGGGGCTCAACGTTACTTTTCAGAAACTTGGGCTGTTCTGAAAAAATATTTTTTCAAAATTTTTTGATTTCAATTATTTTTTCTATGTTAATGGATCATGTTATTATGTATTTTGATTGTCAGGGGTTGGTGCGAGTACTAGGACTTTGTTTTCTTTTCACAATGAAAGGATTTTGTTCAATTGTAATAAGAGGAAATCTTCCTCTGACTTTCATAATCATTGTATAATGTAGTCAGTGTACTCGCACTAACTCCTGTTCAGTATGTGTTAATTTCGATGACAACATGGGAAGCGTGTGTCACGGTATGTTAGTGGGGAATTGGCCATTCCGGTCCTTTCCCCGCAGGGTCACTCTACTTTATCAATCTCTATTTCAGACGATCATGATCAGGGTGATGTATCCGTGATGTCTTCCAAAAGTGTGCCTCCGTCGTCACAATTAATGAAGAGCTAGCGGAAAAGTGCTCATGTAAATACGTCAATTGCCTAAGAGGACCCTAGTAGGTTCGACGGCCTTTGACGTCTGCTAGCTCGTCCGGTGTAGCGTCCATTCATCGAATGGTTCGGCAGCCGGGTTCGTCCGTTGCGGTCTAGAAGGAGTTCTGTGTGATGCGAGCACTATAAATCAATCAAATGCACACCCAGTGACGGCGGATTAGAGGAGAGAACGGAGGAAGCCTTTTAGTCCGGTTCCTAGCTCGTCCAGGTCCATCCGGACTGCGAGCGAGAGAGGCCCCTCTCTCGTACAACAACATCTGGCCCCAGATGTTGTGGTACAAAGTGTTTTGCATTCAGAGCATACGTCCGCCGCTCGGGACGCTCCGATATATAGTCAGTCCGGAGAGACTGTCAATAAGGCTTCCTCATCCTCATGGTAGCGCAAACGACCGCTCTTGGCTACGTGACCTCGGATATCCAGTCAGCTTCGCCAATCAGAGAATCATCGGCGACCAGGTCACACCATCCGGTAGCCAGGGACACGAGGCCTGCAGACTCCGGACGTTCGCATAAGAAAGTGTGCGGGAGTCAACGTACACGGAGCTTCCAGCGGCAAAGCATCGTAAGACCGCTACTGCACAGGCCTCGGTGACGGACGTGCTATCCCAAATAGCACAGCTTATCGCAGCATCCCAGCAACGACAGAATCTGTCGCATTATGTATTATCCGATGACGCTGGGTCGGGACGCTCCGTGGAAGCAGGTACGGACGTCCGAGAATTTCATCCGGTCCAACGGGATACCGAAAGGGATTCGGAGGATTTCGAGCTTTCCCTTTCGGAACAACATAAGCTGCTGTGTATGTCATCTGACTTTATCTTCTAGAGGTTCTTTCGTCAGACCAGAATGCTGCGATGCCGGATAAGAAACTGATAGCGTCGGTGGACACAGAAATTTTTTGGTTCGGTTCAGGGACGTCCCTCAGTTCCGACACAGTCCAATAATGTCACACAACTTTCGAATTATTGAACGACGCTATATATATTATTATATGCTTGCTATTAACAAGCATGTTTGGTTTCTTGTTCGCAAAGTTACTGAGATGTCTTTCAAAGTGTGCCTCTGTCGTCATAGTTAATGAAGAGCTAGCGGCAATAAGTGCTCATGGAATACGTCAATCGCCTAAGAGGTCCCTAGTAGGATCGACGGAGTTGACATTCACTAGCTCACCCGGTGTAGCGTCCATTCATCGAATGGTTCGGCAGTCGGGTTCGTCCGTTGCGGTCTAGGAAGGAGATTTGGGTGATGCGAGCACTATAATAGACTTTAGTACACACCCAGTGACAACGGATTAGAGGACAAATCGAGGAAGCCTGTTAGTCCGGTTCCTAGCTCGTCCAGGTCCGTCCGGGCTGCGAGCGAGAGAGTTCCCTCTCTCGTACAACAACATATGGGACCGGATGTTGTGGTACAGACATTTCGTATTCCGAGCATATGTCTGTCGCTTGGGACGCTCCGTTATATTAACAGTCCGAGAGACTGTCGATAATGCTTCCTCATCCTCACAGCAGCGCACATGACCACACATTGGCTACGTGACCTCGAGTATCAGGCCAGCTTCATCATTCAGTGATTCCACGGCGAACAGGTCATGCCATCCGGTAGCCAAGGGACACGAGGCCTATACACTCCGTTCACTCGCATAATAGAAGTATGCACGGGGTAACGAACACGGAGCTTCCAGCGGCAATGCATGGTAACACCGCTTCTCCACAGGCCTCAGTGATGGACGTGGTATCCAAAATAGCACAGTTTATCGCAGCATCCCAGCAAACGACAATTCTCGGTCGGATCAGGAATAATCCGACGGCGCTGGGTTGGTGCGCTCCGCTGTTGCATCAGGTTCGGACGACCGAACACTTTATAGGGTCCGACAGGATGGCGAAAGGGATTCGGACGATTTCGAGCTTTCCCTTTTGGAACAACAGAAGCTGCCATACATCTCTTCCGGCATTATCTTCCAGAGGTTGTTCCGTCAGACTTCATTGCTGCGATGCTGGATAAGAGACTAATAGCGTCATTGGACACAGAGTTTTTGATCGGTTCAGGGACATTGTCTCTGACTTACCGACACAGTCCAATAATGTCTTTGGAACATTCGAATTATTTAACGACGCTATATATAAGCTTGCTACCAAGCATGATAGTCTAGTTTCTTGTCCGCAATGCTCTATTCTGCCTTTTTTCAATTCTAGGAAATAATTTATATCGGCAGAACAGGGCATACCAAGAGTTCATATGCGTCTAGACGGCGGTGCTGAAGACTGGGAATTATCTTTTTCGCCGTCTATGTCAATTCCAACCACGATGTTGAAAACGACAATGTTGTCTAATAGGCTTAACTTAGACGCTTTATCATACGTAGACCACCTTACTGAGGCATTATCATTACGTCTTCAAGAGAAAGAATTCCAGGATATGATCCTCAATGTGATTTCTTTCAAGGGCAGTAGTTTCTCCACGTATAACTCCGCCCTTCAGTGGCAACCTGGAGTTGGTTAGACATGACACAACCCTAGTTACATCCACGCGCGTGGATAGTAAGGTGAGGAAACCTCTCAGAGTCACTTCGGTCTCAGAGAAGCTTCTCTTCGACAGCAACTTTTCAGCAATCTATGAATTGCTCGATATACACGTTCTCTTGTCTATCAAGTGTAGCAAGAGATTCAGACTGGGGCAAACATTCGGTGGTTGACTCAGAGAGTGCCACTGCAGTTGCCGGATCCGAGTTTTATGATGATGTCGGATGCCAGTCAAACAGGTTGGGGTACAATATAGATCCCAACGGATTCGAAGTGCCAGGGTCTTTGGTGTTCCGCAGTTTCTAGGCAAGCACTTAACTTCCAGGAAATGATGTTATTTAGGCTTGCACTATGTCATTGGATGAACATTATTCAGAAACGCATGTCCAAATCCTGTTCGTTAATACGACAGTAGTTGCGTATCTCCGGAACCAGGGAGGCACTCATTCGATTCCGTTATTCAATTTAACGGAAAGAATCCTTCTGTTTGTTATAGTACACCAAGTTCTGCTTCGGTCCGTCATATTCCGGGTCGTCTGATTGTATTAGCAGACTCCTTTTCACGTAAGAGTCGCTTGTTGCCGTCAGAATGGACTCTCATCAATCAAGTATTCAATCAGATTTGCTATCAATGGGAGCGCCCAATGATAATTTATTTGCGACACAACTCACTATTCAATTGCAGACGTATGTGTTTCCATGTCCGGATCCCTGAGCTTATGTTGTTAACGCTCTATTGATCTAATAGGACGGAATGATAGGATATGCGTATCCTCCAGCGCTGTTGATTCAGCAAGTATTGCTAAGATAAACATCCATAATACAATTCTGTTGATAGCATCTCTGTCTTCACAGAGACCATGGGTAAATTTACTCAGGTGTCTACTGTGGGACTTACCGCGAAAACTTCCTCCATGAGAGGATCTTCTTTCGCTGGGGAAATCGTGTCAACTCCATCACAACCCGCAAGGTCTCAACCTTCACGTATTCCGTTGTGTGGTCCTTCTTGCACGGCAAGCATTGTACAGGATGAGTTATGGACACGATTTCTTACTGTAGGAGAACCTCTTCTTCGCTATACTATGCGGCTAAAGTGGAGGCTCTTCCACCGTGGGTGTAGGGATCATTATGTTGATATTTTTGATCCCTCCATACTAGACATTGCAACTTTCTAGTATACTTGTTTGACAAGATCAACTGCAGCCTGTTACTATTAAGGTTATAGGTCTATGTTATCTCATACCTATGCACTCTATGATAGTTTACAATTGAGTCTTATGTCTCTTTATCTAAGTCAGAAACTTTTCGATAAATAGACCTAGAATCCTTAGATTAAATTCCTATACGGAATTTAGCTTCGGGTCTTATTTGGCTAAGTAATCATTTGAACCTCTGGAAACAGTAGTTTTCAAATTCTGACCTTTTAAGACAGTTATTCTCTTAGTCTTCTCTTCTACTGAAGAGTCAGTGAGCTTCATGCACTATCGGTGGACGATTCTCACTTTCGTAGTATCGGAAACACTATTTCCTTTACTACTAATGTTGGATTTTTGGTTAAGAATCAGGCTCCTAATAAATATCCGGAACCTATTGTTATTAAGGTCCTTCCGTCTTCGTACGGGCATAGGCCTTTACTCTGTCCGGTTAGAGTTTACGTATTTATAAACAGATATCAGTTTATTAGTAAGGACGTAAGCTTCTTCTGTCTTTGATGCCTAATAGAAGGACATTACGCTCCATTCTATTGCTAATGGATTCAATTAACTATCGGTACTGCTTATGGTATATCATTAACTCAGCAGATTGTGCTTGAGATTTCGGCTCATGAAGTAAGAGCTCTTTCTACATCTTGGGCTTACATTAATAGTGTCGCTATTATAGATTTTATGAAGGCTGCACATTGGGCTCAGCCATCCACATTCATGAATTTTTATCTCAGAAATATTGAGTCCATTTCTGGAGGCCTCCATTGTTAGGTCTATTATCTACTGCTCAGAATGTCATTCACTTAACAGTTGCTACTATAGCTAGGTAGGCTTTCTGTTCCGGCAGTGACTCCGTCCTGCTGCCCTCTTCGCTCTGGGCTATTTGACCCAGGGCAAGGAGAAGGGGGGGGGGGGGGGAGGGTGTTCCCTTGGGTCACCTGTTTTATTATGAAAACAAGGGGATACCTCCTCCGGAGTTAGTAATTCTGAGCTGTTACTGGGATGGTTTTTAAGTGATAAGTTTATGTTTTAAAAATTCATTCAAGTCATAGTTTTTAAAGTATAGCTTTTGAATATATCACGTCTCAAACGGGCGTTATTATACAATCCTCAGACACTTTTAAGGAGTATAAAGAGTCTCTATTCTCTAGACTAACTTTATTTATTGGCTTACTTTAAAAATTATTAGTATAAGGATTATACTGGATATTAATAGAGCACATGGATGTTATGATGCTCAATTATGGAAGGTGTTGTGTCTTTCTAATTTATCATAAATAAGAAAGATACATGTAAGGCCTAATACTCCTTTTCCCCTCGAGGGGATGACTCTATTTTATATAATTGAGCTTATTGGAATTTCCTCTATGTCCTAGGCCCTCCAGCCTTTTTACTATTCAGCTATGTCTGGGTCATTGGTACAGTATAAAAATGTTAAAAAATTTATAGTAATTTATATATTTTTTATACTTACAAATGACCCAGACGGGGATGGCCCTCCCAGGAGTTGGGAACTCATACCTCCCTGCTGAGTACATAGCGCTTACCAGGCACTGGTTATAAGAATGATTAAAGGCGCCAATTTCGGGACGTCCTTGACACTGCGCAGGCGCAGTAGAGGTGAAGTATGAAGGGCCATTCAGGACATGTTTTCTTTGGTTTTAGATGCAAATTTTGGGGATTGGGGGGCAAAATTTGTGTTTGGCCCTATATTTTTAAGAGTTAGCACCAGCTATGTCTGGGTCATTGGTAAGTATAAAAAATATATAAATTACTATAAATTTTTTAACTTTCTGAACTGATGGTCCAATTTAAACCAAATTTGGTATGTGGTATTATTGGGTCAAAAGTACTTGACTCCGGCAAAAAATAAAATTCCTGCACCCCCATGGGAATCCCAGGAGCTAAAAATAGAAATATTTTCAAATGTCCATATTTCCCAAACCACATGGAACAGAGAGCTGTTATTTGGTATGAAGCATCCTTAGGACCAGTAGAATTGAATGGTCAAAACAAAATGCCATCGGTTATGTTAGGGTGTTCTGTAGAGGGCACCAAAAAAATGCTATGTCCACATATTTGCAAAAATTTAAAAAACTCTTTTCTTCAGAACCAGTGGTCAGAATCTTTTGATATTCGGTACACAGCATTCATAGGGGAGTCAGAAGTTGTTAAAATAAAACCCATTGGTTCATATTTGGGCTCAATACAGGAGGCCAAATTTTTAACTTAGGGCAGTGTGGGGAATATTCTTTAAAAATCTTCTTCAGAACCACCAGTCAGAATCTTTTAATGTTTGATATACATCATTGTTATGAGGGTCAGATTAAAGATTGTTCAAAACCATGTCCCTAGGTTAATATTTGGGTTTCCTACGGAAGCCCAAATTTTAACATAGTTCAATATGGGGGATAATTTTTAAAAATCTTCTTCAGATCCACCAGTCAGAATGCTTTCATATTTGGTATACAACATCTGTAGGGAGGTCAGATTCAAGTTTGTTCAAATTGGGTCTCTAGGTATATATTTGGGCTCGCTATGGTAGCCCAAATTTTAACTTAGTGCAATATGAGGAAATTTCTCTAAAATTTTTCTTCTTCAGATCAACCACTTGTAATGCTTTCATATTTGGTATACAACATCTCTAGGCAGGGGGAGAGGGGGGGGGGGGGCAGATTCAAGTTTGTTCAATTCGAGCTCCTGGATTAATATTTGGGCTCTATATGGGAACCTGAAATTTAACTTGGAACAATATGAGGAAATTTCTTCAAAAATCTTCTTCAGATTCACCTGTCAGAATCCTTTCATATTTGATTTACAATATCTCTAGGGGAGTCAGATTCAAGTTTGTTGAAATTGGATCCCTGGTTTAATATTTGGGCTCCCTATGGTAGCCCGAATTTTAACTTAGTGCAATATGAGAAATTTCTTTAAGCATCTTCTTCAGATCCACTGGTGAGAATGCTTTCATATTTGGTATACAACATCTTTAGGGGGGTCAGATTCAACTTTGCTCAAATCGGGTGCAAATGTTAATATTTGGGCTTGCTATGGTCGCCCAAATTTTAACTTAGTGCAATATGAAGAAATTTCTTTAAAATTTTTCTTCTTCAGACCCAAAAGTAAGAATGCTTTCATATTTGGTATAAAACATCTCCAGGGAGGTCAGATTCAACTTTGTTTAAATCAAGAGCCTGAGTTAATATATGGGCTCCCTATGGGAGCTGGAATTGGGCATGTAGCAGAAGAATTAGAAATATTATATTCAGTACCCTCTAGAGGGGTGTAACTAAGATTAATCCACATAGGTTGTATCAAGGGGCTTCATAGGGGAGCTCCAGATTTTACATTATGATCAACTGAAGAAAAGGCATGATGCTTGGACTATTTTTGTCACTCCTGAGGGGGCTCAAGGATTGGCAATGTATCCCATGGAGAGTATTGCTTAATGTAGACTCATTCTTGGACTCTGTTTATATCGTGTTCTGTTCAAGGTGAGCGCTTCAGGCCCCGTGGGGGCCTCCTGTTTTTACATTTTTGTCTCCAAAACATTACCTTTAACCCCTCATTGGAATGAACTCACTGAGCTTGTTCCAGTGAAGGTTCATAAGCTATGTTTTGGCAGCAATAATTGTAAAGTTTCACTTATGCAAGAAATAGTTTTGCAGGTGTTGTTGAAGGGTAAGGTTAATCACTGTCAGGTTGCATTATATAGAGATATAATGGTTTTGTTTTACCATTTTGAGGAATACATTCCTTTTAAATTACAACTTGTAGCAATCCAAGAGTTTTCTAGTGGTTTACAGGGTTCTATCATGGAACCTATTTCCCACTACTTTTCTCTCAAATTAACAGCCACTTGGTCTCCATTCCCTAATATCCAATTAGCATTAACCCTTAAGTTGAAACAATTTTCTCAAAATCCTACTACACCACAACCTGCAGAGATGGAGGACTGACAAAGATTTCCCATAGGGTCAGCCAAGACTTGAATAGAAACCTCAGTGTTCTCCAATTTTCTTCCCAGTGAAGGCAATTTTTTTAGTTGGAGGCTCCACCAGGTCTTGTTTTCATATTTGTTAGAGAATCACTGACAATCTATAATATAATTTGATGTAATGAAGCTATACTTTAATGTGAAATCATTCCATTAGACATTAACTCTTTACCTAATGCAGAAGATATCAAAATTTATTATTTTTTCCAACTTTTTCAAAAACTTTAGAACAAAACCATATTTTACCTCTCGTTGGAATGAGCTTGTTCTAATGATGGGGGTCACATCATATGGTCTTGTTGACTTTTTTTATTCAACTGCTGAATTTGTATATTACTCAGCGGATGCAGTCGATTCATTTGATAAAAGGTCAAAAACATTTTGGCAGTTTTCTCAAATCAAATTTTCATTTCCAACACGTTCCAATAAGAAACTACTACTATGCCAAATTATTGAACGAATTCACTTTTGAAGAATCATTTCCTCTATTGAGAGAGATAGACAATTAACACAATACCATTACAAAAAACTGAAGAAACCTCTTAACCCTTTACCCAACGAATCGCTCGCATCCACCCGCGTAATATGCAAATTCAGCAGTTGAAAAAATATTATTTTTCGAAAAATGTCAACAAAACCATATCATGTGACCCCTCTTTGGAACGAGCTCGTTCCAAAGAGGGGTCACATGATATGGTTTTGTTGAAAGTTTTTGAAAAAATTTAAAAGATGATATTTAAAATAATAAATTTTGAAATCGTCTGTGTTGGGTAAAGGGTTAAAATAACTTGAGTTGAGATTTTACAAATAAGATGAAATTTCTTAATTTTTGTGACTATAAAAGTTGATAGTTTTGTTGAAAATATATTTCGAAATTAATTTTTATTTCATAATCATAAATGGTTTCTGATACCCAAGTTAGTTTCACTTTGATGCTTGAAAGTTGGGATATTTGTGCCGTGACTTAGAAAATGCTATTAAGTGGAGATACATTTCCCTGAGACCTTTCTAACAATGAGTTATATAACAATCACATGAGGTTAATTGGATAGGTGTTGAAAGCCACATGTGGGTACTGTTTTAGAGACAGGTGTCATATTTGGTACCTTATTACTTTTATTCACATAAGCACACTTAATTAAATGGTAACACAATATTTCAGGGTGGAATTTTGACCACCCAAATTAATGTAGCACTCTTATCAGCTGTGAAAAGAAACTTCAAGTGTAAGGTGACTTTTCTATGCACTCCTGGGCTGTTCTTGGCTTTTCGCTAGGAAGTTTTGGTTTTTTTTGTAGGATAATGTTACTTTTACTGGTGCAATGAGTGGAGATGTGTATGTGTGGAAAGACACTCTTTTAATTCGAATGGTACAGAAAGCTCATACAGGACCAGTATTCTCAATGTTTACAACTTTGAGAGATGGTCTCATAGTTACAGGAGGAAAAGAGGCTTTGTAAGTTCATTAATATCTATGTTCATATCTTTTGCATTATAAATTCTTTGTGACTTTTTTATGCCCCCGATAGGGAGGCATCTTAAATCTGGGTTGTCCATCCGGAGCCATAATTCTATAATGCTTTGGTGGATTTCCGTGAAACTTACACAAGGGTAAAGACCAATCGAAGGTCTTTTGCACAGCAACACCATGCTCAAGTGACAAAGGTCAAGTCACAGGAATGGGAAAACTTAATATTCTTACAGACTGTATTTGTGCAGTAAGAGAAAGATAGATAGTCTATAGTGGTTATCCTTCAACTTTATTTTGATTTGTACTGTATGCCAATTTAAGTAACATCCACATGTATGTGGTTCTGTTGAGAAAGTTCCAACATATTAGTGGCTGTATTGACCTTATGGAAATATGGTCAATACAGCTTTTGGCTGCTATGTTCAGGTGTATTAAATTTGAAACCTTATGGACTATAGTGAGCACCAAATTCAATACAAAACATTTCATTCCAGTATTATAGGCCATTTGGCTATAGTTCGGTGGCATCTGTGGCCAGGCAGTCACCGTTAGTCTTGTTCATACTGATTTACATCCTTAAACTTCTGACTGTGTCTCCACTAATCCAGCTCAGTGCTTGTTTACTGCAGTAAACAAGATTCATTTCCAGAGTGCCTAGCAGTAACTTTGTGGGTGGAATTTTGAGACCGAATTGCAGCCTCAGCATTCAGTCAGTGCCCCTGTGGTAACCCCCTGTCACTGATGCTGTGCCCATCCAATATGGTAAACAGTTTCTGTTTTATTGATACAATAGTTTAAAGTGGGCAACATAGTTACAAATGCTTGGTTAAACTTTATTTCAAATTGGTGTTGTGGGCATGATATAGTCATAGATTTTGAAAGAGTGACTTTAAGTATCAATAATTTAATAACTAAATTAGTCCATTCATTTGGCTGTTTGGTTATCCATTTGTTTATCCATTATCCATCTATCTATCCATCTGGATATCTAAGCCTACCTGTCCATGATCCATTTGTCCATCCTTCTATTTACAGTTTTATTTTGTTTCAATATTTTCCTGAGATCATGGTAGGCACAATTTCTGAAATTTGAATGGTGCCATGTTAGGTAGAAATGTCCAAATAATTTTAAGCTTTGTCCTGTGTTTTTTTTTTCTTTCCTCTCCTTTGTCCAAGATGTTCCGTTTGCAATATAATAATTGATGAAATAATTATTTCAAATTCTTTGAATTTTTATGTTCTCCAAAAAAATTTCGGGAAGCATATAGTCACTGCCCTGTCCGTCCATCCGCCTGTCAATCTGTGCGTCTAAAATAAATAGTGACCGGTTGATAACTCTAGTTTGCTTTAATGTTTGATCTTATAATTTTGCAACTTTACTACCTACCATGAAATGCAGGTCAAGTTCGATTTTCACCATTATAGCATTTACTGTTCCAGTGTTATGCCTCTTGAAAAGTCGCAAAATGGTCAAATCAATGGTTTCCAGATGATAACTCCAGTTCGCTTTGCTGTTTGACCTTATAATTTTGCAGCTTTACTACCTGCCATGAAATGCCAGTCAAGTTTGATTTTCACCATTATGGCATTTACCATTCCAGAATTATGCCCCTTGAAAAGTTGCAAAATGGTAAAATCAATGGTTTTCGGATGATAACTTTAGTTCTCTTTGATGTACAACCTTATTATTTTGCAGTGTTACTACCTACCATGAAATGCAGGTCAAGTTCAGTTTTCACCGTTATGACCTTTACCTTTCCAGTGTGATGCCTCTTGAAAAGTCACGAAATGGTAAAATCACTGGTTTCTGGATGATAACTATTTGGTTTCCAGAAGACAACCCCAGTTTGTTTTAATGTACAAGCTTATAATTTTGCAACCTTACTATATAAGAAAATGCAGGTCAAGTTCGATTGTTATTGTTATGGCACTTACCTTTCCAGAGTTATGCCCCTCGTAAAGTCGCAAAATGGTAAAATCAAAGGTTTCTGGATGATAACTCTAGTTCACTTTAATGTACGACCTTATAATTTTGCAACATTACAACCTACAATGAAATGTAGGTCAGGTTCCATTTTCACCATTATGGTATTTACCATTCCAGAGTTATGCCCCTTGAAATGTGGCAAAATGGTAAAGTGATAAAACATTTCGTATGGTATCTTATTAAATGCCTAGGGCATGTAAAATCAAACCTGCTTATACATTAACCCTAATTAAGCGGTGACCTGCCTTTAAAGGTAGGTTTAAGCTCCTTCCCAAGAAGCTGTTAATAGAAGAGGTTTACTGTGTACTGTTGCCCTTATCCTTCCACACGTTTTTGTATTATTTTTTGATATAGCTTAAACCATTTCACAGTTCTCATTTGAAAAAATCAGTATGTTGTTTCGATCATTTTGCATTTCGGGGTGCATCTGTTGGCTGTGCCAACGTTTTACTTATTTGTGTTGTTACCTCATCTTATAAAATCCAGTTGTCATTCCATGAGGTTTGGGGGTTAGAAAGATTTGTTGTAAGTCCCACACTTGATTCACATTGAAATGGATTCCAAAACCTTTTCAGAATTAAGTGTACTTTGAATAGACAAATCTGCATTTGTTTTATGCTTTTTAGTTATATGCCTGTTTTTTGTTTTTTTTTAAAAAGGAGTATAATGTTTGGTATTGTCCATCTGTAACTCTTTTGTGTCCAGGCTATAACTTTTCAAAGGGAAGAGATATCACGATGAAATTTACACAACATATGTACCACCAAGGCCACAGACAGAGGTTAACACTTGGAATCTGCATGCATATCAGCTTATTGGTATCGGGTCATAAATTTTTGGTGGAAAGAGATATCACATTGAAACTTACACAACATATGGACCAATATTAGACAGTGTGTCACTCAAAAAATCATGACTGACACACCAAAGTCAAAGATGGAAGTCAAAACATGGAATCGGCATGTACATCATATTTTTCATGTCAAGGCCATAACTTCTCAATGAAAGAAAATATCACAATGAAACTATGGACCAGCCCTCAATGTCACTGATAGAGGTTAACACACAGAATCAGCATACACATCCTTCTTTTTTTGTGTCTGGGCCATAACATTTTACTGGAAGGAGATATTATTATGAAATGACACAACATATAGACCATCACTTCATGTATATCGCACACAAAATTTATGGCCATTCTGTCAAGGTCACATATAGAGGTCAACACAGGGAATCAGCATGCATGGCATCTTTTTTTGTGTCTAGAAGGAGATGTTACAGTGAACCAACATTAGACATTGTGATGTGTAAAAAATTCATGATGACCCACCGAAGTGAAGGTCACAGGTATTGCTGGGATTGTCAAGTTACTTTATATTTGTGTTCAGGTTACTGATGTGCCGAGCAGTATAGTTTTTGGTGTAAATCTGATAATTTGATCCTGAGATATTAACCCTTTGTCCTTCAAATTGAAAATTCCTCCAATCCCTTTGGCATTCGATAACTTGAAAAATATTGCTTGGATTGTCTAGTTACTTTACATTTGTGTTCAGGTTACTGATTTGCCGAGCTGTATAGTTTTTGGTGTAAATCTGATGATTTGATCCCGAGGTATTAACCCTTTATCCTTCAAATTGAAAATTCCTCCAATCCCTTTGGCATTCAATAACTTGAAAAATATTGCTTGGATTGTCAAGTTACTTTATGTTTGTGTTCAGGTTACTGACGTGCCAAGCTGAATAGTTTTTGGTGTAAATCTGTTATTTTGATCCTGAGGTATTAACCCTTTATCCTTCAAATTGAAAATTCCTCCAATCCCTTTGGCATTCGATAACTTGAAAAATATTGTTTGGATTGTCAAGTTACTTTACATTTGTGTTCAGGTTACTGATTTGCCGAGCTGTATAGTTTTTGGTGTAAATCTGATGATTTGATCCCGAGGTATTAACCCTTTATCCTTCAAATTGAAAATTCCTCCAATCCCTTTGGCATTCGATAACTTGAAAAATATTGCTTTGATTGTCAAGTTACTTTATGTTTGTGTTCAGGTTACTGACGTGCCGAGCTGAATAGTTTTTGGTGTAAATCTGTTATTTTGATCCTGAGGTATTAACCCTTTATCCTTCAAATTGAAAATTCCTCCAATCCCTTTGGCATTCGATAACTTGAAAAATATTGTTTGGATTGTCAAGTTACTTTATATTTGTGTTCAGGTTACTGATGTGCCGAGCTGTATAGTTTTTGATGGAAATCTGATAATTTAATCCTGAGATATTAACCCTTTATCCTTCAAATTGAAAATTCCTCCAATCCCTTTGGCATTCGATAACTTGAAAAATGTTGTTTGGATTGTCAAGTTACTTTATCTTTGTGTTCAGGTTACTGATTTGCCAAGCTGTATAGTTTTTGGTGTAAATCTGTTATTTTGATCCTGAGATATTAACCCTTTTTCCTTCAAATTGAAAATTCCTCCAATCCCTTTGGCATTTGATAACTTGAAAAATATTGCTTGGATTGTCAAGTTACTTTATATTTGTGTTCAGGTTACTGATGTGCCAAGCTGTATAGTTTTTGGTGTAAAGCTGATGATTTGATCCTGAGATATTAACCCTTTATCCTTCAAATTGAAAATTCCTCCAATCCCTTTGGCATGAGATAACTCAAAAAATATCAATCCGATTGTCATGTTACTTTATATATGTATTCAGGTTACTGATGTGCTGTGCTGTATAGTTTTTTATATAAATCTGATAATTTGATCTTGAGATATTAACCCTTTATCCATCAAATTAGACACTCTTCCAATCCATTTCTATATTTACCCATACCATGTATGGTGTACATAATGTCGGCATCTGTGGTGGCCCTCCGTCATACAGCTTTCTACTAGTTGCACATATGGGTACACATCTGACGATTTCATCGGCCTATTTTTATTAACCCTTTCAACCATTATGCATACATTTTGCATAAAGAATAAGTCGGTCATCCATGAGCATGCAACAGATTAAATACAGTATTGAGAAGAAAGTTCAGTAATGATTTATTCCAACAGCCTATAGGACTGTAGCATTTATTACTGAACTGCCCTAAAAATATAAAGTCGACATGTCCATTTCTTGCTTCACAGTAGTCATAAAACGAATATGGCATGTGTCAGTATTGAAAGTACAGTGTTCTACAGGAAAGTTGTGCAAAAGACATTTCCATCAGACATTCAATACATCCTTCTGGCCAGTCAACAAACAGGCACATTATTTGTTTAGTTAGTTGATGATAGTTTTGTTTTTTCACCAAATTAACTTTTCAGTGTATTTTCATGATTGAAAAGTTCTAGAAGCCATTAAAGTTGACTTAACTCTGTATGGAAGAAACATAGCAGTCTGAGGTAATATTGTGTCAGGCTTCTGCCGATTAAATGAAGCATCAAATTATTTTGTTTTCAGAAGTCAGGTATTTATTTAGTAAATAATTGTTCATGCTGGTTGAAATGTTATTGACATAGTTTTTTTTTACAGATCAAAAGAAGGTGGTCCAGTAAAATTGTGGGATCAAGAGATGAAACGGTGCAAAGCTTTTGCAATACAGACAGATGGTATTGGTACAGATGTGGTTAAGTCTGTATGCAGGACAAAGGTAACTGCTGGGAAAGTTTCACAAATGTACATACACATAACTTCATTCTGCTAGTGTGAAAAATGAACTGTGTATTTGCTCTTGTATTTCATTTCCTTATTGTGTTTTACATTGATGATAGAAGCTTGGTATATATCTCATTTGCATATGGAATGATGCTGGAGAAGAGAAGACTTCCTGAACCTTTTTCAACAATGCACCAAACAGTATCTTCGGAGTGGAGTACTAACAAAGCATATCTGTAGTGTTTTCCACCCAGACTATGACATATCCTACCAAAACCATAATAAACACAGGCTCGGTTACAATAGGTAGACTCACCGGTTTAACCTTGAGGTGCACTGGCTGAAATATTGCTCATGGGAATTTTTCTTGGGGATTTGAGAATTATTACCAGGGTGGAAACAAGACTATGAAAAAGTTTTAAGAGAGAAGCTAACTTTCCAGATAATATAATATACCAGCTTATGAAAAGTTGAATAAAAGGAGCCCCCTTCAATTAACTGGTGAGTGCTATAAGCCACTATCGTATGAAAAGTGATAAAAGCCTCTTTAGTTGCTCTATACTTAAAAAAATATTTTGGAACACACTCTGGGCAAACAAAGGCTCTCATTTCTGATAGCTTGGCATCTTTGAAGAAAATACTCATGCTACAAATTACCGTTAAAAAATAATTTAGCTCACTACCAATAAACGACAGAAGTCAGATCCACTCAGTCTGGTATTAGCTGACTAGATTTATTCTTTTCATTTCCATATACCTGTTAAATCTCTGCAGTCATCTACTGCAACAGCTCAGAAGTGGTTTCTAGTCATCCATTGACTGGGCTGCCATTTCTTTCCAACCAATCCTACTAGAACATATCCCTGAATTCAAAATTTGACTAGGAATTGCTGCTAACTACTGTAAAAGATATATGAGCCTGTACCATATACCATTATATTAGAAGCTGAATAAAAGTGCTAGAAGACAATATCACGGCTCTTATGAAAAGTTGTGATAGCCACTTTTGTGGCATGACACTGTATTCATTAGCTTGCTGCTACCCAGCAGTTGAAAAAAAAAAGTTCAGATAAGCTTGTTTTTTATGATTGATTGGAGAGTTTAAACGTACGATAGAAAACTTTTCTGTCCTGAGCCCTTGAATGATATCCTAAAGAATAAAAATTTAAAGCAAAGTTGGTGAATCTATTTTGCATTCCTTGGGAGCTGCAGAAATAATTTAATCCTACAGCATGTTTAAATTATTTCTGATCCTTCTTATCTATTTGCTGTGTAATGTGTCCTGATGTAATCAAATGCGAGTATTTTCTTCATGCAAAAATTTATCCATTACTCTTAAAAGGGTTAAGACAAAACTCTTTAGCTTTTCATTCCATCTTTTCAGGGAAGAATTCTTGTTGGTACAAAGTCAAATACCATTTTAGAGATAGGCGAGAAGAATGCTACTGTAAACATGTTAGGTGTGGGACACAGTGAAGGTGAGGTATGGGGATTAGCACGTCATCCAACATTGCCGAGATTTATCACTGCCAGCTATGATGGAACAGTTAGAATATGGGATGCTTCAAGTCGGGTAAATTACCTTTATTCTTACAATGAACAATCCTTTAAAAATGGCATGAATAGTTGCATTGTTCCAGTGAAGTTTCCATGCTTTCACTTTTTTCCTGTATATCAGGCAGGGCTGATACAGATCCTTGAAAGTGCTCAACTCTTTACCCAGCACAGACGATATCAAAATTTATTATTTTAAATATTTTGTTTTCCAAATTTTCAAAAAAATTCAACAAAATCGTGCAACCCCACTTGGAACGAGCTTAACCAGCCCATTCCAGTGAGGGGTCTCATGATATGGTTTTGTTGAATTTTTTTTGTCAACTCCTGAATTTGTCTATACACGGATGGATGCGAAATGGGTTGACTCTGAATATTGATGACAAAATACTGAAATTTCAAGCAGAAAATTTTTCTCAGAATGCAACTTCCAGTAATAAGCCAATTCAGTCCTGTTTGACTGAGATCAAAGAGAACTGTCAAACAAGGTTAAATTGGTTAAATTCAGTTGAGCAAAAGGAATAATTTACAGTTTGAAACTTTGATTTTTCAACATTACTGCACAGGTGGTTAAAAAAATGTTTGAAATTTAAAACTGTAATTTCAGGGCTCTTGAAAGAGCTTGAAAACTGGACTTTCTTGGAAAAAGTTGTGGAAAGTCCTTGATAAAAAGAATTTAACCCTTGAGGGCCTAATTCCGACTTTGATCACTTTTACTGCAATAGAACAGGTGCCCCAACATGCTGTCTCAGGGTTAACTCACAAGTTAAATTCTAAATTTTTTGCCAGTTTTTTGACAAGTCTTGTGTGCCTATATAAGCAGCCAAGACCTGCCTAAAACAACTGCAAAGCCACATGATATGGACTGTCGGAGTGTAGCAAAATATTTATAAAAATCATTTGCCCTTAAGTGTTAAACAACTGCTTTGTTTATTCTGGACATAATTTGTACTTAACAAGCTGTTGTATATGTTGCTTGGATTTTATTTTTGTTATCCACTGAAATAATACCTGCACCCAACATTGATTCTTTGGAAATGTCATACGCAGGTATTATTTCTGGAAATATTTCTTTCAAAATGTTGGATGTTCACTCAGAACCTTCCAGTGACACCAACTATTAATTCATAGGATAAATTGCACTATTTGCAAATGATCGAAAAGGTGAAGTCATGATTATATTGGCACCTTATAGCACTATACAGCACCGTACAGCATCAATTTGAAGTGTTTTTGTGTGTGGAATCGTTTCATTAAAATATGTCAGTCTGTAAGCTGAAAAAAATAAAGTGAATAAATCAGCAGAGTGAAAACACTAGTCAAAAGAAAGATAATTTTGGTTTTAATGTATGTGACTTATACTGAAATGAATTATACATTGACATACACAGTATACATTTCATATCCTTTGGAATCACATTCAACTATTTGCTATTGCGAATCAAATGAAATTTCTGTCACAATACCTGTATGTCACTTGAATAATCTACCCAAAGTCACGATGTCAACCGAAAAGGATTTTGATCCATCATCCAAGTGACATAAGATGTCCAGAATCCGGGAAGAAGAGTAGCTATCATTGGATAGATGGACACAGTCTGTCATCTATTCAACAAAGTTTTATTACTACAATATACCAATACAATATAGAACTTCTACTAGTTTTATTACTACAATATACCAATACAGTATAGAACTACTACTAGTTTTATTACTACAGTATATCAGTACAGTATAGAACTACTACTATATATGTTATCAAGGAGCACACTGGTCCATTGATTGGTTAGCATATTGGACTTTAACCCCTAACCCAGCATAGCACCAAAATCGGATAGTGCTATTCACAAAAATCGCCATTCAATTTGCATTACTTTTTCATTTTCTGTCTCAAAACCATAGCTCATGACACCCCATTGGAATGAGCTCGTTGAGCTCATTCCAGTGAGGAGTCATAAGCTTTGTTTTGAGGCAAAAAATGGAAAAAAAAGTTATTCAAGGAATTTGTTTGCAAGTGTCGTCTGCTTTTCGTGTTAGGTTAAGGGTTAATCAAAATTTCATAAAGTTCAAAACCTTTTTAGTGTCATCTGCCTCACACTATTGGACAAAACCCTAAATGGCCATTGCCCATTTGGGAGCATGGTTGTGCAGTGTGAATGGGCATATAACACAATGATGATACACTTGCCTTCATCCAATTCTAACCATGTTGGTGCTGGATTAGTAAGTTGGACAGTCTGACATTTGCTCCCTGCTGCCCCATGGTTATTCTTGGGTATTCCAGCTTTCCATAAAACTGTTTTACATTGGCTATTGAAAAACACTATAGTACAATCATTTCATCCCAAAGGAAGATGGTGTTACATGAAAATGGTTTAAGTAAATGAAAAAAGAGTTAAAGTCCTAAATAAAGTTTAGAAAGAGATTGCACAAACAGTATTAGTGCTTGTCTTAAACAGAAAAACAGTGCAACAAACAAAAGTTAGAAGAATGCAGTTTCACTTAATATCTCATATGAATTGGAAAGTATAAGGTTTGTTTATGGGGTTGTTTTTTTTCTCAAAAAATGAAAATAATTTTTGGGGTAAAATGTTCTGTGGTATGCTTTAGTTGCAGTTAACACTACCTCTTCTGTGTATTTGACAGTTGTGTTCAGTTTTGAAGGCTTTAAAACCCCTTGAAAAACACTTATATTTGAAAGAATACTTGAAAAATATTTGAATTTTGTCATCTTTGAGATTATTTATTTGCAAGCAGTATGGAATGTTTTATCATTTCCCTTTGCTGATGATATTAGTCTCAAACATTGTTTCCCATTGAGCTCTTTCCATGAAATTCTTAGAAATGATTCATGAGATTGGTATCATCAGTGAACAAAGATAGGATAAACTTCCATTCCAACACAGAAATAGTGTCAGAGAAAAGTAATGGATTTTAAAAAAATAGACTGAAATTTGACCTTGCTTTTTCCAACCACTATTCTATTGGCAATAGGAATAGTGAATAATGATGTTCAGGCTCTGATTTGGTGAGAAGTTCTGGAAAATATCTTTGAAAATTCATATACTTTTTGATTTGGTAACCTGTGAACTTGGATTATTTCTCAATTTTACAGGCTTTATTGGCTAAGCTTGATGTGGGTGCAGCTAGATCTGTTAACTATAATACAGATGGTGAAATGATAGCTGTGGGTCTCAAAAATGGAGAGTTTTTAATACTCACTGCAAATGGCTTGAAAGTTTGGGCAAAGAAAAGAGACAGAGCTGGATGTGTAAACGATTTAAGGTAGAGTACACAGTAGAGCCCACATAATTGGATATTTTGTAATTGAATAACCCTGTTAATCTCATATAACTTCCAAACATCAAATTATTTTCCATGCCTTCAGTACACATTTGACCTGTTTGCTTCATCAAGATTCTAGAGTAAATTTGTGAATTGGACCAAAAAATATAGTGATCGCTTGAAATACCGTTTACTTTCAGTAACATAAGTGAACAAATACAGTTTTTATTAGCTCAACTTTGACGTAGTCAAATTTGAGGTTATGGCATGGCCTGTCGTCCATCTGTCTGTCCATCAACAATTGAATACGGCTCTGGCTAGAGGCTGTATTTATGAACCGATCTTTACAAGACTTCTTGGGTACCTTTGGGACGAGAACGAGTGTTTTTGGGTGCAGTCCGAAATTCAAGATGTCGGCCGGCAACCATTTTGTACCAAAATTAGGTACAATCAGTTTTTTCTACAGAACTTCTATATGAAGGTTCTGATTTGAATAAATTTTTGTATGAATGTTTAGTAACATGGAATACATCACATTCAATACAGGATTTTTTCTCGTACATAAATTATGCAAATTAGATGAACTTTGATTTATTCAGTGCTACTTATACACAGTTAGTACACATGTCAATACCACTCGGGCTAGAGGCTGTATTTATGAACCGATCTTCACGAAACTTCTTGGGTTCCTTTGTTATCACTTTGGGACGAGAACGAGTGTTTGTCAGTGCGGTCTGAAATTCAAGTTGGCTGCCAGCGGCCATTTTATACCGAAATGAGGTGCAATCAGGTTTTGTACAGAACTTCTATATGAAGGTTCTAATTTGAATAAATTTTTGTATGAATGTTGAGTAACATGTAATACATTGCATACAATACGGTATTTTTTCTTGTTCATAACTTATGCAAATTACATGAACTTTGATTTATTCAGTGCTACTTATACACAGTTAGTACACATGTCAGTACAACTCATGCTAGAGGCTGTATTTATGAACCGACCTTCACAAAACTTCTTGGGTACCTTTGTTATCACCTTGGGACGAGAATGAGTGTTTTTGGCTGCTGTCCAAAATTTCAAGATGGCTGCCGGCGGCCAAATTAGACAAACTTTGATTTATTCAGTGCTACTTATACACAGTAAGTGCACATTTCAATACAGCTCTGGCTAGAGGTATCTAACTGTCACCCACCTTTACAATACTTCACCTGTACATTTGTTACAGGCTACGGTTAGTATTCATGTAGAGACCTTTACAATACTTTACATGTACCTTTGTTATCACCTAGATGTGTGTCATTGGTGTGTCACTTACTATACATGTACATGTCTTACACAAGCTGAGCTACAGTATCATTGACACTTTCATTACCCAGAGTATACTCATCATATAGAAACAAAGTAACTATGACACCCTCTGAGATATAATACAAGAACATAAATCAGGAATTGCATGGTAGGTTGGAAAGAAATTAAATCTTCTCGAAGGATTTGTTTCGTTGTACACTTATCAAACAAAAATAAAAGATGTCTTTCGTAATCAAAATTAGAAATCCCCCCCCCCCCCCCCAAATTAAAATATTTAACCACTTGCTACATATCAATGCTATCTTGAAAATATGAATAATTGACAAGAGATGCACATGCCTCAGCTCAATGTGGATAGTAAGCAGGGGCAGAATTTCAAAATTTTTTAATGAGAATCTAAATGACCTGATGCCCATTCTTTTCTACAGTTCAGAAATGAATTTGTGAGAATCATTATGAGAATCTGATTCTCGCAAAATTCTACCCCTTTTAAGGGAGATCAATCTGGATTTTTATTATATGCTAGCCCGTGAATTATCGCAAATTATCTAAAAGACTCGACTCGATGGATATCGAGGAATATCCCTCAGTAGCTTCCTAAATGGCATCACGTCGCCTTGAAGGAACGATCAACTGATCTTTGTTATTTTTTTTAAACATATGCATTTCGGATCGAATTGGGCTAAATATTGTGCAATAAAATGTCTCGTAGCATATAATAAAAAGGAAAATCTACTCTATTTTAGTCAGTATCTGGAATTATCTCATGAGAGTGGACCTGCAAGTTTTATAGTGCGAATGAAAAATAATATTTTCAGGTCCACACGATGAATTTTTTCAATAGCTTCCTAACTGATGTTACGCTTTGGTGCATGGCGTCGCCTTCAAGGAATGATGAGCAGCTTTTTGTTATTGTCTTGAAACTGTTTGCAGTCGAATTGGGCTGAATATTGCACAGTAAAATGTCACGTAGCATATAATAAAATGAAAATCTACGATGTTTTGATGAATATTGGGAATTATCTCATTCGTGTGGACCTGAAAGTATTATTTTTCACTTGCACAAGTGCTCGTGAAAAAACTTTCAGAAAATCCGTCATCGCGATTTTCAACTTCAATGTTGAAAAACTGTAATTAGGTCTTCACTTCTCAGAATAAAGAGAGAAACAACCTAAAGTTAACCTTGTTTTGTCGTGATACCCCTATATTTTTATACTGTACCAATGACCCAGACATAGCTGGTGCTAACTCTTAAAATATAGGGCCAAACACAAATTTTGCCCCCAATCCCCAAAATTTGCATCTAAAACCAAAGAAAACATGTCCTGAATGGCCCTCCACACTTCACCTCTACTGCGCATGCGCAGTGTCAAGGACGTTCCGAAATTGGCGCCATTAATCATTCTAAGTTTGGCCCTTCATCAGTTAACATCTGACTGATCTTTGTGCTTGTAAATCTTAGTTTAAATGATGCCAGACACATAAATATTAGTGAAATGGTGATTCTAAGGAGGATTGAGAAGGAGGAGAGGAAAAATGTGTGACAGAATATTATCAGGGCTGTAACTTAAAATTTTTTAATGAAATTATGTTAAGTTACCTATTTTCGAGGCAGCAGCCATTTTGTTGTCATTCTGGTTATTTAGTTACACTGATTTTTCAGTGTTTTCCTCTCTCCCTTTCCTTTAAGTCCCCTCTTGCTATTCTCCCATGCTTTTGCCATAGTTTCTGTAATTATTATTACTAAAATTTCTTGGGATTTTTAGCTGAATAACAGAATGAATTCTGTTCTTTTCCCCATGTTTACGTCTTCACCTACGGGTGGTTAGGCGTTGTGTTCTGCATCTACCATCTGATGTTCTGCAGTTTCTTCCCTGGAAGTCTCTGTTTTGCATCAGATGGTGTATTTTTGGTAACTGATTCCGGGCCTGGGTGCCTGGAGTCTTATTTTAGTGTTTTTACACTCACTGTTTACATTTACAACAGCCCTCTGTGTGAGGGGGGGATTTCTTGAAAATAATATTTTGATGTTATTTTAATCATAACTAGATACATTATTATTGTTCGTAAGTGTTGAATAAATTGTTTAAAATATTTTTAAAATTTTTGTCCACACTTAGGCTTGGGATCCATTGGGGCTCAACGTTACTTTTCAGAAACTTGGGCTGTTCTGAAAAAATATTTTTTCAAAATATTTTGATTTCAATTATTTTTTCTATATTAATGGATCATATTATTATTATGTATTTTGATTGCCAGGGGTTGGTGCGAGTACCAGGACTTTGTTTTCTTTTCACATTGAAAAGATTTTGATCAATTGTAATAAGAGGAAGTCTTCCTCTGACTTTTATAATCATTCTATATGTGGTCAGTGTACTCGCATTAACTCCTGTTCTGTATCGTATGATTTCGATAACATGGGAAGCGTATGTCACGGTATGTTAGTGGGGAATTGGACACTCCGGTCCTTTCCCCGCAGGGTCACTCTACTTTATCAATTTCTATTTCAGACGATCAAGATTAGGGTGATGTATCTGTGATGTCTTCCAACAGTGTACCTCCGTCGTCACAATTAATGAAGGGCTAGCGGAAAAGTGCTCATGTAAATACGCCAATTGCCTAAAAGGACCCTAGTAGGTTCGACGGCCTTTGACGTCCGCTAGCTCGCCCGGTGTAGCATCCATTCATCGAATGGTTCGGCAGCCGGGTTCGTCCGTTGCGGTCTAGAAGGAGTTTTGGGGTGATGCGAGCACTATAAATCAAACAAATGCACACCCAGTGACGGCGGATTAGAGGGAGAACGGAGGAAGCCTTTTAGTCCGGTTCATAGCTCGTTCTGGTCCATCCGGATGGCGAGCGAGAGAGGCCCCTCTCTCTTTCAACAACATCTGGCCCCAGATGTTGTGGTACAAAATGTTTCGCATTCGGAGCATACGTCCGTCGCTCGGGACGCTCCGACATATAGTCAGTCTGGAGTAGACTGCCAATAAGGCTTCCTCATTCTCATGTTAGCGCACACGACCGCTCTTGGCTACGTGACCTCGGATATCCAGTCAGCTTCACCAGTCAGAGAATCATCGGCGACCAGGTCACACCATCCGGTAGCCAAGGACACGAGGCCTGCAGACTCCGGACGTTCGCATAGGAAAGTGTGCGGGAGTCAACGTACTCGGAGCTTCCGGCGGCAATGCATCGTAAGACCGCTACTGCACAGGCCTCGGGAACGGACGTGCTTTCCTAAATAGCACAGCTTATCGCAGCATCCCAGCATCTACTGAATCTGTCACATATTTTTTATCCGACGATGCTGGGTTGGGACGCTCCGCGGAAGCGGGTACGGACGTCCAAAAATTTCATCCGGTCCGACGGGATACCGAAAGGGATTCGGAGGATTTTGAGCTTTCCCTTTCGGAACAACATATGCTGTTGTGTATGTCATCTGACTTGATCTTCTACAGGTTCTTTCGTCGGACCAGAATGCTGCGATGCCGGATAAGAAACTGATAGCGTCGGTGGACTTAGAAATTTTTGGTTCGGTTCAGGGACATCGTCCCTCAGTTCCGACATAGTCCAATAATGTCACACAAACTTTCGAATTATTGAACGACGCTATATATATTATTATTATATGCCTGCTATTACCAAGCATTTCTGGTTTCTTGTTCGCAAAGTTACGGAGATGTCTTTCAAAAGTGTGCCTCTGTCGTCATAGTTAATGAAGAGCTAGCGGCAATAAGTGCTCGTGGAATATGTCTATCGCCTAAGAGGTCCCTTGTAGGATCGACGGAGTGACATTCGCTAGCTCACCCGGTGTAGCGTACATTCATCGAATGGTTCGGCTGCCGGGTTCGTCCGTTGCAGTCTAGGAAGGAGATTTGGGTGATGCGAGCACTATAATTACTTTAGTACTCACCCAGTGACGGCGGATTGAGGACAGATCGGAGGAAGCCTGTTAGTCCGGTTCCTGGCTTGTCCAGGTCCGTCCGGGCTGTGAGCGAGAGAGGTCCCTCTCTCGTCCAACAACATAGGGGACCGCATGTTGTGGTTCAGATATTTTACATTCGGAGCATATGTCTGTCGGTCGGGACACTCCGTTATATTGACAGTCCGAGAGACTGTCGATAATGCTTCCTCATCCTCACAGCAGGGCACACGACCGCACATTGGCTACGTGACCTCGAGTATCCGATCAGTTTCGTCATTCAGTGATTCCACGGCGAATAGGTCACGCCATCCGGTAGCCAAGGGACACGAGGCCTATACACTCCGTTCGCTCGCATATTAGTAGTATGCACGGGGTAACGATCACGGAGCTTCCAGCGGCAATGCATTGTAGGACCGCTTCTCCACAGGCCTCAGTGACAGACGTGCTATCCGAGTTAGCACAGTTTTTTCGCAGCATCCCAGCAATCGACAGTTTCTTAGTCGAATCAGGAATTATCTGACGGCGCTGGGTCGGTGCGGTCCGCGGTTGCATCAGGTACGGACGACCGAACGCTTTATAGGGTCCGACAGGATGGCGAAAGGGATTCGAAAGATTTCGAGTTTTCCCTTTCGTAGCATCGGAAGCTGCCATTCATATCTTCTGGCATTATCTTCCAGTGATTGTTATTTCGGACTACATTGCTGCGATGTTGGATAAGAGACTTATAGCGTCATTGGTCACGGAATTTTGGATCGGTTCAGGGACATTGTCCCTGACTTACCGGCACAGTCCAATAATGTCATTAGAACATGTGTATTATTTATCGACGCTATATATGCATATAAGCCTGCTACCAAGCATGATAGTTTAGTTTCTTGTCCGCAATGCTCATTTCTGCCTTTTTATCATTTATACGAATAATTTATTTTGGCAGAGCAGGGCATACCGAGAGTTCATATACGTCTAGACGGCGTGGTTAAAGACTGGAAATATTCTTTTTCGCCGTCTATGTCTTTTCCAACCACAATGTTGGAAACGACAATGATGTCTAGTAGACTTAACTTAGACGCTTTATCATACGTAATCCACCTTACTGAGGCGTTATCATTACGTCTTCAAGAAAAGAATTACGGGATATTATCCTCAATGTGATTTCTTTTGAGGGCAGTAGTTTGTTCACGTATAACTCCGCCCTTCAGTGGCTGATTGAAGTTGGTTAGACGTGACGCAGCCCTAGCTACATCCACGCGCCTGGATAGTAAGGTGAAGAACTCTCTCAGAGTCGCTTCGTTCTCGGAGAAGCTTCTCTTCGACAGCAACTTTTCAGCAATCCATTAATTGCTCGATTTACATGTTCTCTTGTCTATCTAGTGTTGCAAGAGATTCAGACTGGGGCAAACATTCGGTGGTTGACTCAGAGAGTGCCACTGCAGTTGCTGGATCCGAGTGTTATAATTATGACGGTTGCCAGTCAAACAGGTTGGGATATAATATTGATCCCAACGGATTCGAAGTGCCAGGGTCTTTGGGTTCCGCAGTCTCTAAGCAAGCACTTATCTTCCGCGGAATAATGTTTTTTAGGCTTGCTTTATGTCATTGGATGAACATTATTCAGAAACGCATGTCCAAATCCTGTCCGTTAATTCGACAGTAGTGGCGTATCTCCGGAACCAGGGAGGCACTCATTCGTTTCCGTTATTCTAATGGAAAGAATCTTTCTGTTTGTTATAGTACACCAAGTTCTGTTTCGGTCCGTCATATTCCGGGTCGTCTGATTGTTTTACCGGACTCCCGTTCACTTATGGGTCGCTTGTTGCCATCAGAATGGACTCTCAACAAACAAGTATTCAATCAGATTTGCTATCAATGGGAGCGCCCAATGATTATTTATTCACGACACAGCTTGCTAATCAATTGCAGACGTATGTGTTTGCTTGTCCGGATCTCTGAGCTAATGTTGTTAATGCTCTATTGATCTAATAGGACGGAATGATAGGATATGCGTATCCTCCGGCGCTGTTGTTTCAGCAGGTATTGCTAAGATAAACAACCACAATACATTTCTGTTGATAGCATCTCTGTCTTCACAGAGACCGTGGGTAAATTTACTCTGATGTCTACTGTGGGACTTAACGCGAAATCTTCCTCAATGAGAGGATCTTTTTTCGCTGCGTAAAATCGTGTCATCTTTATTACAACCCGCAAGGTCGCAACCTTCACGTATTCCGTTGTGTGGTCCGTATTGCATTGTAAGCATTGTACTGGACGAGCTTTGGACGCGATTTCTTACTATAGGAGATCCTCTTCTTCGCTTTTCTATGCGGCTAAAGTGGAGGCTCTTCCGTCGTTGGTGTAGGGATCACTATGTTCATATTGTTGATCCCTCAATACTACTCATTGCAACTTTTTAGTATACTTGTTTGACAAGATCTACTGCAGCCTGTTATTATTAAGGTTATAGGTTTATGTTACCTCATACCTATGCACTCTATGATAGTTTACAATTGAGTCTTATGTCTCTTTATCTAAGTCAGTCAGTAACTTTTTGATAAATAGACTTAGAATCATTAGATTAAATTCCTATATTCCTTATTTAGCTAAGTAATCATTTGAGCCTCTGGAAACAGTAGTTTTCAAATTCTGACCTTTTAGACAGTAATTCTGTTGGCTTCTCTTTTACTGAAGAGTCAGTGAGTTTCATGCACTATCGGTGGATGATTTTCACTTTCGTAGTTTCGGAATCACTACTTCCTTTACTATTTAGGTTGGATTTTTGCATAAGAGTTAGGCTCCTAATATCCGGAACCTATTGTTATTAAGGTCCTTCCGTCTTCGTACGGGCATAGGCCTTTACTCTGTCCGGTTAGAGTTTATGTATTTATAAACAGATATCTGTTTATTACTACGGGCGTAAACTTCTTCTGTCTTTGTTGCCTATTAGAAGGACGTTACGCTCCATTCTATTGCTAATGGATTCAATTAACTATCGATACTGCTTATGGTATATCTTTGACTCAGCAGTTGTGTTTGAGATTTCGGCTCATGAAGTAAGAGTTCTTCTACATCTTGGGCTTACATTAATAGCATCGCTATTATAGATTTTTGAAGGCCGCTCATTGCGCTCAGCCATCCACATTCATGAATTTTTTATCTCAGAAATATTGAGTCCATTTCTGGAGGCCTCTATTGTTAGGTCTATTATCTACTGCTCAGAATGTCATTCACTTAACAGTTGCTACTATAGCTAGGTAGGCTGTCTGTTTCGGCAGTGACTCCGTTCTGCTGCCCTCTTCGCTCTGGGCTATTTGACCCAGGGAAAGAAAAAGGGGGGGGGGGAGGGTGTTTCCTTGGGTCACCTGTTTTACTATGAAAACAAGGGGATACCTCCTCCGGAGTTAGTAATTCTGAGCTGTTATTGGGATGGTTGTTTAGTGAGAAGTTTATGTTTTAAAAATTCATTCAAGTCTTAGTTTTTAAAGTATAGCTTTTGAATATAGCACGTGTCAACGGACATCATTATGCAATCCTCAGTCACTTTTAAGGAGTATAAAGAGTCTCTATTCTCTAGACTTACTTTATTTATTGGCTTACTTTAAAAATTATTAGTATAAGGATTATACTAGATATTAATAGAGTACATGGATGTATGATGCTCAATTTTGGAAGGTGTTGTATCTTTCTAATTTATCATAAATAAGAAAGATACATGTAAGGCTTAATACTTCTTTTTCCCTAGAGGGGTTGACTCTATTTTATATAATTGAGCGTATTCCATCTTGCTCTATGTCCTTGGCCCTCCAGCCTTTTTACTATTCAGCTATGTCTGGGTCATTGGTACAGTATAAAAATGTTAAAAAATTTATAGTAATTTATATATTTTTTATACTTACCAATGACCCAGACGGGGATGGCCCTCCCAGGAGTTGGGAACTCTTACCTCCCCGCTGAGTACATAGCGCTTACCAGGCACTGGTTATTAGAATGATTAATGGCACCAATTTCGGAACGTCCTTGACACTGCGCATGTGCAGTAGAGGTGAAGTGTGGAGGGCCATTCAGGACATGTTTTCTTTGGTTTTAGATGCAAATTTTGGGGATTGGGGGGCAAAATTTGTGTTTGGCCCTATATTTTAAGAGTTAGCACCAGCTATGTCTGGGTCATTGGTAAGTATAAAAAATATATAAATTACTATAAATTTTTTAACTTTTATACTAATAACCAATGGCCCAGACTTAGCTGGTGCAAACACGATATTCTCAAGGGCCAAACACAAATTTTGAAACCCCCCCCCCCCCCCCCCCCCCCAATCCCCAAAATTTGCATGCAATACTGAAAATTAAAAGTCCTATCTGGCCCTCCATACTTTTACCATCTGCACATGCGCAGCAGTCAGGAAGAGACCAGAATTGGTGCCAACATCTTTCTTTGTTTGGCCCTAAAGTCGGTAACAATGATCTCACATCTGTGCTTTAAAATCTCCTTTTTTGAGGATGCCAGGCCCAATGAAAGAATTGGTGGATCCAAGGCTGTAAATGGATGATGGAAGTGAACAATGGTGGTTTCAGACATTCAGGGCTGTAACTTAATAATTATAAAAATTATTTCATGTTTCCCATATTTTTATACTACAACCCAATGGCCCAGACGAGCTGGTGCAAACTAAGTTATCAAGGGCCAAATACAAATTTTGAACCCTCCAATCCCCCAAATTTGCTTGCAAAACTGAAAATTAAAAGTCCTATCTGGTCCTCCATACTTTTTACTCTCTGCGCATGCACAACCGTCAGAAAGTGACCGGAATTGGTGCCAACATCATTCTTTGTTTGACCCTAAAGTCTGCAACAATGAACTGTCATCTGTGCTTTAAAATCTCCTTTTATGTATACCCATCCGTCGTTTGTCCATCCTTTGTCCATCCTTCTGTCCATCTGTCCTTCTGTCTGTCTGTCTGTCTGTCCGGCGTCCGTATCCATTTCTTTGGCATTCGATAACTTGAAAAATATTGCTTGGATTGTCAAGTTACTTTATATTAGTGTTCAGGTTACTGATGTGCCGAGCTATATAGTTTTTGGTGTAAATCTGATAATTTGATCCTGAGATATTAACCCTTTATCTTTCAAATTGAAAATTCCTCCAATCCCTTTGGCATTCGATAACTTTAAAAATATTGCTTGGATTGTCAAGTTACTTTATATTTGTGTTCAGGTTACTGATGTGCCAAGCTGTATAGTTTTTGGTGTAAATCTGATAATTTAATCCTGAGATATTAACCCTTTATCCTTCAAATTGAAAATTCCTCCAATCTCTTTGGCCTTTGATAACTTGAAAAATATTGCTTGGATTGTCAAGTTACTTTATATTTGTGTTCAGGTTACTGATGTGCCGAGCTGTATAGTTTTTGGTGTAAATCTGATAATTTTATCCTGAGATATTAACCCTTTATCCTTCAAATTGAAAATTCCTCCAATCCCTTTGGCATGAGATAACTCAAAAAAATATCAATCCGATTGTCATGTTACTTTATATATTTATTCAGGTTACTGATGTGCTGTGGTGTATAGTTTTTTATGTAAATCTAATAATTTGATCCCGAGATATTAACCCTTTATCCATCAAATTAGACACTCCTCCAATCCATTTCTGTATGTACCCATACCATGTATGGTGTACATAATGTCGGCATCCATGGTGGCCCTCAGTCATACAGCTTTCTACTAGTTGCACGTATGGGTACACATCTGACAATTTCATCGGCCTATTTTTTTAGGATGCCAGACGCAAATCAATGCAAGAATTGGTGGATCCAAGGCTGTTATTGGATTATGGAAGTATTAGCATAGTCTTAATGCTAAGAATGCAGAATTACTTGAATTTGGCTCCTTATTTATGATATGTCTTCTCTATTACTGTATAGAGAGACATAAATGTAATTCCTTTCAAATTTATTTTCCTTTCACCGTGGATTACAGGCTTGGAACTAGGTTGGTCTACTAATTCTGAAGTCTTAGGCCCTCTGCCTTTTTACTATTCAGCTAGTCTGGGCCATTGGGTTATAGTATAAAAATATTATAAATTTAAAGTAATTTGTATATTTTTTATACTTACCAATGGCCCAGATGGGTATGGCCCTCCCATGAGTGGGCACTCATACCTCCCCGCTGAGTTATTATGTAGTACTCTTTTCTACAAAGAATGATGTTGGCACCAATTCCGGTCACTTCCTGACGTCTGCGCATGCGTGGAGAGTGAAAGTTTGGTGGACTGGATATGACTTTTAATTTTCGGTTTTGCAAGCAAATTTTGGGGATTGGGGGGTGGTGGGGGGAGGGGGTTCAAAATTTGTGTTTGGCCCTTGGTAACTTTGAGTTAAGCACCAGCTAGTCTGGGCCATTGGTAAGTAAAAAAATATACAAATTACTATGAATTTATAATTTTCGGGACATATGCCTGACGTCATCATTCTTGCTAATGATTAATCTACTGTTTGTTAAGTGTTCCTTCCCTATCCTTCCTTGAACCCCTCTTTGAAACTCCTAAGCTTTTTGGCTATTTTTTATTGAAATTTTTTATTAAATTTCTTGGGAGTTTAACATGTATTACAGAATGTTTATTCTGTTTATCCCCTTGGTTACGTCCTCACCCTAGGGGTGTTAGGTCATTTTGGTCTTGCATCTTCTATCTGATGTATCGTTTTTTCTTTGTATGAAGAAGATCTAGCTTTGCATCTGGTAGCATTTAAATCAGTTACTGACTTTGGGCCTTTTTGTGTGCCTGATGTCTTGTTTCCGTTTTTTTCCTTTGACGTTGTTTACATTGGCAATGTCCTCAAATATATGTAGTATTTTATATTATATTACTGTAGAATTACTGTAGGATACATTGATTATTATTCCGGCAGTGTAGCTCATAAAATTTGGATTTTGTCCACACTTATGCTCTATCGGGATGCTCCTGGGCTCATCATGTTTTCAAAAATTTTTTTATAATTTTTTAGAATTTAATTTTGATTGCTATTATTCATGTATCTTTATCATATATTTTGTTATTGAGTTTGTGGGAGTGCTATCGACTTTGTCTTTTCATTGTAATTATGAAAGCTTACTGCTCTAAATGCAAGGCGAGGAAGTCTTCCTCAGATTCACATGCTTGTTGCCTTGCCTGTAGTCGATGCACTCCTACGGATTCTTGTCTACATTGGGATGACAGACATTGAAGATGGGTGTCGCGGTACAACGTTGACGGTGAGGTTCCTATGCCAGAGCTCTCACCGCAAAATAATTCAAGTTTTTCAGTTTCTTTTTCAGAGGAACAAGAACATGGTGATGGTATTGTGACACCCATCCAAAGTGTGCTACCATCGTCGTGCTCTGATGATCAAACAGAACTAGCTGCAAAGGTGCTCATGAATATTAAGCAAGGGATAAGGCCTCTAGTTAGTGTTCTTAATCCTATGCAAGCAGCTAGCTCGACTGGTGAAGCAGTTATTCTGTCTGTGGGAGCCATGACACCGGGTAAGTCCCTTGCAGTCGAGGGAAGTGTAGATTTGGGTAGAGCGAGTATCTCAAAAACTAAAGCTCGTCCAGCGACGACGGAAATAGGGAGGAAGCCTGCAAGCTTCACTTAGGGAAGCTCGGCGAGGTCTGATAAGACCGTGAGCGGGAGAGCCCTCTCTCTAACCCAGCAACATTTGGGGCCAAATGTTGTTTTGAGAAACTTGCCTGTGTAGGAACCTGCAAGTTTATCTTAGGGAAGCTCGGCGAGGTCTGATAAGATGCGAGTGGGAGAGCCCTCTCCCTAACCCAGCAACATTTGGGGCCAAATGTTGTTTGAGAAACTTGCCTGTGTAGGAGCTAACATCCACACTCGCCGCTTGGGACGCTTCTTCTAAACTGCAGCCGGCATCAGCTACAGTTATGGCTTCTTCCTCAGGCAGTGAAGTAGGCCCATCCGGTAGCTAGTGATCCGAGGCTTCAATTATTGGGACGTTCGGAGTAGAGATCTACATCTGGATCTTCGTCCCAGGAGCAGCAAGCAGCATAAATACAGAAGACCGCTGCTTCTCAAGCCTCTATAACGGACTTGCTGTTGCAGATTGCGCAGCTCATTGCAGCTTCTCAGCAAGTGCATGCGCAGCCTTCTGCAGACTCCGGTGGGAGCTGTCGGACGGTGCTGGGTCGGTATGGTCATCTGTACATTCAGATGCTGCTGACCAAAATTATCAGCTGAATCAGTCGGATGGTTAAAGGGAGAAGAAGGAGGATTACCCTTCCCTTTTGGAACAACATTTGGTAGCGATGAAATTCATTCATCAATACTATTCTGACTTTGTTCCACCTGATCAGCAAGCTGCATCTGCTAGGCAGAAACCGCTGTCTTTTATAGACTAAGATACCGTGCAAAGGAAAGATGATGTTCTTTCCTTCCCGGGACTATCTTGGCAAGTGTCGGAGGCCTTCGGCCACATTAACGACGCCATTTTCAACCTAGCAAGTTCGAATAAGAAGGCAGTTTCTTATCGGCATCTTCAATCAGCATGTTATTATAAAATGGTTGGAGAAGATGTTCAGAGAGCTACTCTGCGTCTGGATGAGCAGGCTGGAGATTTGGTTATATCCTTACCTACATCATTCAATTTACGCTCGGATCTGATGGAATTTTCTATTTCATCTAATAGAGCGATTCTGGAAGGAATTGAGGATGTTAGTTCCTCACTAAGAGTTCTTTCCAGGGCAGTCATATATGCCACGTGTCACTCCTCCCTTTCAGTGGCAATTGGGAGTTGGTTAGACGTGATGCAGCCCTTACATCATCATCAGTTGTCGATGACAGGGTGAAAAGCTCTCTCTGAGTCGCTCTGGTCTCCGGACACATACTGTTTGATGAATCGCTTTCTTTAGTCTATGATCAGGCTACCAAAAGCTTGCCTCGCACTGACATTGAGATCAGCGTCTCCACAACATGCATCAGCTGGCCGGAGTAGGCGAGGTCGTTCCAGTTCACAATCATAGAAGGGAGCTCCTTGCAAGGGTCTAGGAAACCCTCTTACAGTTACTCTGCAGGTCGTCAGTATAGTGACTCAGAAAAGGGGCGCAAGTCTTATAAAGAATATAAGTCAGATGCCCCTAGATCGACGGGACGAGGTCCTTTGTGCGAAGGAAGAAGTTTCGCCTACCGCAAGCCTCACAAGTTGTACAGATGATGGTCTAGACTTCTTTTGCTTTCCACTCAGTGGAAGGTTATCAACCTCGCAAAAAAGTGGATGAAAATTACGGAAGATCAGTGGATGAGAATGTAGTCTTGGCAGGCCTGCGGCTATCAGTCCAAGCAAAGCTCCACTTACAAGAAGTACGTGTTGGACAAATCTTACGGCAAATTCTTCCAAGAGAGCCTCTCCTTGCGGAGGTGCAGGCTTTCCTATTGAAGAAAGCAATAGAGGTCATCGAAAATATTCTCCAGGGTTTTTCAAGTCACCTGTTTCTCGGCCAGAAGCCAGACGGATAGTGCATGTATAAGCCGAAACAGCTGTCTTGTTTAGAATAGAGCCGTTAGAGGGAATAAGTATGTCTTTTCCCTTCGGTGTTGTATTCCTTGGCGTCAAGACATTTAATGCCATTGTGGATGCCATAGTAGCCTTATGTACTGTTACGGCGGTCTTTTCTTATAATTAGCGGCTAGTGTTGTAAGACTCCATTTGGTGAGCTTTCAAAGGCCGCAAGTGACACAGATATGTCTTCATGTAGACGAAAACTCTTAACTGCGTAGCTACCTTGAGACTACCGTCTCTTTGGGAATTACGGCTGTTAGAATAGCGGCTCGTCACTCCCTACCTTGCGCGACGATAGTTGTAAGTCTCCGTTTAGTGAGCTTTTAAGGTCGCTAGTTACACTGAGATATCTGTCTTCATAGAGAGGAAGACTTCTAAGCTACGTTAGCTAGGCTCTGACCGCTATCTTGGGAATAAAACCGATAAAGGTAGAGTGCTTTTCGGTTTGTTTTCTTAAGTGTCATAGACTTGAGTCATATTGTTTACACCATAGTAGCCTAGCTAGAATCATGAGCGAAGTTTTTTCAGTAATTATGCAGTGTCATAACTGAATTTATTATCTCTTGGGACTACTGTCTCTTTGGGAATTTAGGGCTGTTAAAATAGCAGCTCTTCATTCCCTACCTTGCGCGACGATAGTTGTAAGTCTCCGTTCAGTGAGCTTTCAAGGTAGCAACTTACACTGATATATCTGTCTTCACGGAGATGAAGACTTATAAGCTACGGCTGGCATTGTAAGTCTCCTTAGTGAGCTTCTAAGGCCGCAGTTATCAGCCTTTTTATTGTCTTCACCCTTAGCTGCTTCAGCTAGGCTGAGTTTGTTGTCCTATCGGACATGATACTGTATGTTGGTGGTGGTTATTCTCTTCCTACCGGTATGGTTTGGTGTTAGTAAAATGAGGAGATAAGCTCTATTGATGACGCCATATTTATCTAGTGTGAGTAATGAGCATTTCTTCAAATGCCTATACTTAACTCCTTCACAGGAACATATTTCCTGATATCAGATCGAATGTAAGGAGTTCATCTGGATTTTTATGATCGGGTGTCGGAACATTGTTTTCGTCTCCCTTTTCATTTCTATCCAATCTGTTACTGTGGATTATATTTCCACCTTAGAGACTGGATATTATGTCAATATTGTGTATTATTGTTCATCACGTCCCTCTCCGTCCTTAGTGGCATTATGGAGTTGGTCAGATGTGAGGGAGCCCTACGGTTCCTATACTATTTGATAACTCACACAAGAGCGATTCAAGTAATGTGGGTGGGGGGGGGGGGGGGGGGGGGGGGGTTCGATAGGAATTATTCGTTGAACCCCTTAGTTGCCTTAGAAGCGTGTTTGCTCTTCAGATACTTTCCATTGGCATTCAGTTGGACAAGTGTATAGTTGTACACTTTATATCACTGGTTTTCGACCTATCTATTCCGACTCCGGTATGCTTTAGAAGTGTGCGCTGTTAATTTCCGGGATCGCCACGATAGCCTTAGCTTCTGAAGTGGCATTAAGCACCAATAATTAATAACTGGGTGCCTGTTGAGTGAATATATATTGATTATTTGGAAGCGCTTTTCACTGATTCCAGAGTGCTTCCCTCTTTGTTTTGAAGAATCATTCTTCAAAAAAAAGGGGGTGGGTGATTTTTCTTCATCTCTTCCAGCTTGATAAGGGTGTAACTATGGGTGAAGCTGTTTTGTCTGTAGATTATTACTGATCCTAGATACAGCTTGTTTATTATTTATATATGGTGTGTGTCTCTCACTCTCGAATATGCCATACTAATTTTAGGGGCTTAGTCCAGACTAGCCTTAAAATTGGGAGCTTGTTACACCCAGTTAGCATGATCATTCATGCTAAGATTACGGAATCACCTGGATATGGCTCCTTATTTATGATATGTCTTCTCTATTATTGTATAGAGAGACATACATGTAATTCCATTTAAATATAATCTCCATTTCACTTTGGAATGCAGGCTTAGGAGCTATATTTGGTCTGCTTATTCTTAAGTCCTAGGCCCTTCGCCTTTTTATGATTCAGTTAAGTCTGGGCCATTGGTTATTAGTATAAAAATATGATAAATTTAAAGTAATTTGTATATTTTTTATGCTTACCAATGGCCCAGACGGGGATTGCCCTGCCATGAGAGGGCACAAATTTTGGGGATTGGGGGGGGGGTCAAATTTTGTGTTTGGCCCTTGATAATATGGAGTTTGCACCAGCTAAGTCTGGGCCATTGGTAAGTATAAAAAACAAATTACTTTAAATTTGTCATTTTTCTGAACAGCTGCATTAATTAGTATTGCATTCAAGCGTGGCATTTACTGTGAAAATAGTTGACAAAATTACTTCTCACACATCGTGGTTTAAAGGTTTATCTGTTTATCAAATGCAATTTCCTTTGCAAAACTGGAACTTATCACTTGTTCCACATTTATAATGACAAATATATTTATTTCTACAGGTAATTTTGAAAGCTTTAACTCCAAAGCCAGCGTCAGAATCACAGGTGGAGTTGGATGGAAATTTAGGGTTACAGTGACCTATATGAGCGACTTTCACTCGATTAAATTTTATGGTCGGCATAATATTTTAGGTTGTGTAGGGTTACCCTAAACACAGGTATTGGAAGGGGGGGGGGGGGGTAATTTTGCAACAGACTCCAGGCAAAAATCATTTTTCTCAAACTTGAAACTCTTGAGATAATTTATGCAAATACCTTGTGCTCAGGAAATCAGAGTACCGGTGCAGGCTAAATATTACACAGTTGCGTTGCCCTGGAAAGGGAGTCCCTGTGACACTGACTGGCACCAAATACATCTTATATGCAAATGCAATGTATTGAAAACTGAAACCGAAAACCCGACTTTGAATGAAACCGAAACTGACATGAAATTTGAAAACCGCCCATCTCTAAGGTCCACACTCATGAGAGCTCGTGAAAAATGAAACTTTCAGGTCCACACTCATGAGATAATTCCCAATAATCACTAAAACAGTGTAGATATCCTCTATGTATTGTGTTTGAGTGGATGACTTGTGCACCATGCACTTTGGCAATCTGGTTTGATTTGTTTTTTTCATTTTTGGCATTCATAGTCTCCCCTAAAGCTTGTTTCTATGGGACTCTTCATGACATGTTTTCAATACTAAATTTGAGAGTTTGGTCAATTGTTCTGGTATGGAAGTAAGAAAAATAAAAATTATACAAGAAAAATGTTTATTTTTTGACTTAACTTGTGCTGCTGTAAATTTTGTTTTTCAGATTTAGTCCAGATGGGAAATTTTTAGCTGTTGGGACAGAAGATTGTTATGTGGATTTCTATGATATTACTCAGGGATCAACTCTTCAGAGGACTGGCTTTTGTAAAGGAATCCCGAGTTTTGTTATTCAAATGGACTTCTCAGAAGACAGTCATTATATAAGAGTAGGTTATGAATTTTCAAAACATTTTTATTGTACCTAAATATAACTCCTTGTTTTTAAACTTTGGGTAAATATGACAGACTTTGAATGAAGAAAGTTGACTTTGGTTGTTTATAGTCTATTATATCATATGAAATAAATGTTACAGGAGTATCTGGCTTTCTAAAGAATAGAAGAACCCAGAAACCTGGAGCATTTTTGATGAGTAATGAATTTATTTATTATTAAATATTTATTGGTGTTTAAGGTCATATACTTATGCACAATGGCTAATCATGACCGTGACAGTTTTACGGGTGGAGGAAGCCAGAGTACCCGGAGAGAACCACCAAGCAACGACGCGCAGCTGCCAGCCCCCCAACATAGTAACTCTGCACTGCAGCACATATATATAGTAGTCAAATATGTATATAATTGGACACAGAACAGGAGCTCATGCTTTCATTGGCTTGTTTGCTTTATAGTGATGACAGAAAAAACATGATGTATTTTTAGGTCACTTGACTTCAAGTCAGTGTGAGATATTCCCTGGGAAGTACAGCAGTGCTTGATTACTGTGCAACACAAATTTGCACATGCTCGGCGACCAAAAACAGAAAATAATTTCAGATGCTTATATTTCTAAGCTGCAAGGTAAAGGTCCTTGTCTTCTTTTGAGTATGCGAGTATGATCAGACTTTATGAGTAGTGGAATCAAACAGGCTGAAAAACACACGGTGATTTTTTTCATGGATATTCTTGTGCTGGCTGAACAAATGTACAGAAATCTCCCACTCTATTCACTTATTCCCTCTTGCCCACCCTCCATTCCCTGTAGACAGCTTTACCCACAGGGTTCCCGCTGGGCCTTGAAAACCTGGAAAAGCCTGGAATTCGTCAAAAGGTCATTCAAGGCCTTGAAAGCCTTGAATTTCCAATGGGAGCCTTGAAAAGCCTGGAAAATCTGAGAATTTTGTGATGCGTAATTTAATCCGAACATATTTTACTGCATTTACAGCAAATGTAACTGTGTGGTTTATTAATCCAGTCATATTTTGGAGTATTTACGGCAGTGCCAATGCGTGCATTATTGATAGAACTTTGCAGTGATGTGACACTGAAATCCTTTGAATCAAGCATTGTGAATGGTTGCTATTGATGTGGGCGAGCACAATGGTGTATATTTAAGCCAATGGGAAGATTTATTGTAAATTCTACCTGTTCGAATGCTGAGCACACGTGCGTGGATAATTTATTCATATTGAAAATATTACAAATGGATGATTGTTCAGTTGAACTATTTGAGTATTTCCGAAGCATGTATGTCTGATGAATTTGCCACAACGTCATCTTAAAGTCCTGGCACGGGCATTTGCCATCAGGGTGGATTCCGAGTTTGGATTTCCAAATGAAAGTGTTATTGTCTTATTCATCTCAAATGTTAGCATGTGCGATTTTAAGGATGATTCGCCCATGTATGAAACATTAAAAACTTTTCGACACTTACTGCATTCAGCTGAATACCGTTCAACTGGAACGGGCAGTAACCAGTTATAGTATGCAGTTGATTTATTCCAAGCTTGTTGAAAGGTACACTTCCCCACAACGGAATTACATTTTGCTTTTCGAATGACATTTCCGGAGACATCGTAGGTTACGAAATGTGTCATTTACATGTAACATGTAGTTTACTCATTGGGAGAAAGGATGACATCAATTCATTTGCATTCAGTAAGTAGCGGTACATGTACAGAGACATAGCTATTGTGCCACCTGGTAATTACACTGCAGTTGTAGGATAAACACAAGAAAATGTCTTTCTCAGGCTCACTAATTCTAATCAGTGATATCATTGCTTGGATAGCTTTCAGAAAGAGTTTTCCAAGAAATGATGTCAAGTGTTAGAATTACCAACAAAGGGAAATATAAGAGAAAGTTTCTAGTCGTTATCTGATAATTTAGGGTACTTTGCCAGCCTCGGCCTTGAAAAGCCTTGAGTTTCATAAATGGGGGCCTTGAAAATCCACGAAAATTGTCGAGAAATGGCCTGGAATGGCCTTGAATTTCAAAGATTTTAACCTGGGGGAACCCTGACCCAGCTGCACATATTGGTCTCAGTTAAGTCTCCAGTTGGATTTTTGTTAAGATTCTCTTATGTGTAATGTGAGAGAATTGGCCTGGAGCCCTTCTTACATTGTGTCTTTTAACCAGGTCTAAGGAGTTACCAACATCCCCCAAATTTTGTTTTTGCTTTTATGTAAAGGTAGCATGAAGTGTTATCCCTCTCCATATCCATCCATATATCAGTCCATCTATCTATCCATCCAACCAATCATATGTATGTTTTTCTGCACTCATGATTTTTGCACAATAACTTTATATAGTTTCTCTTGGCATAATATTTTCTGCTTTCAGAACTTAAGACCATAGCATGCTGATCAAGTTCAATTTTCAAAATTTCTGTGCATTTAGTTTCAAAGTTTTTGCCCTTGATAGTACAAAAGTTGGCTGTTTTGACATTATAACATTAGAAGTCCCTGTGATGGAATGATTTGAAATTTGTCAATTTTTCATATTATAATTACAAAATGATGCTAAATTTAATTTTTGCATTTCCATGAATCTAATCCCATAGGTATGGTGGTCCGTGATTGTTCAAACAATTATTTTTGGTCGAGTTGTGTTAATAACTGAGCCATATGGTTTGGCGATGGTCGGTGTGCATCTGGGCAGGTGTCCGGATAGGCATCCAGGCATCCTTACACTGTTAGCGCAATAACTTGAACAAACTTTCTCTGATTTGACTAATATTTGCCATACAGGTCTTTTGCAGTAATATCTCAAGCAAGTTTGAAAACTGGCCCAGCCTGATTTTTCGTTACAGAGTTATGGGCCTTAATTAGTCAATTTTTACAAATTTTGAACTCATTAGCACAATAACTTGAACAAACGTTCTCCGATTTGACTAATATTTGCCATACAGGTCTTTTGCATTAATCTTCAGCAAGTTCGAAAACTGGCCTGCCCCGATTCTTCGTTACAGAGTTATGGGCCTTATTTAGTCAATTTTTACAAATTTTGAGCTCGTTAGCACAATAACTTGAACAAACTTTCTCCAATTTGACTAATATTTGCCATACAGGTCTTTTGCAATAATATCTCATGTAAACTACCGTGGCCTGATTTTTGGTAACAGAGTTATGGGCATTAATTAGTCAATTTTTATGAATTTTGAGCTTATTAGCACTATAACTTGAACAAACATTCTCCAGCTTTTTCGTTTGTACAGTTGGCCATTGATTATGGAAAAACTGTGTTATTTTGAAGTTGTCATACAATAGCTTTTGAGGTTTTTCCATGTGTGTAATTTAGTAGCCTTGGCTCATGGTTGGTAAAAATTTTTATTGTATTGGTGGTTTCCATGCATGGGTGGGCAGGGGCATTTGTGTCTCATGGACACATTCGTTCTAGTCTTGTTCATGCAACCCATGTTTGCAAATTTATTTATTGGGTTTAATAACACATTTTACGACCAAGGTCACCCCGTGTCAGACAGTTTTACAGGTGGAGGAACCTGGAGTACCTGGAGAAAAACACCAAGCAGTGGCGAGCAACTGCCAGACTCCTCTCTGTACTAACTCTACACAAGCAGGTTTGGCGTTAGTTGAAGACAGGTGCACTATCGATGTGCACTATGCTTTACTACACTGCGCCACCTTACCTCCCATGTGTTCAATCTGGATTAAGTGCCTTGCCCAAGAATCAATGCAGTTACCCCTGGCAGGGATCAAACTGTGAACCTTTCGCTTTGACGTCCAATGCTGTAACCACTGATCTATCAGGCTCCCTTGTTGGCAAATAAAAATTTTTAATGAAAAAGAGATGTGGTGAATTGCTAACTGTAGCAGGTCACTGAATCCTTATTGTTACTTGCATGTATAATTTTTGTTTTTGGAGACTATGATTGCTTGTTAAAAAGTTGTGAGTGTTTCAATATGTTATATTAAAAAATAGGTATTTCAGCATGTGGAGAATAATATCTACATCACATGAAATAGGGTCAGTATCAGTTGGTCTTCAATGTTTCAAATTAACTTGCCCAACCAAGTACTCAGGTGGGTTTATACTTCGGTACCAGCAGTGTCATGTTGATACAAAAAAGAAAACAGATCATACTGATTTTGATTCACTTTTGTGTTACCTTAACCTTGAACTCTCTGCTGGTTGAGAATCTAGAAAACAGTTCTAATAATCAATCACAAGTTTAACATGAACGAAAGGAGGATCTATGACCTTCATGTAAACAAAATGATCATTCGCACAGTCAGCTGAGGCCTGACAACAGCAGCTATAAAAAGATACTTGTGGGATAAGCAGAAGAATTCTGGACATTTTCAAATTGGCCTTTTTCCAAATAATCACAGAGGTTATTTATCCACTAGAGATGATGGCATGGCATTTTACAAATGAAGGTACATCTAAATTGTTAAGCCTGTTTTTTTTTTATCATTTTACAGGTGAGTTCTGGTACATATGAGCAACAAATATTCCAAGTGCCTAGTGGACAACTAATTAACGACACAAAGATCACTGAAAACATTACATGGATGACTTGGACAAGGTATGAATAACAAAATGCCTATAATATTTTCATCAGCATATTTTGTACTGAAGTGAAGGGATTTCATACTTTTGCAGTTTATTTGCTCACCTGACTGAAAGTCAGGGTGAGCTATTCTGATCACTTTTTTCCATCGTGAAGGTGGTGTTTGGGTCTTTTTCTCCCAAACCACTGGCCACATTTCAATGAAATTTCACATGAGTAGTGGTTATATAGAGACATTTGGGTTTTTATGTGTACCCATACTATGTATGGTACACATAATGCCGGCATCCGAGGTAGGCTATCCGTCGTTCGTCCATCCTTTGTCCGTCTGTCTGTCCGTCCGTCCGTCTCTCTGTCCATCTGGCATCCGTATCCATTTCTTTGGCATTCGATAACTTGAAAAATATTGCTTGGATTGTCAAGTTACTTTATATTTGTGTTCAGGTTACTGATGTGCCGAGCTGTATAGTTTTTGGTGTAAATCTGATAATTTGTTCCTGAGATATTGACTCTTTATCCTTCAAATTGAGAATTCCTCCAATCCCTTTGGCATGAGATAACTCAAAAAATATGAATCCAATTGTCATGTTACTTTATATATATCTTCAGGTTACTGATGTTCCAAGCTGTATAGTTTTTGGTGTAAATCTGTTATTTTGATCTCGAGATATTAACCCTTTCTCCTTCAAATTGAAAATTCCTCCAATCCCTTTGGCATTCAATAACTTGAAAAATATTGCTTGGATTATCAAGTTACTTTATATTTGTGTCCAGATTACTGATGTGCCGAGCTGTATAGTTTTTGGTGTAAATCTGATAATTTGATCCTGAGATATTAACCCTTTATCCTTCAAATTGAAAATTCCTCCAATCCCTTTGGCATTCGATAACTTGAAAAATGTTGCTTGGATTGTCAAGTTACTTTATATTTGTGTTCAGGTTACTGATGTGCCGAGGAGTATAATTTTTGGTGTAAATCTGATAATTTAATCCTGAGATATTATCCCTTTATCCTTCAAATTGAAAATTCCTCCAATCCCTTTGGCATTCGATAACTTGAAAAATATTGCTTGGATTGTCAAGTTACTTTATATTTGTGTTAAGGTTACTTACATGCCGAGTTGAGTAGTTCTTGGTGTAAATCTGTTATTTTGATCCTGAGATATTAACCCTTTATCCTTCAAATTGAAAATTCCTCCAATCCCTTTGGCATGAGATAACTCACAAAATATCAATCCGATTGTCATGTTACTTCATATATGTGTTCAGGATACTGATGTGCCAAGCTGTATAGTTTTTGGTATAAATCTGATTATTCAATACTGAGATATTAACCCTTTACCCTTCAAATTGAAATTCCTCCAATCCCTTTGGCATGAGATAACTCAAAAAATATCAATCCGATTGTCATGTTACTTCATATATGTATTCAGGTTGCTGATGTGCCGAGCTGTATAGTTTTTGGTGTGAATCTGTTATTTTGATCCGGAGATATTAACCCTTTATCCTTCAAATTGAAAATTCCTCCAATCCCTTTGGCATTCGATAACTTGAAAAATATTGCTTGGATTGTCAAGTTACTTTATATTTGTGTTCAGGTTACTGATGTGCCGAGCTGTATAGTTTTTGGTGTGAATCTGTTATTTTGATCCTGAGATATAAATCCTTTATCTTTCAAATTGAAACTTCCTCCAATCCCTTTGACATGAGATAACTCAAAAAATATCAATCCGATTGTCATGTTGCTTCATATATGTGTTCAGGATACTGATGTGCCAAGCTGTATAGTTTTTGGTATAAATCTGATTATTCAATACTGAGATATTAACCCTTTACCCTTCAAATTGAAATTCCTCCAATTCCTTTGGCATGAGATAACTCAAAAAATATCAATTCAATTGTCATGTTACTTCATATATGTGTTCAGGTTACTGATGTGCCGAGCTGTATAGTTTTTGGTGTGAATCTGATAATTTGATCCTGTGATATTAACCCTTTATCCTTCAAATTGAGAACTCCTCCAATCCATTTTTTCGGCATGCGATAACTGATATTAATCCGATTATCAGGTTACTTTATATATGTATTCAGGTTACTGATGCGCTGTGCTGTATAGTTTTTTATGTAAATCTAATAATTATACCCCCTCTTCCGAAGAAAATGGGGGTATACTGGATTACATGCATCCGTCCGTCCATCCGTCTCTCCATCCGTCCGTCTGTGCGTCCGTGCGTGAGTCCGTCCGAGAGTATTCATAACTTAAGTAAATTATTATTTTTTATTATATTTGTTGGTCATAGGTATGCCCACACTAGTTATTTTTTTATTATTACTTGTTCACTTAGAAATTGTGTCCGTCCAAGTCAAATTTTTTCTGTTCAGCCTGTATCTCGGGTATCGAATGTTCTATTGCAATGAAATTTTCCATGAACACTGCTTATGGTATAGGCTTTAAAAAAAGTATTCAACGATATTTCTCACATTCTCCTTTTTATAGTTATCCCCCTTTTTTGACTTAGAAATTGTAGGAAATAGACATTATTTGTCTGTTTAGTCTGTATCTCAGGTATGGGTTATCGGATTTCAGTGAAATATGGCATGCAGTTTGCCTATGACAAAGGCTTCTGCCTCATTGCATAAAACTTCCAAACACCAAACAATTTACCATACCTTTTGACTTAGAAATTGTTGGAAATTGTTAAAAACATTCGAAGAAAATGGGGGGGGGGGGGGGGGTTGTATACTGGATTGTGTCCATCCATCTGTGCATGCGTCCATCAGTCCATACGAGAATATTCATAAATAATATTTGTTGGTCATAGGTATTCCCACACTAGGCGGCACACCACGTGGGGGGTATGCACCGGACGAAAGTCCAGCTCTTGTTTGATCCGGAGATATTATCCATCAAATTAGGCACTCCTCCAATCAATTTCTATATGTACCCATACCATGTATGGTGTACATAATGTCGGCATCCTTGGTGTCCCTCCATCATACAGCTTTCTACTAGTTGCACAAATGGGTACACATCTGACGATTTCATCGGCCTATTTTTCTTCAAATTGGGTTTCTGCTCATATTGAGGAGAGGGTTGGGCCAAAATGCCCCAATTTTTAAAAAAATCTTCTCATGAACCAGCTGTAGCAGAGACGTGATATTTGGTATACAGCTTCCTTTTGAGGTGTAAACTCAAGTTTGTTCAAGAGAAGTTCGAGGGACAATATTTGTCGTCGTTATGAGAGGGGCAAGAATTTTTGCCCTGCCCCAAAATTTCTATTTTCTAACCTGAGAAGCCGATTTGAACCAAATTTGATATGAAGTATTAATGGGTCATAAGTACTTGATTTATGAAAAATGATTTTTCAAAATGCCCCGTGGGAACCACAGGAGCTAAAAGTAGAAAAAATTTCAAACGCCCATATCTCCAAAACCACACGGCACAGAGAATTCTTATTTGGTGTGAAGCTTCCTTAGGACCAACAGAATGGAATGGTAAAAAAAATTGCTACAGGTTTCATCATAGGATTCTTTTTCGGGACTTTGAAAAAATGCTGAGTCCACATTTTTTAGCATTACGGGTAATGGGGAAAATATTTAAGACTCTTCTTCTTCCAAACCACTGCTCCAAAAGCTTTCAAATTTCACATATAACATCTTTGGAAGATTGTTTCACATGTTTGTTGAAATCAAATCCCTGGGTCCATATTTGGGCTCTCTATGGGAGCCAAAATGTTTAAATTAGTGCAGTATGAGGAATATTCTTTAAAAATCTTCTTCTTTAGATCCACCAATCAGAATCTTTTGATATTTGGTATGCAGTATCCTTGGGAGTGAGTTTCAAGTTTGTTCAAGCCAAGTCTCTTGGTTCATATTTGGGCTCCCTGTGGGAACCCGAATTATAATTTAGTTCAGTATGCGGAACATTCTTTAAAAATCTTCTTCACATCCACCAGACAGTATCTGTTGATATTTGGTATACAGTATCCTCAGGGAGGTGAGATTATAATTAAAGCCAATGCCCTGGGTTCATATTTGGGCTCCCTGTTGGAGCACAAATTATAGCTTAGTTCAGTATGAGGAATATTCTTTAAAAATATTTTTCTTTAGATCCAGTAGTCAGAATCTTTTGATATATGGTATACAGCAACCTTGGGGAGGTGAGATTGAAGTTTGTTCAAACCAAGTCTCTGAGTTGATACTTCAGCTCCCTGTGGGAGCCCAAATTATTACTTAATATGAGAAATATTTTTTGAAAATCTTTTTTTTTCAGATCCACTGGTCAGAATGTTTTGATATTTGGTATATGGTTTTCTTAATGGGGCAGATGCAAGTTTGTTCAAATCAGGCCCCTCAGTTGATAGTTGTCAGTTTAGGTGAGCACTCTCAGGCCCCTTGGAGCCTCTTGTTTCTTTTGAGTCCAGTTTATAATTGATTGAAAATCTATATGATATGAAGGCAATATTTTTATACTGTACCAATGACCTAGACTTAGCTGGTGCTAACTCTAAAATATTTTGGGCCAAACACAAATTTTGCCCTCCCAATCCCCCAAATTTGCATCAAAAACCGAAAAATAGATGTCCTGTATGGTCCTCCATACTTTTACTCCTCAGCGCATGCGCAGTGTCAAGGAGGTCTCGAAATTAGTGCCAAATGTCATTCTTTGTTTGGCCCTCAAAACAGTTACATCTCACTGTTATTTGTGCTTGTAAATCTCAGTTTAAATGATGCCAGACACATAATTATGAGAGAAATGGTGGATATAAGGTGGAAATAGATGGAGGAGAGGAAGAAACAGTGGAAGGAAATGTTCAGGGCTGTAACTTATAATTTTTTTACGAAATTATTTCATGTTACCTATTTTTGAGGCATGACATTGTTGTCATTCTTGCTATGAATGTTCCATTGTTTGATAAGTGTTTCCTCTCTCCCTTTCCTTTATTCCCCACTAGCTATTCTCCCATGCTTTTGGCTTATTTTTTTGTAATGTTTATTACTAAAATTTCTTGGGAGTTTTGGCTTGGAAACACAATTATTTTCTGTTTTTTCCCCATGTTTACGTCCTCACCCTTGGGTGTTTAGACGTTTTGGTCTGCATGTACCATCTGATGTTCTACAGTTTCTTCTCTGGAAGCCTCTGTTTTGCATCAGATAGTGTTTAAATTGGTAACTGATTTTAACTGTTTACCAGTGCCTGGAGTCATGTTTCCGGTTTGTTTACACTTTTTGTTTAGGTTGACAACGGTTACTTCTGATTGTGATTACTTGTCTTCTGCTTAGTTCAGTTCATAGCAAGATACATTAATATTGTTCGTAAGTGTTACATAAATTTTTTGAAATGATTTAAAATTTTTGTCCACACTTAGGCTTTTTTTGGGATCCATTTGGGCTCATTGTTCCCATTGGGAACTTGGGCTCTTCTGAAAAAATTTTTTCTTTTTGAATTATTTTTTTGTAATGTTATAATGGATTATTTTATTTTGTATCCTTGTTTCAAGGTTTAGTGCGAGTTCTATGACTGTTTACTTTTTTCACAATGAAGATTATTGTTCAAATTGTAATGGGAGGAAATCTTCTTCTGATTCTCATGATCAGTGTATGTCAGTGTACTTGCACTAACCCTTGTTCAGTATGTATCAATTGGGATGACAAACGTGGGAGACGTGTGTCGTGGTATGTTGTTAGTGGGGAGAGGACCATGCCGGTCCTCTCTCCGCAGGGTCACTCGAGTTTTTCACTCTCTTTTCTCAGAGGAACAAGAACAGGGTGATGTTTCCGTGATGTCGTCCAGAAGTGTGCTTCCGTCGTCACAATCAAGTGAAGAGTTAGCGGCAAAGTGCTCATGCAGATACGTCAATTGCCTGGAGTTCGCTAGTTCGATCAATGGCTTTGGCGTCCGCTAGCTCGCCCGGTGTCGCGACCATTCCCCGAATGGTTCAGCTCCCGGTTTCATCTGTTGCAGTCCAGGAAGGAGATTTGGGTGTTGTGAGCACTATAAAATACAACGTGCACACCCAGTGACGATGGATCAGAGGATGGTACGGAGGAAGCCTGTTAGTCCGGTTCCTAGCTCGTCCAGGTTCATCCGGACCACGAGCGAGAGAGGCCCCCTCTCTCTTACATCAACATCTGTGCCGCGATGTTGTTATATGTTCGTTTGTTAGTCGGAGCATACGTCCACTCCTTCTGCTCGTTACGCTCCGTCGCATAGACAGTCGGACGTGGCTGTTCTATTGGCTTCCTCATCCTAACGTCACACCTTGGCTTTGTGACCACAGATTTCCAGGGGACGTTCGCATATTATATAAATGCAGGATTGAACATCCCTGGAGCTCCTGCTTCGCCGACCAGAGAATACACGTCGTCCAGGTCATTCCATCTGCTAGCCAAGGACACAAGGCCTTTCCAGTTGGGATGTTCGCATATTATATAAATGCAGGAATGAACGTCCCTGGAGCTTCCAGCGGCTATTCACGCATGACCGTGGCTCCGCAGGCCTCATTGAGGAGCATAGCAGGGTGATGTTACCGTGGTGTCTTAGAAAGTGTGCTTCCGCCATCATAGTCAAATGAAGACTTAGCGGCAAGTGCTCATGCAGATACGTCAATTGTCTGGAGTTCCCTAGTAGGATTGATGGCTTTGGCGTCCGCTAGCTCGCCCGGTGAAGCGACCATTCACCGAATGGCTCGGCACCCGGGTTCGTCCGTTGCGGTCCAGAAAGGAGATTTGGGTGATGCGAGCACTGTAAAATACATTGTGCACACCCAGTGACGACGGATACGAGGATGGTACGGAGGAAGCCTATTAGTCCGGTTCCTAGCTCGTCCAGGTCTGTCCGGGCTGTGAGCGAGAGAGGTCCCTCTCTCGTACAACAACATCTGGGTCCAGATGTTGTGGTACATAGCGTTCCTCAGTCGGAGCATTCGTCCAACGCTCGGGACACTCCGTTATATTGACAGTCTGGAGTGACTGCTCTATTGGCTTCCTCATCCTCATGGCAGCACACACCTTGGCTATGTGACCAATGATATTCAACTAATCTCGCCGACTCGGGATTCCACGGCGACCAGGTCACTCCATTCGGTAGCCAAGGATACGAGGCCTTCATACTCTGGCCGTTCGCATTAAGATGTATGCACGCGTCAACGTCCAAGGACCTTCCAGTGGCTAAATCCCGTAAGACCGCAGCTCCACAGGCCTCCATTACGGACGTGCTATCGCACATAGCACAATTATCACAGCAACCGGCAGAAACTCTGTCGGATCAGGAATTATCCGAGGAAGCTGGGTTGGTATGTTCCGCTGAAAGTTCATGCACGGACAACCAAGATTTACAAGTGGTCCGACAGGATGGCTAAAGGGATACGAAGGAGTTGTAATTTTCCCTTTCGGAACAACATAATTGCTGTAGAGTATATCCAGCATTAGCATCTGAAGTTGTTCCTCCGGACCAAAATGCTGCGTTGCCGAATAAGAGACTGATAGCACCACTGGACACAGGATTCTTTAATCGATTTAGGGGCATTCTCCCTGAGCTTTCGACACAGTCCAGTAATGTGTTACGGACATTTGAACTATTGTATGACGCTATATAACTTGCTACCTAATGGGCAGGTCCAGTTTCTTATCGGCAAATACCCTACATCTGCCTTTCATCAATTCATGGAATAATTTGAAACGGCAGGACAGGGCATTCCGAGAGTTCCTCTGCGTCTAGACGACCAGGCCGAAGACCTAGTACTGCCGTCTATGTAAATTCCAACCACAATGTTCTAAATGACAATATCGTCTAACAGGACTAGCTTAGACGCTTTATCGTACGCAGATCACCTTACCAGAGCGTTATCATTACGTCTCGACGGAAAAGAATTCTAGGATGTATCTACCTCCTTAAGAGTTCTTTCGAGGGCCATAGCATTCTCCATGTTTAACTCTGCCCTTTTAGTGGCAACCTGGAGTTGATTAACATGACGCGGCCCTGGCTTCATCCACGCGCGTGGATAGTAAGGTGAAAAACTCTCTCAAGAGTCTCTCCGGTCTCCGGAGAGCTTCTCTTCGACGGCAAGCTTTTCGCAATCTATGATCAGATAACTATATAACTTGCTACCTAACGGGCAGTTCCAGTTTCTTATCGGCAAATGCCCTACATCTGCCTTTCATCAATTCATGGAATAATTTGAAATGGCAGGACAGGGCATTACGAGAGTTTCTCTGCGTCTAGATGACCAGGCTGAAGACCTAGTGCCGTCATCTATGTCAATTCCAACCACGATGTTGGAAATGACAATATCGTCTAACAGGACTAGCTTAGACGCATTATCGTACGCAGATCACCTTACCAGAGCGTTATCATTACGTCTCGATGGAAAAGGATTCTAGGATGTATCTACTTCCTTAAGAGTTCTTTCGAGGGCCATAGCATTCTCCACGTTTAACTCTGCCCTTTTAGTGGCAACCTGGAGTTGGTTAACGTGCCGCGGCCCTGGTTTCATCCATGCGCGTGGATAGTAATGTGAAAAACTCTCTCATAGTCCCCTCGGTCTCCGGAGAGCTTCTCTTCTACGGCAATCTTTTGCAATCTATGATCAGATAACTAAGAAAGCTTCAGACTCTCTGCTATTCAAACCCGTTTCTATAAGTCGGATTCAGCGGAGAAGAATAGGACTGGGACGAATACGGCCAAGGGAAGTTTCTATAGAGGTTCCTCTGCGTCCTCTAGGTCTTACTCTAGAGACCGTCAGGATAGCGACTCAGGGGCCGTAATTCTGGCCGAGTCAACCGGTCAGATGCCCCTAGGTCGACGGAGCGTGGTGCGGGCCGTGGAGGACATGATTTCTCCTTCCGCAAGCCTCGCAGGACCAGGAGGTGATGGTGTAACCTCTATCGTGTTCCAGTGGGCAGAAGACTGTCGAGTTTTCTCAACCATTTGGGAGTCGATTACGGACGTCCCTTCGGTTCGAGGGGTGATTTCGGAAGGACTAAACTGTCCTTCGAACGAAAACCTCCTCTAGACTCGAAGTCCAAGATGGACTCAGCTTCTGTCAATTACGCAGAGAAGAGGCTTGCTTCCATCAGAAGTCCAGTCTCTTCTGGAGAAGTTAGCGATAGAGATTGTAGAAATCCAAGAATCCCCAGGTTCTACAACCATCTGTTTCTGGTTCCGAACCAGACGACTCGTTCCATCCACTCATAAATCTGAGCTGGATTAACAAGCTGATCGTGGCTCCAAGTTTCTTATATGGAGACCATCCGATCATTCAGAGCAAGTTTTCGGGTGAACGACTATGCTACATGCATAGATCTCAAGATGCGTACTTTCACGTCATGGTACATCAGGCATTCAGAAAGTATCTTCGCTTCGCCGTCATAGGAGTCGTGTATCAGCTCCGAGCAATGTGCTTCGGTCTGAATCTAGCGCCCTGGGTTTTCACTCGAATAATGAACTCAGTAATGACTCATTTCTGAGCTCATTCGTCTGCGGTAACGTCGGCCTACCTGGACAACATTCTTCAGAGGTACGGCGATGAGTTAATGCTTCAGGACGATGTGCAGAATCTGCTTCTATTGCTCCGTCGTCTCGGTTTCATAAGTAAACGAGAGGTCGGACCTGGTGTTGTCCAGGTCATTCACCCACCGGGGGATGAGCTTCGAGACGCATAACAATCTCATTCGTCTGCCGTTAAGCAGAGCGAAATTAATCAGTTGTTACGCTCACTATTGTCTTCAGACAAAGTTACAGCGAGAGATTTCATAAGAATGATAGGTTATGCAGAGCTGCCGCAGATTTTATTCCGATGGGGCAGCTATGCACTCGTCCTCTCCAACTTTTGGACCCAGAATTGGAGGGTGAAGATTCATTCGCTCGATACGGACATCCTCTTGTCAAGTCAAGTGATCAAGAGATTCAGACTTGGGCAGTTATTCAGTGGGTAATTCCACTGCAATTGCTGGATCCGAGTTTTTCAGTTTTGACGGATGCCAGTCAAACAGGTTGGGACGCAACATTGAGCCCACGGATTTGAAGTGCCAGGGCCTTTGGGATCCGCAGTTCCTAATCAAGCACATAAACATCAACAATGATGTCAATTTGGCTTGCGATACGTCATTTAATGAACGTTATTCCGAAGGCTCACGTGCAATTCTTTCCGCCAATTCAACGATATTAACGTATTTTCGGAACCAGGGAGGCTCTCATTCCATTCTGTTATTCAAGTTAACGGAATGAATCCTTCTGTTTGTACTAGAACATCAAGTTCTCCTATCGGTCCGTTATATTCCGGGTCATCTGAACTTATTAGCGGACTCCCTTTCACGGAGGGGCCGCTTGTTGCCATCAGTATGGACTTACAACAACAAGTATTTAATCAAGATTTGCTACCAATGAGAGCAGTCAGTGATGGATTTATTTACGACGCATCTCAACAATCAGTTGCAGACATATGTGTCACCATGTTCCGATCCTCGAGCGTTTGCAGTAGACGCTCTATCGATCTAGGGAGACTGAATGATAGGATATGCGTATCCTCCAGCGCCGTTGATTCAGCAGACATTGCTCAAGTTAAATTATCTCAATGCAAATTCCATTGGTAGCATCTCTGTCTCCACAAAGACCATGGATTAATCTTCTCAGGAGTCTGTTGTGGGATATGCTGTGGAAGCTTCCTCCACATTTCGGTCCATTCTATGGCTAGATGGATTCACTTAACTATCCGTACTGCTTATGATAAATATCTTCAACTCAGCAGTATGTGCTTTAGATTTCAGCTCTTGAAATAAGAGTTCTTTCTACATCGTGGGCTTAAGCTAATAGCGATACTATTACAGATATAATGAGGGCTGCATATTTGTCTTAGCCCCCCTCTTTCACGAATTTGTATCTTAGAAATATTGATCCCATTTCTGGAGATCTGCATTGTTTAGGTCCATTATCTGTTGCTCAGAATGTCGTCCACTAAACAGTTGCAACTATACTTATGTAGGCTTTCGGTTCCGGCAGTGACTCTGTCCTGCTGCCCTCTTCGCTCTGGGGTATTTGACCCAGGGGAAGTAGGGGGTGAGGTTGGGGATCTAGGTGTTCCCTTAGGTCACCTGCTTTATAGTACCAGGATGGTTTTAAAGTGTAAAGCTAATGTTTACTCATTCATGCAATATTTTTAAAGTTGCTCGGTGTGAAGCATTTGTATATGTCACGAGTTAATCGGGCGTTAATATACAATCCTTGGACACTTTTAAATGAGTATAAAGAGTCACATTTCTCTGGACTTCCTTTATTTATTGGCTTTCCTTTAAAAAATATTAGTATAAAGGGTTATACTGGATGTTAATAGAGATCTTTGATGTTATTATGCTCAATTACAGAATGGTGTTGTGTCTTTCTTTTTTGATACAAATAAGAAAGATACATGTAAAGCCTATCTCTCCTTTTCTCCTTGAGGGGATAATTCTGTTATATGTAATTGAGTCTATTGGATTTTCCTTTATGTCCTAGGCCCTCCAACCTTTTTACTATTCAGCTAAGTCTGGGTCATTGGTACAGTATAAAAATGGTAAAAAAATTTATAGTAATTTATATATTTTTTATACTTACCAATGATCCAGACAGGGATGGCCCTCCCATGATTTGGGAACTCATTCCTCCCTGCTGAGTACATAACGCTTTTCAGGCACTGGTTGTAAGAATGACATTTGGCGCCAATTTCGAGACCTCCTTGACACTGCGCATGCACAGAGGAGTAAAAGTATGGAGGACCATATAGGACATCTATTTTTCGGTTTTTGATGCAAATTTTGGGGATTGGTGGGGGGGGGGGGGGGGGGGAGGGGGGCAAAATTTGTGTTTGGTCCTAAATATTTTAGAGTTAGCACCAGCTAAGTCTGGGTCATTGGTAAGTATAAAAAATATATAAATTACTATAAATTTTTTAACATTTTGAATATTCTGTATGAACACTGCCCAACAGAATTAGGAAGAAAATTATATTCCTTTTTTGACTGCGTCATTTAACATTCTAGTTTTTAAAGACAATGTTTAAATTTGATGAAGTATGAAGGGGTTTTTTTTTTATCCATAACTACAATAAAATCGGTCAGGATTCATGATTGTAGATAAAATTTCCCAGCATTATACAATTTAAAAATTTAATTGTCATAGTTATTAACTCACTGGTCTTCCTTCCAGAAAACACACAGAATTGTATTTATGCAACACTGTCATATTCTTTTTTGATGTCACTCTCCGGTTCAAATCACTGCCCAAAAGTAACATGAATATAAAAGCTTGTTTAACACTTTACCTTTAGTTAAGTTTTGCACTTCTTTATCTCAGAAACTTGCCTTTTGACTCCTGATTGGAATGGGCTTGTCAAGAGAGAATAAGGACTGAAATTTCTAACAACTGTACTGTAAGTTTTGATAATATATGTTCTGGCAGTGTATTGTGATGTGTTATTAGCTCAACTTGACAGCATCAAGTATGAGCAACTGGGATGGGTTGCGAACCATCATCCATCCATGCCTCTGTCCCTCCATAATTCCTTTAGCACACCCTACAAGCCATATCTCTCATCTGACCAGTTTCAAATTTCATATGTATCTTTGGGGTAATGTCTGGATGGGAGCTATTGAATTTTTCTGAATTTTGTTGGAAAACATTGTCATCAGCAGCCATCATGGATTTGGCATATAAGTTGCCAACTATTCCATTAGCAAACCCTACAGGCCACATCTCTCACCCAATCTTTTTTCAAATTTCTTCTGTAGCTTTGGTGTGATATCTAGATAATTTTTTTCATTTTTAGCTTAACTTGACAAAGTCAAGATAAGCTATTGCCATCACGTGTGTGGAAGTCTGTGAGTCTGTTCACATTTTCCTCTAGCACAGTCTACACCCCGTAGTTCTTGTCCGATCATCACAAAATTTCATATGCAGGTTTGAGGTCATGTCTAGATGAGAACGTCCCCTTTTGGTTGCGATCAGTCAACTGTGACGGCTGTGGGGGCCCAAAGCCCGAAAACATTTTGCACAGTCTACAGGTCGTATTCACAGAGGGATGGTAGGATGACTCAAAAAAATGTCTAGATGAGAACGTCCCCTTTTGGTCATGATTGTTCAACCTTGATGGCTGCCTCAGCCCAAAACCCCAAAACCTTTAGCACAGTCTACAGGTCGTATTTATGAAGGGATTTCATTGTAACATGGTAGAATGACTCCATATAATGTCTAAATGAGAACTTCCCCTTTTGGTTGCAATCGGTCAACTGTGGCGGTTACAGGGGCCCGAAGCCCAAAAGCCTTTAGCACAGTCTACACAATGTATTTATGAAGGGATTTCATTGTAACTTGGTAGGATGGCTCCAGATAATGTCTAGATGAGAACATCCCCTTTTGGTCATGATCGTTCAACCATGATGGCTGCCCAAGCCCAAAACCCTAAAACCTTTGGCACAGACTGCAGGTCGTATTTATGAAGGGATTTCATTGTAACTTTGTAGGATGACTCAGCAGAATGTCTAGATGGGTACATCCCCTTTTGGTTGTAATGGGTCGACCTTGATAGCTACACAGGCCCGAAGCCAGTAAGTCTTTAGCTCAGTCTACAGGACGTATTTATGAAGGCATTTCATTGTAACTTGATAGGATGACTCGTTTTGGAATAATTTCACTGCAGCTTGGTAACTTTGGTTGACATACATTAACTGTGAGGGCCACATTAACCCACCCCTCAAACACACAGTCAAGTTAAGCTACAGTGTCATTGACACTTTCATTTTGAATTTCTTTGAAAAACATGGCTGCTAGGATTCATATTTGGGCTTACTGTGGGAGCCTGAATTTTAACTTTGTGTAACCTGAGGAATATAGTTTAAAAGTTAAAAAATTTATAGTAATTTATATATTTTTTATACTTACCAATGACCCAGACATAGCTGGTGCTAACTCTTAAAATATAGGGCCAAACACAAATTTTGCCCCCCAATCCCCAAAATTTGCATCTAAAACTAAAGAAAACATGTCCTGAAAGGCCCTCCACACTTCGCCCCTACTGCGCATGCGCAGTGTCAAGGACGTTCCGAAATTGGCGCCATTTATCATTCTAATAACCAGTGCCTGGTAAGCGCTATGTACTCAGCGGGGAGGCAAGAGTTCCCAACTCCTGGGAGGGCCATCCCCGTCTGGGTCATTGGTAAGTATAAAAAATATATAAATTACTATAAATTTTTTAACATTTTTATACTGTACCAATGACCCAGACATAGCTGAATAGTAAAAAGGCTGGAGGGCCAAGGACATAGATCAAAATGGAATACGCTCAATAAAATAAAATAGAGTCATCCCCTGTAGGGAAAAGAAGTAATAGGCCTTACATGTATCTTTCTTATTTATGATAAATTAGAAAGATACAACACCTTCCAAAATTGAGCTTCATACATCCATGTACTCTATTAATATCCAATATAATCCTTATACTAATAATTTTTGAAGTAAGCCAATAATAAAGTAAGTCTAGAGAATAGAGACTCTTATACTCCTAAAAGTGTCTGAGAATTGCATAATCATGTCCGTTGACATATGCAATATTCAAAAGCTATACTTTAAAAACTAAGACTTGAATGAATTTTATAAACTTAAACTTCTCACTAAACAACCATCCCAATAACAGCTCAGAATTACTAACTCCGGAGGAGGTATCCCCTTGTTTTCATAGTAAAACAGGTGACCCAAGGGAACACCCTCCCCCCCCCCCCTTTTTCTTGCCCTGGGTCAAATAGCCCAGAGCGAAGAGGGCAGCCGAACGGAGACACTGCCGAAACAGACAGCCTACCTAGCTATAGTAGCAACTGTTAAGAGAATGACATTCTGAGCAGTAGATAATAGACCTAACAAAAGAGGCCTCAAGAAATTGACTCGATATTTCTAAGATAAAATTCATGAATGTGGATGGCTGAGCGCAATGAGCGGCCTTCAAAAATCTATAATAGCGACACTATTAAAGTAAGCCCAAGAAGTAGAAGAACTCTTACTTCATGAGCCGAAATCTTAAGCACAACTGCTAAGTCAATGATATACCATAAGCAGTACCGATAGTTAATAGAATCCATTAATAATAAAATGGAGCGTAACGTCCTTCTACTAGACATCAAAGACAGAAGAAGCTTACGCCCTTGTAGTAAACAGATATCTGTTTATAAATACATAAACTGTACCCGGAAAGAGTAAAGGCCTATGCCCATACGAAGACGGAAGGACCTTAAAATAATAGGTTCCGGATAATAGGAGCCTAACTCTTATGCAACAATCCAACCTAAATAGTAACGGAAGTATTGATTCCGAAACTATGAAAGTGAAAATCATCCATCGATAGTGCATGAAACTCACTGACTCTACAGTAAAAGAGAAACGAACAGAATTACTGTCTAAAAGGTCAGAATTTGAAAACTACTGTTTCCAGAGGCTCAAATGATTACTTAGCTAAATAAGAACCGAAGTTAAAATCCGTATAGGAATTTAATCTAAAGATTCTAAGTCTATTTATCAAAAAGTTACTAACTGACTTAGATAAAGAGACAAAAGACTCAATTGTAAACTATCGTAGAGTGCATAGGTATGAGGTAACATAAACCTATAACCTAAATAATAACAGGCTGCAGTAGATCTAGTGAAACAAGTATACTAAAAAATAGCAATGAGTAGTATGGAGGGATCAACAATATGAACATAATGATCCCTACACCACGACGGAAGAGCCTCCACTTTAGTCGCATAGAATAGCGAAGAAGAGGATCTCCTATAGTAAGAAATCGCGTCCAAAGCTCGTCCAGTACAGTGCTTACAATGCAATACGGACCACACAACAGAATACATGAAGGTTGCGACCTTGCTGGTTATGATAAAGATGACACGATTTACCCAGTGAAAAAAGATCCTCACATAGAGGAAGATTTCACGTTAAGACCCACAGTAGACAAGAGAGTAAATTACTCATGATCTCTGTGAAGATAGAGATGCTATCAACAGAAATGTATTGTGGTTGTTTATCTTAGCAATACCTGCTGAAACAACAGCGCCGGAGGATACGCGTATCCTATCATTCCGTCCTATAGATCAATAGAGCGTTAACACTATTAGCTCAGAGATCTGGACAAGCCAACACATACGTCTGCAATTGATTAGCAAGCTGTGTCATAAATAAATCATCATTGGGCGCTCCCATAGATAGCAAATCTGATTGAATACTTGTTTGTTGAGAGTCCATTCTGACAGCAACAAGCGACCCGTAAGAGAACGGGAGTCCGATAAAACAATCAGACGACCCGGAATATGACGGACCAAAACTGAACTTGGTGTACTATAACCAACAGACGGATTCTTTCCATTAAATTGAATAACGGAAACGAAAGAGTGCCCCCCTGGTTCCGGAGATACGCCACTACTGTCGAATTAAAGGACAGGAATTTGGGCATGCGTTTCTGAATAATGTTCATGCAATGACATAAAGCAAGCCTAAAAAACATTATTCCGCGGAAGTTAAACTGATAGCTAAAAGACTGCGGAACCCAAAGACCCTGGCACTTCGAATCCGTAGGGATCAGTATATATCCCAATCTGTTTGACTGGCAACCGTCATAACAGCCACACTCGGGTCCGGCAACTGCGGCGGCACTCTCTGAGTCAACCACCGAATGTTTGCCCCAGTCTGAATCTCTTGTAACACTAGATAGACAAGAGAATGTATAAATCGAGCAATTCATGGATTGCCGGAAAGTTGCCGTCGAAGAGAAGCTCCTCCGAGAACGAAGCGACTCTGAGAGAGTTCTTAACCTTACTATCCACGCGTGTGGATGTAGCTAGGGCTGCGTCACGTCTAACCAACTCCAATCAGCCACTGAAGGGCAGAGTTATACGTGAACAAACTACTGCCCTCAAAAGAAATTACATTGAGAATAATATCCCGTAAATCTTTTCTTGAAGACGTAATGATAACGCCTCAGTAAGGCGGATTACGTATAATAAAGCGTCTAAGTTAAGTCTACTATACATAATGTCGTTCCCAACATTGAAATTGGAAAAGACATAAACGGCGAAAAAGAATATATGCAGTCTTTAATCACACCGTCTAGATGCATATGAACTCTCGGTATGCCCTGCTCTGCCAAAATAAACTATTTGTAAAAATGATAAAATGGCAGAAATGAGCAACGCGGACAAGAAACTAAACTATCATGCTTAGTAGCAGGCTTGTATATATATATAAATATATAGCGTCGAAAAATAAAACACATGTTGTAATGACAATATTGGACTGCGTCGGTAAGACAGGGACAATGTCCCTGTACCGATCGAAAAATCCGAGTCCAATGACGCTATAAGTCTCTTATCCAAGATCGCAGCAATGAAGTCCGAAAAATAATCACTGGAAGAAATGCCAGAAGATATGAAAGGCATCTTCCGATACTACTAAAGGGAAAACTCGAAATCTTTTGAATCCCTTTCGCCATCCTGTCGGACCCTATAAAGCGTTCGGTCGTCCGTAGCTGATGCAACCGCGGACCGCACCGACCCAGCGCCGTCGGATAATTCCTGATTCGACCGAGAAACTGTCAATTGCTGGGATGCTGCGAAACAACTGTGCTAACTCGGATAGCACGTCCGTCACTGAGGCCTGAGGAGAAGCGGTCTTACGATGCATTGCCGCTGGAAGCTCCGTGATCGTTACCCCGTGCATACTTCCAATATGCGAGCGACCGGAGTGTATAGGCCTCGTGTCCCTTGGCTACCGGATGGCGCGACCTATTCGCCGTGGAATCACTGAATGCCGAAACTGATCGGATACTCGAGGTCACGTAGCCAATGTGCGGTCGTGTGCCCTGCTGTGAGGATGAGGAAGCATTAAAGACAGTCTCTCGGACTGTCAATATAACGGAGCGTCCCGAGCAACGGACATATGCTCCGAATGTAAAATATCTGAACCACAACATGCGGTCCCCTATGTTGTTGGCTTCCTCCGATCTGTCCTCAATCTGCCGTCACTGGGTGAGTACTAAAGTAATTAAAGTGCTCGCATCACCCAAATCTCCTTACTAGACCGCAACGGACGAACCCGGCAGCCGAACCATTCGATGAATGTACGCTACACCGGGTGAGCTAGCGAATGTCACTCCGTAAGCGATAGACATATTCCATGAGCACTTATTGCCGCTAACTCTTCATTAACTATGACGACAGAGGCACACTTTTGAAAGACATCTCCATAACTCTTCGAACAAGAAACCAGAAATGCTTGGATAGCAAGCATAAAATAATAATATATATATAGCGTCGTTCAATAATTCGAAAGTTTGTGTGACGTTATTGGACTATGTCGGAACTGAGGGACGATGTCCCTGAACCGAACCAAAAATTTCTAAGTCCACCGACGCTATCAGTTTCTTATCCGGCATCGCAGCATATGTTGTTCCGAAAGGGAAAGCTTGAAATCCTCCGAATCCCTTTCGGTATCCCGTCGGACCGGATGAAACTTTCGGACGTCCGTACCCGCTTCCGCGGAGCGTCCCGACCCAGCATCGTCGGATAAAATATATGCGACAGATTCAGTTGATGCTGGGATGCTGCGATAAACTGTGCTATTAAGGAAAGCACGTCCGTTCCCGAGGCCTGTGCAGTAGCGGACTTACAATGCATTGCCGCCGGAAGCTCCGTGTACGTTGACTCCCGCACACTTCCTATGCGAACGTCCGGAGTCTGCAGGCCTCGAGTCCCCGGCTACCGACCCAGCGCTGTCGGATAATTCTCGATCCGACACCGTTTCTGTCGGCTGCTGGGATGCTGCGATAAGCTGTGCTATGTGCACAAGAATGTCCGGCGTCGAGACCTGCGGAGGCGCAGTCTATCGCTGCTTCGCCGAGGGCAGCTCCGCATCAGATGGCTCCCGCATACTTTTCCTATGCGAACGTCCGGAGTCCATCGGTCTCGAATCCCTGGCTGCCGGATGGTGTGACCTGGTCGCCGAAGAATCCTTGATCGGCAAAGCTGGTAATATATCGGCGGTCACGCAGCCAAGGTGCGGTCGTGTGCGCTGACGAGAAGAGGAAGCCTTAGCAGTCTCAGAGGACTGCCTATACAACGGAGCGTCCCGAGCGACGGACGTATGCTCCGCTAGCGACACATTTTGTACCACAACATCTGGGGCCAGATGTTGTTGAACGAGAGAGGGGCCTCTCTCGCTTGCCGTCCGGATGGACCGGAACGAGCTATGAACCGGACTAAAAGGCTTCCTCCGTTCTCCCTCCGATCCACCGTCACTGGGTGTGCATTAAGTTCATTTTATAGTGCTCGCATCACCCCAAAATTCCTTCTAGACCGCAACGGACGAACCCGGCTGCCGAACCATTCGGTGAATGGACGCTACACCGGGCGAGCTAGCGGACGTCAAAGGCCGTCGAACCTACTAGGGTCCTCTTAGGCAATTGGCGTATAACATGAGCACTTTTCCGCTAGCCCTTCATTAATAGTGACGACGGAGGCACACTGTTGGAAGACATCACAGATACATCACCCTAATCTTGATCGTCTGAAATAGAAATTGATAAAGTAGAGTGACCCTGCGGGGAAAGGACCGGAGTGTCCAAATCCCCAACAACATACCGTGACATACGCTTCCCATATTGTCATCGAAATCATACGATACAGAACAGGAGTTAATGCGAGTACACTGACCACATATAGAATGATAATAAAGTCAGAGGAAGACTTCCTCTTAAAACAATTGATCAATATCCTTTCAATGTGAAAAGAAAACAAGTCCTGGTACTCGCACTAACCCCTGGCAATCAAAATACATAATAATAATATGATCCATTAATATAGAAAAAATAATTGAAATCAAAATATTTTGAAAAAATATTTTTTCAGAACAGCCCAAGTTTCTGAAAAGTAACGTTGAGCCCCAATGGATCCCAAGCCTAAGTGTGGACAAAAATTTTAAAAATATTTTAAACAATTTATTCAACACTTACGAACAATAATAATGTATCTAGTTATGATTAAAATAACATAAAGATATTATTTTTTAGAAATCCCCCCCTCACACAGAGGGCTGTTGTAAATGTAAACAATGAGTGTAAAAACACTAAAATAAGACTCCAGGCACCCAGGCCCGAAATCAGTTACCAAAAATACACTATCTGATGCAAAACAGAGACTTCCAGGGAAGAAACTGCAGAACATCAGATGGTAGATGCAGATCACAACGCCTAACCACCCGTAGGTGAAGACGTAAACATGGGGAAAGAACAGAATTCATTCTGTTATTCAGCTAAAACTCCCAAGAAATTTTAGTAATAATAATTACAGAAACTATGCCAAAAGCATGGGAGAATAGCAAGGGGGAACTTAAAGGACAGGGAGAGAGGAAAACACTTGTAAAAACAGTGTAACTAAATAATCAGAATGACAACAAAATGGCTGCTGCCTTGAAAATAGGTAACTTAACATAATTTCATTAAAAAATTTTAAGTTACAGCCCTGATAATATTCTGTCACACATTCTTTTCCTCTCCTCCTTCTCTATCCTCCTTAGAATCACCATTTCACTAATATTTATGTGTCTGGCATCATTTAAACTGAGATTTAAAAGCACAAAGATCAGTCAGATATTAACTGATGAAGGGCCAAACTTAGAATGATAAATGGCGCCAATTTCGGAACGTCCTTGACACTGCGCATGCGCAGTAGGGGCGAAGTGTGGAGGGCCTTTCAGGACATGTTTTCTTTAGTTTTAGATGCAAATTTTGGGGATTGGGGGGCAAAATTTGTGTTTGGCCCTATATTTTAAGAGTTAGAACCAGCTATGTCTGGGTCATTGGTACAGTATAAAAATATCATCTTCAGATCCCCCAGACATTATCCTTTTCATCAAACACAACACACAAGCTACAGTGTCATTGACACTTTCATTCAGTTTCTTTTTCAGAGGAACAAGAACATGGTCAAGGTATTGTGACACCCACCAGAAGTGTGCTACCATCGTCCCAGGAGCAGCAAGCGGCTAAAAGCAGAAAACCTCTGCTTCTCAAGCCTCTGTGATGGACTTGCTGTCGCAGATTGCGCAGCTGATCGCAGCATCCCAGCAAGTGCTTGAGCAGACTCCAGAAGTGAGCTGTCTGATGGTGCTGGGTTGGTCCAGTCATCTGTTCATGCAGATGCAATGGACTGGGATTAACAGCTGACTCAGTCGGATGGTGAAAGGGATAAGGAAGAGGATTACCCTTCCCTTTCGGAACAACATATGTTTGCGATGGACTTTATCCATCAATACTATCCTGAGTTTGTTGCACCGAATCAGCAAGCTGCGACAACAAGGGAGAAACCGCTGGCGTCTTTAGACGCAGACTTTAAACGGAGGGAGGAGGAAGTTCTTTCTTTCCTGGTTCAGTCTAGACGGGTGTCACAGGCCTTTGGCCATGTAGACAACGCCATATTTAACCTCTCGAGTGTGAGGAAAAGAGGCAGTTTCTTATACCGTTCCTTGGACCACGTTCATTTAAAATGGTTAGAGAAGATATTCAGAGAGCTCTAGATGAGCAGGCTGGGGATTTAGACATATCCTTACCTGCCTCATTCAACATTCGCTCAGATGAAATAGAAACTGCAATTTCATCGAATAAAGCGAATTTGGACGCAATGTCCTACGCAGATCACCTTACCATAGCTATGGCACAACGTCTCAATGGGAAGGAATTTGAGGGCTTGTGTACCTCGCTTAGAGTTCTTTCCAGGGCAATCATGTATGCCATGTATTACTCCTCCCTGACAGTGGCAAATCTGGAGTTAATTAGCCGTGATGCTTCCCTTGCATCATCATCACTTATAGATGACAAGGTGAAAAGCTCTCTCCACGCCGCTCCGGTCTCCGGACATACTATCTTTGACGACAAGATTTTGTTAGTCTATGAACAGGCTACTAAGAAACCTTCCAGTGCTCTGGTTTTGAAGTCGGCATCTCAATAGCCCGCTTCAGCAGACTGGGGTAAGCGAGGACGTTCCAATTCAAAATCTTCAAAAGGGAACTCCTCGCGAGGGTACAAGAAACCCTCATATAATTACTCCGGAGGTCGTCAATACAGCGACTCTGGGAAAGAGGCATAAGTCTGATCGGGATTATCGGTCAGATGCCCCTAAGCCGAAGGGGCAAGGATCTTCACGGGGAGGACATAGTTTCTCCTCCCGTAAGCTTCGCAAGTCCTACAGGTGATGGTCAAGACCTCTATTGCTTGCCAGTTGGCAGAAGGTTATGAAACTTTGCAAGGAACTGGATATCAGTCACGGAAGATCACTGGGTGAGAAGTGTAGTCTCGGATGGCCAACGGCTATCATTCCGAGCGAAATCCCCACTAACAAGAGGTCTGCGTTGGACAAATCTTCCGGCGGATCCTTTCAAAAGAGAGTCTCTCCTAGCGGAGGTACAGGCTCTCTTATTAAAGGAAGCAATAGAGGTCATCGAGAATCAAAATTCTCAAGATTTTTACAGTCACCTGTTTCTCGTACCGAACCCAAATGGCTCGTTCCGACCGGTAATAGACTTGAGCTGGATAAACAAGCTAATCGTGGCTCCAAAATTCTATATGGAAACCATTCGGTCGGTAAGAGCAAGCATTCGAGTGAACAACTATGCAGCAAGTATAGATCTAAAGGATGCTTACTTTCGTGTCCTGGTACATCCGGCATTCAGAAAGTTCCTGCGGTTCACCATGCAAGGGAAGGTTTATCAGTTCAGAGCTATGTGCTTTGGTCTGAACCTGGCTACCTGGGCTTTCATTCGAATAATGAACTCGGTAATGTCTTACTTCCGAGCTCATTCATCTGCGGTAACGTTCCTCTTACTTGGACGACATTCTGCAGCGATACGGCAACAGAATTATTCTTCAGAACGATGTTCAGAGTCTGCTACTATTGCTCCGACGTCTCAGTTTTATAGTAAATGAGAAAAAGTCGAATCTAGCTCCGTCCAAGTCGTTCACTCACTTGGGAATGAGCTTCGAGACTCACAACAATCTGATTCATCTGCCGTTACCCAGAGCAAAATTAGTCAGTTATGCTCGCTTTTGTCTACACTCAGACGCAATAACAGCGAGGGAGTTCACGCGACTGATGGGGCTGTGCAGAGTGGCTGCGATTCTTATTCCGATGGCCCGTCTGCGCATGCATTACCTCCAGATTTTCTTCACTCAGAACTGGAGTGTGAAGATGCATTCGCTCAAAACCAATTTTGTTTTAAAGGACCTAGTAAAACAAAAGGTTCAGATTTGGGAAGATCTTCAGTGGTTAACTCCAGAAGTTCCGCTGCAACTGCCGGATCCGGCTTTCACGATTATGAGGGACGCGAGTCAGATTGGCTGGGGTGCAACCTTAAGTCCCGCAGACTTGAAGTGTCCAGGTCTTTGGGACTCTTGGTTCCTAGAGAAGCACATAAACATCAAAGAGATGTTGTCAACATGGCTAGCACTACAATATTGGATTCGCCTAATAGCGAACGACCACGTTCAAATTCTGTCTGACAATTCGACAGTAGTTGCTTACCTCAGGAACCAAGGCGGCACTCATTCCATTCCATTATGCGAATTCATGGAGACAATTCTCCTATTCGTCATGAATCATCACGTTCATCTCTCTGTCCGTCATTTCCCATGTCGTCTGAACATATTAGCAGACTCGCTCTCTCAGAAAGGTCACCTATTGCCATCGGAGTGGACTCTCAACAAGCGAATATTCAGGCAGATTTGCTACCAGTGGGATTGTCCCAAGATAGATCTTTTTGCGACACACTTGAACAATAAGTACCGACGTTCGTGTCACCATGCCCAGATCATCGGGCATACGCAGTAGACACTCTGTCAATTTCATGAGACAGGATGATAGGATATGCATATCCTCTAGGCTGTTGATTCAAGCAGATTCTCTTATAGATCAAACAGTCTCACTGCAAAGTCGTCGTCACAGAAACCTTGGATCAATCTTCTCAGGTGTCTGTTATGGGACGTTCCCTGGAAGCTTCCTCCACGAGAGGATCTTCTTTATCAGGGGAAGTCACGCGCACTCATCACAACCCGGAAGGTTTCAACCTTCACGTATTTCCATTGTGCGGTCCTTCTTGCACGGAAAAATATTTTACAGGACACACAGTGGACGCAATTTCTAACTGTAGGAGGTCCTCCTCTTCGTTGAACTATGCAGCGAAGTGAGGGTTTTCTTCCATTGGTGTAGGGATCAGTCGATAGACGTATACGATCCGTTCATATCAAATATTGCCGATTTCTTGGTCTACTTGTTTGACGATTTCAAACTGCAGCCCATCACTATTAAGGGCTATATGTCTATGTTATCAGATACTTGTGCTCATCATGATAACTTGGCTATTGGATCAAATACTTCATTATCCAAGCTTTTTAGAAATTTCTCTGTCAATAGACCTAGAACCCTCAGATTAATTCCTAAGGGGAATTTGGCTTGGGTTCTGTTGAAGTTCAAAGACGCTCCTTTTGAGCCATTGGACGTCGTAGAGTTCAAATTCTTGACCTATAAAATGGTGTTTCTCTTAGCCTTTGCATCTGCTAGAAGAGTCAGTGAACTTCATGCATTATCTGTTGATGAATTTCACTACCGTAGTGTGGGTAATGCCATTACTCTCTCTATGGAAGTGGGATTTTTGGCCAAGAATCAGATTCCAGATAAGCGGCCGGAGCCTATTGTCATTAAGGCCTTACCGTCCTCAGATAACCGTAGACCTTTGCAGTGTCCAGTCAGGGCGATGTGCATTTATAAATGTCGATCAGATTTTGTTAGAAAGGGAAGAAAACGTTTCTTTCTTTCCTTGATTCCTAAGAGAAAAGATATTTCCGTTCATGCTGTCGCGAGATGGATTCAGTTGGCAATACGCATTGCCTATGAAAATCTATCTTCAGATCAACATTCTGTCAATAAGATCTCAGCGCACGAGGTTAGAGCACTGTCCACTTCTTGGGCTTATTCCAACAGTATAGCCATTACTGATCTCATGAAGGCTGCGTGCTGGACACAGCCCTCTTCGTTTACCAAGTTTTACCTGAGAAATTTAGAGTCCATCTCTGGTGACCTTAGATCCTTGGGTCCTCTTTCTGTTGCTCAGACTGTCGTCCATTAATGTTACATCTATAAGGTCTTTAGGCAGTCTGTTCCAGCACTCACGCTGTTTCGCTGCCCTCTTCGTTCTGAGGAAATTTACCTCAGAACAAGGGGAAGGTGGGGGGGGGAGAGGATGGTTTTTTCCCTTATGATCATCTGGCTTTATAGTGAAAAGCAAGAGAATACCTCCTCCGGTGTCAGTTGTCCTACATCGGTGCTGGGATGGTTTTAATGTGTAGCTCGGTGTGAAGCAATAACTATGTCTCATTTAAGTACTGTTTTTAAAGTGTAGCTCACTGTGAAGCATTTGTATATGTTACGTGTCAAACATGCGTTAATATACAATCCTTGGACACTTTTAAATGAGTATAAGAGTCTCTTTCTCTGGACTATCTTTATGTATTGGTTTTCCTTCACCGAATTAGCATAACGGGTTATGCTGGCATTAAATGGAGAATTATATATTATGTAATACTCAATTACATTGTTGGTGTTATGTCTTTCTCTTTTCTCGTAAAAGAGAAAGACATATATAATTTCTGTCTTCACCTATTCTCTTGTGGGAGCTATTCTTTACTGAAGTAATTGAGAGATTGGAGTTTCCTTCAAGTCCTAGGCCCTCCAGCCTTTTTACGATTCAGCTAGTATGGACCAATGGTTGTCATATAAAAATATGATACATTTTAAGTAATTTGTATATTTTTAGTCGAGTTTTGATGAAGTCAAACTCAACTTATAGTTTGATGGAGGGCGGCGGGCGTAAACAATTGGTTTCCGTGCAATAACTTTAGTTCTATTTGATGCACCTTTACCAAAATTATACCAGAGGTTACCCTATAGGGAAGGAAGACACCTATCAATTTCAGAGTCTCACGCCCTAAGATCAAGGTCACTGTTACTATAAATAGAATATTTTGTGACAAATTGGTTTCCGGGCAATAACTTTAGTTCTATTTGACGCACCTTTACCAAACGTATACCAGAGGTTACCCTATAGGAAGGGAAGACACCTATTGATTTCGGAGTCTGGGACTCCAAGGTCAAGGTCACTGTTACTATAAATAGAATATTTTGTGACAAATTGGTTTCCAGGCAATAACTTTAGTTCTATTTGATGCACCTTTACCAAAATTAATTATAGAGGTTACCCTATAGGAAAGGAAGACACCTATCGATTTCAGAGTCTCGTGCCCCAAGATCAAGGTCACTGTTACCATAAATAGAATATTTTGTGACAAATTGGTTTCCGGGCAATAACTTTAGTTCTATTTGACACACCTTTACCAAACTTATACCAGAGGTTGCCCTACGGTAAGGGAAGACACCTGTTGATTTTGGAGTCTGGGACTCCAAGGTCAAGATCACTATATTCTATAAATAGAATATTTTGTGACAAATAGGTTTCCGGCAATAACTTTAGTTCTATTTCGTGTATCTTCACCAAACTTATACCACAGGTTACCCTACAGGAAGGGAAGACACCTATCGATTTTGGAGTCTGGGGCCCCAAGGTCAAGGTCACTGTTACTATCAATAAAATATTTTGTGACAAATTGGTTTCCGGGCAATAACTTTAGTTCTATTTGACTCACCTTTATCAAACTTATACCAGAGGTTACCTTATAGGAAGGGAAGACACCTGTTGATTTCGGAGTCTTGGACTCCAAGGTCAAGGTCACTGTTACTATAAATAGCTTATTTTTTCAGAATTTAATGTCAAAACTCGACTTCTGAATCTGTAATCCTCTTGCTGGATTTTTTATGCTTACCAATGGCCCAGATGGATATGGCACTCCCATGATTGGGCACTCATACCTCCTCGTTGTTTATAACATTTAACAGGCAATCTGTAGAAAGAATGATGGTTGGCACCAATTTCGGTACCTTCCTGGATTCTACGCGTGCACAGATCTAAAAAGTATGGAGGACCATCTAGAACTTGATTTTTTCGGTTTTGCATTGCCATTTTGGGGATTGGGGGACAAAATTTGTGTTTGGCCCTGGATTAATTTGAGTTAGCACCAGCTTGTCTGGGTCATTGGTAAGTATAAAAAATATACAAATTACTTAAAATTTATCATATTTCAACGAACTTCAACACCAAATTTTAACCAACCTAGGTGGTCTTTTTAGAGGGAAGCTCTTCTGTCATTTTTCAACATAATCTCCGGCCTAACGTAGGGTGTGTGCTTGGAGTAGGGGGTTGGAAAATAGACATCATTTTTCAGAACCTTTTTGCTGACAGTCATTGCAGTATGCACACACATACAAGGTGACACTTCCTTTTTACCTCCATCTTTCTGATCCCTCAACAGTAATACCCTTTTTCCTTGTAGACGACTTAATCATGGTGAGTAGTTTAGGCTCTCTTGAGCCGCAGGTTTTTCAGTATAGGGGGAATAACATAAAGACGGGATGATAATAAAATAAAAACCATTGGCTTACATTGATTTTATATTTAGAGTAACCATATTGATATTGATGTTGAACACCAACGAACACCAACAGATCAACAGGTTCCCTTATAGCTCTTCATTGCTTGAATACATAATGTTTTATGCTTATTCATGGCATAGTATAGGTAAACCTCTTTCTGTGAACCAGTTACTGATTTCCTCACTAAAATGTATGCAATTTATGGGAATTTTTAATCAAAATAGGGTAATTTTCCTATATTCTGCCAATAAAATGAGTATTGAATCCATTATATCTTGTTTGACAAAGCTCTATGACATAAGAGATTGAATGTTTGTGAAGCACAATTTTTCAGATTTGTATTGAAAGTATGATGAATTGTTTTGTTTCTGACAGTCATATGCTGTTAATGTGTTTACTTTATTAACCCTTTACCCAACGAATCGCCCTCATCTGCCCGCGTAATATGCAAATTCAGCAGCTGAAAAAATATTATTTTTTGAAAAATTTCAACAAAACCATATCATGTGACCCCTCTTCCAAAGAGGGGTCACATGATATGGTTTTGTTGAAATGTTTTGAAACAAATTAAAAAATGATATTTAAAATAATAAATTTTGAAATCGTCTGCGTTGGGTAAAGGGTCAACCAGCATAAAGTTGAGTATTTTATTGGCTAAGCATTATTATACGCCCGTTTGAAAAACGGGACGTATTATAGTATGGCGTTGTCTGTCTGTCCGTCTGTCCATCCATCCGTCCGTCCGTTTGGTTTCCGAACAATAACTTTAGTATTTGTTTTCCGATGGGCTCCAAATTTGGTATGTGGTTTAATCACAACAAAATACAGGTCAAGTTCGAATATGGGGTCGGTTCGAACATTTTTCGCCTGAATTATGGCTCCTGTTGGACTTAGAATTCGTCAAATATTTGGTTTCCGGATGATAACTTTAGTATTTGTTTTCCGATCGGCTCCAAATTTGGTATGTGGTTTAATCACAACAAAATACAGGTCAAGTTCGAATATGGGATCGGTCCGAACATTTTTCGCCTGAATTATGGCTCCTGTTGGACTTAGAATTCGTCAAATATTTGGTTTCCGGATGATAACTTTAGTATTTGTTTTCCGATCGGCTCCAAATTTGGTATGTGGTTTAATCACAACAAAATACAGGTCAAGTTCGAATATGGGGTTGGTCCGAACATTTTTCGCCTGAATTATGGCTCCTGTTGGACTTAGAATTCGTCAAATATTTGGTTTCCGGATGATAACTTTAGTATTTGTTTTCCGATCGGCTCCAAATTTGGTATGTGGTTTAATCACAACAAAATACAGGTCAAGTTCGAATATGGGGTCGGTCTGAACAATTTTTGCCTGAATTATGTCCCCTGTTGGACTTACAATTTGTCAAATATTTGGTTTCCAGATGATAACTTTAGTATTTGTTTCCCGATCGGCTCCAAACTTGGTATGTGGTTTAATCACAACAAAATACAGGTCAAGTTCGAATATGGGGTCGGTCTTGAACAATTTTTGCCTGAATTATGGCCCCTGTTGGACTTAGAATTCTTCGTCAAATATTTGGTGTCCGGATGATAACTTTAGTATTTGTTTTTCGATTGGCTTCAAACTTGTTAGTCTTTTTTCTCAAATGACTGAAAAAATTTAGTCATTTCACAAAATCACTGATTTCAAAGTCTGACCGTAACATATATATATATGCCAGTATAAATTTCTCGCACTCTAAAAAAATTGCAAATGTGTTAAAATGGTACAATTTGAACAGTTCACGGGCGTATGATGCAATGCCCTGCGGTGCTCTTGTTAATTTCATATATCTGCTATTATCAGGTTGGTATATATTGGTTTATGATGATCATTAAAAGGGTATGAGAATTTTTTCAAGTTAAGCAGCTTTCTTTGAAAATGACATTCCTTTCTAAATTAAGAATTGTTTATGTCTGATGTTTTTCTATCATTTTTCAGTGTGCTGGGTAAAGAGGTTTTAGGAATATGGCCCAAGGATTCTGGAAATGCAGATGTGAATTGTGCTCATTTGTCAAACTTGGGAAGTGCACTTGCCACAGGAGATGATTTTGGTTTTGTAAAATTATTCCAGTTTCCATGTCCAGAGCGTAATGTAAGTAAAAATGTTTTGTTATCACTTTATCACTTCCCACACCTCAATATTATTCTTGCATGAATCCCATCCCTCTACTTGAAATTTTAAATGTATGTAAAAAAAGAAAAGAATATTTCAGGTTTCTTAAATTTTATTCTTATCTTTTTAGTCTCTAAGTTTGATACTTTTTATAGTCTCACAAATTTTTAACTTCATATTGTCAGACCCTCATCCAAAAAGAGATTATCTCAAACCAAATTATGCTATTTTTATTCCCCCGAAAAAAATTCGGGGGAATCTAGCCGTGACGTCGTCCGTCTGTCTGTCTGTCCGTCTGTCCGTCCGGGCGTAGACGGAATTCGTGTCCGCTCCATAACTTCTTACAGCCTTTAAGGATATTAATGATACTTGGTATTATTATTGCCCACAAGCAGAGGGTGTGTCGCAAATAAGGTTGGAATGGCTATCAAGGCTTTTTTCAGGGGAATCAGCCACCCATTGGTGGCCATCCTCTAGTTAAATACAAATAAGAGTGTAAGAAAATATGCTACACATTTTCTCAAGCATTGTTTATGGCATTCAGAGGATTTCTCACTTAACAGGTGAGACAACTTGAATTTTTTAAGCACTCATTGCCCTTTATTGGTTCAGTTTGCATGTTTTGTTTTCAAAGGGATCAGATCTGAAAGACATTTAATCCTTCCAGGCCACACAAAATAGACTGATTGATTCTCAGGCAATTTTTTTTTCAAATCAGTGAGGGAAGTTTTTATTTTTAGCTCCCCAACGAAGTTGTATGAGCTTGTGTCATGGCCCGAGGCACGTCGGCATCGGCATCAACACTTGTGTTAAAGTTATTGTAAGAGTCCACTTTGACTTTCTGCCCTGTTACTATGCACCTCATACTGTTTCTAGGGTTTACAATTGCCCAGAACCTTCCCCAGTGATATTTTTTTTTATTTTTAGTGTTTTCACAATATTAGACTTTTTTGTCAGTGTGGACTTCTGACCTGTTTTACTATACATGAGTGGAGGCTACCACCGGTATGCTGTGGCTTTTATATTTCATATATGTGTTAAATGCATCAATATAAAGCAACATTAATCCTTGTCCAGACAAGATTTTGGACTTTTTTAATGCAAAATAATCTAGCCCTCAACCAGTTAATAAATAAACTTAGTGAAGAAATGTCTGCCACTGTATTGTAACTTCCAGCATTTTTCGTAACTGCTAAAATGTCTCTTGGCCCAGTTCTAAGTGATCTCAACATTTAAAATCTCACAAGAATATTGTTGATATTATAAATAAGAATTTTGTGAATCTATTTATGTTGCAAGGTAGAAGTTATTATCCTGATGATAAAGAGCTGTTAAAGTGGAAATATCTAGATGTTGAACTCCTGTGTCCAGTGAAGGAAATAATGTTAATTGTGTTAGCTTTGATAAGTTCTCTTTTCCTTTGAACATATTTAGTGTTCTTTTTTTGGTTTTCTTGAGAATGGACAATCAGTTATTGCCATGCAGTTGATGAACATGAATGTTTTGTGTATGAAATTGTATGAAGCGTATACAATATTTTAGTGTAAGACATTGCTCATGTTTGAATATTTTAAACCAGAGATACAAAGAGTAATTGTGTTCCTTTCTAGTTGAAATAATTACAATTTTTAGCTCAACTTTGGCGAAGCCAAATTTGAGGTATTGCCATGGCCCGTCGTCCGTCTGGCCGTCTGTCGCGCCGTACACACGGCTCGGACTAGATGCTGTATTTATGAACTGATCTTTACGAAACTTTTTGGATACCTTTGTTATCACTGTGAGATGAGAACGAGTGTTTTTGGGTCCGGTCTGAAATTTCAGATGGCCGCTGGCAGCCATTTTGTACCAAAATTAGGTGCAATCAGATTTTTGTGCAGAACTTCCATATGAAAGCTCCGATTTGAATAATTTTTTTGTATGAATGTTTAGTACCATGGGATACATCACATATAATACGGGTTTTTTCTCGTGCGTAAATTACACAAATTATACTAACTTTGATTTATTTGTGTTACTTTCAGCACTGTAAGTGCAAATGCCTATATGGCTCGGGCTAGAGGCCGTATTTATTAACCAATCTTTACAAAACTTCTTGGGTACCTTTGTTATCACCGTGGGACGAGAACGAGTATTTTTGGGTCCAGTCTGAAATTTGTACCAAAATTAGTTCAATCAGGTTTTTGTACAGAACTTTTGTATGAAAGTTCTGATTTGAATAAATTTCTGTATGAATGTTTAGTAACATGGAGTATATCACATATAATACAGGTTTTTTTCTCGTGCAAAAATTATGCAAATTAGATGAACTTTGATTTATTCAGTGCTACTTATACACAGTAAGTACACATGTCAATACGGCTCGGGCTAGAGTCTGTATTTATGAATCCCCACCTGCGGCAACCGCGTTGTGTCCTTGGGCAAGACATTTCACCCCCATTGCCCACGTGGGGGCACGATGACGCTGTGTACTAAGGCGTACTGCACGTCAGAGGTGCACTTGTCTTCAACCAATGCTAACCCTGCTTGTGTGGAGTTAGTATGTTGGGGAGCTGACAGTTGCTCACCATTGCTCGGTGGTTCTCTGTGGGTACTCCGGCTTCCTCCACCTGTAAAACTGTCATGGTATTGATTAGCCATTGTGCAGAAATATGTGACCTTAAACATAACTTAAATAATAATTTATGAACCGATCTTCACGAAACTTCTTGGGTACCTTTGTTATCACCTTGGGATGAGAATGAGTGTTTCTGGGTGCAGTCCAAAATTCAAGATGGCTGCCAGTGGCCATTTTGTACCAAAATTAGGTCCAATCAGTTTTTTGTACACAACTTCTATACGGCTCAGGCTAGAGGCCGTATTTATGAACCAATCTTCTCTAAACGTCTTGGGTACCTTTGTTATCACCGTGGGACGAGAATAAGTGGTTTTGGGTGCGATTCAAAATTCAAGATGGCCGCCAGCAACCTTTTTGTACCAAAATTAGTGCAATCAGTTTTTTGTACAGAACTTTTGTATGAAAGTTCTGATTTGAATAAATTTTTGTAGGAATGTTTGGTAACATGGAATACATCACATATAATACAGGTTTTTTTCTCGTGCAGAAATTATGCAAATTAGATGAACTTTGATTTGTTCAGTGCTACTTATACACAGTAAGTGCACATGTCAATATGGCTCGGGCTAGAGTCTGTATTTATGAACTGATCTTCATGAAACTTCTTGGGGTACCTTTGTTATCACCTTGTGACAGGAACGAGTGTTTTGGGGTGCCTTTGTTATCACTGTGCTATGAGAACAAATATTTTTGGGTTCAGTCAGACCTACTCTGGGACTCAAAGATTTCTTTTCTAGTCTAACATCTGATTGTCACCCGCCTTTACAATACTTTTCCTACACATTTGTTACAGGCTATGGTCAGCGTTTATGTACAGACCGTTACAGTACTTTATATGTACCTTTGTTATCAGGTCATTACCTTGATGTTTGTCATTGCTGTGTCACATACTATACATGTACATGTCTTAAACAAGTTGAGCTACAGTGTCATTGACACTTTCATTTTTCCAGTCTTTTACCTTCAGTCCTTCAGACAATTGGTCATGACCCCTCATTTGAATAAACTGTATTAGCATGTTCCAATGAGAGGGTGGGAGGAAATGTCAGTATGGTGGTGAAAATTGAAATGTTTTAGTTATTTATTTATTGGGGTTTTAACAAAACTTTCAGCAGTCAGGGTCACCTTGTGTTGGACAGTTTTAAGAGTGGAGAAAACTGGAGAGAACCAGCGAGCAACTGTCAGACTCCCCAATGTACTAACTCTACACAAGAGGAGTTACCATTGGATAAAGGCAAGTTTAGCATCGACATGCAGTATGCTTTAGTACTCAGAGTCAGTGTATCCCCAAGTGGGCAAACAGGATTAAGTGCCGTGCCTAAGGACACAACACAGAGAACAACAGTTTGGCGACAAAAAGTGAAACTTTGTTGTTACTGGTAAAGGATATTGGTTGAATACTGGTATCTTATGTGTACCTCACTGGAAAAAGCTTCATGTCATTCTTTTTCTCCAAAGTTAGCATAATAAAAGGATACTGATGAAAAAAAATCACATTGAATGGGAAACAAAATAAAATTAGTATGGCTGGTCAAATTTTGTCTTCCAATATATGCCTCCAAGACATTATGCCAATGAAATGTTGTCTCCCAATATATGTCTCCAAGACATTACGCCAATTACTTTGAACATAATTGACATTTGTTTGACAGATGCCTGCACTTTTGCGCTCCTGTCATAACTTGGTATGTAATAAACAGAGAGTATCTTGAGTTTTTGCCTATATATTGATGATTATCTCATCAGTGGTCATCATAAATATCAGTTTCTTTCTGGCCTTGATAGAATGATTAAATATTCTTAATGTGCATGCAGATACTTCTTTGGCAACATCCAGGTTATTGGACTGGGTGAGGTGTTTTGTTTGATTTGTGTTTTAATGAAAATTTAAAGCAAGACTAATTACTTCTCTTATTTTATTATTTGTTAGGAAGTGGTAAGTTGTATATTGAAATTTATTACATTTCTCATTCAAATAGCTTTCCTACTCTAGATTTTATTCCTTTTTCTTCCAAGGCTTGTAGAAGAATAGTGAAAGTAGTATTATGCAGTAAATTGACATTTTTACTATTATTCAGATTTAAAATAAAATAATTTTTGCTAAATAATTTGCAGATAGAAGTGATTCAATGTTGAAAATCTATGAATTTTAATTTTTTTAACTTATCTTCAAAGTACAGTGCACATTGCATCGATTGGATTGTGGTTATCTCAACACTCAGAAACAGTGTGCAAAATTTCAGATATGACTGTAACATACTGACCGTTTACGTGGTTTGGATTGGCTAACCGAATGTTTGGCTACGTAAACATTTTTGGGGAGACTGCTTCTTCATCATTAACAAGTATTTATATATTGCATGGAATTGAAATATATATATAGCCTCTCAAGACAAAAGTCAAAATCTATCAAGACACAAGAAAGGATGGTTAACTGGTAGTGTGCTGGAAGCCCATATTTGGGCTTTAGTCTGAACTGCAGGTACCTGAAGTTGAAGACATTATATTCTGTGGATGTCCTTCATATTATTTTGGAAGTAAAATTACTTCATTTCCATTGATTTGCATTGTTACAATTTATGGGAGAGTGCCTGTAGGCACTCTCCCATAAATTGTAACAAAGATAAAAACGTGTGAGAAATCTTGAAGCTGAGAACAAATTTAGCACTCTACCAGTTAAGTTACTTTAAGACTTCCCAATTAAAGATGCAGTATTTGGCTAACTGTTCATCCGTTCGCATAGATTTAAATTTTTGCGTAACCACTACACAAACGAAATGAGCATTCTCATCAAATTTTGCACACTGCAGAAAGCATAATGACATTCTTTACTATGATGATGTAAGTTGGGCAAATATTTAACCAATAATAGCTTGCTTGACAGAGCTGAGTGATAGCCTCCAGCGAAAATTTTAAATTCGATTTGAAATTTGATTCGAAAGTCAGTATTCGATTCGATTTGAAATTGGAAATTCGAATATTTTCTAATATACTTCGGTCATAACTGTGAATGTTTACAGATTGTAATTGATCACATTATTTTATATGGAGTATTGTTCTGAGTAGAAACGTAACTAACTTGTAGTGGTAACAGTGTTTGTAGCAATGTAGCTACAACTGTACAACAGTTGTAGCTACATTGCTTCAAACACTATTACTGCTACAACTGTTCATTTCAACTTATTGTGCATTATGACCAGTGACCATTTATAATAAGTTTTGAACTTTGAAAAAGTTATTCAGCTTCAATAAATGATTTGTTTCACAACATGATCACGTTATTTTTTATTGAGTATTCTCTTCGATCACAGTTACTGGATACATTGTCAAAAGCAATAGTTTTCTAAAAGAAAACCCCTGATTATTATATAAATAGAAGTAGAGCAGGCTTTAATTTACAAGCGGATCAACTCCATTCGGCATTGAATTCTCGTTTCGTTATAGTCATTCCACATTTTTGTGTAAAACAAATAGCTTCACAACCGAATGGGGTCAATCCGATTTGAAACCAGTTTTTTTCCAAGAAAACGTGATAAAAGTGAGGAATCAGCCCTATCAGCCAGGTTTGTTTAAAAATGTTTATTACTGCAGTTTCGAAGCTACAAAGTCAGCAATTCGAATAGTTTCAATCAATAACTAGTATATTGGTTTATATCTCAGTTTGTAGTGTGGGAAGTGGTGAGGCGAAAAATGCACTCGACATAACTGTGTCTTTTAATAATCAGGGTTATTATTTTAGAAAAAAACTTTTCTTTTGATGATGTATCCATTAACTGTGAATAGATTCGAAAATTATATTCGAAATTCGTTTCTTTTTCCCCATCTCAATTTGATATTCGATTCGATCAAAATCGGCAATTTGCAGGTCCCTACTCCGTGAGCCAGGTCAAAGAAGTTATCATTAAATAAATTTCATAAATTCATGGGGCATTTTTTTCTGAAAACAGTGGTATTTGACATCTGGTGCATAGATTTAATAGAAAATTCTTGTTTAATAATTGCTTATCTATTTCAGCGCCCACGTGCACACATTCCATAGAGATTTTATCTTTATTAGTATTTAAGGCCATTTTTGGCATCTAAGGCTATTTTGTGGCCGCAACACAAGTATAAATCAGGTTTAGCCAATCATTTATTCTAATGCTGCCTACTTTTGAGGACTCACAACCCAGGCAATCATTAACAGGTTCTGTTGCACTAATGAAACAAAACTAGTTTACCATAGTAATAAAGTACTCCTCCACCACCCATGTTTCCAACAGAGAGAAAAAAAACTGACCTTCTAATGGAAAATTAATGAAGAAATTCTTATTAACGTAAACTATTCTGTGTTGTGCCAAAGTTTGGACAAATATAAATTGTCAGTATTTCAATGGCCACAGTTGAATGGAAATTAAAGTACTTGGTATTTTTTCTTTACATCTTGTTTGACAGAGCTCCCTTACCTCGCTGAAACAAGGTATAATGAATTATTATTTTGAATTATTTATGATAAAAAGGTAAGAAGTCAATAAAATAATGGAAAATAGAATTCCCTCAATATGTTAATATTATAGCCTAAATTTTGGTTATGTGGTTCAGATTATTCCATTGGGCAGAACATATTACAGTTTAGATGTTCCCAGAAATACAAAAAAACACAATAAAAAATTTATGTAAGCCATAGACATCTGACAAATTATTTCTTTAAGCACCGCAACTCTTCTTTTCAGTCAAGTACAAAGATTTGTAAAATTTCATATTAACAATATACGTGACATGAAATAAGTCTCCACTTGCATAAAAAATCTTAAAAAAGCTATATTTAAAAAAAATGCTTGTGTCTCAGGCACCTCCCTCTTCATTGAAAAGCTCTCTCATTTTTTTAAGTTGGGAATCTTTATATTGCAATTGTAGAACTGAAAATGTAACCAACTGTATCTTGTCTGGCAGAACTCCCTGTCAAAGAAGATAAGGTTGGTTAAATTTGCAACTGTAGTATGGGAAATTTTCACTGCTGAAAACATTGATATTTTTATATTGTATACCAATGGCCCAGACTTAGCTGGTGCTAACTCAAAATTATCTAGGGCCAAACATAAATTTTGCCCCCCAATCCCCAAAATTTGCATGCAAGACCAAAAATTAGAAGTCCTATCTGGCCCTCCATACATTTACTCTCCACGCATGCGCAGATGCCAGGAAGTCACCGAAACTGGCGCCGACATCATTCTTTGGCCCTTCAGTCAGATAACATCAAACTGACTTCTGTGCTTTTAAATCTCAGTTTCAATGAAGCCAGACACAAATCAGTGGTTAATTTGGTGGATCCAAGGACACAACTGGATGAAGGAAGGAAGAAACGGTGGTTTGAAACGTTCAGGACTGTAATTTTATAATATTTATAAAAATTAGTTCATGTTCCCCAATTTCAGGACATGGGCCTGACGTCATCATTGATTGATAATGATTTTTCCACTGTTTGTTAAGTATTCCTTCCCTAACCTCCCTTGATCCCCCCAGTTAAACTCCCAAGCTTTTTGGCTTGTTTTATTGAAATTTTTTTATAAAATTTCTTGGGAGTTTAACGTATTATACAGAAGATTATTCTGTACATCCCCATGGTTACGTCCTCACCCTTGGGTTGTTTAGCCACTTTGGTCATGTATCATACATCCGATGTATCATTTTTTCTTCTGCTGAAGATCTTGCTTTACACTGGATAGTTTTATTTCTGTTACTGACTTCGGGCCATGTTGCCTGGGGTCTTGTTTCCGGTTTTTATTTTGAAGTCATTCACATTAACATTACTTTATTTGTATAGGTAGTTTCCTATTATTTTTACGGAAAACTACGGTTATAAGTAACATAAAATATTCTGGTAGTGTGGCAGTTAATTTTTTGGATATTATTATAATTTTGTCCACACTTAGGCTCTTTTGGGCTCATCATTCCCTTTGGGAACTTGGGCTCTCATATAAGAAAGTTTTTTTTGAAATTTTTTTTAATTTTTGAAATTTTTTTTCTTTTGGGTGCATTTATTGCATCGATTATATATTTTAATGTTATCTTATATTATGTAGATTTGGTGGTGGTACAATCAACCTATTTTAACTTTTAGGTAATAATATTTATTAAATAGCAGGACAAATATGAGGAAGCCTTTCCTCTATTTACATGGTCATTGTCTTGCTTATAGTCGATGTTCTACCACAAATTCTTGTACCATGTGTCAGATTTTGACAATGTTTGTGACGGGTGTCATGGTTTGTTGTTAGGCGAGTGGACTCGAGCGGTCCTCCCACGAGGGGACACTGCTGGTCCTCTCACCAAAATGTCACTTTATTTTTTTAGTTTCTATTTACAGAGGAACAAGAACATGGTGAGGTTTGTGACGCCGTCAGATAGTGTACCAATATACAATTAGAGCTAGCAGCAAAAGTGCTCAATGAAATAGACAAGGCCCCAGATCACAGATCATGTAGTTTTTGTCCTTGTCGTCAGCTAGCTCAACCGGTGCTCTATCACTCAGAATATGGGTGTTATGACGCCAGGTAAATCCGTAGCGGTCGACGAAAGGAAAGGGTGTTGTGAGCCCTATAATATCGAAACATGCTCACCCTGCGACGACAGAAAGGAGGAAGCAGACAAGTTCTGAGGTATGCTTGTCCAGGTCTTCCACGACTGCGAGCAAGAAAGAGGCCCCTCTCTCTTACAACAACATCTGGGGTCAGAGGTTGTTGGTAGGAACTTTCGCCAGTTGGAGCTTACGTCCATGCCTTCCTGTCCGGGACGCTCCTTCTAATAGGCTGCCAGGGTCGGCTAGTCTTACGGCTTCCTCTATGTCCGATAAGCACACACGACTGCTCAAAAAGTCTGTTATCGCATTTAGACAGGGCTAAAAACCACAGAGTATGGTTTTAGTTCCCTGTCACCAGCTATCTTGACCGGTGAAGCGGTTACTCAGGCCTCTGAGAACTGTGACGCAGTTGGACTACAATACACAATTAAAGCTAGTGGCAAAGTGCTCAATCATATATACCGTATATGTCCGTGTATAAGTCGCCCCCATGTATAAGTCGCACCCTACTTTTCATACAAAATATCCCCCTTGTGCCTATAACCCTTGTATAAGTCGCACCCCCGATTTGGGTTGAAAAATGTTAAAACAATTCCGTAAATTTGGCTAAAGGACTGGAAGTCTTGTGTACTGAACAGGGAGGTTTGATGACTGATTACAGTATATTTATAAATTATATTTGTTTGTATACTTCATTGATACATTCAATGTGTCGTATTTATTAAAAGATATATGTCAACTGTGTTTGTTATTACTCGTGTATCGTATTTATTAAAAGATATATGTCAACTGTGTTTGTTATTACTCACGCCGGTAAAAGAAGGAATGCTCCGGTGCATGTGTTCAGGTAAGAAAGAGGTAAGTTGAATTCAAATGGTAAATCCAAATGTAAAACTACAAAGAAAAAGGCTTTATTCCCATGCCATTTAAACGAATTGCACGTGCGAACAAATAGGTCATGAAAGGGAAGTAACTGCATGATTCTTGTTAATCTTCTTCAAAGGGAATTCCCCTTAAAAACGCACGTGGTGTGGTGTGTAAACAATTTGATTGCCTTGCGAATTTCGTAAATAACTCATACCAATATCCAAAATATGTTGAGATATACAACAATGGAATATTTTATTGTGAATTATTACTGGAGATGTTGAAGACATGAACAGGTACCGTAATTATTTTGAAGGAAATTAATTGCATGTGGTTTCGAATTTTTGATTGTTCACCACCCCTCCACTCACTGGGTCACCGAGAAAAAAAAAATCAACAAGAACACATTGGGTATAATCTCCTATTTTTATTTTATTTTTTTTTATATTTATTTTTTTTTTAAATTTTATTTTGTGATCAAGTTAATGCACAACACAGAAATAAGAAATAAAGAGGTGAAATAAAATAAACAAATTTTCAAAGCAGGTGAATCGCCGTGATACAAACCGTCGACATGGGCCGATCTGGTGTCCGTTCAGTCCTCATATCACTGTTGAAAACTTGCTGAAAAATAATTACCTTTGTATAAGTCGCACCCCAATTTTGGTCCCGTTTTTCCAAGCAAAAAGATGCGACTTATACACGGACATATACGGTATATCACTCAGAATATGGGTGTTATGATGCTGGATGTGCCCGTAGCGGTCGAGGACAGAACAAGGGTGGAGCGAGCACTATAATATACAATTATGCTCACCCAGCGATGACGGAAGGAGGAAGCCGGCAAGTTCTGAGGTACGGTCGTACAGTTCTGCCAGGACCGCTAGCAAGAGAGAGGTCTCTCTCTCTTATAGCATCATCTGGGGCTGGATGTTGTTGGTAGAAACTTGTGTCAGTCGGAGTTTACGTCCATGCCTCTTGTCTGGGACGTTCCATCTAATAGGCAGCCGGGGTCGGCTAGTCTTACGGCTTCCTCCACATAAGGCTAAAGTGCTCTTTATATTGCACAGGGCTATAAACCGCGATGAGTGGTTTCAGTTCCCTGTAGCCAGTGAAGCGGTTACTCTTGAATATGAGGACTGTGACCCCGAGTATGTCGCATTTACATAGTAAATCAGAGCTAGCGGTAAAAGTGCTCAATGATTTTAGACAAGGGCCTTGATCTTAGAATATAGGGCTTACAACCTTGTCTCCAGCTAGCTCAATCGGCGAATCGTTACTCAGAATATGGGTAGTGTGACTCCGGGTATGTCCGTAGCGGTCAAGGAGAGAAACAAGGGTGCAGCGAGCACTATAAAATACAATCATGCTCACCCTGTGACGATGGAAATGAGGAAGCCGGCAAGTTCTGAGGTACACTCGGCTGGGTATCCCTGGATCGCAAACTAGAGGGAACCCCCTCTCTCTTTTAATAACATCTGGGACCAGATGCTGTTGGTAGGAACTTGCGTCATTCGGAGCTTACATACTTGTCTTTTGTCCGGAACGCTCCGTTTAATTATCAGCCGGGGTCAGCTACAATTCGGCTTCTTCAGCATCTATTAAGCACTCTCGACTGCACCTTGGATACGTGACTTTGGATATCTATTCTGCATCGTCAATAGGTCCAGTCTTTGTCGAGGAAGTCGCACTATCTAGTAGCCAAGGAAACGAGGCCTCATTCATCGGGACGTCCGCAGTTAAGAGCCATCTCGGTCACACTGTCCCAGGAGCAGCCGGCAGATAAGCAATACATGACCGCTGCTCCTCAGGCCTCCGTAACGGACTTACTGTCACAGATTGCGCAGCTCATCGCAGAATTCCTGCTAATGCAGAAGCACTCAACGTCAATCTCAAAACTTGAGCTGTCGGATGGTGCTTGATCGGTCCAGTCATCTGTCTGCTCAGATGCCGGTGACCGTGATTCTAAAACTGATTTAGACGAATGATGAAAGGGATACGGAGGAGGATAACCTTCCCTTTCGGAACAACTCATGGATGATATGGATACTATCCATTATCGTTTCCTTGAACTTGTTCCAGTGAATCACAATGCTGCAAGTAATTGTGAGAAACCGCTAGCGTTGTTAGACGCTGACTTCTTCTGGACAAAGAGCAGGACAATGCTGCGAGTAATTGTGAGAAACCGCTAGCGTTGTTAGACGCTGACTTCTTCTGGACAAAGAGCAGGATAATGAGATCTCTTTTCCAGTTAAGTCTACACGGGTGTCACAGGTCTTCGATTATGTAGACGATGCCATATTTAACTTTCTGTGGGAAGAAGTAATACGGTTTCTTATCATCATCTAATGTATTTTTTTTTTTTACCGTTTTTTGATCACATACATTTAAAAAACGACCAGGGAAGATGTGTTGAGAGTTTCTCTGCGTTGAATGAGCAGGCTAAGGTCTTAGTTGTAGCCTTACCTTCATCTTTTCGCTGTTTGCTCGGACACAATTGAGAAGATAATTTTTTTCTTATTCAGAGTGAATTTAAACTCACGGTCTTATGTACTTCACTTTTAAGTACTGTGACGCAGTGTCTATATGGAAAGGAATTTTGTGGACGTTTGTACCTTTTCAAAAATTCTTTCCAGGCCTATTTATCACATATATCTCTGTCTAAATAGATGTTAAGTGCGAGCTATTCTGATGTGACGAAGCCTTGCATCTTCATCTTTAATATTTGACTAGGTGGAAAACATGCTACAGGTCGCTTTAGTTTTCCAGACACTAAGTCTTTGATGGTAAGCTTTCATTAATGTAGGATTAATCTACAAGAAGGCATCAATACTAGGCTCTTTAAGTTGGGGTCTAATCGACCAACACCAGCAGAAAGAGTAGGAGAGGTTGTCCTAGAAAGGACTCATAGCAAAGGTATAGGTATCCCATCTATATATATTACTTTAGGGATTGACTATACAGCCACTTGGATAGGGGGTTTAGGTCTGTTTTAGTTTACTGATCAGACACCCCTGAGCCGGTGGCTCAAGGCTCTTATAGAGCTCGGTCCGACCAATAATTAACTGGAACTGGATAACGTGTTTATCATGGCTCTAAAGGTTATTTAGGATAATCATTCAGTCGAAAAAGTGAGCGTTCGAATGTTCGTCTGTCGGGCAATTATAGTTCTTAAGATCACTTGAAGAATGAACAAGATAATGTCTCATGGGATAAATGATAGGACACGTATCCTACAATTCATTTTCAACAAGCTGGCTCGTTTGTTTTTTCATTGACCGAATTAGCCAGTTGTTAGGCTCGCTTTTTTCTTCTATCAGACACATTAACAGTGAAAGATTTTATCCGTCGGATGGGATTGTGCGGAGCGGCTATGAATGTTATTTTGATGAATCGCTTACGCAAATGTTGTTGGGAAGACGTTTTTTCGCTCAGGACCTGTATTATTTTAATGGATCTAGTAAACATAAGGTCAAGTTTGGGCAGATATTCAGTGGTTTGAGTTCATAATTGGGTTACAACCTTGAGTCAGACAGACTCTATATGCAGGGTTCTTAAGACCCTCAGTTCTTGGAGATCACATTTTCATCAAGAATGATGTCTTATTGTTTATGCTACATCATTGGATTTATATTATTAGCGAACATGCATGTGGGATTGCTCCAGGATAGTTTCCTTCATTTATCTCGCCAGTGTTAGACTTTTGAGCACATACAGTTGACGTTCAGTCGTATTCAGGGAAATGAATGGTAGGGTAGGATAAGTGTATCCTTCAATTCATTTGATTCAGTAGATTACGTTAAGATTTAATAATCGCAGTGTGATTCCTACTAATAACATAGCTGTCGTCACAATATCCTATCAGTTTTCTAAAGTGCCTGTTATTGAACATTCGTAGAAGCTTCCTCCTCGAGAGGACCATATTCTTCAGGGGAAGTTTTGTTCTTCACGTCATTCTTTGCCCCTAGTGGCATAAGGGAGTCTGTTAGACGTGAGGGAGCCTTTGGGGTTCCTATATTTTTGCTGTCTGGACCAGCAATGATTAAGTAAAGTGGGTTAGGAGGTTTCGACATGTCCTCGAATCCCCCCCCCCCCCCCCCCACACTCACATTCTGTTTTGTATATATATATTTATACACACATACTATGCTTTTGGGGTCATGTTGAATGGCACCCCCATAGGCATATACGCAGTTTTTGTTGCATTAGTTTCCGGTGTTTATTTTCTGATTTCTGATATACAAGCACTTATTAAATCATCATAATTGCTGCTGTTTGAGTTCATAGGTGACTGCATAACCAGTTAGTGGTTTTTAGATGATTACATGCTGGATTTTAATGCACTCGCACAATATTTTATTAGGCTATCGCTTTGGTGGACCTTGAAATTTTTATATATTTCTGGGGCGGTCGGTGTTGGAGCCTGTTAATCATACCTACCTCCATTTCTAGTTCCTGGTCTCTATTTTGTCGGTTCTCAAATCGCAAATTCTCACGTGTTTATAGTTGTAGATATCAGATAGTACATGTTGGAGAGTGTTCTTACTGGATTTTATTGCACAGAGGCCGCCTGTGGATGATCTTTGAAGTGTGTTTTCTCTGCAGAGATTGATCAATGTATCTCATTTTAATATGTGTATGTTATATTTTATATCACTGATTTCGTCTTACCAGTATACGCCGCCTGCAGTGCATATTTTGTAGCGGACAATATTATTTACCAAAATCGTTGCTATAGCCTTGGCTTGTGAAGTGGCATTAAGCACCATTTATTATTCATGAATTAATTCCTGAGTGCCTGATCGATATTTATTTATATTGTTTCCTGGTACCTCTTATTGATTCCAGAGCTCTCTCCTCTTTCTTTTGAAGATGTGTTAAAAAAAAAAGAGAGGGGGGATCATTTTCTCCACTTCTCTGGCTTATTGGGTATGTAACTATGAACTATGAAGGAACCTGTTTTATCCGTACTATATTCGGCATTCAGCTGTAGTGTTATTGTATGGCATTGGTCTCTCATTCTCAATATGCCATTCTAATTTTTAGGGCTTAGTCCAGACTAGCCTTAAAAATTGTGAACTCATTACATCCTAATTAGCATGATTTCATGCTCAGATTTAGGATTTACATAACTGGGATCCATATTAGGATATGTCTCCTCTATTATGGTATCAAGAGACATACATGTAAACTCTAATTATTATACCCCCCCCCCCCCCCCCACTCCCCGCAAACAAAGTTTGGGGGAGGGATCACCCTGTCCGTCCATCTGTCCGTCTGTCCATCCTTGTAAGCACAACTCCTCCTAATCCGTTTGAAGAATTTTCATGAAACTTTACACAATGGAAGAACTCCATATGAAGATGTGCATGAAGCAATATAATTCCGTTCTGACATTTCCAAGGGGAGATAATCTAACTTATACCGTCTGTCCATCCTTGTAAGCGCAAGTCCTCCTAAACCGTTTGAAGAATTTTCATGAAACTTTACACAATGGAAGAACTCCATATGAAGATCTGCATGAAGCAATATAATTCCATTCGGATATTTCCAAGGGGAGATAATCTAACTTATACCGTCTGTTCATCCTTGTAAGCGCAACTCCTCCTAAACCGTGTGAAGAATTTTCATGAAACTTTACACAATGGAAGAACTCCATATGAAGATGTGCATGAAGCAATATAATTCCGTTCTGACATTTCCAAGGGGAGATAATCTAACTTATACATTTCACGCGTGGGGGGGCGGGGGGGGGGGGGTATCACTTTGTGAGTTTGCTCACAGTACCTCTAGTTCTAATTTTCTTCATCATGGATTGAAGGATTTGATCTATGTTGATCAATTATTTCGGAAGTTGTAGGCCCTCCACCTTTTTTGCAATTCAGATAAGTCTGGGACATTGGTATACAGAATAAAAATATGAAAAAATTTAAAGTAATTTATATATTTTTTTATACTTACCAATGGTCCAGACGGGAATGACCCTCCCATGAGTGGGTAGTACTGGGCATTCAAACCTCCCTGCTGAATTATTATATTATTATCTTTTTTACAAAGAATGATATTGGCGCCAGTTTCGGTGACTTCCTGGCATCTTCGCATGCGCGGAGAATAAATGTATGGAGGGCCAGATAGGACTTCTAATTTTTGGTTTTGCATGCAAATTTTGGGGATTGGGGGGCAAAATTTGTGTTTGGCCCTAGATAATTTTGAGTTAGCACCAGCTAAGTCTGGGCCATTGATAAGTATAAAAAATATATAAATTACTTTAAATTTTTATCATTTTTCCACATACGGAGTTCAATTTCTAATTCCAATAATATTCAGGACAGTTTGGTGGATGAATTGAATAAAAAAAGAAAAAAGTTTTAACTCTTTCATCTTACAATTGAGGAATATTTGTGTGAGAAACACTGGAGAAAAATAAAAAAATTTTTACAGGCCCAAAGTAACATTTTAAATTTTTTCTCAAAAACGTAGCTTTTGTCCATACTTTGGAACAACCTCACTCGAGTATTTTTTAGTCCCCTACGGGAACCGTAAGGGGACTATAGGATTGCACTCCATCCATCTGTCTGTCCGTCCGTCCGTTCGTCTGTCTGTCTGTTTTTTATGTTACCACCTCTCCCTCCAACATGCTTTAAGCTACACCTTTCATATTTGGTACATGGATAAATGGTTTTGAGGGGATGATGCACGCTCAAAATTTTTTTTCAAGATCCAAGATGGCGGCCATTTTTGTTGTGTTTTTTAAGCTTTTTTTCTCTATTGTCATGTTACCACCCCTCCCACCAACATGATTCAAGCTACACCTTTCATATTTGGTACATGAGTAAATGGTTCTGAGGGGATGATGCACGCTCAAAATTTTTTTTTCACAATCCAAGATGGCCATTTTTGTTGTGTTTTTTAAGCTTTTTTTCTCTATTTTCATGTTACGACCCCTCCCACCAACATGGTTCAAGCTACACTTTGCATATTTGGCACATGGATAGAGGGTTGGGAGGGGATGATGCACGTTCAATATTTTTTCTTCAAAATCCAAGATGGCGGCATGGCAGCCATTTTTGTTGTGTTTTTTAAGCTTATTTCTCTATTTTATGTTACCACCCCTCACTCCAACATGGTTCAAGCTACACTTTTTATATCTGGCACACGGATAGAGGGTTGTAATAGGATGTTGCACGTTCAATATTTTTTTTCCAAAATTCAAGATGGCGCCATGGCAACCATTTCTGTTGTGTTTTTTAAGCTTTTTTCTCTATTTTATTTCTCAAAATCTAACATCTGTCTGTCTGTCTGTCCGTCCGTCCGTCCGTCCGTCCGTCCGTCCGTCCGTCGGTCTGTCTGTCTGTCTGTCTGTCTGTCTGTCTGTTTTTATGTTACCACCTCTCCCTCTAATATGCTTCAAGCTACACCTTTCATATTTGGTACATGGATAAATGGTTCTGAGGGGGTGATGCACAGTCAATATTTATTTTTCAAAATCCAAGATGGCAGAATGGCGGCTATTTTTGTTGTGTTTTTTAAGCTTTTTTCTCTATTTTATGTTACCACCCCTCCCTTCAACATGGTTCAAGCTACGCCTTTCATATATGGTACATGGATAAAGGGTTGTGAGGGGATTATGCACGCTCAATATTTTTTTTTCAAAATCCAAGATGCTTATTTACTCTAGTGTCTTCTGTGACAAAAACACCTTATGTCACAAAAGTGCCGTAGGGGACTAATACCACCTCGGTGGTCAAACACTTGTTAGTTATGTTTTGGAGGCTAAAATTGAAAAAGAATAAAATTTAAAAGGTGATGTTTTTCAATAGTATTGGCCTGTTATGGCCATTACGTTGAAGAAAGGATTTAAAGCATTGTCAAGGTTGATCAGATTTATTGTAAATTTAGTTGCAAATTTCTATTTTTTCTTAATTTGAATAGAAGCAACTTTTCTTTTTATCATCTAACTTCACAAATTTGATGATCTTGTGATGTATCGGTAGAATTTTTGCTTTCTTCAGTTGCTTATACATAAAATCCACTGTCTTTGAGGATCAAAGAAATGTGATGATAGTGTACTAGTTGTAGAGTAGTGTTCATTTCTTATGATGCTTAGGCCCCACAAAGTAGATCTTTTGCTTCTCAGGCCATTTTCTGTAAAATTGCATGTGGACAAGCATTTTTTTTATTTTATTTTTTTATTTTTGTAATTATTTCTTTGCCATCAAAAGTTCATATTCTTGGTTTGTTTCATGTTTTAGGCCTCATAATCTATGGAATAGTATGGGTGGTGGTGTATTTTTTTTGTCCCTTGAGTGCAAGAAGGCTCAGCAATGTTAAAGCATTGCAAAGCCTTGTTTCACTCAATGGACAAATTTATCAAGCATGCGGCAGCCAAAAGAACCATGTGGGAGGGCCTGAGAAACAGATTTTTTACTTTTTTAGGCCTCATATGTTTTATTTAGATCTGATATGTTTACACAGTGGTAATACTGTACTTGTCGTAGAGTAGTCTTAAAATACTTATGAAGCTTATGTTTTATTTAGATCTCAAATGATTACACAGAGCATAAACATTTTGACTAATTAGATATGATCTGGAAAGGCACTTAACCCTGATTGTCCACATGAGGGCACGATGACGCCATGTACTAAGGCGTACTACACATCTATGGTGCGCATGTCTTCAACCAACCTAACCCTGTGCTGCAGTGCAGAGTTACGATGTTGGGGAGCTGGCAGCTGTTCGTCGTTGCTCGGTGGTTCTCTCTGGGTACTCTGCCTTCCTCCACCCATAAAACTGTCACTGACATGATATGACCTTGGCTGTTAAAGTGTCGTTAAACCTTAATAAATAAATAAATAGACATGATCTGTGAAAAGTGAAGCAGGCTTGCTTGTAGTAAATGGCTCTCAAATAAAAAAAACAGAAGGGTTGTATACAATCAACTCTAATTGTTCTGCTAAAGGGGTCCTAAGGGGTTAGCTTACCCCATAACGTTCTTCCGGCATGCAAAAACTTTCAATTGGATATTTGGTAATCAACTGATATCTGTGAAATAGATAAATCCTTTCACTGTGATGTGCTAATAAGCTCTGTTCTTGATAGTGAACAAGAAAACTAATCATTGATTACTAGTAATGTTTTATACCCCTTAAACAATGTTGGAGGGAGTGTACTGTTTTCAGCATATTTTTATACTGTACTAAACACCCAGACTTAGCTGGTGCTAACTCCTTAAATTCTAGGGCCAAACACAAATTTTGCCCCCCAATCCCCAAAATTTGCATCAAAATCCGAAATGTCAATGTCCTATGTGGTCCTCCATACTTTTTATCCACTGCGCATGCGCAGTGTCAAGGAGGTCTTGAAATTGGCGCAAATGTCATTCTTTGTTTGGCCCTAAAATTAGTAACATCTCACTGATATTTGTGCTTGTAAATCTCAGTTTAAATGATGCCAGACACATAATTATGAAAGAAATAGTGGATCTAAGGAGGAAATAGAAGGATGAGAGGATGAAACAGTGGCAGGATGTGTTCAGGGCTGTAACTTATAATTTTTTTACGAAATTATTTCATGTTCCCTAATTTCGGGGCATGGTCCTGATGTTGTCATTCTGGCTATGAATTTACCATTGTTTGTTCAGTTTTTCCTCTCTCCCTTTCCTTTATTCCCCCCTTGCCATTCTCCCATGCTTTTGGCATAATTTTTGTAATTTTTTTTTACTAAAATTTCTTGGGAGTTTTGGCTTGGTAACAGAATAATTATTTTGTTTTTCCCCATGCTTACGTCCTCATCCTTGGGTGGTTAGGCATTTTGGTCTGCATCTACCATCCGTTGTACTGCAGTTTCTTCTCTGGAAGTCTCTGTTTTACATCGGATAGTGTTTAAATTGGTAACTGATTTTGGGCCATGTTTACAGTACCTGGAGTCATGTTTCCGGTTTTTGTACACTTTCGTTTACGTTGACAACGGTTACTTCTGAGAGTGATTACTTGTCTTTTGTTTAGTTCTGCTCATAGCCAGATACATTAATATTGTCCATAAGTGTTACATTAATTTTTAAAAATGTTTTAAAATTTTTGTCCACACTTAGGCTTTTTTGGGATCCATTTGGGCTCATTGTTCCCATTGGGAACTTGGGCTCTTCTGAAAATTTATGCGAGTACTATGACTGTTTATATTTTTTCATGATGAAAGAATATTGTTCAAATTGTAATGCGAGGAAGTCTTCCTCTGATTCTCATGTTCATTGTGTTTCTTGTAGTCAATGTACTCGCACTAATTCTTGCTCAGTGTGTGCCAATTGGAATGACAAACGTTGGAGACATTGCCATGCCGGTCCTCTCTCTGCAGGGTCACTCTAGTTTATCAGTCTCTTTTTCAGAGGAACAAGAACAGGGTGATGTTTCCGTGATGTCTTCAACAAGTGTGCATCCGTTATTGCAGACTAACGAAAAGCTAGCGGCAAAAGTGCGCATGGAAATACAACAATTGCTTAAGAGATCCCTAGTAGGATCGACGGCGTTGTTGTCCGCTAGCTCGCCCGGTGCAGTGACCATTCATCGATTGGTTCGGCAGCCGGGTACGTCCGTTGCAGTCCAGGGAAGCAGTTTGGGTGATGCGAGCACTATAAACATTGAACATGCACACCCAGCGACGACGGATCCGAGAATAGTATGGAGGAAGCCTGTCAGTCCGGTAGCTAGCTCGTCCAGGTCCACCCAGACCGCGAGCTAGAGAGGCCACTCTCTCTTACAGCAACATCTGGGACCAGATGTTGTTGTACGTGACGCTAGTCAGTCAGAGCATAAGTCCACTCCATCTGTTTGGGACGCTCTGTTGCATAGACAGTCCGCAGCGACTAGTCTATCGGCTTCCTCATCCTCATGGCAGCACACACGTCCGCACCTTGGCTACATGACCGCCGATATCCAGCCAGCTTCGCCGACCAGGGATTCCACGTCGACCAGGTCACGCCATCCGGTAGCTAGGGATACGCGGCCTTTACAATCGAGACGTTTGCATAAAAGAAGTATGCGGAATCCAACGTCCCAGGAGCTTCCAGCGGCTAAATCATGTAAGACCACGGCTCCACAGGCCTCCATAACGGACTTGCTATCACAGATAGCTTATCTTATCGCAGCATCCCAGCAGCCGTCAGAAACCTTTTCCGATCAGGAATTGTCTGAGGAAGCTGGATCGATTCGTTCCTCTGCAGAGTCAGCAAGGGACGACCAAGATTTTCAAGTGGTCCAGCCGGATGGCGAAAGGGATTCAGAGGAGTTGGAATTTTCCCTTTCGAAGCAACATAAGGTAGCCGTGGATTTCATCCGGCAATACCTTTTCGGCCGGATTAGGGACACCGTCCCTGAGTTTCCGACCCAGTCCAGAAATGTCTCACGGACATTTGAACTTTTGAATGACGCTATATTCAAACTTGCCTCCAAGACGGGCATGTCCGGTTTCTTATCGGCCAATGCTCTACAGCTGCCTTTCATCAATTCAAGGAATAAATTTGAAACGGCAGGACAGGGCATTCCGAGAGTTCCTCTGCGTCTGGACGACCAGACTGAACACCTAGATTTGTCTTTGCCATTGTCTATGTCTATTCCAGCCACTATGACAACCTCGTCTAACAGGATCAGCTTAGACGCATTATCGTACGCAGATCACAGGATGTTGGCTATGTGACCGCAGATATCCAGCCTGCTTCGCCGACCAGGGAGTCCACGTCGACCAGGTCACACCATCCGCTAGCCAAGGACACGAGGCCTTTCCAGTTGGGACATTCGCATATCAGAAGTATGCAGGAATTAACGTCCCTGGAGCAAAATTACGTAAGACCGCGGCTCCACAGACCTCCGTGACGGACTTGCTATCGCAGATAGCTCAATTCATCGCAGCATCCCAGCAGCTATCAGAAACTTTTTCAGTAAAGAACTATCTGAGCAAGCTGGGTCGGTTCGCTCCCCTGCAGAGTCAGTAAGGGACGTCCGAGATTATTATGTGGTCCAGGCGGATGGTAAAAGGGAATCCGCACAGCTGAAATTTTCCCTTTTCGAACAACTTTAGGTGGCCGTAGATTTCATCCGGCATCACCTTTTTGAAGTTGTTTCGCTGGACAAAAATGCTGCGTTACCTGATAAGAAACTAAAAGCGTCACTGGACACAGACTATTTTTATACTGTACCAATGACCCAGACTTAGCTGGTGCTAACTCTAACAAAACCAGGGCCAAACACAAATTTTGCCCCCCAATCCCCAAAATTTGCATCCAAAACAAAAAGAAATCATGTCCTAAAGGACCTCCATACTACGCCTCAACTGCGCATGCGCAGTGACGCAGTCGTCCCGAAATTGGCGCCAATTATCATTTCTCTGTTTGGCCCTTCATCAGTCAACATCTCACTGATCTTTGTGCTTGTAAATCTCAGTTTAAAGGATGCCAGACACGTAATTTTTGGAGAAAATGTGATTCTAAGGAGGATAGAAGGAGGAGAGGAAAAAGAAGTGACAAAAAATAATCAGGGCTGTACTTAAAATTTTTTGATGAAATTATGTTAAGTTGCCTATTTTCGAGGCATGGGCCTCTTGTTGTCATTCTTGCTAATTGTTGCACTGCTTATTCAGTGTTTCCTCTCCCCTAGCCTTCTAAAGTCCCCCCTTGCAATTCTCCCATGCTTTTGGCATATTTTTGAGAAATTTCATTTCTAAAATTTCCTGGGAGAGTTGCTTGGTTACAGAATGTTTTCTGTTATTTTCCCCATAGTTACGTTTTCACCCATGGGTGTATAACGTTTGTGTTCTGCATCTTCCATCTGATGTTCTACAGATTCTCCCCTGGGAGTCTCTGTTTTGCATCAGATAGAGTGTAATTGATGACTGATTCCGGGCCAGTTTTTTCAGTGCCTGGAGTCATGTTTTCTGGTGTTTTTACACTGTTTGTTTTCATTGGCAACAGCCTTTTTTGAGGGGGGCTGTTTGCCTTTGCTGTAGTTTATCTCACTATAAGATACATTTATATTATCCGAAAGTGTCTCATTAATTATTTAATATAAATTTAAAATTTTTGACCACACTTTGCCATCGGATCCATCGGGGCTCAACGTTACTTTTCAGCAACTTGGGCTTCGCTGAAAAAATATTTTTTCAAAATTATTTTGTTTTGCAATTGTTTTTTCATTTATTAATGGATCATGTTATTATGTATCTTTGTGTCAGGGGTTTTTGCGAGTAACTAGGACTTATTGTTGTTCTTTCACAATGAAGGGACGTTGTTCAAATTGTAATAGGAAGAAATCTTCCTCTGACTTTCATGATCATTGTATTAATTGTAGTCAGTGTTCTCGCATTAATCCCTGTCCTATATGTGAACATTGGGATGAGAAACATTGGAAACGTGTGTCACGATATGTTGTTTCTGGTGAAAGAGCGATGCCGGCTCTTTCTCCGCAAGGTCACTCTACTCTCTCAGTTTCTATTTCAGAGGAACCAGAACAGGGTGATGTTTCCATGTTATCTTCTTCAAGTGTGCGTCCGTCGTCACAAATGAATTCAGAGCTAGCGGCAAAAGTGCTCATGGAGATTAGACAAATGTCGTCCGCTAGCTCGCCCGGTGTAGCGTCCATTCACCGAATGGTTCGGCAGCCGGGTTCGTCCGATGCGGTCCAAGAGGAAATTTTGGGTGATGCGAGAACTATAAACATAATAGATGCACACCCAGTGACGGCGGATAGTAAGCGAGAACGGAGGAAGCCTTTTAGTCCGGTTCCAAGCTCGTCCAGGTCCAGCCGGGCTGCGAGCGAGAGAGGTCCCTCTCTCGTACAACAACATCTGGGACCAGATGTTGTGGTACAAAATGTGTCTTTAGCGGAGCATACGTCCGTCGCTCGGGACGCTCCGTTGTATAAGCAGTCCGCAGAGACTGTTAAGGCTTCCTCTTCTCGTCAGCGCACACGACCGCACCTTGGCTGCGTGACCGCCGATATATTACCAGCTTCGCCGATAAAGGATTCTTCGGCGACCAGGTCACACCATCCGGCAGCCAGGGATTCGAGACCGATGGACTCTGGACGTTCGCATAGGAAAAGTATGCGGGAGCCATCTGATGCGGAGCTGCCCTCGGCGAAGCAGCGAAAGACTGCGCCTCCGCAGGTCTCGACGCCGGACATTCTTGTGCAGATAGCACAGCTTATCGCAGCATCCCAGCAGCCGACAGAAACGGTGTCGGATCGAGAATTATCCGACGGCGCTGGGTCGGTACGCTCCGCCGAAGCATCGGGGGCGGACGACCGGGAACATCATGAGGTCCGACCGGATGGTGAAAGGGATACGGATGACTTGGAGCTATCCCTTTCGGAACAACATAAAGCTGCCGTGGACTTCATCCGGCACTTTCTCCCTCAAGTTGTTCCGTCGGGCCAGACTGCTGCGCTTCCGGACAAGAGAATTATAGCGTCATTGGACTCTGAATTTTTTGAGCGGTTCAGGGACATCGCTCCCGAGTTTCCGTCGCAGTCCAATAATGTTGCTAGAACATTTGAATTATTGAACGACGCTATATTTAAACTTGCTTCCAGGACGGGGAAAGCAGGTTTCTTGTCCGCTAATACTCTCAACCTGCCTTTCATTAATGCAAGGAATAAATTCGATACGGCAGGACAGGGTATACCGAGAGTTCCTCTGCGTATGGACGACGAGGCGGAAGACTTAGAGCTATCATTACCGTCGTCAGCTTCTATTCCAACCGCGGTGTTGGAAACAGCTATTGCGTCTAACAGAGCCAATTTAGATGCCTTATCTTACGCAGATCACCTTACTAAGGCGCTATCACTGCGCCTTCAAGGGGAAGAGTTTCAGGATATACAATCCTCTTTAAGACTTCTTTCAAGGGCAGTAGCTTATTCCACGTGTAACTCCGCCCTTTCAGTGGCAAATCTGGAGTTGGTTAGACGTGACGCAGCCCTAGCTACATCCACACTAGTGGATTCTAAGGTGAAGAACTCTCTTAGAGTCGCTTCGGTCTCAGGAGAACTTCTCTTTGACGGCAAGCTTTCCGCTATTTATGATAAAATTAAAAAGAAAGCTAATGATTCTCTGTTGTTCAGATCTGCTCCTAAGAAGTCGGATACAGCAGACACGAATAAGACAGGCACTTCTGGGTCTAATGCGCCCAAGAGAGGTTCCTATACCGGTGCGTCCTCTTGGTCTTATTCGAGAGACCGTCAGGATAGCGACTCTCGTTCGGGACGTCCTTCAGGCCGGGACAATCGGTCGGACGCCCCGAGGTCGACGAGGCGAGGTGCGGGTCGTGGAAGACGTGGTTTCTCCTACCGCAGGCCTCGCAGGTCCAGGAGGTGATGGCTTAAACCTCTATCGCGTTCCGGTTGGCGGAAGGTTGTCAAGCTTTTCACAAGAGTGGGCGTCGATTACGGACGACCCTTGGGTGAGAGGAGTGACTTCGGAAGGTCTGAAGATATCCTTCAAACGAAAGCCTCCATTAACTCGAAGTCCAAAGTGGACTCATCTTCCCTCAAATCCACAGAAAAGAGACGCTCTGTTATCAGAGGTGCAGTCTCTTTTAATGAAGAATGCGGTAGAGGTCGTAGAAAACCAGGAATCTCTGGGATTCTACAGCCATCTGTTTCTGGTTCCGAAACCAGACGGCTCGTTCCGTCCAGTCATAGATTTGAGCTGGATAAACAAGCTGATCGTCGCTCCGAAGTTTTATATGGAGACGATTCGATCGGTCAGAGCGAGTATTCGGGTGAACGATTATGCAACGAGCATAGATCTCAAAGATGCGTACTTTCACGTCATGGTACATCCGACATTCCGAAAGTATCTACGCTTCGCAGTCCTTGGAGTGGTGTATCAATTCCGGGCGATGTGCTTCGGATTGAATCTAGCACCCTGGGCTTTCACTCAGGTAATGAACTCGGTAATGATCTACTTCCGAGCTCATTCGTCTGCGGTAACGTCGGCCTACCTGGACGACATTCTTCAGAGGTACGGCAACGAGTTAACGCTTCAGAACGATGTTCAGAATCTTCTTCTATTGCTCCGACGTCTCGGTTTTATAGTAAACGAGGAGAAGTCGGATCTGGTGCCGTCCAAGTCATTCACTCATCTGGGAATGAGCTTCGAGACGCACAACAATCTCGTTCGTCTGCCGTTAACCAGAGCGAAATTAGTCAGTTGTTACGCTCGCTATTGTCTGCACGCAGACAAAGTCACGGCGAGAGAATTTATGAGACTGATAGGTCTGTGCGGAGCCGCCGCGGATCTCATTCCGATGGGGCGGTTACGCACACATCCTCTTCAAATTTTCCTGACTCAGAATTGGAGTGTGAAAAGTCATTCGCTCGATGTAGACGTTCTCTTGTCAGATCAAGTGAAACAAGAGATTCAGACTTGGGCAAACATTCAGTGGTTAACTCAAGGAGTTCTGCTGCAGTTGCCGGATCCGAGTTTTACCGTTATGACGGATGCCAGTCAAACAGGTTGGGGTGCATCATTAATCCCAACGGATTCGAGATGCCAGGGTCTTTGGGATCCGCAATTCCTGTGCAAGCACATAAACATCAAGGAAATGATGTCAATTTGGCTTGCGTTACGTCACTGGATGGACATTATTCACGAGGCTCATGTCCAAATCCTATCCGACAATACGACAGTAGTGGCGTATATACGGTATCAGGGAGGCACTCATTCAGTTCCGTTGTTCAATCTAACGGAAAGAATCCTTCTGTTTGCGTTAGAACATCACGTTCTTCTTTCGGTCCGTCACATACCGGGTCGTCTGAATGTGCTAGCAGACTCCCTTTCACGAAAGGGTCGTTTGTTGCCGTCGGAGTGGACTCTCAACAAACAAGTATTCAATCAGATTTGCTACCAATGGGAACGGCCAATGATAGACTTATTTGCGACACATCTCAACAATCAGTTGCAGACGTATGTGTCTCCGTGTCCGGATCCAAGAGCATTTGCAGTAGACGCTCTGTCGATCCCTTGGGACGGAATGATAGGATATGCGTATCCTCCAGCGCCGTTAATTCAACAAGTATTGCTAAAGATAAAACAATCTCAATGCAAGATTCTGTTGGTAGCATCTCTGTCGCCACAGAGACCGTGGATAAATCTACTCAGGTGTCTGTTGTGGGACCTACCGCGGAAGCTTCCTCCACGGGAGGATCTTCTTTCGCAGGGGAAATCGCGCCAACTCCATCACAACCCGCAAGGTCTCAACCTTCACGTTTTTCCGTTGTGCGGTCCTTCTTGCATGGCAAGCACTTTACAGGATGAGCAGTGGACGCGATTTCTAATTGTAGGAGGACCTCCTCTTCGCTAAACTATGCGGCTAAGTGGAAGGTTTTTCGTCGTTGGTGTAGGGATCATTCTGTAGATATATTTGATCCCTCTATACCAGACATTGCAAACTTTCTAGTATACTTGTTTGACGAAATCAAACTGCAGCCTGTTACTATAAAGGGTTATAGATCTGTGTTATCTGATACCTATGCACATCATGATAGTTTACAAATTGGATCTAATGTCTCTTTATCGAAGTTGGTTAGAAACTTTTCGATAAATAGACCCAGAACTCTTAGATTAATTCCTAAGTGGAATTTAGCTTGGGTTCTCCTTAAATTGAAGGAAAAGCCATTTGAACCTCTTGGGACAGTAGATTTCAAATTCTTATCTTATAAGACAGCTTTTCTCTTAGCTTTCTCTTCTGCCAGAAGAGTCAGTGAGCTTCATGCACTATCGGTGGATGATTCTCATTATCGTAGTGTTGGGAACACTATCACCTTCACTACTGATGTGGGTTTTTTAGCTAAGAATCAGGCTCCTAATAAATATCCGGAACCTATTGTTATTAAGGCTCTTCCGTCTTCAGACGGGCGTAGGCCTTTACTCTGTCCTGTTAGAGCATTACGTATTTATAAACAGAGATCTCAGTTTATCAGAAAGGGACGGAAACGTTTCTTTCTGTCTTTGATGCCTAATAGAAAGGACATTTCAGTCCATTCTATTGCTAGATGGATTCAGTTAACTATCCGTACTGCTTATGAAGATTTATCTTCTTCTCAGCAGTCTGTGCTTAAGATTTCTGCTCATGAAGTAAGAGCTCTTTCTACTTCCTGGGCTTATGCTAATAGTGTTGCTATTACAGATTTAATGAAGGCTGCTTATTGGTCTCAGCCATCCACATTTACGAATTTTTATCTCAGAAATATTGAGTCCATTTCTGGAGACCTGCATTGTTTAGGTCCGTTATCTGTTGCTCAGAATGTCATCCACTAAACAGTTGCAACTATAGTTATGCAGGCTTTCTGTTCCGGCAGTGACTCCGTCCGGCTGCCCTCTTCGCTCTGGGCTATTTGACCAAGGGGAAGGGGGGGGGGGGTGTTCCCTTAGGTCACCTGCTTTATAGTGAAAAGCAAGGAAATGCCTCCTCCAAGTCAGTATTTCTGAGTCGCTTCCGGGATGGTTTTAAAGTGTAATATTAATGTTTAAATTCATTCATGTCTTATTTTTAAAGTGTAGCTCGGTGTGAAGCATTTGTATATGTCAAGTGTCAAACGGGCTTTAATATACAATACTCGGACACTTTTAAATGACTATAAAGAGTCTCAATTCTCTGGACTACTTTATTTATTGGCTTGCTTTAAAAATAATTAGTATAAGGGTTATACTGGATGTTAATAGAGAACATGAATGTTATTGTGCTCAATTATTAAGGGTAGTGTATCTTTCTAATTTAATATTAAATAAGAAAGATACATGTAAAGCCTAATACTCCTTTTCTCCTTAAGGGGTTACCTCTTTACTATATAGTTGAGCTTATTGGATTTTCCTCTATGTCCTAGGCCCTCCAGCCTGTTTACTATTCAGCTAAGTCTGGGTCATTGGTACAGTATAAAAATGTTAAAAAATTTATAGTAATTTATATATTTTTTATACTTACCAATGACCCAGACGGGGATGGCCCTCCCTGGAGTTGGGAACTCTTGCCTCCCCGCTGAGTACATAGCGCTGACCAGGCACTGCCAGTAAGAATGATAATTGGCGCCAATTTCGGGACGACTGCGTCACTGCGCATGCGCAGTTGAGGCGTAGTATGGAGGTCCTTTAGGACATGATTTCTTTTTGTTTTGGATGCAAATTTTGGGGATTGGGGGGCAAAATTTGTGTTTGGCCCTGGTTTTGTTAGAGTTAGCACCAGCTAAGTCTGGGTCATTGGTAAGTATAAAAAATATATAAATTACTATAAATTTTTTAACTTTTCGGCCGGATTGGGGACACTGTCCCTGAGTTTCCGACCCAGTCCAGAAATGTCACAGACATTTGAACTTTGAATGACGCTATATTCAAGCTAGCCTCTAAGACTGGCAAATCAGGTTTCTTATCGCCTAGTGCTATACAGCTGCCTTTCATCAATGCTATACATAAATTTGAAACAGCAGGACAAGGCGTGCCAAGAGTTCCTCTGCGTTTGGACAACTAGGCTGAAGACCTGGAATTGTCATTACCGGCGTCCGTGTCTCTTTACTCCAGATACTGGAGACGACAATCTCGTCTAATAGAATTATTTTAGACGCATTATCTCATGCAGATCACTTTACCAGAGCGTTATCACTACGTCTCGAAGGGAAAGAATTCCAGGATGTTCAAACTTCCTTAAGATTTCTTTCGAGGGCTATAGCATATTCTATGTATAACGCCGCCCTTTCAGTGGCAATATGGAGTTAGACGTGATGCTGCCCTGGCTGCATCCACAAGAGTGGATAGTAGGGTGAAAAAAACTCTCTTCCAGTCGCTCCGGTCTCAGGAGAGCTTCTCTTCAACGTTAAGCTTTCTACAATCTATAACCAGATTACTAAGAAAGTTTTGGATTCTCTGCTTTTAATTCCGCTTTGAAAAAGTCAGACTCAGCAGGGAGGAGTAAGGCAAGTACTTCGGGGGCGAATACGTCCAAAGGAAGTTCCTATAGAGGATCTAAGAAAGCCCTACGTCTTACTCCGGAGACCGTCAGAGTAGCGACTCACATAGGGGTTGTAATGCTGGACGAGATATCCGGTCAGACACCCCTAGGTCGACTGGGCGAGGTGCGGGTCGTGGAGGACGTGGTTTCTCCTTTCACAAGCCTTGCAGGGCCAGGAGGTGATGGTCTAAACCTCTATTGCGTTCCAGTGGGCGGGAGGCTGTCGAGATTCTTAACCAATTGGTTGTCAATTACGGATGACCCATGGGTGCAAGGGGTTATTTCCGAAGGTCTAAACTGTCCTTCAAGGAAAAGACCTCCGTTAACTCGAAGTCCACGCTGGTCTCAGCTTCCGTTAAACGTTCAGAAGAGAGATTCGCTTCTATCAGAAGTTCAATCTCTTCTGGACAAGAATGCTATAGATGTTGTAGAAAACCAAGAATCTCCAGTTTTCTGCAGTCACCTGTTCCTGGTTCCAAGATCAGATGGCTCGTTTCATCCAGTTATAGATCTGAGCTGGATAAACAAGCTGATCGTGGCTCTAAAATTTTATATGGAGACCATCCGATCGGTCAGAGCGAGCACTCAAGTGAACGATTATGCTGTGAGCATAGATCTCAAGGATGCATACTTTTACATCAGGGTACATCCGGCGTTTAGAAAGTACCTTCGCTTCGCTGTTCCAGGAGTTGTTTTCAGTTCCGAGCAATGATTCTCTGGTCTGAACCTAGCGTCCTGGGCCTTCACTCGAATAATGATCTCGGTAATGACTCATTTCCGAGCTCATTCGTCTGTGCTAATGTCGGCCTACTTGGACGTCATTCTTCAGGGTTATGGCAGCAAGTTAACGCTTCTGAACGATGTTCAGAGTCTGCTTCAGTTGCTCCGACGTCTCGGTTTCATAGTAAATGAAAAGAAGTCAGATCTAGTGCCGTCCAAATCATTCACCCACGTGGGAATGAGCTTAGAGACGCACAACAATCCCGTTCGTCTGCCGTTAACCAGAGCGATATTAGTCAGTTGTTACGCTCGCTTTTGTCTTCACTCAGATGTAGTAACAGCGAGAGAATTCATGAGACTGACAGGTTTGTGCGGAGCCGCTGCAGATCTTTTCCATGGGAGGATCTTCTTTCGTGGGGAAATCGCGCACACTGCATCACAACCCGCAAGGTCTCAACCTTCACGTATTTCCGTTGTGCGGTCCTTCTTGCATGGCAAATATTTTACAGGACGAGCAGTGGACGCAATTTCTAACTGTAGGAGGACCTCCTCTTTGCTAAATTATGCTGCTAAGTGGAAGGTTTTCTGTAGGTGGTGTAGGGATCATTCTGTTGATATTTATGATCCCTCCATTCCAGACATTGCTAATTTTCTAGTCTACCTGTTTGATGAGATCAAACTGCAGCCTGTTACCATTAAGGGTTATAGGTCTATGCTATCTGATACCTATGCACATCATGATAGTTTACAGATTGGATCTTATGTCTCTTTATCTAAGTTAGTGAAAAACTTTTTGATAAATAGACCTAGAACCCTTAGATTAATTCCTAAGTGGAATTTAGCTTGGGTTCTTCTTAAGCTAAAAGAAGCGCCATTTGAGCCTCTTGACATGGTGGACTTCAAATTCTTATCTTATAAGACAGCTTTTCTCTTAGCCCTTCTCTTCGGCTAGAAGAGTTAGTGAGCTTCATGCACTATCTGTTGATGATTCTCACTATCGTAGTGTAGGTAATACTATTACCTTGACTACTAATGTTGGATTTTTGGCTAAGAATCAGGCTCCTAATAAGTATCCGGAACCTATTGTTATTAAGGCTCTTCCGTCTTCAGACGGGCATAGGCCTTTACTCTGTCCTGTTAGAGCTATACGTATTTACAAACGTAGATCTGAGTTTATCAGAAAGGGACGTAAACGTTTCTTTCTGTCCCTGCTGCCTAATAGAAGGGACATTACGGTCCATTCTATTGCAAGGTGGATTCAATTAACTGTCCGTACTGCTTATGATAAATTATCTTCAACTCAGTAGTCTGTGATTAAGATTTTGGCGTATGAAGTTAGAGCTCTATCTACATCTTGGGCTTATGCTAATAGTGTTGCTATTACAGATTTGATGAAGGCTGCATATTGGTCTCAGCCTTCCACGTTCACAAATTTTTATCTTAGAAATATTGAGTCCATTTCTGGAGACCTGCATTGTTTAGGTCCGTTATCGGTTGCTCAGAATGTCGTCCACTAAACAGTTGCAACTATAGTTATGCAGGCTTTCTGTTTCGGCAGGGACTCTGTCCTGCTGCCCTCTTTGCTCTGGGGTATTTGACCCAGGGCAAGGGGAGGGGGGGGGGATGGTGTTCCCTTAGGTCACCTGCTTTATAGTGAAAAGCAAGGGAATACCTCCTCTGGAGTCAGTAATTCTGAGTTGGTGCCGGGATGGTTTTAAAGTGTAAAGCTAATGTTTAACTCATTCATGTAATATTTTTAAAGTGTAGCTCGGTGTGAAGCATTTGTATATGTCACGTGTCATACGAGCGTTCATATACAGTCCTCAAACACTTTTAATGAGTATAAAGAGTCTCATTCTTTGGACTTCCTTTATTTATTGGCTTTCCTTTAAAAAGATTAGTATAACGGGTTATACTGGATGTTAATAGAGATCATTGATGTTATTGTGCTCAATTACAGAATGGTAGGTATTGTGTCTTTCTTTTTTGATACAAACAAGAAAGATACATGTAAAACCTGTTCTCCTCTTCTCCTTGAGGGAATAATTCTGTTTACATTTAATTGAACCTATTGGATTTTCCTTTATGTCCTAGGCCCTCCAGCCTTTTTTTCTATTCAGCTAAGTCTGGGTCATTGGTACAGTATAAAAATGTTAACAAATTTATAGAAATTTATATATTTTTTATACTTACCAATGACCCAGACGGGGATGGCACTCCCATGAGTTGGGAACTCATACCTCCCCGCTGATTACATAATGCTTACCAGGCACTGGTTGTAAGAATGACATTTGCACCAATTTCGAGACCTCCTTGACACTGCGCATGCGCAGTGGATAGAAAGTATGGAGGACCACATAGGACATTGAAATTTCGGATTTTGTATGTGAGAGAGAATTACCTACAATCGTGAACAATTTCAAGGTTTATGGGAAAAATTTTTTTATTTCCTGCATCATCTTGAATCCACAAATATCAATGAAAAATTTATTAGCTTCATTCTTAAATACTTCAGTTTCAAAACTCCAGTGTCTATTTGTGCATACCTGCAGAATACTTTAAATTAGCTCACCTCCTGACCACACGGCAGATTGAATTTATTTCACCAAGCCATCTGACAGATATTTAACCCTTTACCTAACATGAAAAGCAGACAACACTTGCAAACAAAATTCTTGAATAACTAAATTTTTATACTGTACCAATGACCCAGACATAGCTGGTGCTAACTCTTAAAATATAGGGCCAAACACAAATTTTGCCCCCCAATCCCCAAAATTTGCATCTAAAACCAAAGAAAACATGTCCTGAAAGGCCCTCCACACTTCGCGTCTACTGCGCATGCACAGTGTCAAGGACGTTCCGAAATTGGCGCCATTAATCATTCTAAGTTTGGCCCTTCATCAGTTAACATCTGACTGATCTTTGTGCTTGTAAATCTCAGTTTAAATGATGCCAGACACATAAATATTAGTGAAATGGTGATTCTAAGGAGGATAGAGAAGGAGGAGAGGAAAAAATGTGTGACAGAATATTATCAGGGCTGTAACCTAAAATTTTTTAATGAAATTATGTTAAGTTACCTATTTTCGAGGCAGCAGCCATTTTGTTGTCATTCTGATTATTTAGTTACACTGATTTTTCAGTGTTTTCCTCTCTCCCTGTCCTTTAAGTCCCCCCTTGCTATTCTCCCATGCTTTTGGCATAGTTTTTGTAATTATTATTACTAAATTTTCTTGGGAGTTTTAGCTGAATAACAGAATGAATTCTGTTCTTTTCCCCATGTTTACGTCTTCACCTACGGGTGGTTAGGCGTTGTGTTCTGCATCTACCATCTGATGTTCTGTAGTTTCTTCCCTGGAAGTCTCTGTTTCGCATCAGATAGTGTATTTTTGGTAACTGATTTCGGGCCTGGGTGCCTGGAGTCTTATTTTAGTGTTTTTACACTCATTGTTTACATTTACAACAGCCCTCTGTGTGAGGGGGGGGGGATTTCTGGAAAATAATATCTTGATGTTATTTTAATCATAACTAGATACATTATTATTGTTCGTAAGTGTTGAATAAATTGTTTAAAATATTTTTAAAATTTTTGTCCACACTTAGGCTTGGGATCCATTGGGGCTCAACGTTACTTTTCAGAAACTTGGGCTGTTCTGAAAAAATATTTTTTCAAAATATTTTGATTTCAATTATTTTTTCTATATTAATGGATCATATTATTATTATGTATTTTGATTGTCAGGGGTTAGTGCGAGTACCAGGACTTGTTTTCTTTTCACATTGAAAGGATATTGATCAATTGTAATAAGAGGAAGTCTTCCTCTGACTTTATAATCATTCTATATGTGGTCAGTGTACTCGCATTAACTCCTGTTATGTGTCGTATGATTTCGATGACAATATGGGAAGCGTATGTCACGGTATGTTATTGGGGAATTGGACACTCCTTTCCCCGCAGGGTCACTCTACTTTATCAATTTCTATTTCAGACGATCAAGATTAGGGTGATGTATCTGTGATGTCTTCCAACAGTGTGCCTCCGTCGTCACAATTAATGAAGGGCTAGCGGAAAAGTGCTCATGTAAATACGCCAATTGCCTAAGAGGACCCTAGTAGGTTCGACGGCCTTTGACGTCCGCTAGCTCGCCCGGTGTAGCGTCCATTCACCGAATGGTTCGGCAGCCGGGTTCGTCCATTGCGGTCTAGAAGGAATTTTGGGGTGATGCGAGCACTATAAATCAACCTAATGCACACCCAGTGACGGCGGATCGGAGGGAGAACGGAGGAAGCCTTTTAGTCCGGTTCATAGCTCGTTCCGGTCCATCCGGACGGCAAGCGAGAGAGGCCCCTCTCTCTTTCAACAACATCTGGCCCCAGATGTTGTGGTACAAAATGTTTCGCATTCGGAGCATACGTCCGTCGCTCGGGACGCTCCGACATATAGTCAGTCCGGAGTAGACTGTCAATAAGGCTTCCTCATTCTCATAGTTGCGCACACGACCGCTCTTGGAACGTGACCACGGATATCCAGTCAGCTTCACCAGTCAGAGATTCATCGGCGACCAGGTCACACCATCCGGTAGCCAGGGACACGAGGCCTGCAGACTCCGGACGTTTGCATAGGAAGTGTGCGGGAGTCAACGTACACGGAGCTTCCGGCGGCAATGCATCGTAAGACCGCTACTGCACAGGCCTCGGGAACGGACGTGCTTTCCTAAATAGCACAGTTTATCGCAGCATCCCAGCATCAACTAAATCTGTCGCATATTTTTTATCCGACGATGCTGGGTCGGGACGCTCGCGGAAGCGGGTACGGACGTCCGAAAATTTCATCCGGTCCGATGGGATACCGAAAGGGATTTGGAGGATTTCGAGCTTTCCCTTTCGGAACAACATATGCTGTTGTGTATGTCATCTGACTTGGTCTTCTACAGCTTCTTTCGTCGGACCAGGATGCTGCGATGCCGGATAAGAAACTGATAGCGTTGGTGGACTTAGAAATTTTTGGTTCGGTTCAGGGACATCGTCCCTCAGTTCCGACTTAGTCCAATAATGTCACACAAACTTTCGAATTATTGAACGACGCTATATATATTATTATTTTATACTTGCTATAACCAAGCACTTCTGGTTTCTTGTTCGCAAAGTTACGGAGATGTCTTTCAAAAGTGTGCCTCTGTCGTCATAGTTATTGAAGAGCTAGCGGCAATAAGTGCTCATGGAATATGTCTATCGCCTACGGAGTGACATTCGCTAGCTCACCCGGTGTAGCGTACTTTCATCGAATGGTTCGGCTGCCGGGTTCGTCCGTTGCGGTCTAGGAAGGAGATTTGGGTGATGCGAGCACTTTAATTACTTTAGTACTCACCCAGTGACGGCAGATTGAGGACAGATCGGAGGAAGCCTGTTAGTCCGGTTCCTGGCTTGTCCAGGTCCGTCCAGGCTGTGAGCGAGAGAGGTCCCTCTCTCGTCCAACAACATAGGGGACCGCATGTTGTGGTTCAGATATTTTACATTCGGAGCATATGTCTGTCGGTCGGGACGCTCCGTTATATTGACAGTCCTAGAGACTGTCCTTAATGCTTCCTCATCCTCACAGCAGGGCACACGACCGCACATTGGCTACTTGACCTCGAGTATCCGATCAGTTTCGTCATTCAGTGATTCCACGGCGAATAGGTCGCGCCATCCGGTAGCCAAGGGACACGAGGCCTATACACTCCGTTCGCTCGCATATTGGTAGTATGCACGGGGTAACGATCATGGAGCTTCCAGTGGCAATGCATTGTAGGACCGCTTCTCCTCAGGCCTCAGTGCTGGACGTGCTATCCGAGTTAGCACAGTTGTTTCGCAGCATCCCAGCAATTGACAGTTTCTTGGTCGAATCAGGAATTATCCGACGGCGCTGGGTCGGTGCGGTCCGCGGTTGCATCAGGTACGGACGACCGAACGCTTTATAGGGTCCGACAGGATGGCGAAAGGGATTCGAAAGTTTTCGAGTTTTCCCTTTAGTAGTATCGGAAGCTGCCTTTCATATCTTCTGGCATTATCTTCCAGTGATTGTTATTTCGGACTTCATTGCTGCGATCTTGGATAAGAGACTTATAGCGTCATTGGACTCGGATTTTTCGATCGGTTCAGGGACATTGTCCCTGACTTACCGACGCAGTCCAATAATGTCATTACAACATGTGTTTTATTTTTCGACGCTATATATGCATACAAGCCTGCTACCAAGCATGATAGTTTAGTTTCTTGTCCGCGTTGCTCATTTCTGCCGTTTTATCATTTATACGAATAGTTTATTTTGGCAGAGCGGGGCATACCGAGAGTTCATATGCGTCTAGACGGTGTGGTTAAAGACTGGAAATATTCTTTTTCGCCGTTTATGTCTTTTCCAACTTCAATGTTGGAAACGACATTATGTATAGTAGACTTAACTTAGACGCTTTATCATACGTAATCCGCCTTACTGAGGCGTTATCATTACGTCTTCAAGAAAAGATTTACGGGATATTATTCTCAATGTAATTTCTTTTGAGGGCAGTAGTTTGTTCACGTATAACTCCGCCCTTCAGTGGCTGATTGGAGTTGGTTAGACGTGACGCAGCCCTAGCTACATCCACACGCGTGGATAGTAAGGTTAAGAACTCTCTCAGAGTCGCTTCGTTCTCGGAGGAACTTCTCTTCGACGGCAACTTTTCGGCAATCCATGAATTGCTCGATTTACACGTTCTCTTGTCTATCTAGTGTTACAAGAGATTCAGACTGGGGCAAACATTCGGTGGTTGACTCAGAGAGTGCCACCGCAGTTGCCGGACCCGAGTGTTGCTGTTATGACGGTTGCCAGTCAAACAGATTGGGATATAATACTGATCCCAACGGATTCGAAGTGCCAGTGTCTTTGGGTTCCACAGTCTCTTAGCAACCAATTTTCTTCCGCAGAATAATGTTTTTTAGGCTTGCTTTATGTCATTGCATGAACATTATTCAGAAACGCATGCCCAAATCCTGTCCATTAATTCGACAGTAGTGGCGTATCTCCGGAACCAGGGAGGCACTCTTTCGTTTCCGTTATTCAATTTAATGGAAAGAATCCGTCTGTTGGTTATAGTACACCAAGTTCTGTTTTGGTCCGTCATATTCCGGGTCGTCTGATTGTTTTACCGGACTCCCGTTCACTTAGGGGTCGCTTGTTGCTGTCAGAATGGACTCTCAACAAACAAGTATTCAATCAGATTTGCTATCTATGGGAGCGCCCAATGATGATTTATTTACGACACAGCTTGCTAATCTATTGCAGACGTATGTGTTGGCTTGTCCAGATCTCTGAGCTAATGTTGTTAACGCTCTATTGATCTATAGGACGGAATGATAGGATACGCGTATCCTCCGGCGCTGTTGTTTCAGCAGGTATTGCTAAGATAAACAACCACAATACATTTCTGTTGATAGCTTCTCTATCTTCACAGAGATCATGGGTAATTTACTCTCTTGTCTACTGTGGGACTTAACGTGAAATCTTCCTCAATGTGAGGATCTTTTTTCACTGGGTAAATCGTGTCATCTTTATCACAACCCGCAAGGTCGCAACCTTCATGTATTCCGTTGTGTGGTCCGTATTGCATTGTAAGCATTGTACTGGACGAGCTTTGGACGCGATTTCTTACTATAGGAGATCCTCTTCTTCGCTATTCTATGCGGCTAAAGTGGAGGCTCTTCCGTCGTTGGTGTAGGGATCATTATGTTCATATTGTTGATCCCTCCATACTACTCATTGCAATTTTTTAGTATACTTGTTTCACAAGATCTACTGCAGCCTGTTATTATTAAGGTTATAGGTTTATGTTACCTCATACCTATGCACTCTAGGATAGTTTACAATTGAGTCTTATGTCTCTTTATCTAAGTCAGTTAGTAACTTTTTGATAAATAGACTTAGAATCTTTAGATTAAATTCCTATATGGATTTTAACTTCGGTTCTTATTTAGCTAAGTAATCATTTGAGCCTCTGGAAACAGTAGTTTTCAAATTCTGACCTTTTAGACAGTAATTCTGTTGGTTTCTCTTTTACTGTAGAGTCAGTGAGTTTCATGCACTATCGATGGATGATTTTCACTTTCGTAGTTTCGGAATCACTATTCCGTTACTATTTAGGTTGGATTTTTGCATAAGAGTTAGGCTCCTAATATCCGGAACCTATTGTTATTAAGGTCCTTCCGTCTTCGTACGGGCATAGGCCTTTACTCTTTCCGGGTAGAGTTTATGTATTTATAAACAGATATCTGTTTATTACTATGGGCGTAAGCTTCTTCTGTCTTTGATGCCTAGTAGAAGGACGTTACGCTCCATTCTATTGTTAATGGATTCTATTAACTATCAGTACTGCTTATGGTATATCATTGACTTAGCAGTTGTGCTTAAGATTTCGGCTCATGAAGTAAGAGTTCTTCTACATCTTGGGCTTACATTAATAGTGTCGCTATTATAGATTTTTGAAGGCTGCTCATTGCGCTCAGCCATCCACATTCATGAATTTTTATCTCAGAAATATCGAGTCCATTTCTGGAGGCCTCTATTGTTAGGTCTATTATCTACTGCTCAGAATGTCATTCACTTAACAGTTGCTACTATAGCTAGGTAGGCTGTCTGTTTTGGCAGTGTCTCCGTTCTGCTGCCCTCTTCGCTCTGGGCTATTTGACCCAGGGCAAGAAAAAGGGGGGGGGGGGGGAGGGTGTTCCCTTGGGTCACCTGTTTTACTATGAAAACAAGTGGATACCTCCTCCGGAGTTAGTAATTCTGAGCTGTTATTGGGATGGTTGTTTAGTGAGAAGTTTAGGTTTTTAAAATTCATTCAAGTCTTAGTTTTTAAAGTATAGCTTTTGATTATTGCATATGTCAACGGACATGATTATACAATCCTCAGACACTTTTAGGAGTATAAGAGTCTCTATTCTCTAGACTTACTTTATTTATTGGCTTACTTTAAAAATTATTAGTATAAGGATTATATTGGATATTAATAGAGTACATGGATGTATGAAGCTCAATTTTGGAAGGTGTTGTATCTTTCTAATTTATCATAAATAAGAAAGATACATGTAAGGCCTATTACTTCTTTTTCCCTACAGGGGATGACTCTATTTTATATAATTGAGCGTATTCCATTTTGCTCTATGTCCTTGGCCCTCCAGCCTTTGCTCTATGTCCTTGGCCCTCCAGCCTTTTTACTATTCAGCTATGTCTGGGTCATTGGTACAGTATAAAAATGTTAAAAAATTTATAGTAATTTCTATATTTTTTATACTTACCAATGACCCAGACGGGGATGGCCCTCCCAGGAGTTGGGAACTCTTGCCTCCCCGCTGAGTACATAGCGCTTACCAGGCACTGGTTTTTAGAATGATTAATGGCGCCAATTTCGGAACGTCCTTGACACTGCGCATGCGCAGTAGAGGCGAAGTGTGGAGGGCCTTTCAGGATATGTTTTCTTTGGTTTTAGATGCAAATTTTGGGGATTGGGGGGCAAAATTTGTGTTTGGCCCTATATTTTAAGAGTTAGCACCAGCTATGTCTGGGTCATTGGTAAGTATAAAAAATATAGAAATTACTATAAATTTTTTAACTTTTTTCCATTTTTTTGTCTCAAAAACATAGGTTATGACCTCTTTTTGGAACAAGCTCATTGAGCTTGTTCCAAAGAGGGGTCATAACCTATGTTTTTGTGACAAAAAATGAAAAAAATAATGAAAATTAATTGGCATTTTTTGTGAATAGCGCTGGCCGGTTTTGGCCGTTACATTGGGTAAAGGGTTAATACTGTTTACACTACATTCTAAGAGTGCAGCTGCACAAAATTCAACCAAACGAGCTAAAAATAAATTTGGGTAACTTGCATTTAAACTTGTCCAAAAGAAGTTCCTACTATTATATGGAATTGGGTTAGAACCAAAATTCTTAAGATTCTTTGATTCAGTGATTTGCAATTGCTATTGACCTTCTCTGGAATATAAAGACTCAAGTGTGTTTAAATGATTTCCGTGAACTGATATTTGAGGATTACTCAGGGCTGGCAAATTCAAAGCTCTCATCATGAGAATTTACTGTGACTTCTTGGAACACCCACAAGAACTAAAAACAGAAAAAAATTCCCAGTATCTTTTGCAAAATGGCATTGCAATGGCTAGGCTTCTGTTTTTTTGTCATCCTATGTCTGTTAACTTCTGTATTTTAGTCTTCTTTTGAAGAACCATCCAGTCAAATTTGTCAAAAAAAACCTTGTACACATCATCCTTGTGTGACCAGCTTTTAATTTTGTTTAGTTGAAGTTTCCTAAAATTATTTCTTCTCATAAACTGGTGGTATCAGCAATTTTATATTTGGCAAGCAGCATCCGTATGTACAAAGAATTCAAGTTAGTTGTGAGCCAATAATTAGAATTGTTAATCAGAATTAGGTTATCATTAGCATCCCTGTTTGAATTGGTTTCTCAAGGGTGATAGTAATGTAAATTGATTGTCGTGATCAAGAATCAAGTCAAAGATAAGATTTAATCAGGAGTTGATACAGCAGAGTCCAATTAATTGTATATTTCTTGATCGAATAACCCTGTGAATTGCATATAACTACCAAACACAAAACCATTTACCATACCTTCCTCCCCGTGGGAACCCCGGGAAGTAAGCAGCACTAGTTTACTGTGGTAAACCAGTTCCGCTTTACTAGTAAAATAGGACCCAGTCACCAATGCTTGGGGTGAAAGTCCTCTAAAATGGGCAACATGTAGATCAACGATTGACTAAACTTGACTTCATCTCCATGTCGTGTCACGATTAGCCATGGTGCATAAATATGTGACGTTAACCACCAACAAACAAACAATCAAACCATACCTTCCACCCAAATTATTATTGCATATAATCATGATTTCAAGGAATTCTGAATACTCTCTGATCCCCTGGGTGACCTTGGTGACCTTGACCCGTATTTTGAAATCCTGTATTTGTTTTTGGGCCATAGATCATACCATGCTTGAGATATGACTAATGCATAATGGGATTTTGAGCAATTATGGAAAATGCACTGGGTGATCTCAGTGACCTTGACCCATACTTTGAACCCCCATTGAATTTCAACTCTTTCAATTTGGCTATTTCAGGTTTCTTACCCCAGATTAACTATTGATATTGACACAAGTGAAGCAAGATATGTGCTGGTTCCTCTAAGACTCTCTATCACCTCAGATCAAATTGGGTTGAGGAGATGTCGAGTTTTACAGAGACTAGATATGTGCCCTGACATCCCATACTCTTCTGATTGAATGTGTCCTGGGTTTTTCTTTTTTGTTAATTTAATTCCCAACTTGCAGTCCTGCTTTTACAATTTGGTATTCAGCATCTTCAGGTGGATCAGATCCAAGTTTTTTCAGTTTTTTTCGCTATAGTGTTGACTAATCATAGATACTAAATGTGACAATCAATTCTTTTTTAATAACTTTCTCCGGTGAGTGTCTCAGCCCTTGGGGCCTCTAGTAGTGTTTTAGAATCACTTTAAGCTACAATGTCGTGGCATGGCATAATATAGGCACATAGTCAGATATGATCATTAGTGTCTTTTCTTAGCTCTTCATTAACTAGTAGAGTGTTAACTTTTTTTTAAGGTGATTTGCAATATAAGTTTTTTTTCAAAGATACTAAGCTACCAGCAAGGGAAGCCTTAGTTTGGCAAGTTTGTTTTTTTTAAATACTAAGCTACAAGGAAGGATATCCTTTGTTTGGCAAGATTTTGTTCACAAATAATTGCTTTGTTACAATTTTATATAATCATTTCTTTTCTTTACTTCTAAGCAAACAAGCTAATTCAGTTCTTCAGCACTTTTCAATAGAGCCTTTATATTGGCTTATAGCACACAACCAATTAAAAGACATGTTGGTAGTGGAATAAAGTAGAAAATAGAACATTCAGCCCACTTGGCAGCAAATTAGCACTCATAATTTAGTTTAGGTAGTTTATTGTCCATTGTCTTAGAATATGATCTCAGATGATAATGTGATATCATGTCCCAGACTCTGTGGAAGGGATACCACAGAGATGTTGCCACTTTAGTGAAAAAGAGGGGGTGGATGTGCAAAAATCAGCAGGTATAAAAATTTAACAATTTTAGGTTTGAGGGTGGTGGATAAAAAAAATTGTTAAAACAGAAAAATTCTGCCCTGTGTCTTCTTGTCATTTTGGATGAAGGATTAATCTAGATATAACTAATTTCTAATTCTGCTCATGGTAGAGAGAATTGCTAATGACCACTTCATTCTCTGTTGGCAGCTAGACATTTCTTGGTTAGAACTACATGTACTCTACAGTTGTCTGTGTATTTTCTGGAAGACTAATAGTACTTTTCTACTAAGCCATTACCCAACACCCAAGTGCAAATCTAAAGTAAGCAAGATTAGAATAAAATAAAAAGAACTGGTTAAATCTGCTCTTGTTCTCACACGAATATGATAAAAATGCATAGGTATGGTGGAAGATCAAAATAGTTTCCAAACAACCAAAATCCAGATGGTTGAATACTTTAGTGGCCGATGTATACTGAGTCAAAAAAGAAAGTATAATAGAAACAAATGTGAAAAAATAGCATAAAGGATGAAATATAATAGTTCTAATGTTGCATGTGTGTGGACAAGAAGTCGTGCAAAGAGTTTAAAAATGACATGTTGTTGTCCACCCAACCGTATAGAATTTTCAAAATAGCATGTGCTACCCGAGAATGCCAAAATGAATGGTTGCCCGACAATTTTCTTTGTGTTATGTTGTGCTAGAGAGCCTGGGTTATTGAGAAAACACGCTAGTTTTTGTCTTCCAACATTTTAAAAAAAGACAAGGTTTACCGAAAATCTGAGGTTGCGTGCCATTGGTATGCATGAGGCTGGGATACCTCCAGGTGAGCTCTCTGCTGAGTTTGGAGTCACTGTGGCCACTATTTACCGTCTCATTGGAAGGTATAGAACCACTGGATCTACTGCCGACTGACTATGTTCAGGTTGACTAAGAGTTACAACCCCTGCACAAGACTGACACATCAGGACGTCTCACTTGCGGGATCGCTTCCTTCTGGCGATGACAGCAGCAATTACTCCTGGTAGAACTAACAATAGAATTAGTGAACAAACTGTCCGCAACAGACTCGCTGAACACGGCATCCAAAGGCGTCCATACCACAAACCAATCCTTACCCAACATCATCGTTCCGTCAGAATGGAGTGGGTACGTCAGTGTGTTCGCTGGACTCAGCAGCGTTGGAGGATAGTTCTTTTTGGTGATGAATCACAATTTTGTCTACGACACGCTGATGGTAGAGCAAGAGCACCTATGAGAATGGTTTTCTGATGCTTGCTTGCGGGAATGTGACCGTTTCGGTGGGGTAGTGTAATGGTTTGGGCAGGAATTTCCTTGCGCCATCGAACGCAGTTGATCTTCATCGATGGTAATCTGAATGGACAGCGATATAGGGACGAAATTCTTAACGCTGTTGTTGTCCCATTGTTCAACACTAATGTCGGATTGCAGTTATTCCAGCAAGACAATGCCCGATGTCACATGGCTCATATCTGTCATGACTTTCTTGAGCAGAGCATCGAACTTCTTCCCTGGCCCCCACTTTCGCCAGATTTGTCATCAATCGAGCATCATTGGGATCAATTGTACCATCGGGTTTGACTTCATGATCTTCAAACGTTAGATGATTTATGTAATGTTTTAAGGCAGGAGTGGAACGCAATACCACAGGGTGACATCCAGAGACTTATTGGGTCCATGTGCAGTCAATGTCTTGCCATCCAAGAGGCAAACGGTGGACATACAGGCTATTGACTGCATGTGTGAACTTTTCATTTCTGCCAATGTCTGAATTGCAATGTCCTGATGTGACGCTGGCAACTGTAAGAACATGAAATTATGCAAATTCATACAAATTAACAATAATTTGTTTGGGATAAAAGTCGATAATACTAAAAAATTGCTCCTCAAAGTTTATTGTACTTTCTTTTTTGACTCAGTATATAAGATCAGCAATTATAACTTTGTAATTAAAGATAAATGCAAATTTATATTTTCAGTCACAGCATAAGAAATATGTGGGTCATTCTGCTCATGTAACCAATGTGAGATTTAGTTACGATGACAGATATTTGATAAGTACTGGTGGAGATGATTGTTGGTAAGTAACTTTTACCAAATGATGTGCAGTTAACTGGAGGACTAGATAATTTTTTGTGGTGTATATTTGATCATCAGAATTTGTTATAACCCCGCAAACAAAGTTTGGGGGGGTATATAGGAATCACCCTGTCCGTCGAACTGTCCATCCTTGTAAGCGCAACTCCTCCTAAACTGTTTGAAGAATTTTTATGAAACTTTACACAATGGAAGAACTCCATATGAAGATGTGCATGAAGCAATATATATCCCTTCTGACATTTCCAAGGGGAGATAATCTAACTTATACCGTCTGTCCATCCTTGTAAGCGCAACTCCTCCTAAACCGTTCGAAGAATTTTCATGAAACTTTACACAATGGAAGAACTCCATATGAAGATGTGCATGAAGCAATATAATTCTGTTCGGACATTTCCAAGGGGAGATAATCTAACTTATACATTTCAGGCGTGGTGGGGGGGGGGGGGGGTATCACTTTGTGAGTTTGCTCACAGTACCTCTAGTTTTATTACAAAATATTGGAGAGTGCCCAAAGGCACTCTCCAATAATTTGTAATAAAACAAGTGTATATAAAAATATTATTTGCATTTAACTGAATATGGAACATGATCAAGGAAAATGTTGGCTTTTACTCTGGTATCCTAATTTGAAAGCCCTGATATTGGCTTCTAGCACTCAACCAGTTAAGTCAAGTGTTAATCTGTATATTTACACTATAACTAAAGAGCTAAAGGCTGTGTAACAGGAGGAGAGATAAGTGTGGGAGCCGGGGTTCGAACCGTCGACCTCTAGCACACAAAGCGACCGATTTACCACGAGACTAAGAGATCCGGACCAACCAGACTGGTTGGTAAATGGCCTTTATACCTCGACTTCTACATTACTCTCCCCTTCTTTTGAGATTCACCACATGTGAATCTCGCCCAAGTTCCTCTCTCAGAGCGGTCGAAACACCCACAGTGTTTCGGACGAGCCCCCAAATGTAACAGGAGGAGAGATAAGTGCCTATACCTCGACTTCTACATTACTCTCCCCTTCTTTTGAGATTCACCACATGTGAATCTCGCCCAAGTTCCTCCCTCAGAGCGGTCGAAACACCCACAGTGTTTCGGACGAGCCCCCAAATGTAACAGGAGGAGAGATAAGTGCGGGAGCCGGGGTTAGAACCGTCGACCTCTAGCACACAAAGCGACCGATTTACCACGAGACTAAGAGATCCGGACCAACCAGGCTGGTTGGTAAATGGCCTTTATACCTTGACCGCTACAGCTGCTTAGATACATAGCTCCACCTAAGTACTGTATTTTACTGCATCAGTTCTTTTACTTGAAATTATTGAAGAAAAGTATGACATTTTTTTCAGAGAAGTGTATGGAGATGTTTTTGTCCATTTTTGCTGGTTTTTTAAAGTTTTGATTGATTTTGTAACTTTGCAAATTTGTTAATCCTTTGCCTTTTTAACAACTGAGATAATAGTGCATATAAAAAATTTCCCATTGGAAAAGCTGATTTTTTAGCTCAACTTGACAAAGTCAAGCTGAGCTATTGCCATCACTTCTTGTCCATCGTCGTACGTCCACAATTTCCTTTGTCACACTGCACAGGTCTCATATATGATCAGATCGCTTTGAAACTTGGTATGCTTGTTTGGGTGACCTCTAGATGGGTGCTATCAATTTTCTTCCATTTCCGTCAAAAAATGTTGCTGCTGGCCATGTTCTTTGAACTTAGTTTAGTCATACCTCAATATTTCCCTTTGGCTCACCCTACAGGGCACATTTATTATCGGATTGCATTTATGATCGGACAAAAAACTTATTAGCTTCATTCTTAAATACTTTAGTTTCAAAACACCAGTGTGTATTTGTGCATACCTGCAGAACACGTTAAATTAGCTCACCTCCTGACCACGGCAGATTGCATTTATTTCGTCACGACATCTGTCAGATATTTAATACCGTTTTCACTACATTCCAAGAGTGCAGCTGGACAAAATTCAACCAAACTAGCTAAAAATATATTTGGGTAACTTGCATTTAAACTTGTCCAAATGAAGTTGCTTGTTTGGGGTGACCTCTAGATGGGAGCAATCAATTTTCTTCCATTTCCGTCAAAAAATGTTGCCGCTGGAAACAACCATTGAACTTAGTTTAGTCAGGCATCAGTATATTCCTTTGGCACGCCCTACAGGGTACATTTATGATCAGATCGGTTTGAAACTTGGTATGCTTGTTTGGGGTTACCCCTAGATGGGAGCTATCAGTTTTCTTTGATTTCCATCAAAAAATCAATGAACTTAGTGCAGTTATGCATCAATATTTCCCTTTGCCACATCTTACAGGGCACATTTATGATTGGATCACTTTGAAACTTGGTATGCTTGTTTGGTGTGACCTCTAGATGGGAGCTATTATTTTCTTCCTTGTCTCTCAAAAAATCTTGCTGTTGGCAGTGACCTTTGAACTTTGTTTAGTTAGGCATTGATATTTCCCTTTGGCACACCCTACTGGGCACATTTATGATTGGATTGCTTTGAAACTTGGTATGCTTGTTTAAGGTGACCTACAGATGGGAGCTATCGATTTTCTTACATTTGTATAAAAAAATATTGCTGTTGGCAACAACCTTCGAACTTCAAATTTAATTTAGTCAGGCCTCAATATATTCCTCTGGCATGCCCTACAGGGCACATTTATGATCGGATCACTTTGAAACTTGATATGTGTGTTTGGGGTGACCTCTAGATGTGAGCTATTGATTATTGTCATTAGCACCAGCCTTTGAACTTTGTGCATTTGTGCAGCAACTTATCCCTTTTGCACTCTCTGCAGGGTATATTTATGAATTTCCATAAAAAAGAGAGAATAAACCCATTGGCATAAGCAGTGATCATCAAACTTAGTACATTTGTGCAATAGCATCTTCCTTTGGCATGCCTCAGAGGGTGCATTCATTATCGGGTTGTTTTGAAACATTGTATGCTTATTCAGGGTGACAAAGATAGGAGTTATCGATTTTCTTTTCAATTCCATCAAAAACTGTTGCTGTTAGCAACAATCTTTGAATTTATTGCATTTGTACATCAACATTCTTCTTTGACATGGCCTAAAGGGCACATTTATCATAGATGTGTTTTTTAACTTGGTATGTGCATTAGGCGAGACCTCTAGATAAGAGCTATCAATTAGCATTCATTTCTGTGGAAAAAGTTGCTGTTTGCAACAACCTCTGAACTTACTGCATTTGTGTATCAACATTCTTCCTTTAGCCAGCTTTATAGTTTACATTCAAAAATGCATGGATTGCTCTGATGTTGTGCACACATAATGCTGCTATGTTGAAGTTTCACCAAATAACATTGGAACCAATGATCTTCAATTTTGCCATTTCACTTATAACTTACCAAGTTCAAGTTTGTCAAGTTGAGCTACAGTGTCATTGACCTTTTCATTTATTCATTTTATCTTTTTTCAAAATTAACTTCTAATTAACAATTATTATAAATAATTATATCATGACATCTCTTTGAATATCTTGATGTATCAATGATTCTTTTGGGTGTCTACAGGGGCTGAATATGGGACCCTTTCCCAATGGTATTTTGGCATGATTTTTCTTAATTCAACCCAAACATTTACCAATCTCAATCCTCATTCAAATAAAAAATTAATTCTTCTTTAACTCTTGAAATTAATAATTACATCTTTTTCAGGACTGTTTGTGGATTACCATAAAAAAGAGAGAAAAAATACCTCCCAGCCTCATCATTAAATTGAGGGAAAATTGCCCGAAAAAGATTTTTTTCTTAATAGTCTTAAAACCCATGTAATCATGTTTGATTGTGTAACTCATTCACGCATTTTCCAGTTCCTAGAATGGAAAAGGTGTCAATAAGATGTATAATATGCACACATGGTTAGATTTTAAGACCAAACTTAGCAGTACTATTTGTGAGGTTTCAGTTCTTATTCCTTCTTGCTTTTCGAGTGTTATTTTGTTCTGTGTACAATGATATATTGGAAGACCTCAAGTATTTATGTCTGCACTTTTAGGCCCATTGCATTTTAGCTTGTAATTCTAAGATTCGGCAATTGTACATTTTAAAAGAGAGGTACTGGTATATTTACTTGCACTCTAACGTGTTGGGATACAATTAGACTCTGGGAATATTTTAATTTTTAGTTGAGTTGTGATGAAGTCAAACTCGTCTTATAGTTTGATGAATGGCGGGTGGGTGTAAACAATTGGTTCCGGGTGATAACTTGATAATGGTTCAATCCATTTTCATGAAACTTCATAGGTAGGTTGTACTCGGTGAGAGGAAGAACCCTATTAATTTTGGACTTGCTTGGTCAAAGGTCAAGGTCACAGCAACCTTGAACATAGTAAATTGTAAACAATTGGTTTCCAGATGATAACTTGACTACGGTTCAACCCACATTCAGGAAACTTCATATGTAGGGTGGCCTACGTGAGAGGAAGAACCCTATTTTTTTTTTGGACTCATTAGGTCAAAGGTCAAGGTCACAGTGACCCTGAACATAGTAAATCAAAACAATTGGTTTCCAGATGATAACTTGATAATGGTTCGACCCATGTTCGTGAAACTTCATAGTTAGGTTAGCATCAGTGAGAGGAAGAACCCTATTTATTTTGGACTCCCTAGGTGAAAGGTCAAGGTCACAGTGACCTTCAGCATTGTAAATCATAAACAATTGGTTTCTGGATGATAACTTGATAGTGTTTTGCCCCACATTCATGAAACTTCATAGGTAGGTTGGCATCAGTGAGAGGAAGAACTCTATTTATTTTGGACTTGCTAGGTGAAAGGTCAAGGTCACAGTGACCTTCAACACGGTAAATCGTAAACAATTTGTTTCCAGACGATAACTTGATAATAGTTTGACCCACATTCAGGAAACTTCATAGGTAAGTTGGCCTATGTGAGTGGAAGACCCCTATTTATTTTGGACTCACTAGGTCAAAGGCCAAGGTCACAGTGACCCTGAAAATAATAAATTGTAAACAATTGGTTTCCAGATGATAATTTGACAATGGTTCCACCTACGTTCAGGTAGGTTGGTATTGGTGCAAGAAAGAGCCCTATTTATTTTGGAATCACTAGGTCAAAGGTCAAGGTCACAGTGACCCTTCACACAGTAAATTGTAAACAGTTGGTTTACGGACAGTAAGTTCATAATGATTTAACCCACATTTGTGCTGTCACAATTCGACATTGGATCGGTGATCCTATCAGCATTTTTTAAACTTGCATAGTAATTCCTAAAGATGTTTAAGTGTTTCGTATTTTATGGAAATTGCATAGCAGTTTTTAAATCTTAATTTTAAAATATATATTGACATGTGAAGTAAGTTTTGGTGCTGGTCAAAACTCAGTGGATTTTTGCTTTGTGTTTGACCAATACCAGGGAATGTTTTGACCAATGCCAGGAGACATAGGACATTTTGACCAATGTAGGATGTTTTGACCATTGTTAGGACAATTAGATTAATGGCGGGGGATAGTTTGTTTAGGGGTTGTTTTCGTTTAGGTAAGTTTTGTCCAGCACTTGAGATTGCTAGTTATAAAAACAGTGGATTTCAAATTGTGTTTTCAGCTTTCATAAATTTGTACTGAATATTTTTTTTTTATCATCACTTTTGATGTGAAAATTTTCAAGACTGAACTGCGTAAATTTATATTTATCAACAACATTTTCCTAAGCGAACAGCCACAATGCAGAACTTACAATAAAAAGGACTTAAAGTCAAGCCTTCAAACCATAAGGATGTATGGTCTTGAGATAAAGATCCAATGTAGTTCTTTATTTTGTTTGTTCCATGCATTACATCAAGGTCAGGATCACTCTGAAGTATGTCAGTAATTTGTAATTCCATATTGTCCAATGAGTGGTCTCTTCCCCTGTAGTGTTTACTGTTGGGTTTTTCATGCTTATTTCTGATATCCCTAACATGTTCCAAGATGTGGACGCAAAATGTGCATTTTGTTTCACTGACATTCTGCATTTTGCACATATTGCAGGTCAAATGATAAATCACATTTCTGCTTTGACAATTGTGTCTATCTTTTGATTTTAACGTTTTATAGTGGTGGATTTTGGAGCCATGGTACCAATTACTTTTGGGTAGTTTTCGGCAAATTATGCAATTTGTAATGTCGGAAAGGATTGAGAGTGCTCCGTCCACAGATTTGTGGTGAAGGGGCACATTTTCAATTTTGGACCCACTAAAATATCACGTAAATTAGGATTTCTACCTAACGCCAGTAGGGGCATATCTGGAAAAACTTTGTTGCAGGTGTTGGAGAGATGGAGAATAGGCGGGAGTTTCCTTATTTTGTTGAATAAGGTGTAACTGTTAGGGTGAAAGTTGACGACAAATGGTCTTGTTGTATTCATTAATAACCTATGTATATTTTTATTTTCAGTATATTCGTGTGGAAGTGTCACTAAGTGAGAATCCTGTCATCACTCTTACATTCCACCCAGTTCTCCTCCATTCCGTCCATAGAGAAATCATGACTATTGACACCTGTGTAGTATATGTATATTACCTTTGTTCGTTGTTTTTTTTTATTAAAAATGTGTCCAGATTTATTTCAAATTTTATATATGACACAATACTGAAAACTGTGATATATTAAATGTTTATTTAACTGCTTCTGTGTCAGAACTGTTATAATGACCGCCATCAGTTCACATTACCTGTACAGCCTTGTAAAAGCCATAAAATTGAGACTCTTCAAATCTGACAGCAAGGTGGGATTTCCCATCCCAATAAGACCTTATGTAACTTATTCATACCTTTTCTAGTTCTTAGAACTTGGAAAGTTGTGAGTACATTACATAATCATGAATCATTAGGGAGGGTGGAAGTTGCTGTAAATAAACAATGTCCAACAAACAAAAATTTTCTAGAAAGGTTTCAATTTTCTAATACCACGCAATTGCTGATCACTCTTCAAGATGTGCATATTTTTCGTGGCAATACAAATTGAATATTTACATATTTTAGTTATTATTGCTAAAATGGGAAAGTTGATACAATGTAACCAGTTTTCCAGTTAGGTGAACATCATGACATTCAATGAAAAAGAAGCGATTTCACTGTGACTAGAGTCACAGTGTAACAGCTTCCATATCATCAATTGTCATCGATGGGAGAACTTACCACATTGATTGACTTGAAGCAATCTTAGGTGAGGTGAGCAGATTCAGTTGAGACTTTTTTCTCTGATGTTTTAGCAGTCCAGTTGTATAGAGATCAGTGTGGAATATCTTGAAGGGTGAGGCTTGGGTTTCGACTAAAACACTTCAGACAGAAAAAAGTGATGCAGAGCATAGCTATCTGCCACAAATGTGTTTGTCTGAAATATCAGTCTTGACATTGCTCATTTTTGGAGGAAAGGTTTTTCTTTTTAACCCTTTACCCAACGTAACGGCCAAAACCAGCCAGCGCTATTCTCAAAAATCTCTAATTTATTTTCATTATTTTTTCATTTTTTGTCTCAAAAACATAGGTTATGACCCCTCGTTGGGACGAGCTTGTTCCAACAAGGGGTCATAACCTATGTTTTTGAGACAAAAAATGAAAAAAATTAGTTATTCAAGAATTGTGTTTGCAAGTGTCGTCTGCTTTTCATGTTAGGTAAGGGGTTAACTTGGCAAATAATGTGATGAATAAATATTTTAAGAAGTGAGATCTCTTTGTCCCTGACTTACAACTGGATGTTTGGAAAATATAGTTTAAGTGGACCATGGTATATATAGAAACAATGTAAAAGAAACTAAAAAATGTACTTAAACTTTGTCTCCACTCCCCATATGTACTGCATATCATCAGATCATGTTTACTTAGTTTGAAAGTGCATTCAGTAATCCTTCCATGTATAGCCATTTTGTTTGTAGCAGTTAGTTGTGGTAGTTTTGAAAACTATTCCAATACCAAGTGCATATTTTACAACCTGGAATCTTGGTGAATATTCGACCTTGCTGTTGATATGCTGCTCTGAAGCATACTGTGGAAAGTGCACTTTTCAACAGTGTTTCAAACAGAAGCATAAAATGATAAAAACTTGAGGGACAAACTGTTGTAATTTTGGCAGAGCAAATCAACGTTGGAACAGTGATAGTTTTGGGCTCTTTCAGCTGAAATAACTCTTATAGTTTGTAAACAGTTCTACTTGTTAACCCTCTTCACACTGATATCAAAATATGAAAGTTTTAAACCGCAGTTTTTCCATAATACAACTGGGAATTTAACCAATTTGATCTTGTTTGACAAAACTCAATGAGCTCTGACAAACAAGATTGAATTGGTTAAATTCCTTGTTTCATTATGGAAAAAATCACAGCTTGGATTCTGCTATTCTTAATTGTGTAGAGGGTTAGTCAGGTGGGATCTGGTAACTTTTGAGGGGAAAAGAAGTTTTCTGCAGTTAGCAATAAAGATGTAAAGTACTTCTGCTCTTCATTTTATAATTCTATAGCCTTCTACCTCCATACATACGTATGAGTCCATCCAGACCATAACTTAGCTGATAGTAGTCAGATTTTAATAAAATTATACATGGATATTCAGCTAGACATGCCTTTCAGACACATTAAGTTGTGCTGTCTGCATATTCCACTCATGTGCTATGCTTGATTTATCATCCGACACCCCCCCCCCCCCACCCCCCCTCCCGAAAAAAAAGAAAAAAGAATTTTGTTAAGAACTATTGGGCATCTTGTAAATTCATTCCTCTGTCGGATAGAATGGACTATCTTTGTACATGTCCTTGAAAGTTCTTGAATTTCGAAACTGAAATTCCATACCTTTACCCTTAACCCTTTACCTAACGACTCGCCCACATCCGCCCGTGTAATATGCAAATTGAGCAGTTGAAAAAATTAATTTTTTCAAAATATTTCAACAAAACCATATCATGTGACCCCTCATTGGAACGAGCTCAACTGCAAAGCCACAGGATGTAGATTGTCAAATTGTAGAACAAATGTAAACACCGCTTAAAGGTTAAAAGTGCTTGAAAATGATGCTTAAAGGTCAGAAGGGCTTGAAAACGGTACCTTTTTGGAAAAAGTCCAGGAAAATGCTTGAAAAATATATTTTTATCATTATGTGTACGCTGTGGTATTTGTGTATCATTGTTGCAAATTATGCTTTTTATATCCACTGAAATAATACCTGCATCAAACACTGATCCTTGGGAATCTCTCTGAGATTTGAGTATTATTGGGATGAAATATATATATAGGAGTTATTAACCCTTTACCCAACGTAACGATCAAAACCGGCCAGCGCTATTCTAAAAAATCGCCAATTAATTTTCATTATTTTTTCATTTTTTGTCTCAAAAACATAGGTTATGACCCCTCTTTGGAAAGAGCTCGTCGAGCTCGTTCCAAAGAGGGGTCATAACCTATGTTTTTGAGACAAATAATGAAAAAAAATAGTTATTCAAGAATTTTTTTTTGCAAGTGTCGTCTGCTTTTCATGTTAGGTAAGGGGTTAACCTCATATATAAGAACTAGAGATAGTGAAAATAATTTTAGATGAATGGTCTGGGAAATTCTTGAAATGTCCCTAGAAAAATCTTTGAAAATTCATGTTTATGTGGCATCTGCATATAAATCGATAATCTTGAATGCAGTGAAAAAAAAGCATGCCCCCATTTTGGACCTGTCATTCTCATATAATACTGGATAGATTTGACACCATCTTTAGTAGTGGAAAAATTTCATTAAACTTGTGAGTTAAATTATACGCTGAACCATGACATTTATACTGGATTTTATTCTACCTATTTTTTGAAGATGTTTTATCTTGTATATTTCTGTACATTTGCTTTTGCAACATTATTTTTTTTCTTTTAATGCTTAATAATCTGAAAGAACCTCCTTTGTTTTTGACAATAAAACAAGGAAAGTTTAAAACTGTTTTCACAATTTGTTAAAAACAGCATTCGATGCCCTATAAATCCTTTGTCTTACTGATTGGCAAAATTTAGTCAGCAGTGTTTATAAAAATCACCCAACAAAATTTGTTATTTTTAAATCTCCAACTTCTAAAACATGGCTTATGACCTATCTCATTGGAACATGTTCGTTGAACATGTTCCTGTGATTAGTCATCAGCTATGTTATGTTTCAAAAGTAAAATTCAGCTGGGGAAAAAATGTTGCAAATGATGTCTGTTAGTCATGTCACGTGCAGGGTTAATGTGCTATAATTTTACAAATACAGTTTTAACTCTCTGCACTCTGCCATAAAAATACCAAATCTCTTCTAGCAATTTTTTCCAAAATGCAATCAGAAATTTAGGCAATTCAGTCCTGTTTGACAGAGCTCAATGAGCTCTGTCAAACAAGATTGAATTGCTTAAATTCGTACTTGCATTATGGAAATAATATTTCCACATCAGTGTGCAGAGGTTGAAGCAATTGCATATTTTACTTGATTCTGTAGATCTGCCACTAAACAGAGTACCTTCAAGCATTTGTGAACTGACCCAACACTTTTCATAAATTAAATTTTGCTTTTGTGATAAAATTTATTTCTACCTCGCAATTGTGTTACTTTACAAAACAATAACTATTCATTTTGAATCTGAATCATGTGTTATGCTCTGAGGTGGGTGAATTTTTCTTTTTTTTGTCTTGGATGACAAAACACTTGCTCCGCAGAGATGTATTCAGAATTTCTCAGAGTATCCAGTTCATTCTTTTATGTAAGCAGTTGACCAAAAGGTCATCTGTTACACTGAAATGTCCCGACAGAGACAAAGATACTGAATTAACTCAAATTTGAGTGGAAAATTGACTCTACAGAAATAAGAGACAACATGTATGATCTGTCACTTTCATAAGAAGTAGTTAACTTTTTAAGGAAATCAGGCAAAATCTATTCCTAAAATTATATTTAACAGTTTTTCTTTCTCCTCAAGGAGAAATGTACTCCTAAAATTATATTTAATAGTTTTTCTTTCTCCTCCAGAAGAAAGAAAAACTGTCAGAATATTATTTTAGGAGTATATTTTGCCTGATTTCCCTAAAAAGTTAACTTTTTAATGAATAAATTAGACTAGGTATGTAGATTATTCTTTTTTTTGTAATTCCATTATCACAATCCTAGCAACTTATGCTAAGAGGATTTTGGCTGTTTGTTTGAAAAATATGTTGATTTACATAAAGAAAAGGATGTTGATATTCTTGTTAACTTGACATCTATATAGACTTAAAGAAAATAGTACCATTTTGTTCTACTGTACCCATTTTTCTTCCTTGTGGGAGTCCCTGGATGTGAATCAGTGCTTGTTTACTGTGGTAAACAAGTTCTGCTTCACTAGTAAAATAGGACCCAGGCACCAATGATAGGGGTGGAAGTCTTCTAAAATGGGCAACATGAGTATAAACGATTGATTAAACTTGGCTTTATCTCCATGTTGTGGTCATGATTAGCCATTGTGCAGAAATATGTGACCTTAAACACCAATAAATAAACAAATAAATATCCATTTTTCTCATGGTCTTAGATCTGCTTTATCTTTATGAGGTGTAATAATCTATTTTAGAACAGGAACAAGTCAAAGAATAATTGGTTTTGAATTAATTATTGGGAGGATTTGGTTATTCTGTTGTGTTATGGAGTAAGGCCAAGAACTTGCCAAATTAGAATAAGATAGATAAACATAAAAGAAAAGGTTTATCAGACCTAATTTATATGCAGAGAATTGCATTTAAACACATGCTGGATAACAGAGTAACTTATGCCTTTATCCGATGTAAAGGCCATATCCACCCAGAACTGTTCACAAAAAACATCGCCATTCAAAGTTGTTTTTTTTTCAATTTCTGCCTCCAAAACATGTCTTAAGATCTTTCATTGGAATGAGCTTCTTAAGCTTCAGGGGAATTTTTTTCAAGGCAACATATAAATAGGAGTTTGTGGCTGTTTGAGGGCTTAAGGGTTAATAGGTTCCCTGTAGGAACCCTGGAAGTGGAACGGTACTTGTTCACTGTGGTAAACAAGTTCTGCTTTGCCATAGGACCCAATAACCCTTTACCCAACATAACGGACAAAACCGGCCAGCGCTATTCACAAAATTCGCCAATTAGTTTTCATTATTATTTTCATTTTTTATCTCAAAAACATAGGTTATGACCCTCTTTGGAACGAGCTCGTCGGGATCGTTCCAATTAGAGGTCAGAACCTATGTTTTTGAGAAAAAAAATTAGTTATTCAAGAATTTTGTTTGAAAGTGTCGTCTGCTTTTCATGTTAGGGAAAGGGTTAACCAATGCCTGAGGTAGAAGACCTGTAAATTGGACTGCATAGATAAAAACGATTATCTAAACTTGACTTCATACCTGTGTTGCATTCATGATGAGCCATAGATGCTGCCTGTGACCCTAAACAACCAGTAAAAAAGTGGTGGTTGATAGGCAGAGTTAACTGCATATGTGTGTCAAATGCAAAACTAGTTCTCATACAATAAGTACAAATTTGACCTGTTGAGCAGATTTTATAGGTTGTAAAATAAATTAATGTTAATTTATTTTAAAAAGTAATATATTAGAAGTGGGTACAGTTGACCACAAAATTCCACTCTCTTACATAATTTTTAGCCAGAAACACTTGCAATGAAATTATTTAATCCATTACATTTGGATTGATAGCTCTCACCTCTGTCAATGAGATAAAATGGATTATTACTCAATTTTATCGCCACTTTATGATAAATTTCCCATATTCTGCTTAATTGAAGAATGCCTAGAGACCTGATGTCGAGTTTATTTGCCCATGGTGCAATATTGAGCAGGGAGAGTTATCATCTGAGCAGTTTCTAGACAATCGTCATCTGCCTGACTAGACACACCTGCTGGTCCTTAAGTTGGAAGCAGTATGTGTTGTTAAGTAAATTCACTTTTTTGTGTCCCAGGAGTATATGAGTCACCTCCATACATGTATGTATTACTGGAAAAGTTGGTATTTAGTTAATATGGTTCTACTGTTTCTAACAGAATAGTGTCTCAAGTGTAGTTATTGACAATTCTCCCCTATCACTCAACATTTTAAAAAACATTACTTAATTTTGTATTGTGGAACTCTTGTGTACAATACATGGTTCCATGTTAGATTTATAAAATTTTATACTTGTGTTACATTATATATTAAAAATATAATTAGATGGGTCTGGGAACCAATACTATAAAACTTTTACAATTGTATTTTCTAGCATTTTATTTTCTACCTATAAATATAACTGGCTAAAATGAATCATTAGCATTTTAAAAGATATGACAATTTGCCAACTGCCACATCGTTGACAATGCTGATGGTTCATTTCAACCCAATTAAAGTCATAACTAGAAAATACAATTCTAGAAAATACAAATATAGTGTTGGTTTCAGGTTGAACCTGCCACTGAATATTTATACCACACACAAATTGACCATTGCTGAAACTGTAATCTGTTAATGGGTTGAAATCCTTAGGAATCTCTAGATTTCTACTATTTATAAATTTTATTTATTTTATATTTAAATATACATTAAGAATCTTTTCTATAGTTATATTAAATTGTATATACATAGATTGTATGACTGATATAAGCAGGTTATTATAAAATCTTACTTTTCACTAAAATAACATTTACTTTTCACTTTGCATGGTGTCATTGAGCAAGTGCTTCTTTCCATGGGAACCCTGGGAGGTGCAGAAGTGCTTGTTCAGTGTTGTAAATAAAGTTTATTCTTATAAAATAATACCCGATAACCAATGCTTGGGGTGAAAGTTCTCTAAAATCGGGAGCATAGGTATAAATGATTGGTTTTCATTAAATTTGTTCAGTGCACTGCAGTCATGATATAACCATAGATACTGAAAGTCACATTAAACACCAGTCAATAAATAAATATTCTCTTCATTTGCTTTTGTGAGGGCGGGCTTGACACATTCATGGATCACAGGCATGCCATTGATATCGTGATTAAAGGCCTGTGTTCAGTTATATGCATAGTTTGACATCTGCTTGGCACCATTGGGTGGCTTTGTGCACGCATCTGCTTCCTCGACCTGCTGAACTAATCCTAGTTAATTCATTGGTAAACTTATTTTCAACAGAAAGAATTTGTTCATATGGATTGATTTTGATACAACTTTTTGGAGAGTTCCTCGTGGAACACGCCAATAAATTGCATCAAAAGAAGTCCATATAAACAAATATTTTTTCTTCTAACCTAAAATGAACCACATGGGAAGAATATGAAGCCTTCTAATTTTTCCACAAAAGCCCCAAAATGGGTATCATGCATTTAAGGAATTGAAGCACAATTAACCCTTTACCTAACATGGCAGATGACACTTGAAAATAAAATTCTTGAATAACTAATTTTTTTTTTTTTTTTCATCAAAACCCTAACTTATGACCCTTCATTGGAATGAGCTCAACATGCTCATTTAAATGAGGAGTCATTAGGTATGTTGTTGGGACAAAAAATGAAAAGATAATGGAAATTGAATGGTGATTTTTGTGAATTTTGCTGACTGACCATTACGTTGGGTGGGGGCACGGTGGTGTTGTGATAACCGGTTCTCGTCAGATCACCGAAGTTAAGCAACGTCGAGCCCAGTTAATCCTCGGATGGGTGACCGTCTGAGCGATTGACTCGGACTCCCACATTGTGTCCTTGGGCAAGGCACTTAACCCCGATTGTTCACATGCGGGCACGATGACGTCGTTTACTGAGGCATACTGCACGTCGATGGTGCTCATGTCTTCAACCACTCTAACACTGCCTGTGCTGCAGTGCGGAGTTCAATGTTGGGGAGCGTTCTCTCCGGGTACTCTGGCTTCCTCCACCCGTAAAACTGCCACGGTCATGATTAGCCATTGTGCATAAGTATGTGACCTTAAACACCAATAAAATAAAATAAAATAAATAAGTTACTTTGGGTAAAGGGTTAACCAACTTCCTAGCCATAAATACCTGAAAAAAAGCCCACATATATATTGATAAGAAGTTTGACTGTGTGTGGATTCAGAATTATCTACCCCAAGGACAACAAATTACAACATACATCAGGTCAGGCATCTTGATGAATAAACGTTGACCAGTTATCTAATGTTAGGCCCTCGTGTGCTTCTATTAACACACTGTGTATTTTTAAATATCTGTAGTATTGATTCAGGAAGTGCCTGTTTGTAAATAATACATCCAAAATACTTTTCCAAATAGACAGTATAAGAAAACCTACAAGTTAGTGCCTAGAGTGCCATTTCAGGTATACAGTAACCCAATTTTTGGCACTTATTTGTTTGAAATTGACTGTCGACTTGTTTCAAATGGTGCCATTTTGAAGTATTTTTTTTCTTCAAAATTATCTTTATGCGTGATGGTGAATTTTAGAAAATGGCAACACAATGTGTAGTTTTCCTCAAATGCCAAACAAATCCAGTTTTATTTCTCTAACAGAGTCTTACATAGCTCCTATCGCCATGTTATAACCTTAGATGCTGATGTGGCATTAAGCACAAATAAGTAAATAGCAGAGCTCATGAGATATTCAAACATATAATGCCTGAATACACTTTGCCATATTGTCTCACATGACCTAGTGAAGGGAAGAGTTTCGCCCAGACACCTTGCAAAGTGCACATGTTAGATATCCATCACAATAGTTCATAGTCCTTATTTAACACTTTACCCAATGCAGGCGATATCAAAATTTATTATTTTAAATATCAGTTTTTGAAATTTTTCAAAAAATGCCAACAAAACCATATCATGTAACCCCTCGTTGGAACGAGCTCGTTCCAACGAGGGGTCACATGATATGGTTTTGTTGAAATTTTTTGAAAAATAATATTTTTTCAACTGCTGAATTTGCATATTACGCAGACGGATGCAGCCAATTCAATGGGTAAAGGGTTAACATTGTAGCGGCATTTGATTTATTGCAATTTCACATCAATGAATGTTTTGTTAAAAACTAGTTTTCAGCATTATAATAAACTAAAATTATGTGAAAAAGTGGTTTGACTTCTCTCCACTGCCACCATTACTCTTAAGTTCTATGTTCCACTGTAGGAGAAAAAAATCAAACCTCCTTTTTTATTGCAATAACAAACTGCAATACAAGTAGCTGGCAAGTCAGTGAAGAAAGTGAAAAGCAAACTATGTTTTGTTATTCCTTGCTTATGTTTGTTATCCATATTTCTAAACATAATATTGAAAATATATATCAGATGTATACTTTGTACTTCTTCATTCTTACCTAATGCACATGAAATAAGTAACCCCTTCACTGATAGCATGGCTGCATACAAAACAGATTATAGTAATGGAGGGCAGTCGCTTTTGTTGTCAAGAAATAAATTTTATTATTAACCCTTTACCCAATGCAGATGATATCAAAATTTATTATTTTAAATAACATTTTTTAAAATTTTTCAAAAAATTTCAGGAAAACCATATAGTGTGACCCCTCATTGTCAAGAGCTCATTCCAATGAGGGGTCACATGATATGGTTTTCTTGAAATGTTTTGAAAAATAATATTTTTTCAGCTACTGAATTTGCATATTATGCAGGCAGTTTTGGCAGATTCGTTGGATAAAGGGTTAACTACTCCACAAAATTTTTTGATTGTAATTTATCACATATTACAACCGAAAACAGCATGTTGTATTTCTAAATAAACAACATGTTTTATAGGGTTAGGTGTGGTGATGCAATTTCAGTTTTATTGCTTCCAAAAGTTTTCAATTTAAGCCCTTGTACACTGATGCTCAAGTATCAAAATTTTGGCCTCCTGATTTTTTCCATAATGCAACTAGGAATTCAACCAATTCAGTCCTATTTGACGGATCTCTCAAACAAGATTGAATTGATTAACCCTTAAGGGCCTGGAGATTTATATACATTTTTGCTACACTTTGACAGTCTGCATCTGTGACTTTGTAGTTGTTTTTAGGCCTATATAGGCAGCCAAGACTTGCCTAAAAACAACTTCCAGGATACTTGGAATGTAATTTGTGAGTTATCACTGATACGGTATGTTGGGACACCTGTTCTGTTGCAGTAAAAGTGATCAAAGTCGGAATTAGGCCCTTAATTATTAAATTCCTAGTTGCATCATGGGAAAAATTTTCAGGCTGAAATTTAAATGTTTCAACATCAATTCCAGAGTGTTAAATCACAGTATCATTTCAGTAGCACTATTCTGTAATAAAAATGATCTCGGATTCATTGCAAATCTAGATACAAAATTTTGTTAACCTTGACAATTAAATTTTATTTGAGTCTTGTTAAGCCTTGGCTTACATCAAATGTATTGCCCTCAGTTCACAATTTTCATATTGAATGAAGACTCACAAGAGATCCCTCTGTTTGTTCTTGACAAACACCAACTGTTTTTTGTGTTGGGTAGAGTGTAGTTCAATATCTTTACCAGAGTTTTTCTATCAAAAACTGTTATAGTTCACATGAGATTTCCATTGGTACTCAGTGAATTGCAAGAAAAATGAAAAAAAATTACTCGCTTCTAAGTGAATATGAAGTACATCAAAACTATCCTCGGCATTCATTGTAGCTCATGTACCAGAACTTTTACTTGATGCTCTGATACATGTAGTGGCTTTCTACTCAGTGACAGGTGAATTAATTTTTGGGGAAATTGTTTTGAGTCACGACTCGACTTGGGAACCATTTGAACAAAATATTATCAGTTTCTTTGTGGTTCATCAGTGAATGGGTTAATTTAAGAAGTAATGAGAAATATTAAATATTTATACAAAAACATCTTTACAGTAGATTTGTTATTTATTTACCCAGTGTTTGAAAGCTCTGAACACAAGAGGTTTTTTTTTAAAAGTAGATTAGCCTATGATAGTGTGGGAAGGCCATGTGCAAAAAATTGAGCATTTACCTAATGTACTGGTCCACTCTCTCCAGTGCTTACCACAAAAATACTATTCATATTTTATCATATACCCAGGTTGAAGAAGGAGGAGGGGGCTATGCTGTCACCCTGCACATTAATTCATTTGTTCATATGGCCATCCCAAATTCTTGTGTGTACAACTCCATGTATATTTGTGAACCAATTTCATTGAATATGACCACTAACAATTGAACATGCACATCATTCCAAATGTTCAGTCTGTGATCATTTTAACCAGATTTTCTCTCCTTGAACTTGGAAGATTTCTACAAGATTCTTGTGTGCGTATCTCTCTACATTTTATGAACCATTTTTATTAGCTCATCTTGACAAAGTCAAGTATCAGTTATTGGGATGGGTTGCGATCCATCATCCGTCCATGCACCCATCCATATGTCCCTCTGTGCATCCACAATTCCTTTAGCACACTCTACAGGTCACCTCTCTTGCCCGATCACTTCAAATTTCATACGTGGCTTTCAGGTAATGTCTTAATGGGAGCTATCAAATTTTTTAGAATTTCATTGAAAAACATGGCTGCCAGTCTCCATATCTGTTTTGGCATATAAATTGTCAACAATTCCATTATCACACCCTCCATGCTGCATCTCTTACCCGATCTTTTTTCAAATTCTATATGTAGCTTTGGTGTAATGTCTAGATGGGAGCTACCAAATTTATCTGAATTTCGTTGAAAAACATGGCCGCCAGCAGCCATCTTGGATTTGGCATCTAAATTGTCACCAATTCCATTAGCACACCCTGCAGCCCACACCTCTCACCCAATCTTTTTCAAGTTTTATATGTAGCTTTAATGTGACGTCTAGATGGGATCTTATCAAATTTTTCTGAATTTCGTTGAAAAACATGGCTGCCAGTGGCCATCTTTGATTTGGCAAATAAATTGTCAACAATTCCTTTTGCACACACACCCTTTGGGGTGCATCCCTCACACAGTCTGTTTCAACTCTAATATGTGGCTTTAGGGTGATGCCTGGATTGGAGCAATAAAGTATTCTTCTTAATTTCATTTAAAAATATGGCCTCCAGTGGCCATAGATTTTGCAATTAAATTGTCTACATTTCGTAAAGCACATCCTACAGTTAGTTCTTGGTGAACTTGAGCTGCAGTGTTATTTACACTTTCATTGTAAAGCATTCCAAACTTGACCACTAACCAGGACTCTGCAGTTCAAGAATTCCCCGAAAGTTTTTGAATTACAGTCACTCAGTCAGTTTTCAGACCCCTGGAAACTTGAATTTGAACACAGTCATTGAAACACTGGAAAAATGAGTCATCGATGAACTCTTGCAAGTTTTGGTAATACATCTGCAGTGTATTTTGTCGACTATAACAAAATTGCATTTTGCTTTACACATGTTAGGGAGTTTACTGATGTCTGTCTTGTGATAACATCACATAATTTTATTGTTTAAGCCAATGAGAAGGAATCAATGGGACAGGTTAGCACCAAGATTTCACCTACAAAGGGGAGGGGGCTGTATTTATTTCTTTATTGGTGTTTAAGCTAACATATTTCTGCACAGTGGCAAATTAATCATGGCCACAACATCGAGATAAAGTCCAGTTTAGTCCATTGTTATACCTATTTTGCTCATTTTAGAGGACTTCCACCTCAAGCATTGCTGAGTGGGTCCTAATAGAGCTTGTTTATGACAGTAAACAATCACTGCTTTACTTACTGGGGTTTCCAGGGGAAGGGGGCTTGTGATTCCTGACATGTGGGCTAGGGTATTACTAAATAAGCTTACAAAAAAAGACTTCCTCCTCCAACACCACCCTGATATTATGGCAATGAAGTGAATGCAGAAACTTGAAGGTTTATTTCAAATGAAAATAAACATGAATTACTATTTAGAAATAACAAAAAAATCTCTTGCAAATGCTTGGAAAGTGCAAATCCAAAGATCAGTGGTTGCAAAATACTGCATGGTTACAGCTGGTTAACCCTTTACCCAACAAATCAAGAACATCCGCCCACTTAATATGCAAATTCCGCAGCTGAAAAAATATTATTTTTCCAAAAATTTCAACAAAACCATATCATATGACCTCTCTTTGGAATGAGCTCGTTCCAATGAGGGGTCACATGATATGGTTTTGTTGAAATTTTTGGAAAAAAATTGAAAAATGATATTTAACTGGTTGACGGCTAGGTTAGTTTTGGTGGTCTGAATTTGATCATAAAAATTAGTATTGCAAATTATTGGAGAGTGCCCATTGGCACTCTCCAATAATTTGTAATAAAACAAATTTATACGAAGAAAATATTATTTGCATTTGATTGAATATGAAACATTAGGAAGGAAAATGTTGGCTTTCGATCTTGTACCCTCATTTTTTTGAAAGCCCTGATAGTGGCTTCTAGCACTCAACCAGTTAAAATAACAAATTTTGATATTATCTGTGTTGGGTAAAGGGTTAACACTGTACCTAATGCACATGATAAAAAACAAAATGCTTTGATTCTCAGTCAAACACCCACAGAAATCTAACCTCCTCATTGGAAGAGAGCACAGTGGCTCAGTGGTTAGGGCATTGGACTTCAGACGGAAAGATCTATGGTTTGATCCACACCAGGGACAACTGCATTCTGTCCTTGGACAAGGCACTTTATCCTGATTGCCCATGTGGGGGGCACAGTGGCACTGTGTACTGAGGCATACTGCACACCAATGGTACACTTGCCTTCAACCAATGCTAACCACTGCTAATGCTTGTGCAGAGTTGGTATGTTGAGGAGTATGACATTACTTGCCATTGCTCAGTGGTTCTCTCCAGGTACTCCGTCTTCCTCCACCCGTTAAACTGTCCAACATGAGGTGACCCTAGCTCTCAGGTGTCATTAAACCCCAATAAATGAATAAACAAATACCTCCTCATTTTAGCTCTCAGATGTCATTAAACCCCAATAAATGAATAAATAATGAATAAATAAATACCTCCTCAGTTTTTAGTGCCTTGCAGTCTCTTCCAATATTACTACAAAAATGGAAGACTCTAAACTTTTTACATTTAACTGGTAGAGTGCTAAGTTATTTTGGTCCTTAAAATTTCCTTGTGCATCTTTGCCTCATTACAATTTATGGGAGAGTGCCAACAGGCACTCTCCCATAAATTGTAACAAGGCAAATCATAACAGATAAAATGATATCACTTTAAAAATAATATGAAGCACATCCACAGAATATGAGCCTTTAAAGGATTGCATTGTAACTTGTTAGGTTGACTCCATGTAATGCCTAGATGATGACATCCCCTTTTGGTTGTGATTGGTCAACTGTGATGGCTACAGGTGCCCAAAGCCCGAAAACCTTGAGCACAGTCTACAGGCCATATTTATGAAGGGATTTCATTGTAACTTCGTGGGATCGCTCCAGATGATGCCCAGATGAGAATGTAACTTGGTAGGATGCCTCTGTGTAATGCCTAGATGAGAACGTCCCCTTTTGAGCACAATCTGTCAACCGTGATGGCTGCCCAAGCCCGAAACCCAAAAACTTTTAGCACAGTCTGCAGGCCATGTTTAATATGGAGGGATTTCATTGTAACTTCGTAGGATGACTCCTTATGATGTTTAGATGAGAATTTCCCCATTTGGGCGTGATCTGTCAACCGTGCCGTCTGCGCGGGCCTAAAACCCGAAAACCTTGAGCACAGTCTACAGGCCATATTTATGAAGGGACTTCATTGTAACTTCGTGGGATCACTCCAGATGATGACCAGATGAGAATGTTCCCTTTTGGTTGCGATCATTCAACCATGATGGCTGCCCGAGCCCAAAGCCCAAAAACCTTTAGCACAGTCTTCAGGTCATATTTATGAAGGGATTTCATTGTAACGTGGTAGGTTGACTTCATATATTGTCCAGATGAGAACAGCCCTTTTTGGACACCATTAGGCAACTGTGACAGCTACAGGGGCCCAAAGCCCGAAAACCTTTAGCACAGTCTACAGGTCATATTTATGAAGGGATTTCATTGTACCTTGGTAGGATGACTCCAAATAATGTCTAGATGAGAACATCCCCTTTTGGTTGCAATCATTCAGCCTTGATGGCTGCCCCAGCCCAAAAACCTTTAGCATAGTCTATAAGTCATATTTATGGAAGGATGTCATTGTAACTTGTTAGGTTGACACCATATAATTCCTACATGATAATATCCCCTTTTGGTCATGATTGGTCAACTGTGACCGCTACAGGGGCCCGAAGCCCAAAAACCTTGAGCACAGTCTACAGGTAATATTTATGAAGGGATTTCAATGTAACTTCGTAGGCTGACTTCATATAATGTCTAGATGAAAACGTCTCCTTTTGGACACAATTGGGCAACTGTGATGGTTACAGGGGCCCGAAAACCTTTAGCATGGTCTAGAGGTCATATTTATGAAGGGATTTCATTGTAACTTGGTAGGATGACTCCAAATAATGTCTAGATGAGAACGTCCCCTTTTGGTCGCGATCATTTAGCCTTGATGGCTGCCCGGGCACAAAACCAAAAAACCTTTAGCATAGTCTATAGGTCGTATTTATGGAAGGATTTCATTGTAACTTGTTAGGTTGACTCCATATAATGCCTACATGATGACATCCCCTTTTGGTCGTGTTTGGTCAACTGTGATGGTTTCAGGGGCCCAGAAGTCCGAAAATCTTGAGCACAGTCTACAGGTCATATATATGAAGGGGTTTCATCGTAACTTCGTAGGATCACTCTGCCCAGATGACAACACCCACTTTTGGTCACAATCATTCAACGATGATGTCTTCCTGAGCCCAAAATCCGAAAAACTTTAGTACAGACTACAGGTCGTATTTGTGAAGGGATTTCATTGTAACTTAGTTGGATGACTCAGTATAATGTCAAGATGAGAACGTTCCCTTTTAGTTGCAATCGGCCTACCATCAGGGCTACACAGGCCTGAAGCCCGAAAACCTTTAGCACAGTCTACAGGCCATATCTATGAAGGGATTTCAATGTAACTTGATAGGATGACTCATTTTGGAATAATTTCACTGTAACTTGGTAACTTTCATTGACATACGTTATCTGTGAGGGCCACATACATTAACTGTGAGGTCATAATAACCCACCCCTCAGCTCTTTAGTACCGTGTACACCTCATATTATTTTTATTAAAAACATAGCATACAGGGAACAGAAATTAACATATTCCCGATTATCACAATTCTTGTCTTATTTCATAATCATTTCATAAACATTGAACATTATCCTTTTCATCAAACACAACACACAGACAAGTTAAGCTACAGTGTCATTGACACTTTCATTTTCCGATAACCAACATCGAATAGATTTTTCAGTTAACCAGACGGCCCTAGCATTAACTTGACAAAATGCAATCAGAAACTTGCGATAGGCATACATTTTGAGATGATCTTTTTTCGTAAACAATTTGATCCACTTCTCTCTTTGCGGGCAGGGAATTTTGCCACCTCGTGGCATATGCTTGTTTATTTTGTGTGGCATTTTTTTTATCTTCAAATTTAAAAAAAAATTTCAACAAATCTGTCTGTCATCCCTCATTGGAACAAGCTCATTGAGTCTCATGATATGGTTTTGTTTGAAGTTTTTAGCTTACCGAAGGGAGCTTAACTTATCACCGGCCATCCGGCGTCGTGACCATTTTTCAAACGACTTCTCCTCTGAAACCACTGGTCCGATTTTCACTAAACTTCATGTGGGTATTCATTACTATATGGCAATTCATGTTTGTTCAAATGAAATGGCCACGTCCCATAGGGGCTCTGTATGGGGCATAACTCTGATAGCACCATATGAATTATAGAAAAATTATTAAAAAATCTTCTTCTCCAGAACCAGTGGGCAGAATCTTTTCATACTTGGTATGCAGCATCTTAGTATGGGTCTGATTCAAGTTTGTTCAAATAGGCCCCGTGGATTCATATTTGGGCTCACTATAGAAGCCCAAATTCGAACTTAGTGCATTTCAGGCAAATTTCTTACAAAATCTTCTTCTCCAGATCCAGCAGGCAGAATCTTTTGATATTTGGTATGCAACATTGTGGGGTGGATCTGATTCAAGTTTGTTCAAATCGGCCCCCTGGATTCATATTTGGGCTCAGTATAGAAGCCTGAATTCGAACTTAGTGCATTTCAGGCAAATTTCTTAAAAAATCTTCTTCTCAAGATCCAGCAGGCAGAATCTTTTGATATTTGGTATGCAACATAGTGGGATGGATCTGATTCAAGTTTGTTCAAATCGGCCCCCTGGATTCATATTTGGGCTCACTATAAAAGCTCGAATTCGAACTTAGTGCATTTCAGGCAAATTTCTTCAAAAATCTTCTTCTCCAGATCCAGCAGGCAGAATCTTTTGATATTTGGTATGCAACATTGTGGGGTGAATCTGATTCAAGTTTGTTCACATCGGCCCCCTGGGTTCATATTTGGGCTCAGTATAGGAGCCCAAATTTGAACTTAGTGCATTTCAGGCAAATTTCTTAAAAAAACTCTTCTTCTCAAGATCCAGCAGGCAAAATCTTTTGATATTTGGTATGCAACATTGTGGGGTGGATCTGATTCAAGTTTGTTCAAATCGGCCCCCTGGATTCATATTTGGGCCCAGTATAGAAGCCCGAATTCGAACTTAGTGTATTTCAGGCAAATTTTTTAAAAAACCTTCTTCTCAAGATCCAGCAGGCAGAATTTTTTGATATATGGTATGCAATATTGTGGGGAGGATCTGATTCAAGTTTGTTCAAATCGGCCCCCTGGATTCATATTTGGACTCAGTATGGGAGCCCAAATTTGAACTTAGTGCATTTCAGGCAAATTTCTTTAAAAACCTTCTTCTCAAGATCCAGCTGGCAGAATCTTTTGATATTGGGTATGCAGCATGCTTTGGGGGGTGAGATTCAAATTTGTTCAAGCCAAGTCCCTGGGTTAATATTTGGGCTCACTGTGGTAGCCCGAATTATAACTTAGTTCAAAGTGAGGAATTTTCTTTAAAAATCTTCTTCAGATCCAGCAGCCAGAATGTTTTGATATTTGGTATGCAGCATCTTTAGGGGTGTGAGATTCAAGTTTGTTCAAACCACGTCCCAAGGTCCATATTTGGGCTCACTGTGGGATTCAAGTTTGTTCAAGCCATATCCCTAGGTCCATATTTGGGCTCACTGTGGGAGCTTGAATTGTAACTTAGTTCGAAATGAGGAATTTTCTTTAAAAATCTTCTTCAGATCCAGCAGTCGGAATGTTTTGATATGTGGTGTGTAGAATCCTTAGGGGGGTGAGATTCAAGTTTGTTAAAGCCAAGTCCTTGGGTTCACTGTGGGAGCCCGAATGATAACTTAGTTCAAAATGAGGAATTTTCTTTAAAAATCTTCTTCTTCAGATCCAGCACATGAATACTTTTGATATTTGGTATGCAACATCCTTAGGGGGGTAAGATTCAAGTTTGTTCAAGCCATGTCCCTAGTTCCATAAAATTTGTCTCTCATGACTTCATTCCTTTGTAGTGTTGATGAACCATGTCTAACTAAATGTGACCCCAAATACTTCTTTTGAACCACTTTGAATCACTTTGCTCGGTCAGCGATTAAGGCCCCTTGGGGCCTCTTGTTTAAAATATAATTTTTTTTCAACTGCTCAATGTGTAAATTGCACAACAGATGGATGTGGCCAATTCATTACATAAAGGGTTAAAGGAGACATTTATTCTGCCCAATGTAAGTCTAGTTTTAAAAATTTAGCATTGCAAATGTAGGGAATCTGTAATGTGGTCACATATACTTTTGTCAAAATACCAAAATATTAAAAAATGAAAAAATGCAATGGTCTCCATGTAAAGTTTTATGAAGAAAGAAAATGATAATCTTTTATTTGGAAAAAAGCATGTTCCAGCAATCCTATGATTACATCTATGGTAATGAACAGCACAGTCTTAGTGGCTGAAATTCTACGTCCACTAAAATATTCTCCAATATTATAATAAAATTGATCGCTTTTTGATGAAAAAGGTAAATGGCTGGAGCCAAAAATTTTGTGACCCTGATCCTCTAAAAAACACAAGTGTAAAGGTCTTGTGAAGTATCATACATGTACTGAGTTTGGTGAGGAAAGATGCAACCGGTTTCATTTTTTCACGAGAGTACCAAGACACATCCTTTCATCCCCACCCACATTTGCACTCAGATGCCAGTGAAAGACCTAACTACACTTTGACTTCCATTAGAGTAATTAATAAATGTTTGAGGGACTATCATATGTGATACATTATGGTACAGTCCTTGCTAAAAGTTCAATATAGCCACCACAATCTGTTAATTTGAAATTAACCTCTCCAATGCCATTCACCAGTACTGGAGCATTGGCAAGATGTTTCCTTTTAAGGTGTCCGAATTGTTGAGCATGAAAGTGATGCCATGCAGCATTGTATGCTGGATGTCATAGTCATGTATGTGATCAGTCACATTGTGATTTCATTTTCATGGCGATACATTTTGTAAGTGCACATGCATTTATTTATTTATTGAGGTTTAATGACACTTTTGACAGGCAGGGTCACCTCATGTTGGACAGTTTTACGGGTAGAGGAAGCTGGAGAGAACCACCAAGGAATGGCGAGCAACTGTCAGGCTCCCCAACATACTAACTCCACACAAGCAGGGTTAGCATTGGTTGAAGACAAGTGCACCATCGACTTGCAGTACGCCTTAGTACACGTCACTGTGCCCCCACTTGGGCAATGGGGGTGAAGTGTCTTGCCCAAGGACACAACGCAGTTGCCACAGGTGGGATCAAGCCAGAAAATAAGCAGACTGTCATCTGCAAAATGAGGTCCCCAGAGGGTGAATTTAATGATGCTACCCTGCATAGCAGGGTAGCATCACTAAATTCACCCTCTGTGAACCTCAATCTGAATCTGGGTCTCAAAACTAAACAGAAAAAGATACCCAGAGGATAAATTTGCCCATTGTATGGGATAGCATCATCAAATTCACCCTCTGGGGATCTCATTTTGCAAATGTCAGACTGCTAATTTTCAGGCCTGGGTGGGATTCAAAATTGGGACCTCTCGGCTTGCACCCCCCCCCCCCCCCCCCCCCCAAGTGCACATGCATGCATTGTTAAATTGACATCTATTATTCCAATTTGTTAAAATACTTGGTGGTGCCATCTAAACTTTTTATAATGGTATGTGTTCACTCTCTGAGGTTGAAAGATCTTAGCAGAGTGGAGGCATGTACTGAGATCTGTTTGAGTGTCCAAAAGCACTCTGGTGTTTGGATTTGGGAGGTGAGTTGGAACACTGGGTTAGGAATCTGATTCAGGCTAGTGCAGCATATTTTCAGTCAATGCTTTTACCATTTTTGGGGTGATCATTTGTGGGTGGAGGAAGTCTACAGTGCTACAGACCCAGTGACCTTCCCTCGGGATGTCTTGCTTTTAATGGGAGTTCTGTACTCTTGGGCAGGTCTTTCACAGTACTGATGTATATTGCATGACTCGATTATCTATGTGGAGTGACATGGGGGAATGTTTGCTGAGAAAAGAGTTTGTTAGTTGAATAGTGATGGTCTGTACCAAATTTGGTCAACTTCTACTGCCTGCTAGTACCAGTCTTCTACCACAAGCCTTATACCATACTGCACCACCCTAGCATGGTATTTCATTGTGGGATCAATAGTTCTACATTGCACTAAGGAAGCATAAAAGAGCCTTTTATGCGTGGTGTTCGTATATTGTGGGATCAATAGTTCCACTGTGCACTAAGGAAGCATAAAAGAGCTTTTAGTTTGGAACATCCCAACCCCCCTGTGAAAACTTTGGTAAGTGAAGCAGTGCTTGTTTACCATGGTAAACAAGCTTTGTTTTACTGGTAAAATGGAACCCATTCACAAATTCTTAGGGTGGAAGTCCTCTAAAATGGGCAACATGGGTAAAAATGATTGACTAAACTTGACTTTATGTTGCGGTCACAATAAGCCATTGTGCAGAAATATGTGGCCTTAAGGTGCTATATTAGTAATGGAAAGTAAGCTTGAAAATAGGTGATAGGTTATTTATTTCCGATATAAAAATATAAGCAAAATAATCGTTTGTCACATTTTTCGCTGTCCATCCATATTTATGAACAATGATTCGCAGTTTTGAACACCAAAGAAAGAAAAATTATAACCTTTTTTTTTAAAGATATTTGACTCCATCAAAAATAACATGCTACATATTTTCAAGCTAAATTGCCTTAACCCTTTACCAAACACAAAAGTCAGACGACACTTGCAAATAAAATTCTTCAATAACTATTTTTTTTTTTTGCGTCAAAAACCTAGCTTATGGCCCCTCGTTGAAACGAGCTAGTTGAGCTCGTTCCAATGAAGGGTCATAAGCTATATTTTTGAGACAAAAAATGAAAAAATAATTAAAATTAAATGGTGATTTTTGTGAACAACACTGGTCGATTTTGGCCGTTACGTTGGGTAAAGAGTTAAACAACAATAAATAAACAAATATGAACAGAAACAGAAGTTTACCATCAGGCCACTGCTAGAGGCTTCTGTTAGTAAACCACACTGCCTCTGACTAACTACCACTTGGTTAGTGTTCCTGGGTTCTATCTTGGCTATTGTCCCACTCAAATGTCGGGTTGAGGCAAATCAGGCAGAGAAAATTGATTCGAATCTTGCAGATATTTCACCTTATTTCAACCATAAATATTGTCAGTCTCCACTCGAGTTCTGTATGCAGAGGCAACTCATCTGTTTGGGAAAGGCGATAAAAGATGACATTCCAAAATGGAACCAGGCCTGAAAATAAGCAATCTGACATTTGCAGAATGAGGTCCCAAGAGGGCGAATTTCATGATGCTATCCCATACTGTGGACAAATTTATCCTCTGTATACCTCTTTCTGTTTTGTTTTGAGACCCTATTCAGATTGAGGTTCACAGATGGTAAATTTAGTGATGCTACCCTGCCATGCAGGGTAACATCACTAAATTCACCCTCTGGGGACCTCATTTTGCAGATGACAGTCTGCTTATTTTCTGGCTTGCGGTGGAACCAATGTAGTTTCAGAAGCAGAACCTGCTTGAACTCTTCTTCCATAATCAGGTCTCCAATACAGAAGAATAACAGTTCAACAGGAGACACTTGATTTGATATTGAGAACATTTCAACGATTCAAATATTTTTGAATCAGTGTGAATTGAATAAAATTGAATTATTGAGATGATTTTGCATCAAATCGAATTTTGAAGGTTCACAGTTCCCTTTGTTCCACTGCTGTTTATTATTTGTAGAACTTGCACTGCTACCCTGGTTGCTTATTGATTAACTGGTAGAGCGCTAGAAGCCCATATTTGGGCTTTATTCTGAACTGCAGGTACCTAAAGTTAAAGGCTTCATATCCTGTGAATGTCCTTCATATTGTCTTGTAAGTAAAATTACTTCATCTCCATTGATTTGCATTGTTACAATTTATGGGAGAGTGCCTATTGGCACTGTCCCATGAATTGTAACAAGACAAAAATGTGTCAACAAATCTTGAGGCTGAGAAAAAAATTAGCACTTTACCAGTTAAAGACCTATGACCATAATATTGTAAATACTGACACTGGCTTATACATCATGTGGCTAGACAGAGTTCTGTCCTTGATCAGTCAAGAGTCGTCTTTTCCTTTATGAGTCCAATGCAGCTCATTAGGAAATCCCTAACATTCCTCATCATGTCCTCATCCTCGTATTAATGGATCATCCCAGATGAGGGGACCTGCCAGCCCGGAAATGAAGGGTTTTTCTTATCTGTGACATCCACCCCTCCCAGGTGAGTTTTTGCCATGGCCAATCAGGGCTCCACCCCTTCTTGGGCTATTGTGAAGAAAAAGTGCATACCTGGCAGTTTTAGAGTATTTTATGGTGCATTTTCTTACTGTCAGTCCCTCAGGTTCCCAAAGTCTAATCAGTTCAGGCCACAGTATTTCCCTCTCAGTCTCTTTATGCTTTGATGCTTGGTTTGATTCATTTAGAGGCTGTTTTTAATATGAATTAACCCTTTAACCTAACATGAAATGCAGACGACACTTTCCAAAAAAATTCTTGAATAACTATTTTTCTGTCTCAAAAACATTGGTTATGACTCCTCATTGGAATGAGCTCGTTCCAAAATGGGGTCATAACCTGTGTTTTTGAGACAAAAAATGAAAATATAATGAAAATTAATTTGCTATTTTTGAGAATAGCACTGGCAGGTTTTGGCCATTACGTTGGGTAAAGGGTTAACCCTAATTATGGCTCATGAAAGCTGGAACTTTGGGGAAGAAGAATTTATTGGCCTTTCCCAAGACAAACATTTTCATTCTTGAACTTAGAAATAATGTAACAGAATTCTGGAAAAACATTTCTTTACCATTTACCTAACATGAAAGGCAGACGACACTTGCAAACAAAATTCTTGAATAACTAAAGTTTTTAATTTTTTTGTGTCAAAAACATAGCCTATCACCCCCTCATAGGAACAAGCTCATTCCAATGAGAGGTCATAGGCTATATTTTGAAACAAAAAATTAAATAATAATGAAAATTGAATGAATGGTGATTTTTGTGAATGGCACTGGATGGTTTTGACCATTGCATTGGGTGAAGGGTTAAAACGATGTGTTGTGTTCCATAAGATCACTTAACCCTTTCTCCAAGAAAGATTTTTTTTTTTAAAAGTTTTATCTCTATTTTCCAATAAAACCATTCAGATATTGTCAAAAGAACTTGCACATTACAGTGCAAGTCGAAATAAGTTGTAACATAACTGCAATAAACTAAATATACTGCTGCTTGTGCACTGATAAGACCAGAATCTGACATCATTTTCTGGAAAGCTCTCTGTGAAAGCTTTCCAGAAAATGATGTTTGTTTCTGGTCTTATCAGTGTAGGAGGGAGCATGGTGGCTCAGTGGTAGACTGTTGGACTTCTATGCTAGAGGTCCCGAGTTTGATCCACGTCCGGGATGACCCACATTGTGTCCATGGGCAAGGCACTTTATCCCAGTTGCCTTCATAAGGGCACGATGACACCATGTACTAAGGTGTACTGCACGTCGATGGTGCACATGTCTTCAACTTCTGTAACCCTGCTTGAGGGTACTTGAACAGAGTTAGAATGTTGAGGAGCTGACAGTTGCATGTCGATGCCCGGTGGTTCTCTACGGGTACTGCATCTCTTCCTCCACCCGTAAAACTGTCACTGTCATAATTAGCCATTGTGCATAAATATGTGACCTTAAACACCAATAAATAAATAATCAGTGTAGGAAGAGAAAGATACATTGTTTATAGCGGTTATCCTACAACTTTATTTTGACTCAAGGAGATCAGAGAGGGGATTCATGATTAAAACACAAAAGAAGAGATGAAATGATTTTCTTTAAATTATTTACTTAATTAAACCACAAAATAATCTTTAAAAAATGTAACAAGCCAACACAACAAATATAATACTGGATTAGGTATAATACATTAACCCTTTACATGACACCAAAAGTTTAATTATTTTTTAACCCTTTACCTAACACAAAAATCAGACAACACTTGCGCACAAACGACTAATTTTTTTTTTTTTCTTTTTTTGCAACAAAAACATAGCTTATGATCCCTTATTGGAACAAGCTCATTGGGCTCATTACAATGAGAGGTCAGAAGCTAGGTTTTTGAGACAAAAACTAATGAAAATTGAATGATTTTTGTAAATAGTGCTGGCCGGTTTTGGCAGTTATTTTGGGTAAAGGGTTAAAACTATTTTCAGAAAATGTCAAAATTACATAGGTAGATGCAGTCGATTCATTAGGTAAAGGGTTAACCCTTTACCCAACGAATCGCCCGCATCCGCCTGTGTAATATGCAAATTCAGCAGCTGAAAAAGTATTTCTTTTTGAAAAAATTTCAACAGAACAATATCATGTGACCCCTCTTTGGAACAAGCTCGTCGAGCTCATTCCAAAGAGGGGTCACATAATATGGTTTTGTTGAAAGTTTTTGAAAAAAATTAAAAAATGATATTTAAAATAATAAATTTTGAAATCGTCTGCGTTGGGTAAAGGGTTAATAGTTACTGAATACATATATTTATATACTCTAAAACAGAATTAATAAAAAGAAATTCAAACAGTTTTAATCAAAACAAATTAGATAAAATACCTATAACCCTTTACCTGATATGACTTTCATATTTGACCAGCAAGGACTGTGGCTCAGTAGTTAGAGCATTGAACTTTGAACCAAAAGTTTCACTGTGTGATCCTGACCAGCAGTCACTACAGTGTGTTCTTGGACAAGGCACTTAATCCTGATTGCCCATGCGGGGCATGGTAGTGCTGTGTACAAAGACATATTAATATGCACATCAATGGTGCTCTTAACTTCATCCATTGCTAACACTGCATGTGCAGAGTAAGTATGCTGATGAATCTGACAGTTGCTCACCAATGCTCGGTGATTCTCTCTGGGTACTCTGGCTTTCTCCACCCAAAAAACTGTCTTGAGGTGTGGTAACCCTGGCTGTCAAAAGTGTCATTAAACCCAATAATAAAACAAATAAATAAATCTGACCAGCACTATTCACAAAAAAACTGTCATTCAGATTTCATTTTTAAAACTTTTTGGATAAAAACATAGATTATGAACTTTTACTGGAATGATCCCATTGACTTCATTCCAATGAAGGGGTCATAGGTTATGTTTTGTTGATAAAAATATGAAGAGTTTTAATTGTTTGAGAACTGTAATGCAAGCAATGTTCTCTGGTGACATCAGGTAAAGGGTTTAACCCTTAGAGGCCTATTTCCGACTTTACGATGTCAGAACAGGTGCCCTTAATATGCCATCATGAGTAGGACCTGCTGACAATCAACAAATTACATAGGCAGTGGTTTCTAGTCAAGTCTTGACTAGAAATCACTGTTTAGTCACTGGATGTGTAATGGCTGTGGCCAGGTGTGAATTCAGGACAACTGTCCAAACTCTTAACCCTTTGAGACTTTAATTATCCTGACGTTCAAACGTCACTGGGAATTCAGCTTCTTCAACGTTTTTCAAAATGCAACGTCAAACGTCAGAAAGTACAAATAACAAGATATTTTTTCATGTTAGTGATCAACTGGTTGAGGGTTAGGTTATTTTTGGTTGTCTGAATTTGTTATTCAAAATTTGTTTATTACAAATTATTGGAGAGTGCCTGTGGGCACTCTCCAATACTTTGTAATAAAACAAATTTATATAAACAAAATATTATTTGTGTTTGACGTAATATGAAATATAAGCAAGGAAAGTGTTGGCTTTTGCTCTGGTATCCTCATTTTTTTTAAAGCGCTGATAGTGGCTTCTAAAACTCAACCAGTGAAGAAGTCTTGACAGCAGGATTATATTAGTATTTTAAAGCTGCGATAACATTTGGCTCAATGGTTGTCACTATTCGGGAGAAAATGGGAATTGAGGTTAAAACTTCAAAAAATCGAAAAAGTATCAAAGGGTTAAGGCTGAACTCTGATTTTCTAATAGTATCAGAGGTATCAATATTAACTCAACTTTGCAGGTCTTAAAATTTGTCTTGATTTATATGAATCGGTTTTGATTCTCATGAACTCCTGCTGTTAGAATCAGGTTTAAGTTCTTGAATAATTTAGAATTTGAGAGTACTGTTATACTCATGTGAGTGCAACCAGTACTTACTCCATAGTAAAAAAAAACAAACCTAATATTTATACATTTACTAGAGTTAAACCCTTTTGGGCCAAGTTCCAATTTTGGTTGAGTTTCTTGTCAAACATGTGCATGTAGAACACATGTTCCACAAGCGAGAAAATAAGGAGACTGTCATCTGCAAAATGAGGTCCCCAGAGAGTGAATTTAGTGATGCTACCCTTCACAGCAGGGTAGTATCACTAAATTTACCCTCTGTGAACCTCAATCTGAATCAGTATCTCAAAACTAAACAGAAAGCGGTATACAGAGGATAAATTTGCCAATTGTATGGGATAGCATCATGAAATTCACTCTCTGGGGACCTCATTCTGCAAATGTCAGACTGCTTATTTTCAGGCCTGATGTTCCAACATACAGGCTGTTGGTGGCCTTGCTGATGGAAGTTACAGTACCTTGGACATGGTTTCTATGAAATCTTGGCTGGCTCTACAGACAGGCAAGATTTCACTAGACATTACTGCGAAGTCAAAGTGTTACCTTTTTATGAGAATTCACCAGGCCTTTACCGACACTTTCAGAAACTAAGACAAAAATCAAATAAACATGCGAAAATCAAAGCTGATTCTCAGCGTTTCCCTCACAAGAATCATATGTGAGAATGAATTCTGATTGTCGGATGAATTTTAAGTTCTACTTTGTAATTGAAGGAATGATCAGTTCAGCAATAATAATTCTATCCTTCATCTCAAGGGTTCTAGCCTGTTGGATTAAATTCTTCCCGATTCTTCATATTTGTTGATCAGTAGAAAACTGTGTGAATATTTTGGCTGAAAAACACTGTTGCAAAGAAGTCACTGGAGGGCCACATGACCTTCCATTATCCCAAATTTCTCTTGGGAGGCCCCTACTAACAGGAGTGGAATACCCCATCCTACGCTCGCCTCCAACTTGCCACTATGTGCATCAGATGATGTTTTGCATCATGACTTATGATTGAAATATGGAGCCCCCTCCACCTCCCTTCCACCACAACCAAAAATTTGGGATCCAATACTGAAACTTTCTGATTTAAATTGCAATATCTTTTCAACAGTGTATTAATTTCATAAAAAGCCTGAGTCCAATTTGTTGTTTCAATACAAAATATTAGTCTCATCCGATGAACTTGATTCAAGCCTCGGTAAACTCTGATGGAATTTTGTGAACACAGAACATGAAATTTTTGAGAATTGTGACTCATTAGAGACCCTCTACATCTTCTACTGGATTCATCTAAATCAGTCTACTGCTGTTTTCACTGCTACTTATATTGACAAGAAATTCTTTATTTATTTATTTATTAAGGTTTACCAAGACTTTAACAGCCAAGGTCATACCGTGTCAGTGACAGTTTTATGGGTGGAGGAAGCTGGAGGGAACCATCGAGCAACGGCGAGCAGCTGCCAGCTCCTCAACATCATAACTCTGCATTGCAGCACAGGCAGGGTTAGATTGGTTGAAGACATGTGCATCAACGACGTGCAGTATGCCTTAATGCACAGCATCATCGTGCCCCCATGTGGACAATTGGGGTTAAGTTCCTTGCTCAAGGACACAATGCGGGAGTCCAAATCGGTCACTCAGACGGTCATCCATCCAAGGACTAACCGGGCTTGATGTTGCTTAACTTCGTTGATCTGACGAGAACCGATTACCGCAACGCCCCCGCTCATAATTGTTTTGTCACAATTTATTGGAGAGTCCCACACTCTCCAAAAAATTTAAACAAACAATTTTATATTAACCCTTTACCCAGGTTGACTAATTAATTAACATGCCATTTTGGGTAAATTTGGGGTAAAAAATACCAATTTTCAGTACATTTGCAGTAAACAACAGATTCTTTCTGTTTGTTTGGGTTTTTGTTGTTGTTACACTGTCGGAAAATTTTTGGTCTGTCGGAAAATTTTGAGCTTGCCCCTCCGCCAGCGAAAAGCTACCTACGCCACTGGTAATTGTCCTGAATTCCCACTAGACTACAACCTGCACATGTCCTCTTGCTGAGCAGTGAGTTCTAGTCAAGTCTTGGCTGTCTGTTGAGACAGCCAAGACTTGATAAGAAATTAATGTCCAGGTGATTTGCCTATTGTCAGCAGGACCTCCTAATGATGGCATGTTAAGGGCACATGCTCTTAGATTGCAAAAAATCTGAAATAGGCCTTTCAAGGTTAAGGGGTGTTTGGAACAAGTCACAAAATTATGATGCTGAGCTCATTGTTAGTGGCATTTATGGTGCTATGGTAGATTGATACAAGAACAACTTATTCTACATTTTCTTGTGAATTCCCCATTGGTACAATCAGCAAATTTAAGTCAAGTCAGATACAAAATACCGAAACTGATAACCGTGGTATCGTAAAAAACCGATACAAAACTCAAAATTCCAATACCGCCCATCTCTAATAAAGAAATCATCAATTTTTAACTCTAACAGAAAATGTATATAAATCTGTTTCATGATTGATAAGTAAATTTCTTTTGGTAATTACATGTATGTACATTTGTCATCTTGTGAAAAAAATGATAGCTAAATCATCTTGACAGCCACATTCCATTTTCAGACACTCACAATTAGTCACTATAATTCTGCAGTCCCATAATACAAATTATGTAACTTTTTCTCAATGATAAAATACACTGTGACAGGATTAACTGAAAATTAAAACACTAAAGGTGAATTATTGGTTAAGTGTTGTGAAATAATAATGCAGCATATGACCCTTCATTCAAAGGATCTCACAAAAAGCAAATGAAAATAACATCTCGGATTCAAAGTTCTTGTAGGTCATTTTTCGAAGTGCAAGATTCTACAGTACTATGTCTAGACTAGGTTGCAATCTCTGTCCACTTTTTTGATCACAGTACTTTACCTAGTGGTGTAGCCATGGGAGGATTGGGGGACTTCTCCCCACCCCCCCCCTCCCCACACTTTTTCTGAAAAATGTGAACCTAACATAGATTCATGCCAGATATCCATAAAACTGGTTCATGGACTCTTGTCCTGATATTTCTTTGGTGGTTTGCTCTGGTTGTGCCTCCAATTTCTGGGTATTTCCACCTTAACCCTTTACCCAACGTAATGGCTATTCACAAAAATGGCCAATTAATTTTTATTATTTTTTTCATTTTTTGTCTCAAAAACATAGGTTATGACCCCTCTTTGGAATGAGCTCATCGAGCTCATTCCAATAAGGGGTCATAACCGATGTTTTTGAGACAAAAAATGCTATTCAAGAATTTTGTTTGCAGGTGTTGCCTGCTTTTCATGTTAGGTAAAGGGTTAAAAAATTACTCAGAGCACTATAATTGGCCTGAAATGTTAATGTTTTTGCCACTGGAGAGGGATAATGTAGTTCCGAAACCCATAAATCGCATTTTCAATCGGTGTCTCGTAAATTTCTCTTCATAGATTTTATATCAGGTGTTCAAAGGATTACATATAAGGTTGATATGGTTGATACTTTGAGGGTAAGCTTAAAAACAAGCACCCTTTTGAAAAAAGCAATTGTACCCTAATCACAAAACATTATTATGAAAGGACTTGGATTCTTCTGTCCCGTCAAGAGCAAGATGACAAGTGCCACCCCCACCCCCTGCTGATTTGATGCCCACACATACATCTGTGGTAGATGCAAACCTCCACACCATAGCACTCATTCCTAAACCATGGCACCCCTTCTCTCAATTATACCTGAGTCCCCTAACCTTACAGTTCTGGTTATACCATAGCTCTCTCGTTCTCAATCACTATGTCAAAGAGTTGTTTTTGATGAACCAACAGTTCCCCACCGGGTTATTCCTGTTCACCCAGCCCACTCATTTTAATTAACACCTGGGTGAAGGTTATAGTCCATATCAAAACAGAGAGCTTATGTTTCATCTCCGGGCTTAATTGATGAGTTGAAATATCAAAACAGAGATCTGATAGTTCCCACAGTACCGGATTTTAATTTAAGAATTTGATTTAATTTTCTTTCAGTTATTAAACGTTTGAACTCGGAAGACCGATTTTTTGGCCCAAGCCATAATTTTGTCCCATTTTTGTGTTAATGTAAGGGGTCTATACACGAGGCATTGGTGATAAAATTATAACTTAAGTCTGCAGTTATTATTTTATCCACCCTGTATATTAATATTGGACTGACCCTGTCTCACTGTAAAAGTACACAAAGGCAATATCTTTCCAAGAAACACATTTTTTTGTTCAGTTTTGTCGTTTTCCTACTCACCCAGCCCTCTAAATTTGCAGTTAAATTCCCAACTGAACAAGCCACTAATTTGAACAAAACTATAGTCGGCATTTCTTTGATCAAGAAAAGTCTCACACTTCTACCAGAACAATAGCGGCTGGGTAGACGGGAAGACCCCTTCTCATTACCTGATAATAATTTTTGTTCTTTGTCCTCACTGTGTGTTGATTTGTGTGTTCTCTTTGTATTACACTGTACAGAAGAGCTAGGTTCACAGTTCAACACAAATAATTCTAACCCCCGTTATATATGGGTGTCTTCAGTTGGCTAGTTAAAATTCAAATATTCAAGGTACAGGTGTGTGTACACTTGCAATTGGTGTGAATGTAGGACAGAAAGCCAGACATTCACACAGAGGATATGGCATAAAACTAGGGCATCCTTGGTCAATCAAGGACATCCATGGTTGGTAAATCACACACTATGTGACGTCTTTGCATTGCAGGAGAACTGGGTGCATGGTTACACACAAGTAGTGGGCCCACCCACCACAGGATGGGACATCCCACCTGTGTGACAGGGAAGTAGCCCACTGCATATCCCATTTATATAATAGATTAACATTAACCCAGTGTGTATGTATGTCTTCAATTTGGTAGGAAAATTCAAATATTAAATTTTCTAAAAATTATTATGGACAATTTGTAATTTTACATCTGCACTGATCCTCATTACATCTACTGATTCTTATTTTCCCTCAGAATTAAAGGTAAGATAAATACCAAACAGGAATTATTTCTGGAATATTTTGAGCTGTGATTTACATTATTGTGCAGGTCTGATTTATTCTCCAAATATTGCAAAATACTTCAGCTCGACAGCAGGAGTATTTTTCGAAAATATATTCCCTCTACAAATTTTATATTCCACGAATAAATGTGAAACCCTCACTCACATCACCAAAATTTGTTCTGGGAACTAAAAATATTCTGGCTCAGTGGTCAAAGTATTGGATCAAATTGATAGGTCCATGGTTCAGTCCCCATCAGGGGTAACTGAATTGTGTCCTTGGGCAAGGCCCTTCATCCTGATTACCATGGGGGGATGCACTTCATCGATGGTGCAGTCTTTAACCAAAGCTAACCCTGCCTGTGTGGAGTTAGTATGTTGGAGAGTTTGACAGTTGCTCACCACTGCTTGGTGGTTCTCTCTGGATACTCCAGCTTCCTCCACCCCTAAAACTGTCCGACACGAGGTGACCCTGGCTGCTAAAAGTGTCATTAAACCCCAATAAAATAAAATAAAAAATATTCAGGAAATAATTCTTGTGTAATTGAGGTTTTAGACACAGAGGCAACAGAATTTTATGATTTAATGGGGTAGACTGTTGACACCTGTAGACCTACAATGACAATCAACTGCCTGACATCATGCCCGCATCTCTTAAATTTTCCGAAGACATGAACTTGGAAAGATGAACATTGAAAACAACAGGATATACACAGAACGACACATGCGTGTGAATGGGTTAATGGATATGACACGAGTGCCAGCACGGAAGGACAGAACGAGAGGTCACAGGCCTCAAGTTTTATCCTTCTGCAATGGCACAAGTGGCATGTCGATTAACCCGTTCACACGCGTGTGTCATTCGGTGTTTATTACACACCATCACGTCTATAAAAATAATCATTAGAAGGACTCTCTGCAACTCCTTTGACAACTATCAACACAAAGAACACATTTTATCGCCAACCAAATTTTTGAGGGAAACCTGTGTTACTATTTCGTCCCCTGAGTTACTACTGGCACATAGAAAACATTGGAACTCAGGCAACGATTTTTAGCTATCGTTAGGAATTCAAATTGTAAATATTGCGGTGCACGATTTGCAGAAAGGTCCAGAGAAATGTTCCTTCTACTTAAAAGTAGTCTGTCAACGATTTCCGTATGTGCAGAACAGATTTTCATTTTCCGCATGGTTTAGTATTGCTGTAGATGAATTCATAGAACAGGCATGTAATAAAATGTCCAAATGTGATCACACAAAATAGAGTTTGGTTAGCAAACTTCAAATTTTATGCTGGTTGCAAATGATAATTATTTTCATTTCAGCAACTCAGTGCATGTCATTTGTTGCATGACCCATGCTAAATGCAAGTAAATGGAAGCAATCCCATAATGGTTCTTTTATATTAATGTCACTATTTGGTACATCTTGGCTGTGGAAAAGTTAACAAGGGAAATGGAGCTTTTGGGGGGAGCACCTGCCTCCAAAGCAGAAACCCTGAGAGTAATTAGCCCTTTACCTAACATGAAAGGCAGACGATACTTCCAAAAAAAATTCTTGAATAACTAATTTTTTATCTTTTTTTGTGTCAAAAGTTAAAAAATTTATAGTAATTTATATATTTTTTATACTTACCAATGACCCAGACTTAGCTGGTGCTAACTCTAACAAAACCAGGGCCAAACACAAATTTGGCCCCCCAATCCCCAAAATTTGCATCCAAAACCAAAAGAAATCATGTCCTATAGGACCTCCATACTTCGCCCCTCCTGCGCATGCGCAGTGTCAAGGACGTTCCGAAATTGGCGCCAATTATCATTCTTACTGGCAGTGCCTGGTCAGCGCTATGTACTCAGCGGGGAGGCAAGAGTTCCCAACTCCTGGGAGGGCCATCCCCGTCTGGGTCATTGGTTAGTATAAAAAATATATAAATTACTATAAATTTTTTAACATTTTTATACTGTACCAATGACCCAGACTTAGCTGAATAGTAAAAAGGCTGGAGGGCCTAGGACATAAAGGAAAATCCAATAAGCTCAACTATATAATATAGAGGCAACCCCTTAAGGAGAAAAGGAGTATTAGGCTTTACATGTATCTTTCTTATTTAATGTTAAATTAGAAAGATACAATACCCTTCATAACTGAGCACAATAACATTCATGTTCTCTATTAACATCCAGTATAACCCTTTATACTAATTATTTTTAAAGTAAGCCAATAAATAAAGTTAGTCCAGAGAATTGAGACTCTTTATAATCTTTTAAAAGTGTCCGAGGATTGTATATTAACGCCCGTTTGACACTTGACATATACAAATGCTTCACACCGAGCTACACTTTAAAAATATGACATGAATGAATTTTAACATTAATATTACACTTTAAAACCATCCCGGAAGCGACTCAGAAATACTGACTTTGGAGGAGGCATTCCCTTGCTTTTCACTATAAAGCAGGTGACCTAAGGGAACACCCTCCCCCCCACCCCCTTCCCCTTGCCCTGGGTCAAATAGCCCAGAGCGAAGAGGGCAGCCAGACGGAGTCACTGCCGGAACAGAAAGCCTGCATAACTATAGTTGCAACTGTTTAGTGGACGACATTCTGAGCAACAGATAACGGACCTAAACAATGCAGGTCTCCAGAAATGGACTCAATATTTCTGAGATAAAAATTCGTGAATGTGGATGGCTGAGACCAATAAGCAGCCTTCATTAAATCTGTAATAGCAATACTATTAGCGTAAACCCAAGAAGTAGCAAGAGCTCTTACTTCATGAGCGGAAATCTTAAGCACAGACTGCTGAGAAGAAGATAAACTCTCATAAGCAGTACGGATAGTTAATTGAATCCATCTAGCAATAGAATGGACTGAAATGTCCCTTCTATTAGGCATCAAAGACAGAAAGAAACGTTTTCGTCCCTTTCTGATAAACTGAGATCTCTGTTTATAGATACGTAACGCTCTAACAGGACAGAGTAAAGGCCTACACCCGTCTGAAGACGGAAGAGCCTTAATGACAATAGGTTCCGGATATTTATTAGGAGCCTGATTCTTAGCTAAAAAACCCACATTAGTAGTGAAGGTGATAGTGTTCCCGACACTACGATAGTGAGAATCATCCACCGACAGTGCATGAAGCTCACTGACTCTTCCAGCAGAAAAGAAAGCTAAGAGAAAAGCTGTCTTATAAGATAAGAATTTGAAATCTACTGTCCCAAGAGGTTCAAATGGCTTTTCCTTCAGTTTAAGAAGAACCCAAGCTAAATTCCATTTAGGAATTAACCTAAGAGTTCTGGGTCTATTTATCGAGAAGTTTCTAACCAACTTAGATAAAGAGACATTAGATCCAATTTGTAAACTATCATGATGTGCATAGGTATCAGATAACATAGACCTATAACCCTTAATAGTAACAGGCTGCAGTTTGATTTCGTCAAACAAGTATACTAGAAAGTTTGCAATGTCTGGTATAGAGGGATCGAAAATATCTACAGAATGATCCCTACACCAACGACGAAAAACCTTCCACTTAGCCGCATAGTTTAGCGAAGAGGAGGTCCTCCTACAGTTAGAAATCACGTCCACTGCTCGTCCTGTAAAGTGCTTGCAGTGCAAGAAGGACCGCACAATGGAAAAACGTGAAGGTTGAGACCTTGCGGGTTGTGATGGAGTTGACGCGATTTCCCCTGTGAAAGAAGATCCTCCCGTGGAGGAAGCTTTCGCGGTAGGTCCCACAACAGACACCTGAGTAGATTTATCCACGGTCTCTGTGGCGACAGAGATGCTACCAACAGAATCTTGCATTGAGATTGTTTTATCTTTAGCAATACTTGCTGAATTAACGGCGCTGGAGGATACGCATATCCTATTATTCCGTCCCAAGAGATCGACAGAGCGTCTACTGCAAATGCTCTTGGATCTGGACACGGAGACACATACGTCTGCAACTGATTGTTGAGATGTGTCGCAAATAAATCTATCATTGGCCGTTCCCATTGGTAGCAAATCTGATTGAATACTTGTTTGTTGAGAGTCCACTCCGACGGCAACAAGCGACCCTTTCGTGTAAGGGAGTCTGCTAGCACATTCAGATGACCCGGTATGTGACGGACCGAAAGAAGAACCTGATGTTCTAGCGCAAACAGAAGGATTCTTTCCGTTAGATTGAACAACGGAACTGAATGAGTGCCTCCCTGATTCCGTATATACGCCACTACTGTCGTATTGTCGGATAGGATTTGGACATGAGCATTGTGAATAATGTCCATCCAATGACGTAACGCAAGCCAAATTGACATCATTTCCTTGATGTTTATGTGCTTGCCCAGGAATTGCGGATCCCAAAGACCCTGGCATCTCGAATCCATTGGGATCAATGATGCACCCCAACCTGTTTGACTGGCATCCGTCATAATGGTAAAACTCGGATCCGGCAACTGCAGCGGAACTCCCTGAGTTAACCACTGAATGTTTGCCCAAGTCTGAATCTCTTGTTTCACTTGATCTGACAAGAGAACGTCTATGTCGAGCGAATTAATTTTCACACTCCAATTCTGAGTCAAGAAAATTTTGAGAGGACGCGTGGGTAACCGCCCCATTGGAATGAGATCCGCAGCGGCTCCGCACAGACCTATCAGTCTCATAAATTCTCTCGCTGTGACTTTGTCTGCGTGCAGACAATAGCGAGCGTAACAACTGACTAATTTCGCTCTGGTTAACGGCAGACGAACGAGATTGTTGTGCGTCTCGAAGCTCATTCCCAGATGTGTGAATGACTTGGACGGCACCAGATCCGACTTCTCCTCGTTTACTATAAAACCGAGACGTCGGAGCAATAGAAGTAGATTCTGAACATCGTTCTGAAGCGTTAACTCGTTGCCGTACCTCTGAAGAATGTTGTCCAGGTAGGCCGACGTTACCGCAGACGAATGAGCTCAGAAATAAATCATTACCGAGTTCATTACCCAAGTGAAAGCCCAGGGTGCTAGATTCAATCCGAAGCACATCGCCCGGAATTGATACACCACTCCTAGGACTGCGAAGCGTAGATACTTTCTGAATGTCGGATGTACCATGACGTGAAAGTACTCATCTTTGAGATCTATGCTTGTTGCATAATCGTTCACCCGAATACTCGCTCTGACCGACCGAATCGTCTCCATATAAAACTTCGGAGCGACGATCAGCTTGTTTATCCAGCTCAATCTATGACTGGACGGAACGAGCCGTCTGGTTTCGGAACCAGAAACAGATGGCTGTAGAATCCCGGAGTCTCCTGGTTTTCTATGACCTCTACCGCGTTCTTCATTAAAAGAGACTGCACCTCTGATAATAGAGTGTCTCTTTTCTGCGGATTTGACGGAAGTTGAGTCCATTTTGGACTTCGAGTTAATGGAGGCTTTCGTTTGAAGGATATCTTTAGACCTTCCGAAGTCACTCCTCTCACCCAAGGGTCGTCCATAATCGACGCCCATTCTTGTGAAAAGCTCGACAACCTTCCGCCAACCGGTACGCGATAGAGGTTTAAGCCATCACCTCCTGGACCTGCGAGGCCTGCGGTAGGAGAAACCACGTCCTCCACGACCCGCACCTCGTCCCGTCGACCTCGGGGTGTCCGACCGGTTGTCCCGGCCCGAAGGACGTCCCGAACGTGAGTCGCTACCTTGACGGTCTCTCGAATAAGACCAAGAGGACGCACCGGAACCTCTATAGGAACCTCTCTTGGGCGCATTAGACCCAGAAGTGCCTGTCTTATTCTTGTCTGCCGTATCCGACTTCTTAGAAGCAGATTTGAACAACAGAGAATCCGAAGCTTTCTTTGTAATTTTATCATAAATAGCAGAAAGCTTGCCATCAAAGAGAAGTTCTCCGGAGACCGAAGCGACTCTGAGAGTGTTCTTCACCTTAGTATCCATGAGTGTGGATGTTGCTAGGGCTGCGTCCCGTCTAACCAACTCCAGGTTTGCCACTGAAAGGGCGGAGTTACACGTGGAATAAGCTACTGCCCTTGAAAGAAGTCTTAAAGAGGATTGTATATCCTGAAATTCTTTCCCTTGAAGGTGCAGTGATAACGCCTTAGTAAGGTGATCTGCGTAAGATAAGGCATCTAAACTGGCTCTGTTAGACGAAATAGCTGTTTCCAACACCGCGGTTGGAATAGACGCCGACGGCGGTAATGATAGCTCTAAGTCTTCCGCCTCGTCGTCCATACGCAGAGGAACTCTCGGAATACCCTGTCCTGCCGTGTCGAATTTATTCCTTGCATTAATGAAAGGCAGGTTGAGAGTATTGGCGGACAAGAAACCTGCTTTCCCCGTTTTGGAAGCAAGTTTAAATATAGCGTCGTTCAATAATTCAAATGTTCTTGCAACATTATTGGACTGAGACGGAAACTCGGGAGCGATGTCCCTGAACCGCTCAAAAAATTCAGAGTCCAATGACGCTATAATCCTCTTGTCCGGAACCGCAGCAGTCTGGCCCGACGGAACAACTTGAGGGAGAAAGTGCCGGATGAAGTCCATGGCAGCTTTATGTTGTTCCGAAAGGGATAGCTCCAAGTCATCCGTATCCCTTTCACCATCCGGTCGGACCTCATGATGCTCCCGGTCGTCCGCCCCCGATGCTTCGGCGGAGCGTACCAACCCAGCGCCGTCGGATAATTCCCGATCCGACACCGTTTCTGTCGGCTGCTGGGATGCTGTGATAAGTTGTGCTATCTGCACAAGTACGTCCGGCATCGAGGCCTGAGGAGGCGCAGTCTTTCGCTGCTTCGCCGAGGGCAGCTCCGCATCTGATGGCTCCCGCATACTTTTTCTATGCGAACGTCTGGAGTCCATCGGTCTCGTGTCCCTAGCTGCCGGATGGTGTGACCTGGTCGCCGAAGAATCCCTGATCGGCGAAGCTGGTAAAATATTGGCGGTCACGCAGCCAAGGTGCGGTCGTGTGCGCTGATGAGAAGAAGAAGCCTGAGCAGTCTCCGCGGACTGCCTATACAACGGAGCGTCCCGAGCGACGGACGTATGCTCCGCTTGCGACACATTTTGTACCACAACATCTGGTCCCAGATGTTGTTGTACGAGAGAGGGGCCTCTCTCGCTCGCGGCCCGGCTGGACCTGGACGAGCTAGGAACCGGATTCAAAGGCTTCCTCCGATCTCGCCTACTATTCGCCGTCACTGGGTGTGCACGTTGAATGTTTATAGTGCTCGCATCACCCAACATTTCCTCCTGGACCGCATCGGACGAACCCGGCTACCGAACCATTCGGTGAATGGATGCTACACCGGGCGAGCTAGCGGACGACATTTGTTTAATCTCCATGAGCACTTTTGCCGCTAGCTCTGTATTCATTTGTGACGACGGAAGCGCACTTGCGGAAGATAACATGGAAACATCACCCTGTTCTTGTTCCTCTGAAATAGAAACTGAGAGAGTAGAGTGACCTTGCGGAGAAAGAGCCGGCATAGCCCTTTCTCCAATAACAACATACCGTGACACACGTTTCCAATGTTTGTCATCCCAATATTGACAAATAGAACAGGGATTAGTGCGAGAACACTGACTACAATTAATACAATGATCATGAAAGTCAGAGGAAGATTTCTTCCTATTACAATTTGAACAATATCCTTTCATTGTGAAAAGTCAACAACAAGTCCTAGTTACTCGCACAAACCCCTGACACAAAGATACATAATAACATGATCCATAAATAATGAAAAAACAATTGCAAATCAAAATAATTTTTGAAAAATATTTTTTCAGCAAAGCCCAAGTTTCTGAAAAGTAACATTGAGCCCCGATGGATCCGATGGCTAAGTGTGGTCAAAAATTTTAAATTTATATTAAATAATTAATGCAACACTTACGGATAATAAAAATGTATCTTATAGTGAGATAAACTACACCAAAGGCAAACAGCCCCCCTCAAAAGAGACTGTTGCCAATGTAAACAAACAGTGTAAAACACCAGAAAACATGACTCCAGGCACTGAAAAAACTGGCCCGAAATCAGTCATCAAAATTACACTCTATCTGATGCAAGACAGAGACTCCCAGGGGAGAATCTGCAGAACATCAGATGGAAGATGCAGAACACAACGTTTATACACCCATGGGTGAAAACGTAACTATGAGGAAAATAACAGAAAACATTCTGTAACCAAGCAACTCTCCCAAGAGAATTTTAGAAATGAACTTTCTCAAAAATATGCCAAAAGCATGGGAGAATTGCAAGGGGGGACTTAGAAGACCAGGGGAGAGGAAACACTGAATAAGCAGTGCAACTTTTTAGCAAGAATGACAACAAGAGGCCCATGCCTCGAAAATAGGCAACTTAACATAATTTCATAAAAAATTTTAAGTACAGCCCTGATTATTTTTTGTCACTCCTTTTTCCTCTCCTCCTTCTATATCCTCCTTAGAATCACCATTTCTCCAATAATTACGTGTCTGGCATCCTTTAAACTGAGATTTACAAGCACAAAGATCAGTGAGATGTTGACTGATGAAGGGCCAAACAGAGAATGATAATTGGCGCCAATTTCGGAACGTCCTTGACACTGCGCATGCGCAGTAGGGGCGAAGTATGGAGGTCCTATAGGACATGATTTCTTTTGGTTTTGGATGCAAATTTTGGGGATTGGGGGGCAAAATTTGTGTTTGGCCCTGGTTTTGTTAGAGTTAGCACCAGCTAAGTCTGGGTCATTGGTACAGTATAAAAATATGTAGCTTATGACCCCTTGCTGGAATGGCTCAACAAGCTTGTTCCAATGAGGGGTCATAAGCTATGTTTTTTGAGACAAAAAATGGAAAAATAATGGAAAATTGAATGATGATTTTTGCACACAGCACTAGCCAGTTTTGGTTGTTACTGTGGGTAAAGGGTTTATTACAATAGATTATTATGTGTGAATGATAACTTTCAGGCTTTCAGTCCCCATAAGAAAATACAAAACTTTGGTCTTTCACACAAACACCCTTCTCAGAAGAACAGTCACAATACTGTCCTGTTAAATAAAAACATCTTCCTCCTTCAGTGACCCAAACCAAAGCTTATAAAAGCTGTTACTCCTACTGTTGCCTTTTCAATTCTTTGCTCCAGTCCATCAATGATAAACTTGAATATTTGGTCAGACATCATACTTATTTGCCTCTTTTGGTAGTTTTGTATTGTTTTTCTTCATCTCACATATTTCATCTATGATGTAATCTAGTGGATCTCCGGGCTTTGTATACACAATGTTAGCCGTCAGGCCCTACAAAAAATAATATTGGAAATATCACTTTTCATTTGATGTTTTATTCACAGGCTTCAAGTGGATACAGAAAAGAAGCCCTTGGTACAGAAATCCTATGGGACAATAGCCCCATAAACAAGTTCTACTTTTCATTTTCTACAAAAAATAACCAATGTGGACAAAAACCCATATTTTCAGTTTTAAACTAATTTATAGAAGTCATTTTCTATGTGTCAATATTACAATTCAATTTTTAACTCAACATTTAGTTTATTTAGAACAGGTTTGAAATTTACCTTGGTATTGATCAAGTGACACCATATCGACAGCAATAACCACAATGGTCCTACATTTACACATACCACTCCAGATGAAATTTAGCACCCAGGGTAATCGTCCCAGGAAAGGGATATAGGATACGTTGATTTACTGGTTGAGTGCCAGAAGCCACAGTCAGGGCTTTCAGAAAAATGAGGGTATTGGAGCAAAAATAAAATGTTTTCCTTGCTCATGTTTCATATTCAGTCAAATGCAAATAATATTTTGTTTAAATAAATTTGTTCTATTACAAATTATTGGAGAGTGCCTATAGGCACTCTCCAATAATTTGTAATAAAGCAAATTTTGAATAAACAATACAGACCACCAAAAATAATCTAGCCCTCAACCAGTTAACCCTTCAACCTTTGCAACAGTGGGCACTGTTCGTACCAGCTATGCCTCAGCCGAACTACATATAAATTTAGTATCAAAGGGTAATGGACAAAGAAAGATAGTTTGACCAAGAAAGAGGCATTAGATGGATCACGATCATGTCCAACTCCACATTAACCCTTCATCCTTTACAACAATGGGCACTGTTTGTCTCCGTCATGGCTCTGCCAATCTAGATATAAATTTAGTATATGTAAGGGTAATTGGACCAAGAAAGATAGTTTGACCAAGAGAGAGACATTAGATGGGTTACGATCATGTCCGACTCCACATTAAGCCTTCATTCTTTGCAACAGTGGACAATGTTCTGCCCCGTCATGCCTCATCCAATTTAGATATAAATTTGGTATCCAAGGGTAATTTGACAAAGAATGAGACATAAGATGATTCCTGATCATGTATGACTGCACATTAACCCTTTAACCACAACATTACTATATTTTCACATATATTGAGCTCATAATTGGTACCTGTGGGTAATTTTTATCAGGAGTATCATGGACAGGGGGAGTTTTCAGTACGACATAGTGTTAACCCTTCATCCAGAGCAACACCTACACCATGATGCACACCTACAGATATCAAGATACTGATCTGAAATTTGGTACCTAGGAGTAATATCAGGAGTTAGGTAGAGTGAATTTTATGGGCAACATTATGTTAACACTTCAACCAGAACAACACTGGTATGCACCCCTTCACCTTCAGAGATATGGATCTGAAATTTGGTACCTAGGAGTAAATTTTATTAGGAGTAACATTCTAGGGGGAATTTTTTGTGCAGAGTTGTATTAACACTTCAAATTTTATGATCAGGAGTAACATGCCAGGGGGAATTTTAGGCGCAAAGTTGTATTAATCCTCCAATCATCAACACTGCGATGTACTCCTACATTTAGAGAGATTTAAGCTGAAATTTGGCACCTGGGATAATTTTACCAGAAAAGGGACATGTGATGAGTCCTGACTGAGATTGATATTACATTCACCCTTCAACCACAGCAACTGAAGGATGTCAAAGAAGTACCTCAGTGACTGAGGGCCAGTGGATTTTTTGTCTACAGAGCAGATGATGGCAATAGGAGTATGTTGAATATATAATCCACATGTTAATAACAAATATAGGGGGCATGGTGGCATTGCGATAACCGTTTCTCATCAGATCGCTGAAGTTAAGCAACGTTGACTCTGGTTAGTCCTTGGATGGGTGACCATCTGAGCGATCGATTCAGTTTATCTATTCGGACTCCCGCGTTGTGTCCTTGGGAAAGGCACTTAACCCTGAGTGTCCACATGGGGGCACGATGACGCCATGCACTAAGGCATACTGCACGTCAATGGTGCACATGTCTTCAACCAATCTAACCCTGTCTGTACTGCAGTGCAGAGTTGTGATGTTGGGGAGCTGGCAGCTGCTTGTCGTTGCTCAGTGGTTCTCTCCAGGTACTCTGGCTTCCTTCACCTGCAAAACTGTCACCAACATGATATGACCTTGGCTGTTAAAGTGTTGTTAAACTTTAATAAATAAATAACAAATACATGTATGTAGCTGATTAAAGTCTTGACTTGTTATCGTTTATGGGAAAGCTCTCTATGAGAGAGCTTTCCAATAAATAATAACAAGTCAATAAGTGGGAGATGCCTTCCAAAATTGGGAATGTTACTAAAATACAAGTAGAACATGAATGAAGAGATTTGAAAACAATAAGTACCAATGTATATCATAACATTTATATATAAACTGACACTGATGTCAGGAAATTGTACTGGGGCCAATACTATAAAACTTTTATAATTTTATTTTCTAGAATTGTATTTTCTAGTTATGACTTTAAATAGGTTAAAATGAATCATTAGCATTTTCAAAGATATGGCAATTTGCCATTTGGCAAATGCTAATGATTCATTTTAGTCAGTTATATTATCAGGAAGAAAATACAATTCTAGAAAATACAACTGTAAAAGTTTTATAGTATTGGCTCCTGGTCACAATGTCAGACACAAGTGACCATGACAGGCTGCTTATTTGCAAGATTGCTTCCAACCTGAAGGATAGCCTTCTTTCTGGTTTGAAGATGGTAGTAGAAAATGCATGGACTGAATTATGACTGAATGGTAGAATTTACACTAAAAAAAAGCAAGACTAATGGTTATTCAAAAATATCTGCTGATAAAAAATTATAATATGTGGCATTACAAGGAAGGAAGTGATCAGTTGTTTCGAAAGGTACAGAAAAATTGACAGTAACCCTAACTTTCTTTTACACCTTCCATTGCACTTTCCATGACCTTAGAATCAATGAAATTCCATATATAAAGGTCACCACACACTTTAGCAATCAACTTAGGCTATATTGCTCATACGGTAAATTGCTTTCGAGTCATGTTTTCCACGCACCTAAGCAATTTTCGGCTATTTTGCTCAGCACTTGATGACCTCTCTCAGATTCCTGTCTGTAGTTACATGATTTACCATCACTAGCTATTCAAGAAGACAGTTTTTAAAAATTATTCTAACAAAATGACACACAAATTCACAATTTAATTATGCACATTTACCCAAACTAGAAATACTATTTATATCTACAAGTAGGTGCATGTTGATTTGTGAAAGATTTGATCAGCACCAGGGGTAGCCGATTTGAAAGTTTGAGGTAAAATATATTTTACATACATGGCATCTTTAAATACAGATGAGGTGATTTTTCAAATTGATGCCTCCCTCTGCTTCCAAAATTTTAAACCGGAAGATCAAATGATGCAGAGACATCTATGTCTCTGCCACAAATCTATAATATTGCCTTCATGTGTGTATTCATCTGCTACATCGTGGAAGCTGTCATTCTTTACCAGTCACATTATAAGGAAGCACAATTTGAAAGGCCTTATTCACAGAACTCTGCCACAAGATAAAAATAGCAAAGTCATCGTATCTGGCTTACCTCCCCACACTCTATGACCGAGCAATCAGACATATGAATCAAATAATATCAAGCATATTTGATGTGCAAGGCATCTGACTCACAAGCTATTTGCCCCAGCCCTGCTCCCCCCCCCCCCCCCCCATAAAAACACACTTGAGCCATATTACTTACAAGCAATATAGCTGAGCTTGATTTCTTTAGTATATAGGATACCTAAAAAAAAAAATAATAAAATACTTTGAATATTCTCCAACCAGGGTGAACACGAGTTTGGTTTGCAAGTCTGGTGCATTCTGGACATTTGTTTCATGCCCCCTCCCCCCCCCCCCCCCCCCCCCCCCCAGTTTCATTTGGAATGCACTGCTTTGGGTGTATACATGTAGTTGGCCTGGGGCGCTAAGTCTAAGTGTAGTAGATGGTTCTGTTACATTAAATTTAATATTAAAAGTGGGATGGGGCGCCTTTCCTCCACAGTCTGTGTATTGCACTTAGCAGTACCTGAAACAATTGAAGAATATTATGCTCCTCGAGATATTTTATTGCTTTATTATATGGGTCCTGTATGGGTTCCACATATTCCGATTCTTCGAAGTTATCTGCAGGTTCAAGGGTTTGTTCCATTGATTTGCGTAATTCTGCTTTGGCAGCTTCTAATGTTTCGTTGTCCACTTCTGCAACTGGCGACTGTCCATCCTGGCGGTCCATAATTATCTATCGGCTTCACTTCAGAATAAGACAATAATTTTCTGGAAAAAATGGAGTCTTCCCCAAATATTTTGCACAGAATATTCAAGATGTTATATCTAAACTAGGACTGTAAACGCTTCAGTTTGTTCATTCCTCTCAGATTAGCTTTTAACAAAAATAAAGTATTTGCAGTGTTTATACGATCGATACAAACTTCTACCGCAACATCGCCACCATATTGTTGACAAGTTCGGTGTTATGACAACGCGACAGTGTTTGAATACATGCGCGACCTCCACATCGTTTGCTACCCTGGGTGAATTCGACCCATTTTGGCGAGGTTGGCTTGAGGACGTACTTCTTATAATTTTAGTCAGGTTCACTCAGGCTGTAAAATTATTTTCAATCTCCTGTGTCGCCCATAGTTTATCTCGACGTTTTTCGTAGCTCAAAACACTGCAGGAATTCACCCGCACCTTCCAGGAGATGTTTAATATTGCTAGGTCTAAATTGTTAACACTGTTTGTGAAATTGTGCTTTCCTGAAGTATGTTTTGAATACTCTTTGTAACTGTAGTCTGGCAATACATTGTTGTCGATCGGCTGCAAGAGCCGCTTAAGATCTTTGTTGGACTGGATGTTTAAGATTTTACTGTATTCAACCACATCCCTCCCCATTTCCTAAATTAATTTTCAGTTAGCAAACCTAAATCTACGGTTTCAAACAAACAGTATCACGCGCCAGTTCTTTGGCAGATGGTATCATGTTTCGTCGTTTGGATTTGTATTTTGATAGCTTTTGATTTTTTTCCTGATTGTACTGCATTGGCATATTCTATATGCAGTTTTCCCCTGTAAAAAAGAGTAGCCTACCGCGTCATTGCCCCTAAATACCCCAGTATAACTAGAAAAAACACAGTATACTAGGACATTGGGACAGTAACATTTTATTTTGTTTTTATTTTGTAAGAATGGTAGTCCCATAGTTCATTTATATTTGGTAGCTCTGTGTATAAGGAAATAAACACGTTTTCCGGCGCCGAGACGTAAACATTTATTCGTATTGATTACTGATGTGGTCTTCAGATGTGGGTTAGTTATCTGGTGTCACACTATTATTTTTTACATTTTCTATATCTTTCAATTTGCAAAGTTTGCCATTTAATTTTTTTCAGCGTGTAACCTGGTAAATATTTCTCTTGTCCAATGTTACAACAGTTATCACACATTTCTGTAGATCGAACTTAAGTATTCAGTTGTCTGACCACTCAGTCTTGTAAATCTCATCAGAAGATCCTCTTGAAGTTTGAGACATTTCTACGACTACGCTATTTTTTTTTTAATCAAATAACTTTGATAAAGAACCTAGCAATCGACACTCGATTTATGTTTATTGTACCAGAAGGTTGTTCAGTAGTCATAAATCATAGACCAATCAATATATTTAACGTGCAGCCATATAACTACAGGGAATGGTGTAGCGAATGAGGGTTCATTTAATATTTTTTCGAGTTGGGAAATTTCCGCCTGGATTGCAGAACTAGGTATCGACTCCCTCTTGCTAATAACTATGTACTTTCTTACGAGAGTAAATTTGGACTTAAGTCATGAAAACAGTCGGGAATACAAACTGACGGCTGTGGTACCCGATTCGAACAATTTTGGGAGACCTCTTTAAAGTACGGTACGTGGTAATTAACCCTTTATCCAACGTAACGGCCAAAACCGGCAAGCGCTATTCACAAAATTCGCCAATTAATTTTCATTATTTTTTTTAAATTTTTTGTCTCAAAAACACAGGTTATGACCCCTCTTTGGAACGAGCTCGTCGAGCTCGTTCCAAAGAGGGGTCATAACCTATGTTTTTGAGACAAAATATGAAAAAAATTAGTTATTCAAGAATGTTCTTTGCAAGTGTCGTCTGCTTTTCGTGTTAGGTAAAGGGTTAAAAAAGAAGTTGGATCACGAGTACTATACGTGCATTTTATTTATCCACAAATAAATTTCATAAGATTTGAACTCTGATCCCGACAGAATAATATTTCAACTACATCATCAAGGCACGCCTTCGAAGAAGGCACGCCTTGATGATGTAGGCATAGTTGGAATGTTTATTCAGTCGAGACACGAGCCATCACGTACTGTATGATGTTATGAAGTCACGTGGTCTGCTACGTTAGCCCAGTACACAATGGATTGAGTGAAGTTTTCAGAAAATAGGCAATGTGCGCGTAATGCCTGAAGGGGTCTTTCGAGAAATGCTTTGTAATTTACGTTGGTGCATACTGCGTAAATTACGCAGTATGAACCAGTGTACTGAAACCTGGTCACTTTTATACAGTTGCACGGGCACCATACAATGAACTTTTTCTCTATGTAAGGGTACGACGTTAAGATAGGCCCAAGCTGTTCGCCAAATCCGATTTCAGATGAATGAAATAAAAAAATATTATTTAAAAAAGAGCCAACGTAGTCATGACAAATACAGTTTATATCCCCCCCCCCCCTCCCCAACAAATCGCTCACATTTGCAACCAACAGACTGCAGGTTAAAATATTAATTAGTTTACCTTCAGAATGGACATTTCCAAGACAGGCCATTTTCGACATACCTATTTTACAAAAGCATGAATGAGAGCAGTAAATGCATTTCACTCAGTAGAGAATTTGCTTCATCGAGAATGAGTACTTATTTGTTAGTATTTTGTACTGTTACACTACGAGCAGAAAAGTTCTCATTTTAACTTTGAAAGTGACAGCACCTGCAGCTAATTGTCAGTCATTTTGCCCCTTTTTAAAGGTATTTTTTATTGTAATGTTATTTTTCTATTCAACCTCAATATTTTCTGTTTGTGTAGCTTTAATTTGTACACCCGATTGGTTTCTGCCTTTTATCAATAAGGCTTTTCATTTATCTAGATGGCACTTAGTAACCATTTCTAATGCCAATTAGATGCAAATTTGTTGTTAATTTGGCAGTAGCGGTTTGTGCCATCTGCGAACATCAATGTCTTTGATTTTGTGCATTTTATTATGTCATTTATAAAGAATTATGAAAGGTATGGGTCCGAGTAGAGATCCTTGAGGAATATCACTCATAACTTCACGCTATTTCCAAAATTTTGGGTTTAGATGGGACCTTTGTCATCTATTGTGCAGAAAATGTTCTCGTCATCAAGATTATATAAGCTTAATTATTTGTCGAACATCACAGTGCTGGGGGTGATTCTATTAATGATCCCATAGACACGACATTCTCAAAGACCATGCTTTATAATGGTATATTTGCTCTTACTAGCGGCCTTACCCCTTCCTTTCGAAGGAAAATGGCGCATTTTCACTCTACCCCACCCATTTGCCTGTCTTGTATATGATATACCCGGACCTCACCGCACTCCACCACACCCCAGTGACACCTCTGGATATATGCCACGTTTGGTGATTGGATGGACGATCTTGGAAGACCGAGAGAATAAACACACACGCTAACAAACATACACACCTTTCGCAAATTCTAGAGTGCTTAACGTATACAGTTTTTCTGCAAGTCTATGGTGATTAAAGTAAAGAGCATGTTTTAGTGCGTGAGTGTGAGGTAGATGGAGTATAAGTTGATGACACGGGTGACAATAATGCTCTCGGAATCGTTGTATACTTGTATCATATTCAAATTTCGAAACGGCCACATTACGGGTGAATTTTGTCATAAAGAGCTATTTAGATTTAATCGACGAGTCGTTTGGAATAGGAAAACACGTGAGACAAATTATTTTCGAGTTATCCAAACTGTAAAAAGGAAAGTAATCCTTTACCTAACGTAACGGTAAAAAACTATGAGCACTCCCCTCCCCCAAGTCGCCATTCAAATGTTATTATTTTTCAATTTTTAGCCTGGAAACATACCTACTGACCATTCATTGGAACGAGCTCATTGAGCTCGTTCCATTGAAGGGTCATAAGATATGTTTTTGAGAAAAAAACTCAAATTTTTTTAGTCATGAGAGAAATATTTTGGCAAGTGTCTTTTGAGGCAGTATTCGTGCAGAGCAAAGGGTGTACAACTGGCGGTAACTATCGAATGCATTACTGTGTGTGTTGGCACACCTGCTCAAAGTACTTAAAATTCTTGGTCTGTGGCAGATAGTGCAGCTCTGTAAACGTGTTTTGCCGATTGTGCATTTTTTTACAGTGAGTAATTACATCGAGCAGAGAATACATCAAGGTAATCAGACTCAGGTATCGTTGATCTTTGTGATCCATTAAGCTGAGCTACACTCCTTCATAATAAACTTCCGAAACAATGACAACTCTCGTGAAGTACAACATTCATAACGCTGCATTTGATGCATAATTGAACGTTGAATCAGGAATGAAACCTTTCGAAAAGCATAAAGTATCGGTAAATCATGGCTAAATATTGCGTATACCAGAAACGCCCCTGTATTAAAATAAGCTACCGTGGTATACTATGGTGCAATCTCAAAATCTCATGGTAAATGGAAATATTAACCAAAGAAAAACCGCCGATAAAAGCAACCGACACCGACTAAAAATCAGTTGGTCGAACTGTTGCATCAGTGTAACATGACAACAGGGGAAACAGTAGAAGATGGTCTTGCTTGAACCCCAAACTATAATATGTTTATAAAGGATACGGCATTGTCAATAGAAACAAACGGACTGCCTCGAAAATGGACAAAGGAAAGTGAAGTACAAGAGCTCGATATACCGCAGAATGTCGAACAATGAACGAAATATGATAAAATGTCAACATAGCTTGAGGATTCTGTGAAGGCCTTTATAAAAAGGTAGCATGGTAGGAAACACTATGGAATGGCTCGTTTAGGCACCCATTTTCCGAGGGTTCACCACTCCGAGGTACCGACATTCCGAAGACCTAGCACACCTAAGGTCTAATATCCGAAGGTCCAATGTATTGTAGACCCGAGGCCCAATAGTCAGCCAAGCCCAGTACCCAGAAAGTCCGATACTCATAGGAACCTATTCTCCGAAAGTGGAATCTCAAGAATACCAATGGCCCGAAGGCCTAATACTCCAAAAAGCCTAATAGTCAGAAGGCCCAGCACTCCGAAAGTTCGACTGTCCACAAGATAGTCAGAATATCGGACCGTCGCAGTGGTGAACCGTCAGAAAATCAGACCTTCGGAGTATTGGACTTTCAGACTATTAGGCTGTCAGAATATTCGGAGTATTGGGCTGTTGAAATGTCGGACCTTCGGACTATTAGACCGTCAAAATAATTTCGGACCATCGGAATATCGCACCATGTGTGTAATGGGTCTTCAGGATAAAGAGACATCGTAAACTGACCTAAATACCCCACTGTACCGGGTATTTTGGAGACAATACTTGCGTAATATCCTAAATTGAAAAGTTTGTGTGATGTCGCATTTTTTAAAACTGACCTTAAAACGACATTATAACTATTTTGGAAAGACATGTATTGAATTCGAAATGTGACTAAATATTTCTGTTCAAAAATATATATACTTGACTCCTAGTCTACTAGTTCTGTTGGAGTGCCGGACCAAAATATACGGAGATCAGTAGGAGCCATACTGGACTTGTCCTCAATTTTCATGAAAAAAATAAATCTTTATATGAAATATTCCTAAATCTGGTCATATACTCTCATCCTGAAAATATTCTTGAACAGCTTTTTTTTTTATTTCTGGCCTTCAGTACTTAACTTATGACCCCTCCTTAGAACTAGATAGGTTAGATCTTTCCAACGAGGGGTCATAAGCAATGATTTGGAGGCAAAAAGTGAAAAAATACTAAAATTTGAATAGTAATTTTTGTGAATAGCTCTAGCCGGATATGGTGTGTTGCATTAAGCAGACAAGGGTTGGAAGGTAAATACTAGATAGAGTGAAGGTCACTTAACTGGATATCTTTTAATTGAATAACCACGTTCGAACGCAAAGCCACTTTCCATACTTTCAATATAAATTTGGCCTGTTAATTTCATGTAGGTTATAACGCTTCTTAATTGAATAAAAAATATTGTAATATGTCGAGAAATTACCCTGACCATCACAAAACTCCCTTTGTTTACAAACCTATTTGTCCTAAATGCACCCAATACAGGCATTTAATCTGTTATATCCTGTTTGTCTGTCAAACAAGATACAATAGAATAAATGCTCAATTTATCTCCAGAATACAGGAAAGTGACCAAATCCCTGTTAATTAAATACTCCTGTTAATTGAACAGTTAATAGTGGCTATTCCATTAACAGGATTCCTCTGCAGTTGAAAGAAAATTTAAATACTATTCCAAAAAAAAGTAGGTGATATCCAAACTGATGTTGATATTTTCAGAAAATGGTGTAGAATACGCGTGATTGGAGACATCAATATGTTACCAAGTTTAGTGTGGATCATGAATGTCTCCGGCCCACGAAAACTTCGTGCAGGCTTTTCGCACGAGCGCCGCGGTAATGTCTTGTGGGGTACGGTTTGAAATTTTCATTTGTACTGGACGGGCTTTTTCGGAGGTCTCATCGTTTTTTAACTCAACTTTGACGTAAGTCAAATTTGAGCTTTTGCCATGGCCATTCGTCCGTCTGTCCGTCCTGTCCGTCAACAATTCAATACGGCTCAGGCTAGAGGCCGTATTTATGAACCGATCTTTACGAAACTTCTTGGGTACCTTTGTTATGACCGTGGGACGAGAACGAGTGTTTTGGGGTCCGATCTGAAATTCAAGTTGGCCGCTGGCAGCCATTTTGTACAAAATTAGGTGCAATCAGATTTTTGCGCAGAACTTCCATATGAAAGCTCTGATTTGAATAATTTTTTGTATGAATGTTTAGTACAATGGGATACATCGCATAGAATACAGGGTTTTTTTCTTGTGCGTAAATTATGCAAATTAGACTAACTTTGATGTATTTAGCGTTACTTTCAGCACTGTAAGTGCAAACGCCAATACGGCTCGGACTAGATGCCGTATTTATGAACCGATCTTTACGAAACTTCTTGCGTACCTTTGGTATCACCGTGGGACGAGAACGAGTGTTTTGGGGCCCGGTCCGAAATTCAAGATGGCCGATGGCAGACATTTTGTTAAAAATTAGGTGCAATCAGATTTTTGCGCAGAACTTCCATATGAAAGCGCTGATTTGAATAATTTTTTTGTGTGAATGTTTAGTACCATGGGGTACATCACATATAATACGGGTTTTTTCTCGTGCAGAAATTATGCAAATTAGATGAACTTTGATTTTTTCAGTGCTACTTACACACAGTAAGTACACATGTCAATACGGCTCGGGCTAGAGTCTGTATTTATGAACCGATCTTCACGAAACATCTTGGGTACCTTTCTTATCACCTTGGGACGAGAACGAGTGCTTCTGGGTGCGGTCCAAAATTCAAGATGGCTGCCATTGGCCATCATTTTGTACCGAAATTAGGTCTAATCAGTTTTTTTGTACACAACTTCTATACGGCTCAGGCTAGAGGCCGTATTTATGAACCAATCTTTACGAAACTTCTTGGGTACCTTTGTTATCAACGTGGGATGAGAACGAGTGTTTTGGGGTGTGGTCCGAAATTCAAGATGGCCTCCAGCAGCCATTTGGACCAAAATTAGTGCAATCAGTTTTTTGTACAGAACTTGTGTATGAAAGTTCTGATTTGAATAAATTTTTGTATGAATGTTTAGTAACATGGAATACATCACATATAGTACGGGGTTTTTTTCTCGTGCAGAAATTATGCAAATTGGACGAACTTTGATTTATTCAGTGCTACTTGTACGCAGTAAGTGCACATGTCAATACGGCTCGGGTTAGAGGCTGTATTTATGAATCGATCTTCACGAAACTTCTTGGGTACCATTGTTATCACCTTGGGACGAGAACGAGTGTTTCTGGGTGCGGTGCAAAATTCAAGATGGCTGCCAGTGGCCATTTTGTACCGAATTAGGTTCAATCAGTTTTTTGTCACAACTTCTATACGGCTCGTATACATGAACTGATCTTCACGAAACTTCTTGGGTACCTTTGTTATAACCTTGGGACAGGAACGAGTGTGTTTTGGGGTGCCTTTCTTATCACTGTACTATGAGAATAAATATTTTGGGGTTCAGTCAGACTCACTCTGGGACTCAAAGATTTCTTTTCTAGTTTAGCATCTGACTGTCACCCACCTTTACAATACTTTGCCTATACATTTGTTACAGGCTATGGTCACTTGTTATGTACAGACAATTACAATACTTTATATGTACCTTTGTTATCAGGTCATTACCTAGATGTTTGTCATTGATGTGTCACATTCTATACATGTACATGTCTTAACAAGTTGAGTTACAATGTCATTGACACTTTCGTTTCTTGGTATAAACTCGTTCATCAATAGTTTCTGTTCGAAATGTAACTTTTGAGGTATGCGAAGACTGACTCGTGACGAACGTTTACGTTGGCACATTGGAAGCTGGCAACAGACAGACTGCAGTGGCTCAAATTCTCAACTTTACTCAATCGGTGATTAGCAGGTTGTGGTCACGCTACCGCCAGACAGGAAATGTTGATGATGGACGCCCGTCAGGTCGTCCAAGAGCGACAACTGCTAACCAGGATCGTTTCATCCGAACCACAGCATTACATAACCGCCATCAAAGTGCATCAGAAATTGGACAGCAGTTGCACCGAGCGATAGATGAGCGAGTCAGTGGTCAGACTATCCGAATTTTCCTACACACCTGGAATTTGTACGCTCAACGACCTCCAATAATTCCACGTTTGACTGAACGTCACATCGCAGCAAGGTGTAATTGGCGTGGGGACACGACAGCGCTGGGACAGTCGTTGGTGGAGCAACGTCATGTTTTCTGATGAACCGAGGTTCACTCTCGACTTCCACGACAGGCGAAACAGAGTGTAGCGGCGGCGGAACGAACGATACCATGACGTAACCGTGAGGCAGCACGATCGATTTGGTGGTGGATCAGTTATGGGGTGGGGGGGGGGGGGGGTCATAACCATGACAGGCAGAACAGCATTACCTGCCATCCAAGGGCGTGTCACATGACTGTACTACCGTGACAACATGCCAGCAGCTGATGTGTTGCCATTTGCGCGACGTCACGGCCGTTGATTCATTTTCCAAGATGACAATGCAAGAGCACACAGTATGCCCGTGCTGCTACAGAGTTCCCCCAGGAGCAGAAGAATGATGATGATGATGAATGATTTTATTTTGTAATACAACATGTATACAAATACAAACTAAATACAGCAACATACAATTATTTCAAATACAAGGTTGCACTACAGGGAGATGGCATAGCCACTAGGGCTGTCTTCCCGCCATTCCCAATAAAAACAAAGAAGTAAAATGTGAGACAATCCTGACAACACTACACTACCTTGGCCAGCACTAAGTCCACACATTTCACCATCGAGCACGTCTGGGGTATGCTTGGTAGGTGCCTACGACAACGCCAATAGCCCCCTACCAATGTCCAGGAACTCACCGCTGCACTGCAGGAAGAATGGAATAGCATCAGTCAAGCTGATATTGGACGTTTGGCGAGGAGTATGCCACGTCAGATCCGCGCTAGTTTCGCGAATCGATGAGGATTGTTGACAAGGGGACTGAATGTGGTAAATTCTCTGACTGGCTGTCCATGTCTTTTACAGCACAGTGCGTGGAATATTTGCTTGTGGGACACCCAACTATCGCTGAAATCATTCACCAGATGTCACAGTGCAATGGCTTAATTGTCTTTTTGATGAAAATATAAATATATTTCTTCATATACCTCACTTTTATCAAATATCCCCTACTTTTTTTAATAGTATATTTGCCATTTTAGAGAAGCCGAACTACGCAACGTTGTGTTGGAAAGAAGGTTAAGAATGCCGGCCTAATTAAAAGAGAATTTGGAACTTATTACATTATTTTGACATTTGTATATTTGTACTCCTGACATAACATTTAAACACTGCGTAATTTCAGTGCAGCCTTGCTGATAAAATATTCTGGAAACATATTCTGTATGCAATTACACTATTTATTTCCTCCGGATGATTAAAATGACATTAACCGCTGTTAATGCCCAAAATGACGTTCAGTTGCCTTGGATACACGAAAACATGTAATCGAAAAAAACTGCCAAGAGAAATGTGCAGTCAAAACACAAGACTTCAACTTCATTTTTTCCAAGTTTACATTCCTTTCGAACACCAGCGGAAATGACAAACAGCTGAGAAAGAAAATTCTACTGAGAAACAATTTTGATTTTGCGAACAATCATGGCTGTCGATTGTTTGTTTATTAGGTTTAACGACACTTTCACCAACCAGGGTCATATCGTGTCGGTACGAGCAGGGTTAGCATCGGTGAAGATACGTGTACTGTCTCCGTGCCCTACACCTTAGTACCCAGCGCCACCATGATCGCATATGGGCACTTGGAATGACGCGTTTTGTCCATGGACACAACACAGATGACGCAGGTCAGGATCTAACAGTCGGCCTTTCGATCCAAGTCCAATACTCCAACCAATGAGTCACTGTGCTCCCTGATCATCTATCATTTCTAAAGAAGCAGTGGCGCAGATATTTTCGACTAATGGGGCTCGAGATCATAATGTTTCTGACAGAGATTATTAATTGGCGACGCAAAGCATCGTAGAGTGCCTTCGTGGAGCGCAGTTAAACGCACCGCGCTTTGATCCATAACAGTATCACACCGGGTGATTTGGTAGTTTGCCACTGAATGGACACCCGTCATTCGAGATGGGCAATATACCAAAAAAACCGAACCGATACCGATACCAAGGGCATACCAAAAAACCGAACCGTACCAATCATTGAATACCGAAACTGACTGAATTCTCAATTTTTTCCAACATTCACTATTTATAAGGCTCCGTTGAGGCTTGATTGCAGTTGAAGGGTTCATTTTCACTAAAGAAGTGGCTGATTTTCTTTTCAGTTTTGTTAACCCTCAGGGGCCTGGGTAATTGTCCTGAATTCTCACATGACTACAACCTGTACATGTCCAGCTGCTCAGCAATGGGTTGTAGCCATGTCTTACTGCCTTAGAGACAGCCAACACTTGTCTAGAAATCACTGCCCAGGTGCTTTGTCTATTGTCAACATAACTTCCTGCAGATGACATGGTCGGGAACATGCTCTGAGATTGCATATTCCTGAAATAGGGCTTTCAAGGAGTATTTAGAACAAGTCACAGAATTACTGTAGATGCCACTGTTGAGCTCACTGGCAGTGGCATTTGTAGCGCTTTGGTAGAATGATACAAGAACAAATTATTCTGTATTTTCCTGGTGTGAATTCCCCTTTGGTGCTATCAGTAAATCTCAGTCAAGTCAGACACTGAATACAGAACCGATATACCGAGGCATACCCCCTTAAAAATACAGACACCGATACCGTACTCAAAATTCCAATACCGCCCATCTCTATCCGTCATCAGTTATTTTCGACAGCACGTTAGGAACATAAGGATTCAGTAGCAAATTAGCTCACCAGTGACTTCTGGGAAAACTAGTCGGCGGTCCATAATGTGCCAGTTTGCTGTTGAGTCCTCAACTTTACTCTGGATTTGCAGTTAACACTTTACCTAACATGAAAAGCAGACGACACTTGCTAAAATAATTCTTGAATAACTGATTTTTTCATTTTTTGTCAGAAAAACATAGGTTATGACCCTCGTTGGAACGAGCTCGACGAGCTCGTTCCACCGAGGGGTCATAACCTATGTTTTTGAAACACAAAATGAAAAAAATAATGAAAATTAATTGGCGATTTTTGAGAATAGCGCTGGCCTGTTTTGGTCGTTACGTTCGGTAAAGGGTTACAGGGACAAAAAAGGAAAACACATAAGTTAACCAGCTGACAAAATCGCAATCGTAAAAGAACCCGCATGTTTCATAATATAATTTCGCAAGAAAGCGCTGGTGTCGATTAAATAAATTAACTTGAAGGTGAGAATTTATTATTTTTCTCAAAAACTCGACTTATAGTTTGATGAAGTCGGAACGCGGACGAAAGGGCGGGTGGGGCAGTCGGGCGGTCGTCACCTTTCTTGTTAGCACGATAACTTAAACAAACATCAATGGATTTGGTCAATATTTGGTATGTGAGACTTTCTTAGTAAAATCTTGAAAGGGTACGAAAACTTGTACGGTTCGGCAAAATTGAGCGGAGTGATGGAACCTAAATTAGTTAATTTTTGCCTGTTTTCGGCTCGTTGGCGCGATAACTTGAACAAATATCAATGGATTCAGTCGATATTTGGTATGTGAGACTTTCTTAACAATGTTTTGGATGAGTTTGAAAAGCGACGGGGTTTGGCCATACTGAGCGGAGTTATTGGCCTTAATTGGTTGATTTTTGCCTGTTTTCAACTCGTTAGAACAATGGATTGAGAAAGTATTAATGGACTTGGTCAATATTTGGTATGTGAGACTTTAACAATGTTTTGAATGAGTTTGAAAACTGGTACGGGTCGGCCAAACTGAGCGGAGTTATTGCCCTCATTTAGTTATTTTTTACCCGTTTAGAGCTCGTTAGCGCGTTAACTTGAACAAATATCAATGGATTTGGTCAATATTTGGTACATGAGACTTTCTTAGCAATTCCTTGAATGGGCTGGAAAACTGTTATGGTTCGGCAATAGTGAGCGGAGGTATGACCCTTATTTATTTAATTTGTTCCTATTTTCAGCTCGTCAGTGCGATAACATGGACAAATATCAATGAATTTGGTCAATATTTGGTATGTGAGACTTTCTTAACAATGTCTTGAATGAGTTCGAAAACTGCTACGGTTCGCCCATACTGAGCGGAAATATGGCTATATATTAAATAATTTGTGCATGTTATCGGCTCTTCAGCGAGATAACTTGAACAAATATCAATGGATTCGGTAAATATTTGGTATGTGAAACTTTCTTAACAATGGCTTGAAAGAGTTTGAAAACCGGTGCGGTTTGGCCATATTGAGCAGAGTTATTGCCTTTAAATGGTTAATCTTCTCCCCTTTTCAGCTCGTTAGCGCGGTAATTTGAACAAATATCAATGGATTTGGGCAATATAAGGTTCGTGAGACTTTCTTAACAATGTCTTGAATGAATTAGAAAACTAGTACGGTTCGACCATACTCAGCAGAGTTATGGCCCTTAATTAGTTAATCTTTGCCTGTTTTCAGCTCGTTAGCACGACAACTTGAACAAATATCATTTGATTCGATATTGATATTGATATTGATATTTTATTTGCCAGTATACTAAAATATAACAATGTATACATATAGTACATGTAGTTAACATATCAAAATTTCAACACAAAAATATATTTCTTATAGTACATATAAATATAAAATCCCAATAATTAAGGCATTGTATACTGGCAGGGGAAGGCATAGCCAGATTGGCTGTCTTCCTGCCTTTCCCTGAGAGATATAGAAGAAAAAGAGAAAGAAAGATCAGCAAAAGAAAGAGAAAGAAATTGGTATTACACAGCAACATTGTGGATTCCAGTTATTATGTCTTGATTTGGTCTCATTCCAGTATGCGTGCGTAGTGTCGCTGATGATCAACTGCGAAATGTCGCTCCCTTGATTCTGCTGACACCGTTCCTCCCATTAGCTTGGAGGTAGTAATAGTATGAGTAAATCTACGAAATGGTTGGTGGGAGCAGAATGCGAGGCGACATGGACAAGAATACCAGACAACGATTACTGTCAAAGACAACACGTGATTTTATAGTTAACCCTTTACTAACATAACCGCCGATATCACCCACAGCCATTCATAGAGGTCGTTATTCAGATTTTATTTTGTTTTCACACCTTGTTTCAAAACCACACCCCACGATCCTCCCTTGGGGCGATCTCCTTGAGCTCGCCCCAATGAAGACACTCAAGCTTTGTCTCCAAAACGAAAAAATAAGATTAGTTAGTTATTCAAGAATTTTCTTATGACAAATGTCTCGGCTATCCACGTTGGAGAAGGGATACATTTTAGTTTATACAATCCGGACAATAAGGGTTCGAACAGGTAATGTTTTCGGAGTAAGAGGAGAAAAATATTGTTGTTAACTTTTTCTTGAATTCTTTCCTATTCTCTGTATTTCTGATATCTCTTTCTAACTCATTCCATAGCTTTGGTAGAGCAAAGACGGGTAATTTATCCAGGGTTTTGGTTCTGGTTTTGTGAGTGCGTAAGAGACCAGCCTGGCGAGTAATTATGTTGGGTTGGTTATTCACAATTGAGAAGAAGTTTGCAAATGAAACCGGGAGGTTTCCATTATGCCAATCAAACATAAATAATAAGGCGTGTAATTTATATAAATCTTTTAACTTCAATATACTATCTTTGATAAATAGGGGGTCAGTGTGGGCGTTGTATTTCTTATTATTTATTATTCGTAGTGCTCGTTTCTGCAGTTTTTTAAGACGATCACAGGCTTTTGACGCACCCCATAACGGAATTCCATAGATGAAATGGCTCTGTATCAGTGTGAAATATAACGTTTTCATAACAGTATGAGGGAGAAACTTTTTAACTTTATTTAGAACGAAATTGGCAAGTCCAACTTTTGTGCAGAGTTGAGATATGTGGGCGTTGTACGATAAGTTGTCATCAATATTTATACCAAGAAACTTTAAGGATTTCTCACTTTCTCCACTACCGACCTTGCAGATTACCCGGTTGTTTATATTGACATTCTTATGAGTAACATTCCTACCTCTGTGACTTGGATTAAGTAACATGTATTTCGTTTTCTTTTCGTTCAGGACTAGGTGGTTGGCTGTGCACCAGTCAAATATATTTTTTAATTCCTCATTAAAATCTGAGACTAGGGCAGTTATCTCCGCTCCAGACTTGTATGCTTCTGTGTCATCGGCAAACGACAAGATATTTAATGTAGTTGAATTACTTATGTCATTGATGTATATTAGAAATAAAATAGGGCCCAATATAGAACCTTGTGGAACTCCACATGTCAGTTCAGTTAGATTAGAGTTGCTATCACCAAACGATACATACTGATTCCTGTTCTTCAGATAGCTTTTGAACCAACTTAAAGCGATACCTCTTATTCCATAGTGTTCGAGTTTTTGAAGGAGGATGTCGTGGCTTATTGTATCAAAGGCTTTGGAAAGGTCAAGAAAAATAGCTAAAGTGGTGTCCTTACTGACTTTGTTATTTTCTATAGCAACATGTTTTAACAGTTGCATAATTGGATGTAGTGTGCTATGCTGCTTCCTAAAACCATATTGGTGGTGATAGAGAATATCGAATTTATTGAGAAATTTTATCAGTCTAACAAACATCAGTTTTTCTAAAATCTTTGAAAAGACAGGGAGAATACTTATTGGTCTATAGTTTGTGAAGTTATTTTCATCACCTGATTTAAAGATTGGGATTACTTTTGCAATTTTCATTCTGTCAGGAACTATTCCCTGACTGAGTGAAATGTTCATGATATGTGCAAGGGGGTTGGCAACCGAATCTATCGAATGTTTAAGGATACTGGATGAAATATTTTCACAATCCTGACTTGCTTTAGGCTTCATTTTAGTTACAATATTGATAATTTCCAGGGACGACGTTGGTAAAATAAACATATTATCTGGGAGTGGGTATTTCATGAATTCGGAGAAAGATTTGCGTGGATTCGATATTTGTTTTGAGGTCTCCTTTCCTATATTTGCAAAGAAATTATTGAATTCATGAGCGATTTCGTTCGGTGTATTTATCTTTTTTTCACCCAGATTAAAAAAGGAAGGTAAATTGCTTTTGTTTTTGTTTCTATTTAGAGCGTTATTTAGAATTTGCCACGTTTTTCGCATATTACTTTTATTTTCCAAGAGGACGTTTTCGTAATACATTGCTTTACTCTGTTTTCTAATTCTGTTGAACACCCGACAGTAATTTTTGTAATTTCTGACATTAAATTCTGTTGGACTCCTTAATTTTTTCATGAAAAATTTATTCTTGTTATTGGCTGAGATTAGAAGACCTTTCGTCATCCAAGGCTGTCGCTTTATGTATTTTTTATTCCGTTTTTGACGTTGCAAAGGAAATGCCGATTCAAATGCATTCAGAAAAATATTTAAAAAGTGTTCATAGGCAGCATTGGGACAGTTGGATTCCATAACTGGAGCAAAATCACACTGGGACAATAATACCTTGAAATATTCGATACTACTAGTGTTTATTTTCCTATATAGAGTTGGCATTGTATTCTCTAGTGACATATTTGCTGATTCAGCGTAAAAGATTCCAAAATGGTCGGATACATCAGTGAGAATTATACCAGATTTGAAAGAGTTAATTAGATTATTTGAAAAGATATTGTCTATGAGCGTCGCAGAATGATCTGTCACTCTGGTTGGTTTGGTGATGACAGGCATAAATCCCTCACTAAACATTAAATCTGTAAACCTATCTGTTTTCGAGTGGCAAGCTACTTTCAGAAGGTCAATATTAAAGTCACCCATGATTAAGGTTGTTTTCTTTTCCTTGTTAAGTATGTCAGTTATGTTGTTGACCTTTGATTGAAAAAGATCTATGTCCGCTTTGGGGGCCGTGTTTGGACGATATATTACACCAATAATTCTCGACAGATTCTTATCCTTTAGTTCTATGAACATTGACTCAATCACATGTGGTATGAAAATAGAAAGATCTTTTCGGACAATGAAGTTAGTGTTCGATTTTCTTATAAAGACAAGTCTTACAGGTTCGAAAAAACTCGACCCCGCATCGGCGATGCGTAATCCTTGTTTCATCCTGATCTAGTTAACCGAACACTTACGGAAAATTCTGTGCAATGCCATTTCCCATATTGATCGAAATTTGTTTTCTTAGAAGGACTGAGGTAAAAAGTCTATGTGCCTGTGTTTCAATATATAACGGGCACGTCAATGCAACCGATACACGTGCTGTGGCTTTTATTGGGAGTATAACTGCTTTATATAAAATAATACAAGGTTTTTCATCAACAATGCCCAGTCACTGCTAAAATAATGCACAGTTGTTGTTCGTGGTGGTAATTCATTCGGAGAGCAACGAAACTAAACTTAGAAACCGCGTGTATTCCGAAATTGTGCCGCGTTGTTGTGTTTACGTTCGATCACTTTCGTGCAACTTCGTTTATATCTTCGCAATGTCGTATTTTCTAAAAATTCGTCTGTATTAACGCTTTTTAACTCCAGAGTAAAGTAATTTCGCGTTGCTCCTGGCTTACACTTTGCACACAGTGTTATTTTACATGCTCCTTTACATACAAAAAAAATCTCAAAGTCCAACATTTTTTTCAAATTAGTGGCTTATTGTCCCTTTAGAGAGATAAGAAGAGATAACCGTCTACTTGGAAGCAAAGTACCAAATCACTCTGCGTGCGTGCACTATATCTTCTTCTGGAAATGAGTTAACCCTTTGGAGCAGATAAATGCCGCTTTTCCTGTCCAAGAACACGATACGTCATAATTCCATTTACTAGGATGGCTGCTCAGTGAATGTGTGGACTGGCCAATCAATAGTTTAAACTTGTAGCCCGAGGACATCATGTTGACAATATTAATTGGTCTATCTCCAAACAACCAATATAGACTCTTCCAATTTATGTTATTGAACCGACTCGGTAGATACCATCAGTGGTATGGAGGTTAACAAAGCATCAAAGGCGTCGCGAAGATGGCCGATTGGGAGGTGAGGTGTAAACCCAATTTGTTCCGACCGTCATGACTCAAATCCCGACTTAAGAAGTATTCTAATTACATCATCAAGGCATGCCTTCTTCTGTTTGAACGATGTAGTTGTAATATTTGCCAATGGGGATTAACCCTTTACTTAACATGAAAAGCAGACGACACTTGCAAAACAAAATTCTTGAACAACTCATTTTTTTCATTTTTGTCTCAAAAGCATAGGTTATGACCGCTCATTGGAACGAGCTCGTCGAGCTCGTTCCAATGAGGGGCCATAACCTATGTTTTTGAGACAAAAAATGAAAAAATAATGAAAATTAACTGACGATTTTTGAGAATAGCGCTGGCCGGTTTTGGCGGGTCTCCCTATATCCCGAATCTGACCGAATCTGACTTCAAATACCAAATCTGACCTCAAATAAATTAATTATACGTTTTTCCTAATGGAATTGGCGGTTTTGAGTGGGCCTAGTGGGTTTATAATTATTTTAAAATAAAACTGTCACAGTAAATGTCCGTGAATTTCATGTAACGCTAGTTATTGGTGAAACGGCGCAAGTTCAGTTTTCGAGCATCACCAAATTTTATGTATGACGCGGGGCTACCTATTCTCAGGGGAACGGGTACCTAATCTCAGGAATGCAGGAACAGAGAGAAAGCGCATTAATCCATTAAAAATGTGGTACGCCTATCTGGTTGTCATAGAATTCTAAATACCCTCCCTCCACCGAAAAAATCATAGTCAGTCAGTCATTTCCCCCCGCCTAATAGAGAAAGTGTTTTTACGCCTGTATGTCTACGGGGAACGAAGTGGTACTGTGCGCCCCTTGCGACCCCCGTTAGCGATATTTCGCTGTTTCAGTTTTTGTCAGCTCGGCTTGTGGGACGAATATCTGCAGCTCTGCTCTAGGCTACCACAGTGAGATCTTGTTCCATATCCTGTTCCTGAGAATAGGTAGCCCCGCGTCATACATAAAATTGGGTGATGCCCGAAAACTGAACTTGCGCCGTTTCACCAAAACCTACGGTTACATGAAATTCCTGGACATTTACTGTGACAGATTTTATTTTAAAATAATTATATACCCACTAGGCCCACTCAAAACCGACAATTCCATTAGGGAAAACGTATAATTAGTTTATTTGCGGTCAGATTTGGTATTTGAAGTCAGATTCGGTCAGATTCGGTATATAGGGAGACCTGTTTTGGCCGTAACGTTGGGAAAAGGGATTAATGTTTAAAAAGTTTAAAAAATTGTTTGTGGATAAATACATGTAGAAGTCGTGATACATGGGCTTCCAAACTTCGTATTTACTTAGCACGTATCGGTCTCAAAATTAGTCATGGTCATGCCGGATCCTCAACACCCCCAATCAACCACATACCTCCTTTTCCATGAGATAAGACCGACTGTGTGTAAGACATAGGTCCAAGAGGCAAGTCTAGTCCCATAAGAAAGGACATGATTACTAGCAAGAGCGAATCGATATCTACCACTTCGATGTAGACGAAAATGTCCCTACTGGAAAACTATTTGGTGGTGGTGGAGATGGGGGGGGGGGGGGGGGGGGGGGGGGCACACCCTCTACATTATCCCTCATAGTTACGCTCCTGATTTGCATTTAGCTAAAGACATATTATAATATTATATACTTTTGTTATTTAGCGGATTGTTCAATTAACCCTTTACCCAATGTAACTGCCAAAACCGGCCAGCGCTATTCACAAAAATTGACATTCAGTTTTCAGTATGTTTTAATTTTTTGCCTCAAAAACATAGTTTATGGCCTCTCATTGGAACGAGCTCGTAGAGGTAGTTCCAATGGGGAGTCATAAGCTATGTTTTTGACACAAAAAATGAAAAAAAATAGTTATTGAATAATTTTGTATACAAGTGTCGTCTGCTTTTCATGTTAGGTATAGGGTTAAAATTTGGTATATAATGGTGATAAAATCTAATTCGCAAATTTGCAATTGAAATATCTCAGGAGAATCTTAAACTGTTGGTAGTGCTTTACTCTCAACATGATAGGGTTAATGATTGTTGGCATTTCTGAGTTTTCAACTTATACAAGTAACATTGGCGAAAGTTCAAATATGTGTTACGTGAATGAGCGATGGGAAAGTTAACATGCACAGGGTGATGAGAAGTCTTTCTTCTGATTAATAATGCCATATAGTTATAACCCGTTTGCAAAAAGCATCTTTTTTAGTTTGAGACGTTTACTGTGATAAAGCACATAGAGGTCAGCCATACTCTGATTTATTGTATCACAACTGAAGCATTGAGACTGGAAATAAGTTGCAGTTCATATCAGCGATGTTTCTTTTGCATTTGGCCTTCTTTGGGATGGAACAAATTATATGTGATCAAAAACTGTCGCCCACGAAAATGTTTTCACAAAATTACCATTAACTTCGTCAGTACCCGTCTTTGATAAATTACCTTTAGATTTTTAGTTTTTCTCCCAGAAAAATTTGCATCGATTCTCAATAGAACGAGTCCGATAGGTTCGTTCCAAAGAGGCGGACATGGGCGTTGTCTTGATAGAAACATAGAACAAAATTTTCTGTTAACACCCATACACCATGGCAGCTTTTAAATGGTGTTAGGTGATTGAGATTGGCAAGATATGAGATGAGGCGTTTGTGAAAGAAAATCAATAACGTTCGATTACCTCGGTAATTATCTTGGCAAAGCTTCTTGACTTTGATTATCCCACAATGTGTCTTTGTGCACTTCATGTGGTTCTTCCTCGGCAGCTTGAGTAAAAAATAGTCTGAAAATGTAAAGTCCGTCCATAACTGAAAAATATTGCAAGACGGAAACTCACACAAATGTTGGCCACAAGTATTCGGCACAAGCTGGAAAATGGAACAAAAAATGATAGCCTCCATAATGGAATATAAATATTAACAAGGTACACAACTCTCTTTTCGAAATCGATAGCACTCATCTTCATTATACCCCCTTCAAATTTGATTCACCCAACGTATCCAGCAGTACAATGGAAAAGGGAAAAGAATTAGCTTTACAATGGTGTATTACACGACCGTTGGGCGATCTTGGTTTGTTCATACTAAGTGGGAGATGTCGCAGAAAAGGCCCCAAAACACTTAGCCGGACAACTTGATGTTCAGTGGAAAGTGGTTTACGAGCGACAATTCTCCGAATTATTATAAAAATTCGAGGTCCTATTGTCTATGGTGGGCAGATTAAAATATTATCCGCATACCTTTATTAATTTTTAATCTTGGATTGATATTTATTCGTTTCTGCTGACCACATTTACCGTTTATACATTTTTCTCCTTCACTTAAATAAAAATTCACCAAGCTGTCGGCGAACATCGAGGCCACAGCTACTTGGCACGAGCTGAGAAATCGAAAAAAAGATATCTGATAGCATTTTTGGATTGATGCTGCAGTGCCCCATAATGGAATATAAATATTGCCAACACAATCATAACATAAGCACACACGGCGAAAAAGAGATTCTAGAAACATAGTCGAACACTAGAATGCGGTTTCATTGAACGTGGGACAGTTACTTGGTGGAATGTGCCTGTGTGCTAGTACACACTGTGTCATAATGGGTACAGATTGCATGTGGCACATGGGCACATGCTTGGTGAGCTAATAGGTGCTGGTATGCTTATGTGCTGTATGTGTAGGGCGCATATTGTGCACTAGCACACGAGCACGTATCAAAACATCCAAGGCCAAATCCGGAGTAGCTACTAAGTTTGGAGAAGTGCTACAAATCAGTAATGGTTAGATACTGTGTCACACTGCAGAATACTTGTAGTCAATAGTAATGGTACAATGCAGTGATGGTACAAGACTGCAATGGTGATAGAAGACTGGGTATTGGGTGAATACAATAGCGTTGGATCACACGACAGATGGTGGTGACTATGGACAAGTGAGCAGTGGTGGAGCCATGAAGTGTGTGGGTGTGGTCTATAAGCCAGGGGCTGAATAGGTGTTAGGAGCCATAACTTCTTTAGATAGATATCATCTAAAAAGGTATCCCCCAATAGGTATCCTCAAAACGTATCCTTAAAACGTATCCTCAAATAGTACATCACCATGTCATAGATATCCTCAAATACCGAGGTGAGTCTAAGAATTGTATGTGTTGTGAGCACATTGTGCACTAGCACACAAGCACATATCGGCACATTAAGCATGTGGCTATGTGCTGCATGTAATGTGTACACATTGCACACTAGTTCACAAACACATCTAGGAAAGTCTGAATACTTTATAAGGGAGGCCTGGGAAGTCATAACATAACAGGATAGGCCAATGAATGGAGAGAATAAGCTATAGAATAGAACAGGATAGGCAGAAGCAGAAGATTTCAAAGGAATCCGAGTCAAACTAGTCGTTTTTGGTGACTTGGGTAGTTAACGGGTTGTTTGTGGTTATTAGATATACTCCTGTTCAATCGAACACAACTTGTGGTGACCTTATGGCCCCATAGCACTATATGCCACCGTTTTAGTCCACGAGGGGGCTTGTCCAATTCTCTTTCGATAATTTTAGACAGTTTTGGGTTATTTGAGGCTGATTGTCGGGTTGTTTGTGATAATTAGATTTACAATAGTCCAGTCGAACACAACCAACTTTTTGTGACCCTCCGCCCCCAGAGTATTTCAAGTCGTTTAAGGTAATCTGGGGACATTGTCGGATTGTTTGTGGTAATTAGATATAAAACCACATCACATACTACTTACATACTATATCAGCGTAGAAACACACTTGAATTGCAATTAGAACAATAAGTCAGAACTTAAATGCATTTCCTTAGAAATACTTTTCTACAAGACGACAATATAAAAAGAGTGTGTGTAGGGTAGATTAATACTAAAGCACCCATAGAGTGGAGTCTCCACCAGGCAGAAAAAAATCGACATAACTGTGATAGTAAAGACACAATTACAGTAATTGGACGAGGCTTCGTAGATAAATGTCAAAAACCAAGACAAAAACCATCATTGAATCCAGAAAAACAAACGAAAATAGCATCTAAAACACTGTCTAAAATGCAATATTTTCGCATTTCGTTTCCAATCGGTGACGTAGTACACTTTTATGAGCAGTCGCGATCCGGTCGAAATTCTCCGCCCGGTTTTGTAATCACGGTGTGGTTAGGGTTACTGTCGACGAGGAACAAAGAAAATACAATCAAATTTCAACCCGAATTGTCAATTCACTGAAACATTGTTTGTGGTCCTTTTGCCTTTCCCCCATGACTTGACAGCCACTGTGAGGTGGCAAATTCTCCTGTGGGTGTTCTAGTGGTAATACAATCCCCGCCAGTGCAGACCTCTGATGAGCAATGTAAATGATTGAGTAAAAAGGTTTTCGTAAATAGGCTGGGTTTAGTTATCACGTAGTTATGACTTGGAAACACGTAATTACGGCTTGCTGACACGTAACTGTTACTTGAGTGATATGTCAGTGCAGCCCTCCAGACAAACCCGCGAATGTTTAGTGATAATCCTCTTTTTTCGACTCTTTCTATCTCATCCTTTTTTACCTGCGTCGCCAGCGGCAGAGCAGGTCTAGTAACCGCTCGACTCCGTCCGCCAGTCCATCCGTCCGTCCGTCCGTCTGTCCGTCCGAAACACTTTTTCCGTCAAAGTTTTCTTGGCTTCTATGAAATGATTTTATATTTGGTCTGCTGCTTCATAATGATGAGTTGTATCGTGTAAGCAATTTTCAGATCTGCCGTGCAGCCACTTCCTGTTTGCCGATACTTTGAAATTTTACTGTACCCACTGAACATTGAAATTTTCCGTCAAGGTTTTCTCGGCTTCTATGAAGGGATTGATTTTATATTTGGTCTGCTGCTTCATAATGATGAGTTGTATCGTGTATGCAATTTTCAGGTCTGCCGTGCAGCCACTTCCTGTTTGCCGATACTTTGAAATTTTACAGTACCCACTGAACATTGAAATTTTCCGTCAAGGTATTCTCGGCTTCCATGCAAGGGATTGATTTTATATTTGGTCTGCTGCTTCATAATGATGAGTTGTATCGTGTAAGGAAGTTTTAGATCTGCCCTGCAGCCACTTCCTGTTTGCCGATACTTTGAAATTTTACTGTATCCATTGAACATTGAAATTTTTCGTCAAACTTTTCTCGGCTTCTATGCAAGGGATTGATTTTATATTTCATCTGGAGCCTGATAATGATCAGTTGTATCGTGTCTGCAATTTTCAGATCTGCTGTGCAGCCACTTCCTGTTTGCCGATTCAATTGCATGCAGCGACGCAGGTCCAGAACCGGTATTGGTCTTGTTTTATCAAGAACTGAGTTTGACGTGTATTTTTTCATATTATTCCTGTAATCAATGCGTGTCGTCATCACACCAATATGTTACATAATGTTACATACAAAAGAGTGGGAACATACCTGATACCTCTGTCATTGTTCAACTATTTCTGTAATTGTATTCTATCTGAAAACGGGGAGTGCGGTGGCTCAGTAGGCAGAGGTGCAGGCTGCAAGCCGAGAGTTCCTCGGTTCGAATCCCACCTGCGGCAACCGCGTTGTGTCCTTGGGCAAGACACTTCATCTCCATTGCCTTCATGGGGGCACGATGACGCCGTGTACTCAGGCGTACTGCACGTCGATGTTACGCATGTCTTCAACTAATCTAACCCTGCCTGTGCTGCAGTGCCGAGTTACGATGTTGGAGAGCTGGCAGCTGCACGTCGTTGCTCGGTGGTTCTCTCCGGGTACTCCGGCTTCCTCCACCCGTAAAACTGTCACGGTCATGATTAGCCATTGTGCATAAATATACCTTAAACATCAATAAATAAATAAATATCCGAAAACGACCTCGAAAAAAGCTTAATGTCGGATCCAGTTGATTGTACCGATGTATATACTACACAAGTTTAATGGAAATAAATATTGTTTAAACTTACTGTTACTCAGTTTTTATGATATTAAGACTTGATAACGCGTAATAATTTACCAGCTATAACATATATATAATTACAATCACGCATTTCCAACGATGATTTAACAAAACCGCAATGTCCGTTATGTAAAAGTACCCTTATGTTTTATATTTATGGAAGCGTCAGATTCGATTACATAAATTAACTTGAAAACGATAATTTATCGCACGTTTGAAAAACAGCAGCCAAGAGCCCGAACTGGATAGCCGATCACTGGCGGAAAATTCCGTACAATGTCATTTCCCGAGTATTCTCCGAAATTTGCTTTTTAGTAGAACAAAGGTGAAGGTTGCGTCACGGGGTTTCACGGGTCAATTCATGGTGTACGCGTCAATGGAATCTATTTCAGATGCAGTCGTCGACAAGTCGTCCCCTGAGTTCCAATGTGTTCTGTGTGCCAGTGGGCACATAGAACACATTGGAATTCAAGGGACGAAGTGTGCTGATGGTTTTTTTGGATACGAAAATTCAGTTTGTTTGAATGTTACAGGGATTTTTTATGCAATTATGCTCATAAAATAATAACACAGTTGTTCTCCGTGGTCGTCATTCATTCGAACAACAGTAAGTCAGAATTACAAAACCCCGTATTTTCGGAAAAGATGTCACGGATTTGTTTATTTCCGATAACGTTCGGATAACTTCGTTTATATCTTCGCAATGTCATGTTTTCTGAAATTTCGTCTGCTTAAAGCTGCTTTTAGTTACAGATTTATGTAATTTCGCGGGGTCTCTGATGTCTTACATTTTGTATACAGTGTTTTTATATGCTTTTTCTTCCACTACAGCCGCCGTGGGCTGTCACTTTCCACGGGTGGGCAATATTTCGGGTCCTCCTAAACACCAGAATGACACAAAATGACGTGGAATGTCACCAGAATTACATAAAAATGATGCGGAATGACATTTATTTTACCAATACTCGATCCCAGAATGTATTTTGTTTATTAATTAACATTAAGATTATTAAGATATATCCTCAATATCCTCATACGAGAGCGCTTTTGAGCAGCTCTCGTGTGATGATGCTATTATAATTCATTAGGATAAGGGGGGGGGGGGGGATAAATAAATAAAAAACCCAATATTACTACTATCCGTTCTAGATTATCTGCTATGTCAGAGTATTAATTGTAATCGACGAGTATTTCAAAGTATATCTTCAATTTTTATAATAGTCCAACCCTTGACTAGAAGTTTGCAGATAACTAATTTTTCAGCTATTTATTATGAATAATATTGCAGTAATTCCGATAGAATGACCACTGAAGTATGGTTTATTTAAATATGCAACGTAAATTATCACGAGTTATCTAATGTTGACTCTCTCCAGTTCTCCTTGGCCAGCGTTGTTAAATAATAGATTCATCATGTCTGCACGTTCGAAATGCAAAATATTTCCCAAAATTGGCTACACTGTGTGGAATACACAAGGTCTTGTGAGTAAACTCTCAGACCCATGTTTCCTTAATTTGTTGAACAGGTACGATTTTATAACAATTCTAGAATCTTGGCATGGTAGCGACGACGATATAGATATACCGGGATATACCTGCTTGGATCTGTGTCGCAATAACGCCAAATATAAAAAAGGTGGTATTGCGTTCTATTATCTTGACAGATATAAACCGTTCTTCCAGAGATCATTTTCTATCGACGGTCTGTCCCTGTGGGCACAATTTGATGGTCAAATGTTCACCTTGAAAGATCCAGTACTTTTCGTGTCCATGTATGTACCTCCCCAAAACTCTACATACTGGAGAACAGAGGCAAGTGATACACCCATCTTTTGTAGCATGAAAAATAAATTGAACGAATATGATGAGAAGGTGTTGGTGATAATGGGTGGAGACACAAATGCCCGTACTGGCGTGTCTCCGGATTATATTACAGATGATACTGACAGGCACATTCCGCTCCCCGATTTTTACACAATCGACAACTGTCGAGCTCGTACGAGTCTGGATAAAACACTGAATACCTATGGAAGGCAGCTGATTTCCTTCTGTCAGGCAGCCAAACTCAGAATTCTGAACGGCAGGGTTCCTGGGGACTACATGGGAAATTTTACAAGTTTTCAATATAATGGAGCCAGTGTTGTTGATTATGTAATCATTTCAGAAATGTACTTATCAGATGTAGATTACTTTTGCGTAAAAGCCCCCAATGAGCATTCAGATCACCCCCAACTAACAATGTTATTGAAATACAGGAACACCTCTAATACATCCGACGTAAATCTAAAATATAAATATACCATGACCAAATTCACACTAAGGTGGACACCTGATAGCCAGATGAGAGCTATAAGAGCAATTTATGGCCACGATGTTGAATATAAAAAACAGCAGTTTCTGATGAAACCCTACACTCAGGATAGAAAAGGCACTACTGACGCCGTGGCCGAATTCAGTGAGTTATTGGGTATTATTAACACAGCTGCAACAAAAAGAATAACTCTCAGGAAATCGAAAATGAGACCTAAGAAGAGATGGTTTGATAGCGAATGCAAACAACTAAAAAGTGCTCTGGATGACGCTGTAAAACGCTTGCAACGCACACCCCACGACAGGTCATTGATTCAGAAATTTTATTCTGCCAAAAAAGCATATAAGAAAACACTAAAAAGAAAATCAAAGTTATACTTCAAAAGCATATGCGATAAACTAGAACACCTGTCAACATCTGACCCCAGAGAATACTGGAAAACAATTAATTCATTGCGAAAAAACAAAGCCGCAGATCAACATTTGGATGCCGACAGAACTGTAGATTTCTTTGGTGATCTTCTCTGTAGACCTAGACCACCGAACAAATCTAACAGTCCTGACACGTTTAGCAGAAATCAAGATTATCAGTTTGCACTTAATAATGGTTCATTTACTGCCGATGAAATTATGTACTCAGTTAAACGACTCAAAAACAAAAAAGCATCTGGTTGCGACAATATATCAAACGAACTGCTTAAAACGGTTACCCCATATCTAATCGATCACTTAATTAAACTTTTCAACCAGGTGTTTGAATCACACCATTATCCACTGACTTGGAGCAATACTGTACTAACAACTGTCTACAAGAAAGGTGATAGATATGATCCAAATAATTACAGAGCAATAGCCGTAAGCAACGCGCTTGGCAAGCTATTTAATAAAGTTCTGAACGAAAGGATTAACACATTTCTTGAAGACAATTCCTTAATCACCGATAATCAATTTGGCTTCAGACAAGGTCGAGGTACAACCAACAGCGCTTATATTCTTAAAACATCGATAAATAAATATAAAAAGATGAAAAAACCACTATACGCGGTTTTTGTTGATTTTAAGAAAGCCTTCGACACTGTTGACAGAAATATTCTCTTTCAAAAACTTAACAAAGTGGGTATATGTGGTAATATTATCGCAATGTTAAGTTCTTTATATCAGTCAAGCTTTTATCAAATAAAAACCAAACTTGGCGTGAGCCCCGCACAATTATCGACAATCGGTGTTAGGCAGGGCTGTGTTATTTCGCCGACATTATTTAAAATTTTTATTGATGAAATTGGACACATTTTTGATGAAAAATGTGCACCTGTAAAATTAAATAATACTACATTAAATCATCTGCTTTTCGCAGATGATCTGGTGCTGATATCAGACAACCCCTACGGATTGCAGCGATGCTTAGACCAATTGGACGATTACTCTGTTAGAAAAGGGCTCCATGTAAATGTAGATAAAACAAAGGCGATGACATTCCACTCCCGTAAAGTTAGAATGCCAAACTTCCACATTCAGTTACACAGGTATCCGATTACACTTATCTTGGCCTATGTTTCGCAAAAAATGGAAAGTTAACAAAAGCACAACTAGAATTAAGCAAAAAGGGCATGAAAGTACTGTACAGTCTGCTAAATACTTTCAAAAAGGAATGGCCACCTCCGATAATTCTTCTCACTAAACTTTTCGATTCACTTATTAAGCCTATTCTTTTATATGGAAGTGAAATATGGGCGTCTGAAATAAACAACACACACGGTGATAAGGTTCCGTGTGAACATGTTCATCTACAGTTCTGTAAAAACCTACTCGGTGTTAACAGGAAATCATCCAACCACGTAGCGAGAGCGGAATTAGGTCGATATCCTGTGCACATAGAGGCTGCGATGCAAATGATTAAATATGCAACCAAATTGGACCAGAAGTCTTCTTCAACACTGTTGACTGAGGCTAGAATTGAGTCTGAAAATTATACATTACCATATTCAATCATTTCAAGATGTCACCGTCTTGTGGAAGATAGTGGTCAAGCAAATGCCCCCGGTAAACAACCAGCAAACCTTAGCAATTGGAAAATTGACGTAATTCGTGAAGACTTGAAGACTCGCCACCTTAATACTTTTCTAAATGATATATACAATGATGATAAGAAGGCCGGAAACAAACTTAGAACCTATAGAGAGTTTAAAGACATTTATAACATAGAAATTTATTTACTGAACACAACTTCGGAACATGCAAAAAATATGTTCACCCGATTACGTATTAGTAATCACAACTTAATGATTGAAAAGGGTAGACATATGCAGCCCCCATTACCTGTACATAAAAGGTTATGTAAGGTCTGTAACAATGGTAATATAGAAAATGAATTCCACTTTGTTATGGATTGTAAGAGATATGACTCTATTCGTGCTGACTCCTATCGCAAAATCGAGAGAGAATATCCAGATTTTGTTGGTATGAGTAGCTCTGAGAGATTCGTATTTCTTATGAAAAATGAAATCCCCGCACTGTGTGGTATCATCTGTAATATGATCCGACAAATGTTTGAATACAGAGAATGCTTGCTTGCGGCATAATACCAATTAGAATGAAATCATTAGCTATAACATGCACCAACTGAACATTAGTGTTTATGGTTTCAAACATATTTTGCTATTTCTTGGTATTATTGTTACTAATTTCAATGACATGCAATCTGCCTTGTTTTTGGTGTTCTTGCAATAAATATTATCTTATCTTATCTTATCTTATCTTAGAGTGGAAATCGTAGGAATGGAACCGTCGTCACTAAAACTTGCTGTATGAAACATGCCTTGTTATTTTGCGCCCTTGTAAGAAAGTAATGTTTATAGTATATGATTAGTACACCATGATGTGTCACAATATTTTTTATAGGGGTCCGAAATAACAATAGCAGATCAAGAGTGGAAATCGGAGGACGTTTTCGCAGATCGGCAACGTTTCCTCTAGTCTGTTTTTTCACGCCATTCAAGTCTTTTAATACAAAAAAGATCTCCATAAAGATCTTAACATAAATCAAAGAATGGATAAAAAACAATCAATTTTGAAATCCAACTTCAAGAATCATAATCAGTGAATACGGATTCGTGAACTATAAAAACATTTACTTTACCTTTTCGGACCATCAACCCATAATTAACTCATTGTGTATCTTTCACAAAAATGGGATTAGCAATCAGCCACCTCAATGCAATTACTGCCTATCAAGTTCTGACTGCGTTAATCAAACACTCTCACTAAGTATCTATACTCGCCCACTTTTCAGTCTGTTTGAAACAATAAATACAAAAAAAATGGTTACTTATGACTAAGATCTCGGCCCTGGTATGTATTAAAACCAATTTTTTACAGTAAAAGTTTATCTTTTAATGTCATTCCGGTGTCATTCCGCATCATTCCGTGTCATTCTGGTGTTTAGGAGGACCGCAATATTTCTACGGACGCAATAATAGTAGATTCCAAACACTAATTATAGGAACAATCATCAAAAACTTAATTAATGAAGCACCGAGTACAACCCGGTTCTTCATTAATTAAAATTTTGCTGCTGATGATTTTTATTATCTGGTAAACGCAATGCCCAAGCGTGGGTTACGTCCAGTCCCCGGCGACTGCACTGTATACGAGCAAAGTCTAAGCTTTCGGAGTCAATTTTTTTCCAAATTAGCAGCTTATTGTCTCTTCAATAACGCATATGTTTTATGACGATTATCACGTTATTACCACTTATTAACGCATAATTACGACTCAGTTATCACCATGTTACACTTTAGGCATCGTGTAAGCAGTAGAGTATGTACCATAGCTTACAGCATTTGGTCAAATGTGGTGGACCCAATATTAGTTTTAATTGGAATCCCAATTCTGGCCGACTCTCGAAAAAATGCCTAATTTAGTACATCGAACACCAACGTAGTTCCATAGCAAGAACTGTTCTTATTTGAGGTTATCTTGGTGGATCTTTAGTAGCGACATACTCATTGTACTTGAGGTGTGTAACCCGTTTCGTCTTAACCCCTTTACTTAAAATGAAAAGCAGACGACACCTGCAAAAAAATTCTTGAATAACTAATTTTTTTAATTTTTTGTCTCAAAAACATAGGTTATGACCCCTCATTGGAACGAGCTCGACAAGCTCGTTCCAATGAGGGGTCATAACCTATGTTTTTGAGATGAAAAAATAATGAAAATTAATTGGCGATTTTTGAGAATAGAGCTGGCCGGTTTTGGCCATTACGTTGGGTAAACGGTTAATGGTCAGCGCGGGCATATATTTTGTGGCGTTATTTCTATGGTGACACACATGTTAGTGCGCATATCTAACATGTGTTACAGTGTAATCCTTTAGTTTAGGTGACCAAAGACGAATAGGTTGAACTTTTTAAATATGCACATGACTTCCTTGGTGACATAATACCCCCAGAGCAGTGTTCCAAAGAGGTACGTTCGATTTATGATAGTACGATAGTGACACCCTATACCCATTCTTGTCTAATTACAGTCCTGAAAAAAGGTTAACCATGTAGTCAAAACTGCCGTGAGAGAGTAAGTTCGTTATTGCGGTTCAAAATTCGTTTGAGCAAAACTATTAGGCGCAGTCGAGTTGTCAGGAGACGTAGAAATACGTGGGTCTTCCTTTGTTTCACAACTTTATGTCGGGAATCTTCTGGTTTCGTGACTTCATAAGAAAAAAATATGAACGTCACAGTCAGTATTTGGTTAACTTATCTGCATTCAAATTATTTGGACAATAGCTAACGTTAAACATTCTTCCCATCAAACGACATCAGAGAGCCGATCCTACTTCCGCTGTTGTTCTAGCACTCCGTTTGCAGTGTGGTGCCAGGAGATCCGTCAGTTTCATGACAGTAAAGACAGGGCACAGTCGAATCTGGGGGAGATAATAGTTTTTACTCACTAGCTATTTGCCCTTACAAAAATGTTAACGCGGTATATCAGACATGGTCTGGCTTACATAACATAAAATCAACCACGCAAACTTTCGCTTTTATGTCTAATTATAAAAATGTGGCGAGACACAAGGAAATACCAACAGTAATCGCTCGGGACATAATTAGAATTCCGACCATTGGAACCTTCTTGTACTGTTGTGTGTATCTGAGATAAATCTCTATCCCGAATCTATTCTTACGATATTACCATTGTTAAAAAACAAGCATTCTTTTTATTCGCTTATGATTTATCTTCGCCAACACACACCACAGTGTGTCAAAACCACCAGACGCGTTTGTTTAATTGGATCATTTACCGATAACCACTTCAGAAGCATGCGGAAATTATTCTCAGTTGGTTAAATAGCGAGTTGGATTACCGTGGATTGCAAACAATCATTGCTAAAATACTAATAGTGCGCGATTCTAAAATTAGTTGTGTGTCTGAGAGCACCTTGCATGTTTGCACAGTGTTATATCGCAATGGAGACGTAATAACGTAATTATCAGACCTTGTGCAATAGAAGGTTGAGCTGCACTTGTTTGGCTAACCAACTTGTTGCTGCTGTGCTGCACCTAACCTTTTCCAGGTGAGTGTATTTCTGTGCATAGTATTCACTTGTGATGTCCATCCTTTTACTTCAACACCTCATATTTTTAGCTATGTTCAAATAGAACTACTGCCCAAAGTGTTTAGATGAGTGGGTACTGGAAGCCCGTAATTGGGCTCTATTCGGAAGTGCGGGTACTGCAACTTTAAGGTTCCATAAACTTTAGCCACCATATATTCGAAATGGAGTTGTTTAGTCTGTTAGGATTTGCCTTGTTACAAGTAATCGGAGAGTGCCTCTGGACTCTCTCCCATAAATTGTAACAAGCCAAATAGATGAGAACAAATTTTGACAACCAGAAGTAAAATGAGCACTCTTCCAGTTAACCCTTTACCAAACACGAAAAGCAGACGACACTTGGAAATAAATACTTGAATAACTAATTTTTTATCACAAAACATAGCTCATGATCCATCATTGGAACGAGCTCAACGAGCTCGCTCCAATGAGGGGTCATAAGCTATGTTTTTCTGATAAAAAAATGAAAAAAATAATGAAAATTGGACAGAATTTTTTGTGAATAGCGCTGGCCGGTTTTGGCCGTTACGTTGGGTAAAGGGTTGAATAAATGCCTTCACACACTAGATGCCCACCCTCTCCCCTGTGAAAAACCCGGGAAGTAGAGCAGTGCTTGTTTACTGTGGTACAGAGTTTCTGCTTTACTAAAATAGGACCCGATTACCGACGTCTGGGGTGGAAGTCCCCCAAAGTGGGCAGCACAGGTATCCACGATTGGCTAAACTTGACTTCATACCTATGAGGCTATGTTGCGGTCATAAATCCTGAAAGTGGCCTTAAACATCTATAAATAAAATACACAATAGATGCAATGCGACCGTTGTGATAAAGTAATAACGATTTTCCTTCTCATTTTGCTATTTCAACGCAAATGTTTTGGTTTTGATTTACCATAGAACCAAGACAATACTTACCCTTGCATAGTCCAATGTTAGATAGGGAATATAATTATAATGACTGAATTTAATTTTGAAGCTAGATTAGTTGCGTCAAAATTATATTTAATTATTTTATATTTCAGTTAGCACATTTGCCTCATTGTTGTTTGTATATTTAAGAATGATGTGAATTGAGGCTCACATCAGAGACATCATATGATGCATAAATTGCAAAATAGGATGACAATTTTATATTTTGTTTCTTTTCTTTCAACGCGCGAAACGCACGAATTATATTTTGTAATAAATAAATAAAATATTTTTTTGTGTTTTTTATTGAGATTTAATGACACTTTCGACAGGCATGCAGGGTCACCTCGTGTCGGACAGTTTTACGGATGGAGGAAGCTGGAGTACTCAGAAAGAACTACCGAGCTGCGGCGAGCAACTGCCAGATTCCCCAACGTACGAGCTCCGAACAAGACGCACCGGCTAGCAATGCTTGAAGACAAGTGCACCATCCATGTGTAGTACGCTTTGGTACATAGCGCCAACGTGCCCCCACGTTGGCACTCGGCATTAAGTACCTTACCCAAGGATATAACGCATGGTAAATTAAATAAAATTGAATACAAAAATAAATAAATAAATAAAATGGGGTTTTAACGTTTGGAATTTCTGTGTGCAGAGAAGTAAATGATTGGTTTTAAACTCGAAAGAAAACCGGATGACAAATATAGTTCAGTAAAATGTACTGCGAGTTTGTACAGCTGATCGAACAACATTTCGTGGAGTTTGTGGTAGTTGTACACCCCAAATTACAGAGTGGTTCATTGCTATGTATTGGAAAAGATGGCCTGTGATTAATTTGTGTGGAAGCGTACGAAACGTTCCGGTGGACCTGGGGGGTACCAGGCCAATCAATATTCTTGTGAGGTAGTTTTTCTAGCAACACTTTACCCGTTTTTCATGGTCTGTTGTGGTGTGGGTGCAGAGCTGAATGGGATACGAATGAAATGCGGAACAGGTGGTAGGGCAAGATCTCCAGCCACCAGTCTAATTCTGTAAGGATTTATGTCCTAGAACCATTTTAACACTAATAGTCCATCGCCTATATTGGATCCACTGGTAACAAGCTATTAATTGAAAATAGAATATGTTTTCATTTTTGGAATTCACTTTTTAAAAATTTCCGCAATCCACTTTAGGTATTTCCATTAATTCATTGAATCCTGCACCATTTGTAACATGTAACCAACTAACTCGGTGCATTTTTACAGCCTTAGTGTATATTTTCATGTGGTGTGTGATATATGGCAGTTACCACTTTTTTATAACCAGAAAGTGTGACTAACCTGTGCAGTGCACAGGGTTAGTCATACTTTTTCTGGTTATGAAACAAATTCGTTATTAGCTGAGTAACTAACCCTGTGCGCTTTACAGCCCGAGTGTAAATCTCATCTTTATCGACTATTTAACAGAAATAATGGCCAAAAAAGTACTATTCTCAAAAAGCATCTAAAACTCAGCTGGAATGGATTGTGGAAAGTTTCTTTCAGTGAATTCCAAAAATGAAAACGTATTCTATTTTCAATTAATAGCTTGTTTGATCTGAAATATTTCACTTGGTTCGCTTTTCCAACTGACTGATATATTCCAAACGATTGAAACTAAAAAATACCAAAAATATTCATTTTCTTTGAATCGGTGCTCGGGATGTTACCAATACCATCAGATATGTGTCTTTATTAAACACAGCTGACGTTTTATGATTACGATGTGTAGTTCCACCCATTGTGTTAATATGTTAATGTTTGCAAGCCGAATTAAATAGTTGTTGATTGGAATGTTCATACTTTGATGTTTGCAAGCCGAATTAAATATTTGTTGATTAGAGTGTCTATAACTGGAGAGCGAAAGAATATCTGTGTATCTTTGCGAGTACGGTGAAATCACAACACATTAACGGTAGTCTGCATGCAGCCTCTGTGAAAAGTGGGCAAACAATATATAGCCCTTAACAGCATCGAATTCACAACAGAATTAGAATGGTGGTGTGAATGCTTGACTTTACTTATTCTTAACTTGAAAAAGGTTTGTCTCTTTCTCATTTTTTCCTCTGTTTTTGATCCAGTTACATTTTGGAGGTAGAGATTAAAAGAACAACAACCCAGTATCACAATAAAGCTCTATTTCAAAGATCTTTTTTCAGTTTCGTCAACGGAACTTGTCTTCCCAACCCGAGACCAACTCATTTTCGCCACTCACAGTTTAGATTAATTCACGTTTCCAATCTTTTTCCAAATAGATTCAAAGTGAAACTATTGAGCTGTCCAGTACATTGAGTGAGTGGCATTTAAGGTTATAATATACACCCGAACTTAATTAAGCACCCCCGGTCTTTTTCTCAATGGTGCTATAGTAACTGCCATTACTTTCATGTTATCTTTCAGACGGCCAAAGGTGATTGTTTGCGGATAGAATGGCCTATTGACAAATGAAAGAAATACAATGATGACAATATGCAGTATTTTAATTGCGCTAATTACACATATCTGTCACTAATGTTTTTCATGAAAAAATGTTCTCTCGACAAGTATGGTGCTGGAACGGTTCATGGTGAAACAATGCCGGTAATTACTGACAAAAATGTAGCTTGTGATCTCTTGAACACGAGTTAGCGAGTATATCCACCACTTGCCCGGATGACAGCCTGAACCCTCCTCCTAATGCTACCAGTGAGCTTTCTGATGCGATCCAGAGGCAACTGCTGCCACTCCTCATGTCATGCAGCTTCCAAGTAGGCCAAATACTGTACAGGCGGAGCCCTTATTTGCACACGACGTCCAAGAAAGTTCCAGATGTGTTCTAAGGGATTCAAATCGGGGTTCATTGGAGGCCAAGGTAGTGTTGTAATAGGGTTGTTCTGGAGGAATGCTCTCACAGCACGGGAACGATGTGGCCTTGCATTGTCGTCCATGAATGTAGGGGGAGTAGCCAACGGGTGGTTGCCAAAATGAGGCACGACAACCGTATTGAGAATGTCCCGGTTGTCCTGATGACCACTGAGATTCCCACGTACCATATCAAGTTTACAATCATGAGAGAGGCATCCCCAGATCATTACTGATCCTCCACCATGAGGAACAGTAGGTCTGATGTTCCTGGGCACGTAAGCACTATTTCTCTGCCAAAACATTCTCATGCGAGCATCTGTGACGTGAAGCAGGAACCTACTCTCGTCTGACCAATGCACTCTCCTCCACGTCCTGAGATTCCAATGTTGTTCCATACACCACTTCAAACGTCGTCGTTGATGCTGATCGGACAGAGCTCGACGCTTGATGACCCTTCTGGACCTCTTGTCCAGTGCTTTGAGACGGTTTCCGACAGTTCCGTTGCACAAACGCCTGTTGTGGAGCCAAAGGCGTTTCAAAACCCAACTTGAAGCAAAGGATTCACGCCTAACGAGGCGTGCCAGACTCTGATCTTCCCGAGGAGAGGTCTTTTGGGGTTGTACAGGCCTTGGTCGGTCCTTAACATCGTTGGGTTGTTGATGTTTTCGGACAAGTCTGCTGATGACAGATTTCCTATAGCCAAGTTGCCATCCAATAGCTTTGAATGACATGCCTGCTGCATGCATGCATGCCAACGATTTGCCATCTTAGTGTCTCTGACAGTCTCCTCCTTGCCATGCCAAAATTTATGGATAAAGAAGTGACAAATTTTCTTGTTTTATACCCAGATATTGCATGCGGATGATAATGTTTTTTTGTGACATTCGTGGGAAGCATGCTTAACGTGGACGAGGGAATGTGTTTGAGGTACTCTATCAATCAGAAACATCATGTTTCACCAGATGAAATGTACTGCAAGACATAGCAATCATTAAAACAAAATAATCAGTAACAGCAACTTCACTGTCATGAAACATTTCGGGGGTGCTTAATTAACTTCCAGGTGTATATTTAAACCCTGTACTCGACCAGACGAACTCTTCTATCAACAGGATATCATCATATTGGTCGACTTTGAGACTTGTAGAAGTCGGTGTGTCTGGGGGAAAAACCTTCAAGCAGTAACAAGTGATTGTCAGACTTTTCAATTCACAAACTGAACGTAAGCAGTGATTGAGTCTTTGATATTTTTGTTGAAAGTCTGTTTACCATTAACTTTTAAAATGTTTTAAAGCAACTTTATTAAGATAAAACAAGAGGAAGATGCATGTTTATTTTTGGCGAGGCCGACTGGCTGCCACTTTTGTAGTATTTAAGAGCACTTTTTCCTTTACCTCTCATTGACTGGACATGTTTTGAGACTGAATTTTGATATTTGAGACATTGTTGAGACATAATAAGAGGAAGATTTGTATGTATCTTTGAGACGAACCATTCAAACCAACCGAATGCCGTGGATGGCGACCATTTTGGCTGTATTTTCGAGATACATCTTTTGGTTACCACCAACTGGCCGTGTTTGCTTTGAGACTGAACTTTTATATTTGTTACAATGTTAAAATATAACAAGTAGAAGACGCATGTGGATTTTTAGTGCCAAAAATATGCAGGATGGCCGATTAGCGGCCATTTCTGTTGTATTTAGTGGCACGTTTTTTGCCGTTAACACTCGTTAATTATAAGTGCTTTGAAACAGAACTTTGATATTTGGTACATTGTTCAGACAATACAAGAGGAAGATGCACTTGAAAGTTTGGGCCCGTCCGTCAACAGTCCAATAGCTTTGATTTTCACAAGTCAAAGTAGTAAGAGACGTGGAGATTGTGCATTGTGCCTCATTGGGGTGGGGGCCTAGTAAGTGACGTCATAGTCCCATGACCTGTTACGGCATATGGGGTTGTTATGATAGTCCGTGTAAGCGACCATGTTGTGACGTCATTACTATGATGATCCGCGGCGTTAGTGCGCATGCGCAGCGCGTGTATAGAGTGAGATGTGTTTCAGACGTCCATTTAGTTTACTTGATTGAATGAGCAATAAGATATAACAGGATACGTTAAAATCAAGTAAAAAAATTAATTGGTCGAAAATGGTTTGGGCTAGTCATCTTTTTGGGACGACCTTAGTAAAACACATTTCTGTGTCCATGAGCAAACTTGGTCACCCGACGTAATTAGAATGGCCGCGGAAAACAGTCTTTTCAAATACAGTCTAATGTCAGTTCTGTTTTTAGACCATTGTAACTGTTTGTCGTGTATTTTGAATGATTGAACCAGGCCTGAAGTTTTTGTGGGATTTTTTTTTTGGGGGGGGAGTGGGGGGGGGGGAGGGGTGCGGTTCCATCTCCTGCGCACATCGGTGGACTTGGTCTACATAAAGAATTTTCAAGTATATAATATCAGCAAATATAAATTGTAGAACTATCATCAGCAAATTTTCATTCCATGGACATCTATTAATATTGCCAATCCTTGACATCATTTTTGATAAGCTCTCCCAAAGAGCTTCCCCAAAAATGATGTCAAAGCTGACAAGTATAAACAAAGAAGGAACTTGACCGAAATTTTCTACGTGCATTGCAAAATTAAGATAAACAGGTGCCGTGGACAGCTCCAAATAGCATCATTTACGCCCCATTTCTACAAAGGTGCCCAAAGGAAATTCCCGAACCTCCGCCAATGGATTACACACACTCCCACAATCCGGTGTTCTGCACTTGGCACTAGCTCTGGGGTATAGAGTGTTGGTGCCCTTGATGGAAACATTAAGCTCTCCGCCCCCTCATCTCGGGCGTCCCAAGCTTCGACCCTAGATGTTACGACCTCCCAACAATTACTGACATCGTAATTACGTCTGCTGAGAAGAATGTAAAGTGTATTCATCTTGAACTAATTAAGTTAATCACACCATCTTCCGATAATCTTTCTGCCAATAATCCTTGTGTATTACACCAATATTTCCCACCAACACACCACAAGTATAGATCCTCTCGCTAAAATATGCTGGTGTGGCAAATAAATAAATGAAATATTTATATAGATTACATTCACATAAAAAATCAAGGTGTTGGAGGAGAGATGGAGCGAAAGATACTTATTCAATTTTACAACTAAACCATTGTTGGTGCCCTGCCAACCACTGCCAGCGTCAGTCTCAGTCAGAAGGTTTCATTATGTCACATATTTAATTTTCAACACGTGTAGCAGCAACACCCTGTGAAGGCTAACAAATGCAGCTTCGCGTGTAATTTACATTCTGGAAAATAGAGATGGGCTTTGTTGGAATTATGAATTTGGTATCGGCTTCAATATTTTTAGGGGGTATACCGTGGTATCGGTTCGGTATTCAATATCTGACTTGACTTAGAATAGTACCAAATGGAAATTCACACAGAGAATAAGTTGTTCGTGTATCATTCTATCACAGCGCCACAAATGTCATTGCCAGTGGGCTCAACATTGGCATTCTTTTGCCAGCACAAATCATATCTACAGGAATTTTGTGACACACACCTTAATCTTTAAAGGACTATTTCAGACTTTTGCGATCTCCGAGCATGTGCTCTTGAGTTCCTGCAGACAATAGACAAATCACCTTGGGATTAATTATTAGTCAAGTCTTGGTTATCTTAATAGACAGTGAAGACTTAACTACACACTAAAATCTAGTGTTAAAACTGACACTTTCAAGGTGTTAAACCCATTCTAACTCTTAGGGTTTGATTTTAACACTCAAAATGCAATGCTTTAAGCACTTAGACATTACAATCGTCAGACATCTGAAACTTGAATGGATGGCACTTCCCATGTGTCTAGCATTGGCGGTTCTTCCAGAATCGTCCTTAATTTGATTTGCGCTTGGTGGGTACATAATTAAAAGGACACAACGCAGATGACGCGGATCAGGCTCGAGAGTTCGAGCCTGATCCGCGTCATCTGCGTTGTTTCCTTTTAAGTGTCGCGACATTACACTTGTCAAGTGTTATTATTGTAACACCTGTCAAGTTCTGGGATATCTACACTTGAACAAAGTGCTAGTTCAGCACTTAGTAAGTGTTAAATACAGTACTTCAAGTGTAGTTTTTAACACTTTAGTTTTTAGCGTGTAGAAATTACTGCTAAGCAACTGGACTTGTACAGGCTGCAGCCCTGTTCGGATACGGGATAATTGTCCCGGACAATAGGGTTTGCCGGCCAATAGGGGTTAACAAAACCAATAAGAAAATCAGTCACTTCGTTCATGAAAATGAACACTTCAAATGCGCATTAGCGTCAACAAGGCCTTATAAATAGCGAATGAAGGAAAATTTGAAAATACAGAAGGTTTTGATATTGATTGGTTCGGTTCGATTTTTCGGAATCCCCAATGATATCGCTATTGTTCGTTTTTTTCGGTATATTGCCCATCTCTACTGGAAAACAAAACATTCTTAAGCTTCCCCATTCCAAGATTACTCTATAATATCACCTCGTTGTTCGCGTTGCATTCTTATAAAATATGCGTCGGGACAAGTCGCTGTTGGATCGGTAGCCTTAGACGAGAATAGGTTGGAATGGGGTCACGGAAAAGCACCCTGATACACTGGTCTATCAGCTTATTTTGGACATATTCCATTGTGTACACTGGTAGTTTTCTACAAAGGACCTCCCTTAGAAACCCCACTGAACTTCAACTTTAGAGGTCATTGATCCCTCGACGCCTTAACAGTATTTTTGACTAGACTGCCTCTCTAATCACATTCCTGGACCCACCTGCAACCTATATGTTGTCACTCCCTGTTGGAAAAAACAAGAGGTGACATGTTTGTCGCAGGATTAGAGGGGTTAAGTTATTCTTCGCCTTCAGATATATGCTTACAAAGCTTACATAAAAATATTCTGCAAAGTGTTCTCAACATCACCAATTCTCGCATCGCCTAAAACTATCTTATCTCGCGAGCTATTCAAGCGCTTACTCAAGCTCTTAATACGGTCTCTAGACCTCAACGTTACAGATTTTCCTTCTTTGGCTACTATGACACTACGGTTCGCAACCGTTAACAAACTACTATCGGTTCCTTACAACCCTCACAGGGTTACGACAATACGCGGACTTTCAGTTTCGGTGCCTATGACCCTCGACGGCGAAGGCTAAACTCGGACCTTCTCTGAGTGCCCTCAGGCCAACTGTCCCTCAGAATTCTGCTTCACTCTTTATACAGTTGGAACGCAAAATTTAAACATATTAATTCTGATTTAATGAGTGCTTTGTAATTCGATATGGATAGAGATATTAATGCGAATTGTGTTTGAGGTAAATTCTTTTGACATTTCGGAGACAGGATAGATGCGTAATATGGGGGTGTGTTCAGAACATGTGTGATGCACAGGTTTCCAACAATTAGATTTTAACTGGCTTTAATTACCCAGATAATGATAACCGGAGAGAATATTGTCACTCTTAGTACTGTTCTGCTATCAGATAGCCCATGTGGCGTTCAACAAGTGCGCCATAATGGACTTTAACTTTCATGCCTAATTAGCAAAATTTGAGTTATTGCCGATCTGTTTTCGGGGTCCTCCATATACCTATCTTTACGTTTTACATTTAACCCAGGCAGAAATATTATCGAAAATATTTACACTTATAAACAAAAAAAAAATCGCAATTTTTAGCTATCACCTTGACAACCCCCTACCAAGGAACATACTCTCAGTTGTTCCAAAAACACCAAGGGGATTGCGTTCACGTGCATCCACTTTAATACTTCTCTCTTAGTGCTATCTCACAGTCTTGTTCTACTATTGCACCAATATACTCAGAATTTTCACACACATAGTCATACGCATGCGCACACTGATGCGCACCACAAATAACTCCCAGTACTTTGACTCGGTTCCCCATTGGAACGCATGAGTCTATCCTCATCCCATATAAACTCGCGCACACACTTCCACTGGCGCGCAATAGGAGGTGGTCCGTTGCTACACATGCAACCAATAGGTCTCCCAATACACTCACTCTCCATCGTAAACTATAATACTACTCTATCATACACACACCTGTATCTATATGCACTCACGCAACACCTGCGTAAAAAAATATTAGCAAGGGATATCCACCCTGACCCAAGCCAGCCGATGGGCCCCTTGCCCTAACTCCTGTCATCTTACTAACTTATCCCCAGCCTTGGATAGGGCGTCCCGCCCGGCTCATGCCCGTCAGCGGGTTACCTGCCCTATTAGGCGCCAATTTTAAATACTCCCATTTATGGTGGGACCCCTACTATTCCCTAGAGAGCCTCCCCCTGTCCCCTCCATCGGGACCTATTCCTTGGGCACGTCCTCCACCAAGGACCCCACTCATCTTCACGCCCAACACCTACATGCCCCCAGGCGATGCCTGCCGTACCAGAGTTCGCTGCCTCAGATGCAACGCTCTGTAGATTAACTCCTGCCAATCTCTCCTTGGGTGCCCCACTCCAAGTTCCCAGGCCCCTCCTACCTCTCCCATTTTCTGGCTACTCCGGCCACCTCTTGTGGCCTCTCCTGGCCCAATGTACCTCCCCCGCTGTTCGCGTGGGTTCAGTGTCCTTTATATTTTGGCATCTCCGCAAAAACCTTGCGTGGTAAACCACTTCACATCCATCTATGTCCACTCGATAATGACCGTTGCCCATTATTTTTGTTACAACGTATGGCCCCTCCCATTGTAACCGCGGTCTACCTAACCGCGTCAGCTGGAGCACGGTCACCTTTTGACCGACCCAAAAGTTCCTAACCTTTGGCCTACTCACGTGCCGATCCTCATTATGCCCCCTCTCGTCCACATACATTGGCTGATTCCGTTCAGCCACTCCCTTGACTTCCGTCGTCAAAGGGTTAATCTTTGGGGCCTCCATTGTGCACTCTACCTGTGCCTCCTTACTCAACTCCACTGATTTTACCGGCCGCTTTGCATCTGCGGCTTTGGCTCGGGTGACCTCCCCGATGCCCCTTTGGGTGCCTTCCTCTTCGACCATGTCATGTCGGGTTCTGAACATACCCCGGGTATGTTCCCAAGCACGAGGGCATAGATGGGCGCCTCAATACACATTGCCTCTACCTCACCGCTATAGAAAGGGGTATCCACCCTCACCCTCACAAGGGGGAACCTCCTCATCGTCCCATCTATTAGCATGAACATGTGGTCGCGGCGCAATAGCTGGTCGTCCTTGACTAGTTGCCTACGCACTGCTACGGTACTGCATCCCGTGTCGCGAAGCATCTGTACTTCATGTTTACCCACATACCCCGGGTACACGGGCATTTTCCCTCCATGTTCTGAGGCTGTGACTTCCTCGCACATTCCACTAATTATAGGGACCTTTCCACCCTCTAACACGAGCTCCCCCTTTTCAATAGCATCGAGCGGACTACTTTCTTGCCCAACTGCCTGGCAGAACGCGGCCGTCTGCCTTTTGTCCCAAGTCGGACTGCCGCCACCCCTGTTTCTCCAATTCTTTGGTGAAGGGTCTCTCCTTCCATTCCTATGGGGTCCGCCATTTGGCTTTGTGGGAGGAGTTTTCTTCCAACAGGCCCTCGCAAGGTGCCCCTTCAGCCCACAAACAAAACAAGATAAATCTTTAGGGCTCTGTGGCCCAGTATTATCCCTGTTGCCAGCCGGCTCTGAGGGTTTAATCCTAACCGGTGCCTTTGCAACCTGGTTCCCCCCAAATCTTCCCGACCGGGACTGAGTTATACTACCCCAGGGGCTTCCATGTACTGTTCGGCTACCTTAGTCATTTCATCAACACAGTTTGGCCCTCCTCTCCTTAACAAAGAGGGCCAACTCCGGGGCGCAAGTTGAAATAAACTGCTCTCGGATGAGAAGATCTTTGAGGGACGGAAAATCTTCGTTGATTTCCGACATCTCAACCCAGCGGTCAAAATACCTAGTGAACCGCGCCACATATTGGAATATACTCTTTCTCGGGCTTACACTCCCTGAACTTAGCCCGGAATCCATCTTCGGTGAGCTGGTACCTCTTTAAAATAGCTTTCTTTAACTCACCATAATCATTTGCCAAATCAGGAGGCATGCTTGCATATACTTGCAAGGATTACCCCGTTAACAACGGGCTTAAGTTTACTCTCCATGAATCCTCAGGCCACAGATGACACGATGCAAACCTTTCAAACATTTGAAGGTATGCATCGATATCATCAGAATCCTCTGAGAATTTAGGGAGTTTTGGAAAAGGGGTCCTACCATGATCACCCCTGTTCGTTTTCCATTGCCTCCCGTTGGTTTCCTGAACCTGGGCCCTAGCTCTTATCAATTCGAGCTCTCTCCCGTGTTCTCTTTCTGCCCTTTCTTTTTCAATCTCGGCCTGTCTCTCGCCCCTTCACGCTTAATCTCAGCCTGTCGTTCAGCCCTTTCACTTTCCTTTTCATGCTCAATCTCAGCCTGCCGTTCAGCCCTTTCACTTTCCTTTTCACGCTCGGCCGCCCTTATTGCGGCCTCCTCGCGTTTCAAAGTCACCTGCCGTTCCAATTCGGCCGCGGCTTCTTCCCGGGTCCTTGCCCTCTCGCGTTCCGCGCTCTCATTCTCTCGCTCGCTTTCAGCAACTGACTCTTTCGCTACTCGCTTTTGTTCGTCCCTGACAAACTTTTGCAGCTTCATGCCTAATTAGCAGAATTTGGATTATTGTCGATCTCTTTTCGTGGTCCGCCATATACTTATCTTTACGTTTTACATTTGACCCAGGCAGAAATATTATCGAAAATATTTACACTTATAAACAAAAAAAGTCGCAATTTTTAGCTATCACCTTGACAATGTTGCCCCCGTTTCTCACCAATCGACACCCATATTGATGAGCTATCTGGAAACTAATGTTAAAACGAGAATGTTAATCCCCGGCACACATACGTCGAAATATTTTTAAGCTGCAAATTTCTTTCCGTAATGAAACCAGAAATTTAACTAAACAAAATTAAATAGGTTAAATACTTTGTTGCATTATGGGTAAAAATGCTAATTGAAATTTCAGTAATCTGATATCAGTATGCAGATTTAAGAGTTGCTTTCTTCGGAACTTTTTTTCCGGTCAGAAACATGATACGTCATAACGATGGCTGTTCAGTAAACGTGTGGGGTTGACCAATCAATATTTTCAACGTGCAGCCACAAGGCTGCAGGTTGAAAATATTGATTGGTCTACCCCAGATAAAGAATATGGACTCTTCTAATTGCTGCCATTGAACTGGCATGGAAGATACCACCAAAGTTCAAAGGGTTAATGCACAAGTCCCACATAGAAACCCTTCATTTATGCTGTATTCCCCCGATGTGACAAGTGCGTATTTCAAGCTCTCAAGCCGCATCAGTCAAAATCTGTAAAAAATTCGACGCCATTATGATCTGGAACCAGTCTAGCACTCGAATAGGCCATCGACTGTGTTTAAATTCACTCGTGTGGAATATTTCAGTTGATCGGAAAAGTGAACCTATGGTTCGCTTTTCCCACCTACTGATATATTCTGGACGGTTGAATCGAAAAATTTCATAAAGATTCATTTTCTGTGCATCAAGTTAGAAATGTTGGTAAATCGTGACTTGCTTTGATCGACATTTCGATGACATTATCATCAGAAGTAAAGACTCACCACAGTCGTAGTTTTATGATTGCGCCGGGTAATTCCACAAATTATGTAATATCTTGATGTTTCCAAGGGGAATTAAATACCTTTTGGTTGGAATATGTATAACTGGGGCAGGAAAGAGTACCTATATATCTTTGTAAGTAAGGCGCATCACATTACATCAACTGTAGTCTGCACGTAAATTTCCACAAGAGGTGGGTAACCAAACAGCCCATAACAACTTCGAATTCCGAGCAGAAGTAGACTGGTGGCCTGAAAGCCTGTGTGTGTCTGTGTGTAGAGATAACCCGCCCTCTTTAAATTAACGTGGAGCGGAATGTTTAAAACAGGCGTTATACTACCGTTGTTACTTATGTGTTGGGGTGAGGAATGGGGTGTGCCTGTTTTTTTTTTCTTCAAAACGTTCCTTGAATTAGTGTTTAATGTGCGAGTGGAATGTGAACAACTGTGCAGTGCCGTTGCTACTTGTGTGTTGGGGAGAGGCGTGGGTATGTGTGATTTATTAAAAATACCCGCCCTTTTGAATTAACATAAATATTATGAGTGGAATGTTTAGAACAACTGTCCTACCGTTGCTACCTTCATGGCTGACATGTTTCGTCATTGGAAGAAATTCACAGGAAGTTAGCTCCCCTTAATTTCCGAATGGTCCTGGGAATCACATTTAAAAATTGAAATTTCGAGATGTTAGAGAATTTGTATCATCGATGTGTGCATCGTTTCAGACAGGACGGGGGGGGGGGGGGGCGGAAGCTCAATAAAAGTGGAGGGGCACAAATATATAATGCTAAGATGGTGCGGCCCAGTATGAGAAAGGTTACAATCGGTAAATGTACCATGACTCGCTATTGCCTCTCGTTTAGATGAAAATGCCGCTATGTGGTCACTGACTTATCCGTTTCTTCTCCTTGAACCATCTTCCAACCCGAAGGCTAGCCTTCGGGTTGGAAGATAGTTAAAGTAGAAGGAACGGACCGAAGTGACCGAAAGTGAGATTCTTTGGCCAAATATTGTTTGGATTTGCAAATAATGTTACAGCAATGCCTATATACTGACTGGTTGCATGTGCCCATTTTAACTCATGGTGTAACTGCGAAACATTTCTGTGAAAAAAAACATGGAGGGGCACGTGAACCCTGTGCCTCCTGGCTCCGCCGCCTCTGATTTCAGAAACAAAAAGGCATTTCCTTTAGAGTAGTATAAAAATGCGGAATCAGTTTGACCGTTTCACTATTATTCTCTGCTGGAACCCATTTAAAACCTATTAAGAAAGCGGCGTTTTCGCCATCATTTGCTGTTCTGCATTTTTTGTGTTCATTATATCAACAGTGTGTGTGCCGTAAATACAACACAGATACTATCCTCCCCATTAATATAAAAATCAAGTAGTTGACATTTGCTAATAAAAACTTGCAAATTACTGTAAAAATACTCTCCACAAATAAAGAGCCAAAGTGGGCGCTTTAGTGTTGGTAGATGAAATACTGATTGATATTTTTAATGACGGATTATTTTTGAACCAGTTGCTTCTAATTAGCTTGCCACAAAAAGCCAAGTTTTCCCTTTGTTAAATTTAATAAACAACAACAAGAGACAGCCCCCAGAGCTGTCTGTTGTTGTCGATTATTAAAATAACAAAAAGAAACTTGCCTTTCATTTTCTACTGACGTCACAGGGGTTTTCTCAACAACTACTTGCTTCTTAATTGGACCTCTCACGCTAGTTTAATAATTTCAAGGGAGATAACTTTATCGAAAGTCGATTTTCACGACGATATGAGGCAGGGATCAGTAGCAAGGGTATGGCACAGTTGTTTTATACATTACTGAATATCGAATAAGGAACAAAGACTCCGTTTCCATTCACACGTTAGTTCGATGGGCGATTTCACTCTAACTGTGGGGCGAGGTAGAGAGAAGTGAACAACAAGATGTTATCAGCAGCTGCAAGTAAACAGGGGAGCAACACAGTTTATCAGGGACGTTGCGAAGGGGTCTCGGGTGGGAGGGTGTCCGCCTCTAGATTCCAATTGCAATCCCCACACTTCACCTGGTTGGGAAAATTCTGACTACTACTGCATAATTTCCAACAAGTGAGACATTCCATTATCCTCACCACTTTCGCCGCTTTTCAGTCTAAAAACTTCATATTTGGGCCAAATATTTGAAAAAATTCCATTAAATCCCGGTCTGAAATTCCCAACTACTTCCAGTTTAGGGCTTTCAGTGTCCTATACTTACTACTGTAAATTGACGAATGCCCCCCCCCCCCCGCCCCTCCCGCCCCTCACGTGGCAATGTCCGTGCAGTTTACATATATACAGCTGTCGGTAGTTACTGGACATTTTGTCTTGCTTCCATCTCTTACTGACATACAGCAAATTTGTTATGAGAGGTCAACACCAATTTATCTCTTTTACTGCCACGCCCACTTTAACCATATATGGAGGATCTCTTTATATGCCTGTAAGCGAGAAAGTTTAATAAAATGTTATGACAAACTTGAAACACCTGATTAATTGTTGGAAAGGGCTCTCGGAGCCCTTTCCAACAATTATTCAGATGATAGGTTTGATCTGCGCGTACCAGAACGTACAGATAATCATCAGAAAATAGGTAACAAAAGTCGCTTTCGGCAGCTTAAGTGTTAATCGTATCAACTTTGAGATCTTCTGAAAAAATAGTGAAGGCTACGTCCGTACCCCACCAGGCTCCGCTGTGCCTGATAACTAATACCAATAATTTCAAATTAGCAGGCAATCGCGTGTAAATAACAATCTACGTCCTGTCGAAATACTTCGCTATCAATGTTTTATCCAAAACGTGTTGCCAACAGACAAATTTGTGAAAAATGATCAAACGAAATGTATTTTGAGGATAACGTTGTGTGATTCAAAAGATATAGTTACTAGTTATCTGCAGTTTTACGAGAATATTGTCTGATAGGGTGCATTTGATTTGGACTAATATTCCTCAAACTGATAGAGCGAGATCAAGTACTATTTATTTCCGTATTAATAAAAGAAAAGAACAAATAGCAGTGTGGGAATTTCGCGTGCATCATGTCCTCGACAAGGTGCACTCGAAATCCCCAGACTGTTATCCTCGGTTACTAATGAAATTAATTGTTCATCTGACTCGAGGGGAGCGAGGTGGCTCAGTAGGTTGAGATAATGCAGGCTGCAAGCCGAGTGGTCCTCGGTTCAAATCCCCCCTGCGGCAACTGCGTTGTGTCTTTGGGCAAGACACTTAATCCCAATTGCCCACTTGGGGGCACGGTGGCGTTGTGTACTAAGGCGTACTGCACGTCGATGGCGCACTTGGCTCCAGCCGATGCTAACCCAGCTTGTGTGGAGTTAGTACGTTGGGGAGCTTGACAGTTCTCTCCGGGTACTCCGTCCTCTTCCACCCGTAAAACTGTCCGACACGAGGTTTCCCTGGCTGTCGGAAGTGTCGCTAAACCCCAATAAATAAACAAATCAATACTCGAGTTTTCTAATCCCACCTGTGGCAACCGCGTTGTGTCCTTGGGCAAGACACTTCACCCCCATTGCCCATCTGGGGGCACGGTGACGTCGTGGACTAAGGCATACTGCACGTCGATGGTGCACTTGTCTTCAACCAATGCTAACCCTGCTGGTGTGGAGTTAGTATGTTGGGGAGCTGACAGTTGCTCGCCGTGCTCGGTGGTTCTCTCCGGGTACTCCGGCTTCCTTCACCCGTAAAACTGTCATGGTCATGATTAGCCACAATGCAGAAATATATGACTTTAAAACCCAATAAATAATAATAAATAATAATACTCGAGTTTTCTGAAACTTATCACTCTCTATGTTTAAAACCTCATTTTGACCTAAAGCCTACTTGGATTCTTCGATGTGCACACATACAGACACAGGCGAGTGTACACGTATGGTTCGGTGTTTTGTTAGATATATACGATTAAACCCGTGAACACCGGTGGTATCTTCCATGTTAGTTCAACGGTAACAATACGAAGTGTCCGTATTCATTATTTGGGAGTGGACCAATTAATATTTTCAACGTGCAGCCTTAGGGCTGCACGTTGAAAATATTGATGGGCCTACCCAACACATTCACGTAGAAGCCATCTTACTTAATGGAATTATGAAGTATCATGTTCCTGGGCCGGAAAAGCGGTCTCTCGGGTTGAATGAGTTAATACAAAATTATTCCACACCATACAGTCTGAATATCTACTGTTCACATCTCCTGCAAACCGTACAGTAGTTCACGCAGGACGTCCGTTTTCGTGTTGGTGCAGGCATCGCCTGCAACGCAAAGTGCTGAGGTGGGGTAGGTTTGCCTCTCCACCACTGGAGGGAGTCCGGTAGTTCTTCTTAAGAAAATTCATTGCAACGAGCCTTAGCGGGCACGGTTTATCTACAGTGCACACATTGTGATTTTGTCCATCCATATTCCGTCATGCTTGCCTAGTAGAGGTTCCAACAAGGAAATTTGCTGATCGTGGAATAAAGATTATAAACTATTCTTATAAACCCCAAAAGGTAGAAGCAGATGATTCTGGGTAATAACTCTTATATAAAGGAACGTGCCTTCTGTTGGAGGAAAAACGTCATGGTATATTCTAAAAAGGGATTCTGGGGGAATTCGAACCAGAAAAACTACTCTAGTTAACTCGAACTTAACCCTGGGGGCTCTCTCAGTACTATAGCGCTACGCGCTACTATTAAAATCTACGGTATGGCGGTCCTAAAAAGGATTTTAGGTGCATTTTGGTGATTTGGAGGGATTGTCGGGTTGTTTGTAGTAATTAGATTTACTCCTATTCAATCGAACATATCCTCCGAACACACCCCCTGTCTTGTTGTAGGCCTTTGGGTAACATAGCAGCTACGTGCTAACATAGAAACCAAGATGGCGGCCTCCAGTATACAAAATGGACGACGGAAACACGTATTACCGTATTACCCTAACAACACGCGCTGAGCTTGCGCACCAAGACCACATATCACTATGGGGATGACGTCACATGATGGCCACTCACGCGGGTTACAATGACAACCATGGCGCCACTGGGTCACGTGACTATAACGTCACACGAGATCCTGCTGATGAGTGGTGAAAAATACGAGACATACTACTGGTAAAGGGTTAATGCTCCAAGCCGTATAATGGAGACAAAGCTATAGTAGTAATTGCTTCAAGTAAATTGCTAATGACAGTAAATTTGATGAAAATGATTTGCAAAAGGCCATAAATCTATGAAACTGAATGTTTCACAAGCAATTTGGTATATCTGAACTTTATGAACAACAACCACTTTTTGACGTCTAAAACCAGATGCAATTGAGGTGTTCTGTAAACTGAGAGTTGCTGGGACTTTGTACCTCTTTAGGTGGTTTTCCCACATAAATTTAAGTTTTTATTCTCTGATAGGACTGACGGATACAGAATTGAAAAAAAAGCCTGAGTACCCGGAGAGAACCACCGAGCAACGTCAAGCAACTGTCAGTTCCCCAACATACTAACTCCACACAGGCAGGGTTAGCATTGGTTGAAGACAAGTGCACCATCGACGTGCAGTACACATTAGCACACAACGCCACCGTACCCCCACGTAGGCAATGAGGGTGAAGTGTCTTGCTCAAGGACACAACGCAGTTGCCGCAGGTGGGATTCGAACCGAGGACCTCTCCGCTTGCAGTCTGCACCTCGACCTACTGAGCCCCCCCCCCCCCCCCCCTTACGGATAGCAGACGGCATACCGAAAGCTTTTTCGCCTCAAAACATCGCTTATGACCCTAAATGGAATGGAATCGAGGAGCTCGTTCCAATGTGTGGTCATAAGCTGCGTTTTTGAGGTAAAAAAATTGAAAAAAGTAGTAAAATATGTCGGTTTTTGTGAACAGCACTGGCTGAATATGGCCGTTACCGGTCGAAAGACAAACACGCCAGACCATGAGAATGGTGGACAAAAAAGTCTGTCGCCTCACAAACATTGCCCTTCTGAATCAAAATGTTTTCCACGGTACTTTTCAATATAATCTCCCCAGACTTCAATGCACCTATTCCAGCGATGATCCAGCATAGTAATTCCCTGTCTGTAGAAGCGTTCATTTTGATCCCACAAGAAGGCCTTCACATCACCAATGGCCCCATTAGCAGAAGCAAAAACTTCCGGGTGCAAGTCATATGGGGTGGAATCCTCAGTGTAAAGGGGGGTCAGGGAGTATTTTCCAGCCACAATCTGCTGCTGCATCAACGGCCACTTATGACATGGCGCACTATCCTGAACTAGAAGCACCCTTCTCGGAGTTTTCCATGCCGGTTTTCGTTGATAGTTTCTTCCACCTGGCATAATTCGGTGGCATATTATTGTCTATTTATGGTACGACCTTTATTCAGAATGTCAGCCATGATTGCAAAAAAACTCCGAAGCCATCAGCCTTCCAACAGATGGCATCTTCTTGGATGTCTCTGGTGTAAGTAAATCATGGCTCTTCCACTGCTTGCTTTGCAGTTTGACTCTCGATCAAAATAATGGACCTATATCTAATCATGAGTTTCAACTTCTGCAAATTGAGTCTCGAGGATTTCACTGAAACCATGCCAAAAGCACTCTGGAAATGTTCAGTCCCGTCAGCTTCCGGCCAGGCGTCGATGATCAAGGGTCTCATCTTGCAAGGGCTTGCAAGAGATGAAATTGATAAGCTATACTGGTATCTCTGGAATAGATGAATTAAAGTTCGAGGAGATCATATTGTAAAGTAATGCGGAAAAAACTTTGATCCACACTGCAAAAAATATAGCTTCTCTTCAGAACCAAAACTGGTTCAAATCTTATCCCTGAGATGGAACCAGTTCTGTTTAAGCAGTATTTATTTCAAATCAAATACATTTATAAAGATTAACATTAACTATTAACAGAATTAAACATAAATTGAGGGGGTTTAAGCAGTAAGTTTAGAGCTTATACGAGGTTATCTCAAATCATTATTAAGCAAAGGAGATATGAACAGTTGGCATTTCGGACCAGTTTTGGTTCTATACAGAACCAAAACTGGTTCGATATGCCAACTGTTCATATCTCCTTTGTTTCAAAATGTTTGGCGACTGCGTTGAATAAGCCCCAAGTTTACTGTTGAATCTACTTCAGTTCATGTAATATTCTGTTAAAGCTGAATGTTAATCTTGGTAAAGTTATTTGATTTGAAATAAATACTGTTTAAACAGAACTGGTTCCATCTCGGGGACAAGATTAGAACCAGTTTTCGTTCTAAAGAGAACCTATATTTTTTGCAGTGCAGCGCGGCTATCGATATGAGGTAAAGAACATTTTTGATGCACCCTCATATTGTATTTCAAAATCAAGACTAAATTAAGACCTCCCCCCCCCCCCCCCCCAAAAAAAAAAAAAATAAATAAATAAAATAAAAATAAAAACAAAAATAAAAATATCAGAACCGCAATGCTGTTGCTTTCTTTTTCAACATGTGAGGTTCTATACAGTGTTGTGGGTAGATGTGTGGCCACAGAATTTCGATCAGACTTGGCCAAATTTGTTTGTCCTCTTTTGGCTAATTCCAGTAGCGTTGCTTCCTTAATTTCAAGTTTTATTTCGTGAACAAAATTTATTTTTCTAGTACTTATTGGAGGGTGGAACGACAAATCAAGCTTACAGTAAATAAATTTCCTTTGCTATTCACGGATTGTTTTTGTCTTTGATAAGAGAGTCCAGGTGAGTCTTGCTTCAAATAAACATTATGATGTAGTTTTTTGACTTTGAAGCTGTGCTTAGTTGTCTGTAGTTTTTACTGGAAAAGAACGTTCTAAGCAAAGATGCAGTACATTTACCCATTATCAGTTTTAATCGTGGTATCTTTGTATGGAAGAGTGTTGTTGTAATAGGGCCCTACGAATCTCAAATTTCGGGACGAATGAAACTAAGCAGATGCAGAGCCGGAGAGAGGATGGGGCCCAGGGTAATAACCCCGGAGCACGGAACTTTAGGGGGCCCGGGCTTGGCCCAGAATTCTTGGATCAAGCCTGTGACCCCCAAAGCTCTGACTCCTGTGCCAAGCCTTTGGTTCTCCGACCCCCGAGCGAGAATCAGCAAGATAAGTTGCCCGTCGTATACTAGGTACCACTCATGTAAAGAAGGAATGGGAGTATCCGGTGGAGATTTTCAATCTATTAAACCCTTTACTTAACATGAAAAGCAGGCGACACTTGCAAATAAAATTATTAAATATCTATTTTTTTTTTATTTTGTGCGTCAAAAAACATAGCTTATGACCCCTCATTGGAACGCGATGAACAATCTCGTTCCAATGAGAGCCCATATGCTATATTTTTAGCCAAAAAAATGAAAATCGAATGGCAATTTTTGTGAGTAGCGTTGACCTGTTTTGACCGTTAGGTTGGGTTATGGGTTAATAGGCATATGCAATAGACCCGGTGTTATCACTTCAAGAACTTCGGCATCTGCATCTGCATCAGTATTCCGAAATTTAAAGATCTCTACAGCCTTCACGTCTCCCTCTTTATGCATGATTGGATGAACAAAAGACTTCCTATTTCATTCAATAACACCTTTCAGGTCTACAGAAACCCTTCGGGGATGATTACAAGGCAGACTGGTAAAATAGAAATACACAAACCAAGAACTCAATTTTCTGCAGAATTGCCGTTCCATTCCTTCCCAAGAATTTGGAATAGTATAGACCCGCTACCTCTGCAATATAGTAGACACAAGTTAAAAAAATCATTAACGCATAAAGCTTTAAGTACTTATTCCAGCCCAAACTTCAAGTGCGACAACCCAACCTGTCCCGATTGTATCAGCCACCAAAATCCTCCGGTATCTCATCCTCTTCCCAGCATTTGACCTATTGACCCCCATCTAGCCGCATGATTCATAGACAAACTATCAGATATTCCTGCCTTTGAAAAGAATTTTCGTTACACTGATGCCAAACCGAGTTGATACATTTTTTACGGGAATGGCAGGAAGACAGCCTTTTAGGCTATGCCATTTCCAAGCTGTATACTAGGTTATGTTCTTGTAGTTTGTAATGTTATGTTGTTGTTAATGTACTAGTATACTGCAGTATAAAGATATATCAATATCCCAACACTTTCGAAAGATGGCCCGTCATTGAATTAACCCTGGGGTCCGAATTTCCTCTCCCCGGCCACGAGCAGAGGATTTCGAATCGAATCTCACCGCTTTTCAAGTTGTTAATATTGCACCTTCTAACAAACACGAAATATCGGAAATAATGTGAGTCTCCACTCAAGTATATAACGACAACTCGTCTGTTCAGGCAAATCAATAAAAAAGCGGAATTTTCTAGAGTGGGATGAATGTTGTTCAGGAAGCGGTACCTCTTTTACTTTTTCTGTCATCAGGTCTCCTGTGTCCTGTACAGGAGACCTGATGATAGAATATGAGTTTAAGAGGAGACACTTCTTGGAGTTTTAAAAACAACTTGACGATTCGAAAATGTCCGAATCCGAGGTACTGAAATCGAATCGAATCTTTGGGATTTTCGAATGGAATCTAATTTCAAAGCTTCGCATGACCCTATGTTGTAAACTTGTCCAAGTAGCAATCACTTTATATTTCTGTTGTTTCAGATGCACGATTTAGCCTCAGTTAAGATCACTGTTGTTGTTATGTAGCATCTCATATATAATTTCAGGTCACAACATGGCAGAGTATAAAATTACAAGCAGCCTAAAGGTTCTACTACAGTGTTTGTTAGCCAGCTTACTGTACACGCTTTCACTAACATCAGATTTGAGAACACAATACAAAAAGGACGTCGAAGCAGCTCTAAAACTTTTACCAGAGGAAGATCAAATGAGCTATATTATTAGAATCCAGCAAATATTCTGTCCATCTACGGAAATGTGCAACTATTATTCGCAGGAAATTCCGCCATTTGTAGATTCAAAATTATTGTGCAAGTCATTCTGTCAGAAATGTCAATGTGATGACGAATGTAGCAGATTAGGTGACTGTTGTCCCGACTTTGAGGATTCTGAAGTATTTTCCGTTTATAAAAGTGCAGAAGTTTCTTGTGTGTCGTTGAGTTTGAATCAAACAAGTGATTTGATATACGAAAGAGCCTACATGATGATTTCATCTTGTCCTTCGTCATATAGCGACAAAAGTGTGCAGGACAAATGCGAGTCTTTCAACTGGAATTCACGCGATTTTAACACTCGTATACCTGTCACGTTAAACGAAACAATTGCATTCAAAAACAAATTCTGTGCAATATGTAATGGCGTTACTAAATACCATCCGTGGAGTGCAAATGTTATTTGTGAATCCCAGTTTCATATCCCGTCATACTACACATACCACCAAACACTTGATCTGTTTTGGGAGAGGCAAACCTGTAATTATATATTGATGATGCCGCCCGACAAATCATCTCCAGATCTCCGTCCATGCACTGCTTTCAACCCCACAACCCTTATATCAAAATGCAATGTTACGGGTAAATGGAAAACGTACAATAAACATGTCGTAGACGCATGTGCGTTCTATACACTGATATTCAACAAGACATACAAAAACATATTTTGTTTCATTTGTAACTCGGATAATTATGAATTACCATGCGATCATCCAATACTTGGGGACAATATTGAAGGAGTGAATTCATATTCCACAAAAATATTAACAAGTGTATCACCGTCAACAAATACATCCAGTGTTACAACGTTTAAAGGAGCATGTCGAAATAAATCTGAATCACAGAAGGTATGTATTATTCAGCGCACAGCCAGATATTTCTAGGGAGTCTCGGTGGCCTTGTACGGAGTGTTGGAAGCATTTATAACTTGGGGGATGGGGCACGGTCATAGAATAACCCTTTTTCGAAACTGCCATCTTGGGCTTTAATCTATGCAAAGTCACAGGTCGCGATGTGTAAACATTTCAAGAAAACACGTTGTGAGCAATGGTAGAAGAGAGCGAGTGAAGTGCTTCGGACCCCATTACGTTCATTTATGAAAATTAAAAAAAACATTTAGCCAAGGTTACCATTTGTTTAAGACAATAGCAATATTGTATGAGAACTTTCATTATTTCGAATTGAGTTCCTATCGACATAAATGGTGTTTGAATGCATGCTGTGTCATTACTCCGTGGCCATGCGCACTGTTTTCAACAACTTCCGGGAATTTCCCAAGCCGAGAAACTCCGTGCAACACGTGCCCTTGTTGCCATTCACAACACGTCCTCACCTCCGTAAAAAAAAACCTCTGTAAACCTGCGATATTCCATCGTTTAACATCTTCTTGGGTTGACCCTTCAGTTAATTCTAATGACGACATCGGTTTTACGAATTTGAACTTGATATTTCACAAAACTAGTTGATTTGGCTGACACAGAACTCAACGCGATGAACATGGAAATCGCTTTGTTTACACCCCGCGACCTGTGACCTTGCATAGATTAAAGTCAAAGATGGCAGTTTTGAAAAAAAGGCTTATGGCACCCACGCACAGATTTATCGTCCTCTGAGTTCCAATGTGTTCTAGGTGCCAATAGGCACCTAGAACACATTGGAACTCAGGGGACGATATATCACCGGTGGTCCTTGAGCAAGGCACTTTATCCCGGTTGCCTACATGGGGGCACGATGACGCAGTGTACTAAGGCGTGCTGCACGTCGATGGTGCACATGTCTTCAACCGCTGTAACCCTGCTTGAGTGGAGCTTGAGCAGAGTTAGAATGTTGAGGAGCTGACAGTTGCTCGTCGATGCTCGGTGGTTCTCCTCGGGTACTCCGGCTTCCCACACCCGTAAAACTGTCACGGCCACGATCAGCCACTGTGCATAAGTATGTGACCTTAAACATAAATAAATAAATAAATATCAGCGGTGGCAAATACTCAAAGCTATGTTTGGGACTAATGGACCTCTACAATGAGAAAAAAATTATGCACATTTTCGGCTTCATATTTAACAAATCTGTTAAAATTGAGTCGATAATATGCAGTTCACTTAATTTTAAATGCCGCCGAAGAGTCAAATCAGACGAAGACATCTTCCATCGCATCTTCAAATTAAAGAGTCTGTGCACTTTCTTGCTACTAATTCCAAGCAAGATTGCAATGACGGGAGCCCCAGGAAAAATACAAGTTTCGAATGACCACATTTGAATTGTGAGGGAACCCCACTTTTATTGTTTGGTGGTAGTATTGTGGTTTAAAAACATATTGGTAAAGATAATGTTCGACTCATCTCTCTCTCTCTCTCTCTCTCATCACACACACACACACACACACACACACACACACACACACACACACACACACACACAACACACACACACACACACAATGCCACTTGAGGCGTGCGGTGGTGCTTTGCATCTTTTTGTTGACATGTTCATGGTCTCATCTCCTATACCTACTCTTTTCTGCAATTATCGGTCAAAAACATACTTTATGACGTCCTCTCACAGTGGAACAAGCTCGTTATTTAAAAATTTTTTTTAGCTATTCCAACTGGCTATTCAGGGTTGTTCTTTGCAAGTGGAGCCTATCGTCTTCTATTTGTGTTAGATAAAGCACGAAGAAGGGACCGCCAACCTCTAAATTTGTTTGATAAACAGACATGTTTAATCTGCATAGTGTTGCAGAGTTTAGTGTCCATTTTGGATTCAACATCCAAACTTGGAAACTTGTTTGATAAACAGACAAGTTCGTATGTATCGAGTTGCAGAGTTTAGTGTTCATTTCGAGGCACGTGCTATGGACTCGGTTGGGAGAAATACAAGACACGCATCTCCAATCAAACCTATAATAGTTGTCTCCCTTCGTAAACTCGATACTCTTTTCCATTTTCAGATTGTCAACAACCTGTTCTTCTCAGTGAACTGGTTTTGGTGACATCAAATCTGATAGGACGCATGAGGAGTGTACCCAACTTCAAAGCACGGACTGAAGCATCTAAATTGATATGCTCATACATTTTTCTAAAGGCTGTAAGTGGGTTTGACTGTACGGTGCTTTCTGCGAGGATGCCTATTTGCTGAGCACCATGTTTTAGAGAGTAACTGTCTTGATCGTGCTGGGCAGCCTCTTCGTTGTTTTTTTTTATTTACCCAAAAATTAATGATACTAAAAACTCTAGTAGCAGAGTCTTGGGTTCGTACTGCCGGGAGAGAAAAAAACATACACGGTATTTCAAATGGATTTGTCGAGCATTTTCAAGCATTTTCCAGGGATATTGCCATAAATTAATGTGTTACAAACCTTATACATCTGGTCCAAACCAATAATATCTGCGCTTGACACTGATCCTTGCTTCTCTCCATGATATAGCCTTAGTTGCTGATGTGGCCTGAAGCACCAATAAATGATCCTTGTTTGGAAAGCTCCATGAAAGAGCTTCACAAGGACCAGTGTTAGATGCAGGTAATACTTTATAGAGAATAGAAAATGTAAGATTTGCAATAAAAATAGCACAGATTTCTAAGACATATTCTAACCAAAATGAGTCAAAACTTTACCTGGAGCCAATACTATAAAACTTTACAACTGTATTTTCTAGAATTGTATTTTCTACCTATTAATATAACTGACTAGAATGAATCATCAGCATTTTCAAAGATATGGCAATTTGCCATGTTGCAAACTGCCAGATCTTTGAAAATGCTGATGATTCATTTTAACCCGTTTAAAGTCATAACTAGAAAATACAATTCGAGAAAATACAGTTGTAAAAGTTTTATAGTATTCGCCCCCTGGTTATACTTTTCGAGGACTTACCCAAGCTCTCAGACCCCTAATCATTCTGTAAGGAATTCGACGCTATTCTGGGCTATTTGTTTATTCACTTTTCGTGGAGCTTGCGCGCATACTATCGCTGATTAACTGTGATGTCCCTTTACTCCCAAATATATACAAATATTCTTTCGAGCTCCAGTTATAAATATTCCAATCTGAGTCTTTATTCATAAGTATTAGGTTAACAAACATATCTAACAGTATTGTGAGATCATTAAAGATTTGGTCAAATCAGTTCTCAATTGAGAAACATTTCTTGCGTTCATTCAAAGACAATGAATGTGCATGATACTTTTAGATTAAATCTCTGGAATATTGCAATTAGACGGAAAAACGAACCCTAGATTCGCTTTTTGAAGCAACTGAAATATTCCAGATGATTGAATCTAAAACATAGGCGATGGACTTCAAGGGCTAGACTGGTTCCAGGCCATAACAGCCGCGAATTCCTTCCGGAATTAAGCCGTTGGCCCGAAAACCTGGGCCTATCCATGACTTTTTCTTAGAAAGTCCAATGTTCAAGCATTTTGGAGGGTCTGGAATTTCTGTTATAAAATTCAAGCAATTTTAAGCACTTGTACCCGTACAACCCGCGGAGTGGCTTCTGAAGCATCAGTAATGGGTAGAGTACACGTGCCAGCAAATAAGGGAGCACTAGCCGTAGTCAGTGATTTTCTGCCAAGCCACCGAGTCTACAGAATTCCAGGGGCATCATCCTTCTAACGGGCCTCATGCTTTATGATTACTTTGATGTCACCGCAGAATAGGTTTATTAATCCGGGGGCAAGAGAAATACTGTTTTGGGTAGGAATATCCGCCAGCAGCATGCAAGGAGTTAAAGCCAAATATTAAGTCTAGTCTCGTAAGAAAATACAGACAGACGACACTTGCAAATAAAATTCTTGAATCACCAATTTTTATTATTTTTTGCGTCAAAAACATAGCTTATAACCCCTCATTGAAACGAGCTCAACGAGGTCGATCCAATGAGGGGTCATAAACTATGCTTTTGAGACAAAAAAAAAATGGAAAAAAATGTTGAAAATTGAACGGTGATTTTTGTGAATAGCGTTGGTCGTTCTTTGACCGTTACGTTGGATAAATGGTTAAGATTCCAATCCAGACGTCAATGTTCGAACTGGAAAACTTACTGAGGTTGCCACCACTCCCGGCCCGCCATCCCAACGGTCATTGGAGAACCGAAATTTCGTGTAATTCTTTACATTGTTTTCCAGGGAAATTGCCGAGAAGTTTATTGTGCGCAGGGAAAGTGGCTCCATAACGGTCGATGCAAAACTCTTGTGAAGAAATGGGCACAGCAAAAATATCAGCTGTCAGCGGCTTATAGAGTTCAGCCTCCCATATTGGTAAATACGTGCAATGCATCCCATCCAAATGTTATATTATATTTAGCTGAGAAAATAGACTCTGTTTTAATACCAAAAAAGTTGGAAGGTAAAGTATACAAGGACCACTTGAAAATCGACGGCTTTGTGGAAGTAAAAGACGTCGACTGCCCAAGAGGGGAACTCACATACAAGAAACCACGTGGTGGAAAAGTTTTGTACATGGTGGAAATATCTGCAGCCTTTTCCCTTCTGGACGATACAGTGTTCGATAGAAGCGAAATTGAAGAGAACTTATTTCTGTTGTCTATGTCCACATCCTCATATTCGCTTCCTGGACATGGCACGGTCGATTTGGTTCCGGATGCCGAAGTCACTTATATGGCGAGGAATGTTTTACCAAATATAATGAATATAAGTGGAAAATCCCTTACAAAAGATAACCTTATAAACTTATTAATTAGTTATAAGGGTGAGAAACAGACTGTCGATTTGACGCGCTTATTATACTGCCCTTATGTTGTTTTGAAAAAAGAAGAGTACGAACTTTTAGAAGGTGGCAAAATGCAAGTCAAATCTCAACACCGAACAGTAAGCTATGTAGATTTTGAAGTGGTGGAGAATTCCGAAGTTCATCTTTGTGCAGATGTGTATTACAAAGAGGCCACCAGTGTCGGTAGAAGCCAACATTTGAATATGCGTGATTTGACTGTGATAATATTTTTATCATTAACCCTTTACCTAACATGAAAAGCAGACGTTTGCAAAACAAATTCTTGAATAATTTTTTTTTTTCATTTTTTGTATCAAAAACATAGGTTATGACCCCTCATTGGAACGAGCTCGACGAGCTCGTTCCAATGAGGGTCATGACCTATGTTTTTGAGACAAAAAGTGAAAAAATAATGAAAATTAATTGGCGATTTTTGAGAATAGCGCTGGCCGGTTTTTGCCGTTACGTTGGGTAAAGGGTTATTGTTCTTAATTAATAAATGAATGCTAACAGTACAGGAGATGGGTTACTACTATAACACCAGACACAGGAAGCCCATGCAAACCTTTAAGCCTTTACACAACGAATCGGCCGCGTCCGCCCGCGTGATATACAAATTGTGCAGTTGCAAAAAAATATTTTACAAAAGAAATTCAACAAAACCGTGTCATGTGACCTCTCATGTGAACGAGCTTGCCGAGTTCGTTCCGTTGGTGGGTCACATGATGTGGTTTTATTGATATTTTTGCTTGATATAAAAATAAGTAAAGAAAATATTAAATATCAATAGCCTGTGCGTTGCTGTCAAAACTTAGCTTGTGAACCCTAACTGGAACGAGCTTATTTCAGTAAGAATAAGTGGTCATAAGTAATGTGATGGAAGCAAAGCTTGAGACATTTCTGAAGCACGAAATGCGAAATAATTAATTTTGTATGGTTTAGCCTTTGGATTTGTCTAATATGGACACCACGGCGAACACCGACTTACCGTCACGCGACCGATTGGGGTGAAAGACAACGCCTTCTCGGCATCATTACCAGACGCTTTTATTCAGAAATATAGATAAAAACGTCTTTGGTGTTACACATGTCTATTCTGCCTGTTAACTTGAGAATGTTAAGGTTCCTCAGTTTCCCAGCGTCACGCAACATCTCTCGTTTAAATATAACGTACGCATAGTGTTTGATAGGAAACGTCACTGATATAAATATATTAGATCTCAAGCCTCGACGACAAGCTCGTATAGAGTTTACCAGTGAAAACCGCCCTTCGTCGACAGTGTCGTTTTTGTCATTGTCGACACAGACTGTTTCTCACTGTCGAAACATTTTAAACCTTTTGTGTCGGCGGGAAGACCCCATGTTGTAGTTGTATCGTATGCTTCGGGAAACGGGGCCAATTTTGGGGGGAAACGCTGCAAATTTAACAAAATGTATTTGAACTCTGAATAATTTGGGCACAATTTGAAATCGGTGTTTTAATATTGTCGCAAACTTTAACCCTTTACCTAGCATGAAAAGCAGACGACACTTGCAATCAAGATTTTTGAATAACTATTTTTTTTTCATTTTTGTCTCAGAAACATAGATTATGAACATTCATTGGAACGAGCTCGTCCCAAAGAGGGGTCATAACCTATGTTTTTGAGACAAAAAAATGAAAAAAATAATGAAAATTAATTGACGACTTTTGCGAAAAGCGCTGGCCGGTTTTGGCCGTTACGTTGGGTAAAGGGTTTGAAAATTCAATGGCCTGTTTAGAGGGTTTCCCCAAGATTGTATATATACTTGTCTGGTGGAAAATTCACTCCCGTGGTGTATTAGTTGTAATCCACCTTTCCTGTAATATGAACTATTTCCATGCTTTGGCAGATGAAGTCACTTATAAGTCACCAGTAAGATGAAAACGTTCTATTTTGTTTTCTTGAAGTTTAACGGAAAACTGATTTTTATCTTGTACCGGCTTGCGATAAAACCAGTGAGTGAAACGTCGTCTTTATGCAACACATGTGTATTATACATAGATTCAAGAAAGTGAAGTGAAGAAACAGACTATATGCATGGCTACCTTTGACCCCCAATGCTTGGTTTAAATTTAGGTAATGAATTTCTCGAATTGAGGTGACGAAAGAGAAAAAAAATTGTATGACGTTTCATTGGGTAACAACCGACATGATAAAATCATCGCAATACTCCATATTGAAAAACAGTTAGGATTGGTTTTAATTGTATATGTTGCTGTTTTATAGTTTACTTTCCTTTGGTCAGTTTAATGACATTCCGAACGCTCATATTTATATGCAACCCTTTTGGAAAATGAAATGTCGTCCCCTGAGTTCCAATGTGTTCTATGTGCCAGTAGGCACATAGAACACATTGGAACTCAGGGGACGATGCGTTTGAAAGGTGTGTTATCACAGTTCGTTGAAAGTAGTTTATTTGGCTCGCAAAATATTCTAATCCATGTCGCGTAGATAACTCACATATCGGGAGTCAAAACACACCGTGTCAATATCGAATATATCGGTCTCTGAGTTAGATTAGTTTTTAACCCCTTCTCTAACTTATCAGCCAAATTCGCCCAGCATTCCGTTTCAGATGTACAAATTCTGTAAATACAAATCAATGAAAGTACTCCGAAAAGCTTCGATAGTCTTATGAAAATATTACTATATTTTTATGAAACTCTACAGATGTAATCGGATCTTTAATACCAATTAACTGTAAGATTTACGTGTCATTTCTTAAGAATTTCCTCAAGTAAACTAATAATGGCATATAAACGCCATGGAAATAAGTACAAGAGGCACATGCAATAACAAGTATCAGATAATATTTATCTTCACTTTTTATTGGTTCTTTGTTTCTTATACAACTTTCAGGGTGAGCGCATTTCTGAGTGATTCTCCTTCCTTGCTGTTAGTTCAATATTGACCTCAATGATCCACTCATCCTTTTTTGTGGGAAAAGACACTGGGCTCTTTACATCGGAAAAAGCTAGCATTGGGGAGGATTAAAAGGGGGATTTCTTTAATACCCAGATGCCTGTAGTTGAGTCAACTTTTGTATGACCAAGTGCTCTGCCACTGGTGCTATGAATAATATTGAGTAGCAAGAGACGCATAACCAGAACAGGTGTTTCTAGTCCAGTGTCGTCTGCCTGGAAAGACAGACGACACATAACTAGAAACAACTGCTACGCCATACGTCTTCATAACGTTGATGTTCGTTCGGTTCGTACGCGTTAAGTAGTTTAGAAAATGAACTGTTGTGCAATATTTCCCATGCTTTATAATCAAGAGTGTATTCCCGTACTATGGTAATAAATTCTCTCACAGGTTCAACTTTATAACTGAAAAATGGTATACTGGAAGTAGCTATTAAACTACTCGCATCATTGCACTTTCTCGGTGTTTATTAATCCAGGGCATTATTGGAGACCCACGTCCGGACTCGTCTCAGGACTAGCGAGGCAGTTTTCCCACTGAATTGGAATAGCCACCAGTCATTTAAATTAAAGACTAAATTTAAGGACCTCGTGACGGCACTCATTCTGTTATCTATTTTATATCATTAATGTCGCATAAAGATTAGAGGAAATGGTGGCTTTTGCAGTCCAAATTCGAAAACAAATTCTAAAAAATTGCAGACGTCCGCCTCGTTACCCCTCGCATATCCTTTCACTCGCCGCTTCGAAACTCAGGTGATATGTTGGAAACCATGAGTTAGTGACTTTCAAAGGGACGGGGCCCCGTAACAGAATTCACTTGGGACCAAAACTTCTTCCTGCTTGCTCTGAATGAGATGCTATAAATGAAATAAAACACAATATGTCAGACACTACAGAACATAAGAGAACATTCATAAAATCGAAAGCAAATTTTTTCCATTCACTTGGATTTGTTCTGTTACTATTGATTAAAGATTACGCAACGATCTTTCCAATCAATTGCAACAGAAGGATACCTTGTGAATAAATTTTGTGCTGTAGAAATAATTTAATACTCTACCAGTTAATAACTGGCAGACACCGCCTGGGCAAATGACCATTGTCATTACATTATGCGGTCCGTAAGCGCGTTGGATATAAATGACTGTAGTTTTCACAATGAACACCTATTCATTTATTTAATTTGTTAAAAAAACTCGTTTAATGATTATATATATGATTGGATTTTTGTCCTTGTCTGATCTTTGCATCTATGTTTACCAACAAAATGTTAACTAAATTCGCTCCCTCATATACCAGAACCTTGTATTCGTCACATAACGCTTTGACTAACCAACGTAAGTATCCAGCTGTACTTGCCTCTGTACTATTCATATGGAAACAAACGACTTCGCTTATCTAGTCATTTTCAAACCATTACAACATAGCATGTTTCGTCAATACACATCACTGATTTTCTAACTGTTCCAATTTACATAGACAATGATTAAAAGCAGAATCATCCGTGGTTATTCATTGATGTGAAACGATTTTGTGATCTATAAACGAAAGCATTCTTTATTTGTTCGCCGATGCCTGCATTAAAATGTTCTTGTTTTCAGTAGTCACGCAGTGCAAGCTTGCCTCATCATCAACCATCATAGGCTCGGTGTCTGTTACACTATGATAACGCCGGACACTATTAATTAGGAGTTCAGTCACCCAACGACGGATGGTATCGAGAGTTAAATTTCCTGCTGCAACAAGTCTGTCAGTCCAGCTGAACTGGTCTGACCCACCCTATCAAGGAACCAACCAGAATTATGGCAGGCATACTTTACTTTGGTAAGTCTGTGTCACATAAGTTTTGCTGCTGGTAAGTTGAGACTATAGTATTTCCGACATAAATTAGCGATACAAAGCATCGGCGCCTGCACCAATTGGCATAAGGCTATGTTTTACAGCGCTAATTTATGTCGACCATTTTATGTTTCGTCCCCCCGTGAAAATGGGGATGGGATGGGGAGAGAGCCATCTCGTGATTTGAAAAGTTCACAAAATCGGATATCTTGACACACCCACTTTAATATGGCAGTTAGTTTTAGCATAATTTAAGCGTGGACAATTCAACAAACCTATGACTCGAAAAAATGAGATTCGCAGGTCATAAAAGAACAGACAATACCTTCACATTAGGTCCCATTCAGACAGATCCTGCCACTTATTGGCTTAGACACGGCTCATTACCGACTTCAGCTTTGAGCTCCTAAAGGCGATCGTCGGATCAAAGGGAAATAATTAAGTATTTTTTCGTTCATTATATTGTTTGCTTTTCTATCGCAGATTTTTGTTTCAATAAAAAAAATATTACTTACCGGCGCAAATGGGTTAATCATCAGAGTAAAGGAGTCACAAATGGATTTAAAGAAGATACCAGATAGAGGTTTACTTCAAGTCTCCGACAGTGTAATAATACCTATTTGGAGAAATGAGCATTGGTACCACTAAACACGACTTTGATTTTTAAACCAAATTTCATGGATTTCCTAACGTGTGTCACAATTTCAAACTCTACAACCCAAAGATCACATATTTTGAACATACACTATGATACAATCAGAGAAATGACAGTTCATTCAGAAAAAAAACTGGTTCTTCAGTTTGTCCCGGTAAGGGAAACAAATTTGGTTACATGGACCCAAACACACACATGTTTTGGTTGTTCGGACTTTCACATTAACTGGACTGTCAAGGCCTCTGGACACTGTATAAATTGTTTTGAAATGGCGATGAGGCAACGTCAAACGTGCTTTTTCAATTGTTCCATCACGGATGCGTCAACAACGGCAATTTTTTTTCGACAACAGGACGGGCAACACTATATGAAACTGTCTGGTTCTAGATCACACAAAGACTCATTTGTTCAGGTCCTTCAACAGGTTTGGGTTCCACTTGGAATCAAATTTGGCGCGGATTTCGCTGAGTGCAAAGGGGAGAGGGAGCATTTGGATTTCTTCTCCAGCCGAAAACCGACAGCTAGCAGGGGTGTAAATTGTTTTACATACATGCAGATAAATTCCACCAGGAACCAAAACTGGTTCTTCAGTTTATCCTGGTATGGGAACCAAATATGGTTACATGGAACCAAACATAACATACACATGTTTTGGTTCTTCAATCTTTCACATTAACTGGATCTGCTGCGGCAAGTTGAAGTTTTAAAATGACGACGAATCAACGTCAGAAACACTTTTTCAGTTGTTCCATCACGCATGCGTTAATCTTTGCCCAGCAAAATGTTTAAAAAAATTCAACAAATCCACATCATGTGACCACTCATTGGAACGAGCTCGACGAGCTCGTTCCAATGAGGAGCCACATGATATGGTTTTGTGGAAAATTTTTTTGACAAATATATTTTTATTTCTTCTTAAATTGTAAATTACGCGAGCTTATGCGCCCGAACCGTTAGGTAAAGAGTTAAGTTGCGCGACAACGGCAATATTTCATACAAACAAGACAGGCAAGACATGAAATTACTTGGTTCCAGATCACATGGAGACACATTTGGTTTTGGTTCTTCGGGGGGTTGGTTCTGCTTGGAAGCAAATGTTGGCCCTGATTTCTCTGAGAGTATTCGTTGGATGTTCGGCAATTGGGGTTGGTGGTGTACAAAGTTGAAAATTCGGAGGGCACACCCCTCGAACCAAGACCATCAAATCTCATCCCTGTCCCTGTCTGTAGGATACGAAATGTTAATTGTAATGATCAACATTGTTTACGCAAGACCAGCACTGATATTAAATTATCAATCATATTAAAACTGTATAATTTATTTCAGAAATGTGAAAGTAAATATTTATAAATGCGTAATTGTTAGATTTTGTTATGCCAAAACAAACAGCTTTCTCTCAGTGATTCTATATCGCTTAGTTGCTTCATCACGCGTAATTAAGAAAAGAGACACATGCCAGGAATACTTCCAAAGAACTTGAATCACTTATGCCATTGATTAACCCTTTATTCAACGTGACGTAATTAACTGCGAATTTAGGTTACAAAAAAATGAACATTCTAATTTAAAAAAAAACAATATTTGCCTAAAAAACATAGCTTATCTTGTCCCATAAAGTACATGATCACCAGCGAGAGCGAAACGATGTCAAAGACTCCAATCCAGATGAAAATGCCTCGACTAGAAAGTTATTGCAAGAGGGGGGGGGGGGGGGCACCCACTAATCCCCCATAGTTACGCTTCTGGGTGGCGTTGGGGTACGTCATATTCCGACGCTCCTTGTTTTTTCATTAAGTGCATACATGTGAGCATAACCAACTATTCTGTTTACACAATTTTAGTCGTAATGCCTCCGAATGCCAGTAATTTCACGCACATGCAAGGAAGAATTGTGAAAGCACTAGTGAACCCCTTATAAATGAATACCACGTTTCATCAAGTTTTGACCCAAGATACCTTAGTATTCCAGATACTTCAGTACAATACACACACTCTAAAATCAGCGGGGTTAACAAAAATCAACCCAAATCAACTGGGCTGGGTGAATATGAACCTCGGCCTCCTCCATGGTTTGGGTTCCTCTCCGATAATAATTCCAGAATCAATCCGCCCCTGATGATCTAATTTTCCTGCCATCTCACGTCCAAATTAACTGCTAAACATAACGTAATTGCAATATCCGGCCGGGTGTATTCACAAAAATCGCATTGAAATATTATTATTTTCTATATGCCTTTGTAAACGGGGCGTATTGTGGCATGGAGTTGCTTCCGAGCGATAACTTTCGTTATAATTATCACATCGAATCCATATATATGATGTAAAGGGGGAGTGTGTGATTCCATGATTCAATCCGTGTCCGTGCCCAGCTAGAAATTCAAGTTTGATTATCCTCCTTGATACGCAATGCAACTAGAATTTTTTCCGTCGCATGGGAGGGACTACCCACCCATGGACGGATCGCCCGATAGTTTGGTATATGACATTCATATAAAATGCAGATTAAGTTAGAATTTGACGTTCGTCGCCATTTCGCCGTCGAGTTATTGTCCTTTATTTTCATAGAATTTACATCATTTTCGCTTTTCGGGGGATAATTTCAGCCAAAATAATCTAGCCAATCCATATTACATAAAGAAAATACAGATCAAGTTCATATTTTTCGCTTGTCCAACCTTTCACTGGAAAGAGTATGACTAATACCCTTTATTGCATTGAATTTCCACGATTTTAGATATCCGGATTAGGGCTCTGCGAATCACTCATTTTCGCTTCGAATCGAATCTCAAATCGAATCGGGTCTATTATTGGAATGCGAATCGAATCTCGAATCGAATCGAATCAGGGACGTCTTGAAGATGACCGACTGGGGGAAGAGGGTATTTTAAACTTAATTTCTTCCGACAGTGATGGCTCATGTCCCGACTGACAAAATATTCCAGCAACATCACCAAGGCATGCCTTCGTCGAAGGCATGCCTTGGCGATGTAGTTGGAATATTACCCAGTAAACATTATAGTTCAAAAACAGAAGCGGTTGCGAGAATCATCAGTACTGGGCACTGGACATAGCAAGCCGCTTACAACAGCTCATCGTTGATATCCTGGAAACTTTAAATTTTCTTTCAACTGTGGTAGTGTCTAGTGTGGCTGAAATTAGCATGGCTGATGGCATGGGTACAGATGTTGTTTCTGTTTAGACAGCGGACACTACATTCAGTCTTCATTTTCAATATTATTTATATTCAGTTTCCCCCAGAAGTTTTGGTCCAGAACTATACGTATTGTGAGACGACGAAGATGACTGATGTCAAACTATATTCCAGTGAAAAGATGAGAATGGAAAGGAATCGTGCAGCCGATTCGATTCGAACCGAATAGCAACTTAAGATTCGAAATCGAATCTAACCTCGAAGCAGTGGCGGCGCCACGGAGGGGGTATGTGGGGGTACTTACCCCTCCACTTTTTTTCGCCAAGCGTAGTAAAACAATACTATTATTTTAATTTGTGTTGTATTGAACGTTGCGGTGTAATCGTCGGTATGCTTAATCCCATATTCCCAAGTGCACTAAATCAGAGAAGTTTTGAAATTATGTTTGCCCCCCGCCCCTTCCCCCACTCACACGCTAGCTGCAAACAACAAACAAGAGTCGAGGGTCCAAATTGCAACAAGGCATGCCGCGTTTAAACGGACTGAAACATAGTGCTTTAGAGTATTCGACGAATGCTAGAATCGAGAGCGTGCAAGGCATCCGTTTGGAATTCAGCTTACAGCAGTTTTGAAAAATAAATAAAATTTAATATTTTAGAAAAATTCTCAAAGATATAACTCAATGAAATCATGCAAATATGAATATCATTGGAACCGGCTTGTTCAGCCGGTTCCAATGATATCCATATTTGCATGATTTTGTTGCAAAACATTAAAAAAAAATCTCAACTTAGGGAGAGGACTCCCCCCCCCCCCCCCCGAAACCCACCCCAGCTCGGCGCTGCACAACCCCATCTGTACCCCGTCACTTTTGTAACTCTGGCGCCGCCACTGCCTCGAAGCTTCGCATGGTCCTAATCCGTATGATAACTCCAGATATGCATGACAAAGCCTACCCATATTTGGCATGCAACCTTACTCACGGAGAATGCAGATAATATTCTATCATGACGTTTGTGTGTCATTCTCTTATTGTCCATTATTCTTATCCATGGTTTTAGGGCTGCAGATAAAAAACTAGTCAGTCCTGACACAGCCCATCCATATTTGGAATATGGTGGTATCCATAGCAAATGCAGGGAGCAAGTTAGAATTTGACATTTTTCTGACATTCAACTGATTTTTGTCTCAAAATATTGCTTATGGCCCTTCATTAGAACGTGCTCAACAAGCTCGCTCCAGTGATAGTTCATAAACTGTAGTTTTGAGACGAAAAATGGAGACATAATGAAATCTGTACGCTATTATTGTGAATAAGCCTGATCGACCGTTATGTTCGGAAAAGGGTAAATCGTTTCTCTGAATGCATTAAACGCGGAGAGAACTAACTGTTTTTTAGTCTTGCAGTGGATTCGATACACACCGAATGAGACGTCTGTCTTTCCTGTCTATAATTGGGAAAGAATTATGTATCTTCTGCCAAATCTGCTTTTTTGTCGTCATTATTCACTCGTGATCTATTTTATTCTACTTTTTGCATCGTAATTTACCAATAAGCCATGCCATCACGCAATTATAACACAACACACGGTAAAGTCATCAGATACAAGACAGAAATTCTGCCATTTGATAGAACATCTATAATGGGATTGAGACCAGTTTTTTGATAAACCTGCACAAATATTCATTCCCTGGGTCATAATCATCAGTGTTATACCTACAGAGTAGATACTCAACAGGTCTCAATAATAATGCGTGTTAGGTCTGTAACAAGAAGAATATATTCCATACATCAATCAGAACGATGACGTCAATACAATTGACTATTGCCAGATGAAACACTTTCAAATGAAGTAATAAATCTCTTGATAAGATGGTTCGTTCATGTCCCGTTCAGGATACTTAAAAATAAAAAAGCTTCTTTAACCCTTTGCCCAAACCAAATACTGGCAAATGGCAGACGACACTTGCAAAAGAATTACTCGGATTTTTCAATTTTTGTCTCAAAAACATAGCTTATGCCACCTTATTGGAATGAGCTCAAGAGCCCATTGCAATGAGGAGTCATAAACTATGTTTTTAAGAGAAAAAAAAGGAAAAATAATAAAATTTGACCGACAATGCCCATAAATAGTGCAGGGCGGTTTGGCCGCTACGATAAATAATGGTTAAACTCGATTGGTTGGAGCATGTGACGCTGCTCGAAGCCGCTATAAGACATGAGTGCCGGAAACGTTAATGTGATCGTTCAGTGTGCAAATGAGGACAAGAGAAATGCCTTATCGAGACATATTTTCATAAACCGTGACCTCAATCGATAAAATAGAAATGTTATAGGCATGTTCAGGTCCTTGAAATGGGCGCTACAGTAGTATGTCTCGCACGTTTGAGGACTTATTTGGGGACCCCGGAAGTGACGTTATGTCACATGACCTAGTGGCGACATGTTGCGTTGTTATGGTAACCCGCGTGAGCTGCCATGTTGTGACGTCACCCCCATAGGGATACCACAAACAGTGTCGGGTAGACGAAAACTATAGCATAGATAGAAGCAGAGGATTCTGAAAGAATATTCGAACTAGTACAACTTGTCGAGTTGTTTGTGGTAATTAGGTTTATTCCTATTCAATCGAACACACCCTTCGGACATACCCTTGTCCTATTGTAGTTCTTTTGGGTAACATAACAACCACGTGCTACCGCAGAAACCAAGATGGCTGCCTCAGTATACAAAACGGACGACGCAATCACGTATCACCCTAACATCACCCGCTGCGCATGTGCACTAACACCACGTTTCACTACGGGGATGAAGTCACAGCTTGGCTACTCGCGCGGGTTACCATGACAACACAACATGGCACCACTGGGTCACGTGACAACGGGGTCCCCCAAATGAGTCCCCAAACGTGCGAGACACACTACTTGTTAACATTAGGGTTCACTGGAACTTGTATCTTAAATGCCTACTTTTAGACGTATGGGCCATAAGGATGCCAGCTGGCGGTCCCACATGATCAATTTGGTGTGTTAATTAAACCAGAAGTTGTGCCACGAGCATTAGAATGTATGCATGAATGATTTTATTCAGTAGTACAGCATGCATGCAACAAAGAGTGGTAACAGCAACAGGGGAGACCAACATTTTCCATATTGATGCGCCAAAAATAGGCTAAAGCATGATTGAATTGTAGTGCAAGTTATTCAGGTACATGATTGCACTACAGGGCGATGATGGTTTTACTGGTACCTCATTACAGACATTTATACCATTATTACCTTATTCTACTCTATGTATAAAAAGCCTATGAAATAAATTTTAGCTGTACACACTTACCGTGGTGAACACGCCAGCAATGAGATTTCAGTAGTTAAAATTTACACCTACAGTGGAACTACATCCAAGCTGACCTTTGGTGTCCTCGACTGGAATGCAAACTTGTCTAAATTATCGCTCGTCGCCTTGCGAAGAGTGAAATGAAACCGGCATTTTTTATTACGTTTTTAAATGAGTTTACCTCATAAGATACCCAAAATTCACAAACATGCGTTGCCTCACGTTAATAAAGCATCCACAATTCGAAATAGTGTGTTACTAAAATGAAAAAGCCCAAGTGATTTGCACGTTTTTTTTTCATTTCATTTCGTTTCGGCGATAAAACTGACGTAAGTAAAACAGAAGTACCGCCCACCGGTGCTCATGTAAACAAAAACAGATTCGCACGAGTGAATATTGTATTTAACATTTGAACTCTTATCGCTCTGACGATCATGGTATAAATAAAATATACCCAAAGTAGCCTGGTGTACCAGATGTTCATCACTCGCGGTGAAGTGGTGTTAACCACTGGCCCAAGGCTCGCGGTTAACACCACTTCACCATTCGTGGCGAACATTTGGTACACCAAGCTACTAAGGGTATATTCTATATATACTATTCAAAAAAGTAGGGTATATTCAAACTGATGTTGATATTTTCGGAAAATGGTATTGGATACGCGTGATTGGAAACATCAGTATGTTACCAAGTTTAGTATGGATCATCAATGTCACCGGCCCACGAAAACTTCGTGCAGGTTTTTCGCACAAGCGCCGCGTTAATGTCTGGAGTGCGTTTTGAAATGTTCATTTGTACTGGACGAATTTTTTCGGAGGTCTCATCGTTCTTTCCTTCATTTAAACTCGTTCAGCAATAGTTTCTGGTGGAAACGCAACTTTTGAGGCATGCGAAAACTGACACTCATTATTCAAGGTCGTCGAGCGTACAAATTCCAGCTATGTAGGCGATATCGGATTGTCTGATCACTGACTCGCACATCTGTCGCTCGGTGCAGCTGTTGTCAATTTCTGAGGCACTTTGATGGCGGTTACGCAATGCTGTGGTTCGGATGAAACGATCCTGGTTAGCAGTTGTCGCCCCCGGACGACCTGACGACGTCTGTCATCAACATTGCTTGTCTGGTGGTAGCGTGACCGCAACCTGCTAATCACCGATTGAGTAACGTTGAGAATTTCAGCCGCTGCAGTCTGTCTGTTGCCAGCTCCCACATGCCAACGGCACGTAAACGTTCGTCACGTATCAGTCTTTGCATACCTCAAAAGTTTATACCAAGAAAAGAAAGAATGAGCCCTCCGAAAAAAAACGTTCAGTGCAAATGAAAATTTCAAAACGTACCCCACAGACATTAACGCGGCACTCGTGCGAAAAACCTGCACGAAGTTTTTGTGGGCCGGAGACATTCATGATGCACGCTAACTTTGTAGCATATTGATGTGTACAATCAGGCGTATGCAATACCATTTTCCGAAAATATCAACATCAGTTTGGATATACCCTACTGTTTTTTTAATAGTATATTATCAGTGCGCAGTGAGCTTTTTTTTTTCCTTCAGCGTGTTTTAAACTCTCTTTGGAAATGTTCCAACGAGAAGGAAAATATGTGATGCCATTTTGTCGGGTAAAAGATCTTCAAGTTAGGTAAGTGTGTGTGAAGTTTTAACCTTTAAGGGTGGTATCTTACATTTCAGTTCAATGACGTCGAGTGGAAGAGTCCATAGTCATTATCTGGGGGGGTAGGCCAATGAATATTTTCAACGTGCAGCCTTGTGGCTGCACGTTGAAAATATTGATTAGTCCATCCCACATATTCACTGTTCAGTCATACTTCTTAATACAATTCGGAGGTATAATGATCCTTATCAGAAAATCTGCATTTCAAATTTATAGAGTTAACGTTCAGACACTAGTTAAGTAACCAGCAGATAATTATTTCACGAATAATGATTGTGTAGGTTCTTGGTCTGTGGGTATTTCCTTTGACTTGAGTGCAGAAGGTCACGGGTTCAATTCCAGGCAGCGGCGGGTGGAAAAAATGGAAATGTAAGCCTTTTATAACTCCTGTCATAATTCACACTGCAAGGCGTATTTCGTAAATATTTGACATGAGCAATGTATTTCGAATATTCAAACTCACGATATCTACATAGAAATCGGGGGAGCTAACAAAAGTAACTTCCTGGTATCCGTACTCTCAACAATGCCCATCAAGCTTCAACAGTCAACAATATCTTCCCAAAATGATATATGTTCATTCCTTTGTGACTTTTTCAGACAGAACTCGAGAGTTGGAGCAAAACGTGTATTGCTTTGTTTGTAAAATACACTTTGTTGGATGTAAAGTTTAGTACACAGTTTACGAGCAAGCATCGGAGTATTATTTATCACCGATTAGTTGACTGATTTCGTGGCCTAGAGGTTCAGTTGGTTGGCTCCTATGAAGATGGACCTGAGTTCAAATCCAAGTCGAGACGTTTAACAAAAACGGAATGGGTTACTTGCCTAAATCAACACCTCAAATTTTGAAGACTTGTTGCATTCAAAAAATTAAAAGAAATCAAAATAATCAAAAACGTACTTTACAATGGTTCAAATTGTGCCAAGGATTTCGAATATTCAAACCAAATTATCAAAATATGTCTCACAGAAAATGTTAAAAATACTTCTACACGTGTCCTAACAACGTGTCTATTAAGCCCTAAAATATCATATAATCTCATAATTTTATTTTATTTGTTTATTTTTGCACATAAAATCAAACTCTTCCAATGGTATATATACGTTGGGCCAGTCCATTCCGAAAGAGGGTGTTCAGAGTATTTAGAACTACCGGAAGCATTACATCATTTTCAGCCTCAATTTGGTTAGTCGATTGCGCAATATTTTCCACGATTGCGCAATATTTCGAAAACTGGTCTTTCTTGAAAAAGATCATTTTGATTTAAAATAGACTCGCCAAAAAGGGTGGTCAGGTTAACTCTGTGATTTCACACCTGTCTACCCCACTGGGTGAGTTTATAGCTGAGAAGACAAAAGACGTGAACTCGACCAACAGGGTGGACAGACCTGCAATTTCAGTTTTACCTGATCACCCTTTTGGGCGAGTCTATTTTAAAACGAAATGACATTTTCAAAAAAGACCACAGTTTTCGAAATATTCGAAATATTGCACAATCGTGGAAAATATTGCGCAATCGACTAACCAAATCGAGGCTGAAAATGATGTAATGCTTCCGGTAGTTCTAAATACTCTGAACACCCTATTTCGGAATGGACTGGCCCTACAGAATGATTTTAATTTGAAACTTTAAGAATAACAAGAATTTAGATGTGTTTTATGGACACAAATCTCACAAAAGTGTTCACATTTGTCATTTGGGGGAGATATTAAGGAATGGTGAAGCTTAATGGATACAGTTTAGGTGTTTATTAAAGTCTGTTCGGATACGAAGAAATTTACTTTTCAAGTTTTTCCGATCTATGTCTCTTTATGGGTATATATTATGAGTTTGAATTTTCGAAATACGTCATTCAGTTGAAAACTTGAAGAATGACCTGTGACTGGAGTTTTAAATTAAATTTTGATGCTTCATTTGTATTTCCATTTTTTCTTCCAAATAGCAGGAATGGGGATTGATCCCGGGACCTTATTCTTCCAAGCCCAACAGGTTATCTTCTGGACCAAGGAAGCGCACATGAAAATGTATCTAATAATTATCTGAAGATTATTAACTAGTTTCAAACACAAAACTTCACTTTATATCCTTCAAAGTTCACCCAGTTGACAAAAATAGTGAAGGTTTTTGTCCATCATTCATTTTTTGAGTTCTTCCGAATTCCTTCTCATTCACTGTAAGGCATTTTCCGTCGAGTGGGAACCAGTGGAAGATAGAACTTTATAGTCCTCACACGACGAGATTGAATATTGGAAATACACGTTTGAATTCTATTTATGTTCTTTATTGTGAACTCACCGAATGGGGTGGACAAACCTGAAATCACAATTTCAGCAAAGGTTGTGAAAACGTCAACTTTATCAATCAAAATGTTATTTATTTGTCGGAACCGGGAATTGAACCCAGGACCTTCTTGTCCAAGTCGAGCGCTCTACCCAATAAACCAATGATCAATACAAAGATGAAGAAGTGAAATAGTGGTCTAATGATTAGTTTACTTGTTTCGAAACATGAAACTTGACCTTCCACTTTTCAAAGACTATTGACCCAGCAAGGTTAGTTTTAAAGGTACTTGTTTCCCATGATCCATCCAGCTGACATTTCCAGTGAGAATAAGCTTTTAAAGCATGTTGATGATCAAAATGGATAAACCGATTACAACAAAGCGAGCGTTTTACAACTGAATTAACGACAAGGTTCACAGCGTAATCGGCCCTTTAACCCGTCTCTGTCACCGTACTTGATTTGAATTCTCTCTTCTCGACTCTCCCCCTTTTCAATCCCCCGTTCATGAGTTCAAATGTACCGTATTATTCTTCTGTTGTTTACAGATGGCAGACATTTGATTTGTTTGGAATTCTTTCTCTCCTGTTCATGAGTTCATAGGTCATATTTTGTTCTTTGTTGACTTGTGAACAGGTGGGAGACCTCTTGTTTGGAATTACCCGCCTCTTTCTCTCCCTCCCTCCCCCTCGCTCTATATTTCTCTCTCGGCGCAAAGAAGAAAGCATAACTAGCGTCGACCCGGACAGTTTCAGTTCATTTGCTGAACTGTCTCATCTTCTGGGATGTCGGAAGCATCCAAGGGAAATGAGACACTCAGAGACAGGGGAATTAAAAAGGACACCTAACCATGGCTATGAGTTAAAACCAGAGGCTTACAACGTATCATTATAATGTAACACTTGAAAGTTTTGACACTAACATATTTAAGTGTACCAATCGGGTGGGTGGGCACTATATACTAACGTATTTTAAGTGTGCCAAAGGGAGTGCGGTGGACACTATATACTAACGTATTTTAAGTATACCATTGAGGTGGACACTATATACTAACGCATTTTAAGTAGATGCCAATGGGGTGAGGCGTATTTTCACAAAACGACACACGCGTGTGAATGAGTTAATCGTAATGGCACGAGTGCCAGCGCGGAAGGATAGAACGAGAGGCCGCAGGCCTCGAGTTTTATCCTTCCGCGATGGCACAAGTGCCATATCGATTAACCCATACACACACGCGTGTCGTTCTGTGTTTATTACACGCCTTCACGTCTGTAAAAATAATTATTAGAAGAATACTCAGGAATTCATTTGACAACTATCACCAAAAAGAACAGATTTTATCGCCAAACAAATTTACGAGGGGAACCCGTGTTACTACTGGTACAAAGAACGCATTGGAACTCGGTGGACGATTTTAAGTTATCGCTTGCGATTCAAATGGTAATTGCGATGCACGATTTGAAGAAAATTCCTGTGACATTTCGCTTCTTTATAAAAAATAATCGAGCAACGATTTCTGTTCCGCACATATGTGCGGAGTAGATTTTCATTTTTCGCGCGGTTTAGTGCTGCTGCAGATGTGGATATCATAGAACAAGTGTGTAATAAAAGGTTAATGAAGGAGAGTGGTCAGTAAATAGACTGTGCAATCGGCGGATGCAAGCCAGAAAATAAGCAGAATGTCATCTGTAAAATGAGGTCCCCAGAGGGTGAATTTAGTGATGCTACCCTTCAGGGCAGAGTAGCATCATTAAATGTACCCTCTGTGAACCTCAGTCTGAATCAGGGTCTCAAAACTAAACAGAAAGAGGTACCCCGAGGATAAATTGGCCCACTGTATGGGATAGCATCATCAAATTCACCCTCTGGGGACCTCATTTTGCAAATATCAGACTGCATATTTTCAAGCCTGGGCGGGAGGGGGGGGGGGGGGAGTTCTCATCCCCAGATTTTCAAGCTTCTTTGTTTGGTGACTATCGGTCAGCCTCTGCCGCCGTGTACCTGATACCTCCCCCCCCCCCATAGGGGGCGCGGTGGCTCAGTTGGTAGAGGTGCAGGCTGCAAGCCGAGAGGTCCTCGGTTCGAATCCCACCTGCGGCAATCGCGTTGTATCGTTGAGCAATACACTTCACCCCCATTGCCCACTTGGGGGCACGGTGACGTTGTGTACTAAGGCGTACTGCACGTCGATGGTGCACCTGTCTTCAACCAATGCTAACCCTGCTTGTGTGGAGTTGGTATGTTGGGGAGCTGACAGTTGCTTGCCGTTGCTCGGTGGTTCTCTCCGGGTACTCCGGCTTCCTCCACCCGTAAAACTGTCACGGTCATGGTTAGCCATTGTGCAGAAATATGTGACCTTAAACACCAATAAATAAATAAATAAATACCCCCCCCCCCCCCCCCACACACACACACACGCACGCACGCACAGCATTTGGCACGAATGAGATATATTGTTTGAGTTTTTTCAGTTCAATTTGTAAGGCTCAGATATATAGGTTTACTTTACTTTCAGTTCTATCTGTTCAGCACTAATTAGCCTGGAGGTCATGCCGCACTGGTTTTCTGCTTATTTGTTTATAGTTTCCCTTCTTTGTAAATGTGATTAATAATAATGCATTCATTTGGTATGATACTATTGTTTACATGTGAACACAATAAGGGAAGATTGAACCAAAAAATCCAGGACAAACCAACTTTTGCAAACGACACTTCAATCACTTAAAACTGTTTATTTTTGTCATGGGAGCATGGCTTGTGATCCCTCATTGGATTGAGCACAAAGCGCTCACTGCGGTGTGTGTGTGTGTGGGGGTGGGGGGGGGGGGGGGGGGTGGGGGTTACAGACAATGTTTCCGAGACGAGACTTGAGAAGATAATTAAATTGATGGTATGCCCCCTTCCATTGTGTTTCAGGAACGGGAACTAAGAACAAATTTGAACAGCATTGTTTTTGAGAAAAAAACCATATTTTGAAAGGAAAATGTCCCCATCCAATTACTCCAAAATTCTTCATGTTTTGTAAATATATTTTGCTAAGGCTTGGCAGAGGGGTTGCCTCGAGTATTCTGAAAGTTTACCTTTCTTTCTGTCGTCAGTGCAACGAATACTTATTTCACTGCTCATAATTCCTTCAAATTCACAAACCAACAGTATGGCTAATACAATCACCCTTGATGAGATCCAGAACAGTTGTCATTATGACTTCGTGTCAACTTAGAATGACGCAATAACCAATAACACAAATGATACATTCTCCTCCCCCTTTTCGTTGACTGATCTTAATTGTAAGTATTACAACCCTGAACAAATCCGAGACTTGCCCACACGCTAAAAACTAAAGCGTTAAAAACTACACTTGAAGTGCTGTATTTAACACTTACTAAGTGCTGAACTAACACTTTGTTCAAGTGTAGATATCCCAGAACTTGACAGGTGTTACAATAATACCACTTGATAAGTGTAACATCGCGACACTTAAAAGGAAACAACGCAGATGACGCGGATCAGGCTCGAACTCTCGAGCCTGATCCGCGTCATCTGCGTTGTGTCCTTTTAATTATGTACCCACCAAGCGCAAATCAAATTATGGACGATTCTGGAAGAACCACCAATGTTAGACACATGGGAAGTGCCATCCATTCAAGTTTCAGATGTCTGACGATTGTAATGTCTAAGTGCTGAAAGCATTGCATTTTGAGTGTTAAAATCAAACCCTAAGAGTTAGAATGGGTTTAACACATTGAAAGTGTCAGTTTTAACACTTTAGTTTTTAGTGTGCACAGTTAATAACAAAACATTTTCTGTCTTCAATATGAATTGCCGCAGTCTTAACGCCAATTGGGACCACCTTCATGATTTAATCTGTGATATCCAACCGAATAAGAATTTATTTGATATCATTGGCCTAACTGAAGTTTTTAATAGTCAACAACACATTTCATATGAGCTTGGGGGTTATCGTCCCTTTATTACTCGTACGCGATATCCAGAAGATGACGGTAGGGGTGGGGTGGGAGTATTTATAAAGGATAACATATCTTACAAAGTACGCGAAGACGTGTCAATATTTATACCCCATGTGTTTGAATCTGTTTTCGTAGAAATAACAACGAATCATAAATGCATTGTTGGAATCATTTATAGACCTAACACTGCTCCTAAAGCCGATCTTGATATGTTTTTAAATACATTATACGAATTAGTGGATAAAATAAACTCTGAAACATTTACTATGTTTTTTTTAACTGAACTGCCTTTAAGGGTTGCATGGATTTGGATATTTTCAAATAGCGTCTTGGTTGTTCAATAGAGTTCTCAAAATGGATGTTGGGATTTTTAATTTGATGGGCTTGAAGTTATTTTTAATGTACATTTTATGCAAAATGTTGTAAAAACAGGAAGAATTTAAACCAATAGAATTCATCTTACATATGAAGATGCTAATGATGCTTGATGGAGAGTTAATCTGAGTTATGCCTGGAATGTTCCACAATCTGAAGTAAAGCATCAGTGAATTAGTTTTCTTCAAATTATCATTTACATTTTGCGATACAAGATAATCAACTGCAGCCTAATTGTTCAATTATGTGTAGCATTTTGCGATACAAGATAATCAACTGCAGCCTATTAGGCTGCAGTTGATTATCTTGTATCGCAAAATGCTACACATAATTGAACATTGTGTAGCTTTTTGCAAGTTTTGCATAGCAAAAAGCGACGCGACACCGCTTATTTTGAGCCCTGATAATACCAGTAACTATACTCGTGGAATCATAATTACAGATGTGAGCGATCACTTTGCCGCATTTTACATTGAAGAGCTCCATAAAACACTATATAATGACAGCCGTATACTTAAACGATCTTTTACACACGAGAACGTTGATAAATTTAAGGCCCTATTAAATACGTCTGATTTTTCGGACACTTTCACTTCACCATGCCCATTTGAAGCTTATGACTGCTCTCTAGATAACTTTAACAAAGCATTTTAAACTGCATTTCCTCTAAAACGCGTGTCTATTCCGAAGAAGTTTATTAAGCGTAAATTTTGGATGACATCTAGACTGCTCCAATCATCATTATTAAAGAAAAAAATACTTGTGAAAAAACTGAAGTCTCCCACAATCGAAAATGTGGAACAGTACAAAAATTAATGTATAATTTTTAATAGACTCAAACGTGTTTGTAAGGCTGGCTATTATAATACAGCTCTAACAGCCAACAAAACAACCTTAAAAATGTTGGGAAATATTGCGACAAGCAATCTGCAAATCATATTGTACTGAAGTGTTATCACCAACTTTTCTTGACGGATGAGTGGAATATACCAACCATAAAGACATTGCCAACAAATTTAATTGTTTTTTGTGAATGTAGGCAAAAAGGTTAATAGTGAATTACCAACAACTAGTCACCCTTTTCGGAATTTCTCAATAATAGTATTACTAATTCATTTTTGTTACTCCAACATGTCCCGAGGAGGTCATTAGCTGTATACGTAATCTACACCCCAAGCATAGTAAAGATAATAATGGGTTATCTACCAAGCTATTAAAAGATATATCAACAGAAATTGTTCAACCAATAACACATATCATAAATTTATCGTTTTCTACTGGAATTATCCCTTCGAAACTGAAAATTGCTAAAGTTACCCTAGTTTACAAATCTGCAGATAAACAAGTGTTTAACAACTATCGACCAATCAATTTTTTACGAGCCTTTTCAAAAATTCTGGACAAAATTATGCACAGTCGACTTACAAGTTACCTTGATTGTCACGATTTTTTATACCAGTACCAATTTGGATTTAGAAAGAATCACCCCACAATATACCCGATTCTACATCTTATGAATAATGTCGCTCTTGAGAATGACAAGCCGTGAAAAGATTGCACATTATCCCTCTTTCTGGACTTCTCAAAAGCCTTCGAAACAATTGACCATAATACTTTGATCGAAAAACTGGGACATTACGGTTTTAGGGGTGTGGCTAAATCTTGGTTTCAAGACTATCTCAATGATCGTAAACAGTATGTACAATTTCTTGTTACAGTTTCCGACCTTGAACTTGTTTCTACTGGTGTACCTCAAGGCTCTATTTTGGGTCCCCTTCTTTTCCTAATACATATAAATGATATATGTAATTCAACACTTCAGAAAATCTTGACATGTGCGGTTGACACAACAGCCCATACATCTGGCAGTAACCTTGACAGCTTAATAAATAATGTAAATTCGGAGCTTGTAAACATTAGCGAATGGTGTATAGCCAACAAACTTACTCTGAATGCCAATAAAACAAATTTTATCCTGCTTCATCCGAAAGGTGATTCATACAATACTGGAAATAAATCTATATTACTCCATCAAACTTCAGTTAAGGCCATTAGAAATGATCACGAAAACACAAGTGTTAAATTTTTATGCATTCATATAGACGAAAACCTCAATTTCAAAACTCACATCTCAGCTGTATGTGCAAAAAATAGCACATGCCATTTATTCAATCAACAGAGCAAAAAAATACCTCCCGCTAAAAGCCTTAAAAACTCTTCATTTTTCACTTGTACACAGTCATCTACTCTATGGTATCCAAGCCTGGGGACATGCTCCCTCAAGCAATTTAATCTTCAAATTACAAAAAAGGCCCTTCGCATTATAAGTAATAAAAAAAAAACAATTCCGATACGGACCCCTATTCAGGCAGCATCGTATTTTAAAATTTAGGGATCTTTATCATTTCCATGTTCTCTTATTTATGCATGACTGGTCAAACAACAAATTACCTGAAAGTTTTAACAACTGTTTTGATGTTTATCAAAATCCCTCTGGTATGAACACCAGACAGTGTGGACAAATCCACACCCGAACACCAAGAACAAAATTTTCAGCTGAACTCCCCTTACACACTTTTCCCCCTTCCTGGAACAACCTGGAACATGTTGTCTAACAATATGACCGTAAACTGTTTAAAAAAAAACAATGTTAGACAGGTATTTTAATCAGTATTTATCTCATACAGAATGTGAAAATCCACAATGTCCCGACTGTACAAAATAGTATAAAACAGCTTTTTAAATGTCAACCTCATCTACTAAATGCTCTCGATCTGATCCTGCAACCATTTGACTAAGCCAGTTAAGTTGCCTGTGTGGTCCTTCTCGCTACAGTTGACCGGATTCCTAACGAAACAAAAACCAATTGACAAACATAAGACCCCTGTGGGAACCCCGGGAAGTGAGGCAATGCTTGCTTACTGTGGTAGACAAGCTCCGTTGTACTGGTAAAATAGGACCCAGTGACCTAGGGCTTGGGGTGGAAGTCCTTTGAAGTGGACAACACGTGAATAAACTATTGACTAACCTTGACTGCATCTTCATGTTGTGGTCACTATAAGCCATTGTGCGCCAATTAAACACAAGTAAATAAATAACTAAATAAACAAACACAAGAGTGAAAAATAAAAATCTTTAAAACATTCAGAAAAACCAGATTATGTGACCGCCATTGGAGCGAGTCCCAACTGGAACAAGTAGGGGGGGGGGGGGGGGTCATACACCCTACATCGCCCCTTAGCAACGCCTCTTTATTTATGGAGGGTTGTTTGGGTTTATTGTGATATATTTCTCTAATTTTGTATCAGCCTTTTTAGTTTTATTATTCGTCACTAGCCCATAACGACAATAGCGCAAATCGACTGCCGGAAAACGGCAAGTCTCGGGGGTCTCTTCGGTGAACTGAACCGTTGATTCTATAGCGAAACAATTAACCTTCCGACTTATTATATCTCCACAAATGTGGAATGAATCAGACCAAGTTGAGAAGACAGTAAAGGAAGTCTTTCCGACAGTGTCCTTGCGGAAAACTGTACATGGTCGGTTGCTTGTGTTGCTTGGGTCTATTATCCTCCGCCACGTAGTGGGAGGCGGATATAGAAATGGGTTCAGTTCGTCCGTCAATCCGCCAGGCCACCCTTCCCCTTTTCTTGTCATCACATTAAAACTGTTAAAGATATTTTTTCACATATTTTATATGTAGCTTTTTAGTGATAATAACATGAATGGGATTGCGAGTCAGTATTTCTTCAAGAATTATAGCCCTTCTTAGACTTTGATTTTCTTGTCCTCACATCACCATTTCTGGCCATCACATTTCAAAGAAAACATTTAAGATTTTGTTCCCAAATTTAATATATAGCTTTTTTGGTTGATAATGTCATGAATTGGGTTGGGAATCAGCTGTGTCCAAGTATTTTTTGTTACGAGTTATTGCCCTTGATGGAGAGTTTGCGAACCAACTGTGTCCAAGAATTTCTTCGCAAGATATTGCCTTTGTCGAACTTAGATGGCGGGGGACTGACGATCCCGTGGCGTTACTGTTACACTTGCTATTTGGTGTTGGGGAAGAGGTGGGGGGCAGCCGCATTGTGGGAGCCATACTTCTTCCACGGCAGGTATACGAAGGAAAGTGTCCAAAAAATTGCTATCAGCCATCCTCAAAGTTTGGACCGAAGAGTCTTCTTATGTAGATACACGTACACTTCTCTAGCCTGAGAAAAGGTTCTGCGAGGATTTAAATTGGCCTTACAGTAACTTTTGAAACGGACATAGCCTACATACATAGAGGCCTATGTCTTTTTTAGGTCTTAGACCTATTCCATTCTCGTTTAAGCGTAAATATACCTGAGCGACAAGCCCTTTTGTTCCACCCCCTCCCCCATGAGCTCAGATAGCTGAAGAAGCAAGTTAAATATGTAGTCTACTTGGGGCCCGGGCGGTTTTGTCTGCGGGTAGGCATATGCTATGTTTATACCAGGGCTGTATACTGGTTCATTTTGGGCACAACAGCGTCAACCATGGTTCGATATAAAGGAAGAGAAAAAACGCCAATAGTTTCATTTTCGCCCTTTGTCATATGTTTGTAATACTTTTGATTTTCTTTTACTGAGAAGCATAGTCCATAGCGTACTTTTTATGGAACCTCTCCATTGTTGTTGGCGAAACTGTTTTGAAACAGCGACAGCAGAGGAAGTAAAATGAATGCGCGGTGAGGAGGGGTGGCGGGCACTGATTATTATTTTCCATTTTTAATTCAAAAGCAAAGCTGATGTATTTTTTATCCCCCACCACACATTGGGATGCGAATTCAGGAATGGGTTTCGTTCGTCCTTCCCTATCTTTTGTCATCACATTTAAAAAAACCCAGTTTAACCCTTTACCTAACATGAAAAGCAGACGACACTTGCAAACAAAATTCTTGAATAACTAATGTTTTTCATTTTTTGTCTCAAAAACATAGGTTATGACCCCTAGTTGGAACGAGCTCGACGAGCTCGTTCCAACGAGGGGTCATAACCTATGTTTTTGAGACAAAAAATGAAAAAATAATGAAAATTAATTGGCGATTTTTGAGAACAGCGCTGGCCGGTTTTGGCCGTTACGTTGGGTAAAGGGTTAAAATATTTTCCCAAATTTTATAAATAGCTTTTAATATTGTGATGGGAATTGCGAACCAGCTGTGTCTAAGTATTTCTACAAGAGATATTGCTCATTTTTGGATTCAGACTTTCTTGTCGTCACTTGACCATTTCTTGCCATTACATTTAAAAAAAAACTGTTGAAGATTTCATTTCCAATTTAATATATAGCTTTTTGGTGACAATGTCACGAATGGGACAGTGAAATGGCCGTGTTCAAGTGTTTCTTCGAGAGTTATTGTCGTTGTTAACCCTTTACCCAACGCAGACGATATCAAAATTTATTATTTTAAATATCATTTTTTTAAATTTTTCCAAAAATTTCAACAAAACAATATCGTGTGACCCCTCATTGGAACGAACTCAAAGAGCTCGTTCCAATGAGGGGGGTCACATGATATGGTTTTGTTGAAATATTTTGAAAAAATTAATTTTTTCAACTGCTCAGTTTGCATATTACGCGGGCGGATGCGGGCGATTCGTTAGGCAAAGGGTTAAACTTTAATTGTTTGCCATCACATTATCAGTTCTTGTCATAACATTTCAAAGAAAACTGTTCAAATTTATTTTCCAAATTTAATATACAACTTTTTGGTGATAATATACTATTCAAAAAAACAGTAAGGTATATCCAAACTGATGTTGATATTTTTGGAAAATGGTATTGCATACGCCTGATTGGACACATCTGTATGTTACCAAGTTTAGCGTGCATCATGAATGTCTCGGCCCACGAAAACTTCGTGCAGGTTTTTCGCACGAGCGCCGCGTTAATGTCTGTGGGATACGTTTTGAAATTTTCATTTGTACTGGGCGGTCTTTTTCGGAGGTCTCATCGTTCGTTTCTTGGTATAAACTCGTTCATCAATAGTTTCTGGTCGAAACGTAACTTTTGAGGTATGCGAAGACTGACACGTGACGAACGTTTACGTGCCGTTGGCATGTTGGAAGCGGGAAACAGACAGACTGCAGTGGCTAAAATTCTCAACGTTACTCAATCGGTGATTAGCTGGTTGTGGTCACGCTACCGTCAGAAGGCAATGTTAATGACAGATGTCGGTCAGGTTGTCCAAGGGCGACAACTGCTAACCTGGATCGTTTCATCCGCATTACGCAACCGCCATCAAAGTGCCCCAGAAATTGGACAGCAGCTGCACCGAGCGACAGATGTGCGAGTCACTGATCAGACAATCCGATATCGCCTACATAGCTGGAATTTGTACGCTCAACGACCTGAATAATTCCACGTTTGATTGAACGTCACATCGCAGCAAGGCGTAATTGGCGTGGAGCACGACAGCGCTGTGACAATCGTCCGATGAACAGAGGGTCACCCTCGACTTCCACGACAGGTGAAACAGAGTGTGGTGGCGGTGGAACGAACGACACCATGGCGTACCCGTTAGGCCGCACGATCGTTTGCGTGGTGGATCGATTATGTTGTGGGAAGGCATAACCATGACAAGCAGAACAGCATTACATGTCATCCAAGGGCGTGTCACAGGGCAGTACTACCGTGACAACATGTTAGCAGCCCATCTGGTGCCATTTCGTTTTTCAAGATGACAGTGTCAGAGCACACAGGGCCCGTGTCTCTACAGAGTTCCTCCAGGAGCAGAACATCATTACACTACCTTGGCCAGCACTAAGTTCAGACCTTTCACGTCTGGGATATGCTTGGCAGGCGCGAATGACAATGCCAACAGACCCCTACTAATGTCCAGGAACTCGCCGTTGCACAGCAGGGAGAATAAAATAACATCAGTCAAGCTGATATTGGATGTTTGGCGGGGAGTATGCCGCGTCGGACCCGCGCTTGTCTCGCGAACCGAGGAGGATTTACAAGGTATTGAGGTCTTGGACTGAATGTGGTAAATTCTCTGACTGATCGTCCATGTCTTCTACAGCTCAGGGCGTGGAATGTGTGCTTGTCAGACACACAACTATCGCTGAAATCGTTCACAAGATCTCATGCCTCAACTGTCTTTTTGATGAAAATATAAATATATTTCTTCATATATCTCACTTTTATCAAATATCCCCTACTTTTTTAATAGTATATAATGAATACGATCACGGCTACGTTGGAGTATTTCTTCATGAGTTATTGCCCTTGTTAGACTTTCTTTTCTTGTCATTGCGTTTCAAAGAAAACCATTCAAGGTTCGTTTCGTGATTTAATGAATAGCTTTTTGGTGATAATATTATGAAAGAGATTGCGAACCAGCTGCGTTCAAGTATTTCTTTGGGAGCCATTGTCCTTGTACTTCGGTGACGGGTATTGGTCATCTCAAGGCGAAGCACTAGTTGTGAATGTTGTAAAGTATTTTTACAACTTTTATTTACTATTCATAACTAACCAAAGGCAGGCATTATCGAAGGAGTCGTCACTTAGATATACCCTACCACTGATCTTTGACTTAAATGTTGTATGTATAGAGATTATTATATACCTATCAATGATACGCTGTTTGTCCTCATCAAATCCTGATCGCCGAATCGCACGGCGAATAAGATGGTTGGTCTCAGAACGAGGGCGGTACTAGAGAACGCCTATCGAGTAAGCCCAGGTTACAAGCCTTTTTAGGTACGCTTCATTTGTGTAAATAAACACTCTCGAATAACGTGAATTTCTAATATTGTTATTGACCAATTTTATATTGATTCTCGTGTGAAAGGTGAATTTCTATAACAGCATATAATAAACAGATCATTATGACAGTACAGTGATCTGGTTTGTCGCATTCTGTCTTGCTGACGAGATCTCATCGCCGGATCACATGAGTCGCCAAAGGCGGTGAGCTATGTTTTTGAAACAAAAAATGAAACCATGATAAAATTTGAATGGCAATTTTTGTGTATAGCTTTGGCCATATATGACCGTTACGTTGGATAAAAGGTTAAAGAGTAGGGACGATTTTTTGCGAGTTTTTTTTTATTTTTCTCTAACTCGTCTCTTGTGTGAATCTTGCTCTCGCTCAACCAAACGGTCCAGGCGGTTGCTCGGGCGCCTTCGGGCCAAGCAACGGATTTTGAATTTCGACGGGTAGCTCTATCACATCAATCGGCGCCTTCACATTTCGGAATCCAAGGTGCGAAAATATTTTTTGTGCTACCTTAAACGAATATTCATTAGGCATCAGGCAGCTGGGGATGTGTTTTCTGCGTTAGAGTGTTTTAAATATAATTAAAGCACCACAAGGCATCTAGTATATATCCAGTTTTGCAAGATCTGCACCGGATGCCTGTAAGGGGGAGAATAAAATTCTTGCTAACCCACAAATCACTCAACATCATTGCTCCTTCATACCTGTCGAGCTTGGTTAAACGTTACACAGCAGCAAGATGTCTGAGATCAGCCACTGCAAATAATCTCGTCCACATACCTGAACACCTCGTAACAGCATTCTCCGCAGCTGCACGATGCACCACTTCTGCACAACAAAATCCCTCATCATCTCAAGGTGCCACAAAGCTTTAACTCTTTTAGTTTAACCCTTTACCCAACGCAGACGATATCAAAATTTATTATTTTAAAAATCATTTTTTCAAATTTTTCAAAAAATTTCAACAAAACCATATCATGTGACCCCTCGTTGGAACGAGCTCGACGAGCTCGTTCCAACGAGGGGTCACATGATATGGTTTTGTTGAAATTTTTTGAAAAATAAAATTTTTTCAACTGCTGAATTTGCATATTACGCGGGCGGATGCGGGCGATTCGTTGGGTAAAGGGTTAAACAATATTTTATTCAATACGTAACTGACGTAAGTTGTGTGAATACAAAGAATACAGTTGAATATACAAATAAATATACAATGAAATTCCATTGTCATCCGAGATTAATATTTGGAATTCGAAGTAAGCGAGGTGCTTATGATGGCTCTCTCCCGTTCGAGAACATAATTTTGCCTCTTTGACTCTTTTAAGACCTTACTTAAAACGCATCTTTTCAGGCGAGTTTTTGATACTGGCAATTTCACAAAACTGTTTTTTCTCCCTTTTTGTGTTTTTGTCGTGCGCCGTCCTCAAACACGACAAAAACACGAAGTGGGTCTTTTGTTGTAAAGCTTGAGAGTACCATGTGGATTTCCGGCTTTGAGCTGTATTATTATTTTATTATTAACAGCAGCAGTAGTAGTAGTAGTAATAGTAATAGTAGTAGTAGTAGTAGTAGGTAGTAGTAGTAGTAGTAGTAGTAGTAGTAGTAGTAGTAGTAGTAATAGTAGTAGTAGTAGTAATAGTAGTAGTAGTAGTAGTAGTAGTAATAGTAGTAGTAGTAGTAGTAGATACCTAGGGCCCTGCGAGGCTGCTGGATTCGATTCGATTTCGAATCTTAAGTAGATATTCGGTTTGATTCGAAATCGGTTGCCCGATTCATATCCTCTCGAATCTTTGTCATAGGAATATAGCCTGGTATCAGTCATCTTCATCGTCTCAAAAAATTAAAAAAGTATAGTTCAGATGGAAATCGTACATAAATAAAACATTGGGTTCAACTTCCGCTACATTAATATAAATAACATCTTCACTCATGCCACCAGCCATGCTATTTCCAATATCACTAGTCCCCGCCACAGGCGGCGCGGTGGAGTTGCGGTAACCGGTTCTCGTCAGATCACCGAAGTTAAGCAACGTCGAGCCCGGTTAGTCCTCGGATGGGTGACCGTCTGAGCGATCGTTTCGGACTCCCGCGTTGTGTCCTTGGGCAAGGCAGTTAACCCCAATTGTCCACGTGGGGGTACGATGACGCCCGGTACTAAGGCGTACTACACGTCGATGGTGCGCATGTCTTCAACCAGTCTAACCCTGCCTGTGCTGCAGTGCGGAGTTACGATGTTGGGGAGCTGGCAGCTGCTCGTCGTTGCTCGATGGTTCTCTCCGGGTACTCCGGCTTCCTTTTATTAAAACTGTCACGGTCATGATTAGCCATTGTGCATAAGTATGTGACCTTAAACACCAATAAATAAATAAATAGTCCCTGCCACCATTAAATGCAAATGTTAGGTTTCTAAGCAATGTCGACCATGGGCTATAATCCACACAGGGTAATATTCCAACTACAACATCAAGGCATGCCTTCGACGAAGGCATGCCTTGATGATGTAGTTGGATTATTTAATCAGTCAGGACATGAGCCATCACAGTCGGAATAAATCAGGTTTATAGCACCCCAACCGCCATCGGTCATCTTCAAGACGCCACACATTCGATTCGCGGTTCGATTCGATTTCGAATAATAGACATGATTCGATTCGAGATTCGATTCGAATTGAAAATATGTGATTCGCTGGGCCTTATAAATTCCTGCTGTTTTTGAGCAGATACCAGAATTTGGTTTGAGCGTGTTAAGTTGTATACGAAGCGAGTGGCACCTAACATGCTCATCCCACATTCATGCTCCGATAAGGCGATAGATAATTCAATCCAATTCTTATTTAGGCCTAACAAAATTAAAAATCTGTTTCTCGGGTCCTCCCGCATGGTCATTTTGATTGCCGCATGTTCTCTTTTTATAACCAATGCAAACTTAAAAAAAATTAAAATTAAATGGTTTCTGTCTAATATTTTACCCACGTTAATAAAATTGATAAATTTGTTCCTTGAGTGCAACAAAACTTTACAATGCTTTAGCATTGCAAAGCCTTCTTGCACCCAAGGGATGAAATACACCATCCCCATGCTATTCTAAATAAAAAACCGTCCGCCCACATGCAATTTTACAATGAAAGTGTCAGTGACACTGTAGCTTATCGTGACTGTGTGTAGTGTTTGGTGAAAAAGGTAATGTTCAATATTTATGAAAGGATTATGAAATAAGACAAGAATTGTGATAATTGAGAATATGTTAATTTCTGTTCCCTGTATGCTTTGATTTCAATAAGAATAATTTGAGGTGTAGACTGTACTAAAGAATTAAGACCTGCGTTGATGTGGCCATAACAGTTAACGTATGTCAACCAAAGTTACCAAGTTACAGCAAAATCATTCCAAAACGAGTCATCCTACCAAGTTACAATGAAATCCCTTCATAAATATAACTCGTAGACTTTGCTAAAGGAATCTAGGTCACTTGACGGTTAGGCGGTCACTGTTGACCGAATATAACCAAAATAGGAGAGTCTCATCTAGATATCATACGAAGTTATCCTACCAAGTTACAATGAAATCCCTTCATAAAAACAACTTGTAAGCACTGCTAAATGAATCTAGACCACGTGACCAGGCAGCGGTGACGGCTGCCCGATCGTTTCCAAAATACGACTGTCTCATGTAGACATCACATCGAGTTACCATTCCAAGTTACAATGAAATTGCTTCATAAATATGAACTGTAGACTGTGCTAAGCAAATCTAGGTCACGTGTCTGTTCCGATTGACCGATCACGGCCAAAATAGGACATTCTCATCTGGACATTATACTGAGTCATCCTACACATTTGCAATTAAATCCCTTTATAAATGCAAGCTGTAGACTGTGCTAAAGGAATCTAGGAAACGTGCCCCTGCGGCCGTCACGGTTGACTGAACCCGACCAAAAAAGGATGTGCTCAACTGGAGACTATACAGAGTCATCCTACGAAGTCACAATAAACTACTTTCATAAATACGACCTGTAGTCTGTGCTAAAGTTTGCGGGTTTTGGGCTTGGACAGCCGTCGTTGAACGATTGCGATCAAAAGGGGGCGTTCTCATCTAGACACTATACGGAGTTATCCTACCAAGTTACAATGAAATCACTTTATAAATACGACCTGTAGACTGTGCTAAAAGTTTTCGGGTTTCGGGCTCTCGCAGTCATAATGGTTGACCAATCGCGACCAAAAGGGGATGTTCTCATCTAAACATTACACGGGGTCACCCTAGCGAGTTACAATGAAATCCCTTGATAAATACGACCTGTAGACTGTGCTAAAGGTTTTCGGGTTTCGGGCTCTCGCAGCTGTCACAGCTGACCGATCACGCCCAGAAGGGGACGTTCTCATCTAGATATTATGCAGAGTCATTCTACCATGTTACAATGAAATCCTTTCATAAATACGACTTGTAGACTGTGCTAAAGGTTTTCGGATTTCGGGTTCTTGCAGCCAGCACGGTTGGCCGATCGCGACCAAAAGGGGATGTTCTCATCTAGACATTACCTCGAACCTGCATATCAAATTTCATGATGATCGGACAAGAACTACGGGGTGTAGCCTGTGCTAAAGAAAATATGAACAGACTCACAGACTCGGAGACTTCCGCACGCGGCTCATTCCCACTAGACCAATTCCCTGTAGACCAACTCCCACGAGACCAATTCACAAAAGACCAATTCCCCTTAAACCAACTGGTGTGTTCTACTTTAAAAATAATTCTATATCAATAATTTGATATATTTATAAATATTTATAAATGTATTTAATGTTATTGATATTCAAGCCTGAAAATAAGCAGTCTGTCATTTGCAGAATGAGGTCCCCAGAGGGTGAATTTGCTGATGCTATCCCATACAGTGGGCCAGTTTATCCTCTAGGTACATTTTTCTGATTATGTTTGAGACCTTGATTCAGGTTGAGGTTCACAGAGGGTAAATTTAGTGATGCTGTGCAGGGTAGCATCACCAAATTCACCCTCTGGGGACCTCATTTTTCAGATGCTTGATGCTCGATTCTGTTTTTCTGTCGAAGTATTTCATTCACGTCATAACATCACACAGATGCGTAACGGCCAATCAGAAGTGTTCTTACATGACGTTCGTACACGTAGGCCTGATTCCACGCGTGGTGAACCTAGCACATTTCTCAATGACTTTATTGTATTGGCAAACGTTGTATACACACAATAGTCGTGGGAGAAAACCGTTGCTACTTTGGTAATGAGCACGAAAGAATCTGCACTTGGGGATGCGACGTGCATCCCATAAGTGGATAGATATCTGTTTTGTTGCTCGTATTCCTACCGCTCGTAATGGACTGGTGGCTGCTCGGCTGGTCTTGCTTCCTACTTCTTCTTTGGAGGAGGAGGTGGCGATTCCTTGACTATTGGCGATGGAGGCTGTGGTATCGTCCTGTTTTGTGCTAGTGCTGTTGCTAAAGCGACGTTGGATTGTAGTGTCGCCGTTGCCTTTCTGAGTTCTGCCAGCTGGTTTTCCATGTCGTTCATGTTCATGCGCTCGTTTCGATACTCGTTTCGGAGAGTGGCTAGTTCACGTTCCAGCTCCTGATCCGGAGAGAGGAGAGAGATTGGAGTAGGAGACTTCGGAGAGCCAGTTTCCATTTCCGCCTCACTGATGACATCGCCATCCTCCAGGTTGCCCCTCAGAGGAGAGGCAGCTGGGGTGTGGATGGGAGACACTGGAGTTGGAGGTGGGGAAATGGTAGTGGCCTCCTCTGTCTTCTCTTCCGCCTTCTCTTCCTTCTTCCCATTCAGGCATCACGGCGCCTGGTTGATGCGCTCTTCTTCTTCTTCTTGCTCTTCTTTTCAGGGCCAGGTCCAGGCTTCTTCGGGTGAGGACCAGTGTGAGAGGGGTTCCTCCCACAAAATGTGCTACCTCTCCCCGAAGAAGTGTGGTGGTGTTCTCCTCTGCGTCAAACTCCAGTGTCAGGTGGACTCTCTTGCCTCTCGTCTGGAGAGTCTAGTTGAGAGGGCAAGAGACGCCCAGAGCTGATAAAGCTTTCTGTAGATTAATTGGAAGGTCCAAATTAGCCATCGTGATTGCTTTGTAATTGTCCAGATGGTGTTCACACTCTGAAGTCAGAGGTGCGAGTGGAATACAACGCTCCTTTGGTAATGACGAAAATACACAACTACACTCCACTCACACGTTAATTCAAACTGACGATTTTACTTAGTGTGCCAAGTGGACACCTAGACGTGTATGCATGGAAGTTCAGACAACACATTGTAATTTGCTCTCATCCGTTAATATCATGCACTGGGTTTATTGTGAAATTTCAAACCCAAATTCATTGTATGGATTGGGCCCCATTGGGGGGGACCCTGCAGGATCCCCCAATAGGGCCCGATCCATCGCTCTCCTACTACTCTCAACTATGCTCCCATGTGCCGTCGCCACGTTCCTATATCTCTGAATCATGTGGTAGATTTTTTTCATTCAAAATTGTCAGTTTCAGTACTGTAGTCACAGAAGTTGCCTTTAGCGCGATCAGATCGAGACACACTCACACTGATGGGTCGAGATTTCAAAAATAAAATACTTGGAAAACAGGACCGCATCAAATGAAAACAAACCAAAATAGCTTCTCAGATGTTCTCGTTTTTTTCACAGGTAAGATTCTATAGTGCTTCGGGGAGGTGAGCAGACCGAAACAGTCGCGATCCAATGGAAAATCTCTCTGCTTTTGTGGATTACAGTACACTGTATAGCATGCATGTGAAGCGTGGATTACCACTGTAAACACTCATAGAGTGTAGCCTCCACCCAAATAGTAATTACCCCCCCCCCCCCCCCCCAAAAAAAAAAAACAACAAAAAACATAGAAAAACAAGCAAATTTTCAGATATTGGACCGTCGAGTTCAACCAGGCGATCAAGGGTGTAAATCTTGGGTGCGCCCCAAAAAAGGAACAACACGCCCAGGAAAACCAAACAAAACAAAACAAAACACAAAACAAAATACCAAAAACACTCAAAATTTTCGTTCCCTCAGACAGGAGTCTACCTAATAGATGACTTTTATATTATTTACTGGTGTTTTAAGTTTCAGATATTATGGTTATATCACGACCGCACGTCCACTCCAGGCGTTGGTTACCAGGTCCAATTTTACCAGTAAAGCCAGGGGCGTGCTAGGATATTGAGGAGGCCATAATTCTTTTAGGTGTGCCAGGTCGATATATGCCACAAGCATATCCGAAGGGCGTAGGCCTGAGGTGGGGTAGATATGGTCCTCCCATTGGTGTGGGTTCGGGGGTTCCCCGAACCCCCACCAGTGGGAGTGCCATACCCACCCCCACCTTAGACCTACAGTACCCCCCCTCTCTCCGTGGTGGGGGTCGGGGAGCTCCCCAAAAACATTTTGAAAATTCAATACCCTGAGAGTGAATCTGGCACCCTCTGGTGCTTTACTTTTGTCCATTTTGAGGGGGGGGGGGTGGGGGCACTGTAGTTTTTAAGGTTGGGTATACATAATATGTGAGTCCGACCTGACCTAGAAATCAGCCACGGCAAATGGCATTGTCGTTGGAAAAGCTTTTGTGGCTACCCGGCTTCTAGCGCAACATTGCAGAATTTCGTGTCTAAAAAGTAACTTCGGTAATTGAGGTGTTTGGAAAGCTCGTTGAGAAGTACAGGTATGTGTACATATATGAACCCTCGCTCACTCAATTTTTTTCAAGGATTTATTCTCGAAGTAAAGATAAAATAAACCCCAAATCAGTTCTGGGAGCTTTAATTTTAACTTCCGGTCGAAGACACTCAAACCATCCCTTAAAATAAAAGACAATGTTGAGTGCAAAATCATTCGTGGAAAGACACCCTCAGTTTGAAAGGCGGAAGTTTGCTGAGCTCTGCCCCTACTACTGCAAAGAATTTTGGGGAGAGTGTTCTTTCCATACCCCTCCAGACCCATCCAAAGATGACCGATTGGGGGTGGGGGTGTAAACTTGATTTGTCACGATTGTGTTTATATTTAAGTCCCAACTAATAGTCCAACTACATCATAAGGCATGTCTTGATGATATAGTTTGGATCTTTGTCCATCGGGATTATAGTTAACAAATGCAAGACTTCTCGGAAATTTTTATTGAATAAATAAAAATATACGTGTAGTATATATGCAACTCCTTTAATTAATGCGTGCTGTACCACGACTCCATACTGGTCATGCCGACCCCCCCCCCCCCCTCCCCCAACGGCCAGAACGGAATCGGGTTCTACAGACCCCCATCTGAAAAGCAGGCTGTGTCTGCGTGACTAAGAAAGTACATGAGTTGCAAGAAAGAATTGATATCTTGGACTCCAACTCATGACGGAAAAATAGGGGTGGGGGGGGGGGCATAACCATCTATACTCTCCTAGTTTCGCACCTGCCCACACCAAGTTTCCAAGCCAAGCACTTACGCCCCCAGCTAAAACTGTTTATCACAGGTCTCTCCCACCTATCGCGTCGTTCACTCTTGTGTTGGGCAGATGGGTTTTTTTTTACAAAATTTCAACCCGACAAGCATCTCCTGTGTGCTGCTTCATGGTTCTTTTTTATTAACGCTGAGGTCCATTCTTTGTCGATATCGCAATGAAATTCGTAATGTGAGTACTTTACGTCTCTTGTCAAAGACCTGGTATGATCGTTTGTTCAAGGAGAATCCGAGAGAAGCAGTTCGTGTGAAGTCCAGCTTGGTTTATACAAGGGAAATTACTCCATCACACATTTGGGTTCCGCAGACCAAACTTCAAGCCGTGTTGTCTCCCATTCGCTTCGCACGATAAACCATTCTCCCAAGTTACTGAACTATTTATAACTAAATTTCGATTTTTGGTATTTCCAGGGCCGCCGGGGGCGGGCTCAGGGGCAAGGAGTAGAACGGGCGTTATGGATCCTGCGAGTGCTGAGGGTGTGAAGCAATAAGCGAGGAGTCAGAATTTGTTTTTCAAATTAGTGCTAGAAGCATTCACCTGGTCCTGTATTTTCCTGGCAATATCTTCTCAATTATTTCCTTACAATTTGGGTAATTTATTACCTGTATTTCTGTGTGTATGGAGCATTTTTTTCTCCAAAGATAATCGTGACCACCACGATGCAGGACAGGCCGGTGGAAAACCAACAAACTGGAACAAGTGAACTTTCTTTTATAATAATGGAACCTGGCCAATAATGCAGCTACACGCTAAAAACTAAAGTGTTAAAAACTACACTTGAAGTGCTGTATTTAACACTTATTAGGTGCTGAACTAGCACTTTGTTCAAGTGTAGATATCCCAGAACTTGACAGGTGTTACAATAATAACACTTGACAAGTGTAATGTCGCGACACTTAAAAGGAAACAACGCAGATGACGCGGATCAGGCTCGAACTCTCGAGCCTGATCCGCGTCATCCGCGTTGTGTCCTTTTAATAATGTACCCACCAAGCGCAAATCAAATTATGGACGATTCTGGAAGAACCACCAATGCTAGACACATGGGAAGTGCCATCCATTCAAGTTTCAGATGTCTGACGATTGTTATGTCTAAGTGCTTAAAGCATTGCACTTTGAGTGTTAAAATCAAACCCTAAGAGTTAGAATGGGTTTAACACCTTGAAAGTGTCAGTTTTAACACTTTAGTTTTTAGTGTGTACGTACTCTTGCCACCTCCTCGAGCGTCGGAGGCCCCTCCCAAAAGCCTTCCCACGACTTTCAGCACAGACGTATCGATAGGTCAATCTACACTTTTTTAGAACACAAAAAATTGCAGTTGCCCCCAACTCCTACCTTCTCGGCGCTAGTACGTGTATACCATGAACTGACAAAAGCAAGTGTCCGTTAGCCATTACCGAGTGTAGAATAGAATGCACTTGATGAAATATCGATGATGCACTTCTCTTCACCCCTGCTTGTGTGGAGTTAGTACGTTGGGGGGTCTGACAGTTGCTCGCCGTTGTTCGGTGGTTCTCTCCCGGTACCCCGGCTTCCTCCACCCGTAAAACTGTCCGACACGAGGTGACCCTGGCTGTCGAAAGTGTCATTAACCCTTTACCCAACACAGACTATATCAAAATTTATTATTTTAAATATCATTTTTTAAAAATTTTCAAAAAATTTCAACAAAACCATATCATGTGACCCCTCATTGGAACGAGCTCGACGGGCTCGTTCCAAAGAGGGGTCACATGAAATGGTTTTGTTGAAATTTTTCGAAAAATAATATTTTTTCAGCTGCTGAATTTGCATATTACGCGGGCGGATGCGTTCGATTCGTTGGGTAAAGGGTTAAACTCGAAAAATAAATAAATAAATAAATAAATAAATAAATAAATAAATAACAGAAGAGGCATGTCTTTAGATGTGCCCTCTTGATGTTCTCAACAAAAGACTGTGCCCGGGGTAAATTACAGAGACTTGGAACCCTAATTGCACTTTTTTTTACCAATGTTGGATTTCCAAACATTAAATCTGGCTTCAGACATAGCAAGCACACGCGAATCTGGTTTCCTGTTCCAACATCTTGCTCAGGGGCGATTCGATATCACCAACTGAAGGAAGGGATTCTACACCAATCTTCAAAATTTTCAATAAGCGCCCCTTTCCAATCCCGAAACACTCAGCTACTCTGTCACAGCCTGAGATAACATAAGCGCTAGAAGGTGTGGAATTATATCCAGATGTTTGTCAATGGTCGTACGGATATCAACCACAGACCTGTCCTTTACTGGGGATTCCATAAAACAGGAACTGTTTCAAGTAATGGAAGAGAGAAGTTATTATTTATTTATGGGGGTGTAACGACACTTTCGACAGCCAGGGTCACCTCGTGTTGAACAGTTTTACGGGTGTAGGAAGCCGGAGTACCAGGAGACAACCACCGCGCAACTGTCAGGCTCCCCAACATACTAGCTCCACACACGCAGGGTTAGCAGTGGTTGAGGGAGCGTGGTGGCTCAGTGGTAGACTGTTGGACTTCTATACTAGAGGTCTCGTGTTCGATCCCCGTCTGGGACGACCCGCGTTGTGTCCTCGGGCAAGGCACTTTATCCCGGTTGCCTACATGGGGCACGATGACGCCGTGTACTAAAGCGTACTGCATGTCGATGGTACACATACTACACATGTCTTCAACCGCTGTAACCCTGCTTAAGCGGAGCTTGTACAGAGTTAGAATGCTAGTTAGAATGCTGAGGAGCTGACAGTTGCTCGTCGATGCTCGGTGGTTCTCTCCGGGTACTCCGGCTTCCTTCACCCGTAAAACTATCAACCTCACGATTAGCCATTGTGCATAAGGATGTGACCTTAAATACCAATAAATAAATAGCAGTGGTTGAAGACAAGTGCATTATCGACGTGCATTACGCCTTAGTACACAACGCCACCGTGCCCCACGTTGGCATTGGGGGTGAGGTGTCTTGCCCAAGGACACAATGTGGTTGCCGAAGGTGGGATTCGAACCGAGGAGGGGAAGGAAGTGTATGCACATCGTCGACCGAGTGCTAGAATGTTCTATGTCCCATAGGGGACATAGAACATTCTAGCTCTCAGGCGACGACACCTATCATCAGCTAGGACAACGGCGTGGTCAAACCTTTGGGGCGCCACGAGTATTGTTTGTTGGACAAAATATGTTGTCAGATTCTTCACAAGGAGTTGTCCTGTCGTGTCCGTCGATGACAACATTACCGGTCATACTAAATACCGAGGAAAACCGAAGTGAAAAGAAAATAGGGGTGGGAATGGGGTGAAAAGGTTATGGGGAAGTGTGTTATGAGTATATAAATTGATTTAAACAAAGTAATAGAGTTTGCTGAAAAATCTTCCTCTCGGTATTCAGCAGGTAGCTCAGTAAACGACAGTGTGAATTATTAATCACCTTGTGACTTGTTAATTAGTTTTCTTTGTGGCAGTCGGCAATTGTCTTCTTTGTTATGACAGTAAAAGTGTTATGGACCAATATTGTGACATCAGGAATAGTATATTCGTAAGTGGTGATTTTTCACTCGCCAACGATGCACAAAAACTTGCCGTAAGACAAGAGACGTTGTCAGCACTCACGACTGACCAACGAGAACGACGAATTAAAAGGTTACTGACCAACGTTTCTGATAATTCTAAAAATCAAACTTCGACTGACGGACGTTTGACAATACATAAAACGGCGGCAACTGCAAAAAATCTGGTCAGGTAAATGGGGTGAAAACCTCGAAAACAAAGTGTCAACAAAAAACCAGGGCTGAATCACAGGTACTCGGCACAAGCTAGGAAATCGAAAGAAAAATGATATTTGATACCATTTTTTAATCGATGCCGACTTGCCCCCATAATAGTATATAAATATTAACAAGGTAAAGGAGACGGCTTAAAATAAGCTCAGACTTGATGCCGAATCCTGTCAATATCTCAATTTTCCATTATTCAATTATGCTTAACTTGTAGCAATGTTCCTATTATTAAGTTGTATATATCCTTATTGTATATGTTTTGCATATGTTTATTTTTTACTCTTTGAATAAATACTGTTTAAACTAACAAGGTAAACAACTCGCTTTTCGAAAACGATAGCACTCATCTTCGTTTTCCCCCCGCAAATTTGATTCACACAACGTCTCCAACAGTACCCCTAGTATCAATGGAAAGGGGAATGAATAAGCTTTACAGTGGTGTATTACACGACCGTTGGATGTTCTTAGGTTGTTCATGATAACTGGGAGAAGTCGCAGAAAAGGCCGAAAAACATTTAGTCGGACAAGATAGTGCACAGTGGAATGAGGTTTACGAGCGACAATTATCTGATTTATTATAAATAATTCGAGGTCCCATTGTCTATGGAGGGCAGATTCAAACATTAACCGTATACCCTTATCAATTACTAAACTCGGATCTACATTTGAGCGACCGATTGGGCAAGTCACTTCACCCCGATGACGCCGTGTGCCAAGACGTACGGCGCGTCGATGGTGTGCATGTCTTCAACCAATCCAATCCTGTGCTGCAGTGCAGAGTTACGATGTTGGGGAGATGGCAGCTGCTCGTCGTTGCTCGGTGGTTCTCTCCGGGTACTCTCGACCTCCTCCACTCGCAAAACTGTCACCGACACGATATGACCTTGACTGTTAAAGTGTCGTTGAACCTTAATAAATAAATAAATAATTTTAGTGTCACAAGTGAGTCTTTCACAAAGAGGGCCAACTGACTGTTTGTATTGCATTTAATTGGACCACAATTGTGTTGAAAAGTGGTGTCGTGTGTTCCAAACACATGCATAAAATAAAACCCTAAAATACTTCATATAGCATACGTTGTAATGTAGACGTTCTTTTTAACCCTTTACCCAACGCAGACGATATCAAAATTTATTATTTTAAATATCATTTTTTTAAATTTTTCAAAAAATTTCAACAAAACCATATCATGTGACCCCTCATTGGAACGAGCTCAATGAGCTCGTTCCAATGAGGGGTCACATGATATGGTTTTGTTGAAATATTTTGAAAAATTTAATTTTTTTAACTGCTCAATTTGCATATTACGCGGGCGGATGCGGGCGATTCGTTAGGTAAAGGGTTAAAGCAAATTTCCTCCCTATTTAATGAGAAAAAATGTTTTCGTCTTGTTGGGATCGTCTTGGGATATTTTACCGATTTGTCTTGTTGGGACATGAGTATACGGGAGATTCGATTATAGAAGAGGTCAAGTACAGACATTTTGTAAGATTTTGAGACATCTTGATGATTGCAGCATTCTCGAGTCAGGGCGACTTGAATCAAAGATTATATTCCCAAGATGCTTTGTACCAAATTAGTTTAGATTTGGGCCGAAGGCTCTGAAGAAGAATACTTAGTTGATGGGAGCACAAGAAAGATGACATTTTACTATTGCCAACAGTGTTAAAATGGGCATCGCCATATACGACACCCATATTTTTTGGTCCAACTGATTCCACTGGTCTTAAGGAAGCTGCATACTAAAAGACAATATTCTGGTCCGTGCAGTTTTTGAAATATGGGCGTTTGATTTTTTTTATCTCCTGGGGTTTCCACGGGGTTGTGAAAAATTTTTTTCAGACAGCAATCAAGTACTTATGACCCAATTACACTCCATGCCAAATTTGGTTCAAATCAGCCCATCAGTTCTTGAACTACAACCATTAAGTGGAACCCAAAATGGGCATGTTCCCATAGAGAGCCCCAAAATTGGCCTACAATCTTTCCTGGAACAAACTTCAATCTCCACCACCAAAGGAAGTTCTATACCATATTTTAAACCATTCTCTCTGGTGGTTCATGAGAAGAAATTTAAAGATTTTTAGGCTTTTTGGACATTAGGCCCAGCTTAAAGATGGCAGCAGCTTCATTTGAACAAAGTAGAAAAGGTATGCTCCAAAGATTGGTCTGTGCCACATTTGTTTGAATTTGGCGCTGTGGTTTTGAAGAAGACGACAAGTTTCAAAAGTTAACGGGTAATGGGATACCGATCGACGGACAATGGACGTTAAGTGATGGCAATAGCTCCCACTGGTTTTAAGTCAGGTGAGCTAAAAAAACTGAAATAAGATGAAAACTTAAATGAAAGTGTCAATGACACTGTACCTTAACTTGTCTGTGTGTTGTGTTTGATGAAAAGGATAATGTTCAATGCTTATGTGAAAGGATTATGAAATAAGACAAGAATTGTGATAATTTGGAATACGTTAATTTCTGTTCCCTGTATGCTATGTTTTTAATAAAAAATAATATGAGGTGTACACTGTACTAAAGAGCTGAGGGGTGGGTTAATATGACCTCACAGTTAATGTATGTGGCCCTCACAGTTAACGTATATCAACGAAAGTTACCAAGTTACAGTGGCATTATTCCAAACGAATGATCCTATCAAGTTACATTGAAATCCCTCCATAAATATGGCCTGTAGACTGTGCTAAAGGTTTTCGGGCTTCAGGCCCGTGTAGCCTTGACGGTTGATCGATTGCAACTAAAAGGGTACGTCCTCATCTCGACATTATACTGAGTCATTCTACTATATAATCCCTATATAAATCCCTTCATATATATGACCTGTAGACTGTGCTCAAGGTTTTCGGGCTTCGGGCCCTGAAGCCGTCACAGTTGACCAATCACGACCAAAAGAGGATGTCATCATCTAGACGTTACATGGAGTCAACCTAACAAGTTACAATGGAATCCTTCCATAAATACGACCTACAGACTATGCTAAAGGTTACTGGGTTTTGGGCTTGGAAGCGGCCAAGGCTGAATGATCGCGACCAAAAGGGGACGTTCTCATCTAGACATTATTTGGAGTCATCCTACCAAGTTACAATGAAATCCCTTCATCAATATGACCTGTAGAACGTGCTAAAGGTCTTCGGGCTTCGGGCCCTTGTAGCCATCACAGTTGCCCAATTGCATCCAAAAGGGGACATTCTCATCTAGACATTATATGAAGTCAACCTACCAATTTACAATGAAATCCCTTCATAAATATGACCAGTAGACTGTGCTAAATGTTTTTGGGCTCGGGCAGCCATCATGGTTGAATGATCGCAACCAAATGGGGGCATTCTCATCTGGGCATCATCTGGAGTGATCCTACGAACTTACAGTGAAATCCCTTCATAAATATGACCTGTGGACTGTGCTCAAGGTTTTCGCGCTTCGGGCCCCTGTAGCTGTCACAGTTGACCAATCAACCCAAAGGGGATGTCATCATCTAGGCATTATATGGAGTCGACCTAACAAGTTACAATGAAATCCTTCCATAATAAATACGACTTACAGACTATGCTAAAGGTTTTTGGGCTCGAGCAGCCATCAAGGCTGAATGATCGCGACCAAAAGGGGATGTTTTCATCTAGACATTATTTGGAGTCATCCTACCAATGCAGCCGTCTCAGTTGCCCAATCGTGTCCAAAAGGGGATGTTCTCATCTAGACATTATATGAAGTCAACCTACCAAGTTACAATGAAATCCCTTCATAAATGTGTCCTGTAGACTGTGCTAAAGGTTTTCGGGCTCGGGCAGCCATCATGGTTGAATGATAGCAACCAAAATTTGGACATTCTCATCTGGGCATCATTTAGAGTGATTCTACGAAGTTACATGAAATCCCTTCATAAATATGACCTGTAGACTGTGCTCAAGGTTTTCGGGCTTCGGGTCCCTGTAGCCGTCACAGTTGACCAATCACGACCAAAAGGGGATGTCATTATCTAGGCATTATATGGAGTCAAACTAACAAGTCACAATGAAATTCTTCCATAAATACGACCTACAGATTATGCTAAAGGTTTTGGGGCTCGGGCAGCCATCAAGGCTGAATGATCGCGACCAAAAGGGAACGTTCTCATCTAGACATTATTTGGAGTCATCCTACCAAGCTACAATAAAATCTCTTCATAAATATCACCTGTAGACTGTGCTAAAGTTTTTTATGCTTCGGGCCCCTGCAGCCATTACAGTTGACCAATCACGTCCAAAAGGGGACCTTCTCATCTAGACATTATATGAAGTCAACCTACCAGGTTACAATGAAATCCTTTCATAAATATGACCTGTAGACTGTGCTAAAGGTTTTCGGACTCGGGCAGCCACCATGGTTGAATAATCGCAACCAAAAGGGAACATTCTCATCTGGGCATCATCTGGAGTGATCCTACGATGTTACAATGGAATCCCTTCATAAATATGACCTGTAGACTGTGCTCAAGGTTTTCGGGCACCTGTAGCCGTCACAGGTGACCAATCACGACCAAAAGGGGATGTCACCATCTAGGCATTATATGGAGTCAACCTAACAAGATACAATGAAATCCTTCCATAAATACGACCTTTGACTATGCTCAAGGTTTTTGGGCTCGGGCAGCCATCAAGGCTAAATGATCGTGATCAAAAGGGGACGTTCTCATCTAGACATTATTTGGAGTCATCCTACCAAGTTACAATGATATCTCTTCATAAATATGACCTCTAGACTGTGCTAAATGTTTTCGGGCCCCTGTAGCCGTCACAGTTGCCCAATCACGTCCAAAAGGGGAAGTTCTCATCTAGACATTATATGAAGTCAACATACCATGTTACAATGAAATCCCTCCATAAATATGACCTGTAGACTGTGCTAAAGGTTTTCGGGCTCGGGCAGTCGTCATGGTTGACAGATCGTGTCCAAATGGGGAAGTTCTCATCTAGATATTATACGGAGTCATCCTACAAAGTTACAATGAAATCCCTCCATATTAAATATGACCTGCAGACTATGCTAAAAGTTTTTGGGTTTCGGGCTTGGGCAGCCATCACGATTGACAGATCATGACCAAAAGGGGACGTTCTCATCAAGGCATTATACAGAGACATCCTACCAAGTTACTATGAAATCCCTCATAAATATGACCAGTAGACTGTGCTAATGGTTTTCGGGTTTTGGGCTCGGGCAGCCATACCGGTTGACCGATCACGACCAAAAGGGGACATTCTCATCCAGACATGAACCCAAACCTGCATATGAAATTTTGTGATGATCAGACAAGAACTATGGGGTGTAGACTGTGCTAAAGGAAAATGTGAACAGACTCACAGACAAACAGACTTCCACACGCGTGATTGCAATAGCTTATCTTGACTTTGTCAAGTTAAGCTAAAAATCACACCCTTGTATAACAAGAGCTGGACTTTCGTCTGGTGCATACCCCCACGCGGTGTACCGCCTAGTGTGGACATACCTATGACCAACAAATATTATTTATGAATATTCTCATATGGACTGACAGACTGATGCACAGATGGACGGACGCAATCCAGTATAACCCCCCCCCCCCCACCATTTTCTTCGTTCAACAATTTCTAAGTCAAAAGGTATGGTAAATTGTTTGGTGTTTGGAAGTTTTATGCAATGAGGCAGAAGCCATTGTCATAGGCAAACTGCATGCCATATTTTACTGAAATCCGATAACCCCAATCCAGTATACCAATCCCCACCCCCCATTTTCTTCTATAGTTTTCAACAATTTCCAAGTCAAAAGGTGAGGTAAATTGCTTGGTGTTTGGAAGTTTTATGCAATGAGGCAGAAGCCATTGTCATAGGCAAACTGCATGCCATATTTTACTGAAATCCAATAACCCCAATCCAGTATACCCATCCCCACCCCCCATTTTCTTCTATAGTTTTCAACAATTTCCAACAATTTCTAAGTCAAAAGGTGTGGTAAATTGTTTGGTGTTTGGAAGTTTTATGCAATGAGGCAGAAGTCTTTGTCATAGACAAACTGCATGCCATATTTCACTGAAATCCGATAACCCATACCTGAGATACAGGCTGAACAGACAAATAATGTCTATTTCCTACAATTTCTAAGTCAAAAAAGGGGGATAACTCTAAAAAGGAGAATGTGAGAAATATCGTTGAATCCTTTTTTTAAAGCCTATACCATAAGCAGTGTTCATGGCAAATTTCATTGCAATAGAACATTCGATACCTGAGATACAGGCTGAACAGACAAAATTTGGCTCGGACGGACACAATTTCTAAGTGAACAAGTAATAAAAAAAATAAAATAACTAGTGTGGGCATACCTGTGACCAACAAATATTATAGAAAATAATAATTTACTTAAGTTATGAATATTCTCGGACGGACTCACACACGGATGGACAGACAGACGGAAGGATTCCGGATGGACAGATGCACAGGCACATGTAATCCAGTATACCCCCATTTTCCTCGAAAATGGGGGTTTAAAAATAACCTGACTGTTAGGGTTGAACAACGAAAAAGTATACAAGCCATTTATACTCATGATTATTTTATTTTCTGGTTTCATTTTATTCCATTCATGACCATAAATGTGTTAGTGAAAGCAGTAACAAAACAAATGCCCAAAGGGAAAAAAATACAATAAAAGAACTGAATCACATCAATTAACCTTCTGCACTCTGATGTCAAGATCTGGAAATTTTAAGTAGCAACTTTTCCCAATAATGCAACTAGGAATTTAAGCAATTCAATTTTGTTTGACAGAGCTTAATGAGCTCTGCCAAACAAGATTGAATTGGTTAAAATTCCTAGTTGTATCCTACGAAACATTTGCTTCTTGAAATACTGGTATTTTGACATCAGTGGGTAGTGGGTTAACCATCATATTTTCCTTCACTTTCAGTTCCAGATTACAACAATAAATCCAGTTATGTTTTCTGGATATTAATTTATTACCAATGATCAAAGTTGCTTACTGCACTGATTGAAAATAAGCCCACCTGCCAGCTTTTCAGATTTCAGTTTCAGAGTCTCCTCCTTGTAAATAAGCCCAGCCCTTGACATTGTAATGAAAACAGCCACACTGGAACAAGCAAGTTGTTGCAATGAAAAAAAAAACCTTTTTTATATTATGTACATTGAACCCTTTACCCAATACATATATCAAAATTTGTGATTTTAATTATTTCTTTTTTAAATGCATACAAAAATTTCAACAACAACATATCATGTGACCCTTCATTGGAACAAGCACAATGAGCTCGTTCCAATGAGGTGGTCACTTGATATGGTTTGGTTACTTTTCTTTTTCAAACGTTCAGTTTGTAATTGACATGGGAGCATGCCTCCAATTTATTAGGTAAAGGGTTAATGTATTTTTGTTATGCGATTGACCGAGTCATCTAACTTTGTGTCAACTTTGCGCCCAAATTCTCCTGCAGGCTTGACCTCTCAAAAATAAGCACACCCATATACTTTGACCCTTTTTTAATTCAAGCATGCCCCGGGCTTATTCCCGGGTCAGTACAGTAACCCCATGTTCACTGAATTCCTTTCATTCTCAAGACAAATAGGAAGCATGGTGGCTCAGTGGTTAGACAAAAAGATTGATGGTTTGATTCTGACCAGTGGAAACAGTGTTGTGACCTTTGACAAAACACTTAATCCTGATTGCTCCTATGGGGGCATGGTGGCGCTTTGTACTAATGCATACTGCATGTCAATAAATAGTAAACTTGCCTTCAATACTGGGAGAGTCTAACAGTTCTTTGCCACTGCCCATACTTCAGCATCCTCCACCCATAAAACTGTCCAAAATGATGTTGAAAGTGTCGTAACAAATGAACAAACAGTCTTAAAACATTGGAATGGCGGGGGTTCGAACCCACGCCGAGAGAGTTTCCTTCGGCACCAACTGCCTTACGCTGATTTCTTCTGAGGTGCAGTTCGTAGAATTAAGTGCTTAGATGAAACTATCTGATGAGTCTTAAAACAGATTTTCTATCCCATACAATTTCCTTCATCTTGGTTGTGAAAGAAATATATTTCTTCAAAGCTCACCTTGACTCAAATTTAGATAAGCTATTTTTACAGCTTTGCATCTGGCATCATTCATGATCATTAACCCTCTGCATGCAGATGATGAAAAAAAAAACAACTTCAGTTCGCTAATTTTTCCAGTTATGCAACTTGAAATTTGACCAATTCAATCTGGTTTGACCAAGATCATTGAGCTCTGTCAAACAAGATTTGAACTGGTTAACCCTTTACCTAACATGAAAAGCAGACGACACTTGCAAACAAAATTCTTGAATAACTATTTTTTTTCATTTTTTGTCTCAAAAACATAAGTTATGACCCCTCATTGGAACGGGCTCGACGAGCTCGTTCCAATGAGGGGTCATAACCTATGTTTTTGAGACAAAAAATGAAACAATAATGAAAATTAATTGGCGATTTTTGTGAATAGCGCTGGCCTGTTTTGGCCTTTACGTTGGGTAAAGGGTTAAATTTCTAGTGGCTTTACAGGAAAAATTTTAACTTGAAATTTTGACATCATTGTGCAGGAGGCTGAGACAGGATCAATAATCGCAATGTGACAATGATGTTAGACCCAGTTTTTGGTCCATTATTTATACTTATTTATGACATAATCGCTATCAGACAGCTTGTTATGGAAAGTATCAGACCAGGGTTCCTACTGATAGCAGAGAATCTAATTCAAGTACTATTTACACACTTTTGAAGGACTCTGAGCACTATTTTCCATTATGGTTATACAGAGGAACCCTGTTAATTAAATAGCCATTTTGCCAATGAAAATTATTCAATTAACAGGAGTTTTCAATTAACAGGGATTTATTACATCTTGTTTGACAGAACTCCTTGAGCTCTGTCAAATAAGACATAATAGATTAAATGCCTGTATTGGATATACTGAGGCTAAATAGGTCTATAAACAAAGGAAAACTGGGGAGAGTAATTTCCCCGACAGGTTGCAAGATTTTTTATTCAATTAACAGGAGTTTACTCTATAACCTTTATTCAATTAACACGTCAAATTTGTACTGGCTGTATGGTAAATAGTTTTGTGTTGGGAAATTATATTCAATTAACAGGGTTATTCAGTTAAGAGATATCCAATTAAGTGGGCTCCACTGTAATTTCCAGATGAACTTGTAACTTCAGCCTCGAGGACCTGATTTCTTGAAAATCTAACTACCTTGATACATATATCGTCCCTCGAGTGCAACAAGGCACCATCTGCAATGGTAAAGCATTGCAGATGGTGACTTGTTGCACTCAAGGGACAATATAGAGAGCAATGAAGTGTGGTTCCTGATCGATTTTGTGACATCGCATGTACATGTACATGGAGCGGGTTATCATAAAACTTCTTGCCTCAGAGGTAATAGGTAAACTGAATTTAACCCTTTATCCAACGCAGATGGTATCAAAATGTATTATTTTAAATACCATTTTTTTTAAATTTATCAGAATATTTCAAGAAAACCATATTATGTGACCCCTCGTTGGAGCTCGTTCCAACAAGGGGTCACATGATATGGTTTTCTTGAAATTTTTTGAAAAATAATATTTTTTCAACTGCTGAATTTGCATATTACGCGGGCAGATGTGGGCGATTCGTTGGGTAAAGGGTTAAGTACTTTTCAAGGGAGGTTGTGAAAAATAAGTAGTTTTCAAGGATGAAAACCATTCCAAGCACTTTTCATGGAAGGCAGACATGAAAGTGCCCAGCAACAAATATCTCTGAAAAACTTTTATCAGGAGCCAAAGGATCTTGCTTAATGCCAAAGGCAGAACCTGACAGGAACCACAGACGATTGTCCATCATATGTGTAGGGATCTATGTGTGTTAAGACAAAAAATCAAGCCTGCCTTCATTGAAAATCACTATCCATGAACACTTTACGGACAAAATCTGTAACGGAAATCCCTGAATTCAGTCAAATCCCTGAAAACTTTCATCCCTGATGGAAGGGTGCAAAATTCAAGGACTTTTTGTTCGAGTGGGAACCCTGTAAGACGTCAATGATGACGTGGTAATGTTGTGAGTTAATTGATTTTGGAAGTAGAATGGAATTAATCTTCTCTTATTTTGCATTATCTGTCAACCTACTACGAATAGTAGACATCTGCTGACATTTCCTGAATAACTAAATATTTTTCATTTTTTTGTCATGAAAACATAGATCATGACCCCTCAATGGAATGAGCTCAATGAGCATATAACAGTAAGGAGTCAAAGGCTATAGTTTGAGACAAAAATTGAAAAAAAACTTGGCAGGTAATTTTGTGAACAGTGCTGGTCAGCTCCAGGCAGTATATTAGCTAAAAGGTTAAATTACACATTATGTGATAAAAAGAATATGAAACTGGTCATGATTTGACATGAAATTTCTGAACCTGAGCTTAAGAATGAGCAATTAAACACCCAGCTGTGCAAAAGAATCAATTTTTAACTTTAGGTTTTCATCATCTGGTAAAGAAGCTCTGTTTTTCTGGGAAAATAGGAGCCAGTAACTTGGAATTGGAAGTCCTCTAAAATGGGCAACATAGATATAAAACAAATGAGAAAACCTGTCTTTATCTCCATGTTGTGGTCCTGATTAGCCATTGTGCAGAAAAGTGACCTTAAATAACAATAAATTTAAATATGTCATTTTTAGGGATGTGAGGGAATGCAACATTTTACCACTGTGGGTAATTGGGACGTTATAAAATATTTTTTCAAAAACCACTGGTCTAAATAATTTCATTTATTCATTTGATATGATTTTCTTTCCCAGAAGTGGCCATTATTATGCCTCAAAGTTAGTTTGTCCAATCAGAACATCTATGGGTTCTGCCATATCAGGTAACTCACCTGATATTATTTGATATTTGGCTAGTAGCTGCCATTACTATTTTGATGCATTTCCACTCACTATTTTCAAAATTTGAATTCAAACAAAATAAGAGAATTTAAGTACCAAAAATATTTTCAAGGTACCGTATTTTTTAATTTAAAACATTAAATGTTTAAAAAATGGACAGAAAATATTAATTGAAGTCCCAAAAGTTCTTTTGTTATTTTTACGACTCTATCTAATTTTTTATGCTGAAGCGAACATTTTCTTCAGTTTACTCAATAGATTAAAAGTGTGATTTTTTGAACGTTTAACTGGTAGAGTGCTGAATTATTTTTGGACATCAGAATTTCTTCGCATATGTTTGCCTTGTTACAATTTATGGGAGAGTGCCTATTGGCACTCTCCCATAAATTGTAACAAGGCAAATCCTAACAGACTAAATAATTTCACTTCAAAGGTGATATGAACAACATCCACAAAATATGAAACCTTTAAGTGCTGGTACCGACACTTCAGACTAAAGCCCAAATATGGGCTTCCAGCACTCTACCAGTTAAAAGTGCCTTTCTTAACCCTTTTCAGATGGTAATGACAGTAAATGTATGTAAGGGTATTTTAGATATGCTTGTAGCGATACGTTTTATTTTGTAAACAAATATCGCACTTTGAACAGCGACGATTGTTTACTGCCACCATGGATACGTTACTGCTGATGAAGAAATGAAGTCTGGTCGTTCTTCGTTTCTCGTTAAAATTTATTAATCCCTTGATTTATATGGACTTTCGACATAATAAATATGTTACATGGCATGTAGCTGGCCGATACATTTCCATACAAAGCTCTGAGTGTTCATATCAGGTTTGGCTTCGCTTCACCTGATATGAACTCTCATCGCCTTGTATGGAAATGTATCAGCCAGCTACATGCCATTTTACTTATATTATTGAGCTTGGCTGACTTCAAACACAGCTCTGATATGATGCCAATCTCAGCTGACAAGATACCAGCTAGAGTTGCACGCCCGCCCCACCACAATGCCTAACTAGGCAGTGCCATTTTGTTTACAGGAAAATCATTCACAGTTATTCCTCAAAAACAATAAATCAGTAAAATTGGCATTGCCAGGCAAAAGAGAGTAGGTTTTATGGAGCGAGGAATTAATGATGGCAGTAAGTAAAGATTACATGGATGAAGAGAAAAAGCAGGGAATTGCGCCCAAAATTCAACACAAACCAAGATTCAGAGTCGTAACCGGGGATTCGTTGAAGTGAGAAAAAGAGATAGTTCAGCTAACCGAACATTGCAGCTTCCCCAGTGGGGAAGCCGCAATGTTCTGATAGCTGAACTAGGAGAAGAGGAAACTTCAAACTTGTGAAAAGAATGAGACACAATAACACTGTCAGAAAACTGTAACACAGCTGAGAATATTTTGTAATTATTTGATTTAGTTTAACCCTTTACCAAACGTAACAGCCAAAACCGGCCAGCGCTTTTTTAAAAAATCGGCAACTAATTTTCATTATTTTTTCATTTTTTGTCTCAAAAACATAGGTTATGACCCTCATTGGAACGAGCTCGTTCCAATGAGGGGTCATAACCTATGTTTTTTGTGACAAAAAATGAAAAAAAATAGTTATTCAAGAATTTTTTTTGCAAGTGTCGTTTGCTTTTCATGTTAGGTAAAGGGTTAATAAATAAAGAGGTTTTTACTTGGTTAATTTCATACCACCCAAGATATCAGCCCACGGTAACTACAAATCTTTAATTTCAGAAGAATGTATCACTTAATTCTGCGAGAGCTGAAATGGTTAACTGATTGATTAACTAATGATCAACAACTTGATCAATGAAAAAAGTAATTGATCGATTAACCATTACTTTTGCACTTCTGTATTATACGGGTTAACAAAGAAACAAACTTGCTCCAAAACAGGCAAATATTGTCAAACTGAATTATATGAGACAGAGTAAAGCAGGCAAGTTACATGCGGACATATTTGTTCACTTGCATGATCTTCATACTGTAATCAGTAGCTGGAAATGTCATTGTTATCCATTTACCCAAATCAGGTAAAGACGATACATGCAAAGTAAATTCTTGAATTACTAAAAATTTTCTATTTTTGTCTCAAAAACATAGCTTATGACCCCTCAATGGAACGAGCTCAATTAGCTCCTTCCAATGAGGGGGTAATAAGCTATGTTTTTTGAGACAAAAATTGAAAACATAATAAAATTTGAATGGGGATTTTGTATATTGTATATACGGCTGGCCAGTTTTGTCCGTTATGTTGGGTAAAGGTTAATCCTTTAGATCGTCAATGGTACAGCAATTATTCAGATACCTATTATGGCAAGTGTTTAATTGGTTAATCCATGTGATTAATCGATCAAAAAAACCCTTTAACCGTTTCAGCTCTAAATTCAACATACATACTACATTCTGGAAGATCTCAGTTGCAAGAATTTTTTTTTTTACTTTTTCCCTCAAAAACAATGCTTATAGCACCTCATTAGGATGAGCTTATGATTCAATTCTCAATGGACCTGCATGCACTACTGGATAAAACATGAAGGTAAACCTGAGAAGGTTTTGATGTAAAGGGAACTAAGTCCCTTGATTATTTACAATGCATATTTTTCACAATGGAAATCTTTGCAAAATATATTCCATTTTCAAAAGGTAATATACCCTTTCACCCTTAAGTCCTCATACAGCAATAAAATGCCCCTTTTATTTTGCTCTGAAAAAGTTGTTCCAAGGGTATTCTTCCTTAATAACTCTACTGGTAGTATGCATGTATCTTGACAGTGATTTTACATCCCTGGTGGCTGCCTGTAAAGGCAGCCAACAATAATGTAAAAATGCTGTTAAGTCATCTGCATCTGTGTAATGAATATACAGTACATATTAACGTAAAATTAATCTGAGAGCATAAGGGTTAAATTTACCCTCAGTGATGGAAAATGATGTCATCTAGATCAGCTGTTTCCACTGTAAGTTTTCAGCTCAAATGTATAAGTTGAAAAATCACACCTTATAAATATTATCAAATATAATTTCTTTCAAATTTTTACCTTGTGTCAAGGTGCTGCATTTACAGAAATGAGTGAATATTTTCAAACATGATACAAAACAATTTTTCAAAACTTAAATTGTTTGTATGTTCCTAAATATTTACAATGTATTTTTGCTAAAAGCCAATACATTTCAACATCTATTAAGATTTTATTATGAGCTCTGATATATTAGGGAGATGGTTGGTAGTTTAAAAAAAAAACTAGACCTGTTCGTAAGCACAACTAACGAAATGCCCCTACAATGTGCAGGCCAACCCAAAATAAAGTTTGCTATCAAATCGATTTTTAAAAATGTACTGAGCCAAAAAAGAAAGTATAATAAACTTTGAGGAACAATTTTTTTTGTATTATCGACTTTAATCCCAAACAAATTATTGTAAATTAATATTTCGAGTCTAGCTATATGAATTTGCATAATTTCATGTTCTTACTGTTGCCAGCATCACAAATTCAGACATGGGGTAAAATGTAAAGTTCGCACATGCAATCAATAGCGTGTATGTCCGCTGTTTGCCTCTTGGATGGCAAGACATCGACGGCGCATGGACCTCATTAGACTCTGGATGTCACCCTGTAGTATTGCGTTCCACTCCTGCCTTAGAACATTACGAAATCGCCTAACGTCTGAAGATCATTGGCGACAAATCTGGCGAAAGTGGGGGCCAGGGAAGAAGTTTGATGCTCTGCTCCTCAAGAAAGTCATGACATATACGCGCCACGTGACGTTGGACATTGACTTGCTGGAATAACTACAATCCGACGTTAGAGTTGAACGGGACAAGAACAGCGTTAAGAATTTCGTCCCTATATCGCTGTCCATTCAGATTATCATCGATGAAGATCAACTGCGTTCGATGGTGAAAGGAAATTCCTGCCCAACACTTGCATTACACTACCCCCGCCAAAACGGTCACATTCCCACACGCATCAGAAAACCATTCTCCTGGTCGGAGTTACACTCTTGCCTACCATCAATGTGCTGTAGACAAAATCGTGATTCATCACTAAAAAGAACAGTGCTCCAACGCTGCCGTGTACAGAGAACATGCTGACGTAGCCATTCCATTCTGATGGTACGGTGATGTTGGGTAAGGATTGGTCTGTGGTATGGACGCCTTCTTCGGGAGCCGTGTTCAGCGAGTCTGTTGCGGACAGTTTGTGCACGGATTCTATTGTTAGTTCTACCGGGAGTAACCACTGCTATCCTCGTCGCCGGAAGGAAGCGATCCCGCAAGTGAGACGTCCTGATGTGTCGGTCTTGTGCAGGGATCGTAATTCTTGATCGACCTGAACACGGTCGATCGAGAGTAGATCCAGTGGTTCTATACCTTCCAATGAGATGGTAAATAGTGGCCACAGTGACTCCGAACTCAGCAGCAAGCTCACCTGGAGGTATCCCAGTCTCATGCATACCAATGGCATGCAACCTCTGATTTTTGGTTAACCTCGGCATTTTTTAAAATGTTGGAAGACAAAAACTAGCACAACATAACACAAAGAAAATCGTCGGTCAACCATTCAATTTGACATTCTCAGGTAGCACATGCTATTTGGAAATCTGTAGCAAAATTGCATATGCTTGGGTGGACAACAACAACATGTCTTTAAACTCTTTGCACGACTTTTTGTCCACAAGCATGCAACATTAGAACTATTAAATTTCATCCTTTATGCTATTTTTTCACATTTGTTTCTATTATACTTTCTGTTTTGACTCAGTATATGTTAGCACATTGTATAGGTGTATCATTTTGATACTCAGAAAAGGAAAGGAAAATAAAGTGTCACAAGACACCCCCCGCTTATTTAACAATGCAAGTCTGACTACAGGTGATACAGTTCTGGGATATATACAAATACCAAGTCCATAAAGGGCAGTGACTCTGGCAATAAAATCTCGAACGACACCTGCATTTCACTATGGGTATACAGCAATAGGATACACTTGCATACCAAATATCAAGTCACTCAATCAAGTACTTTACAAGTTATTCATGATTGAATTTTGGAACGAATGGACGATGGACAGACAGGCAATAACTCTGGCAATAAAATCTCGAACAACACCTGCATTTCACAATAGGTATACAGCAATAGGATAAACTTGCATACCAAATATCAAGTCACTCAACCAAGTACTTTACAAGTTATTCATGATTGAATTTCGGGATGGATGGACAGACTCATGAGTGGATGGACCTTGTACTGTGGGTAGACATCAATAAGATAGATTTGCACATCAAATATGAAGTCATTCCACTGAGTACTCTGAAAGTTATTCATGAATTAATTTCAAGGCAGACAAATTCTAAGTCCATAAAGGGCAATGACTCTGGCAATAAAATCTTGAATGACACCTGCATTTCACTATGGGTATACAGCAATAGGATACACTTGCAAAACAAATATCAAGTCACTCAACCAAGTACTTTACAAGTTATTCATGATTGGATTTTGGGATGGACAAGGCGATTCCTATATACCCCCCACTGGGAGTATAAACAAGAGGCCCCACGGGGCCTGAAGCGCTCATCTTGAACAGAACACAATTTAAACAGAGTCAAAGAATGAGTCTACATTAAGCAAGCCATCTCCATAGGCTACACTGTCAATACTTGAGTCCCTCAGGAGTGACAAAAATAATCTGGGCATCATGCCTTTTCTTTAGTTGATCATAAAGTAAAATGTAGAGCTCCCCTATGAAGCCCCTTGGTACAACCTATGTGGATTAATCTTAGAGGGTACTGAATACAAAATTTTCAATTCTTCAGCAAAATGGCCAATTCCAGCTCCCATAGAGAGCCCAAATATTAACCCAGGCTCTTGATTTGAACACAGTTAAATCAGACTTCCCTAGAGATGTTGTGTACCGAATATGAAAGCATTCTGACTGTTGGATCTGAAGAAGAGAAATTGTAAAGAAATTTCTTCGAATTGCACTAAGTTCAAATTTGGGCTACCATAGCGAGCCCTAATATTAACCTATGGATCCGATTTGAACAAATTTGAATCTGACCCCCCTAGAGATGTTGTATACCAAATGTGAAAGCATTCTGACAAGTGAATCTGAAGAAGAAGATTTTTGAAGAAATTCACTCATATTGTACTAAGTTAAATTTCATGTTCCCATATGGAGCCCAAATATTAACCTAGGCATGCAAATTGAACAACCTGGAATCTGACCCCCCTAGAGATGTTGTATACCAAATATAAAAGCATTCCGACTGGTGGATCTGAAGAAGAAGATTTTTAAAGAAATTTCCTCATATTGCACTAAGTAAAAATTTGGGCTACCATAGTGAGCCCAAATATATACCTAGGGATATGATTTGAAGAAACTTGAATCTGACCCCCATAGAGATGTTGCATACTAAATATCAAAGCATTCTGACTGGTGGATCTGAAGAAGAAGATTTTTTTAAATTACCCTACATATTGAACAAAGATAAAATTTGGGCTTCCATAGGAAGCCCAAATATTATTAACCTAGGGACTTGGTTTGAACAATCTAGAATCTGACTCTAATAACAATGATGTATACCAAACATTAAAAGATTCTGACTGGTGGTTCTGAAGAAGAAGATTTTTAAAGAATATTCCCGATATTACCCTATGTTAAAACTTCAGGCTCCTGTAGAGAGCCCAAATATGAACCAATGAGCTTTATTTCAACAAACTTTTATCTGCCCCCCCCCCCCCCCCCCCCCCCCCCCCCCCCCCCCCCCCCCTATGAATGCTGTATACCAAATATCAAAAGATTCTGATGATTGGTTCTGGAGAAAAGATTTTTAAAAATTTTTGCAAATATGCTGACTCAGCATTTTTTCGATGCCCATTACAGAATACCCTAACATAACCGATGGCAATTTTTTTTTACCATTCAATTCTACTGTTCATAAGGATACTTCATACCAAATAAAAGCTCTCTGTTCCGTGGGGTTTGAGAAATATGGGCGTTTGAAAATATTTCTATTTTTAGCTCCCAGGGTTCCCATGGGGATGTGGGAATTTTTTTTTTTGCATGGGTCAAGTACTTATGACCCAATACTACCACAAACCAAATTTGGTTCATACCGGACCATCGGTTCAGAAAATAGAAATTTTGGGCGGGGCCAAAAATCTTACCCCTCCTATTACAAAGCCAAATATTACTTCACGAACTTCGTTTGAACAAACTTGATTCTACACCTCATATGGAAGCTCCATAGCAAATATCAAGTCATTGTACACACTGGTTCTTGAGAAGATTTTTAAAATATTTAGGAGCATTTTCCCCCACTCCCTCCCTATGGGGCTGGGCATGCTGAGTTGAACAAAAATGAAATGCCCCTTTGGGACCATCACTCACACAAACTTTCACTTGAATTGGCCCAGTGGCTTTGGAGGAGAAGACCAAAACATGGTGTTGACGGAAGATGGACGGCAAGCGATGAGATTAGCTCAGCTTGACTTTGTCAAGATGAGCTAAAAAAAAAAGGCCGCCCACCCGCATGCTTTTTTGGAAAAAATGGCCTGAGAAACAGACAATCGACTTTGTATGGCCTTACATAACACCCTAACATAACCGATGGCAATTCTTTTTTACCATTCACTTCTACTGGTCCCAAGGATGCTTCCTACCAAATAACAGCTCTCTGTTCCGTGTGGTTTAGGAAATAAGGGCATTTGAAAATATTTCTATTTTTAGTTCCCAGGGTTCCCATGGGGATGCTGGAATTTTTTTTTGCATGAGTCAAGTACTTATGATCCAATAATACCACATACCAAATTTGGTTCAAATCGGACCATCAGTTCAGAAAACAGAAATTTTGGTAGGGGCCAAAAATCTTACCCCTCCCATTACAAAGCCAAATATTGCTTCACAAACTTTGTTTGAACAAACTTGATTCTACACCTCCAAAGGAAGCTCCATAACAAATATCAAGTCATTGGACACACTGATTCATGAGAAGAAGATTTTAAAAATATTTTGGATCATTTTCAACCACTCCCTCCCTATGGGGCTGGGCATGTTGAGTTGAACAAAAATGCAATGCCCCTTTGGGAACCATCACCCACACAAACTGTCACTTGATTTGGCCCAGTGGGTTTGGAGGAGAAGACCAAAACATAGTGGTGATGGACGACAGACGGATGGATGGCGGACAGAGAGCGATGAGATTTGCTCAGCTTGACTGTGTCAAGGTGAGCTAAAAACATAACCTTCAGTAGCCTTATATCAAAATAGCAATTGAGAATTCACCCAATTTATCTTATTTGAACAGGATTAAAGTTGTTAAATTATTAGTTGCATTAACTGGTGGAGTGCTAAATTATTTTTGACAATCAAAATTTGTTAACATCTTTACCTAGTTACAATTTATAGGAGTGTGCCTGTGGGCACTCTCCACAAATTGTAACAAGGCAAATCCTAGTAGACTAAACAAGGGCTTTGCACACCGAGAGCCACTGCCCCGACCCTAAGGCATGTTCAAAGTAGCCTTAAAGGTGTTGTGGGACAGAAACATTTTCTCCTAAGTCAAAAGAGTGAAAAAGGTCCATAACTCTGAGGAAAAATTATTGGACGGAACCCGTTCCTTATGCATATGCATTCCCCCATGCAGGTCTATCAGCATACCAGAGGAAATCCAAATCTGACCGGAGGCTTTGAAATTACAATCCAAAACGTTTGTACTGACAGACTGATGGACAGAGAGATGGATGGAGGTCTCCACTAGATACTCCCGGATACTCCTTCAGAGGTCGAGGACATAATAATATCATTTCATAGATCATATGAAGAACAGCCACAGAATTTGAAGCTTTCAAGTTGCAATACATGCACCTCAGAATAAAGCCCAAATATGGGCTTCCAGCACTCTTAACAGTTAAGAGAAAAACTTGTTGCTTGAAATATTGAAATTTCAATATCAGAGTAGAAAGGGTTAATTAAATAAATGAACTTGAAAGTAGAAATGTTTGAATATGACCTACAAAGCCATTTATTTATTTACTGGTGTTTAAGGTCACATACTTATGCACAATGGCTAATCGTGACTGTGACAGTTTTGAGTGTGGAGAAAGCCGGAGTACCCAGAGAGAACCACCGAGCATTGATGAGCAACTGTCAACTCCTCAACATTCTAACTCTGTTCAAGCTCCATTCAAGCAGGGTTACAGCGGTTGAAGACATGTGCACCACCGAAGTGCAGTACGCCTTCGCCTTAGTACACAGCATCATTGAGCCCCCCATGTAGGAAACCAGGATAAAGTGCCTTGCCCAAGGACACAATGCGGGTCGTCCCGGATGGGGATCGAACTCGGGACTTCTAGCCTAGAAGTCCAACAGTCTACCACTGAGCCACTGCGCACCCTACAAAGCCATTGGAGCTCTGCCAAAAAAGCACAGAGGAAAGAACAAGGCCATGATAGACAATTATTTTTCAGCATAAAGCATGTTAAACTGGTCTCAAAATCCATTATTTTATACATCAAGTCACAAGATTAGTTTTAAACCGGTAAGTAGTCAGAAAATTTGTTTGTGACTTCACTGGCCAATAATTACTAACCATTTGGTCTGGGTGCAATAAGAGTATTTACAACACAAATGCTAATCTTTCATTCTAAAAAAATTCAAATAAAAATATGTTTGTATATATTTATATATTTACACCATCTATATTCATAAAGTTGTACATATTGACAGCACTAAGAACTATGGGTTCGCTCCACCAAAATAAAGAAAAATGATGCAATTCATGTCTTACATATATACAAAGCGATTTAACTGTACACTCTATACAAAAACTAACAAAACAGACTTCATTATGGGAAGAAGTAATAGATCCCAGAATTTCAAGCTTATCTGCAGGACAATACTAGCACAATTACTTCCACCGTACAGTACACATAGAGAGAAGATGAAACTAGCAAACATGCAGGATCGGGCATTTAGGAAACACCACTTTGAGAAAAACAGAGGGAATATTTAAACCGTTCTAAATTTTCTCCAATCAGGAATGAGAGGCATTTCAAAAAAAAGAAAATTTAATTCCCCTTCTATATATATAAATTATATTAAACAATCTTGACTTTAAGTAGATATACAATGAAGTCTAACCCTTGAGGGCCCAATTCCAACTTAGATCACTATTTACTACAACCAAACAGGAGCCCGACCATACACTCTGGGTAATTAACTCGTTATTTTCTAAGAATCTTGGCAGTTGTTTCTAGGTAAGTCTTGGTTTCTGGGTACAGGCAACCAAGACAGAAATTACTGCAAAGCCACAGGATGCAGATGGTCAAAGTTATCAATAATGTCTAAAAACCTCCAAGTCATTTACTCCTTGCTTGCAGCTGGCTAATATTCCTGCCCAGGACAAGGAATAGTTGCCAGTGAAATACGCATAACTATTCCTTGTCCTGGGCATCCGAATTATCCCTTGTATATTATCTGTTTGACCAATGATTTCTTGCGTTAAATTTATATGAATTTTTTATCAAATCTAGTCATGGCTGCTTTACAGCATCCTTGACTAGATGTGATGAAAAATATTTTAAACAAGTACCAACTTTGTATGCTCACTATCAAAACAGACAACATGTGAATATCTCCAGTATTTATGGCAATATTAACTTCCTTCCAAACACATAAGGTGAGGAAATCCTCTGAGAAGAAAATTAACCCTTCAACCAAAGCAAATACTATAAATAAAACAATTTATTTCAATTATTTTTTTAAAAACAATTCCACCAAATTTATACAAATGTTGAGCGTGTGTCCAATGCATGGTCATGGTTTTTGTTTAATTTTTTTACAACTTTTTTTTTCTCAACTGTCCAGTTTGTTATGTATACATGCAGATGTGGTTGATTTGTTAGGTTAACCTTTAGGGGCCTAATTCTGATACTGGTCACCTTTTACCACAGCTGAAAAGGTGCCTCATCATGAGGGCTCTGGGTAAATTTGAAAGTTATATTCTAAGTATCTTGGCAGTTGTTTGTAGGCAAGTCTTGGCTGCCTATATAGGCAGCCAAGACTTGCCTACAAACTGCACAGTCACAGGGTGTAGACTATCAAAGTGTCGCAAAAATGTATAAAAATCTCCAAGCCTCAAGGGTTAAGGGTCAACAGCCCTAAGTAGATATCACACATTAGTCGACACAGAGGTTCATGATTTAATTTGCTTCTTGGATCCTCAAGTTTCTCCTGATCTGGAAGGAAAATATTTATTTCTTGGTGTGTAACTCTTAACCTGCCGAGTATTTTCAGGATATTTTTCATAAAATTTCGTGCTTCACAGCAGCCATGACTAGATTTGATGAAAAATTTATCCAACTTTTATTCAAGACCTCATTGGAGTAAAAATCAAATCAATTTACTGAGAGAAAATTAGATATGCCTGTATTATACTTATTTCAGTGGCAAGAGAAATCCTGTCCTGGGCAGGAATATCTGCCAGCAGCATGCAAGAAGTTAAAGTCACTTTCTGCATCTTTGACAATATCATGACCACAACACAAATACAAAGTGAAGCTTGGCCAACCATCTATATCTAAACTGTCCACTTTAGAGGACTTCCACCGCAGGTATTGGTTACTAGGTCCTATTTTATCAGTAAAAAGAACTTGTTCGCCAAAGTAAATAAGTACTGCTCCAATCCCAGGGTTCCCACAAGAAGATATGGACAAGAGGTGGTGCATTGTAGATGCAGGCGTCGAGTTGTGGTGGTAATCGTAGTGTTGCATGTCTATAACCTGGTTATCAATCATGTCGATTGTCAAATTTGGAACCTTTGTTCAAGTAAAAATTAATTAAGACTCATAACTCTGTAACGAAAAATTGGGCCAGGTCAGTTTTCGAACCCGTTTGAAATATTATTGCAAAGACCTGTATGGCAAATATTAGTCAAATCGGAGAATGTTTGTTAAGTTATTGCACTAATGAGCTCAAAATATGTAAAAATTAACTAATTAAGGCCCATAACTCTGTTACGAAAAATCGGGCCAGGCCAATTTTTGAACTCGCTTGAGATATTGTTGAAAAAGACCTCTATGGCGAATATTAGCCAAATTGGAGTACGCTTGTTCCAGTTATTGCACTAACAGTGCGAGGACGCCCACCGATCATCGCCAAACCATAGGTCTCAGTTGTTAACACAACATGACCAAAAATAAGAGATGGATGTCTAGGATTCTGGTCAAGAGACCAGTATATCAGTTCTGAAAAAATCATACAGGCTTTTGATGCAATTGGAGGAGAGCTTTTACAATTATCTTATGAATAAACAAATAGCACACCCAGCTGTGCAAAAGAATCACTTTTTAACTTTCTGTTATGTTTTCATAATCCATTTCAACCCATGTGAGAACACCAGGAAGGGAAGCAGTGCTTGTTTACAGTGGTAAACAAGCTTTGTTTTTCTGGTAAAATAGGAGCCAGTCACTTGGAGTGGAAGTCCTCTAAAACGGGCAACATAGATAAACTTGACTTTATCTCCATGTTGCAGTCATAATGAGACATTGTGCACAAATATATGTCCTTACACACCAATAAATAATCATCCATCCCTCACTGGAACAGGCTCTTTAAGCCTGAAATGCACATCTTTGTTGTTCATTGAAATTGATCAGTACGTACTGATTGTATCAATCGCTGCTTTTCACACTTGTGCTGACTACTGTTTATATGACGTCACAATAGACATATCTCATCTTTACTGTCAACATACCACACAGGACAACTTGTCTCCCCTTAGGGTAACTTGTTCGCCGGACTAATAATCTGCTGATGGTGGACAACTTGTCTGCATCAGAAGCTATAAAAGGCAAGCTATTCAACAATTACCACAATTTATTTATTGGTGTTTAAGGTCACATTTCTGCACAATGGCTAATCATGATCACAACAATTACCACAAAAACCACTGATGAGATCCAAGTGATCGAAACCTGTCTAGTAATAATAGAACTCTATATTTCTTTTGGACATCTCCTGCTTAAATACATAGGAGTTTAACCCAATCCATCCTTGTTTGACAGATCTCAATGAGCTCTGTCAAACAAGATTGAATTGGTTAAATTCCTAAAACATTTGCATCTTAGAAATTTGAAAATTTTGACATCAGTTTGCAGGGAGTCAACTCTTAACCTGCCAAGTATTTTGAGGGGATTTCTAATTAAATCATGTCATGGCTGCTGTATAGCAGCTAGCAGCCATGGCTCGATTGGATGGAAAATTCAATTGTGTTCAACACCAAGAAATCATAAGAGGACTATACTCCTACTTACTGGGGTACAATTTTTTAACCCTTTACCAACTGCAGACGATATCAAAATTTATTATTTTAAATATCATTTTTTCAAATAATTTCAACAAAACCATATCATGTGACCCATCGTTGGAAGGAGCTCATCAAGAGGTCACATGAGGGGTCACATGATATAGTGTTGTTGAAATTGTTTGAAAAATAATATTTTTTCAACTGCTGAATTTGCATATTATGCGGGCGATTTGTTGGGTAAAGGGTTAATAGACCCAGGATTATACATTTACCAGACAACAGAAAATATTTGTCATCCATAACTTTGGGCTGGTCTGACATGGGATGAATTCCTTTTGTCTTCTTTGTGAGTTATGTCTGAATGGTGTTGATGTGAATTAGGCTTTGGGCATCTGTGAGGGTTTATTTTTTTAAATTTCTGCCAACGAATGTTCAGTTTTATTTGTTCAACTTTTGCCTAACAAAACATAACCCATGACTCTGTCACTGGACTGAGCTCCCTGTGCGTGTTCCACTGAGGAGTCCTAAATTATGTTTTTTGTGCGTGTTCGATTGCAGAGTCATAATTTATGGTTTTTAAAGCAAAGATTATATGTTTTAGCATTTTTTAAGGAAACCATACTGTGCTATCATCTGCATGCTGGGATGAGAATGGCATGTAACTGAACTGACTAAAATTATCACTTTTTTTAAGTCAAATTTGTAAATTTATTCCCAAAATAAAAGAACATAGAGTGAATCTGTTGGTTGACAGATATTTTATTTCTATAAATTTGCATGGAAAATTCCTTTCAAGATGCAAATTTACAGAAGTAAAACTTCAAAAAATTGTGCAACAATCCTTGTAATTTGTTGAACTTTCTCATACCTGTAGTCATGTGACAGGTCAAGGAGTAAAGGTGTAATTTTAGTGTTTGGAATATTATATAGATGGACAAGGTTTAATCCAGGCTCTCTCAAGAGTTCGAACCACTGCCTCATTCTCATTAAAAAACAGCCAGTAAAATTCCAAATTGGACTGACTAAAATTTCCCCAACCTTCTATGTATACGCGTAATCCAATCCAATTATGAATACCACCATTATTGCCTGTCTTGAGAGAGCAAATTATGGTAAACCATGGATCTTCAGTCCTAAAAATGGCCCCTTTCCCAATTTCCATGAATTAACCCTAAAAGGCCTAATTCTGACTTTGATCACTTTTTACTGCAACGAACCAATGCCCCAACATGCAGTGTTTTGGTAAGTTAGCAAGTTACAGAATATGTACATTGGCAGTTGTTTTTAGGAAAGTCTTGGCAGCCATGACTAGCCCAAAAACAAGCAAAGTCCACAGAATATGAACTGTCAAAGAGTCAAAAAAATGTATAAAAATCTCCAGGCCTTTAGGAGTTAATAAAAAGTTCAGGTCCTCTGCTTAACCCCCTGCACACTGATGTCAAAATATCTAAATTTCAGACAGAAAAAAATTCCCATAATGCAACTAGAAATTTAACCAATTCAATCTCGTTTGACAGCGCTCATTGGGCTCTGTCAAACGAGACTGAATTGGTTAAATTTCTAGATGCATTATGAGAAAAAACAGCTTTCTGCAATTTTGGTATTTTGACATCAGAGTGAAGGGGGTTAATAAAAATATATCAAAATACTGAAAAAAATACTTGAAGAGTGTCTTTCTATTTTTATGCTCTCTTTAATTTGCGCAAAAACATTGGTCAAATATTTGTCGGAGCTATGGCTAAAAGTGTGTATCATTGCATTGAGAGAAAGAAAAAAAAGCCATTTTTATTGCTGTAAGGAAAACAATTAAAATGTTCATACGATGCGAGGTATTTTACAGAATGTTTACAATCAGTCATACATTCACACTTCAGAGGTCTGAAAGAAAATTTGTCGATGAAGGCTTTGATTCTTTTTTCACACCAAACAACTATCTAATAATCTTGTTCATTATATAAGTGAAACAGAGCACAAAAGTTCACAAGAACACTCATTCCATTCTCATGAAGCTTAATGAGAATGATTAGCTATATCAAATTCACGCGGCCAACCTGTAGGTTAAACCTCTGCACACTGATTTTGAAATTATTCTCATGATGCAACTTGGAATTTAAGCAACTCAATCTCATTGAGCTCTGTCAAACAACATTTGATTAGTTAAATTTCAAGAGGCATTATGGGAAATATTTGCTGCTTAACCCTTAAGGGCCTGGACAATTGTCCTGAATTCACACCTGACCAAACCCAGTGGCTTTACAGTGATTTCTAGTCAAGTATTGGCTGCCTTAACAACTTAACTGCCTATGTAATTTCTTTATTATCAGCAGGACCGCCTATTCATGATAGTATGTTAAGGGCACCTGTTCTGCAGTCATAAATGCTGGATCTAGGCCTTTAAGGGTTAAAATTCAGTATTTTGAAGTGTGTACAGAGATCAAGCCACACACTGAAATATTTTGTGCTGTGTTAAATATCTACAGCCAATACTTAACAAAAAGGCAGCATTACAGCCATTACCAACATCCAAAACAGCAACAAAAAAGGCCCTCACACACCTAGATATAAAATAAAATTGTGACCCAAACATGCAATCTCTTAACCCTTTACCCAACATAATGGCCAAAACCAACCAGTGCTATTCACAAAAATCACCATTCAATTTTCATTATTTTTTTCATTTTTTGTGTCAAAAATATAGCTTATGACCCCTCATTGAAACAAGCTTATTGAGCTTGTTCCAATGAGGCCCATAAGCTATGTTTTTGATGCAAAAAATGAAAAAAATTTAGTTATCAATAAATAATTTTGTTTGCAAGTGTCGTCTGATTTTCATCTTAGGTAAAGGATTAAACGAAGTCAATATACCCATGCAAGACAGGACCTACATTCCTTGGAGAAAAAAAAATTAAAATTAAAAGCATTTTGTTTAAGATTATAGCACAATTACATAAAAATGATTAAATTTTAAGTAATTTGTATATTTTTAATACTTACCAATGGCCTAGACTAGCTGGTGCTAACTCAAATTTAATCCAGGGCCAAACACAAATATTGCCCCCCAATCCCCAAAATTTGCATCTCAAACAATAAAAATCAAGTCCTGAATGGTCCTTCATACTTTTGAGATCTGTGCATGCGCAATATCCAGGAAGGTACCAAAACTGGCGCCAACCATCATTCTTTCTACAGATTGCCTGTTAAATGTTAAAAACAGAGGGGAGGTATGAGTGCCCAGTCATCAGACCTTCATTTAAAAAAAATCCCGGTGCACTATATATCGGGTGCCCAAGATGACGCCAATGCACGAGGTTTCTCTGGTGGCGCGCCGATTCGGGAAAATGCCTCTTGGGGCACCAAAATGAAAAAGGAGATGCAATTACGTAATTTACGAAATAATACACAGAAATAAAGTGCAAATTGGTTTAAATTTAATGATACAAAAATTACAATTTCTTACCACTAAATTTCTAACCACTAAATTTCTAACTTTTAAGCATAATATACAGTGGAATATTTAGCAAGGTACATGTAAATGCAGTTCAAACTCCTGACAACACAAGTGAAAATCAAAGCACCGTCTGAACTCTTGAAGTTTTCATTTGGATCATTTTGGGGATCTAGAAACTGTTGCTTGATGAAAATTGCCAGGAATATAGCACACGGTGTTTATTCCAGCCAATAGGGTCATCTGAAAATGTGGGTTTACCAGGAATTCCTCACTGACGTAATCAATTTTGTGACAGTCACTGTCACGTGATGCTAATACTTCAAAGTGTGTACATTCTTTCAGAAATTTAGTGTCAATAAATACCACATCGCCATTAAATTTATCGGATTTAAAAATTAAAATGGCAAAAATTAGTTTGGATTATCAACAATTTGCTCACAATAGCTTGATCCAGAGTGGATTTTAGGTATGACAACGTCCATTTCATGAAATAATATGCAAGGGTAAAGTAAAAATTACTGCCTATTTTCATGATATAAACAATGAATACGGAGGATAATAGGTACCGAGAAACGTTATGTGTCCCTCGCAGACCAATATTATCATTCAGTGGCATGATGTGTATGGCTAAAAAAAATAGCCGACTATGAAAAATAATAGTAGACTATAGCACCTTACACCGGTTATTTGATTAATCGAATAGACGAGACAGTCAAGGGTTTACAGACACAGTTTCTGAAACTCTGACATTGTTGACGTAAACTAAAAAAGTAACTGCTTTTTTTTCCACGTGCGTAATTGATCGTTTGCTGCAAACTGTAATTACGTGAGCGATGGCACGTGAGAGCGATCGCGCGCCATTAAAATGAAGGTCTGCAGTTATGGGAGGGCCATACCTGTCTGGGCCATTGGTAAGTATAAAAAATATACCAATGGCCCAGAACAGCTGAATCGTAAAAAGGCTGGAGGGCCTAGGACTTAAAGGAACATCCAGTCTCCCAATTACTTCAGTAAAGAATAGCTCCTACAGGAGAATAGGAGAAGATAGGAATTATATATGTTTTTTTCTTTTACGAGAAAAGAGAAAGACATAACACCAACAATGTAATTTAGTATTACATAATATATAATCCTCCATTTAATGCCAGCATAACCCATTATGCTAATTCGATGAAGGAAGACCAATATATGAAGATAATCCAGAGAATGAGGCTCTTTATACTCATTTAAAAGTGTCTGAGGATTGTCTATTAACCCCCATTTTACACGTGACATATACAAAAGCTTCATAGTGAGCTACACTTTAAAAACAGTACATAAATGAGACATAGTTATTGCTTCACACCATCAAGAGCCAAGTTATCATGATGAGTGTAAGTATCTGATAACATAGACCTATAGCCCTTAATAGTGACGGATTGCAGTTTGAGATTGTCAAACAAGTAGACCAGGAAATCGGCAACATTTCGAATGGACAGATCGTATACATCTATTGACTGATCCTTACACCAACGGAAGAAAACCCTCCACTTCGCTGTGTAGTTCAACGAAGAGGAGGACGTCCTGCAGTTAGAAATTTGCGTCCACTGCGCGTCCTGTAAACTGTTTCCCATGCAGGAAGGACCGCACAACGAAAATATGTGAAGGTTGAGACCTTCAGGGTTGTGATGCAGTGCGCGTGACTTCCCCTGATAAAGAAGATCCTCTCATGGAGGAAGCTTCTGGGGAATGTCCCATAAGTGACACCTGAGAAGATTGATCCAAGGTTTCTGTGACGACAGAGGTGCTACTAGCAGGATTTTGCAACAAGACTGTTTGATCTTTAACAGAATCTGCTGAATCAATGGAGTTGGAAGATATGCATATCCTATCATCCCGTCCCATGAAATTGACAGCATGTCTACTGTGTACGCTCGATGATCTGGACCTGGTGACACAAACATCGGTAACTGATTGTTCAAGTGTGTCACAAAAAGATCTATCATGGGACGATCCCACTGGTAGTAAATTTGTCTGAATATTCGCTTGTTGAGAGTCCACTCCGATAGCAACAGGCGATCTTTCCAAGAGAGCGAGTCTGCTAATACATTCAGATGACCCGGTACATGATGGACAGAGAGATGAACCCCATGATTCATGACGTATAGGAGAATCCTCTCCATTAATTCGCATAATGGAATCGAGTGAGTGCCGCCCTGGTTCCTGAGGTAAGAAACTACTGTCGAATTGTCCGACAGAATTTGAACGAGGACGTTCGCTATTAGGCGAATCCAATGTTGTAGTGCTAGCCATATTGACATCATCTCTTTGAAGTTTATGTGCTTCTCTAGAAACCGAGAGTCCCAAAGACCCTGACACTTCAAGTCTGCAGGACTTAGGGTCGCGCCCCAGCCCGTATGACTTGCGTTCGACATAATCGTAAAAGCCAGATCCGGTAGCTGCAGCAGAACTCCCTGAGTTAACCACTAAAGATCTGCCCAAATCTGAACCTTTTGTTTTACTAGGTCCATTAAAACAATGCTGGTTTCGAGTGAATGCGTCTTCACATTCCAGTTCTGAGTAAAGAATATCTGGAGGGGATGTGTGTGCAGGCAGCCCATCAGAATAAGATCCGCAGCTGCTCCGCACAGCCCCATCAGTCGCATGAATTCCATCACTGTTAATGTGTCTAAGTGTAGACATAAGCGGGCATAACAACTGCCTAATTTCGCTCAGGGTTACGGCAGACAAACCAGATTGTTGTGACTCTCAAAGCTCATTCCCAAGTGAGTGAACGACTTGGAAGGAGCTAGATCCAACTTTTTCTTGTTTACGATGAAACCGCGACGTCGGAGCAATAGAAGCAGACTCTGAACATTGTTCTGAAGTAAAATTCTGTTACCGTATCTCTGCAGAATTTCATCCAAGTAAGCCGATGTTACCGCAGTCGAATGAGCTCGGAAGTATGACATTACCGAGTTCATTATTCGAGTGAATACCCAGGGAGCCAGGTTCAGACCAAAGCACATTGCTCTGAACTGATAAACCTTCCCTTGAACGGCGAACCGCAGGTACTTTCTGAATGCCGGATGTACCAAGACATGAAAGTAAGCGTCCTTTACATCTATGCTCGCCGCATAGTCATTCACTCGCATACTCGCTCTTGCCGACGGATTGGTTTCCATATAGAACTTTGGAGCCACAATAAGCTTGTTTATCCAGCTCAAGTCTATTACCGGTTGGAACGAGCCACCTGGCTTCTGTACGAGGAACAGGTGACTGTAAAAACCCTAAGAATTTTGATTCTCAACGCCCTCTATTGCTTCCTTTAATAAGAGAGCCTGTACCTCAGCCAGGACAGACTCTCTTAGTGGGGGTTTCGCTCGGAATGATAGCCGCAGGCCATCCGAGACTACACTTCTCACCCACTGATCTTCCGTGACTGCTATCCAGTTTCTCGCAAAGTTTGATAACCTTCCGCCAAGTGGCAAGCAATAAAGGTCTTGACCATCACCTGAAGGACTTGCGAGACTTACGGGAGGAGAAACTACGTCCTCCCCGCCCCGTCGGCTTAGTGGCATCTGACCGATAATCCCGATCAGACTTACGCCCCTTTCCCCGAGTCGCTGTATTGACGACCTCTGGCATAATAGTATGAAGGTTTCTTGTACCCTCGCGAGGAGTTCCCTTTTGAGAATTTTGATTTGGAACGTAATCGCTTTCCCAGGTCTGCTGAAGCAGGTTGTTGAAATGCAGACTTCAAGAGCAGAGCACTGGACGCTTTCTTAGTAGCTTGTTCATATACTAACGAAAGCTTGTCGTCAAAGATAGTATGTCCGGAGACCTGAGCGACCCGGAGAGAGCTTTTCACCTTGTCATCTATAAGTGATGATGACGCAAGGGCACAGCATCATGTCTAATTAACTCCAGATTAGCCACTGTCAGGGTGGAGTTATTCATGGCATACATGATTGCCCTGGAAAGAACTCTAAGAGAGGTACACATGTCCTCAAATTCCTTCCCGTTGAGACATTGCACCGTAGCTCTAGTAAGGTGATCTGCATAGAACATTGCGGCCAAATTCACTGTATTCAAGGGAATTGCAGTTTCCGTTACATCTGAGAGAATGTTGAATGAAGCAGGTAAGGATATGTCTAACTCCCCAGCCTGCTCATCCAAACGCAGTGGAGCTCTCTGCACATCTTCTCCAACTGTTTTAAATGAATGTGGTCCAAGGAACGGTATATTTATGGAAGATGTTGACAAGAAACTGCCTTTTTTCCTCCCACACGAGAGGTTAAATATGGCGTCGTCTACATGGCCAAAGGCCTGCGACACCAACCAAGATTGAGCTGGGAAAAGAAAGAACTTATCCTTCCTCCGTCTAGAGATGCCAGCGGTTTCTCGCTTGTCGCAGCTTGCTGATTTGGTGGAACAAACTCAGGATAGTATTGACGGATAAAATCCATCGCAACAATATGTTGTTCCAAAAGGGATGGGTAATCCTCTTCCTTATCCCTTTCACCATCCGACCGAATCAGATGAGAATCTCGGCCCACTACATCTGCATGAACAGACGACTGGACCGATCCAGTTTCTGAGTCTGAGGGAGGCTGTTCCCGCACTTGCTGGGATGCTGCGATCAGCTGTGCAATCAGCGACACCAAGTCCGTCACCGAGGCTTGAGGAGCAGCGGTTTTCTGTTTCTTAGCCGCTTGCTGCTCCTGGGACGGCATTCCGGAGATGGATCTCTTCTCCGAACGTCCCGATGATCGAAGCCTTGGTTCCCTAGCTACAGGATAGTCCATCTTCACAGGCGAAAAGCGGCTCCTTCTTTGCGCATTTGGCCGGATATCCGAAGTCGGGTAGCTAGGATGCGGTCGTGTGTGTGTGTATAGTGATCGTAGCAGAAGAAGCCGTGACTGCAGCTGGCCTCTAGACAGAGTGTCCCGAGCGGCAGGTGTGGACGTATGCTCCGGCCCATGCAAGTTTCTCATAACAACATCTGCCCCAGATGTTGCTGGGTTAGGGACCTCTACCGCTCGAAGCCTTTTCAGACCTCGCTGAGCCTCCCGACAAGAAACTTGCTGGCTTCCTCACAAGTTCCGTCGTCGCTGGGTAAACTTTTGTTTTTAAGGTGCTCGCTCTACCCACTACACTTCCTTCGACCGCAACGGACATACCCGGTGTTACGGCTCCCACGGACGGAATAACCGCTTCACCGGTCGAGCTAGCAGCTGGCAAAGGATTAAGACCACTGCTCAGTGGCCTTATCCCTTGCCTAATATTCATGAGCACCTTAGCAGCTAGCTCTGTTTGCTCATCATAGTGTGAGGATGGTAGCACACTTTTGGTGGGTGTCACATTATCATCACCATGTTCTTCTTCCTCTGAAAAAGAAACTGAAAAACTTGAATGACCTTGCGATGAGAGTACCGGCATAGACCTCTAACCACTAATAACGTACCGTGACACCCACTTCCAACATTTGTCATCCCAATCAACACATGTAGGACAAGAATCTGCAGGAGTACATCGACCACAAGCAAGGCAACAAACATGTAAATCTGAGGAAGACTTCCTCGCCTTGCATTTTGAGCAATAAGCTTTCATCATGAATCAAAACTAAGTCGATCGTACTCCCACAAACTCCACAATAAATATATGATAAAAATACATAATAAACATCAATCAAAATCGAAATCGAAAAATTAAATTCAAAACATTTTTCAGAAAAATTTTGACAAAAGCCCCAAGTTCCCAAAGGGAACATGAAGAGCCCCAAGGGTATCCTGATAGAGCCTAAGTGAGGACAAAAATCCAAAAATTATTGCAACACTACCGGAATATTAAATAATGTATCTTGCAACAATCCTACAGTAATAATAACTAAATACTACATATATTTAAGGATGTTGCTAATGTAAACAACGTCAAGGAAAAACCGGAAATGAAACATCAGGGACAGAAACAAGAGGCCCCAGGGAGCCTGAGGGCGCTCACCTGACATGGTAGCCTAAATATCATCCCAGAGAATTGATTTCAACAAGTTGCATCTGCTCCTCCTAAGAAAAGCTTATACCAAATATTCAAAGATTCTGACCAGTGGATCTAAAAAAAAAGATTTTTAAAGAATATTCCTCATATTGAACTAAGTTATAATTCAGGCTCCCACAGGAAGCCATAAATGAACCCAGGGACTTGGCTTTAAAAAAACCTGAATCTCACCCCCTAAGGATGCTGCACACCACATATCAAAACATTCCGACTGCTGGAGCTGAAGAAGAAGATTTTTAAAGAAAATTCCTCTTTTTGAACCAAGTTACAATTCGAGCTCCCACAATGAGCCCAAATATGGACGTAGGGACAAGGCTTGAACAAACTTGAATCTTACCCCCCTAAGGATGCTCGATAAAAGATATCAAAAGCATTCATCTGCTGGATCTGAAGAAGATTTTTAAAGAAAATTCCTCATTTTGAACTAAGTTGTCATTCAGGCTCCCATAGAGCCCAAATATGAACCAAGGGACTTGGCTTTAACAAACTTGAATCCCCCCACCCCCCCCACCCCCAAGGATGCTACACACCACATATCAAAACATTCCGACTGCTGGATCTGAAGAAGAAGATTTTTTAAGAAAATTCCTCATTTCGAACTAAGTTACAATTCAAGCTCCCACAGTGAGCCCAAATATGGACCTAGGGACATGGCTTGAACAAAATTGAATCTCACCCCCCTAAGGATGCTGCACACCAAATATCAAAACATTCCGACTGCTGGATCTGAAGAAGACGATTTTTAAAGAATATTCCTCATATTGAACTAAGTTATAATTCGAGCTCCCACAGGGAGCCCATAAATGAACAAACCTGAATCTCACCCTCAAGGATGCTGCACACCAAATATCAAAACATTCCGACTGCAGGATCTGAAGAAGAAGATTTTTTAAGAAAATTCCCCATTTCGAACTAAGTTACAATTCAAGCTCCTACAGTGAGCCCAAATATGGACCTAGGGACATGGCTTGAACAAAATTGAATCTCACCCCCCTAAGGATGCTGCATACCAAATATCAAAACATTCCGACTGCTGGATCTGAAGAAGATGATTTTTAAAGAAAATTCCTCATTTTGAACTAAGTTATCATTCAGGCTCCCACAGTGAGCCAAAATATGGACCTAGGGACATGGCTTGAACAAACTTGAATCTCACCCCCCTAAGGATGCTGCATACCAACTATCAAAACATTCCGACTGCTGGATCTGAAGAAGACTTTTAAAGAAAATTCCTCATTTTGAACTAAGTTATAATTCGGGCTCCCACAGTGAGCCCAAATATGAAACCAGGGACTTGGCTTGAACAAAATTGAATCTCACCCCCTTAAGCATGGTGCATACCCAATATCAAAACATTCTGCCTGCTGGATCTTGAGAAGAAGATTTTCAAAGAAATTTGCCTGAAATGCACTAAGTTCAAATTTGAGCTACTATACTGAGCCCAAATATAAACCCAGGGGGGCCGATTTAAAGAAACTTGAATCAGATCCACCCCACAATGTTGCATACCAAATATCAAAAGATTCTGCCTGCTGGATCTGGAGAAGAAGATTTTTGAAGAAATTTGCCTGAAATGCACTAAGTTCGAAATCGGGCTCCTATACTGAGCCCAAATATGAACCCAGGGTGCCAATTTGAACAAACTTGAATCAGATCTACCTACAATGTTGCATACCAAATATCAAAAGATTCGGCTTGCTGGATCTGGAGAAGAAGATTTTTTAATGTTTTTCCCATTGCCAACAAGTGTTAAAAAGTGCTGACTCAGCACTTTTTCAAAAGTCCCGAAACTGTACACTATGATGAAACCGATGGCAATTTTTTTTTACCAATCCTTTCTGTTGGTCCTAAGGAAGCTTCACACCAAATAAAAATTCTCGGTGCCGTGCAGTTTTGGCGATATGGGCGTTTTAATTTTTTTCTATTTTTAGCTCCTGCGGTTCCCACGGGGCTGCAGGAAAAATTTTTTGGCATAAATCAAATACTTATAACCCAATAATACTTCATATTAAATTTGGTTCAAATCGGCCTCTAGGTTCAGAAAATAGAAATTTTTGGGGGCAAAAATTCTTGCCCCTCTCAGAACAAAGGCAAATATTGCCCGTCAAACTTCTCTTGAACAGACTTGAGTCTACACCTCAAATGGAAGCTGCATACCAAATATCAAGTCTCTGCTATGGCTGGTTCATGAGAAGATTTTTAAAAATTTTGTACATTTTGGCCCCACCCCACTCCACAATATGAGCAGAAATCCAATTTGAAGAAAAACCCATGAAATAATTTTTAAAAAAATTATAAAGTTACAGCCCTGAACATTTCTAACCACCGTTGTTCACTTCCATCATCCATTTATGTCCTTGGATCCACCAATTTTACTACTGATTTGTGTCTGGCATCCTCAAATGAAAGTATCAATGGCACTGTAGCTCAACTTGTGTAAGACATGTATAGTATGTGACACAGCAATGACACACATCTAGGTAATGACCTGGTAACAAAAGTACATATAAAGTATTGTAACGGTCTGTACATAAATGCTGACCGTAGCCTGTAACAAATGTATAGGTAAAGTATTGTAAAGGTGGGCGACAGATAGATGCTAAACTAGAAAAGAAGTCTTCATGGGCTTAATGTTACAATGGGGATCCTTGTATGGCACATCATAAGCCAAATGTTAGCAATTGTTTTGGCCTGTTTGATTCAAACCCTTCTAAGGTTGATTCATACTAATTAATAAATATTTGTCCAGTCTTTCTTAAAGTATAGGTATTTGAATTTTTTATCTTTAGCTCATAGGGTTCCCACGAGTGAGGAGGTTTTATTTTTCTCATTGTAAATAGAAAATCAGGTTGTACTAATAATGTTTACCTTCCCCAAACAACACCAAATATTAACACAGGAACTTGGCATCAATACATTTGAATATCCACATCCTTGGGATGCTGAATTCAAGAAAGATTATTTTGTCTGGTGTTTTTGGAGAAGATATTTAATTATCTCCCTTTTTGAGTCCCAGAGTGGGTCTGACTGAACCCACAAATATTTGTTCTCATAGTACAGTGATAACAATGGTACCCCAAAACACCCGTTCCTGTCCCAAGGTGATAACAAAGGTACCCAAGAAGTTTCGTGAAGATCGGTTCATAAATACAGCCTCTAACCCGAGCTGTATTGACATGTGCACTTACTGTGTATAAGTAGCACTGAATAAATCAAAGTTCATCTAATTTGAATAATTTCAGCACGAGAAAAAAACCTGTATTTTATGTGATGTATTCCATGTTACTAAACATTCATTCAAAAATTTATTCAAATCAGAACCTTCATATAGAAGTTCTGTACAAAAAACTGATTGTACCTAATTTTTATACAAAATGGCCACCGGCAGCCATCTTGAATTTCGGACAACACCCCAAAACACACTCGTTCTTGTCCCAAGGTGACAACAAAGGTACCCAAGAAATTTCGTGAAGATCAGTTCATAAATACAGCCTCTAGCCAGAGCCGTATTGACGTGCACTTACTGTGTATAAGCAGCACTGAAAAAATAGGCCGATGAAATCGTCAGATGTGTACCCATACGCGCAACTAGTAGAAAGCTGTATGACAGAGGGCCACCCCGGATGTCGACATTATGTACACCATACATGGTATGGGTACATATAGAAATTGATTGGAGGAGTGCCTAATTTGATGGATAAAGGGTTAATAACTCCGGATCAAATTATTAGATTTACATAAAAAACTACACAGCACACCAGTAACCTGAATACATATATAAAGTAACCTGATAATCGGATTAATATTTTTTGAGTTATCGCACGCCGAAGAAATGGATTGGAGGAGTTCTCAATTTGAAGGATAAAGGGTTAATATCACTGGATCAAATTATCAGATTTACACCAAAAACTACACAGCTCGGCACATCAGTAACCTGAACATATATATGAAGTAACATGACAATCGATTTGATATTTTTTTAGTTATCTCATGCCAAAGGGATTGGAGGAATTTTCAATTTGAAGGATAAAGAGTTAATATCTCAGGATCAAAATAACAGATTTACACCAAAAACTATACAGCTCGGCAAATCAGTAACCTGAACGCAAATATAAAGTAACTTGGCAATCCAAGCAATATTTTTGAAGTTACCGAATGCCAAAGGAATTGGAGGAATTTTCAATTTGAAGGATAAAGGGTTAATATCTCAGGATCAAATTATCAGATTTACACCAAAAACTATACAGCTCGGCACATCAGTAACCTGAAGATATATATAAAGTAACATGACAATTGGATTGATATTTTTTGAGTTATCTCATGCCAAAGGGATTGGAAGAATTCTCAATTTGAAGGATAAAGAGTTAAAATCTCAGGATCAAATTATCAGATTTACACCAAAAACTATACAGCTCGGCACATCAGTAACCTGAACACAAATATAAAGTAACTTGACAATCCAAGCAATATTTTTCAAGTTATCGAATGCCAAAGAAATGGATATGGATGCCGGACGAACGGACAGATAGACAGACAGATGGACAGACAAAGGATGGACGAACAATGGGGGTCCACCCCGGATGATGGCATTATGTGTGCCATACATAGTATGGGTACACATAAAAATCAAAGTTCATCTAATTTGCATAATTACTGCACGAGAAAAAACCTGTATTATATATGATGTATTCCATGTTACTAAATATTCAGACAAAAATTTATTCGAAACAGAACTTTCATACAGAAGTTCTGTACAAAAAACTGATTGCACTAACTTAGGTACAAAATGACTGCTGGTGACCATCTTGAATTTCGGACCGCACCAAAAACACTCGTTCTCGTCCCACGGTGATAACAAAGGTATCCAAGAAGTTTTGTAAAGATCAGTTCATAAATACGGCCTCTAGCCCGAGCCGTATTGAACTGTTGACGGACGGACTGACGGACGATGGGCCATGGCATAACTTCAAATTTGACTACGTCAAAGTTGAGCTAACAAGGAGATTTAAAAGCACAGATGTCCGTTGAATGTTATTGACTTTAGGGCCAAAGAATGATGGTTGGCGCCAATTTCGGTACCTTCCTGGATCTACACATGCGCAGATCTCAAAAGTATGGAGGACTATCTAGGACTTGATTTTTTCGGTTTGGCATGCAAATTTTAGGGATGGGGGCAAAATTTGTGTTTGGCCCTGGATTCAATTTGAGTTAGCACCAGCTAGTCTGGGCCACTGGTTGTTGTATAAAAATAATGCATATCTGGTTGTCCCCTTCATACAAAACTTTGTATTCAACATCAAAGCCCACAATTTCTTTGAGACGATTGACACCTGCAACACATTCAGTGGTTGTTATCATCTCAGCATAATTCCTTGCTAGAGATTATTGCCAATATACTGATTCTCAACCTGGTGCCTCTCTTTAGTAATTTCAATAGTTCTGCCAATTGCAGGTTAACTCGTAGGATGCTAAATTGTTTTTGATGGTCTAAATTTGTTCATTTGTCTTTGCTTTGATACAATTTATGGGAGCGTGCTTGCAAGCACTCTCCCACAAATTGTAACCAGGCAAATTGATAGACTAAATAATTTCAATTCAAAGATAATATGAAGCACATCTACAGAATATGAAGCGGTAGAGTTGTGGTGCCTGCTCTTCAGACTAAATCTCAAATATAGGCTTCCAGCACTCAGTCACGTAGAAGATCATGGTGGCTCAATGGTTAATGTCTTGGAATTCTGATCAAAAGGTTGATGGTTCAATTCTGACCCACTTTATCTGCATTGAGCCCTTGGCAATAAAATGTACATCACATCAATGCTACACTTGCCATCAACCAATGCTAACACTGCTTAGTAAGTTGAAGGGACGGACACTTACTCACCACTGTTCGTTATTCTCTCTGGATAGGCAACAAATATGACCCTGGTAATTAGAATGGTAAGTTAACTCTGGGGCATTGCTAAAGATGATCGATGGAGAGAAAGAGGTACCTCCAACAAGTAACCAAACTTGGATAAATTTTTCTGCAATGGTGAAAATAGTTTAACTTTAATGCTTTTACAATACGATTTGGATTTGGATTTTTACAAAAAAGATCCAATCTCTGTGAAACATGAAATACTGGTTAAAACTTTTTAGACAAAACAATGAGGGTAAAAGGTAAAAAAATAGCCATTGGTGCAGAGAGGTATGGAAAATAAATAGGAATTTTTTAGCTGAAATTTAAAAACAGCACTTTTCACATATTTATGCACACAAAAGAATTTCCAAAACTTGTGTAATATTACTGGTTATAAATTACAAAAAGCATACATTTCTGCATAATATTATCACAAGTTGCTCAAAATTACATTGACACAGTCTTCAACCATCTGCTTTGATAATTAACTCTTCCATTTTGAAAGCTAGGACAGTTAGGGGCAGTTTTCTGCCAAATGCTAGCTGCCAACCCATCTTGAAAGCACTGTTGAAGGATGAGTCAAGACAGTCTCTGTGGCATTGTCAAGGCCTCTTCTGGTGACCCCTGTTGATATCTATACATGGAGATCACACATTTCTGATATGCACTCATAAGCTGTGGTATCAGATTGGCTTGTACAAGAGAGTGGTCACATATTTTTTCCTGAATCTGTGCGTCGCACTCAGTACCATAACACCATCCTGAAAATATAAAATGACATACTGATTTCACATTTAAACATATATTATCTGTGTAAGACCTCCAAACAATACCTGTGTTTAGGGTAACCTGTGGAAAAAATAAAAGGCCGCCGGGACACATGTCTCTCAAAAAAGTGTGCAATTTGAGGTAATGGAAAAAAATTGAATTTTTCGAAGTCGAAATCAAAGTCGGATCAAACCCTGATTTGAACTTGACCTGTATTTTTTGTTGATACACCTGTATACCAAATTTTATTTGAATCAGACAACACCTAGTCATCTTTGGGAAACCAAACAAAATGAATTTTTGAAGTCGAAAAAGGGGCATAATTCTGGCAAAAATTGTTGGACCACACCCCAATTCATACTTGACCTGTATTTTATGTTGATACACCTACATACCAAATTTCGATTGATTTGGCCTACTACAACTGATGTTATCACCAGGAAACCAAAAACTGGAGGCTCAAAAAAGCCTGTAATCGCTCACCTGGAACTACATATAATAAACAGCTACGCCATGAGCGCATGATACGCCCGTTATTAACTACAAGAGGGAAGCACACAATAAGAGTATACATGTGTACTTGTCAGGTTTATGAAAATTGCTCAAAGTCCGACATGCGGGAAATTGCCTATATTTTGACAAATAAAGTCCCATAACTCTGGAATAACAAATCGGACAGCGACACAAATCGAAAGGGAGGTTCCTTCCATCAAGATATACTTTCCACCAAAAAATCATAAAAATTGCTTGAAGCATTTTCGAGTTATTGTACGTGTGGATGGATGGATGGACGGACAGCGGTATACCATAATACCACCCGTTTTTTTCAAAACGGGCGTATAAAAATGTGATTTCCCATAGGCTTTCCATGGAAACTATGAGCTGCAATAGTGGCCATGTTTGCAACATTACATGAGGATCATTGGTAGATGTCCCAGTCCTCAATCATGTGAAGTTTCAAAACATTTGCCTTTGTAGTTTCAGAGGGGAATATTTTTGCAACATCCATCAATCAGAATCAGAGAATGTCTCTGGTGGCCATATTTTCCAATCAACAGGAACAAAAAGAGGAATGTTTGTAGAGGCCCTCCTATAGACCATTCCTGCCAAGTTTGGTTCATGTCGGCTCAGTAGTTCCAGAGAGAAGAAGAAAATGTGATTTCCCATAGGGTTTCTATAGTAAGTATAAGCCACAATTGTGGTCATGTTTGCAACACGATCAATATTCAATGAGGAATGTTGGTAGAGGATGTCCCAGTCATCAACCATGCAAAGTTTCAAAACATTTGGTCCTGTGGTTTCAGAAGAGAAGATTTTTCAAAATCCACAAATCAGAATAAAAAAATGCTTCTGGCAGCCATGTTTTTCCATGCACGGTAACAAAATGAATAGCGTTTGTAGAGGACCTGCCATAAAATATCCCTACCAGGTTTGGTTCACATCAGCTCAGAAGCTCCGGTGAAGAAGATGAAAATGTGATTTCCCATAGGATTTCTATAGTAACTATAAGCCGCAATTACAGCCATGTTTACAACACAATCAACACTAAATGAGGATCATTGGTAGAGGGGGTCCCAGTCACCATTTATGTGAAGTATCAAAACATTTGGCCTGGCAGTTTCAGAGAAGATTTTTCAAAATCCACCAACCAGAATCAAAGAATGCTTCTGGCGGCCATGTTTTTCAACCCACAGGAACAAAATGAGGATCGTTTGTAGAGGACCTCCCATAGACCATTCCTGCCAAGTTTGGTTCATGTCGGCTCAGTAGTTCCAGACAGGAAGATGAAAATGTGATTTCCCATGGGGTTTCTATAGTAACTATAAGCCGCAATTGAAGCCATGTTTGCAACCCGATCAACACATTAAATGAAGATCGTTGGTAGAGGGGGTCCCAATCATTATTTATGCGAAGTTTCAAAACATTTGGCCTGGAGGTTTCAGAGGAGATTTTTGAAAATCCACCAGCCAGAATCAAAGAATGCCTCTGGAAGCCATGTTTTTCATTTGACGGGGACAAAATGAGGATCATTTGTAGAGGACCTCCCACAGACCATTCCTGCCAAGTTTGGTTCACACCGGCTCAGCGGTTACAGAGAAGAAGATGAAAATGTGAAAAATTTATGGACACTGGACGACGACAGATGCCAAGCGATGAGAAAAGCTCACCTGGCCTAACAGGCCTAACCAGGCTAAAAATGAATTTTTAAAGTCGAAAAAGGGGAATAATTCTGGCAAAAATTGTCGGACCACACCCCAATTCGAAATTGACCTGTATTTTAGGCTTATGCACCTACATACCAAATTTCATTTGATTTAGCTAATTATAACTTAAGTTATCGTCGGGAAACCAAACAAAATGAGTTTTTAAAGTCGAAAAAGTGGCATAACTCAAGCAATAATTGTTGGACCGCACCCCGATTCGAACTTGACCTGTATTTTATGTTGATACACCAACATACCAAAATTTCATTTGATTTGGCCAACCTTTACTAAAGTTATCAATGAGAAACCAAAGTGGGACGGACGTACAGAAAAGTCCCCCCCCCCCCCCCCCCCCCCCCAAAAAAAAAAAAAAAATTAGGGGGGGGGGGGGGGGGACGGGACCAGGGTAGGTAGGTGGGGATTTTTTTTTATTTCATTAATTTTTTTTTTTTTTTTTTAAATTGTGTTCTACTATTTTGCAGGACAGAAATTTTCCCTGACGTATAATGGTAAGATACATTTCTTGTTATATACAATATAACCAAAACAGTACACAGCCGAATATCACTCACACTTGTGCTTTTTTTTTTAACCCCTAGCACACTGGTGAGGTAACAGAATTTTCTAAAATAACTGTTTTTTCTCTTACTTAACTTTGAATTTAACCAATTATATCTTGTCCGACAGAGCTCAGTGAGCTCTGTCAAACAAGGTGTATTTGGTTAAATATAAAACTGTATTATGGGAAATATCTGCTGCTGAAAACTTTGCCATTTTGACATCAGAGTGCAATGGATTATATACAAATAGTTTCTTAGAAACTAGCATTATGAGTTTTCTTTTCAGAGATTTACAAAATATATACAATTTATACGAAAGTTCTGAGAATTGATCTAAATAATCGAATTTCCAGGAATTCCACACTTCACATCAGATCCAGTTGGCCGAAACTGCATTTTTCCTAGAATTTAAGGAGACCAGATATAAATCTCGAATACCTTTGTCAACTTCCAAACTTGATATATTTTTGTATGCATGTAGCTGTTAGCAAATTGTAAAACACATTATGTGTGGGGGGCAGATTACCATTAATATATTTATTGTGCCGTTTCTACTCTGACATGTTAAGTTGCAAATCATATGAAAATTGAATAATATGTAAAGCACTGAGCATCAACTATTACATGTACTGGATCTAAGGATTTAACTCTCATTCCATCAGTGGATCATTGCTTGTGTTTTTTTTGTTTAAATAGTTCTACTTAAGTAGTAAGAACAGTCTTATTTCCAGTTTGATTGCATGAATCATTTACTCCTGACATATTTGAATACATTTAAGGAATTCAATGTTCAACAAACAACGTATTGTCAACTGGTGATCGCCCACCCCCAATTTCAACATTTTTTAAATTCACATAGGTATTCCAGGGATGAGACAGGGGTTATGCCTCCTCCCTCCATCCTAATAAAAATAACCTACTAAAAATTAAGAGAATTTAGTGTTGAATTTAGCTTATTTATCTCCCCAAAGGACAGCAGACCCAGATTTGGGGCTTCTATATCAATATGTAAAACTCCAGAACACGATATTCATTAATATCCATGACCTGTCAACATAAATGGCGAAGCATTCTAAAAAATTAATCAGTTTATCAAATGCAGTTTCCTTTGAGGAGCTGGAACTTGCAGCACATTTACAATGTCAGATATATTTTTACACGTAATTTTAAAAGCTTGAACTCCAGTCATTTTCAACTTCACCATTAAGACGGATTGAAATTTAGGGTTACAATGCTGCATATAATTTTAAGGGTCGGCATAATTTTTTAGGGTCGGTTGGGTTACCCTAAAACAGGTAAGGTTTTTTGTTCCAATGTGACGCATGTGTGTTGGAATAAGACAGATATTGGGAGAAACATGCTGTTTCCAAAAGTGTAACATGAATCACTGGGATACAGTGAACAGAACTGGATTCAATTTCCATTCATGTCCCCCATCACTTCAATGCTATGATATATTATTATATAATAGTCCCCTTAATTGCATATCTCCTTAGTGAATATTTTTGGCATTTTTTTTCAACAGCCAGGGTCACCTAATGTCATTTCCAAACTGAATAGCCCTGTTAAATGAAAATAACTTCAAACATAAAAGTATTTACCATACCTTCAACGTAAATTTTACCTGTTAATTTCATTGCATAAAGCAGAAAACCAAAATTGATGTTAAATTCTGATAAGTTATCAAGTTATAACATAAATAAGCTTTTCAGGTGAATGGACAGAAAATGGGATGGGAACATGGAGTTCAGCTCTTTGCTATATCCCTCCCCTGGGGGGGGGGGGCATTTCCATACCAGATGTTTCTGTTTCCCCACCTAACTTATGTGGACATTTCTTAACTGAACTCCAGTTATGAAGGCATTTTACAAGTACTTTCTTTGATTGTGAACACATTGGAAACTACTGATCATTTTAATTACCAGGTTTTTACAACATCAAACACTCTCTGTGGTCATATGTTGTGTTATCTTTAGTATCAAAATAAAATTTGTTCCTTTAGTGCCAGCAGGCACCATCTGAAATGTTTCAGCATTGCTGATAGTGCCTTGTTGGACTCAAGGGACAATTTGATCTTTAATAATTACTCTTCCTTCTTTATACTTGTACATATCCATGGAGAGAAATATCCACTAGAGCCAGGTGTGGGAAATGTTCTGTGAAAATTATCCGTGGTGGGGGAAATGTTCCTTTTTCTACTTAACAGCTGGTGGGAAAATGACCAGTAGGGAAATGTCTGGGATTCAAATTTCATGTTTAATTTTGTGATCATAGCACTATGACACCGCAGTTTGTAGAGAAGAAAGTACATTTATCTCTTTGATGGTCTTTATGCCCCACAAAGTAGATCTTCTGTTTCTCAGACCACTTTTTGTAAAAATGCATGTGGGTGGGCATTTTTTTTATTTTATTTTTTATTTTTGTAATTATTTCATTGTCGTCAAAAGTTCATATTCTAGGTTTGTTTTATGTTTTATGTCTCATAATCTACAGAATAGCATGGGTGGAACTGTAGTTTGTCCCTTGAGTGTAAGAAAGCTTTGCAATGCTAAAGCATTGAAAAACCACTCAAGGGACAAATTTATCAATTTGATTAATTTGGATAAAATATCAGTCATAAACCATTTAATGTTTATTTTTTTCAAGTGTGTATTGGTTATAAAGAGAGAGCATGCAGCAGCCAAAAGGACCATGCAGGAGGGCCTGAGAAACATATTTTTAACTTTATTAGGCCTTAATGTCACAGATTTCTGCAGAATGGCTAATTGTGACCAGAACATTGATTTAAATGCACATTTCCCAAGAATCAAAAGTTGATTCTCATTATTTCGTTTTTTTTACGAGAATTATTTACGAGAATCATTTGCACGAATTGATTCTGCTTTGCTTATGAATTTTAGGTCCTGTTTTGTGTGCCTCAAATTCAATGGCATGTTAATACTATTTTTTCAAGCTTTCAAACTTCACCCAATAGATGGCGCTCTTCACTATATCACCTCTATGTGTGGAAGGAAGGAGGGTGGGCTAACATGAGGCTGGTACTTACCTTAATGGATAAAGCATACAAATGGTTCAGCATCACATGATTTGGTTCTGGTAAAAGTGTTGGTTCACACTGAAAACAAAGTTATGAAAGATTTAACAAAAATAATGAGATAAGTCCGTTCATCAAAATTTGTTTTTTTATTCCTATAATTTGAGTTGATCCCAAACTGAACTAGAGCTGCGCAATTTGGAGGTTTTCTAGATCGGTTCCAGTTTCAATGGAAACCAAAAAGCCGAACCACAAGACCCAGCAAAAGGGGTCAAATTGTTTTTCTGTGTTTGTGCATAAACTCATCAAACTATCTTACTGGGAGGTCACTTGACTAGTGGCTCGTATGGACTCTTGTCACTTTGTCCATCCAGCAAAGGAGCAAATACGTCATGTTCTCATCGTCACATTTTCTCCCTTACCGATTCGTTCACCAGAAATATGTGAGAATGAGAACACAACATAGATTAGACAAGAGGCCCCAGGGGGCCTGAGGGCACTCACCTGATATGGTAGTCTAAATATCAAACCAGGGACTTGACATGAATAAGCTGCATACGCCCCTCCTAAGAAAAGCATATACCAACTAGATGAAGCGATTGTGCCCACACAATACACAGGATTTTCCTTCTATTTTCAGTTCCTGCACTTTTACGTCCCAAAATTGAGATAACCACATAAAAAACAGATTTTTTTCCCAAACAAAATACTTTCAGCCTAAATTTTTTTCTTCTTCTTAAAACGCATAAAAAACGATAAAACTAATTTCAGGATTTTGGTCCAAAATTTTCCAAGTCCCACCCGGACCCCAAATTTTCAGGGTAAAAAAAAAATTTTTTTTTTTCTCTTAAAATTGACAGAAATGCATAAAAAACAAAAAAAAATTTTTTTTTCGGATTTTGGTCCCACCCGGACCCAAAATTTTCAGGGGAAAAATTTTTTTTTTTTTTTGTCTTAAAATTGACAGAAATGCATAAAAAACAAAAAAAAAATTTTTTCGGATTTTGGTCCAAAATTTTCTAAGTCCCACCCGGACCCCCAGGGGAAAATTTTTTTTTTTTTTTTTTTTGTCTTAAAATTGACAGAAATGCATAAAAAAAAAAAAAAAAAAAAAAAAAAAATTTTTTGTCTTAAAATTGACCAAAACACAGAAAAAACAAAAAAAATTTTTTTCGGATTTTGGTCCAAAATTTTCTAAGTCCCACCCGGACCCCAAATTTTCAGGGGAAAAAAAAAAAAAAAATTTTTTTGTCTTAAAATTGACCAAAACGCAGAAAAAAAAAAAAATTTTTTTTCGGATTTTGGTCCAAAATTTTCTAAGTCCCACCCGGACCCAAAATTTTCAGGGGAAAATTTTTTTTTTTTTTTTGTCTTAAAATTGACAGAAATGCATAAAAAACAAAAAAATTTTTTTCGGATTTTGGTCCAAAATTTCGAAGTCTGCAACGGGACCCCAAATTTTCAGCCTAAATATGAACCCAGGGATTTGGCTTCAACAAACTTCAATCTCACCCCTCTAAGGATGCTGCATACCAAATATCAAAACATTCTTATTGCTAGATCTGAAGAAGAAGATTTTTCAAAAATACTCCTCATACTGCACTAATTTAAACATTTGGGCTCCCTTAGAGAGCCCAAATATCAACCCAGGCAATTCATTTCAATAAACATGTGAAACAATCTTACAAAGATGTTATATGTGAAATTTTAAAGCTTTTGGAGCAGTGGTTTCGCAGAAAAGTAGTCTTATGTTTTTCTCATTACCCACAGTGTTAAAAAATGCTGACTCAGCACTTTTTCAAAGTCCCCAAAAAGTACCCCATCATAAAACCGATGGCAATTTTTTTTGATCATTCCATTCTGTTGGTCCTAAGGAAGCTTCACAACAAATAAGAATTCTCAGTGGCGCGTAGTTTTGGAGATATGGGCGTTTTCATTTTTTTCTATTTTTAGCTCCTGTGGTTCCCACGGGGCTATGGGGAAAAAAATTTCAGCATAAATTAGGTACTTATGAGCCAATAAGCACTCATGTAAAATTTGGTTCAAATCGGCCTCGCGGTTTGGAAAATAGAAATTTGGGGCGGGGCCAAAATTTTTGCCCCTCCTTTAACATCGTCAAATATAGCCCCTCCAACTTCTCTTGAACAAACTTGAGTCTACACCTCAAAAGGAAGCTGCGTACCAAATATCAAGTCTCTGCTATTGCTGGTTCTTGAGAAGAAGATTTTTTAAGAATTGGAGCATTTTTGCCCCATCACTCTGCTCAATGTGAGCCGAAACCTAATTTGACAAAAAATCAAAGTCCGCAGACACAACCCCTTCTCACATGAAATTTCATTAATATGCGGCCAGTGGTTTGGGAGAAAAAGCCCAAACACCACCTTCACGACGGACGCCGGACACCGGACGACGGACGAAAAGTGATCAGAATAGCTCACCCTGACTTTCAGTCAGGTGAGCTAATAAACTTCAGGGTTGGTGATTTCTTTTATTATTTCAAAATGAAAGTGTCAATGACACTGTAGCTCAACTTGTCAAGACAAAGACATGTACATGTATAGTATGTGACACAGCAATGACAAACATCTAGGTAATGACCTGATAACAAAGGTACATATAAAGTATTGTAACGGTCTTACATAAATACTGACCGTTGCCTGTAACAAATGTATAGGTAAAGTATTGTAAAGGTGGGTGACAGTCAGATGCTAAACTAGAAAAAAAATCTTTTGAGTCCCAGAGTGGGTCTGACTGAACCCCAAAATATTTGTTCTCATAGCACAGTGATAACAAAGGCACCCCAAAACACACTCATTCCTGTCCCAAGGTGAAAACAAAGGTACCCAAGAAGTTTCGTGAAGATCAGTTCACAAATATGAGCTGTGTAGAAGTTGTGACAAAAAACTGATTGGACCTAATTTCGGTACAAAATGGCCACTGGCAGCCATCTTGAATTTTGGACCGCACCCAGAAACACTCGTTCTCGTCCCAAGGTGATAACAAAGGTACCCAAGAAGTTTTGTGAAGATCGGTTCATAAATACAGCCTCTAGCCCGAGCCATATTGACATGTGCACTTACAGTGTATAAGTAGCACTGAATAAATCAAAGTTCATCTAATTTGCATAATTTCTGCACGAGAAAAAAACCTGTACTATATGTGATGTATTCCATATTACTAAACATTCATACAAAAATTTATTCAAATCAGAACTTTCATACAGAAGTTCTGTACAAAAGACTGATTGCACTAATTTTGGTACAAAATGGCTGCTGGTGGCCATCTTGAATTTCGGACCATACCCCAAAACTCTCGTTCTCATCCCACGGTGATAACAAAGGTACCCAAGAAGTTTCGTAAAGATCGGTTCATAAATACGGCCTCTAGCCTGAGCCGTATAGAAGTTGTGTACAAAAAACTGATTAGACCTAATTTTGGTACAAAATGGACACTGGCAGCCATCTTGAATTTTGGACCGCACCCAGAAACACTCGTTCTCGTCCCAAGGTGATAACAAAGGTACCCAAGACGTTTCGTGAAGATCGGTTCATAAATACAGACTCTAGCCCGAGCCATATTGACATGTGTACTTACTGTGTGTAAGTAGTACTGAAAAAATCAAAGTTCATCTAATTTGCATAATTTCTGCACCAAAAAAACCCCTGTATTATATGTGATGTATCCCATGGTACTAAACATTCACATATAAATTATTCAAATCAGCGCTTTCATATGGAAGTTCTGTGCAAAAATCTGATTGCACCAAATTTTGTACAAAATGGCTGCCATCGGTCATCTTAAATTTCGGACTGGACCCCAAAACACTCGTTCTCGTCCCACGGTGATAACAAAGGTACCCAAGGAGTTTCGTAAAGATCGGTTCATAAATACGGCCTCTAGCCCGAGCCGTATTGGCATTTGCACTTACAGTGCTGAAAGCAACACCAAAAAACATCAAAGTTAGTCTAATTTGCATAATTTACGCACGAGAAAAAAACCCGTATTATATGTGATGTATCCCATGGTACTAAACATTCATACAAAAAATTATTCAAATCAGAGCTTTCATATGGAAGTTCTGTACAAAAAACAGATTTCTGCATCGTCGGTACAAAAATGGCGGCTGGCAGCCATCTTGAATTTCGGACTGCACCCAAAAACACTCGTTCTCGTCCCACAGTCATAACAAAGGTACCCAAGAAGTTTCGTAAAGATCAGTTCATAAATACGGCCTCTAGCCCGAGCCGTATCCAATTGTTGACGGACAGACGGACGACTGGCCATGGCATAAGCTCAAATTTGGCTTCGCAAAAGTTGAGCTAAAAATCAATTTTTAAAAAATTTAAATCAGATTTTTTTTATTTAACCCTTTACCTAACATGAAAAGAAGAGGACACTTGAACAAAAAATTCTTGAATAACTAATTTTTTTGTTTGAAAAACATAGGTTATGACCCCTCATCGGAATGAGCTCGACGAGCTCGTTCCAATGAGAGGTCATAACCTATGTTTTTGAGACAAAATAATGAAAATTAATTGGCGATTTCTGAGAATAGCGCATTACCACATGAACCGACTGTTATTGTCTGGGTGGAAACTTCCCTCTACAAGTGTTTTAGTGATAATTCACTCTCCACATACTGTACTCTTTGTTCTTAACAAATAGAAAAACTGAACTGAAACAAGAGGCCCCAAGGGGCCTGAGGGCGCTCACCTGACATGGTAGCCTAAATATCAACCCAGAGAATTGATTTCAACAAGTTGCATCTGCTCCTCCTAAGAAAAGCTTATACCAAATATCCAAAGATTCTGACCAGTGGATCTAAAAAAAAAAGAAGATTTTTAAAGAATATTCCTCATATTGAACTAAGTTATAATTCGGGCTCCCACAGGGACTTGGCTTTAACAAACTTGAATCTCACCCCCCTAAGGCTGCTGCACACCAAATATCAAAACATTCCGACTACTGGATCTGAAGAAGAAGATTTTTAAAGAAAATTCCACATTTTGAACTAAGTTACAATTCAAGTTCCCACAAATAGTCCAAATATGGACCTAGGGACTTGGCTTGAACATACTTGAATCTCACCCCCCTAAGCATGGTGCATACCCAATATCAAAAGATTCTGCCTGCTGGATCTTGAGAAGAAGATTTTCAAAGAAATTTGCCTGAAATGCATTAAGTTCGAATTCGAGCTTCTATAGTGAGCCCAAATATGAATCTAGAGAGCCGATTTGAACAAATTTGAATCAGATCCACCCCACAATGTTGCATACCAAATATCAAAAGATTCTGCCTGCTGAATCTGGAGAAGATTTTTTAAGAAATTTGCCTGAAATGCACAAAGTTCGAATTCAGGCTTCTATAGTAAGCCCAAATATGAATCCAGGGGGCCGATTTGAACAAACTTGAATCAGATCCACCCCACAATGTTGCATACCAAATATCAAAAGATTCTGCCTGCTGGATCTGGAGAAGAAGATTTTTTAAGAAATTTGCCTGAAATGCACTAAGTTCGAATTTGAACTTCTATAGTGAGCCCAAATATGAATCCAGGGGGCCGATTTGAACAAACTTGAATCAGATCTACCCCTCAATGTTGCATACCAAATATCAAAAGATCCTGCCTGCTGGATCTGGAGAAGAAGATTTTTTAGGAAATTTGCCTGAAATGCACTATGTTTGAATTCGAGCTTCTATACTGAGCCCAAATATAAACCCAGGGGGCCGATTTGAACAAACTTGAATCAGATCCACCCCACAATGTTGCATACCAAATATCAAAAGATTCTGCCTGCTGGAGCTGGAGAAGAAGATTTTTTAAGAAATTTGCCTGAAATGCACTAAGTTCAAATTCGGGCTTCTATACTGAGCCCAAATATGAATCCAGGGGGCTGATTTGAACAAACTTGAATCAGATTCACCCCACAATGTTGCATACCAAATATCAAAAGATTCTGCCTGCTGGATCTGGAGAAGAAGATTTTTTAAGAAATTTGCCTGAAATGCACTAAGTTCAAATTCGGGCTTCTATAGTGAGCCCAAATATGAATCCAGGGGGCCGATTTGAACAAACTTGAATCAGATCCACCCCACAATGTTGCATACCAAATATCAAAAGATTCTGCCTGCTGGATCTGGAGAAGATTTTTTAAGAAATTTGCCTGAAATGCACTAAGTTCGAATTCGAGCTTCTATACTGAGCCCAAATATAAACCCAGGGGGCCGATTTGAACAAACTTGAATCAGATCTACCCCTCAATGTTGCATACCAAATAGCAAAAGATTCTGCCTGCTGGATTTGGAGAAGATTTTTGAAGAAATTTGCCTGAAATGCACTAAGTTCGAATTCGAGCTTGTATACTGAGCCCAAATATCAACCCAGGGGGCCGATTTGAACAAACCTGAATAAGATCCACCCCCACAATGTGGCATACCAAATATCAAAGGATTCTGCCTGCTGGATCTTGAGAAGATTTTTGAAGAAATTTGCCTGAAATGCACTGGGGGCCGATTTGAACAAACCTGAATCAGATCCACCCCACAATGTTGCATACCAAATATCAAAGGATTCTGCCTGCTGGATCTGGAGAAGATTTTTGAAGAAATTTGCCTGAAATGCACTAAGTTTGAATTCGAGCTTCTATAGTGAGCCCAAATATCAATCCAGGGGGCCAATTTGAATAAACTTGAATCAGATCTACCCCACAATGTTGCATACCAAATATCAAAAGATTCTGCCTGCTGGATCTGGAGAAGATTTTTGAAGAAATTTGCCTGAAATGCACTAAGTTCGAATTCGGGCTTCTATAGTGAGCCCAAATATGAATCTAGGGAGCCGATTTGAACAAACTTGAATCGGATCCACCCCACAATGTTGCATACCAAATATCAAAGGATTCTGCCTGCTGGATCTGGAGAAGATTTTTGAAGAAATTTGCCTGAAATGCACTAAGTTCGAAATCAGGCTCCTATACTGAGCCCAAATATGAACTCAAGGGGCCGATTTGAACAAACTTGAATCAGATCCACCCTACAATGTTGCAAACCAAATATCAAAAGATTCTGCCTGCTGGATCTGGAGAAGAAGATTTTTTAATCTTTTTCCCATTGCCTACAGTGTTAAAAAGTGCCGACTCAGCACTTTTTCAAAGTCCTGAAAAAAGTACCTTGTGATCAAACCGATAGGGATTTTTTTTAACCACTCTATTCTACTGGATAAAAGTAAGCTTTATACAAAATAAGAATTCTCTGTGCTGTGTAGTTTTGGAGATATGGCAGTTTTAAGGTTTTTCCTATTTTTAGCTCCCGAGGTTCCCACGGGGCAATGAGAAAATTTTTTCTTGCATCAATCAACTACTTATGACCCATTATAATCTCATATCAAATTTGGTTCAAATCGACCTCACGTTTCTGAAAATAGAAATTTTAGGCGTGGCCAAAATTTTTGCCCCTCCCATAACGAGGGCAAATAATGCCCGACAAACTTCTCTTGAACAAATTTGAATCTAAACCTCAAAAGGACTCTGTTTACCACATATCAAGTCTCTGCTACTGGTGGTTCATTAGAAGAGGAGTTTCAATAAATTGGCCATTTTTTCCCCACACCTCTGCTCAATATGAGCGGAAACCTAATTTGGATAAAAATCAAAATGCCCTTATATAACCCCTACTCACATGAAATTTCATTAATATGCGGCCAGTGGTTTGGGAGAAAAAGGCCCAAACACAACCTTCACGACGGACGAAAAATGATCAGAAAAGCTCACCTGACTTTCAGTCAGGTGAGCTAATAAATCTACACCTGCAATAATATCCTTGCTTTAACTGGTTTAGTGATAGAAGCCCATATTTGATCTTTAGGCTTCTGTTAATCAAGAGCTTGTTCAGGGTTACCTCATGTCTGACAGTTTTTCAGGTGGATGAAGCTGGAATACCCAGAGAGAACCAAGCTGCTGAGAGCTAGTGTCAGAATCCCCAACATACTAAGTCCGCAGAGCAAGTTTAGCATTGGTTGAAGACAAGTGCACCCCATCAATGTGTAGTATGCCTAGGTACACAGCATCACCATGCCCTCATGTGGACAATCAGGATTATGTGCCCTGTCCAAGGGCAGTTACCCCTGGTGGGGATCGAACTGTGGACCTTTCGATTTGAAGTCCAATGCTGTAACCACTGAGCCATCATGCTCCCTTAACATTTTACAACCATACTAATGGTAGTAGTCTAAATTTCGACTCTAATCCATAAAACAATTTTTGTTGCAGTAGGTCCAAAGGAAGAACCACAAACAAAAAAATATTTTATGTCTTCAAGGTGCAAATTCAGACTAGTGTGGTAATACAAATTAATACACATATCACATTCTGGCTTTTGAAAGTATCTAGACTGAAAGTATTGGAGCTTTAGCAACTCAGATAATTTTATAAATTTGATGAGGAGTGCAGATACTTGTCTGTAGATAATTAATAGTGGATAATTAGTGCATTGAGCATCAGGCCAGGGACTGAAGAGAATTTACAAACATCGGCCTAAAAAGAAAAGTAGATGCCACAATAAAGTTCCTCTATTTTTAGCATGTACTTCATCTGCAGCAAGAAACAAATGCAATTTAACCAATAAACATTTATTTTTGTGGAGAAATAACGTGCGTTGTTTACTTCATTGCATTTATTAATCTAACTGACTCACTCGATCTCGACCGTTACACACTGTCAATCAATGTCACGCTTCAGCGCAATGCAGGTATGTCACTGAGTCCACTAACAATACAACAGTTAGGCCAAACCATATTAATTCTGTGACATCCTCCCCCGCCGGCGAAATGGAGTGAACACAAAATATATACAGTCAATTACGGAGAATGAGAACTGATGAATTACAAGTAAATCATATAAAAAGAGAAATTCTCCGAGATATTTCTAGTATATATGACCCACTTGGGTTTATCGGGCCCGTAGCAGTCACAGCAAAGATGTATAAAGTACAAAACTGTAGTACTATCAGTCCACAGATAATGACGAATATTAATGTCTTTGAAACTATTTGTTATGTGAGAAGAAAGTCTCGCGCCTAGCAATGCCCCTAACAGTTCAAGTTGTGGTATAGTCAGTTCCTTCAATGGGGCAACCCGATTTCTCGTAAAAATTGATCATTATCCTCAATTAGAGACAAGATATCATCATTTAAAGAACTCAAATTGGTTAAACGTTTTTCTACTTGCGTGGTAACAATCTGTAATTCTTTGAAATCAACTGGTTTCTGATTCAGGAGTCTATCTGCTTCTGTGATGTGTCTGGTAACATGACCTCGGTATGCAGTTCGCTTTCTCACTAAGGTTGCAAGATTTTTTTCCATCTTGAAAACGGCTCGAGGGACCAAAATGTAGAGAAATAACGTGCGTTGTTTACTTCATTGCATTTATTAATCTAACTGCCTCACTCGATCTCGACCGTTACACACTGTCAATCAATGTCACACTTCAGCGCAATGCAGGTATGTCACTGAGTCCACTAACAATACAACAGTTAGGCCAAACCATATTAATTCCGTGACAATTTTATCACATTTACTGGAGAGTGCCTATGGGCACAATCCAATAAATTTTAACAAAATTATCGATGAACACATCATGAGCAGAAAAAAAATTGCAGGTTCACAACTAAGCTGTGACATATGGTAAAACTGAAACAAATTCCAGTTCCATAAAGGGCAATAATTATGAATACTTTGAAAAACAACTGCATTGAACAGTGTGTTAGACATCAATAAGATATACCTGCATACAAAATATGATGTCATTCCACCAAGTATTTTAAAAGTTATTGACTTTCAAAACCTAGTGGTCGCAGTCTGCTAGACCAACCAACATTGCCACTTATAGGGTGGCTTACCACAGCAAAACATTTAGCACTCTACTGGTTAAGAGAATACTCAAACTATTTCTAAATCTTACATGTGCTGGTGTATCCTTATTCAATATAACTTGTAACAGATGAGGAGGAAGAATAGGTGGACCTGGATGCTTTTCATTTGGTCGCCTTTCTGGCACTGTTTGTCCATAATCAGTTGGCACTACTAAGGAATTATCACCTAGAAAAATCAAAATCAAAATAAGTTACTTACCAAATGCAAAAGAGACTGCAAGTGTCAATGACACTGCAGTTTAACTTGACTGTGTGTAGAGTTCGATGAAAAGGCAATATTCAATGTTTTTGAAAGGATTATGAAATAAGACACGAATTGTGATAATTAAGAATATGTTAATTTCTGTTCCCTACATGCTATGTTTCCAATAAGAATAATTTGAGGTGTACACTGTACAAAAGAATTGAGGCCCGAGTTAATGTGGTCTTCATAGATAACGTATGTCAACCAAAGCTACTGAGTTGCAGTAAAATCACTCCAAAATGAGTCATCCTACCAAGTTACATTGAAATCCCTTCATAAAGATAACTCGTAGAATTTGCTAAAGGAATCTAGGTCACATAACAGTCTGGCAGTCACGGTTGACAGATCATGACAAAAATAGGACAGTCTCATCTAGATATCATACCAAGTTACAATGAATCCCTTCATAAAAACAACCTGTAGACAGTGCTAAAGGAATCTAGGTCACGTGCCCGGGTGGCAGTAACAACTGACTGATCACGACCAAAATAGGATAGTCTCAACTAGACATCATACTGAGTTATCCTTCCGAGTTATAATGAAATTGCTTCATAAATATGAACTGTAGACTGTGCTAAACAAATCTAGGTAACAGGTACCACGGTTGACCGATCACAGCCAAAATAGGACTTTCTCATCTAGACATTATACCGAGTCATCCTACCAATTTACAATGAAATCCCTTCATAAATGCAAGCTGTCAACTGTGCTAAAGGAATGTAGATAACATACAAACCCCCCCTCCCCCCACCACTTGCAGCCGTCACGGTTCACTGGACCCGACCAAAATAGGATGTTCTCATTTAAACATTATATGGAGCTATCCTACCAAGTTACAATGAAATCCCTTCATAAATATGACTTGTTCCCTGTGTTTTGAACCAACACAGCCATAATGGTAGACCGATCGCAACCAAAATGAGTTGATCTCCCCTTGAGATGACCCCAAATCTGCAAATGAAATTTAGTGAAGATCGGACAAGGTGTAGCCTGTGCTAAAGAAAATGTGAACAGACTCACAGACGTCTGCACGCATGATGGGAATAGCTTATCTTGACTTTGTCAAGTTACGCTAAAAAAAAAGAAGAAATTCTTCCAAACCCAGTCATCTAAAACAGCTTAAGATTCCTCTTTCACAATACCACTGAAACGATTAAAGCAGGGCAAAATGTTCAGCAAAAAAGATCCAATTCTGGAGACGAAAGCCTTCCAATTTGGGGTGGTGGAAGGGGTGGGGTGGGGGAAGTGTTCAATACAACCAAATCGTGAACATTTCCAAAAAGATGTGCGATCTGAGCATACATTGACTAATAATTTTCAAACATTAATAAGAGCAACGCGAAGCATGGCATATGCCCCCTCCTGCAATACCATGGATAGCATTATGCAATCAAAAGCATGACATGTGCCTGCAGCAATCTGTACTAATATAAACAAGGATGGCAAAAATTATTTCAATCCAACGTATGATGACAGAGCTAGAGCAGCACATATGTTGGACAGACACATTTTTCAATCATCCCCTAAGTTAAACAAGGGCAAATAACTCTGTAAATGTTTAAGCAAAGATGTTAATTCTGCTGTAGGATCCGTTCCCCCATGTTGACGGCCAAGCATGGCAAAAATTATTTGAATCCGACAAATAATGACCATGCTAGAGCAGTAAATATGTTGGACGGACACATTTGCATTATGCACGAACATACGCAGCTCACCACTAGATACCCCCTCCGACCAAGTCGGGGCATAATAATATTCGATAAGAATGTGAATGTTTCTTCAACTCGAATAAACATGAACAACTTGCTTTATAATATTTTTATATGGGGGAATGGCATGATGCATGTGTCATTTCGGTTGATTGATTTTAATTCAGTTTATCCAACAAAACAAGGACTTGACCTTTCAAAGGACTGAGAAGCAGAATACGCACATGCCCAAGTGTTGTTCCTGGCAAATAGAACTGCTGTTTAGCATGTTGAAGAAAATTAACATGAATTTCCCTTCTTCCTTTTGTTGATTGAAGGATTTATTCATTCTATTTTTGAGCACTATTTGCAGAAAGAACCAATGGGGTTTTACTGAGATTATCTAGCTGAAATAGAGCAACTGGAACATTTTGATAAAAATTTATTTTAAAGCTAATAATAGTAAATCCTATTGCAAAATTGATATTTTTTATCAGATACATGCTTCAAAAATATGTTATGTGAGGCTGAAAAGTTAAAAAATTTATAGTAATTTATATATTTTTTATACTTACCAATGACCCAGACTTAGCTGGTGCTAACTCTAACAAAACCAGGGCCAAACACAAATTTTGCCCCCCAATCCCCAAAATTTGCATCCAAAACAAAAAGAAATCATGTCCTAAAGGACCTCCATACTACGCCTCTACTGCGCATGCGCAGTGATGCAGTCGTCCCGAAATTGGCGCCAATTATCATTCTTACTGGCAGTGCCTGGTCAGCGCTATGTACTCAGTGGGGAGGCAAGAGTTCCCAACTCCAGGGAGGGCCATCCCCGTCTGGGTCATTGGTAAGTATAAAAAATATATAAATTACTATAAATTTTTTAACATTTTTATACTGTACCAATGACCCAGACTTAGCTGAATAGTAAACAGGCTGGAGGGCCTAGGACATAGAGGAAAATCCAATAAGCTCAACTATATAGTAAAGAGGTAACCCCTTAAGGAGAAAAGGAGTATTAGGCTTTACATGTATCTTTCTTATTTAATATTAAATTAGAAAGATACACTACCCTTAATAATTGAGCACAATAACATTCATGTTCTCTATTAACATCCAGTATAACCCTTATACTAATTATTTTTAAAGCAAGCCAATAAATAAAGTAGTCCAGAGAATTGAGACTCTTTATAGTCATTTAAAAGTGTCCGAGTATTGTATATTAAAGCCCGTTTGACACTTGACATATACAAATGCTTCACACCGAGCTACACTTTAAAAATAAGACATGAATGAATTTAAACATTAATATTACACTTTAAAACCATCCCGGAAGCGACTCAGAAATACTGACTTGGAGGAGGCATTCCCTTGCTTTTCACTATAAAGCAGGTGACCTAAGGGAACACCCGCCCCCCCCCCCCCCCCCCCCCTTCCCCTTGCCCTGGGTCAAATAGCCCAGAGCGAAGAGGGCAGCCGGACGGAGTCACTGCCGGAACAGAAAGCCTGCATAACTATAGTTGCAACTGTTTAGTGGACGACATTCTGAGCAACAGATAACGGACCTAAACAATGCAGGTCTCCAGAAATGGACTCAATATTTCTGAGATAAAAATTCGTAAATGTGGATGGCTGAGACCAATAAGCAGCCTTCATTAAATCTGTAATAGCAACACTATTAGCATAAGCCCAGGAAGTAGAAAGAGCTCTTACTTCATGAGCAGAAATCTTAAGCACAGACTGCTGAGAAGAAGATAAATCTTCATAAGCAGTACGGATAGTTAACTGAATCCATCTAGCAATAGAATGGACTGAAATGTCCTTTCTATTAGGCATCAAAGACCGAAAGAAACGTTTCCGTCCCTTTCTGATAAACTGAGATCTCTGTTTATAGATACGTAGTGCTCTAACAGGACAGAGTAAAGGCCTACGCCCGTCTGAAGACGGAAGAGCCTTAATAACAATAGGTTCCGGATATTTATTAGGAGCCTGATTCTTAGCTAAAAAACCCACATTAGTAGTGAAGGTGATAGTGTTCCCAACACTACGATAATGAGAATCATCCACCGATAGTGCATGAAGCTCACTGACTCTTCTGGCAGAAGAGAAAGCTAAGAGAAAAGCTGTCTTATAAGATAAGAATTTGAAATCTACTGTCCCAAGAGGTTCAAATGGCTTTTCCTTCAATTTAAGGAGAACCCAAGCTAAATTCCACTTAGGAATTAATCTAAGAGTTCTGGGTCTATTTATTGAAAAGTTTCTAACCAACTTCGATAAAGAGACATTAGATCCAATTTGTAAACTATCATGATGTGCATAGGTATCAGATAACATAGATCTATAACCCTTTATAGTAACAGGCTGCAGTTTGATTTCGTCAAACAAGTATACTAGAAAGTTTGCAATGTCTGGTATAGCGGGATCAAATATATCTACAGAATGATCCCTACACCAACGACGAAAAACCTTCCACTTAGCCGCATAGTTTAGCGAAGAGGAGGTCCTCCTACAGTTAGAAATCGCGTCCACTGCTCGTCCTGTAAAGTGCTTGCCATGCAAGAAGGACCGCACAACGGAAAAACGTGAAGGTTGAGACCTTGCGGGTTGTGATGGAGTTGGCGCGATTTCCCCTGCGAAAGAAGATCCTCTCGTGGAGGAAGCTTCCGCGGTAGGTCCCACAACAGACACCTGAGTAGATTTATCCACGGTCTCTGTGGCGACAGAGATGCTACCAACAGAATCTTGCATTGAGATTGTTTTATCTTTAGCAATACTTGTTGAATTAACGGCGCTGGAGGATACGCATATCCTATCATTCCGTCCCAAGGGATCGACAGAGCATCTACTGCAAATGCTCTTGGATCCGGACACGGAGACACATACGTCTGCAACTGATTGTTGAGATGTGTCGCAAATAAGTCTATCATTGGCCGTTCCCATTGGTAGCAAATCTGATTGAATACTTGTTTGTTGAGAGTCCACTCCGACGGCAACAAACGACCCTTTCGTGAAAGGGAGTCTGCTAGCACATTCAGACAACCCGGTATGTGACGGACCGAAAGAAGAACGTGATGTTCTAACGCAAACAGAAGGATTCTTTCCGTTAGATTGAACAACGGAACTGAATGAGTGCCTCCCTGATTCCGTATATACGCCACTACTGTCGTATTGTCGGATAGGATTTGGACATGAGCATCGTGAATAATGTCCATCCAGTGACGTAACGCAAGCCAAATTGACATCATTTCCTTGATGTTTATGTGCTTGCATAGGAATTGCGGATCCCAAAGACCCTGGCATCTCGAATCCGTTGGGATTAATGATGCACCCCAACCTGTTTGACTGGCATCCGTCATAACGGTAAAACTCGGATCCGGCAACTGCAGCGGAACTCCTTGAGTTAACCACTGAATGTTTGCCCAAGTCTGAATCTCTTGTTTCACTTGATCTGACAAGAGAACGTCTACATCGAGCGAATGAATTTTCACACTCCAATTCTGAGTCAGGAAAATTTGAAGAGGACGTGTGCGTAACTGCCCCATCGGAATGAGATCTGCGGCGGCTCCGCACAGACCTATCAGTCTCATAAATTCTCTCGCCGTGACTTTGTCTGCGTGCAGACAATAGCGAGCGTAACAACTGACTAATTTCGCTCTGGTTAACGGCAGACGAACGAGATTGTTGTGCGTCTCGAAGCTCATTCCCAGATGAGTGAATGACTTGGACGGCACCAGATCCGACTTCTCCTCGTTTACTATAAAACCGAGACGTCGGAGCAATGGAAGAAGATTCTGAACATCGTTCTGAAGCGTTAACTCGTTGCCGTACCTCTGAAGAATGTCGTCCAGGTAGGCCGACGTTACCGCAGACAAATGAGCTCGGAAGTAGATCATTACCGAGTTCATTACCCGAGTGAAAGCCCAGGGTGCTAGATTCAATCCGAAGCACATCGCCCGGAATTGATACACCACTCCAAGGACTGCGAAGCGTAGATACTTTCGGAATGTCGGATGTACCATGACGTGAAAGTACGCATCTTTGAGATCTATGCTCGTTGCACAATCGTTCACCCGAATACTCGCTCTGACCGATCGAATCGTCTCCATATAAAACTTCGGAGCGACGATCAGCTTGTTTATCCAGCTCAAATCTATGACTGGACGGAACGAGCCGTCTGGTTTCGGAACCAGAAACAGATGGCTGTAGAATCTCAGAGATTCCTGGTTTTCTACGACCTCTACCGCGTTCTTCATTAAAAGAGACTGCACCTCTGATAACAGAGCGTCTCTTTTCTGTGGATTTGACGGAAGATGAGTCCACTTTGGACTTCGAGTTAATGGAGGCTTTCGTTTGAAGGATATCTTCAGACCTTCCGAAGTCACTCCTCTCACCCAAGGGTCGTCCGTAATCGACGCCCACTCTTGTGAAAAGCTCGACAACCTTCCGCCAACTGGAACGCGATAGAGGTTTAAGCCATCACCTCCTGGACCTGCGAGGCCTGCGGTAGGAGAAACCACGTCTTCCACGACCCGCACCTCGCCTCGTCGACCTCGGGGCGTTCGACCGATTGTCCCGGCCTGAAGGACGTCCCGAACGAGAGTCGCTATCCTGACGGTCTCTCGAATAAGACCAAGAGGACGCACCGGAACCTCTATAGGAACCTCTCTTGGGCGCATTAGACCCAGAAGTGCCTGTCTTATTCGTGTCTGCTGTATCCAACTTCTTAGGAGCAGATCTGAACAACAGAGAATCATTAGCTTTCTTTTTAATTTTATCATAAATAGCGGAAAGCTTGCCGTCAAAGAGAAGTTCTCCTGAGACCGAAGCGACTCTAAGAGAGTTCTTCACCTTAGAATCCACTAGTGTGGATGTAGCTAGGGCTGCGTCACGTCTAACCAACTCCAGATTTGCCACTGAAAGGGCGGAGTTACACGTGGAATAAGCTACTGCCCTTGAAAGAAGTCTTAAAGAGGATTGTATATCCTGAAACTCTTCCCCTTGAAGGCGCAGTGATAACGCCTTAGTAAGGTGATCTGCGTAAGATAAGGCATCTAAATTGGCTCTGTTAGACGCAATAGCTGTTTCCAACACCGCAGTTGGAATAGAAGCTGACGACGGTAATGAAAGCTCTAAGTCTTCTGCCTCGTCGTCCATACGCAGAGGAACTCTCGGTATACCCTGTCCTGCCGTATCGAATTTATTCCTTGCATTAATGAAAGGCAGGTTGAGAGTATTAGCGGACAAGAAACCTGCTTTCCCCGTCCTGGAAGCAAGTTTAAATATAGCGTCGTTCAATAATTCAAATGTTCTAGCAACATTATTGGACTGCGACGGAAACTCGGGAGCGATGTCCCTGAACCGCTCAAAAAATTCAGAGTCCAATGACGCTATAATTCTCTTGTCCGGAAGCGCAGCAGTCTGGCCCGACGGAACAACTTGAGGGAGAAAGTGCCGGATGAAGTCCACGGCAGCTTTATGTTGTTCCGAAAGGGATAGCTCCAAGTCATCCGTATCCCTTTCACCATCCGGTCGGACCTCATGATGTTCCCGGTCATCCGCCCCCGATGCTTCGGCGGAGCGTACCGACCCAGCGCCGTCGGATAATTCTCGATCCAACACCGTTTCTGTCGGCTGCTGGGATGCTGCGATAAGCTGTGCTATCTGCACAAGAATGTCCGGCGTCGAGACCTGCAGAGGCGCAGTCTTTCGCTGCTTCGCCGAGGGCAGCTCCGCATCAGATGGCTCCCGCATACTTTTCCTATGTGAACGTCCAGAGTCCATCGGTCTCGAATCCCTGGCTGCCGGATGGTGTGACCTGGTCGCCGAAGAATCCTTCATCGGCGAAGCTGGTAATATATCGGCGGTCACGCAGCCAAGGTGCGGTCGTGGGCGCTGACGAGAAGAGGAAGCCTTAACAGTCTCTGCGGACTGCTTATACAACTGGGCGTCCCGAGCGACGGACGTATGCTCCGCTAGAGACACATTTTGTACCACAACATCTGGTCCCAGATGTTGTTGTACGAGAGAGGGACCTTTCTCGCTCGCTGGACCTGGACGAGCTAGGAACCGGACTAAAAGGCTTCCTCCGTTCTCGCTTACTATCCGCCGTCACTGGGTGTGCATCTATTATGTTTATAGTGCTCGCATCACCCAAAATTTCCTCTTGGACCGCATCGGACGAACCTGGCTGCCGAACCATTCGGTGAATGGATGCTACACCGGGCGAGCTAGCGGACGACATTTGTCTAATCTCCATGAGCACTTTTGCCGCTAGCTCTGAATTCATTTGTGACGACGGACGCACACTTGAAGAAGATAACATGGAAACATCACCCTGTTCTGGTTCCTCTGAAATAGAAACTGAGAGAGTAGAGTGACCTTGCGGAGAAAGAGCTGGCATCGCTCTTTCTCCAGAAACAACATATCGTGACACACGTTTCCAATGTTTCTCATCCCAATGTTCACATATAGGACAGGGATTAATGCGAGAACACTGACTACAATTAATACAATGATCATGAAAGTCAGAGGAAGATTTCTTCCTATTACAATTTGAACAACGTCCCTTCATTGTGAAAGAACAACAATAAGTCCTTGTTACTCGCAAAAACCCCTGACACAAAGATACATAATAACATGATCCATTAATAAATGAAAAAACAATTGCAGAACAAAATAATTTTGAAAAAATATTTTTTCAGCGAAGCCCAAGTTGCTGAAAAGTAACGTTGAGCCCCGATGGATCCGATGGCAAAGTGTGGTCAAAAATTTTAAATTTATATTAAATAATTAATGAGACACTTTCGGATAATATAAATGTATCTTATAGTGAGATAAACTACAGCAAAGGCAAACAGCCCCCCTCAAAAAAGGCTGTTGCCAATGAAAACAAACAGTGTAAAAACACCAGAAAACATGACTCCAGGCACTGAAAAAAACTGGCCCGGAATCAGTCATCAATTACACTCTATCTGATGCAAAACAGAGACTCCCAGGGGAGAATCTGTAGAACATCAGATGGAAGATGCAGAACACAAACGTTATACACCCATGGGTGAAAACGTAACTATGGGGAAAATAACAGAAAACATTCTGTAACCAAGCAACTCTCCCAGGAAATTTTAGAAATGAAATTTCTCAAAAATATGCCAAAAGCATGGGAGAATTGCAAGGGGGGACTTTAGAAGGCTAGGGGAGAGGAAACACTGAATAAGCAGTGCAACAATTAGCAAGAATGACAACAAGAGGCCCATGCCTCGAAAATAGGCAACTTAACATAATTTCATCAAAAAATTTTAAGTACAGCCCTGATTATTTTTTGTCACTTCTTTTTCCTCTCCTCCTTCTATCCTCCTTAGAATCACATTTTCTCCAAAAATTACGTGTCTGGCATCCTTTAAACTGAGATTTACAAGCACAAAGATCAGTGAGATGTTGACTGATGAAGGGCCAAACAGAGAATGATAATTGGCGCCAATTTCGGGACGACTGCGTCACTGCGCATGCGCAGTAGAGGCGTGGTATGGAGGTCCTTTAGGACATGATTTCTTTTTGTTTTGGATGCAAATTTTGGGGATTGGGGGGCAAAATTTGTGTTTGGCCCTGGTTTTGTTAGAGTTAGCACCAGCTAAGTCTGGGTCATTGGTACAGTATAAAAATACCGTTTTTGTTGGAAAGAAGAATAATCCACGCCCCTCCCTCCTTCTCAGCATGTGCTGAAATTGTAGCACATGCCATTTTTCATCAGGGCCACAAAGAAACCCATTCTATTTTGAGTTTGAGGCTGAAAATCCAACATAGAGAAAAATTTGGTAACTTTAATTGCTTCAGAATTGTATATCGGTATCTTCTCAATACAGATACCATACTGAATTTTTTTATACCACCCATCTCTACTTACCTCCCACTCTAGATTTCTTTCTCACATTTGAACTTAATAAATCTATGTCTAAAGCTTCAAATACTTCAAAGTCTGTATTTTTAACTTGTATCACATTGTTGACTCCACCTAAATTGTTACTTGTTGTTGCCTGCAAAAATAAAATGAAAGTGTCAATGACACTGTAGCTCAACTTGTCAAGACAAAGACATGTACATGTATAGTATGTGACACAGCAATGACAAACATCTAGGTAATGACCTGATAACAAAGGTACATATAAAGTATTGTAACAGTCTGTACATAAATACTGACCGTTGCCTGTAACAAATGCATAGGTAAAGTATTGTAAAGGTGGGTGACAGTTAGATGCTAAACTAGAAAAGAAATCTTTGAGTCCCAGAGTGGGTCTGACTGAACCCCAAAATATTTGTTCTCATAGCACAGTGATAACAAAGGCACCCCAAAACACACCCGTTCCTGTCCCAAGGTGAAAACAAAGGCACCCAAGAAGTTTTGTGAAGATTAGTTCATAAATACGAGCTGTATAGAACTTGCGACAAAAAACTGATTGGACCTAATTTCGGTATAAAAAGGCCATTGGTGGCCATCTTGAATTTTAGACCGCACCCAGAAACACTCATTCTCGTCCCAAGGTGATAACAAAGGTACCCAAGAAGTTTTGTGAAGATCGGTTCATAAATACACCCTCTACCCTGAGCCATATTGACATGTGTGCTTACACTGTGTAAGTTGCACTGAATAAATCAAAGTTCATCTAATTTGCATAATTTCCGCACGAAAAAAAACCCCTTACAATATGTGATGTATTCCATGTTACTAAACATTCATACAAAAATTTATTCAAATCAGAACTTTCATACAGAAGTTCTGTACAAAAGACTGATTGCACTAATTTTGGTACAAAATGGCTGCTGGTGGCCATCTTGAAGTTTGGACCACACCCAAAAACACTCGCTCTCATCCCACGTGATAACCAAGGTACCCAAGAAGTTTCATAAAGATTGGTTCGTAAATATGGCCTCTAGTCTGAGCCGTATAGAAGTTGTGTACAAACAAGAGGCCCCACAGGGCCTGAAGCGCTCATCTTGTACAGAACACAATTTAAACAGAGTCCAAGAATGAGTCTACATTAAGCAAGCCATCTCCATAGGCTACACTGTCAATCCTTGAGTCCCTCAGGAGTGACAAAAATAATCTGGGCATCATGCCTTTTCTTCAGTTGATCATAAGTAAAATGTAGAGCTCCCCTATGAAGCCCCTTGATACAACCTATGTGGATTAATCTTAGTACCTCTAGAGGGTACAGAATACAAAATTTTTAATTCTTCAACAAAATGGCCAATTCCGGCTCCCATAGAGAGCCCAAATATTAACCCAGGCTCTTGATTTGAACACAGTTAAATCTGACTTCCCTAGAGATGTTGTGTACCGAATATGAAAGCATTCTGACTGTTGGATCTGAAGAAGAGAAATTGTAAAGAAATTTTTTCGAATTGCACTAAGTTCAAATTTGGGCTACCATAGCGAGCCCAAATATTAACCTATGGATCCGATTTGAACAAACTTGAATCTGACCCCCCTAGAGATGTTGTATACCAAATGTGAAAGCATTCTGACAAGTGAATCTGAAGAAGAAGATTTTTGAAGAAATTCACTCATATTGTACTAAGTTAAATTTCATGTTCCCATATGGAGCCCAAATATTAACTTAGGCATGCGAATTGAACAACTTGGAATCTGACACCCCCCAGAGATGTTGTATACCAAATATAAAAGCATTCCGACTGGTGGATCTGAAGAAGATTTTTAAAGAAATTTCCTCATGCTGCACTAAGTAAAAATTTGGGCTACCATAGTGAGCCCAAATATATACCTAGGGATCTGATTTGAACAAACTTGAATTTGACCCCCATAGAGATGTTGCATACCAAATATCAAAGTATTCTGACTGATGGATCTGAAGAAGAGGATTTTTTTAAATTACCCTCCATATTGAACAAAGATAAAATTTGGGCTTCCGTAGGAAGCCCAAATATTAACCTAGGGACTTGGTTTGAACAATCTAGAATCTGACCCTAATAACAATGATGGATACCAAATATTAAAAGATTCTGACTGGTGGTTCTGAAGAAGATTTTTAAAGAATATTCCCCATATTACCCTATGTTAAAACTTCGGGCTCCTGTAGAGAGCCCAAATATGAACCAATGAGCTTTATTTCAACAAACTTTTATCTGACCCCCCTATGAATGCTGTATACCAAATATCAAAAGATTCTGATGATTGGTTCTGGAGAAAAGATTTTTTAAAATATTTGCAAATATGCTGACTCAGCATTTTTTCGATGACCATTACAGAACACCCTAACATAACCGATGGCAATTTCTTTTTACCATTCAATTCTACTGGTCATAAGGATACTTCATACCAAATAAAAGCTCTCTGTTCCATGGGGTTTGGGAAATATGGGCGTTTGAAAATATTTCTATTTTTAGCTCCCAGGGTTCCCATGGGGATGCAGGAATTTTTTTTTTTTGCATGGGTCAAGTACTTATGACCCAATACAACCACAGACCAAATGTGGTTCATACCGGACCATCGGTTCAGAAAATAGAAATTTTGGGCGGGGCCAAAAATCTTACCCCTCCTATTACAAACCAAATATTACTTCAAGAACTTCGTTTGAACAATCTTGATTCTACACCTCCTATGGAAGCTCCATAGCAAATATCAAGTCATTGTACACACTGGTTCTTGAGAAGAAGATTTTAAAAATATTTTGGAGCATTTTCCCCCACTCCCTCCCTATGGGGCTGGTCATGCTGAGTTGAACAAAAATGAAATGCCCCTTTGGGACCATTACTCACACAAACTTTCACTTGAATTGGCCTAGTGGCTTTGGAGGAGAAGACCAAAACATGGTGTTGACGGACGACCGATGACGGGCGACGGACGACAGACGACGGACGGAGAGCAATGAGATTAGCTCAGCTTGACTTTGTCAAGATGAGCTAAAAACTGATTAGACCTAATTTCGGTACAAAATGGCCACTGGGAGCCATCTTGAATTTTAGACCGCACCCAGAAAAACTCGTTCTCGTCCCAAGGTGATAACAAAGGTACTCAAGACATTTCGTGAAGATCAGTTCATAAATACAGACTCTAACCCGAGCCATATTGACATGTGTACTTACTGTGTGTAAGTCGCACTGAAAAAATCAAAGTTCATCTAATTTGCATAATTTCTGCACGAGAAAAAAACCCATATTAAATGTGATGTATTCCATGGTACTAAACATTCACACAAAAAATTATTCAAATCAGAACTTTCATATGGAAGTTCTGTGCAAAAATCTGATTGCACCTAATTTTGTACAAAATGGCTGCCATCGGCCTCTTGAATTTTGGACCGGACCCAAAAACACTCGTTGTCGTCCCACGGTAATACCAAAGGTACCCAAGAAGTTTCGTAAAGATCGGTTCATAAATACGGCCTCTAGCCCGAGCCGTATTGGCATTTGCACTTACAGTGCTGAAAGTAACACCAAAAGACATCAAAATTCTTCTAATTTGCACAATTCACGCACGAGAAAAAAACCTGTATTATATGTGATGTATCCCATGGTACTAAACATTCATACAAAAAATTATTCAAATCAGAGCTTTCATATGGAAGTTCTGTACAAATGAAAGTGTCAATGACACTGTAGCTCAACTTGTCAAGACAAAGACATGTACATGTATAGTATGTGACACAGCAATGACAAACATCTAGGTAATGACCTGATAACAAAGGTACATATAAAGTATTGTAACGGTCTGTACATAAATACTGACCGTTGCCTGTAACAAATGTATAGGTAAAGTATTGTAAAGGTGGGTGACAGTCAGATGCTAAACTAGAAAAAAATCTTTGAGTCCCACAGTGGGTCTGACTGAACCCCAAAATATTTGTTCTCATAGCACAGTGATAACAAAGGCACCCCAAAACACACTCATTCCTGTCCCAAGGTGAAAACAAAGGTACCCAAGAAGTTTCGTGAAGATCAGTTCACAAATATGAGCTGTGTAGAAGTTGTGACAAAAAACTGATTGGACTTAAGTTCGGTACAAAATGGCCACTGGCAGTCATCTTGAATTTTGGACCGCACCCAGAAACACTCGTTCTCGTCCCAAGGTGATAACAAAGGTACCCAAGAAGTTTTGTGAAGATCGGTTCATAAATACAGCCTCTAGCCCGAGCCGTATTGACATGTGCACTTACAGTGTATAAGTAGCACTGAATAAATCAAAGTTCATCTAATTTGCATAATTTCTGCACGAAAAAAACCCCCCGTGCTATATGTGATGTATTCCATGTTACTAAACATTCATACAAAAATTTAATCAAATCAGAACTTTCATACATAAGTTCTGTACAAAAGACTGATTGCACTAATTTTGGTACAAAATGGCTGCTGGTGGCCATCTTGAATTTTGGACCACACCCAAAAACACTTGTTCTCATCCCATGGTGATAACAAAGGTACCCAAGAAGTTTTGTAAAGATAGGTTCATAAATACGGCCTCTAGCCTGAGCCGTAGAGAAGTTGTGTACAAAAAACTGATTAGACCTAATTTCGGTACAAAATGGCCACTGGTAGCCATCTTGAATTTTGGACCGCACCCAGAAACACTCGTTCTCATCCCAAGGTGATAACAAAGGTACCCAAGACGTTTCGTGAAGATCGGTTCATAAATACAGACTCTAGCCTGAGCCGTATTGACATGTGTACTTACTGTGTGTAAGTAGCACTGAAAAAATCAAAGTTCATCTAATTTGCATAATTTCTGCACGAGAAAAAAACCCGTATTATATGTGATGTATCCCATGGTACTAAACATTCACACAAAAAATTATTCAAATCAGCGCTTTCATATGGAAGTTCTGTGCAAAAATCTGATTGCACCAAATTTTGTACAAAATGGCTGCCATCGGCCATCTTGAATTTCGGACCGGACCCAAAAACACTTGTTCTTGTCCCAAGGTGATAACAAAGGTACCCAAGGAGTTTCGTAAAGATCGGTTCATAAATACGGCCTCTAGCCCGAGCCGTATTGGCATTTGCACTTACAGTGCTGAAAGTAACACCAAAAAACATCAAAGTTAGTCTAATTTGCATAATTTACGCACGAGAAAAAAACCCGTATTATATGTGATGTATCCCATGGTACTAAACATTCATACAAAAAATTATTCAAATCAGAGCTTTCATATGGAAGTTCTGTACAAAAAACAGATTTCTGCATCGTCGGTACAAAATGGAGGCTGGCAGCCAAAAACACTCATTCTCGTCCCACGGTCATAACAAAGGTACCCAAGAAGTTTCGTAAAGATCGGTTCATAAATACGGCCTCTAGCCCGAGCCGTATCCAATTGTTGACAGACAGACGGACGACGGACCATAGCATAAGCTCAAATTTGGCTTCGTGATATGGTTCTGTTGACCTCATAACCTCATAGGGAACACAAATATCAACCCAGGGACTTTTTTTTAACAAACTGAATCTGAACCCTCTTAAGGATGCTGTATACCAAATATCAAAAGATTCCGATTGTATTTCAAGAAGCAGATTTTTAAATATTAGTCCTCAAATTGGACAAAGTTAAAATTCAGGCTCCAACAGGGAGCCCGAAGCTTAATCCAAGGACTTGATTTAACAAACTTGAATCTGACTCCCTTAACTGATGGAGTGCTAGAAGCCACTATCAGGGCTTTCAAAATAATGAGGGGGTACCAGAGTAAAAGCCAACATCTTCCTTACCTAAATGTCATATTCTTTCAAGTGCAAATAAAATTTTGTTGATCTACATTTGTTTCATTACAAATTAATGGAGAGTGCCCATGGGCACTCTCCAATAATTTTTTAAAAAACAAATTTTGAATAACAAATTTTGATCAGCAAAAATAATCTAGCCCTCAACCAGCTGAGGGTGGTGTATACCATGTATCAAAAGATTCAAACTGGGGGTTTGTGATAAGATTTTTAAAGAATATTCCCTATAAACACCCAGTAAAAATTTGGGCTCCAATAGGGAGCCCAAATAGTAATCAAAGGACTTCATTTGAACAAACTTGAATCAGACTCCCATAAGGGTGTTGTATACCTTATATCAAACGATTCTGGCGAAGAAGATTTTGAAAGATTATTCCTCATACTGGACAGAGTTAACATTTGGGCTCCAACAGGTGGCCCAAATAATAACCCAGGGACTTGATTTTTCCAAATTTGAATCTGTCGACCCCAAGAAAGGTGTATACCAAATATCAGAAGATTCTGATTGGGGGTTTGTGAGAAAAAAATTGTAAAGAATATTCCTCATATTGCAGCAATTAAAAATTCAGGCTCAAATTGGGATCCCAAATATTATTCAAAGGTCTTGATTTGAACAGATTTGTCCCTTAAGGATGCTGTATACCATATATCAAAAGATTCTGAATGGTGTATCTGAAGAAGAAGAAATTTCAAGATTAATCTCCATATCGCACTATGTTAAAATTTGTACTTCCATAGAGACTCCAAATATTAACAGATGGACTTGCTTTGAAGAAACTTGAATCAGACCTCTGTAAGGATTCTGTATACCATATATCAGAAGATTCTAATTAGTGGTTCTGGAGAAGAAGAGTTTTAAAGATTATTCCTCATATTGGACTAAGTGACTATTCAGGCTCCAATAAGGAGCCTAAATGTTAACTCAGAGACTTGATTTGAAAAAATGTAGATCTGACCTCCTTAAGGATGCTGTATATCGAATGTCAAAAGATTCTGACAGGTGGATCTCAAGAAGAATTTTAAAGATTATTCCTCATATTGCACCAAGTTAAAATTTGGGTACCCATAGAGAACCCAAATATTAACTGATGGACTTGCCTTTGAACAAACTCGAATCTGACACCCGTAAGGATGCAGTATACCCAATATCAATACATTCTAAGAGTTGGATCTGAAGAAGAAAATTTTTAAAGATTATTCCCTATATTGCATTAAGTTTAAATTCTGACTCCCATAGAAAGCTCAATTAGTGACTGATGGACTTGATTTGAACAAACTTGATACTGACCACTGTAAGGATTGTGTAATTATTAGCCGATGGACTTGATTTGAATAAACTTGATACTGACCAGACTGAGGATTCTGTCCACCATATATCGAAAGACTCTGACCAGAGGCACTGGAGAAGAAGAGTTTTAAAAATTATTCTTCATAGTGGACTGAAAATTTGGGCACCAATAGGGAACCCAAATATTAATCCCAGAACTTGATTTGAAAAAAACTTAGATCTGACCTCCGTAAGGCTGCTGTATACTAAATATCAAAATATTCAGCCTGGTGGATCTGAAAAAGATTTTTAAATTTTATTTCCAATATTGCACTATGTTAAAATTCGGGGTCCCCAAGAGAGCCCAGTTATTAACTGATGGACCTGAGTTGAACAAATTTGAATCCAACCCTTGTAAGGATTCTGTATACCATACTTCAAAAGATTATGACTAGTATTTCTGGTGAATTTATTTTTTTATTTATTTATTTATTTATTGGTGTTTAATTAAGGTCACATACTTATGCACAATGGCTAATCGTGACTGTGACAGTTTTACGAGTGGAGGAAGCTGGAATACCCGGAGAGAACCACTGAGCATCGACGAGCAACTGTCAACTCCTCAACATTCTAACTATGTTCAAGCTCCGCTCAAGCAGGGTTACAGCTGTTGAAGACATGTGCACTATTGACGTGCAGTATGCCTTAGTACATGGCGTCATCATGCCCCCAGTTTCTGGAGAAGAAGAGTTTTAAAGACTAATCCTCATATTGTACAGAGTTAAAATTTGGACCCCCATAGGAAGTCTTAATATTAACTGAGGGACTTGATTTGAACAAACTTGAATCTGATCATTGTTACAATGATGTATACCACAAATTAAAAGATGCTAAATGGCGGTCTGAAAAAGATGATTTTTAAAGATTATTCCCCCAATTGCCCAAAGTTAAAATTCGGGCTCCTGTATTGAGTCCAAATATGAACTGAGAGGCTTAATTTTAACAAACTTATATCTGACCCCTCTATGGATGTCCTATACCAAATATCAAAAGATTCTGATCAGAAGCTCTGGGGAAGATTTTGGAAAATGTTTTTTGCAAAAATGCTAAGCAATCTTTTACCATTCCAATCTACTGGTCTTCAGAATGCTTTATACCAAACAAGAGGCCCCACGGGGCCTGAAGCGCTCATCTTGAACAGAACACAATATAAACAGAGTCCAAGAATGAGTCTACATTAAGCAATCCATTTCCATAGGATACACTGTCAATCATTGAGCCTCTCAGGAGTGACAAAAATAATCCGGGCATCATGCCTTTTCTTCAGTTGATCGGAATGTAAAATGTAGAGCTCCCCTATGAAGCCTCTTGATACAACCTATGTGGATTAATCTTAGTTACACACCTCTGGAGGGTACTGAATACAAAATTTTTAATTCTTCAGCAACATGGCCAATTCCGGCTCCCATAGGGAGCCCAAATATTGAAACAGGCTCTCGATTTGAACACAGTTGAATCTGACTTCCCAAGAGATGTTGTGTACCAAATATGAAGGCATTCTGACTGTTAGATCTGAAGAAGAGAAATTTTAAAGAAATTTCTTCAGAGAAATTTTTAAGAAATTTCTTCATATTGCACTAAGTTAAAATTTGGGCTACCATAACAGTTCTCTGTTGAGTGTGGTTGTGAAATATGGGCATTAGAAAATATTTCTATTTTCAGCTCCTGGGGTTCACACAGGGAGACAGGAAATTGTTTTTTACATGAATCAACTACTTATGACTGAATAATACTACATCCCAAATTTGGTTCAAATTGGCTCAGCGGTTCAGAAAATAGAAATTTTGGGCTGAGCCAAAAATCTTGCCCCTCCCACTACAAAGGCAAATGTTGCTTTGTTTGAACAAACTGGATTCTACACCTCAAAAGGAATTAAACAACAAATATCAAGTCATTGTACCCAATGGCTCCTGAGAAGATTTTGAAAAAATTTTGGAGTATTTTCCTCCACCCCCTCCCTATGAGGCTGGGCATGTTGAATTGAACAAAAACAAAATGCGATGTCAGAACAAGCACTCACCTCAAATTTATCTGAAATCGGTTTAGAGGTTTTGGAGGAGGAGATGCAAATGCCATGTTCACAGACGTTGGACGGTGAGTGATCACAATAGCTCCCCCTGACTTTCAGTCAGGTGAGCTCCAAAGAAAATTCTATTGCACAATGTATATACCACTGTCTTATCACTTCAGTGATGTGTCAAGAATTAAGCATAGAACACGCCTACAAAAGAACCATGACAAATCAGCAGTCGGCTCCAGAGCAATGCAAATAAGTGAAGGGTCTTGCTTCTATTTTGATTAAACAACATAACTTATTCCTGACAATGTTTTACTTCTCTAATGTTAGTTTTCATCCAGTGAATTGATGTCAGAAGGTTGAATAATAATCAATATCAAAACAAAATGACACAAATTCAAGCTCAATACAAATGAAAGTGTCAATGACACTGTAGCTCAACTTGTGTAAGACATTTACATATATAGTATGTGACACAGCAATTACAAACATCTAGGTAATGACCTGATAACAAAGGTACATATAAAGTATTGTAATGGTTTGTACATAAATACTGACTGTAGCCTGTAACAAATGTATAGGTAAAGTATTGTAAAGGTGGGTGACAGTCAGATGCTAAACTAGAAAAGAAATCTTTGAGTCCCAGAGTGGGTCTGACTGAACCCCAAAATATTTGTTCTCATAGCACAGTGATAAAAAAGGCACCCCAAAACACGCGTTCCTGTCCCATGGTGATAACAAAGGTACCCAAGAAGTTTTGTGAAGATCGGTTCATAAATATGGCCTCTAGCCTGAGCCATATTGAAGTTGGGTACAAAAAACTGATTGGACCTAATTTCGGTACAAAATAGCCACTGGCAGCCATCTTGAATTTTGGACCGCACCCAGAAACACTCGTTCTTGTCCCAAGATGATAACAAAGGTACCCAAGAAGTTTTTTCGTGAAGATCGGTTCATAAATACAGCCCCTAGCCCGAGCCGTATTGACATGTGCACTTACTGTGTATAAGTAGCACTGAATAAATCAATGTTCATCTAATTTGCATAATGTCTGCATGAGAAAAAAAACCCCGTATGCTATGAGATGTATTCCATGTTACTAAACATTCATTCAAAAATTTATTCAAATCAGAACCTTCATATAGAAGTTCTGTACCCAAAACTGATTGTATCTAATTTTGGTACAAAATGGCCGCCAGCAGCCATCTTGAATTTCTGACTGCACCCAAAAACACTCGTTCTCGTCCCAAGGTGATAACAAAGGTACCCAAGAAGTTTCATGAAGATTGGTTCATAAATACAGCCTCCAGCCCTAGCCGTATTGACATGTGCACTTACAGCGTATAAGTAGCACTGAATAAATCAAAGTTCATCTAATCTGCATAATTTCTGCATGAGAAAAAAACTGTATTATATGTGATGTACTTCATGTTGGACTTATTTTGGTACAAAATGGCTGCCGGTGGCCATCTTGAATTTTGGACTGCACCCAAAAACACTCGTTCTTGTCCCACTGTGATAACAAAGGTACCCAAGACATTTTGTAAAGATCAGTTCATAAATATGGCCTCTAGCCTGAGCCGTATAGAAGTTGTGTACAAACACGAGGTCCCAAGGGGCCTTAATCGCTCACCGGCCAAAGTGGTTCAAAGAAGTATGTGGGGTCACATTCAGTTAGACATGGTTCATCAACACTACAAAGGAATGAAGTCATGAGAGGTAAATTTTATGGAAAAACACTAAGGAATGGATTTGAACAAACATGAACGTACCATGCCTCCCACCCCACCCCTGCCCATAGAGCCCAAATATTAAGCCAAGGACTCAAATTGAACAAAGTTGAATCTGATCCCCTTTGAGATGTCAAATACTAAATAGGAAAGAATTTTGACTGATGGATATGAAGAAGGTTTTTAAAGAAATCACCTCACATTGCACTAAGATAAACTTTGGGCACAAATAGGGAGCCAAAATATTAACCCAGGGTCCTGATTTGAACAAACTTGAATCTGACCCACCTAGAGATGTTGTATACCAAATATGAAAGGATTCTGATTGGTGGATCTGAAGAAGGAGATTTTTAAAGAAATTTCCTCAAATTGCACCAAGTTAAACTTTGGGCTCCAATAGAAAGCCCAAATACTAACTCAGTGACCCGATTTGAACAAACTTGAATCTGACCCCACTAGAAATGTTGTATACCAAAAATGAAATCATTCTGACTGGTGGATCTGAAGAAGAAGATTTTTAAAGAAATTTTCTCATATTGCACTAGGTTAAAATTCAGGCTCCCATAGGGAACCCAAATATTAACCGAGAAACTCAATTTGAACAAACTTGAATCTGCCCCCCCCCCCCACCCCCACCCCTAGAGATGATGTATACCAAATATGAGAGGATTCTGACTGGTGAATCTGAAGAGGATTTTTAAAGAATATTCCACGCATTGCACAAAGTTAAAATTTGGGCTCCCATAGCGAGCCCAAATATTGACCCAGCGACTCAATTTGAACAAACTTGAATCTGACCCCCCTATAGATGTTGTATACCAAACATGAAAAGATTCTGAGCGGCCGATCTGAAGAAGAAGATTTTTAAAGAAATTTCCTCAAATTGCACTAAGTTAAACATTGGGCTCCTATAGAGAGCCCAAATACTAACTCCGGAACCCAATTTGAACAAACTTGAATCTGACCCCCCCTGGAGATGTTGTATACCAAATATGAAAGCATTCTGACTGGTGGATCTGAAGAAGAAGATTTTTAAAGAAATTTCCTCATAATTCAGTAAGTTAAAATTTGGGCTCCTACAGGGAGCCCAAATCTTAACCCAGGGACTCAATTTGAACAAACTTGAATCTGACCCCCCTAGAATTGTTGCATATTAAATATGAAAAGATTCTGGCAGGTGGATATGAAGAAGAAGATTTTTTTCAATTTTTGAAAAAATTTATGGGTGCTATCCAAGTTATGCCCTTTCTTGTGCCCCCTGTGGGTGCGTCAAGTTTATTTGCATAAACTTGAATTGACATATGATAAGGAACATGCACACAAAATTTGGTTCAATTTGGTAGAGTAGTTTGTGAGAAGAAGTCGATAATGTAAAGTTCATGACAGACGACGATGGATGGCAAGTGATAAGTTAAGCTCCCTTTGGGGAGCTAAAAACTGATTGGACCTAATTTTGGTACAAAATGGCCACTGGCAGCCATCTTGAATTTGAATCGCACCCAGAAACACTCGTTCTCGTCGCAAGGTGATAGCAAAGGTACCCAAGAAGTTTTGTGAAGATCGGTTCATAAATACAGCCCCTAGCCCGAGGCGTATTGACATGTGCACTTACTGTGTATAAGTAGCACTGTGTATAAGTAGAACTGAATTAGTTCATCTAATTTGCATAATTTCTACACGAGAAAAAAAACCTGTATTATATGTGATGTATTCCATGTTACTAAACATTCATACAAAAATTTATTCAAATCAGAACTTTCATACAGAAGTTCTGTACAACAAACTGATTGCACTAAGTACAAAATGGCTGCTGGTGGCCATCTTGAATTTCGGACCGCACCCAAAAACACTCGTTCTCTTCCCACGGTGATAACACAGGTACTCAAGAAGTTTCGTAAAGATCGGTTCATAAATATGGCCTCTAGCCCGAGCCGTATTGAATTGTTGACGGACAGACAGACGACTGGCCATGGCATAACCTCAAAAATAAACGTTGATTACTCCATTAATCTTAGTTGTTTATTTTCAACAAAGCACATGGTCTTACATTTAAATTCAGTTTTCTCTTTTCACTGCAGTAGTTCCTGGAATCATAGTCTGTTTCAAAAAGCTGGTTTCGGTTTCCCTTGGCTGTCATGTTAGACAATTCCCGTAAAGGTTCTGTTTACAATATGAAATCAGCACTTGTATTTTATGAATATTTAATTTTTCCAATGCACTTGATGGTATGTATCATTCCTAATTTTTTCTCCGTCTGCGGATGTTTTACAAATTAAATTATGAATGAATAATTCTTGTGTACTGTTAACTACATGACTTTTACATATGGGCGATATGTTGTGGTTGGTAGAAGAGGGCAACAACTAGTCGTCTGACATTTTTGCTATTGATTAATAATGAAAATCTAGTTCACATCAATTAGTTGATTAATCGTTTCAACACTACACAAGGGTATAATAGAAATATCAAATTCTAAATTATTTAATTCTCACATAACTTCACAAGAATCAAAACAGATTCTCATAAATCAGGACCAATGTTAATGGCCTGCCTTGCTACAATTCATGGGAGAGTGCCTGAAATTGTAATCAGGCAAAGATAAGTAAACAAAATTTGAAGAACAAAAATAATTTAACTGGTTGAGCGCTAAATTATTTTTTTTATAGATGCCATGCAACTAACAAGGGAAGCCTCAATTGAGCAAGATTTTGTTCATGAACAATTGTTTTGTTTCAATTTATTGTAACAAAACAATTTTATATAAAATTTTTTCTTCTGCTAAGAAAACAACAAGCCTCTGCAAAACAGTATAAAGCCACTAAATTGGCTTTTGGCACTTTTCAGTAGAGCCATGGTAGTGGCTTCTAGCAGTCAACCAGGTCATAGGGTTCCATAATTTGGGCCATTTTTTCTAACATTGCATGTGGGTGGGCATTTTTTTATTTTAGTAATTATTTCTTTTGCCATATGAAGTTTATGTTTTAGGCCTCATAATCTACAGAATAGCTTGGGTGATGATGTATTTCGTCCCTCGAGTGCAAGATCGCTTTGCAATGCTAAAGCATTGCAAAGCATGGTTGCACTCAAGGGTTAAATTCATCAATTTTATTAACTTGGGTAAAATATCAGACATAAACCATTTAATTATTATTTTTTTAAGTTTGCATTGGTTATAAAAAGAGAGCATGCAGCAGCCAAAATGACCACGTAGGAGGGCATGAGAAACAGATTTTTTACTTTTTTAGGCCTAATCTACAAATTAAGATAGCCAGAAAACCTTGAAAGAACAAGAGAGGCAAGTGAATGGGGTATAAAAAATTTCACTTATGTTTTTTAATTTTCTTGATCGGGAGGATACAGTTCCTACTGACTTGTAGATCTCTGCCCAGCTGACAAGTTTCTCCTTGAAACAGCTGGGCACTCTTTTCGAGATTGACTGTCATAAGTGACAGATTATTTCTATATTTTTCAATGATTCTTTACGGATTGCTGTGAACTCACAGCCATGGTACTCTGTATGGCCCAGGCATATGAATTAGTTTAATTTGGGCACAACACCAAATAGAGATCCATCGGTCTGGTGGGAGAGAAAAGTGCTGGTATTTTCACTTTCTCGACCTCTGATTGATTTCATATACTTTTAAGGTTTTCCCCCAAACACAGACAACCAAAGTTTACAGCCTCTTGTTTTCGACCTTCACTGTCATTAATAGTTCTCCTCCTGGAGCTGAATATTTACGTAGCTTTCTTAGTTATCCAGTGTCAAGCTTAAATACTATTTAAATGTAAATTATGCATGATGATTAATAGGAAACATCACAAATATAAATATACTGTATTTGATCTAAAGCTGCGAGTAGATGCTCACACAGAGTTCATCAGTGAAAAGCAATCTGCGTTGACAGTGCCATATACGACACAGTTAACACAGATTCTTTCATTGGCAAACTGTTTTTTTTTCAACGGATTTATCTGAAGCATTGTTTGTGTAGACAGGCAGGGCCTAAACTATATTGCATGCATCTTAGAAACTTTACCAAACTACATACATGTGTATGGCCAGAACATTGAAATTTCTTTTTTAATTTAATAATTTTCAAACACAACATAATTTGAGCACAATAGCATTATTTAGGCACAACCTATACAATCGTTATTTAGGGAAATTTAAAGGCATGGTCTGACTGTAAAAACAAACTCAAAAGTTAGAGCACAGTGTCCTAAAGGCTGGATAGCTACCTGTAAATCTCAGTTTGGTGAGGTGTCTATGATATCAAGCATTACAAAAAGTAGCATTACAACTTGCTTTGGTTATTAATGTTTAAAGACATGCGCTTGTCATATATGGTTGCTAGCAGAGAAGGCCTATTAAATTTAGACATCTATTTGATCTGAACATCATTTACACCCACAGACTGCAACATAAAAAGCCAACACTGACAACAGGGATGACAAAACGGTTGGGTAAATAAACCAAAGTTTCAAGACATGTCTTTATCATGACAACACAAGTAAAATGTCAAGTTTGGCCAATCATCTATACTTGTGCTGTCCAAGTTAACTGTTTGGGTGCTGGAAGCCCAAATTTGGGCTTTACTTGGAAGTGCAGGTACCACAAGTCAAACACTTCATATTCATAGGCAGTCTCCCATAAATAGTAACAAGAGGGCCAATGCAAAGCTTGTGCCAATGCCCCGACCCACCAAACATTTTCTAAGTCGAAAGAGTGAAAAAGAGCCATAACTCTGGAAAATGAAAGTGTCAATGACACTGCAGCTCAACTTGTGTAAGACAGGCACATGTATAGTATGTGACACAGCAATGACACACATCCAGGTAATGACCTGATAACAAAGGTACATGTAAAGTATTGTAAAGGTCTGAACACAAATACTGACCATAGCCTGTAACAAATGTACAGGTAAAGTATTGTGAAGGTGGGTGACAGTTAGTGGGTGACAGTTAGATGCTAAACTAGAAAGGAAATCTTCATGTGGTTAATGTTACAATGGGGATCCTTGTATGGTGTACCATAAGCCAAATGTTAGCAACTGTTTTGGCCTGTTTGATTCTAACCCTTCTAAGGTTGATTCATACTACATGTAATTAATAAATATTTTTCAAGTCCTTCTTAAAATATAGGTATTTGAATTTTTTATCTTTAGCTCATAGGGTTCCCACGGGTGAGGAGGTTTTATTTTTCCTATTGGAAATAGAAAATCGGGTTGTGCTAATAATGTTTACCCTCCCCAAACAACACCAAATATTAACAAAGGAACTTGGCTTCAACACATTTGAATATTCACATCCTAGGGATACTGAATTCAAGAAACATTATTTTCTCTGGTGTTTTGGGAAAAGATTTTTAATTATCACCCTTTTAAGTCCCCAAGTGGGTCTGGCTGAACCTCAAAATATTTGTTCTCATACCAGTGATAACAAAGGCACCCAATAAAATTATAGCAACATTACTGACATAAAAAATCTTCTTTACAGGTTCTGAAAAATAATGTAATACACATAATTCCTGTAAATATGACTGCCGACAGGCATTTTGAAATTTTGGCCATGCCCAAAAGCACTCGTTACCATCCCATGATGATAACAAACATAGTCCTAGAAGTTCTGTACAAAAAACTGATTGTACCTAATTTTAGTACAAAATGGCTGCTGGCAGCCATCTTGAATTTTGGACCACACCCAAAAACAAACTTGTTCTCGGCGCAAGGTGATAACAAAGGAACCCAAGAAGTTTTGTGAGGATCGGTTGATAAATACAGCCACTAGCCCAATCCGTATTGACATGTGCACTTACTGTGTATAAGTAGCACTGAATAAATCAAAGTTCATCTAATTTGCATAATTTCTGCACAAGAGAAAAAACTGTATTATATGTGATGTATTCCATGTTACTAAACATTCATACAAAAATTTTTTCAAATCAGAACTTTCATACAGATGTTCTGTACAAAAAACTCATTGCACTAATTTCAGTACAAAATGACTTCTGGTGGCCATCTTGAATTCTGGACCACACCCCAAAACACTTGTTCTCGTCCCACGGAGATAACAAAGATACCCAAGAAGTTCCGTAAAGATCAGTTCATAAATACAGCCTCTAGCAACAGCCATATAGAAGTTCTGTACAAAAAACTGATTGTACCTAATTTCGGTATAAAATGGCCGCTGGCAGCCATCTTGAATTTTGGACCGCTCCCCAAAACACTCATTCTCATACCAAAGGTACCCATGAAGTTTCGAGAAGATTGGTTCATAAATACAGCCCCTAGCCCAAGCCATATTTACATGTGTACTTACTGTGTATAAGTAGCAATGAATAAATCAAAGTTTATCTAATTTGCATAATTTGTGCATGAGAAAAAAACCTGTCTTATATGTGATGTATCACATGTTACTAAACATTCATTCAAAACTTTATTCAAATCAGAACTTTCATACAGAAGTTCTGTACAAAAAACTGATTGCACTAATTTGGTACAAAATGGATGCTGGTGGCCATCTTGAATTTCAGACCGCACCCCAAAACACTCGTTCTCGTCCCACGGTGATAACAAAGGTACCCAAGAAGTTTTGTAAACATCGGTTCATAAATACGGCCTCTAGCCCGAGCCATATTGAATTGTTGATGGATGGACAGACATCCAGATGGGCCATGGCATAACCTCAAATTTGACTACGTCAAAGTTGAGCTAAAAAGTATGGAAAAAACTCACACTACACAGGTATCGTTCCCCATGATGCTCCATCACAACACCAAATATCATTCAAATCGAAGTAGCAGTGGCTGAGATACAAGGGAAAATGCTGATATGGACGGACGGACGGAGAAATGTATGGATGGAGGTCTCCACTAGATACCCGTTCGACTTTTGAAGTCAGGGGCAAAATAACAAGGCAAAGACATGAGAACAAATTTTGCTGACCAAAAATAATTTAGCTCTCTACCAGTTAAAAGAATTGCAACAAGATATCATAAGTTATCTCTGCCAACACGATTATTCACGAGTTTGGTCCAACTGATTGCGGAGCGTGAGAGACGCTTCCACAAATGTGCTTCCACTATTTTTCTATTGTGTTTCAAACGGGACAAAAACATTATCTTCGTCAACATGTATGATATATGGAGATTTAATACCTGAATGTCGTTTTTTTAAACCCTAAGTCGCAGGCAAGGTGTTTAAATGAGACATCCAGGTATTAAATCTTCATATACCATACATGTTGGCAGCGATAACGTTTTTGTCCCATTTCAGTGGACTGTAATCGCTCACCTAGAACTACATATAAAAATGTGATTTCCCATAGGCTTTCCATGGTAACTATGAGCTGCAATTGTGGCCATGTTTGCAACATTACATGAGGATCATTTGGAGAAGGTGTCCCAGTCCTCAATCATGTGAAATTTAAAAACATTTGACTTTATAGTTTCGGAGGGGAAGAATTTTGCAAAATCCATCAATCAGAATCAGAGAAGGTCTTTTGTGGCTATATTTTCCAACCAACAGGAACAAAAGGAGGGCCTCCTATGGACGATTCCTGCAAAGTTTGGTTCACGTCGGCTCAGTAGTTCCAGAGAAAATGAAAATGTGATTTCCCATAGGGTTTCTATAGTAACTATAAGCTACAATTGTGTCCATGTTTGCAACACGATCAACATTAAATGAGGAACGTTGGTAGAGGGTGTCCCTGTCATCAACAATGCAAAGTTTCAAAGCATTTGGCTCTGTGGTTTCAGAGGAGAAGATTTTTCACAATCCACCAATCAGAATCAAAACATGTTTTGGGCAGCCATGTTTTTCGATGCACGGTAACAAAATGAGGAGGGTTTGTAGAAGACCTTCCATAGACTATCACTGCCAGGTTTGGTTCAAGTCGGTTTGGTAGTTCCAGAGAAGATGAAAATATGATTTCCCACCAGTCATCAACCCTGCAAAGTTTCAAAACATTTGGCCCTGTGGTTTCAGAGGAGAAGATTTTTCATAATCCACCAATCAGAATCAAAGAATGCCTTTGGCGGTCATGTTTTCAAACCCATGGGAACAAAATGAGGATCGTTTGTAGAGGACCTCCCATGGACTATCCCTGCCAGGTTTGGTTCACGTTGACTCAGTAGTTCCAGAGAAGAAGATGAAAATGTGATTTCTCATAGGGTTTCTATAGTAACTTTAAGCTGCAATTATGGCCATGTTTGTAACCCGCTCAACATTAAATGAGGATCATTGGTACAGGGGGCCCCCAGTCATCATTTATGTGAAGTTTCAAAACATTTGACCTGGAGATTTCAGAGGAGAAGATTTTTGAAAATCCAATACCCAGAATCAAAGAATGCCTCTGAAAGCCATGCTTTTCATCCAACGGGAACAAAATGAAGATCGTTTGTAGAGGACCTCCCATAGACCATTCTTGCCAAGCTTGGTTCACACCGGTTCAGCGGTTACAGAGAAGATGAAAATGTGAAAAGTTTATGGATGCCGGACGACGATGGATGCCAAGTGATTTGAAAAGCTCACATGACCTTTTAATCCAGGTGAGCTGAAAATGAATGATGAGGCAGATTTTCACTGATGAAAGAGATGCCCGAGAAACGAGAATTTTTGTTTATTTGCTCTACTGCTTAAGAACAACAATTGGAAATAACTGCAACAGTAGATAGTAAGTATACCTACCTCATTTGGATCATGGACCCACTGACCATCCACAAGAAACTTGTAATTATGAACACCTGGAGGTAAATCAACTATCGTCAGGAAGTCACCATTACTGAAATACAGTATATAATTATGTCTCATAAGACAGTGATAAAGAAATTCAAATACTCACAATCCTATATTTATAATAGTATGTGAATTTTCAATGAACCAATTGAAAACATTTCTCCCACCCTTCCACTCCCATCCATCAGCAAACATTTTAACTGACTGAGTATCAAGGCTTTCAAAAAATGAGGGTACCAGGGTAAAAGCCAAATGTTTTCCTTGCTTGTGTTTCATATTCAGTCAAACCCAAATATTTTGTTTATATAAGTTTGTTCTATTACAAATTACTGGAGAGTGCCTGTAGAACAAATTTTGAATAACAAATTCAGAGCACCAAAAATAATCTAGCCTTTAACCAATTAAAACTTTCTCTTCAAATTACTCCTTCCAAATCAATACTTGAACACCCTCACTGAAATTTTTTTCTGAAACCTTTTTTCCTATGGATTGGTTCAACCATTCTTTAACATACATGCATGTGTATTGCATACCAGAAAATAAGTGGTCAGACTAGGACAATGTCAGGTACAAAAAGGCCAATGTCTGACTGAGGTTTAAAATCATCAGCCAAAATGTCTGAATTCAAAAGTATCGATGGGGTTCAGTGATCAGAACATCGTGCATGCTGGAAATCATGTACATAACTAGCAAGCCTAAAATTAATGATTATTGTGATTTCTGGTCCTGGCAAGTTGGGAAGTGTAAAGAAAGTGACTTACAGCTCATCAGTATTAACAGCATGTAAAGGAATACAATTTGCTATAGCTATGCATGTATCAGCATTATGTCTGAAGGGTAATTCAGTTCCAATTCAGAATGAAACCAATCATACCTTGTTTGGCAGGACTCATTTGAGCCCCACCAAACAAGATATTGGATGAATTCTGAGCAGTTTTAAGATGAAGGTACATGTTCACCCAAAACACATTATTCCGAATAGTCAAACTCCATTTTGTAACATCAGATATCATTCTTAAATGACAGACCCGATTCATTTGGTGTCTGACATTTGTCTGGAAGCTCAATGGAAATTATTTTCAGGTATGGTGTATTGCATTTTGCAATGCTAATGTGTTTAGCCATGTGTTCAGTTTTCACCAATCCCAGAAGGAATTCACATTTTCCTGCATTGATATTTCCAGCTTGATCTGGTGTATGTATTGTTTTACCGGTAATTAAAATATGACCCCTAAGGCTTTAAACTAATTTTTGGATGTACATTTGTATCATACCTAAAAGTTATTTTACAGCATCAAGTCCAAGTTTGGACAAATGTGGTACAGGAAACTCAAACAAAATTAAATTTGCGTTTCGACTTCAGACATCTTAGAAATTGGATAATATGCATGGATACTTGCCTTCAGATAAGTAACAAGAGCGCACATATCGCTGAAGCAATACAATGTTGCCTACTGGACTAATGAGCATTAATAATTATACAAATGTTATAACCTAGATGTGATCAGCATGAATTCCATTGAAGCATTTCCAAAAAAAAGTCCAGAAAACTGATATTTTGGCGCTTTTCCATATTTCCAAGGGCCATAACTCACACAAGAATAATGCAATCAGCATGAAACTCAAACTTGATCTGTAAGTCATTGTTCTATAGTAGGTTACCAAAAATGAAATCATTCCGTTGAAGCGATTCAAAAAAAAAATCTGGAAAACTGATATTTTGGTGCTTTTCCATATTTCCAAGGGCCCTAACTCACACAAGAATAACGCAATCAGTATGAAACTCAAACTTGATCTGTAAGTCATCGTTCTATAGTAGTTTACCAAAAATGAAATCATTCCGTTGAAGCTTTTCCAAAAAAACTCCGGAAAACTAAAGTGTGACTGACAGACTAACAGACTGACCGACTGACGATTGACAGACTGACAGATGGACAGAGTGCAAACCTATAGACCCCTCCGGCGATGCTGGTAGGGGACTAATAATAATTAATATGAATGGTGCATTTTGTATTGGTCTATCAGAACCAAGGATTGACATAAAACAAAAATTATTATCAAAGATCTTACAATCTGAACAAAAAAATTGACCAACCTGTTTGCTTACAGATCAGGGCTTAAAATTCAAGGTCGAAAAAGAATCGATTCAGAAAAATTATTCTTGCACGAGAATCAACTTTGATTCTTGAAAAAGGTTTATTTGATTCACATCATAGATTTGGGAAGAGTGCTGGCTGACTGGATAAGTGCGCTGGTCTCTCATGCCAGAGGTCCTGGGATCAATCCTTGGTCGGGAAAAGTTCTTGAGGTGTCCGAACACACTCTGTCAGCATCAACTGTGGGTTGTTGCTGTCACAGCATACTGTCCTATTGGGTGGGGACAGAAAACAGCTGTACTCTGTACAGAGAGATAGACACTCAGTGCAGGCTAAGGATCCCTTCGTAGTATTCGAGAAGAGCAAGGCCACAAAGTTGCCGCTACAAAGGTCATCCCACATATATGCGCCACTGGGCCAAGGAGAGGCGTTATTATAAGTTGCATAACATGCCCATTAATCCTTGTAAAACAAATAAGCTTAAAACAGATTCTGGAATTGACCTTAAAAGGACTGGAGAATTTGTTTGTTCCCTCATTGTAAGGTAACACTGTGCTTTCCTCAGCAGTGGTGTCTAGCAAAGTCTTGGCTGCCAAAACAGGCAGCCGAGACCTCACTACAATCCATTGCTACGATACTCGAACTACCGACAGCAAGACCACCAAAATCCTGTATGTGGGAAACAGTGGTCTTTTTGGACAGATAAAGACATGAAACTCACGAAAAGTGGGTCTAGGCCCTTAACCCTTTACCCAAAGTAACAGCCAAAACTGGCCAGCGCCATTCTCAAAAATCGCCAAATAATTATCATTATTTTTTCATTTTTTGTCTCAAGAACATAGGTTATGACCCCTTGTTGGAACGAGCTCATTGAGCTCGTTCCAATGAGGGGTCATAACCTATGTTTTGGAGATAAAAAATGAAAAAAATGAGTTATTCAAGAATTTTTTTTGCAAGTGTCGTCTGCTTTTCATGTTAGGTAAAGGTTTAAGTGTTTAAACTATGAAAAACGACTCTGTGAGTGCGAGAGGGCCTGATCTTCAGAGATCCCGTATAACTCTATAGTTGCCTAACCGGTTTCGTTCTAATTTGAACTTCGTCAGAGGCGATTGAACTGCTGTGCGGCTCTCCTTTTATAGGTTTCCTCTGAAAACAGCTTGGCGGCCACAAAGGTTGGCGGCCACAATAGGTGATTAATTGATTAGATTGATTTTGGCGGCCACATGTTGGCGGCCACAGTGGTTTGTGTTGTTTTTGGCGGCCACACTTAATAATTAAATTTTTGGCGGCCACTTTGATGCAGAGTTAAATTTGGTGGTCACAGCTGTTTTGTTTGGTAATAGTGACTCTAACTTGCCGATTCCATTTGATAGTTATTGTTAATAGGTGGGATGTAAGTAAATAATCACCAGTATAAAATTTATTTCCAGGTTTTAGAAGAAATGGCAAAAGGAAACAGCAGAGAAAGAACCAATTTGGTGTCTAATAAATGTCATAAGAGTTGGGGTAGGGTAATGCGACGAGACATGAACCCATTGTTCGTACACCATTGTAAATCATTGGGATTGAAATAAAAAGATAATTATTTATTGGATGTTGCTTTTTATTTGTGATTTCCCGGAAGTAAGGAGTGTCAACATTTTAAAATGGATTGCGGTTTAATATGTTTGCCAACACAAACCACTGTGGCCGCCAACATGTGGCCGCCAAAATCAATCTAATCAATTAATCACCTATTGTGGCCGCCAACCTTTGTGGCCGCCAAGCTGTTTTCAGAGGAAACCTATAAAAGGAGAGCCGCACAGCAGTTCAATCGCCTCTGACGAAGTTCAAATTAGAACGAAACCGGTTAGGCAACTATAGAGTTATACGGGATCTCTGAAGATCAGGCCCTCTCGCACTCACAGAGTCGTTTTTCATAGTTTTACATTGTTTACGACCTGAGTCTTCAGCTATGGCTTACATGTCTCCAGCCAGAAATTCATTGAGTAACCTGACACTTAGTTCCTACAGCAGCGCCACCACCATAATAGAGACCGAATCTGAAGACACAAGGAGAGCAAAACGTCAAAAGCTGGACGACAATACCACCATGATATTTGTCAACCAGGACAACAAACCAGCATACAGAGTAGTCCGAGTACAGCCAACTGCGAAACCTGCTTCACATTAAACAGGGGCATTTGGTTTAACAGTACAATCACCAAAAAACGCTACCGAGGACCACGGCACACCAATTGCCTAACTAGAAATTGAATTTACCTGCTTCAATGCAAAATTTGCAAAAAACAGTATGTTGGAGAAACCAAACGTCACTTCAACACACGCCTCAAGGAGCATGTAAGTGACATTAAACATAAACGCGACACCCCTATCGCAATTCACTTTAACCAAAGTAATCATTCCAGCACGGACCTCTCATACCGTATTATACAGGTACTATATACCGACCCGGACGGTGACAACACCACCGAATTACGGCGCCATCGTGAAATACAATGGATATTCACGCTCAAAACACTCACCCCACTCGGCTTGAACAAGAAAGACTTTTGATTTTACTTTGGTTTAAGTGTTTAAACCCTGGAAAATATATAAATATGAGGTTTGTTTTAACTATGGAAAATGTACTGATGACACTCAAATAAGAGTATTCTCATATTCTTAATTGTTATAAAACAGAAACTTGATTCTCGCAGCCGGAATTTGCGAGAATCAAAACTGATTCTCGTGAATTGTGGTAGATTTTAAGTCCTGCACATGTAGCACTTTTGCTAATATATTACCTTTTAACCATTGGAATTTTGGCTTTCCAGTTGTTGAATGTTCCTGAAAGGTAAACTTCTTTTCCACTTTGTTTCCACTTGAAGACAGTAGGCAATAGTTTTGAAGGTGTTTCAGGTTTTCCTGCAGTCAATGTTGATGCTCTTGGTCTCTACAATTGACATAAAAAAATGAAAGTGTCAATGACACTGTAGCTCAACTTGTCAAGACAAAGACATGTACATGTATAGTATGTGACACAGCAATGACAAACATCTACGTAATGACCTGATAACAAAGGTACGTATAAAGTATTGTAACGGTCTGTACATAAATACTGAGCGTTGCCTGTAACAAATGTATAGGTAAAGTATTGTAAAGGTGGGTGACAGTCAGATGCTAAACTAGAAAAAAATCTTTGAGTCCCAGAGTGGGTCTGACTGAACCCCAAAATATTTGTTCTCATAGCACAGTGATAACAAAGGCACCCCAAAACACACTCATTCCTGTCCCAAGGTGAAAACAAAGGTACCCAAGAAGTTTCGTGAAGATCAGTTCACAAATATGAGCTGTGTAGAAGTTGTGACAAAAAACTGATTGGACCTGATTTCGGTACAAAATGCCCACTGGCAGCCATCTTGAATTTTGGACCACGCCCAGAAACACTCGTTCTCGTCCCAAGGTGATAACAAAGGTACCCAAGAAGTTTTGTGAAGATCGGTTCATAAATACAGCCTCTAGCCCAAGCCGTATTGACATGTGCACTTACAGAGTATAAGTAGCACTGAATAAATCAAAGTTCATCTAATTTGCATAATTTCTGCACGAGAAAAAAACCCATACTATATGTGATGTATTCCATGTTACTAAACATTCATACAGAAATTTATTCAAATCAGAACTTTCATACATAAGTTCTGTACAAAAGACTGATTGCACTAATTTTGGTACAAAATGGCTGCTGGTGGCCATCTTGAAATTCGGACCACACCCAAAAACACTCGTTCTCATCCCACGGTAATAACAAAGGTACCCATGAAGTTTCGTAAAGATCGGTTCATAAATACGGCATCTAGCCTGAGCCATATAGAAGTTGTGTACAAAAAACTGATTAGACCTAATTTCGATACAAAATGGCCACTGGCAGCCATCTTGAATTTTGGACCGCACCCAGAAACACTCGTTCTCGTCCCAAGGTGATAACAAAGGTACCCAAGACGTTTCGTGAAGATCGGTTCATAAATACAGACTCTAGCCCGAGCCGTATTGACATGTGTACTTATTGTGTGTAAGCAGCACTGAAAAAATCAAAGTTCATCTAATTTGCATAATTTCTGCACGAGAAAAAAACCCGTATTATATGTGATGTATCTCATGGTACTAAACATTCACACAAAAAATTATTCAAATCAGCGCTTTCATATGGAAGTTCTGTGCAAAAATCTGATTGCACCAAATTTCGTACAAAATGGCTGGCATCGGCCATCTTGAATTTCGGACCGGACCCCAAAACACTCGTTCTCGTCCCACGGTGATAACAAAGGTACCCAAGAAGTTTCGTAAAGATCGGTTCATAAATACGGCCTCTAGCCCGAGCCGTATTGGCATTTGCACTTACAGTGCTGAAAGTAACACCAAAAAACATCAAAGTTAGTCTAATTTGCATAATTTACGCACGAGAAAAAAACCCGTATTATATGTGATGTATCCCATGGTACTAAACATTCATACAAAAAATTATTCAAACCAGAGCTTTCATATGGAAGTTCTGTACAAAAAACAGATTTCTGCATCGTCGGTACAAAATGGCAGCTGGCAGCCATCTTGAATTTCGGACCGCACCCAAAAACACTCGTTCTCGTCCCACAGTCATAACAAAGGTACCCAAGAAGTTTCGTAAAGATCGGTTCATAAATACGGCCTCTAGCCCGAGCCATAGCAGCTTGGCACTTAGAGCTCTGAAAGTAACACTAAATAAATCAAAGTCAGTCTAATTTGCACAATTTACGCACGAGAAAAAAACCCGTATTATATGTGATGTATCCCATGGTACTAAACATTTATACAAAACTTTATTCAAATCAGAACTTTCATACAGAAGTTCTGTACAAAAAACTGATTTTTGCATCATCGGTACAAAATGGCCACTGGCAGCCATCTTGAATTTCGGACCACACCTAAAAACACTCGTTCCCGTCCCAGGGTCATAACAAAGGTACCCAAGACGTTTCGTGAAGATCGGTTCATAAATACAGACTCTAGCCCGAGCCGTATTGACATGTGTACTTACTGTGTGTAAGCAGCACTGAAAAAATCAAAGTTCATCTAATTTGCATAATTTCTGCACGAGAAAAAAACCCGTATTATATGTGATGTATCTCATGGTACTAAACATTCACACAAAAAATTATTCAAATCAGCGCTTTCATATGGAAGTTCTGTGCAAAAATCTGATTGCACCAAATTTCATACAAAATGGCTGCCATCGGCCATCTTGAATTTCGGACCGGACCCCAAAACACTCGTTCTCGTCCTACGGTGATAACAAAGGTACCCAAGAAGTTTCGTAAAGATCGGTTCATAAATACGGCCTCTAGCCCGAGCCGTATTGGCATTTGCACTTACAGTGCTGAAAGTAACACCAAAAAACATCAAAGTTAGTCTAATTTGCATAATTTACGCACGAGAAAAAACCCCGTATTATATGTGATGTATCCCATGGTACTAAACATTCATACAAAAAATTATTCAAATCAGAGCTTTCATATGGAAGTTCTGTACAAAAAACAGATTTCTGCATCGTCGGTACAAAATGGCAGCTGGCAGCCATCTTGAATTTCGGACCACACCCAAAAACACTCGTTCTCGTCCCACAGTCATAACAAAGGTACCCAAGAAGTTTCGTAAAGATCGGTTCATAAATACGGCCTCTAGCCCGAGCCATAGCAGCTTGGCACTTACAGCTCTGAAAGTAACACTAAATAAATCAAAGTCAGTCTAATTTGCACAATTTACGCACGAGAAAAAAACCCGTATTATATGTGATGTATCCCATGGTACTAAACATTTATACAAAACTTTATTCAAATCAGAACTTTCATACAGAAGTTCTGTACAAAAAACTGATTTTTGCATCATCGGTACAAAATGGCCGCTGGCAGCCATCTTGAATTTCGGACCACACCTAAAAACACTCGTTCCCGTCCCAGGGTCATAACAAAGGTACCCAAGACGTTTCGTGAAGATCGGTTCATAAATACAGACTCTAGCCCGAGCCGTATTGACATGTGTACTTACTGTGTGTAAGCAGCACTGAAAAAATCAAAGTTCATCTAATTTGCATAATTTCTGCACGAGAAAAAAACCCGTATTATATGTGATGTATCTCATGGTACTAAACATTCACACAAAAAATTATTCAAATCAGCGCTTTCATATGGAAGTTCTGTGCAAAAATCTGATTGCACCAAATTTCATACAAAATGGCTGCCATCGGCCATCTTGAATTTTGGACCGGACCCCAAAACACTCGTTCTCGTCCCACGGTGATAACAAAGGTACCCAAGAAGTTTCGTAAAGATCGGTTCATAAATACGGCCTCTAGCCCGAGCCGTATTGGCATTTGCACTTACAGTGCTGAAAGTAACACCAAAAAACATCAAAGTTAGTCTAATTTGCATAATTTACGCACGAGAAAAAAACCCGTATTATATGTGATGTATCCCATGGTACTAAACATTCATACAAAAAATTATTCAAATCAGAGCTTTCATATGGAAGTTCTGTACAAAAAACAGATTTCTGCATCGTCGGTACAAAATGGCAGCTGGCAGCCATCTTGAATTTCGGACCGCACCCAAAAACACTCGTTCTCGTCCCACAGTCATAACAAAGGTACCCAAAAAGTTCGTAAAGATCGGTTCATAAATACGGCCTCTAGCCCGAGCCATAGCAGCTTGGCACTTACAGCTCTGAAAGTAACACTAAATAAATCAAAGTCAGTCTAATTTGCATAATTTACGCACGAGAAAAAAACCCGTATTATATGTGATGTATCCCATGGTACTAAACATTCATACAAAAAATTATTCAAATCAGAGCTTTCATATGGAAGTTCTGTACAAAAAACAGATTTCTGCATCGTCGGTACAAAATGGCAGCTGGCAGCCATCTTGAATTTCGGACCACACCTAAAAACACTCGTTCCCGTCCCAGGGTCATAACAAAGGTACACAAGAAGTTTCGTAAAGGTCAGTTCATAAATACGACCTCTAGCCCGAGCCATAGCCAATTGTTGACGTACGGACAGACGGACGGACGGACGGACGGACAGACGGACGACGGGCCATGACAATAGCTCAAATTTGACTTCGTCAAAGTTGAGCTAAAAATGCATATACACATTAATATGTATATATGCATATGATACGAACACAATGATCAAGTGACCCTGCATCATTATTCTAAAATAATTAACTCTTAACTTGCCAAGTATTTTCAAGATATGTTTCATAAAATCTAGTCATGGCTGCTGTGAAGCAGCCATGACTAGATTTGATGAAAATTCATCTAAATTTAATTAAGAAATCATTGGCGCAAAAATACATTCAATATACATGGGGACATTTGATTAAATCAACCCAAATTATACATATTTCAGTGGCAAAGCAAAATTCTGTTCCGGGTGGGAATATCCGCCCGCAGCATGCAAGGAGTTAACGACCATATGCTAAATATATGGTAAACAAACACAGTTCTTGAATGGTATCTTCCCATCAGTGCTTCAACCGAGGAAATTAATGGGTCTAACCATTCAGATAAAATGAATAGGATTGAAAAAACTAAGGTATGAAGGATTTGAATTTAATTGTCCAGAAATCACATTTTTTTTTTGCCTCTGAGATGATTTACATTGTTTGATGGTTTTCCTCGAGAGGCAATGCCATGGAATTTTGCCACATGTGCAAGAATTGGAGAGCTGGGGAATTTGAAGTCACTGTGCCAAGATTTAAAGTCTCTTTAAAGAAAGTGACCTTGATGTCAGACCAAATGACTTCCCGAAGCAATCACACATCCTTTTCTTGGGAACACCTTTGTAAGAAGGGAAAAGCTTCATCAGTGTTTTTTCTGCTCAGTAACAGAGTACGAGTTGTTTTCTGGTTGGAAAATCCACTGTTGTGTGTTTTAATAGTAATCCACTCTCCATATAATGTTTAGAAGACTTATGCTCACAATACTCATTTTCTATTAACTGGTTGAGTGGTAAAGTATTTTTCAAAGGTGATTTGAAACATGGGTACAGTAAAACCTGTCTTGAGGGACCACTGTCGTGAGAGACCACCTGTTTTGAGAAACCACTGTGACCTTTTACCGTTGGGTTGTTTTACTCTATAATGGACCTGTCTTGAGAGACCACTTTTCCATGGCAAAACTGGCAGTCTCTCAAGATAGGTTCTAGTGTATTATTTTTCAAAGATACCCTGCTACCAACACAAGTCACCTTAGATTAGCAAGATTTTGTTCATAAATAATTGTTTTGTTACAGTTTATTGCAGAGGGCAAACAGGCACTCTCCAATAAATTTTAACAAACAATATCAGACAAAAAAACATTTCTTCTGCTGATCAAACAAGCTAATGCAGAGTGTAAAACCACTAAAGTGGCTTCCAGCACTTAACTATTTAAACTTAACATTTCTTTCAACATTTCTTCGCTGCTATACAGTGTCTGTGGCTTTAGTCAACAAAAAATTCAAGAAAATGTAAAATCTTATCAAATGTCATGAAGATTATTCAGGTAATAGATTTTTGTGAGTTTGTTTATTGGGGTTTAACAACACTTTCAACAGCCAGGCTTTGATCGGTTTGGACAGTTCAATTGTGGAGGAGGCTGGAGTACCCGGAGGGCAGGGGCGAGCATCTGTCAAGACCTCAGTTTACTAAATCTTCACAAGCAGTCAACAATCACTGAAGGCAAATGCATCACTGACGAGCAATATGCCTCAATCCATATAGTCTTCCAAGTCATCACCTGTTACATAGACCATGTACAGTAATGTTATTTATATATTGGGGTTTAATGACACTTTTGATAGCCAGGGTCACCCCGTGTCGGACAGTTTTATGGGTGGAGTACCTGGAGAGAACCACCAAGCAATGGCAAGCAGCTGTCAGACTCCCCAACGCACTAACTCCACACAAGCAAGGTTAGCACTGGTGGAAGACAAGTGCACCGTAGATGTGCAGCATGCCTCAGTGCATGTGACACCACGTGGGCAATCCAGATTAAGTGCTTTGCCCAAGGACTCAATGGAGTTACCCCTGGGAGGGAATGAACCGTCGACCTTTCATGAGCCACAATGCTCCCTGTACAAAACTGTGATTACACAAGTGGATGGAAAATTCCAAATGGGTCATGACTGGGTTACGATCCAAACAATATTCTCTGTTTGCTTTCTTCCCCACGATACTGGAGAAACTCACGTCTGGAGAAAAGAAATGCGAGAACATTGAATATTTTTTTTTCATTCATTTTTCTCGATTCAGTCTCAATTTTGCAATATCTTATTTATTACATGGAAATCTTGATCCACTAGTTTAAGCGTATCACTACCAGCGTGCGATCGGATTGAAGAAGCGACTGCTTTCGTGATGACAGTAGCATGTTTGCAGATTTGAAATAAAAGAAATATAATTGTTTCAAAAATGATATATCTATATTATCATCATTATCTTCAGGTACACAATGTTGTATCAGAGTCGAGCTCTTATTTCTAAGCCCATACCTCGATGAGTCAAGACAGCCTTAGACACAAGAGCAAGACTCTGATACATTTTGTACATGATAGTGATGGTGATGATACATGTACATTTATTTTAGACTTCTCAACTGTAATAACTTGCTTAACCCTTTATCATAGGAATAGGCCATATACATCCACATAATTTACAAACTGAGCAGTTGAAAAATATTACATGCAAGTTTCCAAACATTCCCACAAAACCATATCATGTGACTCTTCATTGGAACGCGCTTGGTGAGCTCATTCTAATCAGGGGCCACATGATATGCTTTTGTGGAAAGTTTTGAAACCTTGTTTATAAAAAATAATTAAAATACTAAAATTGGGATATTGCATGTTTTGAGTAAAGGGTTAACAAGCATTTTAATTTCATATTTCATTTTCAGACTCATAAAAAAATGCTTTTAATTTCGATTGAAACTGTATGTGCCTGCCATGAACCTTTGCGATACTTGTTCATACATGTTCAACATTCCAAAGACTGTGCACTGTAACAGTTTAACTGCGTGTTGTTCCAGTTTGAATGCTTCTGGTGATTCCAATACAAATGCATAACCCTTTACCTAACATGAAAAACAGATGACACTTGAAAAAAAATTCTTGACTAATTTTTTGTCTGCAATGAATTACCCTGTGGTTGGTTGGGGTTTAACATCGCTTTCCACAATTAGGCGCAAACACGACTGTCAGTTTTATTGGTGGAAGAAAGCCCACATGGAACCCACTCAATCCAGTAATCATTAACAGCAATGTCGGAATATGGTAACCAGTGGGCATCCCGTGTGGAGAAATCACCAACCCAGCCCAGTAAAGCCTACTTTTGACAAATTTGTGGGGGTGGGGGGAATATCTCCCTTAACCCCCAGACCCCCCCCCCCCCCCCCCCCCAGTTCCTACGCCACTGTTCTGAGTTAAATAATGTAATGTCCAGTTTTATTCAGATTACATCGGTTGCTCCCATCATGGATAAACTAACGACGAAATATGAGCAAATTATTGGGGGGGCTGCAGCCCCCCACGTACGAAAAGGTCTCCGAAAGCATAACATGTACCCTTTGATGGTAATAGGATGGAGACCCTGAGAATCAAATAGATGTACCAGAAACTCCGCAATCTATGTGATCGAAGGATTGGCATAAACAACAGAGTGATCCGCACACCATCAACAGAAGACTTTCCACTTAGCCACATAGGCTAAACCAGTGGAGTGCCACCTTGAAGAAAAGCACTCCACTGCTCATCTCGAAAAACATCTAGGAGGAGACAGGACCTGACAAAAGATATGCGCGAATGAAGTCGGTTCAACGTGAAACCTCCTCAGGTGACCTTGGCAACGAAGGTCGCGACGTAGAGGGAGACGTAATGGAACCGCCGCCAACAGAGAGGAGCAGACTGATTCACAACCACTGAGGCAACAGGGGAGGAATCAAAATAATTCGAAAACTGCAGGTTCGTATCTTGGTTAGAACCTGAGGCAGAATCGAAACTGGCATGAAGGCGTAGCCGACAAGACCATTCAAAACGAATGACAGAGCGTCCACAGCGAAAAGCCAGAGGAGCTGGACACATGGACATGAAAGTGTCCACCTGATGGTTCCAATGAGTTGCAAAGAGATCGATGTGGGGACTACCCCAGAGATCGCAAAGCGACTGGAACACTGCCCTGTGGAGCATCCACTCTGTGGAAAAGAACCTGCCCCATCAGGACAGGGAGTTGGCTAGGACGGTCAAGACGACTGGGAATGTGACAAACCATCACACCGGCGTTGACATCCTAAGTGAGCAGTTGAAGATCCCAAGCCAATTCGTACATGGGAACAGAGTGTGTGCCGCCCTGGTTCCGAATGTAAGCAACCACTGTCGAATTGTCGGACAACCTGGTGATTCGAAAGGTGGGGGATCCACTGCCAGAAACTCAGAAGAAGAGCAAGAAGCTGATTCTGGTTGACGTGAAGAGCTGCTTGATCCTGGTCCCATGACCTCATGAAGGGAAAGACCTAGAGGATCCAACGTCGCACCCCATCCGAGATCGCCGGTGACTGCCGTCAAAACACGATCGGACGTGGGGAAGTCCAACGGAACTCCCTGCATAATCCACTGAACATCCGTCAGGGGAGAAGGTGACGAGGAAGAGACTCCGGTAACTGAAGCACCAGATCCAGAGGATCGACCTCCAACGACTGAGCAAAAGTGTTGGAGAGGTCTGACATGCAGCTGACCTAGAGGAATGAGATCCGTCACCGAATGGCAGAGACCGAGCAGCTGGGGAAGACTCCGAGCTGTTGAAGATGTGGACTGGGACAGAGTCAGGGCAAAGCTGAGAGAATCACAGCCCTTGCCCGGGAAACTGCCACTGTATTCAGCTGAGTACAGAAGCCCATCCCTAGATGACAAAACAACGGAAAAGGGACCAGGTCCGACTTCTGCTCGTTGACTCTGAACCCTAGCGACGTGAACAGGCTCAACAGTGTGTCGACATCCAACTCCAGAAAGGCAAGCATTGGAATGCCTCTGGAGGATATTGTCTAGATATGCCGAAGTACTCAGCCTGGACTGTGTGCTATGTAAGGCTAACACATGAGACATCAGGTGGGTGAAGGCCCAAGGAGCCAGGTTGAGGCCGAAGGGCATGGCCTCGAACTGATAAACTCGCCCCAGAAAAACGAACCTGAGATACTTTCGCAATGTCCGATGAATTGGAACGTGAAAATAAGCGTCTCGCAAGTTGCTGCTGGAAGCGAAAGCTCCCTGGTGAATGGAGCGGCGAACCAACCTGAAAGTCTCCATGCTGAACTAAGGAGCAATGTTAGACTAGTTCAGAATACTCAGATCGATAACCAGTCGGAGTCGGCCGTCCTTCTTCGGAACCAAGAACAGGCAGGAATAAAATCCCACTGAATGAATGTTCTTGATGACCTTGATCGCCCCCTTTGACAGGAGATTGCCTATCTCCGTGATCAAAACTTCCCAACGTGTAACGTCGAAAGGGACTTGTGTTGAAAGAGGCACTCTCGACTGAGTTGGATGACTCAACCTGGGATGAATCGAGGTGACGACTGCCGACGTCTACCCTTACCCCGTGAGTAAGTAGAAGCGGCAGCAGGAGGATCAGCCCTTGGCTTCGCAGAGGAAGCAGAAGGGCACTTGTTAGGCTTTGGACGGCCCATGCCTCCAACAGAAGGCTGATCAAGCTGACGAAGCAGCAGCTGATCTATGGAAGGCCATTGAGCATCATCCCTGACCGTCGCCACGGAATCATGGAATAGTTGCGGACCCGCCGAGAAGCAGATCGAAGTGCAGCGCACTGCCCCTCAGGAAGGGAATGGCTTGTGTCCAGCACAGCGTCCCTGCGAACTAATTCCAAGTTAGCCGTGTTACAGACATACGTGTGAGTAAGATGCATGAGCACCTTGGACAGCACACACAAAGGAGCCTGTACGTCGTCAAACCTATCTGGGGGCAGATAAGCAGCAAAGTAGAGACGACGTGATCTGAGAGAGAAAGCATTCCAGCATCTCTCTCGATAAGCCCAACACGAACTCCAGAGTCTCCATATGAATAACGGCCGACTTGGCTTTGGAAAGCCCGAGGGAGTTGGAGTCCTGATCCAAGACCATCAAAGTCTGGCAGAATGACGGATTGGCAGGATCGTAGAAACGATAATGCGCCAGAGGCAAAAAAGTGTCAACCTTGGTGAAGACCGACATCTTCATAGCCTTGGAACTCAGCTTAGAGTCCAAAGCTGTAAACGCTTCAACCACCTGTACCGACAGGCACAGTCGAAGGCGCCCAGAAGCAGGTTGCTCCACAGGCTGTAGGCGCGCGACTCATGATTGCGGCCGGGCTGACACTGTCAGCTGGTTTGACTGTTTGAGATCTGGAAGGAACCCAAACACGGAGTCAAGAGCTGCCCCCAAGTCAGAAGACTGTTGGCTCTCGCTGTCATGTATGTCAGACTCATCCCCTGAGTCGGGAGATACATAGCCCGTCATGGACAAACCAGCTGACGCCTTCCATGGTGTAGGCACACCAGGCGGATCAGAAAGCGGCCTGTTTCCAATCCCGAGCCCATCATGGGCAAACCAACCGAAGCCTCCCATGGTGTAGGCACACTAGGCGGATCAGAAAGTGGCCTGTTTCCAATCCCGTGAGGCAGCGCCACAAGGGCGCCTGGAAACCACTCATAGCCTTGCTGGAAGCAACGGGAAGGCTCTTGGACAGAACCTGATTGAGCCAGGAGAAGGCCTCTCTAAGCTCACCGCCCGTGTCGGCCGGTTCGATGTGGAAACAAACTGGCAAAGTGGCCTCACTCCTGACCCTTTTAACCAGCGAAGGGTCACGATCCTCAAATACACCCGATGCGGGGTGACAGGCTGCAGCCGAAATATCTGAAGGCAGAAGTGTATAGGGTATGACATACCCCGAGGATCTACACAGCGGAAACTCAGCAGAGTCGCCGCGGACCTCTGCGGGGCAGAAGGTCCAGGCTGCACCAAAGACGTTGTTCCCGCGAAAACTGGACAGGGGACCAGAGTGTATGGATGGAAATGCCACAGAGCCACGGAACATGAACATCCAAATCCAATGAGAAAACTGCGGTGCTCGACGGTGGAGAGACCACAGTAGAGGGTTCGGCCGGCAAGGAAGGCTGAGACCGATACCCCACGTCTACACTACAGACATCTCTGCAGACCTCTGCAGGGATAAAACTGCTGTGCTCAATGGCCGAGAGGCCACAGCAGGGGGTTCGGTCGGCAGCCACTTCCGACTTCGCCGAGTTGAAGTCAGGGAAGGCTGAGGCCGATAACCCACATCCACACTACCAGACATTGCTGCAGACCCCTGGAGGGATAAGCCGGGGCCGGCTCAAACGGTGACCGAAGACGTTGCAGACGGAACAGCAGTAGCAGCAGATGCGATGGGAGCTGTTGAAACTGGTGGAAAAGGGGAGAGAGCAACCAAGCCCGGCCTCCAAAGGAATCTCGCTTAACCACCTCAGTCTACATGAGTCGGTAGAATTACAATCAAACCTCACCTTACAGGTAAGTCTCATTTAATTTTTGAATTCTACCTCTCATTCCGACCTAAGACCGAACTGAGAGTCTGATCAAAAATGCAACTCTTACATGTATATGGTCTAAAGTAAACTGAATTCACATACCTCTCTACTTTGCTGCCAACACATAGCCAGCAAATCCTTTTTGATTTTTGTATTGGTTTACATTAAAACTTTGCATATGTTGAAGAATTTGACCATCCTGCCGATGCCATGATGGTGTTGATGTCACATTTCCTGTGCAAGGCTATACTGGTGGAAGCAGCACACAAACTATGCGGTTTCAACACTGCAGTATCTATGCCATCCTTAAGCATAATGGTTCGGATCCAGCGTGCTACAGTCTCTTTTGAAACCCACTGATATGGTTTGCAAAAACTAATAAAAAGTCTCCTGTCTTTATGAAAAGGCTGAGTTCGTTTAATATAAGCATCTAAATATGTGACCACACACAAGCGTCTATCCACTGGGAAAGATTGCAGTTTTGGCAAAGGTTGCACTCTTCCTGGAGCGGATTGTTTTATCTAGTCATGTATGTGAAATGTATAAGAGCACTTCCCGCGTACCATGTAGTCACAATTCATAAAAGGTTTGACATCTCTGTCCAGTAACCAGCAAGCATAAGACCACTGTTTTTAGAGTCAATTGTTTCAAACTTAAACATTTCGCTGGTGACAATTTTTTCAAGTAGGTTAGTAAAATATCTACATCCCAGATACCTCTATATCTAGCTAAAACAGGCCTTTTCACAAAAATGCCTCTGAGAAAACGCCATATTAACGGATGTTCTCCCACAACAAATCCGAGTCTGAAAATTTTATAAATTGCAATAAGGCAGAGCGTGCAGTGTTGATAGCACTGTAATGTAAATCCACTTTGAAAAAGATGTGTTAGGAATTCAATGATGTTGTTCACAGTCAGAGACATGGTATTGAAATTTTGTTGTTTGGAAAATCTGATCCATCTATCCAGATACACTTTGTATTGTGAAATTGAACTTTTTCTCCACGATGAAAAGATGATATCTTGAGCTGCTGATGAAATTCCTGTCTGTCTGATGTTCTCCCTGATAAGATACAGGCCATCAAGATCATTTTTCCCTCGAGTGGATGTTTCGCTGCTTGGTCGAATGGCAGCTTCAAAATGTTTTTCATGGGCAGCAAAACTGGCCGATCTATTAGCAGTGATATCAACACTGGTAACCAAACTTGTGTTTCCCAAAAGGGTACAATAAGAATCGCTTTGCTCTGGTCGTTCATTACTTTTGTGAGCGCTTGTGGGAAAAGGCTAAATGGAGGAAGTAGATATAGAAATTTATTAGCCCAGTTTAAAGCAAAGGCATTTACAGCTAGAGCATCTGGATCTGGTTGCCACGAAACATATGGTTCAAATTGGAAATTCAATCGTGATGCAAACATATCAATATTGGGTAAGCCCTATTTCTTAACAATCTCTGAAAACATTTTGGCTCCAGTTTCCATTCCGTTCTGTTTGTTAATGGGCTTAATCTGTCAGCCTCCAAATTACTTTTACCAGCAATATGCATTGCCGACAACCAAATTTTCTTGGAAACACACCAGTTCCAGATTTCTCGAGCCATAAAATTACAGTTACATGAGTGGGCCCCTCCCATGTTATTGATATAAGCTAAGGCTGTGAATTATCCATCTGCAGTTGTATATGTGAATCAGAAATTTCATGACAAAGGGCCTGCAAACCAAAGTATGCTGCTTTCAATTCTAAATAATTAATATGAAATTTTTCTTCCTCTAAATTCCATCTGCCCCCCTGCAATCCTATCTTTCCAAACAACACCCCAGCCCGAGCCAGATGCATCTGTTTGGATAATTATTTGTGGATTCCCATAAGAAATACGTCGGGGGCTTTGGAAAGCATGTGTTAACCACCAGGTAATATCGCATTTGGCATCCTCAGATAGTGTACATGTAGCATCAAAATTACCATTAGCCTTCACAAGTGCTTTATTTTTCTCAATTTCGAAGTGTCAATAATATAAAGCTCCATATTCGACTCCTGGACAATAAGAGACCATGAGGCCAATGAATTTGGCTATGTGGCGAATGGAAGGTGCAGAAAGAGCCAAAGTGCTCCTCCCTAAATTTGTTAATTTCTCATTCTTTTTTGTACTGATAGAAACCGTCATGTTCATAGAATCGAGTATAAACTATATTCTATTACATGTCTGGGTATTTTAATAGATTTTTCATATGAAATATAGAACCCAAGCTTCTGAAGCAGGTCACAAGTGCCATCTACATTAAGCTTACAATCATTACGTTCTATCGCTGTTAAAAAGAAATCATCCAGATGACCACTCGATAGAAAACCTTGTACCCTCAATTTTGCAAATACAGGTTTTAACAATTTTGTAAACACCCTAGGTGCACATGCCAGGCCATTCGGAAGGACAGTAAATTGATAGAAAGTTGAATGATACTTGAAGTTTAAATATTTTCTATAGCTTCGGTACTGCACCGGTACTGAATAATTTGCATCCGTTAGGTCAACTGAAGCCATAAAGCAATTTGGTCTCATCAATTCTATGCAAAACTGCAATGTATCCATGTTAAAATGCTGATATTTTAGAAATTTGTTGAAATTTTTCAAATTCAAAATTAGCCGAAAAGATCTGGATTTCTTAGAACGGAGAAAAATATTAGATATAAAATCTCCATCTTCCTTTATACATTTTTCAATGATTCCTTTATCTGCAAAATTATGTATCTGAGCTTGAATGACTGTTTTCTCATGAGCTTGAAACCAAATTTTTTTAAGTTCCACATGCTGAAAAGGCTGTTCATCTAGTTCGAATGTACAGCCTTTTATGATGGAAAGAAGCCATGGATCACTTCTTAAAGATTGCCACATATTATACTTAAACTTAAGATTTCCAGCTATAAAGGTATTTACATTTGTGTTATATACAGGGTTACTACTGCCAGTCGTGCTATTTGTTACTGTTTCTTGCAGTCGTTTTTGTAAGCATTCACACCCTTGTTCTGGAATCCAGCTGATTTGTTGTTCTTGGAGTATGGGCATCGTTGGCAGTACTCTGTTCGCTGGTCTAAAAAAGGAAATTTGCACTGTCCTGATGTGCCCATATGGGGTTTTAGGGCTGATGTCTGACTGATGTTCTTGGCTTAGTAACCTTGGTGGTGAGCCGCTTCGTTTCAGACAGGTCTTTAACAGTTTGTGCCAAGTCATCCCCAAACAGTTGTGTGCCAGTAGGATCCTGTTCATTGCAAAGGGATTTATATTCTTCACTAAGTTCTGGCTTGAACAGCATTTTTCTCCTTACATCCAAGTGATGACTTGAATCGGCTAAGAGCCCAACAGCATCTGATAGACTTCTCATAACTTCATGGGGGTCAGGTGTTTCACCCCTCCCTCCTTCACCTTCAACAAAAGCATTTAGCAGGTTGCTAACAATGGTGGTGCCCTTCAAAAGTGACCTCTGAATTTTTTGCAGAAGAATGTCCTGTGCTGTGGCAGATTTTGACACAGAGTTGAAAATTTCCAAATTTACTTTAACCCTTTACCTTACATGAAAAGCAGACGACACTTGCAAAAGAAATTCTTGAATAATATTTTTTTTCATTTTTTGTTTCAAAAACATAGCTTATGACCCCTCCTTGGAACGAGCTCGACGAGCTTGTTCCAATGAGTGGTCATAACCTATGTTTTTGAGACAAAACATGAAAAAATAATAAAGATTTATTTGCGATTTTTGAGAATAGCGCTGGCCGGTTTTGGCCGTTACGTTGGGTAAAGGGTTAACAACATCCAGTCTAGGGCAATTTTCCAGTCTCAGAATGTTATCAAAGGCGGTTTGTTTTGTGTCTTTATCCATCCCATGCTCAAGTAGTTGCGTTGTAAGCTTCGCCAGCTGAGGGTTAATGTTTAACAACGGTTGTCTCATCCTTGTGCACAGATTTTTCCAGAATTGCGAAAATGTTGTTGTTGTCTGTAGACACGTCCCTACTGGGGACAGTTACGACTACTTCCGGTTCTTAGTCGTCCACTTTATCAAGATTTGACGACTGTTCCTCCGGTTCTATGCTAGTATTATAGTTGTCATAGGCACCCTTTAGTTCTTGCACCACCGGTGCCAATTTTCCCACAGTTGCAAGAAGCTGTGAAAGTTGAGTTTTAATTAACTCCAGGTAATTGTTTTTATTTGGATTTATTTCCTGGTCTGAGTGCACATACGAAACAGATGCGTGCGTGCCCTGCAGAATGTCCGTAACTGGTTCACTGTTCGCATTTCACGAGGTATCACCGTTCACCTTTCGCGAGTTGGTGTTCTTTGTCTTGCTGCCTTTCCCAGTTTTCCGATTCGCAGTGCTCTCGGCCCTTTCAGCCTTTTCATGACAAAGACTGTTCATGCCTTTAAATATAGTGTCCAGAATGGCATTCTGTGCACTCAAGTCAGCGGGGCCTCGTCCTGCTTCAGAGGTAGATGCAACACACGCTTCTTTCGAAGCACTAGCAGTGTTGGCTGGAAGTAATTCACACTTTGATAATGGCATTTCGCCTGTGTGATTATTAAATCCAAAAATGATATTGAAAAGAGTATTAATTGATGTTGGTAACTTCTCGACGACGTTCTTTTAGGAACAATGTAACTATAGAAAATATAATAAACTCGCAAGTAAAAAACTTTTAGAACTATCCACTTACAGGAATGCTTCAAGAGGATGTCCGTGTGCATGCACTTATCTCGCGTAGCCTCCTTAGGTTGGAATGGGAGGTAGAATTCCAGTTACAGGAAACCATTATCAACGAGTTGAATTGTCACTGTTTCTGTATGCAAAATGGACATCCTACCGCATGGACAGACGAAAAAAGAATGATTCACTGGTGACTGCCTACACACTGGTTCCGGGAGTCGTGGAATTGTAGTAAGAGAAGAGCGTCCCCTACTGGGTCTGTGCCGGTAGCACTCGACCCAGTTTTGGCTTATTTTTTCTTGGTGCTTTTGCACCACTTTTCTTTCCCAAATTGCTTGGGAAAGATCAAAATAGAGAGTATATTTTCTGAGTCAGGGTCTTCTACTGTAGTGCAAGCCTGTAGTAAACAGTAAACAATTGTAAGGTAGGTTGATAAGAAATTAATTGGTGATTTTTTAGAATAGCTGGCTGGTTTTGGCCATTACATTGGGTAAAGAGTTATAGCAATGTGGTTCCATAATTTAATAATTATACTTTTGAGAAGTTTTTTTCATCTTTTCGTTTGTAGAAACTTGTTTTAAAAGCTTGTAATGTTCTAAAACTAGTAACACACACACAAATCTTCATTAAGCATGTGCTTGATTATAGTACGGCGTCCTGGTCACTTTCCACGGATGTAATAAAATTAGATTACAAACACCAATTACGGAAATAATCATCAAAAATTCAATTAATGAAGCACTGGGTACAACCTGGTGCTTCCTTAATTAAAATTTCACTGATGGTGATTTTTATTACCTGGTAAACACATGCATGGACCTCAATGCCCATGCATGTATTACAACCCGGCCACAGCAACTGTACAGTATGTAGGTGAGCAATGCAGATTTGTTTTTGTATCAGGGGCTCCTGATATACACTGTATTCAGATAATTACTCAGGTAATTAATTATTGTAAGATAAAATCATATGTCAGTAAGTGTGGTACAAACAGCAATCATATATGCAGAAATAGAACAAAAGTTAAAATAATAACAGAATAAAAACTGGAAATGACATGCAACAAAATCAAGTTCATACATGTAATAGAGCATGTACATACAATGCAGTTAAACAAGCAACCAAATAACCCCCAAAAAACGCAGATATTATGCAGAAGAAAAATTAAACTTGACGGACGACAACACCCAACATCGACGTACTGGACAACAAATGCAACAAGCCTAACAACCACATAAAAATGGTGGTTGTTGTTGGTACTTTTTATAATGGAGCCCATTTTAATTGCATACTTATTTACTGAACAAACCTGTTAATTGCATTTTACTAATACAAACACTTCACCATACCTTTTGTACAAATTTGATCTGTTTATTGAATATAGGTTGTCACAGAAACTCTTGTTAATTGAATAAAAATTCTTTTGACCTTGCAAAGAATCAGACGTACACTGCTAATGGCTGAATTTTTCACATTTATAAACCTATTCAGCCTCAGTGAATCCATTAGTCTATTACATCTTGTCTGAAGAGTTCTATCAAATAAGATAACATGATTGTGTATATTGGAAGAAATATTTAATATATCACAAGAATACATGAAAATGACCAGATTCCTGTTACTTGAATGCTGCTTTCAATTAAATATTTTTCACTTGAAAAGTTACTATTCAATAAACCCTTTACGCAATGTAGATGATGTCAAAATTTATTATTTTAGTTACTGTTTTTTTTTATATTTTTCCAAAAAATCAACAAAAGCATATCATCTGACCCCTCATTGAAATGGCTCAGTAAGATTATTCCAATGAGGGGGTCATATGATATGGTTTTATTGAGTTTTTTTTAAATATATTTTTTTCAGCTGCTTAATTTGTAAATTACGAGGGTTGAAGCAGACGATTTGTTGGTAAAGGGTTAACAGGATTCTACTGTAAAGCTAAAGAGAAGTTTGCAGATGTGGCTATGAAGCAGAAAATATTTTATTATTATTAATTTTTATTAATTCTTCTGTCCTTTACCAAACATAATGTCTGTATATGCCCAGCACTCTACACAACTAAACTGATGTCATGCATACAGCCCGACTGTCCAAGCAATGGGAATGCTTAGACACAAAATAGTCTGAGCCATTTTTTGTTAACCGTTTACCTAACAAATCTACCATATCTGCAAGCGTGATATACAAAAATTGCTATTCAAATTGTATTTTTTCATTTCTCTACCCCCCAAAACATACCTCATGACCTATTAATGGAACAAGCTTGATGAGCTTCTTCCAATAAGGACTAATAAGCAAAGGTTAGAAGTAAATGAAAGTGTCAATGACACTGTAGCTTAACTTGTCAAGACATGTACATGTATAGTATGTGACACAGCAATGACAAACATCTAGGTAATGACCTGATAACAAATGTACATATAAAGTATTGTAACGGTCTGTACATAAATACTGGCCGTAGCCTGTAACAAATGTATAGGTAAAGTATTGTAAAGGTGGGTGACAGTCAGATGCTAAATAGAAAAGAAATCTTTGAGTCCCAGAGTGGGTCAGACTGAACCCCAAAATATTTGTTCTCATAGCACAGTGATAACAAAGGCACCCCACAAAGACACTCATTCCTGTCCCAAGGTGAAAACAAAGGTACCCAAGAAGTTTCATGAAGATCAGTTCACAAATACGAGCTGTATAGAAGTTACGACAAAAAACTGATTGGACCTAATTTCGGTACAAAATGGCTGCTGGCAGCAATCTTGAATTTTGGACCGTACTCAGAAACACTCCTTCTCGTCCCAAGGTGATAACAAAGGTACCCAAGAAGTTTCGTGAAGATCGGTTGATAAATACAGCCTCTAGCCCGAGCCGTATTGACATGTGCACTTACAGTGTATAAGTAGCACTAAATAAATCAAAATTCATCTAATTTGCATAATTTCTGCACGAGAAAAAAACCTGTACTATATGTGATGTATTCCATTTTACTAAACATTCATACAAAAATTTATTCAAATCAGAACTTTCATACAGAATTTCTGTACAAGACTGATTGCACTAATTTTGGTACACAATGGTTGCTGGTGGCCATCTTGAATTTCGGACCGCACCCCAAAACACTCATTCTCGTCGCACGGTGATACCAAAGGTACCCAAGAAGTTTCGTAAAGATCGGTTTATAAATACGGCCTCTAGCCCGAGCCATATTGGCATTTGCACTTACAGTGCTGAAAGTAACACGAAATACATCAAAGTTAGTCTAATTTGCGTAATTTACGTATGAGAAAAAAAACGTATTATATGTGATGTATCCCATGGTACTAAACATTCATACAAAAAATTTTTCAAATCAGCGCTTTCATATGGAAGTTCTGTGCAAAAATCTGATTGCACCTAATTTTGTACAAAATGGCTGCCATCGGCCATCTTGAATTTCAGACCGGACCCCAAAAACACTCGTTCTTGTCCCACGGTGATACCAAAGGTACCCAAGAAGTTTCGTAAAGATCGGTTCATAAATACGGCCTCTAGCCCAAGCCGTATTGGCATTTGCACTTACAGTGCTGAAAGTAACACCAAAAAACATCAAAATTAGTCTAATTTGCACAATTTACGCACAAGAAAAAAACCCGTATTATATGTGATGTATCCCATGGTACTAAACATTCATACAAAAAATTATTCAAATCAGAGCTTTCATATGGAAGTTCTGTACAAAAAACAGATTTCTGCATCGTCGGTACAAAATGGCGGCTGGCGGCCATCTTGAATTTCGGACCGCACCCAAACACTCGTTCTCATCCCACGGTTATAACAAAGGTACCCAAGAAGTTTTGTAAAGATCAGTTCATAAATACGGCCTCTAGCCCGAGCCGTATCCAATTGTTGGTTGTACGGACAGACGGCCAGACGGACAGATGGACGACGGGCCATGACAAAAGCTCAAATTTGGCTTCGCCAAAGTTGAGCTAAAAATGAAAAAATCTGATGTTTCAGAAAAATAATAACTCCCAATTCTTCAAAATGCATTTTGGGAATAATTGCCTAAACTGGAGTTATCGGTCGGAAACCAATTGTTGACGGATGGATGCATGGATGGACGGACGGATGGACGGACACACTATTTACATAATATGACCTTTTTTACAAATGGGCGTATAAAAAGTAATATAAAATTTGAAGAGAATCGTATAATTAGAACTGGATATATCTTCTGGATAAAATGGGGAGGAGGGAGGGTTGGACTGATTCCACCCATCCCCCCGAAGTTTTGGAGACAGCATCAAAGTCCCTCACTCCCATTTCCTTCCAATCTGTATTACTTTTGTAAAACAACAGAAGTATGCTGCAGAAGGCATTTCTTTTATATTTCAAACTGTGAAGCTCAGGTAATAAAGCTGCATACAAGTAAAAGAAATCAGGTCTGTAAATGCAATTATTAAAAGTTGTATTGATCATGTAAGAACACAAGAGGCCCCGCAGGGACTGAAGCGCTCACCTTGAACACAACACAATATAAACATGACAATAGACCATTACAACTCTTTTGAGCAATATTAAATTGGGCTAGTTTGGGCTATTTTCAGAGCCATATGACAGATTTTAACAGCAACCGCAAACATGTTTATTTTATCATTACCAAAACTGAAAAGGCAACTCTCCTAAGTCCTAACATAATCAGTTGAATAAGACCAAATTGGTTAAATTTGTAGTTGCATTATGAAAAAAATTTACAGCTTTAATGTTTCAACATCAGTGTGTGGAGTTTTAACTAGTTCAAACTTGTTACATGTTGCCATTGATGGACTCAATCAGAAGTGAACTTCACTTACACACTCAAAATGTACTAAAAGAATGCTATTATGGTTTCCTTCTACTGACACATCCAGTGATTATTAGTGGAGCACATCCAGAGTGGTTAGGTACTTAGCAACTTAGTGGGCAAGTACCGACCTAGTAATGAGCCAGCATGAATTTGACTTCCCAAATTTTGATCTGGCTCCTAAATCTTAATATATAGGCTTCTAAGTTGGCTCATAACTGTAAGACCCCATTTCCTCCAGACTGTAATAAAAAAATTGTTTGTTTGCTTATTCTCTACCAACTAGGCAAAATTACCCATGCAGGAAAGTTTTTATTGCCAGTTTCTAAAAACTTCTTTTTTTTTAAAAAGACCAAAAATTGATATTAACTGGAGTGTCCATTACATTTTTCCTATACATGTAAAATTGAGATTAATGCTAATTTGATGACAAAACAAATGCTATCATAAAATTGTGTTCATGTTGATCAACAGTATGCAATGTCCAGATGAAAGACAATTTTTCTCTATTTGTTATCTGCCCTGGGAATTAGAAAACTTTGTTTGCATCCCACCTGTGGTAACTCGTTTTGTCCTTGGGCAAGACACTTCACTCACATTGCCCATGTGGGGGCATGGTGGCATTGTGTGCTAAGGCGTACTGCACATTGTCGGTGCACTTGTCTTCAACCAATGCTAACCCTGCTTATGTGGAGTTAGTATGTTGGGGAGTGTGACAGTTGCTTGCCATTGCTCGGTGGTTCTCTCCAGGTACTCCAGCTTCCTCCACCCGTAAAACTGTCGGACACGTGGCCACCCTGGCTGTCAAAAGTGTTGTTAAACCCCAATAAATAAATAGATAAATTTTGCCTAGCAGGGCTCTCAAGGAATGGCAAGTGATCACTCGCACTCTCCTATTACTTACCAAAACATCCAAAGTGGAGAGCGATGATCACTCGCCTCCAAAACCCCTAAAATCGTCTGCTAAAAGGCTAATTGCAGTTGCAATTACTCACCAAATCTCAGCTGTAGGCGAGTCGTCATGCTAGGCAAAAATGTGTAGAATTAGTCCTAAAGTGGACATTATTATATAAGTACAGTTGACCAAGTAAATGGGGTTTGTAATAGTGATCTCTCATCTTATGACCATGTTTTGGTAAATTCTGCTTCATTAACTGTAGATGAAAAGATGAAAACACTAATGTTACTTCATAAACAGTTTGTCCATGCGTGAACTGAGAAACTGATCAGTTTTCTTCAGAAAGCTGATCTAACTCTTGATGTATCAGACATCAAATCTTTACTTAATACTGTGAACTCAAAATGCCAGACTTGTAAGAACACAATGGTACCACCATGCCCAGCAATAAGCTTACCTTAGCCTCATGTTTTGATGAAACTGTGGTCGCAGTTCATTTGCATCAACTGGAGAGTTAATTTATGGTAATTTAACACCATTGATTTATTTACTAAATGTAGTGCAGCTTGCTCAGTAGAAAATAAATCTTCATCTGTTTTCGTTGAAAAATTTCTTCAACATTGGATAGCAGTTATGGGGCTCCAACTAAATCCTACAGTGATCTAGGTGAAGAATTTAATAACTCAAAAGAACATGATATTGCTGAGAATTTCAACACAGAAATAAAGACCACTGCATCATTTAGTGATGGAATTTCTAAGCATCATAATAAGTATCTTACGGAACTACTTACAAAAGTGAAACATGACAATAAATGCAAATGGCAAACTGCTCTGAGTTGGGCTGTCATGTCAAAAAATGTTTTATCTAACAGGATAACTGGGATTCAGTCCATTTCAACTTGTTTATGGTGAAAATCCTAATTTGCCATCTATACTGACTGACAAACTTCCAGCATTGGAAGGTACAACAGCAAGTAAGACTATTGGAGAACATATTATTTCATTACAAACAGCATGTCAGAAATTCATGGAAACTGAATGTGCTGAACAAATTCGTCATGCTTTGAGAACACAAACTCGTAATTATGGAGAAAAATAATTTACAAGTGACAAAGTTTATTACTAGCGACCAAACATCAATGATTGAAAAGGTCCTGTAACAATAATTGGTCAGGAAAGCTCTGTTGTGTTTATATGACATAGTGGGTTACTACATGTAGTAAGAGTTCACTACAGTGGGCTAAAAAAGCATTACCTGTAGAACCTATATTAGATTTGCTTCAAATATTCAATCTGACAGAGACGCTCTTGAAAATATCTCTGAGAACAAATATGATGAATTAGACTCGGAGAATCTAGATAATGCTGCAAACAATTCTGAGGATACTGATATTTCTGCTACAAGTCAGCTTCAAGATAATGTCATTTGTACTGAGAGTCAGTTCCAAGGTAAACAATTTCTTATCTCTGCATTCTGATAGTGTACATAAACTTTAGCCAGGTCAGATAAATTTCATTTGAACATTGTGATACTGGGTAAATTATTCTTGCTAAAATTTTAAGATAAGCTGGCAAATCAACTGGCAAAACCAGGACTTGGTAAAACATACAGATTCATCAACCTTCTATTCTTGAATCATCTCAGATTTGAGTAAAGTGACAAACTTACAATTTCACAGTGAAACACATATGCAAGAAAGTGCTAAGCTTGTTCCTGGAGACAGTGCAAGTTATTCATTATTTGATGACCCTTATTTGATAACAAGTAACATTTTAGTGAAGCCATATCAAAGGAACTTAAAAACTGGATAGAATATAACATGTATGAATGTGTGCCTTACAGCAAACAGAAATGTATATCTACAAGATGGGTATATACATTGACAGAATAAGGAAAGAGTTATTTCAAACCTAGACTTGTAGCCAGAGCATTTGAGGAAATAGGTCAAGATTCATGTGTAAAAGATTCGCCCATGTGTTCTACTAAAGATTCACTAGGTTTAGGCCACACAAAGTAGATGTTTTGTTTCTCAGGCCAAATTTTGTAAAATTGCATGCGGGCGGGCGTTTTTTTATTTTAAATTTTATTCATATTCTTGGTTTATTGTATATGTTTTAGGCCTCATAATCTACAGAATAGCAAGGCTGGTGGTGTATTTCATCCCTTGGGTGCAACAGGGCTTTGCAATGCTAAAGCATTGCAAAGCCTTGTTGCACTCCAGGGACAAATTTATCAATTTTATTAACTTGTGTAAAATATCAGACAAAAATCATTTAATTTTTATTTTTTCAAGTTTCCATTGGTCATAAAAAGAGAGCATGCGAGAGCCAAAAGGACCATGCGGGAGGGCCTGAGAAACAGATTTTTAATTTTATTAAGCCTTAATATTATTAATTATTGGCTCATAAACACTGGTCTCCTGAGTCAATGGACATTAACTGGTTGAGTGGTGGAAGCCCATATACAGCCACTCCAAGGGTCTAAACTCTGTGGTTGTCCTTCATATTATCTTTGAATCTAAACTATTTAGTGCGTATGGTTTTTCCTTGATTCAATTTATGGGAGAGTGCCTGTAGGCACAGTGGACTCCTTGTGAATTTGCCTTGTTACATTTTATAGGAGAGTGCCTATAGGCACTCTCCTATAAAATGGAACAAGGCAAAGCAAAAACTTATGAACAAAGTTTGATGACAAAAAATAATTGAGCACTCTACCAGTTAAAGCTGCTTTTCTGCAGGGTTCAGACATTGATCGGAATGTTTATATTCATCTTCCTCTTGAGGCTAATGAGAATGGGATTGTTTGGCATTTATTAATGAAAGTGTCAATGACACTGTAGCTTAACTTGTGTGTTGTGTTTGATGAAAAGGATAATGTTCAATGTTTATGAAAGGATTATGAAATAAGACAAGAATTGTGATAATTGGGAATATGTTCATTTCTGTTCCCTGTGTGCTATGTTTATGATAAAAATAATATGAGGTGTACACTGTACTAAAGAGCTGAGGGGTGGGTTAATATGACCTCACAGTTAATATATGTGGCCCTCACAGTTAACATATATCCACAAAATTACAATGAAATTATTCCAAAATGAGTCATCCTATCAAGTTACATTAAAATCCCTTCATAAATATGGCCTGTAGACTGTGCTAAAGGTTTTCGGGCTTCGGGCCCCTGTAGCCATCAGTTTCCCAATTGCGTCCAAAGGGGACGTTCTCATCTAGACATTATATGAAGTCAACCTACCAAGTTACAATGAAATCCCTCCATAAATACGACCTGTAGACTGTGCTAAAGGTTTTCAGGCTTCAGGCACCTGTAGACATCACATTTGACCAACCACGACCAAAAGGGGATGTCATCATCTAGGCATTATATGGAGTCAACCTAACAAGTTACAATGAAATCCTTCCATAAATACGACCTACAGACATGCTAAAGGTTTTTGGGATCGGGCAGCCATCAAGGCTGAATGATCGTGACCAAAAGGGGACATTCTCATCTGGACACTATTTGGAGTCATCCTACCAAGCTACAATAAAATCCCTTCATAATTATGACCTGAGGACTGTTCTAAAGGTTTTCGAGGTTTGGGCCCCTGAAGCCGTCACAATTGCCCACTCGTATCCAAAAGGGGACGTTCTCATCTAGACATTATATGAAGTCAACCTACCAAGTTACAATGAAATCCCTTCATAAATATGACCTTAGACTGTGCTAAAGGTTTTCGGGCTTCGGGCTCGGGCACCCATCATGGTTGAATGATCGCAACCAAAGAGGACAATCTCATCTGGGCATCATCTGGAGTGATCCTGCGAAGTTACAATGAAATCCCTTCATAAATATGACCTGTAGACTGTGTTCAAGGTTTTCGGGTTTCGGGCACCTGTAGCCATCACAGTTGACCAATCACGACCAAAAGGGGATGTCATCATCTTGGCATTATATGGAGTCAACCTAACAATGTTACAATGAAATCCTTCTATAAATATAACCTTTTGCCTATGCTAAAGGTTTTTGGGCTCGGGCACCCATCAAGGCTGAATGATCACGGCCAAAATGGGACGTTCTCATCTTGACCTTATTTGGAGTCAACCTACCAAGTTACAATGAAATCCCTTCATAAATATGACCTGTAGACAGTGCTAAAGGTTTTTGGGCTTCAGGCACCTTTAGCCGTCAAAGTTGCCCAAACATGTCCAAAAGGGGACGTTCTCATCTAGGCATTATATGAAGTCAACCTACCAAGTTACAATGAAATCCCTTCACAAATATGACTTGTAGACTGTGCTTAAGGTTTTCGGGCTTCGGGTTCGGGCAGCCATCATGGTTGAATAATCGCAACCAAAGGGGACAATCTCATCTGGGCATCATCTGGAATGATCCTATGAAGTTACAGTGAAATCCCTTCATAAATATGGCCTGTAGACTGTGCTCAAGTTTTTTGGGCTTCGGGCACTTGTAGCCAACACAGCTGACCAATTACGACCAAAAGGGGATGTCATCATCTTGGCATTATATGGAGTCACCCAATAGGTTACAATGAAATCCTTCCATAAATGACCTTTTACCTATGCTAAAGGTTTTTGGGCTCGGGCACCCATCAAGGCTGAATGATCGCGATCAAAAGGGGACGTTCTCATCTAGACATTATTTGGAGTCATCCTACCAAGTTACAATGAAATCCCCTCATAAATATGACCTGTAGACTGTGCTAAAGGTTTTCGGGCTTCGGGCACCTTTAGCCATCACAGTTGCCCAATCATGTCCAAAAGGGGACGTTCTCATCTAGACATTATATGAAGTTAACCTACCAAGTTACAATGAAATCCGTTCATAAATATGACCTGTAGACTGTGCTAAAGGTTTTCGGGCTTCGGGCTCGGGCAGCCATCATGGGTGAATGATCGCACGTTCTCATCTAGACATTATATGAAGTTAACCTACCAAGTTACAATGAAATCCCTTCATAAATATGACCTGTAGACTGTGCTAAAGGTTTTCGGGCTTCGGGCTCGGGCAGCCATCATGGGCGAATGATCGCAACCATAGGGGACAATCTCATCTGAGCATCATCTGGAGTGATCCTAAGAAGTTACAATGAAATCCCTTCATAAATATGACCTGTAGACTGTGCTCAAGGTTTTCGGGCTTCGAGCATTTGTAGCCATCACAACTGACCAATCACGACCGAAAGGGGATGTCATCATCTAGGCATTATATGGAGTCAACCTAACAGGTTACAATGAAATCCTTCCATAAATATGACCTTTTGCCTATGCTAAAGGTTTTTGGGCTCGGGCACCCATCAAGGCTGCATGATCACGATCAAAATGGGACGTTCTCATCTAGACATTATTTGGAGTCATCCTGCCAAGTTACAATGAAATCGTTTCATAAATATGACCTCTATACTGTGCTAAAGGTTTTCGGGCTTCGGGCTCCTGTAGCCGTCACAGTTGCCCAATCATGTCCAAAGGGGGACTTTCTCATCTAGACATTGTATGAAATCAACCCACCAAGTTACAATGAAATTCCTCAATAAATATGACCTGTAGACTGTGCTAAAGGTTTTTGGGTTTTGGGCTCGGGCAGTCGTCACGGTTGGCAGATCATGCCCAAATGGGGAAATTCGTATCTAGACATCATAAGGAGTCATCCTACCAAGTTACAATGAAATCCCTCCACATTAAACATGACCTGCAGACTGTGCTAAAAGTTTTTGGGTTTCGGGCTTGGGCAGCCATCACGGTTGATAGATCATGCCCAAAAGGGGACGTTCTCATCTAGGCACTATACAGAGGCATCCTACCAAGTTACAATGAAATCCCTTCATAAATACGACCTGTAGACTGTGCTAATGGTTTTCGGGTTTTGGGCTCGGGCAGCCATAACGGTTGCCCGATCGCGACCAAAAGGGGACGTTCTCATCTAGACATGACCCCAAACCTGCATATGAAATTTCGTGATGATCAGACAAGAACTGCGGGGTGTAGCCCGTGCTAAAGGAAAATGTGAACAGATGTCACAGACTCACAGACTCACAGACTAACAGACTAACAGACTCACAGACTAACAGACTTCCGCACGCGTGATGGCAATAGCTTATCTTGACTATGTCAAGTTAAGCTAAAAATCAAAATTTATTTATGGGCTTGCTGACGAATCGTATCACTGGTATAAAGTGCTGAAAAGTTGTGGAGTTACTCATCCAATTATTGATCCAGCTGTATTTTTTCATCAAAATGAACAAGAACTTCAAGGCATTATTGCATGTCATGGCAATGATTTTCTGTGGGGAGGATCAAAACAGATTGAATGTGAGTTTATTGACAAACTGCATTCAGCATTTAATATGTCTTGACTTAAATAATTGTTTCAGATATATAGCACTAGATCTAAATAGTTCACCAGCGGCTATAAAATTCTCTCAAAAAGGGTATATTGACCATCTTTCACTTCTCAACTTGCCAAAATCAAGATATACAGACTGTGATTCCTCACTTAAGAGCTCTGAACTGGATCTTCTTGTTTCCAATTGGTCAGATTTTATGGATAGCCAATCAAACTCGTCCAGATATTTCATTTGAAGCTAGTGACCTTGCCAGTTAATTACAAAATTCTGCTATTAGTACTATTCTTCATGTCAATAAAATCCTAAAGAAAAGAAAATCTGAAGAGCTGTGTTTGACATACAAATACCTTAGACCTGAATGTTCATTGAGTCTTGATATTTACAGTGATGCATCTTTCGGAAATCAAGAAGGTTGGTGGTTCACAAGGGGCCTTTTTCATTGTTTTGTCAGGGGACAATGGATCAATTGCATGGAAATCCAAGAGAATTTGCAGTGTAGTCAGAAGCACTTGAGCAAGTGAAACTTTAGCTCTCACAGATGCTGTAGATACAGGTATGTATTCCAGTGCTTTGTACAATGAATTAATCACAGGAAATATAAGAATGCGTCAGTTTTTGCCACTGAAATGTTTTAGACAGTTTCTCACTTCCAGATGCAGTACATGTACATTCTACAAAATCAGTGTCTATGAAAAGACTCTGTACAGAAATTGGTAAAGTGAAATGATTCATTCAAAGAAAATAACTTCAGTTACATGGTTAGATAGTAAAGAGCAACCAAAGGACTACCCCAAAAAGAAAGGAGCCTCCAGTCTGTTTATACTCAGAGCACTGGAGACTAACAAAAAGAATGTTTAATCAGATAGCTGGATCCTCAGTGTAAATAGTGTGTATAGTGTAGTAAATGAGATATCTTTGATGTACATAAATTGTCTGTTGCTGATAAAGGAGGGAAGATTAAGAACATAATGTATAAAACTAAATATAGAACTAATTTGAAACAGACCATAGTCATAAAAGGAAGTGATCAGTGTACTGATCATGGCTCAGTTCTGTTGGAAATGTGTTGAACGGCAGGTATGCCAGTTGGAGAACTATACATAGTTTGTTATTAGGTAAGAAACCTTATCAATTCAAACAACAAAACAATCGAAGAGGCATAACTCCTGACAAAAATTCCAGCAGCACTGGTTTTCTAACTCATCCAAGACTTTCTTGAGAAGAACTCACAGACCAAATTTGGTAAAAATCAGATTAACAATCGTTATATTACCATGTTGACACTGTGAATGAAATACTGTTTACGTCCATGCATTGCATGTCTGTATATAAGTTCAATATTTTCACTGAAATCAGTTTTGCAATTCAAACAAAATAACACTGCATTTAGTCTTCCCAGACCAATGTGAAATGAATGCCCTGGGTTTGGTGTTCAGAATGGGCAGTTTTTATCAATGCAGTCAAATAAAATTACGGAGATGCACACGTCGAGTTGTGGTGGCAACTGGAGAGTGTTGCATGTCTAAAACCCAGTTACCAATCATATGCCGGTTGCCAAATTTGGAACATCTGTTCAAGTTATAATGCTAATAAGTTCAGAATTCATAAAAAATTAATTAAGGCCCATAACTCTGTAACGAAAAATCATGCTAAGCCAGTTTTTGAACCAGCTTGAAATATTATTGCAAATACCTGTATGGCAAATATTAGTCAAATCGGAGAATGTTTGTCCAAGTTACTGCCCTAACAGTGCGAGGATGCCAGGACGCCCGCTCGCCCACCCAACGGGGGCACACCAACTGTCGCCAAACCATAGGTCCCGATGTTAACACAACTCAACCAAAAATTGCCCAAGTTTTACCTTCAACAAAAAATTTTTTTCAGTTTGTTTCTATTTCACTACTTTTTTTGTCCAAGTTATTATGCTAACAAGCTCACAATTCATAATGAAAGTGTCAATGACACTGTAGCTTAACTTGTCAAGACATGTACATGTATAGTATGTGACACAGCAATGACAAACATCTAGGTAATGACCTGATAACAAAGGTACATATAAAGTATTGCAACAGTCTGTACATAAATACTGACCGTAGCCTGTGACAAATGTATAGGTAAAGTATTGTAAAGGTGGGTGACAGTCAGATGCTAAACTAAAATAGAAATCTTTGAGTCCCAGAGTGGGTCTGACTGAAACCCAAAATATTTGTTCTCATAGCACAGTGATAACAAAGGCACCCCAAAACACACTCATTCCTGTCCCAAGGTGAAAACAAAGGTACCCAAGAAGTTTCGTGAAGATCAGTTCATAAATACGAGCTGTATAGAAGTTGTGACAAAAAACTGATTGGACATAATTTCGGTACAAAATGGCCACTGGCAGCCATCTTGAATTTTGGACCACACTCAGAAACACTCGTTCTCGTCCCAAGGTGATAACAAAGGTACCCAAGAAGTTTCGTGAAGATCGGTTGATAAATACAGCCTCTAGCCCGAGCCGTATTGACATGTGCACTTACAGTGAAAAAGTAGCACTAAATAAATCAAAATTCATCTAATTTGCATAATTTCTGCACGAGAAAAAAACCCGTACTATATGTGATGTATTCCATTTTACTAAACATTCATACAAAAATTTATTCAAATCAGAACTTTCATACAGAAGTTCTGTACAAAAAACTGATTGCACTAATTTTGGTACAAAATGGCTGCTGGTGGCCATCTTGAATTTTGGACCACATCCAAAAACACTCGTTCCCATCCCACGGTGATAACAAAGGTACCCAAGCAGTTTCGTAAAGATCGGTTCATAAATACGGCCTCTAGCCTGAGCCGTATAGAAGTTGTGTACAGAAAACTGATTAGACCTAATTTCGGTACAAAATGACCACTGGCAGCCATCTTGAATTTTGGACCGCACTCAGAAACACTCGTTCTCGTCCCAAGGTGATAACAGAGGTACCCAAGAAGTTTCGTGAAGATCGGTTGATAACTACAGCCTCTAGCCCGAGTTGTATTGACATGTGTACTTACTGTGTGTGTTAGTAGCACTGAAAATATCAAAGTTCATCTAATTTGCATAATTTCTGCACGCGAAAAAAACCCGTATTATATGTGGTACTAAACATTCACACAAAAAATTTTCCAAATCAGCGCTTTCATATGGAAGTTCTGTGCAAAAATCTGATTGCACCTAATTTTGTACAAAATGGCTGCCATCGGATCTTGAATTTCAGACCACACCCCAAAACACTCGTTCTCGTCCCACGGTGATACCAAAGGTACCCAAGAAGTTTCGTAAAGATCGGTTTATAAATACGGCCTCTAGCCCGAGCCGTATTGGCATTTGAACTTACAGTGCTGAAAGTAACACTAAATACATCAAAGTTAGTCTAATTTGCATAATTACTGACAGTAGCCTGTAACAAATGTATAGGTAAAGTATTGTAAAGGTGGGTGACAATCAGATGCTAAACTAGAAAAGAAATCTTTGAGTCCCAGAGTGGGTCTGACTGAACCCCAAAATATTTGTTCTCATAGTACAGTGATAACAAAGGCACCCCAAAACACACTCATTCCTGTCCCAAGGTGAAAACAAAGGTACCCAAGAAGTTTCGTGAAGATCAGTTCATAAATACAAGCTGTATAGAGGTTGTGACAAAAAACTGATTAGACCTAATTTCGGTACAAAATGGCCACTGGCAGCCACCTTGAATTTTGGACCGCACTCGGAAACACTCGTTCTCGTCCCAAGGTGATAACAGAGGTACCCAAGAAGTTTCATGAAGATCGGTTGATAAATACAGCCTCTAGCCCAAGCCGTATTGACATGTGTACTTCTACCAGAAAGGGCTGCCTTCACCGACTCAGCTAAAGATTAAATCATAAATTAAACAAAATGTGCTACTTTTATCTTTTTACATTTTACATATTCTAATGAAAACTAATTCTGCCTTCTTCTTTTAAGCAGGTACACAGAAGATGCTTTTTGACCAGCACCCCAATAATCGCTATGGACAGTCTAACTGTTATGGAAACGGTAACCCCCATGGTTCCGGAACATCCTCCACTCCATCCCTAAAAGTGGTTGACCACTTTATGGGAGGCGAGCGTTGGTCCTGCGTCCCGCCTCTGCCATTTTTGTAAGCGCATTACGCATCTTTTGTCCCAACCCAATCGGACCATAATGCAGACCTGCCCCCAAACCAGGGAAGTTTGGGTCTTCTTTCTGGTGGTCCCTGAAAGGGGTCGTTGTTGTTTCTTTCAAAGACGTCCTACCAAACAGAGATAGACTGAGGCAGATTATACTTGCCAGTGATGGCCATCACTCAATATCATCTCTGAAGTGGCAGACTATACTTGCCTGAAAATCCGGATCGACTGCACCCTCGGGGAGAGGTAGAAAAAGATCCCACAGGGAGCCTGTATATGAACCCAGGGACTTGGCTTTAACAAACCTGAATCTCACACCCCTAAGGATGCTGCACACCAAATATCAAAACATTCCGACTGCTGGATCTGAAGAAGAAGATTTGTAAAGAAAATTCCTCATTTTGAACCAAGTTACAATTCGAGCTCCCACAATCAGCCCAAATATGGACCTAGGGACATGGCTTGAACAAACTTGAATCTTACCACCCTAAGGATGCTGCATAAAAAATATCAAAAGCATTCATCTGCTGGATCTGAAGAAGATTTTTAAAGAAAATTCCTCATTTTGAACTACGCTGTCATTCGGGCTCCCATAGTGAGCCCAAATATGAACCAAGGGACTTGGCTTGAACAAACTTGAATCTCAGCCCCCTAAGGTTGCTCCATGCCAAATATCAAAACATTCCAACCGCTGAATCTGAAGAAGAAGATTTTTAAAGAAAAATTCCTCATATTGACTAAGTTATAATTTGGGATCCCACAGGGAGCCCAAATATGGACCCATGGACTTGGCTTTAACACAATTGAATCCCCCCCCCCCCCCAAAGGATGCTACTCACCACATATCAAACCATTCCGACTCCTGGATCTGAAGAAGATTTTTTAAGAAAATTCCTCATTTCGAACTAAGTTACAATTCAAGCTCCCACAGTGAGCCCAAATATGGACCTAGGGACATGGCTTGAACAAACTTGAATCTCACCCCCCTAAGGATGCTACACACCAAATATCAAAACATTCTGACTGCTGGATCTGAAGAAGATTTTTAAAGAAAGTTCCTCATTTTGAACTAAGTTATAATTTAGGCTCCCACAGTGAGCCCAAATATGAACCCAGGGACTTGGCTTGAACAAAATTGAATCTCACTCCCCTAAGCATGGTGCATACCCAATATCAAAAGATTCTGCATGCTGGATCTTGAGAAGAAGATTTTCAAAGAAATTTGCCTGAAATGCACTAAGTTCAAATTTGGGCTCCTATACTGAGCCCAAATATAAACCCAGGGGGCCGATTTGAACAAACTTGAATCAGATCCACCCCACAATGTTGCATACCAAATATCAAAAGATTCTGCCTGCTGGATCTGGAGAAGATTTTTGAAGAAATTTGCCTGAAATGCACTAAGTTCGAATTCGAGCTTCTATAGTGAGCCCAAATATGAATCTAGGGAGCCAATTTGAACAAAATTGAATCAGATCCACCCCACAATGTTGCATACCAAATATCAAAAGATTCTGCCTGCTGGATCTGGAGAAGAAGATTTTTTAAGAAACTTGCCTGAAATGCACTAAGTTCAAATTTGGGCTCCTATACTGAGCCCAAATATAAATCCAGGGGGCTGATTTGAAAAAACTTGAATCAGATCCACCCCACGATGTTGCATATCAAATATCAAAAGATTCTGCCTGCTGGATATGGAGAAGAAGATTTTTTAAGAAATTTGCCTGAAATGCACCAAGCTCGAAATCGGGCTTCTATACTGAGCCCAAATATGAACCCAGGGGGCCAATTTGAACAAACTTGAATCAGATCCACCCTACAATGTTGCATCCCAAATATCAAAAGATTCTGCCTGCTGGATCTGGAGAAGAAGATTTTTTAATGTTTTTCCCATTGCCTATGGTGTTAAAAAGTGCTGACTCAGCACTTTTTCAAAGTCCCGAAACTGTACCCTATGATAAAACCGATGGCAATTTTTTTTTACCAATTCTTTCTGTTGGTCCTAAGGAAGCTTCACACCAAATAAAAATTCTCGGTGCCATGCAGTTTTGGAGATATGGGCGTTTTAATTTTTTTCTATTTTTAGCTCCTGCGGTTCCCATAGGGCTACGGGAAAAAAAAAATCGGCATAAATTAGGTACTTATGACCCAATAAGCCCTCACATAAAATTTGGTTCAAATCAGCCTCTCGGTTTGGAAAATAGAAATTTTGGGCGGGGCCAAAAATTTTGCCCCTTTGGGTGTGGCCCTACCCATGGGTGAGGCAACTTGATTTGAACAAAATCAAATTGCGATGTCATAACAAACTATTATCTCAAATATCAATTAAATTGGTTCAGCGGTTTGGGAGGAGAAGACGCAAACACCATGTTCATGGACGATGACGGATGACGATGGAGGGTGAGTGATCACTATAGCTCTCGACTGAAAGTCAGGTGAGCTAAAAATGCCTGCCAGCGGCCATCTTGAATTTTGGACCGGACCCAAAATCACTCGTTCTCGTCCCACGGTGATAACAAAGGTACCCAAGAAGTTTCGTAAAGATCGGTTCATAAATGCGGCCTCTAGCCCGAGCCGTATTGGCATTTGCACTGACAGTGCTGAAAGTAACACTAAATAAATCAAAGTTAGTCTAATTTGCATAATTTAAGCAGGAGAAAAAAACCTGTATGATATGTAATGTATCTCGTGGTACTAAACATTCATACAAAAAATTATTCAAATCAGAGCTTTCATATGGAAGTTCTGTGCAAAAACAGATTTCTGCATCGTCGGTACAAAATGGTGACTGGCAGCCATCTTGAATTTCGAACCGCACCCAAAAACACTCGTTCTCGTCCCATAGTCATACCAAAGGTACCCAAGAAGTTTCGTAAAGATCGGTTCATAAATACGGCCTCTAGCCCGAGCCGTATCCAATTGTTGACGTATGGACAGACAGACAGATGGGCCATGACAAAAAGCTCAAATTTGGCTTTGCCAAAGTTGAGCTAAAAATGAGGTCCCCAGAGGGTGAATTTAGTGATGCTACCCTGCTGTGTACCTGCATCACTAAATCTACCTGCTGTGAACCTCAACCTTAAACAAGGTCTCAAACATAAACAGAAAGAAGTACCCAGAGGTTAAACTGGCCCACTGGGAGAGCATGAGGAAATTCACCCTCTGGAGACCTCATTCTGATGACACTGCTTATTTTCAGGCTTGAATATCAATAACATTTATAAATATTTATAAATGTATCAAATTATTGATATAGAATTATTTTAAAAGTAGAACACATCAGTTGGTCTAAGAGGAATTGGTCTTTTGGGAATTGGCCTCATGGGAATTGGTCTAGTGGGAATGAACCATCAACAAAACCACTGAGCTCATTCTAATGAGGGGTCATATGATAGAATTTTTATATTTATTTATAGATTATATTATTTATGTTTACAGTCACTTTCAGCACCATTGGCTATTTTAGTGGTAAAGCAGACTAGTTTACTGCAGTAAACAAGCACTGCTCCAATTCCTCCTAGGTTTTTGTTGAAATGCTTTTTTTTTCAACTGCTCAATTTTTAAGTCTTGCGAGTGCATGCTGCTGATTCGTAAGGTACATGCTTTCTGTTGCAGTTTGATTTTCCTGTCTAGGAAAAAGTAGCATGCTGCCTACATGTAGTTGAGGTGCATTACTTTCTCCCGCCAATTATTTCTTGAAGCCAAAGATGTTGAATGTTTCATCAAATAGTCATGGCTGCTTCACAAGTTCATAGCATCCATGACTTGATTTAATGAAAAGTTGCAAAAAAAATTTGTGGGTTAAGAGTTAACCCTTTACCGAACGAATTGGAGGCATTTGCCAACGTGTTTTGATGTCAGTGTCTAAAGGGTTTAATATGCAAGCAGAACTGTACCACTCTGTTATATTTTTTATGTGTATGTGTAACCTCAGCTAACTGTTTGTCAAATAATACATCAGACAATGTATTTAACCTACTTCCTGGGTAAGTGCTTTATTAGCAATTATGTCATCAGAGGAGATATGCAATATGTACATGAATATAAGTCAATGAGGTCAAGTAAATGAAAATACTAGGATTCAGAACAATACAGTTCAAGTTAGAATATGTTGTAGAGCGATAAAAAAATAATTTCTATTCTTTTGAAAATATCAAGTTTTACTGTCACTTTCAGCCACAAGTTACTAATTGTTGGAACTGTTGATTATCAAGGGCATACATGTGCATACATGTATACATACATGTATTGCTAGGAGGGTAAATCAACCAAATCTGGTTGGTGCTATACACAAAATTTACTAAATTGCAATTTTATTTTTTTCATCAATTTTATTCTTTTTGTCCCTTTTTTCGTACCTTTCCAATTTTTTTTTTTATCCAACTAAATTATTTGAAGATTATTACCCCTTAACCCTTTCAATATGATGACTAAACGTTGATATTTGACAAATAAAATTCCTTGATTAACAAAAAATTTACATTTTTCTTCTTCAAAACATTGGTTGTTCCCTCTCACTCGGGGTTCCTACAGGCAAGGACTGATGAAACTTGAGGCTGATTCTCGGTATTTGTCAACATTTTTCAAGGCCCTATAATAGCTAAACTCAAGGATTTTCAAGGTACCCCCAACCCACCTTCACAAGTCAATTTGGACCCCTGGTCATTACCTTAAAGGGAAGTGGAAGGGGGTAATGACCAGATGGACCAAGTTACAACTGGCTTCCACGAACTATGGCATATATGTCAATATAGTTATGATTTGTGATTCATCAGTTATAAATCATGAATATTGAAGGATTTTCAAGGCCTCCTGGCCCACTTTCAGGATTTCAAGGACATGAATGACCCATAGTCAAATTCAAGGCCATTCCTTGAATCCAAGGCCTAACAGGAACCATGTCACTGGAACAAGTGGGAGCACGGTGATTCAGTGGTAGACTGTTGGACTTCCATGCTAGAGGTCCTGAGTTCGATACCCGCCCGGGACGATCTGCGTTGTATCATTGGGCAAGGCACTTTATCCCGGTTGTCTACATGGGGGCACGATGACTTCAGCTGCTGTAACCCTGCTTGAGCAGAGCTTAAAGAGAGTTAGAATGTTGAGGTGCTGATAGTTGTGCGTCGATGCTCGGTGGTTCTCTTCGCGTACTCTGGCTTCCTTCACCTGTAAACTGTCACAATTAGCCCTTGTGCATAACATGTGACCTGAAACATGAATAAATTAATAAACTGGTAACAAGCTAGTGGTGCCCTTTCCATCAAAGGGTCTTAAGCAACTTTTGAGAGGGAAAAGTAGGGAAAAATAAACTTTCGATGACAATTTTTGTGTGAATGAAGCTGACCAGCTATGGTCAGTACATTGGTAAAGGGTTAACCCTTCACCTAACAAATCGGCCACATCATTTCATGTAATTTACAAATTCAACAAAACTCTATCATGTGACCCCCCTCATTGAAACATGCCTCTTGAGCTCGTTCCAATGAGGGATCACATGATACTGTTTTGTTGAAATCTTTTGAAACAAAAACAGTATTAAAATTTTTTAATATTGTCTGTGTTGGGTCCAAGAGGTCACAATTCATGTTTTAACACAATTAATTGAAAAGCTTTTAGTAACATGTACATGTGTTCGGGAAAGAATATTGTGGTACAGGTCATGCATTTTGTCAGGGCTTAAGACTGAAAAGATCCCTAGTGATCAGATCCCAAAAAGTTTTTTTCTGCAGCTTACTATGAAAATAATATTTAACCATTAAGTTTAACTCTTCGCATTGCTGTTGGCCGATATTCCTGCCGTATAATTTTAGCTTTTTAAACCAAATGTTCCACCTGTAAATTTAATCAACTTTTTGACAAATGATTTCTTTATTTAAATTTCTCAGATATTTTCATCAGCAGCAGCCATGACTAGATTTGATAAAAATCTTTTAAAAAGGACCTGTTTGTAAGCACAGCTAACGAAATACTCCCGCAATGTGCAGGCGAACCCAAAACAAAGAGTGCCATCAAGTTCATTTTTAATTTAAAAATATGTTAGCACATTGTATAGGCGCTTCATTTTGATACTCAGAAAAGGAAAGGAAAATAAAGTACCAATATATGGTGACACAAAAAGATACCCCCGCTTATTTGACAATGCAAGCCTGACTGTACATGTAGGTGATACAGTTTTGGGGTATATACAACTACTAAGTCCATAAAGGGCAATGACTCTGGCAATAAAATCTCAAAAAACACCTGCAATTCACTATGGGTGTACAGCAATAGGATACACTTTCATACCAAATATCAAGTCACTCAACCAAGTACTTTATAATAAAGCTGAAACAGTTAAAGGGTTTTCTTGATTGATTAATCGCATGGATTAACCTTGGTTAACCGATTAATCACTTGCCCTAATAGGTAGTTGAATAATTGTTGTAACATTGATGATTTAAATCATTAAAGCTTTACTCAATGTAACAGACAAAACCGGCCAGCGCCATATACAAAAATCTCCCTTCAAATTTTATTATGTTTTTAATTTTTGTCTCAAAAACATAGCTTATGACCCCTCATTGGAACGAGCTCGTTTCAATGAAGGGTCATAAGTTATGTTTTTGAGACAAACATTGAAAATCTTTAGTAATTCAAGAAAGAATTTCTTGTTCAAGTATATTATTATTATTTTTATTATTTATTGGTGTTTAAGGTCACATACTTATGCACAATGGCTAATTGTGACTGTAACAGTTTTACGGCTGGAGGAAGCCGGAGTACCCGGAGAGAACCACTGAGAATAGACGAGCAACTGTCAGCTCCTCAACATTCTATCTCTGTTCAAGCTCCACTCAAGCAGGGTTACAGCGGTTGAAGACATATGCACCAGTATGCCTTAGTACACGGTGATATCATGCCCCCATGTAGGCAACCAGGATAAAATGCCTTGCCCAAGGACATAACACGGATCGTCCCGGACGGGGATCGAACCCTTGACCTCTAGCATAGAAGTTCAACAGTCTACCACTGAGCCACCGTGCTCCCTCTTGTGCAAGTATCGTCTGCTACCAGTATTTGGTGAAGGGTTGAGAATGACCATTTCCAGCTTTTGATACAGTATAATGATCATGCCAGTCAAGTATGTCAGCACTTAACTGGCATGCTTTACCCTGACTCATATAATTGATGTGAGCCAGTGTCATAATGTTTTGTCTGTTTTGTAACAAATTTGTTCCTTTGTTAACCCATATACATGTAGTTCAAAAGTAACAGTTAACTGGTCAATTACTTATTTGATCTATCAAAATGTTGATCATTGGTTAATCGGTTAATCAGTTAACCGTATCATCTCTGCTTTACAAGTTATTCATGATTGAATTTTGGGATGGATGGAAGGATGGATGGACAGACGGAGGGATTGACGGGCAATGACTCTGGCAATAAAATCTCCAACGACACCTGCATTTCACTATACATGTAGGTATACAGCAATAGGATACACTTGCACACCAAATATCAAGTCACTCAACCAAGTACTTTACAAGTTATTCATGATTGAATATAGGACGGATGGATGGACAAACGGATGGACGGACCTTGTACTGTGGGTAGACATCAAAAAGATAGAGTTGCACATCAAATATTAAGTCATTCCATTGGGTACTCTGCAAGTTACTCATGAATTAATTCAAGACGGACAAATTCTAAGTTCATGAATGGCAATGACTCTGGCAATACATGTAATATCTCGAACAACACCTGCATTTCACTATGGGTATACAGCCATAGGATACACTTGCATACCAAATATCAAGTCACTCAACCAAGTACTTTACAAGTTATTCAAGATTAAACTTGGAACAGATGGACGGACTGACTGACAGATGGACGGACAAGGCGATTCCTATATACCCCTGCTTGGAGTATAAAAATATTCAGCGCGTCAAGAGTTAATGAAAATAGGTCCAATGACATTGAAGTAGGCCATTCTATAAGACCTACTGGCAGGCCCCCAACACAATTTCAAAATGCAATGACTGGTAATAATGTTATGTATATGTACTACATGTACATGTAGGACAAGGTTAACTATGACGCATTAGAGAACATGTTCACTTCCTTACAGTTTTTTACTTTTGACCAAATTCATTTGATTTTCATGTCGTCGTGTGATTCAACACAAGAAAATATCAAATGAGCCAATGGGAGCCCAAAAGTGATCGCTAGTTTTAAAGAACAGCCGCATAATGGAGAACACAACACGGGATATGAAGTGCCCACAGTGACACTCTATAATAAATACATTAACCCTTTACCCAATGTAACGGCCAAAACCGGCCAGCGCTATTCTCAAAAATCACCAATTAATTTTCATTTTTTTGTCTCAACAACATAGGTTATGACCCCTCATGGGAACGAGCAGTCATAACCTATGTTTTTGAGACTAAAAATGAAAAAAAATAGTTGTTCAAGAATTTTTTTGGCAAGTGTCGTCTGCCTTTCATCTTAGGTAAAGGGTTAATTAATAATAATCAACAAATGAAACTGAACACAGCAATGATGAATTGTGGGATACTGTTTTCAAAGAAAAGGTCATGGCTCTCCATTGTGTTCCCTTGTGTATAAACTGTCCCTATCTTGTGATATTAAATAGAAACAATAAAAGAACAAAGTTTAAAGTTATTTGGGTGGCATTATTTAAGGAGAAAGAAGTGCGACTTTTCACCGGTCGGCATGGTACGTGCTGCTGAAAATTCAATAAGTATGTACCATGAAAGCTTCTTGTTTTATATTGTTGACTTCAGTGCAAATAAGTCTTCCACAGATCCAAGTCAGGAAGAGTTCAGTAAAAAATAAATGAACTTTCCAACTAGGAATTTGGGGATTATCCAAATAATTTTTCTGCAGGTGACAATACCTTTTTAATTAACAGAAGTTTACTCTTTCATTTATCTGAAATTAAAAGGTTCAAACGTATGATAAATGGTTTTGTGTTTGGAAATTATCTGCAACTAACATGATTAGTCCATAATGCAAGACATGTACGTTTGATCCATTGACTATATCGGTTTTATCTCAGAAGAAAAACGCCTAATAATTTCAATCAAAACACAGCTTTTTTAGCCCTAAAACCTACAAGTGTTGTGTCCCCTCAAGTGACCATATGTATTTGTGTGTGCAGACAAAAGCTATACTTTGAATAATTATGAATTTTCAGAGAAATACTGTTCAAATATTCATAAAGGTGTCTCTGATTATTAAAGATTTCACACGGCTCTTTCGTCTAATAATAATTTACTCACACAGCAGTACACATTCTTGGATGTTATCGATGCAGTTTTAAATTTCCCTGCTGATGACATTAGTCCCTCCAACAGAGAAATTATTTTAAGTAAGGTAATCAATGAAGAAACAGGCACTATAAAGAATATTTTTTTCTAAAAAATCTGAAATGTCTTCACAAGTGTACCCACTCCCCCCCCCCCCCCCACCACACACACACAAAGGCAGCCCCCCCCCCCCCCCCCGCCACACACATTGTGAACTTGTCTGCAACTGTCAAGCATATGACACTCAAAAGACAAGGTCAACAACATATTTATTTTATTGTTTTGAAGCATGTGAAAATGTTCAAAAGTCTAGATAAACAATCAACTTTCATGTCTGAGGTGAATTACTGCATACTACCAGTAGTACAATCCAGGAAAAAGATTTGTTAGCATCTGTTCGCAAGCCTCATTCTATTATGGGCTGGTAGTGTGACCTACTTTTACCAATTTACAAGTCTTCTCGTGACGTTGTGAAAGTAAAGATAGGTTACAAAGGCCTATTATCAAACACTTGTCATGTTTACTTGACAAAACAAGTAAATGAATACACTGATAGTCGATCAGATTAAAACGCAAGTTTTTTTTAAAGTAATACGCCTGATAATTTTGCGCAAAAGGAATAAAGCAGGTGAAGATACCCAAGTGAACTGATTCAGAAAGTTCATTAACATAAACCGAGAGAAAGAAATGCCCGTTTCAAAGTGGAAATGTATTTTGCTTCGCCAGTTCGAATCAATAAGAAACCAATGATAACGTTTGAGTGTGACAAAAAAAAAGTTGAGTGACACTATTAGTGGTGAACAACAAATGACCTTCACGACAGAATGTTTTCACCTTGTCATTCCAGCCTTCCTCAGCAACTCTGCCCGTGGCGGTGGAGGAAGATTCGCCGATCTCTAATTCGCCTTTGTGAAAATCTTCGGCTAGTATTTCAAGCTCGTGGTTCAGTTCATCCCCAGCTTCTTTCATCATACGATACACAAGTTCTCTGTAGTTCCCCTGTCAGCAAGGAAGTAAACATGAGGCTTTTCGTAAACAAGTTTACAAAATCAAAGCACATGGACACATACGAAATAAACAACTTGACCTTGACATTCAAGGAAGAAGAGAACTCCAAGTGTATCCCTCCCACCAGTCGCTTCGTGGAATATTCAGATTCCATCAGCTCGTCCCTCAGTACCTCAAGTTAACTATTGGATCATTAAGGGAAAATAAAGCCAAAAGCTCGTGATACAAAGATTACGAGGAGCAATTAAAATAACAAATTTGTTAAAGAATAAGCGATGTTAATTAGTGGTGTTACTGTTAGGGATGGTTGGTTGTTCTGAATCTTTTTTTTATTCATTATTTATTTATTATTAAGGTTTAACGAGAATTTAACAGACAAGGTCATATTGTGTCGGTGAGAGTTTTACGGGTGGAGCAAGCCGGAGTACCCGGAGAGAATCACGAGCAACGACGAGCGGCTTCCTGCTCCACCAACTTCGTAACTCCGCACTGCAGCACAGGCAAGGTTAGATTGGTTGAAGACATGCGCACCATTGACGCGCAGTACGCCTTAGTGCACGGCGGCATCGTGCCCCCATGTGGACAACTGGGATTAAGTGCCTTGCCCAAGGACACAACGCGGGAGTCCGAATCGATCACTCAAACGGTTACCCATACAAGGACTAACCGGGCTTAACTTCGGTGATCTGACGAGAACCGGTTACCTCAACGCTACCGCGCCTCCAAATATATTTATCATCTTATTGGCTTTGAAAACAATTATTAATTACCACACGTCGTCCTATTTTAATCTCAGATTTCAGGCAACTTCGCGGAGGGATGCGCAATCGCAATGAAAGCCTTGAAATGGAATTAAATTATTTACAAATATAAAGTACTCCTGAATTTGGGGTATTCTTTGTACAATAATCATTGGGATAAGGGGGGGGGCACCCGATGGGGTGGAGACTAGAGGCAGTGATGCAAAATTTCAATTGATACGACCAGTGTGGGGTAGTAACAAGAGAAAGTGATGCAAAATTTCAATTGATACTATCAGCTTGTAGCCTTTTTCAGAGAATATTTCTGTGTGGAAGGTTAGAAGATTGGGCCACATTCCCCATATGCGCACACATTAGAAGTAAAAGTATGTAAATAACTTTACAGTTGTGGCAGAGCTGGGGGGGGGGGGCAGCCCTTACCCCAATCTCAACCCCACCCCCATTTCAAATCCCATTCAACTATTTTCACCCATCTGGGGCAAAAACACTGATACAGTGTTTGGTGCTGGGGAGGGTTCCCAGATAATTACCTCCACTTGGAAGCAAACTTATCCCAGATTCACTCACAGAGCACTATATTTTTCAAAATTTTCCGGCAGAGCCACCACATGACCTCCTACCCATATCTCTTGGACCTTCAGACCTCGGGACATGTCCCCACAACCCCCCCCCCCCCCCCCTTCCCCCACATATCTTATTATCTTTTTCACAGATGTAGTTTCAAAATGAAATGTGTTGCTTGGTTGAAATTTTCATTGCCTGAGTGTTTTGCTGACAATCCATCCCCAAATACTGCATATTCAGCATAAAATTAAATTTTATTCATATAAAATTATTTTCTTGCAATTTATTGGAGACAATCCAATTTCATTTTTTTTAAAGTGAACACCCACCAAAACCACATCATCCATACAAATGCTTCTCCAGCAGTTTGAAATAAGCAATATTCAGAATTTTATATTACCCCAACTTATGGACCCATGTCCACAGGCCAGGGTTTAATCCAAGCAGACTGGGAAAGGGAATCATTCAATTGTTCAACTGAACATAAACTCACCGGAAGGCTTTTTTCCAGAGAGAATGCAAGTTAACATGGATATCACTTTATTACTGAAATTATTAGAATTAACTATCAGAAGAGCACAGTGGTGATGTAATCTGATTATGTTGTATAAATTTGGAATAACAGTGTTTTATGAAAGAAATTGGGAATTTTATAGCATGTACCCCATTGGGAAAGAGAATTATTTCGGCCCTACAAAAAGCCTAGAATAAACCCTGCCCCTGGCCTAATATACCAACAGGGAAGGAGTCTGTGCAACCAATAGGTCCACCAGCTGACACTCGGCTTGTTTTTGAACACAGTTTTTCTTTGCTTTGAATATGAAATATTGCACTTGAGAAATTTATTTATTGTTGTTATTTATTTATTGGGGTTTAATGACACTTTTGACAACCAGAGTCAACTCGTGTTGGACAGTTTTAGGGTGGAAGAAGCCTGAGTACCCGCAGAGAACCATCGAGGAAAGGCATGCAACTGTCAGCCCAACATACTAACTCTGCACAAGCAGGGTTATCATTGGTTGAAAACAAGTCACCATCGACGTGCAGTACGCCATAGTACACAATGCCAACATGCCCCCACGTGGTCAATTGGGATGAAGAGACTTGCCCAAGGACACAATGTGGTTGTCGCAGGTGGGATTCGAACTGAGGACCTCTCAATTTGTAGCCTGCATCTCTACCTACTGAGCGAGTGTGGCACACTCCCTTATTGTGGTTTAAAGACACCTTTGACAGCCAGGGTCACCTAATGTCGGACAGTTGTATGGGCAGAGGAGTACCAGACACCACCATAAGCAGCAGCGAGCCCCCACATACTACATGTAACTCTGCACCATGTAACTCTGCACAAGCAAGGTTTACATGTAATTGATGGTGTACTTGTCTTCAACCAATGCTTTTAGCATTGGTTGAAGGCAAGTACATCATCAACGTGCAGTAAGCTTAGTAAACAGTGGCAATGTGCTCCCATGTGGTGATTAAGTGCCTTGCCCAAGAACACAATGCAATTACTGCTGGTGAGAATCAAACCATGCTTTGAATTCTCATGTTCTACACATTGAGCTGTAGCATCTTGCGCCAGACAAAACTCCACTCCGTGTTCAGTAATACATTTGTACATTCAGTGTACATGTGATCCACCAGGCCTGCACAATTTAGAAATTAAGGCAACCTAAAAAAAGGTTACTGTACTAAACTTATTTATTAGAGTTCATTAACTTTGTAATGTTAAGGTAACCTGGTTACTTGTTTTAAAGGGGGTGTAACGTCACTTTCAACAGGCAGGATCACGTGTATCAGACAGTTTTACAGTGGAGGAAGCCAGAGTCCTGGGAGAGAACCACTGAGTACTTCTCAACGTACTAACCCCACACAAGGCAGGGCCATATCCAGGATGTTTTTGATACTGGTATTCCAGTTTGAGTGCCCAAACTCATTGTTATTCGTGTACAATCTCGATCCCATAGTCTGCTAAAAATTATACATGACTAAAACAAACACAAAGCTAATCCCTTGAATCCCGAAATAAGGCAGCCTGAGGCAAACGCATGGAACAGGTATGCTGAAAGCATGTGGAGGCATTACATAATTTCAACTTTTGTGTCTTTTAAAAATGTTGCATTCAGTACGGTAATCCTACTTTTTGTTGACATCTCTACTACCTACTAGTACAGCCTTTGGTTATACCTGTGGCATATACGGACATGTGTCCCCAAATTACCCCTGGATATGGCCTTGCAAGGTTAGCATTCGACGTGCAGTTCCACTGTGCCCCACAAGGGCAGTCAAGATTAAGTGTCTTGCCCAAGGGCACAACCCAGTTATCCCTGGTGGGGATCAAACAGTGGACCTTTCAGTTTGAAGCCCAATGTTGTAACCAATTGGTCACCACGCTCCCAACCTGGCTACCTCAACTTTACCAAAGTCATTTAACTCTATTAAGTTTTATCATTTTATAAAGAAGATCACAGTACAGCGAATGTTTAATAGCAAGAGTCTACAATTAACAGCATCACCATAAATAGATGTAGACCCTCTCTGTTGTTGGACACAATTTAAAAAGGCATCTTAAAGAGGAAATTATTTGGACTCCTGTGTTGTGTCCTTGGGCAAGGCACTTAACCCTGATTGTCCACAAAGCAGCACGATGACGCTGTGTGCTAAGGTGTACTGCACATCAATGGTGCATATGTCTTCAACCAATCTAACCCTGTGCGCGCTGCAGTGTGGTATTAAGATGTTGGGGAGCTGGCAGATGCTCGTTGTTGCTCAGTGATTCTCTCTGGGTACTCTGGCTTCCTCCACCCATAAAAACTGTCACCGACACAATATGACCTTGGCTGTTAAGGTGTCGTTAAACCTTAATAAATATATATATATTAAAGAGGAAATAGGATGCATGGAATCATCTTAAAGGGGAAATAGGATGCATGAAATCTAGTCTACAGTTGAAATTAGAAGTCCTGTCGCAATTAGCACAGAAAATGCTCGTGAGTTAACCCTTCACCCAACGAATCGCCCGCATCTGCCCAAATAATATGCAAATACAGCTGCTGAAAAAAATATTATTTTTTCGAAAAATTTCAACAAAACCATATCATGTGACCCCTCTTTGGAACAAGCTCGTCGAGCTCGTTCCAAAGAGGGGTCACATGATATGGTTTTGTTGAAATTTTTTTTTTTTTAAATTTAAAAGTGATATTTAAAATAATGAATTTTGAAATTGTCTGCGTTGGGTAAAGGGTTAACACACTCGCTACTGCATTAGGAATGAAGTAGTCTGAATTCTGAAATACACAAGAGCGTTTGTGCTTTGTAAATTGTAATGCAAAATATAATGTATAATTAGCAAGGTTGGCAGTGAAATCACAATCTGAACCGATCAAACAGAAAGAAAATATTGAGACTGCAGTATGTACAGTATGTGGAGGGTGGATTACTACATGTACTAAATAGCTGAGGGATAGAATTTTCACTTAGTAATTATTTACAATTTCTCAGGACAAAACACTTGAACATAAAAAGTACTTGGCAACTTCGATCAAATGAACCACCAGGTTGCAACTGGTGGTTCATATGATGGAAGTTCGCAAGTGTTTCTTGTGCCGTTGTGAACAATTACAAATACTTTTCGAGTGGAGAATATACAAACATGTAGCTCTGCCAATACATGTAAGTTGTAATCCACTCTCTTCATTCTGTATATGCAGTCAAATTTTAATATCTATTTACACTATTCAATGTACATTGTACATGTATTCCAGTAGAGGTTAAGAATGATGTTAATGTTCTCAATTTACTGGTATAGAATTGTACAGAGTTAGGCACCCTGTTTTTCTACCGGAATTGAGTTAGGCTTATGGAGCACTTTGACAGGGACAAAAGTGCACTTACTAGTGCACAATACAGTGACAGGACATCTAGTTTCAACTGTATCTCCCAACCAGGCCTGAAAATAAGCAGCCTGACATTTGCAGAATGAGGTCCCCAGAGGGTGAATTTGCTATCCCATACAGTGGGCCAATTTATCCTCTGGGTACCTCTTTCTGTTTAGATTTAAGACCCTGATTCAGACTGAGGTTCACAGAGGGTAAATTTAGTGATGTAAGATTCCGGTCTTATCAGTGTGGGAAGAGAAAGATAGTTTATAGCAGTTATCCTGCAACTTATTTTGACTTGTACTGTAACCACAATAGTAGTACATGGAAAACGGATTATCACTAAAACACCCACAGGGTGAATTTCCACCCGTCATGACCTGATGCAATTATTCATATTCTTAGAAACAAAGTTTAAGAAGCACAAGGGAAGTTTCTGTGAATGGACATCCAGGATAAACCGGGTTAACCCAGAGGTCCTGGTGAAATTTGTTTTTAAACCCTTCACCAAACATAACCCTTAGCATAATTTACAAAACTTCAGATTTTATTATTTTTTCACTTTTTTTACCAAGAAACATACATGCAGCTTTTGACCCTCCTCATTGGAAAGATCACATTCAGTCTGTTCCAATGAAGGAATTATATTGAAATATTTTTGATGTGATTATGAAAATTTTTTGCAGCAAGTGGGGTCAATGTTAATATTTTTCTCACAACTAGAGACTTGCATGCACAATATTGTTGGGAGGATGTTTTATTGATAATTGATTTTTCACATATTGTATGAAGCAGCATCAATTAAAACATTGCCACATACATGTCTGATATTCTATATCATTCCTTGGAAAATTCTCTTGAGTTCCCAACTTCCCACCTACCCCCCCCCCCAATCTTTAAAAAAATAACCCCAAAACAAAACACAGAACAAATAAACAAAAACGGGGTTGTTGTATGGATAAAGAAGAAAGTACAGGATAGCAAAATGCATATATCTGTTAACAGTAATTCTGTGACCTGCTCTCATTTCTGTTGTGCCAGAAATGGAAAACACATTTGGTATTTCAGGTCCTCTGAACATATCAGTTCAAATGGGTAGAATAATGGAAGAAAAATTTACTGTTTTGTTCACTAGAATACTCTGACCTGACAATTATGCTTAGAGAGTACAAGCTTGCCCAAATTAGAAATCAAGGCAAGCAGAAACAGGTTACCTTAATTTTTTAGGCAAGCCTTTTCAAAGTACAGTACAGTCACTGTGGATTGACTATAATCCACATGTGAACAGTGATGTCCATGCATGCATTTACTAGGTACATGTGAGGACGCTGTGGCGTTGCGGTAACCGGTTCTCGTCATATCACCGAAGTTAAGCAACGTCGAGCCTGGTTAATCCTCGGATGGGTGACTGTCTGAGAGATCAATTCTGACTCACGCGTGGTGTCCTTGGGCAAGGCACTTAAGTTGACTTAACCCTGATTGCCCACATGGGAGCATGATAACCATGTCTTCAACCAATCTAACCCTTCCTGTGCTGCAGTGCAGAGTTACAATGTTGAGGAGCTGGCAGCTGCTCGTCGTTGCTCGGTCGTTCTCTCTGGGTACTCCGGCTTCCTCCACCTGTAAAACTGTCACAGTCATGATTACCCATTCTGCATAAGTATATGACCTTAAAACACCAATAAATAAAATAACTAGGTACATGTAATAAAAATTATCATCAGCAAAATTTTAATTAATGATGCACCAAGTTGAACCGAGTGCTTCATTAGTTAAATTTTGTATGTTTAATCCTATAATTAATGTTTGGAGTCTATAATATTACTGCGTCGGTGGAAATATTGCCCACCCATGGAAAGTGACCAGTCCACAGCAGCTGTACTGTAAGTTGTACATGTAACCTTTTTTTATCTCCAGCATGAATTGCATTTTGAGAAAAATTGGCTACTGGAAATTCTGGTATGTCCACTCAGTGTACAGGGGATTAAGCAGGTAAGGTGTGTTACAATAAACTTTTGGAAAGGGCTCAAGGAGTCTGGTATGGTTTTGCGTCAAATTATACTACATATATGCCTAAAACTAGTTAGATCGATTGGCACTGCTCACTAGCATAAAAATTAAAATGATAAATCCATAGTTTACCATTAGTGAGTGACATTATCATGAAAGAGAAATTGTCATCAGGGAATTTAGGGTATAATCTGCATTTAAAATTGAAGTTTAACCCTTTACCCAACGTAACTGATAAAACTGGCCAGCGCTATTCTAAAAAATCGTCAATTAATTTACATTATTTTTTCTGATTTTTTCATTTTTTTTGTCTCAAAAACACAGGTTATGAACCCTCGTTGGAACGAGCTCGTTCCAACGAGGGGTCATAACCTGTGTTTTTAAGACGAAAACTGAAAAAAAAAATTAGTTATTCAAAGAATTTTTTTTGCAAATGTCGTCTGCTTTTCATGTTAGGTAAAGGGTTAATAATAATGATACTATAAATTTACATGTAGCACAAAAGCATTTAACGTTTGCACAGGCAAAAAACCAAGAAGACCAATAGCAGGAAGCAAATTAATTAAAAATATTAAAGAGCACTGAGAGCATTAAATCGTGCAGGACACAAAATTCAATATGCATCGCGTGAACTCGAACTCGAAGACAAAACATTACACGCGAAGACATTAATTTTCAAATTCAAACCCTACTGCTACTATTAAAAAATGGTAACACGCTAACATCACACATTTTACCTTGATGTATGAACTGGTGTCAAACATTTCTCCTTCGTCCAGAATGCTACTGTGTCCACCAGCTGTAAGGCACGGTCCACTGTCGTCGCCGGACCCATGTCTTTTATGCGAAGTGGTATTTCCCATTTTTCAGTTTTTTTAGGAATTCAAGTTTCTCTATTCATTTATTTACATATGCTTCAAAAATATTTCTTATACAGATTTCAACATTAAAAATCTGTAGCCTTTCTTACATGCAGGTGATAGTTTATAAATTCCTCCCTGAAACGTGTATATTTTTCGACAAACGTGTCGACAGTCACTCGGTAAGAATTGGTAATCGAAACTACCACAGAACCAGTTGGCCTTTCAACCTGGATTCTGCAGCCGCAAGTTGTATCCGGAAAGCGGGGAGAGGGGGAGAATAAATGATAGATTTTAGGTGCGATGGTCCATCATCGTCCAGATAACTGATGTCAGTTTAATAATGAAACACTCTGTAAGCCTTTATCTTTCGCGTTATTATAATTCCTTTCCACACAATGGGAGAATCCTACGATTAACACCCGTCGCTCCATTGAGTACGCATGGTAAACAAACATGGAAGCCAGGGTCGCATGTTTTTGCAAGGGATTATGGGAAATTATATGTTTGCATATGACGCAATATCACGTGACAGAATTTTGATTAGAGAGGGTAGTGATGTGGGAGAACGGCGTTGCCTGTTGACTACTATTCTTATTGAGCATTAAGTTCTATCCCGTTTTGTTCCCTTGAACAAGATGTGACAAACATGTCTCACACAGATGGTAATTCATTTTGTGAATAGAAGTTGGCTATCGGGCGTTCAGAGTTTCTTACTTTTGCAGTCGAAGAAGGCATTTGAAAAGTAAAAAGCTGTTATAAGGCCACACAAAGTAGATATTCTGTTTCTCAGGCCATTATTTGTGAAATTGCATGCGGGCGAGCGGTTTTTTATTTTATTTTTTATTTAAGTAATTACTTCTTTGCCATCAAAATTCATGTTCTTGGTTCAAGTTTTAGGCCTCATAATCTACAGAATAGCATGGGTGGTGGTGTATTTCATCCCTTGAGTGCAAGAAGGCTTTGCAATGCTAAAGCATTGCAAAGCCTTCTTGCACCCAAGGGACAAATTCATCAATTTTTTTAACTTGGGTAAAATATCAGAATAAACCATTTAATTTTTATTTTTTTAAAGTTTAAATTGGTTATAAAAAGAGAGCATGCGGCAGCCAAAGGGACCATGCGGGAAGGCCTGAGAAACAGATTTTTTTAGGCCTAAAATCGTCTTTTTGCGGTTTGTCCAAAGGTGATAATTTTCGGTCTCACAGCAATGCTCGCAGTGTTATTTTTTTCCTATGCTTATATTTCTGTGTATTAAATTAAGTTTAAAACTAATTTTTCGGTTACTGTGCTGCATGTGCAATAATGTGTAGAATGTCGAAACAACACTGAACAACTTGATGGCTGAGGTCAACAAATACTGAGATTTGTGAGTTTGGATTCCCACTGATGGAATCTCTTTTATAGAATCCCTATAGAATCCCCTTTTACCGGAATGAGTCGAAGGGTCTCAAGAGCATTTGCTTATCGAGGAATTGCTCTATAGCTCATTTGCTCGATGAGATTCGAGTCGCAGGAGCATTTGCTCATGGAGAAATTATTCTCATGAATCGTTAGCTCATTCGATGAAATCATCAACAATGTTTCTCGGCACCCTACTTACCGAATCCCTCTTAGGCCATAAAATCCTTCTTTTCCGAAATGCGTCGCAAGAGCATTTGCTCATGGAGTAATTACTCTCACGGCTGTTTAACCATTTACCCAACGCAGACGATATCAAAATTTATTATTTTAAATATCATTTTTTTTAATTTTTCATAGAATTTCAACAAAACCATATCATGTGACCCCTCGTTGGGACGAGCTCGTTCCAACGAGGAGTCACATTATATGGTTTTGTTGAACTTGATTTTTTGAAAAATAATATTTTTTCAAATACAGAATTTGCATATTACGCGGGCGATTCGTTGGGTAAAGGGTTAACCCATTCGATTAAATCGTCAACCAAGGTTCTCGGCACTCCACTTACAGAATCCCCTTTAGGTCATAGAATCCCCTTTTTTCCCGAAATTAGTCGAATAGTCGCAAGAACATTTGCCCATTGAGCAAATACCCGATAGCTCATTTACTCGATAAGATTCGAGCGGGCAGCAGTGAAAGAACAAGTATGATAGTGATAGGAACTGAACCCTCAGCGGCGTTAGTGTACCGCACTAAGAGCCGTAATAGTGCCACAAGTTAGTAATGGTTGAGACATTCTAGCAGAGGATAGAACAGGGGGAGCCAATAGTAATGGTACAATGCAGTAATGGTACAAGACTGCAAGGGCGGTAGAGGACTATAGTTATGATGAATACAGTTAAAACTGCTCATAGGGCAGGTGATAGCGACTATGGACAAGTCAACATTGGTGGCCTTGGAGCTATGGAGGGTATGGGGGTGGTCTAGAAGGCAGTGGACTACTAGGAGCCATAACTATCTTCAGATAGGTATCCCCCAGAAGGTATCCCCAAAAGGTATCCCCAAATAGTACATCACTCAGTCATTAGGTATCTTCAAATACCCGTATTTGTGTGCTAGCGCACATTGTGCACTAACACACATGCACATATCTGCACATCCAGCATTTGCCTATTTGCTACATGTGATGTGTAAGCCTACACATTGCGCACTAGCACACAGTACAGCTAGGGAAGTCATAATACATTATAGGGAGGCCGGGGAAGTCATAACATAGACATGGCAGGCCATGGATTGAAAAGAATAAGCTATAGAATAGACCAGAATAGGCAGAAGCAGGGGATTCCGAAATAATTCGAACTGATAAAACCGATCGGATTGTTTGTGGTAATTCTACGAAGTAACCAAGGAATGGGGTGGGGGGGGGGGGGGGGTCCAAACCCGAAAAGTACTCCAATGTAATAGACCGCGCCTATGCGCTACTCCTATAAGCCCCAAATATGGCTTCGCCAAGGCCGCTTTGGTGATTTTAGACAGTTTTTGGAGTGATTGACGGGTCTATTTGGGTAATTTGATTTACTCCCGTTGAATTGAACATACCCTCCAAATACACACCCGTACTATTAGAGGACTTTGGATCACATAGTAACCGCGTGCAACATTAGAAAGAAGTCTCCAGTAAATAAAATGGACGATGGAAATACGGGTAATGCGCATGCGCAATGAAACCACGAAGCACTATGGTAGTGACGCCACAACATGGCCACTCACACGGGTTACCATGGCAACACAATATGGCTGGGTCACGTGACATTACGTCAATTCTGTGGTCCGGAATGGGTCCGGCAAAAAGGGGCGAAACATACGAGACACACTACTCTGGGGTTATCACCTCGGTGGTAGGGAAGCTGCATCCCGTGAACGATTTAGTGGTAATCAACTCTTCATGTACCGTAAACACACAAATGTCAATTCAAAACATGTTCTTGGAACAATGACAATAATAACTTTTTAGCCACCTATTGGTTTGTCGCGGTTCTCGAGTGAGGAGGCCTTGTTTAGCCTTTGGCTCCCAAATGTTGTTCTCTCCTTGTCCTTTCTTTCATCCAAACACCTATAAACGAACTGTTTAATTGTAGCCCCGTACTTTGTCCCAATTCCACTTGTCAGCGAACTAAACCTTTCCTTTGTAGAACCCAGTGGCCACGGCACCCATCCTCCATTTCCCCATCCGCTTTCCTCATTTTCTCCTCATGAATTCTATACTCTCAGACTGATAGTTTGGACATTCTCCATGTGCTTCAAGGGTTCCATTACTCCCAAAATAAAACATTTGACAATCCTTGTCACCGTTTTCCCCAATTTTCTTCCTAAGCTCCAACGACCTTGACCTCAGTTTGAACAGCAGGACGGGGAGCGTGTGGGCGACGACCCTCAACAAACGTTTAGTCGGAAATTTCTAGGTTTTGTCAGATTTGTATTTCTCAAATAATAGTCCGCTCCCTTCAATGGAAAAAAGAAAAATGACTGATAACAGCTGACTCCAAGAAATTCTGTCTGTTAGACACCCATTTTGCCCCCCCCCCCCCCGAGACGTCTGGGGGAGAGGGTATATCATCGTCTTCTAATACCTTCCAGTGCTCTGTGCTGCTACATTTTGTCGAAAAATGTATGGTCTTGTCCAGCAGCCGGAGAACATCTTTCTGCGCTTATGTCAGAGAAGATCAAAATTTCATTCCATAAACTATACGAGTAACCGACAGTACCAAACTAAATTTTGCGTCGTCTCTAGCCGTGGTATTGTTGGGGGGTTAAACCAAAAAGTTTCCCCGATCAGGCATTCGGTAGTCTTCAACGTGGCAATGTGGCCCATGACAGTGGCTTACAATGCAATTTTTTTTATAAAAACCTATGCCAAAAGAGAGAGAATGAGCATCCAAACCAGTGGAGAAACCTACGCCCCCAAATTTGACAGTGCAGAAAAAGTACAGTGACTAAAATGGCAAAAAAGGAATGGGTTGGATAAAATGGAATGAATGAGAAAACAGCTATTCAGCTCTGGCGCCGGTTGAAGCGTCAAATCAACTTGGCAATTATCCATTGTGAAGCCTTGACAGCCCAGTAATGACAAAGAACCACTGCTGAACCATTATTAATCTTTGAACATTTGATGTAAAGAAAGGTTTGAAAAAATGATTGGTCACTTAAAGGACTAGCATTTTTCCGCATCCGCAGCGGTCTCGCTCATTATTTAGGTCTTTTTACCGACCCGCATCCGGATTTACAGGTGAAAGGTGAAATATTGATTCGAAAAAAGTAATTGAACACACGTTTTTGTTGATACACGTCGAGACCATTTTCGTTTCATTTAACCCACAGCCTTTCGCAATGAAAGCTCCAAACATGAATCTGGAGCAGTTTGGAATTTTTATCCCCTCAAATACAAAATTTAAAAAAAAATAATATCGAAACAAATGAAATAAATATGAACTTTAATAAATTTTGAAAATTTTGTAAACATATTGTGATGGAAGTTGAATATTTATTTACAATGAGGGAGCACTGTGGCTCACTGGACTTCAGATCGAAAGGTCGTAGGATCGGTTTTGACCCCACGTCATCCGCGCTGTATCTCTAGCCAAGGCACTTAATCCCGACTGTCTACGTGGGAGCACGTTGGCGCTCTGAGCAAAGGCATACTGCACGACGGTACGCATGCCTTCAACCGATAAAACTCGGCTTCTGCTGGAAACAGTTACTCGTCGCTGCTCGGTGGTTCTCTTTTGGGTACTTTGGCTTCCTCCTGCCCGATACCACATGACCCTGGCTGCTGAAAGTATCTTAAACCGTAACAATAAATACATTTATTTACTGCGACTTTTCACGACACTTTTAACTGTAATTTATTGGTACACTTTCAAACACCAGAATCGAAGTGCCAGGCAGTTCAGTGGGGAAGGAGAAGCACTTGATGGAAAGCACAGAGTAGCGGCAAGCAACTGCCGGTGTGACAGGAATGGAAGTCCGTAGGAAAATTAGTCCCTCTGGACTATTATTCCGCGGAATTATAGTCCTAGGTCTAACATTTCTAGGAATAGTAGTCCGCCGGACTACTTTTCCTAGAAATGTTAGACCTAGGACTATAATTCCGCGGAATAATAGTCCAGAGGGACTAACGTTCCTACGGACTTCCATTCCTTTTACACCGGTCCTTTCAACTTACAAATTAGAGAGTTGGTTCTCGATTTACATTGGTTGTATCATCATGTTACGTTTATATCAATGATGTGTCACCTTGATATACTTCACAACGGGACTCAGGTTAAGTGACATGCTCAAGGACACTCCACAGCAATCGTGGCTAGATTCAAACTCATGACCTCTTTATTTTAAGTTACTGACTTAAGAGCCAGAACACACATATTAGTAGTATTTAGCAGGGGCAGAGGCGGCATCAATATAGTGACAGTGTCACCTTGATATACTTCGCAGCGGGGCTCAGGTTAAGTGACATGCTTAAGGACACAACACAGTAATCGTGGCTAGATTCAAACTCATGACCTCTTTATTTTAAGTTGCTGACTTAAGAGCCAGCACACACATATTAGTAGTATTTAGCAGGGGCAGAGGCTGCATCAATATAGTGACAGTGATATTATTACTACGGCTACCATTAATATAGGCCAACATAAAGTCAGTGATATTAGTATGTAGTACTAGTAGTAGCACGTGTAACAGTGGTTTACTGTAGAAGTAACAACAGCATGGATAGTAGTAGTAGTATAATATAGTAGCAGTAGTTGTATACAACAGCGAATGTAGAAGTAGTTGCAGTAGTATGGCAGTCGTAGCACAGGTAGTAGTAGTGTAATAGTAGTATTGTTTCTTTGTCCATGGGGCGTGTATCGACACCATCAACAGCCATTTTCGTCACTGCCATTTCTGTTACTACAGGGCAGAATATAGAGAGTCCGATATCAGGAGCGGGTTTATTTAACCCTTTCCCCAACGTAACGGCCAAATCGGCCAGCGCTATTCACAAAATAAAATCGCCAATTAATTTTCATTATGTTTTTCATTTTTTGTCTCAAAAACATAGGTTATGACCCCTCTTTGGAACGAGCTCGTCGAACTCGTTCCAAAGAGGAGTCATAACCTATGTTATTGAGACAAAAAAAATGAAAAAAAATAGTTATTCAAGAATTTTGTTTGCAAGTGTCGTCTGCTTTTCATAAGGGTAAAGGGTAGAAGTTCTCTACAAGACTTAGTGTACATATACAGTAATACGATACGTCACAAGCGAATACCACAAAAATGTAAAACACTGGTTTGATAGATGGTGGGGTCTATTGGTGAACATCCTGAGGTCTCTTTGAATATATATTTTATATAGTAATCGGACATAAATAAAAACTATCCGGGGCAGGGATATTGCTAATCGGTTCCGGATGGGCGGGTGTCAATCTCTAGATCTGCAACACATCTCATACCCACGCCTGGTAGGCAAAATTCCGAACACCGCCACATAATTTCCAAAGAGTGGGAAATTCCATTAGCACCCCTCCACTCTCTCCCCCCCCCCCCCCCCCCGAGTCAAAGTTTTCCCGCTAGAGGTTTTAAGGTGCAGAATTCTATTTATACACCCCGTTGTACATTATCCAATTGGTGCTCTCGATAGTTACAAATTCCAACTACAAATCAATATCTGGGGGATTTTTACTTCTTTTTCAATTAATATTTGGAGGACTTTCACCACTTTTCGACCTAAAAACTTCATATTTTGGCCAAATTCTAGACATGTTTGGAAAAATTCCACTTGTGCTCTGTCTAAAATTTCGAACTTTTTCAATTTAGGGCTTCGAATTTCCAATTATTGCAAATTTGACGAATTATGGGTGGGGTGGAGTAACCCCCCCCCCCTCCCCCCCCGTGGCAATGTCCCTGATCTGTAGCTATCTTGGACATTTGCTTGTCCTAATTTTGCAATGCACTTCGGGAATTTCTTCTGTTATCGAGCTGTAGATCGAGCAAAAATAAATTCTAAGGTAACCACAAGTAAAGTTATTACATCTTTTCTTTGTTGGTAATTTCAATACTTGACATATCATTTCTTGGGAAGCTCTCATGGAGACCTTCCCAAGCGATAATTACAAGGCGCTGAATTACTGCCACAGAAAATGGAGTGGAAAGTTTCTTTTGGTATTCCTGCATCTTATTTCAGCTAGTTGTTTCTGACGGGTACATGCAGGCGAGAGGGGGCACCCTCACAACCAACTTTGGGTCTGTGTCACTGCGATTTTCACAGGCGCCATTTTCATTTGAGATCGTATAAAGTGAGAACTTTAACAGTCGACATGTGTAAAATAAAGAAAGGCTGTCACACACTGCCTGAAAGCAATGGACACGACAAAGGTATTTTTACCGTTTTTTTCTCTTTCCAGTTGTAATTGAGACACAGCGAGACGTCCTCACTGACTCAATAAATCGAAATTCCATAAATCTGTGGGACAGACACAGTGTTGAGAAACTCCCCGATAGATCTTTTTCAGTTAGCAGTTTCCCGTGATGTGATCAAACAAATTGATAACCACGTTTCTCAGAATGACAAGACCCGGGTCGCTGAATCTACTCTTCAAGAGAGAACAAACAACAGGAGAAATCTGAGACGTCACAGGGGTGGAGTGGGGTGGGGAGGGGAGGGGTGGGGTGGGCGTAAAAAATGCAGGAAGGTATGCCAAACATTTTAGGAACCCACCAATCCCCTTTTATTAAAAAAAAAATACTTTCAATTATTGGACACCCAACCCCTTTGAACTCCAAAACTTGTTTTCTCGGAAAATAAAGTTCCAAATATTCCCACATGATGTGTATTGTTATAGAATATATTGTAATCAATATAGATTACACCATAAAAGGGATTAGTTTTATATTTCAGCTCTTATTTCCAAACTGTCGCCTTTTCCACTTATTGATTACCAAAAATGGACGAGTGTTCAACATTACACCTGCCCAAATACTGGCAAAATGAATGAAATGTCACATTCAAACTCCATCAAAAGACTATGTTGGGCTCCTTTCTATTTCTAAATATCATTGATAACATTACCAGTCTCTTTCGTCGAATTGTCTTCGAAGCAATTCCCAAAACAATGTAAACCGAAGTGTATGCTTGATTCAGCAGCTTTATTTTCGTGAGTAAATTTTCTAAGGCCACACAAAATAAATTAATTGATTCTTTGGCAATTTTATTTTCAAATCTGTGAGGGGGGGAGGGAGGATTTTGTTTTTAATTTTTATTTTTCTTTTGCAAGAAGTGAGCAAGCATTGGCGAGGATTTCGGCTGTCTTTTTACACACAGAAATATAGAAAGTGCATATTTATACAAATAAATTCATTTTTAATTTGAAAAATAAAACATTCATCTAAAACTAAAAACAAACTGTAGGTACTACAATTCAAAGGCTTCATATTCTTTTGATGCTCTTCATATTATCTTTGAACTAAAAGTATTTAATCTATGGGGATTTGCCTCGTTACAATTTATGGGAGAGTGCCTATAGGCACTCTCCCATAAATTGTAACAAGGCAAACATATTGGAGACGCAACTAAATAAATATGCATCAATCAAAAAATGTAAAAACTTTCGGGTGTCCCTAAGCTTGTACCAGTATTGAAAGACACTGAAAGGCAATAAAAATGTTCAATGAGGGTGTTCAAATTCAAAGAGGGATTGTCTGAGAATCAAAACACCTTTTTTTGCCTAATAGCTAAGAAAGGCTGTTGAAGTTGTATCAGTTATTTCATTGTTTTCTCTTTTAAGACTGCCCAAGACCAACATATCTCTATCAGATAAACTGAGAGAAGACCATTTTATCATTTTCAGATTAAAATGAAGTTGTTGGGCTATTCGAAGTTTGAAGATTAATCCTCACTTAAAGTCTTGGCACTCTTTTTTGACATATTTCTCTTTTGGATAGATTCAGACAATAAGTACAGCAAACAACTAAAGGTCGTGAGTTGAACTCATTATTTTAACATATCCGATAAACATTGTCACCCCCTTGGCTTTTGAATGAGACATCACCGTGGCAGTAAGAGTGGATGTCCTGCTGGTCTAAAAACCAAATTTGCTATATTAGATGGCGTTGGTTACAGGATGCTGTTTGAGGCTGGAAAGTCTTCTGAAAATATACTGTTATTGTTATTTCATGTTCCTGGTCGGAAAAGCGGCCGCTAGGGTTCAAAGGGTTAAATACGATTCAATCTGATTCACCCCAGGTTTTCTCCAGCCCAAGCACTTTATCCCTTTACCCAACGCAGACGATATAAAAATTTATTATTTTAAATATCATTTTTTCACATTTTTCAAAAAATTTCAACAAAACCATATCATGTGACCACTCGTTGGAACGAGCTCGTTCCAACGAGGGGTCACATGATATGGTTTTGTTGAAATTGTTTGAAAAATAATATTTTTTCAACTGCTGAATTTGCATATTACGCGGGCGGAACGGCCGATTCGTTGGGTAAAGGGTTAAAGGTTCTCTCCTGTGTAGGTCCGATGATTTACCCACATCAAACAGGAGCTATAATAAAATAGTTAGCTACTGCCTATCAAATGATTGTATTGACCTATAATATGTTTTAACATAAAATGCTGAATTTTGTCTTTAGAAGTGAATTTTAGGGTGAGAGTATTTATTATTTATTTATTGGTGTTTGAGGTCACATACTTATGCACAATGGTTAATCGTGACCGTGACGGTTTTACGGGTGGAGGAAGCCGGAGTACCCAGAGAGAACCAGCGAGAACCATCGAGCATCGACGAGCAACTGCCAGCTTCTCAACATTCTAACTCTGTTCAAGCTCCGATCAAGTAGGGTTACATCGGTTGAAGACGTGCACCATCGACGTGCAATACACCTTAGTACACAGCGTCATCATGCCCCCCCCCCCCCCCCCATGTTGGCAACCAGGATAAAGTGCCTTGCCTAAGGACACAACGCGAGTCGTCCCGGACGGGGATCGAACTCAGGACCTCTAGCATATTTATTTATTTATTTATTTATTTATTTATTTATTGGTGTTTTTAAGGTCACATACTTATGCACTATGGCTAATCATGACCGTGACAGTTTTACGGGTGGGAGAAGCCGGAGTACCCGAAGAGAACCACCGAGCAACGACGAGCAGCTGCCAGCTCCCCAACATCGTAACTCCGCACTGCAGCACAGGCAGGGTTAGATTGGTTGAAGACATGCGCACCATCGACGTGCAGTACGCCTTAGTACACGGTGTCATCGTACCCCCATGTGGACAATCGGGGTTAAGAGCCTTGCCCAAGGACACAACGCGGGAGTCCGAATCGATCGCTCAGGCGGTCACCCATCCGAGACTAAACCGGCTCGACGTTGCTTAACTTCGGTCATCTGACGAGAACCGGTTACCGCAACGCCACCGCGCCCCGACCTCTAGCATAGAAGTCCAACAGTCTACCACTGAGACACTGCGCTCCCTTAGGGTGAGAGTAAAAACCTTACAAGAGGGTGCACCTTCCTGGATTTTTTACTGCCCCAGCATGGATGACAGCCTTTATCCGGAGTAAAATGATGAATACGGTGAATATGCTTCACGAATTAACTCACAAACACTGGAACTATCTTCATTGTTTATTCTGACGCCTCGTTAAACATATTTGTTGTTAATCTATGCAACGACTTACACAGTAAGTACCACGACGCCCATTTGAAGATTTGATTCTGAAGGGAATCCAGTTTGAATCGGAAATATATATTTTTATCAAAAGGTTCGTCAGATCGTTTGAGTCCTGACGACTAAATTTATTAAAACTGACGCCCCCCCCCCCCCCCCCCCCCCCCCCTTTATCGCAGAACAATCACACATGGCATAATGTATAATTTAAGTTTTACGCAAGGAAACACTTTGTTAAACTAGAATCAGTTTTTGGTCGAGATTTTAAAAAAAACGCGACCTGTCATCTAATGAAGTTATGCGTGGGTGGGCGGACGGGTGGGTCGGGTTTCGGGCAGTCGGGCTGTCGGGCGCCATATTTCTCATTAGCGCTATAACTTGAACAAATATCAATGGATTTGATCAATATTTAGTATGAGAGACTTTTTTATGTCTTGAATGAGTTCGAAAACTGGTACGGTTTGGACATACTGGGCGGAGTTATGGCCCTTAATTAGTTAATTTTTGCCGGTTTTCAGCTCATCGGCAAGATAACATGAACAAATATCAATGCATTTGGTCAATATTTGGTATGTGAGACTTTCCTAACAATGTTTAAAATGAGTCTGAAAATTGGTACGGTTGGGCCAAACTCAACGGAGTTATGGCTCTAAATTAGTTAATTTTTTATTGTTTTAGCTCGTTAGCGTGACAACTTGAACAAATATCGTGGAGTTGGTCAATATTTGGTATGTGAGACCTTCCTAAGAAAGTCTTGAACGAGGTTAAAAAACTGGTACGGTTCGGCCATACTGAGCGGAGTTATATGGTTCTTAATTAGATAATTTTGCCTGCTTTCAGTTCGTTAGCGCGAACAAATATCCATTGATTTGGTCAATATTTGGAATGTTAGACTTTCTTAACAATGCCTTGAATGAGTTCGAAAACTGGTACGGTTCGGCCATACTGAGCGGAGTTAAGGACCTCAATTAGTTAATTCTTGTCTTTTTGTCAGGTCATTTGCGCGATAACGTGAATAAATAATATCAATAGATTTGGTCAATACTTGCTTGGTGTGTGAGACTTTCTTAACAATGTCTTGCTTCTGTTCGAAAACCGGCGTGGTTCGGCCGCACCAAACGGAGTTATGATCCCAATTAGTTCATTTTCGGCTGTTTTTATCTTGTTAGCGCGATAACTTGAACAAATATCACTGGATTTGGCAAATATTTGGTATGTGAAACTTTCTTAACAATGTATTGAATGAGTTCGACAACCGGTATGGTTTAGCCATAAAAATATAGTGAGCGGAGTTATGGCCCTTAATTCGTGAATTTTTGCCCGTTTTCAGCTCGCTAGCGTAATAACTTGAACAAATATCAGCGGATTTGATTTTCTCATTTATAATGACAAGCTTTACATGTGCGAAACAACGTGACCCCGCATAGACGATGAGTAATCCTTTTTTTTATATTTCTGCTTTCACACTAGTTTAAGTTCAATCAGAACTATTAGACAAAATGAGCAATGAAGACAAGAATATTTGGTTTGTAGGTGACTTTAATATTGATCTTCTCAACTTCAATAGCCACAATAAACTGATATGTACGTATAGACTATGTTCAGCCCCGGCTACTTCCCAGTTAAAGCCAATCCAACTAGAGTTACTAATACTTCCGCCACTTTAATTGACCACATCTTCTGTAATAGCTTTAACCCTTTGAACTCTAGTGGTATCTTCCACGCCAGTTCAATGACAGCAATTAGAAGAGTCGACATTTATTATTTGGGGTAGGCCAATCAATATTTTCAACATGCAGCCTCGGGGCTGCACGTTGAAAATATTCATTGGTCTGCCCCACACATTTACTGAACAGCCATCCTATATAATGGCGTATCGTGTTCCTGGCCGGAAATGTGACCTCTCGGATTCAAAAGGTTAAGGACTTTAAATACGGAATCATCATTTCTGACGTGAGTGATCATTTTGGGACCTATTACATCGAGAACTCCTCTAATCATGTGTTCAAAAGAGAGCATCACTCCTTCCTCTCCTTCAAACAAGAAAATGTTAAATTTAAAAATCTCTTGTCGGAGTGCGAATTTACCAACGTGTTCGAAGAGCAGAGTACAGACGATGCATGCTAGGCTGGTAAGCTTTGTTGACCATCAAAATGTTGTTTACAAGTACCAATTTGGCTTTAGGAAGAAACACTCGACTATTCATCCTATTCTGCACCTCGTAAATAATGTGGCAGAAATGAATGATAAACCGACCAATGATTGTACCCTTTGTGTTTTCTTGACTTTTCCAAAGCTTTTGATACGAACCACGCAATGTTGCTGAAAAAAACAAACTCGTCGAACGTTACGGAATTCGGGGGCTAGCAAACTCATGGTTCTAAAGTTATCTGTCCAAAAGACGTCAGCTTGTTGCCTTTCACCACACCGAATCCGACCCTGAAGACATCACAACGCGTGTACCACAGGGTTTGATCTTCGATCCTATATTGTTTCTGCTCTTTATCAACGGTATAAGTGAATCGACACTCCTGAAAATACTCTCCTTTGCAGACGACACGACAGCCTATGCCTTTGGTAGTAATTTGGGAAAAATTACAGTTGACACTAATATTCAGTTGGACAAAATTAATGAATGGTGTAATGCTAACTGACTCGCCTTAAATATCCCGAAAACAAAATGTATGTTGTTTCAACCCCTCAGCAACTCTTATAACTCTGGCACCTTTAACCCTTTACCTAACATGAAAAGCAGACGACACATGCAAACAAAATTCTTGAATAACCATTTTTTTTTAATTTTCTGTCTCAAAAACATAGGTTATGACCCCTCTTTGGAACGAGCTCGACGAGCTCGTTCCAAAGAGGGGTCATAACCTATGTTTTTGAGACAAAAAATGAAAAAAATAATGAGAATTAATTGGCGATTTTTGTGAATAGCGCTGGCCGGTTTTGGCCGTTAGGTTGGGTAAAGGGTTAACCTAACTCCAGGAAACAAGAACATTTCACTAGTTAGTAGTCATGGGGAAGAAACGACAATTAAATATCTAGGTGTCAAGATGGATGAGAATCTAAAATTTAAACAGCACGTTTCTGTTGTTTGCTCAAGAATAGCCAGGGCCATTTATGTAATTAACAGAGTAAAAAATATACTCCCACTCCCCGCACTGAAAATGTTATACCTTTCTCTTATTTTCAGAGTCATCTTGCCTACGGTATTCATTTTTGGGGTCATGTGCCATCAACAAACAGAATTTTCGCGCTACAAAAAAAGGCGTTGCGCATAATAAACAAAAGGAGCACAACTCCCACACAGATCCCCTGCTTCGAAAGTGTAATTTTCTTAATATTAACGACGTCTATAGCCTAAACGTTCTTCTGTTTATGCACGACTGGTTCAACAAGAAACTGCCTTAGAGCTTCAACGGCATGTTCGAAATCTATCAGAACCCGTCTGACATGAACACGAGACAAAGTGGGAAAATCCAGCAAAAAAGGCCAAAACCCCAGTTTTCCGCAAACCTCCCCCTGCACTATTTTCCTAAAAGATAGAACTCGCTTGAGTCTACCCTGCAAAATTACCCGAGATATCGTTTCAAGAAGGCCCTAACCGAGCACTATTTGAACACCTATTCTCTCCATGTGTCTTGTAACAACGCCAACGGCACGGATTGGCGTCCGTAAAGGTTCCTGGAATCTCGCCAGCTTAATTAAATGAAAGTGTCAATGACACTGTAGCTTAACTTGTCTGTGTGTTATGTTTGATAAAAAGGAACATGTTCAATGTTTATGAAAAGAATTATGAAATAAGGCAAGAATTGTGGTAATTGGGCATATGTTAATTTCTGTTCCCTGTATGCTGTTTTCAATAAAAAATAATATGAGGTGTAAACTGTACTAAAGAATTGAGGGGTGGGTTAATGTGGCCCTCACAGTTAATGTTTGTGGGGGCACGGTGGCTCAGTTGGTAGAGGTGCAGGCTGCAAGCCGAGAGGTCCTCGGTTCGAATCCCACCTGCGGCTACCGCGTTGTGTCCTTGGGCAAGACACTTCACCCCGATTGCCTACATGGGGGCACGATGACGCTGTGTACTAAGGCGTACTGCACGTCGATGGTGCGCATGTCTTCAACCAATCTAACCCTGCCTGTGCTGCGGTGCAGAGTTCAGAGTTACGATGTTGGAGAGCTGACAGCTGCTCGTCGTTGCTCGGTGGTTCTCTCCGGGTACTCCGGCTTCCTCCACCCGTAAAACTGTCACGGTCACGATTAGCCATTGTGCATAAGTATGTGACCTTAAACACCAATAAATAAATAAATAAAATAGTTAATGTTTGTGGCCCTCACAGTTAATGTATATCAACGAAAATTATCAATTTACAGTGAAAGTATTCCAAAACGAGTCATCCTATCAAGTTACAATGAAATCCCTTCATAAATACGGGCTGTAGACTGTGCTAAAGGTTTTTGTGCTTCGGGTCTGTGTAGCCATCACGGTTGACCGATCGCAGCCAAAAGGGGACGTCCTCATCTAGACATTATACTGAGTCATCCTACCAAGTAGTAGTAGTCTGTGCTAAAGCTTTTCGGGTTTTGGGCTCAGGCTGCCGTCATGGTTGAATGATCCTGACCAAAAGGGGACGTTCTCATCTAGGCATTATCTGGAGTCAACCTACCAAGTTACAATGAAATCCCTTCATAAATATGACCTGTAGACTGTGCTAAAGGCTTTCTGGATTTGGGCCCTGTAGCCATCACAGTTGACCAATCGCGACCAAAAGGGGACGTTATCATCTAGACATTATATGGAATCCACCTACAAAGTTACAATAAAATCCCTCCATAAATACGACCTGTAGAATGTGCTAAAAGTTTTCGTGTTTTTGGCTTGGGCAGCTGTCACGGCTGAATGATCGCGACCATAAGGGGAGGTTCTCATCCAGACATTTTCTGGTGTCATCCTACCAAATTACAATTAAATCCCTTCATAATATGACCTACAGAGTGTGCTAAACGTTTTCGGGCTTCGGGCCCCTGTAGCCGCCACAATTGACCAATCGCGACCAAAAGGGGACGTTCTCATCTAGACATTATATGGAGTCAACCTACCAAGTTACAATGAAACCCCTCTATAAATATTACCTGTAGACTGTGCTAAAGGTTTTGGGGTTTGGGGCTCGGGCAGTCGTCACGGTTGACAGATCGTGACCAAATGGGGAAGTTCTCATCTAGCCATCATACAGAGTCATCCTAGCAAGTTACAATGAAATCCCTCCATATTAAATATGACCTGCAGACTGTGCTAAAAGTTTTTGGGTTTCGGGCTTGGGCAGCCGTCATAGTTGACGGATCATGACCAAAAGGGGATGTTCTCATTTAGATAGTATACAGAGGCATCCTACCAAGTTACAATGAAATCCCTTAATAAATACGACCTGTAGACTGTGCTAAAGGTTTTCAGGTTTTGGGCTCGGGCAGCCATCACGGTTGACCGATCACGACCAAGAGGGGGCGTTCTCATCTAGACATGAATCCCAAACCTGCATATGAAATTTCGTGACGATCGGATAAGAACTACGGGGTGTAGCCTGTGCTGAAGGAAAATGTGAACAGACTCACAGACTAACAGACTTCCACACGCGTGAGGGCAATAGCTTATCTTAGACTCAAAACCATAACAGAAATACAACATGTTAAAAAGCAACCTAATTCTATACAATGCCATTTTCTTTTACAGCATTCATGTAATAGTAGCATTTATGTGACGGCTTCTGTGTGGGCACTGTGGGAACGCGATGAAGAATCGGGGTTTTCTTTACGTTATGAACTTTATCTAGATACTCGGGCGACTTGGACACTGCTCTGGAGCAGGGACAGCAATCGTCAGATCTTGTTACGTTTCAGTGAGGGGTGGGGGGGGGGGGGTGGGGGCAGTCGCGGAACCAACCCTGGCGAAACAGCTAGGATTGTTTTCGATGGCTCCAGGATTCTCCACTTTATCGCTCCGTATGCAGCGCTCATTCGGTGTCCTTTGTTCATCAACCCAACCAATAACCATGATGCTAATCACCCAATCACTTTTGGTAATTCTGCTGTCAAGACAGTTTCTTTTGCCATTTATACGGGAATGACAGGAACACAGCCGTAAGGCTATGCTATTTCCGAGCACTATAGTTTTAGGCTCTGTACTTATATCCAATTATTTCTAACTTGTTTTCTGCAAAATTGCAAAATAAATTTCATTTCATCAATGTTCGAATTTGTATGACAGCAAGGCAAGCCTGGCATGGAAAACCGATATCAAATGGACGCACATCACTTCTACAAACGTCTGGGAATTTTAATGGATTTTAGACACCACGTACACACTGTGTTTTTATTATAAACAGTCCGTCTCGGCTAAAAATATGGCGAACAGTCAGAGTAAACTCCCGTTTGGTTATTCATCTATCAAAATGGTGGCAGACGATAACGGTTTCTCGCCAAGCAAATAAGAATTATTTCATCTATCATTCATTACAACTACTGGTACAGTATATAAGGGGAGTTTGTAAGATATATTCGTTTCACAGTTTTCGTGGTGACCTAATGTAGAATATACGGAGTCAGATGGTGGCAGAGTGGTATGCGATAGTTATAATGAAAGTGTCAATGACACCGCAGCTTAACTTGACTGTGTGTATTGTTTGACGAAAAGGATAATGTTCTATGTTTAGGAAAAGTTTACGAAATAAGACAAGAATTGTGATATTTGAGAATATATTAAGTTCTGAATCCTACATGCTATGTTTTCAACAAGAATGATTTGAGGTGTAGACTGTACTAAAGAACTTAGGCCTGGGTTGATGTGGCCATCACAGTTAACGTACGTCAACCAAAGTCACCATGTTACAGTAAAACATTCCAAAATGAGTCATCCTACCAAGTTATAATGAAATCCATTCATAAATATGACTCGTAGACTTTGCTAAAGGAATCTAGGTCACATGCCTGTCCGGTGGTCGCGGTTGACCAATCGCAGCCAAAATAGGTCAGTCTCATGTAGATATCATGCCGCGTCATCCCACCAAGTTACAATGAATTCCCTTCATAAAAACGATCTGTAGACAGTGATAAAGGAATCTAGGCCACATGCCCAAGCGGCGGAAACGACTGACCGATCGTGACCAACATAGGACAGTCTCATCTTGACATCGTACCGAGTTACCCTACCAAGTTACAACGAATCACTTCATAAATATGAACTGTAGACTGTGCTAAACAAATCTAGGTCACGTGCCCGAGCGGCCATCGCTGTTGACCGATCACGACCATAATGGGAGTTCTCTTCTAGACATTATAGTGAGTAATCCTACCAATTTACAAAGAAATCCCTTCATAAATGCAACCTGTAGACTGTGCTAATGGAATCTAGGTAGGGTGCCCCTGCGGCCGACACTGTTAGCCGAACCCAACCAAGATACGACGTTCTCATATAGACATTGCACGGAGTCATCTTACCAAGTTACAATGAAATGCCTTCATAAATAAACGGAAAATTCTGACGAGTTTCATAAATATTATATGAGAAAAATACTCATTTCATATTCTATTTATCAAACGACACACACGCGCACAAATTAGCCACTTAGTGTGATTTCCTAACCATCACCTAACTTGAGTTGCAGACGGCACTTGGAAAAAACATCCTCATATAACTAAAAAATTTCATTTTTTGCTTCCAAAACATAGGTTATGACCCCCTATATTTTCATTTGCTTCTTTATGTGTTCTGGATTCCGCAGTATTTTACTTAGGAAACTTTGATCCTCTTGCGTAAATGTGTCGTGATGCAAACACGATCTGATCGCGAAAGAGACCGCTTATTGGATCGCAGGTTTGTACGGTACGGATTACCAAGTGATCGAAATTTGGGAACTAGTCACTCTGCGGTCGTGAATATATCATAGAAAGGATTTAGATCAGCACATAAAAGTAAATTCGCCGGATGACTACCAACTTCTTTCAAGGCTTGGCGAACCAAAGATGTGTGTTTGTGTGGGGATGGGGTGGGGTGGGGTGGTGGTGGCGGTTGGGTGATTATCACCAACGCAGCTGCAGAGGAGGCTATCTCCACACCAGCATATATATTATTTGGCATAACAGTATAATCGTGGGGAACGACCGTCGATATCTGCTGTGAAACAATGGTGTTCAACTGATGACTCGGAGACAAATTAAAGATGATAACAATTTAATATTGAATCTGGTATTCCAAATGTCTAACAGCGATAAACATTTAACGACTGGACTTGTTGGATATTTGAACAATATTACCGTAATAATAGCTCGTGGGATTTCCCAGTAAAATGAAGCAGAGTAACGTTTGGAAATCCAAACTATAACTGAATTCTTACTTGTGATCAAGGCTATATATACAATACAATAAGTGCGTCATGTCACAACAGGTTTACTGGATTTTAAGATTAAAGTAAGCGTTCACCACATCTTAATCAGATGCCTGATTAACTTACTGAATAGAACCCAAATAAACAATGAAGGGAAATAGTGGATAGAGGCAACTTGTTAACAACTTCTATGAGAGAGTCTTGCTGTCACACGATGAATTTAAAAATATGCCAAGTTTGAAACAATTGAAATTAAATTGGACAAAATGCGAATAGTAGATTGTGAATGCAATATAATAACAGTAAATTTGTCTTTTTGTTTCGAAAGTTTATCATGGTCTGAACACGCTCCGGTGATAAAATCTCTGTCGCTCCATTTGATGCGACCCGCAGCAACACGTTTGAACTATTAAAATGGTAATGTCCCAAACTTCCGAAATACAGAAATTTATGGTCGCTTGTACCGCCGGCGGTGCCTCTTATGTCCAGGAGTTCCCGGTCTTGACTGAGTTGGACGAAGGCCCGGGATTCTACTCTGATTGTCCCGGATGTACTCTCGAGCTGCTTTGTCCAACTCACAGTCTTTAACCCATGAATTATCAGCATCTGGATGGTCTCTCCATTTAATCAGATACTGAAGGCCAAATTGCACGGACCTACACTATCTAATCACTGTCTCAGTAACTCTTTTTGGCTGGACAGTGTTTTTCGGACGGTTGTGGACGGATAGAACTGAGCACTCCCCCCGCGGCGTCTGAATTGAAATGCTTTTCACCTGAGGGGAACATTGAACAGACGTGTCGGTTGAAGTTGGTACTGCGTTGACACTGACGTCGACTTTTAACTGAGGTTTATAATAAGTTTGAGTACCCACTGAGTCCTTGTGGGTGTGTTTGTCTGCTCCTGTAAAAGCACTTGAAGCACATACACTAACTTCTGGTGATTTGTTAGAGCTTCATTGAAACTGAATGTTCTGATGCTGGTCAGTCTGTTGTAGCTGTTAGGCGTTTTTCCTTTTGTTATAGTCCGTCATACGTCACTCATCTCGTAGTCTATTTACAGTGGATTTTTGCGTTGGTTGTTTTTTCCAAGACAATATTAACGTTGTGGAATTCTCACCAGTCTGAAGTGTCCATTGCATTTTCATGTTATCCAGATGAAGATGATCAAGGATTGTCTGTATATTATCTGGTAGTTTGTTGAACATCTTTATCGAACGGAATTGGAACCTGGTACCGGATCGTTTGGACAAGCTAAGAAGATATCCAGCCGCGGATTCTCTCACCAAATATAACCGTTGGGAACGACCGTCGATATCTGCTATGAAACAATGGTGTTCAACTGATGACCCGGAGACAAATTAAAGATGATAACAATTTAATATTGAATCTGGAATTCCAAATGTCTAACAGCGATAAACATTTTACGACTGGAATTGTTGGATATCCGAACAATATTACCGTAATAATAGCTCGTGGGATTTACCAGTAAAATGAAGCAGGGTAACGTTTGGAAATCCAAACTATAACTGAATTCTTACTTGTGATCAAGGCTATATATACAATACAATAAGTGCGTCATGTCACAACAGGTTTACTGGATTTTAAGATTAAAGTTAGGCTTTCACTTCATCTTAATCAGATGCGTGATTAACTTACTGAATAGAACCCAAATAAACAATGAAGGGAAACAGTGAATAGAGACAACTTGTTAACAACTTCTATGAGAGAGGCTTGCTGTCACATGGCGAATGAAAAAAATATGCCAAGTTTGAAACAATTGAAATTAAATTGGACAAAATGCGAATAGTAGATTGTGAATGCAATATGATAACAGTAAATTTGTCTTTTTGTTTCGAAAGTTTATCATGGTCTGTACACGCTCCGGTGAGCGTGTACAGACCATGATAACCTTTCGAAACAAAAGGACAAATTAGTACTAGTGCATTTGAATCTTATACTAGTGCATTTGAATCTTATACTCAGCAGAGCGTACTCATACACTTACTCTTTAACATACACGCTCCTGTGCCTTCCCAGCACACGCACACCCATCAACGCGCGCACAACTATATATTGAGGGGGCTAAATGGTATTTGTGATGAACATCTTGTGAACTACGTAATACTGGAAATGCGCGTAATCATCAAGATAATGTCACTCAAGCGCAATCATCAGAGCTTGTGCTAAATAGAAATATAATATATAATTACACCAACATGAGCATTATTGAAAATGCTACAGGGTCCAAGTCTACCAGAAAAGTAATGGCAATTTTGGAGAAAGGGGGAGTGTCGTGTGTTGTTTTCGCTTGGGCGAATTACAAAACTATCAAGGGAGCTAACTAGTACGTACGTACAATTACCATATTTCGCCGATTGACATTTTTGTCTGAAGAAAAATGCGGTTGGGACCGGGGGGGGGGGGGGGTGGCTGCCAAAAAATTCCAGACACAGGGTAAGGGTGGGTGGGTCCATTGGCCTGAAAAAACGTGGAAATTACCCAAACTGCATTTTTTTTCTTGCACTTGAATTCATTCAAAGAATGATGTTCTCATACCTTTAAGGTGATTCAGGGTGGTGAATACAGTATTTTAAACATGTTTTGGAGAGAATGTGGGGTATAGACAAACTCAGAAGAGTCAAAATGTTCTCAGTGAAGTTCGCAAATTCGACAACTGAAGTGTACATTAGAAACATTAACATACACTGATCAAATTTGAATAATCTGCAATTTGAGTTTTGTTTTGAACACTTTTTTTCAATTCAACCAAACTGACTCATGTAGAATTACCCTTCTGAATTCAGCTATTAATATACTTTAACAAAATATGTCTTTAGAACCAACTCATCTGAGTTTGCCTAATCCCACAGCTCATCTCTCCACATATCAAAAGCAAAAATTATCATATTCATTTTGATTAGTTTATATAAAATTTAAACTTAACTAAAATAAAAAAAAAAAACATATTTAACCATGACATGGTTAAGAAGTTAACTCTATGAAAAAATTAAGATATTTGCAGATCGAAAATGGTGTGATAAAATAAAACCTTGAATATAAAATAAACATGGAAAAATAAACTGAATCTCTTCAAAATTAACAAAAATGAAACAATCGTATATCTCAAACAGTTTATATAACATTGAGGGAACATGCGTCCTTATGAGTCTCATAACATTAGCATAGAAAACGGACCATTGATAATGGCCAGGTTTCAGCAGTGTTTTGAGCTCCGGAATGAAATATGGGGGGTGGGTCTCTTCGGGAGGGATGGAAAAAAATTACAGGTTTGGGGTGGTGGGTCCCCGGTAGGTGGAACAAAATTTTTTAGATCCTGTGTCTGCAAATTTTTTCCAGACCCCCCTCCCCTCCCCCAGTGTTGGGACTAGTTGAAAGACGGTGCATATTGAGGACGTGTGTAACCGTTTGTGTATATATGCAGTCACCACCAGTCGTGGACGCATCCGACATACACAAAGAAAGAAGACCCTATGAATGAGGCGACCTGTTTTATCCCCTCCCCACGTATTTTGGGGTTAAATTATGCGATAATCCAACCAAATTAGCTTCCCGAAGCCTTGTCCTAACTAGGACTCACCGGTCGTTACTCCCCGAGGGCTAAAACAACCAGACACGTCAGAGCCTTGAAGACTTAATGAGAGTAACTCTACCACTTTTTAAACCGAAAGTTTAAGTATATTTTAGACTCTACCACTTTCGGGCAACAGTGGGGATTTCATATATGGACATTTTCACTGATAGTCATCGATTCAAAAAATAATTTCAGTGCACAGACACGGCGTCAATAGCCTGGATGTAAATGTTAGCACAGGTATGGGGTCGGAGTGGCAGGGGAAGAGAGGGTTAAAAGTTGGGTGTGGGGAGCTGTGACACCTACAAATTTTCAACCGTTGTATCCAATGGCGAAGCAAGCTTTTAGTGTGGCGAGCCGAAAGTGCACGTGACGATGCATTGTATCTCTAATCGTTTGACGCAAATTCGATTACCTTGACTCATTATTAAGTGAGGCTGCATCATTGTCTAAAATGAATTTTTTAACAAATGGAAGGCCAAGAGACGCAATATATTTTGAGTATCGCGACTGGCACTATCTCTGGCGCCTCTTCCCACTACCGCCTCAAAATATTATTTGCAAAACTTGTGGCTCGTCGGGAAATTAATTTCGAGGCCTTCATATTCAAAACCAGGGGCGGCGGAACCGGGTGGGGGTGGGGTGGGGGGGGGGGGGTGGGGGGGGGGGGGGCTTCAGCCCCTCTACTTTTTTGCCGGGCCATGTTCTCAAAATATTATTTGCAAAACTTGCGGCTCGTCGGGAAATTAATTTCGAGGCCTTCAGATTCAAAACCAGGGGCAGTGGAACCGGGGGGGGCTGGGGAGGGGGGGGGGCTGGGGAGGGGGGGGGGCTTCAGCCCCTCCACTTTTTTTACCGGGCCATGTTTTTTTGTATGCATATATTTTAACACAACAAATGACTGGTGAAACAAAGGGCGGACCCAGAGCCTCCCCCACATTTTCGCCAGCTATGTTTCTCTCGTACTGGTTCAGTTACGATGGATTTCGGATAATTTTTTTGCAGTAAGTGGCAGCAAACGCTAAAATGTATGCAGTCTGTTAAAAAATCGGTCAACTGAAGTAGATCGTAATCTTACAGACATATAAGTACCAAATCCACCCCCAGACAAGATAATCCACAGACAGTATAATTGCTGTAAACGTCTGGTAAAGAACACAGGTGAGATCTATTTATCAGCTTTGGTCGTTACGACCAAAGCTGATAAATAGACCTCACCTGTATGCTTTACCGACGTTTTTTAACGGCTCTCAAAGTGTGAAATCTTTCAAATACATCTCCTGAAAAATCTAAAAAATCTCAAAATATTCACTCAGATGCATGAAAATTGGGGTTTTGGGACCCTGGAATTAAAATTTTCGTACCGATGACCATCCATCGCCTGATCCACCCCCCCCCCATCCCCACCCCCACTTTAAAAATTGTTCCGCCGCCCCTGAAAACTGAGTGTTAGCTAAAAAATACGTATTTAGACTGATGTCTCGATAGCTGTGCAAAAACTTAAAAATTTAGTTGCCAGATCTGAAGCTGCTTACCGCTATCATCCATACATAGGCCTAGCTATATCTTATTTGATTGTGTGTATCAGTTCGTTGATTCCTGTATGAGGCTATTAGAAAAGCATTGATGAGATTTAAAAATTACCCCTCTTACTTTCATCTAACTAAGGAACGGCCACGTTTCGCCGAACTTTTTTGGCACCCCTATCACTTAGGCCTAACCTATTGGGCGTTAGAACCCCTTTCCGTCGTATGAGGCTACGAGAGCTGAGGAAATCCCCGAATGAGGTCTAACCTAAGACCACTCATCTAAGAGCTCCTTTACAGCATCCTATCTTAGAATCGTTGCGCCCTCCCCATATTTCCATCGTGCAGATCTAATCTCAAATGCACCATATCCCCAGTAATCGATTATGTATACTGTAGTCTTCGACTATTACCATATAGTCTTCCACGACTACTGCTTCTATAGCATCTACTACCACCCCATTGCTCCACAAGCTATTCCTGTAACTATCTCAGATAGTGAGGGAATAACTTATAGATTCTTCTATAGTTAGTACTACACTATTGCCTTTTACCATTGATGGTTACAGCACAGGGGCCCCGTTACAAAAAGTTCTTTAGGGATATAATTAATATTATTAGAGCAAGCGGAACTGGATACCCCATTATAAATAATGGGCGTGGGGAGCCTGGGCCCCAAAAATCCCAACGGGCTCCATAAAAAGCCCGAATTCTACGATCTGCAAGGGCACCAACAAATGAAATCCACGCCTGGTTAACACTGATGTTGAGGATGCGAACTCTGTATGTAGGATATGTATACTCGGTATGTTCTTGCACTTATTGCTTGTAGGTGCTGTACTCAATGGATTGACGCAAAATCAGTTACGATGTTTTTGTTTGAACTCACTATCAAAGTTGGAAGTGTGAACGCTCATCTCTCTTTGTTTTGATGCAAATTTATTTGAGTGTGCCCATGTGAACTCTCTTGTCGCTCGTTGTTTTGTTACATTTTATTGGAGACTGCCCACGGGCGGTCTCCACTGAATTTACGCAAAAACAATTAGAATGATTATGTTCGTGAGACAAATTTTGCGTGAACTTCCTATCAGTGTTTAGAGTGTGGATTCTTTCATCACTCATTGTTTTATTGCAATCTATTGGCAACGGCCCATAGACGCAAAGTTAATTAGGATGTTGCTGTTTTTAGGGCTCCCATTGTGCGAACTACCTATCTCCAGGGGCGAGAACTTTCTCATCATTCGTTTACTTTACTGCAATTTATCGGACAATGCCCGAAGGCAGTCTCCGTGGGATTGACGCAAAAGTAATTAATGACCCAGTACTGTACATAAATCGTCCCCTGAGTTCCAATGTGTTCTATGTGCCAGTAGGCACATAGAACACATTGGAACTCAGGGGACGAAATGTTGACAGCTATAGATCATCAGCAGTTATCAGTAGGCTATAGCAACCGCCCAAATACCCTGGGCTCTGAATCTTTCATTGTATCAGTTGGTGCTAAACCAATATGGGCTGTAAATAATCTGTCATGAAATATAAATTAACCGAAACCACTGGTATCTTCATGAAGAAGCCCAAACGCGCAGCATCACACAACGACTTGGCAAGTTAACTTCAATTTGTGACATCCTTATCATCCTTCTTGATCTTTTGAGGGTTTCTTTGGGGGTTTTTTTCCTGGGGGTGCATGACAGGGACGATTCACATTTTGTCTCGCTCACAGACTTCTCCAACTCTTCATGTTTCGTGTTATACCTACCTGTATATTTTAGAACGTCTAGAAGTCTGTGGGCTCGCCCATGTTAACGTTTAAAGTCACCAAAGTAACAACTCACTGATTACTCCAAATAGGTACTTTGTATGCCGAATTGCGTAACGGCTGCCCGTTGAATAGGGGGCGGCCGCCTCGGAGGGGTGCGGCCTTTCTTCGCCTTGCAATAATGGAGCGATATGGGGTTACGCTGCATCGATGGGGATGGGGCCCGGCATGATTGGCAACCTTATTATGCAATACATGATGGTACCTGTCCCTCTGAGGATGCTATACTTCATTCTTTTGTTGTTTGACATTCAAAGGGATTAACCCTTTACCTAACGTAACGGCAAAAAACGGCCAGCGCTATTCTCAAAAATCGCCAATTAATTTTCATTATTTTTTTCATTTTTTGTCTCAAAAACATAGGTTAAGACCCCTCGTTGGAACGAGCTCGACGAGCTCGTTCCAACGAGGGGTCATAACCTATGTTTTTGAGACAAAAAATGAAAAAAAATAGTTTTTCAAGAATTATTTTTGCAAGTGTCGTCTGCTTTTCAGGTTAGGTAAAGGGTTAACTAAGGAATTAGTAGTGAAATGTGTTAAAGTTGTAGTTATCATTCCAACTCCTCTACCCCATCATACATTAACTGTCAATCGATAATTCAAGTTTGGAGACATATCAAATATGAAATTTCAAAGACCCTATTCGGATCACGAAGAGCAATACATTGTAAACATAGTGCATCTAATTCATGAGTTGCATTCGTCATGTCTGAAACACCCAAGACCATTATCGTTATGTTTGTCTAGCTAAGTCCCGTGGAAACCCCAAGTAGTGGAACAGTGCTTGTCCACTGCGGTAAACTATAGTTCCGCTTTGTGGGTAGAATAGGACCTTGTAACCATCGCCTGAGGAACCAGTCCTTGAGGATGGGCAGCACAAGTCCCAATGATAGGCACAACGCGACTCTATATTTGTGTTGTGGTTACGATATAGCCATAGATTATGAAAATGACTCTACACACTAATAAACAAACAAGCTGTACGTATTATTACATCCCTTGAGAATACTCCGCAGAGCAAATTTGGAGCTCGTGTAGCTCGTTGTGCTCGTTGTTCCGCCCATCCATTGATGTGACCTGGCTAGGCCTGACCTCACGTTTTTCTGTCTAGGGGCGCCTGGTTACAACTGGTGATGTTACAACTCCGCATAATGTTACATCAACGCATAATGTTACAAATGAAGGTGTCAACGACACTGTAGATTAACTTGGCTGTGTGTAGTGTTTGATAAAAAGGATAATGTTCAATGTTTATGAAAGGATTATGAAATAAGACAATAATTGTGCTAATTGAGAATAAGCTACTATCTGTTCTCTCTGCTTTGTTTTCAAAAAGAATAATTTGAGGTGTGGACTGTAATCAAGAATTGAGGCCTGGGTTAATGCAGCCCGCACAGTTAATGTATGTCAACTAAAGGTACCAAGTTACAGTAAAATCATTCGAAAACGAGTTATCCTACCAAGTTACAATGACATCCCTTCATAAATATAACTCGTAGACTTTGCTAAAGGAATCTAGGTCACTGACGGTTCGGCAGTCACGGATGACCGATCATGACCAAAATAGGAGAGTCTCGTCTAGATAACATACCAAGTTATCCTACCAAGTTACAATAAAATCCCTTCATAAAACAACCTGCAGACAGTGCTAAAGGAATCTAGGTACAGAACCAGGCGACGATAACGGCTGACTGATCGTGACCAAAATAGGACAGTGTCAATTTAGACACCATACCGAGTTATCGTCCCAAGTTACAATGAAATCGCTTCATAAATATGAACTGTAGACTGCGCTAAACAAATCTAGGTCACGTGCATGTGCGGCCATTGCGGTTCTCTAGACACTATACTGAGTTATTCTGCAAATTTGCAATGAAATCCCTTCTTAAATGCAAGCCGTAGACTGTGCTAAAGGAATCTACGTACCGTGTCCCTGCAGCCGTCACGGTTGACTGAACCCGACCAAATAGGACGTTCTCATTTGGACATTACACAGAGTCATCCTGCGAAGTTACAATAAAATCTCTTCATAAATTTAAAAGTCCTGTTTTGAGTAAACTGAACCCCAATTTTCGCATATTTCTCCGGTTTTTACAATATCCTATTATTTGTTTATTTTGCTCAAAGTTTTTCTAAAAGTTAAGATCGAACAAAAAAGAGGTGGAGTTGGAGATGGTAGTGATGGTGGAGGTGGTGGAGATGTTGGAGGAGGTGGTGGAGATGACAGTACGAGTGGTGGAGTCACTTGGAGCAGGGATTACGAGGTGGAGGGACGGGGGTAGAAGGAAGAGGAGTGGGGATTAGGATTGAAAGCGGAGAGATAGGGATTAGGAGGAGGAGGAGGAGGCGGCGCAGGGATTGAGATATCGAGGTGATTATGGAGAGATGGGCCATGAGAAAATGCTATAAGAGTGTAGTACTGGATGGTATGATAGTGTAGTGAAGGTGGTGGAAGAGATGAGGTGGTGCATTTGGGATTGCATGGTTTGGAGTTGGTGGAATCACTCGGGTCAAAGACTATGAGGAGGAGAAGGAGAAGGAGGAGGAGGAGGAGGAGGTCATAGGTATTAGGAGGGGTGGTGGAGGTTTTGTAGGAGGAGAGGCGTAGGCATTAGGATCAGGATTGGGATTGGAATTAGGATTGGGATTGGGATTATGTGTTGTGTTGTAATAGGCGGGGTGGACTGGGAGGGGTATGAAAGGGTGAAAGTGGAGGAGGGAAGAGCTGGTTGGCAGAATATGACAGGGTGCTAGTGGATGGCAATGGGTATCGGAGAATGAGGATAGGAGATGTGGGTGGTTTGAATACCACGGAAAGGCTGGCAAAAGGGGGCGGGAGAGGTGGTATAACATTAAGCGTTGAAAAAAAAATGTAACATTATGCGTTGATTTTTATAACATTATGAGGTAGAAAAAGTTATAACATTATGCTGAGTACTAACATTATAGCAAATCCCTCACAGCCGAATCTCATCCTCTGTTTCGGCTGTGGGAGACTTGTTTTAATGTTAGTACTTATCCTGACAGACCCTCTTAACCCTTTACCCAATGCAGACGATATCAAAATTTATTATTTGAAATGTCATTTTTTAAAATTTTTCAAAAAAATTCAACAAAACTATATCATGTGACCCCTCAATGGAACGAGCTCGACGAGCTCGTTCCAACGAGGGATCACATGATATGGTTTTTGAAAAATAACATTTTTTCAACTAATGAATTTGCATATTACGCGGGCGGATGAGGGCGATTAGTTGGGTAAAGGGTTAAACAGACGGACCCTCTTAAGACACACAAAATTCAACTCGAATGGGAACTGAAAAGTCCTCCACTCCACACACGTGGGGCATACTCCTGCTAATAATTCCTTTCATTTGGGTGTACTGTTGTACTTATCTGGTAATATTGAGCTAAAACCTCCGACCGTTGCACCCAAACGATAACAACACATTAAACTCAATGAGAATCGGTCATCTTATGTTCCTTAAACCCCAAAATAGATATTCTCCAGTGCGAATCGTGTAATTTTGATGTCTTTGCTTTTTTGGAAACATGGTTAGGAGCTGATGACTCACTATTAGAGATACAAATTTCGGGATTTCATGCTCCGCTGCGTAAAGATCGCCCCACTAGAGGCAGTTGAGTAGCCATATATGTTAAATCTGAGATAAACATAGGAATCTCGAGATTAACGGCCTTGGGTGCCTTTGGGTTGAACTACTTGCCAAACCTAACCCCCTTTTGTTTAGCGTGTTCTACCGCCTGCCTGGCTGAACCTATTTAGTGGGAACTGATAGGTTACTCAAATGATAATAAAAAACGACGCGTAAATTCTGACATTATAATCACTGGTGATTTTAATGATAACCAACTCTCACATTGCAGGGCCGCATTTAGAATTGTTGCCAAAATTTCAATCTATCCCAACTTATTGGAGATCCCACCTACTTCACAGAACAACACCACACAATACTCGACCTAATTGCAGTTAGTTCTTCAGTTAAGGTTCAAAGGTCAAAAGTTTTGAATCCATTTTTACGGACCTTATTCGATACAACAGCCTTCCATTCGTCGAGGTAGAGTGCAACCGTCCCTGTCATTGCATTTAAGTGGTTGAGTTCTAGAAGCCATTATCAGGGTTTTACAAAAAATGAAGTTACCAGAGCAAAAGCAAACATTTTCCTTGCTCAAGTTTCATATTCAGTCAAACGCAAATAATATTTTGTTCACATAAATTTGTTTTACCACAAATTATTGAAGAGTGCCCTTGGGCACTCTTCAATAATTCATAATAAAACAATTTTTGATGAACAAATTCTTTCCACCAAAAATAAAGTAGCCCACAACAAGTTAAACGTCGCATTTGGTAATATACTGATGGGGGTCATGAGGGACTAAATAATGCTCTGAAGATAGAAAATTGGGAGTTTATACTATCTAACAAATTCCAAGAAACTGTAGTTGAAATTTTAGGTAACTCATCTGATAGTGTAAACGATGCGAAAATTTCTGACATTATAATCAGTGGTAACTTTAATGATAACCATCCCTCACATGGTGCATTTAGGAATGTGCATTTAAACGTCGCATAATAATGGTTCATTTACTGCCGATGAAATTATGTACTCAGTTAAACGACTCAAAAACAAAAAGCAATACTGTACTAACAACTATCTACAAGAAAGGTTATAGATATGATCCAAATAATTACAGAGCAATAGCCGTAAGCAACGCGCTTGGCAAGCTATTTAATAAAGTTCTGAACGAAAGGATTAACACATTTCTTGAAGACAATTCCTTAATCACCGATAATCAATTTGGCTTCAGACAAGGTTGAGGTACAATCAACAGCGCTTATATTCTTAAAACATCGATAAATAAATATAAAAAGATGAAAAAACCACTATACGCGGTTTTTGTTGATTTTAAGAAAGCCTTTGACACTGTTGACAGAAATATTCTCTTTCAAAAACTTAACAAAGTGGGTATATGTGGTAATATTCTCGCAGTGTTAAGTTCTTTATATCAGTCAAGCTTTTATCAAATAAAAACCAAACTTGGCTTGAGCCCCGCACAATTATCGACAATCGGTGTTAGGCAGGGCTGTGTTATTTCGCCTACATTATTTAAAATTTTTATTGATGACATGGGACACATTTTTGATGAAAAATGTGCACCTGTAAAATTAAATAATACTACATTAAATCATCTGCTTTTCGCAGAGGATCTGGTGCTGATATCAGACAACCCCTACGGATTGCAGCGATGCTTAGACCAATTGGACGATTACTCTGTTAGAAACGAGCTCCATGTAAATGTAGATAAAACAAAGGCGATGATATTCCACTCCCGTAAAGTTAGAATTCCAAACTTCCACATTGGTTCAAATTCAGTTACTCAGGTATCCGATTACACTTATCTTGGCCTATGTTTCGCAAAAAATGGAAAGTTAACAAAAGCACAACAAGAATTAAGCAAAAAGAGCATGAAAGTACTGTACAGTCTACTAAATACTTTCAAAAAGGAATGGCCACCTCCGATAATTCTTCTCACTAAACTTTTCGATTCACTTATTAAGCCTATTCTTTTATATGGAAGTGAAATATGGGCGTCTGAAATAAACAACACTCACGGTGATGAGGTTCCGTGTGAACATGTCCATCTACAGTTCTGTAAAAGCCTACTCGGTGTTAACAGGAAATCATCCAACCACGCAGCGAGAGCGGAATTAGGTCGATATCCTGTGCAAATAGAGGCTACGATGCAAATGATCAAATATGCAACCAAATTGTACCAGATGTCTTCTGCAACACTGTTGACTGAGGCTAGAATTGAGTCTAAAAATTATACATTACCAGATTCAATCATTTCAAGATGTCACCGTCTTGTGGAAGATAGTGGTCAAGCAAATGCCCCCGGTAAACAACCAGCAAACCTTAGCAATTGGAAAATTGACGTAATTCGTGAAGACTTGAAGACTCGCCACCTTAATACTTTTCCAAATGATATATACAATGATGATAAGAAGGCCGGAAAAAAACAAACTTAGAACTTATAGAGAGTTTAAAGACATTTATAACATAGAAGTTTATTTACTGAACACAACTTCGGAACATGCAAAAAATATGTTCACCCGATTACGTATTAGTAATCACAACTTAATGATTGAAAAGGGTAGACATGTAAGGTCTGTAACAATGGTAATATAGAAAACGAATTCCACTTTGTTATGGATTGTAAGAGATATGACTCTATACGTGCTGACTCCTATCGCAAAATCGAGAGAGAATATCCAGATTTTGTTGGTATTTTGTTGGTATGAGTAGCTCTGAGAGATTCGTATTTCTTATGAAAAATGAAATCCCCGCACTGTGTGGTATCATCTGTAATATGATCCGACAAATGTTTGAATGCAGAGAATGCTTACTTGCGGCATAATACCAATTAGAATGAAATCATTAGCTATAACATGAACCAACTGAACATTAGTGTATATGGTTTCAAACATATTTTGCTATTTCCTGGTATTATTGTTACTAATTTCAATGACATGCAATCTGCCTTGTTTTTTTTTGGTGTTCTCGCAATAAATATTATCTTATCTTATCTTATGGTTAGAAATAAGCATTTAGACGTCGCACGTTTAGAAATATGCATTTAAACGTCGCATAAGGTTATATAAAGATGGGGATTATGAGGGGCTAAATAATGCCCGGAAGACTGAAAATTGGGAGTTTATACTTTCTAACCAATGCCTCGACACAGTAGTTGAAAATCTTCAAAATAAGCTACTGCAGCAGGCATCCATGCACATTCAAAACAAGCTAATTACCGTAAGACGTAATGAGCCAGCATGGATGCATTGCGAAATAAAATAATTAATTCGCCAAAGGAAACGTCTTTATCGCACTGCCAAGCAAAGCAACAAGCCCTGTGACTTGGCAGAAGTATCACGCGAAATGAAATATCAAATGGCATCTTCAATTAGAAGGACAAAGACGACCTTTTCGAAAAAAACACACAGCAAATTAAATAGTTCAAACAGGAAAGTAAACAGAGGTGGAAGACTTTCAAGCTGACCCTAGGAAATAAAGATTCAGTGATTCCGAATTTATCATACCAAAACAAGACACTTGTATCAACTCGGGACAAGGCTCTCAATGACCATTTTTGTCCCGTGTGGCCGCTATTAATGGCTCCCAAGTGCGCCCCCCCCCCCCCCACCCCGTTGTTCCCTGACAGACCAGTCCTCGCTTCTCTGACCATAAACGTCTCAGGTGTAGTCCAAGCGTTAAAACCATTAGAAACGGCGATAGCATCGGGACCTGACTAAGTCCTCGCCTACTGAAGGAGTGCAGAAGCAGTTTGTCTGAGCAGCTAACAGGACTATCCAATATATTAGCCTACTGACTTGTTGTTACTTCCCATCGCAATGGAAAATGGCTGATATTACCGCAGTGTTAACAAAAGATCCGCGAAACTTCCGTTTCCAACTATCGTCCAATCTCTCAATAGCTGTTTGGGTGACTCTTTGAAAAAAGTATATTTAATAAAGTTTAGCAATTTCTTCGAGACTACAATATCCTAACCAGTTCCAGTCGGGATTTACAAAGGGTGACTCCATAGTTCTTCAATGACCACCTGTATGATTCTTTCATCAGTGCTCTTGATGAAGGTAAAGATGTCCATGTTGACTTCTGTGAATTCAGTAAGGCGTTCGACAAAGTTTGGCATGCAAGTCTGTTATTTAAATTCGACCAAATTGGAATAACAGGAAGTCTTCTAGAATTTATATAGTTCCATCTAACGGCAAGAAAACAGTGAGTAGTTTTATATTCGGATATTCAGGTTGGTGGGGAATAAGATCCGGTGTTCCACAGGGCTCTATACTTGGAACTCTCTTCTTTCAAATCTACATCAATGATATAACTTTAAATTTGGTGAGCAGTATCCGTCTCTTTGCAGATGACACTCCCGCATTTAATTTTATCATCGAAAATCCCCCTACAAGCCTCATTAATTATAAATAAAGATTTGGATACAACCCAACAATGGGCACATCGAAGGTTAGTTGAATTCAACCCACAGATATTGGAAACACTACTTGTATCCCTTTTATGTCCAATGTACAGATTACCGAGGTTAGGCATCATAAGCATCTTGGTGTGATCTCAAACAGTAGCTGTACCTGTGTACCTGACAAAATCACGTTGAACACATTAGCGCTAGAGCATGGGCTCGGCTTGACGCGATGAGAAAGCTGAAAAGTATTCTTGATCACAGCGTGTTCAAAGAAAATAAAAAATAAAAAAATCTATTTTGTGGTCATTAGACCATTACTCGAATATGCTGACACTCTGTGGGCCAGTTGCGCGGAGGCTGGTTCTGATGAGTTAGAGTAAATACAAATAGCAGCCGCACGCATTGTAACCGGCGCAACCACGAGTACAGGTAAAATTAGCTTACACACCGAAACATGCTGGGAATCTCTTAATGCCAGACGTACTAAGCAAAACTAATCCAGTTCTTTAAAATGATCCATAAATTAGTGCTAGCTTACATTGCCAACAAAGAAACCCCCTTAGTCTCGGTGAATCAAAGCCACAATCTGCGCACAAGTGTCAACCTTAGGATTCCCATGTGTCGCACGCATAAACTTATCCGCCATCCTTCCTGCCATCAACAATCAATTCATGAAATGAAATCCTCATACATATGTGAGAAGATTCTAACATTGCTCACTTTAAAAATATATCTTAATAGAAACGTATTTCGGACACCCGCATTCTATTCCAAATCCAAATCTTGCTTATAGGGCAAATTTATCATTACCGACTACGTCTGAATTGTAGAAATCTAAATGTCGACTTGTACGATAATCAATTGGTATCTTCTCCTCTTTGCACTCGCGGAGCTGTTGAAACAACGGAACATCTTCCTGTAAACTGTTCTATTTATACGGATATTCGTCGAGAAATTTTTGGAGTTTCAGGTATCACAGTACTAAACATTTTCCCATGGGCGATCATTATAACGTTCAGGCAAATAAAATATGATCGCATCGCTTTAATTTTGGCATTCAAATATCTTTGTCAAGTATAGCCCTTCAGAAAACTTTTTCTGACCCGAAATCAGAGTGGGTGGGGGGGGGGGGGGGTGGGGTGGGGGGGGGGGGTGGTTGGGGGGGGGGGGTCATGCAACAAATAAGAGAGTAAAACTGACAGGGAGGGAAGTACCGGTCACTTGCATATATCTCTGCAGGGAATTCCCAACAAACAAAAACACACCAATAGTCAATTGTATTTCTTAGGGTAAGGTTTATTATCTAGAATATTCAACAATAATGCAAGATGTCAGTAGAATGCTTCAAACGTTTATTGAAACAATATATTTTCCCAATGCTGCCAAGTTTCGGAGATTGCATCATTTCACAATGCAACTTTTCAAGGCGGGTAACTCTAATTCAAATATTTAGTAGCCTACATTCATATCTGTAACTGATTGCCTCGAATGTGATACACTGATCGTTGGGTCTGAATTTCTTACTAGTGGCGAAAATAGTACAATTTTGAAATAGTCTAAGACTATACTCCGACCACAAAAAGATTCTGTAATGACAGGTAGTGTGAACTCTCCCCGTTTTAGACACCGTTTGAACGGCGTTTTTACCTGTTTTACTACTGCGTGTCGGCGAAATCAATCGTTGAATTTATTCCGCGAAAGTGATACTCAGCGTCTACACATCATTGCCATCATGCGTCAGATGACTTGCTTCACTCGACCCCCGATGTTGCCTAAATCGGCTATGTGGTTCCGTACAAAATCCACGATACTTGGAAATCGATGCGGCACATTCTCGAGAATGAATCCATCTCTACGTATTATTCTTATTGGTCTTGCCACCATGAAAGTTCTATCTGGTACCAGTATATGCTCTTCGGAGTCTTGAGGCAATCAGCGGCGATCGTGATCGCCTTATCGGGTTCTTGGTCATTGGTCGATGTCATTCGCTTCCAGTTACGCTGCCACTATCCCACCCAAGAACTTCTAAATACAACACTACCCGCTTTCTTCATTGGGTGTGTGACATGAATTTGTCGTCTGGGTTGAGACGGTTACTATCATCTTTCAAGCTTACTGTCGAATCCACGATTTCATGCTATTTGCAACGCTACTGTTCATATTTTTCTGAACATTGTTTAAACTAAAATTGACGTTCTTTCGAACCTCAGAATGTAGGTTATCCAAATAGCGGCATCTGAAGTACATTTTTCAAAATTTTTTCCAGGGGAGACATTTTTTGAAAAATGTACCCAATCCCCAAACAAAACGAGGCCAACCCATGTACCTTTCCCCAAATCAAGACTTCAATCTCTGTGATATGTATTCGGCATAAAAATGTTAGTCACCCCACCCCAAGATCCCTGTGCCCCCTCCCTAATATAGATAACTGCCTACACGCCTGGGGTAGCCTATTTCCTCTGTGATCCCCTCCCAGTAGCGTAGTCGAGGGGGGCGCGGTCCCGTAAAAATCAAAATGGGAAAATTAAAGCACCAGAGAGTTCCAAATTCAGTCTCAGGGCAAAGCATTTTCAAAATTTTCTCGGGGAAGTCCACCATTGGGAGGGGGTTACCGTAGGCCTGAGGTGGAACCCCCACCAATGGGAGGGCCATATCCACTCGCTACGACCTTCGGACATGCCGGTCGCATATTTCGACCTGGCACCCCACATATTATCCCCCCCCCCCCCTTTAATAGGAAATCCTTGCTACGTCCCTGTCCCCTCTTGTCACCCACGAGGGCGATTGTAATACACCGGACCATAATCATAGAAATGAGTTCCCGCATTTACTGCATGTGTGATATCTCAATTTTTGTGTAATCTGATTCGGGCACGGAGGGTCAAAAGTTATTCATTCCGCTTATTTAAGTGTTTTATCAATAGTGCGCTACTATTTATCTTACACCAGTGTCTATTGTTTGCGTTCAATCGTACAATACCGAAGCAGAAAATACCCCATAGGAACAAGCTTATCTCATTTCGAGCCAATTGTCAATAAAGAGAGCCAATAGTTGGCTGTTATTGACAATGGTGCGGAACGTGTGTGCGTCCTATGCAACGCATTGAGACACAAAAATCTATAAACCTTTTCAGTCGGCAGAGTAACTTAAATGACAGTTGAATAAGTCATCTGCATAACTGGAGGGCTGTTTGAAGTGCGGAGTGTGGAAGAAAGCATTTCCAGAGTGCCGGGAAAGCGCAGGTGTCGCGGAAAGCAATGTGAAGACAGGCTTAAATTCTGCGTAAACGTGCCAAACTGTCCTGTTTATGTACAGACAGTATTTTAGTTGTTATCAAAATAACGAATGAACTAGCAGTAAACAGACTAAATTAAACAGTCACTATGTATATAATTGTGAAATACGGAAATAACGAGTCTCTGTTGTGTAACCCTAACAGCGCTGTTGTAAATCTTCTGAAAAGTATCAAAAGAAGAACGGGATATGGCAATACCAATGTTCTGTTGGATTTATCCGATGAAACAGGTAATAAATAATATAGTATCAGTAGCGGATCCATGATTTTGGGTTGGGCGGAGTACATGTCTATCATGGATAGCTTCGATTTGAGCATACCTCTTCTCGTCGTAACAATCCCAATTTTCTACAGACTCAACAGGAGTCCCACGCAGGAGCTGTATCTGCATACATGGAGCACGGTATTGTCCGTGCTTACACTTGGTCATCCACTACACCGGGCAGTAAATATCCATGTGTCATCGCAGATAATACAATGTCCCCTGGATGGTCTTGGTGCTTGCGAAAAAGAAGAAATAAAAAATGAGGGGAGGGGGAGATGGTCTTTTCGCCTTTCGCTGATTTAGTTTAAACAATATTTATTGAATAATATTTGATAAGTACATACACGAAACAAGAACAGTTAACAAGAAAGATCTGAGCAACACAAGATACAGTAGTATACACGAAACAAGTGAAGACTAGATGAATGCTTACTGTGTAAGAGAGGGATTCGACTGATTTGCCTCGGTCTCTAACAAAGAGGCCTACCCCCCCCCCCCCCCCCCCGTCACCGGCCTGGTTACTCCTCCCCTACTATTTCACCTAATCTCCCAGCATTCCGACACAAACCGTTTTGTAAATTTCTCCATTGGCGATTTCTCAATCTCTCCAACTATGATATTGGCACTTTTCCCCGTATCATCCCTCATCCACTTGTCTGTAATGTTTTCATCCCATTCTTCCATTAGGTTTTCATGGAATCTTATTCTTCTGGGAAAACATTTATGATATCCTAAACTGAAATGCTACAGGGTCTCCGTTTTTCATAAGCTGCACATTTGGCATCCTCTTTCCTCGCTTATCCCGATTTTCCCTATCAACTCGAGTGACTTTGATCTCACTTTAACCCTTTACCTAAGTTGAAAGTCAGACGACACCTGCAAATAAAATTCTTGAATCACTATTTTTTTTCATTATTTGCGTCAAAAACATAGCTTATGACCCCCATTGGAACGAGCTCATTGAGCTTGTTCCAATGAGGGTCATAAGCTATGTTTTTGAGACAAAAAGTGAAAAAAATAATGAAAATTGGATGGTGATTTTTGTGAATAGCGCTGGTCGGTTTTGGCTGTTACGTTGGGTAAAGGGTTAAACAACAATGACCCCACAAACCATCCATCGAGGTACTCCTCTAAAGATGGCGCATCCTTTTATTTTACCCCTCTAAAGATCACTTGGCCCTAACTCCAGCTCCTCAGTTTCTATTGCAATCCTGCAGAACCCTTCTCCTAATAAAACTGCCCCTGCTTCACCCCCCCCCCCCCCCACCCTCCATTCAGAACCTCCAGTCGTACTGGAGTAACTCGCTATTAGCTCCCTAGTCTGCCTTGTCCATCGGTCTCAATGTTCGAATCAAACACTTAGTTAAATGTCGTTTTACACCACTTGCTGTTTGGAAAGTTTACCATGTAATTCAAGTAACTGAACTTCGGAACTTTCTACTGCCATTTAAAGAAAATTATTCCCGTGGACAAAAACAACGCAAAGAGTTCACATGGAGTAGTTTTATCTAAGTCTGACTAGGGGCATAACTGTGGTAAGTATATGTGGATATCCTTTCCCACATCAAGACCCGAAACCCACTGCACGAGTTATCATGTAAAACGTTCATAGGGAAGGCTTTGTATGTATAACAAGGGACGTAACTGGTATGTATGTGTGGATAAAACCCGCAATGTGTGGACACCCCATCCCCTCCACATGCTGGTCGCTTACCATACCGAACGATATCAAATTAGACACCAGATAATTTGAGCTGTAATGGAAAATGTTCGTCCGGAAAGTGTTCAAGTGTAACAAGGGCCATAACTCTGGGACATTTGTGTGGACGGAACTCGCAAAATTTGGAAATCCTGTCCCCCATGCTGATCTCTAATCAGTTCAAAGGATATCGAAATCCGACAACAGATGTTTTGAGTTATAATGGAAAATGTTCGTACCGGAAGTCTTCTAAGTGTAACAAGGGCCATAATTTTGGTATGCATGCGCCGACGAAACCTGCAACATGTGGATATTCTTTCCCCTGTACTGGTCTGTCATCATACCAAAGGACATCAAAACCTATGCTTGAGTTATAACGTTTGTACGGACGTACTGAAGTATAGAGGTGTGCAATACGGATGGTGCCCTCGACTATATGTCCGCCGACACCTCCTGCGGTGTTGGTGGCATAATAATAAATAATAATATTAAATTTAAAAAAAGAATAGAACATAAAAAAAACACCGAAAACTCTTTCTAATCTGTAGTTAACAATTTACGATTTAGGGTTCATCAGGCCCGTGAACATAAAAAAGGCTACACGATTTCTCTGGTTCATTGACAAAGCAGTAGTTACTATACTTGTATCAGGGATTACAATTCATACGAGAATCAGAATAGATTCTCGCAACTGCTTCTTGAAATGGAATCAAACAGAATCAACTTTGATTACAGCAAAATGTTAATTTGATTCCTCTCATAGATTCTAAAAATATGCTTGAATGTCTGGATAATTCTAATTTTTTTCTTCCTTCATAATGAGGAAACAACACCTTGACTTAGAAGTGGTGTATAGTGATGCCGTGCAAGGTACTGTAATTTATATCAGCAAAACCACCCAAAACTTTCATGTCGGAACATGTTCTGCGTGTAAGGCACTTGAGACTCTTCAAACTTGGCCCTTATTTATTTATTTATTTATTTATTAGGGTCTAACGACACTTTCAGAGTCAGGGTCACATCTTGTCGGAAAACTTGACCCCTAAGGACTGAACACGAGTAAAAATATAAATATGAGGTCTGATGCTTACCATGGGATATTTACTGGTAGTACTGACAAGGGTATAACAGTATTGTCAAATTATAAATTATTAACTGGCAGAGTGCTTTTATTTATTAGGGTTTAACGACACTTTCAGAGCCAGGGTCACCTCTTGTCGGAAAACTTGACCCCTAAGGACTGAACACGAGTAAAAATATAAATATGAGGGCTGATGCTTAGCATGGGATATTTACTGGTAGTACTGACAAGGGTATAACAGTATTGTCAAATTATAAATTATTAACTGGCAGAGTGCTTTTATTTATTAAGGTTTAACGACACTTTCAGAGCCAGGGTCACCTCTTGTCTGAAAACTTGACCCCTAAGGACTGAACACGAGTAAAAATATAAATATGAGGTCTGATGCTTACCATGGGATATTTACTGGTAGAACTGACAAGGGTATAACAGTATTGTCAAATTATAAATTATTAACTGGCAGAGTGCTAAATTATTTTTGGCTGTCAAAGTCTGTTCACATGTCTTTGCCTCGTTATAATTTATTGGAGAGTGCCTGTAGGCACTCTCCAATAAATTGTAACAAGGCAAATGCATACAGAGTAAATAATTTCATTTCAAAGATAATATGATACACATCCAGTGAATATGAAGCTTTCAAACTGAGGCACCTGCACTTCATTGTAAAGCCCAAACATGGGCTTCCAGCACTCTATCAGTTAAGGAATTTAAAACTGATTCTCCCAGAACGAGTTCGCGAGAATCAAAATTGATTCGTGCAAATAGTGATAAATTTTAAGGTCTGTGCATAGTGAGATCGTGGGGTAGTAAATTAGTTACAAGTACCAGAACAGTAAAAAATCACTGGTAAAAAGGACAATAAAATGACTGGCAATCAGTTGCATGTCGTGTCACCGTAAATGTACTGTTACAACTGCTGCTGTTGTCAGAATGTTCTATATCAAATATTAAAAAAGTTTTGGCTGGTTGTTCTGGAGAAGACTCACACTGTACTCCTATCAACGCGTGGACTTTGATATGAATAACTGAGAATCTTCCCCTATATGGCTGCTATGTACAAAATATCAAAATATTTGACTGGTGGTTCTGGGGATGGTTTTTAAACAATATTGCTCATATTGAAGTTGAAATTTGGGCACCTGTATGGATCAAAAAAATAAACCGAGGGACTTGATTTGAACAAACTTGAGTCGGCCCTCCACCTAAAGTGCCGTATAGCAAATATCAAAAAAGATTATCACTGGTGGATCAGAAATTTTTTAAAGATCAATCCTCATATTGCACGAAGTTAAAATTCGGGATCCAATAGGGAGCCCAAACATTAACACATGGGCTTGATTGGAATAAACTGGAATTTGACTTCATTAAGTATGTTGGATACCAGACATCAAAAGATTCCGTCTGGTGGTTCTGGAGAAGATTTTTAAAGAATGATCCTCATATTGCATCAAGTTAAAATTCGGGTCCATATACCAACAGTGAGTCCAAGTATCAACACCGGGACGTGTTTGGCCCTATGGATGCTGCGTACTTAACATCAAAAGATCAAAAGATTCTGACTCGTGGTTCCAGAGAAGAGAATATTCCTCATATTGCACAAGTTAAAATTCAGGCTCCAATGGGGAGCCCAAATATTGCACTAAGCTAAAATTCAGGCTCCAATATGGAACCCAAATATTAACCCAGGACTTAATTTGAATAAACTGGAATATGACCCACCCTGAAGGATGCTGCATACTAAATATTAAAAGATTCTCACTTGTGGATCTGAAGATTTTTTAAAGAGTATTATATTGCACTAAGTTAAAATTCGGCCTCCAAAAGAGAGTCCACATATTAATCCAGGGACTTGATTTGCATAAACTGGAATCTGACCCCACTAAGGATATTCAATATCAAATATGAAAAGGTTCCATCTGATGGCTCTGCACAAAGTTAAAATTCGGGCTAAATAGAATGCCCAAATATTAAACCAGGGATTGATTTGAACAAACTCAAGTCTGATCTCATATACAGCAGATTTTCGATTTCCCCTGTGGTGCCCTACGACATAACTGATTGCAACTCTCTGCCTTTCGATTCTACTGGCTCTGAGGACGCTTCGCATTGAATAACTGATCCGTGTGGTTCGGGAAATATAGGCATTTGAAAAATATTTATATTTTTAGCTTCTGAGGTTCCGGGGAGGGGGGGGGGTGCATGAATCAAGTACTTATGGCCCAATAACACCATATAGCAAATTTGATTCAAAACAGCCCTTCTGTTCAGAAAATAGAAATTTGGGGCAGGACAAAAACCTCGAAAGCCAATATTGGCGTACGAACTTCGTTTGAACAATCTTTTTTCTACACCCCCAAATAAAGCTCAGTGCCACACATCAAGTCATTGTACCTATCGGTTCATGCGAAGATTTTTTTTAAAAACTGGGGGCATTTCACCGCACCTTCCCTGTGGGGTTACTATAACCACAATGAGCCAAAATTGGAATCGGTGATGAAAAATTGGGAACCTTCACTTTAACACATCACACGTAACGTTCGCATGGCGTTCAGCGTGTAAATGCCCTTAAATACCAAGTTAAGAATTACAGTGCATCACGCAGAGCCCGAAGAAAGAGCCTATACTGACACCCTATCGTGCCGAAGCTGAGTATACATTTAATTTTTTCTTTTCTTATAATTACCAACTTTTATTATTTCTGGATAACCATGGCATTCAAATCCAGACACCCAGTAGCTGCGGAACTAAAATGAATGAGTGTATGTGGGGTGGGTGTGGGTGGATTATTATTTTCAAGTTTTATCTCTAAAACAAACAGCTTATATCACTGGAACGAGCTCGTCTAGTTAGAGCTCAGAAAGTATGTTTTTGAGGAGGAAAAAGAAAATATTTAGGTAAACCATTTTTTGTGGCAATGAGTTACTCTCCGGCTTCCCCATCCGTAAAATTGTCCGGCACGCAGCGAGGATTTCCTATTGAGTGGGGGCATTTTTTATGGGGGGGGGGGGGGGGGGGCAGTGATATACGCCACAGGTATATCCGAAGGCCACAGACCTGAGGTGGGTGGGTATGGCCCTCCCATCCCCCCCCTCCCCCCGAGAAAATTCAGTGCCCTGAGATTGGATCTGGGACTCTCTGGTGCTTTAATTTTTCCATTTGGAAGGCGAGGGTACTGTAATTTTTAGGGGGCCATGGATTCTAGCCCCCCCCCCCCCCCCCCCCCGGCTACGCCACTGCGGGCACGATATAACCCTGTTTGTTAAACACAATAAACAAATAGACAACGGGTTGAATAAAAAAATAAATGTTGATTAAAAAACCTCATGGATAATTTTTCTATCATCAAAAATGTGGGGGGGGGGGGGGAGGGGTAGGGAAAATGTATAATATGAAAGTAAGTGGGGAGGGTAATGTCCTCCCACCCCTGTTTCAGGCGCAACTGCCCAAAAAATTGTTGGTCTTCCGATACATGTATACTATCCCACCTTACCTGTGAGAACATAAACGAAAAAAGAATTTGTCTTACCAACAAGTGCTGTGGTTTCTTCAACTTCAGCCATTTCCATTTTTTTGTTCGTTCTGTCATTTCACAACCTGTACATTTGAACGAAAAATCGGGGCTCAGTCAGCGCACTTACAAGATAGGAAACAAGATATAACCAGTGCTTTAATTGAGGTCAACTTTAACATCATTAAATCAAGTTGAAGGACAGGCCATGCTTTCAGTCAGTCAGTCACCTTGTGTCAATAAAATCATATCGTCGATGTTTTGTTCAAATTAAAGCCACTACATTATTTTACGATAAACGGAGTTAATTTCATGAGACCCCCAAAGTACATTGGTCTAACTTAATTTCGGTGTATATTTGATCACGTCAGCACGACACCTCCCCCTAAATACGATACTCTCATAATTGCGCAAGTTTCTTTCACATAGAGGTTAACGAGTTGAGGGCCACATTTTTGGGTGGTCTGAATTTGTTTTATTACAAACTGTTGAAGAGTGCCTATAGGCACTCTTCGATAATCTGTGATAAAACAAATTTATATAAACAAAATATTATTTGCGTTTGATCGAATATGAAACATGAGCAAGGAAAATGCTGGCTTTTCCTCTGGTACCCTCATTTTTTGAAAGCCTTGATAGTGGCTTCTAGCACTAATCAGTTAAATATGTTTCTTTAGTGATGCTTAACGTCTTGTTCAGCAACCATAGCTATATCGTGACCTTAACACAAGTATAATTTTAACTTGAGCTCTGCCAGTCGTTTATTACGTATGCCACAGTCTTTTAATAATTCAGGTGCTGGACACTGGAACTTGGACCCGGCGAAAGGTCGAGATTATAGGTATCGCGGAACTAAATATTGAAATTATAGTGAGCCGCCTTAAAATGTTGCATTTCGGAAATGATGCAATCTCTAAAAATAAACAGCCTTGGGAAAATCCATTGTTTCAATAAACGTTTGAAACATTCTATTGACATCTTGCATTATTGTTGAATATTCCTGATAAAAAAGAGGGTGATTTGATGACTTTTGGACCTAAAAAATACAATTTACTTTTTGTGTGTTTTTGTAGGGAATTCCCTGAAAAATATGTGCACGTGACCGGTAATTCCTTTTGTGTCAGTTTTTCTCTCTTATTTGTTGCATGACCCCCTGTTTTCAGATCAGAAAAAGTTGCCTGAAGGGCTATACTTGACAGAGATATTTGAATGCCAAAATTAAAGTGATGCGATCATATTTTTTTCCGCCTGAACGTTATAATGGTCGCCTATGGGAAAATATTTAGTTCTGTGATACCTAAATCACCGCGACATGTTGAGGACATAAACTTTCGATACAAAAGACTAATTTTCTGCTGTTATTTTGCGTTGGCAGTCTATACTATTCGCATTGTGTCCGATTTAATTTCAGTTGTTTCAAACATGGGGCCAATACTATGAAATTTTTACAACTGTATTTTCTAGAATTGTATTTATACCTATTAATATAACTAACTAAAATGAATCATTAGCATTTTAAAAGATGTGGTAATTTGCCAGCTGTCAAATTGCCATATCTTTGAAAATGATTATGGTTCATTTTAACCCATTTCAAGTCATTACTAGAAAATACAATTCTAGAAAATACAGTTGTAAAGGTTTTAAAGTATTGGTAACCGGTTCTCGTCAGATCACCGAAGTTAATCACCCGATTAATCCTCGGATGGGTGACCGTCTGAGCAATCGATTCGAACTCCCGCGTTGTGTCCTTGGGCAAGGCACTTAACCCAGATTGTCCACATGGGGGCACGATGACGCCGTGTACTAAGGCGTATTGCATGTCGATGGTACGCATGTCTTCAACCAATCTAATCCTGCCTGTGCTGCAGTGCGGAGTTACGATGTTGGGGAGCCTGCAGTTGCTCGTCGTTGCTCGGTGGTTCTCTCCGGGTATTCCGGCTTCCTCCATCCTTTAACAATGATTAGCCATTGTGCACAAGTATATGACCTTAAACACCAATAAATAAATAAATTTATAGTATCGGTCCCTGGTATATTTCTTTATTTGTCGTGTGACAGCAAGCCTCCCTCGTATCAGTTGTTAACAAGCTGCCTCAATTCATTTTTTCCCTCCATTGTTTATTTAAGCTCTATTCAGGAAGTTAATCAGACATTTGATTAGGACACAGTGAAATCTTACTTTAATCTGTAAATCCAGTAAACTTGTTGTGGCATGACTCATTTACTGTATTGTACATATAGCCTTGATCACAAGTAAGAATTCAGTTATAGTCAGGATTTCCAAACGTTATTCGAGCTATAACTGTAATATTGTTCGGATATCCAACAAGTCCAATTGTTAAATGTTTATCGCTGTTAGACATTTGGAATACCAGATTCAATATTAAATTATCATCTTTAATTTTTCTCCGTGTCAGCTGAACACCAGAATTACACAGCAGATATCGACGGTCATAATTACATTAATTCGATTCGATTCGAAACCATCTCGATTATTCGAGAATCTCAAGAGTTTTTGATTTTTTTATTGTCCTTCTGAAGATGACAACTCATTTGTAGTTTTCTGAGGAACGAGATTTACCGTACTGAGCCTAAGATAAGACAAATTTAGTCGGAAAACTCCTTAACCCTTTGAACTCGAGAGGCCGCTTTTCCGTTCAGGAACAGTGTATTGATTGGTCTATCCCTAAATAATGATTATGGACTCTTCCAATTGCTGCCTTTGAACTGATATGGACGATACCACCGAGGTTCAACGGGTTAAATGTCACATGAAGCGATAGCGGAGATCGCGTTGCGTTGGATTGTGCATATATCGCCCCTTGAGTGGAACAAGGGGTCATCTGCATACTGCATTTCGTCAACATTGCAGATGGCACTTTGTTCCACCCGAGGGGCGATATATGGCCTTTTTCGTCCACCTTGATGAAACCTGATCAATTCTCGTTTGAATCTCGTCCCGTTGTTAAGATAACTGCCGACGAGTTGTCACCACTGGTATATTGAAAACAGCAAATGTCAATTTTTTGGGATAGTGCAAGATTCAAAGCAATACTTTCGAGTATAACCTGAATGCCAACGTACCAGAACCCATACTATACGGGTCAAATGTTAATGAAAGTACGTTGTACATCGGGCTCATGCACTGGTGCGTGCCGAAATGTCTACACGGAAAGACACGGAAAACCGTTAGTTGCGTTGTGAAGAAATTGCCCAACCCTTCAGAAACAAGGGAAAAATCCATTTGCTTGTACTTGCGGCTTGATGGTGCGAAATAGTATCACCTGTACGCATATACTGATACTGGGAACACGTGAGAGATAGACAATACCAGTAAAATAGCCGTATTGTCGTAACAATGGGAAAGTTGATTCGATTCGAGATTCTATCAGATTTCGAACCTTTTGCTTGATTCGATTCGAGATTCAATTCGAGCGAAATAGCGTAATTCGCTGGAGCCAAAACTATTTATACCGGTGAAAAGAACATGTCTACCACAGTAACCGCGGACTGCATAAATTAGGTTCTCGTGGTGTGTCTCTTTACACTCCGCACTGATTTAACCCCTTACCTAAGATGAAAAGCAGACGACACTTGCAAACAAAATTCTTGAATAACTATTTTTTTTCATTTTTTGTCTCAAAAACATAGGTTATGACCCCTCATTCGTTCCAAAGAGGGGTCATAACCTATGTTTTTGAGACACAAAATGAAAAATATATTAAAAATTAATTGGCGATTTTTTTGTGAATAGCTCTGGCCGGTTTTGGCCGTTACGTTGGGTAAAGTGTTAAAGAAACATTAAAATAGCATCGCATTGTCGGACCCCCCCCCCCCCCCCCTCCACACACACACCTCGTTTATGATGATCTATGACATAAGCAAATGCAATGGACATTCATTTTTGAAACCTGATAACTCCTGTTCAAGTAATCACATAATCATTCATAATTTCCTGCGTTGTGTCCTTGGGCGAGGCACTTTATCCCGGTTGCCTACATGGGGGCACGATGACGCTGTGTACTACGTCGATGGTGCGCATGTCTTCAACCAATCTAACCCTGCCTGTGCCGCGGTGCAGAGTTCAGAGTTACGATGTTGGAGAGCTGACAGCTGATCGTCGTTGCTCGGGAGTTCTCTCCGGGTACTCCGGCTTCCTCCACCCGTAAAACTGTCACCGACATGATATGACCCTGGCTGTTAATGTGTCGTTAAACCATAATAAAAATTCTTTTTAAAAATTCGAATTTCCAATAAAACTATAAATTTTCAATAAATCACCATGTTTTTCAAAATGGTCCAAGACTATTATTATTCCCTGGAGGGTGAGGGTGTGAGGTGGAGAACTCTCACCCGAAGGCAAAATATTTGGACCAGACATGAGGTTTGCCGCATGAGGGATACATTTTCGCCCCACCAACACTCTGACGTTATCAAAAGTAATTCAGGGGCACGTGCAGCTATAGCGAAATATTTTGTTGTTCATTCCTGAAAAAACTGATTTGCTGATCAGAAAGAGCACGCAAAAGTTCTGTATATTCCATAGGTAGGCTATATACACCACGGAATTAAATCCCAACGCCGGCAAGGTAGGGGTTAAAGATTTGTTGTGAAATGACCATTGACACATTCATAATGGCGTTCACCCAAAAATTCATATAAAAGATTCAAGTGTCCCTTGGTTTTGCGATCTGTATTTTTATTTTCTTCGATAAACGTTCGTCTGCTAATATTTCCGAAACGTGTCGCCATGTTGTTTGTTCACGGAAGAAAATGCTTTGATTAAATAGTCCGTGCGCTCGTTAAATATGCTAATAAGCCGGTCACGTGAGATAGATATCTATCTCACATGGCCTTCTCACACGAGGCACGCATATCTTGCATAGGAAGTGAGGGGGGGGGGGGGGATACAATGTTAACATAAAGCAGCATGTCCAACACAATACAATGTTAACATAAAGCAGCATGCCAAAAGTTATCGAATTCTGATGACTTTTCAATTTAATAATTATCTGTTTTCGACAAATCACCGCGATTTTGCATTTCATCTAAGACAAAGTTGATATACAGCAGAATATGAAAATTTATTCACATCAAATGTTTGCTTCTCAAATAACCACAGACAAAAAAAAATCCACGTAAAACTCAACCAATAGCTCTCTGGTTTTCAAGAAGTCCTTGTAATGTTTTGACTTATCCAGGACATTATTGATATAGATTTAACTGGTAGAGTGCTGGAAGCCCATATTTTGTCTTTAATCTGAAGTGCAGGTAACCCAACTTAAAGACTTCATAATCAGTTGATGTACTTCATATTGGCTTCGAAGTGAAATTATTTAGTCTTTAAAGATTTACCTTGTTACAATTTATGGGAGAGTGCCTATAAATTTTAACAAGGCAAAGACAAGTCGACAACTTTTGATGGCCAAAAGTAATTTAGACTCTACCAGTTAAGAAAAACACTCAGTCTCCAGGTGTAAAAGATTTATTTCAGATTATTTTTGTTGATATCGGTTGGCCTAATGTATGCTAGTAAGAAATATTGTTTCAGCCAAAGTCTGTTTTGAAGAAATAAAGGATAGATTTGCCCATGTATCGAGTATAAAAAGAGGCCTTCTAAACAGCACAGTGCTTATCTCATTGAATCGAAACGAGCTGTGTGCGTGTTTCTGTGAACTGGGATTTGCAGTTCGTCCAAAATAGCCATACTGGTTATTGCAAAAATGCTCTATACCAATTACGCCCGTGGCGTTCAGTCAAACGTGGAATTATTCGAGGTCGTCGAACGTACAAATTCCAGCTGTGTAGGCGATTTCAGATAGTCTGACCACTGACTCGCACATCTGTCGCTCGGTGCAGCTGCTGTCCAATTTCTGAGGCACTTTGATGGCGGTTACGTAATGCTGTGGTTCGGGTGAAACGATCCTCGTTAGCAGTTGTAGCCCTTGGGCGACCTGACCGACGTCAGTCATAAACATTGCCTGTCTGACGGTAACGTGACCACAACCTGCTAATCATTGATTGAGTAACGTTGAGAATTTGAGCCACTGCAGTCTGTCTGTTGCCACCTTCCAACGGCACGTAAACGTTCTTCACGTGTCACTCTTCGCATACCTCAAAAGTTACGTTTCGACCAGAAACTACTGATGAACGAGTTTATACATGGAAAAGAACGATGAGACCTCCGAAAAAGCCCGTCCAGTACAAATAAAAAATTCACAACGTATCCCACAGGCATTAACGCGGCGCTCGTGCGAAAAACTTGCACGAAGTTTTCGTAGGCCGGTGACATTCATGATTCACACTATACTTGGTCACATGTTGATGTGTCCAATCACGCGTATCCAATACCATTTCCCGAAAATATCAACATCAGTTTGGATATCACCTACTTTTTTTTAGTAGTATATCACTGGGCTGTACTCGATTACTGGGATACTCTGGTCGGAGATCTATATATAATTGCAGTCTGTGCTCATTTTGGTCTCCTTTCGGTCAATTAGTAGTAATATTTATACACATGTACTTTAGGTCATATTCATGCGTGATATAGTGTGTTTAAAAGACACGGAATTTTGCAACCATTTTAGGCGTTAGCGCCCGTTTCGCATTCAGGCAACACTTGAAGTTAGAACAGCTTGATTTCCATCTTCATCTGGAGTAATATTATTGGCCAGCACTGACATTACTTTCGCCTCAATATTTTACTTTTTCAACCACAATACTGTCACTCTGTCTTCTGCTCTTGGGGACTGGTACTCTAAACTTCTCTTTCCTAGCCTTTTGGGCGACTACACATAACGTCTCGTGAGTTCCAGAGTGTTCTATGTGCCTACAGACACATAGAAGACATTGGAACTCAGGGGACGATATCCTACCATCAACAAAACACTACCTATACCACATTATGTATACGACTCAAAGTTTGCTAAGCACCAAATACATCCAACTACCTGTTTTACGTTTTAGTTGAAATATTATAATGAAAAAGTGTATATATTTCTTATTTAATTATATCTTTAATGATTTAAGTACAGAAATGAAGATTCTATTTGTGTTTGACATTATATTTTAGCTTTTGAATACGATAACCAAGGAAAATGGATATTTTTGGTAAAAGGGGAAATTTTTCAATATGCCGAAAAGTTGACGAAGCGAACTGGTATGGCTTCAATATCGAGTATGAGACCCATTACTGTTAAAAACGCCTTCTCATGCTCCCAATCAGATTCTTGGTGGTCCTTTGTGGGATGTTGTTCCATTGTTGGACCTGAATGGCTTCAAGCTCCTGGACACTTCTTGGCTGGACTGGACGGGCTGAAATTGCAAGCTGCAACTCATTCCAGACATGTTCGATTAGATTGAGGTCAGGGGATCTTGCTAGCAAGTCCAAACGCTCAATCCCCTCCCTCTGTCGGTACTCCCCGACAGCATGGGCAACATGAGGACGGGCATTATCGTCCATCAGAATGAATCTATCACCCACTGCACCTGCATACAATCCGACGTGGACATCCAGGATCTCATCAATATACCGTTGTGCGGTTAATGTACCACGTTCATGGACACAGAGTTCTGTACGTCCATCCCATCTGATGCCGCCCCAGACCATGATTGACCCTCCACCAGCGCGGTCATGCTCAGCAATGTTAGCTGCATGGAATCGCTTTCCTGGTTTTCTCCACACCCTAGAACGCCTCTCCCTGTGGTCTAGGCAGTACCTTGACTCATCTATAAAAAGGACAGGTCGTCAATCTTCTCTGGTCCATTCAACGTGGTCCATGACCCATTCATATCGTGCCTGGCGGTGGTTCTGGGACAGCGGAATGCGAATACATGGCCTTCTCGATCTGAGACCACCTTCGTGCAACCTTGCCCGAATAGTCCGAGTCGAAACATACCCCAGATGCATTCCGAAGGTCACCGCGAAGCTGGGTTGCTGTGGCAAAGCGGTTCCTACGGGCCTGGGTGATCAAAAACCGGTCTTCAGCTGCAGATGTTGCCCCGTATCTGTCACCACCATGCCGTCTTACTGGTGTGCCATACAGCTGAAATCTTGCCCAGGCTCTGGTGATCACCGTATGGTGCACACCAAGGGCTTCACCAACCTGACGATGGGTAGCCCCTTGCTCCACCATCCCTACAGCCCGCCACATTTCTGCTCCAGACAAATGTCTTCTTACATTTGCATTTGCCATTTTCAATCATTAAATCACAAGGGTTTGTGTCGAAATGAAGATTGAATACCCTTCACATGCCATGTATATGTTGACAGTACACGAAAACATCATGAAAATCAAGGGGTACATGCTTTCCATGGCCGTCACTTAAAGTCTGCCCCTCAAGAGAGCTAATATAAACACTGGAGACCATCTCAATACATTCCTCAATCATATCCACCAAAAAATATCGCAAATATGTCACAAGCAAATTTCACAATGATGTGTCAAATATTTGGTGCTTAACAAACTTTGAGTGGTATATTTTCAGTTGGAGTCTGGTTCTCATAAGATAGTCAAGCGGGAAACATTTTGTCGAATGTCGCAAATCAATATGAGCCTTTCGTTGTTGAACATCCAGTAGCGCATATTACATGAATTTCCATCCGGTCAACTCAGATGTATGTTTTGAAAAGTACAGATAGTTTTTGGGCTTCACCATATAATGTCATAGCAGATACAGAGCAGAAGCACAAACTCAGCAGAAAAAAAGTTATTATAGGTTATTATTAAAAAGTGACTACCGGACCCACCCGCTCCAGGACGGGAAGCCACATCCGCGTGATTGCGGCGTGAAGGGAAATTTGTAGCTGCACAGAATGACAGATTCTCCATTTATATAATAGATATACTTGCACAAACTTGATTCACGATATTAAACCTGGCAATGATTCTTGGAATATTCTACTGCAGAGAACATAGAAAACTAATTTCAGAAGAAATTTTTATTGCGCTCAATCTGCCATTTTTCTTGGCTTCTGGTACTGTTTCTTCATAAAATCATTGGCGAAGACCTTGGTGGATGAGGAGATATACTTCCCCTACATTTGGGTGGAGGACAGTCTGTAATTACCCCATCTCCCCACACACAGTTGAAACGAGTACAAATCTTCAGAGCAAGTTTAATGAAGCTGGCCCTTATCCTCTATGCATCATGTTTTCGGGGCTAACGGAGAAGCTGTTTCTATTGTTTCCAGTGCTTGGTAGTTCCTTTGTCTGTACACTGTAACAAAATACCGTTATATTTATTTATTGGTGTTTAACGTCACATATTTTTGCACAATGGCTAAATCATGACCACAACATGAGTATCAACTCAAGACCCGGGGTGAGCGTTAGTAAGCCATGTTGCCCATTTTAGAGAGAGTTTGCACCTCCCAAGCATTGGTGACTGAATCCTATTTTACCAGTAAAACAGAACCTGTTTACCGCAGTGAACGGGCACTGCTTCACTATCGGGGGGGGGGGGGGGACCCAAAATACCGTTAAAATGCGGTAAAAAGTGCTAGCAACCGTAAATATTACCGTGAAAATATCGTATTAAAACTACTGTTGACAATGTCGACCTTTTTTCGTTCGATCTTGAGTAAAAACGGAGAATTTGGAGAAACTGATACATGGTTTCTCTTCATCAGACGAGAAGGTTGTTGATTTGTCATGCTGTGTAGACCGGTTAATATCTTTAACCTGGACTCGTATGGCTGCAGATTAAATATATTGAATATTCAACCTTAAGATTGAGTCTTCTTTAACCCTTTGAAACACGATGGTATCATCCATATCAGTTCAAAAGCAGCAAATGGAAGAGTCCATAATCATTATTTAGGGATAGACCAATCAATATTTTCAACGTGCTGCTTTGGGACTGCATCTTGAAAATATTGATTGGTCTACCCTACACATTCACTCATCAACCATCGCCCTTAATGAAATTATGACGTACCCTGCTCCTGGGTGGAAAAGCCGTCTCTTGGGTTCAACAAGGCATCTGACTTGGGCACCTACACTACAACTAACATTCTGTAAAAAAAGCTCCGGCTAAGGGGCAAAATTATAGCCGACAGACCTCGGAGTCCAACACGCAGCTCTACAGTCGATAATATTGCTTGTCATGCCTCTTCATGGAACTTGATACTTATTCTCTGGTCGAAACGCCAATCTGCTGGTGTTTTAGTGGTAATGTACCCAATTTATACTATTTGCACCGTACAAAAATTACGATACCAGTGTGTTGCACTGTCAGGCTGTAAGCAGTGGACATCTATGGACCCCATCCCAAAACCTATTACCCCCGTCAGTCATGACAAATCATATCCAATGCATACAAAAGTAATTAAGTCACATGGTTAAATTCGATACCTCACTGTATCAGGCTCTTCTTGGGAATCGATTTTGCCGCGAACCATGTACCTAACGTAACAAGGGAGTCAGTTGTTAAACACTTTTTAAACCAATGTTTCAGTAACAAAAAAAATAAACTTACCCCAAAACAGCTTATCTGCTTATGATCCCTCATTGGAACGGGCTGGTCAAATACTCTTTCCTGGGATGGGACATATTTATTTATTTGTGTTTAAGATTACATACTTATGTACAATGGCTATTCGTGACCGTGATAGTTTTACGGGGGAGGAAGCCAGAGTACCTGGACAGAACCACCGAGCAACTGTCAGCTTCTCGTCTGTTCAAGCAGCAGGGTTACAGCGGTTGAAGACATGTGCACCATCAACGTGCATTACGTCTTAGTACACGGCGACATCGTGCCCCCATGGAGGCAACCGGGATCAAGTGTCTTGCCCCAGGACACAACGCTGGCCGTCTCAGGCGGGGATCGAACTCGGGACCTCTAGCATAGAAGTTCGACAGTCTACCACTGAGCCACTGCGCTCCCCGGTGAGGGGACATAAGCTATGTTGTATGGAAAAATTGAAGTAACAATACAATTTGAAAATTTGATTCTTCTCTTATAATGTCGGGCGTTACCATAGGTTAACCTTTAAGCCGTGATGGTGCCAGAGTTTCTCAGGCTTGGTTATTCCCCGACAAGCACACAATAAAGGAGGCAGTTTTCCCGGAGGGGGTGGGGTGGGTAACCCTCCCTGGCGGGGTGGGTGTGAGCAGTGGCCATTCTGACCCCCGGCACCTCTCCTGCCCTCAAAATCCACAGTCACAAATGCCACTTTTATATTGCTTTGACCTCCCCCCCCCCCCCCCCCCCCCCGATGTAGTCTTTCTTGAGAACTCAACCAACGCAGGCTGCATTTATCCTGGCAATATTTTACTGCACTGTTCGCTATGCAGGCAGCAATGACGTGTAGAAACATTATAAAGGCAGTTGCAGCTTTGAACATGCATACACGGTAGTTATTACTGTCAAATTAATCTGAGACTGCAAGGCTTTAAGAGTTAAGAACATGTGCAGTATGGCGAAATGTAGCTGTCGCTGAGAGGAGGTGAATACAGGTTATATTGGCGTTGGCTCGTTTGTTCCCCGTACAAAGCAACAGTAATTTAACTGGTTGAGTGCTAGAAGCCACTATCAGGGCTTTAAAAAAAACGGGGGTACCAGAGCAAAAAGCCAATATTTTAAATGTCTTTGTAACAGTATTAGTCACCCGTTGCCAAGCAACTCAATTTCACTAAAGAAAAAAACAATTTCTGTTACTTAAGACTGCATTAAGTAATAGAAAAAAGTATACCATACTCAAGTGTATTTGTACATTATATTAACTCCTCATTGTATGCCTATGTCACTCGTTATCTTCCACTCAAGACGTCAAATACAAATCTACGGACGTTTAACTTTTACCCCACCGCCACTGAACACGAGCACACGCTGGCATCTACGACACTCTAAGTCTTTCGTGTTTAACGACAATGTATATCTTTTATTGCTTGTCACAATTTCGTGAATCGTCAAAAATCGAACGTGTGCGGAAAAGTATCGCCAGGCTAAAATCTGGAGTCTAGAAACAATGGATTAATCGAGATTCTTTGAATAACGGATTTATAAATTAATGAACAGATTAATACATTAAGATGATTTTCACCCATACAATCCATTACAATGTCCACTTGATTAATACACTAGTCTACATGTTATTTTCAGAGCTACCTTTGTTGTTTTATTTTAATAGCGTTACTTGGAAATTGTACGTATAAAAGCAAGTTAACTCTGTGAATTTAGTGATCATTATCATTATTATTTTTTCACTCTTGACTTCAGTGTGAAAACCGGCTACTGATTATGGAAACATGGAAATACCAAGACAGCTCAGGAAAGCCTTGACTGCTCTGGACATTTCTTGTTCTATCAACTGGATTATCCAGATGGAAGGCAGGAATGGCCAGCTGACACTGGAATTCGAGACAGAGATCACGCCGCCTTCTTCGGGGAGAGATAGTACCCTTGTGAAGAGGAACCCCTCCTCTCACACTGGTCTTCACCCGAAGAAGTCTGGAGGCCCTGGAAAGAGCGAGAAGAAAAAGAAGAATCCATCCACCAGACGGATGGATGCTCGACGCCTGGAGGCTTTCTTGGAGACGAAGAAGAGTGAGGTAAGGAAAGCGCCAGAGACGGCCGCCATGTCCCCTCTCACAGACAAACCCAATCAGTTGCCGGCTCCCCAGTCGGTATCAATGAATGAGGACAGTCCTGTGGAGAATGGGGAGGAAATGGAAGCTGCCCTCTCGCCGCTTTCCGACATCGCTCACCTCTCTCTTCGGTACCCGGAAGTCAGGCCCAGGAAGCAGCAACCAAATCACCACAACCAAAGCTAGAAACACTTGGGGACTTTATCGATCGGATCGATAGAATGGCCATAAAAAATTCAGGAGAACTGAAACTAAACTTTGAGGGGACAGTCGATGACTCAGAATTCAACAAAACCAGAGAAAAGGGATGCGATGAAGAAACCAAAAACACTTCAGATCAATGAATCACAGTCGACTAGAGGCATTCAAGATCCGTCATCCTCTCTTTCACGAATGGTATAGAGAAAAAATTGGGAAGGAAACAACAGCGAAGGAAACAGCAGCCAACTCACCTCAGCCTCCTCCCACAAAAAGCACAAGCGACGCTAAAAGCCACAACTCCTTTGCCACTGCCAGACATGACTTTACCACACAGCTAAAGAGGGTCGAAAGGGGCTTGTCCCACACAGTCCCTGCGCGCCTTCGGCGCGCTAAAACCATTTAATTTCTGAATTTAGTAATTACCATCACCATTATTCATAAGAGACCTCGCACCTCTGACTTCAAAGTGAGAAGACGTGTCAACTAACTTACTATGGACAACTTGGCAATCCCAATTCAACTTAAGATTTGAACATCTCTTGTCCTATCAACTGGATTATCCAGGTGAAAGGCGAAAATGTCCAGCTGATCCTTGAGTTTGAAACAGCACCACCCCACCTTGTGGTAGTATCCTTGGTGAGACTACCCCCCTTCACACGGGTCCTCACCCGAGGGAATCCGGAGGTCCTGAAAAAGAGAAGGAAAAGAAGAAAAAGTCCATCAACTAAGCTCAGGGACGCCCAGGTGCTTGGAAGCCCGGCTTGAGAGGAGAAAAACAGAGACAGAGAAACGGGAAGAGGATCTAATCCCCCCCCCCCCCCCATCCCACGCTAACCATCACCCTTTTATCGAAGAGGTCGGAAGGCGGGGGACGGAGGAGGTGGGGTCACCCAATCCAAACCCGTATCCCCTATCTGTTTTGGACCAAGCAAGCCAGGGCTCCGAGGAAATAAAAGAGGAGACCCTGGAGTAGCTGGGGCAAGGAGGAAAAGGGAGGCGGAAGAAGAACAGTGGATAATAGAGAATGGGGTGTTCTGATGGGCGCATAACGAAGACGAGGAAAATAGAAAAAATGATAAAAAATCATTCAGGGAAATCTCTCGGCAAAGGAAACAAAATTAAAATCACCATCGGTAGTACCACCAAGGAACAAGAAGAAAAAGGACACCGCCACTAGGGTCGAACAACCCCACATCGTCTCTGCGTGCCTTCGGCACGCATAACCATTTCATTCCAATTTAGTAATTCGGATAACCGATTGTAAGAACGTTGGGTGGAGAGTTTGGTTACCGCTCCCGTCAACACTTTGTATTACATGTAAGCTGAAGTCCAGTTAATAAATTTTGTAACATAGTGTAAAGACTTTTGGGCTCAGTAGTTTGTGAAGTGAGATCTCCGGTACGAAATATCCTCTGCTCATAATTTTGTGGGCAATCCGGGCACCGGTGACCTTTTAGCTCACCTTGAGATATCGAAAGGACATTTCTCAGTCAAAAATGTGCAGTGTGATTCCTCTAAACATTGTGAACCTAGTGCGGAGCTTAAACATGGAGAGATTAGAACTGTCTTGGGAACACTTCAAGCAAAACCACAAGAGACCAGTCTTATGCTCAAGTGGAAGAAACCAGCGTCTTGTGCCAAGAAACCAAGATCAGCAGCAAAACGATCCGGAGACCGAAAGCGTCAGGACGATTTCATTATGAGGAAACAAAGAGAAGTTTACGTCCGTGAAAATGTTCATAAGGATATTTGTGCTTCTGTTCGGAATACTGAGAAGAAACCTGATGTGAGAAAACAAACGTTTTCTTTATCTGCTGTTAACTTGGATAAAACACTCATCCAAATGGCATTAGAAGACCCACCCAAAATGTTTCTGCTACATCAGACAAGTCAGCAAAAGTGTTCATCATGCCAAAGGCCACCTTGTCGGGTACATCTGAACCGAGCTCGTTCGGCACTATGGCGTCAAAAAACGCCGACCGGAGAGGTCGAAACCCCTCAGATACTGAGAACATGTATGTCTAAGGTGACATAACTTTGGGAAAAAGAAATACTCAGAAGAAATTTAGTGTCTCATCAAAGGGCTCTAAAATAAATTCCTCAAATAAGGTGGGCAGAGATAATGGCAATTCGGTTCCTATGGATCTACCAACACGCCAGAAACTCAATTATCGTCGCGGAAACTTGAAATTGAATAAACGGTTTCGAAATCCAAATGAAACAGTTGACATTTTATGTGGACATATTGCACCATACGGTTCAAAAATCTTGTGCAGAGTATTGTGATGGCGACATACAAGAAGTGTCTTTCGAATCGATACCTGTTGTCATAAAAGACCGAATAGATCCAAACTGGTCAACTTGGTTTAGTAGAAAAAAATATGTTCTAAAATTTGGAGTCCAGAAACAATGGGTTGATTGAGATACTTTGAGAATAACGGATTTTTAAATTAAAGAATAGATGGATTTACACATAAAGTTGTTTTTCACTCATACAATCCATTACAATGCCCACTTGATTAATACACTAATCTACATGTTAATTTCACAGTTACCTATGTTGATTGTTTTATTTTAACAATGTTACTTGGAAATTGTACTTATAAAACCACGTTAACTCTGTAAATTTAGTAATTCGGATTGCAGGAACCGTTTGGGTGGAGAGTTTGGTTACCGCTCTCGTCAACACTTTGTATTACATGTACGCTGAAGTCCCGTAAATAATTTTTGCCTCAGTAGTTTATGAAGTGAGATCCCCGGTACGAGATATCCTCCCGATCAGTCCCTCTGGTCATATAAGTAAAACGCCCTTCCATTTTTGGTTCGGCTTTTCTAGCTACGATATTGGACAGTTCATTTTAACACTCCCTTTAATCATACGAAGAGAAATTCAGAAGTGGAACACACGCTTGTCACAAACATGCACTCGCGTGTGGGTTTCTGTTTCATTCTAGAGAAAAAGCTGAAAAGTGCTCAAGGAATGCAATGGAACGGCCTCCACCTGTAAGACACCAGACCAGTGATATGGTATCCGCTTGTCAAAGTAGGCAATCCGCGTCCGGATTTCTGTTTCATGTAGAAGACAAACGTTTCCTTGAAGGATTATCACCTGCAAGGCGCCAGTGTCCTGGCACTGAATTTTTTTTTTCGCCGGTCGGAGGCACTAAAATCATTTCGGGGGATTTTGTTTAAGTAATTTGACAGCACACAAAATGAACAAAATTGAATACATTAACCTCAACTACACAAAAAATGGATGAGGACTCTTTTCGACGTTCTTTATACATTTACCCCGTATGTATACTAATCTCTAAGCCCCCGAAGATTGACAGTTCATGAATGCAAAACGTAAAGCTCCAATCGTAAATATTATCTCCATTATTAATTAGATTCATGGTTGTAAAACTTATTACTTTATGTAATCTAAGTGGATACGGACAATTAACTATTCTGATCACCTGTTGGGATTGAGGTTATGTCTACATTAACGTGCAGCTGCGGGGGGCAATATTTAAATTGCTTTTCGCCATTTCTTTATTTAAGATCCTGCTAAATAAACCAGTATTTGTACCTTTGTTTCCAGAAAACATTGAAACATTTGCAGTCAGTCATTTGTCCCGCGTGCGTTTGACTTAAGGCTGATTTTTTCAAAATCTGGTAGCCGATAAACCCCTTATTCGTCGATGTCAAAATACTGAAATTTCAAACCACTAACTTTTCCCACAATGCAACTCGGAATATAATCACTTCGTTCTTGTTTGAAATAGTTAAAAATTTTCAGATGAAGTTTGATATTTCGACACCAGTGGGCATAGGGAGTTTACAGTGACTTATTTAAGGGGCGAGGGAAGTAGACATGCCAAATTCACCATGTGAGTTTGTGCCGGCGGACCACCGATTAGCGTCAACCTAACCGACAATAGCAGTAATTTGTCTGTTTGCCAGAGTGGCCCTGTTTTAGGGAGGGTTATATCCCGCACCTCAGCCACCGCAATTTAACCGTCCATCAAGACGACAATAGCAGTAATTTGTACAGCTATTTGCCCAACACGACACGCATTTATAACATACCTGAAACAAGAGCAACTCGAAGCGTGGCACATACACTCGACGTTGTCATAAAAGGGTAGGTAAGTCTCTGGGGGGGGGGGGGGGCATAACCAAAATCAAAAGGAAGCTTCCTCTAGATGCCAACAATGCATCACACATGAAAGTGTCAATGACACTGTAGCTTGACTTGTGTTTTGTTTGATGAAAAGAATAATGTTCAATTTTTATGAAAGGATTATGAAATAAGACAAGAATTGTGATAATTGGGAATATGTTCATTTCTGTTCCCTGTATGCTATGTTTTTGATAAAAATAATATGAGGTGTACACTGTACTAAAGAGCTGAGGGGCGGGTTAATATGACCTCACAGTTAATGTATGTGGCCCTCATAGTTAACGTATATCAAGGAAAGTTACCAAGTTACAGTGAAATTATTCCAAAACGAGTCATCTATCAAGTTACTTTGAAATCACTTCATAAATATGGCCTGTAGACTGTGCTAAAGGTTTTCGGGCCCCTGTAGCCGTCAGTTTCCCAATTGCGTCCAAAGGGGACTCTCTCATCTAGACATTATATGAAGTCAACCTACCACGTTACAATGAAATCCCTTCATAAATATGACCTGTAGGCTGTGCTAAAGGTTTTTGTGCTTTGGGCTCGGGCAGCCATCATGGTTGAGTGATCGCAACCAAAAGGGGACATTCTCATCTGGTGTGATCCTACCAAGATACAATGAAATCCCTTCATAAATATCACCTGTAGAGTGTGCTAAAGGTTTTCGGGCTTCAGGCCCCTGTAGCCTAATGGTGTCCAAAAGGGGCTGTTCTCATCTAGACATTATATGAAGTCAACCTACCAAGTTACAATGAAATCCCTTCATAAATATGAACGGAAGACTGTGCTAAACGTTTTCGGCTCGGGCAGCCATCATGGTTGAATGATCGCAACCAAAAGGGGACATTCTCATCTGGAGTGATCCTACGAAGTTACAATGAAATCCCTTCATAAATATGACCTGACGACCAAAAGGGGAGGTCACCATCTAGGCATTCTATGGAGTCAACCTAACAAGTTACAATGAAATCCTTCCGTACACACGACCTCTAGACTATGCTAAAGGTTTTTGGGCTCGGGCAGCCATCATGGCTGAATGATCGCGATCAAAAGGGGACGTTCTCATCTAGACATTATTTGGAGTCATCCTACCAAGCTACAATGAAATCCCTTCATAATTATGACCTGTATACTGTTCTAAAGGTCTTCGGGCCTCTGTAGCGGTCACAGTTGCCCAATCGTGTCCAAAAGGGGACGTTCTCATCTAGACATTATATGAAGTCAAACCTACCAAGTTACAATGAAATCCGTTCATAAACATGACCTGTGGACTGTGCTGAAGGTATTCGGGCTCGTGCAGCCATAATGGTTGAATGATCGTAACCAAAAGGGGACAGTCTCATCTGGGCATCATCTGGAGTGATCCTACGAAGTTACAATGAAATCCCTTCATAAATATGGCCTGTAGACTGTGCTCAAGATTTTCGGGCTCCGGACACCTGTAGCCATCACAGTTGACCAATTACGATCAAAAGGGGATGTCATCTAGGCATTATATGGAGTCAACCTAACAAGTTACAATGAAATCCTTCCATAAATACGACTTATAGACTATGCTAAATGTCTTTGGGCTCGGGCAGCCATAAAGGCTGAATGATCGCAACCAAAAGGGGATGTTCTCATCTACACATCATTTGGAGTCATCCTACCTAGCTACAATGAAATCCCTTCATAATTATGACCTGTAGACTGTTCTAAAGGTTTTCGGGCTTCGGGCCCCTGCAGCCGTCACAGTTGCCCAATCGTGTCCAAAAGGGGACGTTCTCATCTAGACATTATATGAAGTCAACCTATCATGTTACAATGAAATCCCTTCATAAATATGACCTGTAGAATGTGCCAATTTCGGGCTCGGGCAGCCATCATGGTTGAATGATCGCAACCAAAGGGGACAATCTCATCTGGGCATCATCTGGGGTGATCATACAAAGTTACAATGAAATCCCTTCATAAATATGACCTGCAGACTGTGCCCAAGGTTTTCGGGCTTCGGGCACCTGTAGCCATCACAGTTGACCAATCACGACCAAAAGGGGATGTCATCATCTAGGCATTATATGGAGTCAACCTAACAGGTTACAATGAAATCCTTCCATAAATATGACCTTTTGCCTATGCTAAAGGTTTTTGGGCTCGGACACCCATCAAGGCTGAATGACCGCGATCAAAATGGGACGTTATCATCTAGACATTATTCTCACCAAGACATCATAAGGAGTCATCCTACCAAGTTACAATGAAATCCCTCCATATTAAACATGACCTGCAGACTGTGCTAAAAGTTTTTGGGTTTCGGGCTTGGGCAGCCACCACGGCTGACAGATCATGCCCAAAAGGGGGCGTTCTCATCTAGGCATTATACAGAGGCATCCTACCAAGTTACAACAAAATCCCTTCATAAATACGACATGTAGACTGTGCTAATGGTTTTCGTGTTTTGGGCTCTGGTTGACCGATCGCGACCAAAAGGGGGCGTTCTCATCTAGACATGACCCCCAAGCCTGCATATGAAATTTCGTGACGATCAGACAAGATCTGCGGGATGTAGCCCGTGCTAAAGGAAAATGTGAACAGACTCACAGACTTCCGCACGCGTGATGGCAATAGCTTATCTTGACTGTCAAGTTTAGCTGAAAATAAAATTGATTTGAATCAGCATTCATTAGTTACTGGACGGAAACCAAATTCAAGATGGCCGTCATGGAAGCCATAATGAATGGCCACAGGCGGCCATCCTGGTTCAACTGACTGGTCCAACATTGAAAGGAAGCTTCCTCTAGACATCAACAATGCATAATTCAAAATAAAAATGATTCGTGTCAGCATTCATTAGTTATTGGAAAGAAACCAAATTTAATATGGCCGCCATATTGAATTGGCTAGCTGATACAAAATCAAAAGGAAGCTTCCTCTAGATACCAATAATGCATAACCGAAAAATTAAATTGGTTCGAGCGAGTATTCATTAGTTATTGGAGGGAAACCAAATTCAGGATGGCCGCCATAATGAATTGGCCTCTGGCGGCCATCTCGGTTCAGCTGACTGGTCCAAAATCGAAAGGGAGCTTCCTCTGGACACCAACAATGCATAACCAAAACATACAATTGATTCGAGTCTGCATTCATTAGTTATTGGACGAAAACCAAATTCAAGATGGCCGCCATAATGAATTGGACACTGGCGGCCATCTTGGTTCAGCTGACTGGTCCAAAATCGAAATTAAGCTTCATCTAGACACCAACAATGCATAATTGAAAAATAAAAATTATTCGAGACAGCATTCATTAGTTATTGGATGGAACCCAAATTCAATATGGCCATACTGAATTGGCTGTCTGAACCAAAATCGAAAGGAAGCATGGTCTCGTCATCCAATCTAACAATGTCAAAGTCCATCAATGGCAAGAACTCCTCCGATTAACACCTGCACTGAACATGATGCTTGACATCAACAAGATACCAAACATATCAAATATGAAGCCATTTTCACCCAGTAACTAATGAACCACTGCGAACCCATACATTAGATAAAGGGATAAATATAAATTAAGATTTTTTTTCAAAATGAATCTACAGATCGGGACAAATGAATGTGACAAGACCAACGCCCGCGAGCAACGTGCGGTATGGAAGGAAGTCAAAATGAGAAGAAAGATTTCAGTCCACTGTTTTGTGCATAAAACTGGGCAAAAGAATGACAAATCCTATGGCGTGTATGAAAATCAAGCTTTTTGTAAAATTTCGGTCAATTTTACATAACATATCCCAAAATTCTTGAACCAGTTAACGGAAAGTCGATTTCGTAAACTGTGGGTGTGGCGGTGCAGCAGCTCTACAAATTGTTTGGTCATGATTTCGTTCGACAATTGAGTACGACATCAGAGGCATGACTTTGAACCTATATATGCACTCATTTCACCGTCGCTATTTTAATGGTCTGCCCTCAAAGATAGTTGCTCAATACTGAGACAGGATTTACCCCCAGAAAATCTGACCAGATTCCCCCTTTCTTCTCAGCAAGTTTTTTTTTAATCTGTCAATTGGGCGTTTTTATTTATTTATTGACGTTTAAGGAACACTTTCAATATCTTTGGCTATCTCGTGGTCGCCACAGAGGGATGAAGTCAAATTTAGACAATCGTTTATACCTATGCTGAGGACTTCCACCCCAGGCGTTGGTTCCGGTCCATAGTAACCATGCATAACTGCATTTCCCGGCTTCCATGGGTAATTTGGGAGCATTTAGTCGAGGTTCCAGGTAGACTTTTAACAGTTATTATCTCCCACACCCGCGGGGAATGGAGATAGTAGAGCCATGTCCGTACGTCTTTCCGTCCGACCGCCCGGAAGTATGTTTATGATATCATTTGAGCAACAGTTACAAGATTTCAAGTAATGTTGGTGTGCTACGTTCGTTCATTTGTTGAATTTTGTGCCAAATTTCAAAGTTTATGCAATAATTTAATAACATAATGACATATTCCGGATTTCTTCCAAACTTTGACACAAAAAGTTGCCATTCCTTGAATCCCCTCACAAAATTGTGAAATTACCCATATCACAGACCGGGCGTCTCCATGGGGCGCTCAAATTTCGCCTGTAAATGATTTCTTTTTTCCAATTCAATGGCCAACTTGCGTTGCTAGTTCAGGGCCAGTCCCAAACTCCGAATCCTGGTGGTAACCTTCCCTAGCCCCGTCTCTTCGTGCCAAATGTAAACCACCCCATGCATAGATGCATGCAATGTTCGGGGCCTTGGGTTAAATTCAGTCGAGTGATATAACAGGTTTCAAATTGCACCTAATGAATGTAAAAAATGTTCAGTTTTTTTTTCTCTGCAATGTTGAGGCAGTCAGTCAACAAAGACCACATAAAGTAAGAGTCATGTATATCCCCTGTGGCTAGCTTTAAATAGATTCGTATAAGTTGCGGCGCTCAATATTTGAGAGCGATAAAAAGGCCTGCGAATAGAGGAAGGTGTTTGCATATGAGAACGTTTCTTTGTAAGGGTCCATTAGACAAGGTTACTGTAAATTTAAATTACCAGCATAAACGATGTTCAAGATCGATAACTCCATCAATAGGTTTATATAGACGGTATTGTTTACCCGGCAAACGATAAAGCAAGGCGTTTGTAAAGATTTTTACTGGAATAGACTGTTTGCTGTGTAAAATCGATGAACTCCTACCATCCGTAACCCCTTAAACCCACAGACTAAGGTAAACTAAACCCAAATAGGTCCTTAACCCTTTGTACACCTTTGTCGAAGTTGCACAGCTTCAACCTGCAATTTCTCTCATAATGCAACTATGGATTTAACAAATTCAATGTTGTTTGTCAGAGCTCATTGAGCTCTGTCAAACAAGATTGAATTGTTTAAATAAACAGTTGTATTGTGTAAAAAATTTTTGCTTGAAATTTAAGTATTTTGACACCAGCAGGCAGTGGCTTAATGGTGAGAGAGTTTTGTATTTTGGTATGATCAGTTACGATAAAAAACCGACTGTGTCTAAATTTTTCTTCCTGTGCATAGATTAAATTCGAGGACGACCATCCCACCCCAGCCAATCAATCTCAAACAATATTCTTCCCAACCTAGTATCCAATAATCTTGGCAAAATGCACCGGAAAAGACAAAGACGGGAATATGTCTCCTTTGACAATCAACTGTGAAGCATGACCAATGCATACACGACGAAATGCGAGTCTGTGAATTGGTTCGTTAGATTTGAAGAGAATAATTTCTCTTGAGCATTCATATTTTCCAAATGATTATTGACAATTTTCAAAACGAAACTATCCCGTTGTCTTCTTTTGAATGTTGTTTTGTATTCGAACACAAAGGAAATACAGATATTATCGCATGGTAATACAGTCTTGTTGAGAAAGCGTATAGATTGATCCGGTTTGATAATTGGTGTGAACGTTTCAATGCCGTGAACTTTTGAAACACAGCGTTGAGCTCGCACGGGGGTGGAAATGTACATAAGAATCAGGGATTTACATACAGTCGAAGTAGCGAAGGTCTTTCTTTACCAACTAAGTGGTGTCATTCAGTAGAGTTCCCTTTAAACAGTTAATTAAACGAAGAGAGTTTGGGGGCAGTATAAACAGAAGAGATACTGAGGAATCGATACCCATGTTTGCCTCAAATTGCCTAACCATAATATGAATTTGGCCTACGGTTATTATGCACCCAAGCTTCCCCGCGAGCTATTCGGACACTGTTTGAGTGTTTGTTTATTTGGGGTTTAATGTAACTTTTACCTGTCATGGTCAATTATCCCGATGGCTAGTTTTACGAATGGAGGAAGCCGGAGTACGCGGAAAGAACCTCTGAGCACCTGAAGACTCTGAAAATTATTAACCCGACACAAGTATAATTAGCAGAGGTTGAAGGCAAGTGCACCATCGATGTGCAGTACGCCTTAGTACAAAGAGCCACCGTACCAACACGTATTCAGAAAAGCATGGGTCTAGTCGCCATTATCAGCCATGTGACACACGGTAATCGGCAATGTTGCTGTAAAAGCCATCCCATATTGTCACAGCTTTTAACATCACATTGCCGATTGTCGTGGTTAATGTCGAGTCGAAGTCCGACTCACTAAACTAGTCTGGGACAGTTTTATGCCAATGCAAGGGTATTTGAACATGATAATTGTCGAGCAAGGGTTCTCCACAACTTCTACTTCAGAGACACACGCTACATTTTCGCGCCTTCATATAGTAGCTAATTTGAATGATGGAAAGCAAGGAAATTGCGCGCTCTGTAAAAAAAAAAAAAAAAACACGTTAAAATTGCGGTAAAAGCTCTGGCAACCAATTACCGTTACTTACGTGTTACGGTAATGGGTGTTTCTGTTTAAAGTTTTATCACTGAAAACTTATGGAGAAATGCTAAAAAAAAAACAGCGGAGAAAACGCTTCCCAGAACCAACCGATTCGCCGCTTTAATTCATGCTTTCGCTAAATAGCATCGTCCATGACAAAATATGCCTTGTTTTAGAAGACTCCATTTTTCGGATGGACAAACTAATATCTTTAACCCTGAAGCCATGCGGTTTCGGTGTTAAAATATTAAATGGCCAACTCTATATGAGAAACCAACAGCCTTTTTATGTACTTAAGTGAAACGAAATATCGGCTCCACCGTTTTTGGTCAAGATCAAACAAAAAGGTCGGCGACATTGACATATACGGTCATTTCACAGTCATGTATTACATTAAAGTGCTTTTAGCGTTTTCGCGGTAATTTTGTACAGTGCGTTTTAAATATCCATTTTTAAAAGCTCCCCATGTTAAGCGAGGGTATGCCCTAACTTAACACGCGGTCAAGGATATGGAATATACGACATATATCCATGATGGCACAAGTGACACCGCTCGTCGACACAAGTATTGCAAGTAAAAGTAGGGAATTTTATAATCTCGCACCATCCCCCAAAAGAGGTTATGAGCCACTGGAAAAGCTCGGCACACGCCTAATAATTCGAGTGATTGTGGAATGGAGTGCGAATACGATTAACACAGTCAGCACTATTCTGACAGCAAGATTGATTGCATGTATTCAACGTGTAATTATTTGAGGATTTGTGTGGAAACTGAAATGGGTTCATAAGCGTTCATTAGTTAGCAGAACAGTTGTAGTGTCAGACGCAATCCTCAACTCTTGTGGGGTTTTCTCTGAAATGTTTCAGTAACTCCGGATGAGAAAGGTTAATGGCTTCCATGAATGTGATACAAGTTTTGGATCAAAACCGCCTTTCTTTGTAAAAATGACAAATGCAGTTTGTAAAGTCTGGTGGTATCATGTTTGGTAGACCACAGAGATGATTTGAAAAAAAAGAAATCAAAGACAAACTCCAAGGCTTCTATCATGGACCGACCAATTCGGAGAGCCCACCCGCTGTCAGATAACTCTATACCCTATTCACGCATTCAGCTGTCACATTCATATCATTCTCATTATGATAAAATTCTCACTAAATACACAGTTCACTGGCATTTTCCAATAAGCTACTATATTATTTCAGTGTTACATTTGTAGTTTCATGTCTTATTAAGCTATCGCCATGTTTTAGTAAGTTTTGTTCTGGTAGCTATGCATGGTGGAGAGGGACTAATTGGGGAACGATTTACAATCATCTGTTATTATTATTTTGTATTGGCAAACTGTCAGTTTCTTTTATGCAAAGTCCGTGTCACGCCGCAACACTTTTCCAAACATCAAAAAGGCAGATGAGAGTATTAATACCTTGCTGAATAATTTTATATTTTCAGTCCAAAATCTTATAACTATAGCTGGTTGGACGCGATTGTTAAAGTGTGGGAGAGGTGACTGCGGGGTGGGGAGGTGAGTGCGGGGGTAGGTGTTTGTGTGACGGAGGGTTGGTACGCGGAGATGGCGTCAGAGATTCCCTGCGAGATTGAATTTTCTCAATGCAAGGAATCGCCTATCATAAATATCAAGTCTGGTTGAAATCCACAGAGAACTGTAGAATACGATGCGAGGACAGGGTTTCAGACTAAGTGTCAACAGCCAAAACACATGAAAAAATTGTCAAACTGCAACCTGGTCACTACATACACATCTGCCAATCATACTGTTAATGTATATAAATTTGGTCAATATCCAATGATTAAGAACTGAAGGAGATGTGACAAGGTTTTGCACCGACATGCAGGGTGATGGCTGTATACTCCCCAATGTTAGTTGGATGATTTTGGTGGGAAGAAATATAACTTCACAGTATGTTGGTGCGAGGGTCTAACTCTTAAATACTAAATTTAATGGAATCTATTTATAATTGACTGAATTGCAATGCCTGCAATATTTTAATGTACTGAATTTCATAAAAGGATGCATTACTCTGTCAAAAATTGCTGAAAAAAATCGAATGCGAGGTGGACAGTTTTTATACATACCTACATTATTTTAAGTCATATCAATTCTGTCAGAACCTGTGGAGAAACACCGCGGGGGGGGGGGGGGGGACTTGCAGCTAGTCCTAGCTATACATCCCCCTCCCCGGATGTAGACCCTCCTTCCACCTAAGAGAAGGCCTCCAAAACCCCCACATAATGGTCTTCCAAATATTATCTTTGCCCTCCACACCTCCACCCCCCCCCCCCAAAAAAAAAATGGCCAGGGCACCCCTATTACAGGATCCTGCAGCACCCATTATAGAATCCTGGCTATGCACCTGCCATAACTCATTGAGTTGTCATGCCTGCAAGTTAATTTAGACAGGTGGATTGATGGCATGGAAGAAGGAAGAATAAGTCTGTCAAAATTCAGTAGATATTGAACTTCAACTCGACATTCTTATCTTGAACACAAACTTTAAATTTCATATGAATCTGAGCGTTATTGAATTTATTAGGTTAATGTTCAAGTGAACAATATTCATTATATGGGGTGCAACTCGATACGTATTTATTCCTGTTTAAGATACCTTTCAGCATCTAAGGCCGTACCCTAACCGCAATATAGGTATAAATTAAAGTTTGGCTAAGCACTTATACCTATGCTGTTTATGTCAGAGGACTCTCACCCCATCACTTGGTAACAGAGTCCTATTTTAGAAGTAAAATAGATCAAGATTTGGTCAATAAGAGATTGCACCCGAGGAGCTGGCATACCCACACCTATGCTAAATCGAGGGGTGGGAAAGCATAACTTAATATGAAAGGCCACATCATGCTGGACATCCATGTTAAAATGTTATTAAAATTTATTATTATCAGCGGAGTTACAGACTTTTTTGCATTTTTCTCACCAAAGAAAGGTACATAACTCCAGGATGGAAGATGCAGACAACATAACTTGATATCTGTCTGAATGGGCATGTCATGCTGGACATTTGTATAAGATTTCATGAAAATCAAATTACTATCGGCAGAATTACATACTCATATGACCAAAAATAGAATTTGGGGCAATGGAAAAAGGGGGCATAACTCCCAAGTGCAAGGTGCAGATAGCATAGCTTGACACGTTTCTGGATGGGTCTGTCATGCTGGAAACCCATGTAAGGTTTCATAAAGATCTGACTACTCCGCCAGGTTCCAGACTCATATGGACACAAACTTCCTTTTTCCCCAAAAGCAAAAGGGGCATAAATCCTGGATGGAAGGTGCGGACAGCAAGGCCTGACATGTGCCTGAATGACATCCATGTGAGATTTAATGAATATCTGAGCAATATCAACTAGTGCAGTAATGTAAAAAGGGACATAACTGGAAGGAGTGGGCAGAATAACTTGATATTGGTCTGAAAGGGCATATCATTCTGGATATCCATGTAAGATTTCATTCAGATCAAACCACTTGCAGCTGAGTGATTGAATCGTATGGACATACAGATGCAATTCAGTATAACCTACTTTTTAAAAAAAAGTGGGTGGAAAAAATTGTAGACCTTTATATTAGATAGATTTGTTCGAATCCAATAGTATTTGATCAGGTCAGTGTGTTAATAAGGGATTCTCGATGGAAGGACAATCAGAATGAAAATGACAAAGCTTATTTTCAAACCCATTCAAGGTGTTATGGAAGCAAATTCACAATTAAACAATTTTTGAAATCCATAAATGTTTGTTTAACTTATCATGCTAACAATGTTGGAATGCCAGCCAATTGACTTAATCAAACAAACTTGCAGATGACTTGACATTGTAAAAACAGTTTAAAAAACCTTACTAAGATAAATGCAACCTACTTGTTGAGTTCTCAAGGAGGAATACTCAAAACAACGTAAAAGCACAAATTTGGGCTGTATGGGGAGTTAATGATTAATCTAAACCCATGAAACATCAATTGCAAACAAAACAACACAAATGAACCTTAAATAAATTTACAAATTGTATCCAGGAATGTTTTCATAAAAACCTCAACTATGCAAATTACATTACTGATCTATTCATTCCAATTTGCTTTTATTTAAACAGTTATCTTTGAATACTTGGGGTTTCACACATTCTCATGATTTTATGCATATTTTGTTTACACAATGGTTAACCTGGGGAAATGACATTGTTGGGAGTTCAAACCTCTTATCATGCACACAAGTACATGATAAAAATTCAAAAGACATTCAGCCAAAAACACTTGCGTTATGACTTTCATATTTTTACCCTTTGAACCCGAGAGGCTGCTTTTTCGTCCCAGGAACATGATGTGTCACAATTTCATAAAGTATGATGGCTGCTCAGTGAATGTGTGGGGAGACCAATCAATATTGTTGCCAATGAACTGACACGGAACATACCACCCGTGTTCAAAGGGTAAAAAAATAACAGACTTTTTAACCCTTTGCACATTAATGCAGAAGTATCAATATTTCAAGTTGCAAATGTCTTCAACACTGCAACAAGAAATTCAACCAATTGCATTATATATATATATATATATAAAATTGATATTGAAATTCCTGTGTTTTAAAAAGTTGTGACCACAGACCTATGTAATTCAATCATATAAATAAAACATTTTTGATTCTTTGGTGCCTGTTTAACCTCCTGAATACTTTTTTTGTTGTGAGCAGAGGTTTAACTCTTAGTCTGCTGAGTATTTTCTAGATATTTTTCATCAAGTCTAGTCATGACTGCTGTAAAGCAGTCATGACTAGATTTGATGAAACATTAATCTAAATGTAACACAAGAATTTTTGGTGAAAAAAAAAATTCATTCGGTTTTCATGGGGTAAATATACTACTCAAAGTTTGCTAAGCACCATATATTTCAGACATCATAGTGAAATTTGCTTGTGACATATTTGCGATGTTTTTGGTGGATATGATTGAGGAATGTATTGAGATGGTCCCCAGTGTTTACATCAGCTCTCTTGACAGGCAGGCCTTTCGTGACAGTCATGGAAAGTATATAACACTTGATTTTCATGATATTTTTGTGTACTGTCTACATGTACATGACATGTGTAGAGTATTCAATCTTCATTTCAACACTTTTGTGATTTAATGATTGAATATGGCAAATGAAAATATAAGAAGACATTTGTCTGAAGCAGAAATGTGGCGGACTGTAGGGATGGTGGAGCAGGGGGCTACCCATCGTCAGGTTGGTGAAGTCCTTGGTGTGCACCATATGGTGATCACCAGAGCCTGGGCAAGATTTCAGCAGTATGGCATACCAGTAAGACGGCATAGTGGTGGCAGAGACAGGGCAACATCTCCAGCTGAAGAAAGTTTTTTGATGATTTAGGCCCGTAAGAACCGCTTTGCCACAGCAACCCAGCTTCGCAGTGACCTTTAGAATGCATCCGGGGTAAATCTTTCGATGCAGACTATCCGGGCAAGGTTGCACGAAGGTGGTCTCCGATCGAGAAGACCATGTATTTGCATTCCGCTGTCCCAGAACCACCGCCAGGCACGATATGAATGGGCCATGGACCACGTTGGATTGACCAGAGAAGATTGGTGACTTTGCCACTGCAACCCAGATCGCAGTGACCTTCAGAATGCATCCGCTGTAAATGTTTTGATGCAGGCTATCCGGGCAAGGTTGCACGAAGGTGGTCTCCGATCGAGAACCATGTATTCACATTCCAGTGTCCCAGAACCACCGCCAGGCATGATATGAATGGGCCATGGACTGCGTTGGATGGACCAGAGAAGATTGACGACCTGTCTTTTTTACAGATGAGTCAAGGTACTGCCTAGACCACACAGATAGGCACTCTAGGGTATGGAGAAGACCAGGAGAGTGATTCCATGCAGGTAACATTACTGAGCATGACCGCTATGTTGGAGGGTCAATCATGGTCTGGGGCGGCATCAGCAGGGATGGATGTACAGAGCTCTGTGTCCTTGAATGTGGCACACTGACTGCATAGCGGTATATTGATGAGATCCTGGATGTCCATGTCAGATTGTGTGCAGGTGCTGTGGGTGATAGATTCATTCTGATGGATGATAATGCCTGTCCTCATGTTGCCCATGCTGTCAGAGAGTACCGACAGAGGAAGGGGATTGAGCGTATGGACTGGCCAGTAAGATCCCCTGACCTCAATCCAATCGAACAGGTCTGGAATGAGTTGCAGCTTGCAATTTCAGCCCGTCCAGTCCAGCCAAGAAGTGTCCAGGACTTTGGTGCCATGCTGGTCCAAGAATGCAACAACATCGCACAAAGGACCACCAGGAACCTAATTGGGAGCATGAGAAGGCGTTGTCAAGCTGTAATTTACAGTAATGGGTCTCATACTCGATATTGAATCCATACCAGTTTGCTCCATCAACTTTTTGGCAAATTAAAAAATTTCCTCTTTTATCAATAATATCCACTTTCCATGGTTATCGTATTCAAAAGCTAACAAATAATGTCAAACACAAATAAAATCTTAATTTCTGTACTTAAATCATCAATGATATAATTAAATAAAAAATATATACACTTTTCATCACAATATTTCAACTAAAACGTAAAACAGGTAGCTGGATATACTTTGTGCTTAGTAAACTTTGAGTAGTATATATCAAATATAACACTTTTACTTGATATAAAAGTAATAGTTATATCTGGTTATTATGTACTTTATAAATAACCACATTTCTATTGGCTGGATCTTATACATGGGACTGGTACTCAAAAATCCACGTACATGGTTTTTCCAGTGAAAATCCAACTTTCTAAACATAGCTTTTGGAAATCCCCTCTCTAGTTCTATTTCAAACGATGTAATCTCTATAACATTGTTTATTTATTTATATTTATTTATTTATTGGTGTTTAAGGTCACATACTTTTGCACAATGGCTAATCATGACCACAACATGGAGATAAAGTCAGGTGATTAGCCATTGTGCTAATCATGACCACAACATGGAGATAAAGTCACCTGATTTTATCTCCATGTTGTGGTCATGATTAGCACAATGGCGAATCATGACCACAACATGGAGATAAAGTCAGGTGAGTCAATCGTTTATACCGCATGTTCCCTATTTTAGAGGACTCACACCCCAAGCATTAGTGACTGGGTCCTATTTTACCAGTGAAAAAGAGCTTGTTTACCATTGTAAACATGTACTGCTTCACTTCCCAGGGTCCCCACGGGGATATAACATTGTTCATTTTTATGTTATTCTGCTGATGTTGATATAACTGAACTTTTAATTGACAATAGACGATTGTTTTTTGAGAATGATGTATATAATAAATCAGTTCTGGACTTTTGTGGTGGTAAGTATGATGTGATATGAACTTAAAAAATTTTCTTGACCTCGGCTAATGGCTTGGTCAATATAAGTTTTTTAGGTTCATATCACATCATATTCAACACCATAAAAATCCATAATTGTATATTGTAAATCAGATTAATAATGATGTGCAGATGAAGTTTGCAAAAAAAAAAAAAAAAATGCACACATTTTCAGTCCATTTAGAATTTTCCAAAAACATTATTAATTTGGAATTTTTTAATTTGGATTAAACTGAGAAAAATTCCAATTCTTACGCTTTTATGAGGTAGGTTGTGAAAGGAATTATATTTTCATGAAATACATCTTAGACAGTTGGTATTTATTATTCCATAAAATGAGAGGGAATTCTTGTGATACATTTTTCATGTTTCATTGCAAAATGAGATCACTCCCATTCCAAATCCCTTTCACCCATGACCAACAACCTCCATTAAATCACCCATTATGTGAATGTGCAATTATCTAACCCTTTTTCTAACACAGAGACCAAAACTGAAACAGGCCTAAGAAGAACTGGAATATCTTTGTCAATAAACAGCATTTAAATATGAATGTCAATGGAACAAGCTCAGAGACGTGGATCTACAAATATTCATACATGTATGCTTTGATTGACAAATACCATTAAAATTGTTCAAATAAAATTAAATACAGTAGAGCCCACTTAATTGGATATCTCTTAATTGTATATCCCTGTTAATTGAATATAATTTTCAAACACAAAACCATTTACCATATCTTCAGTACAAATTTGATCTGTTAATTGCATATGGGTTGAAGAGTAAACTCCTGTTAATTGTATATAAATTTTTGTAATATGTCGAAAAAATTGCTGTGACATGCACCAAATTCCCCTTATTTATCAACCTTTTTGGCCTCACTACATCCAATACAGGCATTTATTCTATTATATCTTGTTTGACAGAGCTCTGTCAAACAAGATATAATAGAAGAAATGCTGAGTTTACCTCCAGAACACAGGAAACTGACCAAATCCCTGTTAATTGTATACTCCTGTTAATTGAATAATTTTCACTGGCAAAATGGATATTCAATTAAGAGGATTCTACTGTATAAGGCATTAGGGTGGCATTGGGATGCATAACATGTAAAGAACAAAGAGCTCAATCAATTCTTTCCATACTTGCAGGTTTGATCAAGGATTTAGATGTCCACAAACTTGATTATGCAACAAAACATCTCACATCACATGGTACTTACATCCTGGTACAGAAAGAAGCTGTGATGGACAACGAATCCCTGGACAGTAGATCAACACCCACACCACACCAGTATAGCTACACTCCACTGCTAGACAAATATGAAGAACTATTTCCCACCTACAAAGTGCATGTGGCTGAAGTTATAGAGAAGAAGAAATCCAAGAGAATGGGTAGCAAATCACCCAGCCCTGCTGGAAGACTTAGCTCAAAAAAGACAAAATCATCATTGTCAAAAGGTTCTAGTCGTAAAAGATGAAAAATTGGGGCAAATTATTTTTTCAGTGCTGAAATGTGTGAATCTTTTTCTGATTGCATAAGGGGATTACAGAAGATGCAGAATTTTGTGGCCCTCATTGAGGATAAATACACCCAGTTACACCAGAGCTCAAGATAAAAAGTGCATTAATTGGTTCAATGCTAGAAGCCCCCATTTGGGCTTTGTTTTTAACTGGTAAAGTGCTGGAAGCCCATATTTGCGCTTTAATTCAAACCACGGCAACCCCAAATAAAAGGGTTTGTATTCAATGAACATGCTTCATATTATCTTTGAAGTGAAATTATTTAGTCTGCAAGGATTTGCCTTGGGAGGCAAAGGCCTGTGAACAAATTCTGATGACCAAAAATAATTTAGCACTCTACCAGTTAAGTGCAGGTACCAAAACTTAAAGGCTTCATATTATTATTATTGTGCTTCATATCTTTGAAGTAAAATTATTTAGTCTCTTAATATTTGCCTTGATACCGTTTATGGGAGAGTGCCTACAGTCACTCTCCCCAAAACTGTAACAATGGAATGATGTGTGAACAAATTTGGATAGCCAAACGTTCTAGTTACAATGATTCCCTTTCCCATGAAAGAAATTTTTCAGTGGACAAATAGGCTTTTTACTCTTGAACAAAATACACATTTATCACACATGTGAAAATGCTACTGTCCCCAGAAAGAAATCATCCAATCACAGAAACTTGATATGCAGTGAGATGTCCATAAAATATATATATACAACAATTTTAATCAGTTCATTAGTGCCCATTTAAGTCCATGCCCACATGTTGAAATATTTCAAGCTGCAAATTTATCCCATAATGCAAAAGGGAATTTAACCAATTCAATCTTGTTTGACAGAGCTTACTGAGCTCTGCCAAACAAGAGTGAACTGGTTAAATTCCCAGTTGCATTATGTGAAAAAATAGCTTGTTGAAATTTCAGTGTTTTAGATATCAGTACGTCATGACTTAACCCTTTATCCATAGAATCGGCCGCATCCGCCCGCGTAATATGCAAATTCAGCAGTTGAAAAAATATTATTTTTCAAAAAATTTCAACAAAACCATATCATGTGACCCCTCGATGGAACGAGCTCATCGAGCTCGTTCCAACGAGGGGGTCACATGATATGGTTTTATTGAAATTTTTTGAAAAATTTGAAAACATGATATTTAGAATAATAAATTTTGATATCGTCTGCGTTGGTTAAAGGGTTAATCAGAAATAAAAAACAAACCAACAAAACACTCACAAATTCTTTTGGGTTTTGGAGGATAATAGAATCAATCAAAAATGATGACAAATATCACTTGTGTCAAGTGTATGGAGAAAAAAACAGTTGAGATCATTCTGCCACATTGCAGTGGGTAATTATTCATTGAAAACTTATTAACCCTATACCTAACATGAAAAGCAGATGACACTTGCAAACAAAATTCTTGAATAACTAATTTTTTCATTTTTTGTATCAAAAACATAGGTTATGACCCCTCTTTGGAATGAGCTCGTTCCAAAGAGGGGTCATAACCTATGTTTTTTGAGACAAAAAATTAAAATATAATGAAAATTAATTGGCGATTTTCGTGAATAGCTCTGGCCGGTTTTGACCGTTACATTGGGTAAAGGGTTAAGCAATTTTACATAAGATTTGAAAAAGGTGAGGGCCGATACATTTTGTGCCCATATCTTATCTGGAGCTCTTGTTACATACGAATCCTTTCAAATACCCTTTAACTAACAAGACTAGAAGAGGATAACTGGAAAACAATTCTGAGAATAACTAAATAAATTTCATTTTTTGCCCCCAAAATACAATTTGTGACCCCTCATGGGTGTGTGCTATGTTTTGAAGGCAAATACTGAAAAAATAATAAAACATGAATAGTGATTTTTGTGAGTAGTGCTTCTTGACTATAAGCATTATTTTAGATAAAGGGTTAAGATGGTTCATATGCTATGCATTGGAAAAAAATATTTTACAAGTTATTTAGAAAAATATGAGGCTATTTAAAGAAAAACTGTTTCTCAGGCAACTCCCTCACCATTGAAAATCTGCCTCTTGACACCTTTTTTTAGATGTAAATCTCTTCAATGGTATTATTTTGCACCTGTTGACTAAAAGTTTAACCAACTATATAGTTGGATGAATTTGCAACTGCAGTATGGGAAGTTTCACTGCTTAAAATATTTTTCCACAGAATAGTGTAAGGAGTTAAGTTAAAAAAAAAAAAAAACTATTTTCAGGGCTGTTTTGTGGATTAATAAAAAAGCCTCCCTCCCTCCCTCATCATAAAATTGAGAGCAACTTGCCTGAGAAACAAGAAATTTTTCTTATAACAGGCCTAATGCTATCATTTTTACTGAAAACTGTATTCGGCAAAGGGTTAATATCAATTATTTATTATATTTATTTACTTTTTATACACCATACCAACTTCTGTTTTAGATAAGTTCAGTTATCAGTATTACAGACTTTAACTTCTGCAGTACAATATTGTAAGGTACAACTATCTTTTTTAAATAAAACCTTGTCATAGAAGTTCATTATTTTTTGTTAACATTACTGAGGTATCCATCAGTTTGTTTGTCTTCTTATTGAGTTTTAACAATAGTATCATGGTAAGAATCATAGCTTATGAGAGTTTAACTCACTGATGTACTTTCTGACATACCTTTTTCACCAACAGGCATTCTCCAATAAATTTTCAAAAAAATAATTTACAAACAAAATCTTACTAATCTGAGGCTTCTCCCTGCTGATAGAATGCCATCTTTGATAAAAATACTCATGTTATATAAATCATCTTTGAAAAATAACTACACATTCTACCAATTAAAACTCCAATGAAAGTGTCAATGACACCATAGCTCAACCTGTGTAAGACATGTACATGTATAGTATGTGACACATCAATGACACAATCTAGGTAATGAACTGATAACAAAGGTACATGTAAAGTATTGTAAAGGTCTGTACATAAATACTGACCGTAGCCTGTAACAAATGTACAGGTAAAGTATTGTAAAGGTGGGTGACAGTTAGATGCCTCTCGCTAGAGTTGTATTGAAATGTGCACTTACTGTGTATAAGTAGCACTGAATATATCAAAGTTTGTCTAATTGGCCGCCGCTGGCCATCTTGAAATTTTGAACCGCACCCCAAAACACTCATTCTCATCCCAAGGTGATAACAAAGGTACCCAAGAAGTTTCGTGGAAATCAGTTCATAAATACAGCCTCTAGCCCGAGCCATATTGACATGTGCACTTACTGTGTATAAGTAGCACTGAATAAATTCAAAGTTCATCTAATTTGCATAATTTCTGCACGAGAAAAAAACCTGTATTATATGTGATGTATTCAATATTACTGAATATTCATACAAAAAATTTATTCAAATCAGTACCTTCATACAGAAGTTCTGTACAAAAAACTGATTGCACTAATTTCGGTACAAAATGGCTGCCGGCAGCCATCTTGAATTTCGGACTGCACCCAAAAACACTCGTTCTCATCCCAAGGTAATAACAAAGGTACCCAAGAAGTTTCGTAAAGATTGGTTCATAAATACAGCCTCTAGCCCGAGCCGTATTGAATTGTTGACAGACAGACAGATGGACAGACGGACGACAGGCCATGGCATAAGCTGAAATTTGACTACGTCAAAGTTGAGCTAAAAATCAGTAGAAAAAAAAAGAAGAAAAAAAGGACGCCCGGCCACACAACCCCCCCAAAAAAGTGTGCAATTCAAGGTATTTGGAGGGACATAACTCTGGCAAAAAATGTCAGACCAAACCCCGATTTGAATTTGACCTGCATGTTATGTCGATACACCTACATACCACATTTTTATTTGAATCAGTCAACAACATCTAAAGTTATCATCGGGAATCCAAAAAGAAGAATTTTCAAAGTCGAAAAAGGGCCATAACTCTGGCAAAAATTGTCAAACTACACCCCAATTTAAACCTGACCTGTATTTTATGTTGATACACCTACATACCAAATTTCATTTGATTTGACCAACTATAACTGAAGTTATCATCCGGAAACCAAAAAAAAGAGGAATTTTTGAAGCCGAAAAAGGGGCATAACTCTAGCAAATATTATCGGACTGCACCCTGATTCAAATTTGACTTGTATTTTATGTTGATACACCTACATATCAAATTTCATTTGATCTGGCCAACTATAACTAAAGTTATCATCGGTAAACCAAAGTGGTATGGACGCATGCACGAACACCGGCTATTTTAATAGCTCCCCCCTGGAAAAAAAAAATTCTGGACGACAAAAAGAAAAGAAAATCAAACATTGAACAGCTTGGGCTTTTGGTTTGCTTCCTTAAGATCAGAATTCTCATTGTTTTAACTGGTATAACAACAGAATGATGATCTATGCTATATTATTGGCTTGAAAAAGAATGATTAGCAGACCGATATAATAATTAACAGCCAGTGTTCGCCACTAGTAAATACAAATGGCTGCTAATCAATACTGGAAGACTGATAATGAAATTTAGTGTCTTGACAAAATCCTAACCTCAGCAGGCCAGATCATGTTTATGGTGCAACCATTTACATCATACTAAAACAGAGAAGAAAAACACAGTGAATATAAGCCCAAACTTGGACAGTATGATTGTTTAGTTTTGGGGGTATGGTATGGCTGGACTAGTCTGGCTGTACTGTACTATATCATACCCCAAACTATGTCAATATGGCCAGAAAATAATCACAATTGTTACCACTTTACCAGAGTATAATAACATAGTTTAGTCGAGCAGTAAAACTCATGGTGACATGCAACCAGAAACAGGCGGTGACCCATCAATGAAAACAACACTCCTGCTGTCCGCTCCACTGTGGTAAGAATAATACAAATGTACTGACATGATTTTATCGTGTGTCCTGGTTTATTAATGGCCTGTGAAGAATGAATAACAACCCTCTGGCTACTTAATGGCCCTTGGCTTTGTTTCAGGCTGTTAATAAATCCTCAGGCTGTTATTCATTCCTTTCAGGCCAGTAATAAACCTTAACACCTCCCCCCCCCCCCCCCCCCCCAAAACCCATCTTGTTATATTAAGCAAGACAAACTGGTGTTAAAGAATCCTGGCCTAAGTGTCTATTTTCAGAAATACAATGTTAACAATTGTTGAATTAGTCTCTTAAAAACTAAACAACTCTCAGGTAATGATACTAATTCATGCAGATATGCAAATGTCATTGAAGAATCATGGAAAATTTAGAATTAATAAGTTTGGAGCTTTCATTATCGTGTGACCTTGATCTTTGTCATTAAGTGTTGTTGCACAACATACCTTCCCTTTCTCCTTTACCCTTGTGTGAAGTTCAGTGAAATTCCACCCAGCAATAATAGACCAAGGCATAATTTTCCAGACAGACAAAATTTATAGTTTTCAAAATCGGGTTGACCTTTTCATTTGAACCTGTTGGTGCTGTACAGCACACCTTTCGTTGTGTGAAGTGTCATGAAAACCACCCTGCCATTACAGAGTTGTAATTGGGACACAATTTTCCAGACAGACATGTAAAATGTTTTGAGTTTTCTTCATTGTGTAACATGTTGGGACAAAATTAAATTCATTTTAATTTCGCCTGTTGACCGACAAATTTTACAATTTTAACAACCTAGTAAACTTCTGATAATTTACTAGTCGAGCACTTGAAAGCAGTGATATTATTTGATTTATTTATTGGTGTTTAAGGTCCCTTTCAGCATTTATGGCTATATCATAACCTAATACAAGAGCAATGCCACGCATGACATGTACCATGCCCATAATGCCAAGATGGACATATATTTATTACTAGGCATATGCACAGACATGGTTTATTCTTCTGTTTTACAATAGGGAGAGAAAATTCCAACACCCAGGTAGAGAGATCCCTGTGCACCAGTTAATGAAGGTTAGTGACAATCGGACCATCCGCATGGGAGATGTGGAGCTATGTCTTTATTTTGCACAAGAGAAATTCCAGCTCCCGGTGACAATTGTAAAGTCTGACGACAATCAGTCCATCCATGTGGGAGGAAACAACGAACAAACATGTAATTCCATTTTGGAGATTTCCATGTATTTTTTTTTTGTTTTACTGCATGGACATGAAATGATATATTTTAAGTAATTTGTATATTTTTTATACTTACCAATGGCCCAGACTTAGTTGGTGCAAACTCGATATTATCAAGGGCCAAACACAAATTTTGACCCCCCCCCCCCCCAATCCCCCAGATTTGCATACAATACCGAAAATTAAAAGTCCTATCTGGCCCTCCATACTTTTACCATTTGCACATGCACAGCAGTCAGGAAGGGACCAGAATTGTCACCAACATCATTCTTTGTAGATGATCATACAAAATAATAACTCAGCGGGGTGGTATGAATGTCCACTCATGGGAGGGCCTTCCCTGTCTAGGCCATTGGTAAGTATAAAAAATATACAAATTACTTTAAATTTATCCTATTTTTATATTAATAACAAATGGCCCAGACTAAGCTGAATCGTAAAAAGGTGGAGGGCCAAGGACTTAAGAATTAGCAGACCAAATATAGCTCCTAAGCCTGCATTCCAAGGTGAAAGGAAAATAAATCTAAAAGGAATTACATGTATGTCTTTCTATACAATAATAGAGAAGACATATCATAAACAAGAGCACCACCTAGCGGGGCAACATACGCCCGTCAAAATTGGAACATGCACAAGTTTCTGTGGGGTAAAGTTTGAAATTTTTGTTGACTCGACTATGTTTGTCCCCCCCTCCAATCATTGCCCATTCCCCTGCCCTGTCTGGGGTAAAGGGTAATTCACCTATTTTCACATTTTCATATTAAGCGATTTGAGGTCTTCACAAAATAAAAACAAGAACTTGGGCAAAATTCTCATAAATAAAAGGCCATAACTCAACTAAAGATGGGCCGCTAAAGACGAAAATCGAACCCAACCTGTATTTTGTTGTACTAAATCCATAAGCCAAATTTAACTCAGCGCAAACCATTACAACTAAAGTTATCGTGCGGAAACGAAATGTGTCCATGGACGGACAGACAGACGGACGGACAGACAGATGGACAGACCATTTACATAATACGTCCCGTTTTTTAAACGGGTGTATAATAAGGAGCCATATCCAAGTAATTCTGTAATCTTAGCTTGAATGATTATGCTAATTGGGTGTAACAAGCCCCCAAGTTTAAGGTTAGTCCAGACTAAGCCCCTTAAATTAGGATGGCGTATTCTAGAGTGAGAGACTAACCCCCACAAACACATGCCATATATAAATAATAAACAAACTGTATCTAGGATCAGTAATAATCTACAGACAAACAGCTTCACTCATAGTTACACACTTATCAAACTGGAAGAGATAAAGAAAAATCACTCCCCACCCTTTTTTTGAAGGAATATTCTTCAAAACAAAGAGGGAAGCGCTCTGAAATCAGTGAAAAGCAGTCCCAAATAATCAATATATATTCGCCCAACAGACACCCAGTTATTAATTATTATTAATTATTGGTGCTTACCACCACTTCAGATGCTAAGGCTATCGTGGCGATCCTGGTAATAAACAGCGATCGCTTCTAATGTATACTGGAGTCGGAATACGTAGATAGGTCGAAAACCGGTGATATAACGTGTACAACCATACACTTGTCCAATTGAATCCCAATGGAAAGTATCTGAAGAGCAAACACACTTCTAAGGCAACCAACAGGCGACCACGTTCAGGTGTACAATTAATTCCAATAATAAAACTCCAACTGAACCATGCGAATATACGAGAATGTGTACCGTATCTCATAGAAACCTAGATTTAGAACATGGAACGAGCTATGATTAACAGACTCGTCACGGCCCCTCCCCAAAATAAATCATTGTTTCCTAGGTCTGTAACAACCAATGACTGTTCGGAGAAAGAATATACTACCCCGAATAATGATGCCAAAAAAACGTATGCATAAGACGGCCTATTGGAAGTTCCATAACTGATCCAAATAGCCTCCAAATTCTCATGAGCTCTATAAGCAGAGCAAGAATTTATATATCTGTTCAATAATGCGTCTGCCTAATAAATACACATCTTATGCACGCGAGCAATGAAATCGTGCATGTACTCATCTGAATACAGCCTGTATCCATGGTATGACCGAGTGATACAAGTGTAACCAGGAACTGAATGAATAATACAATGTTATTATGCAGTTAACTGAGTAATAAACTCATACGTTGTAAGAAAAGGCCAGACCGCTCTGAGGAAAACTTTTCAGAGTGGACTAATTGCCACATTGGAGAATGTCACCCATATAACTGACATGTCAGCCACACAGGTACACGAAGGCTAGCAATTTCATTGACAAGGAATCATATGCTTGTATATGACTTGTAAACGAACAACCACAAGAAACAAACCAACTAAATAGTTGATGTGCCCATGAGGTTGCCATTAGAACACGACCCAGCCGCCAATCGAGGAGCCATGAAAGGCATGCATATTCTTGAATACCTATGAGGCTTACGGGAAGAAAACTACGTCCTGCCTTGTAATCGCCTCAACACATATTTCGACGACCTCTGTTGCTGTTCTTCAATAGGAGAGCCTGTACCTCTGCAAGGAGAGACTCTCTTGGAAGAACTCGCCGGAAGATTTCTCCAACACGTACTTCTTGTAAGTGGAACTTTGCTCGGACTGATAGCCGCAGGCCTGCCGAGACTACATTCTCATCCACTGATCTTCCGTAATTTTCATCCATTTTTTGCGAGGTTGATAACCTTCCGCTAAGTGGAAAGCAACAGACGTCTTCTCTCGACGACCTCTATTGCTTCCTTTAATAAGAGAGCCTGACCTCGGCCAGGAGAGACTCTATTTTGAAAGGATCCGCCGGAAGATTTGTCCAATGCTGACATCTTGTAAGTGGGGGGTCTTTGCTCAGAATGATAGCCGTAGGCCTTCTGAGATTACACTTCTCACCCACTGATCTTCCATCCAGTCTCTCGCGAAGTTTGATAACTTTCTGCCAACTGGCAAGCAAAAGAGGTCTTGTCCATCACCTGTACGACTTACAAGGCTTACGGGAGGAGAAGCTATGTCCTCCCCGCGAAGAACCTTGTCCCGGGGTGCCTGACCTATAGTCTGGATCAGACCTGTGCCCCTTTCCGTGAGGGGGAGTTCCCTTTAGTTGATTTTGAAGTGGAATGGCCTCGCTTACCCCGGTCTGCTGAAGCGTGTTGTAGAGATGCAGACTTCAGTAGCAGTGCACTGGAAGCTTTCTTGTAGCCTGTTCATAGACTAACGAAAGCTTGCCGTCAAATAGAGTATGTCCGGAAACTGGAGTGACACGGAGAGAGCTTTTCACCTTGTCATCTATAAGTGATGACGACGCAAGGGCAACATCATGTCTGATCAACTTCCAATTTGCCCGTCAGGGCGGAGTTGTAAGTGGCGTACATGACTGCCCTGGAAACAACTCTAAGCGAGGAACAAACATCCTCAAATTCCTTCCCATTAAGACGTTGCACCATAGCTCTAGTGAGGTGATCTGCGTAGGACATCGCGTCCAGATTCGCTGTATTGGATGAAATAGCACATTTCATCACTTCCGAACATATACTGAATGATGCAGGTAAGAACATATCTAAATCTCTGGCCTGCTCATGTAAACGCTGAGGAGCTCTCTGGACATCTTCTCCAACCATTTTAAATGAACGTGTTCCAAGGAACAGTATATTTATTGAAGATGTTGATAAGAAACTGCCTTTCCTCTTAGCACTAGAGAGGTTGAATATGGTGTCGTTAACATAGACGAAGGCCTTCGACACCTGTCGAGACTGTTTCAGGAAGGAAAGAACATCCTCTTTCCTCCGCATGAAATCTGCGTCCAGAGATGACAGTGGTTTCTCTCTAGTAGTCGCGGCTTGCTGTTCAGGTGGAACAAAGTCAGGATAATACTGATGAATAAAATTCATCACTACCATATGCTGTTCTGAAAGGGAAGGGTAATCCTCTTCCTTGTCCCTTTCACCATCCGACTGATTCAGCTGTGACGTTTGTTCCATCGCATCTGTGTGTGCAGATGACTGGACCAACCCAGCACCGTCCGACAGCTCACCACCAGAGGCTGCTCTTGCACTTGCTGGGATGCTGCGATTAGCTGCGTAATCTGCGACAAGTCCATTACCAAGGCTTGAGGAGCAGTGGTCTTACGTACTTTCGCCGCTTGCTGCTCCTGGGATGAAGATCCGGACGTAGATCTCTACTCCTAACGTCACAATAATTGAAGCCTTGGATCACTAGCTACCGGTTGGTCCGACTTCATGGGCAAAGACTGATACTTCTTCTGGCGGTTGCCTGCATATCAGAAGTCGGATAGCTAGTATGCGGTCGTGTGTGCTACATCTGCCTGAGGAAAAAGCTGTAACTGTAGCTGACTGCAGCTTAGAAGGAGCATCCCGAGCGGCGAGTGAGGACGTTAGCTCCTACACAGGCAAGTTTCTCAAACAACATTTGGCCCCAAATGTAGATGGGTTAGAGAGAATGCTCTCTCGCTGGCAGTCTTATCAGACCTCGCCGAGTTTCCCTAAGATAAACTTGCAGGTTCCTACACAGGCAAGTTTCTCAAAACAACATTTGGCCCCAAATATTGCTGGGTTAGAGAGAGGGCTCTCCCGCTCGCGGTCTTATCCGACCTTGCCATGCTTACCTAAGAGAAACTTGCAGGCTTCCTCCCTATTTCCATCGTTGCAGGGTGAGCTTTAGTTTTTGAGGTGCTCGCTCTACCCAAATCTACACTTCCCTCGACTGCAACGGAATTATGCGGTGTCACGGCTCCCACGAATGAAGTAACCGCTTCACTGGTCAAGCTAGCTGCTTTCAAAGGATTAAGAACACTAACTAGAGGCCTCATCCCTTATTTAATATTCATGAGCATCTTTGCAGCTAACTCGACGGTAGCACACTTGGATGGGTGTCACAATACAATCACCATGTTCTTGTTCCTCTGAAAATGAAACTGAAAAACTCTAATTATTTTGTGGTGAGATCTCCGGCATAGGAACCTCACTGCCAACGACGTACCGCGACACTTGTCTCCAACATCTGTCATTCCAATGTACACAAGTAGGACAAGAATCCGTAGGAGTGCATCGACTATAGGCGAGGCAACAGGCATGTAAATCAGAGGAAGACTTCCTCGCCTTGCATTTAGAGCAGTAAGCTTTCATAATTACAATCAAAAGACAAAGTCAATAGATAAGATAAAGATACATGAATAATAGCAATCAAAATTAAATTCAAAAAAATTATAAACAAATTTTCGAAAAAACTTTTGAGAAAATGCTTAAGTTCCCAAAGGGAACATTAAGAGCCCAAGGGCATCCCGACAGATCCTAAGAGTTGACAAAATCCAAATTTTATGAGCTACACTACCGGAATAATAATCAATGTATCCTACAGTAATTCTAGAGTAATATAATATAAAATACTGCATATATTTGAGGACTTTGCCAATGTAAACAACGTCAAAGGAAAAAAACGGAAACAAGACATCAAGAAGTCAGTAACCGATTTAAATGCTACCAGATGTAAAGCTAGATCTTCATACGAAGAAAAAACGATACATCGGATAGAAGAAGCAAAACCAAAATGACCTAACACCCCTAGGGTGAGGATGTAACCATGGGGATAAACAGAATAAACATTCTGTAGTACATGTTAAACTCCCAAGAAATTTAATAGAAAATTTCAATAAAAAATAGCCAAAAAGCTTAGGAGTTTAACAGGAGGGGTTCATGAAAGGATAGGGAAGGAACACTTAGCAAACAGTTAGCAAGAATGATGACGTCAGGCATGTGTTCCGAAAATGGGAAACATGAAATAATTTTTATAATTATTATAAAGTTACAGCCCTGAACTTTTGAAATCACCATTGTTCACTTCCATCATCAACTTACAGACTTGGATCCACCAATTCTTTCACTGATTTGTGTCTGGCATCCTCAAAAAAGGAGATTTTAAAGCACAGATGTCAGATCATTGTTACTGACTTTTGGGCCAAACAAAGAATGCTGTTGGTGCCAACTCCGGTCTCTTCCTGACTGCTGCTCATGCGCAGATGGTAAAAGTATGGAGAGCCAGATAGGACTTTTAATTTTCGGTATTGTATGCAAATTTTGGGGATTGGGGGTTCAAAATTTGTGTTTGGCCCTTGATAATATCGAGTTTGCACCAGCTAAGTATGGGCCATTCGTTATTAGTATAAAAATACCAATCCTTCAGCAACAATTTGGAGGTCTGCACCTATGTGCCAACTTTGGTGAAGATGGGGCCATCCACTCAGGAGAAGATGTGGAAAAATGAAAAAGTCAAATCATTCTCAAATTATAGTATGAATCCACTAATTGAATCCAGGGAAAATAACCCTGTAAATATCAAAGCAAGGATATTTCTTCTGTTCCCCTATGATAAGGTATAACCATGCCAAGAATTACTTGAATCTAACAAATAGTGGCAGAACAAGAGTGGTAAACATGTTGGGCAAGTGAATGTTTTTGATCAAAACCTTAGTTAGTCAAAGGGAAATATCTCTTGAAAGTATTCTTGCGAGGACATCCATCTTGTCATAAAACATGTGACTGGTGTACTAAACAAGTTGGACAGACATATTTTTGCTAATACCATACGAGAAACAAATAGTAAATAACTCTGCCGTACCTATCTGACAAAAGGCATTAATTTCACAATAGGATCTGTTTACCCATCTTAAGATAATGCAAGACAAAAATTATTTGAATCCAGAGCTAGAGCAGCAAATATGTTGGATGAACACATTTTTAATAATCACCCTTGTAAAGCAAGGAAGAGTAAATAATACAGCAGCACCATTTTATTTTGTCATAAGATCTGTTACTATGTGATTAGGATTAGGTAGAAGCACAAAATATTTTAATCAAACCACTAGTCGAGAAGCTGGAATAACAAACATGTTGGATGGACACAATCTGAAATGTATGAATGTGTGCAGCATTTTACAAAACACCCTCTCATGATGTGGCATAACAATTATGAAGGCAAGTTTAGTCGCTTATATCTATGCTGCCCACTTTAAAGGACTTCCACCAAAGGCACTGGTTACTGGGGCCTATTTTACCAGTAACCCAGAACTTGTTTACCACAGAAAACAAGCTCTGTTCCACTCCCCAGAGTTTCCATGGGGAGAAAGTGGTAAAAATTTTGTTGAGATATCCTGTGAGTATATTTTATGTATAATGCATCAGACTACATACGGTCAGTTATACAGTTTGTTTGTGGCCTAATAAAGTATATATGGTGTGAGTAAATTCCATATTAGCGACAGTAAAGGTAGAGTCTAATAAGTTCACTGACACCATATATACCATATTAGGTTACTAACAAACTGTGTAACAAAATATATTTGACTATTTTTTCTCTACACTGAAGCAGCAATTGCTGTAATTACCAAAAGGTAGAATTCTCACTTGTTTAACATGAAACCGTTATCATCTGAAGTCATTTTCATAAATGTCTAAAAAAAAGGAGATCACACTGTTGGTCATGTACTGATCTCAAAAGACTGCGTATTGTATATACACCGATCGCATGTAACATCTTAACTGTAATAAAATTCTGAGAAATTTGTAGGAAGTAAGATATTAATATGTATTTGTCACCGACACTGTCAGCCCTGTGTTACTCACTGCTATCCTATAGAATATCATTTACCAAAAAATGAGCAAATCTGTTTTTATATTTGAAGGAAAATTCAGTTATAATTTAATCCTGTAAACCAATAGGAATGCAGAAATAAGTTTTTACAGATCTTTCCTACTGTTTTGTCACAAAATAACATTTTTTTTTACACCAAAATTCTTGTTTTCCTGGTTTAACTAGAAAAACCAAGGCTTACTCTGTCTGAAACATGCAACTGTTCAGAGAGAACTCTGGCAAAGAGAGGACATGGAATCTGGTGTCCCTCAGTTATTGAGCTTATCTGCAAACACAAATTGGGAATGTTGACTTGTATATTAGTGGGTGAAGTTAATACACAATTAGCTTAGTTCTCCACTCCTCTAGATATGACAGTACTAAATATTTTTCTATAGGCAACTATCAAAACGTTCATGTGAAAAATATGATGGCATCATTTTAATTAGGGCATTCAAATATCTTTGTCAAGTATAGCCCCACTGACAACTTCTGTTTTTAAAAGAGGGGGTTATGCAACAAATAAGCAGAAGGAAACTAACAGTCATGTGCACATTTTTTTCGGGAATTCCAAACAAAAACACCACCAATAGTCAATTGTATTTTTAGGCCTGACAATTCATGAAATCACTGTCTTTTCTCTCTGGAATATTCAGCAATGAATATTTATTCCAAGGCAGTCCTGGAAATGAGACGGGTGCGAGTGGAATTGCTCCCGTCAGCACCCATGTTTTCTATTTACGGCAGCTAAAAAATGCACTTGTTGAAAAATATTGTGGAGCACTAATTCACTGTAAGGACATAAAAATGTGTGTTGTTCTGAGAAAGCTGCTTCCTGTTTCCAATGGGAAGTTCATAGTTCAGCAGGTCCTTACACATTTAAAGTTTCTGGCATTTGGTTGAAGTATTTCCTCAAAATTCACATACCAACATTTTATGGGTGTAATTTACTCCCGTTTGTGATTTCATGGGAGCTTAAAACTGCACCCGTTGATTTTGTTCATTTCCAGCACTGCCCAGGCTGCCTAGTTAAGGAGACTGCACCATTTTCAAGTGTCACTTTTCAAGGCAGGTAACTCTAATTCAAATATTTATTTATTTATTTATTGATGTTTAAGGTCACATATTTATGCACAATGGCTAATCATGACCGTGACAGTTTTGCGGGTGGAGGAAGCCGGAGTACCCGGAGAGAACCACCGAGCAACGACGAGCAGCTGCCAGCTCCCCAACATCGTAACTACGCTCTGCAGCACAGGCAGGGTTAGATTGGTTGAAGACAAGCGTACCATCGACGTGCAGTATGCCTTAGTACACAGCGTCATCGTGCCCCCACAGGGGCAATGGGGGTGAAGTGTCTTGCCCAAGGACACAACGCGGTTGCCGCAGGTGGGATTCGAACCGAGGACCTCTCGGCTTGCAGCCTGCACCTCTACCTACTGAGCCACCGCGCCCCCCTTTAATTCAAATATTTACTACTGCGATACCTATAATCAAGCCCAAATTTTTCCCATAATGCGACAAGGAAAGGAACCAATTCAGAGCTCTGTCAAATAGGACTGAATTTGTAAAATTCTTCATTGCATTAGAGGAAAAATTTGCTGCTCGAAATTTTGGTATTTTAACATCTGTATGCCAAGGGTGGTTAATTTTGCACCTGAAAATCTGAATCAAATACAATATTGCACTTGATGATGTGAATGTTGTGCAAGACAATACCTTCAATTCTACTCAAGGTCTGCACACAGTTTGTGCAATTTACTTTCCCTAGTTTCCAAGCAATGACAGACACATAACAAGTTTGTACATATGAATACAATAAAACCTGTTTTGATAGACCACTGTTGTGAAAGACCATCTGTCTTGAGAGACCACTGTACCTTTGGTTGTTTTACTCTGTAATTTATTTATTTATTGGTGTTTATGGTCACATACTTATTCACAATGGCTAATAGTGACCGTGACAGTTTTACGGGTGGAGGAAGCCGGCATACCCGGAGAGAACCACCGAGCATCGACAAGCAACTGTCAGCTCCTCAACATTCTAACTCTGTTCAAGCTCCGCTCAAGCAGGGTTACAGCGATTGAAGACATGTGGACCACCGACATGCAGTATGCCTTAACACATGGTGTCATCGTCAATCCAGAAAATAAGCAGACTGACATCTGCAAAATGAGGTCCCCAGAGGGTAAATTTGGTGATTCTACCATGCACAGCAGGGTAGCATCACCAAATTTACCCTCTGTGAACCTCAATCTGAATCAAGATCTCAAACCTAAACAGAAAGAGGTACCCAAAGGATAAATTGGCTCACTATATTGGACAGCATCAGCAAATTCACCCTCTGGAGACCTTATTCTGAAAATGTCAGACAGCTTATTTTCAGGCCTGGTCATCATATCCCCATGTAGGCAACCGGGATAAAGTGCCTTGGACCAAGGACACAAACACAGGTAGTCCCGGACGAGGATCGAACTTGGGACCTCTATCATAGAAGTCCAACAGTCTACCACTGAGCCACCGCACTCCCATTTTTACTCTGTAATGCGCCTGTCATAAGACCACCTGTTTTGAGAGACCACTTTTTGTCTGGCAAAAAGGGTGGTCTCTAAAGACAGGTTCTACAGTAGTTAGATGGACAAGCGGGTGAATAAACAAGACTAAATTTAGGTGCAGCACACCTACTTCAGTTTTCATTAGGGTGAAGAAAAATGAAAGTACCTCCAACACTTTCCAATTTGTGGTCATTATCCAGTTAGTTACAGATTTAATATTCAATCACAGGGGTGAGGTGGGTCATTGATCAGAGCAGTTTGGACTTCAAAAGGGATAGGTCTACAGTTTGATCCTGACCCATGCCATCAGCACTGTGTTCTTGAGCAAGACACTTAATCTCAGTTGTCCTTGGGCAAGACATCTAATCCCGATTGTGCGTGGTTAAGACACTTAATTATGATTGTCCTTGGGCAAGACACATAATTGCAATTGGCCTTGTGCAAGATACTTAATCCTGAATGTCCTTGGGCAAGACACTTAATCCTGATTGTGCTTGGGCAAAACACTTAATCCTGATTGTCCTTGGGCAAGATACCTAATCCTGATTGTCCCTGGGTAAGACACTTAATTATGATTGTCCTTGGGCAAGACACATAATCGTAATTGTCCTTGGGCAAGATACTTAATCCTGAATGTCCTTGGGTAAGACACTTAATCCCTATTGTCCATGGGCAAGACACTGAATCCCAATTGTCCTTGGGCAAGACACATAATCCCGATTGTCCTTGGGCAAGATACTTAATCCAGACTGTCTTGGAAAAACACATCATCCCAATTGTCCTTGGACAAGGCACTTAATCCCGATTGTTCTTGGGCAAGATGCATAATCCCAATTGTTCTTGGGCAAGACACTTAATCTCGATTGTCCTTGGCAAAGACACATAATCCTAACTGTCCATGGGCAAGACACTTAATCCTAATTGTCCTTGGGCAAGACACTTAATCCTGATTGTCCATGGGCAAGACACTTAATCCTGATAGCTCACATGGGGATATGATGGCACTGTGTACTAAGGCCTACTGCACATTGATGGTACACTTGCCTTCAACCACTGCTAACTCTACTTGTGCCGGGATAATAAGTTGGAGAGTTTGACAGTTGCTTTCCACTGTTCGGTGGTTCTCTCTGGCTTCTTCCATCCATAAAACTATGCAACATGAAGTGATTCTGGGTGTTGTTAAACCCCAATAAACGAACAAAGAAACAATATCCAATCTCTGAGTATGACTTGGATAGCACATAAACACTTTTTTACAGTACATTTAATTTGAACAGACATATTTCCAATAAAACTATTCAGTTAACATGGTTACGCAATTAACAGGAGCTTGGGTATTTTTATTTGCTTAAATGGAATTCATAATAATCTATTTGCAATTAACAGGTTCAGTTTGTACTAATAGTGTAGTAAATGGTTTAGTGTTTGACAAGTATATGCAATTAATATGGTTATTATATAAACAAGTATACAATCAAATGTAACCCACAGTTATCCACTGTACTCTCAGCCATTTTGGAAGTTTGATAAATTTACCCCAGTAATTATTTCCTGGTCTTGGCAAAGACACAACTCCACACACAGTTCAAGCACTTACCCACCTAAATATTCATAGAATAAAAATAATATTTAATTCAATGAGGAATTGTGACTCACTGACATTACATAATTGTGTATTGTTTATTGGTAAAGTTGCTATTCATTTGAGGAAGTTTGACTGCAGTACAGTAACCCTTTACCCAACATAATGGTGATATCCTGCCAGAACTATTCAGGACTATTTACAAAATCTCCATTCAAATGTTAATAATTTAGTCAATTCTTACATCATAGCTTATGATTCCTCATCGGAATGAGCCCATTACAATAGGGGAGGGGGTGGGGGTGGGGGGGGGGGGGGTCGGTCACACACAATGTTTCTGAGGGAAAAATGAAAGGTTTAAGTTCTTCAAGAATCAACAAGTGTGCCTTCCACTGATGCTGTGTAAATGGTTAAAAGAAAAGCAACTTTGCTCGTAAACAAAGCACAATTAACAGAAATATACAGTTTAACAAAATTTACATTCATGCCAGACGCAAGGAATTAAACATTTTCCTACATGGTGGGATGAGAGTTAAAATTTTCCATCAGTGTTTCAGGGTCGTCAAAATCTAACTCAATACACTTCTTTAAAACAATAATAGATCCAAAAGATTTGTGTATTATATTATATATATGGTCAACAAAAGTAATTCTTTACAATAATGATAATAGTTTTCTGGACTGAGAAAAATTTCTGTCCGACAGAGTCAAGGGCAAACTGCTCCCCTGGCCTCCCCACCACTTGCCTGTCCTGAAAATAAACTGAATAATATTTTACACCTTTGAACCTCTTGTCTTGAAAGATACCGTCTTAAACAAAAATAGCTGTGGCAAAATGAATTGAACTATTTCACTCCTTGGAATTAGCAATGGGCCAGTGGCATTAAGCCGTTGCCAAGGAGGTGAACAGAATCATTTTTTATCATTGCAAGTTGCAGCCACAATAATTTTTTGACTGACAAATACCTCATGCTGACAACACTGGTAATCCAATCTAACATAAAATACATTTTAAAGTTCTAAATAGCATATAAAGTCAATTTTGTGCAAGGTTAAAAAAAAACATTAGTTTGAAAATCATAACAGGAAAGTTTCCTGGATTTACCATTTTTGACCTCAAATATTTTCTAAAATAGAACCAAAAAATTGTTTCAATCAATAAAAGAAGAGGGAATTCTATTCTACATTTGTATACTGGAGTAATGTAGCAGTTCTATTAGTCACGAACCCTGACTAAGCATGTGCATGTTCCCTTTAGAGATTCATGCACTTATTCCATTGCATGTGTAAATCATAAAGTTTTAACAAATCTGAATTGAACTCCCACCTCCAGGAACCCCAGAAAGTAGAGCAGTGCTTGTTTCTGCTTTAATGGCAAAATAGGACCTGGTAAGCGATGTCTGAGGTGAATTCCTCTAAAGTGGGCAGCATAGGTAAAAACAATTGGCTAAACTCCATACCTACACTGTGGTTATGAGATAGCCGATATGCTGAAAGTAACTTTAAACACTAATAAATAAATAAATAAACTACATGCAACATGATGGGAGCTATCACTGTGGGCCCCGTACTTGAAACAGTTTGCAATTTGAACAGTATACAGTCCAGTAAAACCTTCCTTGGGAGACCACCTGTCTTGTGATGTCAGTGAAACAATGTACCAACTAGCTGTTTTGGGTTCCAGGATCCAGGGTATTTATATCATTATTATATTATTATAAAAAAGAGATATTTACATTGAAAAGTCTTGTTTTCCATTCAAATTTCCAACAACAGCTGTTTGTATGATGGATGAGGAGCTACAATGGCAGCTAATATGTGAAATTTCCAAGTTCAAGGACAATCACTTTTCAATAAGCGAAAGGATTGGAATGAAATTAAAACTTGATGTGGAGGTACCCACCAGGAAGCTATATACAAACAAGAGGCCACAAGGAGCCTTAATCGCTCACCGGCCAAAGTGGTTCAAAGAAGTATTTGAGGTCACATTCAGTTAGACATGGTTCGTCAACACTACAAAGGAATGAAGTCATGAGGGACAAATTTTATGGAACTAGGGACATGCCTTGAATAAACTTGAATCTCCCCCCCCCTTCCAAGGATGCTGCATACCAAATATCAAGAGCATCCATCTGCTGGATCTGAAAAAGATGATTCTTGAAGAAAATTCCTCATTTTGAACTAAGTTATCATTCGGGCTCTCACAGTGAGCCCAAATATGAAGCCAGGGACTTGGCTTGAACAAACTTGAATCTCACTCCCTAAGGATGCTGCATGCCAAATATCAAAATGTTCCGACTGCTGAATCTGAAGAAGATTAAAGAAAAATTCCTCATATTGACTAAGTTATAATTTGGGCTCCCACAGGGAGCCCAAATATGGACCCAGGGACTTGGCTTTAACAAACTTGAATCTCACCCCCCTAAGGATGCTACACACCACATATCAAAACATTCCAATTGCTGGATCTGAAGAAGAAGATATTTTAAGAAAATTCCTCATTTTGAACTTAGTTACAATTCAAGCTCCCACAGTGAGCCCAAATATGGACCTAGGGACATGGCTTGAACAAACTTGAATCTCACCCCCCCCCTAAGCATGCTGCATACCCAATATCAATAGATTCTTCCTGCTGGATCTGAAGAAGAAGATTTTTAAAGAAAATTCCTCATTTTGAACTAAGTTATCATTCGGGCTATCACAGTGAGCCCAAATATGAACCCAGGGACTTGGCTTGAACAAACTTGAATCTCACCCCCCTAAGCATGCTGCATACCCAATATCAAAAGATCCTGCCTGCTGGATCTTGAAAAGAAGATTTTTAAAGAAATTTGCCTGAAATGCACTAAGTTTGAATTCAGGCTTCTATACTGAGCCCAATTATGAACCCAGGGGGGCCAATTTGAACAAACTTGAATCAGATCCACCCCACAATGTTGCATACCATATATCAAAAGATTCTGCCTGCTGTATCTGGAGACGAAGATTTTATAAGAAATTTGCCTGAAATGCACTAAGTTCGAATTTGGGCTTCTATAGTGAGCCCAAATATGAATCCAGGGGGCCAATTTGAACAAACTTGAATCAGATCCATCCCATAATGCTGTATACCAAATATCGAATGATTCTGCCCACTTGTGCTGGAGAAGAAGATTTTTTAGTAATTTCTCTAATATACATAGGGTGCTATCGGAGTTATGCCCCCTATGGAGCCCCAAGTGGGCATGTCCATTTCATTTGAACAAACTTGAATTGATATATGGTAATGAACATCCATACCAAGTTTCGAGCAAATCGACCCAGTGGTTTCAGAGGAGAAGTCGTTTGAAAAATGTTCACGATGCCGGCCGGACGATGACGGACGGCATGTGATAAGTTTAGCTCCCTTTGGTGAGCTAAAAACAAGGAGGGGGGGTGGATCCATCCCCATCAGCTCACCAACAGTATCCCATACAATATTTTCGAATGGAACACATCGGGTTCACCCTCACCAAAACTTTTTTAACCAGTGGTTGCCGGCATTCAAATATAGCAAAATAGGTCAAAATTTTTCTTAAGACTAAACTAGAAAAAATCCAGCAAGAGGATCACAGATCCAGAAGTCGAGTTTTGACATTAAATTCTGAAGAAAAAAGCTATTTGTAGCAACAGTGACCTTGACCTTGGGGTTCGAGACTCTGAAATGGATAGGTGTCTTCCTTTCCTATAGGGTAACCTCTGTTGTAAGTTTGGTAAAGGTGCGTCAAATAGAACTAAAGTTATTGCCCGGAAACCAATTTGTCACAAAATATTCTATTAATAGTAACAGTGACCTTGACCATGGGGCCCCAGACTCCGAAAGCAATAGGTGTCTTCCCTTCCTATAGGGTAACCTGTGGTATAAGTTTGGTGAAGATACACGGAATAGAACTAAAGTTATTGCTCGGAAACCAATTTATCACAAAATATTCTATTTATAGTAACATTGACCTTGACCTTGGAGTCCCAGACTCTGAAATCAATAGGTGTCTTCCCTTCCTATAGGGTAACCTCTGGTATAAGTTTGATAAAGGTGCGTCAAATAGAACTAACGTTATTGCCCGGAAACCAATTTGTCATAAAATATTCTATTTATAGTAACAGTGACCTTGACCTTGGAGTCCCAGACTCCAAAATCAATAGGTGTCTTCCCTTCCTGTAGGGTAACCTCTGGTATAAGTTTGGTAAAGGTGTGTCAAATAAAACTAAAGTTATTGCCCGGAAACCGATTTCTCACAATATATTCTATTTATAGTAACAGTGACCTTGTCCTTGGGACGCGAGACTCTGAAATCGATAGGTGTCTTCCTTTCCTATAGGGTAACCTCTGGTATAAATTTGGTAAAGGTGCATCAAATAGAACTAAAGTTATTGCCCGGAAACCAATTGTTAAATCCCGCCGCCATCCGCCCGCCCATCATTTCATCAAACTATAAGTCGAGTTTCACTTCGTCAAAACTCGACTAAAAAAGTTGAACAGTGTATAAAAATCACCACAATCTGTAAAAACTGTCTGGTCAAGGGTTAATGTATGATGGATAAGGAACTATAACCACAGCTAATATGTGAAATTTCCAAGTTAAAAGCAATCACTCTTCGATAAGCCAAAGGATTGGAATGAAATTAAAACTTGAGGTGGAGATAACCATCAGGAATCAGGAAGCTACATATATAAAAAACGAGGAGGGGGGTGGGGGGGGGGGGAAGGATGGTCCATCTCCATCAGCTCAACAACAGCAGCCCATACAATATCTTCACGCTTATTATAAATGGAACACATCGGGTTCACCCTCACCAAAACTTTGTTAACCAGTGTTTTTTTTGCATTCATGTGGAGCAAAATAGACCAGAATTTTTCTTAAGATTAAACTAAGAAAAAAAGTTGAACAGTGTATTAAAAATCTCCACAATCTGTAAAAACTGTCTGGTCATGGGTTAATGTTAACTCGTATTGAAGCAATTAACATGCATATGGAATTTGAAAATTCTGGGATACCAGTAGTTGCCTGCAATCATGTATAGCAAAACAGGTCAGAAATTTTCCTAGTCCACACTATTCATAAACAAGAGGCCCCACGGGGCCTGAAGCGCTCATCTTGTACAGAACACAATTTAAACCGAGTCCAAGAATGAGTCTACATTAAGCAAGCCATCTCCATAGGCTACACTGTCAATCCTTGAGTCCCTCAGGAGTGACAAAATAATCTAGGCATCATGCCTTTTCTTCAGTTGATCATAAGTAAAATATAGAGCTCCCCTATGAAGCCCCTTGATACAACCTATGTGGATTAATCTTAGCACCTCTAGAGGGTACTGAATTATTTATTTATTTATTGATGTTTAAGGTCACATATTTATGCAGAGGAGGGTGAATTCATCTCAAACATTTTTTTGCGATGTAAACAGAATGGAAAAATGCATCCTATTATCAACCTCAAGTCTCCTAATAAATCTGTTGTCTATTCACATTTTCACATGAAAACTTTACCATCCATCTCCACTTAGTACAACAGAACGATTTCTTCACTTCTATTGACTTGCAGGATGCTTACTTTAGTATTTCCATCCATGAAGCACAATGAAAATTTTTTAAATTTAGATGGAAAAATCGCCTATATGAATTCACCTGTTTACCTTTCGGTTTGTTCTCTGCTCCAAGAATCTTCACCAAAATAATGAAAACAGCATTTGCAATTCTCCGCAGTAGAGCCATTTGATGTACATATTATATTGATGATTCCCTTGTCATGAATCAAATTAAAGCTGGACTTGACGAAGATACTAAAACTATCACTGATCTCTTGCTCAAACTGGGATTTTGCTTCAATTTTAACAAGTCCATATTGACTCCATCAACGGAAATAACTCATCTGGGTTATATCTTAAACTCTGCAACATGCCTGATCTCTTTACCAACTCATAAAATGGACAGTATTATTTCTCTTTCAAGGGTAATTTTAAAACAAAAATATGCTAAAATTCTCAAAATAGCAAAGCTTATTGATCTGTATGTTTCTACTTTTTTAGTTATTAAACCTGGTCCATTGTTTTAATGGAATTTGGAAAGGGATAAAACAAGAGCAGCTACAAAATTTCATTCATATTCAGGTTTGATGAAACTGTCTAGAGAGGGATGAAATTATATTAAGTGGTGGATCTCAAATATTACATCTATGAATAGCAGACCAATTTGCTATCCTCTGCCATCTCAAGGGGTAGTGACCGACTACATCAATAAAGTTGGGGGTACAAAATTCTCTCTTTTCAATATCTGCAAAGACATTTGGTTATGGTGTTTCCAACAGAACATACACATTTCTGCTGTACACATTCCCAGTCGAGCTAATATTTTGGCAGATACTCTATCACAGGAACTGAAAAGTACATTGAAATGGAAGATGATTTCTCATGTTTTTCTCCAGTTATGTGACATACTGTTTCTCCCTTCTATTGCTATATTTGCCTCTAAGAAAAATCATCAGTTGCCAAAGTATTGCAGCTGGTATCCAGACGTTTGTGACAAAATGGCTATCATGCAGTTTCACCAGTAAAAAAATTTTTTTTGGTGATTTTCTTCCGGTAATACCGACAAAATATTATGTGGAGCAATGTCACGCCTTTCAGTAATTCGATAAATCAACACAGTCTTTTCGGTAATTTGAAGTTCTCGATGAACTGTTAGTTTCTTTAGACAGTGTGTCTACCTGCGTGACTGCGTGACTTTAATTATTTCACTTCGTATTTATACATTGTAAACTTTGTTTGTTGAAAAATAATTCCATAAGCTTGTATTCTATCATTTTATTCCGTAACATTGCGGCTTGTTTTTGCATGAAGGCTGCCATGTTTTGCAATGCATCTTGGGAAATTCCGAATTTGGAAATCAGTTTGATTAAACCCACTGCATTTGCCGGTCGTATAAAGTTATCCCGGTTTATTTAGCCCTATTATTTGGTAATTTTATGTTTGAGTTTGGATAATATCGATGCTGGGCAACACCAGTGCCGATGTTAAACAAATTCAACCATCTTTTATAGCGTTGACCTTTTCTCAGTTGCCCGAGTCCCGTTGAAACATGCAAGCGTCAACTCTGGCATGTTTTGACAGGTGTCACGTGACCCCTCAGGTTTTGGACACTATAAAAGCAGAAGTCACCTCACAGCGTCGCCAAATCCAGTGGACGAAACTGCGCTCATAGAAGTCTGTTTAAATACTTTGTAAGTCTCAATTTCATTTTAAATTTTTATTGTGAAGCCAAGAGGCACTCACTATAGTTCTTTTTAAATATTTAAGTGTTTCTTGGGGGGGGGGGGCATAGAGCCAAGCAGCTATTATTGCCCCACAACAGTTTCATTATTTATTTTTGTTAGGAAGCGCAGGGCCAAGAGGCCAGTGCTACCAGTAGCTTGCGGGTTTTCTTGTTTTGATTAGGAGTGTATGGGGTCAAGAGGCTAGTACACAGGGCCCAGAGGCCAGGTTGTTTTTTTTTAGCAGCTTTTATATGAGGCCAGCATTTTCTGAGTATTTCTTTTAATATCTTTTTTAGGGGTACACAAGGCCAAGAGGTTAGTGTACTGTACAGGGCCAAGAGGCCATAGTTCTCAACAATGATGTCAAATAGTTTTGTGAGACACAGGGCCAAGAGGCTAGTGTTTTCAGTAGTTCCAGGTAAAAAATAAAACTGATACGTGGTGTGAAGACAGGGTTATTGCTAAACTTTATCCATATTTTGCCATACCTAGTAGTAAGGTGACACCTATTCAGTCCGGATTTTATTTGCCTGACATTTATCCTGTTGTTTATTGAGAAACAGTGATGGGCCTGGCTATGTGTACTCATGCCCATCACAAGGAAATGTCTGGCAAATTCTATTTTGGGCTGTATATGTGACTCCTTTGTTTCTTTAATATAACACCTGTAAGTGGAGTTGTCCACTTTTCGAAAGTGTTCGAGAGTGTAAAAGTTTTATAAATGTAATAAATACTGGTGCAAGTCTAGTGCAGTTTTGGCATCTATAGACCTGTTTTAAAACCATTTTTAAAGTTAGTTTTTTTTATTAATTTTTTTGATGTTGACACATTGCTCTGCCATTTGTTCTCACTTTAGTTCTATGTGCGATACAGCGTCTGATGGATCTCCATTGGGGATCCATCTGGCGGTGTGTTGCACCTACAGCTGAAGTGGCGCAGAACATGTGTTATAGGCTCGTTTCGCTAACCTTTATCGTTCTTAACTCGTGACTTTAAATAAGACTTTGGTAAAATGGTATAAATGTTAATACAGGTTTGTCTTTAAGTAAGGCAAATCACCTTTTCTATTAAATAGGTGGTTGCCACTCTCAGTAAAATTTTGTGTATTTGTTTTTCAATTTGGTTGTTTGGGGCGTTGCTCCACGAGAGGATAATCCCTATCAAGGGTCCTCCTGTCGTGGCACAATACACTGAAGAACCAAATGGTTTAGTCGTTAATGTTTAATCGTGGCGTTGTGTCAAGTAAATGAATTATTTTAAATTACATGTATATAAACTCAGGTGCTTGAAGTGGAGTGACATTTTAGGTATACAAGGCTTAGAGTAGCCATAAGTTAATCAGATAGGGGTTAAAAATATCAATCCTGAGTTTGCCTTGCTGATGAAAATGAGATCCTTCTTTTATGGTAGTGTTTTTGGAATTTATCCCATATTGGGATTCACTGTGGAAATTGTGTAGTAGCCGAATCACTGTTTGTCATGGTGCAGGTCAGCGAAAGGAACAGTATTTTACTGTCCTTTTCGCTGAGGTGCACTCTGATTAGCAGTGATTAGAGAGGCACCTTACCCTATTAATTACTTCAGGTTTGCCTGGACTGGTTTCGTTTAAAGTCTGGTGCATAGTGGTGTTTTGGGTGTGGCTGAACCACTGTGCACACTTTCGTAGTTCCCAATGCATGATTCCTCATGATGGGAGTAATTCACTCCCATTGTGAGAAATCATTCAGGGGACAGTCTTTTAGAGCTGTCGCTCTGTTTTGTTTCATTGTTTTCCCATCTCACAAGTGGAATATTACACAGTGAGACGGAGGCCTTGTGAGCAGACTAGCTACCTGCCCACATGAGCTTCGGTGGTTTCCCATCTCACTTGTGAAACACAGTGAGATGGAGGCCTCATGTATAGTTTGGACATACATGTGTGCAGTGTTTTCCTGTCTCATGAGTGGAATCTAACACAATGAGATGGAGGCCTCGTGGGCAGCAGTAACTGCATGCATGTGCTTAGGTGTTTTCCCGTCTTACTAGTGGAACACAGTGAGACGGAGGCCTCATGCTCAGTTCGAATATACATTTGGGCTTCAGTATTGTTTTCCGCCTCACCAGTGGAGTATAACACTAAATAAATCAAAGTTAGTCTAATTTGCATAATTTAAGCACAAGAAAAAACCTGTATTATATGTGATGTATCTCATGGTACTAAACATTCACACAAAAAATTATTCAAATCAGAGCTTTCATATGGAAGTTCTGTACAAAAACCAGATTTCTGCATCGTCGGTACAAAATGGTGGCTGGTAGCCATCTTGAATTTCGGACCGCACCCAAAAACACTCGTTCTCGTCCCACAGTCATAACAAAGGTACCCAAGAAGTTTCGTAAAGATCGGTTCATAAATACAGCCTCTAGCCAGAGCCGTATCCAATTGTTGACGTACGGACAGACGGACGACGGGCCATGACAAAAGCTCAAATTTGGCTTCGCCAAACTTGAACTAAAAAACTGTTGAATGCATTGCATTTCATTGAAGGGAAGAGATTTACAACCTTCCTGCTTTATTGAGTTACAACTGTTTATCTGTTCAATCATAAACTTTATATTCTGACAGACAGAGATGCAAAAAAAACCCCCAAAACCTATTGGAGGTGCCTTTTCACTTTCAAAGTTGAATTTAGCCCTTTTCTTTGGGCTAGGTGTTTTAGTCTATAAAACTCTCCAAAGTGAATAGAAGCCCTTCTCATTCAATAATGTGTCAGGAAAATCACCTGCGTAATGTATATCTCAACCATATCGCTGCAAACCGGAGTTCTGTAACTTAGCAAGTTAGCAATCCCTTTCTAAGGTTATCCTCCACTTTTTATCACAGCATGTATCTTGAAGCCTATTTTGTTGTCACCTCATTAATGGATTCATTTTAACAATTTCATCTGGAAAATCCTCTCTTAACATTATGCCTTTATCCTGGTTAACATCCAATTCATCAATAAATCCAAACCAGTAAATTACCAAACCAGGACCAAATCTGAAATTAGGAAAAGAATAACACGGTCTTGTATCACTTTAGTACCTATGCCTTTCTAATCATCTATTTGCTGTAACTTTGCAAACATTCCTTACAGTATAACATTAAGGAAGAACAATAATTGCCCATGACTTAAACATCATCAGAATGGACCAAACATTTTAAAATGTGAGCTATAGATCCTTTCTACAGTGTACAGAGGGTATCGTACCAAATCAGCATAGCTGATAGACTTTTTCCTGTTAGAAAAGCCTATTCCGTAAGAATTAGATATATGGCATTTCACTACGACAAGTTGCGAGCTGTTTGAAGTGAAATCTTTTCTTGTGATGTTTTGACTGATCTGCATATGGTGCAGTTCGGTTGACTAATGCATTCCTCGGTTGGGTTCAAAATTGTAAGTCCGGAGACTTGTGGGGGCTGTTGGCGGAAACAGTTTTGGCCCTTACCAGAATTTCTTTCAAGTTTGAATTTTTTCGGTACGCTAGTTTCATGAAAATGCAGCAAAAACTGTAGAAGTAATTCACTCCACAAGTATTCTGCAAAATCCAATATGGCCACCAATCAGCCATCTTGAATCCGATCAGGAAAAAAATTATGTCACACACTTCCCCTCATCATGTTGATAATTTTTGTGGAGTTTCATGAAAATGGGCCTAAAACTGTCGAAGTAGTTCGCTCCACAAGTTTACATGTGCAACAGACCGACAACGGCAGACTGACCGACCGACGGACAAGTTGACACCTATATACCTCCCCCCCCCCCCCCCCCCCCCCCCCAACCAAACTTCGTTTTGTGGGGGTATAATAAATCTGACAACAAACTGACCGACAGGACTTTGCACTTTCATAGACACTTTTATAGAGTTTGGAGACTCTGTCGAACAAATTATAATGATTAACCCTTTACCCAACATAACAGCCACGTGCTATTCACAAAAATCACCAACAATTTTCATTATTTTTTTCATTTTTTGTCTCAAAAGCACAGCTTTAAATTTATCATATTTTTATACTACAACCAACGGCCCTGACTTAGCTGAATCGTAAAAAGGTGGAGGGCCTAGGACTTAAGAATAGCAGACCAAATACAGCTCCTAAGCCTCTATTCCAAGGTGAAAAGGAGACTAAAATTTTAAAGGAATTACATGAATGTCTCTCTGTACAATAATAGAGACGACATATCATCAATAAGGAGCCATATTCAAGTAATTCCGTATTCTTCGTATGAATGATTATGCTAATTGGGTGTAACGAGCCCCCAATTTAAGGCTACTACGGACTAAGAAACTTAAATTAGGATGGCGTATTCGAGAGTGAGAGACTAACCCTCACAAACACATGCCATACATATATAATAAACAAGCTATATCTAAGATCAGTATTAATCTACAGACAAAACAGCTTCACTCATAGTTACACACTTATCAAGCCAGAAGAGATGAAGAAAAATCTCCCTCCCCCTTTTTTGAAGGCATATTCTTCAAAACAAAGAGGGAAGCGCTCTGGAATCAGTGAAAAGGGGTACCAAAAAATCTATAAATATTTGCCCAACAGGCACCCAGTTATTAATTATTATTAATTATTGGTGCTTAACGCCACTTCAGAAGCTAAGGCTATCATGGCGATCCCGGTTATTAACAGTGCAAGCTTCTAACATATGCCTGAGTCGGAATACACAGACAGGTCGAAAACCGGTGCTACAATGTGTACAACCATACACTTGTCTAATTTAATCCCAATGGAAAGTATCTGTTAGAGCAAACACGCTTCTGAGGTAACCAACAGGCAACACCGTTCAGGTGAACAATTAATTTCAATAATGAAACTCCAATTGAATCATGCGAATATACGAGAATGTGAATTCTCCTGTGTACCATCTCTGGTAGAAACCTGGATTCAGAAGATGGAATGAGCTATGATTAACAGACTCGTCACAGACCGGCCCCCAAATAATTCATTGTTCCCTAGGTCCATTACAACCAATTACTGTTCAGAGAAAGAATTTACTACTCCAAATAATGATGCTAAAAATTTAGAACATATGCATAGACGGCCTATTGGAAGTTCAATAACTGATCCAAATAGCCCCCAAATTCTCATGAGCTCTATAAAGCAGAGCAAGAATTTTATAGAATCTGTTCAATAATGCGTCTGCCTAATAAATATACATATTATGCATGCGAGCAACAGAATCCCGCATGTACTCATCTGAATACAGCCTGTATCCACGGTATGACCGAGTGATACAAGTGTAACCAGGAAACTGAATGAATAATGCAACGTTAATGTAGTTAAACTGAGTTATAAACTCGTAGGTCGTAATAAAAGGCTAGACCGCTCTGAGCGAAACTTTTCAGAGGGGACTAATTGCCACATTGGAGAATGTCACTCAGACAACCGACATGTCACCCACCCAGGTACACGAAAGCTAGCAATTTAATGATAAGGAACTATAGGCTTGTATATGACTTATAAACGAACAACCACAGGAAACAAACCAACTAAATAGTGGATGTGCCCATGTGGTCACCGTTAGAACACGACCCAGCCGCCAATCGAGGAACCCTGAAAGGCATGCATATACTTGAATGCATATGAGGCTTACGGGAAGAAAACTATGCCCTGCCCTGTAATCGTCTCTCAACACATTGGCGAGGGGGGGGAGGTTCGATGAATAATTCCTATCGAACCTCCCTCACCGGCATTACTTGAATCACTAGATAAGTAAGGCCGGCACAGTAGAAAAAAGGCTATACTGCTGCTGCTATTCTCAATAAGAGTAATACAGCTAAAAAGCTTATACTCAAGCAATCATAATAACAATAGTCCATGGCGCGATTCGTAACGCTTTTACATTAGTTATCAAATAGTATAGGAATCGTAGGGCTCCCTCACGTCTGACAGACTCCACAATGCCACTAAGGATGGAGAGGGACCTGATGACCAAATAATACACCATATAGACATAATATCCAATCCCTAGAGTGGAAATATAATCCACAATACATTGGATAGAAAGGAAAAGGGAGACAATGTTTCGACACCTGATCATAAAAATCTGCAACACTAGCCGCTAATGTATAAGAAAAGACCGCTGTAACAGTACATAAGGCTACTATGGCATCCACAATGGCATTAAATGTCCTGACGCCAAGGAATACAACACTGAGAAGGAAAAGACATACTTCTTCCTTCCCTCTAACTGCTCTATTCCAAACAAGACAGCTGTCTCAGCCTATTTATGCACTATAGTTATACTAGGCAAGGAAACATCGTTAATCGGGATAAAAGCCCTCGACACCTGAGCCAAAAGATCCCGGGAGGAAAGATCTTTGTCTTTCCATCGCCCAGTATGATAAGCTGTTTATTGCCTAGCAAATGCAGACTTAAATCAGATAGAACAAGATTCTAAGAGCTTATGACTAAAATTTCATAGTCTTAAGGTGCCCTTCTGTGAGGGAAGGAGACTCACACTCCATAGCCCTCTCATCATCCAAATGTTCCAACTGAAAATATGGTCAACTCCATCCGACTGAACGGATGATTGGACCAATGTAGCAAGATACGCAGAGCAATCTGCGGCAGCCGGTTTGTGAACAAGGCTAGTAGAGCAATGATAATCCACTTGTTACCATAAACTACTCGCGGGATGGAGATCTGGCCCCAGATCCTCGACAGATGTCCCGTAAAAATGCCTCGAACGACTAGCTATCAACCCAAACATGCTAAGTCAGATAGCTAGTCTGCAGTCAACATGCTTCATCAATGAAGCAGGGGAAGATGCCATAGCTGCAACTGGATCCGGCTGCAGTGTGGAAGGAGCGTCCCGAACCGCAAGCGTGAATGGGTGCCCCAACTCACTAAAGTTTCTCGAATCAAAAACAGTCGACTGACTGCTGACGGAAAGGAGAGGGTTCTCCAGCTCATGGTCTGCTCCAGACCTTGTCTAGCATTCCGTTAGAAACTTGTAGGCATCTATCCCTTACCATGCATATCCAAGGAAGAAGAGGAAGCCTTAACACAGCCGACCCCGGCTGAAGTGCAGAAGAAGCATCCAAACTCGTCACATTCTGGACGGATGCTCCTACTCATTCAAGTTTTTTACAACACAAAACAATCGTCCACAATGGTTAACGGGAAGAAAAACGCTCTGCACTCGCGATCTATCTCCAGATCTTGCCGAGTATCCCTCTTAGAAACTTCTAGGCTAATCCCCTTTCTTGCGCTTCCATGTAAGCAGAAGAAGCCATTAACTGCCGCCGGCCCCGGCTGCAGTGTGGAAGAAACATTCCGATGTGTGTTCCGACTCAATATGGTGTCTCACAACGGACACAGCCGACCCCGACTGTTAACGGGATGGAGAGGGTTCTCCAATCGGTGATTTGACCCTAGATCTAGCCGAGTGTCCAGTAGAGAAACTTCTGGCTTCTTCTACATGCACAAATGACTGGAACGATCCAGCACCATCCGACGGCTCACTACCGTAGTCTGCTGATGGGAGCCCCTTTCTGGTTTTTTAACCTGCGATAAGCTGCACAAATTGCGACAGCAAGTCCGTTATGGAGGCTTGTGGAGCAGCAGCCTATATTCTCCACCGCATGTTGCTCTCGGGACGGAGATCTGGCCGGCGATCTCTTCATCAAACGTCCCGATGAATCAAGCCTCGAATCACTAGCTACTGGAGTTCGCTCGGCTGCATGAACATCAGGAGAGGGGTAGCTAGTGTGCGGCCGCATGTGCTTCGCTAAAGTGGAGAAGAAGCTGTAACTGCAGCTGGCCCTGGCTGCAGTGTAGAATGAGCGTCCAGGGAGGATGTTAGCTCTGACTTAGTGCAAGTTTCTCAAAGCAATAGTCGACCCCGACTATTAGTGGGTTAGAGAAGGCTCTCCAGTTTGCAGTCTGGTCCAGACCTCGCCGAGCTTCCAGAAGAGAAACTTGCAGACTTCTTCCCCTTACTTTGCCATCATCACTGGGTGAGCTTTTGATTAAAAGGTACTCGCTCTACCCAAATCTACATTCTCCTCGACCGCATCGGACATACCCGGTATTATGGTTCCCACTCTCGGGTATCTGCGCGATCAGTCGAGCTAGCTGCTTATTCCTTATATTCAAGAGCACCTTAGCAGCTTGCTCTGTTTACTCCTTAGAGCGCAACAACGGAAGCACATAATCTAGACAGGAGTCACAATACCATCACCATGCTCTTGTTCCTCTAGAAAAGAAACTGAAAATTTGAATTATCTTGTAGTGACAGTCCCGACATCGGAACGTCACTGCGAATACATAGCGCGACACCCGCTTCCAACGTTGGTGTCCTAAGGAGTCGACTCCGACCACACAAGTAGGACCTGAATCAGTAGGAGTGCATTAACTACAGGCAAGACAACAAACATGTAAATCTGATTTTGACTACTTCGCCCTCCACTCAGAGCAGTAATTCAGAAATAATTATAATCCAAACAAGTTCACTGCACTCCTAACATCTAACATATAATCATACAATATAAGGGTACATGACGAAGACAATCAAAAATAATTTCGAAATAAATCAAAACAAATTTTTTTGAAATTTTTTTTTGAAAATGCCTAAGTTCCCCAAAGGAACCACACGAACGCAAAGGCATCCCGATAGAGCCTAAGCATGGACAAACACCAAAATATTAAAGCTACACTACTGGAATATTAATAAATGTATCCTAATATAATTGTGATAAAATAAAACCCTGAATATTACCTGTTAAGGGTGTTGTTAAAAGTAAACCAGAGGCTCAAGTGAGACTAAAACGCTCACCTGTCTCAAATTGTCAAAACATATGAGTGTATCAGCATGTGGTCAGCAGCAAGAGCAATTTTTTTTGATTTGTTATGACACAACTAAAGGTCAACTTTTTTGGCCATTCATTTCTGCTTGTCCTAGGAAAGCTTCCTAGCAAACTCTGTTCTGTGAAGTATTAAAAAAACAACAACCGAAAGAAATTTTTGTTTTGTTTTAATCTACTGTGGTTCTCTCTAGCGCCCACACCCCCCCCCCCCCCCCCCCAACACCTCCTCCGCCAAAAACAAAAAATTTAAAAAAAAAAATAAACAAGCAAATCCATTTGAACAAACTTGAATTAGACACCGGTAGAGATGTTACATACCAAATATGAAAGGATTCTCACTGGTGGATCTGAAGAAGAAGAATTTTGAAGAAATTTTCTCATATTGCTCTAAGTTAAAATTTGGGCTTCAATAAAAAGCCCAAATATTAATCCAGGGACCTGATTTGAACAACCTTCAATCTAACCCTCCCAGAGGTGTTGTACACCAAATATCAAAATAATCTGACTGCTGGATCTGAAGGAGATGATTTTAAACGATAATTCCCCATATTGCACTAAGTAAATATTTGGGCTCCCTTGGGGAGCCCAAATATTAACCCAGGGACTCGATTTGAACAAATTCGAATCTTACACCTCTAGAGATGTCACAAACCAAATATGAAAGGATTCTCAATAGCAGGTCTGAAAAAGAAGATTTTTTAAGAAATTTTCTCATACTGCACTAAATTAAAATTTGGGCTCCAATAAAGAGCCCAAATATTCATCCAGGGATCCCATTTGAACAAATTTGAATCTAACCCCCCTAAAGATGCTGCATACCAAATATCAAAAGAATTTGACTGGTGGATCTGAAGAAGATTTTTAAAGAATATCCCCCCTATTCCACCAAGTTAACAATCAGGCTTCCACAGGAAGCCCAAATATTAACTCAGGGAGTCGATTTGAACAAATTCAAATCTTACACCTCAAGAGATGTCACATACCAAATATGAAAGGATTTTCATTAGTGGGTCTGAAAAAAAGAAGATTTTTTAAGAAATTTTATCATATTGCACCAAGTTAAAATTTGGGCTCCAAAATAGAAAGGGTATATATACCCCAGGGATAGGTTGGCGCAATATATGTTTGAATTTGGCTCAATGGCCGTGGAGAAGAAGCCAGGTTTGCAAAAGTTAACGGACGAGGGACGCCAAGTGTTGGCAATACCTGACACTGACTTGCAGTCAGGTGAGCTAATAAATGTCAGGATAGAAAAAATAGAAACTAGACAAAAGGCCCACAAAAGGCCCAAATCAGTAAATAATTAACTGATACCTGATGCAAAGCTAGATCTTTATGTGAAGAAAAAAAATGCATCCAGTAGGAGATGCAAGACAATAACGGCCCAACACCCCTAGGGCGAGGATGTAACAGTGGGGATAAACAGAATAAACCTTCTGTATAACATGTTAAACTTCCAAGAAATTTAATAAAAAATTTCAATAAAAAACAGCCAGAAAGCTTAGGAGTTTAACCGGAGGATTCATGGAAGGATAGGGAAGGAACACATAACCAACAGTAGGTAAATCATTAGCAAAACTAATGACGTCAAGGTGTATATCCCAAAATTGGTTAACTGAAATAATTTTCATATTATTTAAAAGTTACAGCCCTGAACGTTTCAAACCACCATTGTTCACTTCCATCATCCATTTACTACCTTGAATTCCATCATATACTTCATTGATTTGTGTCTGGCATCCACCAAAAGAGAGATTTAAAGCACAGATGTCAGGTGACTTAGAGCCAAACAAAGGATGATGTTTGCGCCGATACCGGTCTCTTCCTGAGTACTGCGCATGCGCAAATAATAAAAGTATGGATAGCCAGATAGGACTTTGGTATTTGGTATTGTATGCAAATTTTGGGGATTGGGGGGTTCAAAATTTGTGTTTGGCCCTTGATATTATTGAGTTTGCACCAGCTAAGTCTGGGCCATTGGTTATAGTATAAAAATATTGTAAGACCAAAAAGAAGTTAAAAATCTGTTTCTCAGAACCTTCTGCATGGCTGCTGAAAGTTGTCTTTTTAAAACCAAAACAAGCTTAAAAAAATTAAAATTAAATGGTTTATGCCTTATATTTTATCCAAGTTAATAAAATTGATAAATTTGTCCCTTGAGTGCAACAAGGCTTTGCATGCCTAAGCATTACAAAACCTTCTTGCACTCAAGGGACAAAATACACTACCATCCATGCTATTCTGTTTATGAGTCCAAAAACATAAAACAAACCAAGAACATGAACTTTTGATGGCAAAGAAATAATTACAACAAGAGCTGGACTGTCGTCGGGTGCATACCCCCACGTGGTGTACCGCCTATGACCAAATATTATAGAAAAAAATGTGTATTTTCCAACAGGATTGCATTTCAGAAAGGATTGCATTTTCTGACATTATTACATTTTTCGAAATTCATTCTAGTCTTGGGCAATGTTACAATTTAATTGCATGCCAAGTTTCATTTAATTCCATAATGATTTACTAAGTTATGAATATTCTCATATGGACGGATGCACAGTCGGACGCAATCCAGTATAACCCCCCCTCCCCATTTTCTTCGAAAGTTTTCAACAATTTCTAAGTCAAAAGGTATGGGTAAATTGTTTGGTGTTTGGGAGTTTTATGCAATGAGGAAGAAGCCTTTGTCATAGGCAAACTGCAAGAAATATCGTTGAATCCTTTTTTTAAAGCCTATACGATAAGCAGTGTTCACATCAAATTTCATTGCAATAGAACATTCGATACCTGAGATACAGGCTGAACAGACAAAATTTGGCTCGGACGGACACAATTTCTAAGTGAACAAATAATAAAAAAAAAATAATAATCTGACAACACCGAAAATCATTCTAGTCTTGGGAAATGTTACAATTTAATTACAAAGCAAGTTCCATAATAATAATTTACTTAAGTTATGAAAGTTATGAATATTCTCGGACGCACAGACACACAGACGCAAGTAATCCAGTATATCCCCATTTTCTTCGAAAGTGGGGGTATAAAAATAACAAATAAAACAAAAAACCACCTGCCCACATGCAATTTTACAAAAAAGTGCCTGAGAAACAGAAGATCTACTCTGTGGGGCCTAAAGTTTATAAAGTAGAAAACTAGAATAACACCAAGGATGGCTATGTTCCCATGCTCCATCATCATAGATGCAGACCTCCAATTCACCCACCACTCAATCTCCCCAGTAGAGAAGCCAGCCTTTTGTGTCCAAAGGCCAACTATGCCCCTACTTTTCAATAAAACTTTTTAAAGGCAAAGTAATATAATTTTTTTTTTTTAAATCACTTGAAATATTTTAAGGGTCACTTTAAAGCCAACCTATTTTTTTTTTTTTAATCACTTGAAATATTTTAAGGCTCACTTTAAAGCCAACCCCAGAAAGGCCCTGCTGACACTTGTCAGGTAGAGCCAAAAGGTTACAAAATAATTTCACAATGCATACTAAAATAATCTTGAAGCCATGAAATGTATTTTTCACAGTGTAAGAAGTACCTCTACAACAGAAAGTGTGAATATGGCAAAATGTGAATTTGATCTATATTTTGTCATTCGATGCAATATGTGGAAATTTTTTAAAAAAATTTCTCAATGCACTGCTTAAGCTGTATCATAAAATTTTTATGCAGCCATCATGGACTGCAAAACCCCACTTGCAATGAGCAATGAATAAGAACTAATGTATGTGTTTTAGGACTACAATGTAAATTACTAATGTAGATTTTATTGTTTGATATATGTATCATAAGTACAGTGTAGCCAATAAAGGAATAGTAGAATAATTATAATGACAGCTCTATGGGGAGTTTCATTTTGGAAAATGTTGCCTACGTTGTGGGCGGTATGAAAAAATGCCCACACAACCTAAACTGTACCCATACCAAGGACACTTGATTAGCTATACCAGTGCAATGAATTTACGAAGGTGTTGGTAGGGGAGGCAGGTGGAATTTTGATTGGAAATTCACCACATGACCCAGTCGTTTCGATGTAATTTACAGATGGACTTGTCACAAATACACAGCGAGAAATCAAGCACACATGTCCGGAGATCTGTCATAATTAACTTGTGCAAACCAACACAATCTGAGATAACAGTGAGGTCACTGAAATAACTAAAGGATGACAAAAAGACAGATCTGTGGATAATTAACCTTAAACTAACCATATAAATGTAATATGATTGCTGCCTAAAAACCACCATAATTCTTCTGGTATTATATATTATTTGTCACCAAGTCAAATGGAATAACTCTGGAATGTCGAATGCAAATATAGCCAAATGTAACTGGACCCATATTTTGTCATTCTAGACATGTTCAAATTTCAAAATAATATCTGAATGCACACTTAAGTTATCATCTGGAAATCATAAAATGTATTATTTTTCACCAAGTCCAGGGGAATAACTGGAAGAAAATGGAAATATGGCCAAATGCATACTTGATTTGTATTTTGTCATTCTAGACATGTAAAAGTTTCATAAAAATACCTCAATGCATACTCTAGAAATCATCCAGAAACCATAAAATTTATTATTTTTCATGAAGGGGAATAAATCTAGAAGATAGAATGTAAATGTGGCCAAATGCAAATGAAGACTATATTTTGCATTCTACACATGTGAAAGTTTCCAAAAATATCTCCATGCATGCTCAAATTATTGTCTGGAAACAAAACCTTGGGACGTACAGTGTAATGTACAGAATGACAAGGGTAAAACTTAATGTTCACATTTCATAGCAGGACATGAAAGTTTTTGAAAGAAAATATATTTGTGTATTCACTCAGAAGGTGATAAACTCAGAAGTATGGCATTTCTAAGTATAGATTGCTGTAAAAACATAAGCATCCCAAAGCAACAAATTTTTACTGATGGAGGCAGATTCTGTGGCTGTCAAATCATAAACTTTGTGACAAAAGTTAACAATGCAATCGATAAATTCTGTCTGAAACTTTATGATGTCTCTGCCTATTAAATGGGAAATTTTTCATGAAATGGATGTCTTAACCATTTACCTCATGTAATGGCTGTATCTATGTTTTCACTTTTAGCCTCCAAAATACAGCTTACAACCCATCACTAAAACAATCTTATTCCAATGAGGTGGTCAAGTTTTTGAGAAAGAAAGTGAAAATTTTAAGCTTACAAGAAATTTTTAGCAAGAGTCAACATTTAGTCACATTAGGTAAAATTTTAATCAGGACCTATAATGCCAGTAAAGCATAACTTGTCTATTGGGAGCACAGTGGCTCAGTAGGTAGTGATGCAGGCCGAGAGGTCTTTGGTTCGAATCCCACCTGCAGCAACTGTGTTGTGTCCTTGGCAAGACACTCATTCCCAACTGACCAGGTGGAGGCACAGTGGCATTGTGTACTAAGGCGTACTGCACGTCGATGGTGCACTTGTCTTCAACCAATACTAACCCTGCTTGTGTGGAGTTAGTATGTTGGGGAGTCTGACAGCTGCTTGCCATTGCTCGGTGGTTCTCTCTGGCTTCCTCCACCTGTAAAACTGTCTGACAAGATCCTGGCTGTCAAATGTGTCATTGAACCCCCCAAAAATAAATAACTTGTCTATCACAATACACAAGCACTTCTCCATTCCCATGAAGATTCTAATTTAACCCCTTACCTAATGTATAAATAAAAATATTCGGCTCAGAGCTATTAACAAAAATGATAAATTTTAAGTAATTTGTATATTTTTTATACTTACCAATGGCCCAGACTAGCTGGTGCAAACTCGATATTATCAAGGGCCAAACACAAATTTTGAACCCCCCCAATCCTCAAAATCTGCATACAAAACCCCCCAAAAAATTAAAAGCCCTACCTGGCCCTCCATACTTTTACTCTCTGCATGTGCGTAGTGGTCAGGAAGAGATCGGAATTGGTGACAACATCATTCTTTGTAGATGAGCATACTAATAATAACTCAGTGGGGAGGTATGAGTGCCCACTCATGGGAGGGCCATCCCCGTCCGGGCCATTGGTAAGTATAAAAAATATACAAATTACTTTAAATTTATCCTATTTTTATACTAATAACCAATGGCCCAGACTTAGCTGAATCGTAAAAAGGTGGAGGGCCTAGGACTTAAGAATTAGCAGACCAAATTTCGCTCCTAAGCCTGCATTCCAAGGTGAAAGGAAAATAATTTTAAAAGGAATTACATGTATGTCTCTCTATACAATAATAGAGAAGACATATCATAAATAAGGAGCCATATCCAAGTAATTCCATATTCTTAGCATGAATGATTATGCTAATTGAGATTAACAAGCCCTCAACTTTTAAGGCTAGTCCGGAGTAAGACTAAATTAGGATGGCATATTTGAGAATGAGAGACTAACCCCCACAAACATACGCCATATATAAATAATAAACAAGTCGTATCTAGGATGAGATATAATCTACAGACAAAAACAGCTTCACACATAGTTACACACTTATCAAGCCGGAGGAGATTTTACAAGAAAATTCCCCCCTCCCTTTTTTGAAGGAATCAGCTTTAAAACAAAGAGGGGAGAGCTCTGGAATCAGTGCAAAGCGATACTAAATAATCCTAACATATTTGCCCAATAAGCACCCTGTTATTAATTATTATTAATTATTGGTGCTTAATGCCACTTCAGAAGCTAAGACTATTGTGGCGATACCGGTAATTAACAGAGCACACTTCTAACATATACTGGAGTCGGAATACGTAGATAGGATGATAACCGGTGATATAAAGTGTACAACCATACATTTGTCCAATTTAATATCAATTAAAAAGAATCTGAAGAGCAAACATGCATCTAAAACAACCTACAGGCAACCCCGTTCATGTATACGATTGATTCCAATAACAACACTCCAATGAACTGTTCAAATATACGAGAATGTATACTGTATCTTCATAGAAACCGTGATTTAGAACATGGAACTAGCTATGATTAAGAGATTCATCAAGGACCGTCCCCGAAATAATTTGTTTCGTAGGTCCATAACAACTAATGAGCATTCGAAGAAGAATATATTACTCCAAATAATGATGCCAAAAATGCGAACATATGCATAGGCGGCCTATTGGCAGTTCTATAACTGATCCAAATAGCCCCAAAATTTTCATGAGCTCTATAAGCAGAGCAAGAATTTATATAGTCTGTCAACAATGCGTCTGTCTAATAATACAGATATTATGAACTCACGCAATGAAATCCCACATGTATTCATCTGAATACAGCCTGTAACCACGGTATGACCGAGTGATACAAGTGTAACCAGGAAACTGAATGAATAATACGACGTTAATATGCAGTTAACTGAGTAATAAACTCATACAACGTAAGAAAGGCCAGACTGCTATGAGCGTAACTTTTCAAAGAGGACTAATTGCCACACTGGGGAATGTCGCCCAGATAACCGACATGTCAACCATACAGGTACACGAAGCCTAGCAATTTTATTGATAAAGAATCATATGCTCGTATATGACTTATAAACGAACAACCACAGGAACCAAACCAACTGAAAAGTGGATGTGCCCATGAGGTCGCCGTTAGAACACGACACAGCCGCCAATCGAGAAGCCATGAAAAGCATGTATATACTAAATGCATACAAGGCTTACAGGACGAAAACTACGTCCTGCCCTGTAATCGCCTCATAACACATTGCCGGGGAAGGAGGGAGGGGGTGTTTCCTGGGGGTTCGACAAAAAATACATATCGAACACCCCTCACCCGCATTACTTGAATCGCTCTTGTGTTTGTCATCAAATAGAATAGGAACTGCAGGGTTCCCTCACGTCTGACCAACTCCATAATACCCCTGAGGACGGAAAGGGACATGATGAACAAATACAACGTATTGACATAATCACACTGGGTAAATATGGCATCATTAATAGAGCTTATCGCCTCATATAACTAACACCAAACCATACCGGTAGGAAGGGAATAACCTCCTCTAAAATACGGTATTATACCCGATAGGACAACGAACTCAGCCTAGCTGAAGCCGCTAAAGGTCTTCCTATACGTGAAGACAATAAAAGGCTGATAACTGCAGCCTTAGAAGCTCACTAAGGAGACTTACAACACTAGCCATAGCTTATAAGTCTTCATCTCCGTGAAGACAGATATATCGGTGTAAGTTGCGATCTTGAAGGTTCACTGAACGGAGACTTAAAACTATCATCGCGTAAGGTATGGAATGATGAGAGCTATTCTATGAAAACAAACCGAAAAGCACTGTACCTTATCGGTTTTATTCACAATAGATAGCGGTCAGAGCCTGGTTAACGTAGCTAGAAGTCTTCCTTTTCGTGAAGACAGACATCTCGGTGTAACTAGCGACTTGAAAGCTCACTAAACAGAGACTTACAACCATCGTCGTGCAAGGTAGGGAATGACAAGTCGCTATTCTAACAGCTGTAATTCCCAAAGAGACAGTAATCTCAAGGTAGCTACGCAGTTATGTGTCTTCATCTACCTGAAGACATATCTGTGCCACTTGCAACCTTGAAAGCTCACTAAATGGAGACTTACAACACTAGCTACAAGAAAAGACCACTGTAACAGTACATAAGGCCACTATGACGTCCACAATGACATTAAATGTCTTGACGCCAAGGGATGGAACACCGAGAGGGAAAAGACGTACCTATTCCCTCAAACAGCTCTATTCCATACAAGACGGCTGTCGCAACCTATCTACGCACCATTCGTCCGACTTCAGGTAGAAAAACAGGTGATTTGAAAAAACCTGGAGAATATTTCGACAACCTCTATTGCTTTTCTTCAACACGAGAGCCTATACCTCCACAAGGAGAGACTCTCTTGGAAGAATTCGCCGGAAGATTTGACCAACATGTACTTATAGTAAGTGGAGCTTTGCTCGGACTGATAGCCACAGGCCTGCCAAGACTACATTCTCATCCTCTGATCGTCCGCAATTTTCATCCACTTTTTTGCGAGGTTGATAACCTTCCGCTAAGTGGAAAGCAACAAAAGTCTTTTCTTGATGACCCCTATTGCTTCCTTCAATAAGAGAGCCTGTACCTCCACTAAGAGCAACTCCCTTTTGAAAGGATCCGTTTACTCATTCCACTGCAGAATTACCTGTTTCAGTAGCTCCGTAAGATTTGTCCAGCGCAGACATATTGCAAGTGGGGTAATGTACAGAATCATAACTGTAGGCCTTCCAAGACAACACTTTTACCCACTGATCTTCCGTGACATAAATCCAGTTTCTCGTGAAGATGATAACCTTCCGTCAACTGGTAAGCAATAGAGGTCTTATTCATCACCTGTACGACTAACGAGGCTTACGGAGGGAGAAATTATGTCCTCCCCGTGAAGAACCTCAATCCAGTCAGCTTAGGAGCATCTGAAGTATAGTCTGGATCAGACCTTTTCCGAGTCGCTATACTGACAACCTCCGGAGTAAGTATAAGAGGGTTTATTATACCCTCGCGAGGAGTTCCCTTAGCTGATTAAGTGGAAAGGCCTCGCTTACCCCGGTCTGCAGAAGCGTGTTGATGTGTAGACTTCAGTAGCAGTGTACTGGAAGCTTTCTTGTAGCCTGTTCATAGACTAACGAAAGCTCGTCGTCACATAGAGTATATCTGGAGACTGGAGCGACTTCAAAAGCTTTTCACCTTGACATCTGTAAGTGATGACGACGCAAGGGCAGCATCATTCCTGATCAACTCCTAATTTGCCACTGTCAGGGCAGAGTTGCACGTGGCATACATGACTGCACTGGAAAGAACTCTAAGCAAGGAACAATCGTCCTCAAAGTTCTTCCCATTAAGCTGTTGCGCTACAGCTCTGGTGAGGTGATCTGCGTAGGACATCACGTCCCGATTCGCTCTATTGGATGAAATAGCATATTCCATCACTTCTGAGCATATATTGAATGATGCAGGTAGAGACATATTTTCATCCCCGGCCTGCTCATCTAAAAGCAAAAGAGCTCTCTGGACATCTCCAATGTTTTAAAAGAACATAGTCCAAGGAACGGTATATTTATTCCAAGACGACAGCGGTTTCTCTATAGTAGTCGCAGCTTGCTGATCAGGTGGAACAAAGTCAGTATAGTATTGATTAATAAAATTCATCGCTACCATATGCTGTTCCAAAAGAGAAGGGTAATCCTCTTCCTTGTCCCTTTCATCATCCGACTGATTCAACTGTGACATTCGGTCATTTGCATCTGTGTGTACAGACGACTGGACCGACCCAGCACCATCCGACAGCTCACCACCGGAGTCTGCGGGAGGCTGCTCTTGCACTTGCTGGGATCAGCTGTGCAATCTGCGACAGCATGTCCGTTACCAAAGCTTGAGGAGTAGCGGTCTTGTGTTTTTTCACCGCTTACTACTCCGGGGACTTAAGAGCGGGAGATAGATCTCTTCTCCGAACGTCCCGATGAACAAAGCCTCGGATCTCTAGCTACCGGATGGTCCGACTTCACGGGCGAAGACTGGCTCCGTCTACATGCAAATGGCTGGTTATCCAAAGTCAGGTAGCGGTCGTGTGTACTTTTATAACGTAGCGGAGGAAGCCGTGACTGAAGCCGACCCCGGCTGCAGTCTAGATGGCACGTCCCGAGCAGTGGGTGGACGTATGCTCAGACTCGTGCAAGTTTCTGAAAACAACATTTGGCCCCAAACGTTGTTGGGTTAGAGAGGGATCTCTCCCGCTCGCAGTCTTATCAGATCTCGCAGAGCCTCCCGAAAAGAAAACTTGGTTCCAGCTTGTGCAAGTTTCTCAAAACAACATTTAGCCCCAAATGTTGTTGGGTTAGAGAAGGGCCTCTCCCGCTCGCGGTCTTATTAGACCTAGCTGAGCCTCCCTAAAAGAAACTTGCTGACATCCTCCCTATTTCCATCGTCGCTGGGTGAGCTTTTGATTTTGAGGTGCTCGCTCTACCCAATTCTACATTTCCTTCGACCGCAATGGACTTACCCAGTGTCACGGCTCCCACGGATGGAGTCGCTTCACCGGTCGATCTAGCTGCTTGCAAGGGATTAAGAAATCTAACTAGAGGCCTTCACCCTTGCTTATATTCATGAGCACCTTGCAGCTAGCTCTGTTTGCTCAAAAGAGCACAACGGCGGTAGGACACTTTGGATGGGTGTCACAATACCATCACCATGTTCATGTTCCTCTGAAATAGAAACTGAAAAATTTGAATTATATTACAGTGAAAGTTCCGGCATAGGAACCTTACCGCCAACAACGCATCGTGACATCCATCTCCAACGTCTGTCATGCCAATGTACACAGTAGGACAAGAATCTGCAGGAGTGCATCAACTACAGGCAAGGCAACAAGCATGTAAATCTGAGGAAGACCTCCTCACCTTGCATTTAGAGCAGTAAGCTTTCATAATTACAATCAAAAGACAAAGTCGATAGCACTCCTACAAACTCCACAACAAAATATATGAGAAAGATACATGAATAAACACAATCAAAATGAAATTCAAAAATTTATACAAAAATTTTGAAAAAAAAATAGGCCGAGGAAATTGTTAGATGTGTACCCATACGCACAACTAGTAGAAAGCTGTATGACGGGGGGCCACCACGGATGCCGACATTATGTACACCATACATGGTATGGGTACATATAGAAATGGATTGGAGGAGTGTCTAATTTGATGGATAAAGGGTTAATATCTCCGGATCAAATTATCAGATTTACATAAAAAACTATACAGCACAGCACATCAGTAACCTGAATAAATATATAGAGTAACATGACAATCGGATTTATATTTTTTGAGTTATCTCATGCCAAAGGGATTGGAGGAATTTTCAATTTGAACGATAAAGAGTTAATATCTCAGTATCAATTTATCAGATTTACATCAAAAACTATACAGCTCGGCACATCAGTAACCTGAACACAAATATAAAGTAACTTGACAATCCAAGCAACATTTTTCAAGTTATCAAATGCCAAAGGCATTGGAGGAATTTTCAATTTGAAGGATAAAGGGTTAATATCTCAGGATTGAATTATCAGATTTACACCAAAAACTATACAGCTCGGCACATCAGTAACCTGAACACAAATATAAAGTAACTTGACAATCCAAGCAATATTTTTCAAGTTATCGAATGCCAAAGGGATTGGAGGAATTTTCAATTTGAAGGTTACAGGGTCAATATCTCAGGATCAAATCATCAGATTTACACCAAAAACTATACAGCTCGGCAAATCAGTAACCTGAACACAAATATAAAGTAACTAGACAATCCAAGCAATATTTTTCAAGTTATTGAATGCCAAAGGGATTGGAGGAATTTTCAATTTGAAAGATAAAGGGTTAATATCTCAGGATCAAATTATCAGATTTACACCAAAAACTATACAGCTCGGCACATCAGTAACCTGAACACAAATATAGAGTAACTTCGACAATCCAAGCAATATTTTTCAAGTTATCGAATGCCAAAGAAATGGATACGGACGCCGGACGGACAGACGGACGTACAGACGGACAAAGGATGGACGAACGACGGATGGCCACACCGGATGCCGGCATTATGTGTACCATACATAGTATGGGTACACATAAAAAGTTCCCAAAGGGAATATAATGAGCCCAAGGGCATCCCGAAAGAGCCGAAGTGTGGACAAAATCCAAATATTATGAGCTACCCTACCGGAATAATAATCAATGTATCCTACAGTAATTCTACAGTAACATAATATGAAATACTACATATATTTGAGAACGTTGCCAATGTAAACAAAGTCAAGGAAAAAAACGGAAACAAAGACATCAGGCACAAAAAGGCCCAAAGTCAGAAACCAATTCAAATTCTACCAGATGCAAAGCTAGATCTTCATACGAAGGAAAAACGATACAGCGGATAGAAGATGGAAGACTAAAATGACCTAACACCCCTAGGATGAGGACGTCACCATGGGGATAAACAGAATAAATATTCTGTAATACACGTTAAACTCCCTAGAAGTTTAATAAAAAAATTCAATAAAAAAATAGCCAAAAAGCTTAGGAGTTTAACAGGAAAGGTTCATGGAAGGATAGGGAAGGAATACTTACCAAACAGTGGATTAATCATTAGCAAGAATGATGACGTCAGGTGTATGTCCCAAAAATGGTAAACATGAAATAATTTTTATAATTATTATAAAGTTACAGCCCTGAAAGTCTGAAACCACCGTAGTTCACTTCCATCATCCATTAACAGCCTTGGATCCATGAATTCTTGCATTGATTTGTGTCTGGCATCCTCAAAATAAACAGCTGCACCATGAGTGCATGATACGCCCGTTATTAATTACAAGAGGGAAGCACAAAATATGAGTATACATGTGTACTTGTCAGTTTTTTTTTATATTCTTGTACAATAATCATAACCAACAACATACTGTGTTCATTAATTTGGAAATAAATTATTTGAATTTCATGTATATATCTTATGTCTATAGAGATCATAACTTCAAGAAATAAAGTCCCATAACTCTGGAATGACTAATCGAACGGCGACACCAACCGAAAGGGAGCTTCCTTCCATCAACATAAACCACCTACCAAAAAATTGTGAAAATCTCTCGAAGCGTTCTCGAGTTATCGTACGATGTGTAAAAAACTCAACAATTTTCTAAGTAATAAAGTCCCATAACTCTGGAATGACTAATCGACCGGCGACACTAAACGAAAGGGAGCTTCCCTCCATCGATATACACCACCTACCCAAAAATCACGAAAATCTCTAGAGTTATCGTATGACGTGTAAACAATCAACAATTTTCTAAGTAATAAAGTCCCATAACTCTGGAATGACTAATCGAACGGCGACACTAAACGAAAGGGAGCTTCCCTCCATCGATCTACACCACCTACCCAAAAATCACGAAAATCTCTCAAAGCGTTCTTGAGTTATTGTATGACGTGTGACCGGACGGACAGACGGATGGACAGCGGTATACCATAATACGACCCGTTTTTTCAAAACGGGCGTATAAAAAGCACAGATGTCAGCTCATTGTTACTGACTTTAGGGCCAAACAAAGAATGATGTTGGCGCCAATTCCAGTCTCTTCCAGACCATTGCGCATGTGCAGACAGTAAAAGTAGGAAGGGCCAGATAGGACTTTTAATTTTTGGTTTTGTATGCAAATTTTGAGGATTGGAGGGTTCAAAATTTGTGTTTGGCCCTTGATAATATCGAGTTTGCACCAGCTAGTCTGGGCCATTGGTTGCCGTTTAAAAATATCACCATTCAATTTTAGCTTATAATCATAAAAGAAAAATACTGCTAACTAAGAAGCCTATAAAACTATACATCTAACAGGAAGAGTAATTAATTACTCATTCCACTGCAGAATTACCTGTTCCAGTAGCTCCAAAACTGATCTTTCAAATAGGTTTTATGGCTAAATTCATCTCCGAATGACGCCTTACTTTCAATCCAGTTTACGACTCGACCATTTACGGCTAAAAAAAACAATAATATCTCAAAAAACCATTAACCAACAAATGACCCATCCACACTATTCAACTCCAACCAAATCACAGCAGCTCTAAATCAACTATGAGATTAGGTACAGTGGGAAAAAAAAATGAGGAGAAAACTTGTCAATAATACATTTTCAGCAAATGATGGGAATTAAATTATGCATACAATTTTATATTTAATTTCAGAAAAGGATATTTTTTTTAAAAAGCACGATATAAAGTCCATATATATGAACAATTATTATTTTTCTGTGTTTATAGTCACTTTCAGCTTCATCATTGGTTTTATCAAGACGTCAACACAAGTATAAAATAAAGTTTACACAATTATTTATACCTGTACCTCTCATTTAGAGGACTCCCAAGTCAGTCGTCAATTCCCAGATCCTATTATACCAGTGAAACAGATTTTATTTACCAAAGTAAACAAGCACTGTTCCATTTCCTAGAGTTCAGGGGGTATATATGAATTGAATAAAATGTTATGTTTGTAATTCAGGATTTTAAAATACAGCTGAATTTTTATTAACTGCTTTAATGCGAATACTTAAAAACTGTTTGAAAGTGCTGGAAGTTCATATATGGGTCTTGATGTTTCATTAAAATTTACTCGGAAGAACATGAGTTTCCATGCAAATATTGTTTATTTCCAATTTATTGCATAGTACCATTCTACATAAAATGAACAGCAACTTTGTCAACAGAAGTTCCAATTTACCAACTAAAATTATGAAAAAGCACAGATGGTATGAAGATATCAGAGATAATAAATGGAATTTGTAAGGATGAACATAACACATAGAATGACAAGAGATACAGCCCCCTTCACTTTCAACGATAATTTTATGCAAGAATGAATATAAATACACATATATATGTTTTTAAGTTTGCCAGTTGCGCAATGCCAAAAGTTAAAAAATTTATAGTAATTTCTATATTTTTTATACTTACCAATGACCCAGACATAGCTGGTGCTAACTCTTAAAATATAGGGCCAAACACAAATTTTGCCCCCCAATCCCCAAAATTTGCATCTAAAACCAAAGAAAACATGTCCTGAATGGCCCTCCACACTTCACCTCTACTGCGCATGCGCAGTGTCAAGTACGTTCCGAAATTGGCGCCATTAATCATTCTAATAACCAGTGCCTGGTAAGCGCTATGTACTCAGCGGGGAGGCAAGAGTTCCCAACTCCTGGGAGGGCCATCCCCGTCTGGGTCATTGGTAAGTATAAAAAATATAGAAATTACTATAAATTTTTTAACATTTTTATACTGTACCAATGACCCAGACATAGCTGAATAGTAAAAAGGCTGGAGGGCCAAGGACATAGAGCAAGATGGAATACGCTCAATAATATAAAATAGAGTCATCCCCTCTAGGGAAAAAGAAGTAATAGGCCTTACATGTATCTTTCTTATTTATGATAAATTAGAAAGATACAACACCTTCCAAAATTGAGCATCATACATCCATGTACTCTATTAATATCCAATATAATCCTTATACTAATAATTTTTAAAGTAAGCCAATAAATAAAGTAAGTCTAAAGAATAGAGACTCTTATACTCCTTAAAAGTGTCTGAGGATTGCATAATCATGTCCGTTGACACGTGCTATATTCAAAAGCTATACTTTAAAAACTAAGACTTGAATGAATTTTTAAAACATAAACTTCTCACTAAACAACCATCCCAATAACAGCTCAGAATTACTAACTCCGGAGGAGGTATCCCCTTGTTTTCATAGTAAAACAGGTGACCCAAGGGAACACCCTCCCCTCCCCCCCCCCCCCCCCCCCCTTTTTCTTGCCCTGGGTCAAATAGCCCAGAGCGAAGAGGGCAGCAGAACGGAGTCACTGCCGAAACAGACAGCCTACCTAGCTATAGTAGCAACTGTTAAGTGAATGACATTCTGAGCAGTAGATAATAGACCTAACAATAGAGGCCTCCAGAAATGGACTCGATATTTCTGAGATAAAAAGTCATGAATGTGGATGGCTGAGCGCAATGAGCAGCCTTCAAAAATCTATAATAGCGACACTATTAATGTAAGCCCAAAATGTAGAAGAACTCTTAGTTCATGAGCCGAAATCTTAAGCACAACTGCTGAGTCAATGATATACCATAAGCAGTACCGATAGTTAATTGAATCCATTAGCAATAGAATGGAGCGTAACGTCCTTCTATTAGGCATCAAAGACAGAAGAAGCTCACGCACGTAGTAATAAACAGATATCTGTTTATAAATACATAAATTCTAACCGGACAGAGTAAAGGCCTATGCCCGTACGAAGACGGAAGGACCTTAATAACAATAGGTTCCGGAAATTAGGAGCCTAACTCTTATGCAAAACTCCAACCTAAATAGTAAAGGAAGTAGTGATTCCGAAACTACAAAAGTGAAAATCATCCATCGATAGTGCATGAAACTCACTGACTCTTCAGTAAAAGAGAAGCCAACAGAATTACTGTCTAAAAGGTCAGAATTTGAAAACTACTGTTTCCAGAGGCTCAAATGATTACTTAGCTAAATAAGAACCGAAGTTAAATTCCATATAGGAATTTAATCTAAAGATTCTAAGTCTATTTATCAAAAAGTTACTAACTGACTTAGATAAAGAGACATAAGACTCAATTGTAAACTATCATAGAGTGCATAGGTATGAGGTAACATAAACCTATAACCTAAATAATAACAGGCTGCAGTAGATCTTGTCAAACAAGTATACTAAAAAGTTGCAATGAGTAGTATGGAGGGATCAACAATATGAACATAGTGATCCCTACACCAACGACGGAAGAGCCTCCACTTTAGCCGAATAGAATAGCGAAGAAGAGGATCTCCTATAGTAAGAAATCGCGTCCAAAGCTCGTCCAGTACATTGCTTACAATGCAATACGGACCACACAACGGAATACGTGAAGGTTGCGACCTTGCGGGTTGTGAAAAAGATGACACGATTTACCCAGTGAAAAAAGATCCTCTCATTGAGGAAGATTTCGCGTTAAGTCCCACAGTAGACATCAGAGTAAATTACCCATGGTCTCTGTGAAGACAGAGATGCTATCAACAGAAATGTATTGTGGTTGTTTATCTTAGCAATACCTGCTGAAACAACAGCGCCGGAGGATACGCGTATCCTATCATTCCGTCCTATTAGATCAATAGAGCGTTAACAACATTAGCTCAGAGATCCGGACAAGCCAACACATATGTCTGCAATTGACTAGCAAGCTGTGTCGTTAATAAATTATCATTGGGTGCTCCCATAGATAGCAAATCTGATTGAATACTTGTTTGTTGAGAGTCCATTCTGACGGCAACAAGCGACCCCTAAGTGAACGGGAGTCCGGTAAAACAATCAGACGACCCGGAATATGACGGACCAAAACAGAACTTGGTGTACTATAACCAACAGACGGATTCTTTCCATTAAATTGAATAACGGAAACGAATGAGTGCTTCCCTGGTTCCGGAGATACGCCACTACTGTCGAATTAACGGACAGGATTTGGACATGCGTTTCTGAATAATGTTCATGCAATGACATAAAGCAAGCCTAAAAAACATTATTCCGCGGAAGATAATTGCTTGCTTAGAGGTAGCGGAACCCAAAGACCCTGGCACTTCGAATCCGTTGGGATGAATATTATATCCCAATCTGTTTGACTGGCAACCGTCATAACTATAGCACTCGGATCCGGCAACTGCAGTGGCACTCTCTGAGTCAACCACCGAATGTTTGCCCCAGTCTGAATCTCTTGTAACACTAAATAGACAAGAGAACGTGTAAATCGAGCAATTCATGGATTGCTGAAAAGTTGCCGTCGAAGAGAGGCTTCTCCGAGAACGAAGCGACTCTGAGAGAGTTCTTCACCTTACTATCCACGCGCGTGGATGTAGCTTGGGCTGCGTCACGTCTAACCAACTCCAATCAGCCACTGAAGGGCAGAGTTATACGTGAACAAACTACTGCCCTCAAAAGAAATCACATTGAGAATAATATCCCGTAAATCTTTTCTTGAAGACGTAATGATAACGCCTCAGTAAGGTGGATTACGTATGAAAAAGCGTCTAAGTTAAGTCTACTAGACATCATTGTCGTTTCCAACATTGTGGTTGGAAAAGACATAGACGGCAAAAAAGAATATTTCCAGTCTTTAACCACGCCGTCTAGATGCATATGAACTCTTGGTATGCCCTGCTCTGCCAAAATAAATTATTCGTATAAATGATAAAACAGCAGAAATGAGCATTGCGGACAAGAAACTAAACTATCATGCTTGGTAGCAGGCTTATATGCATATATAGCGTCGAAAAATAAAACACATGTTGTAATGACATTATTGGACTGTGTCGGTAAGTCAGGGACAATGTCCCTGAACCGATCCAAAATTCCGTGTCCAATGACGCTATAAGTCTCTTATCCAACATCGCAGCAATGTAGTCTGAAATAACAATCACTGGAAGATAATGCCAGAAGATATGAATGGCAGCTTCCGACGCTACGAAAGGGAAAACTCGAAATCTTTCGAATCCCTTTCGCCATCCTGTCGGACCCTACAAAGCGTTCGGTCGTCCGTACCTGATGCAACCGCGGACCGCACCGACCCAGCGCCGTCAGATAATTCCTGATTCGAGTAAGAAACTGTTGATTGCTGGGATGCTGCGAAACAACTGTGCTAACTCGGATAGCACATCCGTCACTGAGGCCTGAGGAGAAGCGGTCCTACAATGCATTGCCGCTGGAAGCTCCGTGATCGTTACCCCGTGCATACTACCAATATGCGAGCGAACAGAGTGTATAGGCCTCGTGTCCCTTGGCTACCGGATGGCATGACCTATTCGCCGTGGAATCACTGAATGACGAAACTGATCGGATACTCGAGGTCACGTAGCCAATGTGCGGTCGTGTGCCCTGCTGTGAGGATGAGGAAGCATTATCGACAGTCTCTCGGACTGTCAATATAACGGAGCGTCCCGACCGACAGACATATGCTCCGAATGTAAAATATCTGAACCACAACATGCGGTCCCCTATGTTGTTGGACGAGAGAGGGACCTCTCTCGCTCACAGCTCGGACGGACCTGGACAAGCCAGGAACCGCACTAACAGGCTTCCTCAGATCTGTCCTCAATCTGCCGTCACTGGGTGAGTTCTAAAGTAATTATAGTGCTCGCATCACCCAAATCTCCTTCCTAGACCGCAACGGACGAACCCGGCAGCCGAACCATTCGATGAATGTACGCTACACCGGGTGAGCTAGCGAATATCACTCCGTCGATCCTACAAGGGATCTCTTAGGCGATAGACATATTCCATGAGCACTAATTGCCGCTAGCTCTTCATTAACTATGACGACAGAGGCACACTTTTGAAAGACATCTCCGTGACTTTGCGAACAAGAAACCAGAAATTCTTGGTTATAGCAAGCATATAATAATAATATATATAGCGTCGTTCAATAATTCGAAAGTTTGTGTGACATTATTGGACCATCTCGGAACTGAGGGACGATGTCCCCGAACCGAACCAAAAATTTCTAAGTCCACCGACGCTATCAGTTTCTTATCCGGCATCGCAGCATTCTGGTCCGACGAAAGAAGCTGTAGAAGATCAAGTCAGATGACATACACAACAGCATATGTTGTTCCGAAAGGGAAAGCTCGAAATCCTCCGAATCCCTTTCGGTATCCCGTCGGACCGGATGAAATTTTCGGACGTCCGTACCCGCTTCCGCAGAGCGTCCCGACCCAGCATCGTCGGATAAAAAATATGCGACAGATTCAGTTGATGCTGGGATGCTGCGATAAGCTGTGCTATTTAGGAAAGCACATCCGTTCCCGAGGCCTGTGCAGTAGCGGTCTTACGATGCATTGCCGCCGGAAGCTCCGTGTACGTTGACTCCCGCGCACTTTCCTATGCGAACGCCCGGAGTCTGCAGGCCTCGTGTCTCTGGCTACCGGATGGTGTGACCTGGTCGCCGATGATTCTCTGACTGGGGAAGCTGACTGGATATCCGAGGTCACGTAGCCAAGAGCGGTCGTGTGCGCTACCATGAGAATGAGGAAGCCTTATTGACAGTCTACTCCGGACTGACTATATGTCGGAGCGTCCCGAGCGACGGACGTATGCTCCGAATGCGAAACATTTTGTACCACAACATCTGGGGCCAGATGTTGTTGTACGAGAGAGGGGCCTCTCTCGCTCGCCGTCCGGATGGACCAGAACGAGCTATGAACCGGACTAAAAGGCTTCCTCCGTTCTCCCTCTAATCCGCTGTCACTGGGTGTGCATTCGGTTGATTTATAGTGCTCGCATCACCCCAAAACTCCTTCTAGACCGCAACGGACGAACCCGGCTGCTGAACCATTCGATGAATGGACGCTACACCGGGCGAGCTAGCGGACGTCAAAGGCCGTCGAACCTACTAGGGTCCTCTTAGGCAATTGGCGTATTACATGAGCACTTTTCCGCTAGCCCTTCATTAATTGTGACGACGGAGGCACACTGTTGGAAGACATCACAGATACATCACCCTAATCTTGATCGTCTGAAATAGAAATTGATAAAGTAGAGTGACCCTGCAGGCACACTGTTGGAAGACATCACAGATACATCACCCTAATCTTGATCGTCTGAAATAGAAATTGATAAAGCAGAGTGACCCTGCGGGGAAAGGACCGGAGGGTCCAATTCCCCACTAACATACCGTGACATACGCTTCCCATGTTGTCATCAAAATCATACGATACAGAACAGGAGTTAATGCGAGTACACTGACCACATATAGAATGATTATAAAAGTCAGAGGAAGACTTCCTCTTATTACAATTGATCAAAATCCTTTCAATGTGAAAAGAAAACAAAGTCCTGGTACTCGCACCAACCCCTGGCAATCAAAATACATAATAATAATATGATCCATTAATATAGAAAAAATAACTGAAATCAAAATATTTTGAAAAAATATTTTTTCAGAACAGCCCAAGTTTCTGAAAAGTAACGTTGAGCCCCAATGGATCCCAAGCCTAAGTGTGGACAAAAATTTTAAAAATATTTTAAACAATTTATTCAACACTTACGAACAATAATAATGTATCTAGTTATGATTAAAATAACATCAAGATATTATTTTCAAGAAATCCCCCCCTCACACAGAGGGCTGTTGTAAATGTAAACAATGAATGTAAAAACACTAAAATAAGACTCCAGGCACCCAGGCCCGGAATCAGTTACCAAAAATACACTATCTGATGCAAAACAGAGACTTCCAGGGAAGAAACTGCAGAACATCAGATGGTAGATGCAGAACACAACGCCTAACCACCCGTAGGTGAAGACGTAAACATGGGGAAAAGAACAGAATTCATTCTGTTATTCAGCTAAAACTCCCAAGAAAATTTAGTAATAATAATTACAGAAACTATGCCAAAAGCATGGGAGAATAGCAAGGGGGGACTTAAAGGAAAGGGAGAGAGGAAAACACTGAAAAATCAGTGTAACTAAATAAACAGAATGACAACAAAATGGCTGCTGCCTCGAAAATAGGTAACTTAACATAATTTCATTAAAAAATTTTAAGTTACAGCCCTGATAATATTCTGTCACACATTTTTCCTCTCCTCCTTCTCTATCCTCCTTAGAATCACCATTTCACTAATATTTATGTGTCTGGCATCATTTAAACTGAGATTTACAAGCACAAGGATCAGTCAGATGTTAACTGATGAAGGGCCAAACTTAGAATGATTAATGGCGCCAATTTCGGAACGTACTTGACACTGCGTATGCGCAGTAGAGGTGAAGTGTGGAGGGCCATTCAGGACATGTTTTCTTTGGTTTTAGATGCAAATTTTGGGGATTGGGGGGCAAAATTTGTGTTTGGCCCTATATTTTAAGAGTTAGCACCAGCTATGTCTGGGTCATTGGTACAGTATAAAAATATAACACTCACCAATAGGCTTACCCGTGGTGAAAATAAATGGGTCTGGTGATAGATGAAAATAATTTGAAATAGTGACACTCCTGTTACAAAAGGGGACAATGCAATAAAATTCAGAATTTTCTGTTCTAACGAATGAATATTAGGCCATAAAAAAAAGAACCTCTGTTTCTCAGGCCCGCGCGCATGGTCATTTTTGGTGCGCATGCAACCTTTTTATGACACCAAAAAATTTGAGATATTGTGCTCATTTCGGTAAATCGATATCGATGCGTTCGCAAATTTTAAATTGACACACTTCAAGCTTTTTCTACATCATACTTTAATAAAGTGGGTGGGTTTTAGCAATATTCACGACAGAAAGTGTTTTATTCTGTAAAAGGTAAGTCATAATGACAACAAGAAGGAAGGTGTCTTTCAGTCTGACAACAAACAATCGCAAAGGGGAATGGTCGACGCACCACGTTTGATTCGCACCAACCCTCAGAAAGTCTGCAAAGTCAGGTGCTATGTTGAATGGAACACAGTCTCCTGGCATTTATTTTTAGTAACAATTGTATTGTGAATGGCAGTCATTGGGAATTTGTGTACTGTTATTTGAAACCATTACGAGTTTCCCAGTTAATTTAAATAAATGCATTTGAGATGCAGGATAATTGGATAACTAATAGTAACCGTTGCTTGATATAAAAGTAACAGTCATAGTTGAAATTAAATCGCATATATGCAGGTATGTGCAGTCGAATTGGTTAATAAAAACACGCAAACATTCATTTTGTATTTCATTTTCAGATTTCCGAAAAATATGATTTATGGATGAACTGCCCGTTCAAATGGGTTGGGATAATTTTGAATATAATGGGGAAAAATTGCGATTCACAATTTTATTAGGCAGGTTGTGAAAGGATTTTTTTTTTGGGGGGGGGGGGGTAAAATAAATCTGTGAAAGTTGGCACTTCGACATTTGATTTGTCCCAGAGACGTTTCAGCCTGAGACGTTTCACCCACGAGGCATTTCGTCCTGTGTCATAATTTTCACTTTTCACTGAAAAAACAAACATTCAAACCCCACTTCATTTATGACCCAACACCCCTACGGTGAATAACCAATATATTTGCGAAATTTTGCGTGGTCCACCAGGCGTTTGGCTGGGGTCAAATTACCACAAACAACCTCTCGGGAGAAAATAAAAAGAAAAAAAAAGAGCGCCCACCCGCATGCTTTTTTGGAAAAAATGGCCTGAGAAACAGACAATCAACTTTGTATGGCCTTAGGGATTTTATTGTCCAGAAGTCCCATTTATTTGCATCTGAGACAATTTATCATGTTTTTTTTCTGTTGAGGCACTGCCTCAAGTCATAAATAATAAGTCAATACAAACTGTTATGTGCAGGGCTCAAGGGAAGTTTTAGAATTATGTTATCTTCCCTTGACTCCTACGAGATGCTGTAATCTGAAAAATATGCCAATATCAGGTACAGTACTTGTACATACTGCCACAAAATAGTGCCTGGGATAATAAAATACTGACTCACACATCAATTCAGGAACTTCTAGGGGGCATGATTTCAGATGGGAATGGGTACGGTCAACAAACCCCGGGCCACCCAATTGGCAACCCTGTCAAATGGAAGGTTGGGATATGAATTAGTTTTTCACACATCTTCTTTGGAATGTATTCATTTGTGCAGGAATATTGTTACAGATTTGTTTGATCTGAAAAGTATTATTTTTTAAATTCTAAAAACATTAAGTAGTGACAACTGTACAGTCAGAAATCACTGTTAAAATGTGTGAAGGGATAACATAAATGGGAATAGCTGAAAAAATATTTTTGTTCAGCACTATTTACCTATTGGTATCTCTAGCTTGATATCAGGAGTTTTATCATAACCACGCTGTCTCATTTCATCCTCTCCTAAAATTGAAAATATCAGGAGTAGTGTCATTTATCAAGATGATACTGGAGACATCTTCAAAAATCATAATGATAAATAAAGCATTCTGGCAGTTTGCACTGCACTGCTTATGTTATGCTTTACTTAGTTTAAACAATATTTTAATCAAGATTATGTTAAATGTATACATTACATAATAGTATAACAGAGTAATGAAAACGTTTTGCCAGTAGTACACGAAATAACAGCAACTATGCTTTAGTTGAATCCATTATGAACCCCTAAGTCCTAAAGAGTGTTAAAATGGTTTACGCATTTTTGTAACTGGTTAATAGTGGACTTGACAAGATAATAACTAGTTAACTGCAGCCAATCTTCCATTGGCTATGAGATCAAAACAATGGGGATTTACAAGCAGTATTTACAGAAACTATTGTATACAAACACTCCAAAAAATTTCATTTTTTGCCTCAAAAATAAAACTTATCCTCCACTCAACTGACCTCATTCCAATGAGGAGTCATAAGCTATATTTTGGAGACAAAAACTGAAAAGATAATAAAAGCAAATTTTATTAATAGCATTCGTTGGAGATGAACATTCCATTAGGTAAAGGGCTAAAGAGGTTTATGAAGGAAAGTAACTGGTTAAGAGTTTTCAAGCAAGAAAGCAGTATTTTCAGCTTAATCTTTTTCATCAGTTTTTCAGTTAATTAGATCACAACAGAGTTCAACAGAGAAAAATCATTTAATTACACTGGAATTCTTTCTATTTTGTCCAAACTAATAATTTAATTACTTCTTCACATATTGCATTTTGAACACTTGCATTGTTGTCCTATTTAGAAGAATGTAATATTCAAAGCCGCCACAAAACCTTCCAGAACACCTGCCAATTGATCCTGTGTAGTAGAATGTCTATTACTCAGTACACGATCTGTACAGGGGTATTAACTCTGCATTCTTGAATATACTATTTCATATAAATTGCTAAGCAGTGGATGGATCCAGGATCCAATATTACCCTAACCCCTTCTCCACCCCCACCCCCCTCCCCATTGTAATGTTGGAGGAAGGAGTCTGGCCCCCAAAATATTCTCCATGGACATTTGGTCCCATAGAAATCATTATCATCCAAACTTTCTTTTCCAGCAACATCACAATGACGAACACATATTTTTCTCATTTTACAAATATTTAAACAACACAAAATGTATTCATCTTTAGCGGTCTCAATGCAACAAATGCGGAATATGAATGAAATACTCAACATTTCAATTTTAAAGCAGAAGAGTATTAATGAAGCAAGTGCAATTTCATATTCCCAACTGAAATTCTGATAATGTTCCTTTTGCACCCAATATAACACAATTTATGCGTAATAAGAGCAGTGTTGACAAAAAGTTATAAGAGATTAATGACAGGGGTAGTCAAGGTATCACAACCATTTTGGCAGGGTACACTGTATCTGATAAAAATCAGTATCCCCTGCCAAGATATCTTTCTGAAAAGGGTGCCATTAAAGAAAGAATTTTAGATTTTTATCAGCAGGGATAAAACAGTTTGGCTTAACTTCAGCAAGAATACTCAGACGAGGTTGGAATGCAAACTCTTTTCACTTCATCGTTCTATGAGATAAGAAACCAAAAATAATTGGAATCAGTCAGAAAATGTTTGGAACCCCCCCCCCCCCCCCCCCCCCCCGCCCCCTCCCCCTGACAACTACTGGTAGCATGCCAATTTAATTAAAAAAAAAAATTAAGCAAATTGAAGCTAACTTTGACAAAATAGGTTGGGTGATGCTAGTATGCAAAGTCATTTCATTTTCTGACCCCCAGGGTGCTGCAAACCATGAATCAAAAGATTCTGACTAGTGGTTCTGGAGAAGATGTTTAAAGATTATTCCTCATATTGGACTAAGTTAAAATTTGGGCTGCAATAGTCCAAATATTAACCCCAGGGGCTTGATTTTTCCAAACTTGAATCTGACTACCCTAAGAAAGGTGTATGCTATATATCAAAAGATTGTGATTGGGGGTTCGTGAGAAGAAAATTTGTAAATCATGTTCCTCATATTGCAGCAAGAAAAAAATTGGGCTCCAATAGGGAGCCCAAATATTATTCAAAGGACTTGATTTGAACAAACTTGAATCTGCCATCATAAGGATGCTGTAAACAATATATCAAAAGATTCTGACAGGTGAATCTGAAGAAGATATTTAATGATTAATCCACATATTGCACTATGCTAAAATTTGCGCTTCCACAGAGAGTCCAAATATAAACTGAGACTAGATTTGAAGAAACTTAAATCGGATTCCTGTAATTCTGTAAATCAAATACAAAAAATCCTGACTAGTGTTTCTGGAAAAGAAGAGTTTTAAAGATTATTCCTCATATTGGACTAAATTAAAATTTTTCTCCAATAGGGAGCCCAAATATTAACCCAGAGACTTGATCTGAACATACTTAGACCTGACCTCCCTGAGGGTGCAGTATTTCAAATATCAAAAGATTCTGACTGGGGGATCTAAAGATTTTTAACAATTATTCCTCCTATTGCACAAAGTTAAAATTTGCGAAGCCATAGAGAGCCCAATTATTAACGGATTTGGCATGAGTTAAAAAAAATTGAATCCAACTTCCTTAACAATTCTGTATGCCATATATTAAAAGATTCTGACTGCTGTTTCTACAGATGATTTTTAAAGATTATTTAAAATGAAAATTCTGATGTCTGTTTTGAGCCTAAATATGGACGACCAAGGGGCTTAGTTTTAACAAACTTGTATCTGACCCCACCATGGATGCTGTATACCAAATATCAAATGATTCTGATCAATGGTTCTGGATTAGAATTTTTTTTTTTATTTTTGCAAATATGCTGACTCAGGATTTCGACGATGCATCCCCCCCCCACCTACAACACCCTGACACAATCATAATAAATAAATGGTCTGATGTTGAAACAACTCCTGAATTTTCGAGTCGACTAGTCATTGGCCAAAAACTGAGTCGAAGTCAATTAATCGGCAGCACACTGCATAATTATAAAAATCGCTTACTATGATTGTATTAACAAGATGTTGGCACAACAAGCCTGAAGATCTTGCTCATACTGGATAAAACACTGAACCGCCTTGAGAAACTTTGTTTCAGAATTGTTTCACCTCAAAGTAGTTTGAGCGAAAAAACTGTTGAAATTGGCCATCAAATTGGTGAGTAACGATTCAAATGGGGGAGCGTCCCGACTTTGGCCATAGTTAAATAACCAGAGACTACCGAGTGTATGTATCATTTGTAAGCGGTCAATGTGAAGCACAGAGGCTTGTAACATGCTCTGCTGGATCGTCTATATATGCCCCTGCTTCTACTGTATGTCCATTACAGACTCTTATATTAGTCCATAGACATACTATAGAACCAGGGGTGTATATAGACGATCCAGGAGAGCGTGTTACAAATCCCTGTAATCTGAACGATCATCGATAACTTTTGGGATTTACAAAAGTATACTATAAGGGCAAAATGTCACAATTGTTCATACCTATACTGGTCGGCTTGGTAACGAGTGTGAAATTCCATAGTATTGTCCGTCAGTGAGACCACTGGCAACTTCTGAAGGTATGCGTTGACTCCAGAATACTATCATACAAAATCTCAAGCAGTTGGCAAGAGTGCTAACACCTAAGAAGTAAGGAATTGGGGTATAACTTCCAAGACTGAAGAAAACAAAACATAATTCTGGGTAGTCATCGAGACTGCTGGCGATCTCCGTAAGGACAAAGCATGCTGCGACTCAAGGATATACAATCTCAAGGAGAAAACTGACGAGACCGCTAACAACTTGAGGTATAAGTAAGAAGACCAAAGAAAACAAAACAGAAGTCTGGGTAGTCGGGGAGACAACTGGCAACTTGGGAAGAAATTTGTTGCAGCGAACAGAAAAAGCCGCAGAAAGACTTATAAAGTAATTATCCTTGTGTCAAGTAAGGTGTCTAAATGAGGGGGAAGGAAGGGGGTGGGAACATTTCCCAGAACCTTTCTAAAACTTTTTCTAAAAAAGATCATTCCCCACTTTGGCATTCTTATTTCATGGAAAGTTTTTATAAAAAAAAAAATGACCTGCCTCATTTGCTGGTTAGTTTTTGATAAAAACCTTCCATGGAATGAAAACACCAGAGTTGCTGAGTGGTGTATCTATGATTTGCTTCCGTCTCTCTTCCCAACTTATGAAAATTGAGACCACAAGTATGAACTTTAATTGTTTTAGAACATAAAACATTCATAAATGGCAAATAAAATTTAATAAACTTAACAGTCTTAAATGAGTTAACTCCAAACTCTTAAGCACGTTTGAAATAAAAAATCAGTACAACCTTCTGAACCTTGCCCAATGAGTATAACTAGTATCATGCATCTTTAGTCTTGAGAGATAATGATAATGTTCAGTGATTTACAACTCCATGGTTTGATTAATCTATTAATCTTGCGGACATGAGTCATTCGCCTGTGCAGCTGTGCAATCAGATATATCACTCAAATGATCAGTGTCTAAGCAGAATTCTTCACTACCAGTATACAAGTCACATAGACACATTGCATCATCCAAATTCTCACAAACTTCCCATATGTATCACCTTTAGCAATGACTGATTCAGTTACCATTCTCAGCATTGCGACTTTTACGAGTTTCTCTGAGAAACACTAACTGCTCGACAGTCCCAGGAGCAAGGTTCGCATGGCATTTCAACACAACCATTTCCGAAACTGAGAAAATGTGCTCAAACGGCACTGAAGTAGCTAGTATTGCCAGATATTTTCTTACCAATCCTGGAAGTCTTGGAAATTAGTCACAATTGGGGCCCACCATTCTTGTGGATTACCATGGGCAATGTTAACTGTGTTATAACATTGAAGTTCATATTCTATGGTGGACACATCTCCTTCCTTCTCTACTTTGAAATAATAAATTTCGTTATTGCAGCTTGCTCTGTCTTTGAGCATTTACACTTCAGTATGTAGACTTTTCCTATCTTACTCAATGAACTCAAGTGTTAGCCCCGTTGGGATAAACGTGGAAGGAATGTCAGAAATATCGCTGACACAGCTTGCATCATCTGATGAGCATATACTTTGAAATATTCTCTTTCATAATTTTCATTGTGTTCAGTAGTTCCTCCCAAGCAACTCCTTGCTTCTCAGCTGACAGGAGTCTCAAATGTTTTTGGAGCACATCAAGAGCATTAGACAAAACAATAGCAGACGTAGAAAAATTCATTTCTGCAGCAGGAAGACTTACATTAACATAACATTTCTCAAGACCAGCCGAGATCATCTGGTTGAACGCCTTGCAAAATTTAAATCTAAATCATTCACCTTTAAATGGTTTTCGAGGAGCCACTTCACTATTGGGTAGATCCTACTCGATGAAGCACAGTGGTGTGACAGGGTACCTTAACCGAAGGTTTCAAATCATTGAATCACAGAAAGCCTTCACCCTTCACAATGCAGAGGGGTTTGAGGTCCATAGCACACCATTCAACAATCCTTTTAGTTAGCTGCTTCCATCATTATATAGTAATCTTTTCTGCCCCTTTCTTATTCTTGAAATCGATGGTGGACTATGTCATTGGCATAGACTGTGTAACCGACAATAATGATGACTTCTGTGACTTTATGGATGGATGTTTGTGGGCCAAATGTGACTTGATGACACTGGTAGAATTATTGTACTTCAATTTAGACATTCATAAGACGTATTCTACGACTTTCCTCCCATTTAGAAGGTTAAAATGCTCCCATACATCCGATGTGCACTGACATGAAGCAACTTATTAAAATAAATTTTAATCTGAGTGTCACCATATATATATTCAATAATGGTGGCGATAACTGGATGTGAAATTAAAATTTAGTCGCGTCAAGAAATTCCTGGAATCGTAGTACAGATGGAACATGCCAGAAATTTAAAAGCTTTGATTCCTTTGATTCTGTCTGAAACTGCCATTTGTTGTAATGTTGAGTGATCAAAGGCACCGCCGGTCAATTGATCCTGAGAGACAATGCATGCACTCAATTATGAAGTCGTCATCGTCCCACAGAACAGCTGATGCTCTAGTTTTAAAGCCAAATGTAAAAACAATGCAATGTCGCTACATTATTATACCGTTTTAAGTTATCTTTCTTAACCCTTACCCTGCCAAATGAAGGTAATGATTAGTCAACGACAAAGTTTGTTGTTGACTTTTGACAAAAAACACATTAATTAGTTGATAAGTTGTTTCAACACTAAATATACATATACCCTTTTTCCAAATTCCAATGGTATCACAAATAGTAGTGACTTTGTTATAACACTTTTGGACAGCTACTGATTTGTTATGATTCTCACCAGAGAAGGTCCTCATTATCCTTGTGTTTCCTTGGCTGACTACTCTGTCAACACTATGATGTGAACTGTTTGATGATATCCCATAATTCCTCTTTCTATATTTTACTAATAAGCAGACTGACCTTATTTTAAATGCACTTTTAATCTATACTGACACTGTCATGAGCAACTACCTATCAAACACAACCAGCGACCAGGATTTTGACCTATTTTCACCTGTAATGAGCAACCATTTGAACAAGTACAATGCCATGGGATGGCTAATCCCCAGCCACTTAAGTCCAACAAGGACAATAATTCTTGAAGAAATACTTGAACATGGCTGGTTTGCAATCCCATTCATGACAGTATCACCAAAAAGCTATATATTAAATTTGAAAAAAAAAATCTTTACTAGTTACTTTGAAATGTGACAAGAAATAAACGTTAATGTGATGACAAGAAAGTTTTAGCCCAACAAGGGCAATGACTCTTGCAGAACTACTTGGGACAGAACTGGTTCATAATCACATTTATGATATTAACACTAAAAAGTTATATATCAAACTTGAGAAATATATTTTGAATGGTTTTCTTTGAAATGCGATGAAAAGAAATGAGGAAGAATGGATAGATGGAAGGAAGGACAGATGAATGGATGAATGGCCCAATGTCTAGACAGACAGAAGGATGGACAGGATCCATTCCTATATCCACCTCCCATTACCGGTATGTGGCAGTGAAATTTTGCTGTTACCAAGGGCTATAACCACGCAAAATTTGTCACATCGAAAATTTCTGACCACATGCACAGCTACACTAGATACTGATTCTTCAAACCAAGTTTTGTAAAAATCCAATAACAAATGTAGAAGGAGTTAAGTGGGAATTTTTCCCTGTACTATTTCCAAGGGCTGTAACCACACAAAATTTGCTGCATCAAAAATTTCTAATCACATACACATCTACACTTTATACTGATACTTCTCTTAAACGATACATATATTTATACACTAAAATACACTGAAAACTGAAGGAGTTAAGCAGACAAAGTTTGGACAGATGAATGGACTGATGGATGGACTAACAGACAGATGGACACCATTTTCAATATCTCCCCTCCAGGCTTCGTCAGTGGGTGATAAATCTTTTTATTTCTTTAATCGCAACTGAAGATATCTTCCAAAAACCTGCAATTTTGGTAAATTCAAAGTCAAAAGGGGCTGTAACTCTGGAAAAATTATTTGAATTGAAACTTCCTTTCGATATGCATATGTACACAGGTGAAGTTTGGAAGAAACCCAATGAAAAATGCAGGAGGAGTTCATGGACAAGCATTTGTGATGGAAATTTTTCTATTACCAAGGGTTGTAACTAAGTAAAATTTGTCACATCCAAAATTCCTGACCACATGCACATCTACATTTGATACTGATACTTCAGACGTTTCGTAAAAATCTAATAAATGAAAGTGTCAATGACACTGTAGCTCAACTTGTCAAGACAAAGACATGTACATGTATAGTATGTGACACAGCAATGACAAACATCTAGGTAATGACCTGATAACAAAGGTACATATAAAGTATTGTAACGGTCTGTACATAAATACTGACCGTTGCCTGTAACAAATGTATAGGTAAAGTATTGTAAAGGTGGGTGACAGTCAGATGCTGAACTAGAAAAAATCTTTGAGTCCCAGAGTGGGTCTGACTGAACCCCAAAATATTTGTTCTCATAGCACAGTGATAACAAAGGCACCCCAAAACACACTCGTTCCTGTCCCAAGGTGAAAACAAAAGTACTCAAGAAGTTTTGTGAAGATCAGTTCATAAATACGAGCTGTATAGAACTTTTTACAAAAAACTGATTGGACCTAATTTCGGTACAAAATGGCCACTGGCAGCCATCTTGAATTTTGGACCGTACCCAGAAACACTCATTCTCATCCCAAGGAGATAACAAAGGTACCCAAGAAGTTTTGTGAAGATCGGTTCATAAATACAGCCTCTACCCTGAGCCGTATTGACATGTGTGCTTACATTGTGTAAGTAGCACTGAATAAATCAAAGTTCATCTAATTTGCATAATTTCTGCACGAAAAAAAACCCCTTACAATATGTGATGTATTCCATGTTACTAAACATTCATACAAAAATTTATTAAAATCAGAACTTTCATACAGAAGTTCTATACAAAAGACTGATTGCACTAATTTTGGTACAAAATGGCTGCTGGTGGCCATCTTGAATTTCGGACCACACCCAAAAACACTCGCTCTCATCCCACGGTGATAACAAAGGTACCCAAGAAGTTTCGTAAAGATTGGTTCATAAATATGGCCTCTAGTCTGAGCTGTATAGAAGTTGTGTACAAAAAACTGATTAGACCTAATTTCGGTACAAAATGGCCACTGGCAGCCATCTTGAATTTTAGACCGCACCCAGAAACACTCGTTCTCGTCCCAAGGTGATAACAAAGGTACCCAAGACATTTCGTGAAGATCAGTTCATAAATACAGACTCTTGTCTGAGCCGTATTGACATGTGTACTTACTGTGTGTAAGTCGCACTGAAAAAATCAAAGTTCATCTAATTTGCATAATTTCTGCACGAGAAAAAAACCCGTATTATATGTGATGCATCCCATGGTACTAAACATTCACACAAAAAAATTATTCAAATCAGGGCTTTCATATGGAAGTTCTGTGCAAAAATCTGATTGCACCTAATTTTGTACAAAATGGCTGCCATCGGCCACCTTGAATTTCGAACCGGACCCAAAAACACTCGTTCTCGTCCCACGGTGATACCAAAGGTACCCAAGAAGTTTCGTAAAGATCGGTTCATAAATACGGCCTCTAGCCCGAGCCGTGTTGGCATTTGCACTTACAGTGCTGAAAGTAACCCCAAAAAACATCAAAATTAGTCTAATTTGCACAATTTACGTACGAGAAAAAAACCCGTATTATATGTGATGTATCCCATGGTACTAAACATTCATACAAAGAATTATTCAAATCAGAGCTTTCATATGGAAGTTCTGTGCAAAAAACAGATTTCTGCATCGTCGGTACAAAATGGCAGCTGGCAGCCATCTTGAATTTCAGACCGCATCCAAAAACACTCGTTCTCGTCCCACGGTCATAACAAAGGTACCCAAGAAGTTTCATAAAGATCGGTTCATAAATATGGCCTCTAGCCCGAGCCATAGCAGCTTGGCACTTACAGCTCTGAAAGTAACACTAAATAAATCAAAGTCAGTCTAATTTGCATAATTTACGCACGAGAAAAAAACCCGTATTATATGTGATGTATCCCATGGTACTAAACATTTATACAAAACTTTATTCAAATCAGAACTTTCATACAGAAGTTCTGTACAAAAAACTGATTTTTGCATCATCGGTACAAAATGGCCACTGGCAGCCATCTTGAATTTCGGACCACACCTAAAAACACTCGTTCCCGTCCCAGGGTCATAACAAAGGTACACAAGAAGTTTCGTAAAGATCGGTTCATAAATACGACCTCTAGCCCGAGCCATAGCCAATTGTTGACGTACGGACAGACGGACAGATGGACGACGGACGACGGGCCATGACAATAGCTCAAATTTGACTTCGTCAAAGTTGAGCTAAAAATGTAAGAAGAGTTAAGCGGACAAGCCTTTGTGATAGAAATTATGCCATTTCCAAGGGCTGTAACCTCGCAAAATTTGGTCCATCAAAAATTCCTGACCACATGCACATCTACATTTGATACTGATACTTCAGACCAAGTTTCATAAAAATCCAATATAAAATGCAGGCGGATTAAGCGGACAAGCCTTTATGATGGAAATTTTGTTATTTTCAAGAGCCATAACCACGCAAAATTTGTCACATTGAAAATTCCTGACCACATGCACATCTACACTTGATACTAATACTTCAAGCCAAGTTTCATAAATATGCTCTAAAAACTGTAGGAGGAGTTAGGCGGGCAAAGTTTGTGACAGAAGGATGGACTGACGGACAGACAAACACCATTTCAATATACCCGTCCCAACTTCGTCAGTGGGGTATTAAAAAGGCTTACACACCATCAAAAAAACAAAGATGAACATTGATCTTTTCTTTGATAACAAAACCCCAGGATTTTTAGCTTGTTTTCAATTGCATTAAATCTTTTGTTTATTTATACTAATGCTTCTATTTTTAATATGAATAATGTATAACAAATGTGACTTGAGTTATTTTCAACACACTTGATAACGGTATGCTTCAAAGTTTAGTTAAACAAGAGCTTCGCATTAAAGATGCTCAGGTCATGTTGGCTAAAAACGAAAAGCACCTGAAACTAGGAAAAAATCTAACAGGCATTGGACAAATTTGGTAAAAATAGGATAACCTTTGTTCAAGTTATTGGGCAAGTCAAAAATTCAAACAAGTAAACATTCTGAGAGGCATAACTGACACTGTAGCTTAACTTGACTGTGAGTTGTGTTTGATGAAAAGGATAATGTTCAATGTTTATGAAAGGATTATGAAATACAACAAGAATTGTGATAATTGAGAATATGTTAATTTTTCTCAATTATCACAATTCTTGTTGACATATCATTTGCAAAAAGATAATCCTTGAATCTTCAGGTCCCCAACTGATATATTCTCTGCACTCTGCATGAATTCATTTTCAGATCCCCAAATTGGTATATATTCACTCTGCACAAGTTCATCTCCCAAATCTCTTATTTACAATGCAAAGAGAACTGGTGAAAAGATACACCCTGCTAGAGACCTACTTCCATAGGAATCCATTTTGTTGTAAAAATAATACCACCATGAACTGAAAAACATACTCACCAATGTAAGACAATCCGAGTTCTTCACATTTCTTTATTAACTTAAATTCATACTCATGACCTACAGAGCTGGAGTCAGATAAGAAACACAAGAAAATATAAGCAGAGCTGATGGGTGCTGCCAAAATGTGAGCCAACGGCAGAGCAGTGGTCAAAATTTCAGTAAAAATAGATTGTGTACAGGCCTGTAAATACCTTTTTGTTTTGCTGTACGTCTGTATGATGGGTGAACAATCTGTTAACTTGAATTATAACATTGGGTAAAGGTCATAACACAAGCAATTCAAGAGTAAACACAGTATGAAGCAATAATGACACACTTCAGTCATAAGAAACCATGAAGTGAGGTACAAAAAAGATCTGTCCATTGAGCTTATTTTTCAGTACCAGACAATACATGAATGGTTTCTGACCATGACTTTACAGTTATGACCTTGAGTCATAAACAATCACTGTGTGTAGTATGAACACATCAGACCACTCAATAATTTTTTATAGACCAAACAAAATTAGAATTGAGGGCCAAACAAACGAATGGTCTCTGACCTTGACCTTTAAGCTCTGGCCATTAATAAAGGTAATAACTTGCCCTCCAGTAATAAGCAATCATCATGTTAAGTATGATCAAGATAGATCCATTCAATATTCTTTTGACAAGACCAAGTTAGACTTGGGAAACAAACAAACAAAAGGCATGTGACCTTGACTTTGGGTTGATGACCAAGGTCATGACATACCCTTGCGGCATTGTGTTAAGTATGAACAAAATTAATGCACCAAATAATTTTTATAGACTAGACAAATTTAGACTTGAACAAAAAGTCTGTGACCTTCACCTTGGAGCTATGACCTCCAGTCAGGGTAATGACACACTCTTGGGTCATAAGCAATGTTCGTTTTAAATATGAACAAGAATGATTTTTATGGTTTGGACAAAATTAGAATGGAGGAACAGGCAAACAAACAGTCTGTGACCTTGATTATGGAACTATAACTTTGGGTCAAGGCCATGACAGACCCTGGGGACATAAGCAATCTTTGGGTGAAGTATGAACAAGATCTGTCCATTGAATGATTTTTTGTGGATCGGACAAAGTTAGATTGGAGAAGCAAGTAACCTCAAACAGCCTATGACTTGACCTTGGAGCCTTGATCTTGGGTCAAGGTCATGACACACCCTTCAGTCATAAGCAAAAATGTGTGAAGTATGAAGAGATTGGCCAGTTGAATAATATTTTTTGGTCTGGAGTTAGAATGGATGTGTACACACAAGCTGACACACAGTCAGACAAAGCAGCTACTATATGCCCCCAAAAAAATATTTGGGGAGAATAAAAATTCAAAGAATTTAAAACATCTGAAAAATAAAATAATACACAATATAAGTAAAGGGGAGTTATGAAATTGTGGCCATATATGGTTTGAAATACACTTTAAACAAAAATTAGCTTTCAGTTTGGCATGGATTGATTATTGCTTCTAAGTTTTAAAAACAGGATTTACGAAAAAGGTGCAAAGACTTTCAAACAACACTTTTTCTTTCAATGCTTTTACATAACTTTTCAAACATCTGTATGGTTTCCAGCTGTGCAATTGAATATTTTGAACATACATAAGTAATGATAAATGATACATATCAGATTAACACTTTACTTAGCCATACTGGGCCAGTTCTGTCAATTTTGTGATTCTTTGACTTTTGACCACCAAAACATAGCTTATGTTTTCTTACTGGAATAAATTTTTTATTATTCAAGAAATTCTTTTTCAAGTGTCGTCTTCTGGTCATGTTAGGTTGTAGTGACTATACGTATCTCAATCTTGTTTATTATTACAGTAGAGCCCACTTATTGGATATTTCTCAACTGAAATACACTATTAATTTAATATAATTTTAAAACACAAAACCATTTACCATGCATTAGAACAAATTTGACTTTTCAATTATTGCATATAGGTTACCTAGTAATCACTTGTTAACTAAATAAAAAAAATGTAATATGTTGAGAAATCACTGAATTGCACCTGTTTATATAACTATTTGGTTTCAATACATCCAATGCAGGCATTTAATCTATTTTATCTTACAATCAACATGTACTTTGTCTGTATTAACTCCGCAACTGTCGTGTATCCGACCCCCTGATACAGATGTTTGTATCAGGGGGTCGGATACAAGCATGTTCCTTTCGTGTGAGTTCCATTTTTTTTCTTTTTGTTCATCCGTACGAATAAATAGTTTGTTATATATCATCCCCAATATATTGTAAGATAAAATGATTATTACCATTATGTGGATGTACAAAATATGAATCTGAGTCTCGCTCCAGGTTCTAAGGGTAGATCACGACTCGTCGTGATCTGCCCTTACAACCCGAAGCTCGATTCGGATACATATTTTGTACATCCACATAATGGTAATAATCTCTATATACCGTGTTTCAAAGAAGTCATGGAGCCTTCTTATTTGACAGCTATGTTCTGCATGCTACCTTGCATGTTTTCATCAACTTTCATTCTGATTACCGTACTGACCTGTGTCGAAGCCCATATTCGTGATTTAGCCCACCCCCAATTTCGAAAAACTGTAAAAGTCTGCCAGTTCGCAGGTGAATTTGAAATGAAATTAAAAATGTGTTTGCATTACCCGGAGGCTGAAAAACAGTGCAGATTTCCTTTTCCATCTAACGTTCAAGAAATTGATTGTTGAATGCCTTCATAGGTCAAAATGAGGTAAGTGGTTTTATTTTATTAAAATAAAATTCATTCAGAAGCAAAATGATGTTTTTATTTTCACGAATTCACTTTGCTGAATAATATCCACAAACTTGACAACATGCACCTCACTTGTCAATTATTCCCAAAACACGCCCATAACAGATTAAATAATTTATACACGAACCAGGGCATGTTAAATATATATTTTTACCAACTGAATTGTAATTGCTTTCTATTGTGTCGGGTTATTTTTGAAGACAGCTTGGGGTGAATCCATACAAGAATCTACACAAGATGCAGAAATTACAAATTATTGTGTACACAATTAGAAACAAACGCTTGATGGATCAGAGGTTCTGTTTGTTTTCTTTATTATAATAATCACTTGTGGCTGTGTTGACAACACAGTCACACACAAAATAAATGTTCATCTGTTGATGTGAATTTCACAAAATTCAAGCGTGAATATATTCCAACTGGCTATTAGATCAATGCCGCTCTAGAATTTTGTGAAAGTCACAGATCTACTTGAAATTTCCAAGGTGGGGAGGTGGGATTAGTATCGAGTCAAGAGTGTGGTTTAACTTCGTGAGAATAAGTATCGTAATGAATATGAAATGAGCGAGTCCCTCTCAGGTGACATGGAAAGAAAACAAGAGCTGGACTGCTGTCCGGTGCATACTCCGTGGTTTACCACCTAGTGTGGGCATACCTATGACCAACAAATATTATAGAAAATAATGGAAGTTATGAATATTCTCGGATGAACTCGCACATGGATGGACAGATGCACAGATGGACGCATGTAATCCAGTATACCTCCCTCCCCTCCCCAATTTTCTTTGAAAGTGGGGGTATAACAATTTCCAACAATTTTTAGCTCAAAAGGTATGGTAAATTGTTTGGTGTTTGGAAGTTTTATGCAATGAGGCAGAAGCCTTTGTCATGGGCAAACTGCCTGCCATATTTCACTGAAATCTGAAACCCATACCTGAGATATAGGCTGAACAGGAAAATAATGTCTATTTCCTACAATTTCCAAGTCAAAAAAGGGGTATAACTCTAAAAAGGAGAATGTGAGAAAAATCGTTGAATCCTTTTTTTAAAGCCTATACCATAAGCAGTGTTCACGGTAAATTTCATTGCAATAGAACATTCGATACCCGTGATACAGGCTGAACAGACAAAATTTGGCTCGGACGGACACAATTTCCAAGGGAACAAGTAATGAAAGTGTCAATGACACTGTAGCTCAACTTGACAAACTTGAACTCGGTAAGTTATAAATGAAATTGCAAAATTGAAGATTATTGGTACCAATGTTATTTGATGAAATTTCAACATAACAGCATTGTGTGCACAACGTCAGAGTAATCCATGCATTTTTAAATGTAAACTGTAAGACTGGCTAAAGGAAGAATGTTGATACACAAATGCAGTATGTTCAAAGGTTATTGTAAATGGCAACTTTTTTCACAGAAATGAATGCTAATCAACAGCTCTTGTCTAGAGTTCTTGACTAATGAGCACACCAAGTTCAAAAACAATCCTATGATAAATGTGGCCTGTTGGCCATGTTAAAGAATGTTGATGCACAAATGCAATAAATTCAAAGATTGTTGCCAACAGCAACAGTTTTTGATGAAAATGAAAAGAAAATCAATAGCTCCTATCTTTGTCACCCTGCATAAGCATACAAAGTTTCAAAACAACCTGATAATGAATGTGCCCTCTGAGGCATGCCAAAGGAAGATGTTAATGCACAAATGCACTAAGTAGAAGGACATTGCTTTGTGGCAATGGTTTTTTTTTTGTTTGGGGGGGGGGTTGTTATGGAAATTCATAAATATACTCTACAGAGAATGCAAAAGGGATGAGTTGATGCACAAATGCAGTAAGTTCAAAGGCTGGTGATAACGACAATAACTTTTTATGGAAATTAAAAAATAGCTCACATCTAGAGGTCACCACAAACACACATACCAAGTTTCAAAGTGATCCAATCATAACTGTGCCCTGAAGGGTGTGTTAAAGGGAAATATTGAGGTCTGACTAAACTAAGTTCAACGGTCAGCGGCAACATTTTTTGACAGAAATGGAAGAAAATCAACAGCTCCCATACAGATGTCACCCCACACAAGCACACCAAGTTTGCAAGCGATCCAATCTTAAATGTGCCCTGCAGGGTGTGTCAAATGGAAACACTGATGCTTAACTGCACTAAGTTTTTACTAAGTTCATCGAAGGTCATTGCAAGAGGCAACATTTTTTTACGGAAATCGAAGAAAATCAATAGCTCCCATCTAGAGGTAACCCCAAACAAGCATACAAAGTTTCAAACTGATCTAGTCATAAATGTGCCCTGTAGGGCATGCCAAAGGAATATATTGATGCCTGACTAAACTCAGTTCAAAGATCGTTGCCAGTGGCAACATTTTCTGACAGACAGAATTGGAAGAAAATCAATAGCTCCAATCTCGAGGTCACCCCAAACAAGCATGCCAGGTTCCAAAGCAATCCGAACATAAATGTGCCCTGTAGGGTGTGACAAAGGGAAGTATTGAGGTCTGACTAAACTAAGTTCTAAGAATGTTGGCCGCGGCAACATTTTTCGATGGAAATAGAAGAAAATTGAAAGCTCACATCTAGAGGTCTCCCCAAACAAGCATACCAGGTTTCAAAGTAATCCGATCATAAATGTGCCCTGTAGGGTGCGCCAAAGGGAAATATTGAGGTACACTAAACTAAGTTCTAAGAATGTTGGCCGCGGCAACATTTTTTGATGGAAATGGGAAAAAAATCAATAGCTCCCATCTAGAGGTCACCCCAAACAAGCATACCAGGTATCAAAGCAATCCATTCATAAATGTGCCCTGTAGGGTGTGCCAAAGGGAAATATTATGGTCTGACTAAACTAAGTTCTAAGAACATTTGCCGCGGCAACATTTTTGGACGGAAATTGAAGAAAATCGATAACTCTCACCTAGAGGTCACCCTAAACAAGCCTGCCAGGTTTCAAAGCAATCCGATCATAAATGTGCCCTGTAGGGTGTGCCAAACGGAAATATTGAGGTCTGACTAAACTAAGTTCTAAGAACGCTGGCCATGGCAACATTTTTTTACGGAAATGGAAGAAAATCGATAGCTCTCATCTAGACGTCACCCCAAACAAGCATGCAAGGTTTCAAAGTCATCCAATCATAAATGTGCCCTGTAGGGTGTGCCAAAGGGAAATATTGAGGTCTTCTGATTAAACTAAGTTCTAAGAACGTTGGCCGCGGCAACATTTTTTGACGAAAATGGAAAAAAATCGATAGCTCCCATCTAGAGGTCACCCCAAACAAGCATACCAGGTTTCAAAGCAATCTAATCATAAATGTTCCCTGCAGGGTGTGCCAAAGGGAAATATTGTGGTCTGACTAAACTAAGTTCTAAGAACGTTGGTCGCGGCAACACTTTTTGACAGAAATTGAAGAAAATCGATGGCTCCCATCTAGAGGTCACCCTAAACAAGCATGCCAGGTTTTAAAGCAATCCAATCATAAATGTGCCCTGTAGGGTGTGCCAAAGGGAAATATTGAGGTCTGACTAAACTAAGTTCTAAGAACATTGGCTGCAGCAACATTTTTTGACGGACATTGAAGGAAATCGATAGCTCCCATCTGGAGGTCACCCCAAACAAGCATACTAAGTTTCAAAGCAATCTGATCATAAATGCGACCTGTGAGGTGTGCCAAAGGAAATTGAGGACGTACGTACGTTAGTACATTTGCCGACGGACGAGAAGTGATGGCAATAGCTCAGCTTGACTTTATCAAGTTGAGCTAATAAAAACAAGTAATAGTACGTACGTACGCCGACGGATGAGAAGTGATGGCAATAGCTCAGCTTGACTTTGTCAAGTTGAGCTAATAAAAACAAGTAATAAAAAAACAAAACAAGAGCACCGCTTGGCATTGCATCATACGCCCGTGAACTGTTCAAATTGTACCATTTTAACACATTTGCAATTTTTTTAGAGTGCGAGAAATTTATACTGGCATATATATATATGTTACGGTCAGACTTTGAAATCAGTGATTTTGTGAAATGACTAAATTTTTCAGTCATTTGAGAAAACGACTAACAAGTTTGAAGCCAATCGAAAACAAATTCTAAAGTTATCATCCGGAAACCAAATATTTGACGAATTCTAAGTCCAACAGGGGCCATAATTCAGGCAAAAATTGTTCAGACCGACCCCATATTTGAACTTGACCTGTATTTTGTTGTGATTAAACCACATACCAAGTTTGGAGCCGATCGGAAAACAAATACCAAAGTTATCATCCGGAAACCAAATATTTGACGAATTCTAAGTCCAACAGGGGCCATAATTCAGGCAAAAATTGTTCAGACCGACCCCATATTCAAACTTGACCTGTATTTTGTTGTAATTAAACCACATACCAAATTTGGAGCCGATCGGAAAACAAATACTAAAGTTATCATCCGGAAACCAAATATTTGACGAATTCTAAGTCCAACTGGGGCCATAATTCAGGCGAAAAATGTTCGGACCGACCCCATATTCGAACTTGACCTGTATTTTGTTGTGATTAAACCACATACCACATTTGGAGCCGATCGGAAAACAAATACTAAAGTTATCATCCGGAAACCAAATATTTGACAAATTCTAAGTCCAACTGGGGCCATAATTCAGGCGAAAAATGTTCGGACCGACCCCATATTCGAATTTGACCTGTATTTTGTTGTGATTAAACCACATATCACATTTGGAGCCGATCAGAAAACAAATACTAAAGTTATTGTTCGGAAACCAAACGGACGGACGGAAAGACGGACAACGCCATAGTATAATACGTCCCGTTTTTCAAACGGGCGTATAAAAACTAGTGAGGGCATACATATGACCAACAAATCTAGAAAATAATAATTTACTTAAGTTATGAAAGTTATGAAAATTCTCGGACGGACTCACGGACGGACGCATGTAATTCTACTAGTATACCCCCATTTTCCTCGAATGTGGGGGGTATAAAAAAAATCTCAATTCCTGTGAACGAACTGAATTTGCATCCGGTATGAATTCGCATAAAATGAGAATTTTTTGTTTCTTTGCATGTCACCTGAGGGATGAATTCACGCACGTACATCTTTGTGGTTTGTGCTATTTGGGCGATTTTTTAATCATGTGCTTTATTTTATATTTGGATTATTCATTTGATGTTTTATTGAGTAATTAATGTTATTGAGTAATAAAAAAGATAAAACTGGATTCGTTGTATTGTTATTTTGTCACTTCAAGTGGATTCCCTCTGAGGACATTGTATAGTTGGCTTGTTTGGGCATTTAATTTGCTGGTTTTCGTCCTTGTTTGCACGTGATGCAATTACCAGAAACAACAATGTTTACTGAAAAAAATACGAACAACACACATGGATTTAATAAAATTTTATTCACAGAGCAGCTGAGATATGAGTAAAAATATTTAAATAATTGAACACTGAAAGTAAAACATGTTAGATACTCATTGGTGATTGACAAACGATACTGAAATCCAATGTTGATTTTGTATTTCGTTCATAAAGTGAATGAAGTGGGATCGTCATTTTATCAGTATCGTTTATCAAGAAAAACCCAGTCACAGACTCAAGTCTTCATGTTTACGCCCACCCCTCAATTTGTTCTCAACTCGCTGCAGGCACCCACTGGGCTTAGATACGGGTCAGTACGGTAGATGTCTTAAAGCAAATACTTGAAAGGTACATAAAATGAGGGTAACATATTACTGCAATCATGTTACATATTACTGCACTGGTCTTCGGTAAGTTGAGTCTTCAATATCACTGACCTGGATAGACTCACAGAAACAAAACTCACCTTAACACAAACTTTTACATCCTACAACTGACTATCTCAAAAAGAAAAATTCAATGTTTTGACTGAAAAGAAATAAAAATGAAATGAAATTTGAATATACAGTAGGGTTAATGTCTAAAGATGTCTTCTGTATAAAAAATATTCAGTAATGAGAAGTTATTGCACCACAATGCGCATAAAAGCTAAACCTTATTAACAAAAAATAACAAGGTGCAACGCCACTGGTATCCCCTACCAAGGGTTTCTAAGTTGAAACTAAAGGTGTGACTGTCCCAGATGGGCCTGTCCATACCCCGACCACCATGATTATTATAAGACAAAAACTGGCACAACTCTGGTAAAAAAAAAAGTCTGATCAAAACTAGAATCGCAGGTGCACAGGCTGCCATGGTAGAGAACATCCTTACCAAGTTTCAAAGGAATCGACCTATAAACATCTGAGAAAATCTCCGGACAAAACTCAGGCATTCTAAGAAAGGTGACATAACTCTGGTAAGAAAAGTCCAATTGAAACTATAATCACGGGTGCACAGGTTACCATGGTAGTGAACATCCATACCAAGTTTCAAAGAAATTGACCCATAAACATTTGAGAAAATCTTCAGATAAAATTCAGGCATGCTAAGATGAAAAGCCTGATGAAATCTATAATCGCAGGTGAACAGGTTCCCATGGTAGTGAACAACCTTACAAATTTTCAACGAAATCGATCCATAATCATCTGAGAAAATCTCGAGACAAAATTCTAGGGAATTCAGGCATTCTGAGATGAAAAGGACCATAACTCTGGCAAACAAAGTCCGATCATAACTATAATCACAGGTACACAGGATTCCATGGTAATACACATCCATCCCAAGTTTCAAATGAATCTACCCATAAACATTCGAGAAAATCTCTGGACAAAATTCAGGCATTCCAAGATGAAAAGGGGCATAACTCTGGGAAACAAGCCTGATCAAAACTATAATCGAAGGAGCACAGGTTCCCATGGTAGTGAACAACCTTACCAAGTTTCAACAAAATCGACCCATAATTATCTGAGAAAATCTCCAGACAAAATTCTAGGCAATTCAGGCATTCTAAGATGAAAAGGACCATAACTCTGGCAAACAAATTCTGATCGAAACTATAATCACAGGTGCACAGGTTCCCATAGTAGTAAACACCCATACCAAGTTTCAAAGGAATCAACCCATAAACATCAGAGAAATTCTCCGGACAAAATTCTAGGCCTGCTTTTTCAAGTTGAAAAGGGGCATAATTCTGGCAAAAATAATCCAGCTGGAACTATAATCACAGGTGCACAGGTTCCCATGGTGATAAACATTCATACCAAGTTTCGAGAAGATTGGTCCATAAAATCCCCAGACAAAATTATGTCTATGGACATTCATTCGGATGAACGGTCAAGGTGATTCCAGTAAAGCCCCCCCCTCACAACTTGTTGTATAAAAATGCAGAAAAGGGCCCATAACTCCAAGGAAAAAAATGGACAAAACCTTTTACTTGTGAATATCCTTTCCCTCATGGTGGTCTATCAGCATACCAAAGATCATTTAAATCCAACATCCACTCACTGAGATATCAAGGTCCAAAGTTGTTATGGACAGGCAGATGAACGAATGGACAAACAGACGAATGGACAAATGAATGGATGGCCAGACCCCATTTCTATATCTCACGCAAACTTCGTTTTGGCAGGGGATAACTCTGTTTTAGCTAAATAATCCAATCAAATTCCTGAGAGATATATAAAATGAGGGTTACATATATTACTGCAGTTGTCTTCTGTAACCCAAGTCTACAATATCAATGACCTGGATAGACTCACAGAAACAAAACTCACCTCAACACAAACTTTTACAACTTACTACAATTGACCATCTCCAAAAAAAAATATTTTGACAAAGAAGAAATCAAAAATTCCCTAAAATTTGTATATACAGCAAGGTTAATATCTGAAGATGACCTTCGAATAAAAAAAATACACAGTAATGAGAAGTTACAGCACCACAATGTCCATAAAAGCTTACCTAAATGCCAACTCTTACAAACAAAAAAAACTGCATTTTTGATAAAAATCTTCATCAAACTCAAGTTAACAATACCACCTGGAAAGACACAATAGAAATGAAACTAACTTACTTAAACACCAACTTTTAAAACTTAAAAGTCCAAGAAAACATGAGAATTTTGACTGGAAAAAAAAATCAGTTAAATTTTCGCACACAGTAGAGTTACTTCCTAAAGTTGTTATTCAAATAAAAAATATAGTCATGAGAAGTTAAGGCTCCACAAAAGTTGACCTAATTGTTAAATTCCTAAAACCAGAAATTGACTAAGTTTGGGCTGAAATAGGGTGAAAAAATATCATAGTATTAAGAGTTGGATACAGTTGTGATAGGACCTGCAACCTTCATATGCAATATGAAAGCCCTGGGCCCACTGGACTTCGAGAAAATGACATGAACACTAATTGTTACAAAATTGGACATGTACGCCTGATGCTGACAGTCACCGAATAAGCTCACTACTTCCTTGAAGTTGGTAAGTGAAAAAGTAAATTTACACAAAGATACTCACAAGGGAAATATGTCTACCAAACCACTGCAAATATTCACACACACATGCATGCACCCACACACACACGTTCAAAGACACACACTTTAGCCATCACTTTCTCAACATTCTCTTTCTAGTTTTTGTTGTAAGGCTCATATTTTTATACTGTACCAATGACCCAGACTTAGCTGGTGCTAACTCTAAAATATTTAGAGCCAAATGCAAATTTTATCCCCCAATCCCCAAAATTTGCATCTAAAACTGAAAATGACAGTTACTCCACTGCGCATGGGCAGAGTCAAGGAGGTTTCGAAATTGGCGCCAAAAATCATTCTTTGTTTGGCCCTCAATACAGTTACACTTCACTGTTATTTGTGCTTGTAAATCTCAGTTTTAATGATGCCAGACACATAATTATGAGAGAATTGGTGATTATAAGGAGGAAATAGAAGGAGGAGAGGAAAAAACAGTGGAAAGAAATGTTCAGGGTTGTAACTTATAATAATTATTTTACGAAATTATTTCATGTTACCTATTTTCGAGGCATGACCCTGTTGCGGTCATTCTTGCTATGAATGTTCCATTGTTCAATCAGTGTTTCCTCTCTCCCTTTCCTTTATTCCCCCCTAGCTTTTCTCCCATGCTTTTGGCTTATTTTTTTTGTAATTTTTATTACTAAAATTTCTTGGGAGTTTTGGCTTGGAAACAGAATTATTTTCTGTTTTTTCCCATGTTTACGTCCTCAGCCTTGGGTGTTTAGGCGTTTTGGTCGGCATCTACCATCTGATGTTCTGCAGTTTCTTCTCTGGAAGTCTCTGTTTTGCATCAGATAGTGTTTAAATTGGTAACTGATTTCGGGCCGTGTTTTCCAGTGCCTGGAGTCATGTTTCCGGTTTGTTTACACTTTTTGTTTATGTTGACAACAGTTACTTCTTATAGTGATTACTTGTCCTCTGCTTAGTTCAGTTCATAGCAAGATACATTAATATTGTTCGTAAGTGTTACATTAATTTTTGAAATGATTTTAAAATTTTTGTCCACACTTAGGCTTTTTCGGGATCCATTTGGGCTCATTGTTCCCATTGGGAACTTGGGCTCTTCTGAAAATTTTTTCAAAAATTTTTTTTTTGAAATTATTTTCTTTTGAAATGTTATAATGGATTATAATATATTATGTATATTTGTTTCAAGGGTTAGTGCGAGTAATATGACTGTATATTTTTTCATGTTGAAAAAATATTTTTCAAATTGTAATGCGAGGATATCTTCCTTTAATTCTCAGGTTCATTGTGTTTCTTATAGTCAATGTATTCGCGCTAATTCTTGCTTTGTGTGTGTTGTTTGGTATGACAACGTTGGAGATGTGTGTCACGGTATTTTCTTAGCGGCGAGGGATCCATTACGGTTCTCTCTCCGCAGGGTCACTCTATATTATCATTTTATTTTTCAGAATTCAGAGTGATGTTTACATGATGTCTTCAACAAATGTGTCTCCGACGTTGCAATATTAGGGCTAGCGGGAAATGCTCAAGGTATTACGAAATTGCTTGGAGTTTGCTAGTTCGATCGAAGGCATTGTCACCCACTAGTCCGCCCGGTGTCGCGACCATTCATCAAATGACTCAGCACCCGGGTTCATCCAGCGCGGTCCAGGGAAGCAGTTTGGGTGATGCGAGCACTATAAAACATCAGATGTGCACTCCCAGCAACGACGGATCCAAGGATAGTACACAGGAAGCCTGTCAGTCCGGTAGCTAGCTCGTCCAGGTCCATCCGGACCGCGAGCGAGAAAGGCCCCCTCTCCCGTGCATCAACATCTGCGCCGCGATCATCAACATCAGGACGCTCCGTCGCATGACAGTCCGATGCGGCTATTATATTGGCTTCCTCATCCTCACGTCAACACACACGACCGCACCTTGGCTATGTGACCACAGATTTCCAGGGGATGTTCGCATATTATATAAATGCAGGATTGAATGTCCCTGATGCTCCTGCTTCACCGACCAAGGAATACACGTCGACCAGGTCACTCCATCTGCTAACCAAGGATACGAGACCTTTCCAGTTGGGACGTTCGCATATTATATAAATGCAGGAATGAACGTTCCTGGAGCTTCCAGCGGATAATTTACGTAGGACCGCGGCTCCACAGGTCTCATAGAGTAACATGAACAAGGTGTTGTTACCGTGATGTCTTCGTTAAGTGTGCTTTCGTCGTCACAGTCAAATGAAGAGTTAGCGGCAAAGTGCTCATGTAGATGCGTCAATTGCCTGGAGTTCACCAGTAGGATCGATGGCTTTGGCATCCGCTAGCTCGCCCGGTGTCGCGACCATTCACTGAATGGCTCAGCACCCACGTTCGTCCATAGCGGTCCAGAAAGGAGATATGGGTGATGCGAGCACTATAAAATACAATGTGCACACCCAGTGACGACGGATACGAGGATGGTACGGAGAAAGCCTATTAGTCCGGTTCCTAGCTCGTCCAGGTCCATCCGGGCTGCGAGTGAGAGAGGTCCCTCTCTCGTACTACAACATCTGGGCCAGGTCACGCCATCCGGTAGCCAAGGATACGAGGCCTTCATACCTCGGACGTTCGCATATAAGAAATATGCAGAAGTCAACGTCCAAGGAGCTTCCAGCGGCTAAATCCTGTAAAACCACAGCTCCACAGGCCTCCGTTACAGACGTGCTATTGCAGATAGCACAAATTATCGCAGCATCCCAGCATCCGACAGTTACTCTGTCGGATCAAGAATTATTCGAGGAAGCTGGGTTGGTAAGTTCCGCTGCAGATTCGCGCACGGACAACCAAAAATTACAAGTGGTCCGACAGGATGGCGAAAGGGATATGGAGGAGTTGTATTTTCCCTTTCGGAACAGCATATTTGCCGTAGAGTGCATCCGGGATTATCTTCTGACGTTGTTCCTCCGGACCAAATTGCTGCATTGCCGGATAAGAGACTGATAGCGCCACTGGACTCAGAATTCTTATCGGTTTAGGGACATCATCCCTCAGGTTCCGACATAGTCCAGAAATGTCTCACAGACATTTGAATTATTGAATGACGCTATATATATATAACTTGCTACCTAATCGGGCAGGTCAGGTTTCTTATCGGCAAATGCTCTACATCTGCCTTTCATCAATTGAAGGAATAATTTGAATCGGCAGGACAGAGCATTCCGAGAGTTTCTCTGCGTCTAGACAACCAGGCCAAGACCTAGTGTTGTCTATACCGTCGTCAGTGTCAATTCCAACTACGACGTTGGAAACGACAATATCGTCTAGCAGGGTTAGCTTAGACGCATCATTGTACGCAGATCACCTTACCCAAGCATTATCATTACGTCTCAAAGGAAAAGAATTCCAGGATGTACATCCTCCTTAAGAATTCTTTCAAGGGCTTCACGTAAAACTCCGCCCTTTTTAGTGGCGATATGGAGTTGGTTAGACGTGACGCGGCCCTGGTTACATCCACACGTGTGGATAGTAAGGTGAAAAACTCTCTCAGAGTCGCTCCGGTCTCCGGAGAGTTTCTGTTTGACGGCATGCTTTCCACAATCTATGATCAGATAACTAAGAAAGCTTCAGAATCTCTGCTATTCAAATCCGCTTCCATATAGTCGGATTCAGCAGAGAAAAGTAGGACAGGCACTTCTGGGGCGAATACGTCCAAGGGAAGTTCCTATAGAGGTTCCTATACGTCCTCTACGTCTCACTCTAGAGACCATCACGGTAGCGACTCAGGTAGGGGTCGTTATACTGGCCGGGACATCCGGTCAGACGCCCCTAGGTCGACGGGGCGAGGTGCGGGCCGTGGAGGACATGGTTTCTCCTTCCGCAAGCCTCGCAGGACCAGGAGGTAATGGTATTAACCTCTATCGTGTACCAGTGAGTGGAAGACTGTCAAGTTTCTCAATCAGTTGGGAACAGATTACGGACGTCCCTTGGTTTTGAGGGGTGATTTCAGTAGGACTAATTGTCCTTCAAACGAAAACCTCCATTAACTCGAAGTCCAAGATGGACTCAGCTTCCGTCAAGTCCGCAGGAAAGAGCCTCGCTTCCATCAGAAGTCCAGTCTCTTCTGGAAGGATCGCGATAGAGATTGTAGAAATCCAGGAATTTCCAGGTTTCTACAACCATACTTTTCTGGTTCCAAAACCAGACGGCTTGTTCCGCCCAATCATAAATCTGAGCTGGATAAACAAGCTGATCGTGGCTCCAAGTTCCTGTATGGAGTCCATCCGATCGGTCAGAGCGAGTATTCGGGTGTTCGACTATGCTACATGCATAGATCTCAAGATGCGTACTTTCAGGTCTTGGTACATCAGGCGTTCAGAAGGTATCTTTGCTTCTTTATCATAGGAGTCATGTATCAGCTCCGAGCAATATGCTTCGGTCTGAGTCTAGCCTCCTGGGCTTTCACTCGAATAACAAGCTCGGTAATGACTCATTTCCGAGCTCATTCGTCTGCCTACCTGGACACTCTTTGGAGGTACGGCAATGAGTTAACACTTCAGAACGATGTGCAGAATCTGCTTCTATTGCTCCGACGTCTCGGTTTCATAAGTAAACGAGGGGAAGTCGGATCTGATATCGTCCAAGTCATTCACTTCCGGAGGATGAGCTTCGAGACGCTCAACATTCTCGTTCGTCTGCCATTAACCAGAGTGAAATTAATCAGTTGTTATGCTCACCGAGAGATCTCATGAGACTGATACGTTTGTGCGGAGCTGCCGCGATTTTATTCCGATGGGGCAGTTACGCACTTGTCCTCTCCAAGTTTCTTCTCATCCAGAATTGGAGGGTGAAGATTCTTTCGCTCGATACGGACATCTTCTTGTCAAATCAAGTGAATAAGAGATTCAGACTTGGGCAGGTTTTCAGTGGTTAACTCAGGGAGTTCCACTGCAATTGCCGGATCCGAGTTTTACAGTTTTGACGGATGCCAGTCAAACAGGTTGGGTCCTATCATTGAGCCCAATGGATTTGTAGTGCCAGGGTCTTTGGGATCCGTAATTCCTAATCAAGCACATAAACATCAAGAATGATGTCATTTTGGCTTGCACTACGTTATTGGATGAACGTTATTCAGAATGCTCACGTGCTAATTCTGTCCGACAATTTGATGGTATTAGCGTATTTTTGGAATTAGGGAGGCACTCATTCCATTCTGTTATTCATGTTAAAGGAATGAATCTTTCTGTTTGTTCTAGAACATCAAGTTCTCCTATCGGTCTGTCATATTCCGGGTCGTCTGAACGTATTAGCGAACTCCCTTCACGGAGTGGCCGCTTGTTGCCGCCAGAATGGACTTGCACTACGTTATTGGATGAACGTTATTCAGAATGCTCACGTGCTAATTCTGTCCGACAATTTGACGGTATTAGCGTATTTTCGGAATTAGGGAGGCACTCATTCCATTCTGTTATTCATGTTAAAGGAATGAATCTTTCTGTTTGTTCTAGAACATCAAGTTCTCCTATCGGTCTGTCATATTCCGGGTCGTCTGAACGTATTAGCGAACTCCCTTCACGGAGTGGCCGCTTGTTGCCGCCAGAATGGACTTTCAACAAACGAGTATTCAATCAGATTTGCCACCAAGGAGAGCGGCCAATGATCGACTTATTCGCGACACATCTCAACAATCAGTTGCAGACGTATGTGTCACAATGTTCAGATCTTCGAGCGTTTACAGTAGATGCTCTATCGATCTCGTGAGACGGAATAATAGGATATACGTATCTTCCAAAGCCATTGATTCAGCAGATATTGCTCAAATTAAATTATCTCAATGCAATTCTGTTGGTGGAATCTATAGCTCCACAAAGACCGTGGATTAATTTACTCAGGCGTCTGTTGTGAGACATGCCATGGAAGCTTCCTCCACATTTCGGTCCATTCTATGGTCAGATGGATTCAATTTACTATCAGTTCTGCTTATGATAATATCTTCAGTCAGCAGTCTGTGCTTTAGTTTTAAGCTCATGAAGTATGAGTTCTTCCTACATCATGGGCTTCCGCTAATAATGTTGCTATTACAGATCTAATGAGGGCTGCATATTGGTATTAGCCCTCCATTTTCACGTATTTGTATCTGAGAAATATTGAGTCAATTTCTGCAGATCTGCATTGTTTAGGTCCGTAATTTTTCACTCAGAATGTCGTCTACTAAACAGTGGCAACTATATGTGTGTAGGCTTTCGGTTCCGGCAGTGACTCTGTCCTGCTGCCCTCTTTGCTCTGGAGTATTTGATCCAGGGCAAGGGGAAGGGGGGGGGGGGGGGTCCCTTAGGCCACCTGCTTTATAGTGTAAAGCAAGGGAATACCTCCCTTGGAGTCAGTAATTTCGAGTCGGTACCGGAATGGTTTTAAAGTGTAAAGCTAATGTTTACTCATCTATGTGATATTTTTTAAGTGTTGCTCGGTGTGAAGCATTTGTATATGTCATGTGTTAATCGGGCGTTAATATACAATCCTCGGACACATTTAAATGAGTTTATAGAGTCACATTTCTCTGGACTCCCTTATTTATTGGCTTTCCTTTAAAAAATATTAGTATAAAGGGTTATACTGGATGTTAATAGAGATCATTGATGTTATTGTGCTCAATTACAGAATGGTGTTGTGTCTTTCTTTTTAGTACAAATAAGAAAGATCCATGTGAAGCTTATCTCTCCTTTTCTCCTGGAGGGGATAGTTCTGTTATATGTAATTGAGTCTATTGGATTTTCCTTTATGTCCTAGGCCCTCCAACCTTTTTACTATTCAGCTAACTCTGGGTCATTGGTACAGTATAAAAATGTTAAATTTATATATTTTTTATACTTACCAATGACCCAGACGGGGATGGCCCTCCCATGAGTTGGGAACTCATACCTCCCTGCTGAGTACATAACGCTTACCAGGCACTGGTTGTAAAAATGATTTTTGGTGCCAATTTCGAGACCTCCTTGACACTGCGCATGCACAGTGGAATAAAAGTATGGAGGACCATATAGGATATGTAATTTTTGGTTTTAGAAGCAAGTTTTGGGGATTGGGGGGGTAAAATTTGCGTTTGGCCCTAAATATTTTAGAGTTAGCACCAGCTAAGTCTGGGTCATTGGTAAGTATAAAAAATTTATAAATTACTATAAATTTTTTAACTTTTTCATTATATCAAAAATTAATTCTTTGTTACTTGGAGCAATGGCAGACAGAAATTAAAAAAAAAATGGTGTGTAATGCACACAGAGTGTATCACTATCAGTGCTCCTTTGATCGGTATTGATGCTTACTTCTTTCCAAGGAGATTTCTCCAGTTCCAATTCTGAAAGCTTTTCAAACACATATCTTTGTTCCATGCAAAGTGGATTTATTTCTCTGTAAAAAATATTAGAATGAATGATTGGTGGATTCATCTGTATAAATCTCTGATAGGGATTATTACTGAAGAAGGAGGTAACAATAACAGGTATTTTGGGGGGGGATTTTAATAAACGGATGCATTAAGGAAATCAATCTAGTTTTAAAGGGTTGGATTGGGAATTTTGTTGGCAATTTGGCATTGGGAAAGGGGCTGAATTTCAGCCCAAATAGGCCCTGGATTACACCCTGGGAAATGTGGTTCACTCTTAAGATAAAATGCACCCCCCCCCCCCCCCCACCACCCCAAAATTGCTAACTTTTACAAGTGAATACATGGTGGTATAGTGGCAATAATATTAATGAACAATTCAACACTGTTTTTTATTTTAATGTCAGTCTTTTGGATTATCATGTTTCACTACCCATGAAAAACAGAAACAGCTTTCTAAAGTGAATGCCGATGACAGCTGTGAAGAAATGTACCAATTTATTCCAATGTGCTGTAAAAGTTAGCTCCTCTGATATGCATGATAGTGCATCAAATTGAAAGAGGAATGGATTACATTTTTATGATGCCAGAATGATTATGATAAACTTTTCAATGAGTTTGATGCTTTGATTTCTGAATCAAATCATCAACTGACCACTAACTGATCTGTTGTGACCAGTTGCCACTCAGTTTCTGACTGTCAGCAACAGGTGGACAGGAAAACATTTTGTGCACTGGACTATCATCATTCATCAAAAGCCTGAAGTTTCACTTAATTGCTGTCACAGTGTTGTATATACAATTACAAGTAATGCCAATTTAAAGCATATTGGTGCCAGGATAGTCAAACTCAGCACTGTTGATTTTTGTGTGTTCTGCAACATTAACTGTGTTTCAGCTTACAGCATAGAGATACATACACTTCCCTACAAGGGGGCGCAATGGCGTTGCGGTAACCGGTTCTCATCAGATCATCGAAGTTAAGCAACATCGAGCGCGGTTAGTCCTCAGATGGGTGACCGTCTGAGCGATCGATACGGACTCCCGTGTTGTGTCCTTGGGCAAGAAACTCAACCCTGATTGTCCACATGGGGCACGATGACGCCGTATACTAAGGCATACTGCACGTCGATGGTGTGCATGTCTCCAACCAATCTAACCCTGCCTGTGCTGCAGTGCAGAGTTACGATGTTGGGGAGGTGGCAGCTGCTCGTCGTTGCCCGGTGGTTCTCTCTGGGTACTCCGGCTTCCTCCCCCTGTAAAACTGTCAAGGTCATGATTAGCCATTGTGCATAAGTATGTAACCTTCAACACCAATAAATAAATAATAATACTTCCCTACAAAATTGTTGATAACCATCGGAGATAGCATGTCGATGGTTAATTGATTAATCGACCTATCATGGCAGCAAACAAAAAAGATACCAAAGTTGAAACTGGGCTCTTAAGGGTTAAACTCTAGTGAATATATAAATATGAGGTTTGATTTTATATACTAGCTGTACTCGTAAAGGTAAAACTCTACTCCCAAACTCTAAATCATTAATAAACAGCTGCACATGAGCGCATGATACGCCCGTTATTAATTACAAGAGGGAACCACACAATATGAGTATACATGTGTACTTGTCAGGTTACATATACTTGTCACCAAAAAAATCATGAAAATTGCTCAAAGTCCAACATGTGGAAAATTGCCTATATTTTGATGAATAAAGTCCCATAACTCTGGAATGACAAATCGGACAGCGACACAAATCGAAAGGGAGATGCCTTCTATCAACATATACTTGCAACCAAAAAATCATGAAAATTGCTCTAAGCATTTTCAAGTTATTGTTCGACATGTGAAAAATAAAGTCCCTTAACTCTGGAATGACTAATCGAGTGGCGACACCAACCAAAAGGGAGCTTCCTTCCATCAACATAAACCACCTACCAAAAAATCGTGAAAATCTCTTGAAGCGTTCTCGAGTTATCGTACGACATACAAAAAATCGACAATTTTCTAAGTAATAAAGTCCCATAACTCTGGAATGACTAATCGAACGTCGACACTAAACGAAAGGGAGCTTCCCTCCATCGATATAAACCACCTACCCAAAAATCACAAACATCTCTCAAAGCGTTCTCGAGTTATCGTACGACGTGTAAAAAATCAGCAATTTTCTAAGTAATAAAGTTTGTTTGTTTGTTTGTTGGTGGTTAACGTCACATATTTATGCGCCATGGCTAATCGTGACACAACATGGAGATGAAGTCAAGTTTCGTCAATCGTTGATCTACATGTTGTCCATTTTAGAGGACTTTCACCCCAAGCATTGGTGACTGGGTCCTATTTTACTAGTAAAGCGGAACTGGTTTACCACAGTAAACAAGTGCTGCTTACTTCCTGGGGTTCCCACAGGGATAAGTAATAAAGTCCCATAACTCTGGAATGACTAATCGAACAGTGACACTAAACGAAAGGGAGCTTCCCTCCATCGATATACACCACCTACCCAAAAATCACGAAAATCTCTCAAAGAGTTCTCGAGTTATCGTACGTGTAAAAATTCAACAATTTTCTAAGTAATAAAGTCCCATAACTCTGGAATGACTAATCGAACGGCGACACTAACGAAAGTGAGCTTCCCTCCATCGATATACACCACCTACCCAAAAATCACAAAAATCTCTCAAAGCGTACTTGAGTTATCGTACAACATATGACCGGACGGACAGCGGTATACCATAATATGACCCGTTTTTTTCAAAACGGGCGTATAAAAACTGGAAATTGATTCTCAGAGCAAGGGCTATTTTAATAGTCCCTCCCCCCCCCCCCCCCCCCCCCCCCCATTTTTTCTTTCGGGGACAAAACAAGCAGAAACTCATGGAAACAAACAGAAACTCATGGAAACATAATTGGACAGAACCCATATTCGAAAGTGGTCTGTATTACTAGCTGGGTAATACACATACCAACTTTAGCTGAGATTAAATAATCCAAACTAGAGTTATTCATCAGAAACGAAAAATATTAATAGACGGCCGAATTCCAAGTTGAAAAAGTTCCAAGTCGAAAAAAGGCTGTAACTAATGTAGAGATAATTGGATGGAACCCATATCCGAACCTGCATTAGTAGCTGGTTAATACCCATACCAACTTTGGAAGAATCAAATAATTCAAACTGAAGTTACACTTATCGTTCAGAAACCGAAAATGTTAATGGATGGACAGATAGATGGATGGATGGATGGATGGACAGAGACAGATTTATTACATAATATGACCATTTTTATAAAAAAAAAAACCCAAATAACAGGCATGATGATGCACAAGGATAGTTTCAGTTGTCACACTTCAAGGTTGTATCCCCGAGATGCATTTGTTAAAATTTTGCTCCATTCCACAATATTCCTTGTGATAATCTACTCTTCAAAAACTGCATGAAAATGGTTTGGTGTTTGGAAGTTTTATACAATTAACTGGGTTATTCAATGAAGAAATATCCAATTAAGTGGGCTCCACTGTATCAGGCAATCTGGGAACTTGTTCATCACACTCTAATTCCACATAATTCACAGATGTGACAAGAGGAAGTTGGCAAGAATCCTGAGGTATTTTTATCCCACCAACTCTTATTATTATTAGAAATAAATAAAACAATTTCACACAGTCCAATGTAAAGGATACTGTTTGATACTGTCAACAAGAGAGCCATAATGGTCATCTGATACAATACACTACAAAAGAATAAGAGATTGAAAGAAAAGTTAGTCAAATAAAAAGTCCAATGTCACACGATGAACATATTTATAACTAAGTTTAGTTTTTTTAACCAAAGTTTAATGTTTCTTCAAGCATCTGTGGATTGAACCTGAAACTAACATACAGACTGAGTTAAGTTTAGCTAAACTTCAATTTGTATCTATTTGTACCTTAACCACGAAATAAACCTGCAAATAAAAATCTTGTCAAGGTCAATAACAGGCACAATTTGCATGTTTGACAGGCACCAATTCTTTTCTGCCTGACACACTGTCCAGAACAATTTCTTGGAATTCAATATGAGCCTGAAACTTAAAAGCAAATTCTTTACTTGACTTGTTATCATTTATTGGAAAACTCCCCTGCAGGGAGCTTCCCAATAGGTGATATGACAAGATTATATCATGAACCTAACTTACTCTAGAATCCGCCCTTGAAATTTCTTACTCTCGGGTCCACCCAAATTTGACAAGCAGAAACCACTCTTTGTCTCTAACAGTGACAGATAAACCTTCAAAAATATTCTTGTCATGAATGATTGAAACAATCAAAGCTTACTTTTTATTGCTTGCACTGGCCACTAGAGTAATGCTGCTTCTTCATACACCTTCACAGAAATATATAACCTTTGGCAAAAAAAAAATGGTAATCAGACTATTCGGTTCTAATCCCTGTGGCAGGTACCAGGCTTGGGATGACAGGCACAAATCGGTTGGTACCTACCACAATGACAGGCACCAAAAAAATACTTGCAAGTAGAAAAAATGTGCAGTCTAGGTATTGACTATCAGCAGCTTAAACTGAACTTCAGGGAAGTTACATTACAATGTGTTTAACCACTTAACTGCGTATGACAGGTATATCCGTCCCAATGTAACCTTTATACTAATGTGTAATACGGGTTTATCCGTCTTATAATTATAACATTCAGCTTCAGCATGTGGGAATCCACAGTGAACTTGTTACGTTCATAGACCAATTATGCACAGGTTTGCTCATACTCCACACAGAGTTGTCATTCATCCTACGCTATTTACGTCTTATAAATTTAGCACCAAACTACGTTATACGGGAATTCCCAAGCAAGCCATTCTATTAATAATTTATCGCCGATTTTGTTTTGTTTCTGAGACATCTGGCTGTTATTTCTTGCTGCCTTTTGTGCTAAAATGTCTGCGTCTAAGAAAAAGTGATTGTCCGAATATGAAGTTTTGCAATGTGTATTGGAATCTGATGATGATTTATCATCTTTATAGATAGTGATTCGGAAAATGAAATGAGGGAAGGTTATTCAGGTGAGGCGACAGATATGGACACAGAAATTGAAAGTAAAAATGAATGCATGGATTCCAGTACTGCTGATTCAGATTCGGAGCAGGCTGCAAATGACCCGAAAAATAAGAAAATTACACTTGTTTTGTAGCATGTAACCACAGTTTATTACATAATGCAAAAAAAGATGGTCTTTACAAAATTTATTACACAATGTGGTCAAATCTAACCGATTTGATTATGCGCAGTTAAGTGGTTAAAGAATGAACCATTTTTTAATTCAGACCTTATCTTGAGCAAAATTGATAGTTTAAGGGGATTTTAAGCAACTTTCTATTAATGTATTTTTTTTTATATCAGCCTTCCAGCCATGAATCGTTTTTATAACAAAAAAAAATGCCAATAGGATCACCGATCGAATGTGGAGTTGTGACAGCACAAAAGTGGGTTTCATCATTATCAACTTATCGTACGGAAACCAATTGTTTACAATTTACTATGGGAAGGGTCACTGTGACCTTGAGCTTTGACCTAGTGATACCGAAATAAATAGGGCTCTTTCTTGCATCAATGCCAACCAACCTATGAAGTTTCATGAACATAAGTGGAACCATTGTCAAATTATCATCTGGAAACCAACTGTTTATGATTCATGTTCAAGGTCACTGTGACCTTGGCCTTTGACCTAGTGAGTCCAAAATAAATAGGGGTCTTCCACTCACCTAGGCCAACCTACCTATGAAGTTTCATGAATGTGGGTCAAACCATTATCAAGTTATCGTCAGGAAACCAATTGTTTACGATTTACTATGCTGAAGGTCACTGTGACCTTGACCTTTCACCTAGCAAGTCCAAAATAATTAGGGTTCTTTCTCTCACTGATGCCAACCTACCTATGAAGTTTCTTGAACGTGGGTCGAAATTTACTATGTGAAGGGTCACTGTGACCTTGACGTTTGTCCTAGTGATTCCGAAATAAATAGGGCTCTTTCTTGCACCAATGCCAACCTACCTGAAGGCTCATGAACATAGGTGGAACCTTTGTCAAATTATCATCTTGAAACCAATTGTTTATGATTTTTTTATGTTCAAGGTCACTGTGACCTTGGCCTTTGACCTAGTGAGTCCAAAATAAATAGAGGTCTTCCACTCACCTAGGCCAACCTACCTATGACGTTTCATGAATGTGGGTCAAACCATTATCAAGTTAACGTCCGGAAACCAATTGTTTACAATTTACAATGTTGAAGGTCACTGTGACCTTGACCTTTCACCTAGCAAGTCCAAAGTAAATAGGGTTCTTCCTCTCACTGATGCCAACCTAACTACGAAGTTTCATGAACATGGGTCAAAACATTATCAAGTTATCATCCGGAAACCCATTGTTTACGATTTACTATGTTGAAGGTCACTGTGACCTTGACCTTTCACCTAGCGAGTCAAAAATAAATAGGGTTCTTCCTCTCACTGATGCCAACCTAACTATGAAGTTTCATGAACATGGGTCGAACCATAACCAAGTTATCATCCAGAAACCAACTGTTTTGATGTACTATGTTCAGGGTCTCTGTGACCTTGACCTAGTGAGTCCAAAATAAATAGGGTTCTTCCTCTCACAAAGGCCAACCTACACATGAAGTTTCATGAATGTGGGTTGAACCGTAATCAAGTTATCATCCGGAAACCAATTGTTTACAATTTACTATGTTCAAGGTCACTATGACCTTGAACTTTGACCAAGCAAGTCCAAAATTAAAAGGGTTCTTCCTCTCACCGATACCAACCTACCTATGAAGTTTCATAAACATGGGTTGAACCATTATTCAGAAAACAACCGTTTTGATGTACTATATTCAGGGTCATTGTGACCTTGACCTTTGACCTAGTGAGTCCAAAATAAATAGGGTTCTTCCTCTCACAAAGGCCAACCTAAACATGAAGTTTCATGAATGTGGGTTGAACCATAGTCAAGTTATCATCCGGAAACCAATTGTTTACAATTTACTATGTTCAAGGTCACTGTGACCTTGAAGTTTGACCAAGCAAGTCCAAAATTAATAGGGTTCCTCCTCTCACCAATACCAACCTACCTATGAAGTTTCATGAACATGGGTTGAACCATTATCCAGAAACCAACTGTTTTGATGTACTATATTCAGGGTCACTGTGACCTTGACCTTTGACCTAGTAAGTCCAAAATAAATAGGGTTCTTCCTCTCACAAAGGCCAACCTACACATGAAGTTTCATGAATGTGGGTTGAACCGTAGTCAAGTTATCATCCAGAAACCAATTGTTTACAAATTACTATGTTCAAGGTCACTGTGACCTTGACCTTTGACCAAGCAAGTCCAAAATCAATAGGGTTCTTCCTCTCACCGATACCAACCTACCTATGAAGTTTCATGAACATGGGTTGAACCATTATCAAGTTATCATCCGGAAACCAATTGTTTACGCCCGCCCGCCATTCATCAAACTGTGAGTCGAGTTTGACTTCGTCACAACTCGACTAAAAATCAAGAAAATACTCAGCCTACTAAGATTACCGGTGCTACACAAATACATTGTAACATAACTGGAATAATAGGTAATGATTGGCATACAGATGATTTTTATTTAAGAGTAAACTTGCAACAGCAAAAAACCATTAAATATTTTGTAAGAATCCATTTAAGAATACATGCAAAGTCAAAATATTTTTTACACATCAATATTCATTACAGGAAAAACTTTAACCCATTCTCTGCGTACTGGACTCTGCTCACTCCACATTATAACTTTCAAAGACAGAGCATAAATATAGGGATGCTGATGCCCCCACCCAAAGTTTTGTTGGAAAATTTCCAGGCTTGTCAGAAAGTTCTTCAGGCCCATTGGTCCTGGTAGAAATGGGTGGAGATTTATTTATTTATTAAATGGTGTTTAAGGTCACATACTTATGCACAATGGCTAATCGTGACCGTGACTGTTTTACGGGTGGAGGGACCAGGAGTACCCAGAGAGAACCACCAAGCATCAACAAGCAACTATCAGCTCCTCAACATTCTAACTCTGTTCAAGCTCCACTCAAGAAGGATTACAACGGTTGAAGACACCATCGACAGGCAGTACCCCTTAGCACGTGGCATTATCATGCCCCCATGTAGGCAATCTGGAAAAGTGCCTTGCCAAAGGACACAACGCAAGTCGACCGGATGGGGATCAAACTCGGGATCTCTAGCCTAGAAGTCCAACAGTCTACCACAGACTCACTGCGCACCCCAAATGGATGGAGATAGTTGCCAGTTAGAACACAATTACATCTTTGAGACATAAAGTTTTAAAAAAGATTCCATGTTAAGCAATGGTACACTCTCACTCAATAAAGAAGTCAAGACAAGGAAATGCAAAGCTGCTGTGGAGCGTGGGCATGCTGTGCATTACTATTTTCTGACAAAACTCTATGATTTTGGCCGACCACAAGAAAAGACTATCCATGCCACTGCGCAAAGAACTTAATATTATCTATGCATGAAGAATTGAAAGGATATCCATGAAATGTGTAATCCAAGGTAACGAAGGAAATTACCTCTTGAACTTCATTAGCCAGCACCCCATCATCTATCAAACAGGGTTCTTTCAACATCTGTGACACAAGACTCTTTGGTGCTGAAATATAGATGTTCCATTATTGATAGCAATTCTCTGTGACGTTTACAAAGGTGTTCAATGGCATTGTAAGTCACTTTCCTAAATCGCAGCTAACATTGAAAATAAGGTAAATCCTGTAACTTTTTCATCTAATAACATGGACATGATTTCTTGTACAGTGGAACCTTGTAAATTGAATAACCACTTTGCCATTGGGAATTATTCCAGTAACAGGGACTTGGTCACTTTCCTGCATTTCTGAGATAAATTGAGCATAGATTCTATTATATGTGGTTTGACAGAGCTCATTGCCCCCCTCCCCACCACCTCTAAACAAAGAAATGAGGGCTATGGAAAGCGTGCCCCCCCCCCCCCCCAACCTGTAGGCATGTTCGAAGGAGCCTTAAAGGTATAGTGTGACAGAAAATTTTTCTTTTCTAAGTCAAAAGACTGATAAAGGGCCATACCTCTGGGAAAAAGTATTGGATGGTATCCGCTCCTTGTGCATATCCATTCCCCTATGCAGGTCTATCAGCAAACCAAGGGAGATCCAAATCTGATCGATGGCTTTGAAATTACAATAAAAAATGTTTGTATGGACAGATGGGTGGACATCCGGACAGATGGCTGGACAGACAGGGTCTTCACTAGATACCCCAAATCCTCCTTCGGCATAATAAACACAAAAGACATTATATAATAAATAAAAACAAGAGGTCCCAAGGGGCCTGAGAGTGCTCACCTGACACTGACAGCTATCAACCGAGGGTTCTAATTTGAACACTTTTGCATCTCCCAATTAAGAAAACCATATACCAAATATCAAAACATTCTTTTTTTAAAAATATTCCTCATACTGAACCAAGCTAAAATTTGGGCTAACATAGGGAGCTCAAATATGAACCCAGGGACTTGGCTTTTACAAACTTGTATCTCACCTCCCTAAGGATGCTGTATTCCAAATATCAAGATTCTGACTACTAGATCTTAAAATATTTTAAACAAGAGGCCCCAAGGGGCCTTAATCGCTCACCAACCAAAGTGATTCAAAGAAGTGTTTTGGGGTCACATTCAGTTAGACATGGTTCATCAACACTACAAAGGAATGAAGTCATGAGAGGCAAATTTTATGGAAAAACACTAAGGAATGGATTTGAAAAACCTGAATGTAACATGCCCCCCCCCCCTCCCCCCCCCTGACCACAGAGCCCAAATATTAAGCCAAGGACTCAAATTGAACAAACTTGAATCTGATCCCCCTTGAGATGTCATATACCAAATAGGAAAGAATTCTGACTGGTGGATATGAAGAAGGTTTTTAAAGAAATCACCTCACACTGCACTAAGTTAAACTTTGGGCTCAAATAGGGAGCCAAAATATTAACACAGGGTCTCGATTTGAACAAACTTGAAGCTGACCCACCTAGAGATGTTGTATACCAAATATGAAAGGATTCTGATTGGTGGATCTGAAAAAGAAGATTTTAAAAGAAATTCCCTTATATTGCACTTAGTTAAAATTCAGGCTCCCATAGGTAACCCAAATTAATAACCCCAGGACCAGGTTTGAATAAACTTGAGTCTTACCCTCCAAGAGATGTTGTATACTAAATATGAAAGAATTCTGATTGGTGGATCTGAAGAAGATTTATAAAGAAATTTTCTTATATTGTACCAAGTTAAAATTTCTGCTCCCATAGGGAGTCCAAATATCAACCCATGGACTAGGATTGAACAAACTTGAATCCAACCTTCCTGGAGATGATACCAAATATGAAAGCATTCTGACTACATGGTCTGAAGAAGATTTTAAAAACAAGTCGGAACAGGACCCAAAATTTTCAGGCTATAATTTTTTTTTTTCCATCTCAAAATTGAACAAAACGCATAAAAATACCCCCAAAATGTCCGAATTTTGGTCCAAAATTTCAGATTCCAAACATGACCCCAAATTTTTTTTTTCATCTCAAAATTGAACAAAACACATAAAAAACAATTTTTTTTTCCAAATTTTCATCCAAAATTTCCAAGTCTGAACTTGACCCAAAATTTTCAGGCTAAAAATTTTTTTTTTTTAAATTCTGAATTTTGGTCCAAAATTTCGAAGTCGGAACCAGACCCAAAATTTTCAGGCTCAAAATTTTGGAGGTTTTTCGTCTCAAAATTGAACAAAACGCATAAAAAATCCCAAACAAATTCTTTTCTCTCAAATTTTGGTCAAAAATTTCTAAGTCCGAACCAGACTCAAAATTTTCAACCCAGGGACCCAATTTGAACAAACTTCAATCTGACCCCTCATAGAGATGATGCATACCAATTGTTAAAGGATTCTGACTGGTGGATCTGAAGGAAAAGATTTTTAAAGAAATTTTCTCATATTGCACTAAGTTAAAATTCAGGCTCCCATAGGTCATGCAACAAATAAGAGAGAAAAACTGACACAAAGGGAAGTACCGGTCACGTGCACATATTTTTCAGGGAATTCCCTACAAAAACACACAAGAAGTAAATTGTATTTTTTAGGTCCAAAAGTCATCAAATCACCCTCTTTTTTATCAGGAATATTCAACAATAATGCAAGATGTCAATAGAATGTTTCAAACTTCTACTGAAACAATGGATTTTCCCAAGGCTGTTTATTTTTAGAGATTGCGTCATTTCCGAATGCAACATTTTAAGGCGGCTCACTATAATTTCAAAATTTAGTTCTGCGATACCATAGGGAACCCAAATATTAACCGGGAAACTCGATTTGAACAAACTTGAATCTGGCCCCCCCTAGAGATGATGTATACCAAATATGAGAGGATTCTGACTGGTGAATCTGAAGAAGATTTTCAAGAATATTCCATGCATTGCACAAAGTTAAAATTTGGGCTCCCATAGGGAGGCCAAATATAAACCGAGCGACTCGATTTGGAAAGACTTGAATATGACCCCCCAATAGATGTTGTATACCAAACATGAAAGGATTCTGAGTGGTCGATCTGAAGAAGATTTTTAAAAAAATTTCCTCAAATTGCACCAAGTTAAACTTTGAGCTCCAATAAAGAACCCAAATACTAACTCAGGGACCCGATTTGAACAAACTTGAATTTGACCCCCCTAGAGATGTTGTATACCAAGTATGAAAGCATTCTGACTGGTGGATCTGAAGAAGAAGATTTTTAAAGAAATTTTCTCATTTTGCACCAAGCTAAAATTCTGGCTCCCATAGGGAACCCAAATATTAACCGAGAAACTCGATTTGAACAAACTTGAATCTGCCCCCCTCCCCCCCTCCCTAGAGATGATGTACACCAAATATGAGAAGATTCTGACTGGTGAATCTGATTAAGATTTTTAAAGAATATTCCACGCATTGCACAAAGTTAAAATTTGGGCTCCCACAGGGAGCCTAAATATTAACCCAGCGACTCAATTTGAACAAACTTGAATCTATCACCTATAGTAGTTGTATACCAAACATGAAAAGATTCTGAGTGGCCAATCTGAAGAAGAATATTTTTAAAGAAATTTTCTCAAATTGCACCAAGTTAAACTTTGGGCTCCAATAGAGAGCCCAAATACTAACTCAGGGACCCGATTTGAACAAAGTTGAATCTGACCCCACTAGAGATGTTGTATACCAAATATGAAAGCATTCTGACTGGTTTATCTGAAGAAGAAGATTTTTAAAGAAATTTCCTCATATTTCAGAAAGTTAAAATTTGGGCTTCTACATGGAGCCCAATAATTAACCCAGGGTCTGAAATTGAACAAACTTGAATCTGACCCCCCTACAGATGTTGTATACCAAACATGAAAGGATTCTGACTGGTGGATCTGAAGAAGAAGATTTTTAAACAAATTTCCTCAAATTGCACCAAGTTAAACTTTGGGCTGCAATAGAGAGCCCAAATCTTAACCCAGGGACTCGATTTGAATAAACTTGAATCTAACCCCCCTAGAGATGTTGAATAACAAATATGAAAAGATTCTGGCTGGTGGATCTGAAGAAGATTTTTTTTAATTTTTGAAAAAATGTATGGGTGCTATCAGAGTTATGACCCTTCTGGTGGCCTATGTGGGTGCGGCAAGTTTATTTGTACAAACTTGAATTGACATATGATAAGGAACATGCACACAAAATTTGGTCAAGTAGTTTGTGAGGAGAAGTCAATAATGTAAAGTTCACGACGGCCGACGATGACGGGTGGCAAGTGATAAGTTAAGCTCCCTGCGGTGAGCAAAAAATATTCCTCATATTGAACTAAGTTATAATTCGGGCTCCCACAGGGAGCCCAAATATGAACCCAGGAACTTGGCTTTAACAAATTTGAATCTCACCTCCCTAACGATACAGTATACCCAATATCAAAAGATTCTTACTGGTGGATGTAAAGATGAAGTTTTTTAAAGAATGTTCCTCATACTGAACTAAGTTACAATTCGGTCTCCCACAGGGAGTCCAAATATCAACTCAGAGACCTGGCTTGAACAAACTTGAATCTCATCTCCTGAAGGATACTGCATACTAAATAGCAAAAGATTCTGATTGGTGGATCTGAAGAAGAACATTTTTAAAGAAGATTCCTCACACTGCACTAATTTAAACATTTGGGCTCCCATAGAGAGTCCAAATATGTACCCAGGGATTTGATTTCAACAAACATGTGAAACAATCTTCCAAAGATGTTTTATGTGAAATATGAAAGCTTTTGGAGCAGTGGTTTGGGAGAAGATTCTTTAAAGTTTTTTCCATTACCCACAGTGAAAAAATGATGACTCAGCACTTTTTCAAAGTCCCGAAAAAGTACCCTATGATAAAACCAATAGCAATTTTTTTGGACCATTCCATTATGTTGGTCCAAAGGAAGCTTCACACCAAATAAGAATTCTCAGTGCCTACACATGTAGTTTTGGAGAGATGGGCATTTTAATTTTTTCTATTTTTAGCTCCTGCGGTTCCCACAGGGCATCTTGAAAAAAAATTTGGGCATAAATCAAGTACTAATCACCCATTAATACTTCATATCAAATTTGGTTCAAATCAGCCTCTTGGTTTGGAAAAAAGATGCCCCTACCGCAGTGATGACAAATATTGCCCCTCAAACTTCTCTTGAGCAAATTTGAGTCTCCACCTCAAAAGAAAACTGCATATGAACGAAAAGTGATCAGAATAGCTCACCCTTACTTTCAGTCAGGTGAGCTAAAAAGGCAATAATGGACAGAAAAGTCAAATGTGCTGCATATATGAGTAGAAAACTCAAGGGGGTGGAAAGCAATGACGCCAGGATTGCAAAACAATAATGAGTCTACATTAAGCAATCCATCTCCATAGGATACATTGCCAATCCTTGAGCCCCTCAGGAGTGATAAAAATAGTCCGAGCATCATACCTTTTCTTCAGTTGATCATAATGTAAAATGTGGAGATCCCCTATGAAGCCCCTTGATACAACCTATGTGGATTAATCTTAGTTACACACCTCTAGAAGGTACTGAATACTAAATTTCTAACTCTTCAGCTACATGGCCAATTCCGGCTCCCATTAGGAGACCAAATATTAACCCAGGCTCTCGATTTGAACGAAGTTGAATCAGACCTCCCTAGTGATTGTTTTCCAAATATAGAAGCATTCTGACTGTTGGATCTGAAGAAGAAAAACTGTAAAGAAATTTCTTCATATAGCACTAAGTAAAAATTTGGGCTACCATAGCGAGCACAAATATTAACCTTTGGACCCGATTTGAACACACTTGAATCTGCCCCCCCCCCTTCCCTCCAGAGATGTTGTATACCAAATATGAAAGCATTCTGACTAGTGGTTCTGAAAAAGAAGATTTTTAAAGAAATTTCCTGCATATTGCACAAGTTAAAATTTAGGCTACCATTGCGAGCCCAAATATTAACCCATGGCCACAATTTGAACAAACTTGAATCTGACTCCCCTCGCGATGTTGTATACCAAATATGAAAGCATTCCAACTGGTGGATCTGAAGAAGAAGATTTTTATGGAAATTTCCTCATATTGCACTAAGTTACAATTTGGGCTACCGTAGCGAGCCTAAATATAAACCTAGGGACCCTATTTAAACAAACTTGAATCTGACCCTCATAATAATGATGTATACCAAACATTAAAAGATTCTGACTGTTGGTTCTGAAGAAGATTTTAAAGAATATTCCCCATATTGCCCTAAGTTAAAAATTTGGGCTGCAGTATTGAGCCCAAATATGAACCAATGGGCTTCATTTTAACACACTTGTATCTGACCCCCATATGGATGTTGTAAACCAAATATCAAAAGATTCTGACCATTTGTTTTGGAGAAAAGAGTTTTAATAATTTTGGCAAATATGCTGACTCTGCATTTTTTCGATGTCCTCTACAGAAAACCCTAACATAACCGATAGCAATTTATTTTTGCCATTCCATTCTACCGGTCCTAAGGAAGCTTCACACCAAACAACAGCTCTCTGTTCCATGTGGTTTGGGAAATATGGGCATTTGAAAATATTTCTACTTTTAGCTCCTGGGGTTCCCACAGGGTATTTTGAAAACATTTTTTTGGCATAAATCAAGTCCTTATGACCCACTAATACTTCATATCAAATTTGGTTCAAATTGGCCTCTCAGTTTGGAAAGTTAAAAAATTTATAGTAATTTATATATTTTTTATACTTACCAATGACCCAGACATAGCTGGTGCTAACTCTTAAAATATAGGGCCAAACACAAATTTTGCCCCCCAATCCCCAAAATTTGCATCTAAAACTAAAGAAAACATGTCCTGAAAGGCCCTCCATACTTCGCCCCTACTGCGCATGCGCAGTGTCAAGGACGTTCCGAAATTGGCGCCATTAATCATTCTAATAACCAGTGCCTGGTAAGCGCTATGTACTCAGCGGGGAGGCAAGAGTTCCCAACTCCTGGGAGGGCCATCCCCGTCTGGGTCATTGGTAAGTATAAAAAATATATAAATTACTATAAATTTTTTAACATTTTTATACTGTACCAATGACCCAGACATAGCTGAATAGTAAAAAGGCTTGAGGGCCAAGGACATAGAGCAAAATGGAATACGCTCAATAAAATAAAATAGAGTCATCCCCTGTAGGGAAAAAGAAGTAATAGGCCTTACATGTATCTTTCTTATTTATGATAAATTAGAAAGATACAACACCTTCCAAAATTGAGCTTCATACATCCATGTACTCTATTAATATCCAATATAATCCTTATACTAATAATTTTTAAAGTAAGCCAATAAATAAAGTAAGTCTAGAGAATAGAGACTCTTATACTCCTAAAAGTGTCTGAGGATTGCATAATCATGTCCGTTGACATATGCAATATTCAAAAGCTATACTTTAAAAACTAAGACTTGAATGAATTTTAAAAACCTAAACTTCTCACTAAACAACCATCCCAATAACAGCTCAGAATTACTAACTCCGGAGGAGGTATCCCCTTGTTTTCATAGTAAAACAGGTGACCCAAGGGAACACCCTCCCCTCCCCCCCCCCCCCCTTTTTCTTGCCCTGGGTCAAATAGCCCAGAGCGAAGAGGGCAGCCGAACGGAGACACTGCCGAAACAGAGAGCCTACCTAGCTATAGTAGCAACTGTTAAGTGAATGACATTCTGAGCAGTAGATAATAGACCTAACAATAGAGGCCTCCAGAAATGGACTCGATATTTCTAAGATAAAATTCATGAATGTGGATGGCTGAGCGCAATGAGCGGCCTTCAAAAATCTATAATAGCGACACTATTAATGTAAGCCCAAGAAGTAGAAGAACTCTTACTTCATGAGCCGAAATCCTAAGCACAACTGCTAAGTCAATGATATACCATAAGCAGTACCGATAGTTAATAGAATCCATTAACAATAAAATGGAGCGTAACGTCCTTCTACTAGACATCAAAGACAGAAGAAGCTTACGCCCTTTGTAATAAACAGATATCTGTTTATAAATACATAAACTGTACCCGGAAAGAGTAAAGGCCTATGCCCATACGAAGACGGAAGGACCTTAAAATAATAGGTTCCGGATAATAGGAGCCTAACTCTTATGCAACAATCCAACCTAAATAGTAATGGAAGTATTGATTCCGAAACTATGAAAGTGAAAATCATCCATCGATAGTGCATGAAACTCACTGACTCTACAGTAAAAGAGAAACCAACAGAATTACTGTCTAAAAGGTCAGAATTTGAAAACTACTGTTTCCAGAGGCTCAAATGATTACTTAGCTAAATAAGAACCGAAGTTAAAATCCGTATAGGAATTTAATCTAAAGATTCTAAGTCTATTTATCAAAAAGTTACTAACTGACTTAGATAAAGAGACAAAAGACTCAATTGTAAACTATCGTAGAGTGCATAGGTATGAGGTAACATAAACCTATAACCTAAATAATAAAAGGCTGCAGTAGATCTTGTGAAACAAGTATACTAAAAAATAGCAATGAGTAGTATGGAGGGATCAACAATATGAACATAATGATCCCTACACCACGACGGAAGAGCCTCCACTTTAGCCGCATAGAATAGCGAAGAAGAGGATCTCCTATAGTAAGAAATCGCGTCCAAAGCTCGTCCAGTACAGAGCTTACAATGCAATACGGACCACACAACGGAATACATGAAGGTTGTGACCTTGCTGGTTGTGATAAAGATGACACGATTTACCCAGTGAAAAAGATCCTCACATAGAGGAAGATTTCACGTTAAGACCCACAGTAGACAAGAGAGTAAATTACTCATGATCTCTGTGAAGATAGAGATGCTATCAACAGAAATGTATTGTGGTTGTTTATCCTAGCAATACCTGCTAAAACAACAGCGCCGGAGGATACGCGTATCCTATCATTCCGTCCTATAGATCAATAGAGCGTTAACAATATTAGCTCAGAGATCTGGACAAGCCAACACATACGTCTGCAATTGATTAGCAAGCTGTGTCATAAATAAATCATCATTGGGCGCTCCCATAGATAGCAAATCTGATTGAATACTTGTTTGTTGAGAGTCCATTCTGACAGCAACAAGCGACCCGTAAGAGAACGGGAGTCCGATAAAACAATCAGACGACCCGGAATATGACGGACCAAAACTGAACTTGGTGTACTATAACCAACAGACGGATTCTTTCCATTAAATTGAATAACGGAAACGAAAGAGTGCCTCCCTGGTTCCGGAGATACGCCACTACTATCGAATTAAAGGACAGGAATTTGGGCATGCGTTTCTGAATAATGTTCATGCAATGACATAAAGCAAGCCTAAAAAACATTATTCCGCGGAAGTTAAACTGATTGCTAAAAGACTGCGGAACCCAAAGACCCTGGCACTTCGAATCCGTAGGGATCAGTATTATATCCCAATCTGTTTGACTGGCAACCGTCATAACAGCCACACTCGGGTCCGGCAACTGCGGCGGCACTCTCTGAGTCAACCACCGAATGTTTGCCCCAGTCTGAATCTCTTGTAACACTAGATAGACAAGAGAACGTGTAAATCGAGCAATTCATGGATTGCCGAAAAGTTGCCGTCGAAGAGAAGCTCCTCCGAGAACGAAGCGACTCTGAGAGAGTTCTTCACCTTACTATCCACGCGTGTGGATGTAGCTAGGGCTGCGTCACGTCTAACTAACTCCAATCAGCCACTGAAGGGCGGAGTTATACGTGAACAAACTACTGCCCTCAAAAGAAATTACATTGAGAATAATATCCCGTAAATCTTTTCTTGAAGACGTAATGATAACGCCTCAATAAGGCGGATTACGTATAATAAAGCGTCTAAGTTAAGTCTACTATACATAATGTCGTTCCCAACATTGAAATTGGAAAAGACATAAACGGCGAAAAAGAATATATGCAGTCTTTAATCACACCGTCTAGACGCATATGAACTCTCGGTATGCCCTGCTCTGCCAAAATAAACTATTTGTATAAATGATAAAATGGCAGAAATGAGCAACGCGGACAAGAAACTAAACTATCATGCTTAGTAGCAGGCTTGTATATATATATATATAGCGTCGAAAAATAAAACACATGTTGTAATGACAATATTGGACTGCGTCGGTAAGTCAGGGACAATGTCCCTGAACCGATCGAAAAATCCGAGTCCAATGACGCTATAAGTCTCTTATCCAAGATCGCAGCAATGAAGTCCGAAATAATAATCACTGGAAGATAATGCCAGAAGATATGAAAGGCATCTTCCGAAACTACTAAAGGGAAAACTCGAAATCTTTCGAATCCCTTTCGCCATCCTGTCGGACCCTATAAAGCGTTCGGTCGTCCGTAGCTGATGCAACCGCGGACCGCACCGACCCAGCGCCGTCGGATAATTCCTGATTCGACCGAGAAACTGTCAATTGCTGGGATGCTGCGAAACAACTGTGCTAACTCGGATAGCACGTCCGTCACTGAGGCCTGAGGAGAAGCGGTCTTACGATGCATTGCCGCTGGAAGCTCCGTGATCGTTACCCCGTGCATACTACCAATATGCGAGCGAACGGAGTGTATAGGCCTCGTGTCCCTTGGCTACCGGATGGCGCAAACCTATTCGCCGTGGAATCACTGAATGCCGAAACTGATCGGATACTCGAGATCACGTAGCCAATGTGCGGTCGTGTGCCCTGCTGTGAGGATGAGGAAGCATTAAAGACAGTCTCTCGGACTGTCAATATAACGGAGCGTCCCGACCAACGGACATATGCTCCGAATGTAAAATATCTGAACCACAACATGCGGTCCCCTATGTTGTTGGGCGAGAGAGGGACCTCTCTGGCTCACAGCCCGGACGGACCTGGACAAGCCAGGAACCGGACTAACAGGCTTCCTCCGATCTGTCCTCAATCTGCCGTCACTGGGTGAGTACTAAAGTAATTAAAGTGCTCGCATCACCCAAATCTCCTTCCTAGACCGCAACAGACGAACCCGGCAGCCGAACCATTCGATGAATGTACGCTACACCGGGTGAGCTAGCGAATGTCACTCCGTAGGCGATAGACATATTCCATGAGCACTTATTGCCACTAACTCTTCATTAACTATGACGACAGAGGCACACTTTTGAAAGACATCTCCATAACTCTTCGAACAAGAAACCAGAAATGCTTGGTTAGCAAGCATAAAATAATAATATATATAGCGTCGTTCAATAATTCGAAAGTTTGTGTGACATTATTGGACTATGTCGGAACTGAGGGACGATGTCCCTGAACCGAACCAAAAATTCTAAGTCCACCGACGCTATCAGTTTCTTATCCGGCATCGCAGCATTCTGGTCCGACAAAAGAAGCTGTAGAAGACCAAGTCAGATGACATACACAACAGCATATGTTGTTCCGAAAGGGAAAGCTCGAAATCCTCCGAATCCCTTTCGGTATCCCGTCGGACCGGATGAAACTTTCGGACGTCCGTACCCGCTTCCGCGGAGCGTCCCGACCCAGCATCGTCGGATAAAATATATGCGACAGATTCAGTTGATGCTGGGATGCTGCGATAAACTGTGCTATTAAGGAAAGCACGTCCGTTCCCGAGGCCTGTGCAGTAGCGGTCTTACGATGCATTGCCGCCGGAAGCTCCGTGTACGTTGACTCCCGCACACTTCCTATGCGAACGTCCGGAGTCTGCAGGCCTCGTGTCCCTGGCTACCGGATGGTGTGACCTGGTCGCCGAAGAATCCTTGATCGCCGAAGCTGGTAATATATCGGCGGTCACGCAGCCAAGGTGCGGTCGTGTGCGCTGACGAGAAGAGGAAGCCTTAGCAGTCTCAGCGGACTGCCTATACAACGGAGCGTCCCGAGCGACGGACGTATGCTCCGCTTGCGACACATTTTGTACCACAACATCTGGGGCCAGATGTTGTTGAACGAGAGAGGGGCCTCTCTCGCTTGCCGTCCGGATGGACCGGAACGAGCTATGAACCGGACTAAAAGGCTTCCTGCGTTCTCCCTCCGATCCGCCGTCACTGGGTGTGCATTAGGTTAATTTATAGTGCTCGCATCACCCCAAAATTCCTTCTAGACCGCAACGGACGAACCCGGCTGCCGAACCATTCGGTGAATGGACGCTACACCGGGCGAGCTAGCGGACGTCAAAGGCCGTCGAACCTACTAGGGTCCTCTTAGGCAATTGGCGTATTTACATGAGCACTTTTCCGCTAGCCCTTCATTAATTGTGACGACGGAGGCACACTGTTGGAAGACATCACAGATACATCACCCTAATCTTGATCGTCTGAAATAGAAATTGATAAAGTAGAGTGACCCTGCGGGGAAAGGACCGGAGTGTCCAAATCCCCAACAACATACCGTGACATACGCTTCCCATATTGTCATCGAAATCATACGATACAGAACAGGAGTTAATGCGAGTACACTGACCACATATAGAATGATAATAAAGTCAGAGGAAGACTTCCTCTTAAAACAATTGATCAATATGCTTTCAATGTGAAAAGAAAACAAGTCCTGGTACTCGCACTAACCCCTGGCAATCAAAATACATAATAATAATATGATCCATTAATATAGAAAAAATAATTGAAATCAAAATATTTTGAAAAAATATTTTTTCAGAACAGCCCAAGTTTCTGAAAAGTAACGTTGAGCCCCAATGGATCCCAAGCCTAAGTGTGGACAAAAATTTTAAAAATATTTTAAACAATTTATTCAACACTTACGAACAATAATAATGTATCTAGTTATGATTAAAATAACATCAAGATATTATTTTTTAGAAATCCCCCCCTCACACAGAGGGCTGTTGTAAATGTAAACAATGAGTGTAAAAACACTAAAATAAGACTCCAGGCACCCAGGCCCGAAATCAGTTACCAAAAATACACTATCTGATGCAAAACAGAGACTTCCAGGGAAGAAACTGCAGAACATCAGATGGTAGATGCAGAACACAACGCCTAACCACCCGTAGGTGAAGACGTAAACATGGGGAAAGAACAGAATTCATTCTGTTATTCAGCTAAAACTCCCAAGAAAATTTAGTAATAATAATTACAAAAACTATGCCAAAAGCATGGGAGAATAGCAAGGGGGAACTTAAAGGACAGGGAGAGAGGAAAACACTTAAAAAACAGTGTAACTAAATAATCAGAATGACAACAAAATGGCTGCTGCCTTGAAAATAGGTAACTTAACATAATTTCATTAAAAAATTTTAAGTTACAGCCCTGATAATATTCTGTCACACATTCTTTTCCTCTCCTCCTTCTCTATCCTCCTTAGAATCACCATTTCACTAATATTTATGTGTCTGGCATCATTTAAACTGAGATTTATAAGCACAAAGATCAGTCAGATGTTAACTGATGAAGGGCCAAACTTAGAATGATTAATGGCGCCAATTTCGGAACGTCCTTGACACTGCGCATGCGCAGTAGGGGCGAAGTGTGGAGGGCCTTTCAGGACATGTTTTCTTTAGTTTTAGATGCAAATTTGGGGGATTGGGGGGCAAAATTTGTGTTTGGCCCTATATTTTAAGAGTTAGCACCAGCTATGTCTGGGTCATTGGTACAGTATAAAAATATAGAAATTTTGGCCAGGGCAAAAATCCTTGCCCCTCCTGTAAGGACGACAAATATTGTCCCTCGAACTTCACTTGAACAAACTTAAGTCTACACCTCAAAAGGAAGCTGTATACCAAATATCAAGTCTCTGCTACTGCTGTTCATAAGAAGAATATTTTTTTAAAAACTGGAGCATTCTGGTCCCCACTCCCTCCTCAATATGAACAGAAACCCAATTTGAAGAAAAAACCCAATGCCCCTATATAAACCCTACTCATGTGAAATTTCATTAAAATGTGGCCAGTGGTTTGGGAGAAAAAGGCCCAAACACTACCTTCATGACGGACAGACGAAAACGGATCAGAATTGCTCACCCTGACAGTCAGTAAGGTGAGCTAAAAACTGGATGTGTCGTTTGACAAGAGTACCGCTGCAGCAAAGCATAACTAAGCATTATATTTAAATGCCTGTAGTATAACAAGAGCTATTACTGAAGGAAATTATACCCCCTTCCCCCTCCCACTGCAGTGCTGGAGAGATGAAACGATTTGTCGATTATTCAACATTCATAATATCCCACTCCTAGTAAAAGTTACACTGACACTGACTACACCCCACCAGTACTGTTGTGAATTCCTGTTTCATCATTTGCTATCACGGTCAGCTCATTTGTAAACAATTTAGTAACCCAATCCTTCTTCATTTACTAACAACACAAAGTGGACAATAACAAATGAACATAAAATGAAATCATCAGCCCATTGTTTTCACAGCCGGAGTATAACTTCAATGTTGTGCTTGTTACTTATTTATGTAAACAATCTAAATATAGTGTATGGCCATTTTGTGGACTTCTGGGATTTGTTTTATCATTTCTGAAACATTATATTTTTCCATTCAGGATTTTCCGGCATTAGGCACATGAATACGAATCTACGAAATTGAGTGAATTGCAGTGTTAGAAGCTATTTGAAAACACAGCCATTATGAATGTATTTTCAATCGCTGATTTCCACCCCACAATGAAAACAAGAGGCCCCACGGGGCCTGAGGGCGCTCACCTGATACTGGCCGAGTCATATCACCAAAATAGCAAGGGATTCTGCCTTGTGGTTATTATCAGTTTTTCAACATAAAAGTGTTTTCTCTACTTAGTAACCCAGAGTGTTCATATGTTAGATCCCCATATTGGGTACTCAATAATTTATCTATTTATTTATTGGAATTTAAGGTCACTTTCTAAGGCTACATCATTACAGAGGCATAATTATAATATCAGGTTTGGTCAATCGTTTATGCCTATTACTGCCCACTTTACAGGGCTTTCAATGCAGGAATTGGTTACTACTGGGCCCAATTTTATCAATAAAGCAGAACTTGAACAAACTTCAATTTGCCACTTCTAAGAAAATCAAAAATCAAATATCAAAAGATTCTGACAGGAGTAACAGAAAAAAAAGATTTTTTAAGAATATTTCTCATACTGAACTAAGTTATACATGGGCTGCCATAGGGAGCCCAAAAATAAAAGCTTCTGAAGCAGTGTTTTGGGAGAAGAAGATTCTTCAACGTTATTCCCATTAGCTACACTGTTAAAAAATGATGACTCGGCACTTTTAGTCCTAGAAAAGAACCTTATGATAAAATTTTTACCATTTTTTTCTTCCGGTCCTAAGGAAGCTTCACACCATATAAAAATTCTCAGTGCCATGTAGTTCTGGAGATATGGGCATTTAAAAAGAAAAATTTTTTTTAGCTCCTGCAGTTCCCGTGGGGGACAGGAAAACAATTTTCGGCATAAATTAGGTACTTATGACCCAATAAGCCCTCATATCAATTTGGTTCAAATCGACTTTTTGGTTTGGAAAGTTAAAAAATTTATAGTAATTTATATATTTTTTATACTTACCAATGACCCAGACATAGCTGGTGCTAACTCTTAAAATATAGGGCCAAACACAAATTTTGCCCCCCAATCCCCAAAATTTGCATCTAAAACTAAAGAAAACATGTCCTGAAAGGCCCTCCACACCTCGCCCCCACTGCGCATGCGCAGTGTCAAGGACGTTCCGAAATTGGCGCCATTTATCATTCTAAAAACCAGTGCCTGGTAAGCGCTATGTACTCAGCGGGGAGGCAAGAGTTCCCAACTCCTGGGAGGGCCATCCCCGTCTGGGTCATTGGTAAGTATAAAAAATATATAAATTACTATAAATTTTTTAACATTTTTATACTGTACCAATGACCCAGACATAGCTGAATAGTAAAAAGGCTGGAGGGCCAAGGACATAGAGCAAAATGGAATACGCTCAATAAAATAAAATAGAGTCATCCCCTGTAGGGAAAAGAAGTAATAGGCCTTACATGTATCTTTCTTATTTATGATAAATTAGAAAGATACAACACCTTCCAAAAATTGAGCTTCATACATCCATGTACTCTAATAATATCCAATAATCCTTATACTAATAATTTTTAAAGTAAGCCAATAATAAAGTAAGTCTAGAGAATAGAGACTCTTATACTCCTAAAAGTGTGTGAGAATTGCATAATCATGTCCGTTGACATATGCAATATTCAAAAGCTATACTTTAAAAACTAAGACTTGAATGAATTTTATAAACTTAAACTTCTCACTAAACAACCATCCCAATAGCAGCTCAGAATTACTAACTCCGGAGGAGGTATCCCCTTGTTTTCATAGTAAAAACAGGTGACCCAAGGGAACACCCTCCCCCCCCCCCCCTTTTTCTTGCCCTGGGTCAAATAGCCCAGAGCGAAGAGGGCAGCCGAACGGAGACACTGCCGAAACAGACAGCCTACCTAGCTATAGTAGCAACTGTTAAGTGAATGACATTCTGAGCAGTAGATAATAGACCTAACAATAGAGGCCTCCAGAAATGGACTCGATATTTCTGAGATAAAATTCATGAATGGATGGCTGAGCGCAATGAGCAGCCTTCAAAAATCTATAATAGCAACACTATTAATGTAAGCCCAAGAAGTAGAAGAACTCTTACTTCATGAGCCGAAATCTTAAGCACAACTGCTAAGCCAATGATATACCATAAGCAGTACGCTAGTTAATAGAATCCATTAACAATAAAATGGAGCGTAACGTCCTTCTACTAGACATCAAAGACAGAAGAAGCTTACGCCCTTGTAATAAACAGATATCTGTTTATAAATACATAAACTGTACCCGGAAAGAGTAAAGGCCTATGCCCATACGAAGACGGAAGGACCTTAAAATAATAGGTTCCGGATAATAGGAGCCTAACTCTTATGCAACAATCCAACCTAAATAGTAACGGACGTATTGATTCCGAAACTATGAAAGTGAAAATCATCCATCGATAGTGCATGAAACTCACTGACTCTACAGTAAAAGAGAAACTAACAGAATTACTGTCTAAAAGGTCAGAATTTGAAAACTACTGTTTCCAGAGGCTCAAATGATTACTTAGCTAAATAAGAACCGAAGTTAAAATCCGTATAGGAATTTAATCTAAAGATTCTAAGTCTATTTATCAAAAAGTTACTAACTGACTTAGATAAAGAGACAAAAGACTCAATTGTAAACTATCGTAGAGTGCATAGGTATGAGGTAACATAAACCTATAACCTAAAAAACAACAGGCTGCAGTAGATCTTGTGAAACAAGTATACTAAAAACTAGCAATGCGTAGTATGGAGGGATCAACCATATGAACATAATGATCCCTACACCACGACGGAAGAGCCTCCACTTTAGTCGCATAGAATAGCGAAGAAGAGGATCTCCTATATTAAGAAATCGCGTCCAAAGCTCGTCCAGTACAGTGCTTACAATGCAATACGGACCACACAACGTAATACATGAAGGTTGCGACCTTGCTGGTTGTGATAAAGATGACACGATTTACCCAGTGAAAAAAGATCCTCACATAGAGGAAGATTTCACGTTAAGATCCACAGTAGACAAGAGAGTAAATTACTCATGATCTCTGTGAAGATAGAGATGCTATCAACAGAAATGTATAGTGGTTGTTTATCTTAGCAATACCTGCTAAAACAACAGCGCCGGAGGATACGCGTATCCTATCATTCCGTCCTATAGATCAATAGAGCGTTAACAGTATTAGCTCAGAGATCTGGACAAGCCAACACATACGTCTGCAATTGATTAGCAAGCTGTGTCATAAATAAAACATCATTGGGCGCTCCCATAGATAGCAAATCTGATTAAATACTTGTTTGTTGAGAGTCCATTCTGACAGCAACAAGCGACCCGTAAGAGAACGGGAGTGCGATAAAACAATCAGACGACCCAGAATATGACGGACCAAAACTGAACTTGGTGTACTATAACCAACAGACGGATTCTTTCCATTAAATTGAATAACGGAAACGAAAGAGTGCCTCCCTGGTTCCGGAGATACGCCACTACTGTCGAATTAAAGGACAGGAATTTGGGCATGCGTTTCTGAATAATGTTCATGCAATGACATAAAGCAAGCCTAAAAAAACATTATTCCGCGGAAGTTAAACTGATAGCTAAAAGACTGCGGAACCCAAAGACCCTGGCACTTCGAATCCGTAGGGATCAGTATATATCCCAATCTGTTTGACTGGCAACCGTCATAACAGCCACACTAGGGTCCGGCAACTGCGGCGGCACTCTCTGAGTCAACCACCGAATGTTTGCCCCAGTCTGAATCTCTTGTAACACTAGATAGACAAGAGAATGTATAAATCAAGCAATTCATGGATTGCCGGAAAGTTGCCGTCGAAGAGAAGCTCCTCCGAGAACGAAGCGACTCTGAGAGAGTTCTTAACCTACTATCCACGCGTGGATGTAGCTAGGGCTGCATCACGTCTAACCAACTCCAATCAGCCACTGAAGGGCGGAGTTATACGTGAACAAACTACTGCCCTCAAAAGAAATTACATTGAGAATAATATCCCGTAAATCTTTTCTTGAAGACGTAATGATAACGCCTCAGTAAGGCGGATTACGTATAATAAAGCGTCTAAGTTAAGTCTACTATACATAATGTCGTTCCCAACATTGAAATTGGAAAAGACATAAACGGCGAAAAAGAATATATGCAGTCTTTAATCACACCGTCTAGACGCATATGAACTCTCGGTATGCCCTGCTCTGCCAAAATAAACTATATGTAAAAAAGATAAAATGGCAGAAATGAGCCACGCGGACAAGAAACTAAACTATCATGCTTAGTAGCAGGCTTGTATATATATATATAATATATAGCGTCGAAAAATAAAACACATGTTGTAATGACAATATTGGACTGCGTCGGTAAGTCAGGGACAAAGTCCCTGTACCGATCGAAAAATCCGAGTCCAATGACGCTATAAGTCTCTTATCCAAGATCGCAGCAATGAAGTCCGAAAAATAATCACTGGAAGAAATGCCAGAAGATATGAAAGGCATCTTCCGATACTACTAAAGGGAAAACTCGAAATCTTTCGAATCCCTTTCGCCATCCTGTCGGACCCTATAAAGCGTTCGGTCGTCCGTAGCTTGATGCAACCGCGGACCGCACCGACCCAGCGCCGTCGGATAATTCATGATTCGACCGAGAAACCGTCAAATGCTGGGATGCTGCGAAACAACTGTGCTAACTCGGATAGCACGTCCGTCACTGAGGCCTGAGGAGCAGCGGTCTTACGATGCATTGCCGCAGGAAGCTCCGAGATCGTTACCCCGTGCATACTTCCAATATGCGAGCGAACGGAGTGTATAGGCCTCGTGTCCCTTGGCTACTGGATGGCGCGACCTATTCGCTGTGGAATCACTGAATGCCGAAACTGATCGGATACTCGAGGTCACGTAGCCAATGTGCGGTCGTGTGCCCTGCTGTGAGGATGAGGAAGCATTAAAGACAGTCTCTCGGACTGTCAATATAACGGAGCGTCCCGAGCAACGGACATATGCTCCGAATGTAAAATATCTGAACCACAACATGCGGTCCCCTATGTTGTTGGCTTCCTCCGATCTGTCCTCAATCTGCCGTCACTGGGTGAGTACTAAAGTAATTAAAGTGCTCGCATCACCCAAATCTCCTTTCTAGACCGCAACGGACGAACCCGGCAGCCGAACCATTCGATGAATGTACGCTACACCGGGTGAGCTAGCGAATGTCACTCCGTAAGCGATAGACATATTCCATGAGCACTTATTGCCGCTAACTCTTCATTAACTATGACGACAGAGGCACACTTTGAAAGACATCTCCATAACTCTTCGAACAAGAAACCAGAAATGCTTGGATAGCAAGCATAAAATAATAATATATATAGCGTCGTTCAATAATTCGAAAGTTTGTGTGACATTATTGGACTATGTCGGAACTGAGGGACGATGTCCCTGAACCGAACCCAAAATTTTCTAAGTCCACCGACGCTATCAGTTTCTTATCCGGCATCGCAGCATATGTTGTTCCGAAAGGGAAAGCTTGAAATCCACCGAATCCCTTTCGGTATCCCGTCGGACCGGATGAAACTTTCGGACGTCCGTACCCGCTACCGCGGAGCGTCCCGACCCAGCATCGTCGGATAAAATATATGCGACAGATTCAGTTGATGCTGGGATGCTGCGATAAACTGTGCTATTAAGGAAAGCACATCCGTTCCCGAGGCCTGTGCAGTAGCGGACTTACGATGCATTGCCGCTGGAAGCTCCGTGTACGTTGACTCCCGCACACTTCCTATGCGAACGTCTGGAGTCTGCAGGCCTCGAGTCCCCGGCTACCGACCCAGCGCTGTCGGATAATTCTCGATCCGACACCGTTTCTGTCGGCTGCAGGGATGCTGCGATAAGCTGTGCTATGTGCACAAGAATGTCCGGCGTCGAGACCTGCGGAGGCGCAGTCTATCGCTGCTTCGCCGAGGGCAGCTCCGCATCAGATGGCTCCCGCATACTTCCTATGCGAACGTCCGGAGTCCATCGGTCTCGAATCCCTGGCTGCCGGATGGTGTGACCTGGTCGCCGAAGAATCCTTGATCGGCGAAGCTGGTAATATATCGGCGGTCACGCAGCCAAGGTGCGGTCGTGTGCGCTGACGAGAAGAGGAAGCCTTAGCAGTCTCAGCGGACTGCCTATACAACGGAGCGTCCCGAGCGACGGACGTATGCTCCGCTAACGACACATTTGTACCACAACATCTGGGGCCAGATGTTGTTGAACGAGAGAGGGGCCTCTCTCGCTTGCCGTCCGGATGGACCGGAACGAGCTATGAACCGGACTAAAAGGCTTCCTCCGTTCTCCCTCCGATCCGCCGTCACTGGGTGTGCATTAAGTTAATTTTATAGTGCTCGCATCACCCCAAAATTCCTTCTAGACCGCAACGGACGAACCCGGCTGCCGAACCATTCGGTGAATGGACGCTACACCGGGCGAGCTAGCGGACGTCAAAGGCCGTCGAACCTACTAGGGTCCTCTTAGGCAATTGGCGTATTACATGAGCACTTTTCCGCTAGCCCTTCATTAATTGTGACGACGGAGGCACACTGTTGGAAGACATCACAGATACATCACCCTAATCTTGATCGTCTGAAATAGAAATTGATAAAGTAGAGTGACCCTGCGGGGAAAGGACCGGAGTGTCCAAATCCCCAACAACATACCGTGACATACGCTTCCCATATTGTCATCGAAATCATACGATACAGAACAGGAGTTAATGCGAGTACACTGACCACATATAGAATGATAATAAGGTCAGAGGAAGACTTCCTCTTAAAACAATTGATCAATATCCTTTCAATGTGAAAAGAAAATAAGTCCTGGTACTCGCACTAACCCCTGGCAATCAAAATACATAATAATAATATGATCCATTAATATAGAAAAAATAATTGAAATCAAAATATTTTGAAAAAATATTTTTTCAGAACAGCCCAAGTTTCTGAAAAGTAACGTTGAGCCCCAATGGATCCCAAGCCTAAGTGTGGACAAAAATTTTAAAAATATTTTAAACAATTTATTCAACACTTACGAACAATAATAATGTATCTAGTTATGATAAAAATAACATAAAGATATTATTATTTAGAAATCCCCCCCTCACACAGAGGGCTGTTGTAAATGTAAACAATGAGTGTAAAAACACTAAAATAAGACTCCAGGCACCCAGGCCCGAAATCAGTTACCAAAAATACACCATCTGATGCAAAACAGAGACTTCCAGGGAAGAAACTGCAGAACATCAGATGGTAGATGCAGAACACAACGCCTAACCACCCGTAGGTGAAGACGTAAACATGGGGAAAGAACAGAATTCATTCTGTTATTAAGCTAAAACTCCCAAGAAATTTTAGTAATAATAATTACAGAAACTATGCCAAAAGCATGGGAGAATAGCAAGGGGGAACTTAAAGGACAGGGAGAGAGGAAAAACACTTGAAAAAACAGTGTAACAAATAATCAGAATGACAACAAAATGGCTGCTGCCTTGAAAATAGGTAACTTAACATAATTTCATTAAAAAATTTTAAGTTACAGCCCTGATAATATTCTGTCACACATTCTTTTCCTCTCCTCCTTTTCTATCCTCCTTAGAATCACCATTTCACTAATATTTATGTGTCTGGCATCATTTAAACTGAGATTTAAAAGCACAAAGATCAGTCAGATGTTAACTGATGAAGGGCCAAACTTAGAATGATAAATGGCGCCAATTTCGGAACGTCCTTGACACTGCGCATGCGCAGTGGGGGCGAGGTGTGGAGGGCCTTTCAGGACATGTTTTCTTTAGTTTTAGATGCAAATTTTGGGGATTGGGGGGCAAAATTTGTGTTTGGCCCTATATTTTAAGAGTTAGCACCAGCTATGTCTGGGTCATTGGTACAGTATAAAAATATAAAAATTTTGGTATAATTTGGGCTCCCACAGTGAGCCCAAATATGAACCCAGGTACTTGGCTTTACCAAACTTCACTCTCAGCCCCTAAGAATGCTGTACATCAAATATCAAAACATTTTGACTGGTGGATCTGAAAAAAAAATTTTTTTTAAAGAATATTCCTCATATTGAACTAAGTTATAATTTGGGCTCCCACAGGGAGACCAAATATGAGCCGAAGGACTTGACTTGAACAAACTTGAATCTCACCTCCCTAAGCATACTGTATACCAAATATCAAAAGATTCTGACCGGTGGATGCGAAGAAGAAGATTTTAAAAGAATATACCTCGTATTGCACTAAGTTACAATTTGGGTTCCCAAAGGGAGTCCAAATATGAACTCAGGGACTTGGCTTGAACAAACATCAATCTCACCCCCCTAAGGATGATGCATAGCAAATATCAAAAGATTCTGATTTGTGGATCCGAAGAAGAAGATTTTTAAAATATATCCCTCATATTGCACTAATTTGAACATTTGGGTTCCCATAGGGAACCCAAATATGGACCGAGGAATTTGATTTCTACAAATATGTGAATCAATGTTCCAAAGATGTTATATGTAAAATATGAAAGCTTTTAGAGCAGTGGTTTGGAAGAAAACAATTCTTTATTTTTTTCCCATTGCCTACTGTGTTAAAAAATACTCACTCAGCACTTTTTCAGAGTCCCGAAAAAGTACCCTATGATAAAACCGATAGCAATTTTTTTTTACCAATCCTTTCTGTTGGTCCCAAGAAAGCTTCACACCAAATAAAAATTCTCACTGCCGTGCAGTTTTTGAGATATAGGCGTTTTAATTTTTTTCTATTTTTAGCTCCTGTGGTTCCCACGGGGCTACAGGAAAAAAAATTTCTGCATAAATTAGGTACTTATGACCCAATAAGCCCTCACATAAAATTTGGTTCAAATTGGCCTCTCGGTTTAAAAAATAGAAATTTGGGGTGGGGCCAAAATTTTTGCTCCTCCCATAACATCGCCAAGTATAGACCTACAAACTTCTCTTGAACAAACTTGAGTCTACACCTCAAAAGGAAGCTGCATACCAAATATCAAGTCTCTGCTATTGCTGGTTCTTGAGAAGAAGATTTTTTAAGAATTGGAGCATTTTTGCCCCACCCCTCTGCTCAATATGAGCCGAAACCTAATTTGCCCAAAAATCAAAATGCCGCTATATAACCCCTACTCACATGAAATTTCATTAACATGCGGCCAGTGGTTTGGAAGAAAAAGACCCAAACACCACCTTCACGCCGGACGACGGACGACGGACGAAAAGTGATCAGAAAAGCTCACCCTGACTTTCAGTCAGGTGAGCTAACAACCTGAATTACTGTGCACAAAATGGATCTATTTTTGTTTTGACCTGTATATCCACATGGGTTTTGAATCAAAAATTTGAATTAGAACATAAAATCAGTAATTAAATCAAGTAAATAAATATATGTTATTTAATTGCCCTTTGATATATTTTACTCAATTTCATCTTGAAACTAAATTTAAATGGAGGTGGAGTATAAAATAGTGCGAGCATAAGTCTAGTATTTTCGCATTGATAAAAACACAGCGCTGTTAACATGTTTCAACTGACGTATTTTTATTCTGATACACACAGTGACTCGCTCTTGAAGTCACCAAATATATCAACCTGACTGTACTGTAAAATGAACCCTATTCTATGTGTTCTTGAACGTACTACTCATTTTGGTTATGACTTCTGACATTGGCACTCACAATCGGCTGATTGTGTACTCAATTAATCGGCAAGCAGATGACACTTTATGACAGACAACAAGCAACTATAGATCACCCTGACGTACAGTTAGGTGACCTAATGAAGAAGAAATCTGGAGTTTATCAACACTCTGGTTCCAATATCAGAGGAAAATAAGGATGAAAACACTTGAACTGATTTTAAAAAAAATCAAGGAGCTTTAATGAATGTCCCCAATACATAAACAAGAGGCCCCAGGGGGCCTGAGGGCGCTCACCTGACATGGTAGCCTAAATATCAACCCAGAGAATTGATTTCCACAAGTTGCATCTGCTCCTCCTAAGAAAAGCTGAAACCAAATATCCAAATATTCTGACCAGTGGATCTAAAAAAAGATTTTTAAAGAATATTCCTCATACTGAACTAAGTCATAATTCGGGCTCCCACAGGGAGCCCATATATGAACCCAGGGACTTGGCTTTAACAAACCTGAATCTCACACCCCTAAGGATTCTGCACACCAAATATCAAAACATTCCGACTGCTGGATCTGAAGAAGAAGATTTTTAAAGAAAATTCCTCATTTTGAACCAAGTTACAATTCGAGCTCCCACAATCAGCCCAAATATGGACCTAGGGACATGGCTTGAACAAACTTGAATCTTACCCCCCTAAGGATGCTGCATAAAAAATATCAAAAGCATTCATCTGCTGGATCTAAAGATTTTTAAAGAAAATTCCTCATTTTGAACTAAGTTGTCATTCAGGCTCCCATAGTGAGCCCAAATATGAACCACTTGGCTTGAACAAACTTGAATCTCAGCCCCCAAGGTTGCTCCATGCCAAATATCAAAACATTCCAACTGCTGAATCTGAAGAAGAAGATTTTTAAAGAAAAATTCCTCATATTGACTAAGTTATAATTTGGGCTCCCACAGGGAGCCCACATATGGACCCATGGACTTGGCTTTAACACACTTGAATCCCCCCTCCCCCCAAGGATGCTACTCACCACATATCAAACCATTCGGACTGCTGGATCTGAAGAAGAAGATTTTTTAAGAAAATTCCTCATTTCGAACAAAGTTACAATTCAAGCTCCCACAGTGAGCCCAAATATGGACCTAGGGACATGGCTTGAACAAACTTGAATCTCACCCCCCTAAGGATGCTGCATACCAAATATCACAAGATTCTGCCTGCTGGATCGTTAGAAGAAGATTTTCAAAGAAATTTGCCTGAAATGCACCAAGTTCGAATTTGGGCTTCTATCGTGAGCCCAAATATGAATCCAGGTGGCTGATTTGAACAAACTGGAATCAGATCCACCCCACAATGTTGCATACCAAATATCAAAAGATTCTGCCTGCAGGATCTGGAGAAGAAGATTTTTGAAGAAATTTGCCTGAAATGCACTAAGTTCAAATTTGAGCTTCTATAGTGAGCCCAAATATGAATCTAGGGAGCCAATTTGAACAAAATAGAATCAGATCCACCCCACAATGTTGCATACCCAATATCAAAAGATTCTGCCTGCTGGATCTTGAGAAGAAGATTTTCAAAGAAATTTGCCTGAAATGCACTAAGTTCAAATTTGGGCTCCTATACTGAGCCCAAATATAAACCCAAGGGGCCGATTTGAACAAACTTGAATCAGATCCACCCCACAATGTTGCATACCAAATATCAAAAGATTCTGCCTGCTGGATCTGGAGAAGAAGATTTTCAAAGAAATTTACCTGAAATGCAGTAAGTTCAAATTTGGGCTCCTATACTGAGCCCAAATATAAACCCAGGGGGCCAATTTGAACAAACTTGAATCAGATCCACCCCACAATGTTGCATACCAAATATCAAAAGATTCTGCCTGCTGGATCTGGAGAAGAAGATTTTTTAAGAAATTTGCCTGAAATGCACTAAGTTCGAAATCGGGCTCCTATACTGAGCCCAAATATGAACCCAGGGGGCGGATTTGAACAAACTTGAATCAGATCCACCCTCCAATGTTGCATACCAAATATCAAAAGATTCTGCCTGCTGGATCTGGAGAAGAAGATTTTTTAATGTTTTTCCCATTGCCTACAGTGTTAAAAAGTGCTGACTCAGCACTTTTTCAAAGTCCCGAAACTGTACCCTATGATAAAACCGATGGCAATTTTTTTTTACCAGTTCTTTCTGTTGGTCCTAAGGAAGCTTCACACCAAATAAAAATTCTCGGTGCCGTGCAGTTTTGGAGATATGGGCGTTTTAATTTTTTTCTATTTTTAGCTCCTGTGGTTCCCACGGGGCTACAGGAAAAAAAATTTCTGCATAAATTAGGTACTTATGACCCAATAAGCCCTCACATAAAATTTGGTTCAAATTGGCCTCTCGGTTTAAAAAATAGAAATTTGGGGTGGGGCCAAAATTTTTGCTCCTCCCATAACATCGCCAAGTATAGACCTACAAACTTCTCTTGAACAAACTTGAGTCTACACCTCAAAAGGAAGCTGCATACCAAATATCAAGTCTCTGCTATTGCTGGTTCTTGAGAAGAAGATTTTTTAAGAATTGGAGCATTTTTGCCCCACCCCTCTGCTCAATATGAGCCGAAACCTAATTTGCCCAAAAATCAAAATGCCGCTATATAACCCCTACTCACATGAAATTTCATTAACATGCGGCCAGTGGTTTGGAAGAAAAAGACCCAAACACCACCTTCACGCCGGACGCCGGACGACGGACGAAAAGTGATCAGAAAAGCTCACCCTGACTTTCAGTCAGGTGAGCTAAAAAAAACAAAAACAAACTGAACAAAATAGTGCTAAAAATGAATAGCAGAGTTTGATGTTTGGATACTCATTCAAAGAATTTGAATAATCCAAAAGGTTTGTTCCCTTTTTGCATGGGTAAAGTGGCATCTTTATGTATGAATAGGCCAAAACATACTTCTGACTCCCAAGAGTCAACATTAATTAACACATGCAGTTGTAATAAGCCCTTAATAATAACAAGAGGCCCCAAGGGGCCTAGGGCGCTCACCTGACATGGTAGCCTAAATATCAACCCAGAGAATTGATTTCAACAAGTTGCATCTGCTCCGCCTAAGAAAAGCTTATACCAAATATCCAAAGATTCTGACCAGTGGAGCTAAAAAAAAAAGAAGATTTTTAAAGAATATTCCTCATATTGGACTAAGTTATAATTCGGGTTCCCACAGGGACTTGGCTTTAACAAACTTGAACCTCACCCCCCTAAGGATGCTGCACACCAAATATCAAAACATTCCGACTGCTGGATCTGAAGAAGAAGATTTTTAAAGAAAATTCCTCATTTTGAACTAAGTTATAATTCAAGCTCCTACAGTGAGTCCAAATATGGACCTAGAGACTTGGCTTGAACAAACTTGAATCTCACCCCTCCTAAGCATGGTGCATACCCAATGTCAAAAGATTCTGCCTGCTGGATCTTGAGAAGAAGATTTTCAAAGAAATTTGCCTGAAATGCACTAAGTTCGAATTCAAGCTTCTATAGTGAGCCCAAATATGAACCTAGGGAGCCGATTTGAACAAACTTGAATCAGATCCCCTCCACAATGTTGCACACCAAATATCAAAAGATTCTGCCTGCTGAATCTGGAGAAGAAGATTTTTTAAGAAATTTGCCTGAAATGCACTAAGTCCGAATTCGAGCTTCTATAGTGAGCCCAAATATGAATCCAGGGGGGCCATTTTGAACAAACTTGAATCAGATACACCCCTCAATGTTGCATACCAAATATCAAAAGATTTTGCCTGCTGGATCTGGAGAAAAAGATTTTTTAAGAAATTTGCCTAAAATGCACTATGTTCGAATTCGGGCTTCTATAGTGAGCCAAATATGAATCCAGGGGGCCGATTTGAACAAATTTGAATCAGATCCACCCCACAATGTTGCATACCAAATATCAAAAGATTCTGCCTGCTGGATCTGGAGAAGAAGATTTTTGAAGAAATTTGCCTGAAATGCACTAAGTTCGAATTCGAGCTTCTATACTGAGCCCAAATATAAACCCAGGGGGCCGATTTGAACAAACTTGAATCAGATCCACCCCACAATGTTGCATACCAAATATCAAAAGATTTTGCCTGCTGGATCTGGAGAAGAAGATTTTTGAAGAAATTTGCCTGAAATGCACTAAGTTCGAATTCGAGCTTCTATACGGAGCCCAAATATAAACCCAGGGGGCCGATTTGAACAAACTTGAATCAGATCCACCCCACAATATTGCATGCCGAATATCAAAAGATTCTGCCTGCTGGATCTGGAGAAGAAGATTTTTTAAGAAATTTGCCTGAAATGCACTAAGTTCGAATTCGGGCTTCTATAGTGAGCCCAAATATGAATCCAAGGGGCCAATTTGAACAAACTTGAATCAGATCCAGCCCACAATGTTGCATACCAAATATCAAAAGATTCTGCCTGCTGGATCTGGAGAAGAAGATTTTTTAAGAAATTTGCCTGAAATGCACTAAGTTCGAAATCGGGCTCCTATACTAAGCCCAAATATGAACCCAGGGGGCCGATTTGAACAAACTTGAATCAGATCCACCCTACAATGTTGCATACCAAATATCAAAAGATTCTGCCTGCTGGATCTGGAGAAGAAGATTTTTTAATCTTTTTCCCACTGCCTACAGTGTTAAAAAGTGCTGACTCAGCACTTTTTCAAAGTCCTGAAAAAAGTACCTTGTGATCAAACCGATAGGGATTTTTTTTAACCATTCTATTCTACTGGATAAAAGTAAGCTTTATACAAAATAAGAATTCTCTGTGCCGTGTAGTTTTGGAGATATGGCAGTTTTAAGGTTTTTCCTATTTTTAGCTCCCGAGGTTCCCAAGGGGCAATGAGAAAATTTTTTATTGTATCAATCAACTACTTATGACCCATTATCATCTCATGTCAAATTTGGTTCAAATCGACCTGACGGTTCGGAAAATAGAAATTTTAGGCGTGGCCAAAATTTTTGCCCCTCCCATAACGAAGGCAAATAATGCCCGACAAACTTCTCTTGAACAAACTTGAGTCTACACCTCAAAAGGAAGCTGCATACCACATATCAAGTCTCTGCTATTGCTGGTTCTTGAGAAGAAGATTTTTTAAGAATTGGAGCATTTTTGCCCCATCCCTCTGCTCAATATGAGCTGAAACCTAATTTGACAAAAAATCAAAATGCCCTTATATAACCCCTACTCACATGAAATTTCATTAATATGCGGCCAGTGGTTTGGGAGAAAAAGGCCCAAACACCACCTTCACGACGGACGCCGGACGACGGACGCCGGACGAAAAGTGATCAGAATAGCTCACCCTGACTTTCAGTCAGGTGAGCTAATAACTCTTTGGCCAGCCGCTGATTTGTCGCGGTCCTCATAAGAGAAGGCCATCATTCCCCCTGCACCCCACCCCCTCTTCCCCTCCTCTCCTCCCAGCATTCAGATATAAACTGCTTAATAGTGTCCCTCACTTCCTCTTTTTCAATTTCTTCAATAAGCATTCCTACCCTCTCCCTCGTGTCCCCCTTCAGCCATCTATCCTTTGTTTCTTCACCCCACTTCTGCATTATTCTTCCAGTAAATTTTATTCTATGAGGTATATACTGTGGGCATTCCAAGAGAAAATGTTCCAGGGTCTCCACTACTCCAGAGTGGCACATTTGGCATCCCTTTTCTCCATCTCTCCCAATTTTTCCCCGAAGCTCCAGTGATCTTGATCTCAGTTTGAACAGCAGTGACCCTCCAAAGGTGCCATCTAGGTACTTCTCAAAAGCTGGCTTTTCTTTATATTGTAATCCCTGCAGTGATCTTTTCACGCTAACCCCTGCTCGCCAGTTTCGATTGCAATCTTCCATGACTCTCTCTTTGACAAACCTTTTGCCTTCTTTCATTCCTACTTCTATGTTTGTGACCTCTATAGAGTAATTGTCCATTAGTTCCCTCACATGTTTTGACCACCCCGTATCTATATTAGAATTCCAAATGGCATCGAGCATCAATTTGCACCACCGGTTGTCAGGCAGGTTTCTCAAGTAGTTAAAGTAACACAGTTTTCCCAAATCTACCCTGTCCTTGATTTTCATCCACCCAAGCTCCCCCCTTACTGCTTCCAAAGCTGCAGCATTACTCGACCCTGTTATCCATCTGCCGGCATCATTCTGAGTACTTTCCAACTTCTTAATAACGGTTTGGTTTAATGGAATCACGTCCGTGCCATACGTTATACTTGGTAAACCCACCCTCTCCCATAGTGTTTTCCCCACAAAGACCTTGTTGAAACTATTTTTCCCTAAAAGTTTTAGTTGGTTCAGAATTCTTTTCCCCTTCAGAATCAGTTTGGCTGAGTAATTTCTGTACACCCCTCTTCCCGTTATATTTATGCTTACCCCTAGATACTCATACTCTCCCGTTTCTCCTACAGCGATTTGTTTGCTTTCCCCTTCGGGGATTGAGAACTCCCCCACTCTCCATCTCTTCGTCATATCTACCTTGCGTCCAACGGGTATTACCTTGCTTTTATTTTCATTTAGTTCGAGCCGCCAAGTGTTCCCATATCTACCAACAATTTCCAGCAATTTCTCTAGCCCCTGTTCAGTTCTAGACATTAACACCATGTCGTCCGCAAAGAATAAGCCTGGTACCTTTATGTCTCCAACATTTACCCCCTCCGCACTAATTAGTTCGTCCCCTAAATCTTTAACATACAATGCAAATAAAATCGGTGAAAAGATACACCCCTGCTTGAGGCCTATATCCATAGGGACTCGTTTTGTAGTGATACTCCCTAGACTGAGTTGGCTTTGCACATCTGTATACAGTGCTTTCATGATTCCCACAAAGTCACCCCCCAGTCCGATGCCCTCGAGCTTTCGCCACATACCTTCCCTCCACACTCGGTCGTACGCTTTTTTCACATCTAGAAATGCCAGAAACATCTTTTTCTTTTCAGCCTTTGTTGATTCTATCAGTTGGGTGAGTGTAAATAGGTGATCAGATTAAAGCCTCAGAAAATATTTGTGATAACTATCACATTATAACATGTACACAGCTACAGATGACTTATCAGTGTTTCTACACCATTGTAGGCTGCCTGAACAGGAAGCAAACAATGATATAAAAGTGCTGCCAAGATAAACGCAGCTTACCTTTTGAATTCTCTAGAAAGACAGCTCGCATAAGCATAATGCTTGCTGCTGAATCCAATTTTCTGTTTCGTATTATGCGATATATGTATTTCTTTTGTTCTGTATAAATATTTATTTATGATGGACTGAAATAAAATATTGTTTATAATGGACTGAAATAAAATATTGTTTAAACTAAGAATATTCTTGGGGGAACTTTTTCAAAGCAATATAAAATGGCAGTTTATGACTTAATGGGGAAAGGGTTAAGAAGACCAAGAATTGAGTGATAATTTACTGCAAGAGAGGTATTGTTGTCAAATTATGCCTAATGCACATACCTCAGGACTCCATCAACTCACATTAATATTATTAGTTGCTTATTTGTGGAATGGAAAATTCAGATGTTGCTATTCTACCATTTTATAGTCATTGGATATGGGAAAATTCTCTCTTTAACTCTTTACCCAACATAATGGCCAAAACCGGTCAGCGCTATTCTAAAAAATCGTCAGTTTTCATTTTTTGTCTCAAAAACATAGGTTATGACCACTCATTGGAATGAGCTCTTTGAGCTCAAGGGGTCAAAAAGTACGTTTCTGAGACAAAAAATGAAAAAAATTAGTTGTACAAGAAATTTTTTTGCAAGTGTCGTCTGCTTTTCATGTTCGGTAAAGGGTTCAATCTTATCTCCTTGGCCATTGACCCACAAAACAAACTGTGAATTGTGTTGATAAATTCTGCATTATTCTGAAATATTTACACATAAATGTTCTATGGAACAGCTGTGCAACAAGGAATAAACAATAATGTGTGTTCATTAATGTGTACAAATTATCTCACGTGAAGAATTACATCTATATATGATACATGCTCAAGAACACTCTTCTTCCTCGACAAAAGGAAGAGTACAGTTATTCAAATGTTAATTAAATATTGAAATATTGCATTCAACAGATATTCAAATATTTGTTTCAGGACTTCAACTATAGAATCAAAATTTTGAAACTCACGTGGTTCACCATCACACTTTTTGTTCGAATGGTATCTTTCCACAATAATTCTGGCTAATAAGGCTGGAGACAAATCAATCTGAAATAGAGATAACATTATCAGCAAAATGTGACTCAATGCTCATTTTGTAGTTTCATGACGAGTGGATATATGGAGAGTAGTAAGACCATCCAGGCCTCTACAAGTTGGAAATTAAGGTAACCCACAAAAGTTTTTAGTTTATAGTTTTTTTCCGGCAACCCTTTCTCTGTTTCAGAGCAAGAGAAAGGTAAAGTCATACTGATATGTTTACTAGTGTTTGTGTAAAGGTTGAGATAAGCAACCTAGAATACAATAAAGTTCACTCCATGAAGTTCTTTTATTGACTTGAGGTGATGTGATGCAACATACTGTTGGTCAGGTCTCTGAGAGCACTTTCCAAAAGCTTGTTTTTATCACACCACTTAATCCTTTTAACCTGAAAACCTGTTTATCCAATCCAAGGTCATCATGTCTTAATTTTACAAAGCAAATGGCTGTTCAATGAATTTGTGGGGAAGGCCAAATAATATTTTCAATGTGCAACCCCAAGGCTGCACGCTGAAAACATTCATTGGTCTACCTCTCATCTCTACAAATATCGAAAATGGGTTTCTCCAACTAATGCAAGTCAATGGACATGAGCAATATCATCAGAGTTCAAAGGGTTAAAATCGAAAGTCAAAGAGTTTTATCATCATTATATAGTGAATCATGATTTTGAAAGACTCAGCAAATGAACACCAAAGGAAATTCAAGTGTAGGTTCATGTTTTTGTCTTAGGTCGAGTAATGTAGGTGAACAGAAAATAACCCACCTTACTTCTTTCAAGGTGAATGATAGACAAATGAAATTAGCATTCACCTAATTTTTACAGGTCTGCCATAGCATTTATGTCTGATGGTGCAATTAGGGGGATGGTACTCTCAGTTGGGAGTGGATAAAGCATGAAATGTTATTTGGATTCGCATGTTTTTATAGAATAAAAAATAAAACAGGTTTGTCATGGTGACTATTTTCTGATCTAGGCATGTATATTTGTACACAAAATGGATTGGAAATTTAACAGAAAAAAATCTTTCAAATTAAGAATTTACCTGGACATTTATAGACATATCACAAGAACCCAGTGCAGCACTATGTGCTATCTATGTCACAAAAGACAGACCAGACAAATGACTACCTGCTAACCCATGAGTTTGTGGACCACGAAATACCTCCTCAATCACATACCATGACTAACACAAAGTTACCCATAACTAACCAGACCGTTACCTGTCAGGCAGGGAGTATATAAACACTTGCAGCAACCCATCATATGCTTCTGATGAGCAATAAAAACAGTCAGGAACTTGACACAAAAAAACTGAAAGATGTAACCATGGTACAGATATCATATGGCAATAAACCCTCATGGTCAGCACTGCCATTTTATTCATATTGTCTTACACTGGCCAGCTGCTGCAACTATAGCAACCACTAATGACTGACATTCCAACAGTGGCCATAGCCTTGTGTCCAGATTAATTTGCACTACTATTATCTAGCTGAACACCAATAACCCTGGAAACAGAATAGGGGTAAGACAGAACATAATCCAATACACAAGCAAAAGTGCAATCAATGAATGACCTTCCCTCCCTCCCCCAATTGTACTAAACCCCATAAAGTGTGGACAGAGGGGATCAAAACTATGTTACTCATGGGCATCACAAATTGTGGAAAAATATCTCAAAAGCTGTAGGAATGCATAAGTAGCAAGGAACAATGGCAAAGAGAGAGGCACAATGGCTTTTAATAACCGTGATTGTATGGTAGTCTATGGTACAGCACTTGCTGTGCTCTACATAAAAGTTCTTCTTATGAGCATACATTAGGTGACTGGATTGATATGAACGGTTGCCCATGTGGTTGCTGACTTCTGGCTAAGTAAGGTTGTACTAACAATGACAAATTTTGAAAGTTCCATGAGATGGGAACAAATTCACACCTTTTTACAGTTTCAGACCAAAATTACAATCCTAGAAAAAAGTAAATGGCATTTTGGCAGAGGTCAAAATTTCAAATTTCCTTTTACTGGGCTGAACCTCAACCATCAATGGTGAGGTGGATTTGTGTTAGCCTGGTGTGCTTCAATTTGACAAATTTACAAGCCTAGAAGCGAGAAACTTATTGCTCACCATGATATTCTCTCAAATGAGCTAAACTCTAAGGATTCTAGTACTTAAAAGACTTTTTCTTGCATGTAGTTGTATTGCTCATGTGGCATTAAGAATTTAAACCAATTATATCTTGTGTGACAGATTTCAATGAGCTTTATAAACAAGATATTTATTTTTTCATTTGGGTATAATAATATTTTCAACAAGCAGTGTCATATCGTGTTCGACTGTTTTACAGGTGGAGGAATTCAGAGTACCAGGAGATCATTGGTTAGTAATTGTCAGATTCACCAACATACTATCCTGTGAGTTCACATTGGAATCATGCCATGCATGCCAACAATGTGTTATATGCCTTAGCACACTGTGCCAACATCCTCCCACTTGGGCAATTGTGATTAAGTGTCGTGCCTTAGGATGTGAATCATGATCGAAGCAACAATCTGATGATCTGTAGTCATCATGTTCCTATCAAAGATATTGGATAATTCATTATTGGATTTGAGAAAAATTTTACAATTGAAAACTTGGGAATTATGGTATCAGAATGTAGGGAATTAACACAACTTTCGGAATTTAGTGCCTCACAAATTGGTTGATATGTTTGGTGAAAGACTACAACATAAATAAACAGTTTTACCTCATCTGATAACCGCAACAAAACATGCTTTTCACCTTTCCTTATTCCAAATGTGTACCTTAAATGAAACATATTCTAGTAAACATAATGGACATATTTAATTTCAATTTCAGCAAGTTCATGAAAATTTGAATGTTTATCAAGTCCATGAGTTCTCCAGTGATACGTGATACTGCTGTAGGTAAGGTAATCTACATTTCTCCCCTAATCCCAGCCATCTAATGAACAATACATTTCCCACATTAGTGTCAGTGCTGAGCTATGTGTACACTACAGTGCAAGTGGCCATTGCATGAATATCCCAGGTCCGCGAAGTGTTCGTTCCAGATCTAAGAGAAGTCACCGACTAATATTGGTGATTGTTTCTCAAGTCAATGTCCGACACGTTACATTACAACTGTAATTAATTTCTCGGGCACCTGAGCAAAAAAGATTTACTTATTGTCGTATTTTGCACAGCTCTCACAATTTTGTGGTCGAAATACGTGTAGTCTCGACAAAATGGTGTCAACCCTGCTATTACCAACACTCATAATATTTACGTTTTTAATCAGTTAGAATATTAAACTTTTTGCCAAATTGTAACACTCAGAAACTAACGTACATAAATATGATTCAGAATCTCCTGCAGTTTAAGTTAGGTTTAACAGAATACAATTTCCGGCATTGAACTGTTGATGATTTGATAAATTTTCAAGAATTAAATGACTGAAAATTTAAAAATGGAAGATTCTGCACTGCTCGTTCACCTGGAAGGGAGCGATTCACCAAATACAGTAAAGGTGCACCCTTTTTAACTCATGCCTGCTTAAATGAATTGCCAGCAATGGATGTGGGGTGGAAGACAGATAGCTCTTTGGTAGTGGTTTTCTTTCCACAGTTGTTGTTCCACGATTGTCAAATGCATGTGCGGTAAACTTAAAATGACACAGGAATAAGATATGAACGCCTGCTCAACTCGCCCAGTACTGATCAGCATTGCTGAACACATATCAGCATTATGAAAGGCAGATATACAGTCAGTGCATTATAATTCTATTTGTAAGGACAGAAATATGACTCAATGGTGTCTTTCCCCCACTGATAATATCGGTCTCAAACTGGTTCTTGAGCTCACCGAGAACGCTCAGTATTATCAGCGATGATGGTATTAGGCCTATCTTGCGCTCATCCTATACCTCCCTGACTCCTGCCCCAACTCCTTTTTCAATTATTTTTCATGTCCAATTACACCATGAGGGATGTTTTTTTCTTTATTTGACTAATAACCCCAGAGTTCCAAAAGTTAGATACAAAAATGGCCTGAGAAGAAGGGTTGTCATGAAGAATTCACCAACAAGAAGTTCTTTCCTGGTTTTATTTCATATCAAAATATACATTTATACATAAACAAGAGGCTCCAAGGAGCCTTAATCGCTCACCGGCCAAAGTGGTTCAAAGAAGTATTTGGGGTCACATTCAGTTAGACATTGTTCATCAACACTACAAAGTAATGAAGTCATGAGAGACAAATTTTATGGAACTAGGGACATGGCTTGAACAAACTTGAATCTTACCCCCCTAAGGATGCTGCATGCCAAATATCAAAAGCATTCATCTGCTGGATCTGAAGAAGAAGATTTTTAAAGAAAATTCCTCATTTTGAACTAAGTTATCATTCGGGTTACCACAGGGAGCCCAAATATGGACCCAGGGACTTGGCTTTAACAAACTTGAACGCTTGAACGCTCAGTATTATCAGCGATGATGGTATTAGGCCTATCTTGCGATCATCCTATACCTTCCTGACTCCTGCCCCAACTCCTTTTTCAATTATTTTTCATGTCCAATTACCCCATGAGGGATGTTTTTTTTTCTTTATTTGACTAATAACCCCAGAGTTCCAAAAGTTAGATACAAAAATGGCCTGAGGAAAAGGGTTGTCATGAAGAATTCACCAACAAGAAGTTCTTTCCTGGTTTTATTTCATATCAAAATATACATTTATACATAAACAAGAGGCCCCAAGGAGCCTTAATCGCTCACCGGCCAAAGTGGTGAAATAACAAAAGATTCTGCCCGCTGGATCTGGAGAAGATTTTTTAAGAAATATGCCTGAAATGCAAGTTCAAATTTGGGCTTCTATACTGAGCTGAAATATGAACCCAAGGGGCCGATTTGTACAAACTTGAATCAGATCCACCCCACAATGTTGCATACCAAATATCAAAATATTCTGCCTGCTGGATCTGGAGAAGAAGATTTTTTAAGAAATTTGCCTGAAATGCACTAAGTTCAAATTCAGGCTTCTATAGTGAGCCCCCCCCCCCCTCCCCCCAGGATCTGAAGAAGAAGATTTTTTTGAATTTTGGAAAGAAACTGATGGGTGCTATCAGAGTTATGCCCCTTGTGGTGCCCCCCCCCCCCCCCCTCAGCTATAAATCGCACCTGCGACTGGTCATTTGATGTAACAAAAGAGGCTGAATGCCCCCCCCCCCCCCTTTTCTCTTAAGCCTTTTCATCACATGACTGGTGATGAGTGCCTATGTCAAGTCCGTGATCCTCCCTTATTTTTTTCGAAGCTCTCGTAGAAGCAAAAAATCTATTGTCTTTGTGCTGAATCGAATCCCGAATTGAATCGAGTCTATTATTCAAAATCGAAGCAGACCCCCAATGGAATACAGGCATCTTGAAGTCCCGGCTGATAAAATATTCAAAATACATCATCAAGAGATGCCTTCGACAACTAAGATGACTGATACCAAGAAAAATTTCATTGAAAAGATTTGAAGGAAAACAAACTGGACAGCCGATTTCAAACCGAATACAAATTAAGATTCAAAATCAAAATGAATCTTGCAGGGCCCTAGTCCATAAGCATGGGAACTGGCGAATGTAATTTCTCAGCTTATTTCATTATTTTGTGGGCTAAATTATTTTTGGTGGACTGACTTTGTTATTCAGAATTTGTTTTATTACAAATTATTAGATAAACAATATTATTTCCATTTGACTGTATTTGAAACATGAATACTAACACTCTGAATCCTGTGCAATGTACAAAAATCGCCTGGCTGAATCTATGCCACTGGTAAATGCCCTATATTATCCCCCCCCCCCACCCCCCCTGGTGTGAATTCCTCCTACTCACTCCTTCCTCATCTACCATTCCCACAAAACATCTTGAAACAATCGTTCTTGCTGCGGGTCTGGGAAGCAGATAACATGGTGCCAGTAATTATATTTTTAGCTGGCTGTGACATTTGACCTGAAAGCAGAAATTCTATGAACTGTGCGTGCAGCAATGGATTTTGATTTGTAAAATCGACTGCCAGACTGTCATATTTCAACGTAACATGGTTACAATATGCCTTGAGCTGTATTTGTGACACTGTATAATTTGGCAGGAAGAAATGAAAGTGTCAATGACACTGTAGCTTAACTTGTGTGTTGTGTTTGATGAAAAGGATAATGTTCAATGTTTATGAAAGGATTATGAAATAAGACAAGAATTGTGATAATTGGGAATATGTTAATTTCTGTTCCCTGTATGTTATGTTTTTAATAAAAATAATATGAGGTGTACACTGCACTGAAGCGCTGAGGGGTGGGTTAATATGACCTCACAGTTAATGTAAGTGACCCTCACAGTTAACGTATGTCAACAAAAATTACCAAGTTTCAGTTAAATTATTCCAAAGCGAGTCATCCTATCAAGTTACAATGAAATCCCTTCATAAATATGGCCTGTAGACTGTGCTAAAGATTTTCAGGCTTCAGGCCTGTGTAGCCATGACTCGACATTATACTGAGTCATTCTACTAAGTTACAATGTAATCCCTTTGCAAATATGACCTGTAGTCTATACTAAAGTTTTTCGGGTTTCGGGCTCGGGAAGCTATCATGGTTGAATGATCGCGACCAAAATGGGGCGTTGTCATCTGGGCATAATCTGGAGTGATCCTACGAAGTTACTATGAAATCCCTTCATATATATGGTCGTAGGTTTTCAGGCTTTGGCCCATCACAGCTGACTAATCACCACCAAAAGAGGATGACATCATCTAGGCATTATATGGAGTCAATCTAACAGGTTACAATGAAATCCTTCCATAAATATGACCTATAGACTATGCTAAAGGTTTTTGGGTTTTGGGCTTGGGCAGCCATCAAGGCTGAATGATCGTGACCAAAAGGGGACGTTCTCATCTAGACATTAAATGAAGTCAACCTACCAAGTTACAATGAAATCCCTTCATAAATATTTCCCGTAGACTGTGCTAAAGGTGTTTGGGCTTTGGGCTTGGAAAGCCATCATGGTTGAATGATCGCAACCAAAAGGGGAATTCTCATCTGGGCATCATCTGGAGTGATCCTACGAAGTTACAATGAAATCCCTTCATAAATATGACCTGTAAACTGTGCTCAAGGTTTTCGGGCTTCGGGCCCCTGTAGCTGTCACAGTTGACCAATCACAACCCAAAAAGGATGTCATCATCTCGGCATTATATGGAGTCAACCTAACAAGTTACAATGAAGTCCTTCCATAAAAAAGACCTATAGACTATGCTAAAGGTTTTTGGGCCCGTGAAGCCATCAAGGCTTAATGATCGCAACCAAAAGGGGATGTTCTCATCTAGACATTACTTGGAGTCATCCTACCAAGGTACAATGAAATCCCTTCATAAATATGACCTGTAGACTGTGCTAAAGGTTTTTAGGCTTCGGCACCTGTAGCCATCACAGTTGCCCAATCGTGTCCAAAAGGAAATGTTCTCATCTAGACATTATATGAAGTCAACCTACCAAGTTACAATGAAATCCCTTCATAAATATGACCTGAAGACTGTGCTAAAGGTTTTAGGGCTTCGAGCAGCCATCATGGTTGAATGATTGCAACCAAAAGGAGACATTCTCATCTGGGCATCATCTGGAGTGATCCTACGAAGTTACAATGAAATCCCTTCATAAATATGATCTGTAGACTGTGATCAAGGTTTTTGGGCTTCAGGCGCCTGTAGCCGTCACAGTTGACCAATCACAACCCAAAAAGGATGTCATCATCTAGGCATTATATGGAGTCAACCTAACAAGTTACAATGAAATCCTTCCATAAAAAAGACCTATAGACTATGCTAAAGGTTTTTGGGCTCGGGCAGCCATCAAGGCTGAATGATCGTGACCAAAAGGGGACATTCTCATCTAGTCATTATTTGGAGTCATCCTACCAAGTTACACTGAAATCCCTTCATAAATATGATCTGAGTCAACCTAACAGGTTACAATGAAATCCTTCCATAAATATGACCTATAGACTATTCTAAAGGTTTTGGGGTTTGGGCCTTGGGCAGCCATCAAGGCTGAATGATCGCAACCAAAACGGGACGTTCTCATCTAGACATTAAATGAAGTCAACCTACCAAGTTACAATGAAATCCCTTCATAAATATAACCTGCAGACTGTGCTACAGGTGTTTGGGCTTTGGGCTCGAGCAGCCATCATGGTTGAATGATAGCAACCAAAAGGGGAATTCTCATCTGGGCATCATCTGGAGTGATCCTACGAAGGTACAATGAAATTCCTTCATAAATATGACCTGTAGACTGTGCTCAAGGTTTTCGGGCTTCGGGCCCCTGTATCTGTCACAACTGACCAGTCACGACCAAATGGGGATGTCATCATCTAGGCATTATATGGCGTCAACCTAACAAGTTACAATGAAATCCTTCCATAAATACGACCTATAGACTATGCTAAAGGTTTTTGGGCTTGGGCAGCCATCAAGGCTGAATGATCACGACCAAAAGGGGATGTTCTCATCTAGACATTATTTGGAGTCATCCTACCACGGTACAATGAAATCCCTTCATAAATATGACCTGTAGACTGTGCTAAAGGTTTTTAGACTTCGGGCCCCTGTAGCCATCACAGTTGCCCAATCGTGTCCAAAAGGGGATGTTCTCATCTAGACATTATATGAAGTCAACCTACCAAGTTACAATGAAATCCCTTCATAAATATGACCTGAAGACTGTGCTAAAGGTTTTAGGGCTTCGAGCAGCCATTATGGTTGAATGATTGCAACCAAAAGTAGACATTCTCATCTGGAGTGATCCAACGAAGTTACAATGAAATCCCTTCATAAATATGATCTGTAGACTGTGATCAAGGTTTTTGGGCTTCAGGCACCTGAAGCCGTCACAGTTGACCAATCGCAACCCAAAAGGGATGTCATCATCTAGGCATTATATGGAGTCAACCTAACAAGTTACAATGAAATCCCTCCATAAAAAAGACCTATAGACTATGCTAAAGGTGTCTGTGCTCGGGCAGCCATCAAGGCTGAACGATCGCGACCAAAAGGGGACATTCTCATCTAGTCATTATTTGGAGTCATCCTACCAAGTTACAATGAAATCACTTCATAAATATGACCTGTAGACTGTGCTAAAGGTTTTCGGGCTTCGGGCCCCTGTAGCCGTCACAGTTGCCCTATCACGTCCAAAAGGGGACGTTTTCATCTAGACATTATATGAAGTCAACCTACCAGGTTACAATGAAATCCCTTCATAAATATGACCTGTAGAATGTGCTCAAGGTTTTCGGGGTTCAGGCTTGGGCAACCATCATGGTTGAATGATTGCAACCAAAAGGGGACATTCTCATCTGGGCATCATCTGGAGTGATCCTACGAAGTTACAATGAAATCCCTTCATAAATAAAACCTGTAGACTGTGCTCAAGGTTTTCGGGCTTTGGGCCCCTGTAGTCGTCACAGCTGACAAATCACAACCAAAAGGGGATGTCATCATCTAGGCATTATATGGACTAATCCTAATAAGTTACAATGAAATTCTTCCATAAATACGACCTACAGACTATGTTAAAGGGTTTTGGGCTCGGGCAGCCATCATGGCTGAATGATCGCGACCAGAAGGGGATGCTCACATCTAGACATTATTTGGAGTCATCCTTCCAAGCTACAATGAAACCCTTCATAAATATGACCTGTAGACTGTGCTAAAGGTTTTCGGGCTTCGGGCCCCTGTAGCATCACAGTTGCCCAATCGTGTCCAAAAGGGGACGTTCTCATCTAGACATTATATGAAGTCAACCAACCAAGTTACAATGAAATCCCTTCATAAATATGACCTGTAGACTGTGCTAAAGGTTTCCGGGCTTCGGGCTCGAGCAGCCATCATGGTTGAATGATCGTAACTGAAAGTGGACATTCTCATCTGGGCATCATCTCGAGTGATCCTACGAAGTTACAATGAAATCCCTTCATAAATATGACCTGTAGACTGTGCTCAAGGTTTTAGGGCTTTGGGCACCTGTAGCCGTCACAGTTGACCAATCACGACCAAAAGGAGATGTCATCATCTAGGCATTATATGGAGTCAACCTAACAAGTTACAATGAATCCTTCCATAAATACAACCTATAGACTATGCTAAAGGTTTTTGGGCTTGGGCAGCCATCAAGGCTGAATGATCGCGATCGAAAGGGGACGTTCTCATCCAGACATTATTTGGAGTCATCCTACCAAGTTACAATGAAGTCCCTTCATAAAATCTGTAGTCTGTGCTAAAGGTTTTCAGGCTTCAGGCTCCTGTAGCAGTCACAGTTGCCGAATCGAGTCCAAAGGGGGACGTTCTCATCTAGACATTATATGAAGTCAACCTACCAAGTTACAATGAAATCCCTTCATAAATACGACCTGTAGACTGTGATAATGGTTTGGTGTTTTGGGGCTCGGGCAGCCATACTGGTTGACCGATCGCGACCAAAAGGGGACGATCTCATCTAGACATGACCCCAAACCTGCATATGAAATTTCGTGACAATCAGACAAGAACTACGGGGTGTAGCCTGTGCTAAAGGAAAATATGAACAGAATCACAGACTAACAGACTTCCGCACGTGTGATGGCAATAGCTTATCTTGACTTTGTCAAGTTAAGCTAAAAATCAAAATATCGTCATGTCAAGAAATCATTTCCCATGCCGTCCTGGAATGGCAAAAACCTAACACTGCTCAAAGAATGCAGTTCCTGTCTATTTTAGAAGTGTTTGAAAAACAAGAGTTAACACTAATGAGCTTTATTAACACAATAAATGGGCTGATTTTGTTTTTGATAGTGGCTGGGATGTTTCCTGGCTGTTCGATGTCACTGGCCTTCGATAACACAACATTGCATTGAGTACATAACATAAAAAAATAAATACAATGTGTTCAGCCGGTAGTCTGCAGTATGCTTTCATGATGCAGACATCACAACACAATAAGAGAATAAAATGGAGAAAAAAGAAAATCTTTTTTTAAATGGCAGATGAATGTTTTCAGTTTGTAAAATTTTTTGTTCAATTCAGTTATCTCCCTTGATATGTTTATCAAATGTTGCCTGCATTCCAGTAAATATCAGAAAAGCTCATCAAGGGTAGAGCTGGAAAATTGTAGGATTTACACTGCGGTTGCGGTTTTTTAAATAAAAAAAACCTTGCTTGCTGTTGCGGTTTTTGGTAGTCCATGAACAAAAAGAAACTATCTGCATTTTCCTATCAGATCGGCCCTATAATTACAACATCTTCCACTAACAAGGCATCTTTTGTTGATTGTATCAACTGAATAAGTAATTATAACATACCTATGCCTGTAATGTTGTAAAATGTCAGGCAAAAAAAACACAAAACTGTGTTTAGGATAGCACGACCGACCCTAAAAAATTATGCCGACCCTCAAAATTTTACCATGTAAAAGTTGCTCATTTATGTGATTGTAATCCTAAATTTCCATCCAACTTTAACTGTGAATTTGAAACCAATTTTGATGTACAAGGTTTGAAAATTGTGTGTAGGAATAAATATATCAGACAGTATTAGTGCTGAAACAATTAGCTATTTTCGAAAGGCGACTAGTCGCTGGTAGTAATGGACTTAAAGTCCACTAGTTGGCCTGTTTTGCTACGAAAATACAAGATTACCTACCGTATATGTCTGTGTATTAGTCGCACCCCCAACTCACACTTGGAATTCCTCCCTTTTGCCTAAAGCCCATGTATAAGTCGCACACCCACTTTCAAATATATGCTGTCAACAAGAATTAGTTGCAAGTTATGTTTTGCTAATTTGTGGCAGTTTGGGATGCAACGGAAATAGTTTTCACAAGTTGTCACGTGGTGAATAAGATAAAAGAACAAAGGAAAATTATTATTAAAGATTTAAAAAATACTCGCATTTATTTGTTTTTCGTTGTTTGTTCATCACCCCAATGTTTTCATCCCTGTCAAGAAAATCCAACACTCGTTTGTGACTGAAACTTCATAGTTTCAGAATCAGAGCATCATTTGCGCCGTAACCTGCACAGTTCTTGTGTTTATGTTGTTTTTTTCCAGAACATGAGGTTTTGGAAAAACCAATAAAAATACAACAAATGTGCAGGTTATAGCGCAAATTGTTTTCAAATTGTTGTCCTACATAAGCATTGTTGGTGCTATTGAAACTGACTTTACCTGGTGCACGTGTGCGTAATTTATAACCGGACATTTTCCAGGTAAAAAAGTGCGACTTATACATGGACATAAACGGTACCAAGTGTTAAAAAAATGCATAGTTGTTCAGTGAAACGCTACAACTTATTTCGACATGTACTGTAATTTGCAACTTGGCAAGTAATCTGATTTGAAGTTTTGTTGACATGTCATCCCCTCCATCCACCTCTGATCTGTGCCCATGCTTGAATGTATGATAAATGCCAGGTATATTTCTTAGTTGTGGAAAATATTTATGAGATCAAAAACTTTCAAAACAAATACAGAAGGGGATATATTGATATTCATTTCTTAGAAAATTACCCCTACTATTTTGAAATGTTTCATTCACACGGGGCAGTTCAAGAGTTATTTTTAGGTTTTATGTCATTTCGTGCGAAGTGTCACAGACCACGTGGTTCACCTCTGTCTCTCTTCAGAAATAGAATACACATTGCGCATTTTGAGTTTCCTGTCACTTTGGCAGTTTCAATTAAAAATAACTTTTCAAATACTTCACGTATGTGATTAAAACTTAGGCACAGTATGTAGATATGTCATAAATACATATCTGTGAAATACGGTGCCAAAATGCAGTCTAGTTTTGATATACCGATTCTTCAAATAAAAAAATATTATAAATTTCACCGAATGACAGAGAATGTAGCATTGGACTGAAGACTTCCAATCAGATGATGTGGATATAAATCAATTGGCCCCAGAATAAAATACACTATTTAATTGGCTGAATTCCTGTATTATTTTCACTCACATCGCCATATTAGGAAAGAATTATGTTAAATAGGCTTGTTTAGGTAATTCATATTCATGAAGATAGGTCATAGATAAGTGGTTTTTTTTTTACTTGATAGTAAGTTCTCGTAGCTATAATGGAAGCCGAATAAATCTTTGGTGATACATCGATAGTTGAATGAATTTGACAATATTTAACGTTATTCGCAAAATGTGATTCCAAATTATGAATTCCGTCGCTAAATAGGCGATTTGTATTGCAAAATGCGATGCGAATCCGGTTACTTTAAGGCCTGACCAATACCGTCATATAATGTAACAAATTAGATTGAACATGAGCGTGAAAGTGAAAGTAAACCTTTGAACAAATATAGAAGCAAGTGCCGGAATTGTAAATTTTTCGGGAGTTGGGTTAAAATGAACAACATATTTTGCCTCAGTTTTCCGAAAAATAGGGTTCTGCCGACTTTACTGTCAGTTTTGGCCAAGCAGAGTTTTGTATGTCTGACACTTATACCTAACAATGATCTCTGTAATGAAGGTGCCGACTAGTTGACTGGCGAATTTCAGTGGCGACTTTTTTAGTAATCGAGTCAAGGTCAACTAGTCGAACAATCGTTTCAGCACTAGACAGTATACATGAAGAGTAAGTGGCAAGTTACAGATCTTAAAAAAAAACTGCATTTGATAAACTGATGAACATTTTACAATGCTTCAGCTGTGGTGTTGACAGGTCATGAATATTAATGAACATCATGTTGAGTTTTGTGTATTTATTATTTATTTACTGGTGTTAAAGGTCACATATTTTTGCACAATGGCTAATCATGACAACATGAGTATCAACTCAAATCTTGGCTTACAGTTTTGAAAATGTCATTGGTGCATGTATAGTGTACATCAGTTTTGTTTTTAATTCCATTCAAACATATACAGAAATTATTTGACGGTGGCCAGCAGATTCGTAGATATTGCATTTGATATCAAGAGAATTGTGTGGTCATTCTGGTAATTCGATATTACGTGCAGTATCTTAAAACGCACTGGAATTTTAAAACAGAATTTGCAGTTGAGTTTATTGGAGAGCGGTTGCAATTTTCGGTAGTCTCTCATTACCAACCCAGACCTGTGGTTCTGGTTAACCTCCCAGCTCTAAACCAAGGGAGGTAAAAAGTTGAAAAATGAACATTACATCTTGATACATTTTGTGCCTATTAGGGCTGCAACGATTAATCGTTATACAGTTGAATCAAGATATAATGCTCACGATTCAATATGTATCGCTATACGATAAATTTATAGAAATATCGTACACAACAACTTCTTGTATATTGAAAACTCGTTCAGAGAAACCTTGTGTTTGCATGCTAACATTGATAGAGATAAATAGGCCCTTAAAGTTCTCTCCGGGTACTCTGGCTTCCTCCACACATAAATCTGTCACGGTCACCATTAGCGATTGTGCATAAGTATGTGACCGTAAACACCAATAAATAAATAAATATAAGCCCTTAAAGGGATTATTCAGTTAACCAAAATTTGGTTAATTCCCTCTATTGTACTAAATATTTATTTGATTAACAGAGCTCTGTCAAGATATAAGAAGGGATTAAATGTTTAGAACATATTTTCTGAGGAAAAAATGCACTGAAAAATAGGCCATAAAATGAAAATCTTAAATTACTTAATGTCATGAGTTATCACATTGAGAAATTACCTATTGTTTAAAGAGTGCATCCAAATTTGTAATACAAGCTACTGCAAATGAATACATGCTGTCCCCAAAGTAGCTGACAGCTGTAGTTGCATGCCATGAGAGATAATGTGTATCATGATAACATATTGTATTGTTTACAATGAATTGTGATACATATGGTATCATTAGGGAAGCATATCGTTGCAGCCCTAGTGCCTATCTATCTGTAGACCATACACTGTCACAAGTTCACAACACACATTTTCAATCAAAGTTATTATTAAACTGAGACCCAAGTATATGTGTTCAACATATTTATGATTAAGAAGGCTGAGTCTATTGCATTGAGTACAGTAAACTGTATTAACACTATTTACCAGAATAAGCACACATCTTAATTACGCTTGGAGCTCGAGACCCTGGCACTAACTCGGCACTTACTTTCGACAAAATCTCCTCATAAGCTGGCAGCAGGGACACGACAGGTCCTAATTATTAACAGATCGAACAGGTAGTGCCATTCGATGTTTTCTTTTCTTTACCTGGGAGATAACAGGTAGACAGCCAATCTGGCTATGTTACCTCCCTACGATGTATCAATATTTTTGTTTCTTGATATAGATTATCTGTAAATTGTAAAACGTTATTGATATATCGTAAAATAAAATATCCATCTATCTATCTAACACAATCTCCAGAACAGAACAATATCGTGATTGTATCATTCATTGCAATCTTCTTTCACCAAACCAGGATCATTATTTTGGCTAATGTTGCCCAGCACTATATAGTTTATTACTTATCAACCAGCATCAGCAAAGTGCACAAGTGGAGAAAAATATTCAACTGCAGAGGTATTGCAATGCAAATCTTGGCGGCAGAAAGTGAGTGCTGACTAGTCGACTTATGGGTGCTGACTAATCGACTCCAGAATCCTGGAGTTATTTCAACACTACTGCACAGTATATGTATCTTTGAAGGGAAATTATTTAATCTGTATAGATTTACCTTGTTGCAATTTATGGGAGACTGTTTATAGGCACTTTCCCATATATTTTAACAAGGCAAAGATATGTGAACAAATTTTGACAAACAAAAATAATTTAGCACTCTACCATTAACGATGAGGTTAATTTATGGACTTTCCAAGCCATTTGCAATGACCTTTTTGACAATTTTTGAGGCTAATCCAAGCTATATGGATATAGCTTGGAGTAAGACTTCTGATTTTAAATACAGATATCAGTAAACACATGGAAGCATAAAGTTCAGTCTGCTCACCTTCGACATTGAAAAGCAGAGAGACACACTGATATTAGACTAACAAGATGACACATGACGAAAAAAAACTGATTGGCCATTAAGTCTTGATACATTTTAATGTTCAAAAAATTCTCTCTTACCTCCCAGGCTTGTACAAATTAAAACTTTGACAAATCCTCAAAAATCAAGGACTTTAAAGGACAATGCACATATTTCAAGTGCTTTCAAGGTCTTGCAACACATTTTTCAATCCAAGCACTTTCAAGGTTTTCAAGGACCACAATGAACAAAATCTATAGTACTTGTTGATTGTCGAAACAGATTATGATATGACGTTATTTAATTTTTAATATACGCTTGTTCCATGAAATCCCCATCTACAGCAACACTAAACCATGCAGAAAATGAAAATCCGTTCCAAACACATGTGCGGTTCGGAAATCGTTGATAGACTGTTTTTAAATAGAGGTGAAATTTCACTGGAATTTTCTACAAATCGTGCACTGCAATTACAATTTGAATTGCTTGCAATAGCTAAAAATCGTTCCCTGAGTTCCAATGTATTCTATGTGCCAGTAGTTCCCTCGCAAATTTGGTTGGTGATAAAATGTGTTCTTTTTGTTGATAGTTGTCAAATGAATTGTGGAGTGTCCTTTTAATAACTGTTTTTAAAAATGGGAAGGCATGTAATAAACACAGAACAACATGCGCATGGGTATAGACTAATCAATATGGCACTTGCACCATTGAAGAAGGATAAAACTTGAGGTCAGTGGCCTCTCGTTTTATCCTTCTGCAGTGACATTCGAGCCATATCGATTAGCCCATTCACATGTGCATGTCGTTCCATGTATTTTCCCTATTATTTTTCGAAATAACATCAACGAAGTTAAGTGGTTATTCACCAGGGGTCGATACTATAAAACTTTTACAATTGTATTTTCTAGAATTGTATTTTCTAGTATTGACTTTAAATGGGTTAAAAGAACCATTAGCATTTTCAGAGATATGGCAATTTGGCAGTTGGCAAATTGCCATATATTTTAAAATGCTTATGATTCATTTTAGTTATTTATATTAATAGGTAGATAATACAATTCTAGAAAATGCAACTGCAAAAGTTAAATAGTATTGGCTCCAGAGCTGGATTAATTATTCTATTGTCTACAAGCTTAACAAAAAGAGAAAAAGGCACTCTCTTCCTTTCATTTCCTGTCACATTCTTTGACTGGTGTAAATCTTTGAGTTGACATTGTAAGAACCATTTTCAGTCATTTCTCAAGTTTGAAATCAAGACATAAACTGGAACAGCACTTTTAAAAATGGGTTTGCATATAAGTTTTCATCACACTCCTGAAATGGGGTCCATGTATTTTGCCGACATCAGATGCACTCAAGATTCCCATCAAATTTTTTAATTTACAGGTCTGTTTGTCAAGCATGATATAACTGAATACATACTAAGGTTAACTCAATACTCAAACTTATAACTAAATATTTCACACTGGTAGTTTGGAGCATTCAACTGTATATGTTACTTCCAGTGGTGTCGACAGGTCCGGACTGCAAATGGCTAATAAATTTTGGGGCTTATATAAAAGCATTTAGTGAGAGGCTGAGAGTCCCTTAAGTCACATCGATCACACAGTAACTCACCTACCTTTCATAATAATACTCCATCATCTCCAAATTATAGTGCAGATGGTGAGTTTTTCTCATCTTTTTCTGTAATTAAAAAATATACAGATCAAAGAGATGTGGTTCACAACTGATTTTGTGACATTGTATGTATATAGGACAGGTTATTACAAAACTTCATATCTCAGAGATTTTAACTAAACTAAATTTAACCCTTTATCCAACAAAATGGCCAAAAAAGGCCAGTGCTATTTACAAAATTCACCATTCAATTTTCATTACTTTTTCATTTTTTCATAAAACAAAGCTTATGACCCCCTCATTCAAATGAGCTCATTCCAATGAGGGGGTCACAAGTTAGATTTTTGACACAAAATATGAAAAAAATTAGTTATTCAAGAATTTTGTTTGCAAGTGTTGTCTGCTTTTCGTGTTAGGTAAAGGGTTAAGTCCTTTCTTTAATAACAAATTTTTGAATGCACTCTCTAAACAATATGCAACTTCTCATGTTATAACCATTGGCATTCAGTAATTTAAGGTTTTGATTTTATGACATGTTTTCCAGTGCTTTTGTCCTCTCAGAAAAAATATTCAAACCATTTAATTCCTTATATTTTGTTTGACAGAGAAGATCTGTGAGCTCTCTCAAACAAGATGTAACAGATTAATCAAATAAATATTCAGCAAATTAGAAGGAATTCACCAACTTTTGGTTAATCCTTTACCCAACATAACGGCCAAAACTGGCCAGCACTATTCTCAAAATTACCATTTAATTTTCATTATTTTTGTCTCAAAAACATAGCTTATGACCCATCATTGGCTCGAGCCCGTTGAGCTCATTCCAATGAGGGGTCATAAGCTATGTTTTTGATGCAAAAACTGAAAAAAGTAGTTATTCAAGAATTTTGTTTTGCAAGAGTTGTCTGCTTTACATGTTAGGTAAAGCGTTAACTGAATAATAATGTTATGCCAAAAAAATATAATGGTTTGGTTCCGGTTACTCAACCGACCGGCCAACCCTGATTTAGCACCCGACCCTAACGATTTTTTTATTGAAATTGAAAAAGAAACAGAAAAAACACACAAACTCTAACTTTTACAACAACACAAATAGTGTTGTCCATTTTTTGGGGGTATACCGATTTATATACATAATCAGTACCATGTTCAAAACTGTAATCGGCAAATTAAATCATAATTGGTAATTGTATACTGAAGTTGTTTCTAACTCAGCTATGGAAATTTCAACTTGTTTATCACGGTTTACACAAAATGAATTTACTTCACTGGTGCGGATAACTGTTGGTTTAAATTTGGGTCTTTCCCTTTTTACCATCCTGTCTAACCTCACAGACTATGGGACCTTTCTTTATTACCTCTCATTCCAAACTGTGTTTACCTCTAAAGGTCTAATTTGTCAGAAACAGGCTGAGGTGAAAAGCCACAACACTTGTACTGCATTACACAAAGGTTGCGTAATCAGTCACATGGAACAGTCAACCAATTACATTCCTGCCATTTAAAACCAGGAAATTTTTCTTGGGAAACTCCAAGGGATTCCCTATAGTTTTACACTTGTACTTCAAAGTGATTGGCTGTTTGCACACTGTGACGTCATGATAGCATCTTGCCTTCAAAATAGTGTGCATGCAAGTGTTTGATACAAGACCGACGCAAGGTACATTGTTTTCAAATAAACAAAAGCAAGCCATTTGTGCTTCCTCTGCCAAGATAAATACAATGACACTTAACCGGCTCATTACCACAATAACTTAAAATGTCAATTTATTTCATATGCTGAGGTGCGTTAATTTTAACACTTCCTGTGATAAAGTGAGATGTGCGAATGCACACTTCACTTCAGAATCTGAGGACAGCTGATAATATTATCAAGACACCTCAGATTCCCTTTCATTTTAAAGTTTCAGAATTACACCCGAAATGTCCGCTGCAATCGCGAATAAAGCATCTGCTGGTAAACTGCCATTTTGGGTGTAATTTTGCAATTCAGACTCAACAGAATATCAAAGCAGTATATTTCAGTCACAACTGTTGGAAATTAACTCAAGCACAAATTCAAGGGGAACAAGGGCAACGCCCCCGGTCCCCCGACTAAGATGGCAAATTCAAGGGAGCTGTTAGGATGCAATTTGTTCGCAGAGCATGGTCATTTTTTAACTTGACCTGTATTTCCAACCAATTAAACCACATACTTAGTTTCGTTTCAATCAAATGATCCAAAGTAAAGTTATCATCCGGACAACACAAAAAACGTATTTTCTAAGTCGAAAAAGGGGAATAAATCCAGTAAAAATCAGTGGAGCGTGCCCATTTTCGAACTTGACCTGCATTTCCACCCAAATAAGCAGCATACTAAATTTCGTTTCAATCAAATAATCCTAACTAAAGTTATCATCCGGACAACACAAAAACTGTATTTTTTAAGTCGAAAAAGGGGAATAAATCCAGTAGAAATCAGTGGAGCTTGCCCATTTTTGAACTTGACCTGCATTTCCACCCAAGTAAGACACATACCAAATTTAGTTTCAGTAAAATCATCCAAACTAAAGTTATCATCTGGACAAGGGTGTGACGGACGGACGGACGGACGGACGGACGGAGGCATGCACGGACAGACGGACGGACAGACACTGCTGATTACAACAGTCCCCCGAAGGGTCGGGGGACAAAAAAAGGGGAAAAAAATTTGTAAAAAAATATCCCGACCTATCGACCCTATTTTTTTCTGCTATGTAACCGGAACCAAACCATTAATTTTTTTTTGGCCTAATGGCAAATTTATTACTGTCAATGTTGGTATGGAAAAAATTAAAATTTTATAGTAAGTTTCCTTTCTTATTATACCTACCACAATTGTTTAATACAGGCTTGCACTACAGTGGAAGTCCCTAACTCAGAAAATATACTCTCTATTTTGATCTTTCCCAAGTGAGTTGGAAAAGAAAAGTGGTGCAAAAGCACCAAGAAAAAATAAGCCAAAACTGGGTCGAGTGCTACCGGCACACACCCAGTAGGGGACGCTCTTCTCCTAGTACAGATCAACGGCTTCAGGTACCAGTGCGCAGTCATGTAACTAATGAATCATTCTTTTGAATCCGCCAACATTGGAGTTATGTGATCAGCGGGAAGGAAGGATTCTTACCCGAATAAGAAGACGAGAGGGTCTCCATATAAACAAGAGGCCCCAGGGGGCCTGTGGGCGTTCACCTGACATGGTAGTCTAAATATCAAACCAGGGACTTGACTTGAATAAGCTGCATACGCCCCCTCCTAAAAAAAGCATATACCAACTAGATGAAGTGATTGTGCCCACACAATACACAGGATTTTTCTTCTATTTTCAGTTCCAGCACTTTTACGTCCCTAAATTGAGATAAACACATAAAAAAACTGATTTTTTTTTTATATTTGTTCGGAAATTTGGACCCAGGGAATTGATTTCAATAAACATGTGAAACAATCTTCCAAATATGTTATATGTAAAATATGAAAGCTTTTGGAGCAGTGGTTTGGAAGGAAATGATTCTTTAATTTTTTCCCATTGCCCACAGTGTTAAAAAATGCTGACTCAGCATTTTTTCAAAGTCCCCAAAAAGTACCTTATGACAAAACCGATGGCAATTTTTTTTTACCATTCCTTTCTGTTGGTCCCAAGGAAGCCTCACACCAAATAAAAATTCTCAGTGCCAAGCCGTTTTGGAGATATGGATGTTTTCGTTTTTTTTTATTTTTTTTTTTTTTGCATAAATCAAGTACTTATAACCCAATACTACCTCATATTAAATTTGGTTCAAATTGGCCTCTCGGTTCAGAAAATATAAATTCTGGGCGGGGCAAAAATTCTTGCCCCTCCCAGAACAAAGACAAATATTGCCCGTCAAACTTCTCTTGAACAAACTTGAGTCTACACCTCAAATGGAAGCTGTATACCAAATCTCTGCTACGGCTGGTTCATGAGAAGAGAAGATTTTTAAAAATTTTGTGCATTTTGGCCCCACCTTCTCCTCAATATGACCAGAAACCCAATTTGAAAAAAACCCAAATGCCCCTATATAACCGCTACTCATGTGAATTTTCATTGAAATGCAGCCAGTGGCTTGGGATAAAATGACCCAAACACAACCTTCACGACATACGAAAGACGACAGACCAAAAAGTGATAACAAAAAGTTCACCTGACTTTCAGTCAGGTGAGCAAACAATTGTAGTAGGTATAATAAGAAAGGAAATTTACTATAAAATTTAAATTTCTTATCAACCTACCCTACAATTGTTTACTAGACAATAGGAGGAGGGAATCACAAAACCAACCCCCACATAACCCAACTGCACTGGAACCATGGACAGAAGAGTTTCCTAGGCCTATCAAACCATAGCATCACAAACATTAGTAAAAGACAATGAGGGATGAGGCATATGGCTCTGCATGACGCACAGAAAGGACAGTAAAACAGCACAGGGCTGAAACTGACCTCGAAGAAGCCTAATGGTTGGGGTAGACAACAGCCTGAGCAGAAGAAAGAGGGCCCAAAGAAAAAAGGTCCTCAGACTGCTCCTGCAACTGATGCAGATAGAAGGTGGAGAAAGGAAGCATTGACAACTTGAAGGGAGTTAGCATAAGACCAAGAAGTAGACGAGGCACGCACCTCCTGAGCAGAAATACGATGATTGGTAATACAATCAACAGTCGCTAGACAAGAGTAGGCTGTGCGAATAGCAAGACAAATCCATCGAAAAATGGATTGAGGAGAGATCTTCTGTCAACCAGGAATAAGTTTATTTATTTATTTATTGGTGTTTAAGGGCACATATTTCTGCACAATGGCTAATCATGACCTCGACGGTTTTATGGGTGGAGAAGGCCGGAGTACCCGGAGAGAACCACCGAGCAACGGCGAGCAACTGTCAGTTCCCCAACATACTAACTCCACACAAGCAGGGTTAGCATTGGTTGAAGACAGCGCAACATTGATGTGCACTACGCCTTAGTACACAACGTCACTGTGCCCCCACGTGGGCAATGGGGGTGAAGTGTCTTGCCCAAGGACACAACGCGGTTGCCGCAGGTGGGATTCGAACCGAGGACCTCTCGGCTTGCAGCCTGCACCTCTACCTACTGAGCCACCGTGCCCCAACAAGGAATAAGAGACAGAAAGAAAGAAATGTTTCCTGCCTTTCTTAATAAACTGTATCAGGTTGAGATAAATGTGAAGTGCATGAACCAGACAGAGCAGCGGGCCATTACCCTCAGCAGAAGGTGGAGCTGTTTCAGGTATCTGAATCTCGGCCAGAAAGGAGCAATCAGTGGTAAAAGTAACACTGTTGGGAGAGCTCCTAAAAAAGGCCGGGTCAACCGAGAGGGCGTGAAGCTCACTAACCCATCTGGCCGAAGCAAATGCCATCAGAAAAGCCATCTTATATGTGAGAAAATGCATATCCACCTGGGATAAAGGTTCGAACGGCGCCCCCCTCTCCCCCCCCCCCCCCCCCCCCCCCCCCCCAAGCAAAGCAGCACCCAAGAAAGATTCCATCGTGGAGTAAGCTGCAAAGTCCGAGGCCTTTTCAAAGAAAAGTGCCGAACAAGCTTGGAGAGGTAAGGATTAGTGCCGATACGACGCTTCCCCACATAAGAAAAAGTCTCTGAAAGCATAGACCTGTAACCCTTGATGGTAACAGGCTGGAGACCCTGAGAATCAAACAGATATACCAGAAACTCCGCAATCTGTGAAATCGAAGGATTGGCATAATCAACAGAGTGATCAGCACACCATCGACAGAAGACCTTCCATTTAGCTACATAAGCTAAACCAGTGGAGTGCCTCCTTGAAGAAGAAATGTACTTCACTGCTCGTCTCGAAAAACCTCTACGGAGGAGACAGGACCTGACAAAAGATATGCGTGAAGGCACAACGAAGTCGGGTCGACGTGAAACCTCCTCGGGCGACCTTGACAAAGAAGGTCGCGACGTAGCGGGAGACGTGACGGAACCGCCGCCATCAGCGAGCGGAGCTGATTGATCCACACCCGCTGAGGCGACAGGGGAGCGATCAGAATGATTCGACAAGTGCAGGTTCGAATTTTGGCGAGAACCTGAGGAAGAATCGGAACCGGCGGGAAGGCGTAGCCGACTAGACCATTCCAATCGAGTGACAGAGCGTCCACGGCAAAAGCCAGAGGATCTGGACACAGGACACGAAAGTGTCCACCTGATGGTTCCAACGAGTCGCAAAGAGGTCGATGTGGGGACGTCCCCAGAGATCGCAAAGCGACTGAACACTGCCCTGTGAAGCATCCACTCGGTGGAAATAACCCTGCCCTGTCGGGACAGGGAGTCGGCTAGGACGTTCAGACGACCGGGAATGTGACGAACAACCACTCCGGCGTGAACATCCTGAGCGAGCAGTAGAAGATCCCGAGCTAACTCGTACATCGGAACCGAGTGCGTGCCGCCCTGGTTCCAAATGTAAGCAACCACTGTCGAATTGTCGGATAGTAGAAGGACCTGGCGATTCGACAAGTGAGGGATCCACTGCCTGAAACTCAGAAGAAGAGCAAGAAGCTCCTTCTGGTTGATGTGTAGAGCTGCTTGATCCTGGTCCCACATCCCGTGTAGGGAAAGACCGAGAGGATCGAACGTCGCACCCCATCCAAGATCGCTGGCATCTGCCGTCAGAACGCGATCGGACGTGGGTAAGTCCAGTGGAACACCCTGCGTAATCCACTGAACATCTGTCCAGGGAAGAAGGTGAGGATACAGAGAGTCCGGAAACAGAAGCACCTGAGAATCTACATTCGGCCTCCAACGACTGAGCAGAAAGTGTTGGAAGAGGTCTGACACGCAGCCGACCTAGAGGAATGAGATCCGTCACCGAACCGCAGAGACCGATGAGCCAGAGAAAACTCCGAGCGGTCGCGGACCTGGACTGGGACAGAGTCAGAGCAAAAGCTGAGAGAATCACAGCCTTGGCCTGGGGAAATTGAATTTGGTTTGGAAAGACATCCCCAGATGACAAAACGACTGAGAAGGGACCAGGTCCGACTTCTCCTCGTTGACTCTGAATCCTAGCGACGTGAGCAAGCTCAACAGAGTGGCGACATCCGATTCCAGTAAGACAGCATTGGAATGCCTCTGGAGGATATCGTCCAGATATGCCGAAGTAGTCACCCTGGACTGTGTGCGATGGAACGCTATCACATGCGACATCAGTCTGGTGAACACCCAAGGAGCCAGGTTGAGGCCGAAAGGCATGGCCTTGAACTGGTAAACTCGCCCCAGAAAAGCGAACCTGAGATACTTCCGTGACGCCCGATGCATCGGAACGTGGAAGTAAGCGTCTCGCAGGTCGATGCTGGCTGCGAAATCTCCCTGGTGAATTGATTGGCGGACCGACCTGAAAGTCTCCATGCTGAACTTGGGAGCAATGATAGACTGGTTCAGGATACTCAGATCGATAACCGGTCGGAGTCGGCCGTCCTTCTTCGGCACCAAGAACAGGCGGGAATAGAAACCCACTGACTGAACGTTCTTGACGACCTCAATCGCCCCCTTTGCCAGGAGATTGGCAATCTCCGTGGACAAAAGTTCCCGACGTAAAACGTCTGAAGGAACTGTGGTTGGAAGAGGCACCCTTGACAGAGTGGGGTGCCGTCGGAAGGATATGCGCAGCCCGGACCGAACAACATCTAACACCCACGGATCGGATGTGATGGTGGCCCAATAGTCTGCGAACTCTGCTATCCTTCCTCCAACCTGGGACGAGTCGAGGTGAGGACCTTCATTTCGAGCCCCGACGAGGCCCGCGAGAGGAGAAACCACCTCCTCTGCTAAATGAAGAATCCTGAGACTTCCCTCGATTCTGCCGACCCCTACCTTTACCCCGTGAGTAAGAAGTAGAGGCGGCGGCAGAAGGACCAGCCTTTTACTTCACAGAGGAAGCAGAAGGGTACTTGTTAGGCTTGGAACGGCCCTTGCCTCCCCGAGAAGGCTGATCAAGCTGACGAAACAGCAGCTGATCTTTGGAATGACGTAGGACGTCATCCCGGACCATCGACACGGAACCATGGAAAAGTTGCGGACCTGCCAAAGAAGCAGATCGAAGAGCAGCACGCTGCTCCTCGGAAAGAGATCGTCCTGTGTCCAGCACAGCGTCCCTTCGAACTAATTCCAAATTAGCCGTGTTACAGGCATGCATGTGAGTAAGGTGCATAAGCGCCTTGGACAGCACACGCAAAGGAGCCTGTACCTCGTCAAACTTATCTGGAGGCAGATAAGCAGCCAAAGCTGAGACGACGTGATCTGAGAGAGAAAGCATGCCAAGCATCTCTCTAGATAAGCCCAACGTGGACTCCAGAGTCGTCATTGGAATGACGGCAGACTTGGGCTTGGAAAGCCCGAGGGAAGTGGAGTCCTGATCCAGAACCGTCAAAGTCTGACAGACCGACGGATTGGCGGAATCGTAGGAACGATAACGCACAGGAGGCAAAAAGGTGTCAACCCTGGTGAAGAACGAAGTCTTCAAAGCCTTGGAATTCAGCTTGGAATCCAATGCTGAAAAAGCTTCAACCACCTGTACCAACTGGCACGGTCGAAGGCGCCCAGAAGCAGGTTGCTCCAAGGGCTGTTGGCACGCGACCGATGATCGCGGCCAGGCTGACACTGTCGGCTGGTTAGCAGGTTTGAGATCAGACAGAAACCCAAACACAAAGTCAAGAGCTGCCCCCAAGTCCGAAGACTGCTGGCCCTCGACCTCAAGCATGTCGAACTCCTCCCCAGAGTCGGAAGACACATAGCCCATCGTGGGCAAACCAGCAGACGCCTCCCATGGTGTTGAAACACCAGAGGAATCAGAAACCGGCCTGTTTCCAATCCCGGGAGGCGGCGCCATAGGAGGCGCCTGGAAACCACTCATAGCCTCACTAGAAGCAACAGGAAGGCTCTTAGAAAGAACCTGAGTGAGTAAGGAGAGGGCCTCCCTAAGCTCACTGTCCGTACCGACCGGTTCGACAGGGGAGCAAAACCGGCAAAGTGGCTTCACCTCTGACCCTCTTAACCAGCGAAGGGTCACGATCCTCCAAAACACCCGACGCGGGACGACGGGCGGCAGCCGAAACATCTGAAGGCAGACGTGTATAGGGGTACGATGCACCCCGAGGATCAATATGGCGAGAACTCATGAGAGTCACCACAGACCTCTGTGGGGCAGAAGGTCCAGGCTGCACAAAAGGCGTTGGTCCCCCAAAACTGGTCGTGTGGCCAGAATGAGTAGACGGAAACGCCACGGAGTTCATAGTGTTTCCACTACGAACATCCGAATCCAAAGACACAACTGTGGTGCTCGACGGCGAAGAGACCACAGAGATGGGTTCGGCCGGCAGCCCCTTCCGACTTCGCCGAGTTGAAGTCAGGGAAGGCTGAGGCCGATATCCCACGTCTACAGTATCAGACATTCCTGCAGTCCCCTGCAGCGAAAAGCCGAGGCCGGCTGAAACAGACGACGAAGCAGACGGACCAGCAGTAGTAGTAGATACGTCGAGAGTCGTTGAGGCTGGTGAAATAGTGGAGAGAGCACACCGGCTCGGCTCCAAAGGAGGAGTCACAACCCTAGTGACAGCCTCAGATGTCGACTGGAGGGGGACCGTAGTCCCGGAACCAGGCACCTCTTCACCAGAACACTCAACAGCTCCCGCAGTATCCACCACAGGAAAAGACTGCACATCCCCGATGGAAGAGGAATAACTCTCACCAGACAAAGTCGGCTCGGGAGGCCCCGAACGACCACGTTCTCCTTTCCCGCGGGAGCGGGAGGCACGGCCACGAGAACGAACGACTCGGTTTACTGACGCCCAGAAGGTGGATGACCATGCTCCACAGACACCACATGGCCGCTCGGCCGAACACCCATTACAGGAGGAACAAGACGAATGTACATCGTCCACATGCTTTGGCAGCAGACATTGCCCACAAGGAATTGTCCTGGGCATGATAGAGGTGAGAGGAGCAGAGAAGGGGAAATCAGAAAACAGAACACCCCAAAGAAGAGAGAAAGGTGACAGAAACAAAGACCCCAGACGGTCGACCGGGAACCACACAACAGGAAGACTACTCTCAAAAGAAAGAAGAAACACTGTAGGAGTGGTACCCCCGCTGACACCTAACTCTAACACAATTAGAAAATTTTGCAAAAAAAGCATTAACAATAATTGTGAAATAATCTAAGTCCGAACCGCGTGGCACACAAAATTAGAGCGCGACTCGAGAGAGAACAAATAAATATACATTATGGACATATAATAGAAAAGAGAATATAAAAAACACTGTTCCTGAGAATACAAAGGATACACTGTGGTACAATGAATCTGGAATCATCAAACATCGAGCTGGTGGAACACTGATAAGCGTGCAAAAACATCTCGACACGAGGCGGATTATAAAAAGAATGAGTCTTTAGAGACGGTATATGCGCACTGGCAACGGAAGTCGTGGAGTTGTACTTGGGAGAGAGCGTCCCGTACTGGGTCTGCGCCGGTTGCACTCGACCCAGTTTTGGCTTATTTTTTATTGGTGCTTTTGCACCACTTTTCTTTCCCAACTTGCTTGGGAAAGACAAAAATAGAGAGTATTTTATCCGAGTTAGGGACTTCCACTGTAGTGCAAGCCTGAAGTAAACAATTGTGAGTAGGTTGATAAGAAACTGTACATCGTCAAACTTATCTGGAGGCAGATAAGCAGCTAAAGCAGAGATGACGTAATCCGAGAGAGAAAGCATGCCCAGCATCTCTCTCGATAAGCCCAACAGGGACTCCAGTCGCCATAGGAATAACGGCCGACTTGGGCTTGGAAAGCCTGTGGTAGGAGGAGTCCTGATCCAAGACTGTCAAAGTCTGGCAGACTGACGGATTGGCGGAATCTTAGGAATGATAACGCACTGGAGTCAAAACAGTATCAGCCCTGGTGAAGAATGCAGTCTTTGTAGTCTAGGAACTCAGCTAGGAGTTCAAAGCTGCAAACGCTTCAACCACCTGTACCGACTGGCACGGTCAAAGGTTCCCAGAAGCTGGTTGCCCCACAGACTGTAGGCACGCGACCGATGATCATGGCCTGGCTGACACCATCGGCTGGTTTGACGGTTTGAGATCCAGAAGGAACTCAACACAACGTCAAGAGCTGCCCCCAAGTCAGAAGACTGTTGGCTTTCGACGTCAGGTATGTCTGACCCATCCTCTGAGTCAGAAGATATATAGTTCGGACACACCAGGGGGGTCTGAAAGCGGCCTGCTTCCAATTCCAGGAGGCGGGGTAGTGGGGGGTGCCTGGAAACCACAAGTAGCTTCGCTGGAGGCAACAGGAAGGCTCTTGGAAAGAACCTGAGTAAGCAAGGAGAGGGCCTCCCTAAGCTTACACCCCTTGTCAGCCAGTTCAATGTGGGAACAAAGACACAACCATATGATGTAGCAATTGAAATGTATAAGTAAGATTATCTCCCCTTGGAAATGTCACGGAATTATATTGCTTCATGCACATCTTCATATGGAGTTCTTCCATTGTGTATAGTTTCATGAAAATTCTTCAAACGGTTTAGGAGGAGTTGCGCTTATAAGGATGGACAGATGGACAGACAGACGGACGGACGGACAGGGTGATTCCTATATACCCCACAAACTTTGTTTGCGGGGGGTATAAAAAGACAGGTTCAAAATGCCAACTCGCTAACTGTGTGTCTGAGGATTCGGAGATAATATACTTGTCATTTAAAAAATGACAGATTTCATATTAGCTGCAAGGACTAAGGTGAGATCATCGGACAATGATGCGGTTCATTTTGAATGCGAACGATTGAAGAGAGTGAAGGTGGGCCTAAATGTACATATCACTCATAAGCATGTATGGGAGCTCGGAGTTAACACCCGGCATACACATCATTTTAGTAACTCGCTGTTTCAACTTTCCTGCCCAGCGGTCATTTTGATGCTCGGCAGGGAAAGTTGAAACCGCAAGTGAACGAAAAAAGTGGATCAAGTAGAAAGTAAGTATGGGCAAGTGCATTTTAAAATCTACTAGTCCTGCAGGGCGAGTGGCTTTTGCTGTATTTTTACACCCCTGGGCAGGAGTGACAAAAATAATCCTGGCATCATGCCTTTTCTTCAGTTGATCATAATGTAAAATGTAGAGCTCCCCTATGAAGCCCCTTGATACAACCTATGTGGATTAATCTTAGTTACACACCTCTAGAGGGTACTGAACACATTTTTAATTCTTTAGCAATATGGCCAATCCGGCTGCCATAGGGAGCCCAAATATTAACCCCAGACTCTCAATTTGAACACAGTTGAATCTGACTTCCCCAGAGATGTTTTGTACCAAATATGAAGGCATTCTGACTGTTGGATTTGAAAAAGAGAAATTTTAAAGAAATTTCTTCATATTGCACTAAGTTAAAATTTGGGCTACCATAGCGAGCCCAAATATTAACCTATGGATTCAATTTGAACAAACTTGAATCTGACCCTCATAACAATGATGTATACAAAACATCAAAAGATTCTGACTGGTGGTTCTGAAGAAGAAGATTTTTAAAGAATATTCCCCTATTACCCAATGTAAAAAAATTGGGCTCCTGTAGTGAGCCCAAGTATGAACGAATGGGCTTTATTTTAACAAACTTGTATCTGACCCCCCTATGAATGCTGTATACCAAATATCAAAAGATTCTGATGATTGGTTCCAGAGAAAAGATTTTTAAAAATTTTTGCAAATATGCTGACTCAGCATTTTTTCGATGCCCATTACAGCACACCCTAACATAACAGATGGCAATTTTTTTTCGCCATTCAATTCTACTGGTCCTGAGGATACTTCATACCAAATAACAGCTCTTTGTTCCGTGTGATTTGGGAAATATGGGCGTTTGAAAATATTTATATTTTTAGCTCCCCGGGTTCCCATGGGGATGCAGGATTTTTTTTTTTTTTTTGCATGAGTCAAGTACTTATGACCCAATAATACCACATACCAAATTTGGTTCGAACCAGACAATGGGTGGGGCCAAAAATGTAACCCCTCCCATTACAAAGCCAAATATTGCTTCAAGAACTTCGTTTGAACAAACTTGATTCTACACCTCAAAAGGAAGCTCCATAGCAAATATCAAGTCATTGTACACACTGGCTCATGAGAAGATTTTAAAAATATTTTGGAGCATTGTTCCCCACTCCCTCCCTATGGGGCTGGGCATGCTGAATTGAACAAAAATGCAATGCCCCTTTGTGACCATCACTCACACAAACTTTCACTTGAATTGGCCTAGTGGCTTTGGAGGAGAAGACAAAAACATGGTGTTGACGGACGACCTATGGACGGACGGACGGAGAGCGATGGGATTAGCTCAGCTTGACTTTCTCAAGATGAGCTAATAATGGGGTGAGCAATATTAAATTTCAAATTTCCTGCCATTCAATAGGGAGAAGTCTAAAAGATGCTGGAAGGGAAAGCATAAGGAGAATTAGAGTAACGACTTGTGAACTAAAATACAGAGCTCAAATGTGAAGTAGAAGAGGGAAAGAAAAATTGTGCTGGATTTAGAAGATGTAGAAAACTTAAGGGGGTAAATGCTACTGATACTGATACTAAAAGTGCTAAGTATATGAAGAAGCAAGAACAAAGGTGAATTATACAATAATCAAAGACAAAAATAGGAAAATGTGGAACAATAACCTCATTGAAGCAGTAAGAACAAGAGCTCTCGTATCGCTGAAGCAATACAATGTCCCCTACCGGACTGATGAGCATTAACAATTATACAAATGTTATAACCTAGATGTGATCAGCATGAATTCGATTGAAGCATTTCCAAAAAAAGTCCTCAAAAATGATATTTTGGCGCCTTTCCATATTTCCAAGGGCCGTAACTCACACAAGAATAATGCAATCAGCATGAAACTCAAACTTGATCTGTAAGTCATCGTTCTATAGTAGTTTACCAAAAATGAAATCATTCCGTTGAAGCGTTTCAAAAAAACTCCAGAAAACTGATATTTTGGTGCTTTTTCCCATATTTCCAAGAGCCGTAACTCACACAAGAATAGTGCAATCAGCATGAAACTCAAACTTGATCTGTAAGTCATCGTTCTTTAGTAGTTTACCAAAAATGAAATCATTCTGTTGAAGCGTTTCCAAAAAAGGAAAACTAAAGTGTGACTGACAGACTGACAGACGAACAGACTGATAGACGGACAGACTGACAGACTGACGGATGGACGGAGTGCAAACCTATAGTCCCCTCTGGTGATGCCGGTAGGGGACTAAAAATAGGTGGTTCAAGTTTCAATATATTCTAGAAATGGATAAATAAAACCAATAAAAGCAATACTTTACAGAGCATTAAGGTGGATGGCAAAAGCACTGACGACTCTGAGATTACAGCAGTAGAAATGGTCAAGCATTGGGAGAAGGTAAATGACAGCAGGGGGAAGGCATTCCTCCATGTGTATGATGGGGAGCACAGAACATTTATCTGACTTTGTATGCAGGGAAATTGAGGTGGGGGAATTATGAAATACATTTACAAAATTAAAGAATGGCAAAGCAGCAGTTACTGACAAAATTCCCAACTAGTTTTTAAAAAGGAGGAGGGTATCCATTATGTGAGCATCTAACCACACTATTTAACATGGCAATCACAAAGCAAGAGGTTCCAGACAAAGTGGAAGGATAGCAGGGTAACCTTCATACACAAAGACAGTGAAGTTTTCGATAATTACAGAGAGATATCTGTTAGTAGCAATATTGGGAAGGTATCCTGCAAGGTTCTCTATGGGAGGTTTGTGGAAATTGTTGAAGAAATAGGATTTCTGGGGGAAATCCAGAATGGGTTCCCGGGAGGGAGACAAGTCATTGACCACTTGTTTACTCTCTCCCAACTGAGAGAATCAACAAAAGTCAATGAAAGAATGATGTTTACAGCATTCCTTGATGTGAAAAAAGCATACGCCAGAGTGTGGATGGAGGGAATGATGTAGCAGAAGCTTGAGGCCAAGGATTTAGAGGAAGTTTTGTCGGAATCATGAGAGCACTGCACTGTACAAAGATGTGCAGAGTGTACTCAACCTGGGAAGCATTACAACAAAAAGGGTCCCAATGGAGGTAGGCCTTAAATGGTAGAGTGCTGGAAGCCCTGTCCTTAGGCTTTATTCTTTAGTGCTGGTACCGCAATTTAAAGGATTCATATTCTGTGGATGTGCTTCATATTATCTTTGAAGTGATATTATTGTATCTGTTAGGATTTGCATTGTTACAATTTATGGGAGAGTGATTCACCACCAAGTATTCCAGATAAATGGGATCTTTCCCTTGTTATAATTTATGTGAGAGTGCCAGTAGGCAAACAAAGCAACACACAAGGCAAAAAAGCACAAAGAAATTTTAATGACGAAAAATAATTTAGCACTTTACCAGTTTAGCAGGGTTGCATTTTGTCGCCAAATCTGGAGTTCTTGGGAGTGAATTTATGTGATACAGTTAGAGGCATATACAGAAACCACACAAATAAACTTAAAACAAATGAAAAAAGGATACTCAATCAGTTAAAACTACCGGAGGAAATAGCTTTAACAAGGTGTTTGTTGGAAAAACCATTTGGGAGAGAGGGGGATTACCAAGTATAACATATGGAATGGATGTGACCTCTCTAAATCAAACAGAAGTGTGGAACTTGCAAATTCTACAAATTGATGCAGGTGGGTAGAGGACAACCGACTAAAGTAATGCAGCTATGCTGGAAGCGGTCAGAGGGGAACTCGGGTGGATGCCGGTTAAAGATAGAATAGATATGGAAAAATTATGCAACCTGAATAATCTGGTAAACTTCCTAAACAGTAGATGGAGCAAAATGACGTGCATGGACTCTAACATTCTGATAGGGTGGTTAAGGAAAGCGAGGAGCTAATGAAGAATTACTCTATAGAGGCTGACGATTTAAAGGGGTGATTGTAGCAGGGGAGTAGGCTTATCAGGGGAAGGGTGCCCGAGGATTGCAATAAAAACTAACAAACTGGAATTAGGGCCAAGAGCTCTTCAGATGGGTTGAACAAAGAGGCCCCATGGGGCCTGAAGCACTCACATTGAACAGAACCTGATATATATAACGAATCTACATTAAGCAATCAATCTCCATAGGATCCATTGTCAATCCTCGGACCCCTCCGTAGTGACTAAAATAGTCAAAGCATCATGCCTCTTTTCCAGTTAATCATAATGTAAAAAGTGGAGCTCCCATATGGAGTCCCTTGATATACAACCTATGTGGATTAATCTTACTTACACACCTCTAGAGGGTACTTAATAAAAGATTGGGGGTGTGGTGGCTCAGTAGATAGAGGTGCAGACTTCAAGCCGAGAGGTCCTCAGTTCGAATTCCACCTGTGACAACTGCGTTGTGTCCTTGGGCAAGACACTTCACCCCCACTGCCCACGTGGGGGGCATGGTGGCATTGTGTACTAAGGCATTCTGCACGTCGATGGTGTGCTTGTCTTCAACCAATGCTAACTCTGTGTGAAGTTTGTATGTTGGAGAGCTGACAGTTGCTCGCCATCACTTGGTGGTTCTTTCCAGGTACTCTGGCTTCCTTCACCCATAAAACTGTCATGGTCATGAATAGCCATGATGCAGAAATATGTGACCTTAAACACCAATAAATAAATAAATATATCATTAAAAGTTTCTAATTCTTCAGATACAGGGCTTCTTATAAATTTAACTTGGAATTATGTTTCAATTTTTAGCACACATTGAATCCCACGATAACTGGGGTTAATTTTTTTCATATAAATCAAATATCTGTTTCCCACTTATGCTGTATATCAAATTTTGTTAAAATCGGAATAAGAGTTCTGAGTGGTGAACTCAAGATATTGTATATCAAACATGAAATGATTCTGACCTGTCGATCTGAAGAAGATTTTTAAACAAATTTCCTCATATTGCACTAAAATAAAATTTGGGCTGCCACGAAGAGCCCAAATACAGGGACCCGAGAGATGCTGTATACCAATGAAAGTGTCAATGACACTGTAGCTTAACTTGTGTGTTGTGTTTGATGAAAAGTATAATGTTCAATGTTTATGAAAGGATTATGAAATAAGACAAGAATTGTGATAATTGGGAATATGTTCATTTCTGTTCCCTGTATGCTATGTTTATGATAAAAATAATATGAGGTGTACACTGTACTAAAGATCTGAGGGCTGGGTTAATATAACCTCACAGTTAATATATGTGGCCCTCACAGCTAACATATATCAACAAAATTACAATGAAATTATTCCAAAATGAGTCATCTTATCAAGTTACTTTAAAATCCCTTCATAAATATGGCCTGTAGACTGTGCTAAAGGTTTTCGGGCTTCGGGCCCCTGTAGCCGTCAGTTTCCCAATTGCGTCCAAAGGGGACGTTCTCATCTAGACGTTATATGAAGTCAACCTACCAAGTTACAATGAAATCCCTCCATAAAGGTTTTCGGGCTTCAGGCACCTGTAGACATCACAGTTGACCAACCACGACCAAAAGGGGATGTCATCATCTAGGCATTATATGGAGTCAACCTAACAAGTTACAATGAAATCCTTCCATAAATACGACCTACAGACATGCTAAAGGTTTTTGGGCTCGGGCAGCCATCAAGGCTGAATGATCGTGACCAAAAGGGGACGTTCTCATCTGGACACTATTTGGAGTCATCCTACCAAGCTACAATAAAATCCCTTCATAATTATGACCTGTAGACTGTTCTAAAGGTTTTCGGGCTTTGGGCCCCTGAAGCCGTCACAGTTGCCCACTCGTGTCCAAAAGGGGACGTTCTCATCTAGACATTATATAAAGTCAACCTACCAAGTTACAATGAAATCCCTTCATAAATATGACCTTAGACTGTGCTAAAGGTTTTCGGGCTTCGAGCTCGGGCAGCCATCATGGTTGAATGATCGCAACCAAAGGGGACAATCTCATCTGGGCATCATCTGGAGTGATCCTGCGAAGTTACAATGAAATCCCTTCATAAATATGACCTGTAGACTGTGTTCAAGGTTTTCGGGCTTCGGGCACCTGTAGCCATCACAGTCGACCAATCACGACCAAAAGGGCATGTCATCATCTAGGCATTATATGGAGTCAACCTAACAATGTTACAATGAAATCCTTCTATAAATATAACCTTTTGCCTATGCTAAAGGTTTTTGGGCTCGGGCACCCATCAAGGCTGAATGATCACGGCCAAAATGGGACGTTCTCATCTTGACCTTATTTGGAGTCAACCTACCAAGTTACAATGAAATCCCTTCATAAATATGACCTGTAGACAGTGCTAAAGGTTTTTGGGCTTCGGGCACCTTTAGCCGTCAAAGTTGCCCAAACATGTCCAAAAGGGGACGTTCTCATCTAGGCATCATATGAAGTCAACCTACCAAGTTACAATGAAATCCCTTCACAAATATGACTTGTAGACTGTGCTTAAGGTTTTCGGGCTTCGGGTTCGGGCAGCCATCATGGTTGAATAATCGCAACCAAAGGGGACAATCTCATCTGGGCATCATCTGGAATGATCCTATGAAGTTACAATGAAATCCCTTCATAAATATGGCCTGTAGACTGTGTTCAAGGTTTTTGGGCTTCGGGCACTTGTAGCCAACACAGCTGACCAATTACGACCAAAAGGGGATGTCATCATCTAGGCATTATATGGAGTCAACCTAATAGGTTACAATGAAATCCTTCCATAAATATGACCTTTTACCTATGCTAAAGGTTTTTGGGCTCGGGCACCCATCAAGGCTGAATGATCGCGATCAAAAGGGGACGTTCTCATCTAGACATTATTTGGAGTCATCCTACCAACTTACAATGAAATCCCCTCATAAATATGACCTGTAGACTGTGCTAAATGTTTTCGGGCTTCGGGCACCTTTAGCCATCACAGTTGCCCAATCATGTCCAAAAGGGGACGTTCTCATCTAGACATTATATGCAGTTAACCTACCAAGTTACAATGAAATCCCTTCATAAATATGACTGTGCTAAAGGTTTTCGGGCTTCGGGCTCGGGCAGCCATCATGGGTGAATGATCGCACATTCTCATCTAGACATTATATGAAGTTAACCTACCAAGTTACAATGAAATCCCTTCATAAATATGACCTGTAGACTGTGCTAAAGGTTTTCGGGCTTCGGGCTTCGGGCTCGGGCAGCCATCATGGGTGAATGATCGCCACCATAGGGGACAATCTCATCTGAGCATCATCTGGAGTGATCCTAAGAAGTTACAATGAAATCCCTTCATAAATATGACCTGTAGACTGTGCTCAAGGTTTTCGGGCTTCGGGCACTTGTAGCATCACAACTGACCAATCACGACCGAAAGGGGATGTCATCATCTAGGCATTATATGGAGTCAACCTAACAGGTTACAATGAAATCCTTCCATAAATATGACCTTTTGCCTATGCTAAAGGTTTTTGGGCTCGGGCACCCATCAAGGCTGCATGATCGCGATCAAAATGGGACGTTCTCATCTAGACATTATTTGGAGTCATCCTGCCAAGTTACAATGAAATCGTGTCATAAATATGACCTCTAGACTGTGCTAAAGGTTTTCGGGCTTTGGGCTCCTGTAGCCGTCACAGTTGCCCAATCACGTCCAAAGGGGGACTTTCTCATCTAGACATTGTAAGAAGTCAACCCACCAAGTTACAATGAAATTCCTCAATAAATATGACCTGTAGACTGTGCTAAAGGTTTTCGGGTTTTGGGCTCGGGCAGTCATCACGGTTGGCAGATCATGCCCAAATGGGGAAATTCGCATCTAGACATCATAAGGAGTCATCCTACCAAGTTACAATGAAATCCCTCCACATTAAACATGACCTGCAGACTGTGCTAAAAGTTTTTGGGTTTCGGGCTTGGGCAGCCATCACGGTTGATAGATCATGCCCAAAAGGGGACGTTCTCATCTTGGCACTATACAGAGGCATCCTACCAAGTTACAATGAAATCCCTTCATAAATACGACCTGTAGACTGTGCTAATGGTTTTCGGGTTTTGGGCTCGGGCAGCCATACCGGTTGCCCGATCCCGACCAAAAGGGGACGTTCTCATCTAGACATGACCCCAAACCTGCATATGAAATTTTGTGACGATCAGACAAGAACTGCGGGGTTTAGCCCATGCTAAAGGAAAATGTGAACAGACGTCACAGACTAACAGACTCACAGACTAACAGACTTCCGCACGCGTGATGGCAATAGCTTATCTTGACTATGTCAAGTTAAGCTAAAAATGAAAGGATTCTGACTGGTGGATCTGAAGAAGAAGATTTTTAAAGAAATTTCATCATGCGGTGTATAAAGGTATGGAGGACCGTATAGGACTTTAAATTTCTGGTTTTTGGGGGTTGGGGGGGAGGGGTTCAAGATTTGTGTTTGGCCCTTAAAAGTTAAGAGTTTGCACCAGCTAAGTCTGGACCATTGGTACAGTAGAAAAATATGCTATACATTTCCACTTCCGCAGGAGCAATTTGCTGTGCAAAATTTTAAAAGTAAATTATTCCCCAGCTGTCATTGAATCCTCTCGATAAATTTTAACACAAATTATATCATATATCTCCATTAAAATATATGACTTTGTCAAAACTGCAGTCATGCAAGGGAGTTTACTCCCTCCAGAGCAGCTTCCATTTCTAACTAATAAAACTTCCTTTGGAATGCTGTACTAGTACTTGAACATGTTGCGTCACCAGGACATTAACCCCTAACCTGCTGAGTATTTTTAAAAATATTTTTATCCAAACTAGTCGTGGCTGTTGTAAAACAGCCATGACTAGATTTGCTGAAAATATTTTTGGTAATTTAACACAAGAAATCATTGGTGAAAACCTTGATTTAATTTACAGGGGGTAAATTTAATTAAAAATGCCCAAATTTTACTTATTCTTGCAGTAAGAGATTATATGTCCATGGCTGGAGTATCCACCAACAGCAGGTAAAGAGTCAATATTACGCAGCATGCCTATTATTCATAAGGTTGGTGTATCTTCCTTGGATGGAAACATAGGGAGGATAACTATGACCAACCTATTACCATTTATTATCAACTCTGACAAGCTTTATTTGGTCCAAGAACTTCCCCTGGTAATAGAGGCAAGCTTATGTGTATTGCATATTTACAAGAGTTTGGAATATATTTTTATATATATTTTTTAGTCAAAGCGCACAAACTCTCCCTTTGTTACTAGTGGGAGTTCCAATATATTGGAACTCCCACTAGTAACAGAGAGAGTTTGTGGGCTTTGACTTAACAAATGAAACTGTCAATGACACTGTAGCTTAACTTGACTGTGTGTAGTGTTTGATGAAAAGCATAATGTTCAATGTTTATGAAAGGATTATGAAATAAGACAAAATTGTGATAATTGAGAATATGTTAATTTCTGTTCACTACATGCTATGTTTTCAATAAGAATAATTTGAGGTGTAGACTGTACTAAAGAACTGAGGCCTGGGTTGATGTGGCCCTCACAGTTAAAGTATGTCAACCAAAGTTACTATGTTACATTAAAATCATTCCAAAATGAGCCATCCTACCAAGTAACAATGAAATCCATTCATAAAAACAACCTGTAGACAGTGCTAAAGGAATCTAGGTCACGTGACTAGGTGGCAGTAACAGCTGACCAATCGTGACCAAAATAGGGCAGTCTCATTTAGACATCACACAGAGTTATCCTTCCAAATTACAATTAAATTGCTTCATAAATATGAACTGTAGATGTGCTAAATCTGGAGCATGTGCCTGTGCGGCCGTCACAGTTGACCAATCACAGCCAAAGTAGGACGTTCTCATCTAAACATTATACCAAGCCATCCTAATTTTCAATGAAATCCCTTCATAAATGCAACCTGTAGACTATGCTAAAGGAATCTAGGTTGACGTGCCCCTGCAGCTGTGAGAGCTGACTGAACCAGACCAAAATAGTATGTTCTCATCAGTATGTGCTAAAAGTTTTCGGATTTCAGGCCCGCGCAGACGGCACAGTTGACCAATCGCGACCAAAAGGGGATGTTCTCATCTGCACATTACCTCAAACCTGTATATGAAATTTAGTGATGATTGGACAAGAACTACGGGGTGTAGCCTGTGCTAAAGAAAATGTGAACAGACTAACAGACTTCCCCATGCGTGATGGCAAAAGGTTATCTTGACTTTGTCAAGTTAAGCTAAAAAAAAGTTTTGAAAGTACATCTTCCTTGGGTGGCAACAAGCAAAGATATGATCCTCACAGTTGTTTATTTCATTTAAGAACTCCCACTCGTCATTGCCTGTGTTACTCGTGTCATTTACACAAAGGGCGTATTTTGGTATGGCAGTCCCAACAGAATTTATATCAGTAGAAAGTGGAAGTTGGTCTGATGGGAGTAAACTCCCAAGTATGAAGGCAGCTTTGACAAAGTTAAAGATATTTGACAAAGAGTATAAAATATATGTATATATATTTACAATGGACCCCTGATAACTGAATATAAAATATATGTATATATATTTAAAGTGGAATCCTGTTAACTGAATAGACACTTTGGCAGTGTTAATTATTCAATGAATAGGAGTCTTCAATTAACAGGGATTTGGTCACTTTTGTGTATTATAGAAATAAATTTACCATTTATTCTATTATATCTTGTTTTCAGAGCTCATGAAGGTCTGTCAAACAAGATACAATAGATTAAATGTCTCTACTGGATGTACAGAGGCCAAACAGACGTTTGACAAGGGGAATTCTGTGCTTGTTGGGGTAATTTCCCTAACATATACAAGCACATATTACAAGATTTTTTTATTCAATAAACAGGAGTTTACTCTACAATCTACAGACAATTAACAGGTCAAATTTTTCCTGAAGGTATGGTAAATGGTTTTGTTTTTGTTTGGAAATTATATTCAATTAACATGGTTATTCAATTAAGATACATCCGTTTGAAAGTGGGCTCCACTGTGTAAAGTAATTTTGCTGTTTTGATGCATACCTGGTATTCTTGAGCACAGATACTTCCCAATGCCATCAGAGAAACTCTGAAAATAAAATTAAATTTTCCAAATGTACCACACTGTACAATGCATCAGCTATTTTGAAGGAATTTCTCATATGTTTTTTTAGAAGGGGGAGGGAGGGGGGCAGGGGGGGGGGTATCTCAGATTGGACTGTGACGTATTGTAGAATTTTCTGTACAAATCTAATAGCCTGTTTTACCAAACGCTATGTACTGTGAACATGAAACTTCACATTACCAGAACAGTGAGCAGTTGTTTTAGTCAGATGTCAGGGATTCTTTTGGGTGCCTACAGAGGGTTGAATATGGGACCCTTTCCCATTGGCATTTTGGCATGATTTTTCCCAATTCAAACCAAATATTTCCCAATCCCAATTGTTGTCTGAAAACTCACTTATGTACTATATGTGTCAAAGTTTCTGTATTAATCCAAGGCAGAAACTTGTTTTTGCTGCTTTTGTGACAGGTATGAATGGGTTACCTGTTATTTTGTTGTACTATAATGTGTGGCGAGCCTCCCTGGGAAAAGTATTCTGTATCCACACAACTCAATGACCCAAACAACATTTTCATGAATGCTCTCCCACTTGCTAATTTTAGCCCGATATTCTTTTCCATACTATACCAATCGATGCTATTTTAATTATTGAGAGCACAAGTTTAGCACTAATTAATTTTCAGTATGTTATCATTTGGTTTCGCCTTTCCCTATCACTGATGTCACATTATTGCACACTGTTTCACAACTGAGGATGATTATCCCTATGGAAAAATTAGTAGTAATTGGAACTAATTTTTATCACACAATCCTTGTCATTTTATCCTTGTCCTGTCTTTAAACCAGTAATTCACCATATGTAGGCTGCTTTGTTTCAACATAATTTCTCTCCCACCCATTACCTCCCCATGTGGTTCTCTCCGTATCGGTTTCATGGGAATATGAGCTTCATTATCGATTCCGTAAATGTGTACTCATATGGTTTGGACGAGTTTTGGCCCAACTATTTTCAGGAGCTTTAATTTCTTGCTTGTAACTGTGTTTAACTGTCAGCTACACTGTCCTATGAGCCTCTGGAGGCTGCTATTAATAATTTAACTGGTAGAGTGCCAGAAGCCCAAATTTGGACTTTATTCAGAAGTACAGGTGCTGCAGCATAAAGGCTTCATACTCAGCAGATATAATTCATACTATCTTTGAAGTAAAATTATTTAATCTGTAAGGATTTTCCTTGTTACAATGTATTGGAGAATTCCTGTTGGCACTCTCCCATAAATTGCAACAAGGCAAAGACATGCGAACAAATTTTGATGACCAAAAATAATTCAGCACTCGACCAGTTAATGAATATCAGTGCAGCTTTTACTTACACGATATAATGGCAAGACACATTTCCTCGAAAAAAAAACAATGGGTTACTAGCGACAATTTAATACTGCACCCCAATGCTGACAAAACCACTGGGTTTGCAGGGATATTTAAGGGAAAATGTTTTTATGGTAAGTGGGCAAAGTTCAAACAGGCTCATAATATAGCAGGGTTAGAAAATTTGTAATAATGTATCAAATAGTGGTTAGCAGTGTGCTTTGGAGCCATCTACTCAGTAACAAATCGATGCTTTTCTTACTTTATAAAGCTGCGGTTGTAGCTGTGAGCAATGCGCAGTCGACAAAGGTGTTGATGAACCAATAATCGGAATCGGCACCGGCCGGTTATGGGGCTTCTGCCGATTATGACAACCGACAGTTCCCGGTTATACTATATTTCACAGTGACTATTAAAAATCCCTTTGATATCTGGCCCTTTCAATAAAGTTTCCCCATTAAAAAACGTGTGTGGTGCATAGCAGAAAATTTAGGGATTTGCAGAGCAGAGATATTACCGAATTTACCAACTGCAATCGATACGAGATCGCCACCATTTCCCAAAGATTGTAGAGTTCATGTAAATATTAGAGAAACACATCAAGGGAGGTAAGGCGTTGAAAAAACCCCCCCAAAAACACTGAATAATACATTCGGACAAACGTGTAAACCATGCGTCATATGACTTCACAACACACATTAACATTAAAATTATTATTCATTTAAGACACAAAGTATGTGTGCTCAGTATATTCCTGGTTAATACAGCCAAGTGTATTGTATCCTTACACAAAACCGTATTAACACTATTTACCGGAATACAACACAATCTTCACGAGAACAATATCGTGTGACTGTATCGTTAATAACGATCTTTTCCCCACACCCCAACCAAGATGCAAATATTATTTTGGCTAATATTGCCCAGCACTAAATATGCATACTCTGAGAACTGTGGTATTAAGCTTTCGTGATTGATGATTTATCAACAAAATTCTGTAGTATAACAGACACCAGCAGATTTTCTTCAGTGTCCTACATCAACCTCAGCATTGGCATCAGAATTGACAGAGAAATAACCGCTAATCGGTTGATAGCAAGTTTTGATAATCGGTTCATCACTAGACAAAGGATTCACATCTCCTACAGTTACAAAGAACTCTTGTCCATTGTCTTGAATTCAACATTCTGTTCAATTTGCGTCATATCCCTGGTAAATTTAAGTTATTACCTGACCTCTTGTCTCCTTCACAGGTTCATCTGTTCTGAGAACTGTGACCTCATAGTGCTCCTGATCCAACTCCAGTACCAGCGGGGCTTTCCTTACACCACTTCCTGACACAAAGGATTTACTTATGGATAAAGAAATTGCAGACAGGACCAAACAATTCTCCCTCAGAACAAAGCAGGACTTCACAGATTTTTACACTCTTTATTATTTACCTATATATGCTGGCCAATTCCTGTATCAACATTGTCCTTGTTTGTGGCTTACCCTTTTTAATATGCAATATGCTCCTTCCACCATCACTTCCATGCTGTCTGGCCTATCATATATTCATAACCTCCTTTGCAGCATTGACCCCACTCAAACATTTGTTGTTCGAAAGCTTTTGGCCGGGGAGCAACGCCTCCGCCCGGTTAGACATTCAAATGCCGCTTACTATTGAACTTTTGCACAGACTTATGGATTCACTGTCCTGGATAATTATTTCTTGCAGTGTTTATTTCTGGCTTTATTTAGCACAGCCTTCTATTCGTTTGCCCGCATTGGGGAACTATGCCCTACAGTGGTATCTGCTGCAGATTCAGTGGTACAGCTATCAGATATGATCAAATGCATCGTACATTTATCATTTTAAGCATAATCTCTCTTGTAGGCTTCACATTTTGACCATCAAAGGTTTGTCATTGCCTTAATGCCCTTTTATAAGCATGAACATTTTTCTGCGTATTTGCAGCACATAATCGGGCTCTCTTTTTTTATATCCTAATGGGTCTCCCATACATTGTCAGCGCTTTGATCATCAACTTAAGCATTGTCACATCTACTGCAACTTCAATCCGGAGGTATTTAAGGGGAACAGTTTCAGGATTGATGCAGATACTTTGGCGGCAAGCTGTGGATTCAGACCCTCAAATTCGTTTAATGGGATGATGGAAGATGAATGCTTTTCACCATTATATTCGCATACCATCCTTGGACCCCTCAGGTTTAACTTCGTTGACAGCGTTAGGTTTCTGATCATCACGCTTTTGCTGCTTCTGGGGGATAATGGCTGCTAGGGTTTGGTTTTGTGTGTCCTTCCTTCTTTACGCTCCAGAAGCAGCAATAGTCCTTGACTTAAGACTTGTGTACTTTGCATCCTATGAATAATATTCTTCCCATCCGTTAAGATTATTCTATACTATTCAAGACGTAGGGGATATTTGATAAAAGTGAGATATATGAAGAAATATATTTATATTTTCATCAAAAAGACAGTTTAGGCATTGTACTGACTGTGACATATGGTGAATGATTTCAGCGATAGTTGGGTGTCTGACAAACACACATTCCACGCACTGGGCTGTAGAAGAAATGGACAGTGAGTCAGACCAGTAATTCACCACATCTTGGCTACATTGTTTCAACATAATTTCCCTCCCACCCATTTAGTTCTCATGGGGTTCTAGCACTATCAGTTTCATGGGAACATGAGCTTCGTCATCTATTCCCTCAATGTGTATTCATATGTAACAGCGTGTAATTGTCATCTAATGTACACTGTCCTATGAGCCTCTGGAGGCTCCTATTAATAATTTAATAAATATCAGTGTAGTCCTTTCATTTCCCACTCCTTCCTTTCACAAATGTTCTCAATTCTAATTGAAGGTAAAATTTATTATGTGTGTTTCTTTTCTTGAACAAATTCCCGATTGGAGCCTACATTGGCACAAATTTTCCCAATTGTATGGGCCCTGGACCCTTTCCCAAAGAGGGCAGAAGAATCCTTGGATGTTGTCTGCCTGACACTTGACAAAAACAAAAATAGAAAGTTTGATACAAAGCAGCATTTACCAATCATGTGAAATATCTGACGAGAATGGGAGCATATTTTATTTAGCAATGCCACTCAACAGAAAATAAAACTCTGAAGGAGGGCTGCAACAATACGTTTTCTCACGATACGATGCATATCACGATATGATCCCACAATTCAATACGTAACACAATACACTCGTCAATCATCAAAAAGTGAGGACACAAGAAGCAAATCTGCAGTTATAGACAGCCCGGTGGAACATAACTGCAGATTTGCTTCTTTCTTGAGTCCTCACATTTCTACTGGGCTGGTGAGTAGAAGGAAAAGTCTAATATCCACTCACACAATGGCCAAATAACAAATCATCATACAGTTTTGGGTCAAGCAGCTTCATTTAATGAAAATAAATTTCTCAAACTTTTTGACAACAAAACATTGAAACAAACTCTTTGGTTTCCTTGGAATTTGAGATTTGTTTGATTATAGTATATAAAGGTTCAAGAGCGTGGTTAATGGTTTGTGATATTCACAAATACCCGAGAGCAATGTAAATTCAGACTTCTACAGGGCTTGCCTTGAGTCGGGGCTGATCAGCCCAGGCCCCGAGATCAGCCCCGAGGAGCACTTGCTGGGGGCTTTTTTTCAAGCCCTGACATTTTCCACAAAAAAGCACTAACAATAATGGACAAAATGGAAAATCAGCCCCGAAAAGGCCCCGAACTCAGTATGTGGGGCACTTTTTTTAGGCCCCGACCATTTTACTCAAGGCGAGCCCTGCTTCTACAATCCCGATTTCACAGGAAAACTACATATAATATAAGCGAATAGTCAACAATGAGGCCATTTTTGAAGTGTCATTAACAAAATATTCATGACATTTTGGGTCCACATCTATTGTGATACAGTGCAGACAAATCGTGATACATATCGTCAGAGAATGAATTGTTTCGTGATTAATCGTTGCAGCTCTACTCTAAAGCATTCTTAACCCTTTACCTGACAATTCAGCCACATCTGCCCACGTAATATACAAATTGAGCATTGGGCAGCTGAAAAATTTCAACTAAACCATATCATGCGATCCCTCATTGGAATGAGTTTATCAGACTCGTTCCAATGGGGGATGGAGGAGGGGATACAATATGGTTTTGTTGAAATGTCTTGAAAAATTTCAATGAAAATAGTTTAAACAAGAATAAAATGCAAACAAATATGGATATCAAAGGAACAACTCAACAAACAAGTCCCAATATTACCCATATTTCTGTGGTTTTGCTGGAAGCATCCAAATACCTGTAAAAAAGTTAAGTAAGGCTAACTTGCATAATTTATGCACAAGAAAAAAAACCTGCATAATATGTTATTTATCATGTCCCTTCACTTCAAATCTGAAAATATGAAACAAAAGCATGAAAGCATCTCTGAGATACAGGTGGTAACAGTACACAACATAATACGCACAAAAATATTACCTGAAAAAAAGGTTAAGTAAGGCTAATTTGCATAATATATGCATGAGAAAAAAAACCTGTATGATATGTTATTTATCTTATGCTGCTAGACCTCCATACCAAAAATTATTGAAATAGGAAATGTCGATCATAAGTTCTGAGTGTATAACGAATTGCATGCAATTTCCAACAGGGGCTTCGGGCCAGTTAACCAATCACGACCAAAAGGGGACATTCTCATCTTCTAGACATTATATGGAGTCACCCTACCAGGGTAAGATGAAATCCCTCCATAAATATGACCTGTAGACTATGCTAAAGCTTTTCGGGTTTTGGGTTTGGGCAGCCATCATGGCTGAATGATCGTAATCAAAAGGGGACGTTCTCATCTAGACATTACCTGGAGTCATCCTACCAAGTTACAATGAAATCTCTTCATAAATACAACCTGTAGACAGTGCTATTTAAAGGTTTTGGGGTTTGGGGCTCAGGCAGTCGTCACGGTTGACAGATCGCGACCAAATGGGGAAGTTCTCATCTAGACATCATCATATGGAGTCATCCTACCAAATTACAATGAAATCCCTCCATATTAAATATGACCTGTAGACTGTGCTAAAAGTTTTTGGGTTTCGGGCTTGGGCAGCTGTCATGGTTGACGTTCTCATCTAGATATTATACAGAGGCATACCACCAAGTTACAATGAAATCCCTTCATAAATACAACCTGTAAACTGTGCTAAAGATTTTCAGGTTTTGGGCTTGGACAGCCATAATGGTTGACCGAACGCAACAAAAAGGGACGTTCTCATCTAGACATGACCTCAAACCTGCATATGAAATTTTGTGATGATCGGACAAGAACTACGTGTGTAGCCTGTGCTAAAGGAAAATGTGAACAGACCGACAGACTTCCGCACGCGTGATGGCAATAGCTTATCTTGACTTTGTTAAGTTAAGCTAAAAATCAAGAACTTTCAAGGCTAATGCATGAATTTCAGGTTTCTTCAAGGCCTTGAAACACACATTTTTAAATTCAAAGATGTTGAAAAACCACAATACTTGAATTAGGGATGCAGGGTGGTTATTGAAAGTGATTGCATATGAAGGATGCATTTGACTTTTTCTGAAAATTATAGTTGTTTATCGAATAGCTACTCTGCCATTATTCTATCATAACCTGACTGACAGAATGAATGAATGCTTTATTTGCAGAAAACATTATAGTACAGTTACATTTCATAATAAATATTACAGTATTTCAACAATTGGTTATAAAGAAACATGTAAATTATCATACTGGTATTTGTTTTCTGTAGGAGGGTGAGGTAGCCATTGGGCTGTCTTACTGTCACCCACCATAAAAAGAGAGAGAGAAGTAAAAACTGAGAGAGAGAGGAGAGAGAGAGAAAGATAAGTGGTTAAGAGAAAGCAAGGCCAAAGAAGGACGTATGTTCTAGAGATAAACTGAGTGTTTGTATTCCATCATAACCTGATTGACAGAAACATGATATAATAGATTATATATATAAGATTAAATGCATGTATTAGATTTACTGAGGTCCAATAGGTCTATAAACCATGGGAATTTGGTGACTTATATAAATGATGGGAATTTGGTGACTATGGGGGTAATTTTCCATGATTTGTTGCAAGATATTTTATTCAATTAATAGGAGTTTACTTTATTTCGTAAATTCAACGAACAGGTCAAATGTGTACTGAAGGTATGGTAAATGGTTTTGTTTGGAAATTATATTCAATTAACAGGGTTATTCAATAAAGAGATATGATAGATAAATCATAGATTGTTCACTTTGTACATTTCAAATGGGCAAGAGAAAAAACAGTAATTTCAGTGATAGATGAGGAGTGAGTTTTTCGAATGCAAAAAGATTATTTGCAGATGAAATATTGATAAAATGAGTTGTGGTAATTTGAATAAATTCTGAAAAACGTCTGATTTATTATCTTGTTACTAGCATGTAGGTTATGAAAGGAAATGGCTATTTGGTGAAATAAAATGTCTGTACCTTGGGTGGAAGTGTTCCCCAGCATCTGTTAAAACATTCCCACCAGAACACCCCCGGACTGAGGGCTTCACGGTATTTCGATATTCAACCAAAATTCAGAACCTTTTTTAATACCGAGTCAATACCGAGCTTGTTTTAGTGCAGTCGGTATACTGTTGTCTCACGGTATTTCGAACAATTCCAACGGTAATCTGAGAAAAAATAAATAAAAAGTTTGTATGTTTATAAAACTTTCCAATTAATTGTCAGTAGGATGCAACCTGTACAATTTGTTTAACTGCTGCACACGTGGAGAAAATTTTAATGGATCAAAGGAAGAATGGTCACCAGGGTTGTGTGTGTGTTGAACACTTACTAACAAAAAAAGCCATGCTAGTTTGGATTGTTTTGACAGCTCTTATCAACACAACTATTGACTGATAACTATCAATCTGTTAAAAAATAAAACAAGAGGCCCCACGTGGCCTTAATCGCTCACCTGACAAAGTGACTCTAAGAAGTATTTTAGGTCACCTTCACCATGTCATGCCTCATCAACATTAACTGGTTGAGTGATAGATTTTGTTTGAAGTTCAACATTTGTTACCTAAAATTAGTTTTATTTAAAATCATTGGTGTGTGGCCAATCTCCAATGATTTTTAATAAAGCAAATTTATCTCTGCAGACAAACTGGTTTAGCATGAAGCACAAACAAGGAATGTGAAGAGATAGCCTTGGACATCTCTCCCCAACTGTGGATATCTTCCATGTGCTACATGTATATATTTGCATGCAAGAAAACAAAAATTTTCACAAATTTTATTTTTTTTTATCATCACTGGAACAAGCTCAAACAGCTTATTCCAATAGGGGTATGGGAAGATCAGGTATATTTTTGAGACAGAAATGTGAATATATAAATAATGGTGTTTTTTTGTGAATGATGCTGGAGAATTTTGCGTAAAGATATGGTAAATGGTTTGTTCTGGATACAGAATGATGCAAAAGTATTTAAATTTGATTAGGCAAGTTGTTCCTATAATGCATTTAAAAATTGAAGTAACTGTTTTTTTGCTGACGAACTTTTAGATGTGTGTGTCTGTGTTTGTGTGTGTGTGTGTGTGTTTGTGTGTGTGTGTGTGTGGGGGGGGGGGGGGTAAGAGTGTTCTTGCAAACAAAATTCCTGAATAAATGGAAAATTTTATTTTTTGTGTGAAAGACATGGTGCGTGAATGTTGATTGGAACAAGCTTAGAGAGCTCATTTTAATGTGAAGTCATAAAGCTGTGTTTTACGTACGAAAATTCTGGAATAACTAAAAAAATTGCTTTTTTTGACTCAAAAAGCATGGTGTGCGACCTCTCATTGGAATGAGCTCAAAAAGCTCATTCCAATGGGGTATTTACAAGCGATAAGTACATGTATGTTTAAGAGACAAAAATTAAAATTTGAATAGCGACTTTTGCGAAGAATGCTGACAAGTTTTGGCAGTTATGCTGGTAAAAAGGTAAGATATGCAAAGTGGTTGTTTTTTAGAGGCGACATTTAATTAAGGGGAATTAACCCTTGATTACTGAGCTAACTTCTAAAAGTACTGAAATTTCATGAAGCAATGTGAATAACAGACAACAGTTGCCTAAAAATTTCATGAATAACTAACATTTTTATTCCTTTGTCTCGAAAACATGGCATATGACCTTTGTTGGAATGAGCTGAATGCGTGTGTTCCAATGAGGGGTCATAAAATTTGAATGAAGATTTGTGTGAATAATGCATTAGTACTGCTAGATTTGGGTAAACGGTTCACCCTTGATACCACCCCTTCTATAGTAGATCTTTTCTGCAAATTTTGTCTAAGATTCTATCAACTTTACAAATAAATACGTTCATGAATCACAATCAGATCCACCCTACAATGTTGCATACCAAATATCAAAAGATTCTGCCTGCTGGATCTGGAGAAGAAGATTTTTTAAGAAATATGCCTGAAACGCACTAAGTTAAAATTTGGGCTCCTATACGGAGCCCAAATATAAACCCAGGGGGCCGATTTGAACAAACTTGAATCAGATCCACCCCACAATGTTGCTTACCAAATATGAAAAGATTCTGAAGCTGGATCTGGAGAAGAAGATTTTTTAAGAAATTTGCCTGAAATGCACTAAGTTCGAATTCGAGCTTCTATAGTGAGCCCAAATATGAAACTAGGAAGCCGATTTGAACAAACTTGAATCAGATCCACCCCACAATGTTGCATACCAAATATCAAAAGATTCTGCCTGCTGGATCTGGAGAAGAAGATTTTTTAATAAATTTGCCCGAAATGCACTAAGTGCGAATTCGGGCTTCTATATTAAGCCCAAATATGAATCCAGGGGGCCGATTTGAACAAACTTGAATCAGATCCACCCCGCAATGTTGCATACCAAATATCAAAAGATTCTGCCTGCTGGATCTGGAGAAGAAGATTTTTGAAGAAATTTGCCTGAAATGCACTAAGTGCGAATTCGGGCTTCTATATTAAGCCCAAATATGAATCCAGGGGACCGATTTGAACAAACTTGAATCAGATCCACCCCGCAATGTTGCATACCAAATATCAAAAGATTCTGCCTGCTCGATCTGGAGAAGAAGATTTTTGAAGAAATTTGCCCGAAATGCACTAAGTTTGAATTCGAGCTTCTATAGTGAGCCCAAATATGAATCCAGGGGGCCGATTTGAACAAACTTGAATCAGATCCACCCCGCAATGTTGCATACCAAATATCAAAAGATTCTGCCTGCTGGATCTGGAGAAGATGATTTTTTAAGAAATTTGCCTGAAATGCACTAAGTTCGAATTCGAGCTTCTATAGTGAGCCCAAATATGAATCTAGGAAGCCGATTTGAACAAACTTGAATCAGATCCACCCCACAATGTTGCATACCAAATATCAAAAGATTCTGCCTGCTGGATCTGGAGAAGAAGATTTTTTAATAAATTTGCTTGAAATGCACTAAGTTCAAATTTGGGCTCCTATACTGAGCCCAAATATAAACCCAGGGGGCCGATTTGAACAAACTTGAATCAGATCCACCCCACAATGTTGCTTACCAAATATGAAAAGATTCTGCCTGCTGGATCTGGAGAAGAAGATTTTTTAAGAAATTTGCATGAAATGCACTAAGTTCAAATTCGAGCTTCTATAGTGAGCCCAAATATGAATCTAGGAAGCCGATTTGAACAAACTTGAATCAGATCCACCCCACAATGTTGCATACCAAATATCAAAAGATTCTGCCTGCTGGATCTGGAGAAGAAGATTTTTTAAGAAATTTGCCTAAATGCACTAAGTTCGAAATCGGGCTCCTATACTGAGCCCAAATATGAACCCAGGGGGCCGATTTGAACAAACTTGAATCAGATCCACCCTACAATGTTGCATACCAAATATCAAAAGATTCTGCCTGCTGGATCTGGAGAAGAAGATTTTTTAAGAAATTTGCCTGAAATGCACTAAGTTCGAAATCGGGCTCCTATACTGAGCCCAAATATTAACCCAGGGGGCCGATTTGAACAATCTTGAATCAGATCCACCCCACAATGTTGCTTACCAAATATGAAAAGATTCTGCCTGCTGGATCTGGAGAAGAAGATTTTTTAAGAAATTTGCCTGAAATGCACTAAGTTCGAATTCGGGCTTCTATAGTAAGCCCAAATATGTATCCAGGGGGCCGATTTGAACAAACTTGAATCAGATCTACCCCGCAACATTGCATACCAAATATCAAAAGATTCTGCCTGCTGGATCTGGAGAAGAAGATTTTTTAAGAAATTTGCCTGAAATGCACTAAATTCGAATTCGAGCTCCTATAGTGAGCCCAAATATGAATCTAGGGAGCCGATTTGAACAAACTTGAATCAGATCCACCCTACAATGTTGCATACCAAATATCAAAAGATTCTGCCTGCTGGATCTGGAGAAGAAGATTTTCAAAGAAATTTGCCTGAAATGCAGCAAGTTCAAATTTGGGCTCCTATACTGAGCCCAAATATAAACCCAGGGGGCCGATTTGAACAAACTTGAATCAGATCCACCCCACAATGTTGCATACCAAATATCAAAAGATTCTGCCTGCTGGATCTGGAGAAGAAGATTTTTTAAGAAATTTGCCTGAAATGCACTAAGTTCGAAATCGGGCTCCTATACTGAGCCCAAATATGAACCCAGGGGGCCGATTTGAACAAACTTGAATCAGATCCACCCTACAATGTTGCATACCAAATATCAAAAGATTCTGCCTGCTGGATCTGGAGAAGAAGATTTTTTAATGTTTTTCCCATTGCCTACAGTGTTAAAAAGTGCTGACTCAGCACTTTTTCAAAGTCCCGAAACTGTACCCTATGATAAAACCGATGGCATTTTTTTTTTACCAATCCTTTCTGTTGGTCCTAAGGAAGCTGCACACCAAATAAAAATTCTCAGTGCCGTGCAGTTTTGGAGATATGGGCGTTTTAAATTTTTTCTATTTTTAGCTCCTGCGGTTCCCACGGGGCTGCGGGAAAATTTTTTTTTGCATAAATCAAGTACTCATGACCCAATAAGCCCTCACATAAAATTTGGTTCAAATCAGCCTCTCGGTTTGGAAAATAGAAATTTTGGGCGGGGCAAAAAATTTTGCCCCTCTCATAACAACGTCAAGTATAGCCCCACAAACTTCTCTTGAACAAATCTGAGTCTACACCTCAAAAGGAAGCTGCACACCAAATATCAAGTCTCTGCTACTGCTGGTTCATGAGAAGAAGATTTACAAAGATTTTGGTGCCCCTTGGGGGCGTGGCACCACCCAGGAGGAGGGGCAACTTCATTTGAACAAATCTGAATTGGCATTAGGTAATAAACATTTAGCCAACATTTGAATAAAATTGGGCTAGTGGTTTAGGAGGAGAAGTCGATAATGTAAAGTTAACGCCGGACGGACGATGCCGGACGCCGGACAGAAAGTGATTAGTAAAGCTCCCCTTGAGCTTCGCTCAGGTGAGCTAATAAAAACAAAACATACTATTTCTTTGTGTTGTTTTATTTTTATACAGCGACTAATGGTATACATGTATATTAAGCATAAAATTAACACTTAATAAGTACTGGTTCATGAATAAATTATTCATGAGTAATTTTTATTATGGGCGTGTTTAGAGCATAATTGACAAGTGAGAATGCATGCTGTCAAGTTTATTGATCTTCAGCAAAGTGAATTTGTGAAAATAAAAACATCTCCATTTTTGCTTCAGAATGAATTTTATTTTAATAAAATAAAACCACTTGAAACAATCTATTTCTTGAATGTTAGATGGAAAAGGAAATCGTCACCATCTTCCGGGTAATGACAACACAATTTTACTCACCTAACTGCATTTCAAATTCACCTGTGAACCAACAGACTTTTCAAGGTTTCGAAATTGGGGGAGTGGGGTTTGATCACAGAGAGAACACCTTGTTTTAGACATGCCAAAGATTTTTTTCAAGAAAACTGGTCAAATATTTGTTCGTTCCGGTGATATTCGGTATTCAGTCATAGAGCGGTATTTTTAAAATACTGAAACTCGGTATCAAAAATTGAATACCGAGAAGGCCTACCCAGACTCTGGTCAATAATTGGACTTTTGTGAAAATATCCCCTATTACTGAAAAGTCCTCATACAATGGTCAAAACATCCTTGTAGAAAAGAAATATCAGTTTTTAACACCCGTGCCTTTCTTTGTGTTTCTATGATCATATTATGATGGACATTATTCTCAAATGCAGAAGAGGCACAGAGGATATATAATTTTTCTTCATGTCTTGAGAACTTCTCAAATTTGGGGCTTTTGGGCAGTGGGCACACCTGCATACAGTGTGAAATTGGGATAAAGGCCTGAAAAAGTCAATATATAGTCAGGCCCCTTAATATTTCTTAAACCACTTTTTTGATATGTGTTCACTTGCATTTTCACTGTCTTGAGATGGTCCCAAGGATTAACACTTTCAATCACATTTAATCCATCTATTGATAATTTGATGGTTGTCACAAATTGATCACATGTTGATGGAGTCTTTCTAATGCACAGCAAAATTAAAATAAGCTGAAGGATTACCAAATTATTATTTATTGGAAATTCTTAGAAAATGCAGGAGAACCACTCACAAAATTTCAGTTAATAAATATCTGGGTTCACCATGTTTATTAGCTGAAAGTGTGCTTGTGGTTATTGTGCATTTCCTCAGAATCTTCAATTTTTTAAATGGAATTTCTGCTGTGTGCAACTCTCCAGTGCCAATCTTCAAGATTTACAATAAGCTTTCTAATGTACCTAGAATCTCACCAAAACTGTAAATATCAGAAATATTTTTTCAGTTACTTTACTCGTGTTGTGGCCAAGGTAAAAAGGCCATTTACCAACCAGCCTGGTCTGAACCAATTATCTTATTCTTGTGGTAAACTGGTCACTTCGTGTGCTAGAGATTGACAGTTTGAGCCTAGGCTCACGCACTTCTCTTTCAATCTGTTACATTGGTGTTGTTGACCAGTCCTCAGCAGTAGGTGGCATTGTAAGTGTTCTGGTGAAGCATGGTGGATGTTTTGACCATTCTGAGGTGGAATCTGGGGTGTGAGTCAATGGGGTTGAATCACAAAAGAAACATGATAGTGTAGCGGTTGAGGTATACTATAAAGGCCATTTATCGAGCAACCTGGTTGGTCCAGATCTCTTAAGACTTGCAGTAAATTGGTCGCTTAGTGTGCTAGAGGTCGACGGTTCGAGCCTTGGTACCCACACTTCTCTCTGTTAGTGTTACATAATATAATAATAATATTATAATAACACTTTCGCTGACCACTGATTTGTAGCAGTTCTTGGGTGAGAAGGCCTTGGTTACCCCTTTCCTCCCAATTGTCTCCCTATTCCCACACTTCTTCTCTCCTCCCAACACTCAGAGACGAACTGCTTGATGACTTCCTTTGCCCCATTTTTCCCAATCTCTCCGATTAGCATATTAACTATCATCTTAGAGTCATTCAATACCCATGTGTCCTTCATTCTCCCATCCCACTTCCCTATTATACTCCCAGTGAATCTTATTCTTTTCAACTGGTATTTTGGACATTCTAGAAGTGTTCCGGGGTCTCCTCCATGCCCAAATTACACATTTGGCACTCCTTTTCACTGTTTTCCCAATTTTTTTCCCTCAGCTCCAGGGTCCGCAACCTCAGCTTGAACAACAGTGACCCCCAAAAGGTGCCATCAAGGTACTCCTCAAAATGAGGATTCAAATTATCATGCAGGCCACCCAAAGATCTCTTAGATTTTACCCCCTCTCGCCAATTAAGGTTACCATCCTCCATGACTCTTTCTCTGATGATTTTTTTACCCTGGGTTGCCCCTATGTCTAGGTCCGAGATCTCCAATGAGTAGTTCTCTATTAGCTCCCTCACTTGAACCATCCACCCTGTCTTGGAATTAAGAGTTGAAAATACTCTGGAACATTACTTTACACCATCGGCTGTCAGGGAGATTTACCAAATAATTAATATAACCGAGTTTCAATATGTCTACCATACCCTTGATCCTCATCCACCCAAGCTACCCCGATTGCTTCTAGTGCTACGGCATTACTCAGCCCGGTTATCCACCGGCATGCATCATTTTGCAGGGTTACCAAGCTCTTTACAACCGTTTGGTTTAAGGGTACCACTTCTGTACCATATGTTATACTTGGCAGACCCACCATTTCCCAAATGGTTTCCCCACAAAAACCTTATTGAAACTGTTTCTCCCTATAAGTTTCATTCGGTTAAGGATTTGCCTTCCCTTCAGAATCAATTTATTTGTATGGTTTCAGTAGATGCCTTTTCCTGTGATGTTTATATTTACCCCCAGATACTTGTAGTCACCTGTCTCTCCTACGCTAAGGAGTTTGCTGCTACATTCCAGTTTCCAGAACTCCTCCACTCTCCACCTTCGAGTGGGGTCCACTTTACGGCCCATGGGTATAACTTTACTTTTGCTTTCATTTACTTCGAGGCTCCATTTGTTCCCATTACAATCGGATGACAACGGCAACGGCTCCTGGAACATCGGTTCAACCGATTGTTGTCAAGCATTTTGTGATGATTCATTAACCGCATTTTATTATCTTCTGCAACTGTTCAATTGTTAATGTAAAATGGTGTCAATGATACCATTCGGTAAAGTTGAAAAACCACCACAATGTGTATTCTTAATCTCTCTAGACACCCCTTTATGGGATATACAAATTAAACGACATGTAAAGCTTACAATTGAGAGTACTTGCAGCAATCGCCAGTTCATACCGGAAAAGTGAAGGTTACATTCCATTGACTCAGGTCACAGTAAAATTACCAGTCGCACGCACTTGGACGGTAAACGTGTCTCTGAGTGAGAGCTGTTTACCGCCCACGTGTGCGCGGCTGGTAATTTTACTGCGACCTCAGTCTTCTAAGTTTAACACTGTGAAAAATGTTCAGTTTGATGTAGTTCTTTCGAGCCTCGACTTGTCTAGTAGTGCACGGAAATTACAATCGGAATCGGCATCAGAATCGGCCGACTGTGAGCTCAAATAACCAGTAATCGGTCAGCGACCATTTTTGGTAATCGGTTGAACACGAGTTCCAATTATTGGTTCATCACTAATTGGGGAGCGAAACGACTTGGTGTGCAAGGACCCAAGATCTGCCGGCCAGTTCAAATTCGTCATTCCCCTTAAGGTGCTATATAAGATTATAAGTAACAGAATTTTGCTTACTTTGACATTTCCACTTCTCATATTCCTTAAATTCAAATTAAATATACACAAATTATACATCAAAATGAAGATTGAGATGCACAGAACACGAAACACATATGTAATCAATTCATAGAGTTGACAACAGGCATCACTGGTTCCTGCAAGTCTGCAACCATATTCATACCAGAACTGATAATAAAATGATATTTTACTGGGACAACTTGTGGCCAAATGTGCTTCAGATATCCAATAACAAAGCTAGGCATTCAAAACACTTTCGAATGCAGTGATTGGACAGCATTTTGGAAAAGGACAACACTGTCTGCATTTTTTATTATAAGATGGATTCCATGTTCGACAGACATGCGCAAATCACTTGATACCACGAATTTCCATCAAAAACAAAATCATAATTCCAAGAAATTTCAACAGGTGCCATGATACCTTGCATAGAATATGACAACTATGCGGTCTCTATATAATAACAGTATGCTGTATTAAGGCGATCTTTCTCATTATTTGATTTCAGATGGCACTGTATATCGCTAAATGGCAAATGCGTTTTAATGCAACAAAGTGCAAAGTTCTTCACCTGGGTAACAACAACCCCAACCACCACTACCATATGTCACATGACGGGATAGTCAAAACTTGGAATCTTCAGGAGCAGATAAAGATCTGGGAGTCTAGGTGGACACCTCACTAAAATTTACTAAACACACTGAGGAAACAGTGAAAAAGGCAAATAGAATCATGGGCCTGATAAGAAGGACTTTTACTAACCTGGATGTACCTATGATGAGACAACTATTTACAGCACTAATAAGACAACACCTGGAATATGGCAACCTGATTTGGCATCCACTACACAAAAGGGAAAGGCTGAAAGCTACTGGACTACAAAGCCTTGCTTATAGAAGCGCCAGAGGAGACATGATAGGAACATTCAAATATCTACATGGCATGTACAACATAAATCACAAAGAGCTCCTAACCTTGTCTACAAACCAAACCACAAGAGGCCACAACTTCAAGTTAGTAAAACAGAAAGCCAAGACTTCCACAAGGCAAAATTTCTTCTCTGTGAGAACTGTAAATAATTGGAATAATCTACCAACAAGTACTGTGAATGCAGAGACAATTAATTCATTTAAAAATAAAACTGACAAAAACTGGCACACCACAAATATGAAACAGACCATGACATTTTCAATAATGCATGCACACTAAATAAAAGGTTTTCAAATACGTTGATTGATATATGTCAGGAACAGTTAAAAGGCTTTTAGCCTACAAGAACTGAAGAGTATGGTAAATGATGCTTTTTCCGTCCGTTGACATTGACCGGAAATCGTAAGTACACTTTTATGTAAAGAAAAGCGAAGGTTTTGGAATTTACCGCCATGCAGTTCTGCCACTGTGTTATGAAGAATTTTGATGCCCTAGCTTTGCTCTTGGATATGTGAAGCACATTTGGCCACAAGTTGATCTCGTGAAATATTATTTACTTATCAGTTCTGGTACGAATACGTAGCAGACTTCCAGGAACCAGCGGTGCCTGCTGTCAACTCTATGAGTTGATTTCATATATTTTTCGTGTTCTATACCTCCCAACCTTCATTTTGATGTATAATTTGTGTATATTTATTTGAATATAAGGAATATCAGAGGTGGGAATTTCAAATTAAACAAAATTCTATTACAGTCAATCAGGCAGTAACGGGTCACAGGCAGTAACGGATCAGGCGATGTTGAGCCTTAAAAAAATCGAATTTGAAGAGCATTTCAAACTAAAATTTTATTCCAGGTTTGTGAAGTAATATGTTGCCCGTCGTCTTTGAAAGTTTCGCAAGTTCATTGTTGTTTTTTTGTTGACAAAAGCGATTTTTTTTAAAAAGATTGAATGTACGCCGGAAGAAAATTTTGACACACGAAACCTTAAAAAATGTTTTCGGCTCAACTACGAGAAGAGAAATATAAAGAGTGTGAATGTAAGTATTATTATTTGAACAGGTTTGTCTGCGCTTCAAATTCCTGATAAAATAATTGGGATAAATATTGGGCATCATGATATATTTATTCCGGTTCAACAGCGAGTTGAGATGTCAATACCGGGTCACTGTCGAACATGCAGAGTAAAACCTATTGAAACACTGCTCAAGTTGAACTATTTTTAGAAAATTAACGCAAAACCACTGTATTTGATCCACTTCATTTTCACTTCTTTCCACTATAAAAGTTGTGACTAGTGTGGTGAAATTAATTCAGAGAACTTTTTGTCTCCAATAAATACATATAAAGTGAGAAAATAGATCGCCAGTGGATGCCAAAGAGGGTGATTCTTTAAAGACACAAGCGACCCGTTACTGACCAAATTGCACAGTCAAACAATCTAATTTTATAAAATAAACAGAAGCTTCATCTGATGAATTCCGCTGCAATAATGGGGATGCAGATGATTCGGCACCTGGACGATTCAGCACTTGGACGATTCAGCACTTGGGTTGGACGATTCGGCACTTGACTTTGGACGATTCGGCATTTAGGTTAGAACAATTTGGCCCCAACGAATATATATTATCTTCGGGTATTACAGATAAATATGCATGTAATACTTGATGAAAATAGATCAATTTTATATTCACGTGTGTCAGGATGTCAATTTGAAAATACTTTTGCTATTGTCTGATTAGGTTTAGCCGGGAATTATTGAAAATTTCATGTTCCGGTTCATACAACAGAAAGGTAGCTAACGGAATGACATAGTAGTCCTCAGTTCGTTTACGAGACATGATGCAAAAGACGAGTGGGAGCTGTTTTATATTTCCAGATGATTTCCCAAAAACATGAATGGAGAAAAGCTGGACCCAGGGTTTACTGACTATGCGAAATGTTCCATCCACGTACCAGGTTTTTGCCGCTGCGAGCAATTCTAGTTGTCTGTCTGTATAGAAAATTAGGTGCTGCCTGTCGTCGACTGTGATGTCCTTGCGGAGGAAATTTGGAGCATGCTCTTCAATAAATTCCAAGTCAAGCTGAACACAAACAAAGTTGTCGGTTTATATGGTTTATAAGTCCATTCTCAATAAAAAAAAAATATGCAAAACAGTTTCTATTTTATCCATAGTGGATCCAAAATGGCAAAGAACCTAGTTGGTTATAACTAGAAAATGATGGGTTAAAATATGTCACGTTTGATTTTTGTATATTTACATATATACTAGTAAAGATACATAAGGCCTGTTTGTTTATTAAAATCGCCTATAAAATGATAACACATAACAGTTAACAAACAATAATGATTATATTTCATTGAGAAATTGTATGCACGAAACACTTATGTTTTTACAGATAATTAACACGAAAGAGTAATGTAGCCAGGCACGATAAATCTTTTGACTCTGTAAACAAACAAAGCTTGCCTCAGAGTCTAGAGCTCTCTAGGATCATGTGATGTAAGATTTTATCGAAGTCTGTTAACAGCCCAAATCAACTTGTCAGGGTTGGGGCGACTGGGTGCTGGTGCTCCTTCAACATTGTCATTGAACATCTTGTAAAAAATGAGGATTCACTATTATCACGATCAAATTATTAAATTTTCACCTTAATGTTCCCTTAAACACTGCCGAATCATCCGGATTCCAATAATGAGTGTCAGATACCTGTCTGTCAATGGTATCAGGACAACTCGTACCCTGGACAATTCGTACCTTTCCTTGGGCAACTCGCACCCCGCCTCTGGACAACCCGTACCCCACCTCTGGACAACCCATACCCTGCTTCTGGACAACTCGTACCCCGCCTCTGGACAACTCGTACCCTGACTTGTAAAGCATTCATACCTGGGACTGGAGACTACATGTGAAAAAATAAGGAAGACTATTCATGAAAATCACATTTGATATTTTTATTTTTTCAAGAAATATATTACCAACAAAACGAAGATATAGCACACAAGCTCTCTCTTTCGAACAAATGAAACAAAAAACACAAAACTAAAATGCACTAAAAGTTGAGCAACACATGTTTATAAATAACTGAAATGCAGAGTTAATTCCTCTTTTTCTCAATTGTATTTTCTGCATCTGAGCTTAATTAATTGTTTATAAATAACTGAAATGCTCTGAACTTAATTAACTGGGATGAAACGGATCACTTGAGATGAAATTATTTGCCACATTTTGTTACCTGCTTTCAATCCATTTCATCTCGATTAATTAATAAATTATACTCAGATGCAGATAATACAATTAAGGAAAAATACGAAATGCAAAAATGAAAATCACTTCAAACAGATTCAGCACCGAAATACATAATACAAAAATGAATGTTGTTAAAAGGCGGAGTTAATTCGTGTTTTTCCTGAATTGTATTTTCTGTGCCTGACCTTAATTAACTCAGATGAATTGGATCGAAAGCATGTTAGAAATACTGAATAGGCTATAAAAAAAAGAACCTCTGTTTCTCAGGCCCGCGCGCATGGTCATTTTTGGTGCGCATGCAACCTTTTTATGACACCAAAAAAATCTGAGATATTGTGCTCATTTCGGTAAATCGATATCGATGCGTTCGCAAATTTTAAATTAACACACTTCAAGCTTTTTCTACATCATACCTTAATAAAGTGGGTGGGTTTTAGCAATATTCACGACAGAAAGTGTTTTATTCTGCAAAAGGTAAGTCATAATGACAGCAAGAAGGAAGGTGTCTTTCAGTCTGACAACAAACAGTCACAAAGGGGAATGGTCGATTCGCACCACGTTTGATTCGCACCAAACCTCAGAAAGTCTGCAAAGTCAGGTGCTATGTTGAATGGAACACAGTCTCCTGGCATTTATTTTTAGTAACATTTGTATTGTAAATGGCCGTCATTAGGAATTTGTGTACTATTATTTGAAACCGTTACGAGTTTCCCAGGTAATTTAAATAAATGCATTTGAGATGCAGGATAATTGGATAACTAATAGTAACCGTTGCTTGATATAAAAGTAACAGTTATAGTTGAAAATAAATTGCATGTAGGCAGGTATGTGCGGTCGAATTGGTTAATAAAAACATGCAAACATTCGTTTTGTATTTCATTTTCAGATTTAAAAAAAATATGATTTATGGATGAACTGCCCGTTCAAATGGGTTGTGATAATTTTGAATATAATGGGGAAAAATTGCGATTCACGATTTTATTAGGCAGGTTGTGAACGGATTTTTTTTTTTTGGTTTGGTAAAATAAATCTCTGAAAGTTGGCACTTCGACATCTGATTTGTCCCAGAGACGTTTTCAACCCGAGACGTTTCACCCACGAGGCGTTTCGTGACTTACGTCCTGTGTTATAATTTTCACGTTTCACTGAAAAAACAAACATTCAAACCCCACTTCATTTACGACCCAACACCCCTGTGGTGAATAACCAATATATTTGCGAAATTTTGCGTGGTCCACCAGGTGTTTGGATGGGGGGCAAATTACCACAAACAACCTCTCGGGGAGAAAATAAAAAGAAAAAAAAACCCACCCGCCCGCATGCTTTTTTGGAAAAAATGGCCTGAGAAACAGACAATCAACTTTGTATGGCCATATCTCATTTTTAGCACTTTTTGCTTCAAAACATAGCTTATGACCCCTCATTGGAACGAGCTCAACGGTTAATTTTCAAGTACTTTTTAAGGAAAATAATGCATAAAATGACTTTCCAATAAAAATTCAAGGATTTACAAATGTGTGTGTGTGAACCCTGTATAATTTTGGAAATTGAAGCAGAAACATTTTTCAATCAAGACGCAACATACAATGGAAAATGTGCATTGGAAATCTTTCTGTAACTGTCCAAACTATTTTCTCATTTAAAAGAGGTGTAGAGCTTCAGCTATCTGCATTTAAAACTGTAAGAGGAGTTGATCACAGCATAAAGGTACCCTCTATTGAAAAAAGCACTAAAAATGTTGTGAGTCAAGAAAGGGAAATAACTGTGGAGAAACAAAATTTTCGCAAGACTTTATACATGTTGCGCATCTTCATTGTGTGTATGATCATATCCTGAAGTTTCAACTATGTGAATTGTAAAGTGGGGGGAGGAGTTGATTACAGCATGAAGGTACCCTCCATTAAACAATTTCGCGACGGAATTTCTAAGTCGATGAAGGCCATAATTTTGAGAAAATAAAATTTTGCAACAACAAGTTGCATATCTTCAATGTGTGTGTAATCACATCATAAAGTTTTAGCTCACTGCATTCAAAACTGTAAGAGGAGTTGATTACAGCATGAAGGTACTCTATTGACAATAGCAAAAAAAAAATCCCTGAAAATTTTTTTAAAATCTGTGAAAATTTTCCAAGTCAATCAAGTCCATAATTTTGAGCAAATAAAGTTTTGCAACAAACTTTATAGATGTTGCATATCTTCAATGTGTTTGTAATCATATCCTAAAGTTTCAGTTCACTGCATTCCAAATTGTAAGAGGAGTTGATTACAGCATGAAGGTACTCTCTATTGAAAATAGCACTCAAAATATTCCAAGTCGAGAAAGGGAAATAACTGTGGAAAAATAAAATTTTCGTGAAACTTTATACATGTTGCACATCTTCATTGTGTGTATGATCATATTCTTAAGTTTTAGCTAGCCGCATTTAAAACTGTAAGAGGAGTTGATTACAGGATAAAGGTACCCTCTATTGAAAAGAGCACTAAAAATGTTGTAAGTCAAGAAAGGGAAATAACTGTGGAGAAACAAAATTTTCGCAAGACTTTATACATGTTGCACATCTTCATTGTGTGCATGATCATATTCTGAAGTTTCAACTATGTGAATTGAAAAGTGTGGGGGGGGGGGAGTTGATTACAGCATGACGGTACCCTCCATTAAACAATTTTGCAACGGAAGGACGGACAGACGGACTGACAGACACGAGGAATCCTATATACCCCAGTCTAGCAGGCAGGGGTATAAAAAAAATGGTAAAAAGTTGTGAACAATTGAACATTAGTATTTTTGTTCTCAATCTTCTGATTTATTGGATGGATTTAAAGTAATTACTTTCTCAGTAAGGTAAGTTGTATTCTTTAAAGTTATACAGCACTGCATTTTTTAACACAAAAAAGAAAATTTACCAATAAAAAACAACCCCCACCCAAAAAATAATACTAATGAAAAAATTTACAAAAAAACTCCATCCCAAAATCGGGATGTTTCGGCCTCGACAGGTGGGACGTTTTGGCCCCGGTCTAGGCCGAAACGACCCTGAACCATAAGAACTTGATGGGAACTTTTTCTATAGGATTGAATGGGAAGAATCTGAATGTAGAGGGGTAGCCGCTACGTTCAGATCGCTGAAATAGACAATTCGTGCCTTTACACTGGACAATTCGTACCTTTACGCGAGTGTCGAGAGACAATTCGTACCTTCATATTAGGGTACGATTGTTCAGGGTACGAATCGTCCAGGGAACGAGTTGTCTAGGAACCCTGTCAACAACAAAAAACAAAATTTGGATAACTTATTTTATTTGAGAGAAATAAACGAAAATTTGAAATGTGGCCCGGCGTTATACCCTGAATGACTGTACTTATACTATAGTTATATATAGCACCTAAATTTAAATTCATCTTCAGGCACGTATCCGTCCAGCCATTCAATAATAATTAATATGGACGCATACCCAGGAAATTTCTCAGCGATCAATGGTAAATATTCTCTTGATTTGTAGGTGTGAAACATATCTACAATGTGCTTGTAAACAACTTGCTTCATCTTTGAATCAACAAGATGCTGAAACTGAAACTTTGAAAACTCGCACAAAACAAGCAGACGAAAATTCCCGCTGTTTCTGAGTTTGCCGAAAAAAAGCTTGGTCCTTATTCATTTAGGTCCGCCTCAACTCGGTTCACGACAGACAATCTAACCAACTTCAACGATGCTTCTGCCTTTTCACGGCCTTTGTTATCATGTGACTATTTTGTCGTTTTTGTGTATGTGGAACGTTCTTTTTTCTTATGTAATAATACTACACAAGTTCTAATAATTAAAAGGATAGAGGATCATAATTACTGCGATGCATGTCGTGCCACAGCTAGAGTCCGAGAGAAATGGGTCGGGGCGGTTTGTCGAATAACCGAAACCGACCAATATGAGCCCGAAAAGGAACAAAAGAGAAGAAATCTGAAATTACTTTACGTATTTTATTTTATTTATTTTAAAGAGACCTGCATTAAAGTAAAGCTCACTGATACAGGGAACAGGAAGATTCGCCCTCGGGAAGATTCGGCCTCAGGAAGTCTCGACCGAGAAGATTCGGCCCCGGCATTTGATGTCTTAATTAAGGTTATCTGGCAGTGGTTTAGGGATTTCGCTTAATAGGGGATTACAGTTCTGTTAGAAACAATTGTAGTATTATAGAACCAAATTATTTTGTATTTATCGTTCACTGAAAGCGGACTCGTTGCTGCCTATCATTAAAGGATAAATATAAAATTTAAAACTCTATTACGCGTATATTGCTGTTTATTCTTGGTAAATATATAAATTTTTATCGTCTTGAATGACAACTGGATTCTCGTGGAACAGTATGGGATATACAAATTAAAACAAGACGGTTACATCAATATCACTTTTATTATCTTATCAAAACATCAGTGCATTTCCTTCTGATGTCCGTTTCTAGGTCGCGGGCAGAAACACACAAGTTCCACGTGCCTCGCCTCTTCTTGTAATACTGGCACCAACTTATAAAGCGACAAACGGTAAGTGTCGCCACTTTCGTTGGATGACATTAGGCCTAGAAGAATTTGAGGCAAATCTTCTTCTTCATGGCATCAAAGTTGTTGTGTTTTTTTTTTTTTATTCCAGAGTGACAAAGTCGATGTTTCCATCTGTCACAAATATCTCAGAAAATCCCCTACTATCGTCGTTTGATATAATTGGCTTCAACAAACATATCTTAAGCAATACAAACAATATCAGCATAAAAACATTTTTCAACTTGAAAACTACATATTAAATATTAAGCATTACCAATAAAACATATTAGAAATAAAAAAATATATATATATTTCCAAATAAAAATCAAATTTTAACAGAAAAAAAATGCTCCGAGGTGAGAAGATTCGGCCCCCTAAATGTAGTGAGAAGATTTGGCCCTTTATGGGGCCGAATTTTCCCAAAGCCGAATCTGGGAACGGGACAACTCGCCGTCGAGACAACTCGCCGTACCCGAGGTGGGACGAGTCGCCGTCGGGACAAGTCGCCGTGGAGTAGTGATTGATAAGTAACGCGCAGCACAGGATTAAATTATCTTTATTAATGCTCATGACTTATATAACAAGACAGGTTCAATATAACATGTAATAATATAACATATACAATAATAGTTACTAACATAAGATTAATCAGAGAAACAGACGATTCGTTGAAATCAAGGACAATAATTAATTAATTAATTAATTAATTAATTAATTAATTAATACATTTTCAAGCAAATTTACTCTTTTACAGATCGTGCTTAGACAAAGGGGTACAGCATGCACCTGTTCGTTGAAAATTATTTCACATCTGTGAATTCACATGAAAATGGTCCGAAAAGACCATTTTCATGTGAGTTCACAAATATAAAATAAATTTATAGAATTCTATGTTATTTAAAAATTACTGACAGCTGAACATTTCTTTAAAAAGGCTGAAGCAGACAATGAAGGTGGATCTGACATATAGGCATCCCAATATTTCTGTATCTTTTGGGCCATCTTCGTATATTTTGATCGGACATCAGTTTCCAAATCTGATGCTTGCACCAGGGCGGGGGGGGGGGGGGGCACCAAAAATTTGCAAGACGTGACGTGGGGGTGGGTGGGTCTCTTGAGTGCGCCAAAACTGTGCATTTCCAACTTGTGCAATTTTTTGAATTTTTTAAAAATATATCAATATATCAGCTAATATATACCATCATTTGTGTTTCAAACCTTAAAGATGATGTTGTACATCACACTCTTAACATAAATACAACATCAGGAGGCTTTATGTGTGAGAATAATGGACTTAATCTGGGAAAATGTCACACGTTAGTAGGGGTGGGTGTCTTGTTCGAAATGTAGAAAATGTGCAGACAATATTTTGGGAAAATTCTCTCTGATGCACTAAATTCAACCCAAGTTATCTATTAATTGATTTATTTATTTATTGGTGTTTAACGACACTTAAACAAACAGGGTCATATCGTGTCGGGGACAGGTTTACGGGTGGAGGAAGCCAGAGTACCCGGAGAGAACCACCGAGCAACGACGAGCAGCTGTCAGCTCTTCAACATCATAACCCACGACTGTACTAGACACTGCACAGCGGGACTGCGTACTACACAGCGCAGACAGGGTTAGATTGGCTGAAGACATGTGCACCTCGGCGTGTCGTACGTCTCAGCACACAGCGTCATCGTGCCCCCACGTGGGCAATTGGGGTAAGTTTATTTTGGATTTTAATGGGAGAGTGGGAGTGGGTGTCTGAGAATGGTAGTAGAAAATTTGCACGTAGTGGGTGGGTGGGTGGGTGTAAAAAAAAAATAAAAAATAGGACGTCACGTCTTGCAAATTTTTAGTGCCCCCCCCCCCCCCCCCCGCCCTGCTTGCACCCTCAATTCCACATTCTCAGCTTCTGTCTGCAGGGCTGGTACCAGCTTGTAAAAGCTCAATCTCGTTCAATGTGAAAGCTGACGATTTTAGTTTCAACAATCTCATTCTTCTGAAAATGTTGTAATGAACAGTTTAGTTCAACTTTGGTACTTTCATAAAACATGGATTTAATTCTGTTTTTTTTTCAATTCACGGAGGTTGGATTTATTTGTAAAAATACTCTACGGGTAAGTAAATGATAAAATTAACAGTATTTCAATAGAATAAATTAAGAATAAATTACATTATTTGAAAAACAAAAAACGGAACAACTCGCCGTAAAAATCTGGTCAACTCGCCGTCCAGCGGCGGCGAGTTGTCCCGACGGCGACTTGTCCCGTACCCCCGAATCTTCCCAGGATACCTTTTGAGGATATCTTTTTCAGGATACCTTTTAAACGATAATTATTGTTCCTACTACATGTTTGTCCCTGCATTCCATACCACCCCATAACAATCGGAGTTCCCAAAGTCACTACCATCTGTTCTATGATGGGCTTCCACTGTAGTCACCTGACACTATAGTCTTATACCACCCTTGCTGCCTTGTACGATTACTACTGACTTGCCGTAGTACTACAGGCTTGCTAGCTATCCCAGGTCACGACCTCTACCATCAGCTAAATCTCGGGAAGTCCATAAGACAACCTATATTCTACTATGATAATAGAAACCAAGCATAACACCATGCGACCTAGCATCGTGCCCTTCCCATGCGATAGTATAAGATGTAATGTAGGTCCCCTGGTGGTCTGATGTTATACCTTGGTACTGTCAATCCACTCAAGGTGTTATACTGCTCTGTGACTGATATAGGTAGTGCGGAATGGTATGCCATGCAGTATTATACTTGGTTTCTAGTATCAAACTATAGTATGGAGATGAAATGAAATGAAACATTTATTTGTATGGGTGGTCTTATGAACATTCTAAGACTTGGTCGAAGGGAGATCTAAGATATTTAGCAAGACTGTAGTAGTGCTGCAAGTTACTAGTAATGGTACAAGGCTGTAAGGTCTGTAGAAGACTATAGTGTTGTGTGACTGTAGTAGAAGTCGATCACGGGACCGGTGATGGTGACTATGGGTAAGTCAGCAGTAGAGGTCTAAGCCCTATGAAGCCAGAAGGCCATGGGATGGTCTAGAAGCCGATCAGGCATTAAGGGTAATAACTATCTTCAGATATCATCAAATAAGTATCCTCCAATAGGTATCCTCCAATACCCACATGAGCATAAGAGTCCTAAGAGGTGTCACTCATTCGAATTATGGCTCGATTAGATTTGAGTCATCCGAACAATGCCCGTTTCTGTCGCTGCTCTTCAGCTCATTTGATGAAATGATGATCCGTGTTTTTCGACACCCACCTACAGAATCCCTTTCGGGCCATAGAATCCCCTTTTTTCCGAAATGAGTTGGAGAGTCGCAAGAGTATTAGCTGATGGAGCAGTTGCTCTCATGGCGCTTTAGCTCATATGACAAGTTGGAAACCACACATGGCACCAAAGGGAGAAAACTTTGTATGGACTGAGAGTAAAGCTAAAGGAATGGAGTGCTCTGATTGATTAGTTAGTTACAGTAAAGTGAACTGAATGGATGATCTGGATTAACGAAACATGACTTATGTTCTTCAAAACAATAACAGGCATACCCAGGAGAGGGTTAAAAATAGACGGAACACACCAGAGAAGCTAAATACAACAATAAGTCAAAACTGTTACAACTGCAGTGCTCTTCTATACTACTATAGTACACTCGACAACAAACCGGTAGAGTCGGGTAGACAAAAAAAAATAACAGATAGAAACATAAGATTCGAGAGGCATCCGAACTAGTAAAATAGTTGTCGGGTCTGTTTGGGTAATTCTATGACGTAACTTACGATTTGGGGAAAATACGAACTAGTAAAGGTTACTCTTATACAAAAGAACACGCCTATTATTTGGAAAATAATCTCGGGGAATCCGAATCCACTGAGGTGATTTTATATGTTTTTTTGTGATTTGGCTTGATTCTCGGGTTGTTTGTGGTAATTCTAGGAAATAACAGAGAATTTTGGGAAATCTGGACTAGTAAAAGTACTCCAGTTCAATTGAACACACCCCCAGAAAATACCCCTTTCCTGTTATAGGCCATTTGGTAACATAGCAGTCACGTGCTACCATAGAAACCAAGATGGGGCCCCCAGTAGACAATGGACGGTGAAAACACATGATACCATGCGACTATGACATCGCACATGATACCATCCCCCATGAGATCCCCCCCAATGGAGGACGATCTCCACATCTGGTACTACTTCTATTGTATTTTGTTTGTCGTCCCTGCATACCCCATAGTAGTAGGAGAGCGATAAAACGGGCCATATTGGGGGGGACCCGGGGGGGGCGGAAGTGACGTCATGTCACGTGACCCAGTGGCGCCATGTTCTGTTATCATGGTAACCCGTTTAAGCGGCTTGTAACGTCATCCCCATAGTGATATGTTGTGTGAGTGTACATGCGCAGCGCGTGTTGTTAGGGTGATACGTGTTTCCGTCGTCCATTTTGTATATTGGAGGCCGCCATCTTGGTTCTGTGGTAGCACGTGGTTGCTATGTGACCTAAAGGCTTATTGTAGGACAGGGGTATGTTCAGAGGGTGTGTTCCTTTGTAGAAGAGTAATTCCCGATTCGTAGAATTACCCAAATAAACCCTACAAGTTTTACTACTTCGAATTCTTTCAGAATTCTCTGCTTCTATCTATATATACAATAGTTTTCGCCTATCTGATCATGTTCCTTTGTTCTAGAGTATACTCCAGTAGTGTAGGAGAGCCTATCAGTTGGAACAGCTTTACTTATTATTACTATATTTAGCTTTTCTGGTCTTTTCTTGTTAGTTCTGACCCTATTCCGTGTACTCTTGTTTCATTTATCCAGATCATTTATATAAATTATAACTAACCAATCAGATTGCTTGATTTCCCATAATCTGTATGCAGAGGTATCTCCCCTTATTACAACAAAGTCGTATCCGATTTTCATAACCTCTATATCCAATGGCCATATCGTATGGAATCCCATTTTTGGGAAACACCCGTGGCTCTGGAATCCTTTTTTGTCGTATGAGGCCATGAGGGCTATGTAAAAGCCCTCAATGAGGCCTCATTTATTATCCCTCATAGCCTCATTGAATTTTGAGGTCATGAGGGCCATGAAAAATCCCTCAATGAGGTATAATTTACTACGACTCTTAGCCTCATTTCGATATTTAACAGGTATATCATATGGAATCCCATTTTGGGAAACTCCCGTGGCTATGGAATCCCTTTTTTTGTCGTATGAGGCGATGGGGGCTATGTAAAAGCCCTCAATGGGGCCTCGTTTATTATCCCTCATAGCCTCATTGAATTTTGAGGTCGTGAGGGCCATGAAAAATCCCTCAATGAGGTATAATTTACTACGACTCTTAGCATCATTTCGGTATTTAACAGGTATATCCTATGGAATCCCATTTTGGAAAACGCCTGTGACTGTGGGATCCCTTTTTTGTCGAATGAGGCCATGGGGGCTATGTGAAAGCCCTCAGTGAGGCCTCATTTACTATCCCTCATAGCCTCATTGAATTTTGAGGTTATGAGGACCATGAAAAATCCCTCAATGAGGTATAATTTACTACGACTCTTAGCCTCATTTCAGTATTTGAGGATACCTATGGCCTGGTATTGTATTATTCGAGGATACCTATCGAGGATACCTTTTGGAGAATCCCTTTTTTGTCGTATGAGGCCATGAGGAACATGAGTAATCCCTCAATGGGGTCCAATGTAGTCTTACCAACGGCTTCCATCTTGTCGCCAAAGCTCCAAGGCCACTACAGGTCTATGACCTATCTGTCCTATCATTAGCTTCTACAGCAGGCTTGTTCCATAGCGGCCTTGTACCAGTACTATTGACTAAACTATCATCCATTAATATTCACTTGTATCACTACATTTACGCTTTAAAAATGTCCAATCAGATTTCCTCTGTAGACATATAAGGCATTCCGTAATTGAGATTCCTAGTCGAGTCCGTAAAATTTGAATTCCGTTATTTGACATCAACACACGATGGCATTCCCCTTCCCTATTGGAAGAATTTAGTTTAATGGATTGTAGTTAAAAAATTCATTCAGATCACCTTCGTTATATTTTCATTAAGTTTAAAATGTATTCAGTTAAACTTTGTTCAGTTCAAAAGGGTGTTAATACCTTCCTTTAGGTTATGGTTAAAAAAATAGAGATCATTCAGTTAAACGTTGTTCAGTTCAGGGGTGTTAATTATATATACCTTCATTAGGGTTAAAGTTCATTCAAAGAGTTAACATTGGGTTATATTTAGGGGTTACAGTTCATTCAGTTGAAAACTATGTCATGGTCAATTCACTTTCGATAACTTCATTGGATCGGTTCTCGTCTATCTGTTCAGTCTGTCCAACTAGTTCAATCAATCTGACTAGTTTGACCTTCTTTTACATTGTTTTGTTCACTTCGATCTTGGTTCTGTTGGATCTTCTTTCTGTACATTCGTTGTTTTGTAGTGGTTGTTATCGGGTTGTATCTGTTCAGAGTCTTGTAGTCTTGTAGTCATTGTTGAATTGGGTGTTATCAATCCCTTTCCATACCCTCGAGTGTTGATGTCAAATCACGGAATCCAAATTTTACGGACTCGGCTAGGAATCTCAATTACGGAATACCTTATATGTAAACAAGGGAAATCTGATTGAACATTTCGAAAGCGAAAAGCTATGATGTAGTGATACAAGTCAATATTAATGGATGATAGTTTAGTCAATAGTACTGGTACAAGGCCGAAATGGAACAAGCCTGCTGTAGAAGCTAATGATAGGACAGATAGGCCATAGACCTGTAGTGGCCTTGGAGCTTTGGCGACAAGTTGGAATCCGTTTGTAAGACTACATTGGACCCCATTGAGGGATTGCTCATGGTCCTCATGGCCTCATACGACAAAAAAAAGGGATTCTCCAAAAGGTATCCTCGATAGGTATCCTCGAATAATATAATACCAGGCCATAGGTATCCTCAAATACTGAAATGAGGCTAAGAGTCGTAGTAAATTATACCTCATTGAGGGATTTTTCATGGTCGTCATAACCTCAAAATTCAATGAGGCTATGAGAGATAGTAAATGAGGCCTCATTGAGGGCTTTTACATAGCCCTCATGGCCTCATACGACAAAAAAGGGATTCCACGGTCACAGGCGGTTTCCAAAATGGGATTCCATAGGATATACCTGTTAAATACCGAAATGAGGCTAAGAGTTGTAGTAAATTATACCTCATTGAGGGATTTTTCATGGCCCTCATAACCTCAAAATTCAATGAGGCTATGAGGGACAATAAATGAGGCCTCATTGAGGGCTTTCACATAGCCCTCATGGCCTCATACGACAAAAAATGGATTCCATAGCCACGGGTGTTTCCCAAAAATGGGATTCCATGGGATATGGCCATTGGATATAGAGGTCATGAGACTAGGACAGGACTTCATTGTTATAAGGGGAGATAACTCTGCATACAGATTATGGGAAATCAAGCAATCTGATTGGTTAGTTTTAATTTATATAAATGATCTATATAAATGAAACAACAAGAGTACACGGAATAGGGTCAGAACTAACAAGAATAGACCAGAAAAGCTAAATATAGTAATAATAGGTAAAGCTGTTCCAACTGATAGGCTCTTCTACATTACTGGAGTATACTCTAGAACAAAGGAACATGGCCAGATAGGCGAAAACTATTGTATATATAGATAGAAGCAGAGAATTCTGAAAGAATTCGAAATAATACAAGTTGGCGGGTTTATTTGGGTAATTCTGCGAATCGGGAAATTACTCTTCTACAAAGGAACACACCCTCTGAAAATACCCCTGTCCTAAAAGAAGCCTTTAGGTCACATAGCAGCCACGTGCTACCACATAAACCAAGATTGCGGCCTCCAGTATACAAAATGGACGACGGAAACACGTATCACCCTAACAACACGTGCTGCGCATGCGCACACGCACCACGTATCACTATGGGGACGACGTCACAAGATGGCCGCTCACGCGGCTTACCATGACAACACAACATGGCGCCACTGGGTCACGTGACATGACGTCACTCCCGGGGTCCCCCAATATGGCCCGTTTCATCGCTCTCCTGCTACTCCCCATTCGTTACCATAAGGCTTCTTCGGGAACACAGTCGTATCCACTATCCAAAGAGCTAATCGTTTCTTGTTTTATTGAGGGAGGGGGTATGTACTCTTCCAAGTACTTTCGAATGAAGATGTTAACCCCGATCGTACAGGATCAAGTCCAATAAGTTTGTAATTCTTTAAAGAAAAAGAATTTCCCATGACCGAGCGCACCACCTCCAAATCAACTCGGTCCGATACACTTCCCAAGTCCAGTTTCGTCTGAGGACTATTCGCCCAAAGGTTGTTCTTTTTAAGGTCTCACTAACCCCCATAGTTTAGGGCCCTGTCCAATAGGCTAGAAATTCTTTTAACAAATGTCTCACGAACCACTAGTCGCAGTGCTTTGAGTAGTGGTCTTCAAATTCTTTAGTGAACGAGGTTCAGGTTATTTCACAGACTGTTTCTCTTTATGTTCTGATACGAAGAGTAGGCCTTTAGCTTATCCTAATTTCACACCTTTCACAGGAGTCCACAAATTAAAGAACTTAGAAGGTGTGAAGGTATCAAGAAAAATATATAAATTCTGTGTACCTATTCTTCATTCTAGATTATATACCATACCCGGGGTGTTTCCTATAATCGTCATAGCCTGCTCTCCTCCCACAACCCTAAAGTTAAACGCACCCACTCTATCAAAGTAACGCAAGCCTACTAACTCTATCTTTTCTATTTTAAGGGGTCCGGGTGTTTTCGGCCTCGGGAACATTCGGCCCCATGTTCCCACTTTTGGTAAAAGATTTCGGAGTTTGGGAGTTGAAAAATAACTTTAAAAAATATTTTTTTAGTTCATTTTGTTAGTTTGTTTTTATATTAGGAGGTTTTCTAGAACATTTTTAAAAATATATACGGCGTACCTACCTTTATTCCTAAAGTCGAAATGTTTTAAGCACAAGACCAATCCATAATGAATAATGAAACATAAAATCCACTCAACTGAATAACAGAATGACAATATATGTGTTCCAATGCCGACATGCAAACCCGAAATGATATACTTCTTCTTGGATGTTGTTTGGCACAACTCATCTTGAAAATTTTCTTGTCATAAGTTCTGCGTGCAGTTGTGATCAAAGTTCTGGCCTCTATGAGATACTGATAGAGGTTTTACGGGGCGACTGAATCTTGATTGATTTAATAGCACTTTATTAGGAGATCATATACTGTTTTTACAGTTTCTACGGGCCCTTAAACCTTTTATGTGGACTGTAATTGCCCCTGATGAGATAATCTTATACTATTTTTCGCGGTTTCCTTGAACATCTATTTGAACACTTCTAGCATAAAAACAACTCCTCGCATTCGAGGTCGCAAGGGATTTCAATCCCGCATCGTCCCTGTGCACCTTCGGCACGCAGAAACCTTTAATTTCATTCGCCCAACATCAATCTGGCTCGCTTACTTACTTGCTGAACCTTATTATGCTGTATTTATTTTTGTTTTTGGTTGTAATCAAGATGTTTAAACTCATCTTAACCTGTGTCTCTCTTAGTCTCCGTAGTTTAAAACGGAGGCCGAATGTTCCCGGGGCCGAATGTTCCCGAGGCCGAATGTTCCCGAAGCCGAAAAGACCCGCTCCCATTTTAAGCAGGTACCGACAGATGTTTTGTTTTTTTGATAGCACACTTCTCAATTACCGCCATGGATTTACTCTAGCCACTATGGATCATAGCAACCGCAATGAATTCTGAACAGCATTCACTCCATCCCCAGAAGTGGTCATCCATCTCCTGGGAGGCAAGCGTTGGTCCTGCGCCCCGCCTGTAGTCCCTTTTTGTAAACGCCAGTAGTGCGTATCCAGATCCCGGCCAGGTAGATTACCATGCAGGCCTGCCCCAGATCCAGGAACGTTCGGGTCTTTCTCTGGGTGGTCCACGAAAGGGGCCGTTGTTGCTGTCTCTTCCCGACCAGATCCATTCCTGTTACAGAATTCCACACAAAAGCCAACTCAACCTCCATCGATTGCCTGGGGCAGATTATACTTGCCAATGATGGCCCTCCTCAACAAAATTAACTCATAAGTGGCAGACTATACTTGCATGAAAACATCATCACTACACCCTCGGGAGAGGTAGCACATTTGTTGTGAGGACCCCCTCTCACACTGGTCCTTACCCGAGGGTAAACATCAATAAGAACATCTGAAGATCGCCACGACAAAACTGAACCTTCACAACTCACAAGAACACCATGATCCCGGACATCTACTGAGTACCCTACCTTTCCCTCCTTTGACGCGCCTGGATTCGCTGCGAAAAAGAATATTCAAATGCTAACGAGGGTCGAAAGGGGCTTGTCCCACACTGTCCCTGCGCGCCTTTGGCGTGCGAAACCATTTCATATTCCCTCACTCATTTTAGAATAACTTCCATCATAATATGACCTCGAAAACAGAAAGGTATGACAATAAAGCAAAACATGATAAAATTGTTATTTCTGGTCTTAATGTGCCCAAATTGAAGGCAAAATGGTGTGCCCAAAATAAATGAATTTAAAGGCCTGGAAGAGATTCCCCGATATATGCACAAAATAAAAGTTTTTCGTGATCATTTTCTTGCGCACTTGAACTTGCACATTTTTTGTCTTGTGATTAATAAGGAGTTCTAACAAAATAACACAGCATATGTAACGGGAGCCCTTCAATAATACAGGGTCCTGTAAGAGGTTCTTTGGATCTCTATGACTGGCAACAATAAATAATAAATTTTATATTTGTTTCATTATATTTATTTCAACATCAATCAAATGAATTCAATCTGAGGAGTGGTTCAAGGGACGGACCTTCATTTCGTTGGTATTAGAGGTGGAACTGTATGCCAGAATTTAGTGAAGAATATTTATGGGGCGAAATGTATAGAGGTCAAATTTCGGGGGTACCATATTTCATAACTATTCCAGTGTCGAAAATTGAAGAGCCAATAATTAGTATGGGACACGTTAATATGGTCCGAAATGTCGGGTGACGACTTTAAGTGGATACGAGGAGCCAATCTCAAAAGTAAGCAGAACGAACCTTGGAGGGTGGATCTTCGTAACCACGAAGATGCAATTAAAATACCTAGTGGGACTTACTTGCAGACATATATGGCAACTGTAAATTTAAGGGCCTATATAAGTAATGGAATTTTGTTTATTTTGAAATTCTCACCTCTCATATTCCTTAAATTCAGATGAAATATACACAAATTATACATCAAAATGAAGTTGGGATGTATAGAACACGAAACACATATGTAATCAACTCATAGAGTCGACTGTAGGCACCACTGGTTCCTGGAAGTCTGCTATCGTATTCGCACCAGAACTGATAATAAAATAATATTTCATCACAACAACTTGTGGCCAAATGTGCTTCATATATCCAAGAACAAAGCTAGGCATTCAAAACACTTTCGAATACAGAGATAGGTCTGCATTTTGGAAAAGGACAACACTGTCTGCATGTTTTATTGAAGATGGTTTTCATGCTCGACAGACATGCGCAAATCACTCGTTACCACGAATTTCCATCAAAAAACAAAATCGTAATTCTAAGAAATTTCAACAGGTATCATGATACCTTGTATTGAATATGGCAACTGTGTAATCTCTATCTAATAACAGTATACTGTATGAAGGCGATCTTTCTCAATATTTGATTTTAGACGGCGTTGTTGTAACATGCTTTTTCTGTCCGATGACGTCGACCGGAAATCGAAAGTACACTCATACGTAAACAAAAGCAAAGGCTTTAGAATTTTCCCCCATGCAGCTCCGTCGCCGTGTTTTGAATAATTTTTATCCCCTAGCTTTGTTCTTGGATATGTAAAGCACATTTGGCCACAAGTTGTTTTTGTGAAATATTATTAAATTATCAGTTCTGGTGCGAATACGATAGCAGACTTCCAGGAACCTGTGGTGCCTACAGTCGACTCTAAGAGTTGATTACACAAGTGTTTCGTGTTCTATACATCCCAACCTTCATTTTGATGTACATTTTGTGTATATTTAATTTGAATTGAAGGAATATCAGAGGTGAGAATTTTCAAAATAAACAAAATTTCATTACTTATATAGGCCCTTAAGGCAAACTTGTGAAAGTTTGGTCCCACAACTCTGTTAAACAGAGAAAGAAGTCAGTGAAATGATTCACCTTTACGAGAAAATTGTCTTTCTTATCGAACGCTAGAGAAGAATTTGGGGGACAAGCCCCTTTCAACCCTCAGTGGCTGTAGGTGATGGGTTTACACATGTCTAGGCGTGTTGAAGGAGGAAAAGGAAGGAGGAAAGAAGGTCTATCCCCTTCTGGCCTTTTTGCGGCTCTTCTTCTTTGGAGGTTGGCATGGTGATGGTGATGAGGCTGGTGGTGGTGGTGTAGAGCCGTGTTCTCTTAGATATTCTCTTGCTCTTTCCTGTGCTGCCTTGGCCAACTCTATCTCTCTCATAATGATCTCCATAGTGGTTGGTGGCTTTACCGCTCCCGGGCTTTCCGGTAGTGAAGGAAAGGGGGAGTGAGGTGTGGGAGGCGGTGAAAAAGCAACTTCCAGTTCCTCCTCAGTCTCCACTGGACGTTCCTCCATCCCCTCACTCAACTCTTTCTTCCTGTTCTGGAATGCCTCCAAGCGCCGGGCGTCCCTGCGCTTGGTTGATGGGCTCTTCTTCTTCTTCCTCTTTTCAGGGCCTCCGTGCCTCTTCGGGTGAGGACCAGTGGGAGAGGGGATCCTCTCGCCAAGGGTACTACCTCTCCCCGAAGAGGTTGGTGTTGTGGTGTTCTCTTCTTCAACTCTAAATTCCAGGTTCAGATGAACGCTCTTGCCCATTTCCTGGATAGTCCAAGAGATGGGACAAGAGACGCCCAGAGCTGAGATGGCTTTCCTAAGACGATCCGGCAATTCCAGGTTTTCCTTTGTTATAAACAAGGTCTTCACGCTCTGAGATCAGAAGTGTGAATGCACCGAATGTAATCCTTTTTTTAATGTCTACAGCACCCGGTATTCCCAGGCGGTCTCCCATCCAAGTACTGACCGGGCTCTACGTTGCTTAACTTCGGTGATCGGACGAGAACCGGTGTTTTCAACGTGAAATGGCCGTACGCTTTGTAGACCAGGGTTTTTATAGACGCGAGAATGTAGTGGGCAATGGTGTTGAATGGGAGAAGTTGAATCACCAAGTCCGTGTAAAGAATGCACGAACTGACGACGCTCAGTAAACTGAGAGAATGAAATTCCGATAATTAAGGCTGATGTTAAGTACATGTTAATTTTTACAATAAAAATGGAATTAAAGAGGAGAAATGTTTATAAAATATTACGTCCGTCACACATATATCGGGATTTGAGCGGATGCTCCTGTTTTGGACGATCCCATTATCACAAAAGTTTGTCAACAGAAACTGCCTGTCATATCCGTGTCTACAGATGTATTTCACCCTGAATTCAGTTTTTTTTATCCTGATCGAAAATTATGAGATCATTAAGATCAAAAGATAAAAAAAACACGGCCACGAAGAATGAAGAGAAAGGTCTTTATTTATGAAACACGTTCCCAGCTTGTTGTAAACTTGAATTGTTGTATAACGGAATGTATGTATGTATGTTTTTAGAGGTTTAAAATTTGGAGTTTCCCTATTTCGTGCAAATCGTAAAGCGAGGAATCACAGCCACAGGTATTCGGCACAAGCTGGGAAATCGAAAGAAAAATGATATTTGATACCATTTTTGAATCTATACTGACGTGCCCATGTAATGGTATATAAATATTAACGAGGTAAACAACTCGCTTTTCGAAACGATAGCACTCATCTTCGCCCCCCCCCCCCCCCCTCAAATTTGATTCACACAACGTATCCAACAGTAGTCAGTACCCGGTATCAATGGAAAGGGGGATGAATGAGCTTTACAGTGGTGTATTACATGACCGTTGGGTTGTTCATGATAACTGGGAGAAGTCGCAGAAAAGGCCGAAAAACATTTAGTCGGACAAGAAAGTGCACAGTGAAATGAGGTTTACGAGTGACAATTATCCGATTTATTATAAATAATTTGAGGTCCCATTGTATATGGAGGGCAGATTCAAATATTAACTGTATACCTTTATCAATTACTAATCTCGGATCCACATTTATTAATTTCTGGAGTTCACATTTGCCGTTTATACATTTTTAGCTCAACTTTGACGAAGTCAAATTTGAGCTATTGTCATGGCCCGTCGTCCGTCCGTCCGTCCGTCTGTCCGTCCGTCTGTCCATCCGTCTGTCCGTTTGGCCGTCTGTCCGTACGTCAACAATTGGCTATGGCTCGGGCTAGAGGTCGTATTTATGAACCGATCTTTACGAAACTTCTTGTGTACCTTTGTTATGACCCTGGGACGGGAACGAGTGTTTTTAGGTGTGGTCCGAAATTCAAGATGGCAGCCAGCGGCCATTTTGTACCGATGATGCAAAAATCAGTTTTTTGTACAGAACTTCTGTATGAAAGTTCTGATTTGAATAAAGTTTTGTATAAATGTTTAGTACCATGGGATACATCACATATAATACGGGTTTTTTTCTCGTGCGTAAATTATGCAAATTAGACTGACTTTGATTTATTTAATGTTACTTTCAGAGCTGTAAGTGCCAAGCTGCTATGGCTCGGGCTAGAGGCCGTATTTATGAACCAATCTTTACGAAACTTCTTGGGTACCTTTGTTATGACCGTGGGATGAGAATGAGTGTTTTTGGGTGCAGTCCGAAATTCAAGATGGCTGCCAGCAGCCATTTTGTACCGATGATGCAGAAATTTTTTTTTTGTACAGAACTTCCATATGAAAGCTCTGATTTGAATAATTTTTCGTATGAATGTTTAGTACCATGGGATACATCACATATAATATGGGTTTTTTTCTCGTGCGTAGATTGTGCAAATTAGACTAATTTTGATGTTTTTTGGTGTTACTTTCAGCACTGTAAGTGCAAATGCCAATACGGCTCGGGCTAGAGGCCGTATTTATGAACCGATCTTTACGAAACTCCTTGAGTACCTTTGTTATCACCGTGGGACGAGAACGAGTGTTTTTGGGTGTGGTCCGAAATTCAAGATGGCCGATGGCAGCCATTTTGTACAAAATTAGGTGCAATCAGATTTTTGCACAGAACTTCCATATGAAAGTGCTGATTTGAATAATTTTTTGTGTGAATGTTTAGTACCATGGGATACATCACATATAATACGGGGGTTTTTTTCGTGCAGAAATTATGCAAATTAGATGAACTTTGATTTATTCAGTGCTACTTATACACTGTAAGTGCACATGTCAATACGGCTCGGGCTAGAGGCTGTATTTATGAACCGATCTTCACAAAACTTCTTGGGTACCTTTGTTATCACCTTGGGACGAGAATGAGTGTTTCTGGGTGCGGTCCAAAATTCAAGATGGCAGCCAGTGGCCATTTTGTACCGAAATTAGGTCCAATCAGTTTTTTGTCACAACTTCTACACAGCTCATATTTGTGAACTGATCTTCACGAAACTTCTTGGGTACCTTTGTTTTCATCTTGGGACAGGAATGAGTGTGTTTTGGGGTGCCTTTGTTATCACTGTGCTATGAGAACAAATATTTTGGGGTTCAGTCAGACCCATTCTGGGACGCAAAGATTTCTTTTCTAGTTTAGCATCTGACTGTCACCCACCTCTACAATACTTTACCTATACATTTGTTACAGGCAATGGTCAGTATTTATGTACAGACCGTTACAATACTTTATATGTACCTTTGTTATCAGGTCATTACCTAGATGTTTGTCATTGCTGTATCACATACTACACATGTACATGTCTTTGTCTTGACAAGTTGAGCTACAGTGTCATTGACACTTTCATTTTTATGTTCCCTTGGAATTAAAAAAGCTAGTGGCATCCATAGAAGCACAATGACATCCCATTGGCTACTATTTATGCAGAGAAAATCATCGATGAAAATAAGTCAATGGGAGAATGGGGAAAGCTTTTGCGCAAGTCGCGTATCACAGTACGCCGTCCACTCAGGTCAACTTGGGAAAAGATGTCAAAGTTACGGCTAAAAAGTGTATAAACGTTAAATGTGAACTCCAGAAATTAATAAATGTGGATCCGAGATTAGTAATTGATAAAGGTATACGGTTAATATTTGAATCTGCCCTCCATATACAATGGGACCTCGACTTATTTATAATAAATCGGATAATTGTCACTCGTAAACCTCATTTCACTTCACTGTGCACTTTCTTGTCCGACTAAATGTTTTTCGCCCTTTTCTGCGACTTCTCCCAGTTATCATGAACAACCCAAGAACACCCAACGGTCATGTAATACACCACTGTAAAGCTTATTAATCCCCTTTTCCATTGATACTGGGCACTGTTGTACACGTATGAATCAAATTTGAGGGGGGAAAAACGGAGATGAGTGCTATCGTTTTCGAAAAGCGAGTTGTTTTATATCTTGTTAATATTTATATACCATTACAGGGCACGTCAGCATAGATTCAAAAATGGTATCAAATATCATTTTTCTTTCGATTTCCCAGCTTGTGCCAAGTACCTGTGCTAGGAATGGGGAACTTGGTAATTTAAGGTGCTAACTTCCATAAGTGGGTCGCCCTAAACACCGGAATCCTCAGAAATACCCGGAATCCCCAAATCTCAATACGGTACTTTTCTTACCGTATTGAGATTGTTGCAGTGCCAGAGTGAGTTGATGGAAATATAGTACGCAAAAGCTAGTCAGAATATCTAACATACATTCCCACCCTTGAATCTGAGAGAGCTGTGAAGAAGGTATCAGAGCAAACATTCCATAACAAAGCGTCCATGGTCCAGCCGTCCCATAACTAACCCGGGCAACTACAAATCTGTCTGTGGTCGGGGTAACAGCTTGGGGTGGTTAGACAAACATGGGTATGCCGAGTAGTCCAACAATTGCGAACTCGGCCCCGGGCAAGTCGGTTTTAACCCTTCAACAAACGTAGCGGAAAACATCAGCCACATAAATCGCCATTTAAATTGTTATTTTTCCGTTTGTCTAAAAACATAGCTTATGACACCCTCATTGGAACGAGTTCGTAGCTAATTTTGAAAGTTGGAAACGAATCGCCTCTTCAAATTCTTGAACCAAACAGAACAGTCAAATATACCTGTATTTCATTTTTTAGTGATTCCATTCGTCAGCTGCAAACATCACTTTAAAAGGTGAACATACTTGAAAATATTTTTTAAAGTCTTCTATTGTGCTTTAAAAAAGACATTCCCATGGAGAATCTGAGATATTTCGAGGGTATTCCGGGTGTTTTAGGGGGATTCTGGGAAATTTGGGGGATTCCACGGTATTTCAGGGGATTCCGGTGTTTAGGGCAACCGCCATAAGTAAGTAAGTAAGAGAAATGTGTTTACTTTGAAATTCTCAGCTATATTATTCCATACATTAAAATTACATACACACAAATTATACATCAAAATGAAGGTTGTAATGTACATAACACGAAAGATATATGCATTCAAGTCGAGTTGACAGCAGGCACCAGTGCCGCGGTCCTGGAAGTCTTCTACCTCATTCGTACCAGAACTGACAATAAAATAATATTTCCAGAGAACAACTTGTTGCCAGATGTGCTTCAGATATCCAAGAAGAAAGCTAGAACATCAAATTTCTTCAAAACTCAACAACAGAGCAGCATGGGGATCAATTCCAAACTGTTGGCTTTCTTTGCATTGTACTTGTAGGTTCATTTCGATTTCCGGTGAAGGTCATCAGATGGAAAAAGCAGGCATATACAATGCCATCTAAAATGATTTAAATCAAATAATCAGAAAGATCGCTTTAATACAAGATACAGTTATTATATAGAGACTGCACAATTGCCATATTCTATGCCAGTAATTTTGACCAAAAGTAACTTCGACCCAAAAAAGTAAAATTTCGACTCTAAGTAATTTCAACCCAATTTCGGTAACTTCGACCCACTATTTTCCCTGACTCAAGAACCATCCCGCTGACCGCAGTGGCCATAAGCCTTTAATGAGACAATTGCCTCAATGGGATTAGCATCTAGGAAAAGAATCAAACAGCTAGCGAAAATTATATAAGCCTTCCGATGTTTCCAATAGCATATCATTTTTTTTTCCATCGCCCACCATCATTCAGACCTCTGACTTCAGAGTGATGAGACTTTAATTAGCTGCGTGATGGATTTCCTCACACTTCAAATGAAGGACACCTTGAAACCTTCGCAGGGCCCCCTCACTCTGTCTGTTTTCTTATTTTATGTATTTATGTATTTTTTTTAAACTTTGATTGATAAAAAGATACATTAAAAGATCACATTAAAATGCATGTCGCCTTTGTTAATTGAAATATCTTTCTCTGACATTGAGCTTGGTTAGCAGTTTATGGTGGAATATTAACTTACAAAGAACATACAACATCTTTCTCTCTATCTTTTGTCACGGTAACAATCCTTTGTGTTCACTAAATGTAGTGCAAACTTTCAGTCACATATCTTTATGAAAACTCACTTGTGACACTAAAGGCGTATTTTAAAAAAAATAATATTGCCCACAAAGTTGAAAAAGCAAGGCCAAAAAAAAGAAGAGATTTTTGTATTAATTGTGATACAGGTCCCAAAAGTTAAAAACATTCTGGTGAAATAAGCCTTCGCCATCGTGTATATTCCTTGTCATAATTTCCAATCGCACGTAATTTATGCTTTATAAAATTGCGAGGACAATTCGCGGTGCCATACCGAACCTTCCCACATCCTAGTGTTGATTGAAACTAACCAAGCTGATCATTACTTGAATAAAGCTTTATATTTATGGGAAAAGTCTTGAAAAATAGTGATTGAATTTACCGAAGTGGGTCCAAATTACCGATTGGTAAGGCGGTCAGCGGGAGTGAGTCTGAGTCAGGGAAAATAGTGGGTCGAAGTTACCGAAATTGGGTCAAAATTACTGTGGGTTGAAGTTACTGGATACCATCATGTCACCACGGTTTGATATAATTTTTGTAATTGGTAAAATATCGCTTGTCTTGAAAATTTACCGGTAAATCAAAATTTTCGATATTAGGAACAAACAGTTGATATTTATATTCTTGGACTTTTATTCACAAGATGTCTTGCCTGAGAAAGTTAACAGAAATATAATGGAAATATAATTGGTAAAACAACATTATTTGCAAATGCGTTCTTTATTCATTGATGGGTAAGTATTGGTTTTCCTCATCAAAATGACATGTTTGACGAACTGACCAATCACATTTTGTTTTTTCGAATCATGTGCTTTCAACTCCTTAGGGATTTGGAAAGAGAAAATCCACAAATATTATGTTGCACTGACCTCAAATACTGACAATAATTGAAGGCTCGCATAAATAAATCCATATAATGCAGTATACACCAGGCACCATCAACAGAACACGGTAATTATTGCTTCAAATAAACACATTCACAGTGCACTAAATTGTACTGAACTGCAACAAAATTCCTAGCCATAAAAAATAGATCAAGCGATAATGAGGTCACAGGGCTTGATTTAACTGGATTTGCATAGTCTCTGAATTATGCTATTCAATAAATATCAGCCAAAATTAATTTTCATCAACGGCTAATCAATTTTCCCAAGGAATAGCATATGGCTATTCAAAATTTTCAGATTAAAACATTCTGACTATATTCGATATTGAGTCCTACATTTACCGCAGTATTTTTAAAATACTGAAACTCAGTATCAAAAATTGAGTACCTGAAGGCCTAAATTTCATTACTAACATAGCAACTTAATAACAAGAAATGAGGCGATTAATCCGTGTGACATCGGCTCTCGGCAAAAAGTGCCCATTGGTTCACCATCGGCACTCGATGGTTGAACATCGGCCCTCGTCGATTGTCTGAAACTGAAAAAGTGTTATGAATGATCTGTAATGAACTTTCTTCCCCTTCATGGGACAACCAGTGGCAAGCGATCGGTACGTTGCTCGTCTGTTACTGATATCAGGTAAGTGATGGTTCGTGAAAGAACAGGCAGAATATTATATTAAAGATTTTGATTGTGTAACTGTACCAAGTTGTTTTTTTTGTCTATCATGTGAATATGGATGCTCTTCACTGCCCAAACTGTACTGCATTCTGCAAAATGTTGCAATATTTCTTTCAACCATGCTCATCGTCTCATTAAATATATAATAGCATTCTTTATTCCCATATTGGACAAATAATTCCTCCATATTAGTAATCCGTGTTAACTGTGAGAGGTTTGGGTGCAATAAGTTTAATATCGGGCCATTCAGGGTGGGATTTATCAACACGAAGCTAATGAATTTTTCTCATGTTGAAATGTGTGGAGCATGTGATAAAAATAGATAATGCAGTGCAACATCATGACTCATGTGACACAATCCCATATATGGGTTTACCGAAAAGAAACTCCCACTTTAAAACGTGTGGTTCCAACGATTGCTTTTGATAACTTCTCGACTCAGTTGTTAGCTGTTTATTTTAAATCGAAAATATACTGCACTGATGGTGCTTCATTGATATAAAGTTAACCCTTTGATGTCTGTTATAACTTATTTAAGTGAGTATTAAAAGTGTGTTATCTTCCATGTTGATGGGGATTAATGGCACGTAAATTAAATTCTGATTACTGTAAATCAGCTAGATTTTGCAGTAAGCTTGAATAATAAAGAAACCATCTGACATCGGCATTCGGTATGAGTCGATTGTTGTCTAAAATAATCGGCATTCGTCTAATGGGGCATTTTACTAATCGGCTCATCTCTGTTAACAACAAGTGTGCTAATGCGCACTACATGTCAATGTCGGGGGTCAATATATTATGGGATCAGTATGTTGGATAGTCCAACAGTTACTCACCACTTTTTGGTGGTTCTCTCTGGGTATACCATCCTCCTTTGCAGGTATTACTACAAGGCCAGTAAGTTAGAGTCTGGCAGTTACTCACTGCTCCTTGATGGTTTTCTTTGGGCACTCTGGCTTCCAACAGTTAAACTGATCCAGCATAATATGACCGTGCTGTTGAAAATGTTAAACACCAATCAATAAATGGGCACATTTTGATTATTATACAAGGAAATATTTTATTCACTGTTTTTGGACATTTTGACTTCTACAAGCAAACATTTTGACCAAGATGGGAGGGAGATGTTCTGACCAGTGCTTTGGAATGTTTTAACTATTTTTTTTTCAAGAGACGTTTGACCCACATGCAGATATCCCTTCATGGTTTCCCGATTAATCGGGTTGCCGGTTATAACAAAAAATCTGCTAGGATTCATGTGAAAAGAATTGAGACAATTTAACCCTTTACCTAACATAGCAGCAGCAAATTAACCAATCAAAGGCTAACATGACCTGAAATGTCCTGACACTTTGTCAATAAAATTGTACAGATATGGTTGTCATTGGAACCGGCTGGATGAGCCGGTTCCAATGACATCCATATTTGTAAGGTTTTATTGATAAATATTTTGTATTTTTAAAAAAAATTATCAAATTCTGTATATATGTTAAAAATTAAAAAAGCTGTGTTGACTGTTGAGTAAAGTGATAAAACGTGTTATCAGTATACAGCAGGAGTTCAACCATGGTGGCCTAATGGGATCCTGGGACACTCATAATAGGTATGGACTCTTGCAAGCATTTTTGCGAGAATCCAAATGGATTCTCCCAAATTTAGATGAAATATAAGCCCTGGTTAATAAATTAGCTATTTCTATTCCATTCCAAGAAACTGTATGGGTCATTATGTCTGACACAAGAGAATCTTTGACTTTCTTTCATGCATGTAAATTGTGCCTTTCAATGACCAGGATAGGCTGCTCAAATTTCAGGCCTGACTCATGTGTTTGTTGGAAAATGAAATTCAAATTCATGTCAGTGTTTTGTTAAACATACATCTCTATATTTTTGTGAGGAACAGAGTTTCTTATTTATCACCACAAAGTGTTCACAGGCAAGCTTCTGTGTTGTTACAGTTCTGGTAAGTGAAAGCCATCAATGTTAGGTACTATCTGTTCTGTGACATTCTCTCACTATTCTCCATGTAAACGTATATTGAACAACTTTTTAATTTATAAATTTATGTGGGAGAAAATCTTTTATTAGATGGAGAGAAGATTGATGCTGCACCAAGAAAAATGACTGTAACTCCCATCAAGGAGGAGCTCATCAGTTCTCAACAGTGTGATCCACATGATACACAGCTGGATGTTGGTTGGGATTGTAATTCTCCAGATGTAATACGACAACTTCGAAAAGCATGTAAGTTTAAATTACAAAAAAAAACTTTTAACACTTTACCAAACTGGATTAGTAGTCAGTACAGTGGATTCCACATATTTGTATAACTCCTAATTGAATAACCTTGTTAATGGAATATAACTCACAAACACCAAACCATTTACCATACTTTCAGTACAAATTTTACCTATTAGTTGAATATGCATTTATAGAGCAACGTTCTGATAATTGAATAAAACAATTCTGTTATGTGTCGAGAAATTATTGTGACAATTACCAAATTCTGAATTTTTAGACCCTTTTTCACATAAGTGCATCTACAGTAATGTAGGCATTTATTCTATTATATTTTGTTTGACAACTCTGTGATCTCTATCAAACAAGACCACGTTGGATGGATAAGATTGGTGACCTGTCCTTTTTACAGATGAGTCAAAGTTCTGTGTAGACCACACAAATAGGTGTTCTTGGGTATGGAGAAGACCAGGAGAGCGATTCCATGCAGCCAACATTGCTGAGCATGACCGCTGTGGTGGAGGGTCAATCATGGTCTGGGGCAGCATCAGCAGGGATGGATGTACAGAGCTCTGTGTCCTTGAAGGTGATACATTGACTGCACAGCAGTATATTGCTGAGATCCTGGATGTCCACGTCAGATTGTATGCAGGTGCAGTGGGTGATAGATTCATTCTGATGAATGATAATGCCCATCCTCATGTTGCCCATACTGTCGGGGAGTACCGACAGAGGGAGGGGATTGAGCTTATGGACTGGCCAGCAAGATCCCCTGTCCTCAATCCAATCGAACATATCTGGAATAAGTTTCAGCTTGCAATTTCAGCCCATCCAGTCCAGCCAAGAAGTGTCCAGGAGCTTGGTGCCATGCTGGTCCAAGAATGGAACAAAATCCCACAAAGGACCACCAGGAACCTGATTGGGAGAATGAGAAGGCTGCAATTAACAGTAATAGGCCTCATACTCGATATTGAACCCATACCCGTTTGCTCCGTCAACTTTTTGGCAAATTGAAAAATGTCCTCTTTTACCAATAATACCCATTTTCCATTCTTATCGTATTCAAAAGCTAAAAAATAATGTCAAACAAAAATAAATCTTAATTTCTGTACTTAAATCATTAAAGATATAATTAAATAAAAAATATATACACTTTTCATTACAATATTTCAACTAAAACATAAAACAGGTAGTTGGATATACTTTGTGTTTAGCAAACTTTGAGTAGCATTTAATTAACAGTTAGAGTACAAAATTATTTTTAGTCATCAGAAGTTGTTCATAACATGTCTTTGGATTGTTAAAAGTTTTGGGAGTACCTGTGCCCATCTCTGAATTGTTGCACGACAAAACCACAGACAAATCCTGTTACTTCAAAGATCATATTCACACAATCTATACATTTGTAGCCTTTAAGATGCAGTAATTGTACTTCAGGATGGAGCCTAAATAAGGGTTTCCCATGCTCAGCCGATTACTTGGACATTTAACAGGAATATTAAACAAAGCTGTAGACAAGGTATGTGTGAGTAATAAAAGGTGTTGACTTCTAGCAAAAGATTCCTTGAAATTTATTCAGGAGTGGACAAAGTGTTCCCCAAATCTTAAATTATCAAGATGTTGATAATTTATGATGTGTGAGGATGCTGCTGTTTCCAAAACAAAGGCACTCTATTCTCAACTCATTGTTGACATCCCTAATTCAGTAAGTCAACAGGTAACAATCAATCTAGGATGTCACCATTAAAATCTGGTCAGTAACTTTTTATTTATTTCAAATGGAACTGTTTCATTCTGACTGATTCCAAGGCCAAGTGGTCAGGATTTTTCTCAAATGTTGGACCTACATACAATGCTGAAACATTTTTTTGTCATAAAGTTGTTTACAAATAAATATCACACACTCTAACCTATTTCTGAACATTAACCCTAAATTTTGAAAAAATAAGATTTAAAATGATAGAATTTGATATTGTCTGCATTGAGTAAGGGGCTAAACTCACACTTTAAAGTATGACCATTCAATAACATTCTGGACATAGACCATGGTGGTCGCTGTTAAGAGGTTTAGCTGGGCAACAAATGTATGCTATTCCAAATTTCCTGTCAAAAATGGCTTTCAGTAACATCATTTAACTCTGATCCCTCTGAATATTTTCAACTCATTTTTCATGAAATCTAGTCATGGCTGCTCTGAAGCAGCCATGACTAGATTTGATGAGAAATTCATCTAAATTTAACAGAAGAAATCATTGGTGAAAAAATCCATTCAGTTTTCATTGGGTAAATTGGATTGAACGTTACCAAATTATATTTATTTCAGTGGCAAGACAAATCTTGTCCTGTGCAGGAAACTCTGCCAGCAGCATGCAAGAAGTTAATGAGTTTTGAAACGATATTTCAATAAAATTCTGTTACAGAGTGCTTCAAAATATCTACTTCATTGGGAACTATTTTTAGATATCTGCCGAAACAACCAAATTATACATTCAGCTGAACTGATAATGCTTAACACAAGCATAGGATTAAACAATAAAGGAAATAATTATGTTTCTTTTTTTTGGTGTGGAAATTTCTGGTTTTACAGTGGCATTACATGTATATTGAAGAATTTCTCACACTATGCTTGGTGTGATGTGCATCACACATGGCGTAAATCATTTCATGTCTTGCTAGTGAATGACTATTATTGGTATTGAGCCAATATCATAATTTGGGTATCAGCAGTTACCAATAATCATGGTATTGGCCCATTACTTGGAACAAACTTTAGAATCAGAATGTTGCAGAACTACTGTTCCACTGTAATGTTTATGCACTACCTCAACATATTACACTACGTAACACTATAATTACACTTCATTTTAAGAGTTTGGTCTACCAAGGTCTAACTAGGCTTCTCAGAGCCCATGTATGCTAAGGTAGGGTAGTGTCCAAGGCAGAAAATAAGCAGACTGTCAACTGCAAAATGAGGTTCAGAGAGGGTAATTTTAGTGATGCTACCCTGCTGTGCAGGGTAGCATCACTAAAATTACCCTCTCTGAACCTCAATCTGAATCAGGGTATCAAAACTAAACAGAAAGAGGTATCCAGAGGATAATTTGGCCCACTGTATGGGATAGCATCATCAAATTCACCCTCTGGGGACCTCATTCTGCAAATGTGAGACTGCTTATTTTCAGTGTCTCACAGAGTCTGTGCTATTATCTACCTTTACTAGTCACCCTGCAGTCTGATGTCAAAATATCAGACTGCAGAGTATTCCCATAATCAGGGAATATTTTAAAGTTTGGAAGTTTGGAGTTTTTAACCTTTAACTCTACAAGAGAGGCTACAAGAGTAGCTGCCTATATTATCAATTACTGATATTTCTGATTGAAATGCACAGCAAATGATACCAGTTAAAATATCCCTTCCCCATAATGCAGCTTGGAATTTAACCAATTTAATCTTGTTTGACAAAGCTCATTGAGCTCTGTCAAACAAGATTAATTTGGTTACATTCCCAGTTTCATGATGAGAAAAATTTACTTCTTGAAATTCCTGTTTTTTGACATCTTTGCAAGGGGTTAATCTTCTGATAGCATTGGTTGACAGTGTACATGTATACCTCATCGACAATATACCATCTTTTTTTAAAAATCTGGTGGTATTGCTAATAGAATAAGAGTTCTGTAATGGCTTTCGCCAGGATATCTTTATCCCATCCAAAAATGATGTAAAAATGCACATACATTTAGTGGAGGGTTGAAAAAGGTCCATATTTTTATACTGTACCAATGACCCAGACATAGCTGCTGGTGCTAACTCTTAAAATATAGGGCCAAACACAAATTTTGCCCCCCAATCCCCAAAATTTGCATCTAAAACTAAAGAAAACATGTCCTGAAAGGCCCTCCACACTTCGCCCCTACTGCGCATGCGCAGTGTCAAGGACGTTCCGAAATTGGCGCCATTAATCATTCTAAGTTTGGCCCTTCATCAGTTAACATCTGACTGATCTTTGTGCTTATAAATCTCAGTTTAAATGATGCCAGACACATAAATATTAGTGAAATGGTGATTCTAAGGAGGATAGAGAAGGAGGAGAGGAAAAGAATGTGTGACAGAATATTATCAGGGCTGTAACTTAAAATTTTTTAATGAAATTATGTTAAGTTACCTATTTTCAAGGCAGCAGCCATTTTGTTGTCATTCTGATTATTTAGTTACACTGTTTTTTAAGTGTTTTCCTCTCTCCCTGTCCTTTAAGTTCCCCCTTGCTATTCTCCCATGCTTTTGGCATAGTTTTTGTAATTATTATTACTAAATTTTCTTGGGAGTTTTAGCTGAATAACAGAATGAATTCTGTTCTTTCCCCATGTTTACGTCTTCACCTACGGGTGGTTAGGCGTTGTGTTCTGCATCTACCATCTGATGTTCTGCAGTTTCTTCCCTGGAAGTCTCTGTTTTGCATCAGATAGTGTATTTTTGGTAACTGATTTCGGGCCTGGGTGCCTGGAGTCTTATTTTAGTGTTTTTACACTCATTGTTTACATTTACAACAGCCCTTTGTGTGAGGGGGGGATTTCTAAAAAATAATATCTTGATGTTATTTTAATCATAACTAGATACATTATTATTGTTCGTAAGTGTTGAATAAATTGTTTAAAATATTTTTAAAATTTTTGTCCACACTTAGGCTTGGGATCCATTGGGGCTCAACGTTACTTTTCAGAAACTTGGGCTGTTCTGAAAAAATATTTTTTCAAAATATTTTGATTTCAATTATTTTTTCTATATTAATGGATCATATTATTATTATGTATTTTGATTGCCAGGGGTTAGTGCGAGTACCAGGACTTGTTTTCTTTTCACATTGAAAGGATATTGATCAATTGTTTTAAGAGGAAGTCTTCCTCTGACTTTATTATCATTCTATATGTGGTCAGTGTACTCGCATTAACTCCTGTTCTGTATCGTATGATTTCGATGACAATATGGGAAGCGTATGTCACGGTATGTTGTTGGGGATTTGGACACTCCGGTCCTTTCCCCGCAGGGTCACTCTACTTTATCAATTTCTATTTCAGACGATCAAGATTAGGGTGATGTATCTGTGATGTCTTCCAACAGTGTGCCTCCATCATCACAATTAATGAAGGGCTAGCGGAAAAGTGCTCATGTAAATACGCCAATTGCCTAAGAGGACCCTAGTAGGTTCGACGGCCTTTGACGTCCGCTAGCTCGCCCGGTGTAGCGTCCATTCACCGAATGGTTCGGCAGCCGGGTTCATCCGTTGCGGTCTAGAAGGAATTTTGGGGTGATGCGAGCACTATAAATTAACCTAATGCACACCCAGTGATGGCGGATCGGAGGGAGAACGCAGGAAGCCTTTTAGTCCGGTTCATAGCTCGATCCGGTCCATCCGGACGGCAAGCGAGAGAGGCCCCTCTCTCGTTCAACAACATCTGGCCCCAGATGTTGTGGTACAAAATGTGTCGCAAGCGGAGCATACGTCCGTCGCTCGGGACGCTCCGTTGTATAGGCAGTCCGCTGAGACTGCTAAGGCTTCCTCTTCTCGTCAGCGCACACGACCGCACCTTGGCTGCGTGACCGCCGATATATTACCAGCTTCGCCGATCAAGGATTCTTCGGCGACCAGGTCACACCATCCGGTAGCCAGGGACACGAGGCCTGCAGACTCCGGACGTTCGCATAGGAAGTGTGCGGGAGTCAACGTACACGGAGCTTCCGGCGGCAATGCATCGTTAGACCGCTACTGCACAGGCCTCGGGAACGGACGTGCTTTCCTTAATAGCACAGTTTATCGCAGCATCCCAGCATCAACTGAATCTGTCGCATATATTTTATCCGACGATGCTGGGTCGGGACGCTCCGCAGAAGCGGGTACGGACGTCCGAAAGTTTCATCTGGTCCGACGGGATACCGAAAGGGATTCGGAGGATTTCGAGCTTTCCCTTTCGGAACAACATATGCTGTTGTGTATGTCATCTGACTTGGTCTTCTACAGCTTCTTTCGTCGGACCAGAATGCTGCGATGCCGGATAAGAAACTGATAGCGTCGGTGGACTTAGAAATTTTTGGTTCGGTTCAGGGACATCGTCCCTCAGTTCCGACATAGTCCAATAATGTCACACAAACTTTCGAATTATTGAACGACTCTATATATATTATTATTTTATGCTTGCTAACCAAGCATTTCTGGTTTCTTGTTCGAAGAGTTATGGAGATGTCTTTCAAAAGTGTGCCTCTGTCGTCATAGTTAATGACGAGTTAGCGGCAATAAGTGCTCTTGGAATATGTCTATCGCCTACGGAGTGACATTCGCTAGCTCACCCGGTGTAGCGTACATTCATCGAATGGTTCGGCTGCCGGGTTCGTCCGTTGTGGTCTAGGAAGGAGATTTGGGTGATGCGAGCACTTTAATTACTTTAGTACTCACCCAGTGACGGCAGATTGAGGACAGATCGGAGGAAGCCTGTTAGTCCGGTTCCTGGCTTGTCCAGGTCCGTCCGGGCTGTGAGCGAGAGAGGTCCCTCTCTCGCCCAACAACATAGGGGACCGCATGTTGTGGTTCAGATATTTTACATTCGGAGCATATGTCTGTTGGTCGGGACGCTCCGTTATATTGACAGTCCGAGAGACTGTCTTTAATGCTTCCTCATCCTCACAGCAGGGCACACGACCGCACATTGGCTACGTGACCTCGAGTATCCGATCAGTTTCGGCATTCAGTGATTCCACGGCGAATAGGTCGCGCCATCCGGTAGCCAAGGGACACGAGGCCTATACACTCCGTTCGCTCGCATATTGGTAGTATGCACGGTGTAACAATCACGGAGCTTCCAGCGGCAATGCATCGTAAGACCGCTTCTCCTCAGGCCTCAGTGACGGACGTGCTATCCGAGTTAGCACAGTTGTTTCGCAGCATCCCAGCAATTGACAGTTTCTCGGTCGAATCAGGAATTATCCGACGGCGCTGGGTCGGTGCGGTCCGCGGTTGCATCAGGTACGGACGACCGAACGCTTTATAGGGTCCGACAGGATGGCGAAAGGGATTCGAAAGATTTCGAGTTTTCCCTTTAGTAGTATCGGAAGATGCCTTTCATATCTTCTGGCATTATCTTCCAGTGATTATTATTTCGGACTTCATTGCTGCGATCTTGGATAAGAGACTTATAGCGTCATTGGACTCGGATTTATCGATCGGTTCAGGGACATTGTCCCTGACTTACCGACGCAGTCCAATATTGTCATTACAACATGTGTTTTATTTTTCGACGCTATATATATATATATACAAGCCTGCTACTAAGCATGATAGTTTAGTTTCTTGTCCGCGTTGCTCATTTCTGCCATTTTATCATTTATACAAATAGTTTATTTTGGCAGAGCAGGGCATACCGAGAGTTCATATGCGTCTAGATGGTGTGATTAAAGACTGCATATATTCTTTTTCGCCGTTTATGTCTTTTCCAATTTCAATGTTGGGAACGACATTATGTATAGTAGACTTAACTTAGACGCTTTATTATACGTAATCCGCCTTACTGAGGCGTTATCATTACGTCTTCAAGAAAAGATTTACGGGATATTATTCTCAATGTAATTTCTTTTGAGGGCAGTAGTTTGTTCACGTATAACTCCGCCCTTCAGTGGCTGATTGGAGTTAGTTAGACGTGACGCAGCCCTAGCTACATCCACACGCGTGGATAGTAAGGTTAAGAACTCTCTCAGAGTCGCTTCGTTCTCGGAGGAGCTTCTCTTCGACGGCAACTTTTCGGCAATCCATGAATTGCTCGATTTACACGTTCTCTTGTCTATCTAGTGTTACAAGAGATTCAGACTGGGGCAAACATTCGGTGGTTGACTCAGAGAGTGCCGCCGCAGTTGCCGGACCCGAGTGTGGCTGTTATGATGGTTGCCAGTCAAACAGATTGGGATATAATACTGATCCCTACGGATTCGAAGTGCCAGGGTCTTTGGGTTCCGCAGTCTTTTAGCAATCAGTTTTCTTCCGCGAATAATGTTTTTTAGGCTTGCTTTATGTCATTGCATGAACATTATTCAGAAACGCATGCCCAAATTCCTGTCCTTTAATTCGACAGTAGTGGCGTATCTCCGGAACCAGGGAGGCACTCTTTCGTTTCCGTTATTCAATTTAATGGAAAGAATCCGTCTGTTGGTTATAGTACACCAAGTTCAGTTTTGGTCCGTCATATTCCGGGTCGTCTGATTGTTTTATCGGACTCCCGTTCTCTTACGGGTCGCTTGTTGCTGTCAGAATGGACTCTCAACAAACAAGTATTCAATCAGATTTGCTATCTATGGGAGCGCCCAATGATGATTTATTTATGACACAGCTTGCTAATCAATTGCAGACGTATGTGTTGGCTTGTCCAGATCTCTGAGCTAATATTGTTAACGCTCTATTGATCTATAGGACGGAATGATAGGATACGCGTATCCTCCGGTGCTGTTGTTTTAGCAGGTATTGCTAAGATAAACAACCACAATACATTTCTGTTGATAGCATCTCTATCTTCACAGAGATCATGAGTAATTTACTCTCTTGTCTACTGTGGGTCTTAACGTGAAATCTTCCTCTATGTGAGGATCTTTTTCACTGGGTAAATCGTGTCATCTTTATCACAACCAGCAAGGTCGCAACCTTCATGTATTCCGTTGTGTGGTCCGTATTGCATTGTAAGCACTGTACTGGACGAGCTTTGGACGCGATTTCTTACTATAGGAGATCCTCTTCTTCGCTATTCTATGCGGCTAAAGTGGAGGCTCTTCCGTCGTGGTGTAGGGATCATTATGTTCATATGGTTGATCCCTCCATACTACTCATTGCTATTTTTTAGTATACTTGTTTCACAAGATCTACTGCAGCCTGTTATTATTTAGGTTATAGGTTTATGTTACCTCATACCTATGCACTCTACGATAGTTTACAATTGAGTCTTTTGTCTCTTTATCTAAGTCAGTTAGTAACTTTTTGATAAATAGACTTAGAATCTTTAGATTAAATTCCTATACGGATTTTAACTTCGGTTCTTATTTAGCTAAGTAATCATTTGAGCCTCTGGAAACAGTAGTTTTCAAATTCTGACCTTTTAGACAGTAATTCTGTTGGTTTCTCTTTTACTGTAGAGTCAGTGAGTTTCATGCACTATCGATGGATGATTTTCACTTTCATAGTTTCGGAATCAATACTTCCGTTACTATTTAGGTTGGATTGTTGCATAAGAGTTAGGCTCCTATTATCCGGAACCTATTATTTTAAGGTCCTTCTGTCTTCGTATGGGCATAGGCCTTTACTCTTTCCGGGTACAGTTTATGTATTTATAAACAGATATCTGTTTATTACAAAGGGCGTAAGCTTCTTCTGTCTTTGATGTCTAGTAGAAGGACGTTACGCTCCATGTTATTGTTAATGGATTCTATTAACTATCGGTACTGCTTATGGTATATCATTGACTTAGCAGTTGTGCTTAAGATTTCGGCTCATGAAGTAAGAGTTCTTCTACTTCTTGGGCTTACATTAATAGTGTCGCTATTATAGATTTTTGAAGGCCGCTCATTGCGCTCAGCCATCCACATTCATGAATTTTATCTCAGAAATATCGAGTCCATTTCTGGAGCCCTCTATTGTTAGGTCTATTATCTACTGCTCAGAATGTCATTCACTTAACAGTTGCTACTATAGCTAGGTAGGCTGTCTGTTTCGGCAGTTTCTCCGTTCGGCTGCCCTCTTCGCTCTGGGCTATTTGACCCAGGGCAAGAAAAAGGGGGGGGGGGGAGGGTGTTCCCTTGGGTCACCTGTTTTACTATGAAAACAAGGGGATACCTCCTCCGGAGTTAGTAATTCTGAGCTGTTATTGGGATGGTTGTTTAGTGAGAAGTTTAGGTTTTTAAAATTCATTCAAGTCTTAGTTTTTAAAGTATAGCTTTTGAATATTGCATATGTCAACGGACATGATTATGCAATCCTCAGACACTTTTAGGAGTATAAGAGTCTCTATTCTCTAGACTTACTTTATTTATTGGCTTACTTTAAAAATTATTAGTATAAGGATTATATTGGATATTAATAGAGTACATGGATGTATGAAGCTCAATTTTGGAAGGTGTTGTATCTTTCTAATTTATCATAAATAAGAAAGATACATGTAAGGCCTATTACTTCTTTTTCCCTACAGGGGATGACTCTATTTTATTTTATTGAGCGTATTCCATTTTGCTCTATGTCCTTGGCCCTCCAGCCTTTTTACTATTCAGCTATGTCTGGGTCATTGGTACAGTATAAAAATGTTAAAAAATTTATAGTAATTTATATATTTTTTATACTTACCAATGACCCAGACGGGGATGGCCCTCCCAGGAGTTGGGAACTCTTGCCTCCCCGCTGAGTACATAGCGCTTACCAGGCACTGGTTATTAGAATGATTAATGGTGCCAATTTCGGAACGTCCTTGACACTGCGCATGCGCAGTAGGGGCGAAGTGTGGAGGGCCTTTCAGGACATGTTTTCTTTAGTTTTAGATGCAAATTTTGGGGATTGGGGGGCAAAATTTGTGTTTGGCCCTATATTTTAAGAGTTAGCACCAGCAGCTATGTCTGGGTCATTGGTAAGTATAAAAAATATATAAATTACTATAAATTTTTTAACTTTGTAATTCATTTTTATATTTTCAGCAAAGTTTAGGAAAAAGCCTAATATTGATGACTACGTATCTAAATTAATTGTAAATGAGGTAAGATTATTTGTACTTTATTAATTCTGTGAATGATATACTACATGTACTGTATTTTACCATTATACATGTATTTATTACTTTTGCAGAATTGCTACATTCAAGGGCCATAACTGCAAAACCGTGCAGGGGCAGAATTTCGCAAGAATCAGAGAATCTGATTTTCATATTGAGTCTCACAAATTTATTTAGGAACTGTAGAATATAATTGGCATCAGGTCCTTTGGGTTCTCTCAATTTTTGTTTGAAATTCTGCCCCTTCCATGAATGGTTGGGTGGGTATGGATGAGGAGGGTGTCAAACCTGAATAAATCAACTCCCATTAAGAAGAAAAAAGGAAAATTCTGTCCCACACATACATTTTAATGATTGAAATAACCAATTTCTGTTATTTCCTTTTTTGGGGGAAACCTTTAATTGCCCAAGTGGGAGCTTGATGGCACAGTATGATAAGGCCTACATGTGCTGTATATGGATGATACACATGCCTTAAACTGATGTGATCCCAGCTTGTGTTGTGATAGGGAGAACTGTCCACCAATTACTGACCACTGTCTGGTAGTTCTTTCTGATTATCCCCGCTTCCTCCACCCATAGAGCTATCATATGCAACTTGACTCTGGATGTTAAAAATGTTGATAACCCCAAAGAAAAAAATAAATAGAATTTCAACTATTATTGCAAGTTGATTACGAAAGAAATCCCTGCAGTTTGGAATTTTGAAAAATGTTGATAACCCCAAATAAATAGAATTTCAACTGTTATTGCAAGTTGATTACGAAAGAAATCCCTGCGGTTTGGAATTTTGAGATTTTTTTTTGTTGGGAAATATTCTACTCACTACTCATCAACATATCTCTACATAAAGAATAAATGTGTAAATTTTTATGTTTGTTTATTGAAGTTTGATGACACTTTCAACATCCTGGGCCATATTATTTGGTACAATTATATGGGTGCAGGAATCAGGGAATTCCCTAAGAGCACCACTGAGCAATAGTGAGTAACTGTTGGACTGTATAATTTACTATTCCAGCACTAGCAGAGTTAGCATTGGCTGAAGGTATACATACCATGGACATACAGCATGTCAGGCACAAAAGTACAGCACTGCACTCGCCTTTATCTAGTAGAGTGCTAAATTATTTTTGGTCAGCAAAATTTGTTCTCATGTCTTTGCCTTGTTACAATTAGTGGGAGAGTGATTATTTGCACTCTCCCATAAATTGCAACAAGGCAATCCTTACAGGCTGAATGAGTTCACTTCAAAGATGACATGAAGCACATCCACAGAATATGAAGCCTTTAACATATGTTACCCACTCTTCCAAGTAAAGCCCAAATTTGGGCTTCCAGCACTCAACCAGTTAACCAGTGCTAACCCTGCATATGCTGTGATAGTAAACTAGAGAATCTGACAGTTATTCACCATTGCTCAGTGGTTCTCCCTGGGTACCCTGAAAAATTGTCTGACACAATATGACACAGGCTGTTGAAAGTATTGTTAAACCCCAAAGAACAAATTTCAGAAAAACACAAAAACAAATATACACTTTGAATCTTTTATGTACAAATATATAGCTAGGTGGGAGTGAAATGTGAGGAGTACAGTAAGAAAAAGTTGATGGTTGTATGCTTCAGTGAAACAGTTTTGTCTCAGATGTCGATGTTTTCATCAGCAAACCTTTTCCATTATGTAATTGGTAACAATTTAACCAATTTACTTTTGAGAATTAGCTTATGAAATTGTGCATGATAGGTCTTGTTGGCAAATCATTTGATTTGGGGCGCATTCTAATAGAATAGTTTTTGTTCAAAATGATGAGATTAGTAATTTTGTAAGCAGTGTATGTTGACTAAAGTTTATACACATGAGCAATATTCATTCTTAAATAATCACAATAAATATTTGTTTGGATGTTCATCAACAGAAAGCTCTCACATGTGAGTTTTTCAAAAATCTGTGTTAGGCCATTCAAAATTTATTATTTTAAAATTTTCTGCCTCAAGAACATTCCTTATGACCCCTCATTGGAACAAGCTTATTGAAGGATCGTAAGCTATGTTCTTGAGGCCAAAAAATTAAAATTTTGTTAGTATTTCAATAACTTTTTTTTCTCAAAAAACAAGAATTATAACCTAACTTCTGGATGTGTCGTTTTTGAGACTGTACAAGTGCTTTTTGTAATACATTCATCTACTGGACAGGTGGTTTGAGAGGTTTCTTTTGGGCTCTATAAACACGGCCTGCTCACAATCAGTAAAATTAACATATTAAGTATGCTTGAATGAAGTGTCATTCAGCATTCTCTGGGCCAAGCAAAAACACCTAAGAATTGAATAAAATGTTTGATCATTTTTTTGTGTATTGTGGGAAGAATTTAACCTTTTGAACTCAGAGGCTGCTTTTCCGGCCCAGGAATATGATACATCAAAATTTCATTGAGTAGGATAGCTGCTAAGTGAATGTGTGGTGTAGACCAATCAACATTTTCAACGTGCAGTCCAAAGGCTGCACATTGAAATATAAATTGGTCTACTTTCTAATAATGAATATGAACTCTTCCAATTGTTTCCATTGGACTGACGTGGAAGATACCACCAGGGTTCAATGGGTTAATGATTTGCCTGGAAAGCTTTTATTATTGATGTGTACTTTTTTTTATCAGAAATTCTAATTAAAAAAATCGCTGCATTGTATTTTGAATTGGGTAGAGTTGAAAACTGCTCATGTTATTCTAGAACTATGTCAATACCATTTCAATCATAAATATACATTTTTCAGGATGAAGGAAATGGTCAACTCACTCCTCCATTACTTGGATTTTTAATTAACAAGGGAGAACAGTCATCACCAAAACAAGCACCACAAGCTGTAAGGTACGTGTAATCATATTCATTGGTGAGTCAGGTGTTTCCCATTTTAGTGGATGCTGCAAAATTGATTATTCCTGTTAAATGTGGTTAACTGTATCCTTTTTTAACCCCTTACACAACATAACGGCCAAAACCGGCTAGCGTTATTCTAAAAAATGGCCAATTCATTTTGATTATTTTTTCACCTTTTGTCTCAAAAACATAGGTTATGACCCCTCATTGGAACGAGCTTGTCAAGCTTGTTCCAACAAGGGGTCATAACCTATGTTTCTTTTCAACCTACTCACAATTGTTTACAATTGGCTGTAACATAAGTGCAAGCCCTACTTCGGAACTAACTCAAGCTTTTAGAATCTTTTCCAAACGAGTTGGAAAAGTACTAGAGTGCAAAAGCACGAAAAAGATCGAAAAAAGGGTCGAGCGAGACCAGCGCTCGAAATTACAGGTACTCTCTCTGCACACCTCTTGCGTTTACCGAGCGCATGCGCAACAACCGTGACGTCAATTCCTTTATTTTCCGCCATTGTTCATGGTCGGAAATTTTTGTGACTGTGCTGTTTATGATATTAATTCTTCGTGAACAACTTATTAATCGTCTTTAGTGTGCTACTGGATTGTATCCTTTTTCAAGCTACCAAATTATTACTATCATTTAATGTTAATTTGTATTATTATTGCTGTGCTTTTCACACTTTATCTTGCCTTTCCCCCACGTGTGAACACGACCTTCGTTCTGTTTTCCGTCGGCGGGAAGCTTGATTGTTGTATTTATATCATGCCTAAGACTATTCCTTGTACCTCTTGTTTGCAGGTGAAACATGTGGACGATTCCCATACCACATGTGTCACTTGCAACAATTGCACTCAGGCCCAATCATGTGGTATCTGTGGGGTTTGGTCCTCTAAATTTTGGGCTTCTGTTAACAAGGTGGTTCTTTCCAGAGCTAGAACCCCTCGTTCTCGGGGTAAGGGTAGCCGTGCCGTTGCAGACATTTCTGCTGGTGCACGTGGTGACTCTGTCACACAGGATTCGGATCTGACTTCTGTGGCGAGCTCCTCTGCAACTGTTGACGGTGTTTGTTCTGTGATACCTGATGAGGAGACCGCGGTCTCTTTGTCTTCGGATGTCACTATTGAGGCGTCTGTTTTCGTTGAGAGCTTTTCCGAGGTCAACTCGGTAACCCTCTCCGATCTGCCTCCAACACCGTCGACCGTTGTTGAGGGGGTTGCTACTCCAGATCCTATTCTGTCTGATGGTGGCTCTTCCATCTCTTCTGGGGATGGTCTACAGTCTCGGGGGACCGAGGCTGTATCTGCTGGTGTGTCTGTGTGTTCTCAGCCTCCCCCAGCCTCGCGGCGAGGCTGTGTGGGTTTGCTGTCTGCTCCGTCTCATCTGGCTAGGTTTGCTCCTAGTCGGTTGAGCCGGCCGGTCGCTTCGGCAGCGATTCCTCGTCCCTCGAGTGAATCGTTTATTGTTCCACCTTCGCCTGCTAGAGTGCCGACTAGCGGGATGGTGTTGGGACGTTGGCATCCAGGGCCTGCTGTTCGGCAGCGGTCAGTGACAGCCCCGGTTAGCTGTCACTCTCGGAACCTTCCTCCGGTGATTCCTCACTGTGTTCCGAGTCTGGGTGTCGATCGATGCTTGCCGTCGGTCTCAGAGGATAGGCAGTTGGGGCCGTCTGCTGCGCAGAGGTCAATGACAGGTTCCTGTCATTCTTGGGACAATCCTCCGGTGTCTTCTCACCGTGTCCTAGGTCCAGCTACCGATCGACGTGCGCCGTCGGTCCCTTTCGAGGATTTGCAGGCAGGGCCTTCTGTTTCGCAGAGGCCAGTGATGGCTCCTGGGCGTCACAATCGGGACTATCCTCCGGTGTCTTCTCACCGTGCTCCTATTCTGTCTGCCGATCGACGTTCGCCGTCGGTCTCTTCTGAGGATTTGGGTCCATTGGGAGGACACTCCGTCGGGCGATTCTGCTGCGACGGATTCTCAGGGTGACCTGCGCCAGGCCGTTTTGGCGCTCACCCGGTTGCTTTCTGGCAACCCTCAAGTTGGCCTCCCTGTGCCTCCTGAGGCACAACCTCCTTTGGTCGGTCGCCGAGATGTCTCGCCTGGCCCCTTGGATACTGCACAGTATTCACAGGAGGTTTCTGCTGGTCAGCCCGAGTTGGGCTACGTCTCCTCTGCTACGGAGGATGACGAGTATCTTGAAGGTGATGGTCCCCCCTCGTCAGTCTTGGGGCAGGCTTTGGATTTCGTCTTTGGCTTATTGCCGGACGTTCTACCTTCCGACCAGCCTTCTGTGACCGTCCGGCCGCGGTCCACTGTGGAGCGCCGTAACCCTGTTGAGCCTTCTAGCTCCGGGGCTTTGCGTCCTCTGCAATCGGCTCAGGTGGTTGAGTCCTTCCAGGGCTTAGACGCCAAAATGCGTTCTAAGGCCCTCAAGGGTTCCTTCTTTTCTAGAGCTGATGCCTTCCTGCCTCCATCGCGGTTTCGTGTTTACGATTCCGTCTCTCCACCAGTCTTCCAAGGGATGACTACTGTGGATGAGGATTCTTCTTCCCTCGGGTTGACTAAGCCTAAGTCGGCAGTTCTCCCGATGTCGGTAGTTGAGTCTATGGTGGGCCTGTCCCGAGAGATGCTGGGTATGTTATCTCTCGCGGACCATGTCGTCGCTGCTCTGGCTGAATATTTTCCACCAGGGGAGTTTGATGACGCTCAGGCGCCTTTTCGCGTTTTGTCACAGGCTCTTATGAACTTGACTCACGCTCACGCCTGTAACACGGCCAATTTGGAGCTGGCACGCCGGGATGCGGTTTTGGATTCTTTACCATCCCTTCCTTCTGAGCAACGTGCTGTTCTGAGGTCTGCCTCTTTGGTAGGACCTCAGTTGTTCCATGGTTCCGTGGAAGCTGTTCGTGGCGAAGTTCTTCGTCATAAGAAGCGCTCCTTCTGCTCATAAGAAGCGCCGACGTGGCCAGGCCCGCTGGCAGCCTCAGGCTGGAAAGTCTCAGGACTCTGTCACTTCCCGAGGTGGTTTCTCCTCTCGGGGGCCTCGTCGAGGCCGCAAGTGAAGGTTCTCACCTCGATTCGCCTCCAGTCGGAGGAAGGCTGTCGCTGTTTTACGACTGTTGGACAGAGATAACGTCGGACTCTTGGGTCCTCGACGTCATTCATTCCGGTCTGCGACTGTCCTTCCATCGGCACCCCAGTTTATCTCGGGTGCCCCTTCCGACTCAGGTCCCTTCAGATTCTCTGCGTCGGGACCTTCTGGTGCAGGAGATCGACAATCTCCTCACCAAAGGGGCGATCGAGGTGGTCAGGAACACCCTTTCACCGGGGTTTTACTCGAGACTTTTCTTGGTGCCGAAGAAAAACGGCCAATTTCGTCCTGTCATCGATCTGAGTACCCTGAACGAGTACATAATTGCTCCTCGTTTCAGTATGGAGACTTTCCGGTCGGTTCGACGTTCAGTTCATCAGGGCGATTTTGCGGCCAGTATCGACCTGAAGGATGCCTACTTCCATGTACCCATTCATCTGGCGTCACGGAAATACCTTCGGTTCTCGTTTCGGGATCGAGTTTTTCAATTCAGAGCTCTCCCGTTCGGTTTGAACCTGGCTCCTTGGGCCTTCACCCGACTGATGTCACATGTGCTTGCTTTCCATCGCACTCAGTCGGCGGTGACTTCGTCCGCCTACCTAGACGACATCCTCCAACGGCACCACGATGCTGCTGTTCTGGAGTTCGATGTCCGGCAGTTTCTTTGCCTGCTAGCGTCGCTGGGTTTCAGAGTCAATCGCGAGAAGTCGGATCTTCTTCCTTCTCAGCGATTCCGTCATTTGGGGATGGATTTCGACACTCTTCACAATGTAGTGTCGGTTCCCCAGGCTCGGGCGACGATTCTTTCCGCCTTGACTCGGGACCTGCTTCAATCTTCCTCGGTCTCGGCCAGGACTTTCCTTCGGATGCTGGGCCTTTGCGGTTCGGTGACCGATCTCATTCCGCTCGGTCGCTTGTTTGTCCGACCTCTCCAACACTTCCTGTTGGATCATTGGCGTCCGAATGTAGATCCGCTGGACCTGGAACTCACTATTCCTCGGTCTCTGCTTTGTCACCTCCGCCCTTGGGCAAATATTCCCTGGCTGACACAGGGTGTTCCGTTGGATCTTCCTTTGGCCGATCGCATCCTTACTGCGGATGCCAGCGATCGGGGCTGGGGTGCGACGTTGGACCCTCTCGGTCTGTCTACTCACGGAGAGTGGGACAGCGAGCAGGTGGGCCTTCATATCAACCAGAAGGAGCTCCTTGCTCTTCTGTTGAGTTTTCGGCTTTGGATCCCTCATCTGTCGGACCATGTTGTCCTACTTCTTTCGGACAATTCGACAGTAGTGGCCTACATACGGAATCAGGGAGGCACTCATTCGATTCCTATGTATCGGCTGTCTCGGGATCTTCTTCTGTTGGCACGGGATGTGAACGCTCGGGTGTCCATTCGACACATTCCCGGGCGTCTCAACGTCCTAGCAGACTCCCTGTCCCGACGCGACAGTGTCCTTCCAACCGAATGGATGCTACATCGGTCGGTGTTTCAGGCGATTTGCGAGCAGTGGGGTCGTCCTCAGGTCGACCTTTTCGCTACTCGCTGGAATCATCAGGTAGAGACTTTTGTCTCCCCTTGTCCAGATCCTCTGGCATTTGCAGTCGACGCTCTGTCTCTGGACTGGACAGGCTGGGTCGGCTATGCCTTTCCTCCTGCACCGATTCTTCCTCAAGTTTTAGCGAAGATTCGTGCTTGCAGTTGCAGGATCATTCTGATCACACCCCTGTCTCCACAGAGGGTGTGGATCAATCTGCTGCGGCCTCTATTGGCCGATCGACCGATTCGTCTACCTCTACGTCGCGATCTTCTTTCACAGGGTCGTCCCAGGAAGTATCACAACAACCTGGCGAGCCTGTCCCTTCACGCCTGTCTTTTATCAGGTCCAGCCTCCGACGTAGAGGTTTTTCGAGACGATCAGTGGAGTGCATTTCTGCATCGCGGCGACCTTCCACTGGAATGACTTATGCCGCCAAGTGGAAGGTTTTCTGCCGCTGGTGTTCAGATCACAATGTGAATTACCGTGATCCGTCTATCGCTCAAATTGCGGATTTTCTGGTTTTTCTTTTTGACTCCAAGGGCCTCCAGCCTATTACGATTAAGGGCTATCGGTCTATGCTGTCTGATACTTTCTCTTATGTGGAAAAGCGGTGTATCGGTCGTAATCTTTTCCTCTCCAAACTTATTCGGCACTTTTCTTTGAAGAGGCCTCGAGTTTTGCGTCTTACACCCAAGTGGAACTTGGCATGGGTGTTGCACTGTTTGGAGGGGCCGCCTTTCGAGCCTTTATCTGAGACCGATATGCGATGCGTTTTCTCACCTATAAGACGGCTTTTCTTCTAGCGTTTGCTTCTGCTCGTCGAGTCAGTGAGCTTCATGCGCTATCTGTTGATTCTGCCTTCTTCCGAAATGAGGCTAACAGTGTCACATTCACTACTGATTGCTCTTTTCTGGCTAAGAATCAACTCCCCGATTCGGTACCTCCTCCCATCTGCATTCGGGCTCTCCCTGCTGTAGATGGACGGAGGCCTCTTCTTTGTCCTGTTCGTGCGGTCAAGACTTACATTACTCGCACTCAGTTCATTAGGAGGGATCGGAAGAGATTTTTTCTGTCTCTCATTCCTAAGCGGCAGTCTATCTCTTCCCATTCTATTTCCAGGTGGATCTGTCTTGCAATCAAGCTGGCTTATTCTCGCTTGTCTGCATCGGATCTTGTTTCGAACCGGCTTAATGCTCACGAGGTTCGTGCCATTTCTACATCCTGGGCGTTCTCCAATTCTGTTTCGCTCCGTGATGTTATGAATGCGGCTTACTGGAGGAATGCTTCTACCTTCTCCTCCTTTTATCTCCGCCACCTTCAGCAGCAATCTGAGGATCTTTATTCTTTAGGCCCTCTCGTGGCTGCTCAGGCTGTGGTGCACCCTCGTTAAATTGTTTTTGTCGAGGTTGCGCTTCTCTCAGCCTTGTTCTTTTCAGGTGCCTTCTCTCTTTCTTCATTACAGGTTTTAGTTTTTGTTCTCTGCCATCCTTGCTTTCGTTCTGCTACTCTTGTTGGTATTGGTTATGTGATTCACCTCCTCCTATTGTTTATTCAGCCAATTGTAAACAATTGTGAGTAGGTTGAAAAGAAATTAAAATTTTTTAGTAAATTTTGTTTCTTAACATACCTACCACAATTGTTTACCGGAGGCCCACCCTCCTTGGGGATATCTTTGATATCGATGCCTCCCCGCTAAATCACAAACTTCTCGTTGGCGGAAATACAGAATTGACGTCACGGTTGTTGCGCATGCGCTCGGTAAACGCAAGAGGTGTGCAGAGAGAGTACCTGTAATTTCGAGCGCTGGTCTCGCTCGACCCTTTTTTCGATCTTTTTCGTGCTTTTGCACTCTAGTACTTTTCCAACTCGTTTGGAAAAGATTCTAAAAGCTTGAGTTAGTTCCGAAGTAGGGCTTGCACTTATGTTACAGCCAATTGTAAACAATTGTGGTAGGTATGTTAAGAAACAAAATTTACTAAAAAATTTTAATTTTTGAGACAAAAAATTAGTTATTCAAGAAAATCTTTTGCAAGTGTCGTCTGCTTTTCATGTTAGGTAAAGGATTAAGCAACATTCACCATGCATTCAATGGATATTTAACTTCGTTTTATGGTACCTTGATTTCAAAGAAATCTCTGATAAACAAATGTAATTTTGGATGTTTTGTGAAAGTTGATAGGGAAAATATGAAGATTTCCATGCTATAACCCTTTACCCAACATAATGGTAAAAACCAACCAGCACTATTCACAAAAGTCGCCAATTAATTTTCATTATTTTTTTCATTTTTTGTCTCAAAAACATAGGTAATGACCCCTCTTTGGAATGAGGTCATCCAGCTCATTCCAATGAGGGGTCATAAGCTATATTTTTGAGACAAAAAATTAGTAATTCAAGAATTTTGTTTGGAAGTGTTGTCTTTTTTTCAAGTTAGTTAAAGGGTTAAAAACATCATTTTGTATCCTAATTGAAGCATTAACTGGTTGAGTGCTACAAAGTTTATATCATGGCTTTATCAGCGCAGGTGTCTTCATAAGTTGTGACAAACAAAAATAACAGAACTCTCTACTAGTTACAGTATTGAGAACACAAAAACGGTGTCTTTAGCAATTGGATCGCAGTTTGGTTGTGACACACTTACACTAGTGGGTCGAGTTTCCATAAGTAAATTATTGCAAAATTAAGACAGCATCAAGAAGAAAAACAAAAATAGCATCTCAGATTCGATTAAGATCCTGTGAATACCATATTTTGAGTTGAATCCGATTTCAAATCGAATATTTGCTAAAAAGTTTGAATCTACTTGAATTTTCATCAATTTCATGTCCATTGCAGAGACATTCTAACAAAATTCACGCATCATAAATCAACTCCTTTTTCCATTTCTAGTTTTTCTGGTATTAACACCCATGGCAATCTTCCAGTTTTAGAAGATGTTGTGACACACAGATGGACTTTAATCCTTGAATCTTGTTTTTACAAGTGGAATATATCCATTGAACTGAACAAAATCGGTAATATCGTGGCGAGATCTCATTGATAATGAACTTAAATCTCAGTAACTATTCAAAACTATTATCCAAGCCTCAAGCTTGAATCAAATTTGAATTGAATAGCAAGGTTGAATTGAATGATAAACAACTATTCCAACTTTGTAGGGGGCCTAGATTCAGTGTTATCACATTTCTTTTTCAATGCGTGGGATTCTCTAGGATTGACAGAAGGAAGTGGCAAGAGCATTTCGACCAGTTATTGACCCATTTGTGATCCGATCAAAATTATATATCTGCTTTTGTGTTCACAGTACTGTAACATTTCATTTTATCATGTTTGTAGAGCTCCCTATAAGAAACAGGCACAGTGAACCCTGTTAATTGAATAGCCACTTTGCCAATCAGAATTATTCAATTAACAGGTGTCTTCAATTAACAGAGATTGTGTCACTTTCCTGTATTCTAGACTTAAATTAGCATTTATTCTTTTATATCTTGTTTGACAGAGCTCCATGAGCTCTGTCAAACAAGATATAATAGGTTAAATGCCTGTATTGGATGTACCAAGGCCAGATAGGTCTATAAACAAAGGAAAACTGGGGAGAGTCAGGCTAATTTCTTGACAGGTTACAAGATTTTTTGTTTAAGTAACAGGAGTGTACTCAGTAACATATATTCAATTAACAGGTCAAATTTGTACTGGGGGTATGGTAAATGGTTGTGTGTTGGGAAATTATATTCAATTGACAGGCTTGTTCAGTTAAGAGATATCCAATTAAGTGGGCTACACTGTACATTATATTTTTAGTTTATCACTATAACACATATAATTAGAAATAGAGAATCTCCAATGAGTTGTGTGATTAATTGACAGGTTTACCGAGGCTCCTATTGTTTTTAGTTAACAAGGTTCAGAAATTTCATGTTAAATCATAATGAATTTGAGATTCTTTTTATCACATAATTTTACACATTTAGCTAACGTAATGGCTAAAGAAAATCGCCATCCAAATTTTAGTATTTATGCCTCCAGGCCTGAAAATATGCAGTCTGACATTTGCAGATTGAGGTCCCCAGAGGGTGAATTTGATGATGCTATCCCATACAGTGGGCCAATTTATCCTCTGGGTACCTCTTTCTGTTTCGTTATGAGACCCTGATTCTGATTGAGGTTCACAGAGGGTAAATTTAGTGATGCTACCCTGCTGTGCAGGGTAGCATCACCAAATTCACCCTCTTGGGGACCTCATTTTGCAGATGTCAGTCTGCTTATTTTCTGGCTTGTATGCCTCAAAAACATAGCTTATGACCTCTCATTGGAACAAGCATGTTCCAATGAGGGGGCACAAGCCAAGTTTTAGAGACAAAAAATGAAAATATTTAGTTATGCAGGAAATGTTTTCTGCAAATGTTGTATGCTATTTATATTGGGTAGACAGTTAATGAAAAATAAGAGAAGATTAATTTAGTTCTATTTCCAAAACCAACTCAGTTGCATCGTGACCATGTCAACATTGTCTTTGTTGGTGATTATGTGATGAGAAATGTTATGGAAAATACAGTATGTGAAAAAATGGATTATTACTTAATCCTTTGACTGCTACAGACAGTTTTTCTTGCCCAGATCAAAAATTCACTGTTACCAAGTAGAGTTATGTTACTGGCTCAACAAATTCCAAGTCCATAAAGGCTCTAATGCTGACGAAAATACTCTGAATGACACCTGCATTTAAGATGGGGCTAGACATCAGTAAGTTACACTTACATACCAAATACGATGACCTTCCACTAAGTATTTTAAAAAAGTTATTGCGTTTTAAAAGTCAATCATTGACTGACAGACCCACAAACTGACTGACATTGCAACATATAGAGCTGCTTGTCTTGGCTAATATTATAAAATATACAACCATCAATGGGCAGTTCTCGTAACAGTGACCTTTTATGCCAGGCTCTATTGAATTTTTTAGCAAATCAAGTCATGTCTGCTTTGCAGCAGCCATGACTTGATTTTATGACAAATTCAAGAAAATTCTTAGCATGTTTAGAGTTAAATATACCCAGAGTGGAGGTTTCACCCAAGTATTAACTTATGAAAAAGTAGAACTCGCATACAGTTTATTCCCAAGAAGACGAATGTCAAAAATGGTCATCCCAACAAGACAAATTTAATTAAAATGACTATATAACCCATTTATTTTGAGGTTTTCCATCATAAACTGCTAATACAGATTACTTTTGGATAAAGAGATTTCAGTTAACTGGTTGAGTTCTGGAAGCCCATTTTGGGGCTTTATCCTGAAGTGTGGGTACCAGAGTTAAAAGGCATCACATTCAGTGAATGTACTTCAGTTAATTTTTGATGTGATTTCATTAAGTCTGGGTGGATTTGTCCTGTTACAATTAATGGGAGAGTGCCTATAGGCACCGAATATCATTCTGATACCAAGGTAAATCTTTCTAAAATACTGATACCAAATCGAAATTTGAATACTGCTCTTCTCTAGCTATATAATTCCAGTCCTATTTGCCAAAATTGCTATTCAAATTAAAAAATGTTTCAGTGTTAACCTGTAGCCCTTAAATCCTCCGATTAATTTTACAATAATAACTACTGTTTTTACATGTACACAGATGCCGATGACTTAATGCTTCTACATCATTCTTGGCTGCATGTACAAGCAGACAACAATAATGTAAAAACGTTTTCAAGAGAAATGCAGTCTATCAATAGAGTTCTCAAGGAAAAATACTCTTAAGGGCAACTTTAGTGATATAAGTGAAATATAAGTGGCAGTTTGTGGCTGTATTGGGACTTAAAAGTTAAAACATAGTTAATGACCTTGTACTGGAAGGAGTTGTTGATCTTGTTCCAATGAGAGGTTATAAGCTGTGTTTTGGAAGCCAAAAATGAAATGTTTTTTAGTTATTTAACTCATTTCCCACTGTAATGTCCATATCTACCCAGAATTATTCACAAAATGTTATTATATTTCCTACTTCTTCCTCCTAGCACTTGTTCCAGTGAAGAGTCATAAACTACTTTTTGGATGCAAAAAAAAATAATATTCAGTTGTTTAAAAAATATTTTTTTGCAGATGTTGTTAGACTTAGATGGCAGGGGATTTGCCATAACGTAGCATAATGCTTTGCACAATGATGTCGATATACCAACATTTCAAGCAGCAAATTTGACCAATAATGCAGTTAGGAATTTATCCAATTCATCTCCTAAATTCCTGGTTGCAAAGATGGGAATTGGTTAAATTCCTAGTTGCATTATGGGAAAAACAAGAAGGTTGAAATTTTGATTCCTTGATGTCAGAGAGCATAGGGTGGGGGAAGGGGGAGGGTGTTAACAAATATCCAATCAAGTAGGCCTTTATTACAATTTCTGTGTCCGTTGGAAATCTGCTGCCAACAAAATAAGTATAATCAGTGCACACTTAATCATATATTCCCCCTGTGAAATAGGATTGACTTTTTGACCAATGATTACGGGAGTTAAATTTTGATGGATTTTTCATTAACTCTAGTCATGGCTGCTTCAGAGCAGCCATGACTAGATTTAATGAAAAATGTTTTGAAAATACTCACCAGGTTACAAGTTAAAGAAAAAGACCCTAATCCTGTTGTATGATATTGAATATGTTTATCTATTTTGTTTGGAAAATATTTGAAACCTATTTGGCTTTAGAGAATGTTAACCCTTTACCTGACATGAAAAGCAGGCAACAGTTGCAAAAAAATTATTGAATAACTAATTTTTTCCATTTTTTTGCAACAAAAACATAGCAAATGACCCCTCATTGGAACAAGCTCAATGTTTTTGAGAAAAAATAATGAAAATTTAATGGCAATTTTTGTGCATAGTGCGGGCCAGTGTTGGCAGTTATGTTGGATAAGGGATTAATCTGATACCAAGGAAGCCATGAGATAGGTAACGCCGCTTATTAATTCTGCCTATTGCCCATTTCAACAAAAAAGATTTGACAAAGAACCAGTGCTGACCAATTTTTTCTTTTGGCTGTGAATTTACCCACATACCCGACTGAGTATGACCATCAGCTTTCAGTAAAATATAATCATGCCCCTGTCATTTGTAGAGACACTGGAAAAAGAAAATTACGATCCAGATTACGCCAACCTTCCACAAAAGAAACTTCACTCACAAAACAACTAATAGCAAAGTTGGAAATGTTGGAGAAGGTTGTAGAGAAGAATGACAGAGGTATTCATTTAAATTTTATCACTTTTTAACCCATGGGCATATATATGAGCCACTTTACTGACATGGTAACAGGGCAGATGATTTGTGGAGAACGATGACCTTTGCATCTTCTGCCCTCACAAAATCAAAATAAGTGGAGCCAAAAATACCATCCTTGCAGTACTTCTAGCCCTCAACAGTGGAACACTCAAGCTGACTAAAATAAAGTAAAATTATTCTCCTGGACTAGAATATATAGGGTATAATGACCATCTCTTGATTTTTATAATTGATCAGGCCTGTGGTGACAAAAGCCTGGTGTACTTTAGTTCTGAAATGTTTAACCAGATAACCAGTTTGAAACCAGTTACCTACCTGATAAGAAAAATTGTCAACCGATTATCTGAAATATCGATAGTGATCATCATTCTATGGCTATTCCAGAGTATGTATACAAATGAATGGTGTTGTGTATTAGACAATGCTTGTTAGCTCACCTGACTGAAAGTCAGGGTGAGCTTTTCTGATCACTTTTCGTCCGTCGTCCGGCGTCCGTCGTGAAGGTGGTGTTTGGGCCTTTATCTCCCAAACCACTGGCCGCATATTAATGAAATTTCATGTGAGTAGGGGTTATATAAGGGCATTTTGATTTTTTGTCAAATTAGGTTTCGGTTCATATTGAGCAGAGGGATGGGACAAAAATGCTCCAATTCTTAAAAAATCTTCTTCTCAAGAACCAGCAATAGCAGAGACTTGATATTTAGTATGCAGCTTCCTTTAGAGGTGTAGACTGAAGTTTGTTCAAGAGAAGTTTTGGCCACGCCTAAAATTTCTATTTTCAGAACCATCAGGTTGATTTGAACCAAATTTGATATGAGATGATAATAGATCATAAGTAGTTGATTGATACAAAAACAAATTTTCTCATTGCCCCGTGGGAACCTCGGGAGCTAAAAATAGGAAAAACCTTAAAACTGCCATATCTCCAAAACTACACGGCACAGAGAATTCTTATTTTGTATATAGCTTACTTTTATCCAGTAGAATAGAATGGTTAAAAAAAATCCCTATCGGTTTGATCACAAGGTACTTTTTTCAGGACTTTGAAAAAGTGCTGAGTCAGCACTTTTTAACACTAGGCAATGGGAAAAAGATTAAAAAATCTTCTTCTTCAGATCCAGCTGGCAGAATCTTTTGATATTTGGTATGCAACATTGTAGGGTGGATCTGATTCAAGTTTGTTCAAATCGGCCCCCTGGGTTCATATTTGGGCTCAGTATAGGAGCCCGATTTCGAACTTAGTGCATTTCAGGCAAATTTCTTAAAAAATCTTCTTCTCCAGATCCAGCAGGCAGAATCTTTTGATATTTGGTATGCAACATTGTGGGGTGGATCTGATTCAAGTTTGTTCAAATCGGCTCCCTGGATTCATATTTGGGCTCACTATAGAAGCCCGAATTCGAACTTAGTGCATTTCAGGCAAATTTCTTAAAAAATCTTCTTCTCCAGATCCAGCAGGCAGAATCTTTTGATATTTGGCATGCAACATTGTGGGGTGGATCTGATTCAAGTTTGTTCAAATCGGCCCCCTGGGTTTATATTTGGGCTCAGTATAGAAGCTCGAATTCGAACTTAGTGGATTTCACGGAAATTTCTTAAAAAATCTTCTTCTCCAGATCCAGCAGGCAGAATCTTTTGATATTTGGTATGCAACATTGTGGGGTGGATCTGATTCAAGTTTGTCCAATTCGGCCCCCTGGATTCATATTTTGGCTCACTATAGAAGCCCGAATTCGAACTTGGTGCATTTCAGGCAAATTTCTTAAAAAATCTTCTTCTCCAGATCCAGCAGGCAGAATCTTGTGATATTTGGCGTGCGACATTGTGGGGTGGATCTGATTCAAGTTTGTTCAAATCGGCCTCCTGGGTTTATATTTGGGCTCAGTATAGAAGCTCGAATTCGAACTTAGTGCATTTCAGGGAAATTTCTTAAAAAATCTTCTTCTCCAGATCCAGCAGGCAGAATCTTCTGATATTTGGTATGCAACATTGTGGAGTGGGTCTGATTCAAGTTTATCCAATTTGGCCCCCTGGATTCATATTTGGGCTCACTATAGAAGCCCGAATTCGAATTTGGTGCATTTCAGGCAAATTTCTTAAAAAATCTTCTTCTCCAGATCCAGCAGGCAGAATCTTTTGATATTTGGTATGCAACATTGTGGGGTGGATCTGATTCAAGTTTGTTCAAATCGGCCCCCTGGATTCATATTTGGGCTCACTATAGAAGCCCGAATTCGAACTTAGTGCATTTCAGGCAAATTTCTTAAAAAATCTTCTCCAGATCCAGCAGGCAGAATCTTTTGATATTTGGTATGCAACATTGGATCTGATTCAAGTTTGTTCAAATCGGCCCACTGGGTTTATATTTGGGCTCAGCATAGAAGCTCGAATTCAAACTTAGTGCATTTCAGGCAAATTTCTTAAAAAATCTTCTTCTCCAGATCCAGCAGGCAGAATCTTTTGATATTTGGTATGCAACATTGAGGGGTGGATCTGATTCAAGTTTGTTCAAATCGGCCCCCTGGATTCATATTTGGGCTCACTATAGAAGCACGAATTCGAACTTAGTGCATATCAGTCAAATTTCTTAAAAAATCTTCTTCTCCAGATTCAGCAGGCAGAATCAGCATTGTGGGGTGGATCTGATTCAAGTTTGTTCAAATCGGCTCCCTAGATTCATATTTGGGCTCACTATAGAAGCTCAAATTCAAACTTAGTGCATTTCAGGCAAATTTCTTTGAAAATCTTCTTATCAAGATCCAGCAGGCCAGGGACCAGCCTAGGGGGGAATTTTAGGGAGACTTCAAGTCTCCCTCCAGAAAAAATAGGGAGACTGCAGAGTCATGTAGGGAGACTTCATAGTCAAGTGGGGAAAATTAAGAATATTCATGTACCACCCCCGCCGCCCCTTCATATTTTCAATTTATGGTCCTCCATTAACGTACAAATAATCCAGGTCCAGTTGTCTATGATGCATCTGTGCCAGGTTAAAAAATCACAATGTAATTATTGACTGAAAATCCCCCTCTGCTACCTTCTCCTTCATGACCCCTCACCTCTTCTTCGTGCCAATCCCCCATCACCCTCCTGTGGTTACCTTTCAACAAAGTCTACTAAGCTAATAATTTCCTAAGTCTGAAAGTGTGAACAGGACCAGATGTAAGAAGGTTGCTTGGGAGGTACTTTGTTAGTTAATAAACAAAATACATTCTGGGGTCGAGTATTTTGTAAAAGAAATGTCATTCCGCATCATTTTTATGGCATTCCGGTGTCATTCCGCGACATTTCATGTCATTCCGATGTTTAGGAGGACCCTTTTTCAAGATCGTCCACATGCACACTTGTGTCCTGTACAAAGCTTTTCTTGACATCACTAAAGCTTTTTTTCATGTGTTTCAATTCCATTCGTGTTTTTCTGGGAATAGACAGCCCAACAGTTAACAGTCGTCAGCAAATCGAAATGAAAATAATGTGTTATAAAATACGTCCGTTGTGTATACATTTTCGGCATCCTAAGCGACGTAACCTACTTTCAAACTGGGTTGTTTGTTGAGTCACGTAAGTCACCTATTTTCGTTTCGACACTTGAAGCTCCGACTGGAACGCAACAAAATAGAAATAAAAAAATCCGCCAAAAGCGACAATGGACAATTGCTTGTCGTGTGATTTCAAATAAATGGACGTTTATTTGATGAATTAAAATGCCCATTTATCACTCTCGAGCACATTCGATTTTTGAAAATACTTGTTTTCATGTAAACCTCGCATCACTCAGTTCAGCCTTTTCTCATTTTGGCCAATTTTTAGAGGGCGACTTGTAATCGCCCCGACTATTTTTCTAGGCGACTTTGGGCTTAGAAGGGCGACTTAATCGCCCTAGTCGCCCTCACGGCTGGTCCCTGCAGCAGGCAGAATCTTTTGATATTGGGTATGCACCATGCTTACAGAGGTGAGATTCAAGTTTGTTCAAGCCAAGTCCCTAGGTCCATATTTGGACTCACTGTGGGAGCTTGAATTCTAACTTAGTTCAAAATGAGGAATTTTCTTTAAAAATCTTCTTCTTCAGATCCAGCAGTCGGAATGTTTTGATATTTGGTGTGCAGCATCCTTAGGGGGGTGAGATTCAAGTTTGTTAAAGCCAAGTCCCTGTGGGAGCCCGAATTATAACTTAGTTCAATATGAGGAATATTCTTTAAAAATCTTCTTTTTTTTTAGATCCACTGGTCAGAATCTTTGGATATTTGGTATAAGCTTTTCTTAGGAGGAGCAGATGCAACTTGTTGAAATCAATTCTCTGGGTTGATATTTAGGCTACCATGTCAGGTGAGCGCCCTCAGGCCCCTTGGGGCCTCTTGTTTGTATACACATGACAGAATAGTTATATATAGTTTCTTCGAATACAGTGGAGCCCACTTAATTGGATATCTCTTAACTGTATATCCCTGTTAATTGAATATAATTTTCAAACACAAAACCATTTACCATACCTTCAGTACAAATTTGATCTGTTAATTGCGTATGGGTTGTAGAGTAAACTCCTGTTGATTGTATATAAAGTTTTGTAATATGTCGAAAAAATTACTGACACGCACCAAATTCCCCTTATTTATCAACCTTTTTGGCCTCACTGCATCCAATACAGGCATTCATTCTATTGTATCTTGTTTGACAGAGCTCTATGAGCTCTGTCAAACAAGATATAATAGAATAAATGCTCAGTTTACCTCAAGAACACAGGAAACTGACCAAATCCCTGTTAATTGTATACTCCTGTTAAATGAATAGTTTTCACTAGCAAAATGGATATTCAATTAAGAGGATTCTACTGTACTGCTTTCCAATCCCTATAGTTTTGATCCCATATTTGGTAAAATAATGGCCTCATATAACCAGATATTATGCAGTTATAGCTCTTGGTTAGTTGGTTGTGAAAATGAGCCAACTGTTTCAGCCCTAGTGTACTTTTCCCTATTAGCTGATGAAATATTATTTTACATCTTTAGGAAGTTGAAAAAAAGTGTTTCACATAATAACAGATTATCTGAAATCCTGGAAAAATCTTTCTTGGAATTTAAAATTATTTTCCAGGCCTTGAAAAATCTTGGAAAATGCTGTAGAGATTTAGGAAATGTCATGAGATTTCAAAGTAGGCTGTCATGTCAAGCAGTGTGATCTGAAAATTAAAGACATATTTGAGTATTAGGTCTGCCTGCCCTGAAATTTCAGAACCGCAGCGAAAAGTGTTATTTATTCTAAATATTGCAGTCTGTTAGCTAATAATACAGCACCAGTATTGATGACTTATTCTTTTTATTAAGAAAGCTTTGGGCTCTTCATGTTCAAGAAAGGCATCTTGAAAGACTCATTGCCTAAAAAATATTATAGAAATCACTGTTAAGCCACTGGACATGTACAGGCTGTGGTCAGGTGTGAATTCAGTACAACTGTCCAGGCCCTTTAGGGTTAAATCCTATGAAATTCTCAGAAACTTGTAGGAGGTAAGAAATTATATGATTTACAGTGCATTGAGTAGCAATCCAGATGTAAACTGAGCTTTAGTAAACATTAAGTGAGTGAGAGCTTGGGCCTCATTGGTTATCATGTCAGAGTTGTGGTTGAGATATCTTAGTTCAGATCTGTCTCATATCACTTGTATTGTATCATTGAGAGCAAGTCTCTGAACTTTGTCTTCTTCCAGTGGGAGGGTGGTCACATGGGATGCCTAAAACCAGTGCCACCTGTTGGGCTGGAAATAACACAGAAACGATTGTTTAGGTTGTGTGGAGGTTACGTCAATTGTAAAATATGTGAACACAGTACAGGTTACAATAAAACAGCACTGTATAAATTAACTTCCTAATGTCACATATTTTGCCAGTTAGGTATGACAATCTTTCAGAACAAACTCTACTCCACTCAAAGGTTGTTCATCCACATATACTCAGAATGGCATGCCGTTTACATCTTAATAGAATTAGAATCACTAAATTCACCCTCTGCGGACCCCTCATTTTGCAGATGACAGTCTGCTTATTTTCTGGCTTGTTGTGTTGTCATTGTCACATTTCTCACTTATTGACTCATCTGGTGAACAAGTCGATAATCAAGAAAATGTGAAAATGAAAATGCAATGTATTCATCTCTTGGAGAGATAAACTAAGTGACGAGAGTCCATAGGGGCCACTAGTCCAGTTCTCTCCCAGTAAGATAGTTTGATCAGTTTATGCACAAACACAGCAAAGGGATTTGGTCAGGTTTTGCTGGGTCTTGCAGTTCAGTTTTCTGGATTGCCCCAAAAACCCAAACCAGAAAACAATAAAAATGCCAATCTCTAGTTAATTGAATACTCCAGCTAATTGAGTAGTTTTAAATGGCAAACTGGCTATTCATTTAACATGGTTCCACTGTATTATGAAGATAGTACAGTGGAACCCTGTTAATTGCAGAGCCACTTTGATAATTAAAGTTATTCAATTAACAGGGGTATTTAATTAACAAGGATTATGTCACTTTCCTGTATTCTAGAGATAAACTTAGCATTTATTCTCATGTGTTGTTTGACAGAGCTCCATGAGCTCTGTCAAACAAGATATAATAGATTAAATGCCTGTATTGGATGTGCTGAGGCCAAATAGGTCTGTAAACAAAGGAAAACTGGAGAGAGTGTTGTGGCGATTCCTCGACAGGTTACAAGATTTTTTCATTTAATTAACAGGAGTTTACTCTATAACCTACATTCAATTAACAGGTCAAATTTGTACTGGAAGTATGGTAAATGGTTTTGCGCTGGGGGATTATATTCAATTAAAAGATTTATTCAGTTAATAGATATCCAATTAAGTGGGCTCCACTATATCTGCATCTTACACTGATTCTTGGAAAGCTTTCCGAGAGTGCTTCCTGAGTATCAGTCTCCAGTGCAGTCATTGTAGGTTTGGATTTTATGTGCAAGAATTATTAACTAGTATTTATAGAAGCACCAGAGATAATGGAAATAGTTTTAGAGTTTAAACTTCTTGAACACATGTACATGTACTCAAAAGTCCCTGGGTTTGTTTGCTTTCAGGGTTGTTTGAACCATGTAAATAACTTTCAAATCACTTTCCAAAGTATATGACAATGTAGATTTAATTTTTTTTCCAAATTACAGATGAAACATGCAGTAGAGCACCAACAGAACTGAGTAGGTGAGATACTTATTGCTTTTTATCATCCTCTTGCAATACAATACTTTATTTTGTAATTTTACAAATCTATGATTCTGAGTAATAGAATCAAGCCAGAAAATAAGCAGACTGACATCTGAAAAATGAGGTCACCAGAGGGTGAATTTAGTGATGCTACCCTGCACAGCAGGGTAGCATCACTAAATTTACCCTCTGTAAACCTCAATCTGAATCAGGGTTTCAAAACTAAACAGAGGGAGGTACCCAGAGGATAAATTGGCCCACTGTATGGGATAGCATCATCAAATTCACCCTCTGGGCACCTCATTCTGCAAATGTCAGACTGCTTATTTTCAGGCCGGAATAGAATGATAACCTGATCATATGTTTGAATTTGTACTGGAGCTATTTTCCAAGATTAACCTTTTTCCCAACACAACAGCTATATATGGCCAACACTCTTCACACAAATTACTATTAGGCCCCACTAAGTAGATTTGTGTCTCAGGTCATTTTTGGTTGCTGGTGTATTTCATCCCTTTAGTGCAGGAAGGCTTTACAGTGCCAGACCATTGCAAAGCCTTGTTGCACTCAAGTGACAAATTTATCAATTATATGAACTTGGGTAAAATATCAGACATATTAAAACCATTTAATTTTTATGTGTACCCATATCATGTATGGTACACATAATGACGGCATCCGGGGTGGCCCTCCGTCGTTTTCCCATGCTTTGTCTGTCCGTCCGTCCATTCATCCGGCCGGCATCCATATCCATCTCTTTGGCATTCGATAACTTGAAAAATATTGCTTGGATTGTCAGGTTACTTTATGTTTGTGTTCAGGTTACTGATGTGCCGAACAGTATAGTTTTTGGTGTAAATCTGATAATTTGATCCTGAGATATTAACTCTTTATCCTTCAAATTGAGAATTCTTCCAATCCCTTTGGAATGAGATAACTCCAAAAATATCAATCCAATTGTCATGTTACTTTATACATATCTTCAGATTACTGATGTTCCGAGCTGTGTAGTGTTTGGTGTAAATCTGTTATTTTGATCCTGAGATATTAACCCTTTATCCTTCAAATTGAAAATTCCTCCAATCCCTTTGGCATTCAGTAACATGAAAATATTGCTTGGATTGTCAAGTTACTTTATATTTGTGTTCAGGTTACTGATGTGCCGAGCTGTATAGTTTTTGGTGTAAATCTGATAATTTGATCCTGAGTTATTAACCCTTTATCCTTCAAATTGAAAATTCTTCCAATCCTTTTGGCATTCGATAACTTGAAAAATATTGCTTAGATTGTCAAGTTACTTTATATTTGTGTTCAGGTTACTGATGTGCTGAGCTGTATAGTTTTTGGTGTAAATCTCTTATTTTGATCCTGAGATATTAACCCTTTATCCTTCAAATTGAAAATTTCTCCAGTCCCTTTGGCATTCGATAACTTGAAAAATATTGTTTGGATTGTCAAGTTACTTTATATTTGTGTTCAGGTTACTGATGTGCCAAGCTGTATAGTTTTTGGTGTAAATCTCTTATTTTGATCCTGAGATATTAACCCATTACCCTTCAAATTGAAAATTCCTCCAATCCCTTTGGCATTCGATAACTGGAAAAATATCGCTTGGATTGTCAAGTTACTTTGTATTTGTGTTCAGGTTACTGATGTGCCGAGCTGTATAGTTTTTAGTGTAAATCTGATAATTTGATCCCGAGATATTAACCATTTATCCTTCAAATTGAAAATCCCTTCGGCATGAGATAACTCAAAAAACATAAATCTGATTGTCATGTTAGTTCATATATGTGTTCAGGTTACTGATGTGCCGAGCCGTATAGTTTTTGGTGTAAATCTCATAATTTGATCCTGTGATATTAACCCTTTATCCTTTAAATTGAGAACTCTTCCAATCCATTTCTTTGGCATGCGATAACTCAAAAAATATTAATCCGATTATTAGGTTACTTTATATATGTGTTCAGGTTACTGATGTGCTGTGCTGTATAGTTTTTTATGTAAATCTAATAATTTGATCTGGAGATATTAACCCTTTATCCATCAAATTAGGGACGCCTCCAATCCATTTCTAAATAGCATTTTGATGCATGTGATAGATTATCAATACAGTTTTTCAATATTTAGCCCTTAAAGGCCTATTTTCGACTTGAATCACTTTTTCTCTCAATAAAGCAGATATCCAACATGCAGTCTTTGAGTAAATTTTCAAGTTGCATTCAGAGTGCTTTGGCAGTTGTTTCTAGTCAAGTCTTGTCTGGAAACAACTGCAAAGTCACAGGATGAATAGTGTTAAAGTGTAGAAAAATGTAGAAAAATCCCCATTCCCCTTAAGGATTAAGGATATTTCAAGATGTTTTGAAATTCTTGAAAAAGTGTAGAAATTTGTGTTGGTCTGGAAAAAGGTCTTAAAAAGTGTGGAAAAAATGTCAATCAAGGGTATTGAAAAAGTATGGAAACTAATTTTGTTCACAAACTGTAACCCCCTCCGCAATGATATAAAATATTTCCATCTGCAAATTTTAACCATAATGCAACTAGGAATTTAACCAATTCAGTCTTATTTACTACTTTAAATTTTGGTATTTTGAGATCAGTGTGCATAGGGATAAATCATTTTTATTCAAATAGAAAAAACATTAATGTCCTAATAACTTAATAGTCTTTCTCTACTCAGACAAGCAGCTTTGCTGAACTCCATGAGTATGAAGAAATGACAACCTTGCACATGTTTTTCAAAAAACAAAACTGTTATCTTGTGTTAAAGTTTTCAAAAAAATCTGTATAAACCAGCTCTAAATATACATAATAAAACATTCAGATTTTTGACAATTTGAGGCAGTCTAACGGGTTTGGAATCTGGGCCGACATGTCCTGAGAAAAAGTAAGTGTAAGAACCCAGATATTTGAATACCCCAAAATTATTTCCAGAGCGTTTACTCTAAATATAAATTCTTTTTTACTCCCATGTTTTTGCCAGGCACAGGTGGATTTTCAAAACAATACAATAATGATTACAGTTGATTATCTAGTAATGGTACAATCCAGGACTTCTTTCATAAAATATACCCCTGTTAATTGAAGTCATCCTTTTATCAATGATTTCTTGATACAAGACTCAGTTAACTGATAGATTGCTTAATTATTTTTCAGCGGTGATATGCGAAGTTTTTTTTCCAAAGATATATGTACCATGCTATAAACAATGGGAGCCTTAGTTAACTGGTAGAGTGCTGGAAGCCCATATTTGGGCTTTATTCTAAAGTGCACATACTGTACCTTAAAAGCTTCATATTCTGTGAATGTGCTTCATATTATCTTTGAAGTGAAATTATTTAATCTGTACAGTTTTTCCTTGCTTTAATTTATGGGAGAGTGCCTCAAGGCACTCTCCCATAAATTGAAACAAAGTTAAAACGTGGAAAAATTTTGACAACCCAAAATAATTTAGCACTCTACCAGTTAAGCAAACTTTTTTCATAAATAACTCTTTTCTTACAATTTTAGGTAAACAGTTTATTTTTACTCGAAAGCAAACAAAACATCAAGCTGATGCATATTCTATTAAGCCTATGAAATGTGATTTGACCACCATCAATAAAGCTTTTATAGTGATTTATAGCATTCAAACAGTTCAATTTGCCATTAAATAAGATCAGGCTGCTTTGCAACAGTGACTTGAGTTCATGAAAAATGTTACAAAAATTCTCAACATGTAAAGTGATAATGCCTTTAACCCCCTACACACTGATGTTGAAATCTCTAAATTTCAGTCTGCTAATTTTTCCCAGGATGCAACTAGGAATTTAACCAGTTCGATTTTGTTTTACAGAGCTCATTGAGCTATGTCAAACAAGATTGAACTGTTTAAATTCCTAGTTGCATTATGGGAAATAACTGCATGTTGAAATTTAAATATTTAGACAGCCGAGTGGAGAGGGTTAAAGGCCTTATCAGTAGCTCTGATTGTATTGTATATTCAACCATTACATTTAAATTTTGTATTGATTATAGTTTTGGAATTGACCAGAATGATGCAATTGGAGATGCTGAGTTGTTTGAAAAGCTGGACAGAATTTCCACACCAGGAAGTACTTCAACGCCCAATATTCAGAGAAAAGGTGGACGATTGACACCAATTGTGGAACTTCATTCAGACTCTTTTACGAGCAGAGAGAAGGATATTTGCACCAATAGTGATGTAAGCTGGACAGATGATGAGTTCTTTGAGGATGATTCTCTTATAATTAAGGCAACACAGATTCCTTGCAGTATTGAAAAAGAATGCATTCAAACAAAGAGGAAGTCAGACTCTCCTATTTTAGGAAATAATTCCAAGAAATTGAAGCAATATACACTGTCATTGAGCTCTAGTTCTCCTGTTGAACAAAATACTGGAAATTCTAAAAAAATTAAGAATGAGAAACATGATATCCTTGAACAGACAAAAAATATCAAAGACTGTAGAAAGGTACAGGAAATAGGAAAAAAAATATGTTCAGTTACAACCATGCAAAATGTTGTGATAAAACCTAATGTTACCCAGAAATTAGTTCAATCCAAAGTTGTAAATCCCAGTCCAGGAACCGCTACATCTACTCATTACAAAGTTCATTCACTGAATTCACAGTTGCCAAATCCCTTGCCTTCAAAATCATTTCAGCCACATTCACTTTGTAATTTAACCACTCGATTCAAGCCAGAGGACAAAACAACACAAAACTCTCCAGCTGGAAAAGGGTGGAAAAAGCATAGCAGTTTCAATGATTCATTCTCAAACTCACAAACTAACTTGTATCTGAATGAAAACTGTCCAAATAAAAAAGTATGGGAACCAAGCAAGATATCTGCATTTCGGAGATCAAATAGTTTTTCATCATGCAATGCCAAGCCTGATAACAAGAATGGTGAAACATCACAGCAATCAAGTAAATGTATGAGCAGCAGCATGAAAGTGCCATGTAGTACAAATACTTATGGTGTTCCAGTTTGTACTTCTACACTGCCTGTCTATTCTTCACTGAAAACTTCTTGTGCAACTAGTATGAAAACTAGTTTATCAACAAGTCGAACAACTGTAGCTGTATGTTCAGCCACTGCCTCCACACACAACAGTGTATCAAATAGTTATTCTAAGGAAAAATGTGCTTTGAAAGTTAATGTTTCACCGTGTCCAACAAATAAAGTTGGTGCTCAAAACAATCAAGGAAACAATAATTCTAATGCTAAAAAATCAGATGTAAAGTCAAATCACAGATTTAGTAATAAATCAAATCATACAGCATTTGATGAAAACAAGAGTTCCTTTTCTAAAAAAAACGGCAATAAAAGTGAAACTATAACAGAGAAAAAAGGCTGTGTATTAGATACAAGTTTGACAGATGATATTTTGTTACAGTTAGCAGAGCCTGATGAATTATTAGACAGTCAGATTCCATTTAGTCAGGACCCTTCTCAAATTAGTGAGCCAGAAGAAGTAAAATCCAATCAAATCTTATCTTCGAAGAAAGCTCTAAATACACACAATAAAATCAAACCTGTAACTAGTGAGACATTTTTAGAAAATGATTTATCAGCAGATCTAGAAGAAACCAATATTTTCAACAAGGGAATTTCTTCCACCCAACTACAGTTTCTTACTGAAGATGATGATTCACTTGACAGTCAGATTCTATCTACACCACAGTTTAAATCTTCTATGAATGTAAATGTATTCACTTTAGACACTAGTAAAAATATGCACACCGGTTTCAGAAGCAATTTTATGAAGGATTATATTTCTCCAACACAGCAGCCATCAAAACAAAGTAAATCTACAACCAGTGACAGTGTTCTTTCAAAGGGCCAATCGACTAACAAAAGTGCTTTCAGCAATCAGCAGAAACAAGTGTTACATAAGACTAAAAAATTTAGTTTCAAATCAACACAAAGGTCAGCAAGTAGTACATTGACTCATCCTAATAATACATATGTTACAAGTAGAGTGAGTGAGTTACATGTTGGGCAAAGTACTGGTACAAACATTATTAAAGCAAACAATGGTGCAAACTTTAAAGAAAATCCATCTGTGAAAAATCCCACTGCTGCTACCAAAGAAACAGAAAGTATAGGTTAGTACTATAATAGAGTTGAAATGGTCAACTGATTATTTGATTAATCAATGATCAACATCTTGATCGATCCCAAATGTAATTGATCGATTAACCGTTACTTTTGAACTACTGTATTATATGGGTTAACAAAGGAACAAACTTGCTCCAAAACAGGCAGATATTGTCACACTGACTCAGATCAATTATATGAGACGGAGTAAAGCATGCAAGTTACTTGCTGACATACTTGTTTACTTGCATGATCATCATACTGTATCAGTAGCTGGAAATGGTCATTCTTAACCCTTTACCCATTGCGGGTAGCAGGCGATACTTGCAAAATAAATTCATGAATTACTAAAAAATTTCAATTTTTGTCTCAAGAACATAGCTTATGACCCCTCATTGGAACGAGCTCAATGAGCTCGTTCCAATGAGGGGTCATAAGCTATGTTTTTGAGACAAAAATTGAAAATATAATAAATTTGAATGGAGATTTTTGTATATCAGCCTAATCAGTTTCATTTGTTTCATTGGGTAAAGGGTTCATGCTGTAAATCATCAACGGTATGTCAGTTATTCAGATATCTATTTGGAGAAGTGAGTGATCGGTTAACCAAGGTTAATCCATGTGATTAATCGATCAAGAAAACCCCTTAACCGTTTCAGCTCTATACTATAATATGGAGCATTCCCCTTTACTGAATCAAGTTTTCCAAGCAAAATAGCAAAAACAACAACAACAACAACAAAAAATTATCAAAAAGCTAAATATCACCATTTGGAAGATAGTTATTTTATTATAATAAACAAGCGAGCCCACCTGTCCCAAGATTGGAAGCCTCTCCCGCTACGAAACATTTCTAGTTGTATTGCATATCAAGGGAGATAATTAAAGCTTGATTTTTTAGCTGGACTGAATCACACGCACTCCATTTATATAATAGATTAAGAACCTCATTCATGTGTTGTTCAACAGAGCACTGGAAGCTTTCTGAATACAGTGGAACCCTGTTAATTGAATAGCCACTTTGCCACTGAAAATTATTCAGTTAACAGGAGCATACAATTAACAGGGATTTGCTCAGTTTCCTGTGTTCTGGAGGTAAACTGAGCATTTATTCTATTATATCTTGTTTGACAGAGCTCATAGAGCTCTGTCAAACAAGATACAATAGAATAAATGCCTGTATTGGATGTAGTGAGGCCAAAAAGGTTGATAAAAAAGGGGGATTTGGTGGGTGTCACAGTAATTTTTTCGACATATTACAAAAATTTATAAACAATTAACAGGAGTTTATTCTACAACCCATATGCAATTAACAGATCAAATTTGTACTGAAGGTATGGTAAATGGTTTTGTGTTTGAAAATTTTATTCAATTAACAGGGATATACAATTAAGAGATATCCAATTAAGTGGGCTCCACTGTATAAAGAATTCATAATAGTGGGGTCATTTTAATGTAATATCCACTTTGCCAGTGAAAAATATTCCATTAATAGGAATATTCAGTTAACCAGACTTTAGTCACTTTCTCTTTATTTTTTGAGAATTTATTCTATTATGTCTTGGTTGACAGAGCTCATGGCATAAAAGATGTAAATTACTGTATTAGAAGTACCTTACTTCACTTTTTAATTTTTAGGAAAGTTGCCTTCAGCATCCTAATGTGTGAAACCCTAGACACATAACTAAAACTATAAAATTTGGTTGAAGATTTTCCATTCAGTTAACAGAGATGTTTTTCTTTGAACATACAATTGCAGGAGAAAGAAGTACTGTCAAAACATCAGTACTCTGATTACAAAAAAATGGACAGAGAATTTTGAATGCTCGTGATTTTGTCAAATTTCTCTGCTTTCCTTCCTACAGCCCTGTAGAAACTCACTTGTCAAAAAAGAAATGGGAGTACCTTGAACTCAGATGCTGCTTTTATTTGTTTTTCTCGATGTTGTCGTGATTTTTAGCATTTTATATATGAAACTTCGTACCACTGGTTCAAGTGTGTCACAACCGAATCGCGATCTGATTGAGATAGATTTCCGCTTTTGCTGCCACAATACTGAAGGGAATACAAGCAGTGTTTGTTTAACTGGTAGAGTGCTGAATTATTTTTGGTCATAAAAATTTGCTCACATATCATTGTCTTGTTACTTTTATGGGAGAGTGCCAGTAATCCTAATAGGCTAAATGATTACATATCAAAGGTGATATGTGGAACATCTACTGAAAATGAATCTTTATTTAGGTTGTGGTACTTGCTCTTCAGAATAAATCCCAAATATGGGCTTCTAGCACTCTATCAGGTAAATCACTGATCTCTATACAACTGGATTACTTGAACATCAGCAAAAAACATCACCACTCAACACCCCTGCCCCCCCCCCCCCCCCACACACACAAAATGGTATGAAATCAATCAGTCCAGTAACTCCTCCCAACCCATGACATTTGATAACATGAAAACTATTATATGATGACTTCAGTCACAATGTAACAGCTTTCATTTCATCAAACATTGTGGCGTTTTTCTTGCATGAAAACCAATAACACTCTATCAACTTTCCAATTTGGCACTTTTTTTGGTCAATAATAACTAAAATATGTTATTCCAAAAAAATATGCACATCATTTGCATTGCCACAAAAACTGTGCACAGCCTCAATGTATTCATTCTTTGCAGACAACACGGTATATTTTTTAAAAAGAGATCAGAGATTGGCATTGTGGAAACTGAAAACCTTTGAGAAAATATTTGGGGTTGAGCATTTTTAGTCGAGTTGTGACGAAGTCAAACTCGACTTATAGTTTGGTGAATGGCGGGCGGGCGGGCGGGCGTAAACAATTGGTTTCCGGATGATAACTTGATAGTGGTTCAACTCACATTCATTAAACTTCATACGTAGGTTGGTCTTGGTGGGAGGAAGAACCCTATTGATTTTGGACATGATACGTCGAAGGTCAAGGTCACAGTGACCTTGAACGTAGTAAATCTTAAACGATTGGTTTCCGGATGATAACTTGATAATGGTTCAACTCACATTCATGAAACTTCATAGGTAGATTGGCCTTGGTGAGGGGAAGAACCCTATTGATTTTGGACTCGCTACGTCAAAGGTCAAGGTCAACGTGACCTTGAACATAGTAAATCGCAACAATTCCTTTCCGGATGATAACTTGATAGTAGTTCAACCTACATTCATGAAACTTCATAGGTGGGTTGGCCTTGGTGCGAGGAAGAACTCTATTGATCTTGGACTCACCAGATCAAAGGTCAAGGCCACAGTGACCTTTAACATAGTATATCGCAACAATTGGTTTCCGGATGATAACTTGATAGTGGTTCAACCTAGAGTCATGAAACTTCATAGGTGTGTTGGCCTTGGTGCGAGGAAGAACCCTATTGATCTTGGACTCACCAGGTCAAAGGTCAAGGTCACAGTGACCTTGAACATAGTATATCGCAACAATTGATTTCCGGATGATAACTTGATAGTGGTTCAACCTAGAGTCATGAAACTTTACAGGCGTGTTGGCCTTGTTTTTTCAAATGAAGAGCCTGGGTTAAATTTCTTTTGGACTCTCTAGGTCAAAGGCCAAGGTCACAGTGACCTTGAACATAATAATCGTAAACAATTGGTTTCCAGATGATAATTTGACAATGGTTCCACCTACGTTCATGACTTTTCAAAGGTAGGTTGGCATTGGTGCAAGAAAGAGCCTTATTTATTTCGGAATCACTAGGTCAAAGGTCAAGGTCTTAGTGACACCTCACACAGTAAATTGTAAACAGTTGGTTTCCAGACGATAAGTTGATAATGATTAAACCCACTTTTGTGCTGTCACAGCTCGACATTGGATCGGTGATCCTATCGGCATTTTTTATTTATAACAACTTCTCCTCCCCACCCCCCACCCCATAAGCCATAAGATAACAGTGGTGCAGACACTCTCTACATGTGAGCAATGAGCATTTCAGCAATCTAGTTGTATGGAGTTAAAACCAATAGACCGTGGAGTTGAACCCAGAAGTCTGATGGCTAAAGTCTTACAGATACTCATTCCATAGAAAGACAGTTTTTATATTAGTAGAAAACTAATTGCAAGTGGTTTTGTGATGACTCTTCAGACTCTAATACTGTTTCAAGAAAAATATGTCTGTTGAAAGTCTGGTAAACAGTCTAGAAAACAGTCTTTTGTCTTTTGTCAGTAGGGTTATTCTGGTATGTAGTTTTCAGTTCTGTTGGTACTACTTGTACATGTACTCTTGTTGTTCACAGCAGTACCATTTATAATCAACTTTCTCATCATGTATGAGAAGCATTTTTGTCAGTGACTTTCTTGGGTGCAATAAAATATGTGTGCATTTCTTTTAACCAGCTTACAACCCCCAACCCACACCCCCATAAAACGAAAGAATTTGATTTGATTTTGGAACTCAAAGTCTGACTTGTTCCCTTTTTGTTGTGTATGTATACTACTCAAAAGTTTGCGGACACTTCTTGGCTGGACTGGACAGGCTGAAATTGCTCATTCCAGACATGTTTGATTGGATAAAGGTCAGGGGTCTTGCTGGCCAGTCCATAAGCTCAGTTGCCTCCCCATGTCAGTACTCCCCGACAGCATGGGCAACATGAGGACGGGCATTATTGTCCATCAGAATGAATCTATCACCCACTGCACCTGCACACATTCTGATGTGGACATACAGGATCTCATCAATATACTGCTGGGCAGTCAATGTATCACGTACAAGGACACAGAGCTCTGTACGTCCATCCCTGCTGATGCCGCCCCAGACCATGATTGACCCTCCACCATAGCAGTCATGCTCAGCAATGTTCGCTGCATGGTATCTCTCTCCTGGTCTTCTCCATACCCTAGAATGCCTATCTTGACTCATCTGTAAAAAGACAGGTCCCCAATCTTCTCTGGTCCATCCAACATGGTCCATGGCCCATTCATATCATGTCTGGCAATGGTTCTGGGACAGCGGAATGCGAATACATGGTCTTCTCAATCGGAGACCACCTTCATGCAACCTTGCCCAGATGTCTGCATCGAAACATTTACCCCAGATGCATTCTGAAGCTGGGTTGCTGTGGCGAAGCGGTTCCTACAGACCTAAATGATCAAAAACCGGTCTTCAGCTGCAGATGTTGCCCTGTCTCTGCCACCACCATACCGTATAACTGGTGTGCCATACTGCTGAAATCTTGCCCAGGCTCTGTGACCACCGTATGGTCGTCTTACATTTCGCCATATTCAATCATTAAATCACAAGGGTTTGTGTTGAAATGAAGATTGAATACCCTGCTCATGTCATGTACATGTAGACAGTACATGAAAACATCATGAAAATCAAGGGGTACATGCATTCCATGACTGTCACGAAACGTCTGCCTGTCAAGAGAGCTAATGTAAACACTGGGGACTATCTCAATACATTTCTCAATCATATCCACCAAAAATATCGCAAATGTGTCACAAGCAAATTTCACAATGAGGAGTCAAATATTTGGTGCTTAGCAAACTTTGAGTAGTATATGTTCATTTCCAGTTATCACTTACCGATTACCAAAAAATGGCAGCTGACTGATTACAGGTTATTTGAGCTCACATTCGGCTGATTCTGATTGTAATACTGTGCTCTACTTGACAAGTTGAGGCTCAAAAGAACTCCATTAATTTGAACTTATTTTACAGGTTGACAGTCCAATAACTACTAGATAAGGTGGGACTCAAAGGAACTACATTAAATTGAACATATTTCACAGTTTTAAACTCCATTGACTCCGGTTCATTAAAACTACCAGTTACACACACTTGGCAGTAAACGTGGCTCTCAGAGCTACATTTACCAACCAAGTGCATGCAAATGGTAACTTTTACTGCAACCTCAGTCAATGGAGTGAAACCTTCACTTTTCTGGTATAAACTGGCAATTGCAGCAAGTGTGCTCAGTTGTAAGCTTCACTGGTCGTTTAACTTTTATATCCCATAAAGGGGCATCTAGAGAGATTAAGAATACACATTGTGGTGGTATTTCAACTTTATTGGATGGTATCTTTGACATCATTTTACATTAACAATTGAACATTTGCAGAAGATATTAAGATGTGGTTAATGAATCATCACAGATAATGCTTGGCAACAATCGGTTGAACCAATATTACAGGAGCTGTTGCTGATTGGGGTGGCAGATTCTGATCATCGATTGAACACTATTGGCTTGCTGTATGATAATTCTACTGTAGCCTGTAATAAATGCAGATTTCACAAGTTTTGATTGAGATTTCATTCCGAAACAAGATCTTGTATTATAATTTATTCTATTTTATCTTCCATTTACAAAAAAAACCAGTCACAAACAGCAATATCAGTAGTGATAAAAAATTGGCGATAAAAGATCTTCTATCGCTATTGCAATAGTGATAAATGTCGTATGACATGAGAAAAGAATGCATGTATGCCTGACAGACTATTTCAGTGGTACTGGCAATCACAAGTCATTTCCTTCAAAAACTTATAATGCTGCAATGAACGATGCATCACGTTTGCCTCGCCATACATTCCATGTTGCAGGAAATTGCCCAATCCATTACATAAACAATCAGTCCTTCCCATGAGACGGGGCGCTATAGCGCTCGCGCCCGTCATTCCCGTTTCCAGAGTGCAAAAAAACGCGCTCGTGTTTTGACCAGGCATATATTATTATCAAGTAAGGAGAAAGGTTTCAAGCGACGCAATTACTATATTTTATATTTATTTATTTACTGTAAAATTACCAGAAATTTAGCGAAAGACCGGCATTTATGGCCCGGAATCATGATAATCAAACATACCATGTATTGCTGTCACTTAGTGTAATACGCATTTTGATTGGGCACCTATAAACTCATTGGGATACGAGACAATACGGCGGAAATGCGAATCAACAACGGTGCGCCTCGGCTCTGCAAAGAGAGCTATTAAAATCTGGTAATTCATTCCAGTTGAGAAATCATTTCTGTGTGAACAGTCAATTATTTTTTATTAAGTAACAAGGGACGAATATCTGGCAGTGGGCTTTAGTAACAGTGTGAATGTATTCAGCACAAATCCTATTCACTTCTTCTGTTTGGAAAAACCTGATGTTCTCTGAGAGTTTCATACTTCCTGGTCCAATCACCATTCAGTATTCACCAATGGAGCTCTGCATAAATTATAGCTGCAACGTGCGCTTTTTTGTTACTTGGCACCTAACACATCGGCATGACCCAAAAGTTGGGATTCGGATTATTCCTTTTATGAAAACCATGAAAGCACCAAATCATCCAGCTTTCATGTTACCGTTCGATACGGATATGCCCAAATACCGTACTGAATGCACAGTGCTGTCAATTGGTGGCTGCATTCTTCATTGCATGTTAATTGTTCTTGCCAACAACACGACCATCAGGCATCACTCCCAAGCATTCTCGCCAAAGAATTGCCGCCGACAAATCTTTTTTATAATCGACGGGGCTGGATGCACGATAGTGCGCATCACTTCAAATAGTAGCAAGCAATGTAGGCTATAACGTACCTACGGTTTTCAAAATCGAAAGACTGTACCACGCAGCTCCAAATCTGCCGAATCGCCTTGCATTTTCCATGAAAGTCACTTTGTTCTGGTGGCTTGTAGGGTGTCAATCTACTTTTAATTTGGGTGGGAGCAATTTTTTTTTTCTACCTGCATGTTAAAATTTTCACTGGAAAATTGTAACATGCTGTTATAGATTCACGAGTGCATAATGCCCCCGTCTCCATTTTTACGAGGGCATTTTATTGCTCCTGTGGGATTTTCTTCCTGGGAAGGACTGAACAATCCACCATGCAAAACACCAAAACAAAAAAGATGGAGGTGAATCACAAAAAAATGAAAATTCTGAAGTGTAAAGTCAGTCTCATTGTGATTTGATTGCTTCTGAAAATTATTAATGAAGTGACGTTAAGTATTTAAAGCGATTCTTGCACTTTATAAAAATACAATTCCCCAGTTCTTTTCACAAACCAGCCATCTGAGCCTTGGGTGACCTCATGAAATGAATTGAATTTGGTTCAAAATATCATTGCTTGAAGGAAAAAGTATACTTGGGCTGAGTTTGATTATTTATTTTCACGATGTACAATTTCATTCATGCTGAAGGAATTGCTTCACATGCAGTCAGGTTGAGAGAATTAAAAATGGAGATCTATTATTTTGATCAGTTGAATGTGGCTTTTTGTTTGTTAACAATTATTTTGTGGAAGTTATGGATATCATTTTTTTTACTGAAGGGTAGATAAACATGTTATGCTCTCATTGTGCTTGTACACAATCTTTTATCACAACTTGACTTGTTTTTGGGGAGTATAGTTACTCGTCGCGCAATCGTGTCTCGTAGCTATACGTTCCCAAAAATGTGTCTCATCACAGATAAAAGATTCTGTACAAGCACAATGTGCACATAACACATATTTATTCATGTGCAAATAGTGCAAGAGTCTATTTTCTGTGGTAAAAGGCAGTTTCTAAAGACGGTTTGTTCTACATGTAATTTGTTCTCTGAATATCTTACATTTTTGTTGACAAATTATGTTACAGGTGGATCATTCAGTGATGAGAGTGACCTATTTCCAAGTGATGATGATTTGCTGACAGATATGTTCACTGAGGATACAATGTTTGCTGAATTGGATGAAACCAAATGTGAGTTTCTTGATTCATTAAGTGGCGGAGTGCTAATGTATTTTTAGTCATCAAAAACCACTCACATGTCGAGCCTACAGGCACTCTCCCATACATTGCCACAAGGCAGATTTGTAAAGACTAAATAATTTTGCTTCAAAGATAAAATGAATTCACAGAAAATGAAGTTTTCAAGTTTCAGTATCTGCACTTCGAAATCACGTCCAAATATGGGCTTCCATCACTTTACCAGTTAACCAGAATAGCATTTCTGTGTATGGGAAGTATGGATTACCATACTGTAGCAGGTGAATTTTATCTACCTAATATTGGTCTACATGTATACAGAGGTTATGTTTTTACTTCTAAAAAATGATGAAATGATGCATCAACTCACATATAAAAAACCCAAACATGCAAGCTCAAAGGCATTGTTTCAAAAATATTGCTTTTGAACACCTCATGCAGTCAAAGCAGACTTGGAAGTGACCGTTTGAAGTGAAACAAACACTTATAACAAACAATGATGCCATGTGCTCAGTCTGTGATGGGTCATTGCTTTAACTGGTTAAGTGCTAGAAGCCACTATCGGGACTTTCAGAAAAATAAAGGTACCAGAGCAATAGATGACATTTTCCTGGCTCATGTTTCATATTCAGCCAAACGCAAATAATATTTTGTTGATATCAGTTTACTTTATTATAAAATATTGACTGTGATCATAGAATAGCTCTCTCTCTCTCTCTCTCTCTCTCTCTCTCTCTCTCTCTCTCTCTCTCTCTCTCTCATCATGCTGATCATTTACATGAAACTTCACAAAAATGATCAGCATGATGAGAGAGAGAGAGAGTTTACATAACCAGTTCTCTTCAAACAAATGTTTGAAGACAGTTGGTTGTTTGGATGAACCAATTCTCTTCAAACATTCAGAAGTTATTTATTTATATGCAAGTCCGACTTTGCTACCTTCGGGGGCATCAGCACACGTGTTAGCATTGCTTTTGTTATGTATAGTTCATTATAGGTCAGAGTTTATATATAATAATTTAGTTGTTCTAAATAATTCGCCACATATTTAATTGATACAACTGATCAGAAGTCGATCAGTCAGTCAGTCAGTTTTCTGATCCATCCATCAAATGATCAGTAATTTGACAGCCGATTTACATTTTGAGTTTATGAAATAAATATTGTTTAAACTAAACTAATTTGAAGGCCAATTGATTAGTTGGTTTCATTGATCGACTGATTCATTGATGTAATGGTTAATTGATTATTGGAGCACAGCATATTCATGGCAATGAGTAAAGACACTTTCCCTCCTCCCACTGGTTACTCATTGTTTTAGATTCTGACCAGCAGTGTCCTTGGTCAACACACTTAATCCTGATTGCCCATGTATGGACATGGTGGCATTGTGTACTAAGGTGTATGGCATGTCAATGGTGCACTTGATTTCATCTACTCCTAACCCAGCATGTTAATAATTTGGAAAGTCTGGCAATTGCTTGCTGCTGCTGCTGCTGCTACTGCTCCATTTTTCTCTCTGGGTACTCCATGTTCCTTCACCCATAAACCTGTCCAACATGATGTGACTCTGGCTGTTGAAAATGTCATTAACCCTTTACCTAACGAATCGCCCACATCCGCCCGCGTAACTTGTAAATTGAGCCGTTGAAAAAATTTAATTTTTCAAAATATTTCAACAAAGCCATATCATTTGACCCCTCATTGGAACGAGCTCATCGAGCTCGTTCCAATGAGGGCCACATGATATGGTTTTGTTGAACATTTTTTAAACATTTAAAAACATAGTAATTAAAATAATAAATATTGATATTCTCTACGTTGGGTAAAGGGTTAAACCCCAAATTACTTCATCAACTTCAAAACAAAAGTAATTTATGGAATATTGACATGACAGGATGCTTTTAATTTCCTTGTTCATGTACTATTGAAATCGTTTTTTTTGTTGTATTTCCAAATGTGATATGTAGATAACAATTGCACTTCAGAACAGTTTTGGACCACCCTATATGACCCAGAATGATTATTGGTTGAGTCATGCTCATATAGGATAGACCAAAAGCTGTCCTGGCCCTAAATTCAAACAAATAATCAATCAGAAAAGTGGACTAACAAAGAGTTACACATCATAAACTGAATAAATATCACAGCCAAACTGATACATGTACAGTAGCAGTGGGAATATGTTGTTGGAAGAACATGAGAAAAATCCTATCTTGTTTCAGCTCGGATGATACCAGTTGCTCACTCGAGATCCATTGCCTGGGCTCGCTTTATCAGTACAAAGTCAAGTGACAAATTTTATTGCACTCATCTTACAATTTCTTTCAACAGTTGATGTATAACATGTGCAATTCAAGAAGGTATTTAAAAAAAAGCTTGTGGTAACAGATGGTTTTGTGAGGCTCCTATTGAAGTGGTCCTTTGTTATGTGTCACAATTTTTTAAATTTCTTTCAAGAACGTTTCTCAATCAGTCCTTGTCAATATGAAAGTTTTTGCAATATCATGCCCCAATAGAGCCAAGTTCAATTGAAAATTTAATTTAAAAACACATTAAATGACCACCCTGTGACTCAATAAACTTCTCACTTTCATCGACTTATGAGTTTTCCTAGTCTAATTATACCCCCACAAAATGAAGTTTAGGGAGGATTTTTAGGAGTCATCTTGGTCAGTCTGTCGTCGTTCCGTTCCACATGTAAACTTGTGGAGCGAACTACTTTCACAGTTTTAGCTGCATTTACATGAAACTTCACAATAATTATCAACATGATGAGGGGAAGAGCGTGACATGATTTTTTTCCCACTCAGTTTCAAGATGGCCGACAAAATAACTGCATTATCTGAAGTTTGGCATCTGTTACAAACATCTTGAAACATATTTCACAGTACTGTGATCATAGAATAGCTTAGAAAATATTTGACCAGATCGTGACTGGGTCATGATCCCGTCAAAATTCTCTGTCAAGTTCTTCTCCACAACACTGTAGAATCACCCTGTCGAAGCAGAAATACTAGAACCACGAATCTGAGACTGTGCTATTTTTCATTTATTCTTTTGCTATGCAGGTTTGATCTTGGAGTATTTTATTCACAAAATCAGGACTCACTGGGTCATGATTTGATCACAAAATAGACCACTTTTGTGATCAAAATACTGTACATTTATAGAAGGCCAAAAGACTGACTACAATTTTTCAAGAACTTTGTCTTTCTGTTTCCAGCTCAGACATTTACAGTGAGTTCCACCCAGTGCTCGGCTGCAGAAATTGAAAGGAAGAAACAAGAGGCATTGAAACGACTGCAAGCAAAATCTGCTGGTATATCTCAATCATCTTTACAGACAGCTCCAAAGTCTTCGAGACAGGTGGCGATAAAAAGATGATGGTAGCAGTACTAAGTGGTAATGTCTTTAGAACAAGGATGCTGAAGCATGTACTGAAAAGAAGGAAAGTCTTATCACTTTCTGGCCAGAGTGCTTTGTGAGTGAAGCAATGGACTTTTCATGAGGAGAAAGAGACACTGTCAACCAATAACCCTGTTTGACATGTATAACACTGCCAATATATTTTAAATGTCAGAACCTCTTGACAGTCATTTAATCTGTTCTAGTCTAGAATACCTTTATTCCTTCCAGAATTCCTTTGATTGACTGTTTGAAGGCCAGTCTGATCAGATCAGAATACCAAGGTTTTTCTTAAGAGTTTGTTTCCATAACCCTTGAAGACTGAAGATCAAGTTTGACCAACTCTTTGACAGCACAGCAGATGCTTCACTGTATGATCATGAGCACCTATTCTAGGCAGCTATCAAATCAACCTGGCATAGATTCTAGTCAAGTACACGCTGCCTATAAAGGCAAGCAAGAGTTGACTAGAAACCATTGTCCGACTATAAGATTTACAGATTTTGCAAAGAAGAAATGCTGGGAAGTGCTCTAAAATTTAACCCTCTGAACCCTTGGGTCAAAACACCAAAATTTCAAGCAACACATTTTTTGCATAATGCAACTAGGAATTTAACAAATTCAGTCTTGTTTGACTGAGCTCAATTGGTTAAACTTCACAGTTGCATTATGGTTTTTGGAGTAAACTCTCCTTAATTGAATACAAAATCTAATCAGGTGTAAAATTACTCTTACAGCTGCTGAATGCTCATGTTCATAGACCTATTAAACATCTGTGCATCCAATATTGGCATTTAGTCTGTTTTATTATATGCTACCCTGTGAATTATTGCAAATTATCCAAAAGATATTTATCGATATCCATCGACTCAATGGATATCGAGGAATATCCCTCAGTAGCTTCCCAAATGACATCACGCTACGCCGCAGCACATCACCTTGAAGTTTCGATCAGCTGATCTTTCTTATTGTTTTGAAAAGTACACATTTGGGGGCAAATTGGGCTGACTACTGTGCAATAAAATGTAGCGTAGCACGTAATAAAAAAGAAAATGTACTCTGTTTCAGTCAGTATCTGGAATTATCTCATGAGTGTGGACCAGAAAGTTTTATTTTTCGCGAGCGAGTGTGGACCTGAAAGTTTTATTTTACCTTGAGTGAAAAATAATATTTTCAGGTTCACACAATGAATTTTTATACGGCTGTTTTATAAAAAAACAGTCATATTTTGTTATGGTGTTGGCGTCCATCTGTCCTTCTGTACAGGGTTGTTTTCTGAACTTTTTTTTATTGTGGATGGACATATTGAGAAAATTTTCAGTATACAGCTTTGTTATGGATACTTACAGATCAAGTTCGAATTTCGTTCCGCTCAGTTGATTTTTGGTGGAGTCACTGCTCTTGAACATAGTTACAGTTTTCCGGACTTTTTTCATTATGGATTGACATGTTGAGAAAAAATTTTATATGTAGCTTTATTATGGATAGTTACAGATCAAGTTTGAATTTCATTGCACTTGGTTGATTTTTTGTGGAGTTACTGCCCTTGAACTTAGAATTTTTAGAGTTTTCCATATTTTTTTTTCATTTTCTGGACTTCTTGAATAAGTATAATTAGCTAAATTGGAGAAACTGACAGTAAAGTTCAATTGGAACATGAATAATGTTGTATAATTTCTGGAAGTGTGGGCGTATTATGCACGATCCAATGCTGTCCTCTGGTTTCCGTAGCTTTCTAAATGACATTACGCTTTGGCGCAGGACGTCGCTTTGAAGGAACTATCAGCAGTTTTTTGTTATTGTCTTGAAACTGTTTGCAGACAAATTGGGCTGAATATTGCACAGTAAAATGTCACATAGCATGTCATAAAAAGAAAATCTACGCTGTTTCAGTGAATATCGGGAATTATCTCATTTGTGTGGACTTGAAACTTTTATTTTTCACTCACGCAAGAGCTCATGTAAAAAACTTTAAGGTCCACACTTATTAGATAATTCCCGGTATAGACTAAAACAGCGTAGATATCCTCTATATAACTTGTTTGACAGAGCTCCATGGGCTTTGTCAGACAAGTTGTAATAGAATACATGCTCAGTTTATCACTAGAGTACAGAAAAATGGCCTATTCCTGTTAATTAAATACGTATGTTAATTCTATATTCTCCATTGGACTATTCAATTAACAGGATTTTAATGTATTTTATTTGCAAAATCTTTTATCCACTGATGTGTCATGTTCAGATCGGGATCGAGACTGTTTTTGTGATGACAGTAATGTACATCTAAGTGAAGGGTTAAATGGTTGTGATGAACAGAAAATCATAGCAGCTGTAAGTAAACAAATGACAGGTTCAGAGCAACTATAGTCCTCTGGTCAATGTCAACAGAACCCTTATATGAAACTTTTGTCCACCTGTTTTATATCTTTAATCTTAAGTTCCAAAAGTGACAAAACCATTAAAGTTCCTGGCTACAGCTAGAAGCTGGCCAGACAATCTGAGATTGTAGTTTGTTTGCAGTACCATAAACCACTCATAAATATTTCAAGGATAGCATGCAATACAGTGGAACCCTGTTAATTGAATTGCCACTTTTCCAATGAAAATTATTCAATAAACAGGAGTATTCAGTTAACAGGGATTGTGTCACTTTCCTGTATTCTGGACACAGACTTAGCATTTATTCTATTGTATCTTGTGTGACAGAGCTCCTCTTGTCAAGATATAATACATTAAATGCCTGTATTAGATATACAGAGGCCAAATTGGTCTATAAACAAAGGAAAACGGGGGAGAGTCAGGATAATTTTGTGACAGGTTACATGATTTTTAGCTCAACTTTGGCGAAGCCAAATTTGAGCTTATGCCATGGCCAGTCGTCCATCTGGCCGTCTGTCCGTCAACAATTCAATACGGCTCGGGCTAGAGGCCGTATTTATCAACCGATCTTTACGAAACTTCTTGGGTACCTTTGTTATGACCGTGGGATGAGAACGAGTGTTTTGGGGTCCGATCCGAAATTCAAATTGGCCGCTGGCGGCCATTTTGTACAGACTTAGGTGAAATCAGATTTTTGCGCAGAACTTCCATATGAAAGCGCTGATTTTGAATAATTTTTTTGTATGAATGTTTAGTACCATGGGATACATCACATATAATACAAGTTTTTTTCTCGTACGTAAATTATGCAAATTAGACTAACTTTGATGTATTTAGTGTTACTTTCAGCACTGTAAGTGCAAATGCCAATACGGCTCGGGCTAGAGGCGTATTTATAAACCAATCTTTACGAAACTTCTTGGGTACCTTTGGTATCACCGTGGGATGAGAACGAGTGTTTTTGGGTGCAGTCTGAAATTCAAGGTGGCCGATGGCAGCCATTTTGTATTAGGTGCAATCAGATTTTTGCACAGAACTTCCATATGAAAGCGCTGATTTGAAAATTTTTTGTGTGAATGTTTAATACCATGGGATACATCACAGATAATACAGGTTTTTTTCTCATGCAGAAATTATGCAAATTAGATGAACTTTGATTTTTTCAGTGCTACTTACACACAGTAAGTACACATGTCAATATGGCTCGGGCTAGAGGCTGTATTTATCAACCGATCTTCACAAAACTTCTTGGGTACCTCTGTTATCACCTTGGGATGAGAACGAGTGTTTCTGAATGCGGTCCAAAATTCAAGATGGCTGCCAGTGGCCATTTTGTACTGAAATTAGGTCTAATCAGTTTTTTTGTACACAACTTCTATACGGCTCAGGCTAGAGGCCTTATTTATGAACCTATCTTTACGAAACTTCTTGGGTACCTTTGTTATCACCGTGGGATGAGAAAGAGTGTTTTGGGGTGTGGTCCGAAATTCAAGATGGCCACCAGCAGCCATTTTGTACCAAAATTAGTGCAATCAGTCTTTTGTACAGAACTTCTGTATGAAAGTTCTGATTTGAATAAATTTTTGTATGAATGTTTAGTAAAATGGAATGCATCACATACAGTACGGGTTTTTTTCTCGTGCAGAAATTATGCAAATTAGATGAATTTTGATTTATTTAGTGCTACTTTTACACTGTAAGTGCACATGTCAATACGGCTCGGGCTTGAGGCTGTATTTATCAACCGATCTTTACGAAACTTCTTGGGTACCTTTGTTATCACCTTGGGACGAGAACGAGTGTTTCTGAATGCGGTCCAAAATTCAAGATGGCTGCCAGTGGCCATTTTGTACCGAAATTAGGACCAATCAGTTTTTTGTCACAACTTCTAGACAGCTCGTATTTATGAACTGATCTTCATGAAACTTCTTGGGTACCTTTGTTTTCACCTTGGGACAGGAATGAGTGTGTTTTGGGGTGCCTTTGTTATCACTGTGCTATGAGAACAAATATTTTGGGGTTCAGTCAGACCCACTCTGGGACTCAAAGATTTCTTTTCTAGTTTAGCATCTGACTGTCACCCACCTTTACAATACTTTACCTATACATTTGTTACAGGCTACGGTCAGTATTTATGTACAGACCGTTACAATACTTTATATGTACCTTTGTTATCAGGTCATTACCTAGATGTTTGTCATTGCTGTGTCACATACTATACATGTACATGTCTTGACAAGTTGAGCTACAGCGTCATTGACACTTTTATTTATTCATTTAACAGGAGTTTATTCTATAACCTATATTCAATTAATAGGTCAAATTTCTACTGGAGGTATGGTAAATGTTTTTGTGTTGCAAAATTATATTCACTTAACAGGGTTATTCAGTAAAGAGATATCCAGTTAATTGGGCTCCTCTGTACTTATCTCAACTATTTTAAATCAACCTGACGGCTGATGGCATCAACAAATGTTCTAGAATATTGGGAATTCTAATATCCATACGGGGTGGTTTGGGCAGGGGGGGAGGGGGATTAATAAAGAAGTATTTAATAGAGATCTCAAAAGGAGGAACAACCCAGGATGAAGGCTGAGGGATAATAATGAAAATTGTTTATAACCAGAAAGTGTGACACATTCTGGTTATTAAAAATGGTAACTGCCTTATCACACTTATGAAAATGTACACTCACTAATGCACTAAAAATGCAAAGAGTTCCAAGAATTCCAAAAATGAAAACGTTTTCTATTTTCAATTAATAGCTTGTTTAAATAAATAAATAAAATGCCAGTCCATAAGAATTACAATGTATTGGTATAGAAAGTCTAGAAAACTGTCCAGATCCTAGAGAGTTAAAAATAAAATGGATTAAATATTTTTAGCAGCGACAACAGCTCTACATGTGGCAATGCCAGGTGGTTGGTCAGTTGGTCTGTGATCAACAAGTTTTTAGAATTGATAATACTTTGTGAAATGACATCATATTTGGTATGCAAGGGTATCTTATTGATGTCTTGCCCCACATTCTATGCAGGTGTTATTCAGAGTATTTTTGTCAGAGTCATTGTGGAATTTGTTCAATTTATTCCATCCATGACAGCTAATGCACATACTCTCAATTTTTCAGCAAAACTCTGCAAAACCTGGGCTAAAAAATTTCTGTGTTAGTTCAGTATTTTTGCTATTCAGTCAACAGGACTCTGCTGTGGTATCATTTACATTTTCTAAAATAATGGCTAACAATGTATTTTGTAACCTCTCAGTTGATTGGAATCAATATGGTTTTGTTGAAACGTGTTGAAAAATTTGAAAAAAATAATATTTAAAATAATACATTTTGATATCATGTTAGTTGGGTAAAGGGTTAACTAGGGTCCTGCAAAGATTTGAGGATTTGTTATAATCACAAAAGTGTAATTTGATTGTATCCTCGAAGATTCAATGTAAACAAAAGTTTGGGATTCACAGGTCGTTACTGTTGATGTGTAGCAACCCTAATATGTTCTCTGTTCTATAAATTCATCAACTTGAAAATCCTTTGAGATTTATGATGTTGTAGTTGAGTTCAGCCATGTTAGACTGCATTTGGATAACAAATTTTGAATATAAAATGTGCAGTATTGTTAAAGTTATGGGAGCGGGATAGAATATGTGTCCAATTTGATTTTTTTGTCTCTTCTGAAACATTATGCATTTATTTCGGAAAAAACTTGAGTTCTACAACTCTTATGATTTTTGTGCATGTACTTTATCGCGCTTGTGTTTTATCAGATTTTTAAAGGATTGTTATTGTTTGTTTTTTGATAATTTTATTATCATGTATATCTGATGCTATTTTTACTGCATGACAACCTCTTTGTTATGGTATATTTTTTGATGAGACAGATGCAGTCATATTCTTTAACTCATAACAAACTTGAAATGTTTCAAATTTGTTCATGAAGTCGAGTCAAAAATGTGCTAAAGCAACCATAACTTTATTTAACTCAATAAAGCCTGGAAAATAATGAAAAATTATCCCTAAACATAAATTAACCAGAATTGTGGTCTAGTAATGGTCGCGAATCCAGTTCTGCGAATAAAACAGTCTGCCATGATCATTGGCACAATATGCATGTCTGACAGGCAACAATTTACTTGTGCTTGACATAATCACCTTTATCATATCAAAAGCATATCTCTCTATTATTTACTGGCAAGCTCTCTTATACAGAGAGCTTGCCAGTAAATAATAGAAAGACACAGTTTTGATCAGATAAGATCTACTTATACCTTGAACATGTGTATGCACATTAATAACTTAGCAAGAAACGGGATTCACCCTCAAAAAAAAAAAAAACTGAAAGGACAGGGTCCATTGTCTCAAGGATGAAAAACATTCAAGAACATTCAAGGATCTGTCAAGTCATTTTTAAGGACTTTTCAGATAGGTTAAAGATTTTTAACAACATCATAATGATAAGCCAGAGTATGATCTTGTCAATGAGTGTAAACATTACAAGTTTTTTTGAGAAAAAGGTTTCTTGTTTATTCATTGATCACAGTTGCACTCGTATTTCTTTGTGATCAGAAAGTTTGGGGTAAAATGGAAATTCACATTTGGTCCATTAATTGACAGTTGATCATGATTTTTGTATTTCAAATCAAAGATGGACATGAAACAGTTGAGCATGTCCACTGTCATTACATGACCATTTTAAACAAAAATATAATTGGGGTTTAATGACACTTGGCAGCCGGTGTCACCTCGTGCCAGACAGTTTAACAGATGAAGAAAAATGGAATTCCTGGAGAGAACTGGTGAGCAGTGGTGAACAACTGTCAGACTTCCCTCCACACTAACTCATAGGGGACATAGAACATTCTGTTACTCAGGCGACGATTGGTTGAAGATATGTGCACCATCAACACTCTGTACACCTTAGTACACAGCACCACTATGAGATTAAGTGCCTTGCCCAAGGACACAATGCACTTACCCCTGGTGGGGATCAAACCATCCAATGCCATAATTACTGAGCCACCGTTTTCCATACATGACCAATAAAGGCAACGCCATAATATTGTGATCTTACTGTATAGTCATGCTGCCGCACTCGAAAATGCACATGAAGTTGTTTTTTTCTGATCCATTTGTTTAAGTAATTCATCATAAAAAGGCCATAAGGCAATAAAAAAGGGTTTTGGTTCTCAGACAATCTCTTGTTGAAATTAAACCCCCTTGTTGAACATTTATATTAGCTTACAGTATCTTCCAAAATTATTATGAAATCATGAGACTTTAAAATTTGCCTTTTTTATTGATATTTATTTGTCTGTAACAAAGCATGATTAACCCCCTGCACATTGATGTCGAAATATCTAAAGTTCAGGGTGCAAATATTTCCCATAATGCAACTAGAAATTTAACCAATTCAATCTTGTTTGGCAGAGCTCAATGAGCTCTGTCAAACGAGATTGAATTGGTTAAATTCCCAGTTGCATTATGGGAAAAATGGCTACTTCAAATCTGGATATTTTGACATCAGTGTGTAGGGGGTTAAAATACAGTTTCAGTTTATTACAATTGTTTTGTAAACATCCTGTCTGCTATATTTTGCAGAAAATAACTCAAATATTAGGTGGATGGTATTTATTTTACAAAAAAGGTGCATAAATGTAACTGAACACTAGTGTATTTGATATTTCTTTATTAACTGGTAGAGTGCTGAAATTTGTTCACATATCTTTGCTTCATTACAATTTATTGTACAGTGCCTATGGGTGCTCTCCATATAAATTGGAACAAGGCAAATCATACAGATGAAATAAATTCATAAAGGCTGCCATTTTCATTTATCAGTGCTGTTCAATTGCAAATGGGAGTAAATACAATTACACAGAGAGTGAACTGAGAGTTCATGCCTTTAGTCTCGACCCACTTTCTTGATAGGTCCAAACAATGGTTGGATCTCTCATGATTGACACCCAGTGTCAGATTCAACCACGTGATTGATTGGTCTGGATTATGTTTGAGCAATATTTGAATCAATACTGAAAATTAAGGATTTACAGGGAACCTGTTCAAGTTGCAAGCAATTTCAAGGCCTTGAAATCATTTTCAAATTCAACAACTTTCAAGGGTTTGAAGGAACGCAGTGAATCCAGATGGATGAAAATGACTGACAGATGTAAACTGTTCTTTTTCCTTGAAGGCAACCGACTTTAAGAAATATTTCTAGTCTTGCATGAATCAATCAAAATCAGCTGCGTAATTATGTAATTTTGCATCATGCACCTGAACATAAATATGCATTGTTTATCAAAGTGGTAATATATTATACTGTTGGGTCAAAATTCTTGTGAGAAGTTTAGGATGACTGACACAAGACTGTAGGTACCTGTCACCATGATTTGAATGGAAAAAAAATAGTATTTGTAGGCTTGTTTAAGTTAAGTGCAGTCTTAGTCTTTCACACAGCTGGCACTTGACTAGAACCAGCTGTTCAGTTTATAGAACTGATTCTCTTAATACTATTTTTGTTGCAATGTCGAAGCAACTGCTATACAATATCAGAGACAAGTGGACTCAAGTTTGGGCTCGCCATGGAAACCCCCAGGAAGTGGAGCAATTGAGTTATGACTGAGACATGATTTTTGACCTTCTGCATCTTATGTCTTAAGCACGCCTTGTCCTTAAAAGTACAAACCTGTTTTGCACAATACATCTTACTGCCCTCAGTATTTGTGTATCTTACAACTGCACAGTGAATATTTTACAAATTTTTGTTGAGATGATTTCTTACAGATTAACTCTTAACCTTCTGAGACTGGTTGGGTATTTTAAAAATATTTTACATCAAATCTAGTCATGGCTGCTATGAAGCAGCCATTACTGGATTTAATGAAAAATACATGAACATTTGACTCAAGAAATCCCCTGTCAAAAAGTCAGTACAAATTGCAGGGGAAAATCTGGTTAAATGTGCTCAAATACTACTTATGTTAGTGGCAAGAGAATTCCTCTTTTGGGCAGGAATATCTGCCAGCAGCATGCAAGGAGTTAATGACTAACATACATAAACATTTCAAAAACATTTGTTAGCTTGAATGTAGCTGTCACACCATTATGTGATGCACATCTCCCTTAACATTTTCCTGAAGTTTGACAAACATACCTCCAGTAGTTTCTCATCATGTCTGAGACATAAGCAAATGTGGCATGCATCCACACCACAGCGCAATTTAATAAAAGTTGGTGTGTCCAGCACTGGACATATTTGGCTATTGTATAAGATTAATGTCTTCTCTTTCGGTGGGAATGAGCGATCTTTATGATGTCCACTTGTCTTTAGAGTTTCCTCAAGTTTTAAGATTTTATACTGTGTCATAATCCTTTAAAGGTGTCGCACCCTGCATGCAACCCTGGTTCATTGAACAAAACAATAGAATTTCAGAATATCATGAGCATGCTTTCTTAATCCTTTACCTTTGATACGTGACAAGAGATTTAGTTATCAAAGATTTATGCACATTTTTAAAGAAACTGGACTACAACAGGCCTGCTTTTTTGTTTGGGGGTGGGGGGGGGGGGGGGGGGGGGTTGCATGTTCTTGATTGTTGAAAATGGCTGTGCCAAAAACAAACAATTATGATAAGTTGTTAACACAAATTGTACAGGATTGTCAGAATTGTATTATATACGAAACCTGTTATACAATAAAAATGAAAGGTAATGTGTTTGTTGAATCTTATCATTTTTCACTAAAGTCCATTCAAATGACATCCTCTCCAGATAATTATTCTATCAAATTCCTTTAGCAGTATATGCAAAGATTATTGATTTCTATTTCTCATGTTTGACTTTAAAAATGTTGCTTATAATTCCTCATTGGAATGATCTCGTCCCAATGAAGTTGTCATAATCTATGTTTGAATAGTAATAAGAACCAGAGCTCAAGCTATAAGATATTGACCTCTCAACCTCCAGAAAAAACTTTTACAAAAGAAATTTTAACCACATCTGTCAAGTGCTATTCACAAAAGTTGCTATCAAATGTTATTACTTTTTCAATTTTTAGCTTAACTTGACAAAGTCAAGATTAGCTATTGCCATCACGCATGCGGAAGTCTGTTAGTCTGTGAGTCTGTTCACATTTTCCTTTAGCACAGGCTACACCCCACAGTTCTTGTCTGATAGCCACAAAATTTCATATGCAGGTTTTGGGTCATGTCTAGATGAGAACGTCCCCTTTTGGTCGCAATCGGTCTACTGGTATGGCTGCCCGAGCCCAAAACCATTAGCACAGTCTGCAGGTCATATTTATGGAGGGATTTCATTGTAACTTGGTAGGATACCTCTGTATAATGCCTAGATGAGAATGTACCCTTTTGGGTATGATCTGTCAACCGTGATGGCTGCCCAAGCCCGAAACCCAAAAACTTCTAGCACAGTCTGCAGGTCATGTTTAATATGGAGGGATTTCATTGTAACTTGGTAGGATGACTCCTTATGATGTCTAGATGAGAATTTCCCCATTTGGGCGTGATCTGCCAACCGTGACGACTGCCCGAGCCCAAAACCCCAAAACCTTCAGCACAGTCTACAGGTCATATTTATTGAGGAATTTCATTGTAACTTGGTGGGTTGACTTCATATAATGTCTAGATGAGAAAGTCCCCTTTTGGACATGATTGGGCAACTGTGATGGCAACAGGGGCCCAAAGCACAAAAACCTTTAGCACAGTCTACAGGTCATATTTATGAAGGGATTTCATTGTAACTTGGTAGGATGACTCCAAATAATGTCTAGATGAGAACGTCCCATTTTGATCATGATCATTCAGCCTTGATGGGTGCCTGAGCCCAAAAACCTTTGGCGTAGGCAAAAGGTCATATTTATGGAAGAATTTCATTGTAACCTGTTAGGTTGACTCCATATAATGCCTAGATGATGACATCCCCTTTTGGTCGTGATTGGTCAACTGTGATGGCTACAGGTGCCCGAAGCCCGAAAACCTTGAGCACAGTCTACAGGTCATATTTATGAAGGGATTTCATTGTAACTTCGTAGGATCACTCCAGATGATGCCCAGATGAGACTGTCCCCTTTGGTTGCAATCATTCAACCATGATGGCTGCCCGAGCCTGAAGCCCGAAAACCTTTAGCATAGTCTGCAGGTCATATTTATGAAGGGATTTCATTGTAACCTGGTAGGTTGACTTCATATAATGTTTAGATGAGAACATCCCCTTTTGGACACGATTGGGCAACTGTGACAGCTACAGGGGCCCAAAGCCTGAAAACCTTTAGAACAGTCTACAGGTCATAATTATGAAGGGATTTCATTGTAACTTGGTAGGATGACTCCAAATAATGTCTAGATGAGAACATCCCCTTTTGGTTGAGATCATTTAGCCTTTAGGGCTGCCCGAGCCCAAAGACCTTTAGTATAGTCTATAGGTCGTATTTATGGAAGGATTTCATTGTAACTTGTTAGGTTGACTCCATATAATGCCTAGATGATGACATCCTCTTTTGGTCGTGATTGGTCAACTGTGATGGCTACAGATGCCCAAAGCCTGAAAATCTTGAGCACAGTCTACAGGTCATATTCATGAAGGGATTTCATTGTAACTTCGTAGGATCACTCCAGATGATGCCCAGATGAGAATGTCCCCTTTTGGTTGCGATCATTCAACCATTATGGCTGCCTGAGCCCGAAGCCCGAATACCTTTAGCACAGTCTACAGGTCATATTTATGAAGGGATTTCATTGTAACTTGGTAGGTTTGACTTCATATAATGTCTAGATGAGAACGTCCCTTTTTGGACACGATTGGGCAACTGTGACAGCTACAGGGGCCCAAAGCCTGAAAACCTTTAGAACAGTCTGCAGGTCATAATAATGAAGGGGATTTCATTGTAGCTTGGTAGGATGACTCCAAATAATGTCTAGATGAGAACGTCCCCTTTTGGCCACGATCATTCAGCCTTGATGGCTGCCCAAGGCCAAAAACCTTTAGCATAGTCTATAGGTCATATTTTTGGAAGGATTTCATTGTAACCTGTTAGTTTGACTTCATATAATGCCTAGATGATGACATCCCCTTTTGGTCGTGATTGGTCAACTGTGATGGCTACAGGTGCTCGAAGCCAGAAAATCTTGAGCACAGTCTACAGGTCATATTTATGAAGGGATTTCATTGTAACTTCGTAGGATCACTCCAGATGATGCCCAGATGAGAATGTCCCCTTTTGGTTGCGATAATTCAACCATGATTGCTGCCCGAGCCCAAAGCCGCAAAACCTTTAGCACAGTCTTCAGTTAATATTTATGAAGGGATTTCATTGTAACTTGGTAGGTTGACTTCATATAATGTCTAGATGAGAACAGCCCCTTTTGGACACCATTAGGCCTGAAGCCCGAAAACCTTTAGCACAGTCTACAGGTGATATTTATGAAGGGATTTCATTGTACTTTGGTAGGATGACTCCAAATAATATCTAGATGAGAACGTCCCCTTTTGGTTGCGATCATTCAGCCTTGATGGCTGCCCGAGCCCAAAACCCCAAAACCTTTAGCATAGTCTATAGGTCATATTTGTGGAAGGATTTCATTGTAACCTGTTAGTTTGACTCCATATAATACCTAGATGATGACATCCCCTTTTGGTCGTGATTGGTCAACTGTGACGGCTTCAGGGGCCTGAAGCCCGAAATCCTTGAGCACAGTCTACAGGTCATATTTATGAAGGGATTTTATTGTAACTTCGTAGGATCACTCCAGATGATGCCCAGATGAGAATGTCCCCTTTTGGTTGCGATCATTCAACCATGATGGCTGCCTGAACCCCAAAACCTTTAGCACAGTCTTCAGTTCATATTTATAAAGGGATTTCATTGTAACTTGGTAGGTTGACGTCATATAATGTCTAGATGAGAACAGCCCCTTTTGGACACCATTAGGCAACTGTGATGGCTACAAGGGCCTGAAGCCCGAAAACCTTTAGCACAGTCTACAGGTGATATTTATGAAGGGATTTCATTGTACCCTGGTAGGATGACTCCAAATAATGTCTAGATGAGAACGTCCCCTTTTGGTTGCGATCATTCAGCCTTGATGGCTGCCCGAGCCCAAAACCCCAAAGCCTTTAGCATAGTCTATAGGTCATATTTATGGAAGGATTTCATTGTAACCTGTTAGTTTGACTCCATATAATGCCTAGATGATGACATCCCCTTTTGGTCGTGATTGGTCAACTGTGACGGCTTCAGGGGCCTGAAGCCCAAAATTCTTGAGCACAGTCTACAGGTCATATTTATGAAGAGATTTCATTGTAACTTCGTAAGATCACTCCAGATGATGCCCAGATGAGAATGTCCCCTTTTGGTTGCGATCATTCAACCATGATGGCTGCCCAAAGCCCAAAAACCTTTAGCACAGTCTACAGGTCATATTTATGAAGGGGTTTCATTGTATGTTGGTAGGTTGACTTCATATAATGTCTAGATGAGAACGTCCCTTTGGACGCAATTGGGAAACTGACGGCTACAAGGGCCCGAAGCTCGAAAACCTTTAGCACAGTCTACAGGCCATATTTATGAAGGGATTTCAGTGCAACTTGATAGGATGACTCGTTTTGGAATAATTTCACTGTAACTTGGTAACTTTCGTTGATATACGTTAACTGTGAGGGCCACATACATTAACTGTGAGGTCATATTAACCCACCTCTCAGCTTTTTGGTATAGTGTACACCTCATATTATTTTTATCAAAAACATAGTATACAGGGAACAGAAATTAACATATTCCCAATTATCACAATTCTTGTCTTATTTCATAATCCTTTCATAAACATTGAACATTATCCTTTTCATCAAACACAACACACAAGTTAAGCCACAGTGTCATTGACACTTTCATTTCCCCAAAACATACCCAATGACCTGTCGTTTGAATGACCTTATTGAGATCAGTCTAATTGAGATCATTCCAATGTGGGTTCATAGTCTATGCTATATCTTGTAACAGTTTCTGTGTCACACCTCAGGCCTATCTGGGCTCTAAGCCCAGGTTGGCTTGAGGTGTGATGTAGAAATTAATAGATATATGCCACTGCTAATATTTTAGGAGTACCAGAAAAAATGTGCCTCATTTGAAAAAAAGTTGGGTCAAAGGTGCACAAGCCAATAGCACACATCAGAAATAAAATCCTGATTGTACAAGTGTAATCAATATTTACAGTTTTTTTTAACAGCAAGCCCTAATTACAAACATCACAGTGTGTTGAAAATGCAAACTGAGAAAAAAAAATTGTCATTGTTTAGTAGAAAAGGTATGAAGATCATTTATCCTTCATTCTGGTACATCCAGATCAATCTTACTTTTGTGGTAAATATCACTTTGTGTATACAAAATATGGGCATGGGCTTGAGCTTTGCCCCACACCCTATTTCTCTTGTGATCTGTTGCAGTAAGAAATTATCAATTATTGCATTGCTCATACTATCATAATAATAACACATGGGCTGGCCACTGATTTGTCGCGTTTCTCAGGTGAAAAGGCCTTGATTAACCCTGTGCTCCCAAATGCTCCATATCCCCATGCCTTGCCTCGCTTTTCAACACCCAGAAACAAACTGTTCGGTGGCCTCTTATACATTCTTCCCAATCTCCAATTATCATACCAACACTCTCATTCATTTCTTCCAGTACCCACATATCATTCATTCTCCCATCCCACGTCCCCATTATACTCACAGTGTATCTTATTCTGTTAGAGTGATATCTTGGACATCTCCTATAGCATCAAGTTGGAACCAGAGTGTAACAGCCTTTAGTATGTGACCTCATCTGTAAAATGAGCTACCACAAAGTCTATCATGGGAGACAAGCACACCTTCCTTTTCTTTTGTTTCTAAAGTCTTGTCATAGTATACAAGTGATTACTTATCACAGTATAAAAGCACTGCTGCCAGAGTAAGCAAGCAAGCACACACCCAAGAACTTTAATTGAATAAACTTCAGTCACCCACCCTCAACAATGCTCACACTGAATGTTGAAGCATTCTATAACCTTGGTCATGGGAAGAGAATTTTAAACACATGTTTTAATTTCAGACCTAATTTAACATTCTATATGCTGATGTCTGAAAATCAAAATTTCATACTAACAATTTTCCTCATAATACACTTAGGAAATTAACCAATTCTTTCTTGTAGGAAAGAGCTCTGTCCAACAAAACTGAATTGGTTAAAATCTTAGTCACATTATGGGGGAAAAACATTGCTGCTTGAAATTTCCCTATTTTGACTTAAGTGTGCAGAGGGTTAAAACAGAGAGCTCATATGTGGTCTTGGAGTTTTGAACAACCTTTAGTCTTCCACCCACAAGTCATCAAAACAGTCTGTCCACTGGATCACAAGAAGAAATCTTCATAAGAAAGTACATTTTTTGGCCTTGATAATCAATAAGCCCAAATATTATCATAGAGAGCCAAAAACCCTAGAAACTTTTTGTTTATATTTATTGACATTTATGGTCACTTTTTGCTTTTGAGCCAATATCATGGCTGCAGTCAAGCCTGGAAATAAGCAATTTGTCATTTGCAGAATGAGGTGAATTTCCTGAAGCTATCCCAAACAATGAGCTAGAATCCCCCAATTTATCCTCTGGGTACCTCTTTCTGTTTACACATGAGACCTTGATTCAGATTGAGGTTCACAGAGGGTAAATTTAGTAATGCTACCCTGCAATGGAGACTTCATTCTGCAGATGACAGTCTGTCTGTTTCCAGACTTGACTGCAGCATATTAGAAAAGAATAATTTATTCAGTAGTACAACATGTATAGACATAGAATACATTTTATAGTAACAGTAACATACAATATTCTCAACTGCATTATTGCACTACAGGGAAATGGCATAGCCACTAGGGCTGTCTTCCAATAATTTGCTAATTTCATAATGGTGAGATAACAGAACATTTTTTTTTTTTTTTTTTTTTTTTTGCGATAGTGTTGAAATGGTATAACTAGGGCCTACAGTCTGGACAAACTGGGTTGTCACAGTCGATATGCTGCGGATACGAGTTTAGGAATTTATCAGTCAGAGTCTTTTTGAATAATGCTCTGGGATAGTTTTGAATTAATGGTTCGACTGTATTCCACATCTTAGGAAAAGTGTGTATTGGAAGGTTAGCTGAAAATTGTGTTCTTGGTTTGAGTGTATGTACATTACCGTACTATCTGGTGTCCATTCCTGAGGGATTTTGGTATATGCTAAAAGTGTTCTCAAAACTTTCTGGTAACGTTTTGTTATACCAATCAAACATACACAATAGTACCTGAAGTTTATACAAGTCTGCGAATTTTAAGATACGCTGGTTGTGAAATAAATGATCGGTGTGGGCATTATATTTTTTGTAAGAGATGATTCTGATAGCTTTCTTTTGAAGTTTTATAATTGTTTTAGTCGAGGGTGAGTGTCCCCAGATGTGGATCCCATATAACATGTGACTGTGAATCAGAGAGTAGTATAATGTTTTCAGACACTCTTTTGGGAGAATTGTTTTTACCTTGTTTATTACGTAAATAGCCCTTGAAATTTTGGAGCAGACAACTGACAGATGATCCCTAAAGTTTAAATTTTCATCCACGTGAATACCTAAAAATTTTACGGATTTTTCCTCTTGATGATTTGCAACAAGAGAGATGCTTGAATTATTAAGCAAGATTTGTCTGCTTCCAATAGTGTATAAATCGTTCATAGGATGAAAGATGATGAATTTTGTTTTGGTTTCATTTAGGATAAGTTTATTTGCAGTACACCAAACGAATAAATTATTTAATTCGAGGTTAGCTGTTTCTATTAATGTATCTAAATTATTACCAGATGCATGTGCTGTGGTATCATCTGCGTACGATAACATTTTGAGCGATGTGGCGTTTATGATATCGTTGATGTAGATAATGAAGAGAAGAGGTCCAAGAATGGATCCCTGTGGAACACCAGTTGTTACTTCCAGAAAGCAAGAACTCGCATTTGGAAGAAATACTGATTGCTTTCTGTCTGTAAGATAGTTTTGAAACCATGAGTTTGCATGCCCCTGTATTCCATACAATTCTAACTTTTTTAGTAGGATGGAATGAATTATAGTATCAAATGCTTTTGAGAAATCAACAAAAAGAGCTAACGTGCAGTCTTTTGTTGGTTTATCATTCATTTCTGCCACAGTGTTTATAAGATGCAATACTGGATGTATTGTTGAATGTGCTTTTCTAAAACCAAATTGGTACTGGTGAATAGTTTTATTTTCTTCCAGGAAATGTATTAATCGAGAATACATTAGTTTCTCCAATACTTTGGAGAACGTCGGTAGAATGCTAATAGGTCTATAATTGTTAAATAGCTGCTGATCGCCCGATTTGAAGATGGGAATTATTTTACCTATTTTCATTTTGGTTGGGACAATGCCAGTGGAAAATTAAAGGTTAATTACGTGGGTTAATGGGTCTACGATCTCGTGTATTATTTCCTTGAGCAATTTTGTTGATATATTGTCAAAGTATCTGCTTATTTTCGTGTTCATTTTTTTTATGCACTGAATTACTTCTTGTGGGGTTGTTGGCGCATTAAAGAATGATTCATCATTTTTCCGGTCAACATAGTCGGAAAAATTACGAGAAGAGACGGGTATTCCTTCACTTAATTTTGTGCCGATGTCAACAAAGTACGAGTTAAATTTATCAGCTATCTCTTTAGGGTCAGATATTTCGACATTACCGTCGACAAATGTAGAGGGGAAAATGAAAGCCGAATTTGATTTATTGATTGCTTTCTTCAATATTTCCCACGTTTTTTTCATGTTGTGTTTGTTTTCTTGGAGTATACATTTATAATAGTCAGATTTGCGGGCCCGTATTAGTCTGTTATAAACAGTGCAGTACGATTTGTACCTCACTTTATTTTGTACCGTTGGTATTTCCAGCTTTTTAACATATAGTTTTGTTTTGTGTAATGATGACTGTAGTAGGCCAGTGGTCATCCATGGTTCACGCTTTACGAACTTTTTAGGGATAGTTATGTGTTTTTCTGGGAATGCTTGGTTATAGGCTGCGCGGACCTTTGTAACTAGAGTATTATAGGCAGCATTTGGGCACTGGTCACTCAATACATCGGAGAAATCACTTGCATACAAAAGGGACTTAAACTGATTTATGTTCTCTTGCTTGAATGATCTTTTGAGAGTTTGTATGGGACGGATGTATCTTTTTGCTGATTCATCAACATAAAATGTAGCAAAATGGTCGCTAACATCAGTAATTATTAGTCCAGAGGTGTGTCTGTTAATTTTATTAAAGAAGATATTGTCAATTATAGTTGCTGAGTGGTCTGTAATTCTAGTTGGTCGTGTAATGGCAGGCATAAAACCAGCACTGAACATACTTTCTAAAAATAAATCAGTTTTATTGGGTCTCCGAAAGCCTAGTAAATCGATATTAAAGTCACCTAAAAGGTAAACATTTTTGTTATGGTCTCCAATAATGTTTAGTATATTTGACAATGTTTCGAGGAATAAGTCAAGGTCAGCCTTGGGAGCAGTGTTTGGTCTATAGATGATTCCAACAATGCGTTTTTCGGTGGTTTGAATTTCCACAAACAGGGATTCAAAGACATGTGGGATAAATATCGAAAGGTCTTCACAAATTTTGAACGGAATAGTTTCTTTGACAAATATTCCTACTCCACCTCTGCCATCGTCGTGCTCAGGTTGCTGTCGAGTGATCAGAGGATGGTATCCATCAAGTAAATAAGTAATATCTTTTTTTACACTGAATGTTTCTGTTAAGCCAATTATGTCAAAGAAGTTGGATTGAGGTTGGAGATTACACAACAGGTTATGAAGGGACTCCCAATTGGCATTGAGGCTTCGACAGTTTAGATTGAAGAGAGAAAATGAGTTAGGTGAGTTAGGTTTTTCTGAAATCTCATCACTAAAGCCTTCCGGTGTGTAATATTTACATTTGTGTTCTTCAATGGTGAAGGGAGAGTTCAATTCATCACTTTCGTTATCGGTAATTGCACTATTGAATTGAAAAATGAAGTCAAATGAGTTATCGTTCTGTATCTCATCTAATGTAAATGCGTTAGCCATGATCAAAAGGAAAAGATTTGGCCAAAGTAACATGGGACGAACCAAATAGTTCTTGAAAAGTGTTCAAATCTACATATTCTAATAAAAATAGTGGGCTGCCATCAGGATTGTGTGAATCAGCGAAGTTTTTCAGAAGAAAAAGAGAAATTTGTTGACAAAGCATTGCCATTTATATTCAATTCGACCAGCTGAGCATTGTCTTATAGGATAAGGCCTTTTTAATGGACATCACGGATACTACTGTTTGAAGAAATTTTGGGGGAACAACTGTTATATAACACTCCAAAGCAAGGAACTGGGGCAGCCTCATGATGCCAACGAGCAGAGAGGCCCCGGCATCTGAACACGTGTGGCCCAAAAACCGAAGCCACTGAGCATCACCCGTCCAGCCATCCCGAGCCATTCATTTCCAAGTTCCACCAAGCTGTTTCAGCTGAATGGGGGTATATTAAAAAAGTCAAGTTTCACCAATTGCTCAAACCTATGCTAAGCACTTTAGAGGACTTGCTCCCAAAGAGTCGGTTACATGAGCCTTTTAAACAAGTAAAGAAAACTTGTTTATCACAGTAAGGTGTATTCACTCAAGAATCCTTCAAACAAAATATCAAAAACACTAGCGTACTCTGGGCCTTGAGTAGTTTCTAGAAGAAATTTTCTTTAATCTGCAATTTGGAACATTTTTAGCTCCCTCAGTGCATTCCAAAAATATACCCTGAGACCTGATTTGAACAAACCTGAAACTCCCACCATGCTTTGCATCACATATCAAAACATTCAGATCACAGAGTCTTTAGAAGAATTTAACATCATCCTCGTGGATGAGTTAAAATTCAGTCCTCATAAAGCAGGCTGAAATTTCCAGCTCTAGGACATAATTTGAACAAAATTGAATCTTATGCACCAAACCAAATGGCATAAAAGATAGGAAATGATTATGTCCTATAGTTCTTAATAGGAATTTAAAAAAAAATAAATTGCTCATAAAGCCTATAAAAGGATTCTGCTATAGTGGCAAGGGATCCCTTTAGGAACCCTTTCCCCTCACTCAGTTTTCACCAGACCCTCTATATTTTATGTCATAAGGAATGTACATGGCATTATTACAGTAAAGTAACAAACCTCAGATACAGTTGAATGCTGTATCCTTGTGGTAGTTTCAGCATTGAACTAGATAACTGAATGAGAATTGAAAGTGCGATTCTTAGAATGGGTGCTATTAATAGACATCTCGTCAGTGTGTTAACGGTAGACTGTACAATGAAAACTGAAAGTAGGATCGTGACTTGTGGTTGTTTCTTAGAATGCATGTGACATACATCCGATGCATGCACAGTAGTGAAACATGGGTATGAAAGTGGCATGTCATATAACAAATTTTTTAATTACTGCAGTAATATTCGCATTCATGGGAATAAATGGTGGTTTTCATACTGTACAAAATGCACAATATTTACATTGCAGTTATCCTGCTGACAGTTTTATCAACTGACTATGTTGGTAACTGGTTTGTAACCGGATATCCAGTCAGCTATTTCAGCACTAGACTTTTTCCCCAAAGCTCGATAAAAGGAGACCCAACATTTTATTCCCAGTGGAAACACTGACTATATTTAACATCTGCCCCCATAGTGAACCTGAAAAAGGATCCAGAGACATGATTTGAAGAAATCTGATTATGAATTTCTAAGAATACTTTACACAGTGTATCAAAAATTAATCAAATTTCAAACAGCACTTTTTTCTAATGAGCGCTATCAAACAAGATTGAATTGGGAGTAGGAAAAATTTGCAGCTAGAAATTTTGGTATTTCGACATCAGTATTCAGTCTGTTAAAAAAAGATTCATTTGAATTTAGTTGAAACTCATTTCCCCATAGTGGGATCAGTATAAACTTGGGAACTGGAGCTGAACAGATTTAAATCATATGTTCCAAGACATGCTGCAAATATCAAATGATTCTGTGCACTGCTGGTTGAGAAGATAAAATTTTCGGAGAAATTTATTCATTTCATTGAGCACTATACAAAAATATTGGATTTGACCTTTTCTGAGAAATTTATTCATTTCATTGAGCACTATACAAAAATATTGGATATGACCTCACCATGAGCACACATATGAACCCTGGGACTTTGTTTGAATAATAAAATCTGCAACTAAGAAAGCAGCATACCAAACATCACAAGATTCCGTTTCCCAGTTCTTGAGATTTTCAGTTTTGCCACTGTAGAGCTCCAAATGGGCAGGGCAACTTGGAACAAACCTATGTTCATTCATCTTTGGGAATGTGCAATCCAATTCTGGTAAAACCTGTACCTAACAGGATCTGAGAAGTAGGTCTGTCATGACTAACCAAGACATCAACTAATCATCAGAAATACCCATAATTGACTACAATTTCAAAGTTGCCTATTATGGGTTTTCATCACTCCTTTTCTGATGAATTATTAGTTATTACTCTCTTCCCCATTGTGCTCGTAAGAAGTGTCAGAGGCTGTGGAATATCAAAATGCATTGCAAGTATAAAGATACCTCACATGATATCGTGTCTGGCATTCTATAAAGTATGGGAGTACAAATAATTGCCCTTCTCAATTTGCCAATGAGTGCAATTGCCTTCTTAACCCTTTACCTAACGAATCGCCCGCATCTGCCCACATAATATGCAAATTGAGCAGTTGAAAAAATTAAATTTTTCATAATATTTCAACAAAACCACATCATGTGACCCCTCATTGGAACGAGCTCATTGAGCTCGTTCCAATGAGGGGTCACATGATATGGTTTTGTTGACATTTTTTTTTAAATTTAAAAAAATTATATTTAAAATAATAAATTTTGATATCGTCTGCACTGGGTAAAGGGTTAAATCTCAATGCAAATATTATTGGACTCTTTGACCACCTCTGGTCCTAATCTGAGCCTAGACAGGAGTCTGAATTTTCCCCGGAGAGCTGTAGGTGTGCAGCAAGCCTGCATGCCTAAAGAATGTCCAGCACTGAGGAACTAATGACTAAAAATATTTTTAGCTGCGACTAGCAGCTCTATAAGTGGCAATGTCAGTCTGTCGGTCGGTCTGTCTGTGACCAACGAGTTTCAAAACTCAATAACTTTTGAAATTCTTAATGGAAAGACTTTATATTTGGCATGTAAGTGTATCTTATTGATGTCTAGCCACTGTTCAATGCATGTGTTGTTCCAAATATGTTTCTTGGAGTTATGGCCCATCGGTCGGTCTGTCAGTCGGTCTGTCTGTGACCAACGAGTTTCAAAACTCAATAACTTTTGAAATACATGATAGAATGACTTTATATTTGGCATGTAAGTGTATCTTATTGATGTCTAGCCACTGTTCAATGTATGTGTTGTTCCAAATATTTTTCTTGGAGTTATGGCCCTTGATGAACTTATAATTTTTTGAGATTGCACCACCCGCCGCAGCTACGGCATTGATGTCGCGATTTTTTTGTATATAGTTGTTTCTAGAGGTCACAGAGTACAATTAAAATCGACTTTAATAGATTATTCTTATCCAAAAGTTGATTATGGAATTTCATAATCATGCCAGCCCTACTGATAAGTGATGTTAGATTATGTAAGGGATGACAGATGATGATGAACAACATTGGATGACAAACAAAGAATGATAAGATAATGGAAAAGTGATGTGTCTCCACTGTAATCTCTCATTTATCCTATTGCAAAGGACAGAACTTAATATTTATTCCAAGGCTGTGCCATTCCAAATTTTGAATTCCAAAAAATTATGAACAAATTTTAAAAATTCATATTTTATTGATAAATTTTTATTGATGAAAAACAAAACATAGTTGACAAAAATGAGAGAAATGATGTTTAAAAAACTGCTAATGTAAATTGTTTTCAATGTATGTCGAAATGGTATGGAAACTGTTTTTGACCTCCACAGAAAATTTCCCTCTTGACTGGCCAGTGTGAAGACTATTAACAAGTGAAGTTTGAAATTATTTTTGGTCATAAGAATTTGTTGACAAGTGTTTGCCTTGTTACAATTCACGGGAGAGTGCCTAAAGGTATTCTTCCATAAATTTGACAAGTCTGTACAGACTAAGTAAGTTTTGTTAAAAGAAAATATGAAGCACATTCACAGAATATGAACTCCTTTATTTGTGGTACATGCATTTTAGAATGGAGCCCAAAATGGGCATCCAGCACTCAGCCAGTCAACAGGTAGAGTGCTAAATTATTTTTCAAAAGTGATTTATAACGGTATTTTTTTAAAAAACATATACAACCGGCATGGGAAGCCTTAGATTAGCAGGATTTTGTTCATAAATAATTGTTTTGTTACAATTTATATAGATAGTCTTGTCAGTTTCCAATAAATTGTAGCAAACATTTTATATAAATTTTTTTTTTTTCTACTCCACAGCAAACAAGCTTATGCATGCTGTATAACTTCTTCATAGTACCTTGATATTGGCAACATGCACTGAGCCAGTTAACTGTTTTAGTGTTAAAGCAAAGAATAATCTGATAAGCTAGTATTTGGAAGCAGAGTCTTGCTGTTTCTTTCATTTAACCCTTTACCCAATGTAACGGCCAAAACCGGCCAGCGCTATTCACAAACACCGCCAATTAATTTTCACTATTGTTTTCATTTTTTGTCTCAAAAACATAGGTTGTGATCTCTCTTTAGAATGAGCTCGTCGAGCACGTTCCAATGAGGGGGGTCATAACCTATGTTTTTGACACAAAAAATGAAAAAAAATAGTTATTCAAGAATTTTGTTTGCAAGTGTCACCTGCTTTTCATGTTAGGTAAAGGGTTAATTGATGAATAGTTGCTACTACATCTTTTTACATGGTAAATGTCATGGACTGTATTGCATCAGAAGTGACAACAATGTACCAAGTTTCAATCACCATTGTAAAATTATCAACACGTGAACAATGAATTCTGGTTGTCTTTGGCTGATTTTAAACATAGCCAATATTTGAGCTCTACTGCACTGAGAATGCCTTAGTTGAAACACTTCACATTCCATGGATGTGTTTCATATTCCTTTGAAAGTAAACAATTTTTGGTCCTACTGATTTATCCTGTCACAGTGTATTGGAAAGTGCCAAAGGGTAATCTCCAATAAACTGTAACAAGGCAAACCCTTACAAACCAATTCTAACAATAAAACTTAATCTAACACTTCACCAGTTAACTGCTTACCAGCTGATGTTGAAATATCAAAGTTTTAGGCTGCAAATCTTTCCCATAATGCAACTTAGAATATAACCCATTCAATCTTGTTTGACAGAGCTCTATGAGCTCTGTCAAACAAGATTGAGTGATTAAATTCCACGCTGCATGATGGAAAAAATTGCAACTTGAAAGCATTGTGCAGCAGTGAAGATGAAGATTTTCACTCCGATCACAAGCCCAATGGCTTATTTGTTTACAGATTAACCTTACGATTGAAAGGTCACAAGTTCAGTCCTAACTCACACCACCTGAGTTGTATCCTTGAGCATGCAAGACAATTAATTCTTATTCCTCAGGTGGAAGAACAGTGTCACACTGTGACTTCAACCAATGTGATCTGGACTCAAGACATGCTAATACCCAGTTAGCAAGGTGAAAAGTTTGACAGATGCTCACTGTAGTTCTCTCCAGGTAGTCTGGCTTTTTTACCCAGCCAAGCTGTCCAGCCAAAAGACAAGAATACTGTCAAATAAAGCTGCAAAGTGCTTGGTGCCTTACTGTGCTCCCTTCAGTTGTACACCCCCATAAAAACCTTTCAACCTTTCATTCTGTGACACACACAGGGAAAGGGATTAGTTATAGAAAGGCCACTCCAACCGAGCACCACTGAACAGCATTTCATCACCGAAAAAGACTGATTGAGCAACAACCTCTACAAAAAGCATGGTATAAAAACAATCTATCTACTAATGTTCCTTTGTAGCAAAGTATTTAAAATAGATAATCAAGATAAAAAAATTATAAATAATTTATAACATATGTATATATACATAATAAAGGTCTGAAAACACATTGATGAATATTGAAATTTATAAAAGGAATTACATGAATTATTCTGTAAAATTATGAACAATAAAAAGCTTATGATTAAAACATGTATTTTTTGTGTTCCTCATCTGTTACTAAAAGCTGTTAAAATAATTAATATACATTAGGAGATAACACAAAGGCAGTGAAAGGCTCTTGAAAGTTGGGAATCTCCTGGCATGTAGAAACATATCGTTTAATAGGGCTATAGCTAAGAGGGTGAGGAGGAATGTGGTGTGTAGTGGTATATAGTGGTATGTGTGTGCCCACCATCACCACCAATATTGTTTCCAGTCTGGGCATTTTCATCTGGATTGGAATCATGTTCTTCCTACTGAGCCAAGATTTTATACCTTGACTAATGTTAATGTCACTCAATCAGCCAGTCATTTTAAATGTAGGCCAATCCTACTTGATTTCGGCTGTTGTTGGCCCAGCATCTTCAATTTGGAATATGGTTCATGATACTTAACTGGTTGAGTGCTAGAAGCCACTATTAGGGCTTTAAAAAAATGAGGGTACCAAAGCAAAAGCCAACATTTTCCTTGCTCATGTTTCACATTCAGCATAATGCAAACAATATTTTGTTTATACAAATATATTTTATTACAAATTATTGGAGGGTGCCTGTGGGCACTCTCCAATAATTTGTAATAAAATAAATTTTTAATAAATTCAATCACCAAAAGTAATCTAGCCGTCAACCAGTTAAACAAGGGGTAAGCAAAGTGTGGGCCACAACCCCTGACCTATAAGCATATTCAAATTAGCCTTGAAGGCATTGTGGGACAGAAAAATTTTATAAGTCAAAAGAGTGAAAAAGGGTCATAACTCTGGGAAAAATAATTGCACGGAATACATTCCTTGTGTATATCCTTTCCCCCATGCAGGTCTATCAGCATACCAAAGGAGATCCAAATCCGACTAATGACTGAAATTACAATGCAAATCATTTGTCCTGTTCACTAGAACCCCCTGAATCCTCCTTCGGGGCCGAGGGATAATAAGATGTTGGAAAGCACAAGGATTATGACTACTGCATGGATTTATCCACAATTAAATTTCCAAGTTAGAATAATTTTCTTACTGTACATCATTCAAGGCATGCCTTGATGATATTGGAATATTTCATCAATCAGGACTTGAGCCATCATAGTTGGGACAATCCGATTAACACACCCCCACCCAATTGGTCATCTTTGCTGTGCCCATGCTAGTTAGAACCACCCTTTCTCCACCCACCTGAACATTTCTTAAAAATCTGATAAAGAGCCTTCATTCTATGCGTCAGCATCTCATGCTCCACACTATTTTTGTTGATATCTGTATATCCAACATTTTGAAAATTTTATGCACTACGTTCTCCACTTCTATATGCTGATTAATAAAATATCCCTATTAATGTCATATCTTCCTTACACCAATTCATTTACCATATGTACAAAAGACGTTTTACCTGTTAAATGGTTATATAAAAAATGGTTTACCTGAGGGTAATGTTATAAATTATTGTGATGAATTCACGGTAACATGGTCTGAGGTTTGTGGCTCCGAGCTTATTTTCAACTAAGATGTGGAATGTCGAGGTTGAACATATTTGCTATGAGCAAAGGGAGGCTTAGTTTAGCAATATTTTTTTCAGAAATGTTAGTTACAATTTAACCCTTTGATACTTTAGTATGTCTTATTATGTACGAAATCAAACAGTGCATTGATACTTTGTGATCATTTGTTTTGTTATTATTTTTTGATTTTTTAAAGTTTTAACCACAATTCCTATTTTCTTCCGAATAGTGCCCAGTGACAACCGTTGAGCCAAATGTTATCGTAGCTTAAATACTAATATAATCCTGCTGTCAAGATTTCTTAACTGGTTAAGTGCAAGAAGCCACTATCAGGGCTTTCAAAAAATGAGGATACCAGAACAAATGCCAATACTTCCCTTTCATATTCAGTCAAACACAAACTAGAGGTACTGTGAGCAAGCTCACAAAGTGATACCCCCCGCGCATGTCAGAACGGAATTATATTTCTTCATGCACATCTTCATATGGAGTTCTTCCATTGTGTAAAGTGTAACGGTTTAGGAGTAGTTGCGCTTATAAGGATGGACAGACGGATGGACGGACAGATGGATGGATGGACGGATGGACAGGGTAATTCCTATATACCCCCCATTCTTTGTTTGTGGGGGGGGGGGGGGTATAATAATATTTTGTTTATATAAATTTGTTTTATTACAAATCATTGGAAAGTGCATGTGGACACTCTCCAATAATTTGTAATAAAACAAGTTTTGAATAACAAATTCAGACCACCAAAAATAACTTAGCCCTCAACCAGATAATCACTAATGTGAAAAATATCTTGTTATTTGTACTTTCCGACATTTGATATCTCATTTTGAAAAACGTTGAAGAAACTGAATTCCCTGTGACGTTTGAACATCAGAATAACTAAAGTCTCAAAGGGTTAATTGAGAGTGCTGACTGGCCAATATATTGTATCATTTTTTTTTTTATATCGACACTTTTCTCTACTGCTCAGTGAATAACAAGCTAATGAATTCTCCATAAAGCCACTAACATGCCATTCAGAACTTTTAAATAAAACCATGATTGTTGCTTCTAGCACTCATCCTGTTAAAATGCTTAATTCTCTGCACACTGCTGAAATACCAAAATTTCAAGAAACAAATTTTTCCCATTATGCAGCTAGCAATTCAACCAATTCAGTCTTGTCTGACAGCTCAATGAGCTCATGAGGAAAAGACTTTTTTTTAAAACTGGGCTATTTTCACCCCCACTTCCTGCTCATGGAGGCCAGCACATTGATTTTAACAAAACTGAATTTTCCCTACGCAAGCCCTTCATCTAACAAGAAAGGCAGACAACACTTGCAAACAAAATTCTTGAATAACTTTTTTTTTTTCATTTTTTGTGAAAAAACATAGGTTATGACCCTCATTGGAATGAGCACAACAAGCTCATTCCAATAAAGTGTCATAAGCTTTGTTTTTGAGACAAAAAGTGAAAAAATAATGAAAAGTGAATGGTGATTTTTGTCGATAGTGCTGACCGGTATTGCCCGTTACATTGGGTAAAGGGCCAGTCATCACTCACATGAAATGTTTTTAGAATCAGGCCAGCAGTTTGGGAGAAGACACAACCATAACCTTAATGATGGACAATGGCTGATACAGCGATCAGTATAGCTCACCCTGACTTTCAGTTATATGAGATAATAACAAACAAAAACATTCTAATCTATATTTAGTGCATTTTGGTAGATTATCACTCTCAAGAGAAATAATTAACACCCAAGCTCTCAAGCCACCAGTCAAATTCTGGAACTGGTCTAGTCCTTGAATAGTTGATTGCCTATGTTTAGATTCAATTGTCTGGAATATTTCACCTGGCTGGAAATGCAAACCTTCGGTTCACTTTTCCAACCACTGAAATATTCCATCTGAACAAATGTAAAAAATATCCTAAACATTCATTTTTTTTTTAACCCTTTACCCAATGTAATGGCCAAAACCGGCCAGCGCTATTCTAAAAAATCACCAATTAATTTTCATTATTTTTTCATTTGTAGTCTCAAAAACATAGGTTATGACCCCTCATTGGAACAAACTCATAGAGCTCGTTCCAATGAGAGGTCATAACCTATGTTTTTGGGACAAAAAATTAAAAAAATGAGTTATTCAAGAATTTTTTTGCAAGTGTTGTCTACTGCTTTTCATGTTAGGTAAAGGGTTAAATCAACATAGGAAATGTTTGTCAATTGAGACTTGATTTGACTAAAACTTTAATTTCACAAAAATTATCAGACATGTTTTATTAAATAATTATGAATGAAGACTCATCACAGCTGTAGTTTTATGATTAAGGCCCACAGTTCCACCATTTGTGTTCATATCTTGATGTTTGCAAGGTGAACTGGAACTATCACTGAAGGTGATTAATACCCCCATTTCACATTTTCTAGAATGTACCTATAAAGGTGGCCCTTCAAAATCAATTTGTAAGTTCCATGGATGAAACTAGGTTAAAATTGTGGCAGATTAAAAATTCTTGGCTACGGCCTGTTCACATGTTGATGGTCATATTTGAGAAGTTCAGTTTAATTCATAAATGTAGGAGTACTTGCACACACAAGAATTTCCTTTACAAATCTATATTACATATTCCAAGTTGGAGGGGAGATAATCTGGTTAAAATTATTGCAGGTTAAAAATTGGAAATATACTCATGTTCACTTATTAGTGGTCATGTTTGAGGAGTTTCATAAAAATTGGTTCTTTAATTAGAGAAGGAGTTGCATACACAATAAAATCATTTGAAAATCTAGAATAAATCTAAATTCAAGGGAGATAACTGGTTAAAATTGTGGCAGATCAAAAATTTTGGAATATGTGCATCAGTGCATGCCCACTTATTAATCCTAATGTTTGAGAAGTTTCATCAAAATCAATTCATAAATGTAGACGTTCCACATACAAGAATCTTCTTATAGAAAACCATATTAAATCTTCTAAGTTAAAAGGGGGGGGGGGGGGGGGGGGTGGGGGGGGGAGGGAGTGTTACTACTGTCACAGATCAAAAATTCTGGAATATGCACATGTGCACTTGTTAGTCATAAAGTATGAAAAGTTTCATCAGATTGATTGATAAATGTAGGAGGAGTTGAACACACAAGAATCTTGAAACACATCAAAATCCGAGTTTCTGAAATGAAGGGAGGAGATAACCTAGTTAAAATTATCAGAGATGGAAAATTTAGAAATATGCACTTGTTCACACATTATTGGCCATGTTTGAGAAATTTGTTCACCAATGTTGGAGGAGTTGTGCACCCAAGAATCTCTTTTAGAGTGCCATAATAAATCTAAGGTCAAGGGACATAACCTGGTTAAAACTATGGCCAATTACAAAGTTTGGAATATGTGCATGTCCATTTGTTAGTCATAAAGTTTGGGAAGTTTGATCAAAATCGGTTGAAAAATGTTGAAGTTGCACACACAAGAATCTCATATAGAAATTTATAATAAATCTTCTAAGTTGAAGGGGAGATAACCACATTGATTTGTTAGTCATAAAGAATAAGAAGTTTCTTCAAAATTGGTTTCAGAAATCCAAAATAAATCTAAGTTCAGGGGAGATAACCTAGTTAAAATTGTTGCAGATCAAAAATATCAGATGGATCTTTACCCTGATTTGTTTGTGCCAATAGATGGATGAATGCATGCATGGACAGATGTATGGACATACAGGACAATGACAATATAGCCCTCACTTAAAATTAAACACTTACTGATTGGATTATCTATAAGTGAAGCACAGCAGAATATCAACATCTTTATGAGTAAAAGTGCATCACATTACATCAAAAGTAGTCTCTGCACAATCCTCAAAAAGTGGGTAAATAAGTAGCCCATAAGAGCATCAATTCCTAACAGAATTAGACTGATGGCTTGAGAGTTTGATTAACATCCTGAACTTCATCTTGGGTATAATTTTTGTTTTATTTGAGGGTGAAAATCTACCATAACACCTGGTTTTTTGGAAGTCTCTAATTGTCATCATCATTGGATAATGAAATCAATATTTTGCCAATACTTTGAAGCACTATTTTGGAATTCAGAGCATTGTATACAAGAAAACTTTGGTAATCAAATAGAAACAGAAGTTAAATTTCAGTCTCATTCCTTGTTGGGACAGAAAGTACCACTCCACCACCAGACTGTCTGTTTCTGTTGTAAAGAAGAGGTAGCTGTGATTCTTCAACTGTTAATCTATTTTCATTACTATTATTATAATTGTAACTAGCTGCTGTAGGCTTAGGTCTTGGTTTGGGTTTGGGGTTTGGCCTTGGTTTTAGAGCAGGAGGTAGCCTTGCACTATCATGCTCATCTTTTCCGTTATCATTTTTCAAATGATTTGAAGCAATGAGTGGTGGAGGTTTCCTAAAACTTGACAATGACAAGTTATCCTGTGAGCTGTGTATACTTGGTGAATCTGGAATAGGCTTTTTTTCGATGCTACTGTTATCTTCACTATTGTCAGAAATGTCTGATGTCTGTGTAGTCTGTCCAGCTGGGTAACTATTCTTGTAATTTAACTCATCAGAGTCATTAGTATAATCACTATCACCATCCACACTTTGAAAGACTGATCTTGGTTTGGATTCTAGTGTTTCACCTGAATAAACTTTTCTCCTGTCATAAAGACCAGCTCGGCTCCTAGTGGTATCACCAGATGCTAACATCTCTCTAGATGATGACAGTTTATCAGATGAGTTGGCGATGTTCATCTTGGGAGTCAATACTTTTTTTGAAGCCAAGGATTCCCTCGAGTCTCCAAGACTACTATGGTATCTTCGAAGATTATCTATTGAGTCAGCACGAGATGAAAGCATTTCTCTAGATGATCCTAGATATTCACGTGATCCAAATGTTCTTCTTGAAGATAAAGATGCTCGAGAACCTCCTAAGCTTGATCGACCTCGTCTTGAACCTATCAGTGTCAAGCTCTCCACTGAAGCTAACATTTCTTTCCTATGTTTCTTTCTCTTTTTAGACTTCACATAAGCCATAATGGCTATGATAATTATTATTATTAATGCCACCCCAAATACACTGGCACTAACAGCAATAGCCACAGTATACACATCACTGCTCGGTGGAAATATGTAGGGATCTAGAATGAAAAAAATGATTATCAGTACAGACTAAATGTAGATTACTATTCATTATAAATAGAGGATATCTATGCGGTTTTAGTTAATATCAAGAATTATCTCATGAGTGTGGACATGAAAGTTTTACTTTTCATGAGCACTTGTGTCAGTGAAAAATAATACTTTCAGGTCCACACGAATGATATAATTCCTGATATTCACTAAAACAGCATAGATTTTCTTTTCATTATATGCTACATGACATTTTAATGCACAATATTCGGGCCAATTTGACTGCAAACAGTTTCAAGACAATAACAAAAAGCTGCTGATAGTTCCTTCAAAGCAATGTTCAAGGTGACGTCATGTGCCGACGGATAATTTCATTTAGGAAGCTACTGAAAAAATTCATCATGTGGACCTGAATGTAATATTTTTCACGCCCGCAAGCGCTCGCGAAAAATAAAACTTTTAGGTCCACACTCATAAGATAATTCCCAACACTGACTAAAATAGAGTAGATTTTTTCTTTTTTTACTATATGCTACAAGACATTTCATTGCACAATATTCAGCCCAATTCGACCCCAAATGCATATGTTTCAAAACAATAACAAAGATCAGCTGATTGTACCTTCAAGGTGACATCATGCGTCGCAAACGTGATATCATTTAGGAAGCTACTGAGGAATATTTCTCGATATCTATCGAGTTGATAGATATCGAGAAATATCGATAGATATCGAGAAATATCTTTTAGATAATTTGCGATAATTCACAGGCTAGCATATAATAAATATCCATATTCTATTCTCAATGAAATCTGACCAACAGTGAAGCTAGAAAAGCTTTTTAATAAGTACTGTCAAAGAAGTATGTTGTGATAGGGACTGGAACTTGTACAATCTTAGATTTACAGGTAAAAACTGGAAAGAGAGTAGTAGTATATTAATGCCTTCCTCTGATTGGCTGAGTGGTACTATACTATTTTTGATAGTTTTACCTAGTGAGGGTTCTAAAAATAATTGTACTATTTCTGTGCACTACGCACTTTCTAAAAACAGCCGTAGGAGATTCAAGGGCATTCAACTGATAAAACTCAATGCATTCTTTTAACAGGTAGAGAGCTGGAAGCCCATATCTGCACTTTATTCTGAAGAGCAGGGACTGCAACTTAACACCTTCACTGCTGTGCAATTTTGACATACCTTTTGCTGAGCCATATATTAGGGAAAATGGTAGAAATTGATAAAAATTGAAAAAAAAGACACAAAAGAAAAAGAATTTGTAATTTTAAACCTGCCAGAAAATAACTGAACACTTTTGGAATCTAATGTTTAGTTTCAACATCTAATATTGGTGTGGTATAACTGTGTGACCTGAAATATGGGTAATAACAGGCTGGGCAGTTATATCTGGATTCGCTAAATTCACTTGAATTATCGAAATCGCCTGCATCACTGTCAGCAAATAATTCCACTACAACTTCCACGGTTGTAAATTTTATTTTAGGCATGTTTACATTTCAAGGACACCAGAAAACAACTCTACCTGGAAACTTGACATGTGGTTGATGCAGGTATTTCCGTAAAAACAATGGAAAATACCAGAAAAAATCTTTGAAGACACAATGTCTGTCTCTTACATTTCTTACAATGCGTGTCATATTGAGAATAACACTGTGTGGTGTATATATTCTATGTATGTAATAACTCTGTACTCAGTATGGACATATAGCACACAGCATCAAAGTTTGGGTCCGTATTCAGTGTGGACCTATAGCAGCAAAAAGGCTTTGTAATCAGTGAATGAACTTCATATTATCTTTGAAATGAAATTATTGAGTCTGTTAGGATTTGTCTTGTTACGATTTATGGGAGAGTGCCTCTGGACACTCTCCCATAAATTGCAACAAAGCAAATACATGCAATTAAATTTTGATTAAAAATAAATTAGCACTCTACCAATTAAGAGACTTTTTTCAGAATTCTATTTCATTATTCCTTAAGGTTCAAGAATGAAATGCTTGTCTTGGGCACGGTACTTCATGATTGGAAATGTACATGTACTCGGATTGGAATCCCGATTTGTTCGATATAATAATTATTGCATGGCATGTCATTTTAGTCTTTGCCAAAATAATCGTACTTGAGTAAGACCAGTCCACAAGCCTCCAGTTCATGGTCTATTTCTTCCTCACTCTTTTGGCCCAGTCAACTCCAAGCCGTGCAATATTTATACTATATTTTCTACCAACTGAACCTCAATTGGATCTGGAATTTCAGTTTCAATTCACAGAAACTGAAATTCTTATTTTAACAATATGTATTGAACTTTGTATAAATATGTTGGTTGAGTGCTAGAAACCACTATCATAGCACTATTGAAAAGTGCTGAAAGCTTCTTTTGTTGCTTTATACTGTATTTACTAGCTTGTTGTTTGTTCAGTAGTAGAAAAAAACTGTTTATATACAAAAAAAAAAATTGTTACAATTTATTGGAGAATGTCAAGAGGGTAGTTTTGCCTGTAGCATAGTACCTTTGAAAAAAAATACTCATGTTACAATTCATCTTTGAAAAATAATTTATCACCCAATCAGTTATATAAATGTATCACCATAGTTCCTTAAGTAACTGTAGTTCCTATCTTTTATGAATCTGTTAACAAATGTCTATTTTTTCTTCTGATGCTTTGATATTAAAATCATTCAGCTAGGTAGAATTTGATATTTTCCAGTTTCATTTGGTAGAAACTGAGATGAAATCTTGACTTTCCATTTAAGTTCAGTAGAATCTGCAATTTCATTTTCTGTAGTAAAAATTGTACCACTCTGTTGATTGAATGGAAAATTATTATTATACATAACATGTCACTTAAAATAGAAGACCTCCAACAAGTCTCCATTTTACAGTGAAATTTACAAAAGAAGTTCAGTCAATTAGGTTGGAATGGAACCTTTGTTGAGGTCCAGACAAATTTGTAAATTTAAAAATAAACAGAGGATGAGTTGAAGATTCAAATTATCATTTGATTCCAAACTTGTAGAGGGGTTAAAGTTTCATATAATAGTTGTAATACACATATGAACTATCTTTGGGCTACTTCCATGTAATATCCAGAAACAATGTGTTCCGTATTGTAGTACATGTAATGGTTCTGGGTTGTAGTGCCTGTTATGTTTTGTGAGTGATTCTGGGGGTGAGAGTTTTGAATACGCATGAAGAAGAATAAAAAATGGATGATGTTTAGCCCTATAAAAAAAATTTCTTGTTTCTCAGGCAATTTTCCTCAATTTTATGATGTTGAAGAGTGGCTTGTTTTTTTGCTTATCCCCAAAACAGTTCTGAAAATAGTTGGAATCAGAAATTTAATTACTTACACCATTATGCAGTACACTAATATTTTCAGCAGTGAAAATTACCCATAATGTAGTTGAAAATTTAACCAACTATATATCTGTGAGCTCCGTCAAACAAGGTATAGTTTGTTAAATATTTGTCCTACAAGTGCAAAATATTGTCATAAAAGAGATTTCCATGTGAAAAAAAAAGGTGATGAGGCAGATTTTCTATTGCAAGGGAGGTGACTAAAAAACAAGAATTTTTTTTTAATAGCCTTATTTTACATAGCGTTGATTGAATTCAAACAAATATCCTTACCACCCCCTTCAAACAACATACAAACATTATATTCCAGAATGTTATTGAACCACTTTAAAGTATGAGTTTAATGATTGATCAAGGCAGTGACAAAGTCATGGGGGGGGGGGGGGGAATTCAACCTCCTCCCCCACTTTTCCTGAAAAATGTCAACCATATATACATTCATGCGTAATATCTCTAAAACTGGTTCATGAACTCTCACTCTTATTATATTTCTGGCTATAGTTAATCCTCCACTTTCTGGTTAAGGTTTCAAAAGTACCCAGGTTGCTCCAGTTGGAAGAAAAACTTATTTTTTAACCCTTTACCTAACGTAATGGACAAAACCGGCCAGCGCTATTCTCAAAAATCGCCAATTAATTTTCATTATATTTTCATTTTTTGTCTCAAAAACATAGGTTATGACCCCTCTTTGGAACAAGCTTGTCAAGCTCGTTCCAACAAGGGGTCATAACCTATGTTTTTGAGACAAAAATTAAAAATATTAGTTATTCAAGAATTTTATTTGCATGTGTCGTCTGCTTTTCATGTTAGGTAAAAGGTTAACCAGGGGAAGACCTGGACCTTTATCAATTGGGAATATGCAAACTTAACCCAACACACGGTGAAATGAAATGTGGAAAAAAATTTTTCTGCTTCATATATTTTGTCCCCCCCACAATTCATTTAGGATGGCCACACCCCTACATAAAGAAAATCAGATCAGGTGATGAAAAAAAACATTTACTGAAGGTCTATCTGCAATGTTTCAAGTTTATATGTAGTGAATACATTACCCTTTTCACAAACGAATGGATAAAGTAGTTTATTGCACTCTTGTTCTTCTACAACTCTTGTATCCTGGAATGCACTACATCTGTGCAGGGATGCAATAGCATAAACCCATACACGCTGATCTGGGTTGTAGATGTTCTGCGATATTTGCAACAGATGCTTCATAAATTTCTGTCTCCCTTTAATTTCAGCAAGAAAGCTGTCTTGTTCCTGGAAAGAGATAAACAACTGGGCTTACTATGTTTTGAAGCTTTTCACAAAAAGTGATAACATATAAATTACATTTGATTTTATCAATCAGCCCTACAAAGTGAACTTCTGTGGAAATTATTATCTCTTTTCAAATGTCACAGATGCTGTAGATGTAAGAAAAGATACCAATTATATTTACACCTTTGCACAATGGTGTAAAAAAATAAAATTTCAAGCTCAAATCTTGTAAAGTAGCCATAGGGGTGATGATCCTGAAACCTGATAAAAACCCCACAGCCCATCATGCTACAGACCGATCAGCCTACTCAGCTGCCTGGGCAAAGTATTTGAACATGCTATCATGTTGACTCAATTGACTTCTTCAATAAATGACAGAGAGCCTACTATAACCATAAAGAGGTCATGGACAAGAATATAAGCAGACTGTCATTTGCAAAATGAGGTCCCCAGAGGGTGATTTTACCCTCTGTAAACCTCAGTCTGACTCAAGGTATCAAGCTAAAACAGAAAGATGTACCTAGAGGATAAATTGGCCCACTGTATGGGATAGCAGCAGCAAATTCACCCTCTAGAGACCTCATTTTGCAAATGACAGGTTGCTTATATTCATGCTTGGTCATAGAGCATATATACTGGCTGATTGATTACATGCAGACCCCCCCCCCCCCTCCCCCCCACACACATCCAAAAAATAAATGGGGGCAGTAGTCCTACTCAACGTTGAAAAAACATTTGACTCAGTTTGGCACAATGGTATGAGAAAAAAAATAGCTAAAATGAACTCCAATATAAAACCTTCCGAATCATATCATCCTTCCTAACAGAATGCAAAATTTAAATTAAAGTTAACCATGAGATATCAGAGGAGGTAAGCCCCAGTGCTCAGTCCACCTCTCTTTATAATTTATGTCAACAACATTCATAAAGTGGGCGGAAATCAGGTCAAAATCTTGCAATTCGCTGATGATAAGGGACTCTACTCTGCTAGTGGGTACTAGGACATCATCTAACAAAGACTGCAAGATGCCCTAGATGACCTAGAAGATTGTTGCGTGAAATGGCACATTAAGTTCAGTCCCAGTGAAACCCCCAAATTAAACATAACAAAAACACTCTGAGTGCTACCCATCAATCTGTACCTCTATAACACCAAACTTAAAACTTGTGATGAGGCCAAGTTCCTAGCAATAACTGTTGATAAAAAACTATCTCTAAATACCCACATTTCCAACACTGTAACCCGAGCCAATAAAAGAATAAACCTAATAAAATTGACAAAAGGCAAGGATTGGGGGTGCCAACAAAAACATCCTACTAAAACTTTATAAATCATTTATCCAACGAGTCCTCAAATACGGGGCACTCATCAAAAATCTCTGTAAAACAAACCTCACAAAATTCCATGTTCAAAACCACGCCCTATGCATAGCCCTCCAAATCCCTCCCCAAACAGCAACCACCACTTTCCACAAGTCAGCTGATATCGAGATATTAGAAACCTAAAAAAGATGCTAGCATTGGCATTGCTGGGTGCCACTCATAGTTTAAACCCTGTCCCAACCAACTCATCATCAATACCACTATTTCACACAAATTTGGCACAAACTGACAGTGAATTTACAGCATAGTTACAGGCACACTCATGCAAACACCCAGAGAGGATATGGACTGGCACAAACTAACTGGTGCATAACCCCATTTCCCCACCCCCCTTAAATTAGATGCCAGCATTGCTGCTGTCCTGACTGACTCATCTCCATCTACCACATCATAGCAACTCGCGTACATACCGACAATGCAACCACAGCACAGTGCTGTTACACGCATACAATCACCCAGAGTGGATACAGGCAAGGCAGACAAATATCAGAGAGCTACATAACTATCTGCATTGCAGTCTCTCATAGAAGATGCCAGTATCATTGTTGCTTTGTGCCACTCACTGCTTGAACCTGCCAAAAAATAAAACTGACCAAACAAATTACTAAAAACTACACCAACAAACTGAGGTACACTTAACTCACATACACACTGTTTATCCCAACTTTATGTTTCTGTGTGGGGGTGGATTGGTGGATGACCCCCCAACCTTAAAAAATACAAGAGTTTTCTCTCATCCTTTTTGTAACCATCAACTGATGGAATCTCATGGTTGAGCCACTCCCTAGTTGGATTTACTACTTGGAGTTCTTCTCCTTCTCTTCAGTGCGGCCAAGCCTCCTATTTGGCTTGTCCCATCCTGGCAGAGTCAAAAATCATTGATGCCCAGCCTAAACCAATGGAGCCTACAGGCAATCCTGGATCATCGACTGGTTTAAGGCACATCTAACCTTTGGCACTTATGACCCTCTCACATGCTGGATGTGTGCTTCAGTGGCAGCAGGCCCAGCTGAGCCATAGACAGGCTGTACTGAGTCTTGTCAAGGAAGGCTTGTTCTGGGACACAACTAAAACAACAAGTGGCAAACTATACTTGCCTGAAGAACAGATCAATTGTCACCTCATATAACTTTCATGTGGCTAGCTGGGACCTGGTGACTTTTTCGGCTCCCTTGCTTCTCCTCCTGTGAGACTGCTGGATTTGGAAAGTAATACGGTGAAGCCTGTTTTGAGAGACCACTGTTGTGAGAGACCACTTGTCTTGAGAGACTGCTGTGACCTTGTACCGTTTGGTTCTTTTACTCTGTAAGGGGCCTGTCATGAGAGACCACCGGTTTTGAGAGACCACTTTTGCCTGTCAAAAAGGGAGGTCTCTCAAGACAGGTTCTAGTGTATTGTACTGCTTAAGGGGACATAAGGGGTTAGTTTACCCCACACTGTCCCAGCCCGCCTTTGGCATGCTAAAACCTTTGATTTGCTTGCTTCAATACACTGAGAGTGGTTTTTCTAACATTTCTTGGTTAAAGAATCCAGAATAATGTGTGGTTATTTCCAGCTGCTACTTGACACCAGTCCAAATGTGGATGGTAAGGCCATAAAATAATTTTATTTTATGGCCATACTATTCAAGTTTGCACTAATCAGTATCAAGCAAAATGTTTGGTTTGTGATTATAAGGTTATATGATTTGGTGTAACATCCATATGCAACTGAAAGGTACTGAAATTTTCATGTGATACTGGAAAAGTACTTGAATTTCACTCATAAGTTTTTTATTTCAAAACATATAGAACATGACTCCTCATTGGAATGAGCTCACTGAGCCCATGCCAGTGGGGGTCATTAGATATGTTTTGGAAGATTCTCGGGTATGTCATATAATATGTAAGTGGTCCACTCCTCAATAACGTACATGAAAAATAACCTTGCTGAAGAGTGTTATGCATAGAATACAAAGCATATCCTGTATAACTGTGGATCAAGCATTTGAAATATTGTTTTTCATTATACTGGTAATTCTTTACAGAATATACTTAATTTTTAGTTCAATTGTTTAAAGCATTTTGTCTTAACATCTATGTGGAAGTGTAATGACATTAGTGACATCATCACTACTGTTGGTGTTAACATTTGGAGTGTTAAACCTTTGGGGGAAATATATTATCCTTGTATGGGACTAAAGCAAACATTTATCTTCGGCTTGTTATCCATATAGCAGATGGAGATTTATGTGATAAAAACTATGCCTTCAAAATATTCTTGAGCATTCATTAGATTTAAGCTATCAATTCTGAGAGATTTGTACATACCAAACACAATCAATTTAAAAATTTTCTCAGCTAACAGTCAGTGTGATCTCCCCTCTGTTGAAATTAAAATGAAGGAATAAGAATCCTAACATTTATTAACCCCCTACACACTGATGTCAAAATTCTTAAATTTCAATCTACAATTTTTTTTTCCATAATGCATCTAGCAATTTACCCAATTCAGTCTTGTTTGACAGAGCTCAATGAGCTCTGTCAAACAAGACAGAATTGGTTAAATTCTGAGCTGCATTTACACTTGAAATTTTTGTGTTGTGACATCACTGTGGAGGAGAAGGGGTTAATTACTTAACTCAGTACACAGAAAAAGAAACTGGAATGATATATTTATTTATTTATTATTTATTGGGGTTTAACGACACTTTTGACAGCCAGGGTCACCTCATGTCAAACTGTTTTACGGGTGACTGAAGCCGGAATATCTGGAGAGAACAACTGAGGAGTGGCAAGCAACTATCAGACTCCCCAATGTACTAACTCCACACAAGCATGGTTAGCATTGGTTGAAGACAAGTGTAACATCGATGTGCAGTATGCCTAAGTACCACCATGCCCCAACGCGGGCACTTGGGATTAAGTACCTTGCCCAAGGTCACAACACAGTTATCCCTATGCAAGGATAGACTGAAACTCTATATACCATACCAGATCAGTTTTTTGGTTTGTTTTATTGGGGTTTAATGACACTTTCAACAGCCAAGGACACATTGTGTTGAACAGTTTTATGAGTGCAGGAAGCTGGAGTACCCAAAGAGAACCACCAGGCACTGACAAGCAACTGTCATACTCTCCAACATACTGACTCTGCACAAGCAGGATTAGCAGTAGTTGAAGGCAAGTGCACCATCGACGTGCAGTATTCCATGGTTCATGGCATCACATGAGTAATCAGTTTTAAGTATCTTGCCCAAGAACACAACACAGTTATCACTGGTTACTACTGAACCAGCAACCTTTCAGTTTGAAGTCGAGTGCACCCTACCCAATCAGTGGGAAACTGTGAAACAAATAGTGCACAACATTAAAAGAATCGAAACCCACTGACAAAAACTGAAGCTTTTACATGTACTCCAAATTTGAACAATCAAACAAGGCTTATTCTGATGAGAAGACACAAGGAATAAATTGGAGGAGGAAAATGAAAAAACAGTAACAATATCTGAGTGGTGATTTTCATCAGGAATGCTGGTAACAATAGACATATTCATTTAATCAAGGGTAGAATGGTATAAAAATATTACTTCTTTGCTCTGTCGTATGAGTTGAATGCTGGGTAAGTGCAGTTTACAATATCTTCACAAAAGAAAAAATTCATGAAGATTTCTATGAATAACAGTTGTTTCTGATATGATTACAAAAAATCAAAACATTCATGTTTGCTTCTCTTTATTTGCATCTAAAAAAGATTTTAAAAAATATTATACAACAGATATTTAATTGAACACGGAAATTTGGGTTGGTTTCATGGTGGAGGTGATATAAGAAAATCATAATTTGTGACACCTTCAAAAAAGTCTTCTTACTAGAAGTTTAATTGACCGTGTTCAGCACAGACAACTGATACAGTAGAATCCTCTTAATTGAATATCCATTTTGCCAGTGAAAATTATTCAATTAACAGGAATATACAATTAACAGGGAAAAGGTCAGTTTCCTGTGTTCTGGAGGTAAAATGAGCATTTATTCTATTATATCTTGTTTGACAGAGCTCATAGAGCTCTGTCAAACAAGATATAATAGAATAAATGTCTATTGGATGTAGTGAGGCCAAAAAGGTTGATAAATAAGGGGAATTTGGTGCATGTCACAGTAATTTTTTTTACATATTTCAAAAATTTATATACAATTAACAGGAGTTTACTCTACAACACATATGCAATTAACAGATCAAATTTGTACTAAAGGTATGGTAAATGGTTTTGTGTTTGAAAATTATATTCAATTAACAGGGATATACAATTAAGAGATATCCAATTAAGTGGGCTCCACTGTATTAGCAGAATATTAAAGACATGAATCACAGAAAAACAGTTGTAAAGGCAGTAGTGCACTTGTATACCTTTTTTTGTTTGGTACTCACTTTACAGAATTGTTCAGCCTGATGATAAGACATTGCTCCACCCATGTAACGATAACATCTATCAGAACCTAGAGTCCAACCTGGCAGACATTTACCTAAAAGTAAACAATGCAAAATTTCACATGACAGCAGATGAGTTATTTAGGTTCAGGAACAATCATGGCTTTAATGGAATATTTCCTTGTGCTTATATTTATGTATATCAAAATTAATAAAGATTTTTTCAGCAAGATTCTGTCTCTCAGCTACAAAGCCACACAACTACATTAGTGTTCAAAGACAGAGTGTCAAGCTAATATTTTTATGCACTGTTTTTAGAGACAAATAAAAAAACTAGACTGAAGGATGATACAGGAGGTTGAAGAGCAAACAGTGATGTGTCTGTAAGACACATATGATGCCTCACAAGTTCTACTATGTACTTTAATTTACAAATGTACTGTGGGAAGAGTTAGCTGGACAAAATTATATTCAAAATTTCACAGAAATTTACAAAGTTTAATGACCTGTAATTTTGTGAAAAATTTAATAAAATTAAATTCCTGGCAATATGCACATCTTGTACTCCAAATGTGGATGAATGAACAAATGAATGAACAGATTAACAGACAGGGGTAAAACAATATACCTCCGACTTTTTAGTGCTGCATAGGGCATAATGATAATATTAATGCATATCATGAAAGTACCTTTAATAGAAACTGTGGACTTTGTTGCGTTATTATGTGACCTTGAAGTGACATCAAGAACAGTACTGTCTTGACACAAGCAGACAGAGAATATTTATCTCATCGTAACTGGGCTACAATATGGTTGAAATTCACTGCCTTGGGTTGAAATTCCTACCCACAACACTCTATAATCTCATCTGTTGAAAAAAATGCAACCACACTGCTTATCATAGGCTATATTTTTGGTTATTGGCGAAAATGTGTCATGGCCAGATCGCGATCTGACTGAGAAAGAGACTTATGATTATTTAATCACTGTACTCTGATCATCCAACCATGAGCTGAAAAACTGTCGAGTCAACTCCAGTGACATTTATTTATGACATTTGCACTTGCTGAAACAAATATTCCAGATTTGAGTCAAAAGAGTGACTGCTGAGATTCAGTGGCCAACACAGGCCATAAAATAAAAGGCTCAAGACTCAGGCTGCTAAGTAGCAAAATTGAAACACCAAAGCCTGTCATAAATAAAATATTTCAGTGCTACATGTCATACATTACCATATTTATACATACATATTTTTTCTCACCAATACAGTGTTTATTCTTACAAACTTTTTATTAACTTAGAATTTTTTTTTTTTCTAAAGACAAATCCTAATAGATAATATATATATATATCACTCCAAAGATGATATGAAGCACATCCACAAAATATGAAGAATTTAAATTGCGGTACTTGAACTTCAGAATAAAGCCCAAATATGGGCTTCCAGCACTCTGCCAGTTGAAAAGAACTCTTTTTTTATTACCACCCAGTAAACCTATGGTCCAAATAAGTTTCTCAATGGCTTTGCCACTTGCAGAATATGAAAAATCGGGAGACCGAGTTCAAGAACTAGTCTGGGTGAAATGTAACAGATGTTACAACAATGCCACAGAAGATTGATCTAAAATAATGAGAAATCCAAGAGAAACACAACTGAATGTTTAAGGTTGTGTTTAAGTATTAATTATACATAAGCACTCACATGCAGGCCTATGATTGGCCATTGCATACTTGTAATAAGAAGATATAATGAACCATTCATCTGTCAATGGAGGGTAGCTACAAACATGAAAAACGCAAGCATCGGATATGTCATGGGGGAACACTGTAATGAAATAAACTCTAATGGACAGCCAGAAGTCAATTTCTCTTCTGAAACATGCAAATGCTTGCATCCTCCTCTAGCTCTGGAACATTTTTGAAGATTTCCCTGATGGTAAGAGAGGTTTTAAATTCATCGAGATGTCCTGGTGGCTCATCCATAACCTCTCAGATGGCTTGTGTCACCTGTACAATTATGTCCACTGCTCCATGACTGTTACCTCAAGCTCACCATCATCCACATCAACAATTATTTTAGTGAACCTGTCTCCTTCATTAATGGCAGCAACAAAATTACCAATGGAATAATCACAGAATACATCACCATAGTTCTGTTTGTGGGAGAAACACAGGGGGCCCACAACTGACTAGGGATCACATTTACCATTGGTAATACAAGTGTGGTAATAACATGGTGCCTCCCACATGATCAGCATGTTCTTGTTTTTTTGTTTTTTTTTAATTTTATTGGGGTTTAATCACTCTTTTTACAGCCAATGTCACCTGATATGTCAGTCAGTTTTATGGGTGGAGGAAGTTTGAGTATCTTGAGAGAACCACCAAACAACAGCAAGCAACTGTCAGACTCCCCAAAGTACTAACTCTGCACAAGCAGGATTAACATTGGTAGAAGACAAGTATACAATCGACTGCAGCACACCTTTGTACACAGCATCAGGTGGACCCATGCCCTGTTCTTATGCAAAGTAAATGCAAGCAATTTCATTGTTCTTCCAATTATGTGAAACTTCCAGATGTCCATTTCTTGGCTCTTTTGAGCACATTCGTCTAATGAAGGTGATGGTTGCACTGTAGTAGAGGATTTTTGGGGGTAAGCAAATATACAGTGGGATGTAGGAGTGAGGAGGGTGGGAGAGCCCCCCCCCCCCCACCCCCCCCCCCCCACCCAACTTTTTACAGGAATAGGAGAGAGAGAGAGAGAGGGGGGATAGATTTGGCCAATAATATTATCTCTACCAATACATTTTTAAACTATAATTCCACCAATGGGGGGGGGGGGGGGGGGGGGGGGGGGAGGGGGGGTCCTCATGACTCAAATGCAGTCACCTGCAACTTGTTTTTCTTTTTTTGGGTTTGGGCTTCTGACTTTGCAATCTTTTTGAAAATTAACAGGCAGGTGGTGCACAGACTCTTTCCTCCTAAGATGTGACTGGTAACTCCCTTGTATGATTTGTCTCTTCCAAGGCCTCTGAAGTTGAAAAAAGTGTAAGTTTTAGTTCCATTCTTCATTCTAAGCAATGGGTATTGATATGTACAATTCTATTTGTTGGTCTATTCAGCCATAAGAAAACAAGAATTGGGAAGTGAACATTATTGATGGCACAACTTATTACTGGCGGTCAACAAATCCCTATTTTCATGTTGTGCCAATGTAATTTCTCCCAAATTCCATTTGACAGAATGTTTTTTCTTTGAGAAACAAGGTCATGTTGGAATTTTTTTTCTCGTGATTACGTCGGTTGATCTATTGGGTTCTTGCTGAAAAATGCAGTAATGGATGTTTCAAATTACTTCTTACATGAGGGACTACTGGAATCAGAAAATCATCCACAACATTTATGATACGCCTGCTATGCTGAAGGCAGAGGCTATCAAAATTACATACCACAGTGCTCAAAGTGTACATGGGAGTAAACATAAATCATATATTTTGAAACCATAATGCGATACCAAAAATACATGTAGAATAAGTTTCACAAGTTTTGCGATATTCTGCAAAGGTGCAAATTGGCAACATAGGAATGAATGAATGAAACTTTATTTTGCAGCATACACAAGTACAATAACAATTTACAAGTAGCAAATAACAGTAAGTGTTTACTGCATGGAAATGGTATAGCCGGAGAGGCTCTCTACCTGCCACTCCCATACTCAAGATTTCTTGACATCAGGGCCTTTTTCTTTCATCTTCTCTGCTGGGGAGGAGTGGGGGGGGGGGGGGGGTCGGGGGGGTACACCTAAATAAAATAAAATGAAAAATCACCACCATGCACGGACCTGGGTCATTTCTTGCTGCTGTTACACCAGTTTAACAGATTAATAATTTGAAAGAAGAAGTAATGGGTTTTACAGAAAAGGATCAAAGTGACATCTTGAAATTCTGTGTCACCATTGTTGAATAGCTTAGAACTCTAAGTAATAAGTAACATACACTCTTATTTAACCCTTTACCCAACGAATCGCCCACATCCGCCCGCGTAATATGCAAATTCAGAAGTTGAAAAAATATTATTTTTTCAAAAAATTGCAACAAAACCATATCATGTGACCCCTAGTTGGAAAGAGCTCGATGAGTTCGTTCCAACGAGGGGTCACATGATATGGTTTTATTGACATTTTTTAAAAAATTTAAAAAAATGATATTTAAAATAATAAATTTTGATATCGTCTGTGTTGGGTAATGCGTTAAAGTATGAGAGTAAGGCAACCTGGACAGTCACGGTTTTGTTGCAGGTGACAGTAACAGAAGTTATATTTGGTCAACAGAAGTTACATTTGGTCCTATTCAGTCAACCTTTGAATCCCACCTGCGGCAACAGTGTTGTGTCCTTGGGCAAGACACCACTTCACCCCAATTGCCCATGTGGGGGCACGGTGACGCTGTGCACTAAGGCGTACTGCACGTCGATAGTGCACCCATCTTCAACCAATGCTAACCCTGCTTGTATGGAGTTAGTATGTTGGGGAGCTGACAGTTGCTCGCCATTGCTCAGTGGTTCTCTGCAGGCACTCTGGCTTCCTCCACCCGTAAAACAGTCAACCACTGCACTGAAATGTGGTGAGATATATTTGGAGAATGATGTGTGCTTCTCACCCACCAACTGCTGTATAAAACCACCAGGAAGAGGCAAGCACGTGGTTTGGCATTTTGCAGGTATACCCAGGCGACACTATTGGCTCCCTTTTATTGAGAATCACTCAGTAGCTGTCTCAAGAATACCAGGCATTTGTTAGCAACCAGGAGCAGGCTCAACAGCAAGTATCAGTTGGTTGTTTGATAAGCTGACAAGTGAGACAGTGCACCTCTAATAGTGTTGAACAGACATTAGCAATGATAATTAAGAATTGAATGCAATTTTTATAATCTTTATTGTAGTATGAACATGTGGGAATGGGTACAAATTATGTATGAATCCCAAAGGGATTCATACAATTTGTACCCATTCCCACACTTTCATACTCCAATAAAGATTATAAAAATTGCATTCAATTCTTATAATTACATTCTGTAACTGTTTAAACTACTTTTTACCAAACAACACAGAAAAAGACGAAATAAAACATGTACAAACAAACAAACGAGGTGAAACACCACCCTCACACAAAAGACAAACTGCACAACTCTGAGTTGAGTGCCGGTTTTCGGCATTGACCCAAATTTGTCAAATTCATGTCTTTCGCAATGAAACTTGGAATGTTCAAAACAATTTATTTAACATATCAATAAACTATAATCACTGATCACTGCGAGAGGCACTAAAAGTTATAAACTCACCCAAACACCACCTGAATTACATTCTGTCAACTGCGCTCTACCGTAAATGCGGGTCAAAGTTCCACCAAATGTATTCATTGACGTTTTCATCCAGCTGACCAATGGAATTGAGTATTTGACCCAAAACGTATAACTACATTAACAATGTAATTATTACTGTATGAACTATCACTTTATTATTGATTATGGATACAACTAAAAGACTCCTACTACTCAAATCATTCTCTTGTATATATATTGCAGTATTTTGTTTTTGTAAGACCCAATATTTAACCAATTATATTTTAGTTTGACAAAGGTCAGTGAGCTCTGTCAAACGAGATATAATCTGTTAACTGTTACATTTTTCTTGGCCACGGCTTTCCTTTCACCATATATTGTTCTGTTACATTTGATTGGATAGTTCCAATAGGCACTATCCAATCAGATGTAACTGAGCAATGTGTCAACAACAAAATTTGATTCTTGCCAGGATCAACAATATGAAACCACCTTCAGTTGAGTGTAGATGTTATAGTCACAGCCTGTTTTTAGTGAATCCAAATATGGACTTCCAGCACTCTACCAGTTAAATATCACAAGTGTGTTATGGGAAAGTTTTGTTGCTGAAAAGTATGTTCTTTGACATTAAAGTGCTGGAAGTTTAACGTCTGTTGCACAACCCATAGCTTAATAGAAAGGTGTGATTACAACACAAAAGGGGTGGATTACTACACAACACCAACTGACTGAAGATTGCATCCATGCAATAATTCTTAAACCATTAACTTACACAATTAGAGACAACACTTGCAGAAACATTTCATGAATAACCAGAAAGTTCATTGTTTGCCTCAAAAACAATTAGCTCTTAAGCTGTCATTGGAAGGCAATTGTCAAATTATTCCAGTTGTGGGGTAATAAGTTATGTTTTTGAGACAAAAACTGATAAAAATAATGAAATTCAAATAGTGATTTTTGTGATTAGCTCTTTTAGATCTAGCCGTTAGATTATGTAAAAGGCTAATCCATAAAAAACATAAGAAGCAAATGTAAAGTTTCAGCCAATGTGGACCTAAGGATTAAATCCAGAAGTCCATTGGTAGAAACATTGTTCAGGTTTCCAGTGCTTTTACACAGGATTCGAGAGTTAGCATCTGTGTGAAAACTCCACTTTCTGTACATTGCAGTGGTACCACACTCTCCAAGTACTGTAGTTGCCATAAAATACTTTGATTTATAAAGTTTGATTTGGAGAGAAACATATACAAACCTTCCATCACTGAGGAGTTTGCTGTTTTGAACTCAGAGAAATCAATTGCTGTGAATGAGAGATCATCATGACTGTCCCAAATTCTGCCATTTATAAATGATAAATATACAGATCCCCACCAGTTCTGTGTAGCATTTATTACAATATTGCTAGAAATGTGACTGAAAGAAAACAAAATGTTGATTAACATATTTGTGTTTATGGCAATAAAACCAGTTGTAAATTACATAATGAATGCTTTCAAATATAAGTGCATCTAGGAATTGTGATTAGGGAGCACATGGGAGTCCAACTCATAGGTCAAGGACCATTAAAGTTCACTAGAAGCTGGAATGTTCTGCCTTCTTCTGATAAAAAAGTAGCATAGGAATAATTTCAAATAAATTTGTTCACAACAGTAATAAAACAATGCTCCACTTTCATGAAGATGAAGGTTTAGAAACACACTCTACTCTAGCCCCACCTCCCCCACCCCCAACAAAAAGAAAAACAAAACAAATACAAATTCCCCTCAGACACAAAAGATAAACAAAATACTTGATTATTTAAGAAATAACTGTTGTTTTCCTTCGGTTTATGCGATAGAAACCAAAAATTTTCAGCACAAGTTTCATAACTCGAGTAGCGAGCTATGATTAAGCGTGTGCTGAAAATTTTCGGTTTATATTGCATAAACCGAAGGAAAACAACAGTTATTTCTTATAATTTAATCCGGCTGTAATATTAAAATATAAAAACTATGTGTACGTGAACGAAAAACTTTTAATTTTCGCAAAAGACAACAGTCAAACTCAGGGAAGTGTGTCACAAACAGGTCACGTCAATCATTGTCAAATTGTTTGCTATTTTGATTTTCGATCGCAGACGACAGATATTTAGCAAGTCACGTAACAATAGCATTAAAAACATTTTCTGAAGTTCCCCCAAAATCATGTTTGGATGTATGATCTTTTTATTCGTCTCCCACTTCTGTATATTTTATTAAATTCAATTGTTCCTGAGACATTATCATTATATTCTCGCTGAATGGAGGCGATGAAAATTTGATCATTGATCTTTGTTTACAATCATGTTATCCATCTATCAGTCTGCCATCACGCCCTCACGGTGACAATTTGAGTTGAGTGGGCGGGGCTTCCAGAGTCTTCAAAGTTGGATCGGATGTGTGCGAACATGTATACATTCCAAATCATGACGTGATTTGGTTTATACGATTTTGACAACTTTCACTCTGTATGCTTTCAACCAATCAAACGCAGAGGCAGGGCAAATGATTCAATTATTTCCACATGTTACTACTTCCACATTCTGGTCAATATTGTTTATTGGTGTATAACCCTTTACCAATTGCATAAATTAAAATTCATTACTTTAATTATTTTTTTTTCAGATTTGCCAAAAGATTTCCACAAAACCATATCAAGAGACCCCTCATTGGAATGAGCTCATTCCAATGGGAGTGAGGGTCTCATGACATGATTTTGTAGAAATTTATTGAATTTTGTTTTTTAACTGCCATATTTGTAAATTATGTGGGCGAACAAAGCTGTATTATTAGGTAAAGGGACAAGGTCACTTTCAGTACCTAATGCTTTTTCATAATTGTACCACATGGAGTTTAGCCAATTGTTTATGACTATGCTGCCCACTGTAGAGCACTTTTGCCCAAAGGTGATGGTTACACTTGGTCCTATTATACCAGTATATGTGTAACAAGCTACACAATATGGGGTCCCTATGGGGTATTCTTGTCAATAGTGTAAGTCAGTCAGCCTATAAATGTTATAGTAAATCCATGAAGTCAGTAAATACAATTATTTACCATTTACCAAAAAACACAATTGCAAATGTCAATATCAGAGGCGATATAAATTCTGTTATAAAACTAAAGAGCTTGTATTGCTACTGCAGTAACAAAAAAATTCACTTGACATCATGAGAAATTACCGGGGTAAGTTACGCGAACATGACAAACTATCTCATTGGTACTAGTAACATGTAACTCAACTCATTTTTGGGGAGGTATAGCTAAAAAAAGTGTTATAAAAACCTTTATACAAGCACAATGTGCATATAACACAACAAGGTCACATAACAAGGACATTGGGAAATGATGTGTTGTTATTATTGTGGGACAAAAGTTGACTTTATAAGTTTTTTATTTGATACAGTAGTGCATTGTGTGTCTTGAAGAATTTGTGACACTATATTCAAACCTGAACAAGTGCTTTAATAAGTTTCACTGAAGAGACAATTTAAATAATGAGGTTGCATATTTCTCGAAACTGCAACAAATCTGTAGTGCAGAAACACCACAACAGAATCCCTCATCTCGACATTAAAATTGGACATTGAAGTTGAAGGTGGGCAAGTATGTTTTATTTCAATGCTTTTGGAATATTCTCATGAAAAAATGTTGTTCTCATTTTGTTTGTGAGAATGTTGTTTATTACTGATGAAAATGTTTGAGGCAATGGGTGAAAGGAGAAATGTCTGTACAGCCGTTTTAGCTGTAACTGGATATTCTCATACACTGAACTCCCTATATCCCATTGGAGTTAAATGTCCCATACTGGAGATGCATTTGTTACTGACCAATCAGGAAGATGGCATAATTTTAAAAGGGTAATGAAAAGATGTTTGTTAAACTGTGCTGCTTTGTATTTGTATGAATGGTTGTCATGTATCAGTATCATATAGATTTATATTTTGTATTTTATTGATGTATTTATGAGCAAAATGTTGTTTCTTTTATTAGGTACTAGTTCCCAGCAAACACAAACATTCATTTCAGTAAATTCATGTATTCCCTAACTCCTTTTCCAGTAAATCCATGTATTTACTGAAAGTTTCAGTAAATTCACATATTTGCAAAGTGATTTGGGAAATACATGTATTTTCAAAAGGTTTCAGTAAACACATGTATTTACAGACTTCATAGATTTACTATAATATATGCCTAAATACAAGAGTTTAGCTCTCTTGGTTTGCTTGCATTTGGTGTCTTTGCACTGTTCTTCTGAAGATATGGAACTAAGAATTTGCATCTGAAGTAATTATGTTTTGGAATAACTCAAAGTGTGTTTCAATCATCTCCAATTGTGTCTTACTGTGGTTTTGTTTTTCCTTGTTGGGTATTTCTGTTTATATAGAGATAAACCCCTTTCTTGCTGCTGAGGGGTAATCCTCCTCTGAACAAAAATACTCTCTTACCAAGTAGAATTGTGTTACAAGCTCTTGTTAATTTACTTGATACACAATTACACATTTTCACATTTAAATGTCACCGAGCATAAATAAACCCGAGTTCGGTGCGTTTTAATGTGAAATCACATAACAGTAACTGGAGACGAACAACAACCCTTAGAGACTCAGATTAATTTTTTATACACACAAAGAAAAAAGTTAAGCATCGCCAAATATAATGAATGATAACATGCCACTGTTCATTGAAAGTCAGTTGCTGTTTATATGTATGATTATACTGATGATCCAACAAATGGTTGTGAATGTGTATGATTGAATGTGCCCCACAAACATGTCCCAGGAACCATGTGTACAATGAACCCCAGAATTTTCCAAAATACAGTTTGTGCATGACTCAGAATTGGGTATTTATAATGCCTATTTTTCAATGTTCAATCACTATTTGTCACCATGACACAAAGAAGGATGAAAAAAATGGCAAATTATTGGTATGCATTCCACTGGTATGTCCATTTAAGCAATCTGTCATCAACTCAGTCACCAGTTGTTTGGTGAGAGAAAACACATGCAAACCAATCAGAAAGACCACCTGTGACATAACAACATGAAAACAGGGTACTTCTTAGGCTGGTGTGATGGCTGCCTTTTACCTCAAGTACTGTTATGAAAAGCTTGTGGCTACCAAATTGATGAATCTCTATGAGAACAGTCAGGAATGGCCTGAGAAAAGCCATATTGAGGTCCAAAAGGGTCATCAAACATCCTCTACTAACAGATCATCACCAAGAAATATGTTTGGCTTGGTGTTTAGCATTTTTTGTTCAGAGCATTGCATTGACTTACAATCCTTGGTCTACCATGAGTCCTGATCTAAATTTGAATCCACTGGAGTACATTTGGGGCATTTTAGGGTATCAAGCGCATGAACCTCAAGTACAAATTCTGTGAGAATTGGAAGCAGCTTTGTATCATGAATCTCTGCAATGGATATGATGATTGACTGGAGGATGTGATGCAGGATAGAAGCTGTTATCCGAACACATGGAGGAACTGTAACACTTGCTCATGTTCTCTAGAGTTTATAAATGACACTTTTATCTGTTTGTAGCCAAATAATGCTGCCTTGTTGAATCTCCATCTCCATAATAAAACAATGTATCGTATTGAGCTCTAGCAGTTAGTTTTTTGGTTCATCAATGCTGTCATTGAAATGATGATGAAGACTATGATTTTGTGTGTTTGTATTGCCTAATATGTTCTTTCAAGATTGCAATCAGTTTTTGAAGCTTACTTTGTGAGTAGTTTACTGATCTCAAGCAATACATTTACCATCATAAAATATCCAGGGGGTGCTTAACTTTTTTCTTTGTGTATTCATGTACACTGCTGCAGATGACCTAACATTGTTTCTACATCACGGTTAGCTGCCTGTAAGGTAAATGCAGGCTGCTGGTTGAGTTCTCAAGCCACAATACTCTTGGAGGCAACATTTCAAAGGAATATAAAAGTGAAAGCTGGGGGTCTTAAGGGTTAAATAAATTAATTCAAACCTAAGCTATGCAAATAATCCAACAGATCTGTTTGTTTTAGTTTACTTTTATTTCAAGCATTATCTGCTAATACTCGATATTGTTCACAACTTCATGAGGTTTTTACACATTTTGTTTACATCTTGTCTCATCTGGCAAAGGACACTGAATTACCTTACAAAGCAAATTGTGGAATCATGCATTGAATTTTTCTGCAGTTCAGAAAAAAGGGACTGAATTTTTATTCTATTTTCAGTGAAGTATAGCTACTTGCCACTAATTTCTATCACAGATTTTATTATCTGTCCAGGCCGATATATAAGCTAGTGTGTTCTTCAATCTTAATTTTAACTAGAGTGCACTGACAGTGCTGAAGCTGCGATGATTCGTGCATTGCCAATGATGTTTTAAAACTCGTTGGTGACAAAAAAACTCATTGGTGACAAAAAAACTCATTGGTGACAAGTCTGTAAATGTGACAGAAATTATCCGAATGACATGCACTATTGAGAGAGTGTAGACATCATGAAGATACACTTGCATACCAAGTATGGTGTCATTCCATCAAGTATTTTAGGAGTTATGGTGTTTTTTAAACTCGATGGTGACAAAAAAACCTTGTTGGTGACAAAAAAAAACTTGTTGGTGACAAGTTCATAAATATGACAGAAATTATCCGAATGACATGCACTATTGAGAGGGTGTAGACATCATGAAAATACACTTGTATACCAAGTATGGTGTCATTCCATCAAGTATTTTAGGGGTTATGGTGTTTTTTAAACTCGTTGGTGACAGACCGACAGACAGACAGACAGACCGACCAACCACCTGACCGACTGACAGACCCACAGACAGACTGACATTGCCACATATAGAGCCGCTCATCGCAGCTAAAATGAAAGTGTCAATGACACTGTAGCTCAACTTGTCAAGACAAAGACATGTACATGTATAGTATGTGACACAGCAATGACAAACATCTAGGTAATGACCTGATAACAAAGGTACATATAAAGTATTGTAACGGTCTGTACATAAATACTGACCGTTGCCAGTAACAAATGTATAGGTAAAGTATTGTAAAGGTGGGTGACAGTCAGATGCTAAACTAGAAAAAAATCTTTTGAGTCCCAGAGTGGGTCTGACTGAACCCCAAAATATTTGTTCTCATAGCACAATGATAAGAAAGGCACCCCAAAACACACTCGTTCCTGTCCCAAGGTGAAAATAAAAGTACCCAAGAAGTTTTGTGAAGATCAGTTCATAAATACGAGCTGTATAGAACTTGTGACAAAAAACTGATTGGACCTAATATCGATACAAAATGGCCACTGGCAGCCATTTTGAATTTTGGACCGTACCCAGAAACACTCATTCTCATCCCAAGGTGATAACAAAGGTACCCAAGAAGTTTTGTAAAGATCGCTTCATAAATACAGCCTCTACCCTGAGCCGTATTGACATGTGTGCTTACATTGTGTAAGTAGCACTGAATAAATCAAAGTTCATCTAATTTGCATAATTTCTGGACGAAAAAAAAAACCCTTACAATATGTGATGTATTCCATGTTACTAAACATTCATACAAAAATTTATTCAAATCAGAACTTTCATACAGAAGTTCTGTACAAAAGACTGATTGCACTAATTTTGGTACAAAATGGCTGCTGGTGGCCATCTTGAATTTCGGACCACACCCAAAAACACGCGCTCTCATCCCACGGTGATAACAAAGGTACCCAAGAAGTTTCGTAAAGATTGGTTCATAAATATGGCCCCTAGTCTGAGCTGCATAGAAGTTGTGTACAAAAAACTGATTAGACCTAATTTCGGTACAAAATGGCCACTGGCAGCCATCTTGAATTTTAGACCACACCCAGAAACACTCGTTCTCATCCCAAGGTGATAAAAAAGGTACCCAAGACATTTCGTGAAGATCAGTACATAAATACAGACTCTAGTCTGAGCCGTATTGACATGTGTACTTACTGTGTGTAAGTCGCACTGAAAAAATCAAAGTTCATCTAATTTGCATAATTTCTGCACGAGAAAAAAACCTGTATTATATGTGATGTATCCCATGGTACTAAACATTCACACAAAAAATTATTCAAATCAGAACTTTCATATGGAAGTTCTGTGCAAAAATCTGATTGCACCTAATTTTGTACAAAATGGCTGCCATCGGCCATCTTGAATTTTGGACCGTCCCAAAAACACTCGTTCTCGTCCCACGGTGATACCAAAGGTACCCAAGAAGTTTCGTAAAGATCGGTTCATAAATACGGCCTCTAGCCCGAGCCGTATTGGCATTTGCACTTACAGTGCTGAAAGTATCCCCAAAAAACATCAAAATTAGTCTAATTTGCACAATTTACGCATGAGAAAAAAACCTGTATTATATGTGATGTATCCCATGGTACTAAACATTCATACAAAAAATTATTCAAATCAGAGCTTTCATATGGAAGTTCTGTACAAAAAACAGATTTCTGCATCGTCGGTACAAAATGGCGGCTGGCAGCAATCTTGAATTTCGGACAGCACCCAAAAACACTCGTTCTCCAGTCATAACAAAGGTACCCAAGAAGTTTCGTAAAGATCGGTTCATAAATACGGCCTCTAGTCCGAGCCGTATCCAATTGTTGACGTACGGACAGACGGACAGATGGACAGATGGACAGACGGACAGATGGACAGACGGACGACGGACGACGGGCCATGACAAAAGCTCAAATTTGGCTTTGCCAAAGTTGTGCTAAAAATGCTGATAGGATCACTGATCCGGTGTCGAGTTGTGACAGCACAAAAGTGGGTTTAATCATTATCAACTTATCGTCCAGAAACCAATTGTTTACAATTTACTACGTGAATGGTCACTGTGACCATGGCCTTTGACCTAGTAATTCCAAAATAAATAGGGCTCCTTCTTGCACCAATGCCAACCTACCTATGAAGTTTCATGAACATGGGTGGAACCACTGTCAAATTATCATCTGGAAACCAATTGTTTATGATTTATTATGTTCAAGGTCACTGTGACCTTGACCTTTGACTAGCATGTCCAAAATAAATAGGGGTCTTCCACTCACCTAGGCCAACCTACCTATAAAGTTTAATGAATGTGGGTCAAACCATTATCAAGTTATCATCCGGAATCCAATTGTTTACAATTTACTATGTTGAAGGTCACTGTGACCTTAAATTTTCACCAAGCGAGTCCAAAATATATAGGGTTTTTCCTCTCACTAATGCCAACCTACCTAAGAAGTTTCATGAACATGGGTTGAATTATTATCAAGTTATCATCCAATTGTTTACAGAAGCCCACCTGCCCGCCCAACCACCCACCCAACTGCCCGCCATTCACCAAAATATAAGTCGAGTTTGACTTCATCACAACTTGACTAAAAATGCATAAAGAGAATGTTTTTCCTTCCACATATCGAAAACTGATTATACATGTCAAGGTCACCATTTTGATTACATGGCAAATAAATCACAAATTCAGGAAAATAAATTAGACAAGATCAATTTTTGCCACGATATTTTTATGCAGGTCTACCATGCGTTAAAGCTAAAAATTAAAACAGAAACACACAGCTGAAACACTACTATAAACTTTGGCAGTTCTAGTACAAGTGGTACACTGAATGGGGATTACATGGTGCACAGATGAAGAATGCAATACGATGATGTATGTCATCATGATCTTCATTCATAAAAAAGTCTATTCATAGGCACAGAATGATTATCAAAATGCAAACAAGTCAAGAAAGAGAGGGATATTGTTAGATAATTGGTTATTACCATCAAGTGAGTTTTCAAGATGGTAAGATAAGTTTGTAATCACCACTATGTGTTGATCGAGAAATTTGTATCAAGCCTCGATGGTGTTTCTATAACGTATCGCAACTCGCCCTAAATATACCTAATAGGAACACCATCTTAACTTGATTATTTATTTATTGGTGTTTAAGGTCAAATACTTATGCACAATGGCTAATCATGACCTGTGACAGTTTTACAGGTGGAAGAAGCCAGTGTACCCACAGAGAACCACCAAGCATTGACAAGCAACTGTCAATTCCTCAACATTCTAACTCTGTTCAAGCACCGCTCAAGCAGGGTTACAGCCCTTGAAGATATGTGCACTATTGATGTGCAATACGCCTTAGTACACGGCATCATCGTGCCCTCATGTAGGCAACTGGGATAATAAAGTGCCTCGCCCAAGGACACAATGTAGGTCATCCCGGATGGGGAATCTCAACTTGATAAAAGTTTCTCCATCAACACATTGTGGTGATAACATATATGTATCAGTTAAACAAAACCTGCTTATAAAAAGTAATTGAGTATAATAACCCACATCCTGGGGTTACTGTAGGGAACATGTCAATTTTTACTTGTATCATATTCAGCTTTTAACCCTTTACCCAACGTAATGACCAAAACCGGCCAGTGCTATTTACAAAATCACCATTCAATTTTCATTATTTTTTAATTTTTTGTCTCAAAAACATAGCTTTTGACCCCTCATTGGAATGAGCTCAATGAGCTCATTCCAATGAGGGGTCATAAGCTATGTTTTTGAGACAAAAAATTTAAATATTTAGTTATTCAAGAATTTTGTTTGCAGGTGTCGTCTGCTTTTTGTGTTAGGTAAAGGGTTAAATAAACATCATAATTAAAATTTTAGCATTATGGTCAAACTTTGTTCAGAACCAAAGCTCTTCCACTCTCCCAACACTATTCCTAAATTGTTTATTTTTCTTCTAATGCCTATGAGAATAGACAAAAATAAATTATGGTCTCCTTACTTGGATTTTTTGCTTGCTTCCAACTCAAAATTGTTCAGTTCATTAACAATGTAATTATGAACAAATGCTGGTTTTCCTCTTCTAACTGTGATTGTGCTTTTAGATGGGGATGTTGAATTATTCTTTGTAAAACTATTTTTAGAAAAGACTTGAACAGTATCTGTCAGTTCCTCGGATGATGTGAGAAGGGTAGTGTAACCAGAGTTGTTTTCCACGACATTGAGGACAAAGTCAACACCAACATTGTCAATGTAAATGTTACTCCTCTCAGATCCTGCATTATTCCTTAAAAAAATATTGTCTCGGATGTACATCCTCTGGAAATGATGCCCATCAATTTTCAATGATTCTCCATTTCTGCTTTTCCAAAAAATGTTGTTAGTCACATTGCCTCGGAGGGCTGTTGCTATGGATAATGTCTCTGTTGATAACTCTACACCACCATAATTTTCACCAATATAATTTGTTGAAAAACCAAATTTCTTTGTGTTGTACAGAGTGAGGTCTATTATGGGAGGTGAAGTTAAATTGAGTAGCAGAATACCGTTGTTTTCAATGAAACAGCTTTCTATTATGACTGTTGGATTGATCTCACCAATATTGTTGTACATAACGGCTCCATTCTGGTTCTGAGTCATGCTAACACTCTGTATTCTGTGAGTTTGTTTATGACCTACAACAAATAGAAAAGTAGTTTATTACATTTATTACATGCCTGTTCTATGAAATCTCCATCTAGAGCAATACTAAACTATGTGGAAAATCTGTTACGCACATATGTGTGGAACGGAAATGGTTAACAGACTATTTTTATAAAGAAGTAAAATTTCACTGGAATTTTCTACAAAACGTGCACTGCAATTACAGTTTGAATCGCTAGTGATAGCTAAAAATCGTCCCCTGAGTTCTAATGTGTTTTATGTGCCAATAGGCACATAGAACACATTGGAACTCAGGGGACTAAATAGTAACACAGGTTCCCCTTGAAAATTTGGTTGGCAATAAAATGTGTTCTTGTTGATAGTTGTCAAATGAATTGCTGAGGGTCCTTCTAATAATTGTTTTTTTGACATGAAGGTATGTAATAAACATAGAATGTCATAAATGTGAGAATGGGTTAATCGATATGGCACTTGTGCCATTGCAGAAGAATAAAACTTGAGGCCTGCGGAGTCTCGTTCCATCCTTCCGTGAGGGCCATATGGATTAACCCATTCACACACGTGTGGTGTTCTGTGTATGTACTCATTTTTTAACCTTTTTGGTTGGGTATAGGGCGGAGGTGTAGCTTGTTTCCTAAATTTATATTTATTTATAGACTGGTAGAGTGCTGGAAGCCCATATTTGGGCTTTATTCTGAAGTGTAGGTGCCTGAGTTTCAAGGTTTTGAATTCTATAAATGTGCTTCATATTATCTTTGAAATAAAATTATTTAGTCTGTATGGATTTGCCTTGTTACAATTTTTGGGAGAGTGCTGATCGGCACTCTCTTATAAATTGCAACAAGGCAAAGACATGTACACAAATTTCGACCACCAAACATATAATACAGCACTCTACCAGTTAAGGACACATATTTCTGAACAATGGCTAATCTTGACTGCAACTTGGATATAAAGTAAAGTTAAGTCAATCATGTATATCCATGTTGCCCATTTTACAGGACTTCCACCCCAAGCATTAGTGACAGGAGTCCTATTTTACCAGTAAAACAGAGCTTGTTAAACAAGCACTGCTTCACTTCATGTGGAGTAACAGATGTTACAACAATGTCACAGAAGATTGATATAAAATAATGAGAACTACAAGAGTAATGCAAACAAATGTTTATGGTTCAGTTTTAGTATTAAGAGGGGGGGGGGGGGTATTTCCTAGAAAAAAATTGTTTCCCTTGAAGTTAACTCTTCACCTAATATGAAAAGCCGATGCATATAACTTTTTTCCTTTGGATAACCACAAAGGTTTGTTTTTTTGTTTAACCCTTTACCAAACTAACATAGTAGCCAAAAATGGCCAGAAAATTAACCAGAATAAGCCTATCACAGCCTAAGATATCTTGAAAGTTTTTCAATAAAACTATACAAATATGGATATAATTAGAACCACCTTGTCAAGCTGGTTCTAATGATATCCATATTTGTATAGTTTTATAAAAAAATTGTGAAATTTATTTTTGAAAAATGTGAAATTTAATTTTTTTTTTTTTAAAAGTCAGTCATAAGCTATGTTTTGGCAGAAAATATTGAGAAAAATAATAGAATTTAAATTATGATTTTGCAAATAATGCTGGCCAGATATACCCATTTTGTCAGGAAAAGGGTTATTATATAGAGTAGATACGTGTGCTTTTATCTCATGTCAGAGGTTCCAAGATCGATCCTTGGTTAAAAAATTGGGTGGAAACTATTATTATCCCTGATGGGTTAGGGTGTGAGATGGGAAAACCTCACCCCGAGGGCAAGATATTTGGGCCAGACAAGAGGTTTGCCGAGTATCTGACCCAAATATCTTGACCTGAGGGTGAGATTTCCCCATCTCACAACCACCCACATCAGGGATAATTTTTCTCCTCCCACCAAAACACCTTGAGGTCATCAAAAGTAATTAAGTGGCATGTGCAGCTATATCAATCAATTTTGTTGTCCATTTCTGAAAAAAACTGATTTGCTTATCGGAAAGAGCACACAAAAATTCTGTATATACCACAGGTATATACCACAAAATTAATTTCCAATGCCGGTAAGATAGGGGTGAAAGATTTGTAGCAAAATGAACATTGACACATTCCGATGACGTCATATTATGAATTCTGCAATGTATTCGCATAATTTTTCGATGGGAATTTCATGGAGCTCTCTACATTCATAACAGCATTCACCCAAAAAATTAATATCAAAGAGTGAAGAGTCCTTTGATTTTGCGGTCTGTATTTATATTTCCATTTTCTTCAACAAACATTTGTCTGCTAAAATATTTCTGAAACATGACACCATGTTGTTTGTATGCAAATAAATGTGCGGTGATTGAATAGTCTTGTGCTCATTAAATATGCTAATAATATGCTAGATATCTATCTCACATAGCCTTCTCACATGGTACATGCATATCTTGCACATGAATGGGGGAAGAAATAAAATGGTTGTCCCCTTTGTGGAGAGAGATACATTCCATGCAGGCTAAAAATCCCTCTGTAGTATTCAAGAAAAGCGAGGCCACAAAGTTACCACTACATTGGTAAAAGAGACGCATAAACTAGATGAGTGCTAGAAGCCACTATCATGGTTCTATTGAAAAGTGCTGGAAGCCACTTAAATGGCTTTATGCTATATTCATTAACTAGTTTCATTAGCAGCAGAAACACAAACATGTTTATAGACAAAATTGTTTTCTACAATTTATTGGAGAGTGCTAATAAGCACTCTCCAATAAATTGTAACAAAATGATTTTTATGAACAAAATCTTTATAAAATAGGGATGCCTTTGCTGGAAAACATGGTATACTTGAAAAAAATACTCATGTTGCAAATCGCCTTTGAAAAATAATTTAGCACTTAACCAGTTAATATAAGTTGCATCACCTGCTCGCCAATCCTTGTAAAATATTTAAGCTTACAATTAAAAGGTAAAGGATTAATGACAAACATGAAAAGATATTTATCACTTGTCTTACATACAGGAAATGAAATGAATGTTCATCTAGAATCATCATTTTGAAGTGAGTTGAAGAATTTTGAAATTTTCGAGGCTTGGCAAAATAGAATATACAAGATATTTATTTTATTTTTTTTTTTTGGGGGGGGGGGGGAAGTTTAAGGTCATTTTCAGCATTTTTGTGATCGCAACATAGGGGTGAAGTCAAGTTTAACCAATCGTTTATACCTATGCTGCCCATTTTAGAGGACTTCTATCCCAGGCATTGGTTCAAGATTCCAGTTTACCAGCTATTTATTTATTTATTGGTGTTTAAGGTCACATATTTCTGCAACATAGATATAAAATCAAGTCTACCCAAAGGTTTCTCATTTATATCTATGTTGCCCATTTTAGAGGACTTCCACACCAGGTATTGGTTACCACATACAATCTTACCAGTAACACAGAGCTTGTTTACCCCAGTAAACAATGACTGCTTCACATCCCAGGGTTCCCACGGGGAATTTTACCAGCAGAACAGAACTTGTTTACCACAGTAAATAAACCTGTGGCACTTTCTGGTGTTCCCACGGTGAGAAAAAAGCAAAATGCATTTCATGAATATCAGTTAAATTTCATACTCTCTTTCTCACATACTTTTGTTGTTAACCCTTTACCTAACATGAAATGCAGACAACACTTGCAAAAAATATTCTTGAACAACTACTTTTTTTCATTTTTTGTCTCAAAAACATAGGTTATGACCCCTCATTGGAATGAGCTCAACAAGCTCATTCCAATGAGGGGTCATAACCTATGTTTTTGAGACAAAAACTGAAAAAATAATGAAAATTAACTGACTATTTTTAGAACAGTGCTGGCCGTTTTTGGCCCTTACATTGGGTAAAGCATTAATGTCCTTTGAACAAAGTTTCGTTGCCAGGAAAAAAGTTCACAATGTTGTGAATGTGACATAATTATTATTATAGCGGAAAAGAATTTGAACTGATTGTACATAGCAACAGAAAAACAAAATAAGGCTAAAAAAAGTAGATCTTCAGTTTCTCAGGCCATTTTTTGTGAAATTGCATGTAGGCGTTTTTTTTTTTTTTTTTTTTTTTTATTTTATTATTTTTTTTTTTGTAATTATTTCTTTGCCATCAAAAGTTTAGTACTGTTTTTTATGTACTAGGCCTCATCTAAAGAACAGAATGGGTGGTGGTGTATTTTGTCTCTTGAGTGTATGAAGCTTTTAAAGCATTGCAAACCTTTTGCACTCAAGGGACAAATTTATCAATTTTATTAACTTGGGTAAAATATCAGATATAAACCATTTAATTTTTTTTATTATTCATCATCAGATAGTTGCATCTAAGCACTTAATTCTACGAACTGCACCTCAGAAGAAATCAGCGACAGTACTTGTCTTTTTCAAATTTCTCGGATGCCATAGAATTAAGAAAGGATGCCGGTTTTGTTTACATTGGCATGGCGGGGGTTTGAACCCACGCCGAGAGAGTTTCCTTCGGCACCAACCGCCTAGCGAAACTATACTGAACCACGAACACCACTCGGCCACCGACAATTTTTATTTTTTTAAGCTTGCATTGGTCATAAAAAGAGAGCATATGGCAGCCAAAAAGCACCATATTTTTTGTCCCCCACATTGGCAGTAAACATCTCCAATTTGGAACTGGCTCCATACCCTTATTCAATCTTTTGGCACAAATTATTTGGAACAAAGAATAGTGAACTAGTTCTGTTGATGATATGCAGTGATTAACAAGTGTGACACTTACAATGACATACCATGTGGGAAAAATATGAGCCCTCTCATGGTGGAACATAACATTATATAACAATGAGTGGTTTTATTCAATGCTCATCATTCAATTTTGGGGTAAAAATTGTGAAAAGATATTAATATTGCAAGTGAAGGATGGTTGTAGCACTTCAATCTTAGATGTGAGAAGGGGCTCTAGTGGAGGTATTGTATATTAATTTCAGAGATGGCACTTTATGATGTTTCGAAAATCAAAAGGTGAGAATAGTGATGAGAAAGGTTAATATGTCGAAGAGTGTTAGAATGCTTTTCCATAACAACTGTTCTCAATATTCCTCATTGGAATCCAGTAACCTCAATACCATAATACTCCTCCCTCACTATCTGCTAAATGGTAGTGAGAAGATGGGCTGAAAATGATAAGCTTCTGATTAGAAGTTGAGAGCAAAAGTGTTCTTTCTAAAAACTGTTCAACCATCGAAGAGAATATTGGTGAAACTCAAATTTACTATATTTTCTCCTGCATTGCAGAAACAGGGGACATTTGGAGAGAGGGTACAAAACCTTAAACCAGTTTGGCAAACTATTCTTTGGCAGAATCTTATTCATTTCTTATCTCCATACAAACATGAGTCCCCAATGGATCTTAATTGCTCACCTGAGAAAGTTGTATAACCCTCTACTCAACGCAATGGCAAAAAACAGGCCAGCACTATTCACAAAAATCCTCAATCAAGTTTCATTATTTTTTTCATTTTTTGTCTCAAAAATATAGGTTATGACCCCTCTTTGGAATAAGCTTGTCGAGCTCGTTCCAAACAGGGGTCATAACCTATGTTTTTGAGGCAAAAAATGAAAAAAATTTGTTATTCAAGAATTTTGTTTGCAAGTGTCATCTCATTTTCATGTTAGGTAAAGGGTTAAAGAAGGATTTAAGGTCATATTCAGCATCTATGGTTAGTTAACACTACAGAGGAATGAAGTCATGTAATTATACTACTCAAAGTTTGCTAAGCACCAAGTGTATCCAACTACCTGTATTACGTTTTAGTTGAAATATTATTATGAAAAGGGTATATATTTTATATTTAATTATATCTTTAATGATTTAAGCACAGAAATTAAGATTTTGTTTGTGTTTGACATTATTTTTTAGCTTTTGAATATGATAACCATGGAAAATGGATATTATTGGTAAAAGAGGAAATTTTTCAAATTTGCCCAAATGTTGATGGAGCGAACTGATATGGGTTCAATATCGAGTATGAGACCCATTACTGTTAATTACAGCTTGACAATGCCTTCTCAAGCTCCCAATCAGGTTCCAGATGCTCCTTTGTGGGATGTACTTCCATTCTTGGACCAGTATGGCACCAAGCTCCTGGACACTTCTTGGTTGGTCTGGACGGACTGAAACTGCAAGCTGCAACTCATTCCAGATATGTGCGATTGGATTGAGGTTAGGGGATCTTGCTGGCCAGTCCATATGCTCAATCCCCTCCCTCTGTTGGTACACACGGAAAGCATAGGCAACATGAGGATGGGCATTATCATCCATCAGAATGAATCTACCAACCACTGCACCTGCATACAATCAGACGTGGACATCCAGGATCACATCAATATACCGCTATGCGGTCAATGTACCACGGTCAATGACACAGAGCTTTGTACATCCATCCCAGGTGATGCCACCACAGACCATTACTGACCCTCCACCATGTGCTCAGCAATGTTGGCGCTCTGTACATCCATCCCAGGTGATGCCACCACAGACCATTACCAACCCTCCACCATGTGCTCAGCAATGTTGGCTACATGGAATTGCTCTCCTGGTCTTCTCCATACCCTAGAATGTCTAGGCAGTACCTTGACTTATCTGTAAAAAGCACAGGTCGTCAATCTTCTCTGGTCCATCCAACGTGATACATGGCCCGTTCATATCATGCCTGGTGGTGGTTTGGGGACAGTTGAATGAGAATACATGTCTTCTCGACCAGAGACCATCTTCGAGCAACCTTGCCTGGATAGTCTGCATCAAAACATGTACCCCGTTTGCATTCTGAAGGGAAGCTGTGTTGCTGTGTCAAGAGCGGCTCCTACGGGCCTGAATGATCAAAACCGGTCTCTGCCACTACCATGTTGTCTGACTGGTGTGCCATACTCCTGAAATCTTGCCCAGGCTCTGGTGATCACCGTATGGTACACACCAAGGGCTTCACCAACCTGATGATGGGTAGCCTCTTGTTCCACCATCCCTACAACCCACCACATTTCTACTTCAGACAAATGTCTTCTTACATTTGCATTTGCCATATTCCATCATTAAATCACAAGGGTTTGTGTTGAAATGAAGACTGAATACCCTACACATCTCATGTACATGTAGACAGTACACGAAAACATCATGGAAATCCAGGGATACATGCTTTCCAAGACTGTTATGAAAAGTCTGCTTGTCAAGAGAGCTAAAGAGAGCTAATGTAAACACTGGGGACCATTTCAATACATTCCTCAATCTTATTCACCCAAAATATCGCAAATGTGTCACAAGAAAATTTCACAATGATGTGTCAAATATGTGGTGCTTAGCAAACTTTGAGTAGTATATTTATACCTCTGTTGTCCATGTAAAGTGATTTAAATGCCTTGATTTCCAAGTAACACTAAAACTAGGACATTTTTCAAGGATCTGGAATTCTAAATTCTGATTTTCCAGTTTTCCAGGTAGGCAAGAGCCCTGCATTCAAACTCAAACTGTGAAAACATCATATTTCTAACCAGGGGCAGAGGAATGACACAGAATGGTAGTGGGCCCATTGGATGAAATTCTTTCAATGAGTTTTGAAGGATGTAGTATCATTGTGTGAAAAAAGTTCCTAATACAGTGGACAGGTAGGTGTGGGGTGGTGGATGGGAACTTGGGGTGGGGTGGGGTGGGGTGTAAATTGGATGATTTTTTTGTATTAAATCCTTCAAAACTCATTTTATAGCACAAACAAAAAGAAAAGAAAAAGGTGGTCCCAAGGAGCCTGAAGTACTCACCTGACAAAGGCCCATTGATTCTTCATAAAGTGGTTTAAGGATATTTTTAACAACAATTCGTCACTTATTTACTTGCGTTTTTTTCAACTCACTGAGGCAGTGGTTTGAGAGAACAAACAACACCAAACAGAGCTCCCACATGGAAATTGCATTACAGTGGAACCCTGTTTATTAAATAGCCACTTTGCCAATGAAAATTATTATTCAATTAACAGGAGTATTCAATTAACAGGGATATTGTCACTTTCCTGTATTCTAGAGACAAACTCAGCATTTATTCTATTATAGCTTGATGAGCTCTGTCAAACAAGATATAATATATTATATAACTGTATTGGATGTACTGAGGCCAAATAGGTCTATAAACAAAGGAAAACTGAGGGGTGTCAGGGTACCTTATGGGTCTCACACAATGATATATTAATATATTAATAATAACCCAGGGACTTGCTTTGAACAAACTTTACTCCATTAATGTAGATTGCATACTATATATCAAATCAATACAGGTTGAAATTCATGAGGAAATGATAGTTTAGTAATTTTCCAAATATCAGTAGTGCTAAGTGGGGTCCCTGTATAGTGCCCCATGAGGAAACTGAGTTTTCTTTTCCTACTTGATTCTTCTACTCAAAAGAAAAGCTTCACAGAACGTAAGTATCTATCTTTAAAAGTTCAGGAGATATAGGCAATAAAAAAAACAAACTTTTTTCTACTTTTAACTCGAGGAATTCACATGGGGAAGGAGAAATTTTGTTTACATTATTATCAAGTATAATTGCACCCAGTAATACTGCATTACTAATTTAGGTTCATATGGGACAATTGGTTTGGAAAATAGAAATTAGGGGCAGGACCACAAAAATTGCCCCTCCCAAAACAGGACAAAATACTGCTCGAGGAATTCTCATTGAACAAATTACAGTCTATGCAATTAAAGGACGAGGCTGCATACCAAATATGAAATCTTTTGTGCCAATAGGTCATGAGAAGATTGTTCAGTGTTTTTACCTTTATAAACAGTGTTGAATGAGGGTGCCCATACTTGAAGCAATTTCTCAGGGGTGCAGAAGAACATTTTATAAATAAATCATGAAAATGTCAACCATTAATACTGCATATTAATTTCAGTACATTTAGAAGACAGGTTCCAAATAAGAAATTTTAAGTGGGGGCCATAAATTTTGTCTCTCAGAAGGAGTTAAAACATTGAATGTATACTTTATTTTTAAACAAACTTGATTTTACAGCATTAAAGGAGGCTGCAAACCAAATATTGAATCATAACAGCCAATAGTTCATGAGAAAAGAGTGGTCAATGTTTTTTCCAGTGTTAAATGAGGGCCCCATATGGTGTCCCTTGAAGGAACTCCTGGAGTGCAGGGGAAAAGTTGATACATAAATCAAGTTTTTGTTCTAAAAATAACACTGCATAGCAATTTCTGTACAAAACATATGACCGGTTCCAAAAACTGAAATTTTGGGTGAGGCCAGAACTTTTACCTCTCCCAGAACAGGTTGAAATATTCTCAGAGAAACTCTTTTTCATCAAACTTGAATCTACACCATTTAAAGAGGCTGCATGTATAATAAATATTGAATCACTGAAGATGGTAGTTCATGAGAAGATAGTAAAATGCTTCTATTTTATTCCACTGTTAAATGAGAGTCCACATAGATAGACTTTCAAAAATAGTAAGACATTTTTTTTTTCACCTAAACTGATTCAGATAATCTTAAGGCAGCTTCATTCCAAATGCCAAAATGTTTTCAAGTGCAGTTCTTGAAAAATTAATGTTTGAATTTTTTTCTATTTTTGAACCTGGAGTTCCAATGATGTTATTACATGCCTGTGCTATGAAATCCCCATCTACATTAACACGACACCATGTGGAAAATGAAAATCCATTTCGCACATATGTGCCGAACAGAAATAGACTATTTTTATAAAGAAGCGAAATTTCACTGGAATTTTCTACAAATCGTGTAAGGGGCACAGTGGCATTGCAGTAACCGGTTCTCATCAGATCACCAAAGTTAAGCAATGTCAAGCCTGGTTAGTCCTTGGATGGGTGACCATCTGAGCAATCGATTCAGACTCCCATGTTGTGTCCTTGGGCAAGGCACTTAACTCTGATTGTCCACATGGGGGCACGATGAAGCTGTGTACTAAGGCGTACTGCACATCGATGGTATGCATGTCTTCAACCAATCTAACCCTGCCTGTGCTGCAGTGCAGAGTTACGATGTTGGGGAGCTGGCAGCTACTCATCATTGCTCGGTGGTTCTCTCTGGGTACTCTGGCTTCCTTGGCCCGTAAAACTGTCACAGTCATGATTAACCATTGTGCATAAGTATGTGGCCTTAAACACCTTGTGCACCGCAATTACAATTGGAATCACTAGTGATAGCTAAAAATCATCCCCCGAATTCCAATGTGTTCTTTGTGCCAGTAGGTACATAGAACAGATTCGAACTCAGGGGACGAAATAGTAACACGAGTTCCCCTAGCAAATTTGGTTGGCGATAAAATGTGTTCTTTTTGTTGAAAGTTGTCAAATGAATTGTTGAGTGTCTTTCTAATAATTGTTTTTATAGATGTGAAGGCATGTAATAAACACATAACAGCATGCATGTTTGAATGGGTTAATCATTATGACGGAAGGATAAAACTCGAGGCCTGCAGCCTCTCATTCTATTCTTCCACACTGGCACTCATGCCATATCGATTAACCCATTCACACACGTGTGTCTTTCTGTGTATTTTCATCATAAATCAAGTACATGTCCCCAAATAATAGTGCATGTAAACTTGGATTCAGATTGGCCAACCTGTTCTGAAAACAGAAATTTTGGTTGGGGCCAGAAATTTTGCCTCTCCTGGTATGAGCTCAAATATTGCCAAAGAAACTGTTTTTGAACAAATGTAAATCTTCATTACAAAAGGAAGTTGCATACCAATCTCAAAACAATGTGACTGGTGGTTTATGAGATTGTTAAAGAATTTTGATCTTTGCAGGCACTGTCCTCAGACCATCAGGCTTAACAACCTCTAGTGAACAAAACTTGGAAGGTTATTTTCAAAGATAATTCATATCACATTTGGTTCGATTCGCAACAATGAGTCTACAGATAAAGACAGATATGCAAAAAATGACAGATGGCAAAAGCGCACTCTGACTTTTAGTCAGATATGCTAAAAATGAGGAATCTGGATAGTTTAAGCCCATATGCTACTTACCTCATGTGGCAGCTAATGAACATTTTGACATTATTTGACATTTTGTACTCCCATGAGCTGAGCATTCTATAATCTGCAAACTAGTTACCTGTACCAAGCAGTTCAGGAAACAAAGGCATTTGAATGTCTTTTTTTCTCTATTTATAGCCTGTGAATTGGGCAAGAGGGGGCTTGGAAAATATTTTCACAAAAATTATTACTTGTTGCCTGAGAATGTAATCTAAATATACAACTCAAAGTTTGCTAAGCACAAAGTACATCCAACTACGTGTTTTACGTTCTAGTTGAAATATTGTAATGAAAAGTGTATATATTTTTTATTTAATTATATCTTTAATGATTTAAGCACAGAAATTAAGATTTATTTGTATTTGACATTAATTTTTAGCTTTTGAATATGAAAACCATGGAAAATGGATATTATTGGTAAAAGAGGAAATTTTTCAAAATGCCAAAAGGTTGACAGAGCGAACTGGCTTTAATATCGAGTATGTGACCCATTACTGTTAATTACAGCTTGACAACGCCTTCTCATGCTCCCAATCAGGTTCCTGGTGGTCCTTTGTGGGATGTTGTTCCATTCTTGGACCAGCATGGAACCAAGTTGAACTGGACGGACTGAAATTGCAAGCTGCAACTCATTCCAGACATGTTCGATTGGATTGAGGTCAGGGGATCTTGCTGGCTAGTCCATACGCTCAACCCCCTCCCACTGCTGGTACTCTCCAACAGCATGGGCAACATGAGGACGGGCATTATCGTCCATCAGAATGCATCTATCACCCAATGCACCTGCATACAATCTGACATGGACATCTGCCACCACCATGCCGTCTTACTGATGTGCCATACTGCTGAAATCTTGCCTAGGCTCTGGTGATCACCATATGGTACACACCAAGGGCTTCACCAACCTGACGATGGGTAGCCCCTTGCGCCACCATCCCTACAGCACGCCACATTTCTGCTTCAGACAAATGTCTTCTTACATTTGCATTTGCCATATTCAGTCATAAAATCACAAGGGTTTGAATTGACACATGTCATGAAAATCAAGGGGTACATGCTTTCCATGACTGTCATGAAAAGTCTGCCCGTCAAGAGAGCTAATGTAAACACTGGGGACCATCTCAATACATTCCTCAATCATATCCACCAATGAAAGTGTCAATGACACTGTAGCTCAACTTGACAAACTTGAACTTGGTAAGTTATAAATGAAATGGCAAAATTGAAGATCATTGGGACCAATGTCAGTTTTTTTGCCAGTGGCAACATTTTTTGACAGAAACCGAAGAAAATCAATAGCTCCCATCTGGAGGCCTCCCCAAACAAGCATGCCAGGTTTCAAAGCAATCCGATCATAAATGTTCCCTGTAGGGTGTACAAAAAGGAAATATTGTGGTCTGACTAGACTAAATTCTAAGAACGTTGGCCGTGTCAACATTTTTTGACGGAAATGGAAGAAAATCGATAGCTCCCATCCAGAGGTCACCGTAAATAAGCATACCAGGTTTCAAAGCAATCTAATCATAAATGAGCCTTGTAGGGTGAGCCAAAGGGAAATATTGTGGTCTGACTAAACTAAGTTCTAAGAATGTTGGCTGCGGCAACATTTTTTGATGGAAATTGAAGAAAATCGATAGCTCCCATCTAGAGGTCACCCCAAACAAGCATGAAAGGTTTCAAAGCAATCCGATCATAAATGTAACCTGTAGGGTGTGCCAAAGGGAAAAATCGAGTCTTCTGACTAAACCAAGTTCTAAGAACGTTAGCCCCGGCAACATTTTTTGATGGAAATTGAAGAAAATCGAAAGCTCCCATCTAGAGGTCTCCCCAAACAAGCATACCAGGTTTCAAAGCAATCAAATCATAAATGTGCCCTGTAGGGTGTGCCAAAGGGAAATATTGTGGTCTGACTAAACTGAGTTCTAAAAACGTTGGCCACGGCAACATTTTTTGACGGAAATTGAAGAAAATCGATAGCTCCCATCTAGATGTCACCCCAAACAAGCATGCCAGGTTTCAAAGCAATCCGATCATAAATGTACCCTGTAGGGTGTGCCAAAGGGAAATATTGAGTCTTCTGACTAAACTAAGTTCTAAGAACGTTGGCCGCGGCAACATTTTTTTACAGAAATTGAAGAAAATCGATAGCTCCCATCTAGAGGTCTCCCCAAACAAGCATACCAGGTTTCAAAGCAATCTGATCATAAATGGGCCCTGTAGGGTGTGCCAAAGTGAAATATTGAGGTCTCACTGAACTAAGTTCTACGAATGTTGGCTGTGGCAACATTTTTAGCCGGAAATTGAAGAAAATTGATAGCTCCCATCTAGAGGTCACCCTAAATAAGCATACCAGGTTTCAAAGCAATCAAATCATAAATGTGCCCTGTAGGGTGTGCCAATGGGAAATATTGTGGTTTGACTAAACTAAGTTCTAAGAACGTTGGCCGCGGCAACATTTTTTGATGGAAATTGAAGAAAATCGATAGCTCCCATCTAGAGGTCTCCCCAAACAAGCATACCAGGTTTCAAAGCAATCAAATCATAAATGTGCCCTGTAGGGTGTGCCAAAGGGAAATATTGTGGTCTGACTAAACTGAGTTCTAAAAACGTTGGCCATGGCAACATTTTTTGACGGAAATTGAAGAAAATCGATAGCTCCCATCTAGATGTCACCCCAAATAAGCATGCCAGGTTTCAAAGAAATCCGATCATAAATGTACCCTGTAGGATGTGCCAAAGGGAAATATTGAGTCTTCTGACTAAACTAAGTTCTAAGAACGTTGGCCGCGGCAACATTTTTTTACAGAAATTGAAGAAAATCGATAGCTCCCATCTAGAGGTCTCCCCAAACAAGCATACCAGGTTTCAAAGCAATCTGATCATAAATGGGCCCTGTAGGGTGTGCCAAAGTGAAATATTGAGGTCTCACTGAACTAAGTTCTACGAATGTTGGCTGTGGCAACATTTTTTACCGGAAATTGAAGAAAATCGATAGCTCCCATCTAGAGGTCACCCTAAATAAGCATACCAGGTTTCAAAGCAATCAAATCATAAATGTGCCCTGTAGGGTGTGCCAAAGGGAAATATTGTGGTTTGACTAAACTAAGTTCTAAGAACGTTGGCCACGGCAACATTTTTTGATGGAAATTGAAGAAAATCGATAGCTCCCATCTAGAGGTCTCCCCAAACAAGCATACCAGGTTTCAAAGCAATCAAATCATAAATGTGCCCTGTAGGGTGTGCCAAAGGGAAATATTGTGGTCTGACTAAACTGAGTTCTAAAAACGTTGGCCACGGCAACATTTTTTGACGGAAATTGAAGAAAATCGATAGCTCCCATCTAGATGTCACCCCAAACAAGCATGCCAGGTTTCAAAGCAATCCGATCATAAATGTACCCTGTAGGGTGTGCCAAAGGGAAATATTGAGTCTTCTGACTAAACTAAGTTCTAAGAACGTTGGCCGCGGCAACATTTTTTTACAGAAATTGAAGAAAATCGATAGCTCCCATCTAGAGGTCTCCCCAAACAAGCATACCAGGTTTCAAAGCAATCTGATCATAAATGGGCCCTGTAGGGTGTGCCAAAGTGAAATATTGAGGTCTCAATGAACTAAGTTCTACGAATGTTGGCCGTGGCAACATTTTTTGCCGGAAATTGAAGAAAATCGATAGCTCCCATCTAGAGGTCACCCTAAATAAGCATACCAGGTTTCAAAGCAATCAAATCATAAATGTGCCCTGTAGGGTGTGCCAAAGGGAAATATTGTGGTTTGACTAAACTAAGTTCTAAGAACGTTGGCCGCGGCAACATTTTTGACAGAAATTGAAGAAAATCGATAGCTCCCATCTGGAGGTCAACCCAAACAAGCATGCCAGGTTTCAAAGCAATCCGATCATAAATGTACCCTGTAAGGTGTGCCAAAGGGAAATATTGATTCTTCTGACTAAACTAAGTTCTAAGAATGTTGGCCGCGGCAACATTTTTTGACAGAAATTGAAGAAAATCGATAGCTCCCATCTAGAGGCCTCCCTAAATAAGCATACCAGGTTTCAAAGCAATCTGATCGTAAATGTACCCTGTAGGGTGTGCCAAAGGGAAATATTGAGGTCTGACTAAACTAAGTTCTACGAACGTTGGCCGTGGCAACATTTTTTGCCAGAAATTGAAGAAAATCGATAGCTCCCATCTAGAGGTCACCCTAAATAAGTGTATCAGGTTTCAAAGCAATCAAATCATAAATGTGCCCTGTAGGGTGTGCCAAAGGGAAATATTGTGGTTTGACTAAACTAAGTTCTACGAACGTTGGCTGTGGCAACATTTTTTGCCGGAAATTAAAGAAAATCGATAGCTCCCATCTAGAGGTCACCCTAAATAAGCATATCAGGTTTCAAAGCAATCAAATCATAAATGTGCCCTGTAGGGTGTGCCAAAGGGAAATATTGTGGTTTGACTAAACTAAGTTCTAAGAACGTTGGCCGCGGCAACATTTTTTGACGGAAATTGAAGAAAATCGATAGCTCCCATCTAGAGGTCACCCCAAACAAGCATAAGAAGTTTCAAAGTAATCTGATCATAAATGCGACCTGTGAGGTGTGCCAAAGGAAATTGTGGACGTACGTACTAACATACTAACGTACGTACGTACGTAGGTACGCCGACGGACGAGAAGTGATGGCAATAGCTCAGCTTGACTTTGTCAAGTTGAGCTAAAAATATCTCCAATATATCACAAGCAAATTTCACAATGATGTGACAAATATTTGGTGCTTAGCAAACTTTGAGTAGTATATGTTCAAATTAATGAATCTATTGTGAAATCTGATAATTGTGGTAGAGAGTGCTGAATTATGCCCCTCTTTGGAGAGCTGTAAAACACTTCTTCTGGAACTTCATTAAACAAATTTGAGTCTCAGTGAAGCTGTGAACAAAATATCACATCACTGCAGCAGCTGGTTCTGGAGAAAATGCTTACAAAATTCTGGGCATTTTAAGTTTAGCCTGATGTCACAGACACTTCAGTTGAACAGAATCTGAAATCAGGAATTTCTGTTTAAAAGTATGGTTGAAATTAAGGCAAGCAGTTCTCTTGCAAAAGATGTAAATGCAAAAGTTAACCATCCGTGGCATAGTTATGGCTCCCCCAATAGAAATCTAACAGGAAAATTTGCTGGCTTGTTGGAAATTTTTTAGTCCAGAAGTCTTGACAAACATACCTGACAGTGAAACAGACTGAGATAGTTGAAAGTTACCAGTTAGATTCAAGCCTTGAAGAAGATTTAAACTTTTAGGCACCCTTTTTACAACATATTTCATGTAAGGTGAGCGGGGGCGCGGTGGCTCAGTTGGTAGAGGTGCAGGCTGCAAGCCGAGAGGTCCTCGGTTTGAATCCCACCTGCGGCAACCGCGTTGTGTCCTTGGGCAAGACACTTCACCCCGATTGCCTACATGGGGGCACGATGACGCTGTGTACTGAGGTGTACTGCACGTCGATGGTGCGCATGTCTTCAACCAATCTAACCCTGCCTGTGCTGTGGTGCAGAGTTCAGAGTTGCAATGTTGGAGAGCTGACAGCTGCTCGTCGTTGCTCGGTGGTTCTCTCCGGGTACTCCGGCTTCCTCCACCCGTAAAACTGTCACGGTCACGATTAGCCATTGTGCATAAGTATGTGACCTTAAACACCAATAAATAAATAAACAAGAGGCCCCACGTGGCCTTAATCGCTCACCTGACAGAGTGACTCTAAGAAGTATTTTAGGTCACCTTCACCATGTCATGCCTCATCAACATTAACTGGTTGAGTGATAGATTTTGTTTGAAGTTCAACATTTGTTACCTAAAATTAGTTTTATTTAAAATCATTGGTGTGTGGCCAATCTCCAATGATTTTTAATAAAGCAAATTTATCTCTGCAGACAAACTGGTTTAGCATGAAGCACAAACAAGGAATGTGAAGAGATAGCCTTGGACATCTCTCCCCAACTGTGGATATCTTCCATGTGCTACATGTACATATTTGCATGCAAGAAAACAAAAATTTTCACAAATTTTCCAAAATATTAGTTTTTTTTATCATCATTGGAACAAGCTCAAACAGCTTATTCCAATAGGGGTATGGGAAGATCAGGTATATTTTTGAGACAGAAATGTGAATATATAAATAATGGTGTTTTTTTGTGAATGATGCTGGAGAATTTTGCGTAAAGATATGGTAAATGGTTTGTTCTAGATACAGAATGATGCAAAAGTATTTAAATTTGATTAGGCAAGTTGTTCCTATAATGCATTTAAAAATTGAAGTAACTGTTTTTTTGCTGCCGAACTTTTAGATGTGTGTGTCTGTGTGTGTGTGTGTGTGTGTGTGTGTGTGTGTGTGTGTGTGTGTGTGTGTGTGTGTGTGTGTGTGTGTGGGGGGGGAGGTAAGAGTGTTCTTGCAAACAAAATTCCGGAATAAATGGAAAATTTTATTTTTTGTGTGAAAGACATAGTGCGTGAATGTTGATTGGAACAAGCTTAGAGAGCTCATTTTAATGTGAAGTCATAAAGCTGTGTTTTACGTACGAAATTCTGGAATAACTAAAAAATTGCTTTTTTGACTCAAAAAGCATGGTGTGCGACCTCTCATTGGAATGAGCTCAAAAAGCTCATTCCAATGGGGTATTTACAAGCGATAAGTACATGTATGTTTAAGAGACAAAAATTAAAATTTGAATAGCGATTTTTGCGAAGAATGCTGACAAGTTTTGGCAGTTATGCTGGTAAAAAGGTAAGATATGCAAAGTGGTTGTTTTTTAGAGGCGACATTTAATTAAGGGGAATTAACCCTTGATTACTGAGGTAACTTCCAAAAGTACTGAAATTTCATGAAGCAATGTGAATAACAGACAACAGTTGCCTAAAAATTTCATGAATAACTAAAATTTTTATTCTTTTGTCTCGAAAACATGGCATATGACCTTTGATGGAATGAGCTGAATGCGTGTGTTCCAATGAGGGGTCATAAAATTTGAACGGAGATTTGTGTGAATAATGCATTAGTACTGCTAGATTTGGGTAAATGGTTCACCCTGGATACCACCCCTTCTATAGTAGATCTTTTCTGCAAATTTTGTCTAAGATTCTATCAACTTTACAAATAAATACGTTCATGAATCACAATCAGATCCACCCCACAATGTTGCATACCAAATATCAAAAGATTCTGCCTGCTGGATCTGGAGAAGAAGATTTTTTAAGAAATATGCCTGAAATGCACTAAGTTAAAATTTGGGCTCCTATACGGAGCCCAAATATAAACCCAGGGGGCCGATTTGAACAAACTTGAATCAGATCCACCCCACAATGTTGCTTACCAAATATGAAAAGATTCTGAAGCTGGATCTGGAGAAGAAGATTTTTTAAGAAATTTGCCTGAAATGCACTAAGTTCGAATTCAAGCTTCTATAGTGAGCCCAAATATGAAACTAGGAAGCCGATTTGAACAATCTTGAATCAGATCCACCCCACAATGTTGCATACCAAATATCAAAAGATTCTGCCTGCTGGATCTGGAGAAGAAGATTTTTTAATAAATTTGCCCGAAATGCACTAAGTGCGAATTCAGGCTTCTATATTAAGCCCAAATATAAACCCAGGGGGCCGATTTGAACAAACTTGAATCAGATCCACCCCGCAATGTTGCTTACCAAATATGAAAAGATTCTGCCTGCTGGATCTGGAGAAGAAGATTTTTTAAGAAATTTGCATGAAATGCACTAAGTTCAAATTCGAGCTTCTATAGTGAGCCCAAATATGAATCTAGGAAGCCGATTTGAACAAACTTGAATCAGATCCACCCCACAATGTTGCATACCAAATATCAAAAGATTCTGCCTGCTGGATCTGGACAAGAAGATTTTTTAAGAAATTTGCCTAAATGCACTAAGTTCAAAATTGGGCTTCTATACTGAGCCCAAATATAAACCCAGGGGGCCGATTTGAACAAACTTGAATCAGATCCACCCTACAATGTTGCATACCAAATATCAAAAGATTCTGCCTGCTGGATCTGGAGAAGAAGATTTTTTAAGAAATTTGCCTGAAATGCACTAAGTTCGAAATTGGGCTCCTATACTGAGCCCAAATATTAACCCAGGGATCCGATTTGAACAAACTTGAATCAGATCCACCCCACAATGTTGCTTACCAAATATGAAAAGATTCTTCCTGCTGGATCTGGAGAAGAAGATTTTTTAAGAAATTTGCCTGAAATGCACTAAGTTCGAATTCGGGCTTCTATAGTAAGCCCAAATATGAATCCAGGGGGACCGATTTGAACAAACTTGAATCAGATCTACCCCGCAACAATGCACAGCAAATATCAAAAGATTCTGCCTGCTGGATCTGGAGAAGAAGATTTTTGAAGAAATGTGCCTGAAATGCACTAAGTTTGAATTCAAGCTCCTATACTGAGCCCAAATATGAATCTAGGGAGCCGATTTGAACAAACTTGAATCAGATCCACCCTACAATGTTGCATGCCAAATATCAAAAGATTCTGCCTGCTGGATCTGGAGAAGAAGATTTTCAAAGAAATTTGCCTGAAATGCAGTAAGTTCAAATTTGGGCTCCTATACTGAGCCCAAATATAAACCCAGAGGGCCGATTTGAACAAACTTGAATCAGATCCACCCCACAATGTTGCATACCAAATATCAAAAGATTCTGCCTGCTGGATCTGGAGAAGAAGATTTTTTAAGAAATTTGCCTGAAATGCACTAAGTTCGAAATCGGGCTCCTATACTGAGCCCAAATATGAACCCAGGGGACCGATTTGAACAAACTTGAATCAGATCCACCCTACAATGTTGCATACCAAATATCAAAAGATTCTGCCTGCTGGATCTGGAGAAGAAGATTTTTTAATGTTTTTCCCATTGCCTACAGTGTTAAAAAGTGCTGACTCAGCACTTTTTCAAAGTCCCGAAACTGTACCCTATGATAAAACCGATGGCAATTTTTTTTTACCAATCCTTTCTGTTGGTCCTAAGGAAGCTGCACACCAAATAAAAATTCTCAGTGCCGTGCAGTTTTGGAGATATGGGCATTTTCAATTTTTTCTATTTTTAGCTCCTGCGGTTCCCACGGGGCTGCGGGAAAATTTTTTTTTTTGCATAAATCAAGTACTCATGACCCAATAAGCCCTCACATAAAATTTGGTTCAAATCAGCCTCTCGGTTTGGAAAATAGAAATTTTGGGCGGGGCAAAAAATTTTGCCCCTCCCATAACGATGCCAAGTATAGCCCCACAAACTTCTCTTGAACAAATCTGAGTCTACACCTCAAAAGGAAGCTGCACACCAAATATCAAGTCTCTGCTACTGCTGGTTCATGAGAAGAAGATTTACAAAGATTTTGGTGCCCCTTGGGGGCGTGGCACCACTCAGGAGGAGGGGCAACTTCATTTGAACAAATCTGAATTGGCATTAGGTAATAAACATTTAGCCAACATTTGAATAAAATTGGGCTAGTGGTTTAGGAGGAGAAGTCGATAATGTAAAGTTAACGCCGGACGGACGACGATGGACGCCGGACGACGGACGCCGGACAGAAAGTGATTAGTAAAGCTCCCCTTGAGCTTCGCTCAGGTGAGCTAATAAATGTAAGGTGAGAATACACTCTCACTTTAAACATGTGGTTCAAAGACCTGAAATTTCCAACACAAATTAGCAATCCAGATTTAATCGTTGTAGCCTGCCATGAAGCTGTATATCACTAATTTCAGTTTTAAATTCCAGTTTCTATTCCATATAAGCTATGTATTTCTATTAGAATGTTCAAAATACAAACAAGTCTAACAGAATTAGACTAACCGGGAAATGGGATGGGAGAATGAAGGCCATGTGATTAGTGGGTGACACAAAGGAGAGGGTTAGTACCGGTATGCTTATCGGAGAGATTGGGAAGAACAGGGTAGGGGATGCTATCAAGCAGTTCATCTCCAAGTGTTGGAAAGAGAAGAGATGTGGGGTTAAGAGGGCATTTGGGAGAACGGAGATAATAAATGCCTTCTCACCTGAAAACCGTGACAAATCAGAGGCCGGCCAAAGTGTTATTATTATTATGCCACTGCTAAGAGCAGAGATAAGACACCAGTGATGGTACTTTTTTCTCACTCTGACTTTTAGTCAGGCCAATTAAAAGAACATGCTACAAAGATGATTGAAATTATATTTATTTTCTATCAAAGTTTGTACTTTATAGTGTAACAATGTTTTTCAAATTTTACAAAATTTACAAATAAGTATTTTGATGTACACAAATAAAAAAACAAATGAAGATAAACGGACATAAAAAATAATTGCACTGAATAAACTCTGTTTGTATACAACATAGGTATATGGTAATATGAAGAATTCATTGTATAACAGTAACTCAGTATACAAGCTGGCCATTTATTTTATAAATTTTATACAAATAAATATATAACAATGTTTTTCTCATAATTGTTAACTATCTCATCGTTGAAAGTTACTGATATGACTCTTTTCATGTGATTTATCGAGACTGTTAAGAAAAAGTCAGTGCCTTGCCTTCTTGTTCATAACCACTAACTGCATTTAACTGTGAACATGGGATTCACACAGTAGGTAATACCTACTGTGTGAAGCCTATGTTCACAGATAAATACTGTTAGGTAACCTTCACATTTTAAAGATCAAGTGGCAAACATTTGTGGACAACTGAGTGTTACGATTATTCATTATTATATTCAACTTTCCTTCAGAGGATTTCACATTATAGTATTTTCTTCAATTTTTTTCTGAAATTTCAGACAAAAATACAGGTGTTTGGAGGCGCTTTCCAGAAAAATTATTCAATAAATATTTCTTAGAGCAAAAATACAGGGTGAAAGTAAGGTGATCTCTGCTGGAGACATAAACTGGTACATCAGGAACTGTGAAACTTTTAAATGACCACAAACTAATACTTAAGTACAAAACCAGATAAATTTAAGAGATGTTCATTGTAAAAATATTCAATAGTGCACTAATGTATTTTTTTTATATCAAAATGACTTCTGACTAATTAATGCATGAAATAAATGAGCACTGGAGGCCCACATTTGGGCTTCACTGAAAAGTTTGGGATTCGCATTATAAGCAATTATCTTGTTGCAATTTAACCAGTTTTTTCCACTAAAGGAAAAGCCGCATTATGGAAGGGAGAGAACTCCATGGTCATTTTCTCTGAAATTCAAACTTTGTATATAAATGTTTCCAATGCTGGTTCCACCTGATCGGGGCCTAATTATGCAACCTGGTGAATGTGCATTCCAGTTCTTTGCAACATGTGCTCGTTTCTTATTGTCAGGCTGATGAAGCTCTCCAAGTTTTCAGATACAATTTTTCTGCACCCGCCCTCCCCTCCCCTCCCCAGTGTACCTGCACTCTCGTGACATTGTATCCTATCAACGTCAACTGCATATGCATCATCAGGTCTCATGTTTACTGTGTTCTTAATGTGTGTTATGTACTTGCCTGAGCTGCATGCGCTCCTCTTCTCTTTATATTATAGTTTGAGTGTTGTTCAATCAATGACATGTGTTCGCATTAACAGCCACAGCACTATTTTATTTGGATAGTGACACTTGAAGGTGTGTTGACTGAAGTTAAGTGGATGCTGACAATTTTATACATGTACAGTTGAAGATAGCGGCCAGGCCTTGCAAGCTTCATATTCATTTATCGTTAAACTACAGCTGTGTTGGTGCCTTCTGTAGTTCCATTCGTGGATTTAGATTGCCTTTGCCTTCCTTTGGCGGACTCCACATTGGCTTTCCCAGTGGAGATTTTTCTTTGTGCCTTCAGCAGAGAAGCATGATGCAGGGCTTATCTCCTGCAGTTGTGTGTTACCACTCTATGGTTAGTGGTTTGTGTGTGTCAGACATAGACGCCTGTTGGTTCGTCCGACTTAGATATTAATATGCAGAGTCTGGTCATCATGTTTTGTGCATTCACTTAATTTGTTAATTGCATGTATGTTTGCAGCAGTTAATAAAACTGTGGACAAAATTCATCCAAAAAATGTGTTTATCGTTTTTCGTGATTGGTATCAGGTGGGTTTTGTGATACTTTTATCATCTTCCATAATGAATAGTGAGTGCCGATATATTGTAAAAAAAAAATTCATATGAACAAATTCAACAAATAAAATTTCATTTTTTACTGTACCAATTAGAGTTGTTACACAATGCAATATATGACAAGGGCAGCGCAAAGTGTGGGCCACTGCCCCGACCCATATGCAAGTTCGAAGTAGTCTTGAAGGTATTGTGGGACAATTTTCTAAGTGGAAAGAGTGAAAACGGAAACATTTTCAAAGTCAAAAAAAGGGCCATAACTCTTGGAAAAATTACTGGATGGAACCTGTTCCTTGTGCATATCTGTTACCCCAGGCAGGTCAATCAGCATATCAAAGGAGACCCAAATACTTACGATGGCTTTGAAATTACAATGCAAAACATTTGTATGGACAGACAGATGGACACATGGAAGACAGAAGGATGGGCAGAGGACTTCACTAGATATCTCAGAATCCTCCTTTAGAGGTTGGGGTCATAATAAAAGTGATTGGATTGATGTAGGGGTGCAATCAAATTACAATTAACTCTCTCAAGTTGTCATAAAATCTGAAGCACCAAATTTTTCCTATAATGAAAACAGGTATTTAACCAATTCAATCTTGTTTGACAGAGCTCTCTGAATTCTGTCAAACAAGACTGAATAAGTTAAATTCCTACTTGCATTGCGGGAAACATCTGCAGGTTGAAATTTTAGTATTTCAAAAATTGTGCAGAGGATTAAGGAAATTTTATCTGAGTTTGCAATTTTGACACCGAGTGACATCTGTAATTCCAGCCATGCTGTAAAACAAATGACAAAAATACTGACTACATTGAGAACAATGTCTAAACTTAACATGAAATAACTGATTTTTGACAAGGTGATCAACTGCATCAAACTGAAATGTCCTGTCCTAATAAGGGTCATTTGATTTGGTTTTAGGTACTATGACAAGTAATGGAAAACTTAACTTGACAGTTGGTGACACTATATTTTTCATATCATCAAAGCTCTAAAAAAACGTAATAGCTTTTCCTTTTTTGTTGTCCAAAATTTGGAAAAATTATTCATAAATAGTGATGGAAAAAAAAGAAGATAATTATTACACTTAGATTTTTTACATCCAAAAAATATGTTGCTTAATTTCACGCTGAGTGTCCCATCACTAAAATAGAACTACCGGTATAATTTCTGCGACAGCGAGGCTGAAATTACAAACATCTACATCACATTGTGATAAACTTGTGAACAGAAACATCACTTATTTGCAAACAGAAAGATAACTTTATCACTTTGCTTTCATCAAGTCCAAGGTGTAAAAGCCTTCAATATCATACAAAATACCAAAATATTCATACAAAAATATGTTCAACGATGAGACAGTCATAATATTCACAAAACTACATTTCATTTTATTGAGCAACTGCTTATATCTAATTATTTAAAATCTGTACACAAATAACAAAAACATCAATACTTAAGAAGTATTGACAGACTTACAAAAAAGTCTAGGTGCCTCCATAAAGGCCTTATAGAAGTATTTTTAGCATATTTCTTATACTTCACTAAAGTCAGTTAAATTTTGATAACAAGGACTTGTTTTGTTATAATTTTCCGAACAGTCCCTTTAGGCTCTCTTCAATAAATTATAACTGAACAAATCCTTCTTTTTTCAGTAGGGTGAGGAATGATTTCTTCTTATCAAGTCTTGGTGGACTAATGAAGCAGCCAAGGCCTGTGCAGAAACCACTGCAAGGGTACTTCACTCTTCTCAGCAGGACAAATGGAGTGCATGTTGTGCAACCACTTCTGGAGCCATGAAGGTTGATAAAATCAGAAACATTCTTCAAATAAATAACTTTTGTAAGTCCAAAAATTAATAAATCTTTTTAAATGCAGAAAATATCAAAACTTATGGTTTGGCTGTTGTATCTAGTCAACTGTCATTGGTTTGCCTATTAAACCTGACAACACTTGACTGAAAAAAACTGCTCAGGCATTGTGATTTTTTCTCCTTGCCATTATGTGAATTATCAGTGTAACTATACATAATCAGTGCTGAGGGTTTCAACTACAGGTTTCTAAGTGTTAACAGGGCTTATCTGGGTTTGCTTTTGCATGATGTTGACAGCACCTTCAACAGTAAGAGTTTATTTATTTACTTAATTCTTACTGCTTAACTCTTAACCCCCCCCCCCCCCCCCCCCCGAGTATTTTCAAGATTTTTTTCATCAAATTTAATCATGGCTGCTATGTAGCAGCCATGACTAGATTTGTTGAAAAATTCAACCAAATTTAACTCAAGAAATCACTGGTGAAAAATCCATGCCATTTAGAGGGGGAAAGGTGTATTAAATGTGCCAAAAGTATATGTATTTCAGTAGGAAGAGAAATATTGTTTTGGGTAGGAATATCTGCCAGCAGCATGCAAAGAGTTAACAACAGTTGAACAGCCAGCATCATATCGTGTCACAGAAGACAGAGGTTTAATAGCTAAAAGCAGCCAGCACTGCTTTTTTTTAGTGTTTGCCTCAAAAACATTGCTATGACCCCCTCATGGGATGATATCATTAAACTCATTCCAATGAGGAATCGTTAGCTATACTTTTGAGGCAAAAAAATGAAAAATTTTATTTATTTGACAAGTGTCACCGGCAATTCGGATTGGGTCAAGGGTTAGAATAATAAAGCCTGCATATTTTAATAGATTGACAAAGATTGCATGAGATCAATCTTTTCATCATAGTTCACTGCACTAACTGTTATATAGTGGAATATAGTGGAGTACAACAGTAATGTGGTAGACAGAATAAAACAGTTCTGAGAGACAAAGTGGAGTGTAACAGTAATGTAGTATTCCAAATAAAACAGTTCTGAGAGACAAAGCGGAATGCAACAGTAATGTAGTATTCCAAATAAAACAGTTATGAGAGACAAAGTGGAGTGTAACAGTAATGTAGTATTCCAAATAAAACAGTTATGAGAGACAAAGTGGAGTGTAACAGTAATGTAGTAGACCAAATAAAACAGTTCTGAGAGACAAAGCGGAGTGTAACAGTAATGTAGTATTCCAAATAAAACAGTTCTGAGAGACAAAGAGGAGGGTAACAGTAATGTAGTACTCCAAATAAAACAGTTCTGAGAGACAAAGTGGAGTGTAACAGTAATGTAGTACTCCAAATAAAACAGTTCTGAGCGACAAAGTGGAGTGCAACAGTAATGTAGTAGACCAAATAAAACATTTCTGAGAGACAAAGTGGAGTGTAACAGTAATGTGGTATTCCAAATAAAACAGTTCTGAGAGACAAAGTGGAGTGTAACAGTAATGTAGTATTCCAAATAAAACAGTTCTGAGAGACAAAGCAGAGTGCAACTGTAATGTAGTAGACAGAATAAAACAGCTCTGAGAGGCACAGTTGAATGCAACAGTAATGCAGTAGACCAAAAAAAAAAAACAGTTCAACGAGACAAAGTGGAGTACAACAGTAATGTAGTAGACAGAATAAAACAGCTCTGAGAGACAAAGTGGAGTACAACAGTCAATTAGTATTTCAAATAAAACAGTTCTGAGAGACAAAGTGGAGTGTAACAGTAATGTAGTAGACCAAATAAAACAGTTCTGAGAGACAAAGTGGAGTGCAACAGTAATGTAGTATTCCAAATAAAACAGTTCTGAGAGACAAAGTGGAGTGCAACAGTAATATAGTAGACAGAATAAAACAGCTCTGAGTGCAACAGTAATGTAGAAGACCAAACAAAACAGTTTTGAGAGACAAAGTGGAGAGCAACAGTTATGTAGTATTCCAAATAAAATAGTTCTGAGAGACAAAGTTGAGTACCACAGTAATGTATTACAATAAAACAGTTCTAAGAGACAAAGTGGAATGCAGCAGTAATCTAGAATACAGAATAAAACAGCTCTGAGTGCAACAGTAATGTAGAAGACCAAACAAAACAGTTCTGAGAGACAAAGTGGAAAGCAACAGTAATGTAGCAGATGGAATAAATCCTGCAACACAATAATTTGCTTAACCTTTCTGGTTTGCTTAATACATTTTATTATTTTTTTCCCAGCGGGCATATATTTTTTGTTTGGGGGCTAATTTTCTATTCACAACTCACAAAGAGGTGCACTCAAAGAATTTGGAACAAAGTATGCTATAATTGATATTATGCAAAATGCATATTAATTTAACATATCTACCCCCATAAAATAATTGACTGTTTTAGGGATGGTATTTTTGGTTAGACTGAAAAAACACAGTCTCATTTATTTTTGGAATTTGTGCCCTATTAAGCCTTTGTGACTCTGCTGCTGATTTAAGTCTGGCACCAAAGATTCAACACAACATCAACACACAAAAGATATCAATTAGACCCCACAAAGTAAATCTTCTGTTTCGCAAGCCATTTTTTGTAAAATTGCATGTGGGAGGGTGTTTTTTTATTTTATTTTTGTACTTACTTATTTCTTTGCCACCATTTCTTTGCCACCATAAGTTCATGTTCTTGGTTTGTTTTATGTTTTAGGCCTCATAACCTACAGAATAGTGTGGGTGGTGGTGTATTAAATGGTTTATGTCTGAGTGCAAGAAGGCTTTGTAGGGCTAAATCATTGCAAAGCCTTCTTGCACTCAAGGAACAAATTTATCAATTTTATTAACCTGGGTAAAATGTCAGACATAAACCATTTAATTTAATTTTTTTTTTAAGTCTGCATTCGTTAGGCCTTAACAATGGATGACACATAGTGCAACTCAGGAATTCAAAATTTTTAACTGCTAGAATGCTGAGTAAATTTTCAAAGTTTTTATAGAATAAATATTTTTTTCAAAGATACCATGCTACCAGCAAGGGGAGTCCTATTTACAACATTGTGTTCATAATTAATTGATTTGTTACAATGTATAGGAGAGTACTTTTTAGCACTTCCAATTTTTAAACATTTTTTTCAGTTGTTGTTCAAACCAGCTAAGGCTAAAGTGACTTTGTAAATTAAAGATTTATCAAGCACTCTTCAGGGATTTATTCCAGTTTTTTAACCCTTTTCCTAACATAGCGGCCGAAAATGGCCAGAAAATTAACCAAAATAAGCCTACCACAGCCTAAAATATCTCCGAAGTTTCTCAATAAAACCTTACAAATATGGATATCATCAGAACCAGCTCATTGGGAAATGGAAATGGCATAATATATCCCTTTCCACAAGATGCATATTTTATCATTTTGCAATTACACATTGCTTCCTTGCATGTGTAGGTTGTCTCCGCTAGTAGATCTTTCAATAGCCAGGGTTATATAGAGAACAGTCTATAACAAGCTGTACCATTAGTCAACATTTTCTTCTTAATAACACTAGATAATTGCCCCATTATTGCTAGATTGCTATAGCAATCTGTGAAAAACAAGGCAATAATCTGGCATTTCAATGGATGAGGAAGAAACATGAACTGGTGTGTGTGTTCTCCTGGCCCTATAAAGGAGGTGACCCATTTGAGGAACCAATTATAAGAAAATGCATTATTATTTCAGGCAAGAAACAAAAAAAGGCAAAAAATGCTAAACCAAAAATTAATTAACCATGATGTAATTTCTTATATTACACAATTTTTTATTCAATTATCAGGAGTTTACCCTATAAATTATATGCAATTGACAGGTCAAATTTGTACCAAAGGTATGGGAACCGGTTATGTGACCAATTAAGAAGGTTATTCACTAAAGGAATATCCATTATATCTTACTTTGTTGGCAGAAATATGCATTGTATCTAACTTTGTTGGCAAATTCCTTCATCAGCTTCAGAAAGTTGTTCCAGGGGTGGGTGGTACGATAGCATGATCTGCGTATATTCCCTCATCACCAACCTTGGAACAAATTTTATGAAGCTGATTTGAATACTAAGCATGGTCTTTATGAAGTGACTTAAGTTTTAGATCAGCACTATCAGTAAAAAAAATTGGTGTAAAGGTGAATGAAAGGAAAATATGCAGGTTACCATATCTTACCTAGGCAACCCTCACACCAAAGAAAACTAACAACAAATTTCTGTTTCTCAATGAATGAAATGTAGAAATACTCAGCAGGGTTCAGGAAGTAGAGTTATCTATTACATGATAACTAAGGTAACAATGACAACAAAAATAATGTTTTCACTGACATGATGAGGTGCATAAAAGATATATCAAGACTTGATATCTTACTCCAACCACTAGAAATAACTTTCAGAAAGTGCTTCAATCAGTGGTGGACAAGCATATATTGCCAATCAGGCCCTACCTCAAGTGCTGCCCAACCCCCATGTATCGCTATTTTTGAGTGGTTGTTTTCATATAGGCATCTGAATTTCATGGCTTTATTGACATATTTTTCCACCAATACGGCCTAAAAAAGTTGAAACTCTAATTTCTCAGGCCCTCATCAGGGATTATTCTGCACTCTTTGGGGAAGGGTCTGGGGGCTCATGCAATTGGGAAAATCTGCATCATGAAGGCTCCAATTGGTAATTTATTTGGGAGAAGAAACACAAAGAATATGAAATGTTACCTTCATGTTGAACTGAGAAAATTAATGCAGAAGCTACTACATATATAACACATGTAGTAAGTTTTAAACAAACAGTTGCATGAAATTATGATCAGTCTCTGTAATCTCATTAAATAAACTGTTCTTATACTATTAAATAATGAAGATAGTTATGCATTTTGCTACCCTTTAACAGTCGACATTCTGGGGATTTGCAGTTGTGTCTAGGCAAGTCTTTGCTGTCTATTCAGGCAGCCAAGACTTGCCTAGAAACAACTGACAAGGTTCTTTGGATGTAACTTGTAAATGTATCTAAAAACTGCATGTTAAGGTACCTGTTTTGTTGCAGTAAAAAGTGATGAAAGTCAAAAATTTGGCCTTCAAGGGTTAAATTTTTATTTGAATGAGGACAGATTGGGAAATTGTGGGTTTGAATTGGGAAAAATCATGCCAAAATGCAATTGGGAATGGGTCCCATATTCAGCCCCTGTAGACACCCAAAAGAATCCCTGCTCATGCACTGTCCTTTTGGCCACCGAATGCTCTCTTTTTATAGCCGGGTAAGAGATGCAGCCTGTAGGATGTGCAAACTTAAAAAATAAAAATTAAATGGTTTATGTCCGATATTTTACCCAAGTTAATAAAATTGATAAATTTCTTCCTGGATTGCAACAAGGCTTTGCAATGCTCTTGCACTGCAAAGCCTTCCTACACTCAAGGGACGAAATACACCAGCACCCATGTCATTCTGTATATTATGAGGCCTAAAACATAAAACAAACCAAGAACATGAACTTTTTGCCCGCCCACATGCAATTTTACAAAAAATTGCCTGAGAAACAGAAGATCTACTTTTGGGGCCTAAGATAAGCAGATTCAATGAAAAGTGAATACTCAGTAGTGTTCATCTGAGATGAAGTAAACATTAGATGATCGCAATAGTGAAAAACATTTGGGGGCTGATAAGGAAAGGTAGTGAAGGATATGCAGAGCATACTTCCAGCATAGAAAAAAAACTTTTCTGAAATTGAGTGAAATATGAATATCTCAGCTAGGCTCATCAGAAATTAATTATCTTTCAGCTGACAATTATAGACAGTAACAACACATTTTTTCATTCTTTTTTTCTTGTTGACAAGTGATGTGAGGTGTGAAAGAGAAATGCAAGTCATGATATCAGATGCCTACCTTTGGAACACACTTTCTGAAAATATTTGTAAGAAACCTAAACACTGGGTAAGATACATCTGTGAAGAATTCACTATTAGAGAATTACTGAAATGAAGAGAGGTTTTTAGGTGACAAGATGAAGAGGGAAAGCCACACAGGTCACGATATCTTATGCCCTCCCTTTATACACACTTTCTGAAATTGATTAAAGGAAATATGAATAGTGAATATCTGACAACAAGCTATTAATTGAAAATGAAAAATTTCATTTTTGGAACTCACTAAAAAAATGCCTTTCCACAATCCATTCCAATTTATTCATTTATTTATTACGGTTTAATGACACTTTCAACAGCCAGGGTCACCTTATGTCGAAATCCATTCCAATAAAAGGTTACTGCACTGAAATTGTTGATAAGCTAACATACACTGGCTAACCATAGGCACTGCACAAGATTAGATGATGAGCTGCCATATCACACACTACATGAAATTAAAAACTGACTAAGACTGTATAAATGCACAGGGCTAATTGATTACATGTTACATAAGTTGTAGTATTCAAGGAACTAATGGAAATAATTACACTGTAGTGTGGAAATTTTTTTAAAGTGAATTCTAATGAAAGAGTCAATGACACTGTTGCTCAACTTGATCAAGAAGGAACTGAACTAAATAAAAAGTTCCAATAATGCCAAGTCATTCACTCAAGTGTCTACAGAAAAAATTAACTGCTCCCATCTAGACATCACACCAAAGTTATATTTGAAATTTGAAAAAGATTAGGCGAGAGATGTGACCTGTAGGGTGTGCTAATAGAATTGTTGACAATTTTTATATGCCAAATCCAAGACAGCCCTCGGTGGCCATGTTTTTCAATGAAATTTGGAAAAATTTCATAGCTTCCATCTAGACATCACACCAAGCAATATATGAAATTCGAAAAAGATCAGATGAGAGATGCAGCATGTAGGATGTATTACTAAAATTGTTGACAATTTATATGCCAAGTCCAAGGTGGCTGCCTGCAGCCATGTTTATCAACTAAATTCAGAAAAAATTGATAGCTCCCATCAAGACATTACCCCAAAGACAGATATAAAATGTTAAATTGATCAGGTGAGAGATGTGGCCTGTAGGGTGTGCTAAAGGAATTGAAGCCGGACAGAGGTACAGATGTATGGATAGACAGACGGACAGATGATTGATCACAACCCATCTCAACAGAAATTTTCCAAATGCTCCTGGAATAACATCAAATGTTGATACATGTATTAATAAATATATTTACACTTCCGATGAATGCCAAAATTATTTAATTTGTGAGGAAAACATTAACTATTTTCATGAAAATATATTGGTGTTTAAGGACACTTTCAGCATCTTTGACTATATCATGACTGTAACATAGGTATGAAGTAAAGTTTAGCCAATCGTTTATACCTATGCCTCCCACTTTAGAGGACTTCCACCGCAGAGATTGATTTCAGGTCCTATTTTACAAGTAAAGCAGAACTTGATAGTCCACTAATGAAAAATAATAACACTTGATTATCCACCAAGTGGACAATCGAGTGATATTGTTCTTTGTTATTTTCTTGAATTTATTGAGGAGAGAAAGCGCACTGTCAAGTAACTTGCAACAAACTATTTATTTTATTAACATAAATGACTTATATTGAGTTGAGTGAATACAAGTGAATGATGGATGGCTCAATGCCACAAAAAGGGGCCTTGACACTTTCAAGTGGGCCCAAAAATGATTTTCTTGTACTGAACCAGTTAATCTGGATTCAGTTTAGTATCATACATTCTATCTGGTCACCTTATCAACTTAACAGACAATTGTCAAACTCAATGATTATTCAAATGATATAAATCATGAGTGGATTGAATGGTGATGGGGGAACACATGGAGCATGCCCCATCCCTATTTTGTGCTAGTCTAATTTCTCACCAGCTCTGATACCTGGGTGCATGGTATTACTGCGATAACACATGGGCATCACCATACAGCTAATGTGAGGGTCTCTAGTGCGTCATTATATACTGACTTCCCTTTTCAATATTTCAATGGCTGGAAAACGTTATGTTCTTGCACTAATAACCCACTGAAAGGCCACACTGACCTCCCATTTTCCAGACCCAGGGAGAACTCTAGACCCTATCAACGAAAAGTGGAACACTCCTTCTCATGCTTTCCTTCAGCTCATAGCGACATGTATCAGATGATACCTTGCATCATAATGCACAACTGAAATGTACACAACCCCCGCCCCAGAATCCACCACTTATGCATGCATTAGATTAGATTTGATGCTAAAATCTGTGGATTACCATAATGGGACCCATAAAATATTATCTCGTATTACAGCTCTGTTTCAATGGGTTCTTTTTTGGATGGAGTGCTTGACTGGCTTGTTTGTTCACTTCCTGACAGTGTATATCTGGGAGGAGGTGTCATTGTTCTGTCAGGTAAACTATTGTGATTCATTGCTGGAAGATAACTATTAGGAACCATCGGAGTTTCTGCATATTTATTAGCACTATTCACTGACTGATGTGAATGAACAGAGTTCAAATCATTTAAAGGATTCAACTGCCGGGCTCCAAATGGAACAAAACTTTGTGGCTGGTCTCCAGATAAATCTGATTCTAAATAATTATGGTGCACAGGTCTCTGTCTAGAATAGTCTTGATAATATGCATCATCGCTGATGGGTGTGTATGCCGGAGGTGAATCAATATCTGTGTATCTTGGAGGTGGCAATGGTTTATTTCTAGGGACAGGCTTGGGTTTTCTAATGTAATCTACACTATTATCTGTGTGATGGCTGTTATATGTTGCATGAGATGACTCTGAAAGATTTGAAGAGAGAGGAGATTTGTTAACAGAAGGAGGACCCTGCTGCAAATATGGAGGTTGCTGATATAAATATTTTGGTGCATCTTGGGTATAGTAGTCTGTCTGTTGCATATCAGATGGGTACATTTGCATTGTCTGAGGCTGGACTTCTGGAGATGTCATTACTCCTTCATTGTATGCCATAGGATTTGCAGGTTTAATAATATGTTGAGGCACTGAAACACTTGGAATGTATGTTTGTGGTGGCTGTGGAACAAAACTTGAACCATTGTATCCATAATCCACAATCTGAGGTTTGTAACTGTCAGTTGGCTGTTCATGATGGTCTGATTTTGGATTTGATTTCTGAGAGTTATAAGAGAGAACTGACTGATGAGAATCTGATTTTTCTGACATTGTGTCATAATTTTTTGCAGAAAAAAGATTCCTCCTCGAGTCTTTGCTTCTGTGACTATTGACACTTTCTTGAGATGACATGTAGTTCTGCATATTCCGCCTTCCAGGAGAACGAACACTTTTGGGAATTTTATCAAGTGGCAGAGGCGGTGGAGGTGTTGGTGGCTGTTCTTTAATAGGCGTTTTATCAGCTGGGCTCTCTGGAGGAGAGAAGCTGGACAGTGAAACTGCATGATTGCTTCTTGGGTCATCATTATGACTGTCATAACCTACGTTGTCATGGTATCTGTTCAAATTGTTTAGTGTCACCTTCAATTCTTCTAATGGCATTCCAGAAGATACATGTCCATTCTGCTTGGGAGAAGCTACATTTTCTGGCTGTTTTTCTTTTTCAAAATCACTATCATCATCAAATTCACTGTCATCATATTCCTCGGAATACCCATCATCCTCTTCTGAATATGCTATATTATTATTACCCCTGCCTCGATAAGCAGGTTGTGGATTATACTGTCTTCTTTTATGAGCATTAAAATCATCCCCTGAACTGTCATAGTGATGTGAATTAAAATCTGTATTAGTATCTCCCATTGTAACTCCAGATAGATTCACAAAGTTTCTATCAGAGTCTAATGTAGCTAAACTGCGCTTAGGTGTAGCATCAGACAGACCAGTTATTGTAGACCTTGATCTATTAGAATTTCTAATAGATAATCTTCTTTCAAATCTCTCATTTTTCCTTCGCTTTGATTTCACACATGCACAAATGGCGATTATAATGATGAGCATAATCAGAAATCCAAACACACCACCGCTTATTCCAACAGCTAGAGCAATAATATTACTTCCCGGTGGAGCCAAGTATGGATCTGAAATAAAGAAATCACCAATCAAACTTTATTTATTTATTTATTTATTTATTGGTTCAATGTCACAAATTTCTGCACAATGGCTAATCATGTCTGTAACATGGAGATAAAGTCAAGTTTAGTCAATCGCTAATATCCATGATGCCCATTTTAAAGGACTTCCACTCAAAGCAGTGATGATTAGGTCCTATTTTACCAATGAAACTGAGCTCATTTACCACAGTAAACAAGCACCACTTCACTTCCCAGGGTTCCCACAGGGTACCAGATAAAATTAGAAGTAGTAATTTGATTGATCACTGAATCATGTTCATGAAACTCTCCATTTAAATTTTAAAAGTATTTCATCTTTATCTCAAATACATGGCTTATAACCCCTCATTGGAAAAAGCTCAATGTGCTTGTTTCAATAAGGGCCATAAGTTATTATTTTTGTCCTAAGCTAAAAAATTTTAGCAAAAAAAATTAATTTTTTTTGTTAATCAAGAAATGTTTTCACAAGTGTCATCAGCTATTCATGTTAGAAAAAGTGTTCTAAATGCTGAAGGAAGGATACATGGAGACCAATTCATAATGACCCTTTATCAAGTAAAATGAATCAATGTTTTCAAAGAAATCATCACACAACCTGCTTTCAATACATGATCTCAGTTAACCCTTTATCCAACATAATGGCCAAAACCGGCCAGTGCATTTCACAAAAATTACCATTCAATTTTCATTACATTTTTCTTTTTGCGCTTGTTCCAATGAGGGATCATACACTATGTTTTTGATGCAAAAACTGAAGAAATTTAGTTATTCAAGAATTTTGTTTACAAGTGTTGTCTTCTTTTTGTGTTAGGTAAAGGGTTAGCCTTTTACCCATTACAACAGCAATATCTGACCATGCCATTTACAACATTCACCATTCAAATGTTATTATTCACCTTTACATGGATACAAGATGACACATGCATACAAACTTATTGAATAACTAAGAAATTGAATTGTTTGTATCAAAAACTTAGCTTAATATGATCCCCGATGGAAAAAGTGAAATGAGCTCATTCCAATTATGGGTCAAATGCTGGATGCACAAATTGAAAAGATAAATAAGGGATGATCATTTGTTTCTGTCTATTTCTTGAGTTATGAACCCCAAAAAACAAAGGCCAAACTGTGTAAATGGGCACTATGTTTGGCCTTTGTTTTTGGGGGTTCATAACTCAAGAAACTTGAGGGGCAATAAATTTAAACACTCTCTATTTTGCAGAGTAAAAATAACAAGAGGCCCCAGGGGGCCTGAGGGCGCTCACCTGACATGGTAGCCAAAATATCAACCCAGAGAATTGATTTCAACAAGTTGCATCTGCTCCTCCTAAGAAAAGCTTATACCAAATATCCAAAGATTCTGACCAGTGGATCTAAAAAAAAAAGAAGATTTTTAAAGAATATTCCTCATATTGAACTAAGGAGCCCATATATGAACCCAGGGACTTGGCTTTAACAAACTTGAATCTCACCCCCTAAGGATGCTGCACACCAAATATCAAAACATTCCGACTGCTGGATCTGAAGAAGAAGATTTTTAAAGAAAATTCCTCATTTTGAACTAAGTTACAATTCAAGCCCCCACAGTGAGTCCAAATATGGACCTAGGGACATGGCTTGAACAAACTTGAATCTCACCCCCCTAAGGATACTGCATATCAAATATCAAAACATTCCAACTGCTGGATCTGAAGAAGATTTTTAAAGAAAATTTCTCATTTTAAACTAAGTCATAATTCGGGCTACCACAGTGAGCCCAAATATGAACCCAGGGACTTGGCTTGAACAAACTTGAATCTCCCCCCCCCCCCTATCTAAACATGGTGCATACCCAATATCAAAAGATTCTGCCTGCTGGATCTTGAGAAGATTTTCGAAGAAATTTGCCTGAAATGAACTAAGTTCGAATTCGAGCTTCTATACTGAGCCCAAATATAAACCCAGGGGGCCGATTTGAACAAACTTGAATCAGATCCACCCCACAATGTTGCATACCAAATATCAAAAGATTCTGCCTGCTGGATCTGGAGAAGAAGATTTTTGAAGAAATTTGCCTGAAATGCATTAAGTTCGAATTCGGGCTTCTATAGTGAGCCCAAATATGAATCCAGGGAGCCGCTTTGAACAAACTTTAATCAGATCCACCCCACAATGTTGCATACCAAAAATCAAAAGATTCTGCCTGCTGGATCTGGAGAAGAAGATTTTTTAAGAAATTTGCCTGAAATGCACTAAGTTCGAATTCGAGCTTCTATACTGAGCCCAAATATAAACCCAGGGGGCCAATTTCAACAAACTTGAATCAGATCCACTCCACAATGTTGCATACCAAATATCAAAAGATTCTGCCTGCTCGATCTGGAGAAGAAGATTTTTGAAGACATTTGCCTGAAATGCATTAAGTTCGAATTTGGGCTTCTATAGTGAGCCCAAATATGAATCCAGGGGGCTGATTTGAACAAACTTGAATCAGATCCACCCCACAATGTTGCATACCAAATATCAAAATATTCTGCCTGCTAGATCTGGAGTAGAACATTTTTGAAGAAATTTGCCTGAAATGCACTAAGTTCGAATTCGAGCTTCTATACTGAGCCCAAATATAAACCCAGGGGGCCAATTTCAACAAACTTGAATCAGATCCACTCCACAATGTTGCATACCAAATATCAAAAGATTCTGCCTGCTCAATCTGGAGAAGAAGATTTTTGAAGACATTTGCCTGAAATGCATTAAGTTCGAATTCGGGCTTCTATAGTGAGCCCAAATATGAATCCAGGGGGCCGATTTGAACAAACTTGAATCAGATCCACCCCACAATGTTGCATACCAAATATCAAAATATTCTGCCTGCTAGATCTGGAGAAGAAGATTTTTGAAGAAATTTGCCTGAAATGCACTAAGTTCGAATTCGAGCTTCTATACTGAGCCCAAATATACACCCAGTGGTCCGATTTGAACAAACTTGAATCAGATCCACCCCACAATGTTGCATGCCAAATATCAAAAGATTCTGCCTGCTCGATCTGGAGAAGAAGATTTTTGAAGAAATTTGCCTGAAATGCACCAAGTTCGAATTCGGGCTTCTATAGTGAGCCCAAATATGAATCCAGGGAGCCGATTTGAACAAACTTGAATCAGATCCACCCCACAATGTTGCATACCAAATATCAAAAGATTCTGCCTGCTCGATCTGGAGAAGAAGATTTTTTAAGAAATTTGCCTGAAATGCACTAAGTTTGAAATCGGGCTTCTATACTGAGCCCAAATATGAACCCAGGGGACCGATTTGAACAAACTTAAATCAGATCCACCCTACAATGCTGCATACCAAATATCAAAAGATTCTGCCTGCTCGATCTGGAGAAGAAGATTTTTTAAGAAATTTGCCTGAAATGCACTAAGTTCGAAATCGGGCTCCTATACTGAGCCCAAATATGAACCCAGGGGGCCGATTTGAACAAACTTGAATCAGATCCACCCTACAATGTTGCATACCAAATATCAAAAGATTCTGCCTGCTGGATCTGGAGAAGATTTTTTAATGTTTTTCCCATTGCCTACAGTGTTAAAATGTGCTGACTCGGCACTTTTTCAAAGTCCTGAAAAAAGTTCCTTGTGATCAAACCGATAGGGATTTTTTGTAACCATTCTATTCTACTGGATAAAAGTAAGCTTTATACAAAATAAGAATTCTCTGTGCCGTGTAGTTTTGGAGATATGGCAGTTTTAAGGTTTTTCCTATTTTTAGCTCCCGAGGTTCCCACGGGGCAATGAGAAAATTTTTTTTTGCATCAATCAACTACTTATGACCCATTATCATCTCATATCATATTTGGTTCAAATCGACCTCACGGTTCAGAAAATTGAAATTTTAGGCGTGGCCAAAATTTTTGCCCCTCCCATAACGAAGGGAAATAATGCCTGACAAACTTCTCTTGAACAAACTTCCTTCTAAACCTCAAAAGGACTCTGTATACCACATATCACGTCTCTGCTACTGGTGGTTCATTAGAAGAAGATTTTCAAAAAATTTGGCCATTTTTTCCCCACACCTCTGCTCAATATGAGCCGAAACCTATTTTGGATAAAAATCAAAATGCCCCTATATAACCACTACTTACATGAAATTTAATTAAAATGTGGCCAGTGGTTTAGGAGAAAGAGGCTCAAACACCATCTTCACACAGGACGACAGACGACGGACGACAGACGACAGACGACGGACGACAGACGAAGAGTGATAAGAAAAGCTCACCCTGACTTTCAGTCAGGTGAGCTAAAAACCAGGTCACATAACGCTTCCTAGTGATAACTGAATAAAAAAGGCAAATTTTTCTAAAATTTTGTTTGAAATAATGATACATTTCACGAAAACATGTTCTTGTGACATTAAAAAAATGTTCACTAATGAATTGTGTAAGGTAAAAGGAACATCATAGGCCACGCCCACACAAAACTTCATTCTACTTTTCCACTTGACTGGAGGGTGCTGTCGTTCAAAGCAATACTGAGTTAAATTTAATTCTGACTTTGACCATTTCCTGAGAAACTGAAATCACAGTTTGTAAATGTGGAGTTCAATATAAACCCAGATGACATGAAGTTTGTTGAATTTTGTTTCAGAAAGAGTTCATTCAGGCTATTTGAAAATTGGAAAGTTTTGTTTGCGTGAGTTTCATTTGTAGATTATTATGACCGGCCATTGTTTATGTTTGATTTGGGTAAAACAATGAATGCAGACCGTGAGACGATCACCTGTTGTGTGTAAACAAATTGAACATGGAATAAAAAGCATGATAAGGATTTCATTGTTTATTAAATTTTATTTTGAAAGTCTTTTTAATATGATAAGATAAATATTCATGAACAGAAAAAAAGGTTCAATTATTAAAATGTGAATGACTTTTTTTGTGAACAGAACTGGCAGGATACAGTGATTTTGTCAGGCAAAAGGCTTGAAAGAGTTATTCTACTAAAGCAGTATGATGTTAACTTTTAACCTACTGAAAATGTTCTTGAATTTTTCATAAAATCCAGTCATGGTTGCTAGGAAGCAGCCATGACTGGAATTGAAGAAAAATACAAACAAACGAAGCCCTGCTATTATTCATATGATTGATCCACTTTAAAGGAATACATTTTGTTAACCCTTTACCCAATGTAATGGCCAAAACCGGCCAGCGCTATTCACGAAAATCGCCAATTAATTTTCATTATTTTTTTCATTTTTTGTCTCAAAAACATAGGTTATGACCCCTCGTTGGAATGAGCTCGTTCCAACGAGGGGTCATAACCTATGTTTTTGAGACAAAAAATGAAAAAAAATAGTTATTCAGGAATTTTTATTGCAAGTGTCGTCTGCTTTTCATGTTAGGTAAAGGGTTAAAGAGAAGCCATATTATACCCATTCTGTTGACAAGAGTATTGCTGTCCAGGTGGGAATATATAGTATCAACATGTAAAGAGTTAAGTGGAAGAACCTATATTATTAAACCAGAAAAGTTAAAAAATTTATAGTAATTTATATATTTTTTATACTTACCAATGACCCAGACTTAGCTGGTGCTAACTCTAACAAAACCAGGGCCAAACACAAATTTTGCCCCCCAATCCCCAAAATTTGCATCCAAAACAAAAAGAAATCATGTCCTAAAGGACCTCCATACTACGCCTCCACTGCGCATGCGCAGTGACGCAGACGTCCCGAAATTGGCGCCAATTATCATTCTTACTGGCAGTGCCTGGTCAGCGCTATGTACTCAGCGGGGAGGCAAGAGTTCCCAACTCCAGGGAGGGCCATCCCCGTCTGGGTCATTGGTAAGTATAAAAAATATATAAATTACTATAAATTTTTTAACATTTTTATACTGTACCAATGACCCAGACTTAGCTGAATAGTAAACAGGCTGGAGGGCCTAGGACATAGAGGAAAATCCAATAAGCTCAACTATATAGTAAAGAGGTAACCCCTTAAGGAGAAAAGGAGTATTAGGCTTTACATGTATCTTTCTTATTTAATATTAAATTAGAAAGATACACTACTCTTAATAATTGAGCACAATAACATTCATGTTCTCTATTAACATCCAGTATATCCCTTATACTAATTATTTTTAAAGCAAGCCAATAAATAAAGTAGTCCAGAGAATTGAGACTCTTTATAGTCATTTAAAAGTGTCCGAGTATTGTATATTAAAGCCCGTTTGACACTTGACATATACAAATGCTTCACACCGAGCTACACTTTAAAAATAAGACATGAATGAATTTAAACATTAATATTACACTTTAAAACCATCCCGGAAGCGACTCAGAAATACTGACTTGGAGGAGGCATTCCCTTGCTTTTCACTATAAAGCAGGTGACCTAAGGGAACACCCGCCCCCCCCCCCCCCTTCCCCTTGCCCTGGGTCAAATAGCCCAGAGCGAAGAGGGCAGCCGGACGGAGTCACTGCCGGAACAGAAAGCCTGCATAACTATAGTTGCAACTGTTTAGTGGACGACATTCTGAGCAAAAGATAACGGACCTAAACAATGCAGGTCTCCAGAAATGGACTCAATATTTCTGAGATAAAAATTCGTAAATGTGGATGGCTGAGACCAATAAGCAGCCTTCATTAAATCTGTAATAGCAACACTATTAGCATAAGCCCAGGAAGTAGAAAGAGCTCTTACTTCATGAGCAGAAATCTTAAGCACAGACTGCTGAGAAGAAGATAAATCTTCATAAGCAGTATGGATAGTTAATTGAATCCATCTAGCAATAGAATGGACTGAAATGTCCTTTCTATTAGGCATCAAAGACAGAAAGAAATGTTTCCGTCCCTTTCTGATAAACTGAGATCTCTGTTTATAGATACGTAATGCTCTAACAGGACAGAGTAAAGGTCTACGCCCGTCTGGAGACGGAAGAGCCTTAATAACAATAGGTTCCGGATATTTATTAGGAGCCTGATTCTTAGCTAAAAAAACCCACATTAGTAGTGAAGGTGATAGTGTTCCCAACACTACGATAATGAGAATCATCCACCGATAGTGCATGAAGCTCACTGACTCTTCTAGCAGAAGAGAAAGCTAAGAGAAAAGCTGTCTTATAAGATAAGAATTTGAAATCTACTGTCCCAAGAGGTTCAAATGGCTTTTCCTTCAATTTAAGAAGAACCCAAGCTAAATTCCACTTAGGAATTAATCTAAGAGTTCTGGGTCTATTTATCGAAAAGTTTCTAACCAACTTAGATAAAGAGACATTAGATCCAATTTGTAAACTATCATGATGTGCATAGGTATCAGATAACATAGATCTATAACCCTTTATAGTAACAGGCTGCAGTTTGATTTCGTCAAACAAGTATACTAGAAAGTTTGCAATGCCTGGTATAGAGGGATCGAATATATCTACAGAATGATCCCTACACCAACGACGAAAAACCTTCCACTTAGCCGCATAGTTTAGCGAAGAGGAGGTCCTCCTACAGTTAGAAATCGCGTCCACTGCTCGTCCTGTAAAGTGCTTGCCATGCAAGAAGGACCACAACAGAAAAACGTGAAGGTTGAGACCTTGCGGGTTGTGATGGAGTTGGCGCGATTTCCCCTGCGAAAGAAGATCCTCCCATGGAGGAAGCTTCCGCGGTAGGTCCCACAACAGACACCTGAGTAGATTTATCCACGGTCTCTGTGGCGACAGAGATGCTACCAACAGAATCTTGCATTGAGAATGTTTTATCTTTAGCAATACTTGTTGAATTAACGGCACTGGAGGATACGCATATCCTATCATTCCGTCCCAAGGGATCGACAGAGCGTCTACTGCAAATGCTCTTGGATCCAGACACGGAGACACATACGTCTGCAACTGATTGTTGAGATGTGTCGCAAATAAGTCTATCATTGGCCGTTCCCATTGGTAGCAAATCTGATTGAATACTTGTTTGTTGAGAGTCCACTCCGACGGCAACAAGCAACCCTTTCGTGAAAGGGAGTCTGCTAGCACATTCAGACGACCCGGTATGTGACGGACCGAAAGAAGAACGTGATGTTCTAGCGCAAACTGAAGGATTCTTTCCGTTAGATTGAACAACGGAACTGAATGAGTGCCTCCCTGATTCCGTATATACGCCACTACTGTCGTATTGTCGGATAGGATTTGGACATGAGCATCGTGAATAATGTCCATCCAGTGACGTAACGCAAGCCAAATTGACATCATTTCCTTGATGTTTATGTGCTTGCACAGGAATTGCGGATCCCAAAGACCCTGGCATCTCGAATCCGTTGGGATTAATGATGCACCCCAACCTGTTTGACTGGCATCCGTCATAACGGTAAAACTCGGATCCGGCAACTGCAGTGGAACTCCCCGAGTTAACCACTGAATGTTTGCCCAAGTCTGAATCTCTTGTTTCACTTGATCTGACAAGAGAACGTCTACATCGAGCGAATGAATTTTCACACTCCAATTCTGAGTCAAGAAAATTTGAAGAGGACGTGTGCGTAACCGCCCCATCGGAATGAGATCCGCGGCGGCTCCGCACAGACCTATCAGTCTCATAAATTCTCTTGCCGTGACTTTGTCTGCGTGCAGACAATAACGAGCGTAACAACTGACTAATTTCGCTCTGGTTAACGGCAGACGAACGAGATTGTTGTGCGTCTCGAAGCTCATTCCCAGATGAGTGAATGACTTGGACGGCACCAGATCCGACTTCTCCTCGTTTACTATAAAACCGAGACGTCGGAGCAATAGAAGAAGATTCTGAACATCGTTCTGAAGCGTTAACTCGTTGCCGTACCTCTGAAGAATGTCGTCCAGGTAGGCCGACGTTACCGCAGACGAATGAGCTCGGAAGTAGATCATTACCGAGTTCATTACCCGAGTGAAAGCCCAGGGTGCTAGATTCAATCCGAAGCACATCGCCCGGAATTGATACACCACTCCTAGGACTGCGAAGCGTAGATACTTTCGGAATGTCGGATGTACCATGACGTGAAAGTACGCATCTTTGAGATCTATGCTCGTTGCATAATCGTTCACCCGAATACTCGCTCTGACCGATCGAATCGTCTCCATATAAAACTTCGGAGCGACGATCAGCTTGTTTATCCAGCTCAAATCTATGACTGGACGGAACGAGCTGTCTGGTTTCAGAACCAGAAATAGATGGCTGTAGAATCCCGGAGATTCCTGGTTTTCTACGACCTCTACCGCGTTCTTCATTAAAAGAGACTGCACCTCTGATAACAGAGCGTCTCTTTTCTGCGGATTTGACGGAAGATGAGTCCACTTTGGACTTCGAGTTAATGGAGGCTTTCGTTTGAAGGATATCTTTAGACCTTCCGAAGTCACTCCTCTCACCCAAGGGTCGTCCGTAATCGACGCCCATTCTTGTGAAAAGCTCGACAACCTTCTGCCAACCGAAACGCGATAGAGGTTTAAGCCATCACCTCCTGGACCTGCGAGGCCTGCGGTAGGAGAAACCACGTCTTCCACGGCCCGCACCTCGCCCCGTCGACCTTGGGGCGTCCGACCGATTGTCCCGGCCTGAAGGACGTCCCGAACGAGAGTCGCTATCCTGACGGTCTCTCGAATAAGACCAAGAGGACGCACCAGAACCTCTATAGGAACCTCTCTTGGGCGCATTAGACCCAGAAGTGCCTGTCTTATTCGTGTCTGCTGTATCCGACTTCTTAGGAGCAGATTTGAACAACAGAGAATCCTTAGCTTTCTTTGTAATTTTATCATAAATAGCGGAAAGCTTGCCGTCAAAGAGAAGTTCTCCTGAGACCGAAGCGACTCTAAGAGAGTTCTTCACCTTAGAATCCACTAGTGTGGATGTAGCTAGGGCTGCGTCACGTCTAACCAACTCCAGATTTGCCACTGAAAGGGCGGAGTTACACGTGGAATAAGCTACTGCCCTTGAAAGAAGTCTTAAAGAGGATTGTATATCCTGAAACTCTTTCCCCTGAAGGCGCAGTGATAACGCCTTAATAAGGTGATCTGCGTAAGATAAGGCATCTAAATTGGCTCTGTTAGACGCAATAGCTGTTTCCAACACCGTGGTTGGAATAGAAGCTGACGACGGTAATGATAGCTCTAAGTCTTCCGCCTCGTCGTCCATACGCAGAGGAACTCTCGGTATACCCTGTCCTGCCGTATCGAATTTATTCCTTGCATTAATGAAAGGCAGGTTGAGGGTATTAGCGGACAAGAAACCTACTTTCCCCGTCCTGGAAGCAAGTTTAAATATAGCGTCGTTCAATAATTCAAATGTTCTTGCAACATTATTGGACTGCGACGGAAACTCGGGAGCGATGTCCCTGGACCGCTCAAAAAATTCAGAGTCCAATGACGCTATAATTCTCTTGTCCGGAACCGCAGCAGTCTGGCCCGACGGAACAACTTGAGGGAGAAAGTGCCGAATGAAGTCCACGGCAGCTTTATGTTGTTCCGAAAGGGATAGCTCCAAGTCATCCGTATCCCTTTCACCATCCGGTCGGACCTCATGATGTTCCCGGTCGTCCGCCCCCGATGCTTCGGCGGAGCGTACCGACCCAGCGCCGTCGGATAATTCTCGATCCGACACCGTTTCTGTCGGCTGCTGGGATGCTGCGATAAGCTGTGCTATCTGCACAAGAATGTCCGGCGTCGAGACCTGCGGAGGCGCAGTCTTTCGCTGCTTCGCCGAGGGCAGCTCCGCATCAGATGGCTCCCGCATACTTTTCCTATGCGAACGTCCGGAGTCCATCGGTCTCGAATCCCTGGCTGCCGGATGGTGTGACCTGGTCGCCGAAGAATCCTTGATCGGCGAAGCTGGTAATATATTGGCGGTCACGCAGCCAAGGTGCGGTCATGTGCGCTGACGAGAAGAGGAAGCCTTAACAGTCTCTGCGGACTGCTTATACAACGGAGCGTCCCAAGCGACGGACGTATGCTCAGCTAAAGACACATTTTGTACCACAACATCTGGTCCCAGATGTTGTTGTACGAGAGAGGGGCCTCTCTCGCTCGCGGCCCGGCTGGACCTGGACGAGCTAGGAACCGGACTCAAAGGCTTCCTCCGTTCTCGCTTACTATCCGCCGTCACTGGGTGTGCATCTATTATGTTTATAGTGCTCGCATCACCCAAAACTTCCTCTTGGACCGCATCGGACGAACCCGGCTGCCGAACCATTCGGTGAATGGACGCTACACCGGGCGAGCTAGCGGACGACATTTGTCTAATCTCCATGAGCACTTTGCCGCTAGCTCTGAATTCATTTGTGACGACGGACGCACACTTGTAGAAGATAACATGGAAACATCACCCTGTTCTGGTTCCTCTGAAATAGAAACTGAGAGAGTAGAGTGACCTTGCGGAGAAAGAGCCGGCATCGCCCTTTCTCCAGAAACAACATATCGTGACACACGTTTCCAATGTTTCTCATCCCAATATTCACATATAGGACAGGGATTAATGCGAGAACACTGACTACAATTAATACAATGATCATGAAAGTCAGAGGAAGATTTCTTCCTATTACAATTTGAACAACGTCCCTTCATTGTGAAAGAACAACAATAAGTCCTAGTTACTCGCAAAAACCCCTGACACAAAGATACATAATAACATGATCCATTATTAAATGAAAAAACAATTGCAAATCAAAATAATTTTGAAAAAATATTTTTTCAGCGAAGCCCAAGTTGCTGAAAAGTAACGTTGAGCCCTGATGGATCTGATGGCAAAGTGTGGTCAAAAATTTTAAATTTATATTAAATAATTAATGAGACACTTACGGATAATATAAATGTATCTTATAGTGAAATAAACTACAGCAAAAGCAAACAGCCCCCCTCAAAAAAGGCTGTTGCCAATGTAAACAAACAGTGTAAAAACACCAGAAAACATGACTGCAGGCACTGAAAAAACTGGCCCGGAATCAGTCATCAAATTACACTCTATCTGATGCAAAACAGAGACTCCCAGGGGAGAATCTGCAGAACATCAGATGGAAGATGCAGAACACAAACGTTATACACCCATGGGTGAAAACGTAACTATGGGGAAAATAACAGAAAACATTCTGTAACCAAGCAACTCTCCCAGGAAATTTTAGAAATGAAATTTCTCAAAAATATGCCAAAAGCATGGGAGAATTGCAAGGGGGGACTTTAAAAGGCTAGGGGAGAGGAAACACTGAATAAGCAGTGCAACATTTAGCAAGAATGACAACAAGAGGCCCATGCCTCGAAAATAGGCAACTTAACATAATTTCATCAAAAAATTTTAAGTACAGCCCTGATTATTTTTTGCCACTTCTTTTTCCTCTCCTCCTTCTATCCTCCTTAGAATCACATTTTCTCCAAAAATTACGTGTCTGGCATCCTTTAAACTGAGATTTACAAGTACAAAGATCAGTGAGATGTTGACTGATGAAGGGCCAAACAGAGAATGATAATTGGCGCCAATTTCGGGACGTCTGCGTCACTGCGCATGCGCAGTGGAGGCGTAGTATGGAGGTCCTTTAGGACATGATTTCTTTTTGTTTTGGATGCAAATTTTGAGGATTGGGGGGCAAAATTTGTGTTTGGCCCTGGTTTTATTAAGAGTTAGCACCAGCTAAGTCTGGGTCATTGGTACAGTATAAAAATTGACATTTTCATAGTTCTGCATGAACAGTGATTTCTTAATTTCCATCACCACCACTGATACACAACAGTTTCAGTGCTATATAAAGGAACTATAATTAATGAGACACATCTATATAAAATTATGAACCTAGTTGACTAAACTCAATTTGAGATCAAGTTTACTGATGCTGGCATCCAATTTTATGGACAAGGTTCATAAATTTCACACTGAATCACAGTGAATTTAAAATCCAATTTGTCATATAAATGCACTGCGGAAAATATATTGCAGTTCAATTAGAATGTTTGGGAAAAGAAGAAACTGCTTCCCAGATACTGAAACTACAACATTCAAGGGTGGGGGTTAACCTGGCATGTGCCCTCACAATTTTTGTCAAAAGTGTTTTCACAAGCACCAAGACCACGTGACATGGTATTATCCATAAGACATGCACATCCATTACCAGACAGAGTAGATGTACATGTGTTATGGTGAATAATACTGTACCCAGGGTTCCTGTAGGCAAGGACTGATAAAATTCAAGGATTTCAAAACTGTTTCTTGATAAATTTCAGCATTTGTCAAGGCCCTATAATAGCCAAAGATTTGCTGGCATCCAATTTTATGGACAAGGTTCATAAATTTCACACTGAATCACAGTGAATTTAAAATCCAATTTGTCATATAAATGCACTGCGGAAAATATATTGCAGTTCAATTAGAATGTTTGGGAAAAGAAGAAACTGCTTCCCAGATACTGAAACTACAACATTCAAGGGTGGGGGTTAACCTGGCATGTGCCCTCACAATTTTTGTCAAAAGTGTTTTCACAAGCACCAAGACCATGTGACATGGTATTATCCATAAGACATGCACATCAATTACCAGACAGAGTAGATGCACATGTGTTATGGTGAATAATACTGTACCCAGGGTTCCTGTAGGCAAGGACTGATAAAATTCAAGGATTTCAAAACTGTTTCTTGATAAATTTCAGCATTTGTCAAGGCCCTATAATAGCCAAAGATTTGTTGGCATCCAATTTTATGGACAAGGTTCATAAATTTCACACTGAATCACAGTGAATTTAAAATCCAATTTGTCATATAAATGCACTGCGGAAAATATATTGCAGTTCAATTAGAATGTTTGGGAAAAGAAGAAACTGCTTCCCAGATACTGAAACTACAACATTCAAGGGTGGGGGTTAACCTGGCATGTGCCCTCACAATTTTTGTCAAAAGTGTTTTCACAAGCACCAAGACCACGTGACATGGTATTATCCATAAGACATGCACATCAATTACCAGACAGAGTAGATACACATGTGTTATGGTGAATAATACTGTACCCAGGGTTCCTGTAGGCAAGGACTGATAAAATTCAAGGATTTCAAAACTGTTTCTTGATAAATTTCAGCATTTGTCAAGGCCCTATAATAGCCAAAGATTTTCAAGGCCCTGCCTTCACTTGTCCTAATTAGGACCTCTGGTCATTACCCCCTCCTCCCACTTCCCTACAAGGGAAGTGGGAGGAGGGGGTAATGACCACAGGGTCTTTGTCCAGACTATGCCTTCACTAACTCTGACATATAAAACTATATAGTTATAATTACATGCTTTGTCAGCATTTTATTTCATTAATATTCAAGGCTTTTCAAGGCCTCCTGACACATTTTCCAGGATTTTAAGGCCTTGAATGACCCTTAGACAAATTCAAGATTGGTCCTAAGGCTCCGTGGGAACCCTGTGTATCCCTGACATACAGTTATAGTTCCTGCGCAGGTCTCATGTGAGCTGTTAAAACTGGCTTACCTTTTTAAAGTTTTAATGGGTGTATGTAAAATTGTGGGAATATTATGGCTGGAAAACTTTGTTATCACATGCAAAGAGCCACCAGAGGGCCACATTGTTCTTTCATTTTCTGAAATTGTCCCCAGAAGAGTCATGGGGGAGGGGGGGGGTTGAGAATGGAATATCCCATCTTGTTTACCTCCCCAACTTGCTGCTACATGCATTGAGTGATGCTTTGCATCATGACCAATGATTGAAATGTGGCATTCAGAATCCACTATCTGCCATTGACATTGCTTATGGACGTATCACACATTGTTTATTAAAAAAATATGTCCCACAAAGCATTTGGACTGATAATTATGTGATAAAATCTATTCTTGAATAACAACAAAAGCTGGGGGGCAGCTTTGTCATAAATGAGAAAAATGCTGCTAAGTGATAAACTGATAGAAAAATCTCAAGAGAGTTCTTCCCATCAGTGAATTACACAACAGCATGTTGTCCTATAACTGATAAAAATGTCACCTGTGGTATTATGTGCTGATCTGATCATCCTTGACAGTGATTTAGCTAACTTCCAAAAAATGATATGTAGTTGGACATACTTTTTGGGATAGTTCTAATAGAATAACCCTATGAATTTCTTTTACTTTTCAAATACTAAACTAATGAGCAGACCTTTAGTACAAATGTTATTTATTTCATGTACATAACTGAGTAAATGCCTATTGAATAAAAAAAATGTGGAAAATTTCAACAAAATTATCAATAACCATAAAGTTCCCCTTAACCTCAGAACTTCCAATATTGGTATATATACTATTATTTATTGCATGCCTATGCTTTTATTTTCATAAAATACATACTTTTTTCTGCAAAAACCGAAGCGAACAATAATTTTTTTTTTGCATTATACTTGAACAATACTGATCACGGGCATGGACTATTTAACTTTTTTTTTTTTTCACCTTTGGGTTATTTTGGGCAATACTTTGTGTTTTTAATATTTTTTTAGTAAACTGTGAATGTGAGAACAGCATATGCGTTTGAACTGTTATTCTTTACTGCACAAGATCGATTTTGGCGGAGGAATAATATTGAACAAGAAGCCAAAGGCTTCGAGTTCAATAGTATCCCTCCACCAAAATCAATTGATAATTTTTTAATAAACTGTAGGCATGCAATAAATACAGAACAGCATATGCATTCAAACTGTCATTTTTACTGCACTTGATCGATTTGGGCATTGGGATAATATTGAACTCGAAGCCTTCGGCTTCTCATTCAATATTATCCCTCCACCCAAATTGATCTTGTGCGGTAAAAAAATGACAGTTCGATCGCAAATGACATTCTGTCTATATCTTGTTTGACAAGAACTATCCAAGCTCAGTTAACCCTTAGGGGCCTAATTCTTACTTTTGAATGCAAAGGAACAGGTGCCCCAACATGATGCATTTTTGGGGTAAACACAAAAGTTGTTTTCTAAGTACCTCGTCAGTTGTTTATAGGTAGTTTTTTATAGGCAAGTTTTGGCTGTCTCTGTAGGCAGCCAAAACTTGGCTAAAAACAACTGCAAAACCATTGGAGGTAGACTTTCAAAGTATAGCAAACATGTATAAAAATCTCCAGGCCCTTAACTGGTTGAGGGCTAGATTATTTGTATTGTATGCATTTGTTCATCACAACTTGTTTTACTATAAATTATTGGAGTGCCAACAGGAACTCTCCATTAATTTATAATAAAACAAATTTATATAAACATAATAATATTTGTGTTTAACTGAATATGGAACATGAGTGTGGAAAATACTGGCCTGTGTTCTGATACCTTAATTTTTTTTTAAATATAGGAAAAGGACAAAATGGTTAGTTGAATATTCCTGTTAACTAAATATTTTTCACTGAAAAGGAGACTGCTCATTTTCTCACGGCACACTGTTTTTATGCATAAAGTACCAGAGGAAAAAAAAATATAGATAAGCCAAAAGAAAAGTCTTCTTCACTGATAAAGCCTGGCCCGAAGATTAATTCTTGGAATGCACTCTTTGTATGCTTTTCAAACATTATTGTAAGAAGATCGGGTATTATTAATTTATTAACTTTGGAGGGTTACCCATTTACACTACTGATGTAATGAAATACAAATACTGACCTTTTTCACAAATAAATGGATAAAGCAGCCTTCCACAGTTTTCCTCCTCCACTACATAGGTATCTTGAAATGCACTACATCTGTTTAGTGTGACTTCTGCATAAATCCAAATTCTTTGATCAGGATTGTAGTTTAGTCCAAGTGAGAGCTGTACTAAATATTTAATGAATTTTTGCCTGTCTTTAAACTCAGCCAGGAAGCCACTGCTCTCCTGTAAAACAAACAAAAACATTAACTCTCTACCAAACATACTATTCGACAAGTAATGTTAATACACTGGAGCTCACTTAATAAGATATCTCTCAATAAAATAACCCTGTTAACCCTTTACCTAATGAATCGCCCGCATCCGCCCACGTAATATGCAAATTGAGCAGTTGAAAGGATTAAATTTTTCAAAAAATTTCAACAAAACCATATCATGTTACCCCTCATTGGAACGAGCTCACTGAGCTCGTTCCAATGAGGGGTCACATGATATGGTTTTGTTGAAATTTTTTGAAAAATTTTTAAAAAATGATATTTAAAATAATAAATTTTGATATCGTCTGCATTGGGTAAAGGGTTAATATAACTTCCAGACACAAAAACACTTTTCATACTTTCAGTATAAATTTAATATATTAACTGCATATAAGTTATAGAGCAAACTCCTGCTGATAGAAAAAAATCTTGTAATAAGAACTACTCTGAATTCCTCCTGGTTATAGACTTGTTTGGCCTTTTTTTTTTTACTGAGGTTTAACAACACTTTCAACAACCAGGGTCATCTCATGTCAGACTGTTTCACAGGAGGATGAAGCTGGAGTACCTGGAGGGAACCATTCAGCATCAGCGAGCAACAGTCAGACTCCCCAAATGAAGACAACTGCCCCATCGACAAGCAGCATGCCTTAGTACACACCACCACTGCCCCCATGTGGGCAATCAGGATGAAGTGGCTTTCCAAGGATACAATGTGGTTACCTCTAGTGGGGATCGAACCATGCACCTTTATGTCCAATGCTGTTACCGCTGAGCCACCACAATTCCTCCAATATAGGAATTTAATCTTTTATATATTGTTTTTCAGAGCTCCATCAACAAAATTTAATAGATTAAATGATCAGTTAACCCAAAAATACAGGAAAGTGCACAAATCCCTGTTAATTGAATATTTCTGTTAACTGAATAAGTTTCATTGGGAAGTAGCTATTCAAATAACAGGGTGCCACTGTACATGTATTTGATAAAAATATATATAAATTTCTCTTGTTTCCTGTCAAGAAAATATCATGTGGCTCCATCACATGAATAAGCTCAATGATGTTCTCAAAATTATCTTTTTAAAATTCTGATCCTTATTTGTTTCTAGTACACAAGGGGTAAACAAAGACAGAGACATGGCAGTGGTTACACCTGGAGTATTTGCACCTAGGTCGTACTGATTGGAGTACCAAAGACCACAGGAGTCTAAAGACACAACCGCAACACACTCAACCCCTACACTAATGAAAGTGTCAATGACAATGTAGCTTAACTTGTGTGTTGTGTTTGATAAAAAGGATAATGTTCAATGTTTATGAAAGGATTATGAAATAAGACCAGAACTGTGATAATTGGGAATATGTTCATTTCTGTTCCCTGTATGCTATGTTTTTGATAAAAATTATATGAGGTGTACACGGTACTAAAGAGCTGAGGGTGGGTTAATATGACCTCACAGTTAATGTATGTGGCCCTCACAGTTAACGTATATCAACGAAAGTCAACAAGTTACAGTGAAATTATTCCAAAACAAGTCATCCTATCAAGTTACACTGAAAGCCCTTCATAAATATGGCCTGTACACTGTGCTAAAGGTTTTCAGGCCTCGGGCCCCTGTAGCTGTCAGTTTCCCAATTGCATCCAAAAGGGGACGTTCTCATCTAGACATTATATGAAGTCAACCTACCAAGTTACAATGAAATCCCTTCATTAATATGACCTGTAGACTGTGCTAAAGGTTTTTGGGGTTTGGGCTCAGGCAGCCATCATGGTTGAATGATCACAACCAAAAGGGGACATTCTCATCTGGGCATCATTTGAAGTGATCCTACAAAGTTACAATGAAATCCCTTCATAAATATGACCTGTAGACTGTGCTCATGGTTTTCGGGCTTCGGGCCCCACAAGCTGTCACAGTTGACCAATCACGACAAAAAGGGGATGTTATCATCTAGGCATTATATAAAGTCAAACTAAGAGGTTACAATGAAATCCTTCCATAAATATGACCTATAGACTATGCTAAAGGGGAGCGCAGTGGCTCAGTAGGTAGAGGTGCAGGCTGCAAGCCGAGAGGTCCTCGATTTGAATCTCACCTGCGGCAACTGTGTTGTGTCCTTGGGCAAGACACTTCATCTCCATTGCCTACGTGGGGGCATGGTGGCATTGCATACTAAGGTGTACTGCACGTCGATGGTGCCCTTGTCTTCAACCAATGCTCATCCTGCTTGTGTGGAGTTAGTATGTTGGGGAGCTGACAGCTGCTCGCTGTTTCTCTCCGGGTACTCCGGCTTCCTCCACCCGTAAAACTGTCACGGTCATGATTAGCCATTGTGCATAAATATGTGACCTTAAACACTAATAAATAAATAATAATACTATGCTAAAGGTTTTGGGCTCGGGCAGACATCAAGGCTGAATGATCACGACCAAAAGGGGACGTTCTCATCTAGACATTATTTGGAGTCATCCTACCAAGTTACAATGAAATCCCTTCATAAATATCACCTGTAGAACTGTGCTAAAGGTTTTCGGGCTTTGGGCCCCTGTAGCCACCACAGTTGCTCAAACACGTCCAAAAGGGGACGTTCTCATCTAGACATTATATGAAGACAACCTGCCAGGTTACAATGAAATCCCTTCATAAATATGGCCTGTAGACTGTGCTAAAGGTTTTTGGGCTTCGGGCTCGGGCAGCCATCATGGTTGAATGGTCACAATCAAAAGGAGACAATTGCATCTGGGCATCATCTGGAGTGATCCTATGAAGTTACGGGCGACCAAAAGGGGATGTCATCATCTAGGCATTATATCGAGTCAACCTAACAAGTTACAATGACATTCTTCCATAAAACCTATAGACTATGCTAAAGGTGGGCAACCATAATGGCTGAATGATCGTGACTAAAGGGGACGTTCTCACCTAGACACTATTTGGAGTCATCCTACCAAGCTACTATGAAATCCCTTTACAAATATGACCTGTAGACTGTGCTAAAGGTTTTCTGGCTTCGGGCCCCTGTAGCTGTCAGTTTCCCAATTGCATCCAAAAGGGGATGTTCTCATCTAGACATTATATGAAGACAACCTACCAAGTTACAATCAAATCCCTTCATAAATATGACCTGTAGACTGTGCTAAAGGTTTTTGGGCTCAGGCAGCCATCATGGCTGAATGATCGCAACCAAAGGGGGACATTCTCATCTGGGCATCATTTGGAGTGATCCTACTAAGTTACAATTAAATCCCTTCATAAATACTTAGATGTGAGTCTTCCATGGAAGACGTGAGTCGCCTGCACCATATTTTAATATTTCAGACAGAATTCTAAGTGGAAAAGGGGCATAACTCTGGAAAAAATACAGCCGATCAAAAAATAAAATAGGAGGTGCACAATGCCATTATGTGATAAAGAATCACTGAAAGTTTCATCAAAATCCATTATTAGGTTAAAGAGGAGTGGCGGATAAGAGAAAGTGTGACGCGGACGACGACGCAAGACGACAAAAGTAATCCCTATATGTCACTCCCCACTTCGTGGGGCGGCGACACAATGACCTTTAGACTGTGCTCAAGGTTTTCAGGCTTCAGGCCCCATAAGCTGTCACAGTTGACCAATCACAACCAAAAGGGATGTCATCATCTAGGCATTATATGGATCAAAGTAAGAGGTTACAATGAAATCCTTCCATAAATATGACCTATGGACTATGCTAAAGGTTTTGGGGTTTTGGGCTCGGGCAGCCATCAAGGCTGAATGATCACGACCAAAAGGGGACATTCTCAACTAGACATTATTTGGAGTCATCCTACCAAGTTACAATGAAATCCCTTCATAAATACCACCTGTAGACTGTGCTAAGGGTTTTCAGGCTTTGGGCCCCTGTAGCCGTCACAGTCGCCCAATCATGTCCAAAAGGGGACGTTCTCATCAAGACATTATATGAAGTCAACCTGGGAGGTTACAATGAAATCCCTTCATAAATATGACCTGTAGACTGTGCTAAAGGTTTTCGGGCTTTGGGCTTGGGCAGCCATCATTGTTGAATGGTTGCAATCAAAGGGAGACAATCACATCTGGATTGATCCTATGAAGTTACAATGAAATCCCTTCATAAATATGACCTGTAGACTGTACTCAAGGTTTTTGGGCTTCGTGCCACTGTAGCCGTCACAGTTGACCAATCATGACCAAAAGGGGATGTTATCATCTAGGCATTATATCGAGTCAACCTAACAAGTTACAATGAAATTCTTCCACAAATACAACCTATAGACTATGCTAAAGGTTTTTGGGTGTGGGCAACCATAAAAGCTGAATGATTGTGATCAAAGGGGGCGTTCTCACCTGGACACTATTTGGAGTCATCCTACCAAGCTACAATGAAATCCCTTAACAAATATGACCTGTAGACTGTGCTAAAGGTTTTCTGGCTTCGGGCTCCTGTAGCCATCACAGTTGCCCAAACACGTCCAAAAGGGGACTTTTTCATCTAGATATTATATGAAGTCAACCTACCAAGTTACAATGAAATCCCTCCATAAATTTGACCTATAGACTGTGCTAAAGGTTTTCGGGCACTCATCACGGTTGACAGATTGCGACCAAATAGGGAAGTTCTCATCTAGACATCATCCGGAGTCATCCTACCAAGTTACAATGAAATCCCTCCATATTAAACATGACCTGCAGACTGTGCTAAAAATTTTTTGGTTTCTGGCTTGGGCAGCCATCACGGTTGACAGATCATGACCAAAAGGGGTCATTCTCATGATCATCTAGTCATTTTTCAGAGGCATCCTACCAAGTTACAATGAAATCCCTTCATAAATACGACCTGTAGACTGTGGTAATGGTTTTGGGCTTGGGCAGCCATACCGGTTGACTGATCGTGACCAAAAGGGGACGTTCTCATCTAGACATGACCCCAAACCTGCAAATGAAATTTCGTGATGACCAGACAAGAACTGTGAGGTGTAGCCTGTGCTAAAGGAAAATGTGAACAGACTCACAGTCTAACAGACTTCCGCAAGCGTGATGGCAATAGCTCACAGTCTAACAGACTCACAGTCTAACAGACTTCCGCAAGCATGATGACAAGTTAAGCTAAAAAGTATATGAAAAATTAGTATTTAAAAATGAAATTCTTGATGACATTTGAAAGCAACAGAGACTGCCACTGCAGAAGAACAAGTTTTAAATTAGTTTGATTAATTTGAGCACGGATTTTTGTAACATAATAATCCTTGAATGTAGGATACCTCAGTTTAAGATATTTTATTTTTTAACCATAAATAAGTAAGGCAAAAACATATGAGTTGTGTCCTGTTGTGAATACTATTTTTTTCTGAGGAAAGCAGAAACTCAAAACATTTTTTTCTCCAGTATATGTTTGATCTGCTGCAGCTTTTGGGTTGTTAAAATGAAATTGGTTGTTATTATTTTTTCATACCTTGTACATCGTTGTACTGTTGAATGCTTTCCCCCAAAAAGTACATTTAGCAACAAGAGCAATGTTGGGTGGCAAGTGCTCCCGACAGCAGCCATACTGAATCGGCTACCTGGACCAAGATCAAAAGGAAGCATTGTCTAATCCCCTAAAATTATGATTTGATCAAATAAGCAGTTCTTTAGTTATTGGATGGAAACCAAAAGTTAACGGACAGATGAGAGACGAACATGGAGAAAACATAAAACCACCGAGAGGGTTGGGGCATAATAAATTAAACTGCACATGCATATTGAAGTTACTACAAAATTGCTTAGAAAAGAGTCATTCTAAAGAGAAAATTAATTTTTTTTCTCATTTGAAATCATTTAATATTGTGGAGAAATTAGTATTAAACTCAGAACAAAATATAATTTTACCTTGCAAAACTTTTCTGCTTGTGCAAAAGGAAGTGCTCCACCCATATATCTGTAACATCGATCAGAATCGAGCACCCAGCCTGGAGCACATTTACCTGAAACAAAACCAGATTGAACTATCAATATTTAGATATGTACACAGATTCATATTTATATTTTCTGTCATCTGCCGAGTCCAATGCTCATCTGACTATATTTGAGAGCTGTACCTTGCCTTCAGGGCCAATATTTAACTAGCTGAATACTAGAAGCCCATATATGAAAAACTCAGGTATCTTGATCCAAGCTTGAAAATAATATTTTATTGCACTTCCAGACAAAATGTCAGACACCAAATGAATCATGTGTGTCATTTAATAATGATATCTGACATATTACAAAATGGAGTTTGAGTATTCGACATAATGTGTTTTGGGTGTACATGTACCTTCGTCTTAACACTATTCATAATTCATCCAACCATACCTTGTTAGGCAGGGCTCAATGAGCCCTGCCAAATAAGGTATGATTCATTTCATTCTGAATTGGAACTGAATTACCCTTCAGACATAAATTAGATATCAAATCATATTCCTTCACATGCTGTTAATGCTGATGAGCTGTACAGTGATTTTCTTCACACTTCTCAACTTGCTAGGACCAGAAATCACAATAAACATTAATTTTAGGCTTGCTAGGTATGTACATGATTTCCAGCATGCACGATGTTCTGATCACTGAACTTCATTGATAATTTTGGCATCAGACATTTTGACTGATGGTTTTAAACCTCAGTTAGACATAAGCCTTTTTGTACCTGACACTGTTCTTGTCTGACCACTTATTTTCTGGTATGCCTTGATCAAAAGACATCATATGGTCCCACATAGTAGATCTTCTGTTTCTCAGGCCATTTTTTTGTAAAACAGCATGTGGGCGGGCAGTTATTTATTTTAATTTTGTAATTATTTTTTTGCCATCAAAAGTTCATTTTCTTGGTTTGTTATATGTTTTAAGCCTCATTATCTACAGAACACCATGGGTGCTCGTGTATTTCATCCCTTGAGTGGAAGAAGGCTTTGCACTATAAGTTTGCATTAGTTATAAAAAATGAGAGCATGCGGCAGCCAAAAGGACCATGTGGGAGGGCCTGAGAAACAGATTTTTAACTTTTTTTATGCCTATTCTGTGGATATGTTTCATGTTCATTTAAAAGGAAAACAATTTCTTTTGTATGAATTAGTATTATTGCAATTTATTGAAGAGTACCTATATGCAATTTCCAATAAATTGTATCAAAACAAACAAATTCTGACTATTAAAAGTAATTTGTCCCCAAATCACGACAAATTCTGCCTTCTGATTGATCAGAATGCCTAGGACAAATAGCCATGACAAAGGGCGCACCCATCATCCAAGGTATATGAGAGCATGCAACATCCAGGATATAAAGGCAAGCGGAACATCAGGCATATATGGTTTAAATAAAAGCTTTTTGCTAAACCAAAAAAACCTGAAAATGGTCACAAATATGATCAGATTTCTGACAATTCGATAATATTTTGCTGTTATATAAATTAAATAGTCGAATAATTAAATCAAACAACTTGAGAGAAATGAAAAAAGAGCAAATATGTCAACAAAATAGCCAACAATTTGTTTACTTGTTTCCAATAATGACCCAAGGGATATAACTCTATCTGTTGTCTTCTGCATTTGCAAAACTAAAACAATTATTCTATTCATGAGTTTGGTCCAACCGATTACGGAGCGTGAAAAACATATCTGCCAATTAAAAGCAACCAAGTTTTTGGAAGATGGAGATGAAAGGAGCTAAGGTAGTTTAACCCTTTATCTAATGTAAAAGCCATAAGGCCAAACAAAATTAAATAACTGATTCTCAGGGATTTTTTTTTAAAACGAATGAGGGTTTGCAGTTTTTATTTTCATTTTTTAATCCGGATGGAATGGCCGCCAATGTCTAAAATCCAATTGTGGGAGCCTAAAATTAAATACTAGAGCTTCCATGTTGATTTCGCCGATAGTATTTTCTTTTTGTAACAGCAATCACACAACACAAATGAATATAAAACAACTAAAATGGAGATAAAAAATAAGGAGTTTTTTCAACTGGTTGAGTGCTAGAAGCCAGAATCAGGCCTTTCAAAAAAAATTAGGGTACCAGTGCAAAAGTAACATTTTCCGTACCCATGTTTCATATTCAGTTAAACATAAATAATAGTTTGTTTATACAAATTTGTTCTATTACAAATTATTGGCGACTGCCTATTGGCACTCTCCAATAATTTGTAATAGAACAACTTTTGATGAACAAATTCCACCACCAAAAATAATCTAGTCCTCAACCAGTTAAATAAATATTTATTTTGTATGCATATGAGAATCAGGTCGCAGTTCGCAAAGAGAATAACTATACTATATCAATGTATATGACATAATGCATCGCAAATCTCGATGTGATATTGCTAAAATCACATGACAGTTTTTTACATTTTGAATTTTGCCTCCAAAATAAAAATGTTGAATGCGGGTCGAAAAAAACGACTGAGCTGGTGCCTGAGAATCAAAAGACTAATTTTCTTTAGCCTAACCAGCCAATAGTATACGAGAAATTCACAATTCAAATCACATTTTTTTCTATTTTTACTACATATAGCTTATGACACCTCACTGGAATGAGCTCATTAAGCTCATTCCATTGAAATGTTATAAATTATGTTTTTGGGCAAAAAATATTTTTTTTAGTTATTTTACAGGCACTGTCTGCTTCTCGTGTTAGGTAACTGGGTTAATGCTAAAACTGATCAAAGTAAATTACGAACATTAAAAATCTATGTACATCTTACCATCCTTATGTGAATGTACTGTACACTGCATTAAAGCTGTGATCTTGTTACTAAGGATATAGGGATTGAAGGTCACGGCACAATGTCCTTATTGGTAGGGTTGAGATTTTGATACAACTTCATGGACATGAGAATTAAGATGAAGATACCCTATGATGTTTCCTCTTGACACATGAAAAAACAAGGAGACTGAAAGACCTGTTAATGCAATCGGGTATGTAATTGTATATGGATCCCTCAAGACAGATTTTTAGCAAATGCACCTAATACTGGATGTATTTGATACATGTATTACTGTAAGATAAAAGTAACAGTATGCTTGAAGGCAGCATCATGTGTATTCATATTGCCACATAATTACAAAGGTTTTCTGGTCGGATAAATGTTTGAAAGAAAATTTATGCCCACTTTCCTGATAACAACCAATGAAATTGTTTCTTAGAAAGCTCCACTGGACATAATCCCAAGAAGCAATGTCACAAACAGATATTAATGTGGGTTAGTAGTAAATCATCAGGGATGGGCTCTTTAACCAATGATAATTAACAATTTCTAAGAAAAAAAGAAAAAGGGTTTCAAACTTTCAGGTAATGGACAACCCCAATGAGTCACATGCTAGAAAGTTGCTTGGTTCTTCTTTTGCATTTCTCAGATATCATAATTTGCGGGTGGAAAATTTATCTCATTGTGTTTTAGTAGTGGTCCACTTTCTTGGTACTGTATGAGAAGTGGCTCATATTGATTCTCGGAAGCTCTCTCAGAGTGCTTTATAAGAATCCTTGTCATGTTTTAGTATGAGAATAAACAAGAATAAACAACAGTTTCAACAATTATCACAGACATTATTAACGTTGTGAGGGTCTTGAATTAAACAATCTACATTTGCCTTATTTTGAAAACTTTATATGACCTATACCAATTCTCTAAATGTATCAGAACTGAATTAAATAGACAGACACGTTTCCTTCATACATACCTTTGGATCAGAGATTAATCTTCTTGATAAAACTGTTTGGTTGCAATGTATTACAAGTACTTATTCACAACAAAAACAGCAGGAATTCAAGATATGGTATATGACAGTAATTGATGATTTATTTATTAGGGTAGAACCCATAAAGACCTAATTCCGACTTGAATCATTTTTGTCTGCAACAAAACATGTGCCCAAACATGCAGACTTAGGGTAAAGGTGCAAGTTATATTCAAGGTGCCTTTGCAGTTGTTTCCTTTGAACCCAAGTGGCCATTTTTCCAGCCAGGAACATGATACTTCATAATGTCATTAAATAGAAAGGCTTTTTCAGTAATTGTGTGGGGTACGCTGCATGTTGAAAATATTGATTGGTCTGCCCCAAATAATAAATATGGACTCTTCTAGTTGCTGCCATTGAACTGGCATGGAAGATATAACTAGAGTTCAAAGGGTTAATAATCCCCAGGCCCATAAAGGTGATACAAATATCAGCTGTCAGGGTTATATTGCATCAGAAAGTTTTGCGGGTGAAGGAAACTGGAGTACCCAAAGAGAAGGACCAAGCAGGGGCAAGTAACTGTCAGATTCTCTAACATACTAACCCCTCCACCCCCACCCCCCCCACCCCCACCACCAAACAAGCAGGATTAGCATTGGTTGAAGGCATTTGTATCATTGACATGCAATATGCCTCAGCATATTGTACTACCTTGCACCCATTGCGGGCAATTTAATGTGCTCTTTTCTGTTTCAGATTTTAATATCTAGCATAAGAAGAAAAAGAGAGGAACTTAGATAAGCCTGGTTCTATTAATACATAGGTATTTATATACACTTACCTTCAACAACAGTAGAATTTGTTATTTTGAAAGCTGAGAAATCTGCAAGGACAAGATGTGGATTATCACTATTGTCCCAAATCCGACCATTTATATACGACTCAAAAACAGATCCCCACCAGTTCTTTGTTATATTAATTGGCTTCTCATTTGAGGTTAAATAATTCTCTTGACTGAAAAATCAAAAGGCACAAGACTTACCCATTTACTCAACCAGAATAGCAGACAATATCAGCAAAAAAAATTCTTGAATAACTGAGAAATTTCATTTTGTTTCTCCAAAAACATAGTTTATGGCTCCTCAAGGGAACAGGCTCAACAAGCTCTTTTCAAGGAGGGATCATGAACGATGGCACAGAATACATGCATTCACTATTTACTGTCTTTGGAAGTATGAATTCATTGGTTTGGTTTGGGAACTGCATGATCAGGGATTGATTAATCATGTAAGATCCTATAGTTTAAGTAAATCACAACTTAAAGATTTCTGCTTATTAATTAGAACAACCACCATGACTATAAAACTCAAAGACACTGCACAACAACAAAGTCCTGATAGTCATTTCTAGTCCTGGAGCACTTAGGCCTATAACAAATGTCTGTTTCTCAGGCAATTTTCCCTGAATTTTATGAAGGAGTGAGGGTTTTTTTTTTTGTTTATTCACAAAACAGTTCTAAAAATAGTTGGAAGCAGAAATTTAACTACTTACACTATTATGTGGCAAACCAATGTTTTCAGCAGTGAAAATTTCCCATAATGTAGTTGAAAATTTAACCAATTATATCTTGTTTGAGTCTGTGAGCTCTGTTAAACAAGGTACATTTGGTTAAATATTTGTCCTACAAGTGCAAAATAGTGTCACAGAAGAGATTTCCAAGTGAAAAAAAGGGTGATGAGGCAGATTTTCTATGACGAGCGAGGAGCCTGAGAAACAAGAATTTTTTTTTAATAGCCTTATAGATACAATAAAACATTTCACAAAGTTTTAGTTCTTCAACTTTTTATTTACTTTGTATTGACTCTTTTAACCCTTTAACAAAGTAACAGCCCAAACCAGCCAGCACTGTTCTCAAAAATTGTTAATTAATTTTCATTATATTTCCATTTTTTTGTCTCAAAAACATAGGTTATGACCCCTCTTTGGAACGAGCTCATAGAGCCTGTTCCAATAAGGGGGTCATAACCTATGAATGAAAAAATTAGTTATTCAAGAATTTTGTTTGCAAGTGTCATCTGCTTTTCACGTTAGGTAAAGGGTTAAAAAATGTAGACACATACTGATCAGACCCGTTAACCTCTGAAGGTGACTGTCAGTGAGATTTTGATGAGCTCTCAATGAGATTTGGATGCTTGTCAGTAAGATTTTTGTGCGTGGCCAATACATCAATATTTTCCTTGTTATGCCTCCCATGGTCCCACCTGGGCACCCCCCCCCCCCAACCCAAATGCATTATTTTTCATTTTAATAATTTATTTTAACACTTTTAATAGTATTTGTCAGTAAAAGCATACAAATATGGATATCACTGGTCCAAGCCCCCCCCCCCCCCCCCCTGGGACAATGACCCTCCCCCACCCCCCTGACACATACTCAAATGTGAGTGGGTGCCTATCTAGCCTTTGTCTGTACCAAGCCCCCCCCCCCCCTCTCCCTCCCCCCCCCCCCCCCCCCCCATCTCAATCCGGCCATTTTTCCTTGCTCATGCAAGCCCATCCGGTGCTTCAATACATGGAGGCTGAAACATCTTGGGCCGAAACGTCCCAGGACCAAAACGTTCAAGAACCAACACAAGCATTCCTTCTTCGTTCATGCCATTTATTCATGTAAATTGCAACTTCAGTGATTTATTTCACAAAGAATACGGTTCCAAACTCAACTTACCTTATAAAATCGTAAATCTATATTTTTTTACAATTTATTCACAGTTACCACCGTCACATACCACGATACATTTCAGTCAATATTTCATCGGCAAATGATATTTAAATTTTTTTAAAACCGACTGAAAATCAAATGTTTGCGGTATTTACTTCACACTTCAATCGCATATAACTGGCATTCTGTTTTACCATCAAACACAATTTATTTATATTGTGTCAAGTAAATGTGTATCTTTGATAAATTATCATTTCCAACAAGTATTCTGTGTCATAAATTTATATATTGTGACCAACTTGACAACTTGTTCAAAATAGAACACAAGACTCGCCATTGAAAGATGCAGAATTTTGCAGAAACCGAGTCGATCACAGCCGAATCTGACGCCACTAAACACATTCACACAAATGTTTGTAATCCCGCATGTCTGAGATTTCAGAAATTTACAAACAGTAAAATGTGATGGATTTCAGGACAAATATTTTGAAAAGTGTCAAATTGGGAGAAAAATAGGATGTGACCGTGAGAACGTGAGTTGGTACCTCAAACTGGGAGACTCACAGTGAAACCGGGAGAGTTAACAGGTCTGATACTGATTAGGAATATGGTCATCCCACAGGCTGACATCCACCAATACCAGCTAGACAAGTCAAAACTTGAGGACCACACAAGCAAACCATCAATAAATGACTAACGATTGACTCCAGATGAGTCCAAAATCCATAAATTTGTTTGTACATGTAATCCTCAAGCATACACTAGCACCTCAAGTAATGGTTCAAATAGATGCCCATCTAATGGGTTACACAGTATCAAATCCATACATGCATTATGCACAGCTTTACTGTACAGCCGCTGAGGACTGGTCATTTTCCACGGATTGGCAATATTTCTACGGACGCAATAATATTAGATTCCAAACCCTAATTACAGGAATAATTATCAAAAATTTAATTAATGAAGCACCGAGTACAACCCAGTGCTTCATTAATTAAAATATTGCTGCTGATAATTTTTATTACATGGTAAACACAAGCATGGACATCACTGCCCATGAGTGGATTACGACCAGTCCACAGCGACTGTACTATACATATGGCATACATTGACATCTATGTGTACTGTTTTTTGTAAAAGTGGGTTGAAAATAATTTGGGGGCATACAAATATGCTTTAACTGTACGAGTGGCACATTATTTTTCAATGGTGATTTGTATCATGAGTATTTTTCAAAGATGCCGGACTACCAGCAAGGGGAGCCTTAGTTTAGCAAGAATTTATTCATAAATAATAGTTTTGTTAAAATTTATTGGAGAGTGCACAGTGGCACTATCCAATAAATTATAACCAAGTGATTTTATATTAATATTTTTTTTCTACAGTTGAGCAAATAACAAGCTAATTCATCTAGTGTAAAGCCACTGAAGTGGCTCTCCACACTTTACAATAGAGCAACAAAAGGGACTTCTAGCACTCAACCAGTTAACCCTTTACCTAACCTGAAAAGCAGACGACACTTGCAAAAATAATTCTTGAATAACTAATTTTTTTCATTTTTTGTCTCAAAAACATAGGTTATGACCCCTCGTTGGAACGAGCTCGGCAAGCTCGTTCCAATGAGGGGTCATAACCTATGTTTTTGAGACAAAAAATGAAAAAAATAATAAAAATTAATTGGCGATTTTTGAGAATAGCGCTGGACGGTTTTGGCCGTTACATTAGGTAAAGGGTTAAATGTTGAAAAAATATATTCATAATCTATAGCCAGGAGTTTCCAGGACCTTCCCATTATATTTCAATGATGCAGAGATAAGGAATTAAAAGATTTTCACAAATATTCCAGGCCCAAAACAATCCCATACAAGAGATACATCACTTAGTTACATGTAAAATTGGGGAGTGAGTACTAAATATTAGCTAAGTATATATCATATCACAATCATATCTGCAATCTACTGATGATTTAAATCTATTAAGCAGACATTCTATTAGACAAAGAAGATTCATTCCGGGAATGTTCAGCTCACTGTGAGACAGTTTGAAAATTGCATAAATGAATCTCCTGTGATCGCCTGTCATTTCAAGGATTTTCTTGAAAGGTTCCAATATTCAAGGAATTTCCAGGTCCTTGGCAAAGAATTTCTAACTCCAGCACATTCAAGGAATTTGTAGGAACCCAGCAGGTGCTTGGCACAATATGAGTATAAACACTGATATCCTACAAAACTTTTCAATCGCTTCTGTACAGAATCTATCCAAGAATGTTACTGAATATCTTTTTTAGACTCATCATCTTGAACCAAGAAGTTGTGATGAGTCAACCTGATCTTACATCCTTTTGCTGTATTGCAATGGAAAATGACATCTTGAAATTTAAAAAAAAAATACATTTCACACATATTTGCTGGTATATCCATTGGAAAAATGTTGAGGATTAAAAACTGTTTATACTTAAATCTTAACTGGAGCTCTGTGTAATTTCCCCAATATGCACTACACAGTACAGTAAAGTGTAATGCTGGTAGAAAAATCAATACCTCAACCTGCCTCAATTATTTTGCTATATTGTTACAATAAGGGGACAGTATTTATTTATTTATTTTATCTATTTATTCATGTATTATTCTATTTTATGTATTGGGGTTTAATGTCACTTTCATCAACCAGGGTTATATCATGTCAGTCAACTTCATGAGTAGAGGAAGCCAGAGAAAACCATCGAGAAATTGTCTGACTTTCCAACTTACATGTGATAGTATTAAGGAACAAAATTTGGCAAAATACATGTGCTTGTATAAGAAGATGTAAAGGAGTGTTGATCAGGCTTTGAAGCATGAGGCTACATATGATTATTCTAAATAATTCGGGGGAAACATTTCTATAAAATATAATTGGTTTTTTTTCCAGTAAGGAGCCATGAGCTGATAAAGTGCAAGAATATTATCTTCATAATGCTAGATTACACACCTGTTCTATGAAATCCCCTTCTACAGCAACACTAAATCACGGAGAAAATGAAAATCCATTCCACACACGTGTGGAACAGAAATCGTTGATGGACTATTTTTAAATAGAAGCGAAATTTCACTGGAATTTTCTACTAATTGTGCACCGCAATTACAATTTGAATCGCTAGTGATAGCTAAAAATAGTTACATGGGCTCCTTTCGCAAATTTGGTTGGCGACAAAATGTGCTCTTTTTGTTGATAGTTCATCCCATGACTTCCAATGTGTTCTTTGTGCCTACTGGCAAATTGGACACATTTGAACTCAGGGGATGAGTTGTCAAATGAAATAGACATAAAGGCATGTAATAAACACAGAATGACACACGTGTGAATGAGTTAATCAACATGTCACTTGTGCCATCATGGAAGGATAACACTCGAGGCCTGCAGCCTCTTGTCATATCCTTCCGTGCTGGAACTCGTGCCATACCGATTAACACATTCACATGTGTGTGTTGCTCTGTGTATTTATTGCCTCATTATTGCAAGATTGCAAGAGCAATCTAGCAATAATGAGGTAGTAGTCTGAAGTTATTATGGGATAATGTTGTCTTATGGTATTCTTTGTTATAAGCTGTACTGTAATGTACATATACAGAATCACACTTAAGTTTGAATGGGTTAACGATTACTGCACAACAGCGAGTGGTGCAGGGATACCATCAGTTAGCTCCAACTTATTTCTATTGATCATATATTTAAAAATTGATATATATTTTCATTATTTTGTAATCTATACTTCACCAACTTGTTACCTTGTAACTGAATTGCTTTATCAATATTTTTCTCTCGATATCTTGTTCAAAACAAAAATAATTCTTTGGGTGTCTAGTTCTATACATTCTCAATCTTAAATTTGGAATTATTTTTAATTTGCATTTAGTAAGTAATATGCAAGAATACTGATAGAGCATGGCTAATGATAGGCTTTTGGGGGAAATTTTGTTGGGGATGGGAGCTGACCAATCAAATTGCCCTGTACTTTCAGAAACAAAATGCAGGCCCCTAGCTTGGATTTGCCCTGGTAGTCCCTGAAAATACTCTGTCCATTGCCCTGAAATTTGCCAAATTTAAAAAAGAACCCCCTCCCTCTATATAATTTGTTCAGAAAATACCATATCCTTGCCTTGAAAACTGCTAAATTAGCTGACCATTGGAGAGGGGGATGAGAATGCAGAATGCCCCCCGCCCCCCAATCTCATCTTTCTTTTAATAGTGACAATACATGCTGATGACATTTGATTTAAAGTTTGATGCTGGGGGTGAAAACGAAATAACAATATTCTAGTACAAAACAGAAATACTAGCAAACATTCAAAGTGACCTTCAATCTATGCTTGAAAAATATTGTAATACTGTCTGTGTTTTAAATATCGTAATGATTATTTTTCATGTAAGTTGATTCATAAAACTGAAAATATATTATTTTCTCAAGACTTTTGGAGGCGGGAACATTTTTTTTTATTTCCTTATTTCCCCAATACAAACTACAGAGTCATTTCAGCATTACTAAATTGCCCCCCCCCCCCACTCCCACACACACACACAAAAAAACGTAACCATCACACACACATAAAATTCATCATAAAAACACCATCGGTTCAATAAATATAAACTACTGAGAAGAATTTAGAAGAGTTTTTCTTAAACTGGTCTTATAATCCTCCTCACTATTTTCTTTCCTCAACTAATGGGGGTAGGTGGTGGGTGTCTTACATGAGGACCGTCACCCTATTAGAAGTTAGTGTGGAATCAGTGACAGTTAATCGGTCTGCATGCAAAGGTGGTTTTCATTGGTAAACATGTGTTGCTCAATTGTCGAAGTGCGGATCGAATAGGATAACACAGTAGGCATCGTATGCAACCGGCCGGCAGCATGCAGCGCTGAGAATAACACTGTTACAAAATTCCACTGGAACTGTGTCAGTGACAGGTGTCAATATAGAAATGAATTGGGATGTTTTTGCTCAAAAGTAATTAAGGTTTCCTCAGTTTTTAATAAAGAAAGCAAAACTGGAGTTTCACTGTCCATTTTCCTGAAAGAGATCATGTATCTATGATGACTGTCGATAGTTTTTTAGCATTGTTGTGCACCAAACTTTACAAAAGGTAATTCCAACAGATAAATATAGCTGAAGGTTCTCATTGGTTGTTTGCCACTGATGGCATCAAACTATGAGCACCAGTCTAACAAGAGAACTTGAGCATGCGAAGGGTTCTATTTGTAGGATCGCACTGGAGCTTTCTGGTTAAAATTACCACATGCTCCAAAACCCATGCGATCTCAAGAAATACAGTTACAGGTGTATAATAAATGTACTTACTCAGTTTTATTGCAGGTTTCCAATTCAAAATCACTCAAAGGGTTGAGAATGTAGTTGTTCACAATATCTGGCTTTCCACTGCCCACTCTGAGAGTACTTCTGTACAAAGCAGTAGAGTTGTTATTCAGAAACCCATTTCTGTTCACCAGTTGTGTGGTTTGAGTCAGTTCCTTGGCATACGTAGCAAGATTGTTGTGCCCCATGTTATACTGTACAACATTGAAGGAAAAATCAACAGCAACATCATTGAAGTGTATATTGTTTGTATCATTACCAGCACTGTTGTTCACAATATAGTTGTCTTGCACGTAAATCTTTTGAAAATGATGCCCAGTAATGTTTAGGGTCTCACCATTTGTTCCATAGGCAAATACATTGTGGGAAATATTTCCAGTCAAAGCTGTTGCAATTGAGAATGTGAGAGTCTTTAAAAAGAAGCCTCCTTTATTTCTGCCAACAAAGTTATTCTGGAAGAGTATCTTCTCCGTATTGTATAAGGAGATATCTATAATTGGAGGTGAAGTCAAATTGAGAACAGCCACACCATTATCAGCAATCTGACAGAACTCAACTATTACGGAAGGATTTATTTCACCAATATTGTTATAGAGAAGTGCTCCATCTTCATTCTGGGCAATCACAGCAGACTTGACAAAATGACTGTATCTGTTGTCTAAAAAAATGAAACAATAAAATATTCTTGAATGGCTTGTAAAAATAAAGAAAAGAATCAACCCTTATACAAAGTTTATGAGAGACAAATTAGTAATAATTATTACATAATTAGAATTGTTGATTGACTTTTTTAACCCTTTACCCAAAGCAGTAGATATCAAAATGTATTATTTTAAATGTTGACTTTTAAAATTTTTCAAAACATTTCAATAAAACCATGTCATGTGACCCCTCACAGCAACAAGCTCATTTCAATGAGGGGCAACATGATATGGGTCTGTTAAAATTTTTGAAAAAATAGATTTTTTTAAACCACTTAATTTGTAAACTACACGGGTGGATGTTTCTGATTCGTTAGGTAAAGGGTTAATTTGTCAAGTAGGAATTAAAATCACTCATATCATTTACCTAACATAGTGAAAAAATCTGTACATTACTATGCACAAAAGACATAGTGAAAAAATCTGCATTACTATCACAAAAACACCATTCAAATTACATTTTGTTCAGTTTTTGTGTTAAAAAAATGGCTGAAATCCATCACTGAAATGAGCTTGTCAAGAAAGTTCCAACGAGGGGTCATAACCTATGTTTTTGAGACAAAAAATGAAAAAAATTAGTTATTCAAGAATTATTTTTTGAAAGTGTCGTCTGCTTTTCAGGTTAGGTAAAGGGTTAATACTAGAACCTAAAAAACAGCACTATAAATCATAAAGAAATGGAGCTCAAAAGTTATAAAGGAACTATAATTGGAAATTATTAACCCTTTACATAACAAATCAGCTACATCTGCCCATGTAATTTACAAATTAAGCAGCTGGAAAAAAACATTTTTCAGAAATTTCAACAAAACCATATTATGTGACCCCTCATTGGAATGAGTTCACTGAGGGGATATATAATATCGTTTTGTTGAAATTTTTAAAATAAATTTAAAAAACAATAATTAAATAATAAATTTTGATTTCCTATGCATCGGTTAAAGGGTTATATTATGTTTCATCAGATTCTGATTATCTTGCAGTCCAGTGCAAACAGGATGAAGTGGTACATGTAGAGTGGCTTTGTTGATTGTTAACTGAATAGCTAATTTGCCAAAGAAAAAAGATTTAATTAATGAAACTATTCAGATAATAGAAATTTTGTGATTTTACTGTAGTCTAGTGATAAACTGCTAATTTATTTATTTTATATCTTAATGACAGGGCTCATGGAGCTCTGTCTGTCAGGAGACAATCATACTATAAAAGTTTGTTTGTGTGTTTGTTCCCTTAGGCCAAGACTGTTCACTGAATCATCACCAAACTTGGCATGTATACTCAGCTCAGTCCACAAAGTGCCACTGGGGTGTTGATGTTTCAAAACAGGAAGAGCAATGAGGTAGAATGAGGTAAAACAAGAGCTGGACTTTCGTCCGGAGCATACCCCCACGTGGTGTACCGCCTAGTGCGGGCATACCTATGATCAACAAATATTATTTATGAATATTCTCGTATGGACTGACAGACGGATGCACAGATGGATGGACGCAATCCAGTATACCACCCCTCCTTCTATTTTCTTTGAAAGTTTTAAAAAATTTCTAAGTCAAAAGGTATGGTAAATTGTTTGGTGTTTGGAAGTTTTATGCAATGAGGCAGAAGCCTTTGTCATAGGCAAACTGCATGCCATATTTCACTGAAATCCGATAACCCATACCTGAGATACAGGCTGAACAGACAAATAATGTCTATTTCCTCAAATTTCTAAGTCAAAAAAGGGGGATAACTCGCAAAAGGAGAATGTGAGAAATATCGTTGAACCCTTTTTTTAAAGCCAATACCATAAGCAGTGTTCATGGCAAATTTCATTGCCATAGAACATTCGATATCTGAGATACAGGCTGAACAGACAAAATTTGGCTTGGACGGACATAATTTCTAAGTGAACAAGTAATAAAAAAAAAAATAATAAAAAAAAAAATAACTAGTGTGGGCATACCTATGACCAACAAATATTATAAAAAATAATAATTTACTTAAGTTATGAATATTCTCGGACGGACTCACACACGGATGCACAGATGGACGGACGGACAGACGGACGCATGTAATCCAGTATACCCCCATTTTCTTCGAAAGTGGGGGTATAAAAAGGGGTGAAAACGTGTATTTCCTTCCAAGCATCTACTTTTCCATCACTGGATGGTTGGATAGCCAGTAGATTAAAAGCTTACAAATATATTGGACATACTGAGGCCGGATAAGGATATAACAAGAGGCCCATGGGGCCTGAGGGCAATCACCTGACATGGTAGCCTAAATATCAACCCAGGGAATTGATTTCAACAAGTTATACCAAATATCCAAAGATTCTGACCAGTGGATCTAAAAAAAAAGGATTTTTAAAGAATATTCCTCATATTGAACTAAGTAATAATTTGGGCTCCCACAGGGAGCCCAAATATGAACCCAGGGACTTGGCTTAAACAAACTTGAATCTCACCCCCAAAGGATGCTGCATACCAAATATCAAAACATTCCAACTGCTGGATCTGAAGAAGAAGATTTTTAAAGAAAATTCTTCATTTTGAACTTAGTTACAATTGGAGCTCCCACAGTGAGTCCAAATATGAACCTAGGGAATTGGTTTGAACAAACTTGAATCTCACCCCCCTAGGGATGCTGCATATACCAAATATCAAAACATTCCGACTGCTGGATATGAAGAAGAAAATTTTTAAAGAAAATTCCTCATTTTGAACTAAGTTATAATTCAGGCTCCCACAGTGAGCCCAAATATGAACCCAGGGATTTGATTTCAATAAACATGTGAAACAATCTTCCAAAGATGTTATATGTGAAATCTGAAATCTTTTGGAGCAGTGGTTTTGGAGAAAAGTAGTGTTAAATGTTTTTCCCATTACCACTGTGTTAAAAAAAAGTGGACTCAGTACTTTTGAGAAGTCTCGAGGAAGTATCCCATGATAAAAATATAGCAATTTTTTTTTACCATTCCATTCTGTTGGTCCTAAGGAAGCTTCACACCAAATAAGAATTATCAGTGCTGTGTAGTTTTGGAGATATGGGCGTTTTAAATTTTTTATATTTTTAGCTCCTGCGGTTCCCATGGGGCGGCAGAAAAAAAATTTTTTTGCATAAATTAAGTACTTATGACCCAATAAGCCCTCATATCAAATTTGGTTCAAAACAGCCTCTCGGTTTGGAAAAAAGAAATTTTGGGCAGGGAGAAAATTTTTGCCCCTCCCATAACGAAGGTAAATATAGCTCCTCGAACTTCTCTTGAACAAATCTGAGTCTACACCTCAAAAGGAAGCTGCACACCAAATATCAAGTCTCTGCTACTGCTGGTTCATGAGAAGAAGATTTTTTAAGATTTAAGCATACTTTTTGGGCATGGCCTTACTGAGAGGCAAAGCAACTTGATTTGAACACAATCAAAATGCGATGTTATAACAAACTATTATCTCAAATTTCAATTAAATTGGTTTACCAGTTTTGGAGTAGAAGATGCAAACTCCATGTTCACAGACGACTGACAAAGGATGCCAGACAGTGAGTGATCACTATCTATTTATTTATTGGTGTTTAAGGTCACATATTTCTGCACAATGGCTAACCATGACCGTGACAGTTCTATGGGTGGAGGAAGCCAGAGTACCTGGAGAGAACCGAGCAATGGCGAGCAACTGTCAGCTCCCCAACATACCAACTCCACACAAGCTGGGTTAGCATTGGTTGAAGACAGGTGCACCATCGACGTGCAGTATGCCTTAGTACACAGCGTCACCGTGCCCCCACGTGGGCAATGGGGGTGAAGTGTCTTGCCCAAGGACACAACGTGGTTGCCGCAGGTGGGATTCGACCCGAGGACCTCTCGGCTTGCAGGCTGCACCTCTACCAACTAATCTACCGTGCCCCCAAGTGATCACTTTTGTAGTAGTAATATCTTTATTTCATGTGACATACATTTTCATTATATAATAAAGACAACCATTAATATCAGCACCCGACCCAATGGGTCTATATGTCACCCACTTCTTTACTTAAAAAAAAACTATGGCATGCCTGTCCTTAAAATTGTTTGACAAGCCATTTACCACCAACAATTTCATTCATGCTTGACACACTGTCCATTGTAGCTCCAAACACAGTTGAATGGAATTTTCAAAAATAAGTGATATTCGTCTTCAACGACATTTTTTTTTTTTTACAATACAATACACTGTACAATCAGCTTAACAGTGCTTTATTGTTTTCTGTTTGACTTTAGAATCAAACAGAAAACAATAAAGCAAAAACACCTCTCCCGTCATCGTGAAAAAGAAACTTTTTCTCGTGATATTATGTAATCACTTGTACTTTTCCCTTGACGATGGATAGTGGAGATTTAACCCCACCCCCTCTCCTAATATACGTTTATGGCATTTAAACTGACCTCAAGAGGCACCAATGCATATCAAATAAGATATTCTACAAAAAGTTCACTGTGCTAACTTCTTGTAAATAACAGCCCACACAGTGAAAATCACCAGCCCACTTTCAGTCAGGTGAGCTAAAAAATGGGGAATGCAGGGTTTGTCAGAGCAATTGTTCAGTAGCTGACAAGATTTTTTATTCTACATTAACAAGAGTTTACTCTGTATTGAATTTGGTATTTCACATTAACAGGACTTTCTTTTTTACTAACAAGAGTTTACTCTATATCCTCTATGCAATTAACAGGTTAAATTTGTACTGAAGGTATGATAAAAGGTTTGCTGTTAGGAAATTATATGCATTTTACAGGATTATTCATTTAAAAAATATCCAATATACATCATGAGGTACCATGTATTTGGGTTCCACTGTACAGTACACAGAGGGTGAAGTGGTGCATGACAAAACCAATAAGCGGATATCCACTCACACACTTGCTTACGGGTGCAAAAGAAATCTACAAAACCCAACATGCAAATGTGTAGTTCATGGATACAAGGTAGATTACAGAGTACAAAATCTAGTGTGAACTAGAGATAACAAATACATGTACAAGGTCTATACAGTTTTTTACAGTTGGATTGTTCAGCTACTGGAAGCAATTGAAAACATCATGACACTACTGGAACGTGCTGATACAGAGAATAGGTTTTTTTGTCAGATAAAAGTATTCAATTAACAATGGTAATCAGTTAAACAGAATATGGTCATTTCCATATGCTGCACATGTTGTAGTTTCTTTGACAAAGTACACAGAGCTCTGCAGAACAAGATATAATAAGTAAAGGCCTAAAAAATTAACAATCTGTTCCTCAGGCCCCCCACATGGTCCTTTTGGTTGCGACATTCTCTCTTTTTATAACCAATGCAAACTTAAATGAAAGTGTCAATGACACTGTAGCTCAACTTGTCAAGATATGTACATGTATAGTATGTGACACAGCAATGACAAACATCTACGTAATGACCTGATAACAAAGGTACATATAAAGTATTGTAACGGTCTGTACATAAATAATGACCGCAGCCTGTAACAAATGTATAGGTAAAATATTGTAAAGGTAGGTGACAGTCAGATGCTAAATAGAAAAGAAATCTTTGAGTCCCAGAGTGGGTCTGACTGAACCCCAAAATATTTGTTCTTATAGCACAGTGATAACAAAGGCACCCCAAAACGCACTCATTCCTGTCCCAAGGTGAAAACAAAGGTACCCAAGAGGTTTCATGCAGATCAGTTCATAAATACGAGCTGTATAGAAGTTGTGACAAAAAACTGATTGGATCTAATTTCGGTACAAAATGGCCACTGGCTGCCATCTTGAAGCGCTTTCATATGGAAGTTCTGCGCAAAAATCTGATTTCACCTAAGTCTGTACAAAATGGCCGTCAGCGGCCAACTTGAATTTCGGATGAGACCCCAAAACACTCGTTCTCGTCCCACCGTCATAACAAAGGTACCCAAGAAGTTTCGTAAAGATCGGTTCATAAATACGGCCTCTAGCCCAAGCCGTATTGAATTGTTGATGGACAGACGGACAGACGGACGACTGGCCATGGCATAAACTCAAATTTGGTTTCGCCAAAGTTGAGCTAAAAATTAAAAATATTTTACTCAGGTTAATAAAATTAATAAATTCATCCATTGAGTGCAATAAGGCTTTGCAATGCTTTAGCAATGCAAAGCCTTCTTGCACTCAAGGGATGAATTACACCACCACCCATGCTATTCTGTAGATTATGAGGCCTAAGACCAAGAACATAAACTTTTGATGGCAAAGAAATAATAAATTCAGTCCTATTTTTCTTCCATTGATAATGTCAGACATAACTTGCTCTGATGCAAAAGAGTACAGAATTCTGATCACAAAAGCAGACTGGGGGTTTTGACTGCATCATAACTGAGTCTGGGTTGGGATCTGGTCAAAATTCTCAGTCTGCTTTCCTTCCCCTAACATGTTAGTTCCAGATTCTGCATAAAATCTCTGACAGTAATAAAGACTCATATTTTTAGAATGCACATATGTTTCATATTCAAAGTTCATTCATCATGTACATGTCTTTTATTTTATTGGTGTTTAAGGTCACTTTCAGAGGGAGTCATAAATGTACAAATTAGTTTTGATACAATTTACAGGACAGCAGCTATTGATAGTTTCTAACAACTGTAACAAAAAAACTATAGAATAAATTATGACTACCTAAAGTAGTTTACATTAGCTTGCAATCGAATAAACAATTGAAGTCGATCCCTATTATTTGAAAAGCAACTTTTTACTGAAAAATTTTCAGTTAATACGAGTATTCATTAAACAAGAATTTGGTCATACTCCTGTAATCTAATGATAAACTGAGCATTTCTTCTATCATATCTTGTATCACAGGACTTGATCAAACAAGAGATAATAGATTAAGTGACTGACTGCAGTAGATGCATGCAGGTCATATAAGTCCATAAACATGGGGAATTCAGTGGCAATCAGGGTAATTCTTGGACAGATTATAAGAAGTTTTTTTTATTCAATTAACAGAAATTTACTGTTTAACCCTTTACCCAACGCAGATGATATTGAAATTTATTAATTTAAATACTGTTTTTTAATTTTTTTTCGAACAATTTCACCAATACCATATCATGTGACCCCCTCATTGGAACAAGCTTGATGAGCTCATTCCAAAGAGGGGTCACATGATATGGTTTTGTTGAAATGTTTCGAAAAATAATATTTTTTCAGCTGCTGAATCTGCATATTACATGGGCAGATGCGTGCGATTCGTTGGGTAAAGGTTAATCCATATCTAATTACCAGGTCAAATTTGTACTGAAGGTGTGACAAATGGTTTGGCATTTGAAAGTAATATTCAATCAAGAGATACCCAATTGAGTGGGCACCACTGTACCAGCGAATTATTGTATGTGCCTTATGATTTCGTAAAATCTGCCAATACTATATACAAACAAGAGCACCGCCTAGCAGGGCAACATACGCCCGCCAAAACTGGAACATGCACAAGTTTCTCTGGGGTAAAGTTTGAAATTTTTGTTGACTCGATTATGTCACATTTTCATATTAAGCGATCTGAGGTCTTCACAAAAATAAAAATAAAGGGCAATAACTCTACTAAAAATGGGCCGCTAAAGACGGAAATCGAACCCAACCTGTATTTTGTTGTACTAAATCCATAAGCCAAATTTAACTCAGCTCAAACCATTACAACTAAAGTTATCGTCTGGAAACGAAATGTGTCCATGGAAGGACAGACAGACGGATGGACAGACGGACTGCAAGACCGTTTACATAATACGTCCCGTTTTTCAAACGGGCGTATAAAAACATATAATTCAAATTCTGTCATTTTTTCAATTTTTTTCCTGGATCAATATTTGTCTGTCAATATTTGTTTTTCAAAGAGCTCAAAGAAGAAATTATATTTTATAGAATAGTCAGACTCCTATTTTACAACATTTTCGTGACCAATTTTTTTTAACGGAATCTGAATCACGTTTAACCTGTTTCTGATTGGTATTATTTATTTATTTATTTATTTATTTATTTATTTATTTATTTATCTGTTTGTTTATTTATTTATTTATGTATTTATTTATTTATTTATTTATTTATTTATTTATTTATTTATTTATCTCTATCTATTTATTTATTATGGTTTAATGACAATTTCGACAGCCAGGATCAACGTGTGTCGGATCTGATTGGTATTGCCATGAAAAAATATTAGTTACATAAAAAAGGCCCAATCTAATTTGTAGAGAGGTTCAGTAATGTATTATGCAGCAAGTCAAAATAAACTGCAAGTCAGAACCAAGAACAAATTCAGTCCTATTTTTCTTCCATTGATAATGTCAGACATAACTTGCTCTGATGGAAATGAGTACAGAATTCTGATCACAAAAGCAGACTGGGGGGTTTTGACTGCATCATAACTGAGTCTGGGTTGGGATCTGGTCAAAATTCTCAGTCTGCTTTCCTTCCCCTAACACAGTAAAATTAGGGACCTGCAAACCTCAAAATTTGGGTCAAATGTTATCTCCAATCGAATCAGGCATCAGATTTTGAATCAAATCAAATCAAATCTCAAATGGAATCTAACAGCTTTTAATGTTGCAGATATTGCACGTTCTTACAACTGTAATATTGTCAGTCTCCACTCAAGTACTGTGTGCAACGACAACTAGTGTAAATCAAACAAAAATGCAGAATATTCCAGAATAGAATCAATGTAATTTCAGAAGCCAAACCTTCTTAAAGTCTTCTTCTATCATCAGGTCTCCTGTACAGGAGACCTGATGACAGAGGAAGAGTTCAAGAGGAGACATTTTGTAGGGTTTTGAAGTATTTTGAGTACAACACGATTGAAATCGAATAATGGGAAATTTTGAATCAAATCGAATTTCGAAGCTTCATAGGGCCTTAAGTAGAATCTCATTTGCCAAAAAAGCAATGCAATAACATTTGAGTCTGAGATATTAATGTCATTTGTAATTATTGATGCAGTTTTGGATTTCACAGAATTTTTATTTACAAAATCTCAACCAACTAGTGCAAATTGTCACAGTTAGATCTACTCTGACTGAAAAAATATGATTTTTTTGTGATAACAATACTGCACCATACTGTTTTTTCATGAATTTTCCTCTGAGAAAAAAGAAGTGAATGGCTGATAAGGGTTTGATGTTAGTTCCAGATTCTGCATAAAATCTCTGTCAAAAATATATGAAATATATTATGCTACCCACTCGTTTAGTTTGTCAGAAAAACAGAACATTCAACAATGGCAGATAAGGCATTCTTTCAGATCCTGTAATTTCATACAAATATCAATGAAGCAAAAATAGGATAAACGTTTCCTTATAATTGTGACATACAATTTATTTCAACTGGCACTAAACATCCTGAAATTCCAAAGATAAGCATAAGCTACATGTATGAGTACAAAAAAAAACATTTCTAAGCTCAATGCCCATCACACAAAAACTAGACATCACCACAGAACAATAAAGTGACAACTAAGCATGCATACATGAACAATATATTCACTGGCGTAGAATTGACATGTTATTACGGAAGTGGTGGAAAGCAAGAAATTAACAAGCCACAAATGCTCAAACACTAAGTATTCAAAAACCTATTTATGTTTCTAGTTGTTTTATATGTTTTATTTTTTACATACATCTTCAAACTGTAAAATTTTTGTTTAGGTACAATTACAAAATTTATTGTTATGGAGAAAAATTCCAACTATCTGCCTGATGGACTAAGGTGCATTTATTCAGGATATCAACTGCTGGTTGTTTGGACTGAAGATCAAAATGATAAAATCATGTCTTATTTCATGTAAAGAATCTGTCACTTAATGTGTTAATATCTGCTTCCATCATCTACACCAAGAATTTCAAGATTAGCTGTCTTTGGGAAAGGGGCTGGGGCCCATGTCATTGGGGACATTCAAATCATTAAGGCTCCAATTGGGAAATTGTTTTGTGTGAAAAGAAACACCCAAACTAGGGCTGTCGCGATTATTCGATTAGTCGACTAACCGTCAACTATTGAAGTAGTCGACATTTTTTATTTTTAGTCGATCGTCGTTCATTTTCAAGGTGGTACACGTCTACTACACGTCGGGGCTAAATTGCATTGTTTTGTGAGGTGAATGATCAATGAAGGTGAATAACTTTAAATATCTAACCATAGTTAACATTCATATCCGGAAGACTGTACGACTGTCACTGACTGTGTAAGAAAGAACACTCACAGTTACTCAAGAAGAATAGATTCTTCTGAATTTCTCCAGTCTTGTACACACGAATGCACCCATTGGAAAACCCAAAGCGCGGAAGTGACAAAATTATGACGAAAGTCAGAACGTCAGATCACTTCTCAAAGTTCGGAACTTCAGACTAAGATCCAATTTTAACAACTGACGAGGGAATGCATAGATCTCAATGTTCAAAATTTCGAGAAACTTATTGCAGAAAGGAAACATATGCAGGAACGTTCTTTGGTAAATTCATTTTAATTCATCGGCTTCAATCTAGTTCAAACTTGGACCCGCAGTCAGTAATATTATTTTTGGGGTTGGTACATCCTACAGGACGTACCAACCCCAAAAATTATATTACGGACTGTGGGTCCAAGATTGGACTACATGTAGCTTCAGTCGGGACCGATTTGTTGTTCCCACAACCCCACTTCGTCTGAACACACTGGTGCCATTGTCATTTTCAGAGTTTTACGAACAGAAGAATGATTTGCTAAAAAATCATGGGAAGCGACTATTAATTGACTAACCGTCGATTACTGGTCACGATTAGTCGATTACAAAAAATGATAGTCGCGACAGCCCTAACCCAAACTGAGAACAATTTATTACAGAAGCTACAACGTCTATATTATATTTAGTAGATTTTATCACAAATGGTCACATGAAATCATGATCATTACAGTCTCTCTTAATCTACTGAACTGTTCTTATACTATTAATCACTGAAAGCCTGGAGATATTTTTGCATTTTTGCTACACTTTGACACTCTACATTCTGTGACTTTGCAGTTGTTCTCTGCCTATATAGGCAGCAAAGACTTGCTTAGAAACAAATGGAAAGATTCTAAGAATGCAAAGTGTATAAAAATGTCACCAGTATTCATCAATTGTTTTGCACTAAATGTTAACACAATATACATTACAGTGGAGCCCACTTAACTGGATATCTTTTAATTGTATATCCCTGTTAATTGAATTTAATTTTCAAACACAAAACCATTTACCATAACTTCAGTACAAATTTGATCTGTTAATTGCATATGGGTTGTAGAGTAAACTCCTGTTAATTGTATATAAATTTTTGTAATATGTCGAAAAAAATTACTGGGACACGCACCAAATTCCCCTTATTTATCAGCCTTTTTGGACCCACTATAGCCAATACAGGCATTTATTCTATTATATCTTGTTTGACAGAGCTCTATGAGCTCTGTCAAACAAGATATAATGGAATAAATGCTCAGTTTACCTCCAGAACACAAGAAACTGACCAAATCCCTTTTAATTGTATACTCCCGTTAATTGAATAATTTTCACTGGCAAAATGGATATTCAATTAAGAGGATTCTACTGTATTATGAAAATATACCTTGGATGTAAAGTTCTCATAAATTTTTAAATCACTTTAAAAGATCAAATTTATGGGTTTGAATTTATTAGATTCTTTGAATCCTGCTTGAAAACTGTCTGTGATGAATACATTATTTTTATGTTTTTTAAATGTAGTTCTTTGAAGATAACTTTTTAAAAAAAAACTCATAATTTAAACTGGACCAAATAATGAAAATTCATTTTACTGAAGTACTCACCTAAGAATAAAATCAATCTTCTCAGACTACAAAATCTTCATTAAATTATTACGAAAAATTACACGTGACTGCTGGATTCAAACTGCTGAAGGAAGAGTCAATTCTATGCCATTAATGTACAACTGAGATTTTTACAGATGTATATGCATGCAAATTTCAAATTAAAACAATTCATTCAGAATCCTCACAGAATACAAACATGAGAATCTAAATGGTAAATAACCAAATAAAACATTAATGCATGATGAAAAATTGAACTGTATTTGTACAAAGGCCAATCTGATACTTGTAGGCCCCTTCAATATAACAGACAATATGGCGCTACCAGCATGTACATGTACACTGTAGATGTTACATCACCAGAAAGTTCTTTGATGACTCTATCCAGATGTGTAGCACATATAAATGTACTGCATGCGGAGAGTGGATCTCAAATAAAACATCTTCAAGTGGAGTTTCCTCCGAGACCGTAACTATCAAATACTGTAAAAAAAATACAAAAAGAGTCCAAGCAAAGTTTCAGGCAACAGACCTCCGGCAAAATCTATAGACACATTAAAAAAAAATTTTTTTTCGATTGTTGTGATTTTTTATAAAATATTTCAAGCTGCGAATTGGGACAAAACATCAATCAGCGATGTTTTGCTCATAATCCACTATGAATCACCTGCACAAATTTTTATTAACAATTCAACACATTGGTCATGCATATAATGAATATTTGGGTATTGTATAATAACAGCAGGTAAGTAGAATTATTACCAAGAAACAAATCTGATGAGAAAATATGCTGGTAAACCAGAACAACAAACTTAAAGCCATTCAACCAAAAGTGAATTGTACCAATGCCCCATATATTTTCTCAATAGTTTGTGTCTTGACAATACATGTACTTATACTCAACCTTTGTAGAATGCTCACATATTCATTCTACAGGTACATGTAAACACTGTGTTCAGAGTTACACAATGATATTGTCTCCATTCTTAAACTTAATAAAACACTTAACCCTCTAACTAACATAATGGCCCAAACTGGCCTGCGTTATTTACAAAAATAGCCATTCAAACTTCATTATTTTTTATATTTTTGCCTTCAAAACATAGTTTATGACCCCTCAATGGAACAAGCTTACTAAGCTCCAATTAGGGAACATTTGCTATGTTTATGAGGCATAAAATTAAAATTTGTTGCCATTCAAAAATTGTTTTTGTAAGTTTTGTCTACTAGTTGTGTTAGGTAAAGGGATAAACAGTTGAAGTATAAAAAAAAAATTATATTTAGCTGGGGCGAGATTCAATGTTACTAGTCAATTCTACACCAGTGATCTACAATTAAATATTCAAGTACAACAAAATATAAACTGACAGAGATGTAATAATGAAAATATTTCTCTCTCTACAAGAACTGCAGTAATTACATGCACATGTAAGGCCCAGTACCAGTCAAAATAAATTGTAAGAACAATATCATTGTATAATTCTTCCAATGATTAAATATATGAAGCTATCTATTTTAAAAAAAAAACTCTCTTAGCTTTCAAAAAGAAATTCTGGAGGTTCTACAGGACGGCCGCCATGGACTGGTCACTTTCCACAGGTGGGAAATATTTCCATGGACGGAATGATAATAGAATCCAAACATCAATTATAGGAATAATCATAAAAAATTTATTTAATAGTACAAACTGGTGCTTCATTAATTAAAATTTTGCTGCTAATGATTTGTATTACCTGGTAAATGCATGCGTAGACATCAATGACAATGCATGGATTTTGACCAGTCCATAGTGACTGCACTGTATTATCATGAGAAAAAATCAGACAGAACATCCTGACACTTGTTCTGCAGCTCTTTTTTACTGGAATTGTAGAAGTACAGACAAAAAAATACAATAGATCATCTGTTTACCTTGAGCAAAGATCTTGCCAGTTATTCAATGTGGTATGGTATTTCTAAAATTATTTTGGGTAACATTCACTTCCTCATCATACTTATAGTATGTGATCATTTTTGCGATCAGGTCACGACACAAACACACCACTGGGTCTGGATTTAAAACATAAAATATTGTGAAATCAAGAAAAAGAAACTAAAACAGCATTTCAGATTCAGTTTTATTGCATTTCTTTTCAAACAACTGAGATTCTACAGTGCTCTGTGGGGAGAAAAACGGAATGAGAATTTCCACGGGATCATGACATAGTCAAAATTTTCTGTCTGCCTTTGTAAACAGAGTTTACCGTAATTTAAGTTTGGTATAGAAAGTTCTTGCTCTACAAATCTGGACAGGTGTGGTCCAAGTTTAAACTTCCTGATGCATTCTTAGTTTCTGTTTTTTTAATTTTTTGTTGTGAACAGGCTTCCTGCTCATGAATGAGTAGTCAATTCAAGGAGTTACCAGGACCTCCGAGTTAAATTATATTTTCTTTTTATAATTTTAAAATTTTTATCAGACCTCCCAGCTAATTTTCTTTACTGTACAAAGTTGGAGGTGTAGTCCAAGTTTATACTTCATCGTGTCTTCTAAGTTCCTTAGAAAAAGAGGATTCTGAAAAATATCTATTCTATCAATGTGTAAAACTGTTATGACATATTGTCTGGATGATTGATTTTTGAGTTAGAATGATTATTTTTCGTTATGTAGAGGGTTCGTTCCCTTGAATGAGTAGTCAATTTTATTTAGTTACCAAGGCCTCCCAGCTAAAATTTCAAGGGTTTTCAAGTAGCAAGAAATGAGAAAATCAATGATTTTCAAGGACGTTCTGTGTCAAAACACAAGGGAACTTCCCTCAAACTGCTTCAAATATCTAGATGTACATGTTGAGGGATTTGTACTCAATATTCCCCATTTTACACTCAAAACACAACCATATCTACACTCTAATACACGATTCTCATTCTGCTAGGCATACAGTCTATTAGCCCGAGAAGATTCATTCCAGCAATACTCACCTTGATGTGAGGCAAGCTTAATATTTCCATAATGAATCCCTTCTGATCATGTGATATTTGTCCCCCGAAAAAAAATTGGGGGGGGGAACTATTAAAATAGCTGGTGTCCGTCCATCTGTGCATCCATCCCACTTTGGTTTCCCGATGATAACTTCAGTTGTTGTTGACCAAATCAATGAAATTTGAAATTTGGTGTGTAGGTGTATCAACATAAAATACAGGTCAAATTCAAATCTGGGTTTGGTCCAACATCTTTTGCCAGAGTAATGTCCCATTTTTGACTTAAAAAAATTTAATTTAAGAAAATAAATTTTTGGGGGGATGTGTGGCCAAGCGGCCCTTTTTATTATTTTTTAATTCTAAACTGGTAGAGTGCTAGAAGCCCATATTTGGGTTATACAAAGAAGTGCGGGTGCCTCAACATAAAGGCTTCAAATTCTGTGGATGTGCTTTATTCATCTTTGAGGTGAAATTATATAGACTTTAAAGACTTACTTTGTTACAATTTATGGGAGAGTACCTGTACACACTCTCCCATAAATTGTAACAATGCAAATCCATGTGATCATATTACGACATCCAAAAATAATTTAGCCCTCTACCCGTTAACCTGCTGAGTATTTTCTTGAATATCTCATAAAATCATGTCATAGCTGCTGTTTTTCATAAAAACATTCAATGGAGTCTGGCAAAATAGAAATCATTGTTAAAAATACCATACCTACTTAGGTTCTAATATTCAAGGACATTCCAAATCTTTTGCAATGGTTTTCAAATTTCCAGGATTTTCAAGGAGTTTCAGAGCCATGGAAATCCTGATGTGCTTGCCTACCAAATGAGTGGTTTGAAAAGTTTCTCTGGAATGATTCACAGTATGAACAGGGTGTCCTGGTACACGGCCATGTGTCTGTACCCTTCATTAACTATTCGAGTTGAAACTTGAGGACCTGACAAGGACACTTTCAGTTCATGGACCACCAGATGGGTTAATGGGTGGTTCACTGAAAGGTAATTTGTCAGTTCCTCATATCTTTAACAGACTTTTTAGCAGGAGAATGGATAAGGCGAGTTGTGGGGGTGGTTGTTACATAAAGGTTTTGTCAGAACATTGTATGTTCTGTTAAAATTGTTTTCCTTAACCCTTAACCTAATATGAAAGGCAGACAACACTTACAAACAAAATTCTTGAATATCAAATATTTTTCTTTTTTGCATCAAAAACATAGTTTCAGGCCTTTAAATATTTCCCAACCAACGACGGTAAAAGCTGTGCCCAAATAAGATAATTGCCCAAATTATGTGGAATTTGGAACTTTTTCCAAAGTTTTGCAGTGTTTCGGCAATATATATATATAGTTTGGCCAGGTTTCCCTAATGCTTGCAATATAGCTTAGAGCTTACCTTTGAATCAAACAATGCAACAGATAAAATTGTTTTAAAAAACCCACATAGTTTGCCATAGAAAAGTAATCGGCATTGACAGTGTAGTATACGACACTGTTGACGACAATTACTTTTCTGTGGCGAATTCTATATGAGCATGCACTTAAAGCTTGAGATCTATTATACTCATGTTTGTGGCATTTCTCAGTAAATATCATGCATAATTTACATTCAAATAGGACTTTGGCTTGACACTGGAAAACTAAGAAGCCTTCTTGAGTTAGTTGAGTAAACTTATGTCAAAGGGTGCATGGTGGGAACCAGTGATAATGGTGAAGTCCTATAACAAGGGGTGCAAACTATCATTTTAAGACGGGGACCTAAAACCTAAAAAAGAAGAAGAAAATGCTGGTGCATTTTCTCCAACCATGCAGGTCACATCCATATTTGCCATTGTGCCCAAATTAGACTGATCTAAAGGTCTGCATAGCTTATGCCCCATCACTGGAACGAGCTTGTTCCAATGAGATGCCCTAAGCTGTGTTTTTGCGACAAAAAATAAAACAAGAGGCCCCAGGGGGCCTGAGGGCACTCACCTGACATGGTAGCCTAAATATCAACCCAGAGAATTGATTTCCACAAGTTGCATCTGCTCCTCCTAAGAAAAGCTGCAACCAAATATCCAAATATCCTGACCAGTGGATTTAAAAAAAAGATTTTTAAAGAATATTCCTCATATTGAACTAAGTCATAATTCGGGCTCCCACAGGGAGCCCATATATGAACCCAGGGACTTGGCTTTAACAAACCTGAATCTCACACCCCTAAGGATTCTGCACACCAAATATCAAAACATTCCGACTTCTGGATCTGAAGAAGAAGATTTTTAAAGAAAATTCCTCATTTTGAACCAAGTTACAATTCGAGCTCCCACAATCAGCCCAAATATGGACCTAGGGACATGGCTTGAACAAACTTGAATCTTACCCCCCTAAGGATGCTGCATAAAAAATACTAAAAGCATTCATCTGATGGATCTGAAGATTTTTAAAGAAAATTCCTCATTTTGAACTAAGTTGTCATTCAGGCTCCCACAGTGAGCCCAAATATGAACCAAGGGACTTGGCTTGAACAAACTTCAATCTCAGCCCCCTAAGGTTGCTCCATGCCAAATATCAAAACATTCCAACTGCTGAATCTGAAGAAGAAGATTTTTAAAGAAAAATTCTTCATATTGACTAAGTTATAATTTGGGCTCCCAAATATGGACCCATGGACTTGGCTTTAACACACTTAGAATCACCATTTCATGAATATTTATGTGTCTGGCATCATTTAAACTGAGATTTACAAGCACAAAGATCAGTCAGATGTTAACTGATGAAGGGCCAAACTTAGAATGATTAATGGCGCCAATTTCGGAACGTCCTTGACACTGCGCATGCGCAGTAGAGGTGAAGTGTGGAGGGCCATTCAGGACATGTTTTCTTTGGTTTTAGATGCAAATTTTGGGGATTGGGGGGCAAAATTTGTGTTTGGCCCTATGTTTTAAGAGTTAGCACCAGCTATGTCTGGGTCATTGGTACAGTATAAAAATATAAAAATATAGAAATTTTGGGTGGGGCCAAAAATTTTGCCCCTCCCATAACGACGCCAAGTATAGCCCCACAAACTTCTCTTGAACAAATCTGAGTCTACACCTCAAAAGGAAGCTGCACACCAAATATCAAGTCTCTGCTACTGCTGGTTCATGAGAAGAAGATTTTTTAAGATTTCAGCACACTTTTTGGGTGTGGCCCTACCCACAGGCGAGGCAACTTGATTTGAACAAAATCAAATTGCGATGTCATAACAAACTATAATCTCAAATATCAATTAAATTGGTTCAGCGGTTTGGGAGGAGAAGACGCAAACACCATGTTCACGGACGACGACGGACGCCAGACGACGGACGATGGACGGTGAGTGATCACTATAGCTCTCCTGACTGAAAGTCAGGTGAGCTAAAAAACAATGAAAACTGAATGGTAATTTTTCTGAATAGCGCTGGCCGGTTTTGAACGTTATTTTAGATAAAGGGTTAAATAGTTCAGTCCACCAGACCTGAAGCAAAATGATTCAAGGAAATTATGCCTTTCAGACAACCATTTTGAATTTTTTCCAAACTTCAGGGGATTACATCATTTTATAATATCTTTCCCTGTTTTGCATTGCTACGTCTTATCAGAATATTTAGGATCTTGCCCCACCACAAGTGAGTATTTCAATGAATAGCACCTGCAAGCCTGAAAATTATAAATTTAAAGTAATTTGTATATTTTTTATACTTACCAATGGCCCAGACTTAGCTGGTGCAATCTCAAAGTTATCAAGGGCCAAACACAAACTCTGAACCCCCCAATCCCCCAAATTTGTTTGCAAAACCGAAAATTAAAAGTCCTATCTGGTCCTCCATACTTTTACTCTCTGTGCATGTGCAGTAGCCAGGAAGTGACCGAAATTAGTGCCAACATCATTCTTTGTAGAAAGAGTACTACATGGTAACTCAGCGGGGAGGTATGAGTGCCCACTCATGGGAGAGCCATACCCGTCTGGACCATTGGTAAGTATAAAAAATATACAAATTACTTTAAATTTAAAATATTTTTATACTATAACCCTATGGCCCAGACTTAGCTGAATCGTAAAAAGGTGGAGGGCCTAGGCCTTCAGAATTAATAGACCAACATAGTTCCAAACCTGTAATCCAAGGCAAAAGGAAATTAAATTTAAAAGGAATTACATGTATGTCTCTCTATACAGTAATAGAAAAGACATATCATCAACAACGAGCCAAATTCAAGTAATTCCGTATTCTTAGCATGAAGATTATGCTAACTGGATGTAACGAGTTCCCAAATTTTTAAGGCTAGTCCAGACTTAGCCCCAGAAATCAGGATGGCGTATTTTGAGAATGAAAGGATATCCCCCACAAACTTATGCCATATACAATAAAACACAAGCTGTATCCAGGATATAAACTACAGACAAAACAGCTTCACTCATAGTTACATACTTATCAAGCCAGAGGAGAGGTAAAAAATCCCCCCCCCCTTTTTTGAATGAATCTTCAAAAAAGAAGAGGGGAGCGCTCTTGAATAAGGTATACCGGAGTCGGCATACACACAGATAGGTCGAAGGTATACCGGAGTCGGCATACACACAGATAGGTCGAAAACCGGTGATATAATATATAACATACACGTGTCCAATAGAATCACAATGGACGATCTCTGGAGAGTAAACACACTTCCAAGGTAACCCACAGGCGACCCCATTCAGGTGTACAATAAATTCCAGTAAATAACACTCCCAGACATGTTCTATCCGATATCTATGTTCCGGGAAACGTGCAAATATACGAGAGTGTAAGTCTAGATGTATTCGATTGGGTACCGCCATTAATAGAAACCTGGATCTAGAAATGGATCGAGCTATGATTAACAGAGTTGTCATGGACCGCCCCCGAAGTAATTCATTATTTCTAAGATCCTTAACATACAATAATGCGTCTGCCTAATAAGGCGATTATTATGGGCATTGAAATCCCGCATGAAATCATCTGAATACCAATTGACTGACTAGACAGCCTCCCAAGTACCCAAAGGCTAGCAATTTATTGACGATGAATCATATGCTTGTATGTGACATATAGACGAACAACCACAGGAAACCAACCAACTAGAAAGTGGATGTGCCCATGAGGTCGCCATAGAACATGACCCAACCGCCAATTGAGAAGTCATGTATGTAATGCATGTATGTACTTAAATGCATATGAGGCTTGCGGGAAGAAAAACTACGTCTTGCCCGGTAATCACCTCTTGAACACATTGGCGGTGTGTGTGTGGGAGAGGGGGGGGGGGGGTAGGGGGAATTCAAAGTCATATCGAACCCCCTTCACCTGCATTACTTGAATCGTTCTTGTGTTAGTTCATCAAATAGAATAGGAACCGCAAGGCTCCCTCACATCGGTCCGACTCCATAATGCCACTAAGGGCGGAGAAGGACGTGAAGAACAAATACTTCCCCTCATAAAGAAGGTCCTCTCGTGGAGGAAGCTTCCAGAAAACGTCTCAAAACGGACACCTGAGAAGACTGATCCAAGGTTTCTGTGATGACAGAGGTGCTACTATCAGGATTTCGCAATGAGACTGTTCGGACCAAACAGAATCTGCTAATCAACAGAGTTGGAGGATACGCCTATCCAATAATTCCATCCCATGAGATCAACAGAGCATCTACTGCGTATGCTCGATGATCTGGGCATGGCAACACGAACGTCGGTAACAGATTGTTCCGACGAGTCGCAAACAGATCTATCAAGGGACAATCCCACTGGTAGCAAATCTGCCCGAATATTTGACTGTTGAGAGTCCGGTCCGATGGCAACAGGCGACCTTTCCGAGAAAGTGAGTCTGCTAGTACATTCAGACGACCTGGTATATGACGGACAGAAAGATGAACATGATGATTCATGACGTACAGGAGAATCTTCTCCATTAATTTGCATAATGGCATTGAATGAGTGTCGCCTTGGTTCCTGATGTAAGCTACTACTGTCGAATTGTCCGACAAAATTTGAACATGGATGTCCGCTTCTATGTGAATCCAGTGTTGCAGCGCTAGCCATATTGACATCATCTCTTTGATGTTTATGCACTTCTCTAGGAACTGAGGGTTCCAAAGACCCAGACACTTCAAGTCTGCAGGACTTAGGGTCGCACCCCATCTAGTCAGCTTGTGCAAGTTTCTCAAAACAACATCTGGCCCCAGACGTTGCTAGATTAGAGAGGGGGGCCTCTCCCGCCTGTGACCTCGCCGAGTACAAGAACTTACTGACTTCCTCCCTATTTTCTCCCTATTTCCGTCGTCGCTGGGTGAGCTATTTATATAAAAGTGTTCGCTCTACCCACATCCACTTCTTATGACTGCAGTGGACTTACCCGCATCACGGCACCCACGGACAGAGTACTACTTCACTGGTCGAGCTAGCTGCTTGCAAGCGATTAAAACCTTTAACAAAAGGCCATAACTCTTGCAATAATGAGCACTGCAGCTAGCTCTATATGCTCCATGGAACGCAACGTTGGTAGCACACTTGGATGGGTGTCAGAATATCATCACCATGTTCATGTTCCTCTGAAATAGAAACTGACAGAATCAATTAAAATGCGGTGAGAGTCCTGGCCTCAGAACCTCACCGCCAACAATGTACCACGACACCCGACGCCAACATCAGTCATCCCAGTGAGCCAAGAATGACAAGAGTCTGCAGGAGTGCATGCATCAACTGAAGTTGATATCATTTCTCCAAACTCCACAACAAAATATATATATATATATATATATATAATTAAGATACATGAATAATAGCAATCAAAATTAAATTCAAAATATTTTTTGTAAACAAAAATTTTTGAAAAAACGCCTAAGTTCCCAAAGGGAACATTAAGAGCCCAAGGGCATCCTGATAGAACCTAAGTGTGGACAAAATCCAAATTTTTTTTAGCTACACTACCGGAATAATAATCCATGTATCCTACAGTAATACTACAGTAATAGAATATAAAAAACTACCTATATATGAGGACGTTGACAATATAAACAAAGTCAATGTAAACAAGACATCAAGCACACAAAAAAGGCCCAAAGTCAGAACCATTTAAAATGCTATCAGATGCAAAGCTAGATCTTCATACGAAGAAAAAACGATACTTCAGATAGAAGGTGCAAGACTAAGTGACCTAACACCCCTAGGGTGAGAAATTTAATAAAAAATTTCAAATAAAAAATAGCCAAAAGGCTTAAGAGTTTAACAGGAAGGGTTCATGGAAGGACAGGGAAGGAATACTTAACAAACTGTGGAATAATAATTATCAACAATGATGACGTCAGGCATATGTCCCGAAATTGGGAAACAGAAAATAATTTTATAAATATCATAAAGTTACAGCCCTGAACGTCCAAAACCAGTGTTGAACACTTCCTTCATCCAATAACAGCCTTGTATCCACCAATTCTTGCATTGATTTGTGTTTTTCTTCCTAAAAAAAGGAGATTTTAAAGCACAGATGTCAGTTCATTGTTTCTGACTTTAGGGCCAAACAAAGAATGATGTTGCGCTAATTTTGGTCACTTCCTGGCAACTGTGCATGTGCGGTGAGTAAAAGTATGGAGGACCAGACAGGACTTTTAATTTTCGGTTTTGCAAGCAAATTTTGGGGATTGGGGCGTTCACAATTTGTGTTTGGCCCTCAATAACTTTGAGATTGCACCAGCTAAGTCTGGGCCATTGGGTTATAGTATAAAAATATAAGCAGACTGTCATCTGCAGAATGAGGACCCCAGAGGGTGAATTTGGTAATGCTACCCTGCACAGCAGGGTAGCATCATTAAATTTACCCTCTGTGAACCTCATTCTGAATCAAGGTCTCAAGCCTAAACAGCAAGAGGTACCCAGAGGATACATTGGCACACTGTATTGGATTGCATCTGCAAATTCACCCTCTGGGGACCTCATTTTGCAAATGACAGACTGCTTATTTTCAGGCTTGATCACCAGCCAAGCGACAAAATATCAAATCAATCCATAATTATGTAGTGTATGGTTTCAAACAAAAACTTACAAAATAACATAAGTTATGGTCAATATTAGGTTACATTTGCCTGATTTGGGAAGTAAGGGGAAATTAGAAGTATGACAGTTAAAAAAAACTCAACTTACCAGGATAGGTGAGGCCGGAGAGTGGAATTGTAACTATTTCAGCAATAAATCCAAATGTCCAGTGAGAGACTGAAGCATGAATATGCACTGCAAGCGTATCTCCTGAGCTCTCATACACTTTCATCCTTTCATCCAATGAACTGTTAGCTGTAATTTCTCCAATTCTTGAGTCTGTTGACACAGTCAGACCATCAAAAATCTCCACTGAATTTCTATAGAAATAGTCATGGAACAAATTAAGCTGCAAAAATCGAAATGCTACCTTTTTACCAGGATTTGTAGACCTTAATATCTTCACACAGTTGATGACCTTATGTGTATATTTGTAATATAAGATCAGCCGATGTTCCACTGAAATAATCTTTTCCATGCGACACATCTCAACTAGTCCAAACAAATAATAAGGAATAGTGCTAGCTACTAATGGCTCAAAAGATGAGTATGTTGTTCTTCTCGTACTTTTAGAGTCACCATTTAGGACCAAAACATTTATTCCATACCCTAAATTATTACGAATTTCCTGATTTGTAACTTTCAGCTCATCTCTTGGAGCTATAAAATCAAAGCCATTTGAAGCACATTTTGTAATGTTTATATAGTTCATAATAGGTGTTACATAGGTTGTTTGAATGGCACCAACTTTTTCACCATGCAACATTCCAGCTCCCTCAATGTCTATATATTCAAGAGTTGACTTGAAACGAAGATCATAATTCCTCAAGTTTTCCTCATATGTTGATGGTGCAAATCTGATGTTACCCCAATACTTTAAGTTATCTGGAAGATTGCGTTTGCCACAACGAATGAATGTGTAGTTGGCCGCATAGACACATGGCATTAAATTATAGTTAACCCTCATCATACATGAGTCTAGGCTGTCTTCATCACCACGGCAATAATATGAGTAATACCAGAACTCTTTCAAAAAGTACATGGGCTCACCATACACATAGAAATCATATAAGTGAGTGAATCTGACCTTAACATTGATTACCTCCAACCTTAACTCTCTACAAACAACTTCAGCTGCTTTTTCATTGAACTGACTGTCACACATAATATTCCAACTCTTAGAGGATGAGTTATACAACTCCAGAAAGCCTTCATTACCCTTTAGCCCACCACGTAATCGCAACTTTGAAGTGACAGCTCTTTTCTTCCTTTTGGAGTTTAAATCCTGTAAATGCTTTGGAGATACAAAGCTTTTTGATGGTTCATTTGTGTCTGGCTCCACAGGCATGAAGGAAATTCTACTATATGGCAGGCCCCGTGCTTCTAATTTACCGAGAACCAGTATACCAATGTTTGGCCTGAACTGCAGTGTTAATCCTGGTGGAATAATCAATGATGCATCAGGCATAATAGTTAAATCAGTCTCAACTATATAAGGCCTAGATCTGTGGGGTAATGACAATGTTTTTTCCACTCGCCCTCCAAGGTGACCTAAATCTAGTGGTATTTTTACTTCTTCTCCTTCAGAAACTGGGGCATTAAAATCATCCATTGTTAGATGAGGAAAATACTTAACTATTGCATAATTATTCCAGTCATCAAAATCAAATATCTTTTCTTGTATCAATCTTTGATCTCCAGTGCCCCACCATGACTCTGTTGCCAACAGTGTTGTATCTAGTGACAAGGATGTAATAGCTGCAACAAGTTCATAAGGAAACTGATTTTGTAAAATATTCCTTTTGCTGGAGATCGACTGTAAGCCATGAAATGCAACTGTGTATGATTGGGGCATACTACCCTCTGGTATTGTTTGCCGTAAACTGTAGTAATTGTCTCTAATCTTATTATGATTAAAAACACCTGATACAGAAACAATATACTCAGAATGACTACTGATATCCAAATCAAACATATATTTACCATTATTTTGTCTTATGTCGTTATCCATAAATGTCAAATTTTTCTCTGTGCCAGATATACTTATTAAGCCCTTCTTACAGTTATTGTTGACAAAATTATTTTTCTGCACGTTTATATATGCATAATATCCAGCAATAGTAAATGCAAATTTATTATTATTCTCTAGTTTGCTGTTGTTAAACATAACACTGTGAGTTCTTCGATCAAGCATATCATTGACACGAGGAAGCTCAATTTCAAATCCACCATTCTGATTTTCACTTATTTCACTATTACTTATCTCCCACCTCCAAACATTATTGGAAAAGTCAACATGATTATGCTCACCAAATATTCCACGATAATTATTTTTGAACTTGGAATCACCAATGGTATATGTTATTCCAGCAACTCTCTGTGGTTTAGTGAGGTCTTCATATGTTGGAACAAAATATTCATTATATTTGGTGACACTGGGTATGTGCATGGCTTCTCTCTTATTGTTGACAACATTGACAAGACTGAAATGGAAATATTCCTCTTTGTGTCTGTGAAACAACTCTAGCTTTTCATTTGAGGGATGATTGTAATGGTTGGTTATGATTCCCTGAGCATTCCCTTCCATTGTACAGTTTCTCAGGTATGTTCTTGCTCTTGGTAAATCATGATTCTTTCCACCTGAAAGAATTAGATAAAGTACAAGGAGATTTGAGTTACAAACAAGAACTCTTTATCTAATTTAATGACCAAAATCAGGCAGCACTAATTACACAAATAGCCATTTAAAATTTATTATTTTCCCCTCAATACATAGCTACATGGCTTATAACCCTTAAGTGGAACTATAGCCTTTGAGCTTTGTTGTAATGAGGAAATCATAAGCTAAGTTTTTGAAACAAAATGAGAATATATTTAGCTATTCAAGATCCTTTTTTGGATAGTTTCCTCAGCTATTTAGGTTGGGTAAAAGGTTAATCATTAACAAATCTGATGATTATGCCTGATCAAAGTTATTCACAAACCTTCCCCCACCCCTGAAAAATACACAACAAAAACAACTCCATTCAAATTTTGTTTTTTTCCAGTTTTTTCTGGCTTATGGCACTCTCATTGGACAGAGCTCATTCTTATGAGAGTTGAATAAGCTTCGTTTGCTATAATATTGTAACCGATTTTCATTTCTCTTTCAATCGCTTGCCTTGAAACACGCAAACTGCACAATTGTTTTTATTGAGTTCTGTAACTGGTCATAGAAAAGCAGTGTTTTCTCATACAGTATTAATAAACGACTCAAGATTGAACCTGATGTATTTGTGGAATTTACCGATTTATTTATAGGTCACTGGTAGAAATAGTCCATTCACATGCACCTCATTGATACAGGAATTATAACAGTCGGGAAAACTTGACAATCTTCTTTTCCGGAAATGGGCAATCTACAGAGATATTGAGGGGGCTTCTTGTGGTAGTCATATAATAAACCTTGGTATTGGTTTGGTATTTGACTTGGCTGAGATTTGCTGATAGTGCCAAACAGGAATTCACATCAGGAATAACAAAATAAGTCTACCACAATGCTATCAATGACACGGTCAATGAGCTCATCAGTGGCATTCTTTTACGACCACAAATCATATCTACAGTAATTTTGTGACTTATTCTAAATGCACCTTAATGTTTAAAGACCTATTTCAGGCTTTTGTGATCTCAGATCATGTGCCCTGACCATGCCATCTTTAGGAGGTCCTCCTGACAATAGACAAAACACCTGTACAGTGATTTCTAGTCAGGTCTTGGATGCCTTAACAGGCAGCCAAGACCTGACTAGAAATGACTGCTAAGAAGTTGGACATGTACAGATTGTAGTCTAGTGGGAATTCAGGACAGTTGCCCAGTCCATAGAGGGTTAACAAAACTGAAAAGAAAATCAGTCACTTTTTTCATGAAAATGAATGATTCAACTTTTATCAAGCCTCAACAGAGACTTATAAATAGCGAATGTAGGTGAATTTGAAAGTTCAGACGGTACCTGTATTCAACAATTGGTTTGGTTTGGTTTTTCGGTATCACCAAGATATCGGTATTAGTTCAGTTTTTCGGTATATTGCTCATCTGTGGAGAACATCAGTTTGATATAACAATCGAGCCTCCATTTTCAGATGATGTGTGTTGATCTAATGATTTCGGTGCTGGCTCCTAGTTGCCAGGTGGTGCTGTTGTAGATTTGTTTCCTTGTGGGGGGAATCATATAAACCACGTACCCTTCGCATTTCCTCTAAAACATGATTGTCCATCAAATATACAATGCATGTGGAATTACTGAGTTCATGAAAGGTAATGATTATAAAAACCATTAAAACAATCATGCACGATAAAGCACAAACAATTTTGGACTACAACGTGCATTAGGTTTAGCGAAGAATAAAACCAACACTCAATACACAAATATTAACCCATTAACCACTCTCAAAATTTCCAAGCACCAAAAATTCATAGTTGCATTATGAAAGATTTGGTGCTTGAAATTTTAGAATTTTGACATCAGTGTGCAGGAGGTTAATGGCATTACTTTCACAATTTGTAAGAGTATTTATTACACACCCATTAAACTTTAAACCTTTGTATTTAATGGAATGGCCGCTATGACATAAATGTTTCTGTATTCAACTGGTAATGTACAAACCGGAACATTTTTCCCAGCAACGTTTATACTAGTTCCTTTCCCATCAAGTCATTAGTTACGCTTCAAAAAGTTTCCAAATTTTTCTTTCGTTATACAATTATCAATCGTCTGTTGCACAAAATGTATCACAAGTAAAATAAAGTTGGTTCACAAAAAACAAGTTAATCAAAAATGAGATAATATCATTTCCAACCACAACATTAACCCAGTCCCATGGCTGACTCATCTGCAGATCCTGTTATGTCTAAATTAGTCAACTTTATTTCAGTAAATCTTCAGACATCCTGACATGCTTTGAACTTCTTTTAAAAAAGTTTCTCCCAGCTGTTTTGCAAATCCGACCAAATCTGCACTTATATTTTTACTATTAGTAACAGTCGCCGAATAGTTAGGTGTGAATGGACATCAGTCGAAGAGAAACAGTGATACCAATTTCATTCCAAAAAGGTTGTTTTGACTTTTTATCGATCCATTTGATCAGTACTACTTCAAACAAACAAAACAGACTCTTCACCTTTGAGTTTAAACATCGGAATTAAAATTTGTTCATTTAAATGATTTTAATGCATGGGGATGTGTAATAAACACAGAACGAGATGTGTGTTTGAATCAGTTTTTGTTTTACATAACCCATTGGATTGGCATAGTCATATAAAACATCGACCGATTCAAATGCACATCGCGTACTGTTTATGCATCCAATGCAGTATTGTGAAGTGATGTCAGCTCAGATGGTTACTCGACAAGTTCTTGTCAAAGTAGACAAGTCAAAAAATGACATTTAACCCTTAAATGCCGATTTCTAACTTTTACGACTTCAGAACAGGTGCCCTTGACAGGCCATCATTAGAAAGTCCTGTTGACAACAGACAAATTAGGTCGGCAGTGGTTTGTAGTCAAGTCAAGATGTGACTACAAATAACTGCTAAGCCAATAGATGTATAGATGCTGTGGGCTGGTGCGAATTCATGACACTTGTCCAGGCCCTCAAGGGTTAATAACATTTTTTGAGCGATTCTGTAGGGAATTAATAAATGAAAGTGTCAATGACACTGTAGCTCAACTTGACAAACTTGAACTTGGTAAGTTATAAATGAAATGACAAAATTGAAGATCACTGGGACCAATGTCAGTTTTTTTGCCAGTGGCAACATTTTTTGACAGAAACCGAAGAAAATCGATAGCTCCCATCTAGAGGCCTCCCCAAACAAGCATGCCAGGTTTCAAAGCAATCCGATCATAAATGTGCCCTGTAGGGTGTACAAAAGGGAAATATTGTGGTCTGACTAGACTAAATTCTAAGAACGTTGGCCGTGGCAACATTTTTTGACAGAAATGGAAGAAAATCGATAGCTCCCATCTAGAGGTCACCGTAAATAAACATACCAGGTTTCAAAGCAATCTATTCATAAATGAGCCCTGTAGGGTGAGCCAAATGGAAATATTGTGGTCTGACTAAACTAAGTTCTAAGAATGTTAGTTGCAGCAACATTTTTTGATGGAAATTGAAGAAAATCGATAGCTCCCATCTAGAGGTCACCCCAAACAAGCATGAAAGGTTTCAAAGCAATCCGATCATAAATGTGCCCTGTAGGGTGTGCCAAAGGGAAATATCGAGTCTTCTGACTAAATCAAGTTCTAAGAACGTTGGGTGCGGTGACATTTTTTGATGGAAATTGAAGAAAATCGATAGCTCCCATCTAGAGGTCTCCCCAAACAAGCATACCAGGTTTCAAAGCAATCAAATCATAAATGTGCCCTGTAGGGTGTGCCAAAGGGAAATATTGTGGTCTGACTAAACTGAGTTCTAAAAACGTTGGCCGCGGCAACATTTTTTGACGGAAATTGAAGAAAATCGATAGCTCCCATCTAGATGTCACCCCAAACAAGCATGCCAGGTTTCAAAGCAATCCGATCATAAATGTACCCTGTAGGGTGTGCCAAAGGGAAATATTGAGTCTTCTGACTAAACTAAGTTCTAAGAACGTTGGCCGCGGCAACATTTTTTGACAGAAATTGAAGAAAATAGATAGCTCCCATCTAGAGGTCTCCCCAAACAAGCATACCAGGTTTCAAAGCAATCTGATCGTAAATGTACCCTGTAGGGTGTGCCAAAGGGAAATATTGAGGTCTGACTAAACTAAGTTCTACGAACGTTGGCCGTGGCAACATTTTTTGCCGGAAATTGATGAAAATCGATAGCTCCCATCTAGAGGTCACTCTAAATAAGTGTATCAGGTTTCAAAGCAATCAAATCATAAATGTGCCCTGTAGGGTGTGCCAAAGGGAAATATTGTGGTTTGACTAAACTAAGTTCTAAGAACGTTGGCCGCGGCAACATTTTTTGACGGAAATTGAAGAAAATCGATAGCTCCCATCTAGAGGTCACTCCAAACAAGCATAAGAAGTTTCAAAGTAATCTGATCATAAATGCGACCTGTGAGGTGTGCCAAAGGAAATTGTGGACGTACGTACTAACGTACTAATATACTAACGTACGTACGTACGTACGTACGCCAACGGACGAGAAGTGATGGCAATAGCTCAGCTTGACTTTGTCAAGTTGAGCTAAAAATGTCTCTCTATACAACAACAAAGAAGACATACCACCGAAATTAGGAGCAATCTCCAAGTAATTCCCTTATTACTTAGCATAAGTGATTACGCTAATTGGGTGTAACAAGCCCCCAATTTTAAGGCTAGTCCGGAATAAGACACTTAAAATTAGGAAAAGCGTGTCCGAGAGTGAGAGACTAACACCTACAAACACACGCCACATATAATATGAAATGGCAAAATTGAAGATCATTGGTACCAATGTCATTTTTTTTGCCAGTGGCAACAATTTTTGACAGAAACCGAAGAAAATCGATAGCTCCCATCTAGAGGCCTCCCCAAACAAGCATGCCAGGTTTCAAAGCAATCCGATCATAAATGTGCCCTGTAGGGTGTATAAAAGGGAAATATTATGGTCTGACTAATCTAAATTCTAAGAACGTTGGCCGTGGCAACATTTTTTGACGGAAATGGAAGAAAATTGATAGCTCCCATCTAGAGGTCACCCTAAATAAGCATACCAGGTTTCAAAGCAATCTAATCATAAATGTGCCCTGTAGGGTGAGCCAAAGGGAAATATTGTGGTCTGACTAAACTAAGTCCTAAGAATGTTGGCCTTGGCAACATTTTTTGACGGAAATGGAAGAAAATCGATAGCTCCCATCTAGAGGTCACCATAAATAAGCATACCAGGTTTCAAAGCAATCTAATCATAAATGTGCCCTGTAGGGTGAGCCAAAGGGAAATATTGTGGTCTGACTAAACTAAGTTCTAAGAATGTTGGTTGCGGCAACATTTTTTGATGGAAATTGAAGAAAATCGATAGCTCCCATCTAGAGGTCACCCCAAACAACCATGAAAGGTTTCAAAGCAATCCGATCATAAATGTGCCCTGTAGGGTGTGCCAAAGGGAAATATTGAGTCTTCTGACTAAACTAAGTTCTAAGAACGTTGGCCGCGGCAACATTTTTTGACAGAAATTGCAGAAAATCGATAGCTCCCATCTAGAGGTCTCCCCAAACAAGCATACCAGGTTTCAAAGCAATCCGATCATAAATGGGCCCTGTAGGGTGTGCCAAAGAAAAATATTGAGGTCTGACTAAACTAAGTTCTACGAACGTTGGCCGTGGCAACATTTTTTGCCGGAAATTGAAGAAAATCGATAGCTCCCATCTAGAGGTCACCGTAAATAAGCATACCAGGTTTCAAAGCAATCAAATCATAAATGTGCCCTGTAGGGTGTGCCAAAGGGAAATATTGTGGTTTGACTAAACTAAGTTCTAAGAACGTTGGCCGCGTCAACATTTTTTGACGGAAATTGAAGAAAATCGATAGCTCCCACCTAGAGGTCACCCCAAACAAGCATGCCAGGTTTCAAAGCAATCCGATCATAAATGTACCCTGTAGGGTGTGCCAAAGGGAAATATTGAGTCTTCTGACTAAACTAAGTTCTAAGAACGTTGGCCGCGGCAACATTTTTTGACAGAAATTGCAGAAAATCGATAGCTCCCATCTAGAGGTCTCCCCAAACAAGCATACCAGGTTTCAAAGCAATCTGATCATAAATGGGCCCTGTAGGGTGTGCCAAAGGAAAATATTGAGGTCTGACTAAACTAAGTTCTACGAATGTTGGCCGTGGCAACATTTTTTGCCGGAAATTGAAGAAAATCAATAGCTCCCATCTAGAGGTCACCCTAAATAAGCATACCAGGTTTCAAAGCAATCAAATCATAAATGTGCCCTGTAGGGTGTGCCAAAGGGAAATATTGTGGTTTGACTAAACTAAGTTCTAAGAACGTTGGCCGCGGCAACATTTTTTGACGGAAATTGAAGAAAGTTAAAAAATTTATAGTAATTTATATATTTTTTATACTTACCAATGACCCAGACTTAGCTGGTGCTAACTCTAACAAAACCAGGGCCAAACACAAATTTTGCCCCCAATCCCCAAAATTTGCATCCAAAACAAAAAGAAATCATGTCCTAAAGGACCTCCATACTACGCCTCTACTGCGCATGCGCAGTGACGCAGACGTCCCGAAATTGGCGCCAATTATCATTCTTACTGGCAGTGCCTGGTCAGCGCTATGTACTCAGTGGGGAGGCAAGAGTTCCCAACTCCAGGGAGGGCCATCCCCGTCTGGGTCATTGGTAAGTATAAAAAATATATAAATTACTATAAATTTTTTAACATTTTTATACTGTACCAATGACCCAGACTTAGCTGAATAGTAAACAGGCTGGAGGGCCTAGGACATAGAGGAAAATCCAATAAGCTCAACTATATAGTAAAGAGGTAACCCCTTAAGGAGAAAAGGAGTATTAGGCTTTACATGTATCTTTCTTATTTAATATTAAATTAGAAAGATACACTACCCTTAATAATTGAGCACAATAACATTCATGTTCTCTATTAACATCCTTATAACCCTTATACTAATTATTTTTAAAGCAAGCCAATAAATAAAGAAGTCCAGAGAATTGAGACTCTTTATAGTCATTTAAAAGTGTCCGAGTATTGTATATTAAAGCCCGTTTGACACTTGACATATACAAATGCTTCACACCGAGCTACACTTTAAAAATAAGACATGAATGAATTTAAACATTAATATTACACTTTAAAACCATCCCGGAAGCGACTCAGAAATACTGACTTGGAGGAGGCACCCCCCCCCAAATAGCCCAGAGCGAAGAGGGCAGCCGGATGGAGTCACTGCCGGAACAGAAAGCCTGCATAACTATAGTTGCAAATGTTTAGTGGACGACATTCTGAGCAACAGATAACGGACCTAAACAATGCAGGTCTCCAGAAATGGACTCAATATTTCTGAGATAAAAATTCGTAAATGTGGATGGCTGAGACCAATAAGCAGCCTTCATTAAATCTGTAATAGCAACACTATTAGCATAAGCCCAGGAAGTAGAAAGAGCTCTTACTTCATGAGCAGAAATCTTAAGCACAGACTGCTGAGAAGAAGATAAATCTTCATAAGCAGTACGGATAGTTAACTGAATCCATCTAGCAATAGAATGGACTGAAATGTCCTTTCTATTAGGCATCAAAGACAGAAAGAAACGTTTCCGTCCCTTTCTGATAAACTGAGATCTCTGTTTATAGATACGTAATGCTCTAACAGGACAGAGTAAAGGCCTACGCCCGTCTGAAGACGGAAGAGCCTTAATAACAATAGGTTCCGGATATTTATTAGGAGCCTGATTCTTAGCTAAAAAACCCACATTAGTAGTGAAGGTGATAGTGTTCCCAACACTACGATAATGAGAATCATCCACCGATAGTGCATGAAGCTCACTGACTCTTCTAGCAGAAGAGAAAGCTAAGAGAAAAGCTGTCTTATAAGATAAGAATTTGAAATCTACTGTCCCAAGAGGTCCAAATGGCTTTTCCTTCAATTTAAGAAGAACCCAAGCTAAATTAAACTTAGGAATTAATCTAAGAGTTCTGGGTCTATTTATCGAAAAGTTTCTAACCAACTTCGATAAAGAGACATTAGATCCAATTTGTAAACTATCATGATGTGCATAGGTATCAGATAACATAGATCTATAACCCTTTATAGTAACAGGCTGCAGTTTGATTTCGTCAAACAAGTATACTAGAAAGTTTGCAATGTCTGGTATAGAGGGATCGAATATATCTACAGAATGATCCCTACACCAAAGACGAAAAACCTTCCACTTAGCCGCATAGTTTAGCGAAGAGGAGGTCCTCCTAAAGTTAGAAATCGAGTCCACTGCTCGTCCTGTAAAGTGCTTGCCATGCAAGAAGGACCGCACAACGGAAAAACGTGAAGGTTGAGACCTTGCGGGTTGTGATGGAGTTGGCGCGATTTCCCCTGCGAAAGAAGATCCTCCTGTGGAGGAAGCTTCCGCGGTAGGTCCCACAATAGACACCTGAGTAGATTTATCCACGGTCTCTGTGGCGACAGAGATGCTACCAACAGAATCTTGCACTGAGATTGTTTTATCTTTAGCAATACTTGTTGAATTAAAGGCGCTGGAGGATACGCATATCCTATCATTCCGTCCCAAAGGATCGACAGAGCGTCTACTGCAAATGCTCTTGGATCCGGACACGGAGACACATACGTCTGCAACTGATTGTTGAGATGTGTCGCAAATAAGTCTATCATTGGCCGTTCCCATTGGTAGCAAATCTGATTGAATACTTGTTTGTTGAGAGTCCACTCCGACGGCAACAAGCGACCCTTTCGTGAAAGGGAGTCTGCTAGCACATTCAGACGACCCGGTATGTGACGGACCGAAAGAAGAATGTGATGTTCTAACGCAAACAGAAGGATTCTTTCCGTTAGATTGAACAACGGAACTGAATGAGTGCCTCCCTGATTCCGTATATACGCCACTACTGTCGTATTGTCGGATAGGATTTGGACATGAGCATCGTGAATAATGTCCATCCAGTGACGTAACGCAAGCCAAATTGACATCATTTCCTTGATGTTTATGTGCTTGCACAGGAATTGCGGATCCCAAAGACCCTGGCATCTCGAATCCGTTGGGATTAATGATGCACCCCAACCTGTTTGACTGGCATCCGTCATAACGGTAAAACTCGGATCCGGCAACTGCAGCGGAACTCCTTGAGTTAACCACTGAATGTTTGCCCAAGTCTGAATCTCTTGTTTCACTTGATCTGACAAGAGAACGTCTACATCGAGCGAATGAATTTTCACACTCCAATTCTGAGTCAGGAAAATTTGAAGAGGACGTGTGTGTAACCGCCCCATCGGAATGAGATCCGCGGCGGCTCCGCACAGACCTATCAGTCTCATAAATTCTCTCACCGTGAATTTGTCTGCGTGCAGACAATAGCAAGCGTAACAACTGACTAATTTCGCTCTGGTTAATGGCAGACGAACGAGATTGTTGTGCGTCTCGAAGCTCATTCCCAGATGAGTGAATGACTTGGACGGCACCAGATCTGACTTCTCCTCATTTACTATAAAACCGAGACGTCGGAGCAATAGAAGAAGATTTCGGAACATCGTTCTGAAGCGTTAACTCATTGCCGTACCTCTGAAGAATGTCGTCCAGGTAGGCCGACGTTACCGCAGACGAATGAGCTCGGAAGTAGATCATTACCGAGTTCATTACCCGAGTGAAAGCCCAGGGTGCTAGATTCAATCCGAAGCACATCGCCCGGAATTGATACACCACTCCTAGGACTGCGAAGCGTAGATACTTTCGGAATGTCGGATGTACCATGACGTGAAAGTACGCATCTTTGAGATCTATGCTCGTTGCATAATCGTTCACCCGAATACTCGCTCTGACCGATCGAATCGTCTCCATATAAAACTTCGGAGTGACGATCAGCTTGTTTATCCAGCTCAAATCTATGACTGGATGGAACGAGCCGTCTGGTTTCGGAACCAGAAACAGATGGCTGTAGAATCCCGGAGATTCCTGGTTTTCTACGACCTCTACCGCGTTCTTCATTAAAAGGAGACTGCACCTTTGATAACAGAGCGTCTCTTTTCTGCGGATTTGACGGAAGATGAGTCCACTTTGGACTTCGAGTTAATGGAGGCTTTCGTTTGAAGGATATCTTTAGACCTTCCGAAGTCACTCCTCTCACCCAAGGGTTGTCCGTAATCGACGCCCATTCTTGTGAAAAGCTCGACAACCTTCCGCCAACCGGAACGCGATAGAGGTTTAAGCCATCACCTCCTGGACCTGCGAGGCCTGCGGTAGGAGAAACCACGTCTTCCACGACCCGCACCTCGCCCCATCGACCTCGGGGCGTCCGACCGATTGTCCCGGCCTGAAGGACGTCCCGAACGAGAGTCGCTATCCTGACGGTCTCTCGAATAAGACCAAGAGGACGCACTGGAACCTCTATAGGAACCTCTCTTGGGCGCATTAGACCCAGAAGTGCCTGTCTTATTCGTGTCTGCTGTATCCGACTTCTTAGGAGCAGATTTGAACAACAGAGAATCCTTAGCTTTCTTTTTAATTTTATCATAAATAGCGGAAAGCTTGCCGTCAAAGAGAAGTTCTCCTGAGACCGAAGCGACTCTAAGAGAGTTCTTCACCTTAGAATCCACTAGTGTGGATGTAGCTAGGGCTGCGTCACGTCTAACCAACTCCAGATTTGCCACTGAAAGGGCGGAGATACACGTGGAATAAGCTACTGCCCTTGAAAGAAATCTTAAAGAGGATTGTATATCCTGAAACTCTTTCCCCTGAAGGCGCAGTGATAACGCCTTAGTAAGGTGATCTGCGTAAGATAAGGCATCTAAATTGGCTCTGTTAGACGCAATAGCTGTTTCCAACACCGCGGTTGGAATAGAAGCTGACGACGGTAATGATAGCTCTAAGTCTTCCGCCTCGTCGTCCATACGCAGAGGAACTCTCGGTATACCCTGTCCTGCCGTATCAAATTTATTCCTTGCATTAATGAAAGGCAGGTTGAGAGTATTAGCGGACAAGAAACCTGCTTTCCCCGTCCTGGAAGCAAGTTTAAATATAGCGTCGTTCAATAATTCAAATGTTCTTGCAACATTATTGGACTGCGACGGAAACTCGGGAGCGATGTCCCTGAACCGCTCAAAAAATTCAGAGTCCAATGACGCTATAATTCTCTTGTCCGGAAGCGCAGCAGTCTGGCCCGACGGAACAACTTGAGGGAGAAAGTGCCGGATGAAGTCCACGGCAGCTTTATGTTGTTCCGAAAGGGATAGCTCCAAGTCATCCGTATCCCTTTCACCATCCGGTCGGACCTCACGATGTTCCTGGTCGTCCGCCCCCGATGCTTCGGCGAAGCGTACCGACCCAGCGCCGTCGGATAATTCTCGATCCGACACCGTTTCTGTCGGCTGCTGGGATGCTGCGATAAGCTGTGCTATCTGCACAAGAATGTCCGGCGTCGAGACCTGCGGAGGCACAGTCTTTCGCTGCTTCGCCGAGGGCAGCTCCGCATCAGATGGCTCCCGCATACTTTTCCTATGCGAACGTCCGGAGTCCATCGGTCTCGAATCCCTGGCTGCCGGATGGTGTGACCTGGTCGCCGAAGAATCCTTGATCGGCGAAGCTGGTATTATATCGGCGGTCACGCAGCCAAGGTGCGGTCGTGTGCGCTGACGAGAAGAGGAAGCCTTAACAGTCTCTGCGGACTGCTTATACAACGGAGCGTCCCGAGCGACGGACGTATGCTCCGCTAAAGACACATTTTGTACCACAACATCTGGTCCCAGATGTTGTTGTACGAGAGAGGGGCCTCTCTCGCTCGCGGCCCGGCTGGACCTGGACGAGCTAGGAACCGGACTCAAAGGCTTCCTCCGTTCTCGCTTACTATCCGCCGTCACTGGGTGTGCATCTATTATGTTTATAGTGCTCGCATCACCCAAAATTTCCTCTTGGACCGCATCGGACGAACCCGGCTGCCGAACCATTCGGTGAATGGACGCTACACCGGGCGAGCTAGCGGACGACATTTGTCTAATCTCCATGAGCACTTTTGCCGCTAGCTCTGAATTCATTTGTGACGACGGACGCACACTTGAAGAAGATAACATGGAAACATCACCCTGTTCTGGTTCCTCTGAAATAGAAACTAAGAGAGTAGAGTGACCTTGCGGAGAAAGAGCCGGCATCGCTCTTTCTCCAGAAACAACATATCATGACACACGTTTCCAATGTTTCTCATCCCAATGTTCACATATAGGACAGGGATTAATGCGAGAACACTGACTACAATTAATACAATGATCATGAAAGTCAGAGGAAGATTTCTTCCTATTACAATTTGAACAACGTCCCTTCATTGTGAAAGAACAACAATAAGTCCTAGTTACTCGCAAAAACCCCTGACACAAAGATACATAATAACATGATCCATTAATAAATGAAAAAACAATTGCAAAACAAAATAATTTTGAAAAAATATTTTTTCAGCGAAGCCCAAGTTGCTGAAAAGTAACATTGAGCCCTGATGGATCCGATGGCAAAGTGTGGTCAAAAATTTTAAATTTATATTAAATAATTAATGAGACACTTTCGGATAATATAAATGTATCTTATAGAGAGATAAACTACAGCAAAGGCAAACAGCCCCCCTCAAAAAAGGCTGTTGCCAATGAAAACAAACAGTGTAAAAACACCAGAAAACATGACTCCAGGCACTGAAAAAACTGGCCCGGAATCAGTCATCAATTACACTCTATCTGATGCAAAACAGAGACTCCCAGGGGAGAATCTGCAGAACATCAGATGGAAGATGCAGAACACAAACGTTATACACCCATGGGTGAAAACGTAACTATGGGGAAAATAACAGAAAACATTCTGTAACCAAGCAACTCTCCCAGGAAATTTTAGAAATGAAATTTCTCAAAAATATGCCAAAAGCATGGGAGAATTGCAAGGGGGGACTTTAGAAGGCTAGGGGAGAGGAAACACTGAATAAGCAGTGCAACAATTAGCAAGAATGACAACAAGATGCCCATGCCTCGAAAATAGGCAACTTAACATAATTTCATCAAAAAATTTTAAGTACAGCCCTGATTATTTTTTGTCACTTCTTTTTCCTCTCCTCCTTCTATCCTCCTTAGAATCACATTTTCTCCAAAAAGTTAAAAAATTTATAGTAATTTATATATTTTTTATACTTACCAATGACCCAGACATAGCTGGTGCTAACTCTTAAAATATAGGGCCAAACACAAATTTTGCCCCCCAATCCCCAAAATTTGCATCTAAAACTAAAGAAAACATGTCCTGAAAGGCCCTCCACACATCACCCCTACTGCGCATGCGCAGTGTCAAGGACGTTCCGAAATTGGCGCCATTAATCATTCTAATAACCAGTGCCTGGTAGGCGCTATGTACTCAGCGGGGAGGCAAGAGTTCCCAACTCCTGGGAGGGCCATCCCCGTCTGGGTCATTGGTAAGTATAAAAAATATATAAATTACTATAAATTTTTTAACATTTTTATACTGTACCAATGACCCAGACATAGCTGAATAGTAAAAAGGCTGGAGGGCCAAGGACATAGAGCAAAATGGAATACGCTCAATAAAATAAAATAGAGTCATCCCCTGTAGGGAAAAAGAAGTAATAGGCCTTACATGTATCTTTCTTATTTATGATAAATTAGAAAGATACAACACCTTCCAAAATTGAGCTTCATACATCCATGTACTCTATTAATATCCAATCTAATCCTTATACTAATAATTTTTAAAGTAAGCCAATAAATAAAGTAAGTCTAGAGAATAGAGACTCTTATACTCCTAAAAGTGTCTGAGGATTGCATAATCATGTCCGTTGACATATGCAATATTCAAAAGCTATACTTTAAAAACTAAGACTTGAATGAATTTTAAAAACCTAAACTTCTCACTAAACAACCATCCCAATAACAGCTCAGAATTACTAACTCCGGAGGAGGTATCCCCTTGTTTTCATAGTAAAACAGGTGACCCAAGGGAACACCCTCCCCCCCCCCCCTTTTTTCTTGCCCTGGGTCAAATAGCCCAGAGCGAAGAGGGCAGCCGAACGGAGACACTGCCGAAACAGACAGGCTACCTAGCTATAGTAGCAACTGTTAAGTGAATGACATTCTGAGCAGTAGATAATAGACCTAACAATAGAGGCCTCCAGAAATGGACTCGATATTTCTAAGATAAAATTCATGAATGTGGATGGCTGAGCGCAATGAGCGGCCTTCAAAAATCTATAATAGCGACACTATTAATGTAAGCCCAAGAAGTAGAAGAACTCTTACTTCATGAACCGAAATCTTAAGCACAACTGCTAAGTCAATGATATACCATAAGCAGTACCGATAGTTAATAGAATCCATTAACAATAAAATGGAGCGTAACGTCCTTCTACTAGACATCAAAGACAGAAGAAGCTTACGCCCTTTGTAATAAACAGATATCTGTTTATAAATACATAAACTGTATCCGGAAAGAGTAAAGGCCTATCCCCATACGAAGACGGAAGGACCTTAAAATAATAGGTTCCGGATAATAGGAGCCTAACTCTTATGCAACAATCCAACCTAAATAGTAACGGAAGTATTGATTCCGAAACTATGAAAGTGAAAATCATCCATCGATAGTGCATGAAACTCACTGACTCTACAGTAAAAGAGAAACCAACAGAATTACTGTCTAAAAGGTCAGAATTTGAAAACTACTGTTTCCAGAGGCTCAAATGATTACTTAGCTAAATAAGAACCGAAGTTAAAATCCGTATAGGAATTTAATCTAAAGATTCTAAGTCTATTTATCAAAAAGTTACTAACTGACTTAGATAAAGAGACAAAAGACTCAATTGTAAACTATCGTAGAGTGCATAGGTATGAGGTAACATAAACCTATAACCTAAATAATAACAGGCTGCAGTAAATCTTGTGAAACAAGTATACTAAAAAATAGCAATGAGTAGTATGGAGGGATCAACAATGTGAACATAATGATCCCTACACCACGACGGAAGAGCCTCCACTTTAGCCGCATAGAATAGCGAAGAAGAGGATCTCCTATAGTAAGAAATCGTGTCCAAAGCTCGTCCAGTACAGTGCTTACAATGCAATACGGACCACACAACGGAATACATGAAGGTTGCGACCTTGCTGGTTGTGATAAAGATGACACGATTTACCCAGTGAAAAAGATCCTCACATAGAGGAAGATTTCACGTTAAGACCCACAGTAGACAAGAGAGTAAATTACTCATGATCTCTGTGAAGATAGAGATGCTATCAACAGAAATGTATTGTGGTTGTTTATCTTAGCAATACCTGCTAAAACAACAGCGCCGGAGGATACGCGTATCCTATCATTCCGTCCTATAGATCAATAGAGCGTTAACCATATTAGCTCAGAGATTTGGACAAGCCAACACATACGTCTGCAATTGATTAGCAAGCTGTGTCATAAATAAATCATCATTGGGCGCTCCCATAGATAGCAAATCTGATTGAATACTTGTTTGTTGAGAGTCCATTCTGACAGCAACAAGCGACCCGTAAGAGAACGGGAGTCCGATAAAACAATCAGACGACCCGGAATATGACGGACCAAAACTGAACTTGGTGTACTATAACCAACAGACGGATTCTTTCCATTAAATTGAATAACGGAAACGAAAGAGTGCCTCCCTGGTTCCGGAGATACGCCACTACTGTCGAATTAAAGGACAGGAATTTGGGCATGCGTTTCTGAATAATGTTCATGCAATGACATAAAGCAAGCCTAAAAAACATTATTCCGCGGAAGTTAAACTGATTGCTAAAAGACTGCGGAACCCAAAGACCCTGGCACTTCGAATCCGTAGGGATCAGTATTATATCCCAATCTGTTTGACTGGCAACCGTCATAACAGCCACATTTGGGTCCGGCAACTGCGGCGGCACTCTCTGAGTCAACCACCGAATGTTTGCCCCAGTCTGAATCTCTTGTAACACTAGATAGACAAGAGAACGTATAAATCGAGCAATTCATGGATTGCCGAAAAGTTGCCGTCGAAGAGAAGCTCCTCCGAGAACGAAGCAACTCTGAGAGAGTTCTTAACCTTACTATCCACGCGTGTGGATGTAGCTAGGGCTGCGTCACGTCTAACTAACTCCAATCAGCCACTGAAGGGCGGAGTTATACGTGAACAAACTACTGCCCTCAAAAGAAATTACATTGAGAATAATATCCCGTAAATCTTTTCTTGAAGACGTAATGATAACGCCTCAGTAAGGCGGATTACGTATAATAAAGCGTCTAAGTTAAGTCTACTATACATATTGTCGTTCCCAACATTGAAATTGGAAAAGACATAAACGGCGAAAAAGAATATATGCAGTCTTTAATCACACCGTCTAGACGCATATGAACTCTCGGTATGCCCTGCTCTGCCAAAATAAACTATTTGTATAAATGATAAAATGGCAGAAATGAGCAACGCGGACAAGAAACTAAACTATCATGCTTAGTAGCAGGCTTGTATATATATATATATATAGCGTCGAAAAATAAAACACATGTTGTAATGACAATATTGGACTGCGTCGGTAAGTCAGGGACAATGTCCCTGAACCGATCGAAAAATCCAAGTCCAGTGACGCTATAAGTCTCTTATCCAAGATCGCAGCAATGAAGTCCGAAATAATAATCACTGGAAGATAATGCCAGAAGATATGAAAGGCATCTTCCGATACTACTAAAGGGAAAACTCGAAATCTTTCGAATCCCTTTCGCCATCGTGTCGGAACCTATAAAGCTTTCGGTCGTCCGTAGCTGATGCAACCGCGGACCACACCGACCCAGCGCCGTCGGATAATTCCTGATTCGACCGAGAAACTGTCAATTGCTGGGATGCTGCGAAACAACTGTGCTAACTCGGATAGCACGTCCGTCACTGAGGCCTGAGGAGAAGCGGTCTTACGATGCATTGCCGCTGGAAACTCCGTGATCGTTACCCCGTGCATACTTCCAATATGCGAGCGAACGGAGTGTATAGGCCTTGTGTCCCTTGGCTACCGGATGGCGCGACCTATTCGCCGTGGAATCACTGAATGCCGAAACTGATCGGATACTCGAGGTCACGTAGCCAATGTGCGGTCGTGTGCCCTGCTGTGAGGATGAGGAAGCATTAAAGACAGTCTCTCGGACTGTCAATATAACGGAGCGTCCCGACCAACGGACATATGCTCCGAATGTAAAATATCTGAACCACAACATGCGGTCCCCTATGTTGTTGGGCGAGAGAGGGACCTCTCTCGCTCACAGCCTGGACGGACCTGGACAAGCCAGGAACCGGACTAACAGGCTTCCTCCGATCTGTCCTCAATCTGCCGTCACTGGGTGAGTACTAAAGTAATTAAACTAGACCGCAACGGACGAACCCGGCAGCCGAACCATTCGATGAATGTACGCTACACCGGGTGAGCTAGCGAATGTCACTCCGTAGGCGATAGACATATTCCATGAGCACTTATTGCCGCTAACTCTTCATTAACTATGACGACAGAGGCACACTTTTGAAAGACATCTCCATAACTCTTCGAACAAGAAACCAGAAATGCTTGGATAGCAAGCATAAAATAATAATATATATAGCGTCGTTCAATAATTCAAAAGTTTGTGTGACATTATTGGACTATGTCGGAACTGAGGGACGATGTCCCTGAACCGAACCAAAAAATTCTAAGTCCACCGACGCTATCAGTTTCTTATCCGGCATCGCAGCATTCTGGTGCGACGAAAGAAGCTGTAGAGGACCAAGTCAGATGACATACACAACAGCATATGTTGTTCCGAAAGGGAAAGCTCGAAATCCTCCGAATCCCTTTCGGTATCCCGTCGGACCGGATGAAACTTTTGGACGTCCGTACCCGCTTCCGCGGAGCGTCCCGACCCAGCATCGTCGGATAAAATATATGCGACAGATTCAGTTGATGCTGGGATGCTGCGATAAACTGTGCTATTAAGGAAAGCACGTCCGTTCCCGAGGCCTGTGCAGTAGCGGTCTTACGATGCCTTGCCGCCGGAAGCTCCGTGTACGTTGACTCCCACACACTTCCTATGCGAACGTCCGGAGTCTGCAGGCCTCGTGTCCCTGGCTACCGGATGGTGTGACCTGGTCGCCGAAGAATCCTTGATCGGCGAAGCTGGTAATATATCGGCGGTCACGCAGCCAAGGTGCGGTCGTGTGCGCTGACGAGAAGAGGAAGCCTTAGCAGTCTCAGCGGACTGCCTATACAACGGAGCGTCCCGAGCGACGGATGTATGCTCCGCTTGCGACACATTTGTACCACAACATCTGGGGCCAGATGTTGTTGAACGAGAGAGGGGCCTCTCTCGCTTGCCGTCCGGATGGACCGGAACGTTCTATGAACCGGACTAAAAAGCTTCCTGCGTTCTCCCTCCGATCCGCCGTCACTGGGTGTGCATTAAGTTAATTTATAGTGCTCGCATCACCCCAAAATTCCTTCTAGACCGCAACGGACGAACCCGGCTGCCGAACCATTTGGTGAATGGACGCTACACCGGGCGAGCTAGCGGACGTCAAAGGCCGTCGAACCTACTAGGGTCCTCTTAGGCAATTGGCGTATTACATGAGCACTTTTCCGCTAGCCCTTCATTAATTGTGACGACGGAGGCACACTGTTGGAAGACATCACAGATACATCACCCTAATCTTGATCGTCTGAAATAGAAATTGATAAAGTAGAGTGACCCTGCGGGGAAAGGACCGGAGTGTCCAAATCCCCAACAACATACCGTGACATACGCTTCCCATATTGTCATCGAAATCATACGATACAGAACAGGAGTTAATGCGAGTACACTGACCACATATAGAATGATAATAAAGTCAGAGGAAGACTTCCTCTTAAAACAATTGATCAATATCCTTTCAATGTGAAAAGAAAACAAGTCCTGGTACTCGCACTAACCCCTGGCAATCAAAATACATAATAATAATATGATCCATTAATATAGAAAAAATAATTGAAATCAAAATATTTTGAAAAAATATTTTTTCAGAACAGCCCAAGTTTCTGAAAAGTAACGTTGAGCCCCAATGGATCCCAAGCCTAAGTGTGGACAAAAATTTTAAAAATATTTTAAACAATTTATTCAACACTTACGAACAATAATAATGTATCTAGTTATGATTAAAATAACATAAAGATATTATTTTTTAGAAATCCCCCCCCTCACACAGAGGGCTGTTGTAAATGTAAACAATGAGTGTAAAAACACTAAAATAAGACTCCAGGCACCCAGGCCCGAAATCAGTTACCAAAAATACACTATCTGATGCAAAACAGAGACTTCCAGGGAAGAAACTGCAGAACATCAGATGGTAGATGCAGAACACAACGCCTAACCACCCGTAGGTGAAGACGTAAACATGGGGAAAGAACAGAATTCATTCTGCTATTCAGCTAAAACTCCCAAGAAATTTTAGTAATAATAATTACAGAAACTATGCCAAAAGCATGGGAGAATAGCAAGGGGGAACTTAAAGGACAGGGAGAGAGGAAAACACTTAAAAAACAGTGTAACTAAATAATCAGAATGACAACAAAATGGCTGCTGCCTTGAAAATAGGTAACTTAACATAATTTCATTAAAAAATTTTAAGTTACAGCCCTGATAATATTCTGTCACACATTCTTTTCCTCTCCTCCTTCTCTATCCTCCTTAGAATCACCATTTCACTAATATTTATGTGTCTGCCATCATTTAAACTGAGATTTAAAAGCACAAAGATCAGTCAGATGTTAACTGATGAAGGGCCAAACTTAGAATGATTAATGGCGCCAATTTCGGAACGTCCTTGACACTGCGCATGCGCAGTAGGGGCGAAGTGTGGAGGGCCTTTCAGGACATGTTTTCTTTAGTTTTAGATGCAAATTTTGGGGATTGGGGGGCAAAATTTGTGTTTGGCCCTATATTTTAAGAGTTAGCACCAGCTATGTCTGGGTCATTGGTACAGTATAAAAATTTATGTGTCTGGCATCCTTTAAACTGAGATTTACAAGCACAAAGATCAGTGAGATGTTGACTGATGAAGGGCCAAACAGAGAATGATAATTGGCGCCAATTTCGGGACGTCTGCGTCACTGCGCATGTGCAGTAGAGGCGTAGTATAGAGGTCCTTTAGGACATGATTTCTTTTTGTTTTGGATGCAAATTTTGGGGATTGGGGGGCAAAATTTGTGTTTGGCCCTGGTTTTGTTAGAGTTAGCACCAGCTAAGTCTGGGTCATTGGTACAGTATAAAAATATCGATAGCTCCCATCTAGAGGTCACCCCAAACAAGCATGCCCAGTTTCAAAGTAATCTGATCATAAATGCGACCTGTGAGGTGTGCCAAAGGAAATTGTGGACGTACGTACTAACGTACGTACGTACGTACGCCGACGGACAAGAAGTGATGGCAATAGCTCAGCTTGACTATGTCAAGTTGAGCTAAAAATAAACATATTATAATTTTTTTTAACTGTTTGGCTTAAGCCTGCACCAATGTTTAAAAACTTCATGGGTTCTTTTTGGAATCAACTGTGTTGTTATATTTTGAGAGGTTTTAAAAGAATTTTGTTTCAAAATTTGAAGCTAATTTATATGAACCAAAATTATTACCAATTCATTTTTGCTGGAAACCAAAATATTTAATACCTAGATGCATGTGTCTTATCAGGGGCTCTGTGCACTTGAACAGAGGCTGAAATGAATAATTGTTGAAAATAATACTCACAAGAATCTGCTAAATTCCCATTTTACAAGAACCCTATCAACCAATTGCTCACTTTGCTATTGGAAAATAGTCAATTAACAGATTTATCAATTAATCAAAACTTGGTAATCAAAATTGGAAATCAAAACATAGTCTTTCTTCTGAGTTCCAGTGATTAGATTTAGTCTTTGGTCTATCTTGTTTGACAGATCTCTGAAAGCTCTGTTAGCTGGTGGGGTGCTAAACTTTTTTTTCAATGGTATTTGTAATGCAAGTATTTTTTCCCAAAGATATCACACTACCAGCAGAAGGAGCCTTAGTTTAGCAACAAACTGCTCATAAATAATTGTTTTGTTGCAATTTATTAATATTTTTCTTCTACTGCTGAGCCAACAACCGATTAGTGCAAACAGTGTATAGCCTCTATAGCAGCTTTCTGCACTCAACCAGTTAACAAGATATAGATTAACTGTTTGTGTAGAAGTATTATCGAGTCAATTCAAATGGAATAACACTGCCAATTGTGTATAACTTTCAAACACCAAACTTTTATCATACATTAAGACAAATTAACCTGTTAATTGCATACAGATTAGAGAATAAACTCCCGTTAACTGGTTGAGTGCTAGAAGCTCTACTGAATAGTCCTGTACCCCACTTTAGAGGCTTTACACTGAATGCAACAGCTTGTTGCTTTCACAGGAGAAAAATTGGCACTGTCCAATAAATTGCAACAGAACAATTATTTATGAATAAAATCTTGCAATATTAAGGGCTCCCCCCCCCCCCCCCCCCCCCAGCTGTTGGCATGGTATTCTTAAAAAGTTACTTCTGTTTCAAATCACCTTTGAGAAAAAATTCAGCACTCTACCAGGAAACTGGATGAAAGAAAATCCATCTTGTGAGCTATCAGAGTTGTACTATTATTCAGGCCTGGCATTCTTTAGAGTGCAGGAGTGCTGCACGCCTAGAACAAATTGAGGAGGGCAATTTTTTGCACCCCTTGAGTTTCTGGAACACCAGACCTGTTTGGGACTGCCTTTAAAATCTTTTTATCATTTTGACCCTGAGTTCCAATGTGTTCTCTGTGCCAACTGGCACAGAGAACACTTGGAACTCAGCGGACGATTTGTCAATGTTGCATTGATTCACAATAATTCATGTCTCATTCTGTGCCACATTTCGATACAATTTGAGAGTAGAAGACAGTTACAGAAGAACTAATTGCAACATTTTGAAAAATGAGATGCGTGTGTGTGCCAATTTTTCCACTATGTAGCTGAATGGAGTACAATTTTTCAGTCACAATATTAATACCTTGAAAGTGAAGATAACCAAAACAGCATAGAAGTTTTTGCATTGAAAATTTCAGGTGCAATTACACTCCCAAGCAATTGTTTTGCACTCCTTGATTTTCTAGATTGCCAGGCCTATTACATTAGAATTATTTATGTTTATATTCCTCTTTGGTCTCAGTACATCCACTATTGCATTTAGTCTATTTCTATGTTGTTTGATAGTGCTCCATGAGTCTTGTCAAATATAATGTAGAATAAATGCAGCATTTATCACTAGAATATAGGAAAGTAAATAAATTCTTATTAATTGAATACTCTGTTAATTGAATATTTTCCACATGCAAAGTTGATATTGAATTAAAAGCTTCCCTTGCACTGATGCCAAAAAGGTTTGTAATGGAGCAAATTTGGGGTTGTCGATGGAATTTTTTGATTCACTAGAAAATTTGTATCTTTGAATAAAGAAACTATATGCAATATACTCTCTAGAGTGGTGCCAACTGTATTTCCATTCATAATTATAGATGACAAGGTAAAACATCTGTTAAACCAATTAAATCTTGTTTGACAGATCTCACTGGACTCTATCAAACAAGACAGAATTGGTAAATTTCAAGTTGATTTTTTGCAAAAATTTGCTGCTTAAACTTTTGCTATTTCAACATTAGCATGCAGATTCTTTTATACCTAACCTAACATTATACTTACGTGAGATTGCAGCAAAGGAAAGCCTGCCTGATCGAATTCCATTTACCTCTAGTTTTATTGTAAGTACAGTGGATGTTGATACTATTGGAAAGTCTACCAAATCTTCTTCAATTGCCCACTTTCTTGTATTACTTACAATGGAGTTTTTATTGGAATCGTAAATTGTTACTTTCTCCACACTAAGTAATGGATTGTAGTCAAACAACTGAAGAGTGACTCGAAAACCAATAGATACATTTATTTCAGTATAAAATGTTGATTGTTCCTGAACTCCAGCTTTAGTCAAAAAGTAGACCATTTTCTCATTACCAAGATTGTAGACATGTGTGTCAGTCAAACTTAAAAATATATCAGGGTGAATGGAGTTTCGGACCAACAGAGCATCATATTCTGTGAAAAATGGATCATAAACAAATCCAGCTTTGTCATTGTTCTTCATGAACGTATAATAAATTGAGATGAAGGGACTCTGAGTAATGATTCCATTTCCAAGATTATTTGATACATCACAGTTTTCAAATCTTGGCTCATCATAAGGAAAGTTAAATTTCACACTGATTCCATCAGAGATGCAGTTCCTGATAGTTAAATGAGTGATCGCAAAGAAATTGTAATCAATTCTCAATGCAGGAGTAAATGTCATTGCCTCTGGGTCAAGAAGTCCGGCAGATTCAATAATAACGTGTCTGATCTGTGTCTCATCAGGTAAATGTCCCTTTGGAACAGCAGGTAAGGTAACTCCTGAAAAGTAAATATAATATGATAATTATTACTTTGTACTCAAAGTGAAGTTTATAACTCTTAATTGGAGTGAGCACACTGAGCTCATTCAATTGGGTAGCACAGGTATGGTTTGGTGAAATTTTTTTAAAATTTGAAGAAAGAAAATATTTAAAAAATAACAAATACTGCTATGATATGCGTTAGATAAAAATGTTTAGCCTCTCTACATGGTACACATAAATATATGAGTAAATAAAAAATTGACAGCTGACAAAAACATATAGAACACAAAATGAACAATAAATCAACATGGAGGATTAGTGAGAACTGAATCGTACATCTTTAGGCTTGTCGAATTTAAGTAGTTGAGGGCTAGATTATTTTTAGTGGTCTGAGTTTGTTCATCAAAATTTGTTCTATTCCAAATTATTATTGGAGAGTGCCCACATAGAACAAATTTGTATAAACAAAATATTACAGTGGAACCCTGTTAATTGAATACCCACTTAGCCAATGAAATTTATTCAATTAACAGGAATATTCAATAAACAGGGACTGTGTCACTTTTCTGTATTCTAGAGATAAACTTGACATTTATTCTATTATACCTTGCTTGACAGAGCTCCACGAGCCATATCGATTGTATCAAGTGCCAGATTGATTAACCCAGATACAAGCATGTGTCGTTCTGTGTTTATTACAAACCTTCATGTCTATAAAAAAAACAACTATTAGAAGGACACCCAGCAATTCATTTGACAACCATCAATAAAAAGAACACATTTTATCACCAACATAACTGCAAGGGGAACCTGTCTTACTGTTTTGACCCCTGAGTTCCAATGTGTTCTATGTGCCTACATTGGAACTCAGGGGCCAATTTTCAGCTATCGATAACCATTCAAATTGTAATTGCTTGCACGATGTGTAGAAAATGAAAAATTTATAGTAATTTGTATATTTTTATACTTACCAATGGCCCAGACATAGCTGGTGCTAACTCTAAAATATGTAGGGACAAACACAAATTTTGCCCCCTAATCCCCCAAATTTGCATGCAAAACTGAAAATTAGAAGTCCTAACAGGTCCTCCATACATTTACCCTCTGCGCATGCGCAGACGTCAGGAAGTGACCAGAATTGACATTCATTTTAACCGACTAAATGAAACCTTAAATAAACTTTTAGAGCTTTGATAAACATGTCATCAAGCTCCAGTCTATTATCTGTCGGAACGAGCTCTTTGGCTTCGGTACGAGTAACAGGTGACTACAGAATTCCAGAGAATCTTGATTCTCGACGACCTCTATTAACACCATTGTCAAAAGAACCTTTACCTCCGATTGGAGAGACTCTTATGCAAGGATAGATGGAAGCATTGTCCATCAGACATTAATTTAGTTGTGGTTCTCTCGGAAAGATAGCCGCAGGCCTTCCTAAACCACACTTCTCAACTACTGGTCTCTGTAACAGTTATCCAGATTGATGCTAATCTTGATAACCATCTGTCAACAGCAAAACAAAAGAGGTCCTAACTCACACCTGCAGCACCTGCGAGGCCGGCGGAAGGAGGAACTGCGTCTCATTCGCAAAGAGCCTCGACCCAGCAGTTTAGGGGCGTCTGACCGGAAGTCTCGATCAGACGTAAGCCCCGTATCCGAGTCGCTATATGACGATCCCTAGAGTAATTATAGGAGAGTTAACTATACCCTCACGAGGAGTCTTTATAGGCGACCTTCTGTCTCGGACGTCCTCCCTTACTCCTATCTGCTAATGCGGGTCGATTATACATCGATACAAGGAGCAGAGTATTGATGCTTTCTTTGTAGCTTGGTCATAAACCAATGAAAGCTTATCATCAAAAAGTTAGTGTCCGGAAACCGAAGTGACTCTAAGAGAGTTTTTCACCTTGTCATCTATTAAGGATGACGACATAAGGGCTCTGTCACATCTATTTAACTCCGAATTAGCAACTTGTTAAGACAGAGTTATACGTGATAAATATATAGCCCTGGAAAGGACTCTAAATGAGGTACAAACGTCCTCCAATTCCTTTCCATCGAGACGTAGCGTCCCAGTTCTTAAAGGTGATCTGCGTAATACAGAGAGTCTAAATTCGCTCTGAATGAATAAATGTCATCTCAATTGTGACCAAGCGAATAATGAATGATGAAGGTTAAGGCCATAGCTAGGTCCTTAGCCTACTCATTCAAACGCAGAGGAACACTCAATACATCTTCACTGTTTTCCGAACGTGCAGATAACTGGACCGACCCAGCACCATGCAACAGCTAAGATTTTGAGATTACCGTCGATTGCTACTGCACTTGCTGAGATGCTTCGAGGAGCTGCGCATCTGCGTCAGCAAAACCGTAAACAAGGCCTGATGAGCAGCGGTCTTCTGGCCGTCGGCTGCTCCCGGGACAGTGTGTCCGAGACAGCACTTTCTCCGGACGTCCCGATATATGAGGCCTTGTCTAGGCTATTGAATAGTGCTACTTTCGAGCTGTCACAGCATTCTGATTTTCAGGAACAAACTCAGGTAAGTATCGATGCATAAGCACTATCGCCACCCTGTTGTTCCGAAAGGGAAGGGTAATACTCCTCCAAATCCCTTTCATCCTCCTACTGAATCAGATTATATTCACGGTAGTCGGCATCTGAATGTACAGATGACTGGACCGACCCAGCACCTTGTGACAGCTCAAGTTCTGAGACTGCCGTCGTCTGCTTCTGCATTTGCTGGGATGCTGTGATGAGCTGCACAATCTGCGACAGCAAGTCCATTACGGAGGCCTAAGGAGCAGCAGTCTTCAGTTGCATGGTCGTCGGCTGCTCCTGGCACAGTGCGTCCGAGATGGCTCTTTTCTGCGGACGTCCCTATAAGTGAGGCCTCGTCTCCTTGGCTATGGTGTGACTTCACTGACGAAAAGTGACTTTCTCGGCGATGCAGGCTGGATATCAGAAGTCACGTAGCCAAGGTGTGGTCATGTGTGCTTGGTAGACGTTGAAGAAGCCGTAATTATAGCCGACCCCCGGCTGTAAACTGAACGGAGCATCCCAGGCGGGAGGCGTGGACATATGCTCCAACTGACGCAAGTTCCGATCCATAACAACTTGCCCCAGATGTTATAATAAAAGAGAGAGGTGGGTTCTCTCGCTTGCGGTCCTTCAGATCTCGCTGAGCTTCTTGCTGAACTTGCCGACTTCTTCCTTTCCATCGTTGCAGGGTGAGCTTTATATTGATATTATAGTGCTCGCTCTACCCTTTCTATTCTCCTTGACCGCAACGACACACCTGGCATCACGGTACTCTCAGGTGGTGTACTGCTTTACCGGTCGAGCTAGCTGGTCTACAGGGATTTGAAACCACACTGTGGTTTATTGCCCTGTCTAAAATTCATGAGCACTTTTGCCACTAGCTCTGATTGACTATTTAATGCGACGACGGAAGCACACTATCTGACAGTGTCACGTAAACATCACCATGTTCTTGTTCCTCTGTAAATATAAACTAATAAACTAGAGCGACCTTAGGGCGACAGGACCGGTGGCAGCCTCTCATCGCGAGAGGACTGGCAGTGGTCCCTCATTAACAACGTACCATGACACCTGTCAGCAACGTTTGTCATCCCATGCGACACATATGAGCAAGAATTAGAAGAAGTACATCGACTACAAGCAAGGCAACCTTCATGAAAACAAGAGGAAATACTTCCTCGCCTTGCTTAAAGAGCAATATGCTTACATAATGAAGCAGACTAAGTCGATCGTACTCCCACCAATTCCACATTAAATACAAATAAAAAAATACATAACAAAAACATTCAAAATATAAATCGAAAAATAGTTTCCACAAAAAAAATTTTAGAAAAATTTTGACAAGATCCCAAGTTCCAAAAGGGAACGAAGAGCCCAAACTTTCTGTGTAACACGTTAAACTCCCAAGAAATTTGATAAAAAATTAAAAAAAACAAGCCAAAAAGCTTGGGAGTTTAACTGGGGGGATCAAGGGAGGTTAGGGAAGGAATACATAACCAACAGTGGAAAAATAATTATCAACAATGATGACGTCAGGCCCATGTCCTGAAATTAGGGAACATGAACTAATTTTTATAAATATTAAAAAATTACAGCCCTGAACATTTTCAAACCACCGTTTCTTCCTTCCTTCATCCAATTGTGTACTTGGATCCACCAATTTAACCATTGATTTGTGCCTGGCATCATTATTAATTGAGATTTAAAAAGCACAAAAGTCAGTTTGTTGTTATCTGACAAGGGCCAAACAAAGAATGATGTTGGCGCCAATTCCGGTCACTTCCTGACGTCTGCGCATGCACAGAGGGTAAATGTATGGAGGACCAGTTAGAACTTCTAATTTTCGGTTTTGCATGCAAATTTTGGGGATTGGGGGGCAAAATTTGTGTTTGGCCCTAGATATTTTAGAGTTAGCACCAGCTATGTCTGGGCCATTGGTACACTGTGTAAAAATATTCCAGTGAAATTGTGCTTCTATTTAAAATGTTGTTTGTCAACGATTTCCGCTTCGCCCATATGTGTGGAACAGATTTTCATTTTCCACACGGTTTAGTGTTGCTGTAGATGGTGATTACATACAACAGGCATATAATAAATAAAGGTCACATGAGAGAGGCATATGCCATTAAAATAGATTATGCTCATAAAGTCTGTTTAACTGTTTGCTGTATTGTATTTGAAGATCTGATTCCAGAGATCAATGCTGACAGGGCTAAGATGACATGAATGGATACTTAACCTCTTCTATTCCAGTGCCCCAATACTCAGAGAAAGATGTTTTTTCAACAAAAAGGATTAGAGTTTTTTTGAAGTTCAGTGTTATTTGGTCATGATTTTCATAACGATTATTCTCTAAAACCAACATGAATTTAAAATTCTTCTTTCTCAGTAATCTATAGTGTACAGAATCATATCTCATTATTTGCTTATTCGTAAGCACAGAATAAAGTCCAGACAGCTGTGGCTCCCATTGGATAGGAAACCCCTAGCCACATGCACAACACAACGATATTCACTGTAGACAAGATTAGTCATGTCATAGAGTGTCTGACTTGTGTCAGCCCAGTGTTCATAGTGGCTCAATATTTTAATGTGCCAAAGCTGAATATTTTTTTGTGCCAAATGAGAATTTTTTTGTGCCAAATGAGATTTTTTTGTGCCATGGGTACTTTATGTGGAAGAACTACAAAAATATTTATTTTCACATAAAATTACTCAAAATCAAATATATCATAAAACGGAAAGTAAAATAATAAAATATCGTTGTTTTAGTTGAGCATTTTTATATAGAAATTCACACCTTGACGATATTTAAGGTAACTGACTGACATGTGGATGGAAACCTTTGTCATTTTATTACTATGCTAATCTTTGATTTTGGTCAATGGGGAAAGTTTGACAAACTAAAGACAATTGATAATCTGGTCTATTATTTGCTGGTGTAGAAACAAATCATGTGTTGTTTAAACAATACATGACTTCTCAATCCGAGGTCACCGGTAAGGACAATTGGAGAGTGACTGGTCTTTGTGTAACACAGTTGAACCAGATTACTTTTCTGTAATTAATTATGTGGGCATTCATATTGATATTTTTAGCTGATCATTTGTTCACTTTACTGGGAGAAAATGTAAAATTATATACCTGTTTTTTTATGAAAATCAACAATATACCAGGTTAGTGATGTTGAATTTATGTGCCAAATTTTTGTGTCAAATGCTCACATTTATGTCCCAGATTTTAAAAAAAATGTGCATTTGGCACATGCAAGTGTGAACACTGTGACAGCCCCTTCAATTCTATACCTGTTCTTCTTGGGAATGGCAGGAAGACAACCAGTTTGGCTAGGTCATTTCCATGTAATACAGTGGATCCCACTTAACTGGATATCTCTTAATTGTATATCTCTGTTAATTGAATACAAGAGGCCCCAGGGGGCATGAGGGTGCTCACCTGACAAGGTAGACTAAATATCAACTCAGGGAATTGATTTCAACAAGTTGCATCTGCCCCTCCTAAGAAAAACTTACACCAAATATCCAAAGATTCTGACTGTGGTGGATCTAAAAAAAAAAGAAGATTTTTAAAGAATATTCCTCATATTGAACTAAGTTATAATTCTGGCTCCCAGAGGGAGCCCAAATATGAACCCAGGGACTTGGCTTTAACAAACTTGAATCCCCCCCCCCCCCCCCCCCCCCCCCCAAGGATGCTGCCTGCACACCAAATATCAAAACATTCCGACTGCTGGATCTGAAGAAGATTTTTTATGACAATTCCTCATTTTGAACTAAGTTACAATTCGAGCTTCCACAGTGAGCCCAAATATTGACCTAGGGACATGGCTTGAACAAACTTGAATCTTACCCCTAAAGGATGCTGCATACCAAATATCAAAAGCATTCTGACTGCTGGATCTGAAAAAGATTTTTAAAGAAAATTCCTTATTTTGAACTAAGCTATCATTCAGGCTTCAACAGTGAGCCCAAATATGAACCCAGGGACTTGGCTTGAAAAAACTTGAATCTCAACCCCTAAGGATATCGCAAGCCAAATATCAAAACATTCTGACTGCTGAATCAGAAGAAGAAGATTTTTAAAGAAAAATTTCTCATATTGAACTAAGTTATAATTTGGGCTTCTACAGGGAGCCCAAATATGAACCCAGGGACTTGGCTTTAACAAACTTGAATCCCCCCCCCCCCCCCCCCCCATCTGAAGAAGATTTAAAAAAAAAAGATTTTTAAAGAAAATTTCTCATTTTGCACTAAGTTACAATTCGAGCTCCCACAGTGAGCCCAAATATGGACCTAGGGACATGGCTTAAACAAACTTGAATCTTACCCCCCTAAGGATGCTGCATACCAAATATCAAAACATTCCGACTGCTGGATCTGAAGAAGAAGATATTTAAAGAAAGTTAAAAAATTTATAGTAATTTATATATTTTTTATACTTACCAATGACCCAGACTTAGCTGGTGCTAACTCTAACAAAAACCAGGGCCAAATACAAATTTTGCCCCCCAATCCCCAAAATTTGCATCCAAAACAAAAAGAAATCATGTCCTAAAGGACCTCCATACTACACCTCTACTGCGCATGCGCAGTGACGCAGTCGTCCCGAAATTGGCGCCAATTATCATTCTTACTGGCAGTGCCTGGTCAGCGCTATGTACTCAGTGGGGAGGCAAGAGTTCCCAACTCCAGGGAGGGCCATCCCCGTCTGGGTCATTGGTAAGTATAAAAAATATATAAATTACTATAAATTTTTTAACATTTTTATACTGTACCAATGACCCAGACTTAGCTGAATAGTAAACAGGCTGGAGGGCCTAGGACATAGAGGAAAATCCAATAAGCTCAACTATATAGTAAAGAGGTAACCCCTTAAGGAGAAAAGGAGTATTAGGCTTTACATGTATCTTTCTTATTTAATATTAAATTAGAAAGATACACTACCCTTAATAATTGAGCACAATAACATTCATGTTCTCTATTAACATCCAGTATAACCCTTATACTAATTATTTTTAAAGCAAGCCAATAAATAAAGTAGTCCAGAGAATTGAGACTCTTTATAATCATTTAAAAGTGTCCGAGTATTGTATATTAAAGCCCGTTTGACACTTGACATATACAAATGCTTCACACCGAGCTACACTTTAAAAATAAGACATGAATGAATTTAAACATTAATATTACACTTTAAAACCATCCCGGAAGCGACTCAGAAATACTGACTTGGAGGAGGCATTCCCTTGCTTTTCACTATAAAGCAGGTGACCTAAGGGAACACCCACCCCCCCCCCCCCCCTTCCCCTTGCCCTGGGTCAAATAGCCCAGAGCGAAGAGGGCAGCCGGACGGAGTCACTGCCGGAACAGAAAGCCTGCATAACTATAGTTGCAACTGTTTAGTGGACGACATTCTGAGCAACAGATAACGGACCTAAACAATGCAGGTCTCCAGAAATGGACTCAATATTTCTGAGATAAAAATTCGTAAATGTGGATGGCTGAGACCAATAAGCAGCCTTCATTAAATCTGTAATAGCAACACTATTAGCATAAGCCCAGGAAGTAGAAAGAGCTCTTACTTCATGAGCAGAAATCTTAAGCACAGACTGCTGAGAAGAAGATAAATCTTCATAAGCAGTACGGATAGTTAACTGAATCCATCTAGCAATAGAATGGACTGAAATGTCCTTTCTATTAGGCATCAAAGACAGAAAGAAACGTTTCTGTCCCTTTCTGATAAACTGAGATCTCTGTTTATAGATACGTAGTGCTCTAACAGGACAGAGTAAAGGCCTACGCCCGTCTGAAGACGGAAGAGCCTTAATAACAATAGGTTCCGGATATTTATTAGGAGCCTGATTCTTAGCTAAAAAACCCACATTAGTAGTGAAGGTGATAGTGTTCCCAACACTACGATAATGAGAATCATCCACCGATAGTGCATGAAGCTCACTGACTCTTCTGGCAGAAGAGAAAGCTAAGAGAAAAGCTGTCTTATAAGATAAGAATTTGAAATCTACTGTCCCAAGAGGTTCAAATGGCTTTTCCTTCAATTTAAGGAGAACCCAAGCTAAATTCCACTTAGGAATTAATCTAAGAGTTCTGGGTCTATTTATTGAAAAGTTTCTAACCAACTTCGATAAAGAGACATTAGATCCAATTTGTAAACTATCATGATGTGCATAGGTATCAGATAACATAGATCTATAACCCTTTATAGAAACAGGCTGCAGTTTGATTTCGTCAAACAAGTATACTAGAAAGTTTGCAATGTCTGGTATAGAGGGATCAAATATATCTACAGAATGATCCCTACACCAACGACGAAAAACCTTCCACTTAGCCGCATAGTTTAGCGAAGAGGAGGTCCTCCTACAGTTAGAAATCGCGTCCACTGCTCGTCCTGTAAAGTGCTTGCCATGCAAGAAGGACCGCACAACGGAAAAACGTGAAGGTTGAGACCTTGCGGGTTGTGATGGAGTTGGCGCGATTTCCCCTGCGAAAGAAGATCCTCTCGTGGAGGAAGCTTCCGCGGTAGGTCCCACAACAGACACCTGAGTAGATTTATCCACGGTCTCTGTGGCGACAGAGATGCTACCAACAGAATCTTGCATTGAGATTGTTTTATCTTTAGCAATACTTGTTGAATTAACGGCGCTGAAGGATACGCATATCCTATCATTCCGTCCCAAGGGATCGACAGAGCGTCTACTGCAAATGCTCTTGGATCCGGACACGGAGACACATACGTCTGCAACTGATTGTTGAGATGTGTCGCAAATAAGTCTATCATTGGCCGTTCCCATTGGTAGCAAATCTGATTGAATACTTGTTTGTTGAGAGTCCACTCCGACGGCAACAAGCGACCCTTCCGTGAAAGGGAGTCTGCTAGCACATTCAGACGACCCGGTATGTGACGGACCGAAAGAAGAACGTGATGTTCTAACGCAAACAGAAGGATTCTATCCGTTAGATTGAACAACGGAACTGAATGAGTGCCTCCCTGATTCCGTATATACGCCACTACTGTCGTATTGTCGGATAGGATTTGGACATGAGCATCATGAATAATGTCCATCCAGTGACGTAACGCAAGCCAAATTGACATCATTTCCTTGATGTTTATGTGCTTGCACAGGAATTGCGGATCCCAAAGACCCTGGCATCTCGAATCCGTTGGGATTAATGATGCACCCCAACCTGTTTGACTGGCATCCGTCATAATGGTAAAACTCGGATCCGGCAACTGCAGCGGAACTCCTTGAGTTAACCACTGAATGTTTGCCCAAGTCTGAATCTCTTGTTTCACTTGATCTGACAAGAGAACGTCTACATCGAGCGAATGAATTTTCACACTCCAATTCTGAGTCAGGAAAATTTGAAGAGGACGTGTGCGTAGCCGCCCCATCGGAATGAGATCCGCGGCGGCTCCGCATAGACCTATCAGTCTCATAAATTCTCTCGCCGTGACTTTGTCTGCGTGCAGACAATAGCGAGCGTAACAACTGACTAATTTCGCTCTGGTTAACGGCAGACGAACGAGATTGTTGTGCGTCTCGAAGCTCATTCCCAGATGAGTGAATGACTTGGACGGCACCAGATCCGACTTCTCCTCGTTTACTATAAAACCGAGACGTCGGAGCAATAGAAGAAGATTCTGAACATCGTTCTGAAGCGTTAACTCGTTGCCGTACCTCTGAAGAATGTCGTCCAGGTAGGCCGACGTTACCGCAGACGAATGAGCTCGGAAGTAGATCATTACCGAGTTCATTACCCGAGTGAAAGCCCAGGGTGCTAGATTCAATCCGAAGCACATCGCCCGGAATTGATACACCACTCCCAGGACTGCAAAGCGTAGATACTTTCGGAATGTCGGATGTACCATGACGTGAAAGTACGCATCTTTGAGATCTATGCTCGTTGCATAATCGTTCACCCGAATACTCGCTCTGACCGATCGAATCGTCTCCATATAAAACTTCGGAGCGACGATCAGCTTGTTTATCCAGCTCAAATCTATGACTGGACGGAACGAGCCGTCTGGTTTCGGAACCAGAAACAGATGGCTGTAGAATCCCAGAGATTCCTGGTTTTCTACGACCTCTACCGCGTTCTTCATTAAAAGAGACTGCACCTCTGATAACAGAGCGTCTCTTTTCTGTGGATTTGACGGAAGATGAGTCCACTTTGGACTTCGAGTTAATGGAGGCTTTCGTTTGAAGGATATCTTTAGACCTTCCGAAGTCACTCCTCTCACCCAAGGGTCGTCCGTAATCGACGCCCACTCTTGTGAAAAACTCGACAACCTTCCGCCAACCGGAACGCGATAGAGGTTTAAGCCATCACCTCCTGGACCTGCGAGGCCTGCGGTAGGAGAAACCACGTCTTCCACGACCCGCACCTCGCCTCGTCGACCTCGGGACGTCCGACCGATTGTCCCGGCCTGAAGGACGTCCCGAACGAGAGTCGCTATCCTGACGGTCTCTCGAATAAGACCAAGAGGACGCACCGGAACCTCTATAGGAACCTCTCTTGGGCGCATTAGACCCAGAAGTGCCTGTCTTATTCGTGTCTGCTGTATCCGACTTCTTAGGAGCCGATCTGAACAACAGAGAATCATTAGCTTTCTTTTTAATTTTATCATAAATAGCGGAAAGCTTGCCGTCAAAGAGAAGTTCTCCTGAGACCGAAGCGACTCTAAGAGAGTTCTTCACCTTAGAATCCACTAGTGTGGATGTAGCTAGGGCTGCGTCACGTCTAACCAACTCCAGATTTGCCACTGAAAGGGCGGAGTTACACGTGGAATAAGCTACTGCCCTTGAAAGAAATCTTAAAGAGGATTGTATATCCTGAAACTCTTCCCCTTGAAGGCGCAGTGATAACGCCTTAGTAAGGTGATCTGCGTAAGATAAGGCATCTAAATTGGCTCTGTTAGACGCAATAGCTGTTTCCAACACCGCGGTTGGAATAGAAGCTGACGACGGTAATGACAGCTCTAAGTCTTCCGCCTCGTCGTCCATACGCAGAGGAACTCTCGGTAAACCCTGTCCAGCCGTATCGAATTTATTCCTTGCATTAATGAAAGGCAGGTTGAGAGTATTAGCGGACAAGAAACCTGCTTTCCCCGTCCTGGAAGCAAGTTTAAATATAGCGTCGTTCAATAATTCAAATGTTCTAGCAACATTATTGGACTGCGACGGAAACTCGGGAGCGATGTCCCTGAACCGCTCAAAAAATTCAGAGTCCAATGACGCTATGATTCTCTTGTCCGGAAGCGCAGCAGTCTGGCCCGACGGAACAACTTGAGGGAGAAAGTGCCGGATGAAGTCCACGGCAGCTTTATGTTGTTCCGAAAGGGATAGCTCCAAGTCATCCGTATCCCTTTCACCATCCGGTCGGACCTCACGATGTTCCCGGTCGTCCGCCCCCGATGCTTTGGCGGAGCGTACCGACCCAGCGCCGTCGGATAATTCTCGATCCGACACCGTTTCTGTCGGCTGCTGGGATGCTGCGATAAGCTGTGCTATCTGCACAAGAATGTCCGGCGTCGAGACCTGTGGAGGCGCAGTCTTTCGCTGCTTCGCCGAGGGCAGCTCCGCATCAGATGGCTCCCGCATACTTTTTCTATGCGAACGTCCGGAGTCCATCGGTCTCGAATCCCTGGCTGCCGGATGGTGTGACCTGGTCGCCGAAGAATCCTTCATCGGAGAAGCTGGTAATATATCGGCGGTCACGCAGCCAAGGTGCGGTCGTGTGCGCTGACGAGAAGAGGAAGCCTTAACAGTCTCTGCGGACTGCTTATACAACGGAGCGTCCCGAGCGACGGACGTATGCTCCGCTAAAGACACATTTTGTACCACAACATCTGGTCCCAGATGTTGTTGTACGAGAGAGGGACCTCTCTCGCTCGCGGCCCGGCTGGACCTGGACGAGCTAGGAACCGGACTAAAAGGCTTCCTCCGTTCTCGCTTACTATCCGCCGTCACTGGGTGTGCATCTATTATGTTTATAGTGCTTGCATCACCCAAAATTTCCTCTTGGACCGCATCGGACGAACCCGGCTGCCGAACCATTCGGTGAATGGACGCTACACCGGGCGAGCTAGCGGACGACATTTGTCTAATCTCCATGAGCACTTTTGCCGCTAGCTCTGAATTCATTTGTGACGACGGACGCACACTTGAAGAAGATAACATGGAAACATCACCCTGTTCTGGTTCCTCTGAAATAGAAACTGAGAGAGTAGAGTGACCTTGCGGAGAAAGAGCCGGCATCGCTCTTTCTCCAGAAACAACATATCGTGACACACGTTTCCAATGTTTCTCATCCCAATGTTCACATATAGGACAGGGATTAATGCGAGAACACTGACTACAATTAATACAATGATCATGAAAGTCAGAGGAAGATTTCTTCCTATTACAATTTGAACAACGTCCCTTCATTGTGAAAGAACAACAATAAGTCCTAGTTACTCGCAAAAACCCCTGACACAAAGATACATAATAACATGATCCATTAATAAATGAAAAAACAATTGCAAAACAAAATAATTTTGAAAAAATATTTTTTCAGAGAAGCCCAAGTTGCTGAAAAGTAACGTTGAGCCCCGATGGATCCGATGGCAAAGTGTGGTCAAAAATTTTAAATTTATATAAAATAATTAATGAGACACTTTCGGATAATATAAATGTATCTTATAATGAGATAAACTACCACAAAGGCAAACAGCCCCCCTCAAAAAAGGCTGTTGCCAATGAAAACAAACAGTGTAAACACACTAGAAAACATGACTCCAGGCACTGAAAAAACTGGCCCGGAATCAGTCATCAATTACACTCTATCTGATGCAAAACAGAGACTCCCAGGGGAGAATCTGTAGAACATCAGATGGAAGATGCAGAACACAAACGTTATACACCCATGGGTGAAAACGTAACTATGGGGAAAATAACAGAAAACATTCTGTAACCAAGCAACTCTCCCAGGAAATTTTAGAAATGAAATTTCTCAAAAATATGCCAAAAGCATGGGAGAATTGCCAGGGGGGACTTTAGAAGGCTAGGGGAGAGGAAACACTGAATAAGCAGTGCAACAATTAGCAAGAATGACAACAAGAGGCCCATGCCTCGAAAATAGGCAACTTAACATAATTTCATCAAAAAATTTTAAGTACAGCCCTGATTATTTTTTGCCACTTCTTTTTCCTCTCCTCCTTCTATCCTCCTTAGAATCACATTTTCTCCAAAAATTACGTGTCTGGCATCCTTTAAACTGAGATTTACAAGCACAAAGATCAGTGAGATGTTGACTGATGAAGGGCCAAACAGAGAATGATAATTGGCGCCAATTTCGGGACGACTGCGTCACTGCGCATGCGCAGTAGAGGCGTAGTATGGAGGTCCTTTAGGACATGATTTCTTTTTGTTTTGGATGCAAATTTTGGGGATTGGGGGGCAAAATTTGTGTTTGGCCCTGGTTTTTGTTAGAGTTAGCACCAGCTAAGTCTGGGTCATTGGTACAGTATAAAAATATTCCTCAGTTTGAACTAAGTTATAATTCGGGCTCCCACAGTGAGCCCAAATATGAACCCAGGAACTTGGCTTGAACAAACTTGAATCTCACCCCCCTAAGCATGCTGCATACCCAATATCAAGTAGATCTTGAGAAGAAGATTTTTAAAGAAATTTGCCTGAAATGCACTAAGCTGAAATTCAGGCTCCTACACTGAGCCCAAATATGAACCCAGGGGCCCGATTTGTACAAACTTGAATCAGATCCACCCCACAATGTTGCATACCAAATATCAAAAGATTCTGGCTGCTGGATCTGGAGAAGATTTTTTAAGAAATTTGCCTGAAATGCACGTTCAAATTCGGACTTCTATAGTGAGCCCAAATATGAATCCAAGGGGCCGATTTGAACAAACTTGAATCTGACCCCCCTAGAGATGACGTATACCAAATAGGAAAGAATTCTGCCTGGTGGATCTGAAGAAGATTTTTTTGAATTTTGGAAAGAAATTCATGGGTGCTATCAAAGTTATGCCCCTTGTGGTGCCCCCTGTAGGTGCGGCAAGTTTATTTGTACAAGTGTGAATTGACATATGATAGAGAACATGCATACCAAATTTGGTTCAATTTGATCCAGTAGTTTGTGAGGAGTAGTCGATAATGTAAAGTTCACGACCGACGATGACGGACGACGACGAACGGCAAGTGATAAGTTAAGCTCCCTTCAGTGAGCTAATAATTTCCCAACACAAAACCATTTACCATACCTTCATTACAAATTTGACCTGTTAATTGATTATAGGTTGCAGAGTAAACTCCTGTTAATTGAATAAAAAATCTTGCAACCTGTCGAGAAATCACCCTGATTCTCCCCAGTTTTCCTTTCTTTATAGACCTATTTGCCTGCAATACATCCAATATAAACATTTAATCTATTATACCTTGTTGGACAGAGCTCATGGAGCTCTGTCAAACAAGATATAATAGAATAAACGCTAAGTTTATTTCTAAAAAACAGCAAAGTGACAAATACCTGTTAATTTAATACTCGTGTTAATTGGATAATTTTTATTGGCAAAGTGGCTATTCAATTAACAGGGTTCCACTGTATATATATTTTCTGTATATCTCAACCAATTACTATATTTTTACTATATTTTGTAATTACTAGTTTGTTATCTATATACTGCAAACAAAAGTTTCATTTTGAACAAAACAAAAAACTTGTTTTTGAATGGAAAAGTCAGAATTGCATTTTTATTCCTTGGCATAACACCTGCACTTAACTCTGATCATTGAGCACCTGGAAGCTTTCATAGTACAGCTGAGTCCACTGAACTGAATATCTCTTATCTGAATAACTCTGTTAATTGAATATAATTTCCCAACACAAAAGCATTTACCATACCTCCAGTACAAATTTGACCTGTTAATTTAATATAGGTTATAGAGTACACTCCTGTTAATTGAATAAATGAAAGCGTCAATGACACTGTAGCTTAACTTGTGTGTTGTTTGATGAAAAGGATAATGTTCAATGTTTATGAAAGGATTATGAAATAAGACAATAATTGTGATAATTGGGAATATGTTCATTTCAGTTCCCTGCATGCTATGTATTTGATAAAAAATAATATGAGGTGTACACTGTACTAAAGAGCTGAGGGGGTGGGTTAATATGGCCTCACAGTTAATGTATGTGGCCCTCACAGTTAACGTATATCAACGAAAGTTACCAAGTTATAGTGAAATTATTCCAAAATGAGTCATCCTATCAAGTTACATTGAAATCCCTTCATAAATATGGCCTGTAGACTGTGCTAAAGGTTTTCGGGCCCTGTAGCCGTCAGTTTCCCAATTGCGTCCAAAGGGGACGTTCTCATCTAGACATTATATGAAGTGAACCTACCAAGTTACAAAGAAATCCCTTCATAAATATGACCTGTAGACTGTGCTAAAGGTTTTTGGGCTTTGGGCTAGGGCAGCCATCATGGTTGAATGATCGCAACCATAGGGGACATTCTCATCTGGGCATCATCTGGAGTGATCCTACTAAGTTACAATGAAATCCCTTCATAAATATGACCTGTAGACTGTGCTCAAGGTTTTCGGGCTTCGGGCCTCTGAAGCCGTCACAGTTGACCAATCACGACCAAAAGGGGATGTCATCATCTAGGCATTATATGGAGTCAAACTAACAGGTTACAATGAAATCCTTCCATAAATATGACTTATAGACTATGCTAAAGGTTTTGGGGTTTTGGGCTCGGGCAGCCATCAAGGCTGAATGATCGCGACCAAAAGGGGACGTTCTCATCTAGACATCATCTGAAGTGATCCTAAGATTTTCGGGCTTCAGGCACCTGCAGCCATCACAATTGACCAATCACGACCAAAAGGGGATGTCATCATCTAGGCATTATATGGAGTCAACCTAACAAGTTACAATGAAATCCTTCCATAAATACGATCTATAGACTATGCTAAAGGTTTTTGGGCTCAGGCAGCCATCAAGGCTGAATGATCGCGACGAAAAGGGGATGTTCTCGTCTAGACATTATTTGGAGTCATCCTACCAAGCTACAATGAAATCCCTTCATAATTATGACCTGTAGGCTGTTCTAAAGGTTTTCGGGCTTCGGGCCCCTGTAGCCATCACAGATGCCCAATCTTGTCCAAAAGGGGACGTTCTCATCTAGACTTTATATGAAGTCAACCTACCGAGTTACAATGAAGTTTCTTCATAAATATGACCTGTAGACTGTACTAAAGGTTTTCAGGCTTTGGGCTCGGGCAGCCATCATGGTTGAATGATCGCAACCAAAGGGGACAATCTCATCTGGGCATTATCTGGAGTGATCCTACGAAGTTACACTGAAATCCCTTTATAAATATGACCTGTAGACTATGCTCAAGGTTTTCGGGCTTCGGGCACCTGTAGTCATCATAGTTGACCAATCACGACCAAAAGGGAATGTCATCCTCTAGGCATTATATGGAGTCAACTTAACAGGTTACAATGAAATCCTTCCATAAATATGACCTTTTGCCCATGCTAAAGGTTTTTGGGCTCCGGCACTCATCAAGGCTGAATGATCGCGATCAAAATGGGACGGTCTCATCTAGACATTATTTGGAGTCATCCTACTAAGTTACAATGAAATCCCTTCATAAATATGACCTGTAGACTGTGCTAAAGGTTTTCGGGGCTTCGGGCCCCTGTAGCCATCACAGTTGCCCAATCAGGACAAAAAGGGGACTTTCTAATCTAGACATTGTATGAAGTCAACTAGTGCTGGGCAGTTTGCCGATATACCAACTTAGCCGGTTTGAAAAGCAATACCGTTAGTGGTATCGTCTTGTTTTCAAAAAACCGAAATATCGCGAACGTCATTGGCAACCACCCATCATTTGATAAAAAGGTGCAAAACTTTGTGAATACATCTCTGTATTGCCATGTAATGGCAAGCTGTTTGTGAGAAAGTCGAAAATTACTTCACTCAGCTTGATTTCATTTGAAACAGTATGAGGGTATGGGTGAACCGCAAATGGCCGACAATTGCTGTCAATCAAATAATGTATACGCCTTTGAATATGACGTCAAACTCGTGTTTGCAATTTACATTCAGCACTTGCGTTCAATGCTTGAATGCTTTGAAACTTGTGAAGTTATGTTGGGCGAAAAGAATTAAGTAATTAAAAAGACCAGGGAATTAATGAAAATCATCCTCAATTGTTTATAAAATTTTAAAGGGCCTTCCATTGTTAAGTGTGACTTTGTAAATGAGACGTTTCACTGCCAGAAGACTTCGGGTGATTTGCAATTCAATTCATTTGGTGTTGCCCTCTAAGATAACATTCATTGACCACGTGTGTTTATGCTTTCTCGTTGACTAAACACGAATCACCGATAATGATTATTCAGCTGATGCCCCATGGGTAAAAATATCATGTTTTTGAGGTACAAGGTTAGGTTGTCGATTGGCATAATGAATAGCGGAAAAAAGGTTTCTATCCAATGACGGAAAATTGGAACTTGGAAAGTGGCTGTCAGGTAATTGATTGATTAAAATAAACAAAAGTTAAGATGATGAAACTTTGAAACAACAGTCGCAGATGAAGGCAACGAAATATGGTAATTCAAAAGCCCACAGTAGAACGTTTCTGCTGGGTAGTCAGTGTATTTCTGCACGCCAGTTTAGGCACCTTTGGATCAGAATCGCGCATCAGTACACGTTTTTGGAATGCCACTGGTTTGTTATCAAGAATGTCCCTTGTTGGGGCAATCCTTTAACTTCAAGTTTGTCATGCCGTTTGCTTAAATGGCGATCGGCGCCTTCCCCAAAAATATCGCAATAATATCGTGAACTGCGATATTGTTACAAAAATATCGCGGTTTTTATTTGGACCGATATCGCCCAGCACTAAAGTCAACCCACCAAGTTACAATGAAATTCCTCAATAAATATGACCTGTAGACTGTGCTAAAGGTTTTCGGGTTTTGGGCTCAGGCAGTCGTCACGGTTGGCAGATCACGTCCAAATGGGGAAATTCTCATCTAGACATCATAAGGAGTCATCCTACCAAGTTACAATAAAATCCCTCCATATTAAACATGACCTGCAGACTGTGCTAAAAGTTTTTGGGTTTTGGGCTTGGGCAGCCATCACGGTTGAAAGATCATGCCCAAAAGGGGATGTTCTCATCTAGGCATTATACAGAGGCATCCTACCAAGTTACAATGAAATCCCTTCATAAATACGACCTATAGACTGTGCTAATGGTTTTCGGGTTTTGGGCTCGGTCAGCCATACATGTTGCCCGATCGCGACCAAAAGGGGATGTTCTCATCTAGACATGACCCCAAACCTGCATATAAAATTTTGTGATGATCAGACAAGAACTGCGGGGTGTAGCCCGTGCTAAAGGAAAATGTGAACAGACTCACAGACTCGCAGACTAACAGACTTCTGCACGCGTGATGGCAATAGCTTATCTTGACTATGTTAAGTTAAGCTAAAAATCTTCTAACCTGTCGAGAAATTACCCTGACTCCCTCCAGTTTTCCTTTGCTTATAGATCTATTTGGCTTCAGTACATCCAATACAAGCATTAAATGTATTATATCTTGTTTGACAGAGCTCATGGAGCTCTGTCAAACAAGATATAATGGAATAAATGCTAAGTTTATCTCTAGAATACAGGAAAGTGACACAATCTCTGTTAATTAAATACTCCTGTTAATTGAATAATTTTCATTGGCAAAGTGGTTATTCAATTTACAGGGTTCCACTGTATCAGTATCGGGTTCAGGTATTATTGGTCTTAGTTTGAATTTTTAACTGGTTTGTTTTCAAACTCTGTAGATAATGAAAGAACCTAAGACAAAAGACTTGTAAAGTGCTTGAAAATTCCCCCATAAAAGTCACAGAAAGTCATGATATTTTTTCATTCATGGTTGTACAAACCCTGTATTTGAACAGCCATTTCTCTGAAATTTTTGGACAACAGTGTGCTGAATGAAATTTATGTAATTGGTAGTCTTGTGTGAGAATTTCGGGAAGAAGAGCAGTGCCAACAGTGTCAGCAGTGCCAGTGTCAACAAATTCTGTACCACTGTAATCAATGCTTGAGGTAAAGATCTCCGAAGTGGGCAGCAATCATATAAATAATTTGCTACAACTTGACCTCAGACTTGTGTTGTGGTCATGATGGAGCCAAAGAAGCTGAAAGTGACCATGAACACCATAAACAAAAATAATGTATTGCTAAGCAATGAATGTCTCAGTTGTTTGCTGCCAGTCCATATTTCAGTTGTTTGCTGCAAGCGCATATTTGAACAAATAAAACATATAAATGTTTAATTTGACAACTGGGGGTGGAGGAGAATCTGATGAGCTTCTTGGTGAGACAGGTGAGTTTTATGCTAATCAGATTTCCACAAAAGTTGTATGATAATCATATTTATGAAATAAAAACACAAATACCACAGCATACACATATACATTTCTATCAAAATGAGTCAACCAGTCACCAAAACATATTTTATAAGGACACTCATTAAATTTTTTACAAGAAACTCTGATTTTCAAGAACTTTCCATGGTCCATGGCCCAAAATTTCCATTTTAAAATTCAAGTACATTTAACCTTTAAAGGCAGGTCTGTCATAGTTTATGGGCAGGCAGGTTTGTCATACAGTTTGAAACAATTTGACAGCTTATGGGCAAGTCTTGGCTGCCTATATAGGCAGAAAAAACTTGCCTGGAAACAACTACCAATGTACTTCAGAATGTACCTTGCAAATGTACCTAAAGACTGCATGATGAGGAACCAGTTCTGAGGTAGTAAAAACTGACCATTGATTTGTCCCACCCACCACCACCCCCACCCCCACCCACCTTCAAACTTCAGAAAACTTTTATGTTTTCACTTCCGTCTCGCACTCAGTACAGTGCATGGTGGAATTCCTACTTGAAATACACGATCCCCTCCCACAAACACAGACTAAGCAACTACCAGTAACCACCAACATAACAGCTTGTCAATGCCTGAAACTCATTCAACAAGAAAACAGCATTAAAGGGAGAAATTCTCAAGAAATCTGTACACATTATATTGGAAACCTGTTAATTGAACAGCCACTTTGCCAATAAAAATTTCTCAGTTAACAAGAGTATTCAATTAACAAGGATTTGGTCACATTCCTGCATTCAAGATAAACTAAACATTTATTCTATTATATCTGGTTTGACAGAGAACATAGAGCACTGTCAAACAAGATAGAATATATTAAATGCCTGTATTGAATGTACTGAGGCCAAATAGGGCCTATAAACAAGGTGAATTTGGTGATTGTTAGGGTAATTTCTCGACATGCTACAAGAGTTTTAATTCAATTAACAGGAGTTTACTCTCTAGACTATATGCAATTAATAGGTCAAATTTGTACAAAAGGTATGGTAAATGGTTTTGTGTTTGGAAGTTACATTCAATTAATAGGGTTATTCAGTTAAGAGATATCCAGTTAAGCAGACAGAAAATTTTGCCTGGATCATAACAGAGTCACATTCAAGTCAGAGTTCTCTGTTTCTATAATGGTAGGATGGGTGGGGTCATAAAATGTTTCAGGTTGAAAATTATTGGGGTCTTTTTTCAAGTTAATGGGAAAAACAATATTAGTAAAGGCTGTCAAAATTTGTTTCAGTTTAAGAATTAACACATCATTACGAAACCAATATCATATCACTGCAAACTTTTAAAAGAGCTCATTTATCTAACTAGAGTGATGTCATGCATGCAGCCTGACTGTCCTAGCAATAGCAATGCTTCGAGACAAAATAGTCGGAGCCATTTTTTGTTAACCGTTTACCTAACGAATCGAATCTGCCATATCTGCACTCGTGATATACAAAATTTGCTGTTGAAATTTTTTTTTTTTTATTTTTCTACTCCAAAACATACCTCATGACCTATTAATGGAATAAGCTTGATGAGCTTGTTCCAATAAGGACCAATAAGCCATGGTTGGAAGTCAAAAATGAAAAAAACTGATGTTTCAGAAAAATTGTTGTGGAACATTTATTCAAACCTGGCCTGTATTACTAGCTGGAAAAAACACATATCAACTTTGATTGAAATCAAATAATCCAAACTGGAGTTATCGGACGGAAACCAATTGTTTTCAGAGATGGATGGACTGACGGATGGATCGACGGATGGATGGACAAAAGTCATGACGATAGTCCTGACTGTAAACATCCAAGCTAAAAATGCATTTTGTACCAAAGAAAAAATATTGCTTAAATGGCCCTGGGTGAGGAGGAGGTTGGGGGGGGGGAGGGGGAGGGTGTGTTAGGGGAGTCCATTTTTCCCCCTATGTGGTCAGTCTAAATCCTTCAGAATGCATTTTGAGCAAAGAGAAAAAAAATGCCTAATTGGCATGGGGGGGGGGGGGGGGGGCAGGGGGGGGGGAGGTGGGTGCTTGTCTGGGTTTTTAACCACAAACTTTAAGCAAAACTGTAAAATGCATTTTTGATGAAAGAAGAAAAAAGAGCCTAATTAGCCCTGGGGAGGGGGGGGGGGGGGGGCTTGTCTGGGTTTTTAACCACAAACTTTAAGCAAAACTGTAAAATGCATTTTTGATGAAAGAAGAAAAAAGTGCCTAATTAGTCCTGGGGGGGGGGGGGGGGTGCTTGTCTGGGTTTTTAACCACAAACTTTCAGCAAAACTGTAAAAATGCATTTTTGACGAAAGAAAAAAAAGAGTCTAATTGGCCCCGGGTGGAGGGGGGGGGGGGGTGGTTACATGAAAAAAAAGTTCTATGTGTAGTGACTGTAAATAGTTCAAAATGCATATTGGAGGAAAGAATGGATGGACAGACTGACTGACTGACAGATAGACAGACAGTGCGAGCTCTCTGCTATGTCTCTCCCTTGTGGGAGGGGATAAAAAGTAACAAAGTATGTGGTAGAAGCCTAATTTAAATTTAGAGAAACTAAGTTCGAAAAGCATTGTGAAAAGGGTTAAATTAATGCCAATATTATTTGAAACCACTGTGTACAGCTTCAATAGACCTTGCCCGAAATGAAAAAAAAGAAATGACATGACGTTGCAACAGATTGTTTGGAGAATGAAAGGTAGAACCTTGAAAAGCAGAACTTTAAAACGAAACTTTAAGCTGGGAATACTAAGTAAAATTGATTGGCAAAAAAGGGTTAAATATTTCCTAAAACCGATAAAAGAAATCATTGATGTAAATGGAATCATTAAGTTGTAGTGACCATACAAAAATTAGAGTAAGAAAGTATGTGGCAAAGTCAAAGCAAAATCATGCAGATATTAATGAAAATCACTGTAGAAATGTTCAGTAGATAGCAGACATTGTCCCAAATAAGAAACAGTGACATTCCACTAAACTGTTTGAAGAATTAAAGGTGTAATTTTAAAACACCCCCTCCCACCCTCCAAAAAAAATTTTAACCTGGAAGTTGTAAGTCCAATTGCCATACAAAAAAGGGTTAAATATTTCCCAAAATAACATGAAACATAAAAGAAAATGTAATGAGAATGATACAATCAATAGTAATATTAATTTAAAAAAAAAAACAAAAACTTTAAGGTTGACAAAAAAAACCTTTAACCACAAACTTTAACCACAACTCCAAATGTTAACAGACAGAGAGACGAAAGTCATGACTAAACAGGCAAAAAAACAAAACAAACCCACTTGAACCTTCAGTAAAAAACTTTAACCACAAACTTTAACCAAAACTCTAATTGTTAACAGATGGACAGACAAAAGTCATGACTATGGCCCTTACTGTAAACAGTGGGGCCAAAAATTGTCAATTCAAGGTTTGGGTTCAATAAAGCAACAAAACAAAAATTTTACCTGACCATGTTGGTGGCTGACACCTGATAAAAACATCTTGGGTATGACTACAACTTTGTTCATCATATTTCTCAGCTTGACACTGTGTCAGGTCCATGTCTACCTCATTACATACCACCCAGGACAGCAGGACTGGCTCAGAATAGAGACCATAGGTTTTTGTCTTTGCTTCTCCATAATCTGGAACAAATGTTAGTCCAAGCTGTTGGCAAACCAGTGCTGAATTTAGTTCGGTCCAACCCTATAATTTAAAAAAAAATAACAATGACAGAAAAATGTCAGTTATCTGGGAGTGTATGGAACATGCAGTTCCAAAAGAAACAAGAGGCTCCAAGGGATCTTAATCATTCACCTGATGAAATTGTTCAAAGACAGATTTAAGATCACATTCAGCATCTACATGTTAATATAGTTAATCTATTTTAGCTACGGTCTGTTAGGTGACTGTTTTATGTGTAAAAGCACTCAAACACCTTCCAAACACATTTTGAAGTGAAGAGATAAAAAAATCTCCCAATGCACTCCCTCCCGCTCCTTGCCCTCCAACAGGATGAAAGTTCATTTTTGTCATAATCACTCAAAACCCTCCAAATCTTCTTCTAAAGCAAAAAAAATATATATATATATAATTTTGCCCAATGGACCTCCATCTCAAGGGCCTCAAGTGACTTGGTGGTCCCCATTTGAGCAAACGATAATCTTATATACTCACAATCACATCTAACTAAAATTTACCACAATCATCTTTGTCTGAATCTGACTCATGGATGTGATGAAGAAGATTTTTTAAAGAATATCTTTATACTGCCCTGGACGAACCCGACTGTCGAACCATTCGATGAATGGACGCGACACCGGGTGAGCTAGCGAATGTCAACTCCGTCGATCCTACTAGGGACCTCTTAGGCAATTGATGTATTCCATGAGCACTAATTGCCGCTAGCTCTTCATTAACTATGATGACAGAGGCACACTTTTGAAAGACATCTCAGTAATTTTGCGAACAAGAAACCAGACATGCTTGTAAATAGCACGCATATAAAAAATATACATAGCGTCGTTCAATAAATCGAAAGTTTCTGAGACATTATTGGACTGTGTCGGAACTGAGGGACGATGTCCCTGAACCGAACCAAAAATTTCGGTATCCACCGACGCTATCAGTTTCTTCTCCGGCATCGCAGCATTCTGGTCCGACGAAGAACCTCTAGAAGATGAAGTCGGATGACATATACAGCAGCTTATGTTGTTCCGAAAGGGAAAGCTCGAAATCCTCCGAATCCCTTTCGGCATCCCGTCGGACCGTATGAAATTTTCGGACGTCCGCACCTGATGCTTCCGCGGAGCGTCCCGACCCTGCGTCGTCGGATATTACATGATGCGACAGAGATTCTGTCGTTGCTGGGATGCTGCGATAAGTTGTGCTATTTGGGATAGCACGTCCGTCACCGAGGCCTGTGCAGTAGCGGTCTTACGATGCTTTGCCGCTGGAAGCTCCGTGTACGTTGACTCCCGCATACTTTATGCGAACGTCTGGAGTCTGCAGGCCTCGTGACCCTGGCTATCGGATGGCGTGACCTGGTCGCCGAGGATTCTCTGATTGGCGAAGTTGACTGGATATCCGAGGTCACGTAGCCAAGAGCGGTCGTGTGCGCTACCATGAGGATGAGGAAGCCTTATTGGCAGTCTCTCGGGGCTGTCTATCTGACGGAGCATCCCGAGCGGCGGATGTATGCTCCGAATGCGAAACATTTTGTACCACAACATCTGGGGCCAGATGTTGTTGTACGAGAGAGGGGCCTCTCTCGTTCGCAGTCCGGATGGACCTGGACGAGCTAGGAACCGGACTAAAAGGCTTCCTCCGTTCTCTCCTCTAATCCGCCGTCACTGTGTGTGCATTAGGTTGATTTATAGTGCTCGCATCACCCAAAACTCCTTCTGGACCGCAACGGACGAACCCGGCTGCCGAACCATTCGATGAATGGACGCTACACTGGGCGAGCTAGCGGACGTCAAAGGCCGTCGATCCTACTAGGGACCTCTTAGGCAATTGACGTATTTTATGAGCACTTTTCCGCTAGCTCTTCATTAATTGTGACGACGGAGGCACACTTTTGGAAGACATCACGGATACATCACCCTGTTCTTGATCGTCTGAAATAGAGATTGATAAACTAGAGTGACCCTGCGGGGAAAGGACCGGAATGGTCATTTCCCCACTAACATACCGTGACACACGCTTCCCATGTTGTCATCAAAATTAACACATACGGAACAGGAGTTAGTGAGAGTACACTGACTACATTTATACAATGATTATGAAAGCCAGAGGAAGATTTCCTCTTGTTACAATTGAACAATATCCTTTCAATGTGAAAAGAAAACAAAGTCCTAGTACTCGCACCAACCCCTGACAATCAAAATACATAATAACATGATCCATTAACATAGAAAAAATAAGTGAAATCAAAAAATTTTGAAAAAATATTTTTTCAGAAAAGCCCAAGTTTCTGAAAAGTAACATTGAGCCCCAATGGATCCCAAGCCTAAGTGTGGGCAAAAATTTTAAAAATATTTTAAACAATTAATGCAACACTTACGAACAATAATAATGTATCTAGTAATGATTAAACTAACATCAAGATATTATTTTCAAGAAATCCCCCCTCACACAGAGGGCTGTTGTCAATGTAAACAAGAAGTGTAAAAACACCAGAAACAAGACTCCAGGCACTGATAGCCCTGGCCTGAAATCAGTTACCAATAATACACTATCTGATGCAAAACAGAGACTTCCAGGGAAGAAACTGCAGAACATCAGATGGTAGATGCAGAACACTATGCCTAACCACCCATAGGTGAAGACATAAACATGGGGAAAAGAACAGAATACATTCTGTTATCCAGCTAAAACTCCCAAGAAAATTTTAGTAATAATATTACAGAAAATATGCCAAAAGCATGGGAGAATAGCTAGGGGGAACTTAAGGAAAGGGAGGGAGGAAAACACTGAACAAGCAGTGTAACTTGATAACAAGAATGACAACAAGAGGCTCTTGTCTCGAAAATAGGTAACTTAACATAATTTCATTAAAAAATTTTAAGTTACAGCCCTGATTATTTTCTGTCACTTAATTTGACTCCTCTCCTTCTATATCCTCCTTAGAATCACCATTTCTCTACTATTTATGTGTCTGGCATCATTTAAACTGAGATTTACAAGCACAAAGATCAGTCAGATGTTAACTGATGAAGGGCCAAACAAAGAATGATTAATGGCGCCAATTTTGGGACGTCCTTGACACTGCGCATGCGCAGTAGAGGTGAAGTATGGAGGGCCATTCAGGACATGTTTTCTTTGGTTTTAGATGCAAATTTTGGGGATTGGGGGGCAAAATTTGTGTTTGGCCCTATATTTTTAAGAGTTAGCACCAGCTATGTCTGGGTCATTGGTACAGTATAAAAATTCAGTTTTTCATTTTCTGTCTGCAGGCGGCTTTTTGGGGTGAATTGATATTCTGACGTGGCACACTTGATAGGTTAATATGTCATGGGGGAGCATTTCCAAATGACTGAGAACAATCAAAAGCATGCAACAACTATTTATTTATGAAAAATATTTGAAAGAACGTTTTAGAAATCTTAGTGACCATGAACATTGTGGACAATTTTCTCGTCCATATCATGGCATGTGGTTTGAGCCGTTGCAACATCCTCTCTGTTTCGTACCACAGACGACTCTACAAATCATTCTTGTGAATTTAACATTCTCGTACACTGTGAACAACTGTACTTTTGATTGAGGATATCCTGTAACCTGTCTACAATCCATCCACAGAACATGGTGGATGCTTTTGTACAGAAACACCAACAAAGTGGAATTTCCATGCATACTGGATTATGTTATGTGAAAGAAACATTCTCAACTTCAAGTGAGCTACGAACCAATCTAAAAAGCCCAATCCACTGAACCATACTGTGTGCTTGCTTTGTCACAGAAACTAAGTATATCATTTGGGAGGATATTCCACCTCTGCAGTGATTTGCAGACACCCCCAGTTATATGCAAGGGAGTTCTTTGAAGAATAACTCTGCTTATTGGGTGAGTAGATGACTACAAGAGGAGTTTCCTCGAGCTGAAATTTGCAAGACTTCAGTCGGATATCCCAAACGGTGCGTGAAGATGGGAATTTTATACATCCATTCTACACAGGATCTTGTCATATCTCTAATATAAGAGTACAGTTCGTTTAGAGTGGGCTGCCATTAAATCACCTGCGCCATGATGTTTTTAACCCACACAATTGAAAGTTTATGAAAATACATTTAGTCCCCAAGCCATCCTCAAACAGACTGCTGTTTTTTTCCATGCTCATTTGTGCTTGTTGTACATACTTTTTTTCTTCAACGAACTGTGGATGTAAGCCAACATGTAAGCTCAACTTATTGTACTTTCACTTCTGGGAGGGAGGGCTTGTCAAGTGTTAATTTTCATAAAATGTCACCGGTCCATTGTTTCTTTGAATATTCTACTTTCTTGCTCCTCATTTATGGAACAAATATGATTATTATTTACTGATGCTGAAGGCTACATCAGAAGCTTGGGCTATATTGTGGCGACGGCCACATGTGTGGCGTAAAGTACCAATAAATATGGATGATGATCGCTCTCCTTCTCGATGTAAACATACTAGGAGCAGTATATGTAGACTCATCCTGCTTGAACAGAGAAGATTTACTCAATTTGCGGCAGTTTTTCAGGTAGCAATCAGTAATGTCGGCAATCACCATTTGTGCTTTTTGGACAGTGGAAGGTGTGAATAAGCTTTGAAAACAGTCCTGTCAATATACAAAGCTCCTGTGTTATGACCCCAATTAGGAAATGGGTTTTAACACCAATTAGGTGTAAAATTTATATTTCCATAGGTCTCATGTTCTTTTATCATCAGTGATTAAGGATTAATGATGAAGAGTGATTGAAAAGACCTGATCCAGAGAAAAATCAGTTTGGGATAAAAAATAAAAGTAAAAAAACAACTAATTTTTTTCCGGCTGCTTTATTTGTTTACAGGGACATGATTTTTCTTCAAATTCGCAGATTTCAGCAAATTCATGCCCCAATAGTGAAATTTTATAGAAATTAAGTATTTCTAAACTAACAGCTTCACTCTGTGTTCTTAAAATTTAAAAAAAAAAAAAAAAACCCTGGTTTTTACAAATTTATATTATAAATAAGGGAATTTTCTCAAATTTCGGCGAATTTTGTTGCTTGCTGATCTCATCCCTGCTGTTTACTGATAATGTTATAAGATACGCTTAGCTCATGGTGACTGCAAGACTGTTCAGAAAAGTTGAAGAGCAAACTGAGACAAGTTAAACAAATCAGAATTACGAAAACTCACTTAGCTTCAGAAGAATTTATCCCAAAGAGTCTAACAGTAAGTAGGCCTGGTGATAGAAATTGGGAAAAAGGGGTGGGGGGGGGGGGGGGGGGGGTGGGGGGGTCTTTAAAGTCATGTAGGACTATTTTTAACCACTTTGCAGGGGAGGGGGGTTTTCAATCAACATTAAAGAATTCTATTTATTTAAGGCTAATCCGAACATGCGCGCCATTTGCCAAAACAAGACTCCTCCACCCCCTCCCCCCATCCTCCCCCATTTGCCTGAAAGTGAAATCATTCGCCAGCATTACTGCATGGTGCTGAAGGTCGGTTTGGATCAAATAGTGGGGTCAGTTAAAATCAATACGATTTGGGGTATTTGGCCAGGGGATGCTCTGGGCGATTGCCATCATACTGAATAGCGAGCCGTGGCCCCACTGCTTCCTGCGATTTGCTCATTAAAAATTCCTTTGGAGTCTGAGCGGTATTATCGGTATTTGGATTTTTTGTGGTAATTTTACAAACAAATTTATCCATGTTTTCCAATTCGAACGAGGTCACAGATATTAACTGATAAAATGTTGGTGGCAAAACATTTTTTTATTAGGCTATTTAAAAACAATCACATGCTGGGTTGTTCGTCCATACACATTTCACATAAGTTTTGCCCCCGCGTTCAACAATACACCGAATAAATCATTTAAAAGACGATTATCAGATTTGGCAGCAACTTTGATTTCACTGTCCGTGATTCTTGTGAAAATTAAAACTGAAAATTTCTACAATTTTTTCGGTGTATTTTCTTTCATTGCCACCACTAATTTACCAGGTGAACCTGATTCGAAATGATATCGAAGGATGTTCTTGTCCAGTTTCTTTTTTTAATGATATGTGTCGGAGATCAAAGTTGACGATCTTGTGAATAACACACTACATTCTGTGTTGCATGGCACAGAAGTCATTGCATGTTTAACGAGGTTTACTTGACTATTCTGCAACTAGATAACACATTAACTAACAAGCCTTTTCTGCACTAGATGTGACAGGACTTCTAGTTTTAGCTGTATTTGCGATATTTTTGATGGATATGATTGAGGAATGTATTGAGATGGTCCCCAGTGTTTACATTAGCTCTCTTGACAAGCAGACTTTTCGTGACAGTCATGGAAAGCATGTACCCCTTGATTTTCATGTTGTTTTCGTGTACTGTCTACATGTACATGACATGTGTAGGGTATTCAATCTTCATTTCAACACAAACCCTTTTGATTTAATGAAAGAATATGGCAAATGTAAGAAGACATTTGTCTGAAGCAGAAATGTGGCAGGCTGTAGGGATGGTGGAGCAAGGGGCTACCCATTGTCAGGTTGGTGAAGCCATTGGGGTGCATCATTTGGTGATCACCAGAGGCTGGGCAAGATTTCAGCAGTATGGCACACCAGTAAGATGGCATGGTGGTGGCAGAGGCAGGGCAACATCTGCAGCTGAAGACCAGTTTTTGATCACTCAGGCCCATAGGAACCGCTTTGCCACAGCAACCCAGCTTCGCTTTGACCTTCAGATTGCATCCGGTGTAAATGTTTCGAAGCAGACTATCCAGGCAAGGTTGCAGGAAGGTGGTCTCCGATTGAGAAGACCATGCATTCACATTCCGCTGTCCCAGAAGCACCGCCAGGGATGATATGAATGGGCCATGGACCATGTTGGATGGACCAGAGAAGATTGCGACCTGTCCTTTTTACAGATGAGTCAAGGTACTGCCTGGACCACTCAGATAGGTGTTCTAGGGTATGGAGAAGACCAGGAGAGTGATTCCATGCAGTCAACATTGCTGAGCATGACCGCAATGGTGGAGGGTCAATCATGGTCTGGGTGGCATCAGCAGGGATGGACATACAGAGCTCTGTGTCCTTGAATGTGGTACATTGACTGCACAGCTGTATATTGATGAGATCCTGGATTTCCATGTCAGATTGCATGCAGGTGAGTGATAGATTCATTTTGATGGACGATAATGCCGGTCCTCATGTTGTCCAAGTTGTCTGGGAGTACTGACAGAGGGAGGGGATTGAGCGTATGACTGGCCACCAAGATCCCCTGACCTCAATCCAATAAAAAATGTCGCCCAGTCCAGCCAAGAAGTGTCCAGGAGCTTGGTGCCATGCTGGTCCAAGAATGGAACAACATCCCACAAAGGACCACCAGGAACCTGACTGGGAGCATGAGAAGGCTTTGGCAAGCTGTAATTAACAGTAATGGGTCTCATACTCGATATTGAACCCATACCAGTTCGCTCCGTCAACTTTTTGGCAAATTTGAAAAATTTCCTCTTTTACCAATAATATCCATTTTCCATGGTTATCGTATTCAAAAGCTGAAAAATAATGTCAAACACAAATAAAATCTTAATTTCCGCACTTAAATCATTAAAGATATAATTAAATAAAAAATATATACATTTTTCATCACAATATTTCGATTAAAATGTAAAACAGCTAGTTGGATATACTTGGTGCTTAGCAAACTTTGAGTAGTATACCTTCATCACATGGGACGCTTAGATATCATAATCATACAAAATTTGTCGCATTGAAAATTTCTGACCACATGCACATCTACATTTGATATTGATACTTCAGATCCAGTTTCGTAAAAATCCGATAAAAAAGTAGAAGGAGTTAAGTGGACAAGCCTTAGTGATGGAAATTTTGCCATTTCCAAGGGCCATAACCACGCAAAATTTGTCGTATCAAAAATTCATGACCAAATGCACATCTACACTTGATACTGATACTTCAGACCCAGTTTCGTAAAAAGCCAATAAAAAGTTAAAAAATTTATAGTAATTTCTATATTTTTTATACTTACCAATGACCCAGACATAGCTGGTGCTAACTCTTAAAATATAGGGCCAAACACAAATTTTGCCCCCCAATCCCCAAAATTTGCATCTAAAACCAAAGAAAACATGTCCTGAAAGGCCCTCCACTCTTCTCCTCTACTGCGCATGCGCAGTGTCAAGGACGTTCCGAAATTGGCGCCATTAATCATTCTAAAAACCAGTGCCTGGTAAGCGCTATGTACTCAGCGGGGAGGCAAGAGTTCCCAACTCCTGGGAGGGCCATCCCCGTCTGGGTCATTGTTAAGTATAAAAAATATAGAAATTACTATAAATTTTTTAACATTTTTATACTGTACCAATGACCCAGACATAGCTGAATAGTAAAAAGGCTGGAGGGCCAAGGACATAGAGCAAAATGGAATACGCTCAATAATATAAAATAGAGTCATCCCCTGTAGGGAAAAAGAAGTAATAGGCCTTACATGTATCTTTCTTATTTATGATAAATTAGAAAGATACAACACCTTCCAAAATTGAGCTTCATACATCCATGTACTCTATTAATATCCAATATAATCCTTATACTAATAATTTTCAAAGTAAGCCAATAAATAAAGTAAGTCTAGAGAATAGAGACTCTTATACTCCTAAAAGTGTCTGAGGATTGCATAATCATGTCCGTTGACATATGCAATAATCAAAAGCTATACTTTAAAAACTAAGACTTGAATGAATTTTAAAAACCTAAACTTCTCACTAAACAACCATTCCAATAACAGCTCAGAATTACTAACTCCGGAGGAGGTATCCCCTTGTTTTCATAGTAAAACAGGTGACTCAAGGGAACACCCTCCCCCCCCCCCCCCCCCCTTTTTCTTGCCCTGGGTCAAATAGCCCAGAGCGAAGAGGGCAGCAGAACGGAGACACTGCTGAAACAGACAGCCTACCTAGCTATAGTAGCAACTGTTAAGTGAATGACATTCTGAGCAGTAGATAATAGACCTAACAATAGAGGCCTCCAGAAATGGACTCGATATTTCTGAGATAAAAATTCATGAATGTGGATGGCTGAGCGCAATGAGCAGCCTTCAAAAATCTATAATAGCGACAGTATTAATGTAAGCCCAAGATGTAGAAGAACTCTTACTTCATGAGCCGAAATCTTAAGCACAACTGCTAAGTCAATGATATACCATAAGCAGTACCGATAGTTAATAGAATCCATTAACAATAGAATGGAGCATAACGTCCTTCTACTAGGCATCAAAGACAGAAGAAGCTTACGCCCATAGTAATAAACAGATATCTGTTTATAAATACATAAACTCTACCCGGAAAGAGTAAAGGCCTATGCCCGTACGAAGACGGAAGGACCTTAATAACAATAGGTTCTGGATATTAGGAGCCTAACTCTTATGCAAAAATCCAACCTAAATAGTAACGGAATAGTGATTCCGAAACTACGAAAGTGAAAATCATCCATCGATAGTGCATGAAACTCACTGACTCTACAGTAAAAGAGAAACCAACAGAATTACTGTCTAAAAGGTCAGAATTTGAAAACTACTGTTTCCAGAGGCTCAAATGATTACTTAGCTAAATAAGAACCGAAGTTAAAATCCATATAGGAATTTAATCTAAAGATTCTAAGTCTATTTATCAAAAAGTTACTAACTGACTTAGATAAAGAGACATAAGACTCAATTGTAAACTATCCTAGAGTGCATAGGTATGAGGTAACATAAACCTATAACCTTAATAATAACAGGCTGCAGTAGATCTTGTGAAACAAGTATACTAAAAATTGCAATAAGTAGTATGGAGGGATCAACAATATGAACATAATGATCCCTACACCAACGACAGAAGAGCCTCCACTTTAGCCACATAGAATAGCGAAGAAGAGGATCTCCTATAGTAAGAAATCGCGTCCAAAGCTCGTCCAGTACAATGCTTACAATGCAATACGGACCACACAACGGAATACATGAAGGTTGCGACCTTGCGGGTTGTGATAAAGATGACACGATTTACCCAGTGAAAAAAGATCCTCACATTGAGGAAGATTTCACGTTAAGACCCACAGTAGACAAGAGAGTAAATTACCCATGATCTCTGTGAAGATAGAGATGCTATCAACAGAAATGTATTGTGGTTGTTTATCTTAGCAATACCTGCTGAAACAACAGCGCCGGAGGATACGCGTATCCTATCATTCCGTCCTATAGATCAATAGAGCGTTAACAACATTAGCTCAGAGATCTGGACAAGCCAACACATACGTCTGCAATAGATTAGCAAGCTGTGTCGTAAATAAATCATCATTGGGCACTCCCATAGATAGCAAATCTGATTGAATACTTGTTTGTTGAGAGTCCATTCTGACAGCAACAAGCGACCCGTAAGTGAACGGGAGTCCGGTAAAACAATCAGACGACCCGGAATATGACGGACCAAAACAGAACTTGGTGTACTATAACCAACAGACGGATTCTTTCCATTAAATTGAATAACGGAAACGAAAGAGTGCCTCCCTGGTTCCGGAGATACGCCACTACTGTCGAATTAACGGACAGGATTTGGGCATGCGTTTCTGAATAATGTTCATGCAATGACATAAAGCAAGCCTAAAAATCATTATTCCGCGGAAGAAAATTGGATGCTAAGAGACTGCGGAACCCAAAGACCCTGGCACTTCGAATCCGTTGGGATCAGTATTATATCCCAATCTGTTTGACTGGAAACCGTCATAACAGCCACACTCGGGTCCGGCAACTGCGGTGGCACTCTCTGAGTCAACCACCGAATGTTTGCCCCAGTCTGAATCTCTTGTAACACTAGATAGACAAGAGAACGTGTAAATCGAGCAATACATGGATTGCCGAAAAGTTGCCGTCGAAGAGAAGCTCCTCCGAGAACGAAGCGACTCTGAGAGAGTTCTTAACCTTACTATCCACGCGTGTGGATGTAGCTAGGGCTGCGTCTCGTCTAACCAACTCCAATCAGCCACTGAAGGGCGGAGTTATACGTGAACAAACTACTGCCCTCAAAAGAAATTACATTGAGAATAACATCCCGTAAATCTTTTCTTGAAGACGTAATGATAACGCCTCAGTAAGGCGGATTACGTATGATAAAGCGTCTAAATTAAGTCTACTATACATCATGTCGTTTCCAACATTGGAGTTGGAAAAGACATAAACGGCGAAAAAGAATATTTCCAGTCTTTAACCACACCGTCTAGACGCATATGAACTCTCGGTATGCCCTGCTCTGCCAAAATAAACTATTTGTATAAATGATAAAACGGCAGAAATGAGCAACGCGGACAAGAAACTAAACTATCATGCTTGGTAGCAGGCTTGTATGCATATATAGCGTCGAAAAATAAAACACATGTTGTAATGACATTATTGGACTGCGTCGGTAAGTCAGGGACAATGTCCCTGAACCGATCAAAAAATCCGAGTCCAATGACGCTATAAGTCTCTTATCCAAGATCGCAGCAATGAAGTCCGAAATAACAATCACTGGAAGATAATGCCAGAAGATATGAAAGGCAGCTTCCGATACTACTAAAGGGAAAACTCGAAATCTTTCGAATCCCTTTTGCCATCCTGTCGGACCCTATAAAGCGTTCGGTCGTCCGTACCTGATGCAACCGCGGACCGCACCGACCCAGCGCCGTCGGATAATTCCTGATTCGACCTAGAAACTGTCAATTGCTGGGATGCTGCGAAACAACTGTGCTAACTCGGATAGCACGTCCGTCACTGAGGCCTGAGGAGAAGTGGACCTACAAAGCATTGCCGCTGGAAGCTCCATGATCGTTACCCCGTGCATACTACCAATATGCGAGCGAACGGAGTGTATAGGCCTCGTGTCCCTTGGCTACCGGATGGCGCGACCTATTCGCCGTGGAATCACTGAATGACGAAACTGATCGGATACTCGAGGTCACGTAGCCAATGTGCGGTCGTGTGCCCTGCTGTGAGGATGAGGAAGCATTGACAGTCTCTCGGACTGTCAATATAATGGAGCGTCCCGACCGACAGACATATGCTCCGAATGTAAAATATCTGAACCACAACATGCGGTCCCCTATGTTGTTGGACGAGAGAGGGACCTCTCTCGCTCACAGCCCGGACGGACCTGGACAAGCCAGGAACCGGACTAACAGGCTTCCTCCGATCTGTCCTCAATCTGCCGTCACTGGGTGAGTACTAAAGTAATTAAAGTGCTCGCATCACCCAAATCTCCTTCCTAAACCGCAACGGACGAACCCGGCAGCCGAACTATTCGATGAATGTACGCTACACCGGGTGAGCTAGCGAATGTCACTCCGTAGGCGATAGACATATTCCATGAGCACTTATTGCCGCTAGCTCTTCATTAACTATGACGACAGAGGCACACTTTTGAAAGACAACTCCGTAACTTTGCGAACAAGAAACCAGAAATGCTTGGTTATAGCAAGCATATAATAATAATATATAGCGTCGTTCAATAATTCGAAAGTTTGCGTGACATTATTGGACTATGTCGGAACTGAGGGACGATGTCCCTGAACCGAACCAAAAATTTCTAAGTCCACCGACGCTATCAGTTTCTTATCCGGCATCGCAGCATTCTGGTCCGACGCAAGAAGCTGTAGAAGACCAAGTCAGATGACAAACACAACAGCATATGTTGTTCCAAAAGGGAAAGCTCGAAATCCTCCAAATCCCTTTCGGTATCCCGTTGGACCGGATGAAATTTTCGGACGTCCGTACCCGCTTCCGCGGAGAGTCCCGACCCAGCATCGTCGGATAAAAAATATGCGACAGATTCAGTTGATGCTGGGATGCTGCGATAAACTGTGCTATTTAGGAAAGCACGTCCGTTCCCGAGGCCTGTGCAGTAGCGGTCTTACGATGCATTGCCGCCGGAAGCTCCGTGTACGTTGACTCCCGCACACTTCCTATGCGAACGTCCGGAGTCTGCAGGCCTCGTGTCCCTGGCTACTGGATGGTGTGACCTGGTCGCCGATGAATCTCTGACTGGCGAAGCTGACTGGATATCCGTGGTCACGTAGCCAAGAGCGGTCGTGTGCGCAACTATGAGAATGAGGAAGCCTTATTGACAGTCTACTCCGGACTGACTATATGTCGGAGCGTCCCGAGCGACGGACGTATGCTCCGAATGCGAAACATATTGTACCACAACATCTGGGGCCAGATGTTGTTGAACGAGAGAGGGGCCTCTCTCGCTTGCCGTCCGGATGGACCGGAACGAGCTATGAACCGGACTAAAAGGCTTCCTCCGTTCTCCCTCCGATCCGCTCCGCCGTCACTGGGTGTGCATTAGGTTGATTTATAGTGCTCGCATCACCCCAAAATTCCTTCTAGACCGCAACGGACGAACCCGGCTGCCGAACCATTCGGTGAATGGACGCTACACCGGGCAAGCTAGCGGACGTCAAAGGCCGTCGAACCTACTAGGGTCCTCTTAGGCAATTTGCGTATTTACATGAGCACTTTTCCGCTAGCCCTTCATTAATTGTGACGACGGAGGCACACTGTTGGAAGACATCACAGATACATCACCCTAATCTTGATCGTCTGAAATAGAAATTGATAAAGTAGAGTGACCCTGCGGGGAAAGGACCGGAGTGTCCAATTCCCCAATAACATACCGTGACATACGCTTCCCATATTGTCATCGAAATCATACAATACAGAACAGGAGATAATGCGAGTACACTGACCACATATAGAATGATTATAAAGTCAGAGGAAGACTTCCTCTTATTACAATTGATCAATATCCTTTCAATGTGAAAAGAAAACAAGTCCTGGTACTCGCACTAACCCCTGGCAATCAAAATACATAATAATAATATGATCCATTAATATAGAAAAAATAAATGAAATCAAAATATTTTGAAAAAATATTTTTTCAGAACAGCCCGAGTTTCTGAAAAGTAACGTTGAGCCTCAATGGATCCCAAGCCTAAGCGTGGACAAAAATTTAAAAAATATTTTAAACAATTTATTCAACACTTATGAACAATAATAATGTATCTAGTTATGATTAAAATAACATCAAGATATTATTTTCCAGAAATCCCCCCCTCACACAGAGGGCTGTTGTAAATGTAAACAATGAGTGTAAAAACACTAAAATAAGACTCCAGGCACCCAGGCCCGAAATCAGTTACCAAAAATACACTATCTGATGCAAAACAGAGACTTCCAGGGAAGAAACTGCAGAACATCAGATGGTAGATGCAGAACACAACGCCTAACCACCCGTAGGTGAAGACGTAAATATGGGGAAAAGAACAGAATTCATTCTGTTATTCAGCTAAAACTCCCAAGAAAATTTAGTAATAATAATTACAAAAACTATGCCAAAAGCATGGGAGAATAGCAAGGGGGGACTTACAGGACAGGGAGAGAGGAAAACACTTAAAAAACAGTGTAACTAAATAATCAGAATGACAACAAAATGGCTGCTGCCTCGAAAATAGGTAACTTAACATAATTTCATTAAAAAATTTTAAGTTACAGCCCTGATAATATTCTGTCACACGTTTTTTCCTCTCCTCCTTCTCTATCCTCCTTAGAATCACCATTTCACTAATATTTATGACTCTGGCATCATTTAAACTGAGATTTACAAGCACAAAGATCAGTCAGATGTTAACTGATGAAGGGCCAAACTTAGAATGATTAATGGCGCCAATTTCGGAACGTCCTTGACACTGCGCATGCGCAGTAGAGGCGAAGTGTGGAGGGCCTTTCAGGACATGTTTTCTTTGGTTTTAGATGCAAATTTTGGGGATTGGGGGGCAAAATTTGTGTTTGGCCCTATATTTTAAGAGTTAGCACTAGCTATGTCTGGGTCATTGGTACAGTATAAAAATATGTAGGAGGAGTTAAGCGGACAAGCCTTTGTGATGGAAATTTAGCTATTTCCAAGAGCCATAACCATGCAAAAACACGTCACATCGAAAACTCCTGACCACATGCATATTTGATACTGATACTTCAGACCAAGTTTTGTAAAATCCACTGAAAACTGTAGGAGGAGTTAACCGGACAAAGTTTGTGACAGACTGATGGATGGATGGATGGACATCATGGACACAATATTAGATTCCAAACACTAATTACAGGAATAATCATCAAAAATTTATTTAATGAAGCATCGGGTACAACCTGGGGCTTCATTAGTTAAAATTTGGCTGATGATGATTTTTATTATGTGGTAAATGTAAGGGTGGACATTACTGCCCACGAGTGCATTACAACCAATCTGAATTCTTACGAAGAGAGTAGCTTGCATGTCAGGGCCAGTGGCAATATGGGATAAATATAGATTCTCAAAGCACAGGAGACTGTGTAAATCAAAACAGGTTCTCGTGATTTGGGATACATTTTAAGGCCTGGATATACAAGTGGTTATTCAGTTCTTCTGGATAAGGGAGTGAGTTATATATATGAATTCTGGTTTATTCTGAACAACTTACCTCTGAGCATACAGTACCCCACTGTCCATCAATTTTCACCTCTAACCTTCCCTCATTTTCATCCCATCCATCCATAAGACGCACTGTGGTTGTCCTATTTGCGACAGGTAAGTCAGTTGAGTTCTTCAATGTAAATAGTACTTTTGAATGTTTATTTATGCCATCAGCTTTCAAACGTCCATGAACTATCATCCCAACTGATGACTCAAAGAGGAGAGTTGTTCCTTCTCTAATAATGAGTTGTGACGTCGGCATGATAAATATATCTTTGTCAACATGATATGTAGCATGTGACTCAGTTTCAAATCGAGGTGCTTCCAGTCGTCCTCCAATAACATTTCCTCGATTAAACTGTTCTCTGTGTGGGGGCATATCACTAGTGGTGTAGTTGAGATATGGTTCATTTGCCCGCAAGGCTGGGTGATAATTAATAACAGCTAAATTGAATCTGTCATCCTGATCAAATATTTTCTTATATATTTCACCATGATCAGTGGTGCCCCAGTAATTCAATCGCCCATCAATGAAAACAGATGGATCAATAAGGTGAGTGGAAATCTGACGAACAGACTGAGGATTCTCAATCCAGTTTCTTTGAAATACAATATTACCTGAGGAGATTATACCAACAGCATTTGCTCTACTTCTGGTGTTAATATAAGGAAATGAGTCTGTTATCTCATTATCAAGTAGTCTGTTGAATTTGAAATACAGCACCTGATTTGGGCTATTCTGGGTTAGTCGTAAATACACAGCATACCTTCCTCTATTATCTTTGAAGTCATTTTCAAACATGTTAAAATTCACTTTGAAATTAGAATACCATCTATTAATGAGCAAATCATAGCCATTGTCAATCCTTACTGTTGCCAATGAATGGTTAATAAAAGTGTTATTAGTTATAATTCCTACAGTATTCAACAAAGGCGATACTAAAACTGCATGTCTGACATTTGATTTGAACTTATTAAATGCTAATGAGAAGTTGGAAACTTTATCAGTAGTTATATTACAAGATAGATACTCAATTGTCTCATGAAAATTATTGAAAAAAAGTGACTCATTAACAAAGAATAAGCCACCATGACAATAATTTCCAATTCTTAAGGCTGTCCACTTATTCAGCTGGAATTCTGATTCGACAATCTCAAGTTTGAATTTGGCTTCATCTTCGATTCTTGTTTTGTTCAATTTGAGATACTCAGTGATAATTCCATATCCTTTGTTTCCTATAATATGTGATCTATTGAACAGCTGGTAACCTCCAGCATAGGTCACATTCACTCCACAGTCAGCATTCTCCTCAATGTATGAATGATTGACGAGCACTTCTCCAGCACCTTGAAAAATTCTCAATCCTGCACCATACTGATTGTAGGCAATAGTTGATACATTTACAAACACCTTACTCCTCATATCTTGAACATTTACACCATAGCCAAGGTTTTGTGTCACATTACTCTCAAACAAACGCAAATCTTCATCAGGGCCTGAAAACAAAATACAATAAGCAATACTATTAGCTACCCAATGTCTATTCTCTCAAACAAACGTTGAAGCCAGCTGTATCCCATTCAGAGCAATGTGCAGAGTGTTAACCCTTTACCGAATGCAGACGATATCAAAATTTATTATTTTAAATTTCATTTTTTCAAATTTTTCAAACAATTTCAACAAAACTATATCATGTGACCCCTCGTTGAACTTGTTCCAATGAGGGGTGACATGATATGGTTTTGTTGAAATGTTTTGAAAAATAATATTTTTTTCAACTGCTGAATTTGTATATTACGCGGGTGGATGCGGGCGATTCGTTGGGTAAAGGGTTAAAATCAGGAAAATTGATGGCTTTTGCAGACTACAGAAGTACACCCTCTATTGAAATCACCTAAATTATTTTCATAACACAAAAATATCCTGGTTGGATAAAATGATGCAACAGAAAATTTTGAGCCAAAGCGAACAGTGGTAACATTCAATAAAATCAAATCAATATTCTGTCTAACTGGAAGTACGTTCCCTTCTACAACCCTGATGAGACAAATAAAACTCAACTTCCTCAGGGTTCAAATCTGTGATTCACTGAAAAAAATCATTAGCTTATTGAAGGGTGACTGCATGATTTCTTCATTCCAACTATTTGATGGGAAAGAACGATCTGGACATCAAATATTCCAGCTAAATTATCTTACGACAAGAACGTATTTCCCACAATACAAGTAAACATATCAGCCAAAATACAAATCAGCATTGAAGGCAGTAACCACACGTTGATCAACCGATTCAGAAAGAGAACTTTTTTTTATCTGCATTCATCAAAAACTGATGACACTACACATGTCGAGGCCATCATTTTTTGATAACAGTAATTAAAAGATAAATAAATCACCAATTTAACACTTTTGGCACGACAGGCATCTAACACATTCCTATGTTTCGTGCACAAGTTTTATTCTATCAGAACAGATATTGTAACTGGAAAGCATAAAGGGGCCAACTGCAATGCATCTGCATTGCAGTTGGCAACTTTATGCTTTGAAATTACTATATCACATTGTCGCTAACAATGTAGCTCCTACTGTGTTATTTTAACTGCAAAAAAAAAACAGAAATCAGAAGAGAATGGTCCCACAAAATCATCCTACAGAAATGGTGATTCTAAGGAAGATATAGAAGGAGGAGAGGAAAAATGAGTGACAGAAAATAATCAGGGCTGTAACTTAAAATTTTTTAATGAAATTATGTTAAGTTACCTATTTTCGAGGCAAGAGCCTGTTGTTGTCATTCTTGTTATCAAGTTACACTGCTTGTTCAGTGTTTTCCTCTCTCCCTTTCCTTTAAGTCCCCCCTAGCTATTCTCCCATGCTTTTGGCATATTTTCTGTAATATTATAACTAAAATTTCTTGGGAGTTTTAGCTGGATAACAGAATGAATTCTGTTCTTTTCCCCATGTTTACGTCTTCACCTATGGGTGGTTAGGCGTAGTGTTCTGCATCTACCATCTGATGTTCTGCAGTTTCTTCCCTGGAAGTCTCTGTTTTGCATCAGATGGTGTATTATTGGTAACTGATTTCGGGCCAGGGTTATCAGTGCCTGGAGTCTTGTTTCTGGTGTTTTTACACTTCTTGTTTACATTGACAACAGCCCTCTGTGTGAGGGGGGATTTCTTGAAAATAATATCTTGATGTTAGTTTAATCATTATTAGATACATTATTATTGTTCGTAAGTGTTGCATTAATTTTTTAAAATATTTTTAAAATTTTTGCCCACACTTAGGCTTGGGATCCATTGGGGCTCAACGTTACTTTTCAGAAACTTGGGCTTTTCTGAAAAAATATTTTTTCAAAATTTTTTGATTTCAATTATTTTTTCTATGTTAATGGATCATGTTATTATGTATTTTGATTGTCAGGGGTTGGTGCGAGTACTAGGACTTTGTTTTCTTTTCACATTGAAAGGATATTGTTCAATTGTAATAAGAGGAAATCTTCCTCTGACTTTCATAATCATTGTATAAATGTAGTCAGTGTACTCTCACTAACTCCTGTTCCATATGTGTTAATTTTGATGACAACATGGAAGCGTGTGTCACGGTATGTTAGTGGGGAAATGGCCATTCCGGTCCTTTCCCCGCAGGGTCACTCTAGTTTATCAATCTCTATTTCAGACGATCAAGAACTGGGTGATGTATCCGTGATGTCTTCCAAAAGTGTGCCTCCGTCGTCACAATTAATGAAGAGCTAGCGGAAAAGTGCTCATGAAAATACGTCAATTGCCTAAGAGGTCCCTAGTAGGATCGACGGCCTTTGACGTCCGCTAGCTCGCCCGGTGTAGCGTCCATTCATCGAATGGTTCGGCAGCCGGGTTCGTCCGTTGTGGTCCAGAAGGAGTTTTGGGTGATGCGAGCACTATAAATCAACCAAATGCACACCCAGTGATGGCGGATTAGAGGAGAGAGCGGAGGAAGCCTTTTAGTCCGGTTCCTAGCTCGTCCAGGTCCATCCGGACTGCGAGCGAGAGAGGCCCCTCTCTCTCGTACAACAACATCTGGCCCCAGATGTTGTGGTACAAAATGTTTCGCATTCGGAGCATATGTCCGCCGCTCGGGATGCTCCGTTAGATACAGCCCGGAGAGACTGTCAATAAGGCTTCCTCATCCTCATGGTAGCGCACACGACCGCTCTTGGCTACGTGACCTCGGATATCCAGTCAACTTCATTCGCTAGCTCACCCGGTGTAGCGTCCATTCATCGAATGGTTCGGCAGTCGGGTTCGTCCGTTGCGGTCTAGGATGGAGATTTGGGTGATGAGAGCACTATAATAGACTTTAGTACACACCCAGTGACGACGGATTAGAGGAGAGATCAGAGGAAGCCTGTTAGTCCGGTTCCTAGCTCGTCCAGTCCGTCCGGGCGGCGAGTGAGAGAGGTCCCTCTCTCGTGCAACAACATATGGGACCGGATGTTGTGGTACAGACATTTCACCTTCGGAGCGTATGTCCGCCACTCCGGACGCTCCGTTATATAGACAGTCCGAGTGACTGTCGATAATGCTTCCTCATCCTCACAGCAGCGCACACGACCGCACATTGGCTACGTGACCTTGAATATCCGGCCAGCTTCGGCATTCAGTGATTCCATGGCGAACAGGTCACGCCATCCGGTAGCCAAGGGACATGAGGCCTGCACACTCCGGTCGCTCGTATAATAGAAGTATGCACAGGGTTATGAACACGGAGCTTCCAGCGGCAATGCATCGTAAGACCGCTTCTCCACAGGCCTCAGTGACGGACGTGCTATCCAAAATAGCACAGCTTATCGTAGCATCCCAGCAAATGACAGATTCTCGGTCAGATCAGGAATAATCCGACAGCGCTGGGTCGGTACGCTCCGCTGTTGCATCAGGTACGGACGACCGAATATTTCATAGGGTCCGACAGGATGGCGAAAGGGATTCGGATGATTTCGAGCTTTCCCTTTTGGAACAACAGAAGCTGCCATACATTTCTTCCGGCATTATCTTCCAGAGGTTGTTCCGTCGGACTACATTGCTGCGATGCTGGATAAGAGACTAATAGCGTATATAACGGAGCGTCCGGAGTGGCGGACATACGCTCCGAAGGTGAAATGTCTGTACCACAACATCCGGTCCCATATGTTGTTGCACGAGAGAGGGACCTCTCTCGCTCGACGCCCGGGCGGACTGGACGAGCTAGGAACCGGACTAACAGGCTTCCTCTGATCTCTCCTCTAATCCGTCGTCACTGGGTGTGTACTAAAGTCTATTATAGTGCTCTCATCACCCAAATCTCCATCCTAGACCGCAACGGACGAACCCTACTGCCAAACCATTCGATGAATGGACGCTACACCGGGTGAGCTAGCGAATGTCAACTCTGTCGATCCTACTAGGGACCTCTTAGGAGATTGACGTAATCCATGAGCACTAATTGCTGCTAGCTCTTCATTAAATATGACGACAGAGGCAAACTTATGAAAAACATCTCAGTAATTTTGCAAACAAGAAACCAGATATGCTTGTACATAGCAAGCATATATAAAAAAAATATATAGCGTCGTTCAATAAATCGAACGTATCTGAGACATTACTGGACTGTGCCGGAACTGAGGGACGATGTCCCTGAACCGAACCAAAAATTTCTAAGTCCACCGACGCTATCAGTTTCTTATCCGGTATCGCAACAATCTGGTCCGACGAAGAACCTCTAGAAGAAGAAGTCGGATGACATCTACAGCAGCTTATGTTGTTCCGAAAGGGAAAGCTCGAAAACCTCCGAATCCCTTTCGGCATCCCGTCGGACCGTATGAAATTTTCGGACGTCCGCACCTGATGCTTCCGCGGAGCGTCCCGACCCAGCATCGTCGGATATTATATTATGCGACAGAGATTCTGTTGTTGCTGGGATGCTGCGATAAGTTGTGCTATTTGGGATAGCATGTCCGTCACCGAGGCCTGTGCAGAAGCGGTCTTACGAAGCTCCGAGTACGTTGACTCCCGGATACTTTCTTATGCGAACGTCCAGAGTCTGCAGGCCTCGTGTCCCTGGCTATCGGATGGCGTGACCTGGTCGCCGAGGATTCTCTGATTGGCGAAGTTGACTGGATATCGGAGGTCACGTAGCCAAGGTGCGGTCGTGTGCGCTGCCATGAGAATGAGGAAGCCTTATTGACAGTCTCTCCGGACTGTCTATATAACGGAGCGTCCCGAGCGGCGGACGTATGCTCCGAATGCGATACATTTTGTACCACAACATCTGGGGCCAGATGTTGATGTACGAGAGAGGGGCCTCTCTCGCTCGCAGCCCGGATGGGCCTGGACGAGCTATGAACCGTACTAAAAGGCTTCCTCCGTTCTCCCCTCTAATCCGCCATCACTGGGTGTGCACATGGATGTTTATAGTGCTCGCATCACCCAAAACTCCTTTCTAGACCGCAACGGACGAACCCGGCTGCCGAACCATTCGATGAATGGACGCTACACCGGGCGAGCTAGCGGTCGTCAAAGGCCGTCGAACCTACTAGGGTCCTCTTAGGCAATTGACATATTACCTGAGCACTTTTCCACTAGCTCTACATTAATTGTGATGATGGAGGCACACTTTTTGGAAGACATCACGGATACATCACCCTGATCATGATCGTCTGAAATAGAGGTTGATAAAGTAGAGTGACCCTGCGGGGAAAGGACCGGAATGGCCAATTCCCCACTAACATACCGCGACACACGCTTCCCATGTTGTCATCGTAATCAACACATACAGAACAGGAGTTAGTGCGAGTACACTGACTACATTATACAATGATTATGAAAATCAGAGGAAGATTTCCTCTTATTACAATTGAACAATATTCTTTCAATGTGAAAAGAAAACAAAGTCCTAGTACTCGCACCAACCCCTGACAATCAAAATACATAATAACAAGATCCATTAACATAGAAAAAATAATAATTGAATCAAAAACTTTTGAAAAAATATTTTTTCAGAACAGCCCAAGTTTCTGAAAAGTAACGTTGAGCCCCAATGGATCCCAAGTCTAAGTGTGGACAAAAATTCTAAAAATATTTAAAACAATTTATGCAACACTTACGAACAACAATAATGTGTCTAGTTATGATTAAATTAACATCCAGATATTATTTTCAAGAAATCCCCCCCTCACACAGAGGGCTGTTGGAAATGTAAACAATAAGTATAAAAACACTAGATCAAGACTCCAGGCACCATGGCCCGAAATCAGTTATCAATAATACACTATCTGATGCAAAACAGAGACTTCCAGGGAAGAAACTGCAGAACATCAGATGGTAGATGCAGAACACTACGCCTAACCACCCATAGGTGAAGACGTAAACATGGGGAAAAGAACAGAATACATTCTGTTATCCAGCTAAAACTCCCAAGAAATTTTAGTAATAATATTACAGAAAATATGCCAAAAGCATGGGAGAATAGCAAGAGGGGACTTAAAGGAAAGGGAGAGAGGAAAACACTGAATAAGCAATGTAATCTTGATAACAAGAATGACCACAACAGGCAGTTGCCTCGAAAATAGGTAACTTAACATAATTTGATCAAAAAAAAAATTTTAAGTTACAGCCCTGATTATTTTCTGTCACTCATTTTTCCTCTCCTCCTTCTATATCCTCCTTTGAATCACCATTTCACTAATATTTATGTGTCTGGCATCATTTAAACTGAGATTTACAAGCACAAAGATCAGTCAGATGTTAACTGATGAAGGGCCAAACTAAGAATGATTAATGGCGCCAATTTCGGGACGTCCTTGACACTGCGCATGCGCAGTAGAGGTGAAGTATGGAGGGCCATTCAGGACATGTTTTCTTTGGTTTTAGATGCAAATTTTGGGGATTGGGGCGCAAAATTTGTGTTTGGCCCTATATTTTAAGAGTTAGCACCAGCTATGTCTGGGTCATTGGTACAGTATAAAAATATATATATTTTTACCACATAATCACCATTAAATAGCTCATTACTGAAAATATTGAAGTCAATAGTGATGTGGTAACATTGTGAGTGAGTTGGTTTTGAAAGTAGAATTGAATTAATCTTCTTTCATTTTTTATTAAGAGTCTACCTAATACAAATAGCAGACAACATTTGTGGAAAACATTTCCTGAATAACTATTTTAATTTTTTTATCTTGAAAACAGCTTATGACCTCTCAATGCAATAAGCTTGATGTTCCAGTGAGGGTTCATAAGTTATGTTTTCAAGGCAAAAATTGAAAAAAAGGAATAAAATTTGGCTGCCGATTTTTGTGAACATTGACGGCCAGCTTTAGTCATTAGCTAAAGGGTTAAATTTCACATTATGTAATAACAAGAACCTCAAATTCGTCATGATTTCACAAGAAATTTCTGAATTGCATTCACTAAAATCGATCGGAGCCTTGGTAATCCTTGTCACAGATCACTTTTAGTGAACTCTGTACAAACATTTCATATGAAATCGTGACTCATTAGAGAACAGAGATTCTCTATATCTGATTGGGAACATTAACCACTCCCATGGCTTTATTGAAAAGTGATGAAAGACACTTTAGTGGCTTTACACTGAAGGCATTTCAATGCTCTTAGCTCAGTTGTTTATAGAAACTTCTTTGTTACATTTGTTAGTGAGTGCCAACAGGTACTCTGCAATAAATTGTAACAAACAATTATTTAGGAAAAAAATCTGGCTCAAACTGAGGAACCCCTTGCTGGTAGCATATCTGGGAAAAAATACAAGGCAATTTGAAAATAATTTAGAACTCGACCAGTTAACACCCTAACTCAACAGTTAGTCCAAATTCTTACTTTGGTAAATTTTGTGGTCTCAGAAAAAGTGCTCCAACATGAACATAAATTGTTCTATACAACCATTAAAATTACTTGGCAGTAATTTACAGTCAAATCCTAAATGATATATAGAGACTTGACTAGTAACAACAGCCAGACTCAGAAACTACACAGAGTGAATTTGGGGAAATTTCCAGATCAAAAAAAAAAAAGAATTTACAGATTTAAAAAAGAAAAAAACTTACCATTGTATTGGGTTACCTCCATCACAAACCTAATGCAGGGCTTGAACACAGGGCATTTACTCCATGGAATTCTATACCTGAACAGCACCCATATTGTTACACCAGTCTTCCCAGTCACAGACCCTGGTAAGCTGCCATTCTGCAAGTCAAATTTCCGTAAAAGTGGACCATTGTCACTTTCTTCTCTAATTTCTATTGAACCTGTTGCTACTTGATCATGCTCAATCAGTAAAGTATGGACAGTGATAGATTTTCCAGTATTTGGCTGATATAGCTGAAACAGATTAAAATCTACATAAGGCCAATAAAAACATTTCTTGTTTCCCAGTCAATCTTTCCTCAATATTATGATAAGTGAGGGAGGCTTTTTTTTATTTATTCACAAAACAGATTTGAAAATAGTTAGAATCTGAAATTTAACTACTTACACTATTGTGTTACAAACCAATATTTTCAGCAGTGGAAATTTCCCATAATTTAGTTGAAAAGTTAACCTCTGTAAGCTCTGTCAAACAAGGTATAGTTGGTTAAATGTTTATCCTACAAGTCATCACCTGAGTGCTAGAATGTACCATGTCCCATATTGGGACACAGGACATTCCAGCACTGATGCGACAAAGTGCAAAATAGTGTCATAGAAAAGATTTCCATGTGAAATAAAAAGGGATGAGGCAGATTTTCTATGACGAGAAATGTGGTTGTGATACAAATTTTTTTTTTAATAGCCAAAGTAATGCAAGACGCTGACAAGGGAGACAACTTACATAAGCTTCAAGCTTTCTGTCGAATCCCTCTCTTTCACAATAAGCATTCTGCTTGCCTTCACTTGCTTCGTGTACACTACTGTATCTTGTGCTGTTTAGATCTTTTTTTTTGTTACTCATCTGTTCTTGTGAAGAGTATATACTTAACAATTATTCAATAAATATAGTTTAAACTAAGACTCTGACAATGATGTCAAAAAAAACAAAGTTTTAACCTCAGATTTTACCCAAATGCAACTAGGAATTTAACCAATTCAATCTTGTTTGACAAAGCTCAATCAGTAAATTATTTTGTTTCAATTTATTAGAAAGTGCAAATTAGTCACAATCCTGTTAGAATTCTCTCTCTACTTGACTAATACACTGCACTTTGATGTCAAAATACAAGGTGCAATTTTCTACACTAAAGCAAGTCTGAATTTAACCAATTCAATCATGTCTGACAGAGCTCAATGAGGGCCAACTGAGCTCATATGCAGAGGGTTAATTACTGTACTGTGCAAGATATTTTATGATTCTGCTGTTGTGTTTCTTGTAACATGATCTCTTACCTGTTTACACAATCCTTGAAAGTTTGGAGCTTTACCATTAATATCTATGAGGTTACCATAAACAAATACTGGATACGTTGTTGAGGCCAGAATTGCACTTCGACAAAAAGATGGATCGGAGCCAAATTCATGTTCAAAATTTGGTATTGTCCGGTTGGTTATATATAATTTCACACCATCGCCATTATTTTCTGAGATATATGTGTGGTTAATAAGAATTCGCCCTACTGAAGATTGGATATATATACCATGACCTGAAAAACAAAAGAGATTGCATAAGCTTGACTCTTTGTCAATTTCATCCTTGAAGAACATGAAATTATCTGTTGTGCATAAACTCCACAATATATTTATTTTTTTTATTTATTAGTGTTTATGGTCACAATGGCTAATTGTGATCACAGCATGGAGAAAAGGTTAAGTTTAGTCAATCGTTTATACACATGTTGCCTATTTTAGAGGCCTTCCACCCCAAGCATTGGTGCCTGGGTCCTATTTTACTAGTGAAATGGAGCTTGTTTACCATTGCTTCACTTCCCGGAGTTCCCATGCAGGTCCACAGTACATAAAAATAGATGTAAAATCTTTCAAGTCCCATGAACTCAACATACCACAGGCTTAACTTTTTACCTAGCTCAACTAAATATTATCTGCAAATAAATTCTCTTGAACAAATAAAAATTCCCATTTTTGTCTCAAAAACATAGCTCATGATTCCTCAGTGGAACAGCATAAAGCGATTGTTCCATTGAGGATAATAAGCTATGTTTTGGGGCAAAAATTTGAAAAAATAGTAAAATTTAAATCTGAACAGCTATTTTTAAAAATAATGCTGGCTGGATATGGCATTTACGTTAGACAGGGCATCAACACATACACAATTGTTATATAGAAAATGCTCAATCTTTTAAACCCTTAAGGTCTGGATATTTCTATACATTTCTTTTCCAACACTTGAACAGTCTACATCCTGTGCGTTTGTATTTGTTCCTAGACGACAGGCCTTGGTTACCTCGAGACTAAGGTACTTCGAATGTAACTTGTGTGTTTTCTCACTTGTAAGTTATTTAAAAGAGTGAATATTAAGGCATCTGTTTTGTTGCAGTAAAAAGTGATCAAAGCCAAAATTAGGCCTTTAAAAGTTAAACAAACTGCATTTAACTCTTCCTTCTGTGATATTAGATTTGTATGATTTTTTTTTTCATATAATAATTTGAAATTTTAACATAACTTTTTCGTGAAGCTCACCCAGGAAATAATCTCAATTAGGGGTTGGAATTATCAACGGAGGGAAATGTAGCAGAAATTGTTAGAGAACTAAACAATATGAGCAAAACATCATTTGTATTTAGCAGAATGGCATGGGCAAAAAACAGGAAATCTTTATTATGATACCACCAGAACATGATATGGACCTGACAATGGCTTCTTAACCCCTTACCTAACATGAAAAGCAGACGACAATTGCAAAAAAATTCTTGAATCACTAAGTTTTTTTCATTTTTTGCCTTAAAAACATAGGTTATGACCCCTCATTGGAACGAGCTCAATGAGCTCGTTCCAACGAGGGGTCATAACCTATGTTTTTGAGACGAAAAATGAAAAAGAATAATGAAAATTAATTGGCAATTTTTTAGATAAGTGCTGGCCGATTTTGGCTGTTACACTGTGTAAAGGGTTAAAGAGTGTTTTAACATATATCTATGCCAGATTGTTAAAGGTAGCAATCAGATTTTGACCATTGTGATTTCACTATTTAGAGACTTGGAGTAACATTAGAAGAGAAAAGATTTCCTTAGTGCCTTGTAGCCACCAAGCTGTTCACTTTTTCAAAGTGTTAACTTTATACCCATTTTCCTTGTTTAATTCCTTGTATTTTTGTGGCAGATACTCCTGCTAAAGACATCAACTGCCTCATACATTAGTATGGGTATAATTAATTTTGGACACAAAAAACTCATTTTTTCCTCAAAATTTAATCCTACCTTTTGATTATGGTTCATAGAACTCAAATTTTAGGAATTTTTCATCAAATTAAATCATGGCTACTTGATAGCAGCCATGACTAAATCTGATGAAAAGTATTTTTGAAAATACACAGTGAGGGTTAAGACTTGGTTAATGAAGTGAGGTAGTCAAAAGAATAAAATTTCCATGGAAACTTGAAAATTGTGGACAAAGTTCTGCCCGACATTTTAGGGTTTTGACCCCATGAACCCCACATAAAGAGAAGACATTCCATCTTTTAAATTAGAAAATATATTTGAAATGAGAGTACGAAAATTCTATTTTCCATTTTCCTTCACTCATGTGAGGACTTGAAATTATTCTCAGAGTAAAAGACACCATGTATACAAGTGAAAAAAAATAGTGTGAACTTTATATTAAAAAAAACATGACTTTTGTTGGTGGCGAGGGCCTCAAGACCCTTCCAATATTTAAACCACTGATACATATGGGTTAATCCCACCATGTGGATTTCCAAGATGGTGTATTGATGTCAAGCCCCTGTCTCTGGGCATATAATGACAAGACTGATAGGACAAGTCGATATATGACCCAGAGGAAAGGTCAAGACTTCAATACACCACCACCGAAACACACATGGTGGCAATAACCGATATATCTTACAATATTTCTCCTTTCTTGATTTGCTCATTCGCATAATGAAGAGATTGGGTACAATTTTAACAGCATCTGTTTTGTTGACAATTTAGCATCTGTGAATTGACTTTTTTATGAATGAAGATCATGATGTCATGGTACTGCATTCTTGTGCAGTACATGAAGTAATCCCCATTCATTGTTCTACTTGTACCATAACTTCTTTAGTTCAAAGTAGTGTTTCAGCTGTATATTTCTTTGTTTTATTCTTCATGTTTAATGTATGGTAGGCTTATATAAAAATATCATCATGGCAAAAAATGATCTTGTCAAATTTATTTCATTGTGCTGGTGATTTATTTATCATCTAATTACTGTTGTCAGAACAGTGGCCTCGACATGTGCAATGCATTTTGAGTTTAGGTAAAAAGTTAAAAAATTTATAGTAATTTATATATTTTTTATACTTACCAATGACCCGGACATAGCTGGAGCTAACTCTTAAAAATCTAGGGCCAAACACAAATTTTGCCCCCCAATCCCCAAAATTTGCATCTAAAACCAAAAGAAATCATGTCCTGAAGGACCTCCATACTTTGCCCCTACTGCGCATGCGCAGAGTCAAGGACGTTCCAAAATTGGCGCCAATTATCATTCTTACAAGCAGTGCCTGGTCAGCGCTATGTACTCGGCGGGGAGGTATGAGTTCCCAACTCCTGGGAGGGCCATCCCCGTCTGGGTCATTGGTAAGTATAAAAAATATATAAATTACTATAAATTTTTTAACATTTTTATACTGTACCAATGACCCAGACATAGCTGAATAGTAAAAAGGCTGGAGGGCCTAGGACATAGAGGAAAATCCAATAAGCTCAACTATATAATATAGAGTCAACCCCTCAAAGAGAAAAGGAGTATTAGGCTTTACATGTATCTTTCTTATTTTATGTTAAATAAGAAAGATACAATACCCTTCATAATTGAGCACAATAACATTCATGTTCTCTATTAACATCCAGTATAACCCTTTATACTAATTATTTTTAAAGTAAGCCAATAAATAAAGTTAGTCCAGAGAATTGAGACTCTTTATATTATTTAAAAGTGTCCGAGGATTGTATATTAACGCCCGTTTGACACTTGACATATACAATGCTTCACACCGAGCTACACTTTAAAAATATGACATGAATGAATTTTAACATTAATATTACACTTTAAAACCATCCCAGAAACGACTCAGAAATACTGACTTCGGAGGAGGCATTCCCTTGCCCCTCCCCCCTTCCCCTTGCCCTGGGTCAAATAGCCCAGAGCGAAGAGGGCAGCCGGACGGAGTCACTGCCGGAACAGAAAGCCTGCATAACTATAGTTGCAACTGTTTAGTGGACGACATTCTGAGCAACAGATAACGGACCTAAACAATGCAGGTCTCCAGAAATGGACTCAATATTTCTGAGATAAAAATTCGTGAATGTGGATGGCTGAGACCAATAAGCAGCCTTCATTAAATCTGTAATAGCAATACTATTTGCGTAAGCCCAAGATGTAGAAAGAGCTCTTACTTCATGAGCCGAAATCTTAAGCACAGACTGCTGAGAAGAAGATAAATTTTCATAAGCAGTACGAATAGTTAATTGAATCCATCTAGCAATAGAATGGACCGAAATGTCCTTTCTATTAGGCATCAGAGACAGAAAGAAACGTTTTCGTCCCTTTCTGATAAACTGAGATCTCTGTTTATAAATACGTAACGCTCTAACAGGACAGAGTAAAGGCCTACGCCCGTCTGAAGACGGAAGGGCCTTAATAACAATAGGTTCCGGATATTTATTAGGAGCCTGATTCTTAGCTAAAAATCCCACATTAGTAGTGAAGGTGATAGTGTTCCCGACACTACGATAGTGAGAATCATCCACCGACAGTGCATGAAGCTCACTGACTCTTCTAGCAGAAGAGAAAGCTAAGAGAAAAGCTGTCTTATAAGACAAGAATTTGAAATCTACTGTCCCAAGAGGTTCAAATGGCTTTTCCTTCAGTTCAAGAAGAACCCAAGCTAAATTCCACTTAGAAATTAACATAAGAGTTCTGGGTCTATTTATCGAGAAGTTTCTAACTAACTTAGATAAAGAGACATTAGATCCAAATTGTAAACTATCATGATGTGCATAGGTATCAGATAAAATAGACCTATAACCCTTAATAGTAACAGGCTGCAGTTTGATTTCGTCAAACAAGTATACTAGAAAGTTTGCAATGTCTGGTATGGAGGGATCGAAAATATCAACAGAATGATCCCTACACCAACAATGAAAAACCTTCCACTTAGCCGCATAGTTTAGCGAAGAGGAGGTCCTCCTACAGTTAGAAATCGCATCCACTGCTCGTCCTGTAAAGTGCTTGCCATGCAAGAAGGACCGCGCAACGGAAAAACGTGAAGGTTGAGACCTTGCGGGTTGTGATGAAGTTGACGCGGTTTCCCCTGCGAAAGAAGATCCTCCCATGGAGGAAGCTTTCGCGGTAGGTCCCACAACAGACACCTGAGTAGATTTATCCACAGTCTCTGTGGAGACAGAGATGCTACCAACAGAATCTTGCACTGAGATTGTTTTATTTTTAGCAATACCTGCTGAATCAACGGCGTTGGAGGATACGCATATCCTATCATTCCATCCCAAGGGATCGACAGAGCGTCTACTGCAAATGCTCTTGGATCCAGACACGGAGACACATATGTCTGCAACTGATTGTTGAGATGTGTCGCAAATAAGTCTATCATTGGCCGTTCCCATTGGTAGCAAATCTGATTAAATACTTGTTTGTTGAGAGTCCACTCCGACGGCAACAAGCGACCCTTTCGTGAAAGGGAGTCTGCTAGTACATTCAGACGACCCGGTATATGACGGACCGAAAGTAGAACTTGATGTTCTAGAGCAAACAGAAGGATTCTTTCCGTTAGATTGAACAACGGAACTGAATGAGTGCCTCCCTGGTTCCGTATATACGCCACTACTGTCGTATTGTCGGACAGGAGCATTGTGAATAATGTCCATCCAATGACGTAACGCAAGCCAAATTGACATCATTTCCTTGATGTTTATGTGCTTGCCCAGGAATTGCGGATCCCAAAGACCCTGGCATCTCGAATCCGTTGGGATCAATGATGCACCCCAACCTGTTTGACTGGCATCCGTCATAATTGTAAAACTCGGATCCGGCAACTGCAGTGGACTCCCTGAGTTAACCACTGAATGTTTGCCCAAGTCTGAATCTCTCGTTTCACTTGATCTGACAAGAGAACGTCTATGTCGAGCGAATGAATTTTCACACTCCAATTCTGAGTCAAGAAAATTTGGAGAGGACGAGTGCGTAACCGCCCCATCGGAATGAGATCCGCAGCGGCTCCGCACAGACCTATCAGTCTCTCATGAACTCCCTCGCTGTGACTTTGTCTGCGTGAAGACAATAGCGAGCGTAACAACTGACTGATTTCGCTCTGGTTAACGGCAGACGAACGAGATTGTTGTGCGTCTCGAAGCTCATTCCCAGATGTGTGAATGACTTGGACGGCACCAGATCCGACTTCTCCTCGTTTATTATAAAACCGAGACGTCGGAGCAATAGAAGCAGATTCTGCACATCGTTCTGAAGCGTTAACTCGTTGCCGTACCTCTGAAGAATGTCGTCCAGGTAGGCCGACGTTACCGCAAACGAATGAGCTCGGAAATACATCATTACCGAGTTCATTACCCGAGTGAAAGCCCAGGGTGCCAGGTTCAATCCGAAGCACATCGCCCGGAATTGATACACCACTCCTAGGACTGCGAAGCATAGATACTTTCTGAATGTCGGATGTACCATGATGTGGAAGTACGCATCTTTGAGATCTATGCTTGTTGCATAATCGTTCACCCGAATACTCGCTCTGACCGATCGAATCGTCTCCATATAAAACTTCGGAGCGACGATCAGCTTGTTTATCCAGCTCAAATCTATGACTGGACGGAATGAGCCGTCTGGTTTCGGAACCAGAAACAGATGGCTGTAGAATCCCGGTGTTTCCTGGTTTTCTACGACCTCTACCGCGTTCTTCATTAAAAGAGACTGCACCTCTGATAACAGAGCGTCTCTTTTCTGCGGATTTGACGGAAGTTGAGTCCATTTTGGACTTCGAGTTAATGGAGGCTTTCGTTTGCAGGATATTTTTAGACCTTCCGAAATCACCCCTCTCACCCAAGGGTCGTCCGTAATCGACGCCCACTCTTGTGAAAAACTCGACAACCTTCCGCCAACCGGCACGCGATAAGAGGTTGAAGCCATCACCTCCTGGACCTGCGAGAGGAGAAACCACGTCATCCACGACCCGCACCTCGTCCCGTCGACCTCGGGGCGTCCGACCGGTTGTCCCGGCCCGAAGGACGTCCCGCACGTGAGTCGCTGCCTTGACGGTCTCTTGAATAAGACCAAGAGGACGCACCGGAACCTCTATAGGAACCTCTCTTGGGCGCATTAGACCCAGAAGTGCCTGTCTTACTCTTATCTGCCATGTCCGACTTCTTAGAAGCAGATTTAAACAGCAGAGAATCCGAAGCTTTCTTAGTAATTTTATCGTAAATTGCAGAAAGCTTGCCGTCGAAGAGAAGTTCTCCGGAGACTGAAGCGACTCTGAGAGAGTTCTTCACCTTACTATCCATGAGTGTGGAATAGCTAGGGCTGCATCACGTCTAACCAACTCCAGGTTTGCCACTGAAAGGGCGGAGTTACACGCGGAATAAGCTACTGCCCTTGAAAGAAGTCTTAAAGAGGATTGTATATCCTGGAATTCTTTCCCTTGAAGATGCAGTGATAACGCCTTTGTAAGGTGGTCTGCGTAAGATAAAGCGTCTAAACTGGCTCTGTTAGACGAAATAGTCGTCTCCAACACCGCAGTTGGAATAGACGCAGACGACGGTAATGATAATTCTAAGTCTTCCGCTTCATCGTCCATACGCAGAGGAACTCTCGGGATACCCTGTCCTGCCGTATCGAATTTATTCCTTGCATTAATGAAAGGCAGGTTAAGAGCATTGGCGGACAAGAAACCTGCTTTTCCTGTTTTGGAAGCAAGCTTGAATATAGCGTCGTTCAATAATTCAAATGTTCTTGTGACATTATTGGACTGAGACGGAAACTCGGGAGCGATGTCCCTGAACCGCTCGAAGAAATCAGTGTCCAATGACGCTATAATTCTCTTGTCCGGTACCGCAGCAGTCTGGCCCGACGGAACAACCTGAGGAAGAAAGTGCCGGATGAAGTCCACGGCAGCTTTATGTTGTTGCGAAAGGGATAGCTCCAAGTCATCCGTATCCCTTTCACCATCCGGTCGGACCTCACGATGCTCCCGGTCGTCCGCACCCGATGCTTCGGCGGAGCGTACCGACCCAGCGCCGTTGGATAATTCCCGATCCGACACCGTTTCTGTCGGTTGCTGGGATGCTGCGATAAATTGTGCTATTTGAGCAAGCACGTCCGACATCGAGGCCTGCGGAGGCGCAGTCTTTCGCTGCTTCGCCGAGGGCAGCTCCGCATCTAGTGACTCCCGCATACTCTTCCTATGCGAACGTCCGGAGTCAACCGGCCTCGTGTCCCTGGCTACTGGATGGCGTGACCTGGTCGCCGAAGAATCCCTGATCGGCGAAGCTGGTAGAATATCGGCGGTCACGTACCCAAGGTGCGGTCGTGTGCGCTGGTGAGAGGAAGAAGCCTGAGCAGTCTCAGCGGACTGCCTATACAACGGAGCGTCCCGAGCGACGGACGTGTGCTCCGCTTGCGACACATTTTGTACCACAACATCTGGTCCCAGATGTTGTTGTACGAGAGAGGGGCAAGTCTCGCTTGCAGCCCGGCTGGACCTGGACGAGCTAGGAACCGGACTCGAAGGCTTCCTCCGATCTCTCCTACTATCCGCCGTCACTGGGTGTGCACCTTGAATGTTTATAGTGCTCGCATCACCCAACATTTCCTCCTGGACCGCATCGGACGAACCCGGGTGCCGAACCATTCAGTGAATGGATGCTACACCGGGCGAGCTAGCGGACGAGAACTGTCGTATCTCCATGAGCACTTTTGCCGCTAGCTCTGCATTCATTTGTGACGACGGAAGCGCACTTGCGGAAGATAACATGGAAACATCACCATGTTCTTGTTCCTCTGAAATAGAAACTGATAGACTAGAGTGACCCTGCAGAGAAAGAGCCGGCATAGCCCTTTCTCCACTAACAACATACCGTGACACACGTTTCCAATGTTTGTCATCCCAATATTGACATATTGAACAGGAGTTAGTGCGAGCACACTGACTACAATTAATACAATGATCATGAAAGTCAGAGGAAGATTTCTTCCTATTACAATTTGAACAATATCCTTTCATTGTGAAAAATCAACAACAAGTCCTAGTACTCGCACAAACCCCTAAACACAAAGATACATAATAACATGATCCATTAATATTGAAAAAACAACTGAAAATCAAAATAATTTTTGAAAAATATTTTTTCAGCGAAGCCAAAGTTTCTGAAAAGTAACGTTGAGCCCCAATGGATCCCAAGGCTAAGTGTGGTCAAAAATTTTAAAATTATATTAAATAATTAATGCAACACTTACGGACAATAATAATGTATCTTATAGTGAGATAAACTACTCCAAAGGCAAACAGCCCCCCTCAAAAGAGACTGTTGCCAATGTAAACAAACAGTGTAAAAACACCAGAAAACATGACTCCAGGCACTGACAATACTGGCCCGAAATCAGTCGTCAAAATTACACACTATCTGATGCAAAACAGAGACTCCCAGGGGAGAATCTGCAGAACATCAGATGGTAGATGCAGAACACAACGTTAATACACCCATGGGTGAAAACGTAAACATGGGGAAAATAACAGAATTCATTCTGTAACCAAGCTAATTCTCCCAAGAGAATTTAGAAATGATCTTTCTCAAAAATATGCCAAAAGCATGGGAGAATAGCAAGGGGGGACTTAGAAGACCAGGGGAGAGGAAACACTGAATAAGCAGTGCAACTTTATAGCAAGAATGACAACAACAGGCCCATGCCTCGAAAATAGGCAACTTAACATAATTTCATTAAAAAATTTCAAGTTACAGCCCTGATTATTTTCTGTCACTCCTTTTTCCTCTCCTCCTTCTATATCCTCCTTAGAATCACCATTTCTCCAATAATTATGTGTCTGGCATCCTTAAAACTGAGATTTACAAGCACAAAGATCAGTGAGATGTTGACTGATGAAGGGCCAAACAGAGAATGATAATTGGCACCAATTTCGGAACGTCCTTGACACTGCGCATGCGCAGTAGGGGCAAAGTATGGAGGTCCTTCAGGACATGATTTCTTTTGGTTTTAGATGCAAATTTTGGGGATTGGGGGGCAAAATTTGTGTTTGGCCCTAGATTTTTAAGAGTTAGCACCAGCTATGTCTGGGTCATTGGTACAGTATAAAAATATGTTCTCTTTTCAGAAAAGAATGATCGCACATGCTGTTGTTACACTCAATGCATTGTATTTTGTCTTGATGTTTTTACTTGGGGGAAATTAAGTTCTTGTTGTATTAAAGTTAAATTTGTAGATTAGAAAATTTGAGTAAACTTTTGCCTTTATACAATGATTACAGTACTGGAAATTATTGCAAAAAGAGTAAAAAATTTGACTACATGTACACTACTGACTTACCATGGTTATTGGTAATAGTACTGTTGGCAATGTGAACCCTTCCATGAAGTTCAGTAAGATTCAAACCATCATATGCTGAATATTTGATGGTCACATTATTCATCAATGGAACATGTGGACTGGCACTCACAGCAGCTCTTGGAAACCTTTTAATCATTACGTGGCCACGATACATGTCAAGACCAGCAAAAAGGATGTCTGCATATTCTATCCAGGAAAAAGTCTCATTCACTTCATAGTGGAAATTTGTTTCACGTACTTTTCCTGTGGTTGAATTATAAAACTCGAATCCCCTCCAATGATCCAAAGCTAAATCCTCACGCAATCCTTCACAGCTAAATCCTATAGCTTGCTGTCCATCTATAACAAGAAATAATTAAAAGGAGAATTGTTAATCCTTTACAAAAAATCACCAGGAATTTTTTATTAACCCTTTACCTAACGAATCGCCAGCATCTGCCCATGTAAAATGCAAATTGAACAGTTGAAGAAATTAAATTTTTCCAAATATTTCAACAAAACCATATCATGTGACCCCTCATTGGAACGTGCTCATTGAGCTCGTTCCAATGATGAGTCACATGATATGGTTTTGTTGAAATTTTTTGAAAAATTTAAAAAAAATGATATTTAAAATAATAAATTTTGATATCGTCTGTGTTTGGGTGAAGGGTTAAATGAGTGTAACTTTTCCTTTTATGACTCATCAGTCCTCACTGAAATGAGCTGAGGAAGCTCATTCTGATTATAAAGTCCTAAGCTTTGTTTTGAAACAAAAAAACTGACACAATGATGCATTTTAAAAGACAGGTTTCGTTAACAGTGCTAGGTGAATCCAGCTGTTCAATCTAGTTTCAACCAATATTTAAAATAACTGTTGATTTGACCCCCCCCCCCCCCCGGTATCCTCTACTTCCTGAGTCCCCCCCCCCCCCCCCCCCCCCCCCCCCCCACACACACACACACACACACACACTGTCCCACAGAGCACATCCACCTGTGGTTTGCTCTTATCAAAGTCTATTTAGCTAATAATTTCCCAAGTCTGGAAATGTTAAAAGGAAAGATGTCCTGTTGTTCAGTTACTTCAAGAACATTAGTACTCAGAAAGTATCTTTATCAAACTTCATGCATGTGGGACGCTTATGCACTACACAAAACTTTTCTTTTCATCACTGAAGCATTTTTGTTCAATTCCATTCAAAATCTTCTGGTTACAGATGGCCAACAGTTAACAGTTCTGTAGTCAGCACAACAGAATAAATGTGGTGTTAGAAAAAAAGTCCATTGTGTTTAAATATGCTGTTATAATTTTTCGGCATCCTAAGCGACATTAACCTACTTTTAAGCTGTGCTAAATAGTTGATGTTTACGTTTTGATTTTGGAAAAGGGATGAGAATTAAAGCTATTCTATGAAGGAATAAATAAATATATATTATTTAATTCCTTTTCATATATTTTAATTTCCAAAAACTGCATTTAAATGAAGGTGGAGTTTTCAATTTTTTGAAAGTAAGTCACCTATTTTCACTTCGACACTCGCACATTTATCACAAATCTCCGAAGAAAAACCCCAGAAATAAACATGAACACAGTTGAAATATATATCGTAAAATAGCCTTTTCTTAAATAAATTTAACTTAAATCCATATTTTACTGCTTCGTGAGTTTTTACCAGAGTTTGAAATGCATGTGATTTGACTCCGAACGTTTTTCATAAGTTACAACGGGAACGAAATATTTGACTGTTGTTTTCCGGGATTTTTGGTCCAAAACTGATTCCCGTCCGGGAGGCCGGGAACTACACTGAAATTCCGGGATTTTCCCGGGCATTCCGGGAGAGTTAACATGTCTGCATATGGCATACATTGACATCTATGTGTACTGTTTCGGAGGGTTTTTTTTGCAAAAGTGGGTTGAAAATAATTTGGGGGCACACAAATATGCTTTAACTGTATGAGTGGCACATTATTTTTCAATGGTAATTTGTATCATGAGTATTTTTCAAAGATCCAGACTACCAGCAAGGGGAGCCTTAGTTTAGCAAGAATTTATTCGTAAATAATAGTTTTGTTATAATTATATTATAATGTACTGTAATTGTGCCAGAAAACCATGTCCAAGAATAAGCTACATGTACATACAAATACAAAACTACATAAACTAAAGTTTATTATATGCTACCTTATATAAGATACTGGGAAATGTCTAACATATTTGTTTCAATATCTTACGTCACAACAGATAAAAGGGAATAGCTCTCCAGAAGGGTGCAAATGATGTCAGAATTTCACTGTGCATTTTTTAGTGTTTCTGTGTCTAAAAAGCATTGTGCAATTAATGAAAGTGTCAATGACACTGTAGCTCAACTTGTTTAAGACATGTACACGTATAGTATGTGACACAGCAATGACAAACATCTAGGTAATGACCTGATAACAAAGGTACATGTAAAGTATTGTAACGGTCTGTACATAAATGCTGACCGTAGCCTGTAACAAATATACAGGTAAAGTATTGTAAAAGTGGGATGACAGTTAGATGCTAAACTAGAAAAGAAATCTTTGAGTCCCAGAGTGGGTCTGACTGAAACCAAAAATATTTGTTCTCATAGCACAGTGATAACAAAGGCACCCCAAAACACTCGTTCCTATCACAAGGTGATAACAAAGGTACAAAATGGCCACTAGCAACCATCTTGAATTTTGGACCGCGCCCAGAAACACTCCTTCTCATCCCAAGGTGATAACAAAGGTACCCAAGAGGTTTTGTGAAGATCGGTTCATAAATACAGCCTCTAGCCCAAGCTGTATTGACACATGCACTTACTGTGTATAAGTAGCACAGAAAAAATCAAAGTTCATCTAATTTGCATTATTTCTGCTCAAGAAAAAAACCTGTATTATATGTGATGTATCCCATGGTACTAAACATTCATACAAATAATTATTCAAATCAGAGCTTTCATGTGGAAGTTCTGCGCAAAAATCTGATTGCCCCTAATTTTGAACAAAATGGCTGCCAGTGGCCACCTTGAATTTCAGACCGGACTCCAAAACAATCGTTCTTCTCCCACGGTGATAACAAAGGTACCCAAGAAGTTTCTTAAAGATCGGTTCATAAATGCGGACTCTAGCCCAAACCGTATTGGCATTTGCACTGACAGTGCTGAAAGTAACACTAAATAAATCAAAGTTAGTCTAATTTGCATAATTTAAGCACGAGAAAAAAACCCGTATGATATGTGATGCATCTCATGGTACTAAACATTCATACCAAAAATTATTCAAATCAGAGCTTTCATATGGAAGTTCTGTACAAAAAACAGATTTCTGCATTGTCGGTACAAAATGGCGGCTGCCAGCCATCTTGAATTTCGGACCACACCCAAAAACACTCATTCTTGTCCCACAGTCATAACAAAGGTACCCAAGAAGTTTTGTGGAGATCGATTCATAAATACGGCCTCTAGCCCAAGCCGTATCCAATTGTTGACGTACGGACAGATGGACGACGGGCCATGACAAAAGCTCAAATTTGGCTTCGCCAAAGTTGAGCTAATAAGCCTTGGAGGTGCAGGTGCCAAACCTTAATGGCTTCATATTCTGTGGATGTGCTTCATGTTATCTTTGAAGTGAAATTTTACTTCATCAGCATACATTGGCCTTTCTATCTGTAGGCACTCTCCCATAAATTGTAACAAGTTAAAAGAGATTTGGACAATTTTTGTTGACTAAAAGCAATTTTGCACTCTTCTAGTCATTTGTTCATAATTATATCAATGAATAAGTCAACAAAGTTATGAACTTTCATGCTTGTTTGACTGAAAGGGCTAAATGATTACTTACCACAAACATGTTTCCCAATCTTCAAGGTTGTTGGTGAATATCCAGGACAGTCAAATAAACTATTCTCTGTGCCTCTACAGTCTGGAGTTTGGAAGATCATGTAGTTGGTTTCATTCTGGGCAAATGAGTGGTATGTAAAATTACCCCAGAAAAACCCAAGATGACGACATGTAACATTTGCATCTATTTCTGTAAAGCTACAATGAAAATGTAATATAACCCAGTTAATTGGATATTTCTTAACTGAATAACCTTGTCAATTGAATATAACTTTCCAAACACAAAACCATTTAACATACTTCAAATTCCTGTTAATTGAAGAAAAATCTTGTAATATATCAAGAAACTTCAGGTACATTGATAATCACTAAGATCCTCTTGTTTACAGACAAATTTGGACTAACTACATCTAATACAGGCAATTAATCTGTATAACTTGTTTGACAGGGATCCTTGAGTCATGTCAAACAACTTATCATAGAATAAATGCTTGGCTTATCTCTACAATAGGCCTACCAGAAAGTGACCAAATCCATGTTAATTGAATACAGTGGAACCCTGTTAATTGAATAGCCACTTTGCCAATGAAAATCATTCAATTAACAGGACTATTCAATTAACAGGGATTGTGACACTTTCCTGTATTCTAGAGATAAACTTAGCATTTATTCTATTATATCTTGTTTGACAGAGCTATTGGATGAACTGAGGCCAGATAGGTCTAGAAACAAAGAAAAACTTGGGCGAGTCAGGGTAATTTCTCAACAGGTTACAAGATTTTTTATTCAATTAACAGGAGTTTACTCTATAACCTATATTCAATTATTATTAACAGGTCAAATTTGCACTGGAGGTATGGTAAATGATTTTTTTGTTAGGAAATTATAGTCAACTAACAGGTTTATTCAGTTAAGAGATATCCATTTAAGTAGGATCTACTGTACTCATGTGTTAACTGAACAATTTTCACTGGCAAAGTGGCTATACAATTAACAGGGTTCCACTGTATTTATAAAATATTATGGTCACTTGTTTTCTCCCCCCACTGCATGTGTAACATACGTGTGTCCCGGTTGAGATAGCAGGGAGAGACAGATGTATCCCACCCCACCCACGTGACATTATACATTTATAACGTTATTATGACATTATGCATATCGTATCAGTTTCTTGATACCAACTAATTCATATTGATGTCATCGGAAAGCAGTGTGATCAAAGTTCGATGCTCTAAAACTCTTCAACCCTCAAGCTGCCACCGTTCCTAATCGATTTCGTGGTATATACCTTTGGTATATACATTACTTGTGCATGCTCTTTCTGATGGTGTCATCAGTTTCTGAAAACAACAAATACAAAATGAGTTGACTGAATCAGCACATGACTCCGATTACCTGTGGCTTTTGTAATTGCTGCATGGTGGGGGGAGAAAAATCATCCTCGATGAGTCTGAAGGTGGGAATGGGGAAATCTCACCTCGGGGCAAGATATTTGAACCAGACCCTTGGGAAGAATCGGGTCTGGTTCAAATATCTTGCCCCTCGGATGAGATTTCCCCATCCTACCTCCAGACTCATCGTGTATCATAATAATCCACCAAACTGAAAACTCTGACCAATACTGCAAGGCATAGAGAATGCATTACTACTGGAACTTCCACAGAGGTTTCTATCAGGAAATAACCTGAACTCCACGATAAAGAAAAACACTGATGTACAAACCAATGGACCTTCAAGTTTAACTTGTGGTCTATTGGCTGGATCTGTTCACATGCTTCTCAGACATTTTCACAGTACTTGTAAATTACCAAGTAGGAATCCACTCTAATGAGTCAAAAAAAGACATATGAAAAAAATACCAATCCGACTTTTGCCAGGTGGCTTCCATTGTCAATGCACCAACATTTTAATCTTTATGCAACTCAATCTGTCAATCCCTTACCCATATGGCCAAGTCATTGGATCAAGTCCTTTAAGTGGTCAGAAGCTATGATTTAATGCAAAAAAAATTAACATTTGAATGATTGTTTTTGAAAATAGCTAGGAGATAAACGTCTCTTGTTGAGTTAGACATTCGGGAATTTGACTATGGAAAACCATTTGTTAATGCGCCCCAAAGAGGTGAGTTAACAAATGGTTTTCCATAGTCAAATTTCCAAATGTCTAAAGACACAAGAGACGTTTATATCTATTGTAATTCTTGCCATCATTAAAAGTGAAAAATTTCTTCAAACCCATTTTATTTGAAAAACAATAAAAAAAATGTCATTTTCAATCTCAGTCTATTTGCCATGATCGAATTTACAAAGTGAACTTCAAAGCACAGATGCTAACAACTTTTGTCACAGAAAACAACTCCAGGGTGTGTTCAAACTGTGACAAGAGCGGTTGTATGCTGTTGCTTGCACATAGCATGGATACAGACATGTTCTAATTGACCCATTTCCAGCAATTAGAGTACGGTAAGAGTGAATTTACCTGAGATTAGAGCACAGAGCCAACCGGCTCTCAACCAATCAAATTACGGGTTCAGAAAGAACAAGGTCAAATTTAACTGATGAATTACAATTGTAGTTAGATTTCGCTGTTTCATTTGGTAGATTTAACAGTCATCAAGAAGTTATTCCAAAGAATAATATGTCATTCATAAAGTCATGATCCAGTGACGATTTTGAGATCTGGTCGAAATTCTATCTGCATACCACCCTGCAGCACTCCAGTATCTGTCAAAAAATACAAGAACACTGAGATGCTATTTTCATTTTTTTTTTGTTCAGTGGGGTTTTTTTGTGACCTTGATTACACAATATTTTAGTTCAGAAATCTAGACTTGAAGGTGTAAGTATATCACAAAATGGATCAAGATATCATTGCAAAACAGACTGCTTCCATGAATACAGTATGATAGATATTAACTGGTAGAGTGCTAGAAGCCACTATCTGGGCTTTAATATGAAGAGCAGATACCCCAGCATAAAAGGGTCATATTCTGTAGATGTGGTTCATATTATCTTAGAAGTGAAATTACTTAGTCTATATGGGTTTGCCTTGCTACAATTTATGGGAGAGTGCCTCTTGGCACTCTCCCATAAATTGTAACAAGGCAAAGGCATGAGAACAGATTTTGACAACCAAAAATAACTTAGCACTCTACCAGTTATACAGAGAAGTTTAAAAAAATTTCTTGGGATCCATGTGTTCACATACAACTTATTTCAATGGTTTCTGAATATGAGATATGCCAATAGAATCCTATTCAGGGTATTAAACTGAACTTACTTCACATAATTGGTACAGACACCTCTCCATTTATTTCGATAGTACAGTTCCAGTCGTCCATCCTGTGTAGTATTTCCATCAACTAAGCGAGCACCTTCTGGCCAGATCTTACTCCATGTGACACCACTGTTTGGATCTTTGGTGAACAAAATTCTGCCTCCACTCTCCACACTTCCCTGAAGAAAAAAAAAATCATATTGATGCAATATTCCTTTTTTCAAGTTGAGGATTATGCTTGGGGGTATTTTTCTGTTTCTTGTTTGACAGGTGAGATTTTACATTTCAGTACTGTGATCATAAACAGTGACTTTCGGGAAGAGAATGCAGGCGAGTGAATAATCACACTCCTCATTTTGATTTTGCGAGAGTGAAAAATTAAGAAGAGTGATTTTAACCCCTTACCTACTGGAAGAGTTCAAACTGGCTAACACTATAGATGAAAATGAACATACAAATTTATTATTTTTTCATTTTTGCGCTAAAAACAGCTGATGAACCCTCATTGGAATGAGCCCATGGGACTCATTCCAATGAGGTGTCATAAGCTACATGTATGGTTAAGCAAAAAATGAGGGGAGCGCAGTGGCTTAGTGGTAGACTGTTGGACTTCTATGCAGGAGGTCCCAAGTTCGATCCCTGTCTGTGACGACCTGCATTGTGTCCTTGGGCAAGGCACTTTATCCCAGCTGCCTACATGGGGGCATGGTGATGCCGTGCACTATGGCGTACTGCACGTCGGTGGTGCACACGCCTAGAACCGCTGTAACCCTGCTAGAGCAGAGCTTGAACTGAGTTAGAATGTTGAGGAACTGACAGTTGCTCGGTGGTTCTCTATGGGTACTCCGGCTTCCACCACCTGTAAAACTGTCACGGTCATGATTAGCCATTGTGCATAAGTCTGTGACCTTAAACACCAATAAATAATAATAAATAAGCAAAAACTAAAAGATTTCAGTTATGCGAGATAATGTTTTGCAAGTATCTTCCCCTAGTTGGGTCATGTTATGTGTGACTGAAATACAATTTATTTATTTATTTATTTATCATTTATTTAATGGTGTTTAAGGTCACATACTTATGCACAATGGCTAATCATGACTGTGAGTTTTATGGGTGGAGGAAGCAGGAGTACCCAGAGGGGCCCACAGAGCATCAATGAGCAACTGTCAGCTCCTCAAGATTCTAACTCTGTTCAAGCTCTGTTCAAGCAGGATTACAGCAGTTGAAGACATGTGCACCATTGACGTGCAGTACGCCTTATTACACAGTGTCATCATGCCCCTATGTAGGCAACCGGGATAAAGTGGCTTGTCCAAGGACACAAAACAGGTCATTCTGGACAGGGATCAAACTCGGGACCTCTAGTATAGAAGTCCAGCAGTCTACCACTGAGTCATCGCGCTCCCCATTGAAATACAATATATAACTTAATGTTCAGACATAATTTCTACATGTATATTCATTATGAAGGAGAGTGATTAATTGCTCCCCAGGGAAAAGTTTAGAAGAGTGATGGCGAGTGAGAATGATCACTCTCCTTTCCCGTCAGTCCCTGCATAAAACTGAATAGAGAATTTCAATTCAATCTCAACTGGGTCAGGATCCCACTGAAATTCTCTCTTACATTCCTTTACACCAAAATTGTAACTGTAAAGAAAATAAAAAGGAAAACATTAAATTTGAGAAGTTTGGCTCCACAAGTAGATCTTCAGTTCCTCAGGCCATTTTTTTACAAAACGGCATGCAGACGGGCAGTTTTTTATTTTATTTTTTTAATTTTTGTAATCATTTCTTTGCCATCAAAGGTTCATGTTGTTGGTTTGTTTTATGTTTTAGGCCTCATAATCTACAGAATAGCATGGGTGGTGGTGCACTCAAGGGACAAATTTAACAATTTTATTAACTTGGGTAAAATATTAGAGATAAACCATTTAATTATTAATTTTTAAGTTTGCACTGGTTATAAAAAGAGAGCATGCAGCAGCCGAACGGACGATGTGTGAGGGCACGAAAAACAGAAATTTAACTTTTTAGGCTTTATTTTTATTTGATTTTGTTTGACGTTGTCCTTGTTTCACGGGATAATATTTATGAAATTTTGACACATTTATAAGTTGGTGATCGGCAAACGCATCTAACATCGGCCGATTATAAGACATCGGTTGACGATCGGTAGAGGTGTTTGAATATCAGTCCATGCCGATGGTTACATGGAACACCACTGGATCAAAAATGTTAGTATTTACGTTTGATTAATAACAATCTCATACAAGCAGTAACAAACTTAATAAGTTGCCACAATGTTTGGCAGGATTCAAGATTGGCCTAATCTTGTTGATTGGTCTGATCTTCCCCTTGATTGCTGGTCATGACACACATCCCATGTATTGTGTGCTGACTCAGTGAAATGCGACATCAGCAGAAACAAGTTAACATTGCAGTGTCTTTGATCAAAGACACTGCACTGTTAACCCATTTCCACTGATGGCTACTTTTTATTTTAATACATACACTGACATACTCTTGAGGTCAACACAGCAATCAACTTGAGTGTACTCTAAAATTAACCCTATTCTATGCATTCTTAAAATACTACTTCTTTTGGTTGTTGCTATCTGGCATCGGCACTCACAACTGGCAGATTATGGGCTCAACTAATCGGCAAGGAGATGACGGTCGCAAATCCTTATCGGTTAATCAATAGTATCAGTCTGTTGAAACTGGATTGTATCACATCACAATAAAGACTGATTTTGTGAGCACAGTACTGTAGTGTTGTGGCCAGGAAGATGGACAAAGAATATAGATCAGTCATGACCCAATTATGATCTAGTCAAAATTCTCTGTCCACTTTTGCAAAACAGTACTACATACATGTATGTTTTTGAAGAACAAAGTCCTGTTAAACGAACTGAAAGTCTTTTGATCTGTTGAAATGTTTATAGATCTATTTGGCCTCTGTACATACAATGTACCTGTATGATGTACATGTGAGCATATGACATAACTTGAATACCTACATGTATGGTTGACTAAGTATACCGGAGTGTGTGCATTTTGTTATCTGAACAAACAACAGGGTGTACATGTACATGTAAGTCAGTTACCAACCTTGCTGTCAGTTCTTTATGAATTCGAGCAACCTGTCTGTGCTGTGACACCTTGCTGCAATGCATGGGACAGGTTCTTCAATTCATGAAATATCTCCAGCTTGATTGGTAACTACAGTTAAAACTAAAAGTCCTGTCCTGAAATGGGCACAAATAGCACGTTGATATGCGCGTTAATCTACGCGATATGACCATAGTAAGGCTATCAAATTCTGTAAATATGGCCTGTGCACAAGCAATGTTTCAGCCAATAGACCTCCGGATAACCCGGAGGTCCATTGCCAGAAACATTGCCCGTGTTTGCTATAAGTAACCAGGAGAACCTGCCATGCTTTGGATGTCAATCGATATGGCAATTGCGCGCAATTCATACGCGCAATTAAGCCTAGATAAGCGCACAGTTCGTGACAGGTCTTCTAGTTTTAACTGTATTACATAAATTCCACCTTGTCTTTCACTACATGTATTTGAGTTGAGCTGTCTCTTCTGGACATTAACTTTTCAGAAACAATTTCATACATATACATAAATGTTTCAGTGGAAATAGAGGTGGCCTACTGTAATTAGGGTTTAATCCCAGGAATGGGAATTTCCATGCTTAAATTCAAACTCGTCTTCATTTTCAGAATTACTAGGATCACTACCTCCTCCAACATCAACATCTTCTACACTGCCGTCACAAGTCTCCTCTGCTGAAAGCAAAAGAAACTGGTGACAACAGTGAAGAGGGTGTTGATGTTGGAGAAGACAGAGGTGATAATGCGAGTGATTCTGAAAATATCTAAATTATTCTAAAATAAGATTGAACTGGGTTTGGGTTTTCATACTTATCTTAGGAAAAGAACTTTTTCCATTTGGAGATGGGAGATTGCCAATGAAATATGCTCATTATCATTAAATAAATGCATCATGTTACCCTCGTAAATTTGCTTGATATTACCCAGGAAATTTTCCAGTTCCTGGTTCTGAGAGTAATTTCATTCCCAATCCCGGTTCCTAGAAAACCAGGGAGTATATTAAACCCTAACTGTAATCGCAAAAGTGGTACATGTATTACTTTGAACAGATCATAATCAGGAGCCAATACTATAAAAGTTTTACAATTATTGTATTTAAAAGAAATGTATTTTCTATTTATGAATTTAAATGGGTTAAAATGAACCATTAGCATTTTAAAAGATCTGGCAATTTGTCAGTTATATTAATAGGCAGAAAATACAATTCTAGAAAATACAACTGAAAAAAGTTTTACAGTATTGGCTCCAGGTTTTCACACATTTACACCCCAGACTGGCAACAATAGCATACCAAATTTAATGTTCTCGCATTTCTTTTTTAACCCTTTACCTAACATGAAAAGCAGATGACACTTGCAAAAATAATTCTTGAATAACTAATTTTTTTCATTTTTTGTCTCAAAAACATAGGTTATGACCCCTCGTTGGAACGAGCTCGACGAGCTCGTTCCAACGAGGGGTCATAACCTATGTTTTTGAGACAAAAAATGAAAAAAATAATGAAAATTAATTGGCGATTTTTGAGAATAGTGCTGGCCGGTTTTGACCGTTACGTTGGGTAAAGGGTTAATGGGCAAGATGCAACAGTGATGCAGAGAAAAAGGTGGAAATGAATTTGAACCGAATTGCAACCCAGTCATGATCCTGTTGAAATTCTCTTCCACTTTTGTGATCAAACTGTGATAAGTTAGAAAAAACTGATAAAAAATGACCTTGTACTTTTATGTACATGTAAACCCCAATTGAAAATTTACATCTGAAATTTTGCTGTAATATTTATTACATAAACTTGTACATATAGATTGTGACATGCTCAAAAAAAGAACATAATTTTGATCATCTAGATCATTTTGTTTCAGTCTATTGTTGAAAGTCAAATCCATCTATAAACCCTTTCCCTAACATGAAAAGCAGATGACACTTGCAAACAAAATTCTTGAATAACTAATTTTTTGTCTCAAAAACATAGGTTATGACCCCTCATTGGAACGACCTCGACTTGTAACCCTGCTAGAAGAGAGCTTGAACAGTTAGAATGTTGAGGAGCTTACAGTTGCTTGTCAATGCTTGGTGGTTCTCTCTGGGTACTCCGGCTTCCTCCACCCATAAAACTGTCATGGTCACGATTAGCCATTGTGCATAAGTATTTGACCTTAAACACCAATAAATAAATAAAAAAAAATATTAACCTTTAACAAATGAATAGGAAGTAACTGCCTGTGTAATTTACAAACTGAGCAGTCAAAAGTTATTTCTTTTAATAATTGGAACAAAATCATATCATGTACCCCCTTAAAACCATATCATGGGACCTCTCATTGGAATGATGAGCTCATTCCAATGAGGGGGGGGGGGGGTCACATGATATTGTTTTATGTGTCCTGTGTCCACCCAAGGCCTGAAGAATTTTTATTTTAACCCCCCAAATTAAGGTAACAAAACTTGGCTTTACGAGAACATGAACAATGTAGCAGTGGGGTCAGGTGAAATCTTGACTGTCTATATATATGTACATGTATGCAGCTAGACTTCATGAAGTACCATTACCAAGCTATTGTAACTTGTATCAGCAAGGTCACCAAACGCTTTATGTTGGAACATGTGTCCTACATGTACATTATACATGTAGGACAATAAACTCCCCCAAAATTGGCCCTTAAGAGATAAACTCCAGTAAATACAGTATAAATGATGTTTGTTTTTTGGACTTGGAATACATATTTGTTGCACTTTAAGTTACAAGGATACAATAGTACTCTCAAATTCAAAATTATTCAACAACTAAAAATTGATCAAGACCTATTCTCACAAATAGTGACAAATTTTAAGTTCAGGGGCATCTGCCTTCTGTACAACCCGCTTTAAAAACTGATTCAGCATACAAACAGTTAAACTCCTGTACATGTACACTGATGTCAAAATATTGAAAATTCAAGAAGTATTTCCCATAATGCAACTGGGTATTTAACCAATTCAGTCCAGATCAAGCTAATTGTTTAACTCTTTACCCAATGTGATGGCCAAAACCAGCCAGCACTATTCACAAAAATCACCATTCAATTTTCCATATTTTGTAAGTTTTTGTCTCGAAAACATAGATCATGACCCCTCATTGGAACAAGCTCACCAAACTCATTCCATTGAGGGGTCATAAGCTATGTTTTTGATCCAAAAATTAGTTATTCAAGAATTTTGTTTGCAATTGTCATGTGCCTTTTGTGTTAGGAAAAGGGTTAAAATTCTTAGTTGTATTATGGAAAAAAATTGCAGCTTAAATGTTGATATTTTAACCCTTTACCTAACATAGTGGACAAAAATGGCCAGAAAATTAACTGGAAGAAGCCTTGCAAAGCCTAAAATATCTCAGAAGAAGTTTCTCAATAGAACCATACAATGAAAGTGTCCGTGACACTGTAGCTGAACTTGACAAACTTGAACTTGGTAAGTTATAAATGAAATGGCAAAACTGAAGATCAGAGTAATCCATCAATTTTTAAATGTAAACTGTAAGACTGGCTAAAGGAAGAATGTTGAAACACAAATGCAGTATGTTCAGAGGTTACTGTAAACGGCAACTTTTTTCACAGAAATGAATGCTAATCAATAGTTCTTATCGAAAGGTCTTGTCTAATGAGCACACCAAGTTAAACAAGCATACCAGGTTTCAAAGCAATCCAATCATAAATGTGCCCTGTAGGGTGTGCCAAAGAGAAATATTGAGGTCTAAGTTCTAAGAACGTTGGCCGCGGCAACATTTTCATATGGAAATTGAAGAAAATCGTTAGCTCCCATCTAGAGGTTACCACAAACAAGCATGCCAGGTTTCAAAGCAATCCAATCATAAGTGTGCCCTGTAGGGTGTGCCAAAGTTAAATACTGAGGTGTGACTAAACTAAGTTCTAAGAATGTTGGCAGTGGCAACATTTTTCGGCAGAAATGAAAGAAAATCGATAGCTCCCATCTAGAGGTCACCCCAAACAAGCATGCCAGGTTTCAAAGCAATCCAATCATAAATGTACCCTGTAGGGTGTGCCAAAGAGAAATATCGAGGTCTTCTGATTAAACTAAATTCTAAGAACTCTGGCCGCGGCAACATTTTTTTAAGGAAATGGAAAAAAATCGATAGCTCCCATCTCGAGGTCACCCCAAACAAGCATACCAGGTTTCAAAGCAATCCAATCATAAATGTGCCCTGTAGGGTGTGCCAAAGGGAAATAGTGAGGTCTGACTAAACTAAGTTCTAAGAACATTGGAGGTGGCAACATTTTTTGACGGAAATTGAAGAAAATCGATAGCTCCCATCTAGAGGTCACCCTGAATAAGCATACCAGGTTTCAAAGCAATCCAATCATAATTGTGGCATTATTGTGCCCTGTAGGTTGTGCCAAAGGGAAATATTGTGATTTGACTACTAAACTAAGTTCTAAGAATGTTGGCCGCGGCAACATTTTTTGACGGAAATTGAAGAAAATCGATAGCTCCCATCTAGAGGTCACCCTAAACAAGCATGCCAGGTTTCAAAGCAATCCGATCATAAATGTGCCCTGTAGGGTGTGCCAAAGAGAAATATTGAGGTCTTCTGACTAAACTAAGTTCTAAGAACGTTGACCGCGGCAACATTTTTTGACGGAAATTGAAGAAAATCGATAGCTTCCATCTAGAGGTCTCCCCAAACAAGCATGCCAGGTTTCAAAGCAATCTGATCATAAATGTGCCCTGTAGGTTGTGCCAAAGAGAAATATTGAGGTCTTCTGACAAAACTAAGTTCTAAGAACGTTGACCGCGGCAACATTTTTTGACGGAAATTGAAGACAATTGATAGCTCCCATCTACAGGTCACCCTAAACAAGCATACCAGGTTTCAAAGCAATCCAATCATAAATGTGCCCTGTAGGGTGTGCCAAAGGGAAATATTGTGGTTTGACAAAAAATAAGCTCAAAGAACATTGGCCGCGGCAACATTTTTTGACGGAAATTGAAGAAAATCGATAGCTCCCATCTAGAGGTCACACCAAGTTTCAAAGTGATCTGATCATAAATGCGCCCTGTGAGGTGTGCCAAAGGAAATTGTGGATGTACGTACTAATATACGTACGTACACCGATGGATGAGAAGTGATGGCAATAGCTCAGCTTGACTTTGTCAAGTTGAGCTAAAAATGAATATCATTAGAACCAGCTTGTTGAGCTGTTTCCAATGATATCCATATTTGTATGGTTTTATTTAAAAATTGTGAAAGTTGTTTTAAAAAAATGTGAAATTTGATTTATTTTTAAAAAAACACTGTGTTAGGAATAGAATTAACATCAGTGTTCAGGGGTTAACCCTTTACCGAACGAATCACCCGCATAATATGCAAATTCAGCAGTTGAAAATTTCTTCTTTTTTTTTAAATTTCAACAAAACCGTATCATGTGACCCCTTGTTGGAACAAGCTCGTCGAGCTCGTTCCAACGAGGGGTCACATGATATGGTTTTGTTGAAATTTTTCGAAAAAATTATATTTACAATAATAAATTTTGATATCGTCTGCGTTGGGTAAAGGGTTAAGTGAGTGAGATAAGTTCCCACACTAGAGGTGTATATATATATTATAATCATCTCAATGCATGTAAGTCTGTGTCACATTATGTGGGACATATTCTTTAAATTCACAATGTGAAGTACATTTTACTAAAGAATAAGTGAATCCTGTGTTGTGTCGTCAATGAGGTGGGAGAAGTTTGCTCTGTAAATATGAAATATCTTTAAGGTGATTATATTGAGATTTATTATTAGTCAGCTAATTGGAAGTAATTTATTATTTACAGCTTTATAGGTGCAACAAAATAATTAAAATACCTTAGGAAGGTCACATTAAGTGCAGTGATGTGGAAAGAAAGTTACATACAAATGTTGAAAAAGAATTCTCATAAAGGGATACTTTGGCCTTGGGGTACAGTTCATGCTGGAATATGTGCATCAACCAAGGAAGGTGCTGTAATGTAACAGGTGCTTTTAAATAGAAAGGTCACAATAAGTGGTGTTTTCGGAAAATACAGTTTAGGTTGAAATTCACTGTATGCTGTATAAATGCTCATAAAGGTTTACTGTCACTTGATAGAGTGCTACATGTACATTGTACATACAGATTATTTTCCCCAGATAGATTTTATTTCTATTTGTTTTGTTAGCTTTTTGTGGCAAGACAAATCTATTTTAACAAAATATAACATGCTTCAGGTTGCATATGGAACACCCGGTAATAAATATGAAAACTTTATAACAGCAGCTAAACCTGGAAGTTGTAAGTTAAATTGCCATACAAAGAAGGGTTAAATATTTCCCAAAATAACATGAAACATAAAAAAATAAAAACAAAATGAGAATGATACAATCAATAGTAATATCAATTTGAAAGAAAAAAAACAAAAAAACTTTAAGGTTGACTAAAAAACTTTAACCACAAACTTTAACCAAAACCCCAAATGTTAAGACAGGCATAAGAAAGTCATGACTAAACAGGAAAAAAAAAACCCACTTGAACCTTCATTAAAAAATTGTAACCACAAACTTTAACCAAAACTCTAAATGTTAACAGGCGGACAAAAGTCATGACTATAGCCCTCACTGGCGGACAAAAGTCATGACTATAGCCCTCACTGTAAACAGTCAGGCTAAAAATTTAAAAATCGCCAGACAGAAACTTTTGATGTTTGATATACAACATTCTTAGGAGGCTCATACAAGAAGTATTCAAGTTGTTCAAATCAATATCGTGGGTTCATATTTAGGCTTATACAGGAGCCCTAATTTGGACTTGGGGAATATGAGGGAATTATTTACAAATCTTCTTCAGATCCATCAGACAAAATCTTTTGATAATTGTTAGACAGTATCCTTTAAGTTGTCAGATCAAATTTGTTCAAAGCAAGTCCCTTGGTTCATATTTGGGCTCCCTATGGCTGCCTAAATTTTAACTTGGTGCAATATCAGGAATATTCTTGAAATCTTCTTTGGATCTACCAGTTAAAATCTTTTGGTATGTGATATGCAGGATCCTTATCAGGGCAGATTCAAGCTTTCTCAAATCAAGCCCATGTGTTGATATTTGGGATCCCTGTGATAATCTGAATGCTAACTTGGTGCAATGCGAGGAATATTCTTGAAGAGTCTTCTTCTTCACATCCACGACCCAGACTCGGGTCTGATTCAAGTTTGTTGAATTCAACTACCAAATTTCATATTTGGGCTCCGTATCAGAGCCCAATTTTCACTTGAGGCAATATGTGTAAATTCTTTCCTGATTTTCTTATTCAAATCCACCTGTCAGAATCTTTTGATATTTGCTAATAGCAGCAGTACAGCATACATGTACTTGTGGGGGTCAGATTCAAATTTGTTCAACTCAAAGTCTCTGGGTTCATATTTGGGCACCACATAGGAGCCTGGATTTCCACTTAGTGCAATATGAGGTAAATTCTTCAAACATATTTAATCTTTTTCTTCAATTCCACCAGTCAAAATCCTTGGGAGCCCAAATTTGAACTTAGTGCAAAATGTGGAAAATTCTTAAAAAATCGCGACATCGACGCCATAGCTGCGACAGGTGGTGCAATCTGCGGGTGAAAAAATGATTCTCAGAAGCAATCTGCAGATAATAGTGAAATAAAAATAAAAAAAAAAAATAATTTCAAGTTCATCAAAGGCCATAACTCTAAGAAAAATATTCGGAACAACACATGCATTGAACAGTGGCTAGACATCAATAAGATACACTTACATGCCAAATATAAAGTCATTCCATCATGTATTTCAAAGGTTATTGAGTTTTGAAACTCGTTGGTCACAGACAGACCGACCGACCGACCGACCGACATTGCCACTTATACATGTAGAGCTGCTAGTCGCAGCTAAAAATCTTCTTCACCCACCATTCATAATTTTGTTAACTTTGGTATTCAGCATCATTATTGGGGGGCATATTCAAGCCTATCAAGTCCTTAGGTTCATATTTGTGCTCCTTATTCGAGACAAATCTTTACTTAATGTTAAACGAAGAAAACTCTTTTGAAATCTTCATACTCAGATCACCCGTCAGAATCTTTTTATATTTGGTACATGTGCAGGTACACAGCATACTTGTGGGGGTTTGATTCATGTTTGTTCAAATCCACCAGGCCTTCAATAATTTCAATCCTTTCAACTTTATTACTCTCTATTTTATGGAAACTGTTAATTTTCTGTTTCCTTGTGGGAATTCTTAAGCTGTCTGACAGTGCTTGTTCTCTCAAACCACTGCCCCAATCAGAGAAAAAAACAAAAAATGAAAGCAAATAATGAGTAACCGATTACATTAAAAAAAATACTTAACTCTTTTGCTGCCATACAGCAGTATATGCCACTGCCAGGCACCCAGTGGAATTACACAGTAATAATAAAAATAGTTTGGATATAGGGGAATAGTTCAGCGATCTGAACGTAGTGGCTACCCCTCTACGTAGAGGGGTAGCCACTACATTCAGATCGCTGAACTAATAGGGGAATAACTTTTTTGTTTAGATGAATATCTTGCCAAAACTTTGTATGCTGGCAGGTATACGTACGGACATTGAATTGCATATGAAACTTGGTCATATAAGGTCATGTCACCATGGCAACCAAGATGGCTGCCACACCAAAATATGAAAATATCACATTCTTGTGTTTTAGGTTATGGAATCAAACTATTTGCAGCCAAATAATGGATTCTTATACTCAATGTTGTACTACTATTGTGATTATAGTACAAACACAGGTACTTTGCACAAGCTGTGAAATCAAAAGAAAAATGATATTTGATAGCATTTTTGAATCGATGCCGATGTGCCCCCCATAATGGTATATATATATTAACAAGGTACCCAACTCGCTTTTCGAAAATGATAGCACTCATCTTCATTATACAACCCTCAAATTTGATTCACATAACGTATTCAGCAGTATCAGGCGTCAGTGAAAAGGGGAATGAATATACTTTACAGTGGTGTTTTACACGATTGTTAGATGTTCTTGGCTCGTTCATAATAACTGGGTGAAGTCATAGAAAGGGCAGAAAAACATTTAGTCAGACAAGATCCTGTTCAGTGAAAAGTGGGTTACGAGCGACGATTCTCTGATTTATTACGAAAATTCAAGGTCCCATCGTCTATGGAGGGCAGATTCAAATATTAACCGTGTACTTTTATCAATTACTCATCTTGGATCCATCTTTATTCTTTTCTGGTGTTCACTTTTATCTTTTATACATTTTGTACCCTTATTTTGAAAACTTGTCAAGCTTTTGGCATCCATAGAAGCGAAGATACTCACAAAAACATCCCATTGGTTACTATTTATGCTGAGAAAATCATTCATGAAAAAAAAACAATGGGAGAATGAGGAAATTTTTTGTGCGGGTTTTGCTGTAGCCATGGATGCCAACAACTAAATAAGTTTTCAAGTGATATGGCTGAAAAGTGTATAAACGGTAAATGTCTGAAAGACATGCCAAAACAAGCCAACAAACATTTTGATCCAAGCTGTACTCATCTCATGGATGGTTGTGGCATTACATTGAACTTGACCTTTGACACTGAACATAAATAGAACACCATGATATCATAAACTGCAAAAAATAATACAGTTACTTCCCCTGAAACAGTTGTACTGCTATCTGGTTTCAAATTTCAACTTCAGTCGCGATTGGCAGCAATTGAGTAATTTGACGTTAGTCGTGGTTGGCAGTGAAAGTGTTATACCTCTTTATGAACAATCAATGAGCCTTCATCAGGTAATCACTTCACCCTCAGCCCCTGGATGGGGGAGGGGGGGGGGTGAGGGGCCGTTCTTTTTAAAACCCAAATGGAAGCTTCCTGCTCTTCCAATTAAAGAGTAGCAATATCCATAGTAGATGTCAATTTGACAAGGCTTGCAGTATGTGGAGAGTTCCCCATGGGATCCAAGATAAGTGAATCTGTGCTTGATTGCAGCAGTTAACAATTTCTCTTTCATTTGAAAAACAAGACCCAGTGGGATCTCTGTAAAGCAAATAACTTATACATGTATGTACATTTGTACCTGTAAAAACAAATGACTGGATGTCTTGGCTTGACTTTATATCTGGTCATCATTATCATATTGCCTGATATGGCGTGATATGCTGATGTTGGAAAGTGACATTAAACACTGATAAACAATAAACAAGACCTGTTTGGGGGCCTGCCACCACCTGTTGGTGAAACAGACCCAACATCTTTTGTGAGCTTATTAGGGAATACCCCAGCCATCCCCAATGGGGAGTATCAGGCCCCCCCCCCCCCCCCCCCCCGGGAAATCCTGCAATCCAGGATAACTCATTTTGTGTGAAAAACCATAAGATGTGAAACAGACATAACACCTTTATTGTGAGCTTATCAGGGAATACCCTAGCCACCCCCAATGGGGAGTATCAGGCACCCCCTCCCTCCCTCCCTCCCTCCCTCCCTGCCAGGGAAATCCTGCAATCCAGGATAACTCATTTTGTGTAAAAAACCATAAGATGCCACCACAAAGTATCAGTTACATGTGATGGCCTCCAGTCTAGAAAGAGTCTGGAGGTCTGTTCATGAACACTTTACTTGTGTCAGTGTCACCAACTTCAAGATTTCTTATCTGGATATTTTTGTGGTACCCCACTCTTCACATATTGCAATGACATTGACCAGGTCAATAAACTTGTAGAGTAAATCCCACACAATTGTACATGTATACTCATTACTGGTTACAGTAATAACCATCTTAACCCTTAGCGTCTATGCTTTTACAGTGATAACTACCATACATGCATATATGGCAATATATGCCTTTTCAGTAGTCAACCATGATGTAAAAACATTGCCAAGATAAATGCAGTCTATGGGCTGAGTTCCACACCTGTCAAACCAACAAATTTACATTCGCAAAACAATTTCCGTGGTAAAATTACTGTGCCTCAGCAAACCATATTTTGCTTTGGCAGTTTAGAATTGGCATTTTAGATTCAGGTATTCATTTTGTGATTGAGATACAGATGCTTCTGCTGAAGCATCTGCAACATAATCAAAAAAGGAATGACTGGAGATCACCAAATGGGGATGAATCAGGGATCAGCCCAGCGCCACAGTAGTCCGACAGTGCTGGTCATGTGAAATTGTGAATCTGACACTTTTTCATTTCTTACAACTACTTTGAATGTAAAATGCTGTTTTGACCACCACTAATTCTTCACAGTGCCAAATTTAGCATCACAGAGGAACCCTCCTGGTCTACAGTTAAAACTAGAAGTCATGTCACAAACTGTGCGCTTATCTACGCTTAACTGCTTGTAGGAATTGCACGCAATTGTCATATCGAATGGCATCCAAAGCACGACAGGTTCTCCTGATTACTCAGTGCAAACACAGGCAATGTTTCTGCCAATGGACCTCCGGGTTACCCGGAGGTCCATTGGCTGAAACATTGAGTGTGCACAGGCCACAAGTGCAGAATTTGGTAGCCTTACTATGGTCATAACGCGTAGATTAACGTGCAGATCAACATGCTATTTGTGCTCCTTTCATGACAGGACTTCTACTTTTAACTGTATTTTGTATTCCCGATCAGAGATGTTGAGAAGATGACTAATTTGGGGGAGGGAGGGGGTGTAAACATTTTGTATTCCCTGTCAAAGATGTTGTGAAGATGACTGATTTGGGGGAGGAGGAGGGAGGGTGGGGGAGCATCAAGTCCCAACTGATAAAATATTTCAGCTTCTTTATTGAGGTTTCTTTGAATGTTATGATGTACATGCAGTTGAAATATTTTGTAAGCTAGGATTATAGATAAAAAAACTCCTGAAATTTGTTTGGAGATAACTACATGAACATGGAGTTGTTTTGCCGGTTCGGGCTCAATTCAGCCTTGTGTCAATTCAGTCCAAGTCAATTGGGCCAGAGCTGATTCGCCCTAATTGTCGGCCAAAATGACCCACATTCGGACAAAGACAAATAATCGATTAAAGTTTATTTTAGTTTTTGGGATGGTTGCAAATTTTTATCACAGAAAGTAAATTTTTTTAGAGTGATAATGTTGCATTCACTCTGAAAAGTTGTAGTTTAAGTAATGTGAAGGACTATTTTGAAGACAACAACGATGCAAGTATATCCAGGTAGGTACAATGTACTCACTTCGTTCTGAAAGACTGTTTTGATAACAATAATGCAAGAGCATTGTTTTGAGAAGGATGGAGATTCATTTCTACTTTATCACCTCAGCTCAGGTATACAAAGCGCCATATAATTATAATAATAATAATCATGTCTGTGGTAGTTATAAAATAATGTTTGTCAGAATATTACGGTTTCTCTCTCTCTCTCTCTCTCTCCTTCCCTCTCTCTCGTAGGTGCATGTTAACAGAGTTATAACCGATTCGGGTCACACGGTTGGTAGTGTGGGGGTGGGGGGGGGGGGTGGGGCAGTGCTACAGATGGATAATTAACTAAAGCCAGAGGATAAAAGCGAATTCCACCCCACAATATATTGGGTCTAAACTATCTACAGATTTACATTATCACCGTGAGGCAATATTAGGCTTGGGTGGCTAGACTTTAATACATGGTAAAATCACAGGTACACAAAGGGAACCGATCTCAAAGTGGGTGATCTGGGGTAATTTAATTGTAGAGATCTTGACACAACAATACTGGTTACAGTGTGTATTCCTTTCTTCCAACCGCATGTAGTATTTACCCGAGAGACTATCCCCTCCTTGCATCAACGTCTGCACGAACGAAATTTCGGTAGGCTGTTTTAGGCCCCTTGTCCTACAGCTAGCAAGAGATTGGTTGGCTGAATTAATTTGTATAAACCATAAAAAAAATTCAGATTATGCCATCCGCTTGTTAACAATGCATTCACAGGCCTGAAAATAACCAGTCTGACATTTGCAGAATGAGGTCCCCAGAGGGTGAATTTGATGATGCTATCCCATACAGTGGGCCAATTTATTCTCTATGTACCTCTTTCTGTTTAGTTTTGCGACCTGTTTCAGATTGTGGTTCACAGAGGGTAAATTTTGTGATGCTACCCTGCATATTGAGGTTCACAGAGGGTAAATTTAGTGATGCTACCCTGCTACGCAGGATAGCATACCTACAGTACGTGGAGAGTGTATTATCACTAAATCACCCGCAGGGTGGAGATTCCACCCAGGCAATAATTGAAAATTTGTTTCAAGACATAACAAGCACAGGCAAAGTTTCAACCAATGGACCTCCAGGTTAAACACGGAGGTCCATTGGCTGAAACATTGCTTGTGTTTTTGTCCAAATGTACAACATTTGAAAGTTATAGTTTGGGTGATAACTCCACTCTGTGGGTGATTTAGTTACAATCCACTCTCCACGTACTGTAATTCACCCTCTGGGGACCTCGTTTTGCAGATGACAGTATGCTTATTTTCTGGCTTGTGCATGCATGTACTAAATGTAATACAGAAGTTTGACCACGGCATTCACAATGTATTTCGGTAATGAAAATTTGTCACGCCAAGTCAGAATATCTGTTGTTATAACAACACATATCCCTGATTGGCATGTCAAATTTTCATACCTACATGTAAGTACTATTAATTGTAGTCACCGCAAATATGCCAAAAAAGATCCCCAGAAATCATGATTATTTTCCACACATTTACTTTATGTGCATTTGTTCTCATCTTATTTGCATCATTATTGTTGTTTATTTTAAATTCAATTTTTTTGTTTGTTTTACATCCAAGTGTAACTGGCTGAAATAACAAAAATCCTGAAATAAAATATAATAAAGCTTGAAAATTTATTAACTGTATCTCACACAATCTGTATCAAACTCAGTTGCCCCAGTATGTAGTTGTCAGGCTGAATTGACCCAAGGCCAAATTAACTCAGCGCAAAATTGATGCACGGGGGTTCCCAGCTTGTTTAACTGGCATGTACTGGACTCAAAATTGGTCATGCCCCTGCTCCCAATACATTGCAAGTAAAGGCTCCGGGTATTCGGGGTGGGGGGTTTACTTTCTGTATCAAATGGGTCACCATGGGTACTTTCTGAAGGCAGAAGTACCCAGAAAGTGTAAGAATAACCTCAGCGAAATGATCTGGAAAATATCACTGAGTGAGAGTACATGTGCCAAGTAACAAATTCCTACATGTACCTGTCCACAAGAAACTACATGTACATGTATACAAGTCATGTCATAGATGTACATGGAATGAATATAGATCAGTTACAAATTGGGACTTGGGTTGAGCTAAAATTAGGGTGCTGGTCAAAACGTCACACGGCCAAAAGGTCACATTTCAAAATGGACAAAACGTCACACTTTTGGGTCAAAACGTCACATACTTTGGATCAAAATGCAACACACTTTTTGGTCAAAATGTCACATACTTTTGGTAAAAAAAAGCCACACACCCAGAGCGCAAGAGAACAAGGCATTTACCATTTCAAACTACATGTATTTCCTGTACAATGTTCAAAGCAAGAAATGGAATCAATGCAAGTTTCAGAGTGCCGAAGGCACACAGGGACGATGAGCGTGTATGTAACTGAATGAAGACATTGAAACCTTGAAGTTTTGACCAAAAAAATTCACGTTTTGGCCATTTTGAAATGTGACGTTTTGGTTGTGTAACTTTTTGACCTGTTCCCTAAAATTATCCCATCTTGGAAATGAAACAAGACGTGTAATTGGCATCTTACCCTAGCAATTAATGTTCCGTTTACGATAAATCCTTTTCCGGCCGCAAAATAGAGCTCTGATCCTGGTTCAATATACATGCAGCCGGAGGGAGCTATCTCGATGTTTCCTTGTATTCTGTGTGGGTTGTCTTTCCGCATGAGAGCAACTTTACTAATGACAACCCCTCCAAAGGGGTAGGTAGTCACATACGGTTCAACACAGTGTGGTGGCACGATGTGTTCTAGGTTAAACACGACTCCACCAATGATGGTCGGACGGGGATTAGTTTCTGGTGGAGGTTTCGTCGGAGGTCTACCAAATTGACACACAACCAATACGGAAAGACTGAGAAATATCACCAGGGTGGATAAAAAATGGTAGCTAATCGTCGCCTTTGTCTTCAATTTTCCCATTTTTATAACATGTCTTTATCTTCCATTTTTCGAACAAATATCACAGATAAGAAGATGATCGTTAAAACAAATTATCTCATTCCTCAATTTCGAAACATTCAAAAGCCATCAGGTAAACCGTTTTGTTTACCCGGAAAACATGGAGAATTATTCATCCTCGTTTCAAAATTATCCAAAGTGTGTCACTGAATCACTCAGGTAAATCTTGAAAGTATTGTCAAAGGTATGAATCACGTGATTTCTCGTTCTATTTTTAACGGGAACACTTTGATCTCACCTTGCCTCATCAAGGTGGAACGCAAACGGCGAGTGAAGCAGGACAGTATCACGTGGCTAGGTCAAACTAAATTAACGGTAGCTGTAACGCACTTGTGTTGTCAACTCTTACGTAATCAGTCCCATTTAATCGTTCAATCATTTTTGTGTGATTTATTTTTAAAGCAAATGAACTTACCACTGCCCGAATAGTCTGTCCATCTAATTTCCACACAGAAATTTGCCAATGACCAACGTAATAATAATAACACTTCGGCCGGCCGCTGATTTGTCGCAGTTCTCGTATGAGAAGGCGTTGGTTACCCATGTTCTACCAACTGCCTCCCTATTCCCGCGCTTCTCTCCTCCCAACACTCGGAGACGAACTGTTTGATGACATCCCTTGCCTCATTCTTCCCAATCTCTTCGATTAGTATATTAACCCTCTCCTTTGAGTCGCCCCCTAACCACGTGTCCTTCATTCTACCATCCCACTTCCCCATTATACCCCCCGTGAATCTTGTTCTTTTAGACTGGTATTTTAGGCATTCTATAAGAAAGTGTTCCAGGGTCTCCACCACGCCCAAGTTACACATCTGGCACTCCTTTTCACTGTTTTTCCCAATTTTTCCCCTCAGCTCCAGGGACCACGACCTCAGCTTGAACAACAGTGACCCCAAAGATGCCATCAAGGTACTCTTCAAAACCAGGCTTCTCTTTATCACGCAGGCCACCCAAAGACCTCTTTGATTTGACCCCCTCTCGCCAATTACGGTTACAATCCTCTATGACCCTTTCTCTGACGATCTTTTTGCCCTGGTTTGCCCCAACGTCAAGGTCCGAAATCTCCAATGAGTAGTTTTCTACTAGCTCCCTCACTTGGACCATCCACCCCGTCTTGATATTTGAGTTGAAAGTTCTCAGGAAAATTACTTTACACCATCGGCTATCGGGGAGATTTATCAAATAATTAAGATAACCGAGTTTCAATAGGTCTATCCTGTCCTTGATCTTCATCCACCCAAGCTCACCCCTGATCGCTTCTAGCGCTGTGGCATTACTCGAGCCTGTTATCCATCGGCCTTCATCGTTCTGCAGGATTTGCAAGCTCTTAACAACTGTGTGGTTTAGGGGTACAACTTCCGTACCGTATGTTATACTTGGCAGACCCACCATTTCCCAAATAGTTTTCCCCACGAAAACCTTATTGAAACTGTTTCTCCCTATAAGTTTCATTTGGTTAAGGATTCGCTTCCTCTTCAGAATCAATTTATTTGTGTGGTTTCGGTAGATGCCTCTTCCTGTGATGTTTATATTTACCCCCAGGTACTCATAGTCACTAGTCTCTCCTACACTAAAAAATCTACTGCTACCTTCCGGAATGCAGAACTCCCCCACTCTCCACCTTCGAGTGGGGTCCACTTTGCGACCCACGGGTATAACTTTGCTCTTGCTTTCATTAAGTTCGAGTCTCCATTTGCTCCCATATTTCCCAACAATTCCCAGCATCTTCGCTAGCCCCTCTTCGCTTTCTGACACTAGCACCATATCGTCTGCAAAAAATAGCCCTGGGATCTCCAAGTCACCAACTGCAACCCCCTCGTCGCTATGCAGGAGTTCATCTCCTAAACCTTTGATGTACAATGCAAAAAGAATTGGCGAAAGGATACACCCCTGTTTTAGGCCTATCTCCATAGGCACACGTTTTGTTGTAATGTTTTCTAGGCTAAGTTCACTCTGTACATCTTTATATAATGCTTTCACAATCCCAACAAACTCGCCCCCATGCCCAGAGCCTCCAGCTTGCGCCACATACCCCCCCCCCCCCCCATACTCTATCATATGCCTTTTTAACATCCAAAAAGGCCATGAACATCTTTTTCTTTTTTGCTTTCGCGGATTCTATCATTTGGGATAGCGTGAAAAGATGGTCAGTGACTCTCCTTCCCTTCCTGAAGCCATTCTGGATTTCTCCCCAAAAAAACCCTTCTCTTCGATTACCTCCTCTAATCTCCCATACAGGACTTTACAAACGACTTTTCCAATGTTGCTGCTGACAGAGATCCCTCGATAGTCATCCAAGACGTCTTTTTCCCCCTTTTTGTGAATAAATGTCACTTTACTTTCCCTCTACTCCTTTGGGACCTCTTGTTTTTCTATGGCTAAATTGAATAGGGCAGTTAGGCTTTCCAAGAGTTCCTCTCCCCCTTTTTTGATGTTCCTCTCCCCCTTTTTTGGTGAACTCGTTAGGAATTTCGTCCACCCCTCCCGCTTTTCCATTCCTTAATTTCGAGATCACCCTTCGCACCTCCTCAGTTTTGATTTCGCTGCACACGAAGTTCGATAGATTTTCCTCGACCTGGTTCGGACACTCTGGTGGGTTCCCCATGCCCCATCGCTTATCGTTTACCTTTTCCCAGTGCTTGACTAGTTCTAATGCGATTTGATCTCGCTCTTCTGTAACTCTGCCATCTACTTTAATGCTCTGTGGGTTATTCCCTTTGTTACGTTTGTTCACCCATTTCCAAAATACGCTCGAACTCGACCCCCTGTCGTTCTTATCGTCCTAATAAGACTGCTATTTCGCACTCTCCGGTTGTCGTCTTTAATCTTGTTTACTTTATTTCGTGCTTGTTGGTATTCTTCCTTTGCTACCATGGCCGCATTGCTTTCCACCCCCTTAAGTTTTCTACTTCTCCTGTATGCAGCACATTTAGCTTTTCTAACCGCTTTATGGCCATTTTCAGTTCTTCGTTCACTCTGTACCCAAGTTCCCGTGTTGGCACCCTAATCTTTCCTACACTTTCCTTCCCTGCCCCCACTAGGCTCGCAACTATGGCGTCGGCCATCTTCTGGACACTGCCCCCCTTGTGTACGGCTGCAAGCTTTGGTTTCAGTTTTTCTTCGAACTTCGCCCAGTCGGCATCCTTTTTGAGTTCCCAAACCCCCTTGAAGCTTCCTTTGCTTTTCTCTAGGTTTTTGGCCCTCATCGTCACTGTAATCAAGTTGTGATCACTATCCAACTCCATTTTTCCCTCATCGTCCACTTCTACCCCTATCACCTCCCTCCATAAATTCGTCTGGTCCTTCTGATGTCGCTTATTCTCAGTCAAGTTGTGTATGGAAAGAGGTTTTTTTTCGCAGGCGAAGAAGCCCGATGATCGGGGTGGGTTGGGTAGTTTGGGACGGGGGACGGAAGGTCTCGGGAGCTAACCATAAATTCTTGTATTTGACAGAATCCGACAATGCAATCCTGAAAGGCTCAACACTTAAAAGTATGAAAATGAGCAAAATCTTAAAATCGCGGTAATGATATTATTATTCTCATTTGAAGACACTGACGGCTCAAGATTTTTGTTTATAGGGGGTTTAGTGTGTGTGTGTGTGTGGGGGGGGGGGGGGGTGCAAACTCTCTATCGGAGGTGCATGGGGTGGGGGCAGGTATATAATTTATTTTAAAAGTTAATTCAAAGATCGTATTTAGAAGAGTAGGATGGGAAAGCCGGGGTGCGGTGAATGTCGCTAATATCCCTTTACCGCTGCCCCTGTTTTGAGTTTTTTAATGTTTGTTTCATCAGTGCCTATATATATTTACGTGTGAACACTAGAATAAACTCAGCGCAAGCGCGGAATTAGGGAAGAAGACGGTGATAAACAGGCTCGAGGCCAGACTCTCCCGACGACAGATTATAGGGGGGGGGGGGGGGGGGGGGGGGGGGGGGTGGGGGGCGAACTGACAAAATTTCCGACAAAATTGGGAAAATGCTTCAAAATGATTAAACAAGCTCCATTTTGTATGCAAAGTGTATTGAAATTCTAGTAAAATTGGGCACAACTTTCCAACAGAGGTGGCCATGTGCCCCCCCAATAGCTTCGAGTCTGGTGATATTGAAGAAATGGATAACCATATTCTGATGTACGAGCCTCCAGTGGTAGACCAGTTTTACATAGCGCCATCTTACATCCGGGACTCGGTATGCCCCCCCCCCCCCCCCCCAAAACCAGCCATTCAGATTTGTTACTGAAAATGGCAGCCACGTCTGCTGTACTGTACTGAACGCTGCATTGATATCGTTTCTTTCCACTTTATAAATATTGTTTTGTCATTGCTGTCGTTTTTTTGAAACAAAATTCGATTGTGTGCTTGCCTGCTGTTCTTCGAACGAAACATTTTAGTTTTAAAGAAGCCGAAGGAACATTGTGGTTGAGAGTTGTGATGAACGTCGGAACGCACGTGAATGATTGTGACACGAAAATGATTATGTATGGAAATAACATCGCAAAACACACAAGTTTCTAACACACAACCATTGTTCTCTTCCGGGATGAGAACAAACGCAGATTAGGTAAATTGTCGAATTTTTAATTGATAGAACGGAGACGAAAATGAAGCTTTCAATGCCGATCAGCAGCTCAGTACACGTGGGTGCAATGTTGATAAATAAAGCCGGTTTATGGGGGGGCAAATTGAATCCCGGATGTAAGATGGCGCTATGTAAAAATGGTCTATTGAGGAGGACCGAGTAAATTCCACAAAATAGTGAGAAATCACAAAAATAGCGATGGCCAGTTTCCATCCAAGCTATCGCTAACCATGCTAAGTTTATCTGGGATTCCTTTTGTATAACGTCGTAAAAAGAAAACTGGTGTCCAAAGGTTGACTTTGACAGCATGTAATCTCATCATGTTCCTTGTGAGAATCATTTGCAAGAATCGATTCTGATTTTTTAATGAATTTAGGCTCTGGCCGTGGTTATCGCAGTTACAATACCTACTATTTAATGATACTACACTCTATAGAATAATAAAATTTTCAACACATTACCTAGTCCAAACATGGCCTGAAAGACCGCACTGTAACGTTTTCATAAAAAACTTAAAATACGGCCTTTCAGGCCATGTTTGGACTACACATTACTAAACATAACTGCCTCATTACCTAGTAACATAGCCGTCATATCCGATTAGCGCTCTAGACCTAAAATCGCCAGGCTCAACTCAGTCAGAATGCCCTTTCATTATATGTAACGTGAAGAGACCATTGCGCATGTGGGCTGGTTCGCAATGCAGGTCGAGAAGTAGGTATATCCACCAGATGTCCAGGCCACTTCTTATTAGCTCAACGGCCCTAAATTCTATTAACTTTCCCCAAATTGAAGGCATATCCACCTGGAGTTGAACAACGGATAAGAATATCAATTTTCTTTAACTCCCACCATACCACCCACACCCTAAGCCCCTAAAAGCGGACTATTACGGTGAAGGCTGATATGTTTCAAGGAGGCGGAGGCGGGTGATTTTATCGAAATATTTTATAGGAAATCTTCGAATCCAACATACACAGCCCGATGGTATTCACAGCTGAGGTGACCGGTCCACCGGAAAATCTACCGATCTCGCTGTACATCACTCCGCCTCGGAACCATCAGAATGTCATTCCACAGAGAAATATCAAAGAAAAATGGTGTTAAGGAATACTATCCCCACCACTGGAAGCTTACCTCTTTTCAGCACCCTTGTCGGTAAAATCCTGGCCACCCATCCCGGCTAACACACCAGAACATACTGTAAGTTAAAAAGGTATCTCTTCAAAATTGAGGGCCGCGTTTAGATATATACATTGAACTTATTTCAAAGATATTTCAGAATATGACTAACTATAACTATTATGACACCAAGGAAAACGTCCCCAGAAAAATGTTTTTAAATTGACACATTTCCTTTTTCTAAAATTTTTAAACTCAATATGTAACCATATAACACACCTATGAAGAAGGGGGAAGGGCATGTGCACAACACGGGCGTCATTCATCCGCTTCAGCAGTGTGACACAATCGTCCTTTAATAAAGGCAAGCCTTTTGTGAATTTTTGAACGAACACATTCTGAATGGACAATCACACTACACATTAAGTATGCCCAGTGCAGTTCTGCTGTACCAGTGGTAGTTGCAAAAACTGAAAACCTGAAGCAATTTATTTATTTATTTATTTATTTATTTATTTATTTTTATTTATTTATTGGTTTTTAAAGTCACATATTTCTGCACAATGGCTAATCATGACCGCGACAGTTTTACGGGTGGAGGAAGCCGGAGTACCCGGAGAGAACCACCGAGCAACGGCGAGCAACAGTCAGCTCCCCAACATACGAACTCCACACAAGCAGGGTTAGGATTGGCTGAAGACAGGTGCACCATCGACGTGCAGTACGCCTTAGTACACAATGTCACCGTGCCCCCACGTAGGCAGTGGGGGTGAAGTGTCTTGCAAACCTGAAGCAAAAAGTCATCATTTATTTAGCGCGCATGCGCGCGCTATTTGGTATACTGTTTGACACAATTGAGAGAAAAATTCAATTCTCTTGATATTTTGAATTGACTCCAAAAATAAAAAACGGAATCCTGTTGTTGTGGACATATTCGATATTAACGCTCGTTGGTTTAATTAGGCTTTTCCCTCTGGAAAAGACTATTGTTTTTCTACGGATTATTATTATTTTTTTTTTTTTTAGGCTTTTCCCTCTGGAAAAGACTATTGTTTTTGTACGGATTATTATTTTTTTTTTTTTTTTTTTTTTGGGTTTTTTTTTTTTTTTTTTTTTCCACACATTTTTGTCCGTACGATTCAGAAGCCATTTTCGAACCGATTTTCACACAATTTGGCACACGCATAGAATGTCAAAAAATCTAAAAATGTACCGAAGCGGAATTTTCGATTTAACCCTTATTTCGCCAGAATTGGCAAAAAACTGCCAAAATTGGGGTTTATCGGCACTTTCTCGAAACACGTCTTTAGGATTTTTTTTAAACCTTCATCATTGATAGACCTGTCTGTGCCACGACCTTTGATACACATGACATATCAGGCGATGCATATGGTAACCCTCCACAGGCTGCCAAACATCGAAATTTTGATGAAATGGGCCGGTTTCAGGCCCCCAGAGCACCCAAACGATACACGAGAGACAATCATAACTTCCTTTATGTGAAGTGGAATTCACCGGAGATCATTTTTGTAAGTAATAATGGTGTTCAAAAAACCAAGCATTAACCCGTTTTGGGCTGGTTAAACAGCAATACCCCCAAAAAGCTAAAAAATTCAGGTTTTCCGTGGATTTCTCTAAATGCGTCTTGTAGATTTTCATGAAAAAATTGTCACTCCCAGGCCTTGATGTGACAATAGAAGTTGCATGGACAAAATACTCCGGTGAGCATTTGTTAACCCTCCACGGGCTGCTAAAAGTCAAAATTGTGATAAAATGGGCTGTTTTTGGACGCCAACGGCACCCAACGGTTACGCCACAAAGAAAAGTGATTTCTTTTATCGAGCGCACAATCTATAGGGAAACATTTTTGTAAGTAGTAAGGGTATTCAAAAAACGAAGTTTTAACCCATTTGGGGCAGGCTAAAGAGAGAGACCCCTTAAAATCTAAAAATTCCCATTTTCTGTGGATTTCTCTAAATACATTCCATAGGTTTTCAAGAAAAATTGACTACTTGCAGGTCTTTGTGTGACATTACAAGTGGTATGGACAAAATATTCCGCTGAGCGTTTATTAACCCTCTACAGAATGCCAAGCATCATAATTTTGTTGAAATGGGCTGTTTTCGGACACAAACAGCACGCAATGTATGTCCGAGAGTTACACATAATCTCCTTTTTTGGAAGTGGAATTCACTAAGGACCATTTTTGTAAGTAATAAGGATATTCAAAAACCCAAGCGTTAACCCCTTTTGGGGTGGTTATTAACGATACACATCAAAAGCTAAAAAAAAATCATGTTTTCCGTGGATTTCGTTACAAACATCTTGTAAGTTTTCAACAGAAAATGGCCATTGATAGGTCTTGCAGTCACATTACCGGTTGCATGGATAAAATATTCCAGTAAGCATTTGTTAACCCTCCATGGGCTGCTAAATGTCAACATTTTGAAAAAATAGTCTGTTTTTGGACGCCAACAACAACAAATGGGAATGCCACAGAGATACATAACTTCTTTTACCGGATGCAAAACTGACAGAGAAAAATTTAGTAAGTAGTAAGGGTATTCAAAAAATCAAGGCCTTAACCCATTTTCGCCTGGTTAAGATGTACCCCTTAAAAGCTTAAAATTCCAGTTTTCTGTGGATTTCTAAAAAAAATCTAGTAAGTATTTAAGAAAAATTGACCATTTGCAGGTCTTGGAGTGACATTACAAGTTACATAGACAAAATATTCCGGTAAGCGTTAGTTAACTCTCCAGAGGCTGCAAAGCATAGAAATTTTGAGAAAATGGACTGTCCTTGGGCACCCATTGCACGCAATGTGTACCTGCGAGATAAAAATAACCTCCTTCTTTGGAAGTGGAATTCATCAGACCAAGCATTAACCCTTTTAGGGCTGGTCTTAACCCGTTTCGGGCTGGTTAAACAGCGGTACCCATCAAAGACTTAAAATTTCATGCTTTCCCTGGATTTCTTTAAAAACATCTTGTAGTTTTCAAGAAAAATGGCCATTTACGGGTCTTCATGTGACACTACAAGTTATATGGACAAAATATTCCATTGAGCATTCGTTAACTCTCCACGAGCTGCTAAACATCAAAATGTTGATAAAATGGATTGTTTTCAGACCCCAAGAGCACCCAATGGATATGTAACAGAGAAATATAACTTCTTTTCCTGCGCGTAGAATTCACAGAGGATCAGTTTTGTAAGTAGTAAGGGTATTTAAAAGAATGAAACTTAACCTATTTTAGACTGGATAAGGAGAGATACCCCTTAAAAGCTTAAAATTTACATTTTCTGTGGATTTTGCTAACTGCTTGTTGGCAATTTTCAAGAACAATTGGACATTGGCAGGTCTTACAAATTGCATAGATAGAATATTCCGCTAGTCGTTTGTTAATCCCGCTACAGGCTGCTAAACGTCAACATTTTGATAAAATCGGCTGTTTTCGGATAGCAAATGGGTATGTAATAGGTAAACATAACCTCTTTTATCAGATTCAGAATTCATGAGGGATAATGTATGATAGTATTAAGGGTATTCAAGGGAGCGCGGTGGCTCAGTGGTAGACTGGTGTACTTCTATGCTAGAGGTCCAGAGTCCGATCCCCGTCCGGGACGACTCACGCTGTGTCCTTGGGCAAGGCACTTTAGCCCGGTTGCCGACATGGGGGCACGATGACGCCGTGTACTAAGGCATACTGCACGTCGATGGTACATATGTCTTCACCCTCTGTAACCCTGCTTGAGCGGAGCTTGAACAGAGTTAGAATGTTGAGGAGCTGACAGTTGCTCGTCGATGCTTGGTGGTTCTCTCCGTGTACTCCGGCTTCCTCCACCTATAAAACTGTCACGGCCACGATTAGCCATTGTGCATAAGTATGTGACCTTAAACACCAATAAATAAATAAATAAATAAATAAATAAATAAATAAATAAATAAATAAATAAATAAATAAATAAGGGTATTCAAAAACCAAGCCTTAACCCTGTTTATAGGATTAAAGACAGACAGCCCATGCCGTGTACGCTGCCTACATTACTTGTAAAATCGACACCCCCCACTAAATCTTCTGCGAGGCGCGGTTTCGGACCCGACCACCTGACGGTTCTGACCACATCAAATAACACACCTTCGTTGTATTTAGCAGCATGGATTTCCCCAAGAAGCAAAGACAAAAATACGTCTGCGGAAAATAATGGCAAATATTTTATTTAGCCTGTATTATGTCCGTATAGAAAATTTCTCACCCATATATACCTAAAAATGATTCAATGATACAATTGGACATATTTCTCTCATAAAACGTGAAAAACACTTGATTTATTGCATTTTAGGATTGCGCATGTATATTCTTAGAAGAATCTCTGTCTGTTATTAAACTACGGCGTGTCTTTGATCTCGTTTGGGACGATCAGTGATTAGCACCTTTTCGACAAGAGCCATCGAAATTGAAAATAAAAAAAATAATCAAATTTCACTAAAACCTTTTGCAGAATCGTGTTTTTCAGAAAACGCTTTCGCGATTGCGTGTGTCGTTTTCAAAATTCGGATCAGTAATCACGAAATTATAAATATGTTGTTGTCAATAACAGAATTGAAAGCATGTCGGTCAAACTTGCATGACGTCAGAACTCGACTCGGGTTAAATACTGCGGTGTATTGAAAGGGCGAGAGTAAGAAACGCTGATATCGCAGTAGGCTTTAAAATGTCCATGGAATGGTCCTAAAATCAAGTTTATATTTGCAGCTTTATTGCAAATAGGTTTCCCGTTGTTTCTTGTTGAAATGTTATTTCCGTCAAGGCCAAGTACCATAGAAAATTTGAATACTGGGCAGTGGGATAGGACACCTGCCCCACTGCCCCATGAACAACTGCCTCCTATTAAAATTAATTAGCGGGGACATCCCCCCCCCCCCCCCATATGCTGTTTATTTTACCTAGAACACCTGCCCCCTGCTGTTTTTTTTACCTAGGACACATGCCCCCCCCCCCCCCCCCTACTGTTAGATTAGATTAAACATATTTTATTTGCCATTTAACAATGCAAATCAGGATTGGAGGACAAGTGCTTACCACTTAGAAGCCCCTCCGTTCCTGTACAGTGACTAATAATTTACAATATGGCAGAACGTATTCCATAAATAACAGAATCTAGCAAAATCTAAATATTATAAACATTACAGACAAACACAAATTAAACTGAGAGAAAGAGAGAGAGAGAGAGAGGGGGAGAGAGAGAGAGAGAGAGAGAGAGAGAGAGAGAGAGAGAGAGAGAGAGAGAAAATAAATAGAATATAAAGAAAAAAAGAAAACATGAAATACTACATTAGATCCAGTGATGATGCCCGCCACCCACCCATTTGCATTCTGTAGTATCTTGGCCGTAATGGGAGTCTAAATTAACATCTTGATTACAGCCACTGAGCAAAGGTTTTCACTTCTGGGGATGTTCACACAACTGTTTGTTCACCAAGTACACCTGCCCTGCCCCCGTTTGTTTGCTAACGGGCCCCTCCCCATTGACCTTTCTATTTTTAGAAGCACCCAGGCCGACGGGGAGAGGGCGTTGTTGGGAGCATGGCTAGATTTTGCTATAAAATGGGGTTGAAGGAAGGTACCCTCAAATCTGGGTCGAAAGTGGCGAAAATGACAAAAGGCTACGTCAACGTATGGTGACGGTATAAACTACAGGCGATCTGGGCGATGTACAGACGAAAAATAATACCTTGGAGCCGGTTAGGCAATTTGGCACAAAAAACTCCGACTTTATGCTCAATCGCTGCTCTACAGTAGTCTACAACAGTCCCCAAGTCCATTCCAAACTGATAGAGTCGGGACGAATTGTACTCTCACTTTCCACGCGATGCGTGGTGTTCTTCACGCGGCCTCGACACTCGCAACAGATGCCAAACCGTCAGCCAGGGTGCGTAGAACAAGTTACGAAAACTAGAAGTCGCTGCCTTCAGCGGTCTAGACACGGTTCATGTTTGTGAGAAGTGCAATTTTAATGTCTAATTGGCAAATTTTCAATAATCGTTTCCCGCCAAAAAACCTACTCACCGCCGATTTCTTTTCACTTCAACTTCTGACGATTATCTAAGTTTTAAAGATAGTGTCAGGATACCTCTCCCCCGCCGCTCTTTTGGAGCTGGTTAGGCAATGTGGCACCGAAACCTGGGACGTTATGCTCAATCGCAGCTCTACAGTCGTCTACAACACTGCCCGTGTCCATTCTAAACTGATAGAGTCGGGACGAATAGTACTCTCACATTCCAAGCGATGCGTGGTGTTTTCCACGCTGTCCGGACACTCCAAACAAATCCCAAAATGTCGGCCAGGGTTCGTAGAACATGTTCTGAAAATTTCAAGTCGCTGCCTCCAGCGGTCTGAACACCGTTCGTGTATGTCAGAAGTGCTATTTTAATGTCCAATATGCAAATCTTCGTCAATCTTTTCCTGCCTGCCAGAAACCCAATCACCGCCAATTTCTCTTGACTTCAAACTTCTGAGATTCTCGTAGGTTTAAAGGTTGTGTTGGGATCCCTGGTGGCTGTCTTAAAGAAGCAACTTCCATTTACAGTCAACTCTCCACCAGTCACACACAATTGTAACATTAAAGTGGACTTACTCCAGCGAGGAGGCACTGAAGGATTCTGCGCCTATTTTCGAACTGGCTTGAAAAGGGAGGACCAAATTCAAACAATTACCTCCTCTCTCCAAAACACCATATCTCAGCCAATTCTAGGCAGATTTTCATGAAATTTTCACTCCTTGTTCAGGAATAGTTTGTGGGCATCACTTTCCATGAAGAGCGACATGAATTTCGCATTCGTCACGTCGAATTGGAAAAGAGCGTAGTGCGCAGGGATTTCTCTGAAAACATCTTGGAAGATTTTTAAAGAAAAATGGCCATTTGCGTTCTTAGTGTGACATTACAAGTTGCATGGAAAAAATATTCCTGTTAGCACTTGTTAACCCTCTACAAGCTGCCAGACATCAATATTTTGGATACATTTGAGATAAAATGGACCATTTTCAAATAGACACAGCACTCAGTGGGTATGCGTGAAACAAACATAACTCCTTTTGCTGGGTCATTAACTTGTCGGACGACGATATTGATATTAACCCACTCCACCGTGAGTCATTTGAGACTACTATACTCACCTTTCTCATAACATCAATGAAGGAACTTCAGTGAGACAGTTAAAAACAATTCATCAGACACTGTGGGGTCATGAAGAATCATGGAATCTCATCGGGAAAAGCCATGATTCTCCAGAATCATAAAGTCTAGTTTTTTTTGTTTTTTTGGGTATTTTTTTTTTTTCCACACATTTTGGTCCGCACGATTCCGAAGCCATTTTTGGGCCGATTTTCACAAAATTTTGCACACGCATAGAGGGGCAAAAAATCTAAAAATGTACCGAAGCGGAATTTTCGATTTAACCCTTATTTCACCAGAATTGGCAAAAAACTGTCAAAATTGGGGTTTATCGGCACTTTCTCGAAACACGTCTTGTAGATTTTTTTTAAACCTTTATCATTGATAGACCTGTCTGTGCCACTACCTTTGATACACATGACATATCTGGCGATGCATATGGTAACCCTCCACAGGCTGCCAAACATCGAAATTTTGATGAAATGGGCCGGTTTTAGGCCCCCAGAGAACCCAAACGATACACGAGAGATAAACATAACTTCCTTTATTGGAAGTGGAATTCACCAGAGATCATTTTTGTAAGTAATAAGTGTGTTCAAAAAACCAAGCGTTAACCCGTTTTGGGCTGGTTAAACAGCAATACCCCCAAAAAGCTAAAAAATTCAGGTTTTCTGTGGATTTCTCTAAACGTGTCTTGTAGATTTTCAAGAAAAAATTGTCACCCCCATGGCCTTGATGTGACAATAGAAGTTGCATAGACAAAATACTGCGGGTGAGCATTTGTTAACCCCTCCACGGGCTGCTAAAAGTCAAAATTGTGATACAATGGGCTGTATTTGGACGCCAATAGCACCCAACGGGTACGCCACAAAGAAAAGTGCTTTCTTTTATCGAGCGCACAATCTATACGGAAACATTTTTGTAAGTGGTAAGGGTATTCAAAAAACGAAGTCTTACCCGTTTTGGGCAGGTTAAAGAGAGAGACCCCCTTAAAAATCTAAAAATTCCCATTTTCTGTGGATTTCTCTAAATACATTCCATAGGTTTTCAAGAAAAATTGACTACTTGCAGGTCTTTGTGTGACATTACAAGTTGCATGGACAAAATATTCCACTGAGCGTTTATTAACCCTCTACAGAATGCCAAGCATCATAATTTTGTTGAAATGGGCTGTTTTCAGAACACACACAGCACGCAATGTATGTCCGAGAGTTACAATAATCTCCTTTGTTGGAAGTGGAATTCACTGAGGACCATTTTTTGTAAGTAATAAGGGTATTCAAAAACCCAAGCGTTAACCCCTTTTGGGGTCGTTAATAGCGATACCCATCAAAAGCTAAAAAAAATCATGTTTTCCGTGGATTTCGTTACAAACATCTTGTAAGTTTTCAACAGAAAATGGCCATTGATAGGTCTTGGAGTCACATTACCAGTTGCATGGATAAAATATTCCAGTAAGCATTTGTTAACCCTCCATGGGCTACTAAATGTCAACATGTTGAAAAAATAGTCTGTTTTTGGACACCAACAACAACAAATGGGAAATGCCACAGAGATACATAACTTCTTTTACCGGATGCAAAACTGATATAGAAAAATTTAGTAAGTAGTAAGGGTATTCAAAAAATCGGGGTCTTAACCCATTTTCGCCTGGTTAAGATGTAGCCCTTAAAAGCTTAAAATTCCAGTTTTCTGTGGATTTCTCCAAAAAATCTAGTAAGTATTCAAGACAAATTGACCATTTGCAGGTCTTGGAGTGACATTACAAGTTGCATAGACAAAATATTCCGGTAAGCGTTAGTTAACCCTCCAGAGGCTGCAAAGCATAGAAATTTTGAGAAAATGGACTGTTGATGGGCACCCATTGCACGCAATGTGTACCTGCGAGATAAACTTAACCTCCTTCTTTGGAAGTAGAATTCCCCGGGGATCATTTTTTGTAAGTAATGAAGGTATTCATCAAACCAAGCATTAACCCGTTTAGGGCTGGTTACAGATCCATACCCATTAAAAGGTTAAAAATTCATACTATCCGAGGATTTCTCTAAAAACACGTCGTATATTTTCAAGAAAAAATGACCATGCTCAGATCTTAATGTAACATTACAAGTTGCATGTACAAAATATTCCTCTAAGCATTTGTTAACCCTATGCAGGTTCTCAAACATCAAAATGTTGGTAAAATGGGCTGTGTTTGCGTATCCACAGCACCCGAAGTTGAGAGGAGAGATCAAAATAAGTGGAAGTAGAATTCATTGAGAATTATTTTTGGAAGTAATACGAGTATTCAAAAAACAACACTTAACCCGTTTTGGGCTGGATCAACAATTATACCCACCAAAAGCTTAAAATTCATGTTCATGTCGGCCAAAACTTGCATGACGTCAGAACTCGATTCGGGTGAAATACTGCAAGTGATGCACTGAAAGGTTGAGAATAAGGGACGCTGATATCGAAGTAGGCTTTAAACTGTCCATGGAATGGTCCTAAACTCAAGTTCATCTTTGCAGCGTTACTGCAAATAGGTTTCCCGTATTTCTTGTTAAAATGTTTTGGACCGCCTCACTTCATATTCCACACTGCACTGCATGATATTATTTATTTTATTGGTGTTTAAGGTTTGTAAGTAGTAAGGGTATTTAAAAGAATGAAACTTAACCCATTTTGGACTGGATAAGGAGAGATGCCCTTTAAACGCTTAACATTTACATTTTCCGTGGATTTCGCTAACTGCTTGTTGGGGATTTCAAGAACAATTTGACATTGGCAGGTCTTACAAATTGCATTGATAGAATATTCCGCTAGTCGTTTGTTAATCCCTCTACTAAACGTCAAACTTTTAATAAAATCGGCTGTTTTCGGGCAGCAAATGGGTATGCAATAGATAAACATGACCTCTTTTATCAGACTTAGAATTCCTGAGGGATAATGTATGATAGTATTAAGGGTATTCAAGGGAGCGCGGTGGGTCAGTGGTAGACTGTTGTACTTCTATGCTAGAGGTCCCGACATCGATCCCCGTCCGGGACGACTCACGTTGTGTCCTTGGGCAAGGCACTTTGGCCCGGTTGCCGACATGGGGGCACGATGTCCCCGTGTACTAAGGCATACTGCACGTCGATGGTACACATGTCTTCAACCTCTGTAACCCTGCCTGAGCGGAGCCTGAACAGAGTTAGAATGTTGAGGAGCTGACAGTTGCTCGTCGATGCTTGGTGGTTCTCTCCGGCTACTCAGCTTCCTCCACCTCTAAACTGTCAGGGTCACGATTAGCCATTGTGCAGAAGTATGTGACCTTAAACACCAATAAATAAATAAATAAATAAAATAAATAAATAAATAAATAAATAAGGGTATTCAAAAAACCAAGCCTTAACCCTGTTTTGTCGGATTAAAGACAGACAGCCCATGCCGTGTACGCTGCCTACATTACTTGTAAAATCGACCCCCCCCCCCCCCCCCCCCACCCACTACTAAATCTTCTGCGAGGTGCGGTTTCGGACCCGACCACCTGACGGTTCTGACCACATCAAATAACACACCTTCGTTGTATTTAGCAGCATGGATTTCCCCAAGAAGCAAAGACAAAAATACGTCTGCGGAAAATAATGGCAAATATTTTATTTAGCCTGCATTTTGTCCGTATAGAAAATTTCTCACCCACATATACCTAAAAATGATTCAATGATACAACTGGACGTATTTCTCTCATAAAACGTGAAAGAACACTTGATTTATTGCATTTTAGGATTGCGCATGTATATTCTTAGAAGATGCTCTGTCTGTTATTAAACTACGGCGTGTCTTTGATCTCGTTTGGGACGATCAGTGATTAGCACCTTTTCGACAAGAGCCATCGAAATTGAAAATAAAAAAAATAATCAAATTTCACTAAAACCTTTTGCAGAATCGTGTTTTCAGAAAACGCTTTCCCGATTGCGTGTGTCGTTTTTCAAAATTCGGATCAGTAAGCACGAAATTATAAATATGTTGTTGTCAATAACAAAATTGAAAGCATGTCGGTCAAACTTGCACGACGTCAGAACTCGACTCGGGTAAAATACTGCGGTGTAGTGAAAGGACGAGAGTTAAGAAACGCTGATATCGCGAGTAGGCTTTAAAATGTCCATGGAATGGTCCTAAAATCAAGTTTATATTTGCAGCTTTATTGCAAATAGGTTTCTCGTTGTTTCTTGTTGAAATGTTATTTCCGTCAAGGCCAAGTACCTAAGAAAATTTGGAATAGTGGGCAGTGGGATAGGACACCTGCCCCAATGAACAACTGCCTCCTATTAAAATTAATTAGCGGGGACATCCCCCCATGCTGTTTATTTTACCTAGGACACCTGCCCCCTATTTTTTTACCTAGGACACATGCCCCCCCCCCCCCCCCCGCGCTACTGTTAGAGTAGATTAAACATATTTTATTTGCCATTTGACAATGCAAATCAGGATTGGAGAACAAGTGCTTACCACTTAGAAGCCCCTCCATTCCTGTACAGTGACTAATAATTTACAATATGGCAGAACGTATTCCATAAATAACAGAATCTAGCAAAATCTAAATATTATAAACATTATAGACAAACACAAATTAAACTGAGAGAAAAAGAGAGAGAGAGAGAGAGAGAGAGACGAGAGAGGAGAGAGAGAGAGAGAGAGAGAGAGATCAAAAGAATAAATAGAATATAAAGAAAAAAAGAAAACATGAAATACAACATTAGATCCAGTGATGATGCCCGCCACCCACCCATTTGCATTCTGTAGTATCTTGGCCGTAATGGGAGTGTAAATTAGCATCTTGATTACAGCCACTGAGCATAGGTTTTCACTTCTGGGGATGTTCACACAACTGTTTTTTCACCAAGTACACCTGCCCTGCCCCCGTTTGCTTGCTAACGGGCCACTCCCCATTGATCTTTCTATTTTTAGAAGCACCCGGGCCGACGGGGAGAGGGCGTTGTTGGGAGCATGGCTAGATTTTGCTATAAAATGGGGTTGAAGGAAGGTACCCTCAAATCTGGGTCGAAAGTGGCGAAAATGGCAAAAGGCTACTTCAACGTATCGTCGCCTGAGAACTAGAATGTTCTATGTCCCCTATGGGACATAGAACATTCTAGCACTCAGCCGACGGTATGGTAACGGTATAAACTACAGGCGATCTGGGCGATGTACAGACGAAAAATCATACCTTGGAGCCGGTTAGGCAATTTGGCACAAAAAAATTCGGACTTTATGCTCAATCGCTGCTCTACAGTAGTCTACAACAGTCCCCAAGTCCATTCCAAACTGATAGAGTCGGGACGAATAGTACTCTCACTTTCCACGCGATGCGTGGTGTTCTTCACGTGGCCTCGACATTCGCAACAGATGCCAAAATGTCTGCCAGGGTGCGTAGAACAAGTTCTGAAAATTAGAAGTCGCTGCCTTCAGCGGTCTAGACACGGTTCATGTTTGTGAGAAGTGCAATTTTAATGTCTAATTGGCAAATTTTCGTTAATCGTTTCCCGCCAAAAAACCTACTCACCGCCGATTTCTTTTCACTTCAACTTCTGACGATTATCTAAGGTTTAAAGATAGTGTCAGGATACCCCTCCCCCGTCGCTCTTTTGGAGCTGGTTAGGCAATGTGGCACCTAAACCTGGGACGTTATGCTCAATCGCATCTCTACAGTCATCTACAACACTGCCCGTGTCCATTCTAAACTGATAGAGTCGGGACGAATAGTACTCTCAAGTTCCAAGCGATGCGTGGTGTTTACCACGCGGTCGGACACTCCAAACAGATCGCAAAATGTCGGCCAGGGTTCGTAGAACAAGTTCTGAAAAATTTCAAGTCGCTGCCTCCAGCGGTCTGAACACCGTTCGTGTATGTCAGAAGTGCTATTTTAATGTCCAATATGCAAATCTTCGTCAATCTTTTCCTGCCTGCCAGAAACCCTATCACCGCCAATTTCTCTTGACTTTAAACTTCTGAGATTCTCGTAGGTTTAAAGGTTGTGTTGGGATCCCTGGGTGGCTGTCTTAAAGAAGAAACTTCCTTTTACAGTCAACTCTCCACCAGTCACACACAATTGTAACATTTAAGTGGACTTACTCCAGCGAGGAGGCACTGAAGGATTCTGTGCCCATTCCCGACGTCTTCTTTCGAACTGGCTCGAAAAGGAAGGACCAAATTCAAACAATTACCTCCTCTCTCCAAAACACCATATCTCAGCCAATTCTAGGCAGATTTCCATGAAATTTTCACTCCTTGTTCATGAATAGTTTGTGGCATCACTTTCCATGAAGAGCGACATGAATTTCGCATTTCGTCACGTCGAATTGGAAAAGAGCGTATGCGCAGGGATTTCTCTGAAAACATCTTGGAAGATTTTAAAGAAAAAATGGCCATTTGCAGTACTTAGTGTGACATTACAAGTTGCATGGAAAAATATTCCTGTTAGCACTTGTTAAACCTCTACAAGCTGCCAGTCATCAATATTTTGGATACATTTGAGATAAAATGGACCATTTTCAAATAGACACAGCACTCAGTGGGTATGTGTGAAACAAACATAACTCCTTTTGTGGGTCATTAACTTGTCGGACGACGATATTGATATTAACCCACTCCACCGTTAATGATGGTTTTTACCTAAACAATTTTCTTATCAAACTGAGTCATTTGAGACTACTATACTCACCTTTCTCATAACATCAATGAAGGAACTTCAGTGAGACAGTTAAAAACAATTCATCAGACACTGTGGGGTCATGAAGAATCATGGAATCTCATCGGGAAAAGCCATGATTCTCCAGAATCATAAAGTCTAGTTTTTTTTTTTTTTTTTTTTTTTTTGGGGTTTTTTTTTTTTTTTTTTTTTTCCCACACATTTTGTCCGTACGATTCAGAAGCCATTTTCGAACCGATTTTCACGAAATTTTGCACACGCATAGAGGGGCACAAAATCTAAAAATGTACCGAAGCGGAATTTTCGATTTAACCCTTATTTCGTCGGAATTGGCAAAAAACTGCCAAAATTGGGGTTTATCGGCACTTTCTCGAAACACGTCTTGTAGATTTTTTTTAAACCTTCATCATTGATAGACCTGTCTGTGCCTATGACCTTTGATACACATGACATATCAGGCGATGCATATGGTAACCCCCCACAGGCTGCCAAACATCGAAATTTTGATGAAATGGACCGGTTTCAGGCCCCCAGAACACCCAAACGATACACGAGAGATAAACATAACTTCCTTTATTGGAAGTGGAATTCACCGGAGATCATTTTTGTAAGTAATAAGGGTGTTCAAAAAAGCAAGCGTTAACCCGTTTTTGGGCTGGTTAAACAGCAATACCCCCATAAAGCTAAAAAATTCAGGTTTTCCCGTGGATTTCTCTAAATGAGTCTTGTAGATTTTCAAGAAAAAATTGTCACTCCCAGGCCTTGATGTGACAATAGATGCTGCGTGGACAAAATACTGCGCGGTGAGCATTTGTTAACCCTCCACGGGCTGCTAAAAGTCAAAATTGTGATAAAATGGGCTGTTTTTGGACGCCAACAGCACCCAACGGGTACGCCACAAAGAAAAGTGCTTTCTTTTATCGAGCGCACAATCTATATGGAAACATTTTGTAAGAAGTAAGGGTATTCAAAAGTCGAAGTCTTAACCCATTTTGGCAAAGCTAAAGAGAGAGACCCCTTAAAATCTTAAAATTCCCATTTTCTGTGGATTTAGCTAAAAATATCCTGTAGGTTTTCAAGAAAAAATGACTACTCGCAGGTCTTAGTGTGACATTACAAGCTGCATGGACAAAATATTCCGGTGAGCGTTTATTAACCCTCTGCAGGCTATCAAACATCGTAATTTTGTTGAAATGGGCTGTTTTCGGACACCCCACAGCTCCAGACGTGTACCTGAGATATAAACTTAATCTCCTTTGTCGGAAGTGGAATTCACCAAGGACCATTTTTGTAAGTAATAAGGGTATTCAAAAACCAAGCGTTAACCCCTTTTGTTGTTGTTAATAGTGATACCCATCAAAGGCTTAAAAATTTATGTTTTCCCTGGATTTCTTTACAAACATCTGGTAGGGTTTTCAACAAAAAATGGCCATTGATATGTCTTGGTGTCACATTACCACTTGAATGGATAAATTATTCTGGTAAGCATTGGTTAACCCTTTATGAACTGCTAAAAGTCAAAATTCTGAAAAAATAGTCCATTTTTGGACACCAACAACATCAAATGAGAAGGCAACAGAGAAAAATAACTTCTTTTACCGGACGCAAAGCTGCCAGGGAAACATTTTTGTAAGTAGTAAGTGTATTCAAAAAATCAAGGTCTTAACCCATTTTTGGCTAGTTAAGGAGATATACCCCTAAAAGCTTAAAATTCCAGTTTTCTGTAGATTTCTCAAAAAGATTTTCAACAAAAAGTTTGCATTCGCAGGTCTTGGAGTGACATTACAAGTTGCATGGACAAAATATTTCGGTAAGCATTTGCTAACCCTCCAGAGGCTGCCAAGCATAGACATTTTCAGAAAATGGGCTGTCAATTCCATGGTGTCCAACGCCATCGGTAGATTTATCCCAACAATATTACCGATCTTACCACCCCCCACCCCTTCCCCTCTCTCTTTCTCCAACCAAACACACATTGAAAGGTACGTCTCACTTCATATTCCACACTACAGTGCATGATAATATTTGCACAACGGCCAATCATGACCGTGACAGTTCTACGGATGGAGGAAGCCGGAGTACCCGGAGAGAACCACCAGTCAACGACGAGCAGCTGCCAGCCTCCCCAACATCGTAACTCCGCACTGCAGCACAGGCAGGGTTATATTGGTTGAAGACATGCGTACCATCGACGTGCAGTACGCCTTTGTACACCGGCGGCATCGTGCTCCCATTTGGATAATTGGCGTTAAGTCAGCCCGGTTGCCGACATGGGGGCACGATGACGCCGTGTACTAAGGCATACTGAACGTCGATGGTACATATGTCTTCAACCTCTGTAACTCTGCTTGAGCGGAGCTTGAACAGAGTTAGAATGTTGAGGAGCTGACAATTGCTCGTCGATGCTTGGTGGTTCTCTCCGGGTACTCCGGCTTCCTCCACCAAAAAAACTGTCACGGTCACGATTAGCCATCGTGCATAAGTATGTGACCTTAAACACCAATAAATAAATAAATAAATAAATAAATAAATAAATAAATAAATAAATAAATAAGGGTATTCAAAAAATCAAGCCTTAACCCTGTTTATAGGATTAAAGACAGACAGCCCATGCCGTGTACGCTGCCTACATTACTTGTAAAATCGACACCCCCACTAAATCTTCTTCGAGGTGCGGTGTCGATCGACCACCTGACGGTTCTGACCTCATTAGATAACACTTCTTCGTTGTATTTAGCAGCATGGATTTCCCTAAGAAGCAAAGACAAAAATACGTCTGCGGAAAATAATGGCAAATATTTTATTTAATCTGTATTTTGTCCGTATAGAAAATGTCTCGCCCACATATACCTAAACATGATTCAATGATACAATTGGACATATTTCTCTCGTAAAACCTGAAAAAAGACTTGATTTATTGCATTTTAGAATTGCGCGTGTATATTCTTAGAAGATTCTCTGTATGTTATTAATATACGGCGTCAGTCTTTGATCTCGTTTGGGACGATCAGTGATTAGCACCTTTTCGACAAGAGCCATCGAAGTTGAAAATAAAAAAAAAATAATCAAATTTCACTAAAACCTTTTGCAGAATCGTGTTTTTCAGAAAACTCTTTCGCGATTGTGTGTGTAGTTTTCAAAATTCCGATCAGTAATCACGAAATTATAAATATGTTGTTGTCAATAACAAAATTGAAAGCGTGTCCGTCAAACTTGCATGACGTCAGCACTCGACTCGGGTGAAATACTGCGGAGAGTAAGAAACGCTGATATCGCAGGTAGGCTTTAAACTGTCCATGGAATGGTCCTAAAATCAGGTTTATATTTGCAGCTTTACTACAAATAGGTTTCCCGTTGTTTCTTGTTGAAATGTTGTTTCCGTCAAGGCCAAGTACCATAGAAAATTTGGAACCTGTGCAATAGGATTGGACACCTGCCCCATGAACAACTGCCTGCTATTAAAATTAATTAGCGGGGGCATCTGCCCTCCTCCCCCCCCCCCCCCCCCCGCTGTTTATTTTACCTAGGACACCTGTCCCCTGCTGTTTCTTTTACCTAGGACACGTGCCCCCCCCCCCCTGCTGTTTTTACACCAAGTACACCTGCCCCTCCCCATTGACCTTTCTATCTTTAGAATCACCCGGGCCGACGGGGAGAGGGCGTGGTTGTGAGCATGGCTAGATTTCGCTGTAAATTGGGGTTGAAGGAAGGTACCCTCAAATCTCGGTAGAAAGTGGCGAAAATGACAAAAGGCTACTTCAACGTATGGTAACGCTATAAACTACAGGCGATCTGGGCGATGTACAGACGAAAGATCGTACCTTGGAGCCGGTTAGGCAATTTGGCACAAAAAAAACTCCGGCTTTATACTTAATCGCTGCTCTACAGTAGTCTACAATAGTGCCCAATTCCTTTCCAAACTGATAGAGTCGGGACGAATAGTACTCTCACTTTCCACGCGATGCATGGTGTTCTCCACGCGGTATCGACACTTGCAACAGATGCCAAAATGTCGGCCAGGGTGCGTAGAACAAGTTCTGAAAATCAGAAGTCGCTGCCTTCAGCGGTCTGGACACGGTTCGTGTTTGTGTGAAGTGCAATTTGAATGTCTAACTGGCAAATTTTCGTTAATCGTTTCCCGCCAAAAAACATACTCACCGTCGATTTCTTTTCACTTCAACTTCTGCGGATTATCTAAGGTTTAAAGATAGTGTCAGGATACAACCACCCCCCCCCCCCGCCGCTGCAGCCCCCCCTCCCCCGCACTTCCCCACCTTGGCGGCGTTCTGGGTCGAAAGTCTCGAAAACGGCAAGAGGCTACATTAAAGTATGGCAACGGTATAAACTACAAGTAGTAAGGACGATATTGAGACAAACAATCATACCTTGGAGTCGGTAAGGCAATGAGGCACCGAAACCTGGGACGTTATGCTCAATCGCAGCTCTACAGTCGCCTACAACACTGCCCATGTCCATTCTAAACTGACAGAGTCGGGACGAATAGTACTCTCACATTCCAAGCGATGCGTGGTGTTTTCCAGGCGGTCCGGACGCTCCAAACAGATCCCTCTTGTTTAGCCATTGTAATGGAACACTTCCGTAGGAGTTTGAGCAACATTTATCAGTGGAAATCTCTGCCCCTTCACTGTGAGCCTTACTTCTTCTTTTTTCTTCTTCTTCCTCTCTCTCTCTCTCTCTCTCTCTCTCTCTCTCTCTCTCTCTCTCTCTCTCTCTCTTGCCTATTTTTATTTGGCAGAAAATATAAGTGTAAATCTATTAGTAAAGTTTTGTACATTATTTAATTGCTACCATTATTACAATAATTATATTATTAAATGTTATATGTAATGGAGAGGAGGGTTTGCTAAGTGTTGAGCACTTGTCCTCCAATCCTTTTGCTATGCTTTTGTTGGCAAATAAATATGTTTAAACTAACAGATCCCAAAATGTCGGCCAGGGTTCGTCGAACAAGTTCTGAAAATTTCAAGTCGCTGCCTCCAGCGGTCTGGACACGGTTCGTGTATGTCAGAAGTGCTATTTTAATGTCCAATACCAGAAACCCAATCACCGCCATTTTCTTTTCACTTTAAACTTCTGACGATTCTCTTTGGTTTAAAGGTTGTGTTTGGATCCCTGGGTGGCGGTCTTAAAGAAGCAACTTCCATTTACAGCCAACTCTCCACCAGTCACACACAATTGTAACATTTAAGTGGACTTACTCCAGAGAGGGGGGGGGGGGGGGGGGGGGGGGCACTAAAGGAGTCTGCGCCCATTCACGACATCTTTTTTCGAACTGGCTTGAAAAGGAAGGACCAAATTCAAACAGTTACCTCCTCTTTTCAAAACGCTATATCCCAGCCAATTCTAGGCAGATTTCCATGAAATTTTCACTCGTTGTTCATGGATAGTTGCGGCATCACTTTCCATGAAGGGCGATACGAGGGGGCGCGGTGGCTCAGTAGGTAGAGGTGCAGGCTGCAAGCCGAGAGGTCCTCGGTTCGAATCCCACCTGTGGCAACCGCGTTGTGTCCTTGGGCAAGACACTTCACTCCCATTGCCCACGTGGGGGCACGGTACTAAGGCGTACTGCACGTCGATGGTGCACCTGTCTTCAACCAATGCTAACCCTGCTTGTGTGGAGTTGGTATGTTGGGGAGCTGACAGTTGCTCGCCGTTGCTCGGTGGTTCTCTCCGGGTACTCCGGCTTCCTCCACCCGTAAAACTGTCACGGTCATGATTAACCATTGTGCAGAAATATGTGACCTTAAACACCAATAAATAAATAAATAATAAGAGCGATACGAATTTCGCATTTCGTCACGTCGAATTCGAAAAGAGCGTATGCGCATGGCTTTCTCTGAAAACATCTTGTAGATTTTTAGTAAAAATGGCCATTCGCACTTTTGGGTTTGGAATTGCAAGTTGCATGAATAAATATTCCTGTTAGCACATGTTAACCCTCTACAAACTGCCAGACATCAATATTTTGGATACATTTGAGATAAAATGGACCATTTTCAAATAGACAGAGCACTCAGTGCGTATGTGTCAAACAAACATAACTTCTTTTGTCGGCCATTAACTTGTGGGACGACGATATTAATATTAACCCACTCCAACGGTAATGATGGTTTTACCTAAACAATTTTTTTTATCAAACTGAGTCATTTGAGATCACCTTTCTCATAACATCAATGAAGGAACTTCAGTGAGACAGTTAAGAACAATTCATCAGACACTGTGGGGGCATGAAAAATCAAGGAATCTCATCGGGAAAAGCCATGATTCTCCAGAATCATAAAGTCTAGTTAATATTGGCCTGTTATATTATAGACAATTTGTTACAATATTACACAACCATAAAAGCGTGCAATAAATTCTGCATTTATGGCGTACTTAAATATATTATAAACGATGTCGTCATATCACTTCGAGTCTTTCGGTTTCAAAGTCCGAAAACGATTTTACACTAGAGAAACAGAATTTACTGCACCCAGTAAATTCAAGTCTGTGTGAAAAGGGTTAAAGTATCAGGAATAAACTATAGAGAAAGAGATGTATGGAGGCTTATTTCCAGGAGTAAAATATTTTTAAACAAATCAGAAATGGATTTTCGTTAATAGTATTTACAGATATTCATACTGGAATCAGAACAATTTTTTATAAGAAATCTGAAAAGGCATATTTGTGACCAGCATTCAAAGGGTTCGATACACGAATCAGAAATGGACATTTTTGGCTCTGCCCACTAATTTGAGTGATGAAATACGTTCATAAACTTTAGAAATGCATTAAGGTTTAATAAAATGCATTTCCCAGTCTTTTTGAATAATATGCACTTGATGACTTTGGTGACCTCTTTCAGGCGGACCCCTAGGTGACCTCCGTGACCTTGACCCATATATTGAATCTCCATCGAGTGTCGACTCATTTGGTGTTAGTGCCAGGTCAATTCATCGTACCTTGCTTGAGATATGAGCGTGACCCACTTTCAAAACTTTTGGCCACGCCCACTTTTTTAACGTAAAAATGCATGTATGAAACTCAGGAATACTTTGGGGGTGGGGGGAGGTCAAAAAATGTGATTTCCAGCAGTTATGAAAAATGCACCCAATGACCCCTAGGTGACCTCCGTGACCTTGACCCATATTTTGAATCTCCATCAAGTGTCGACTCATTTTTGTGTTAGTCCCAGGTCATTCATCATAACATGCTTGAGATATGAGAGTGACCCACGTTCAAAAATGTTGGCCACGTCCACTTTTTTTAACATAAAAATGCACGTGGGTTCGTCAGGAATTCTTCAGGGGGTCAAAAAATGTAATTTCCAGCAATTATGAAAATGCACGCAATGACCCCTAGGTGACCTCTGTGACCTTGACCCATATTTTGAATCTCCATCAAGTGTCGACTCTTTTGATGTTAGTCCCAGGTCCATTCATCATACCACGCCTGAGATATGGGCGTGACCCACTTTCAAAAATTTTGGCCACGCCCACTTTTTTGCGTCAAAATGCATGTGTGAACGTCAGGAATACTTTAGGAGGTCAAAAAGTGTGATTTCCAGCAATTATGAAAAATGCACTTAATGACCCCTAGGTGACCTCCGTGACCTTGACCCATATTTTGAATCTCCATCGAGTGTCGACTCATTTGGTATTGGTCCCGGGTCCATATGTCATACCACGCCTGAGATATGAGCGTGACCCACTTTCAAAAATGTTGACCACGCCCACTTTTTTTTCGTCAAAATGCATGTGTGTACGTCAGGAATACTTTAGGGGGTCAAAAGTGTGATTTCCAGCAATTATGAAAAATGCACTTAATGACCCCTAGGTGACCTCCGTGACCTTGACCCATATTTTGAATCTCCATCGAGTGTCGACTCATTTGGTGTTGATCCGAGGTCCATATGTCATACCACGCCTGAGATATAGGCGTGACCCACTTTCAAAACATCCCCATGGAGGACCCTAATGCCCCAGCAATCTGAAAAATATTAGGTGCCGAGAACTTGTGACTCTCTGTCAGTATGCCAAAAATCAACGAGATAGGGCAATTCGTTTTCGAGTTATCTTGCGGACAAAAAAGTGGTTAGAAGACAGAAGACAAGAGAGCTGGAGAAACAGAATTTACTGCCACTAGTAAACTCAAGTCTGTGTGAAAAGGGTTAAAGTATCAGGAATAAACTATAAAGAAAGAGAATTCATGGACGCTTATTTTCGGGAGTAAAATATTTTTTAACAAATCAGAAATGGGTTTTCGTTAGCAGTATTTACAGATATTCATACAGGAATCAGAACATTTTTATAAGATGTATATATATGTGACCAGCATTCAAAGGGTTTGATACACGAATCAGAAATGGACATTTTTGGCTCTGCCCACTAATTTGAGTGATGAAATACATTCATAAACTTTAGAAATGCATTAAGGTGTAATAAAATGCATTTCCCAGTCTTTCTGAATAATGCCCCCATATTAAGATATTCATACGGTTAAAATGTTCCCTTTACATACTCCATTTTAATCCTTTAAATGTGGGTGCAGTGGCTCTGTTGGAAGAGGTGCAGGCTGCAAGGCTAAAGGTCCTCACCCTGTCCTTGGGCAAGACATTGCCCACGTGGGTGCATGGTGGCGCTGTGTACTAAAGCGTACTGCACATCAATGGCGCACCGTCTTCAACCAATTCTAACCCTGCTTGTGTAGAGTTAGTATGTGGGGGATCTGACAGTTGCTCATTGTTGCCCGGTGGTTCTTCCCGGGTACTCCGACTCCTTCACCCGAAAAACTGTCGTGGACATGATTAGCCACTGTGCAGAAATATGTGACATTAAACACCAATAAATAAATAATCCTTAAAAATGAGCTCAATCCAATAAAGGGTCATAAGCTATGTTTTTCAAGAAAGAATGAAAAGGTAATTAAAACTGAATAGACATTTCTGTGAATAATGTTGACCGGTTTTCGCCGTTATGTTGGCTAAAGGGTTAAGAATCCCTTACTTTGGAAGGCACACTGAAAAGGTGTCCCGTTCTACATAGAATTAAATGGTACAGAAAATAAAGTGAAAAACATTAAGTTTCTCAGCAGACAGTACCTGCTTTTGCAAAGGGATGGAACGGCACAAATCAGAGGCATTCTCGTAATGGCACTTTGGCACCAAAAGTTTCTGCACTCTCGGTGAGACCGAGACGAGCACAGTGAAAGACTATAGAACTCCCCTAACAAATGAGTTTTAAACAGTCATAGCACTAACACAGTTAACAGTACAGTCGACCATGTCAGTATTGCATTGTTTCTGGCAAAGGTTTCAACAATTATTCAGTGCAGTTTTATGGAAAGGGTTAACTTTATTCTGACTGAAATAAAATATGTGCAATCCACACTGAAGTCCTGAAAGGGTTAAAAAGTTTGATCTGAATAATTTATAATTTATTTCCTTGCAAGGCAAAGGGTTTCTCTCAACTTAGTTCCAGAAACTTACATTCCATTATCATAACAAGATTACATTTCATTTTTTGACAGCTGACTCCACTGATGTTTACATTATCTCCAGTGTGAATAACATAGCATCATATTGCCTGGGGAGAATTTACTATATCAGGAAATTGGAGGCTGTGAAATTATTTATTTATTTATTTATTGAGGTTTAAGGTCATATATTTCTGCACTGTGGCTAATCATGACCATGACAGTTTTACGGGTGGAGGAAGCCGGAGTACCCGGAGAGAACCACCGAGAAACGGCGAGCAACTGTCAGCTCCCAAACATACTAACTCCACACCAGCAGGGTTAGCATTGGTTGAAGACAAGTGCACCATCGACGTGCAGTACGCCTTAGTCCACGACGTCACCGTGCTCCAAGATGGGCAATGGGGGTGAAGTGTCTTGCCCAAGGACACAATGCAGTTGCCGCAGGTGGGATTCGAACCGAGGACCTCTCGGCTTGCAGCCTGCACCTCTACCTTCTGAGCCACCGCGCCCTCAGGCTGTGAAAACCCTGTGGCTGACTGGGCCATACTCAGTGGCTCTTGCGACCATGCCAAAAATCAGCGAAATAGGACGATTCCTTTTCGAGTTATTGTGCGGACAAGGAAGAACATAGAAGACAGGAGAATAAGAAGAAGAATAAGAATAAGAAGAAAAAAAGAAAGAAAAAGAAACCGTACAAAAACAATAGTCTGTGTTCACACAGACTAATAATAATAAGAAGAAGATTAAAAAAAAAAGAAACCGTACCAAAACAATAGTCTGTGTGTTTCACACAGACTAATTATGGGTTTTAAAAATAGGTTGGGACACGTTTCTCTTATAAAAGCCGCCGTATGGACACGTTTCTCTTATAAAAGCCGCCGTACGCTCAAATTATAGGATTCACCTTCTCGTTTTAAATACGTCGTTTCATCATATATTACGTCGTTTTATCATATATTTATTATGTAGGTCAAAGTTCCGCGCTTCGTCAGCTGTGTTAGTTTCGTTTCTACATACGTTTTATGTGTGTATAGCGTTTAAAATGCAATAGATTTGTTTAATTAGTTTAGCGAATTTTTGCACATCTCACTTTTTGATGGTCAGTGCTATTAAAGAGATTCACAAACAAATCACTGCTGGCTTAATTGACATAAGAAAAGTTTTTAAACAGGTTGGTGGATGGGACGTGTTCCATTGATAAACTCAGCAGTACTCTTATCGATTTCAGTTGAAAAACAGGAAAATATACGCCACGGTGTAACTTGGTGGTTCAACAGTTGGCTTAAGATTCTAGTTTGCGTGTTCCGTGAGGTGTCTGCCCTCTGTTGTATTTTGGACAATTTTGTCAACATACATGCACGATCTTTCAGGTTCAGTGAGAGGTTTCCGTCGAGTTATTCGTCGCATTTACCTTTCATCCACAACAGCGATGTGGAAATGGTTCCAACATTTTCAGAAATATTGAGCTGACAGCCGACATCTGTGGGTAAATCTTTTTGATAAGGGGTAATGTGGGCGGAGTGAATATTACCTGATACGATAACCCTTCATTAACCCTTTAACAAAAGGAGCTCGAACGTTTATCAGAAATATTGAGCTGACATCTGTATGTAAATCTTTTTGATAAGGAGTAATCTGGGTGGAGTGAATATTACCTCCTACGATAACCCTTTACTCATTAACCCTTTAACAAGAGGAGCCCGAATAAACGTATGCACTTTTAGAGTTTACTAGCTGAAGTTTCGCATCTACATTTGAATTTTAGCTGAAATTTCACCTTGGGGGGGGGGGGGGGGGGGGGGGGGTAATTGTTTTTGACATGAATAAGCATGCGTAGATGAAATTTAACTTTTCAACTTGGGAACCTGCGATATAGTGTACAGGTTACTCATATTTGAACCAAAATCATCACTGTTCGATATTTTATGTGCAACGTCGTTTTCACCCTTCAACAAGTTCTAAAGTCAACTAACTTGGGTTAAACAGGAGTAAGCATGCTCAGGAAAATTCTTTTACCCGAGAATATTGGATATAATGTACACGTTGCGTCAGAATAATCACTGTAAAATAATTATGAGCCCATCCCCTCCATAACCACACACCCTTCATCCAGATTGAGACGCATTCAGATTTAGCATGTACCATTTGTTGAGCCATAATGCTAAATCACGGATGGGGTGGGTGGATTCCAATATGATGTTGGGGAACAAAATCTAGATACCGCTGTTGAGGCCGAGGACAGGATAGGGCGGGATAGGGCATGGAACATGTGTCCCCCGCCCCGTGGGTGAAAATTTGTAAAGGAATTAAGCTTAAGCTCTGGCGGGATGGAATTATTTCTCTCTTCCCACTCCGTGGTTGTACCTTGCATGCGCTTTTTTGTTTTCAAGACTTGAAGAGCGGCTCGATATGTCTCATGATTTTGTCCCACAAGCCTTTGAAGTTTATCCGTGTTGTCTTCAAAATTGGTTTGATTCGTTCGCAAAAATGGGCCAATTTACCTGGTTCCAATTATCTTTAGAGATTATTATTTGTAATTCCTATCGATGCCGACACACTGTCTTCAGCGATAATATTCGCTTCAAACTAGATATTTTCTTTTGAGAAACCCGAGAAACCCTACATTTATTTTTTCATGGGAGCAGTCTTGAAATTAAATTCATGAGTGACCTATTTTGTTTGTTTACATTTTATAAACAGGTTATGCAGTCTGCCTAAACTGAAAACCTGGAGTCTTTATCAATAGAAAAGCGATACCCGGAGCAGCCATGGTACAGTCTGTCTAAACGATAGAATATTCCTCCATTAGTGGAAACTCATTTTCTCACACCCCTATTAAACACCACGTGTATACTTACTCAGCTTAACGGTCTGTCCACAAAATGCAGTATGGTCGCTGCAGAGCAGCCATGCTGCAGTTTGTGCACAGACTGATAAACCATGTGAGTGCTTGACCAAAATGAGAATGTGTTACCCAGTTCAATCCACATTAAATGCACCCTATCACGTGCACCCATATTATTTTAACTTACAAGATCCTTTAATAGTAAAAAAGAGATTATCATACCATTTCGATACGTCGATACGTAACATGATTATTTACATGTACATAAATTACTGGTGTCACCGTTTGCTCCCTAACTGCGTCATGCTCCCTATTATGTCCAACAACATTATCTTATATCTATGTATTTATTCAAAGATATGCCCTCCCATATGTTGGATTATCCTCCCATTAATGAAATGTCAGTTTCTAACACTGGTTTAACATTATACGAACATTTACGCAACTTACTGGAGGGGCCGTCTGTTCACAAACTGCAGGATGGCTGCTGCATAGCAGTTTGTGCGCGGACTCATAAACCATATGAGTGCTTGAATACAATACAATGAGAATGTGTTACCCAGTTCATCCCATATTTTAATGCACCCTATCATGTGCACCCATATTATCTCAACTTACTGGATCATTTAATAGCACAAAACCCAGTTTATCATACCCTTTCGATACGCAACGTGATTATTTACATGTACACGAATCACTGGTGTCACCGTTTGCTCCTTAACTGCGTCATGTCTCCTATTATGTCCAACAACATGATCCTATACCTGTGTATTTATTCAAACGTATCGCCACCCATATGTTAGATTATCCACCCATTATTGAAATGTCAGCTTCCAACGCTGGTTGAACCTTTTACGAACATTTACGCAACTTACTGGAGGTGCCGTCTGTTCTCAAACTGCAGCATGGCTGCTGCAGAGCAGTCATGGTGCAGTTTGTCTTAATTGCAAACCTGACGTCTTAATCATTAGAAAAGTGATACCCACTTCAAATGAAATTTCTATGTCCTCCATTATGTGCAGACAAATTGTTTTGCTTTTGTGTATTCACCAAACATATATCCTAACCCTACGTTAGAATATCCTTTATTAACAAAAAACCCAGATTCTCATACCCTTACGAAACGCAACATGATTATCTACTCCAATTCTGGTCTTACCGTCTGCTCCCAGACTGCGACATGGCTGCCGCGGAGCAGCCATGGTGTAGTTTGGGTGCAGATTGACAACCATTAAATGCTGAATCACAATGGAAAGTGATTCCCAATTCAAACTACATTTCAATGCCCTCCATTGTGTGCCGTCATATTTTCGCACTTTCCACTATTTATTCTAATAATTCCTACACTCACACGTTTGAATATCATAGCACTACTGAAATCTTATATTCTCACACCCCTGTTCAACGTCACTTGAATAATTACACAACCTACTTGTATTATCGCCTGTTCTCAGACTGTGGCATGGCTGCTGCAAAATATCCAAATGTATTCCTATCCAAACGATAGAATATCTCTCCATTAGTGAAAACTCATTTTCTCCCACCCCAATTAAACACCACGTGAATACTTACTCAACTTACTGGTCTGTCCTCAAAGTGCAGCATGGCTGATGCTGAGCAGCTATGCTGCGCTTTGCGTACAAACTGATAAACCTGTGAGGGCATGACCACAATGTGAACGTGTTACCAGTTCAACCCATATTTTAATGCCCTCTATCATGTGCACCCATATTATTTTGTTTTCTTATATTCACCAATATATATGCCGACCCACACGCAAAAATAACCTCTCCTTGCAGAATACCTAGTACCTACGATTATTCATAACTCATCCAACCATCTCCCGGGTTCATAATAAGACAGATTGCCTAAGTCCACATTTCAGGACACGTGCCCTTGTCCCAACTTCTCCAACTGTACCTCAAGTCCCAGTAATCTAGACAGTAGAGTAGAACACTTGTGTTATTAAAACTCTTTGTTTTCTTCATTGTGTATCAAATTTTATGACGACTAACATAGTCTCGCTTGATGACGTTCAGAACGATGCAGCCTTTGACTTTGTTACACAATTCAACAATGAAATTGATAGTGTTTCGGAAGATGATCCTATTACTCCACTCATTGCCGACAGGAATAATTGCAAATACTACACTATGGGAACGTTCTCTTCAACGGTAGGCACGTGTAAGAAATCTTTTGCTTTACTTAACATTAATTTTAGAAGCTTGAAGCCAATTTTGAACAACAACAGAGTCTGATTTGTGATCTCCAACCAAATGATAATATCTTTGACATCATAGGTATCACCGAAACATTCAACGTAAAGGAAATATCTCTTACACCTCAGACGGCTATCATCCGTTTGTTTTACGTATTCGTCCCTCCGATGATGATGGTAGGGGTGAGGTTGGTGTTTTTGTTAAAGATTGTATACCATTCAAAACTAGGAACGACTTAAGCATTTTCATTCCCCATGTGTTTTAATCACTATTTATTGAACTAACTGGAAAGTACAAATCAATTGTGGGAATTATTTATCGCCCCAATACCGCACCAAAAGCCGATCTTGACTTGTTTTTATCTCAATATTCCAACTTACTCGACAAAATCACTTCTGAGAAGAAGACAACCTATCTGATGGGCGACTTCAATATAGATCTACTAAACTTTAACCAACACCAGAAAACTAATCAGTATTTAGAATTTCTGTTCGGCACTGGATTCACACCTATGATAACCAAACCTACAAGAGTAACAAATCATCCAGCGACTATAATTGACCATATTTTTTGTAATAAACTACTTGACTCTAATATCTCCGGAATAATTATTGCAGATGTCAGCGATCATTTCGCACCTACCAAAGAGACATTTTACCACTTTCATGAGATAAAAGAATCATCTCTGCATTAGAATCCAACTGTTGGCTTCTACTGAGTCAAAAACATGGGAAATTTGATCTTTTAAGGAAAAGTGTCCAAACTGTGTCAAATGAGCTTAAAAACTGGCATTGCCTCCAAATGATTTTTTTTTAGCCAATTACCGAATAGATTAGCTGAGAGGGATAAGAATTTATAGCTTTCTTTAAAAACTACCCTGACCCTGAAATAAAACTAAAATCTGCATCAGCACACAATATTTTGGGAAAAAAATCTGTCTCATTTTACCATACCACAAGCAAAACAGTGCCCCAACCCCCACGAAACAATATGAATGTCAATTTTGTTTAAAAAATTGGGGCTGCAGCTATATATTTCACCAATATAAAAGAACTCTGCCATTTTATCCTAAGAGCTGATGTAAAAATTTCTTCTACCTACTCATGTGGTGAAATATAGCCCTGAATAGGACCCCCGGTATGCCCCTTTTCATCAAAATCTATGACATAATTCGGAAATTAATTGATATTGACCCAAAACAAACCCCCTGTGATATTAAATTCCCATTTGTGATAGATTTTAAATCAAATTCTGGCTTTTGAAACATTTCGCCTTGTGTTTGATGAAAAGTTTGCAATTTTTGTGAAAGAAAGCATCAGTTTTCTCAGTTAAGGCATCTAGAGTCATTGGTATGGCACTGGCAAAACATAAAACAGTGTTTTTTTCCAAAGGAAAGACCAGTACCTGCTATTGTGGTAACTCATAACAATGTTAAATGCCTAAAACCATTAAATACTGATTCTACAGTGCTATGCTTGTGCTGGAAATTTCAAGGCGGGAAACTTAAATTCAAATATTCAGTTCAGTGATACCTTAAGGGATACCCCTGGTGTTATAAACGAGTGAGCCACGGTCTCACCGGACCCATTATGGTTCGGCCCGGTGTGAGAAAAGCTGTCACAGCAGGGCCTCGAATTTGTTCTTGAATTTGAAAGATTTTTTCATCAAATCTAGTCATAGCTGCTTTACAGCAGCCATCACTAGATTTGATGAAAAATATTTTGAAACTTTTGAGCGGGTTAAGAGTTAAGTATATAAAAGAAAGGTATAATTGAAATTGAAATATTTATTGCAGTATAATTTTTTTACAATAATAGCAGTAAACACATGTAGTTAGATTCTGCGGGAAACAACATAGCCCTGTGGGCTGTTCCTGCCATTCCCCATAACAAATATAGACAGTTTTCAGGATAGCAGAGTGGAAAGCCTTTCACAGAACCATTCAATATGAAAATAGGCAAATATATACAGAACGACTGGGTGTGATAATATGGGAAATGACAATGATAATAAGTATAGCCTAAGATCAAACTAATAAGAATAAGAATAAGATCAAATACCAGAGTGGCTAAAATCTATAAACCTCGTATATTTAGGGGGGGTGGTGGTGAGGTAGGTATCAGCCTATTAACTGTGTGAAAGAAATCAAGGCCCTTGTTAAGAGGCATCTCTTTCAGAGAGTTAGTAATTGAGAAGAGCTATTAAAATATTCAAGGGGGATTGCAGTCTGTACACTCAGATCGCCCACACTCGACAAGCGTACAGTTGGAATTAAGAAAGCCATGCAGATATAGCTTTCTGAAACTGATTTCTTCTATATTTTGAATACTTGGTGGTATCTCGTTCCAAAGTCGAGGAAAAGTGTGAATTGGGAGATCAGAGGAAAATTTAGTTCGTGGTCGAAATTATAATCACAAGTATACTCCTGCTAATCCGCATTATGGGACATATTTTGGCACTACGGTACTGTAGGCTTTGTTATACCCCTCGTGGCACTGCTGCCATCGATTCGTGACTGGGTAGGAGAATATCGGAAAAAGAAACACTTGTAAGAAGCAAAAACTTGTGTAGCTCCGGCAGCATCGTCGTGTATGTACTTATACTGGTCCAGGTATCTACATTAGAGGATAGGGGCACATGGACCAGGGGGGCGGGTCAAGTTTTTATGGCGTACAGGCATATCACGAAAGATTGAAGTCATGAGTAGAGGAAATGAACGGAGATGGTGTCCCTCAGCTTTAGACTCGCCAGGAGAATTTTTTGAAAAATATGCCCAAAATGGCGATCTTTGAAAGACATTTTGAATGTCGAATTTCCCCAAGTTTGGTACGGCAGATTTAATTTCATTAGATGACGCCCCATGCACATCGTAGAATTCAGATTATTTAGGGGAACAGTGGGTAGTTTGGGCCCCACCTTACCAGCTATAGCTACGCCACTGCTCTGTACTCTCTCCTGCCCTCTCTCTCTCTTCTGCCTGATAATAATATGAAAAGAATCCCCGGTAGCCCTGTTTAGTCGGGAGTTTCTGGACTTTGTCCATCCGCTCTAGTTGGGTTAGCCGCATCTGATTACATGATATAAAAGTTTTCCTTTCTCAACGTCTCTACTCTCTACATTCATCGTTCAAATGTGTTCATTACTTCATTGATCGTTCTAATGTGTTCATTACTTTATAAAATAGCTGAAAATTAATACTATAATTCCGTACAAGTATTTGACTCAATAGACTCGTAAGCTGGTGTGCAGTGCACAAGAGTGATGATGAGACAGCCCGATCGCCATTGCGACACGAGTTATAAGTTGGTGACTGTGGTTGCTACCAGTTTTCATTCGCTTCCTCTCTTTATATGCGTGTTACCCCGTGTCAGCTAACCCCGCATTTGAACAGAAGTGAAGAAGCTATACACCATTAACACCTGAAGCTCTTCACATTTTGTAAAATGTTTATATACAATTTTATATTAGCACAGGATGCTCTTCCGGTGAAATAACCATGAAAATAAAATAAGAAAGATCACAGAAAAATAAGCCAACAGGTAAGAGAAATAAAATCTCATTGTACTGATTATTGTTATCTTCCTCTTTTATAAATTTCTTTTCCATCAATAGTAGTATAGCATGTACCCGACCGGGCCTCATTGGGGGGATCTAGGAAGTGACATCATAGTCACGTGGTCCTAGTGCGCATGTGCAGCGCGTGTTGCTAGGGTAATACGTGTTTCCGTCGGCCATTTTGTATACTGGAGGCCGCCGTCTTGGTTTCTATAGTAGCACGTGGTTGCTATGGTACCCAAAGGCTTACAACGAGACAGGGGTATGTTCTGAGGGTATGTTCCATTGTATAAGAGTAATTTCCCGATTCGTAAAATTACCACAAACAGCCCGACAATCTCCCCAAATCATCAAAAACTACTTTATTTAGATACGGATTCCCCATTTTATCGACGTAGCACGTAGTGCTATAGTACCGAGGGGCCCCGGGGTGATTTCGATTGACCTAGAGTACATACAATCTGAAACCCCAGATTGGGTATATAATAGTAGCACGTAGTGCTATAGTACAGAGACATCTCCTTGGGGTATGTTCTATTTAATAGGAGTACTGTTTTCCTACAATCCCATTGTATGCCTAGTACAGATGCTACTCTAACACTAACAGTCCATCTAGTCCCAACTATCTCCGGTTTCCTCGTCCAGGCCTTAGTGTTTGGTTTCCCATAACCTGTATGCAAAGTTTTTTCTCCCCTCATTACAACGGAGTCCTATATGATTCCTAGTTATGGTAAGTGATTGCTCGAACGACTCGAAGTCCATCGAGCAAATTAGCTATCGAGTAATTGCTCGTTCGAGTGACTCCCACGTGCGAAGGTATAGCTAGGAAGTAGTGTTACATGTAGTAATGGTTCAAAGCTGCAACAGCGGAATAAGACTGTAGTAGTGGGTGGTTGCTGTAGAAGCTAATGGCATGGCAGATAGTTGTAGACTACCTGTATAGGAATTGTATAGGGGCCACGTAGGAGCTGTATAGGGGTTTGGTCATAGGTATCCTCAAATACTGAAATGAGGATAAGATTCGTATGTGCGAGTCACTCGAACGAGCAGTTTCTCTAGAGCTCATTTGCTCGATGATATTCGAGTCGTTCGAGCAGTATGTGGAATCACTCGATCGAGCAATTGCTCTAAAGCTCATTTTGCTCGATGGGCTTCGAGTCGTTCGAGCAGTGATTTTCCAGTAACTGCTCGATAGCGTATAAGGGGAATTTGGGATAGGTATGTCATGGGATGGCCAAGAAGGTTGGGCCAAACAAGTAATAGTATCCTTAGAGAAGTATCCTATAAAAGTATCCTCAAATAATACAATACGAGGCCATAGGTATCATCAAATACCTAAATGAGGCTAAGAGTCGTATGTGCGAGTCAGAAAGAGCAATTGCTCGATTGTTCATTTGCTCGCTGGGATTCGAGTCGTTCGAGCAGTATGTGGAGTCACTCGATCGAGGAATTGCTTTATAGCTCATTTGCTCGATGGGATTCGAGTCGTTCGAGCAATTGCTCATAGGGCAATTACTCTCTTGGCTCTATCTTATTAGGGAAAATCATCAACCCTGTTTCTAGATATCCTACTTTCGGAATCCCTTTTTGAAAAAAAACCGTCTGGCCTTCGACACCCTTTTTCTGAAATGAGTCGAAGAGTCGTATGTGAGAGTCACTGGAACGAGAAGTTACTCTATAGCTCATTTGCTCGATGGCATTCGAATCGTTCGAGCCATTGCTCATGGAACAAATACTCTTTTGGCTCTTTAGCCTATTAGGGAAAATCATCAACCCTGTTTCTGGACCCGAACGAGCAATTACTCGATAGCTCATTTGCTCGATGAACTTCAAGTCGTTTGAGCAATCACTTAGATTCAAATTATTTATTCACGGTATACATATATGTAGGATGTAAACAAAAATAAATATTATACATGAGTAACAAATAGCATACCGTGGGAAGTGGCATAGCCAGATTGGCTGTCTACCTGCCACCCCCTACAAGAAACAGAATGCGCGAACAGACTGTGACTAGATGGGTAATCATGGAGCGATCCATCCGGTCTATGATAGGGATGCCGGTTTTTTTTCGTTCCATGGGTCGAAACTATGTTCAAGTGTGAGAAGCTAGGGTAAAGAGCCAGCGGGAGGGTGGTATTTCTGTTTAGGCAGAGAGCAACCTGCTTGCTAAATTACCATCATTGCTCCGCGTAAAGTTCAAGAGCCACAATCCGTCAAATCGAGTGGATAATATCGTTCCAACTAGAGAAGATTATGATCTTTATAATTGGACAAGGGGTCTATATCGGCGCGCGCACCATGGGGGGGGGGGGGGGGGGGGGGGGGCGAATGCCGTAAACTAGCTGACAGCATTTAGGTGTCGGTCAGTTCACCGCATGCGACTCCCCATGATTAGCCTACGACTTGACCAAGCACTTGCTTAAATACGTGTCCCCGAACGCAAATTTGTTCCTCAAGAGTATTGTTTACAGATTCTTAACCGTCCGTGGCTCTACGCGAGGTAAATGGGGCAACTAGAGGGAAACAACTCTGCAGGTTGCATTGGACGAGGATGCAAGATTAGGACATATCACACGACTAGTATGTTTCTATTGCGGATTTGTTTAATTTGCTAATGGGCCACTATGATCAATATATACTAAGTACAGTCTGGGCAGTAGGGATTATCGCAACGGACACAAGTCGAATATGACGAAAGGAATGTTGAGGTCAGCGTTTTCTTAAATGTAGCCCTGTTACCGATATGTCGAACTGTGTCGTTTGAAGCGTTCCATAGTTTCGGGATGGCGAATAAATGAAGTTTATCAAGGGTTCGTGTACGTGTTTTTTTCTATGTATAAATGTCCCGACTGCCGGGTTGTCCTACCGAATGGGTTGTCAGTAACCTTGAATGCATCGTTAAAAGAAGCCGGTAATCTTACACTTACCATAACTACTCGATAGATTCTTGGATTTAGGAATAATATAGGACTTCGTTGTAATATGGGGAGATAACTCTGAATACAGGTTATGGGAGACCAAGCACTTAGCCTTGGACGAGGGAACCGGAGGTAGTTGGGACTAGGTTTCATATCAAAAAGGTGTATTTTGGTGATTTGGAGGGATTGTTGGGTCTATTTGGATAATTGTGTGTACTCTAGTTCAATCGACCTCCACCGGGGACCCTCGGTACTACAGCACTACGCGCTAAGCCGATAAAATGGGGAATGCGTATCAAACAAAGTAGTTTTTAGTGATTTGGAGAGATTGTCGGGCTGTTTGTGGTAATTCTACGAATCGGGAAATTACTCTTGCACAAAGGAACATACCCCTCTCTCGTTGTAAGCCTTGGGTAGCATAGCAACCACGTGCTATCATAGAAACCAAGATGGCGGCCTCCAGTATAAAAATGGCCGACGGAAACACGTATAACCGTAACAACACGCGCTGCGCATACGCACTAGGACCACGTATCTCTATGGGGATGACGTCACAAGCTGGCCGCTCACACGAGTTACCATGACAACTAAACATGACGTAACTAGGTCATGTGACTATGACGTCACCTCCTAGCCCCCCCCCCCCCCCCACCCCCCCCCCCCAGGTCCCCAATGAGGCTCGATCGGGTACATGCTATAATACTATCACTATTACTCCACCAATTCCTATCTCAGAGGAACCCGAAGCGAATATAGTCTAAAGAATAGTTATCGAAGATATGTCATGAATACATTTGACAGAGAAAGTTTACAAGATTTGCGTCACTAATAAGTAATGAAATGATTCTGAATCAAGCCAAAAAGCTTTAGTGAGTCGTTTCCCAAAATGGTCAAGTTATTGTAAGTTTAATATATTACTCAAAGTTTGCTAAGCACCACATATTTGACACATCATTGTGAAATTTTCTTGTGACACATTTGTGATATTTTTGGTGGATATGATGGAGGAATGTAATGAGGTGGTCACCAGTGTTTACATTAGCTCTCTTGACAGGCAAACTTCTCGTGGCAGTCATGGAAAGCACGTACCCCTTGATTTTCATGATGTTTTCGTGTACTGTCTACTTGTACATGAGATGTGTAGGGTATTCAGTCTTCATTTCAACACAAACCCTTGTGATTTAATGATTGAATATGGCGAATGCAAATGTAAGAAGACATTTGTCTGAAGCAGAAATGTGGCGGGCTATATGAATGGGGGAACAAGGCTACCCATGGTCAGGTTGGTGAAGCCCTTGGTGTGCAGAGCCTGGGCAAGGTTTCAGCAGTATGGCACACCTGTCAGACGACATGATGGTGGCAGAGACATGGCAACATCTGCAGCTGAAGGCAGGGTTTTTGGTCATTCAGGCCCAAAGGAACCGCTTTGACACAGCAACCCAGCTTCGCAGTGACCTTCACAATGCATCCCGGGTAAATGGGTAAATGTTTCGGCTCAGATTATCCGGTTGATTGCACGAAGGTGGTCTTCGTTCGAGAAGACCATGTATTCGCATCCAGCTGTTCCAGAACCACCACCAGGCACGATGTGAATGGGCCATGAATCACGTTGGATGGACCAGAAAAGATTGGCGACCTGTCCTTTTCACAGATAAGTCAAGGTACTGCCTAGACAACACAGATATGCGTTCTAGGGTATGGAGAAGACCGTGAGAGAGCGATTCCATGCAGCCAATATTGCTAAGCATGACTGCTATGGTGGAAGGTCAATAAAGGTCTGGGGCGGCATCAGCTGGGATGGACGTACAGAGCTCTGTGTCCTTGACAATGGTACATTGAGTGCACAGCGGTATATTGATGAGATCCTGGATGCCCACGCCAAATTTATGCAGGTGCAGTGGGTGATAGATTCATTCTGATGGACGATAATGCCCATCCTCATGTTGCCCATGCTGTCGGAGAGTACCGACAGAGGGAGGAGATTGAGCGTATGGACTGGCCAGCAAGATCCTCTGACCTCAATCCAATCGAACATGTCTGGAATGAGTTGCAGCTTGCAATTTCAGTACCTCCAGTCCTACCAGGAAGTGTCCAGTAGCTTGGCGCCATGCTGGTCCAAGAATGGAACAACATCCCACAAAGACCATCTGGGACCTGATTTGGAGCATGAGAAGGCGTTGTCAGGCTGTAATTAACAATAATGGGTCTCATACTCGATATTGAACACATATCAGTTCGCTCCGTAAACTTTTTGGCAAATTAGAAAAATTTCCTCTTTTACCAATAATATCCATTTTCCATGGTTATCGTATTCAAAAGCTAAAAAATAATGTCAAACACAAACAAAATCTTAATTTCTGTACTTAAATCATTAATGATATAATTAAAAAAAAATACATACACTTTTCATAACAATATTTCAACTATAACGTAAAACAGGTAGTTGGATATACTTGGTGCTTAGCAAATTTTGAGAAGCATGTGATACAACAAAACACAATATAGTTTTCAGGTTGACGAAATTAATTCAGAACTTAAGATAGATAAGGTGAGACTATATATTAATCCCGATTCCCCGTAGGAGTGGGGTGTGGTGGGTGGGTGGGGGTCGTTGTGTACTAAAGCGCGTCAACAAAACACAAAAAAGGTTTTCAGGTCGACAAGTAATTTAGAACTTAGGATGTGAATAAACGAACTACGGAAAGATAGGTTCAGTTTTCCCATTCCTTGGTTGCAACTCCCAGAAGAGGTTTGATAGATGGCATGCCGACATAACCGAGACATTAGGCTTTTGCCTGGAAAATATTACACTGAGAAAATTCCTCGGTTAGTAGCAATTATCCCTTGATATTATTATTATTTATTGGTGTTTAAGATCACATAATTTTGCACAATGGCTAATCATGACCACATCCCTTGATACTGTTGTACATGAGGTTTAACCCTTTACCCAACGTAACGGCCAAAACCGGCCAGCGCTATTCTCAAAAATCGCCAATTAATTTTCAAAATATTTTCATTTTTTGTCTCAAAAACATAGGTTATGACCCCTCGTTGGAACGAGCTCGTCGAGCTCGTTCCAACGAGGGGTCATAACCTATGTTTTTGAGACAAAAAATGAAAAAATTTAGTTATTCAAGAATTTTTTTTGCAAGTGTCGTCTGCTTTTCATGTTAGGTAAAGGGTTAATAACTGAGAAATAAAATATCTACGGCCTCGCGAAGCATCGAAGAATAGTTTCGATGTGGACATCCAGGACCTGATTCGTGATCGACACAGAATCAGCTTCCCAATTCGTATATATTCAAATCGAGTAACACATGTATTTTGAAGAAGGGACGATATCAATAAATGTCGTCTATTGGTAGGGACGTGGCTAGAGGTTTCCGATTGAGGGGGGGGGGGGGGGGGTTGTAGGGTAGTGTATTTCCAACTAGGGGAAGGGACCAGGAGCAGCCCCCCCGGTCCCTCTCCGTAGTTGGAAATTCACTACCGAGAACGATTTTGGAAATGAAGCCATGAAAGGGGTCATAACATTGGTTCTAGAAATTAATTTGCCAACACATTTATGTTAGAATTATCAGGTTATTATTATTTGGTATTCTTCGGGAAAATGTATAAGTGCTAAACAAATGCTCAAGCTCAGAACTTTGAACAATTCACACTGTCCTAACATTAAATCAGATATTATGCAGGAATGATCAATTTTCGATGTTTCATCATTTTGTAACTGTGAATGATGGGATTAACTCAGTTTAAGGATTTTACATGATGTGATTTTCTTGAAGTGCATTTCGAGGTTTTTTTTTATTAAGTTAAGTAAACGTACTATAGAAATCTTGTACAGACTGTCATCATGCATACTTATGAAGCTCGACAAATTGCGTACACTGTAGTTGTAATGAGTAACAGTTAGAATTTTTGCCGATTTGAAACCGAGTTGGAATTTTGGGAAGTAAACAAGACATCAGCATCGCCAAAGAAGCTCTAAAATCCAGATAGTTTGAATTTCCAACTACTCATGACTTGCCCTCCGATTTTTCAACTATAGGAAATTTTGGTCAGGATTGGGGCCAGTTGTCACCACGTCCCTATCTATTGGCGGAATCATGCCGCAGAAATCAAACAACAGTTGCCTGTTGTGTTTTTGGTTCAATCCTCTTATCGGAACGCTTGTCTGCCTTACTCGTTATTTATTTATTTATTGGTGTTTTAGGGTCACATATTTGTGTCCAATGGGTAATCGTGACCGTGACAGTTTTACAGGTGGAGGAAGCCGGAGTACCCAGAGAGAACCACCGAGCAACTGTCAGCTCCTCAACATCCTAACTCTGTTCAAGCTCCGCTCAAGCAGGGTTACAGCGGTTGAAGACATGTGCATCATCGATATGCAGTACGTCTTAGTACACGGCGTCATCGTGGCCCCATGTAGGCAACCGGGATAAAGTCCCTTGCCCAAGGACACAACGCGGGTCGTCCTAGCCCTAGGGTGGGGGTGGGGGGTGGGGCTTACTCGTTACATTGTTACAATAATACTTATAAAGTAGATCGCGGACACCCCGCGATATACTTTATAAGTACTATTGTAGCAACTTGACGTTGACCTCTGCACTTGGGTAACCATGCTACGTGCGGCACACGCTAGCCGCAAGGATTTGCATGGCAAGTAGGTAATTTGGTAAAATAACAACTGATTTCACGCAAACTTTTTTGCGCGGTTCGCAATTCACTTCGATTCGATGTCGAAGTCGGACCCATGAGTCAATTCGAGATTCGTTCCCAGGATATTAATTGCGATTCGCACGACTTTAAAATACGCCAAGAGGTAAGGGATGAAAGGTATATGAGAGGAAGTTCAGGCTGTCAGATTATGAAATGGATGGTTGAGCTGTCTCCAAAATATAGTCTTCTTCGGGGAAATGTTCTAATCACACAGAAGAATATCTTGTGCAACGTGGCTTAGTAGCTGACTCAGCCTGACTGATTGCTGGCATCCTACGTCATGCAATGAACAGTCCAGTACAGATGGAGAGGTGTTTCTAAATGACCGCAAGTACAGACTGGATTATCAGATAAGTGGCTATTTACCATATCTCCTTTCTCCTGCTACTTATCCCATGATAACCTTTTCTACTATATATGAAAAGCATATATTTTAGCTTTACACACCAACCGTGGTGAACACGCCAGCAATGGGATTTCAATAGAAAACTTTACACCTGCAGTGGAAATACATCCAAGGTGACCTTTGGTGACGTCGACCTCTGAATGCAAACTTGTCTAAATTTATCGCACGTCGCCTCGTGAAGAGGGAAATGAAAGTGTCAATTATTTATTACGTTTTTAAATGAGTTTACCACATAAGATGCCAAAAATTAACAAACATGCATCGTCTCATGTTAATAAAGCATCCATAACTCGAAATAGAATGTTATTATGTTATTAAAACGAAGAAGGCTCCGTTTCCTTTTCCATTTCGCTTCGGTGATAAAATTGACAGCGGAAGTACCACCCACCGATAATCATGTAAACAAAAACAGATTCGCGCATATATACATATGCTGTTCAGTAAAATCGAGAAAAAATTATAGCGACTCTTAATAATCTGACAATCATGGTATAAATAAAATGTACCCAAAGTAGCTTGATGTACCAAATGTTCACCACTCGTGGTGAAGTGGTGTTAACTGCGCGCCAAAGGCTCGCGGTTAACACCACTTCACCACTTGTGGTGAACATTTGGTACACCGAGCTTTTATGGGTATATTCTATATTTAACATATGGCTTATGCGTTCTTTCTAGCCTTTATACGTGGTGTTGCAACGCACTTTGTAATAAAAGTTGCAAAATGTAATAATTATTACAAAGTGCAACTACATGGTTCGGAAAAAATGTTGCATAATGTAATAATTATTCCAAAATGTAACTACATGGACGAGAAAAACGTTGCAAAATGTAATAAACTTTTTTTTTCAAGCGGGCAATCAGAAACTAATTTATGTTATTATACAAATATTATTACCACTTTAGCGTGCGTTCTCTAGTATATTAACACAATTTTACCTTTACGGTAAAAGTGCATAATGCACAGACTCAAACCGGAAGTTGTGTGTAAACATAGTTAACAGCCCGCTTCCGGCTAAATGTTTCGTTAACAGCCCCGGCTCCGGTTACAGTTTATGTAATTCGTCACACAAAACGCGCCACTGGTTCCGAGATAATGAAACGCGTTTAACTGCAATGAATGTTAAAAAAACACGTGAAATTTGTGTGATTTCCCCATTACTTCGGTGATGAAGCATTCGAATTGTCAAGGTGAGTGTAATTAATTCATTAAGGTGGGTTTTTGTTAATAGATTTCGGGAAAAGGCGATTTTTTCGTGGCAAACAAAAATATTTAAATTAGGCTATCATGTGATTGACCACGTGACGTTTTGTTTATCTAGAAACAGACGACACATGTGTTTTGGTTAAACGGCATTGCGAAAACTCGGGATGTCAGAATCAAGTGAACTTGATGAAGAACCTTTGGATTTAACCATTTTAGAAGTGGTAATAATAGTAATAACAAGATTTTGTTGGGCGTCCCTGTTTAGTAACGGCCCTCCAGGAATGATTAACAGCCTTCGGGTCGTTAACAGCCCTCGACTTCTTATCGGGCTGTTAATGGACCCTCTGGTTGTTAATCATTCCTGTCGAGAAGTTAATAAACCTTAACGCCCTCATGTTATTGGTATATTAAAATAAATTTGTGTCTCTATGATTCTACGACTGTCTTAGGGTATATTATGTGCACTTCTACGCGTATTTGAGCGGGCTTCGTAAATTTCCGAAGTTTTTAAAATTCAACTCCATGGACAGAAAAAACGTTGCAGTATGTAATAAATGTGTACAAAATGCAACTTCAGGGACTGGAAAAACGTTGCAAAGTGTAATAATTGTTACAAAATTGTTGTCAAATGAACTGCTGAGTGTCCTTCTAATAACTGTTTTTATAGACGTGAGGGCGTGTAATAAACACAGAGCGAAACGCGTGTGTAAATGTGTTAATCGATATGGCACTTGTGCCATCGCGGCCTCTCGTTCTCTCCTTCCGCGCTGGCACTCGTGCCATATCTATTAACCCTTTACCCAACGTAACCCAACGTAACGGTCAAAACCGGCCAGCGCTATTCTAAAAAATCGCCAATTAATTTTCATTATTTTTTCATTTTTTTTTTGTCTGAAAAACATAGGTTTTGAGCCCTCTTTGGAACGACTTGACAGAATCGTTGATGATATTTACCATTATGAATGAAATCTCACCACATCTGTAGTTTTATGATTACGCTGCATATATTTCCACTAACTGCTTTAATACCTTGGTGTTTTCAAGGTGAATTAAATACTTACTGGTTGGAATATCTATAACAGGAGCAGAAAAATATACCTTTGTGAGTAAAGGAACATCACATTATATACACGGTCGTCTACTAGTAAACTCTTAGGAAACTGGGTAAACATACAGACAGCGTCGAATTCCAAACAGAATTTAGACTGGAGGTCTGAAAGCCTGGAATATACCATCTAGACCCCCCCCCCCCCCCGCCCCGACCCCAGTCAATGCTAAACATTCAGATTAGTTCACAGAGCGCCTTTGTTGATTAAATAATATTCGAGCAAGATCTGATAAAGTTTCGCTTCTAGTCTTGTGTAATTTAATGTTGATCTGTAGATTTGTGGTGCACGTCTCATTGAAGTTGAACCACGACTTGACATCATCTATAATCTTACTGTCACCGCTCATAGAATCTCCATTTAATTTATCGCATAAAGGCTTCCAAATTTTTCTGTCAAAGTACTGTCTCCTAAAACTGACTTTGTAATATTTTCTCCAGGCGTGATATTTCATATATTCTTCGGTATTTTTCATCAAATATTTGAGATACCTGCCAAGTTCGACAGTATTATTGAAATCCGCGACGTGGATGAAGGAACCTGGAGGAAGCAGTTTTTGGTAATCCTCTTTTCTCGCTCCCATAACTACAGGAACAGGGCCCATTGCCAAGGCGTGTTCAAATGGTTTCTCGGTTATATATTCATGACAATTACTGTTCTCAAATGCCAAATAAAACATGTAGTGTTTGATTGCGGGGCAGGGACCATTACTTGTGTATAATTCAGGAACATAACCTTCACAAAGATGATTTCCACAACGTCCATATACATCAACAGGGATTGTTGTATCCAGCGCGCGAATAACATCAAGTCGCCCATTATGTGAACGACAATTAGATACCGCAGCAGCCACAGACTGCCTTCTCTGTTTCAGAAAATGTGGGATACTTCTTGGTTCTGTCAATATCTCCGTATACCCGTAGGGAATATAGATATCTGATCGCCTTTTGTAAGTCATAGACCAGTTGAACACTCCACGAAGATTATCACGATGAAACTGAGATATACTATGATACCCACTTTCGTCGTACATCATAACCCAAGTTTGATTTTGTCTACGATGTCTAAAAAACTTTATGTCATTTGAGTTAATTTTCCTTAACGTAACAGCAACCACATCGGATATATTCCACAAATTCTCGTCTCTTGTTATAATGCAGTTGTCAACAATAATATTGTTTGAACTGTAAAATTCATTCTTCCCCAGATCAACTATTACGAACTTTCTTTGTGATTCCAGGATCTTATGTCGTCTACGTGAAAGATCCCCAACGCCATGGCTATCTGATGTATTAGTCCCACGAGATTCCGCTTTGAACACCACAGTTGCGTTATTCGGGAATATCAAAAGTTCCATCAGTGAGAGAGATGTAATGATGATAAGAATTCCGAAAGTCAGCCGGATACATTTCAGTGACAGTCTACAAAGCAAAACAAATACGTAATGCAAGAATACCAGTGTTTAGGGTAACATAACATTGGGGAAGAAAACTGGGGTTGGGAGGTGGGGACTTTTTTTTAAAATTTTATCCGGGCCTATTATTTTTTTTATTTAGGAAAGCGTTCTACGTTTTTAAAACGATATGGGTCTTTGTTGTCTATTGGCTCGATATAACATATCATGGTTTTAGGGTGATACGTGTTTCCGCCGCCCATTTTGTATACTGAAGCCGCCATCTTGGTTTCTATGGTAGCACGTGGTTGTTATGCAACCAAAAGGCCTACAGTAGGATAGGTGTATGTTCCTTTGTACAAGAGTATTCCCCCGATTCGTAGAATTACCACAAACAAGCCGATAATTGTTTACTTGGCTCTGATTGCCCCCAAATTCTCGGCTTCTACCTTTGTATCCACAAGCTCTTTTATAAATTCCCCCATCTCATTTTAAAGTATTGTTCCCTAAACATGTTTATGTTCTATTGTGCATATTACAGGTAGCACATAGGCACATGCTGGATGTGCCGATATGTGCTTATGTGAAAATGCACAATGTGACAAACTGTACACTAACACATAGGCACGTGCTGGATGTGTCGATATGTTCTTATGTGAAAATGCACAATGTGACACATTGTGCACTAGCACAGAGGCACATGCGACTAAAAGGGATTCTATAGCCACAGACATATCCTAAAAAGAAATTCCATAGGATTCCAAAAAGGGATTATATGGAACGTGGGTGTTTGGTGGAATGTGCGTGTGTGTTATTACTGTGTATCACAATGTGTACACATTACAGGTAGCGCATATGCACATGTGCTTATGTGAAAATATACAATATGATACATTGTGCACTACCACATAGGCACATATGCACATGATGGATGTGGCGATATGTGCTTATGTGAAATTGCACGATGTGACACATTGTGCACTAGCACATATGCACATGCGACTAAAAAGGAATTCAATAACCAGAGCAATATACTAAAAAGGGATTCCATAGGGATTCCAAAAAAGAGATTCCATGAAACGTGGGTGCTTGGTGGAATGTGCTTGTTCATTATTATACATTGTGTCACAATGTGTACACATTACTGGAAGCACATAGGCACATGCTGGATGTTCCGATATGTGCTTATGTGAAAATGCACGATGTGACACATTGTGCACTAGCACATAGCCTCACGCGACTAAAAATGGATTCTATAACCAGAGACATATCCTGAAAAGGGATTCCATAGGGATTCCCAAAAAGGATTCTATAGAACGTGGGGGTTTGGTGGAATGTTCGTGTGTGTTATTACACATGGTGTCACAATGTGTACACATTACAGGCAGCGTATAGAATGTGCCAATATGTGCTTATGTGAAAATGTACAACGTGTACATTGTACACAAGCACATAGGCACATGCGACATGAGGCTAAGAGGGATAGTAAATTAGATCCCCTTGAAGGATATTTTCATGACCCTCATGGTCTCAACCGAATTGAAGTGAAGAGGGATAGTAAATTAGACCTCACTGAGGGATTTCTCATGGCCCTCATGGGCATCATTTCAGAAAAAAAGGATTCCATAATCAGATATCTTCCATGGGTATCCTCAAATACCAAAAGGAGGCTAAGAGGGATAGCAAATTAGACCTTATTGGGAGATTTTTTCATGGCCCTCGTGACCTCAACCGAAATGAGGCTAAGAGGGATAGTAAATTAGACCTCATTGGGGGATTTTCTTAAGGCCCTCATAGGCTCATTTAAAAAAAAAGGGATTCCATAACCAGATATTTTTCAAAAAGGGATTCCATAGGGATTCCCAAAAAGAATTCCATAGAACGTGGGGGTTTGGTGGAATGTTCGTGTGTGTTATTGCACATGGTGTCATAATGTGTACACATTACAGGCAGCATATAGAATGTGCCAATATGTGCTTATGTGAAAATGCACAATGTGACACATTGTACACAAGCACATAGGCACATGCGACCGAAAGTGATTCTATAGCCCCAGACATATCCTAAAAAGGGATCCCCAAAAGGGATTCAATGGGACATGGTGGTTAAATACCAAGATGAGGCTAAGAGGGATAGCAAATCAGACCTCCTTGAGGGATTTTGTCATCAACCTCAAAGGCTCAACCGAAATGAAGCGAAGAGGGATAGAAAATTTGACCTCATTGAGGGATTTCTCATGGCGCTCATGGGCAATATTTCAGAAAAAAGGATTCCATAATCAGGTATTTTCTATGGGTATCCTCAAATACCGAGATGAGGCGAAGAGGGACAGTACATTAGACCTCATTGAGAGATGTTTCATGGCCCTCGTGTCCTCAACCGAAATGAGGCTAAGAGGGATGGTAAATTAGACCTCACTGAGGGATTTTCTCATGGCCTCATTTCAGAAAAAAGGGATTCCATAACCAGATATTTTCCATAGGTATCCTCAGATACCGAAATGAGGCTAAGAGGGATAGTAAATTAGACCTCATTAAGGGATTGTGTCATGGCCCTCATGGCCTCATACGACAAAAAAAGGATTATCCAAAAAAGAGCTTAACATACGGGTAGATCTTCACATGAGTATATGGTGGGACTTGAGGTTAGCTTCTTGGCCTTCATATACACATATGGGCCCTACACATACTTATAATTCGAATAACAGTTAGAAACTATAGCACTACTCTTATAAACCTAAAAAGTACAAGCAGGGGATTCCGGGTAATGGCAATACAAAGGAACGTGCCTTTTATTTGGGGAAAAAGCCATGGTATGGCGATCTAAAAAGGGTCCTGCAGGAATCCGAACCAGAAAAACTACTCTTATTGAGGCACCAGTAGTCCGCTGGAATGTATACTTATTTCCCCTTACTTAATTTTTATACGAGAACAAATAAGAATATGAACACCCACCCCCTTTTGGAATTAGACTAATTGCTTTAAGTCCGATCACTTCATCACTGTTGCGATTTTTATTTTCCTAGGGAGTGTCAGGTGGACAGCCAATCTGGCTAGGTCACTTCCCACGGTATGCTGAATACATTATCTGTAAAACATTTATCTGCAAAAACGTTTTTATATGTATATCGCAAATAAAGAATCTGAATCTGAATCTCTTATACAAAGGAACCTCTCGGCACTATAGCTCTACATGCTACTATTAAAACCCATGGTATGGCGGTCTTAAAAAGGATTCTTGAAGAATCCGAAGTAAATAAGGGCGTTTTGGCGGTTTGAGGAGATTGTCGGGTTGTTTGTGGTAATTCTACGAACCGGAGAACTACTCTTGTACAAAGGAACATACCCTCTGAACATACACCTGTCCTATTGCAGTCATTTGGGTAACATAGCAACCACGCGCTACCATAGAAACCAAGATGGCGGCCTCCTGTATACAAAATGGACGACGGAAACAAGTATCACCCTAAGAACACGCGTTGCGCAAGCGCACTAACACCACGCATCACTATGGGGATGATGTCACAAGATGGCCGCTCAAGCGGGTTACCTTGGCAACACAACATGGTGCCATGGGCCACGTGATATGACGTCACTTCCGGGTCCGGCAACGGGGTCTGGCAACTATGGGTCGAAACGTGCGAGACATACTACTATGATTATCTGTACGTTCTGGAATGCGCAGATCAAACCTACCATCTGATTAAATGTTGGAAAGGGCTCAGAGAAACCTTTCCAACAATTAATCAGATGATAGAGTTTCAAGTATGTCATAGATCTTATTAAACTTCCTCGCATACAAGCGTACATCGAGGTCCTCCGTATATGGCTAAAGTTGGCATGGCAGTAAAAAGGTTACATTTATTATTGGATATATACAACTCGCTGGGTCATCCGTCCCAGGACGGTAAGAAACACCCGTGCGACGGAAAATTGTATTGTATTGCATATCAATGGAAATAATCAAATCACGGACTTCCCATCTGTATAATAGATAGACATGTCGCGACTCAACAATTTATTTAATTAACACGTACCACGCCGACATTCTAAATTGGTCATGTTGCACCCCCCCCCCCCCCACAGGCCGAATCGGGCACTACAGACCTCCTCTGTTGTATGACAGACTCTATGTGTGACATATGTCCAAATATCAAATCTGGTCTCGTAAAAGAGTGCACGATTACATGCAAGGGCGAATTGATATCTAAGACTCCAATCCCGATGAAAATGTTCCGACTGAAAAATTATTGGGGGTTTCACACCTTTCTAAACCCCCTTTAGCAACGTTTGTATGCGATTGATGTTTAATGAGCCGTCATGGGCTTGTATAGTTTGCTTCCGATTGCATACTGGCTGGGTTTGCACTTGGTCCTGGAGAGTTCGAAGAAACACACACAACGGCATCTGATGGGGGTTACACCTACTCGAACTTCGCTACACTGTAGAAAGAACGTGGGGGAACACATAATATTCTATCGCACGTTTCTTCCCTGTTTTCCTGACCCTGTATAACAGCGTGCATGTTGATAGTACTGTTGCGATTAGGGTGTATATGTTGAGAGTGTTAGAAGCAGGGGCAGTGCAGTTGGCAGTAGATCAGTCATATCGACTAATATACCATGTGGAACTGATGCGGGGAAGGTTATGCTACTGCACTATTCTGCTGGCCTGCTTACCTCTGCCCCTGAGTGTTTGCTGTGTGGAGTACCGTTGGCCGCATGCCTTGGTGCTAGGTGTTTTATAAACCATTGGGCTGTCTAAACAGGGCCAGTGGTTAGCCGCAAACAACCGCATATACCAACGTCCAAAGCACCATCTTCGATTCGAGTGAAATATTCATTTGATTCTCGTTCTAGATTCTAAAAGTGGCCTTAAAAAAGCCTGAAGAATTCTTATTCTTCTCATCCTTATAATAATGTAACAAACTTCACTCAGCAGTGATGTCTAGTGAAGTCTTTACGGCCTTTTTAGACAGTCTAGACTTCACTGGACACCACTGTTACAGTACTCAAATTTTGATCAAGGCCGCCAAAACCCGAATGGTGGAACATGTGTACATGCCTGCCAAAAAAACCCACTTCAAATTGAAACTAGGTTTTTAAAGGTTAAACGTTCAGAAGTATACAAACCGACGTTTGCTTTTCACTATGGCATATGTGCATGTTCCACTCACATGGGAATAACAGTACTCTCAAATTTTATACAATTAAGAACCGGAAACTGATTCTCGCAACAGGAATTCGCGGGAATCAAATCTGATTCTCGCGAATCGTGTCAAATTTTAAGGCCTGCTTGTGAGTGTGGATTTTTTTCACGAAGTCGTTTAGCATGGGTTTGGTGGTTTTTGCCTTTATCATCTAATGGAGTAGGCTACGGTTCTTGGGGTGCGAAGACGCGCTCCGAGTGCCACCCACAGCGCATAGATTTGGACCATTCGGACTATTATTGATGTGAGTCATGGCTGTGTTCTAGGTCACGATGGCCTCGTATTCCAGTACTGGTCGCATATAAGTTTTACAGAATCTAATCAGACCTCTAAATTGCCCCCCCCTCCCCTCCCCAAGTTTGGCCACTAATCATTTTGAGAAGATGGATTGATGATTTTTGGTGTTGCTTTGTTGGCAGTGGCGGCGATACGTTTAGCTAGAATGAATCCAGGGTATACTAGAAATTTGACCTCTTTTATTTCTGGGGATTTTTTCGCCAAAGAGTGTGAGTTTACATTTAGAGAATTATATCCCATTAGTTATTAGAAGATGCTGCGTTTTGTGACATTAAGTTTGATGCGCCATTTGGCGCACCGCCTCTCGGGTTTATCAATAGCGCTTTGTTCTTTCCCTCTCACGAAGTCAGAAGCGTCGGCGGGGGTCCAAGGACCTTAATTGTCGGCGTATTGGGAGAGAATGATTTGGCTCACCTCAATTTCACTGATGTTATTGAGAAACATTGTGAATAGGAGAGGGCTAGGAACGGAGCCTTGGGGTGTACCTGTCTTGAGGACCACCGCGTTCGAGACTTCATTGTTCACTTTAACTTTAATTCACCGGTCAAGAAGAGAAGAAGATAGTAGGCACACGATTTTTTTTTTGAAAGGCCCAGCATCGGCGAATGCCTCCTTTTTTCTGCAATAAGCTCTTTGCCATTTGTTGAAGAAGTTGGAGTTTTTCTAGATGGGCTCTTAGTCTATTAGTGAGCACCCGCTCTAATACCCTCCCGATGGAGCTGAGAAGGCGGATGGCTTGGTAGCTGGTCGGGATGATGAGGTCTTTGTTAGGTTTTAAAATCCCGCGGTTGATTTCCAACAATTAGGAAAGTATCCGAAGGGGTGGCAGTCGTTAAAGATGTCGTTTAATCTGACGACAATTGAGTCAGGACAATGTTTAAGGATTCAAAAGGTGACCTTATCGGTTTCATATTTTCGTGGATATCAATGATTTCGCTTCTAAGGATGGGGTCGACCAGTTTACGGTCGTCTCTGTCTTATACCTTTGAGGATTTAATATTAGGTTTGAGAAATAAGTTATGTTGTCGTTGACAGATTCATGAATGGGTCAGTTTCGCTTCCAAGGGTGTCATCGTAAAGAACCCTTCATTAAACTGATTGGTTCTCTCGAGGAATTCGGATTCTGCGTCCGCCTTCACTTTGTCATCAAGAGCATTGATGTCAATTCCTCCCAGTGGCGTAGCTACAGATTGGGGGGTGGGGGTTGGGGTGGGGGCTGTCGGAGGTTTCCCTCCCCCCCCCCCGAAAAAAAACTTTGGCCCAATGCAATTTTCACATAAAATATAAAGCAATAAAATAGTCTCCAGTATAGGGCTACACACTCTATAAACACCTTAGATTCGCCCTTACAGCGGTGAATTTTGCAGTGAGTACTAAACACTGTTACTTTCTCCTCCAACTTCTCTTCAAGAGAAGCAGGAGAATGGGGTAACAGCTAGGGCTCTCACGATTAATCAGTTAATCGATTGTCGATCGGTCACGCCGAAATCGATTAGTATTTTTCGTTGTCGAAGAATCGGTATAAATGTTACCCCGTTTTAGACGTTTAATAATTAAAAACAAATTTGATGAAAAAACTATTGCTTCTAAAGGTAAAAGGTCAAGAATGTCGACGTTAAACCCCAAGAAGCCGTTAGAAGCATTTGTCCTTTAGGCACATTCAAAGCTTTGATGTTCTGAACTTTTGAACCGTCAGTGTAATAATCAAGACCGGTCGGCAGTTGCGAAGTTCGCAACTGTCGACCGGTCTTGATTATTACACTGACGGTTCAAAAGTTCAGAACATCAAAGCTTTGAATGTACATAAAAGAGGATCGTCTTCGTTGTTTACTTGAAGTAGGTCAACTGATTTGAACTTCATGTTTATCGACTTCAAAGAGAGGGAGAAGAGGGTGATCTAGGTACGATTAATCGATCATTATCGAGTATTTGCGACGATTAATCTATTCCTATAACTTAAAAAATCGTGACATCACTAGTAATAACAGGATGGTTCTAGTTAAGAATAGGAGGGATCACCACGACGGCTTTCCAAATATAATGCCCCCCCCCCCCCCCCTCCATAAAAATTGGCTGCAGCACCCCGTTTTGTAAATCCTGGCTACGTGCTTGGTCTCACAGCAGAGAATGAGAGAAGCATACATTTTGCCATTCGTTTCACAGTTTCAAGCCACCGCCAACTGTCTTTTACCTGCCCCAAAACACTGATATAACTGCATTACTATGTAGCTAATGATTAAATTATAAGAAGGGACTCTCGTTGTGAATAAAACTATGGAGTTACCAGGAGTTATATAAAAAGAAAACATCGATTACAAATTTACCCTATGCCCTTACGTGCGATAAATAATCAGTCTTGAATTATTTTCATGAACTTAATCGAAAGTTCAAAAAGGCAGTAATTTCTGGAATATTATATAACCGGGCTGAGCAGAAATATGTGACCTTAAACAACAACAATAAATAAATAAATAAATAAATAAATAAATAAATAAATAAATAAATAAATAAATAACCTGGCTGAAAAGCACTTAAAGGTATCAGAACATTTTCTCCGTCATGTGCACTCGAAACACCAATCAGATATTCTAATTAGTTATCCACCATGCAGGTACAGCAGAGTCAGTGATTAACGAAATTCATTTTTTTGGAAGGTGGCCTCGACGGGAGCGGATCCTAGGTCTACAGCACCTGATCGCATAGCCATAAATGCTCTGCCACCATACCAACTGAGCTAACGTTTTCAGTCCAGTGCCGTAACCATAGAAACACCGCGCTCCCTAAACCTGTCAATTACCTGCTCTCCTCTCGCTACTATTGTCGATACATACGTGATGTACCCACCTGTTCGTGTCGATACATGACAGCAGCCTCTTGTATGTTCCCATCTCCTATCTGTCACCAGGGTCCTGATCTCGAACCTCTGAAACACAAAGATACAATGTTGCATCAGTGGGTTATTTGTGAACTGACTTTCCTTAGCCATTCATGTAAAAAAGCCTATGCTACTCCCTGAAAACTCCCCATCAAGGAAGAACCTTGAGTGAGCGAAGAAAAAGGAGAAAATTAAATAACAGTAAATTCATCACTGAATGTTTCCTCTCTCTTTTCAATAGTGAAATGACGTGAGTGGTTGAAAAAACCTGACTATCCAACAATTATAATTATGTCGTCCAAAGAACTCAAAAACCAATCATTTGACTGGATAGTAGGGCTGTCACGATTATTTTTTAATTTAAGAATCGATTAATCGTCGCAAATAATCGATAATAGTCGATTAATCGTACCTAGATGCCCCCCCCCCCCCTTCTCCCTCTCTTTGAAGTCGTTAAACATGAAGTTCATCAAGTCAGTTGACCTACCTCAAGTAAACAACGAAGACGAACCTCTTTTAGGAACATGCAAAGCTTTGATGTTGTGAACCGTCAGAGTAATAATCAAGACCGGTCGTCAGTTGAGAACTGATGACCGGTCTTGATTATTACACTGACGGTTCTACACGGAAAAAAAATTCACGCACTGATGCCGGGGTGGATGGTTAAGGAGGCCAAAACCAATTTTTTCCGAGTGCTTGTAAATTCATTTCGTGCACACGTTTTGGGAAAATTTTATATGAAAATAAATAGCACACCATTAAAGAACCAATAAAAAAGAAACCCAAGGTATCAGGGGGTATTTACCATGGGTTATCATGGGTAATACAACTACCAAATAGTTATCCTGGCCCATCTGATATTGAAAAAAATGATGTACTAAATCATCCAAATTAAAACACATCAGTGATTTTAATTATCAAACACAACATTCTAAAGATAGACTGTCTTTGGAATGTTCAGTGTTTGATTTTTGAAATTACTGACAATGTGTTTAGTAGGTTCCGAGTTAGCCGGAGCAAAGATAGTTTTGTGAACACATTCGGATGTGATGTAATAACAAAATACTGACTTCTTGGTTGCAGAGAGATGTGCATTGTTCTTTTCAGCAACAAGAGACTTTCTGTCCAGTGGTCTATCCAGATCTAGCATGGAAATATCAAGGTATCTTCTTGTTCATTGCCATTGCAGGAAGTACACAACACAAAAAGCTATTAAAAATTAAATTACTGGCTTTTACTTCAAGTGCATGTGATTCCAACAAAAACATGTACTAGCCCTATCAGGGATTTACATGAAATTTAAAATGAGAAATGATTTTGAAAACCTTAGACAAAAAACCCCTCAAAAACATAAATGACTAATCCTACTGCATTCCACATATATCTTTGTGGAAGGCAGTATGTTGAGTCATTTGTGACATTGAACCTTTTGCCTAACACACCTTTAAAAACCCCATAAAATTGTAGATTTTTCAACAAAAAGAGAATAATTCTCATAATTTTTCAATAAAACTATATACAAATATGTATATCATTAGAAGCGGCTCGACGAGCCTGTTCTAATAATATCCATATCTGTATGATTTTATTGAGAGATATCCAAGATACTTTTGGCTGTGGTTGGCTTATTTTGGTTAAATTTCTGGCCGTTTCTGATCGCCATGTTAGGTAAGGGGTCAATACCTCTTCCTGGGCACTTCATGAAACTGAATCTTACTGAATTGGAAAATGATTTGGAAACCCTCGACCTAGAAAACTCATAAACTAAAATGACTCGGGGAAATTGTTTATGGTGGGCATGGGAAGGCAGAATCATTTATTTAGGGGTGGGGGCTCACTGGTAGATTAAGGAAAAGGGTTCAAACTGTCATCCTGGCACGTGGTGGATACACTCGCCAGTCTCGCCACTGACGTCAGACACTGCTAATGTGTTGAGGAGATCACAAGTTACATTTTTGTCAGTAATTACCGGTATTGTTTCATCATGGACCGCTCCAGCACCATACTTATCGAGAGAACATTTTTCCTTTAAAACATTCGTGACGTATATGTGCAATTAACGCCATTAAAATACTGCATATTTTCATCATTGTGTTGTCTTTCATTTGTCAATAGACCATTCTTTCAGCAAACAATTACTTTTGGCCATCTGAAAGATAGCATGAAAGTAATGACAGTTTCTTTTAACACCACTGCGAAAAAGTGCTTAGTTAAGTTCCATGTGTATATAATCCCGACTGACTAATATACTAATATTCCAACTACTTCATCAAGGCATGCCTTCGACGAAGGCATGCCATAATGAAGTAGTTGGAATAGTAGTCAGTCCGGTCTTCACCTTCAAAGTCTGGACAAGTCAGATTCACACCCACTATCTCCCTCGATCATCTTCGAGACTCCCGACCTTTAAATACATTCACAACAATCCATTACAATATAACGAAATTTGCATTGGGATCAATAATACCGACAGATGTAATGATTCTATCTAGACCTGTACCCGGTTCTCGTCAGATCACCGAAGTTAAGCAACGTCGAGCGCGGTTAGTAGTTGGATGGGTGACTACTTCAGCGACTGATTTCGCCCCCCCCCCCCCTCCCCCCCCCCCCCGTTGTGTCCTTGGGGCAAAGCACTTAACTCAGATTGCCTACATTGGGGCACGATGACGTGTGTACTAAGGCGTACTGCACGTCGATGGTGCGCATGTCTTCAACCAATCTAACCCTGCCTGTGCCGCGGTACAGAGTTCAGAGTTACGATGTTGGAGAGCTGACAGCTGCTCGGTGGTTCTCTCCGGGTACTCCGGCTTCCTCCACCCGTAAAACTGCCACGGTCACGATTAGCCATTGTGCATAAGTATGTGACCTTGAACACTAATAAATAATAATAATAATCTAGACCTGTACACGCACTGGCACAATAGTTTGACTGCAGATTTCCAAAGTGATGTCCTCAATCAATCAGTTTGACATAATAAGCCTGACAGAAACTTTTACCGTTAATGAAAACATCTCATTCAAATTAGAGGGATACCACCCATTAGTTGCACGAACACGACCTGGTAATGACGACGGGAGGGGCGGTGTAGGCTTATTCATAAAGGAAACATTACCGTTCAACATTCGCAGTGACCTATCAATTTTTATCCCACATGTCTTCGAATCCGTTTTTATTGAACTCCAGTTAAATAAAAAAATCTTGGTTGGTGTAATTTATCGGCCGAACACAGCCCCGAAAGCAGATATAGATTCCTTTTTGAATAACTTGTCCGATTTACTTGGTAAGATTAACAACGAACATAAATCAACTTACCTGATGGGTGACTTTAACCTTGATTTATTAAACTTCCATAACCACCCCAAAACTAACCAGTACGTTAATAGTGTATTCAGTGCAGGATTTCTCCCGGTAATCACAAAACCGACGAGAGTAACAGACCATTCGGCCACGCTAATAGATCACATTTTATGCAATACTACTGGAAAAGTATTACAATCGGGGATTATAATCACAGACATAAGCGATCACTTTGCTACTTTTCTGATCGATAAAAATAGGATGTTACCCAGTTCCACATTGCCCCACCATCCAACAAGGTCCTTCAAAACTAAATGTTAATCACTTTAAAAGATTGCTTTCAGCCTCCGATTTTTCTAGCGTGGTAAATGAAACATCGCCCATTGTTGCATATTCGAATCTTCAGACCTTTTATCAAAGAGCGTTTGAAGAAGCGTTCCCCCTCATAATCATTAACACTAGCAAGAAAAAAATTAGGAGAGAACCCTGGATAACAACAGGACTTCTGAATTCATCACTCCAGAAACACAAATTATATATGAAGAAACTCCGGTCTCCGACAGACGACAATGTCAGAATATATAAATCCTACTGTCGAGAGTTCAATAAGCTAAAAAGAACATGTAAAGTCAATTACTATAATACAGCTTTAACACAGAATATATATGACATAAAAAAACATGGGAGATTATAAAGTGTGCTATTAACAATCCAAAACGTGTACCTTGTGCACCATCATCTTTCATTGACGGCGATAACCAGTTAACCGATAACAAATCAATTGCAAATAAATTTAATTCATTCTTCTTCAACATCGGTAAAGTCACTAGTGAACTGATACCTCCCTCAACCAAACACTTTATGGACTTCTTGAAGGATAATAACACTAACAACGCCAACCTAACTAACAACAACAACACGGCGACAATAACAACGACAATAATAATAATAATAATAATAACAATAACAATGTTAATAATATTAATAATAATAATTATAATGATAATAATAATAATAATAATAATAATAATAATAATAATAATTCGTCGTCCTTTTTCGCCTATCCAACAGATCTACAGGAAGTTATCTCAACAGTAAAGAATTTCCGTACTAAAACAAGTAAAGATTGCACTAATATATCCACAAAGTTACTTAAAGAAACTATATCAGAGATAGCTGGACCTCTAACACACATAATAAATCTTACATTTTCATCTGGTGTAATACCCGACGGACTTTAAATAGCGAAGGTGATTCCTATCCACAAAGGGGGAGATTCGAGTATTTTTAACAACTACAGGCCAATCAGCATACTTCCAGCATTCTCAAAAGTTATGGAAAATATAATGTATAATCGCCTGTTAAATTTTTTATCGGCTCATGATAGTTTATATCAGTTTCAGTTTGGATTCAGAAAAAAACATTCTACAATACATGCTATATTACAACTCATCCACAACGTTGCCCTGAACAATGACAAGCCTACAAAGGACCGAACTTTATCAGTTTTCCTTGACTTTTCTAAAGCTTTTGGTACTATAGACCATTCTATACTCTTACATAAACTCGAATACTATGGAATAAGGGGGATACCTAATTCATGGTTTAGAAGTTATTTGTCAGGTCGAAAACAGTATGTACAGTATAAAGAGTGTTCATCGACTTTTGAAAATATATCATGTGGAGTTCCTCAGGGCTCAATCCTGGGGCCACTTCTCTTTCTGATATATGTCAATGACATCAGTAAATCAACACTTCTAAACCTTTTGTCTTTTGCCGACGACACCACGATATCAACGGCCGACAACAACCTTGACATATTGACAGAAACAACAAATAAGGAACTTGACAAAATTGCAGACTGGTGCTCCGCGAATAAACTGTCACTCAATGCCACCAAAACAAGATGCATGCTACTACATCCCCCACATGACACATGGGACTTAGTTGCCACTCCCATAACTATAAACAATAAACATGTAATACAAGTAGGGAACAAAAACGAAGTCCAAACAGTAAAATTCCTCGGTGTTGATTTAGACGAAAACTTAAATTTCAAGCACCACATCTCTCATCTGAGCTCAAAGATAGCCAAATCCATCTGGGCTATTAATAGAGTAAAAAAGTTTTTACCATTCGATACCCTGAAAATTCTGTATTTTACGCTAGTGCAAAGACATTTGATGTATGCGATACACATCTGGGGACACGTGCCGGCTATAAAGAAATTAAGTATCCTTCAAAAACGTGCCATTCGAATAATAAACAATAAAAAGTACAACACACATACTGAGCCCCTATTCAAGAAAAATAAAATCCTGAAACTGGACGATCTATATAAGCTAAATATCCTATTATTTATGCATGATTGGACCCTCAACAACTTACCACTATCGTTATATAGTCTATATAATCTTAACAAGAACGAAACCGACAGGATTACCAGACACAGAGGTGAGATTAAACAACTCAAGCCCCGAACACAGTTCACGGCAAATCTCCCCTTACACACATTTCCAAAAAAGTGGAATGACATTGACCCACTGGTTCGAAATTTACCACGAGCACAGTTTAAAAAAAAGATGACCAACACGTTTCTAGGTTCGTATGAAGCCTCTGTCAAATGTAGTAACAGATCATGCCACGAATGTCGGGAAGTACCGACTCCCGCGACACTACATACTCACTGAATAAGTCCGAAAAGTCCTTATTAATTAGGGTTGGTTCCTGAAAACTCCAGAACACAAACTGCCAACGAGGAACTCAAATCTCTCAGCTGGCTCTGGGCAAAATATCACATTCCCATGTATGCCCCCCTTCTCAGTGCAAGAATGAAACCAAATTCCACTTATCACCAGGACTGCAGAGTTCATTCCCTACATATATATATTTTACTTCATTTTTTTCTACTGCACATGTTATTTTCAGTTGCAGCCGATTCTCCTCTCTCTCTCTCTCCCTCTCTCTCTCTCTCTCTCTCTCTCCTCTCTCTCTCTCTCTCATCCTCTCCCTCCCTCTTTCTCTCTCTCTCTTCATTTTTTTCCCTCATTCGTTGCTTTTTTATCTCCCACTTTTTTGTCTTCTCATACTCTACATTTTCCCTTTCCCTGAGGTGGGTGACAGTAATACAGCCAGCTGGCTATGTCACCTCCCTGCAGAAGACAAATATGTAGCTTCATAAATCCTAGATGTGATATATTATTATTACTATTTGTTGTTTCTTGGGCAATTAATATGTTATAAACATGTATTATAATGTCTTTTGCAAATAAAGTTATTACATTACATTACATCTAGCATTGCTATCGGTACATCCTGTACATAATTGGTGGGTTCCTCGACATTATTTACAGGAGCGTGTTTATCAAGCGGTCTTGTAAAATAAGAATCTTGTGATCATTCCTCTCATTTCGGAATCTAGGAATGCTAGGGTTATCTGGGGAGTTTGTTGCTTGATTTGAGTTATAGTGGATAATTCTCGCTTTAACCATCCGAGTATATTCGATCCGTTTTTTTTAACCCTTCACCTAACATGAAAAGCAGACGACACTTGCAAAATAAATTCTTGAATAACTAATTTTTTTTCATTTTTTGTCTCAAAAACATAGGTTATGACCCCCTCATTGAAACGAGCTCGACGAGCTCGTTCGAACGAGGGATCAAAATGTATTTTTTTGACATAAAAAATGAAAAAATAATAAAAATTAATTCGTGATTTTTGAGAATAGCGCTGGTCGGTTTTGGCGATTCCGTTGTGTAAAGGCTTAAAGTTTTTTTGCGTAAACAATTTTAATATCTAGTGAGGGGTAGGGTAAGGGTTTAAGCTAAAGAGCCCGACAACTAATAGCGACGGTTTTCTCAGTCAGTAACACTGATCACTCTTTGAACACGACATCAATGTAACGAGAGGAACCAATAGCCACTAACGGAAGAGCGTTGATTGGCAGAAGATCCCAATCCTATAAACAGTAACGCATGTACCGATGCTAGTACAGGACGTTTGTAAATTCTCTGACTTGGACAAATCCTTCTGGCAATCTCCAGCTGTCTTCAGTAGATTACAATTGGTTAATTGCTAGACATTGTACAACACTGTTCTATGATCAATTGATACTGTCGGGAAGGAACTAATAAAATTCAAATCGACTAGTCGTAAAAGTCTGAAAGTTGAAAACATGAAGGAAATTGATTTCTTTGAATTTCCAATTATTGGAATTTATCAGAGCTGTCGCGATTAATCGATTGTCGATCGGTCACGCCGAAATCGATTAGTATTTATCGTTGTCGAAGAATCGGTAAATTTTACCCCGTTTTAGGCGTTTAGTATTTAAATACAAATTTGATGAAAAAACTATTGCTTCTAAAGGTAAAAAAAGGTCAAGAATGTAGACGTTAAACCCCAAGAAGCCGTTAGAAGCATTTGTATTTTAGGTACATTCAAAGTTCGCAACTGACGATCGGTCTTGATTATTACACTGACGGTTCAAAAGTTCAGAACATCAAAGCTTTGAATGTATACCTAAAAGAGGATCTTCTTCGTTGTTTACTTGAGGTAGGTCAACTGACTTGAACGCTGTTTCCTTGCATCTGGGCGATTTGTGGCACACTAGACTACTGGTATGTCGAAACATTCCCCATTGGCAGTCCAAAGAGAGAACATTTAAATATACTCACATTTTATGGAATCAGATCCATTTCGCCTGTTGGGAATTTTCACGAAATTTCAGGCATCAACAAGTATTGGTCTGCATATATTTTGGGGCGTGAGGGGCCATCCGGTAAGGGGCTCACCGAGAATTTTACCGGTGGACCATACGGCCAGTCCGCCGCTGAGTTTAGTGGCCTTATTGATATCGTTTATGGATTACAAAAATAACGAGGGGCCAAGTGCTGAGTCTCGTTGAACTTCTCATGATGTATCATAAAGATCTGATTCGATTCACTTTCGAACTTTTTGCCTGATTCGATTCGAGATTACATCAGTTCCGAATATACAGAGTGTATATGCAAAAAAAAAGGTAAGCCAGCTTTCATCAAGATGCAGCAGCTAGTCCGTCAAGAAATGAAAGACTCAGGCGCCTCAGTAAATCAGCCAAGAAAGCTACCGAAAAAAAAACACGGATGGTATGTTTCATTACTTCTAGGAATATATTGGAGATGGGGGTGGAGGGGTGGGGTGGGGTTGGTCGGGGGGGGGGGGGGGCTGCACTCCAAATTCTTCCAGTTGGCTGCATGCAAGCATGTATCCATTTAGATATTGACTCACTGGCTCTAAAAGGTAGGCCTACATCCCTATCGGAGAATAGGATATCACTGTTATTCTGTAAGAGTAAATGGAAGGAAATCAAGTGTTCCACTTCCTATGTTAGATTACAGCCAACACTTGAAAATCAAGTGGTCGGTCGATTGGTACCGTAATCATTATATGATCAAAAAGCAAGCGTGTAAACTGTGAAGTGATTGATAAAATTTAATGATCGTTTAAGTTATATTTCATTTGTTGTTTACGGTGGAGAACTTCAGTTTTGCATGAATGGCAATAACAAGAAATTGGAGATTAACAACCTGCTTCCGTTAAGACGCAAATCATTTATTTATTTATTTATTGCACGCCTGCTCTATGTAATCCCTGTCTACAGCAACACTAAACCATGCGGAAAATGAAATCTGTTCCGCATACATGTGCCGATCGGAAATCGTTGAGCAGACGATTGATCACCCAAAACTGAACCGCTTGCGAAATAACTAAATAGAATGTCTAGAACTGAAGGATGTGGATAGTTTAACCCTTTACCCAACGTAACGGCCAAAAACCGGCCAGCGCTATTCTCAAAAATCGCCAGTTAATTTTCAAAATATTTTCATTTTTTGTCTCAAAAACATAGGTTATGACCCCTCGTTGGAACGAGCTCGTCGAGCTCGTTCCAACGAGGGGTCATAACCTATGTTTTTGAGACAAAAAATGAAAAAATTTAGTTATTCAAGAATTTTTTTTGCAAGTGTCGTCTGCTTTTCATGTTAGGTAAAGGGTTAATGTGTACGAAAATAGCGAAGAAGAAATAGAGTCGATATATGAAGGGAGATAATGAATATCCATGCAGAAGAAGAGTATGAGTTCGCAAATTTGATTGACGACAAAATGTGTTCTTTTTGTTGAAAGTTGTCAAATGAATTTCTGAGTGTCCTTCTAATAATTGTCTTTATAGACGTTAAGGGGGCGCGGTGGCTCAGTAGGTAGAGGTGCGGGCTGCAAGCCGAGAGGTCCTCGGTTCGAATCCCACCTGCGGCAACCGCGTTGTGTCCTTGGGCAAGACACTTCACCCCCATTGCCCATGTGGGGGCACGATGACGCCGTGTACTAAGGCGTACTGCACGTCGATGGTGCGCATGTCTTCAACCACTCTAACCCTGCCTGTGCTGCAGTGCGGAGTTACGATGTTGGGGAGCTGGCAGCTGCTCGTCGTTGCTCGGTGGTTCTCTCCGGGTACTCCAGCTTCCCCCACCCGTAAAACTGTCACGGTCATGATTAGCCATTGTGCATAAATATGTGACCTTAAGCATCAATAAATAAATAAATATAGACGTTAAGACGTGTACTAAACACAGAACGACAAGCGCATGTGAATCGGTTGATCGATATGATACTTGTGTCAACGTGGAAGGATAAAACTCGAGGCCTGTGGCCTCGTGCCATATAGATTAACGCATGTACAAGCGGTGTTTATTGTGGCAGTTATACCTCGTGTCAGACAGTTTTATTGTTGGAAGAAGCCGAAGCACCCAGAGAGAACCAGCCGATCTGCGTTGAACTTCGCACAAGCAGGTTTATCACTAGTTGAAAGCAAACGCACAATCGACATGCAGCACGCCTTACCATACAACGCCCCGTGCCCTCACATGGCTTATCGTAATTAAGTGTCATGCCCAATGATACAACGCTGTTAGCTCTGGATAGGATCGAACAGGACCTTTCTGTTTGATGTTCAATGATCTAACCGCCGAACTGCCGCGTTTTTCATGGACGCTAGGTGTTAAAATTAGGATTAACATTCTTTCCTCCCAGAAGGGCATATTGGGCACAGGTTGATTCAAATAATTTGGGCCTTGTTGTCAAACAGAGTCATCCAAGTCCAATGAGCAAAGTGAAACATACAATCACTAATTTCAATTTTGATATAACGATTATTGTTAACCTTGTAACCAACCTCTTAATTTATTTATTTATTGGTGTTTAAGGTCACATATTTCTTCACAATAACTAATCAGGACCACGAGTTTTACGCGTGGAGGAAGCAGGAGTACCCGGAGAGAACCACCGTGCAACGGCGAGCAACTGTCAGCTCCCCAACATACTAACTCCACACATGCAGGGTTAGCATTGGTTGAAGACACGTGCGCCATCGACGCACAGTACGTCTTAGTACACAACGCCACCGTGCCCCACGTATGCAAAGGCGGAGAAGTATCTTGCCCAAAGACACAACGTGGTTGCCGCAGGTAGGATTCGAACCGAGGACCTCTCAGCTTGCAGCCTTTACCCCAACCAACCTCTTAAGACAACAGTCTACGTTTGTAGGGAATTCGACGCAGTAATGGACTGTTTGTTTACCCACTTTTCGTAGAGTTTTAGACGACCGTATGATACAGTCTGATATAACTGTACTCACAAAGATATATAAATATTGTATCATGCTCCAGTTACAGATATTTCAAACAATAAGTATTTATTTCACCTTAAAAACGTCAAGATATTAACACAATTTGCTTAACTGCGCAACGTAATCATGAAACTTCAGCTGTGGTGAATCTTCATTCATAATGTTACTTCCATCAAATGTTCGGCCAAATAACGCCTCAGTTAGGAAAGAATTCTTGCGCTGATTCAAAGAAAATGAATTTTTCAGATTCAACCCATCTGGAATATTTCAGTTGGTCGGAAAAGCGAACCGAACAAAAATCTTCCAGACTATTTAATCTAAACATGGGCGATGGACTATTTAATTGTTAGACTAAGTCCAGGCCCCAACAGCGCCGAATTACCCCCCCCCCCCCCCCCCCCTTTTCTGTACCGGTACACGAACGGGCAGGTCTGCTCTGGAGGGGTCCATTGTGGTCCGCCCAAAGGGGCATAGCAGTGTGTCAAATTATCGCAAGTTTCGGGTCACAGCACTTACTTCTGGACATTAATATCGTCCAACTTAACCTGTGAAATAACTAGGAGATTGTTCTGGGAGCACGCTTCCCTCACAGTATAAGATCCAAGTCGTTCCAGATAGGAGACGCGCTGACCCATTACGAGTGAAGGCATAAGTGATACAAAATACCGCCTATTGAATGTCATCTGCAAAGCTAAACTATCATTGTCAGCATGAGAAAAGAAATCGTTTGTTACAAAGCCATAATGCCTTACGGAATTCTTTAATTTTGCTGGCAGTTTATCAAACATGTCTGATGATATCCATTAAAAATCTGCAGTCACCCACCACCATCAAATCCATACACTGAATGTGCTAAAATGCTGTATGTTGGTTAAAAATCGGAAACACTTTCCAGTGGGAAAGCCGGTCCGCATTTCAGGATACCGGATCTTATTGGAACGAGGTTTTTGGACCGGACCACCAACGACGGTTCGGTACGGTCCGCGTCACAAAGTGGCGAAGTCCCCCTACACATGGGGTAACTACGGCATCGAAGTGTTTGAAAAATGAAATGGTATTTTACCCCACTGTTAGTTCAACTTCGTCATTGAAATAGAAACCCCTGGATATTACCAAATAAACATGAATTTGTTTGCAGAGTAGAACCCACGAAATAATTTCCTACATCACGTCGGTGGGCTTCCAAAATGTTGTATCTCCTGTTTTGCTTGAAACAAGGGGATGATCCAGAGCCTCCCACATGTTTTCGCCAGTTGTTTCTCTCGTACTGGTTCAGTTTCGATGGATTTCGGATCATTTTTTGCAGTAAGTGGCAGCAAAAGCTAAAATGCATACAGTCTGTTAAAAAATCGGCTGACTAAAATAAATCGTAATCTTACAGACATACAAGTACCAAATCCAAGACAAGATAATCCACAGACAGTATAATTGGTGTTAACGCCTGGTAGAGCATACAGGCGTGGTCAATTTATCAGCTTTGGTCGTTACGACCAAAGCTGATAAATTCGACCTCACCTGTATGCTTTACCGACGTTTTTAACGGCTCTCAAAGTGTGAAATCTTTCAAATACATCTCCTAAAAAAATCCAAAAATACCCACTCAGATGCATGGAAATGGAATTTAAAATTTTCGTTCGACGGGCCCAAAACTGGTCGGCCCGTCCTACCGACGACTATCCATCACCCGATGCAGCCCCCCTCCCCCACCCACCACCCAACTTTGAAAATCGTTCCGCCGCCCCTGTACAAGAACAGAATCAATTGAGCCAGAAGAATTGTGTTTGGGGGTCCGAAATATTCACATACAGTTTTTAAATGACGCATTTTTCAAAAAACAGGCAGTGCTGATTCTAAAATGTATCTCAAAATTCCCCTCTTGTGAACGGAGGAAATTCGCTTGTTTCTGACACGTGGACATGAAACGGGTGGGCAGCCTTGACTAACCACCCACAACATGAATGGCACAGGTCAGAGAATGACAGAGAAATAATCAGTTAAAAAATGTATTTTTCCATATAGCAAGTTAATACTCGAGATGTCGTATCGTCACCTAAAGACATTTTCACAAAGAGGACACCTGTAAAAGACTTCAAATGTTATCTGAAACAGCGAATGTTGCTCCCTGTTTTGGGAGCTACAGCGACACTGTTCTGTGTTCCCCATATTTTTGGAGTCATTCTGGTTTTTTTGTATCTCCTGAAAAGTTGGAAAATTCGTGATACAACATTGTAGAAGACCACCGACTAAATTTACTATTCATTTATTTTCTAAGTTCACCTTATCCATCCAAATTCTTTCCAAAATATTTTGAACACTAATTTATTTATGTATTTATTTTATTGGTGCTTAAGGTCACATACTTATGTACAATGGCTAATCATGACCGTGGCAGTTTTACGGGTGGAGGAAGCCGGAGTACCCGGAGAGAACCACCGAGCAACAACGAGCAGCTGCCAGCTCCCCCACATCGTAACTCCGCACTGCAGCACAGGCAGGGTTAGATTGGTTGAAGACATGCGCACCATCAACGTGCAGTACGCCTCAGTCCACGGCGTCATCGTGCCCCCTTGTAGACAATCGGGGTTAAGTGTCTTGCCCATGAACACAACGCGGGAGTCCGAGTCGACCGCTCAGACGGTCACCCATCCGAGGATTAACCGGGCTCGACGTTGCTTAACTTCGGTGATCTGACGAGAAAAGGTTACCACAATTTTGAAGACTGAAACATGTCAAAAATTACAACAAACTTCAACGACAATAACTATTTTGCCACCGCGGGATCGTCCGTAACATGCAATCATCGTAATTGTGAACAAAGACTTGGCACTACCGTTTCCATTGCCCCTACCATAATGTCAAAAAATTGAAAATTTCAAAAATGAATCTGACCGACTGACCGTTCACGTGGTTTGGAAATGGCTAACCGAACGATCGACTGTGTAAAAATTCCCAGAAAACTGGGTTTTTTTTATCATTAACAAGTATTCATAAATTGCGTGGAATTGAAATATATACAGCCTCACACGGCAAAAGTCTAAAAATCTATCAGACACAATAAAGGCTGGTTAACAGGTAGAGAGCTGGAAACCCATATTCGGGCTTTATTCTGAACTGCAGGTACCTAAAGTTGCCGACTTCATATTTTGCGGATTTCCTTCTTATTATCTTAAATTTGGAAGAAAAATTACTTCATCTCCATCGATTTGCATTGTTTTAATTTATGGGAGAGTGCCTAGAGGCACTCTCCCAAAAATTGTAACAAAACAAAAATGTGTAAACAAATCTTGAGGCTGAGAAAAAAATTGAGCTCTCTGCCAGTTAAGTTACTCAGACTTTACCATTCAAGATGCAACTTTGGCTAACCGGTCATCCGTTCGCGCAGATTTAAATTTGCGTAACATCACGCGAACGAAACGAGCGTTCTCCTAACATTTTGCACATCGAAAACTTGTTATTGTATTCAGGATGAACAACAGAACGAACCCTCGTAATATTTCCAGAAAAACGTTTTGTCATACCCGAACGTTTCATTACCCCCTGTTCCATTGATGAGTCCTAAGCAGTGTGCAAAATTTCAAAAATGACTCTAACCAACTGACCGTTCACGTGGTCTGGAGATGGCTAACCGAACGCTAGGCTATGTAAAAATTCCTAGAAAACTGCTTATCATTAACAAGTATTTATATATTGCGTGGAATTGAAATATATATATATATCCACTCAAGGCAAGTCTAAAAATCTATCAGACACAACTAAGGCCAGTTAACCGGTAGAGTGCTGCAAGCCCATATTCGGGCTTTATTCTGAACTGCAGGTACCTAAAGTTGAAGACTCATATTTTGTCGATTTTCTTATTTATATCTTAGATTTGGAAGTAAAATAACTTCATCTCCATCGATTTGCATTGTTACCTATAGGCACTCTCCCATAAACTGTAACAAGACAAAAATGTGTGAACAAATCTTGAGGCTGAGAAAAAATTTAGCGCTATACCAGTTAAGTTACTCAGACTTTACCATTCACGATACAACATTTGGCTAACCGGTCATCCGTTCGTGTATATTTAAATTTGAGTAACCAGCACGCGGACGAAATGAGCGTTCTCGTCAAATTGTTCACACTGCATAAGCTAGACTGTATATGTTGAAGGCAAAACATGAACGGTGTTAGTAGTATGTCTCGCACGTTTGAGGCCTCATTGGCAGGATCTCATTGCAGGATCTCATGTGACGTCATAGTCACGTGACCCAGTGGCGCCATGTTTGGTTGCCATGGTAACCCGCGTGAGCGGCCATGTTGTGACGTCATCTCCATAGTGATACTTGGTGTGAGTGCGCATGCGCAGCGCCTGTTAGGGTGGTACGTGTTTCCGTCGACCATTTTGTATACTGGAGGCCGCCATCTTGGTTTCTATGGTAGCACGTGGTTGCTATGTTACCCAATTTTTCTGTAATGGGACGGAGTATATTCGGAGGGTATGTTCCTTTGTAGAAGAGTAAATCAAATTACCACAAACAAACCGACAATCCCTCCAAATCACCAAAATCCACTCCAAATCACCAAAACTGACTTTATTTCCCCAAATTATCGGCTTAGCACGTAGTGCTATAATATGCGTTTTCGTTGGCTCATTTGCTCGATGGGATTCGAGTCGTTCGAGCAATATGTCCGAGTCACTCGAGGTAAGACTTAATCCCACTTATGGAATCCCTTTTGTGGAATCCCTTTTTCGAAAACGCCTGTGGCTATGGAATCCCTTTTTTCTGAAATGAGTCTTCGAGTCGTTCGAGGAGTCACTCAAACGAGCAATTGCTCGTTGGCTCTTTGCTCGATGGGATTCGAGTCGTTCGAGCAATATGCCGAGTCACTCGATCGAGCAATTACTCTAAAGCTAATTTGCTCGATGGGTTTCGAGTTATTTGAGCAATGGTTTATCATTAACTGCTCGATTGCTTATTGGGTTTGGGTTGGGAATGCTTTTGATATATACAGGGGAGATAACTGCATTATAGGAAATCAAGCACTGGTAATTATAAGACTTGGACGAGAGAACCAGAGATAGTTTGGACTGGACAGACTGTTAGTGATAGAGAAACATATGCAATAGGCATTAAAAATGGGATTCTGGGAAAATCAGGCCCTGTACTTCTATTCAATTGAACATACCCCTTGGTACTATAGCATAAAGTGTTATTTTTATATGCCCAAAATGGGGCTTCACATGTCCGTTTGGGTGGTTTAGTGGAGATTTTGGTGGTCTGTAAGGGTGGCCGGGTCTATTTGGGTAATTAGATATACTCTAGTTCAATCGAACACATCCAAGGGGATCCCTTGGTACTATAGCACTACGGGCGAAGCCGATAATTTGGGGAAATAAAGTCAATGTCGGCGATTTGGGGTGGATTTGGGTGATTTGGAGGGATTGTCGGGTTGTTTGTGGTAATTTGATTTACTGTTCTACAAAGGAACATACCCTCCGAACATACCCCGTCCCACTGCAGAAAAATTGGATAACATAGCAACCACGTGCTACCATAGAAACCAAGATGGCGGCCTCCAGTATACAAAATGGACGACGGAAACACGTATCACCCTAACAACACGCGCTGCGCATGCGCACTCACACCAAGTATCACTATGAAGATGACGTCACAACATGGCCGCTCACGCGGGTTACCATGACAACCAAACATGGCACCACTGGGTCACGTGACTATAACGTCACATGAGATCCTGCAATGAGATCCTGCCAATGAGGCCTCAAACGTGCGAGACATACTACTGGTGTTAATTAATGAAGATTTTTTTATTGTGGAGATCGGCTGACATTCGTGTTGGATAAAGCATTGATCGGTATCCCCACTTAGCCACTTCATTCACTGATTCTGCCAGTGGCTTCTCTTATTCACTAAACACTTTTGGCCAACCAACGACGTTTGAGTGACGCCCCGCCAATCTGCCTCTGAGCTTCTTTCTTGGAATACTGAAGATCTCGACTGTTTTCACTGCACTTTTACCGTTTTTGTTTAACGCATATATAGTCCCAAGTCTGTGTGCATGTAACTTGAACCCTGAGAATCTCAAAATTTCCAGTGACAATAGCATAATGTGAAAGATGTCACAGCAAAGTGAAGCTGATAAACACTTATCTGAGGGCCACAATGCATGGTGATCGTTTGGGAAGTTTGATTGTTGTCAGCAGCGAACGGGACATTGCCAAACAGATCGAACTGGGTGACTTAGGCGAACAGTTTGCAAGGAAACGAAGGAAAATTCCTCAGTAGATATTTGTATATTTAATTAACTTACATGTAGTGCTATATCTTTATTATCTGTTGGCTTTTAAAATGTATCCTTTTTGTATCACAGACGTTTTTTAAATATAAGTATAACCACCTCCGCATCACTAAACAGTGGTTTCTAAACATAATTCCGTAGATAATGTACAAAACCAACTATAAATCATCCATTGAGTGCATGAAGGTGTCTTCTGCAACCCTTTAGCATTGCAAGTGATACACTGATGCTCCCTATGGGCGATTTGTAGTACAAATTTGATTTTGTACAACAAACTAAATTACAAACCACCCCTTGAGTACACATTGGTGGCCATTTGCAATGCTTCAGTACACTAAATGCTGCATTGCGGCACACACTGGATGAATTTATAGTCAATTCTATGTTATTTACCAAATAAAATTGGAAAAATCTCTCTATTTTTACTGAATCACACTATTGTTGGGAACAAGTCTAAATATTTTCTTCAAGGTGATGTTAACGCGTGGAAGGGGGGAGGAGGGGTGGGGTGGGGAGGTGTATTTATTAGCTTTCACCCGGAAATAGTATTCACTCTGATTCATTGCCCCATAAATTTTGTCTGAATTGTCTAATATATCAATACTAATTCAGATACCTGACTTACCCACTAACAAGCTCCATTCTCTTTGTGAATCACTTCTCCAACCCGAGCAAAGCTGGACAACCCTGCTAGTTGTTAAAAGATGAACATTGTTATAACTTTGACCAAATCTTCAGTGTCATCAGAGCTAATTTATTGGTTTCCGACACTTTGTCAATTACAAATATATCCCAACACCATCACATACTTTATTATAATTTGTTATTGACAACATGTGGGTAACCTTCAAATTATCTCCGGCGATACGGAAACATTTTATGTTTTATTTTTTGTGTATCTTATTTGGTTAGTGTACATGTATATCTTATTATCGTTCAGTAACTGACATTGAGATTTCAATAAATTCTGTCTGAATCTGCTGTATATTTTTGTTTTAAATGTGATTTATAACCTCGCCCCACACCCACCCCGTCAGAAAACTGAATCTAAGTCATATTTTCTCTGTGGAAGTTTGCCCCCCCCCCCCTTCTCAGCCCCCCCCCCCCCCCACACACACACTTACTTTGAGCTGGCTACGCCACTGAAATCGGGGGAGCTGTTATTCGTCATGTATTGATGGTATAACTTTATTGGTCTGTCATTCAGCACCGTTTCGGTCTGGTTTCGGTGAGTTCCAGAAATAATGCTCCTAATTTTGCGATCTGGTGTGATTTACATTGCGAATCATTGTAAACGTTGTATTTCATTATACAGTGGAGCCCACTTAATTGGATATCTCTTAATTGTATATCCCTGTTAATTGAATAAAATTTTCAAACACAAAACCATTTACCATACCTTCAGTACAAATTTCATCTGTTAATTGCATATGGGTTGTAGAGTAAACTCCTGTTAATTGTATATAAATTTTTGTAATATGTCGAAAACATTACTGTGACACGCACCAAATACCCATCATTTATCAACCTTTTTGGCCTCACTACATTCATACAGGCATTTATTCTATTATATCTTGTTTGACAGAGCTCTATAGAATAAATGCTCAGTTTACATCCAGAACACAGGAAACTGACCAAATCCCTGTTAATTGTATACTCCTGTTAATTGAATAATTTTCACTGGCAAAATGGATATTCAATTAAGAGAATTCTACTGTATTTATTTGCAATCCACAAAGATCATCGACAATTGCGAATAATATGTGGGCTATTAGACTCATGTCTGCAAGTATTTGTTGATCGAAGTTGTTGTCACCGGAAAGTCACATGCGTTGGTAAGTCGCTTGATCAAAGTGCGAAAAATAATATTTTTTTCTTTCTATCCACCTCACTAGACCTCCTAATCACAAATTAAAATATGACAGAAGTGTGAACATGCAATTTTTCTCTAGGAAATTATTTTATCAGTTGTTGCATAGAAATTCTCAACGAAAGTGAAGTATGGCAACACACACAAGGCACAATCGAACTTCAAATTTTTGAATGCTTGGCCTTATCGAAATATTGGCTAATAAATCCTCATTTTCACAAAAAATCTCTGCACAAAGTTAGAAACAGGGCCTCTAAATAATCAAAAATCAAGAAAACGTAAATAAAAAACAGTAATTAGATAACCAAAATACCAAGAAGATTATATACGAATTCATTGTCAATGGCTCAGCCACTCTGAATAGCACAAGAGTCTAAGAGATCCACACACACACACACACAAAAAATAAATTTTCGAAATCTTCACAAGACATTATACATTCTGTAAATCAGGCAATACATTTTCAGGCAAAGTATGTCCGTCCATCTGTCCGTTGGCTTACTTTTTGCATTACACTCTTACTTGCCTCATAATAGTGGTGGCTGAAAAATGGTGAGGTCTTGCACATTTGATAAAAGTTGTTGAAAATTAATAATAATGATGGCATTTTCACCTTTGGGCTCTTTTAAATAATGGTGGTGACTGAAATTTTTCTTCAAATTTTCGTGTACAATAGTAATTCAGTACTATTATTCAACAGGTCAAGGTATTCTAAAATTCTTACTAATAACACAGGATGAATGGATTCACAGTATTAGGAAAAAGGTTAAAAGAAGTAAATTCTAGCAAACTTTTTTCATATATTCCCGTGTGTTCGTTTAACCTGGTAGCCATGGGTAAAACACAGCTTTTTAAATGTATTAACTCGACTGGATATGAAAAGCTCTGTATCAGTGTACATGTACAGTTCAGGGTTTGATCCAGGTAAATTGGGAAAGGGGCCTTTTGCGTGGTCTTGGGGAAATTATTCATTTAACCAGTAAGGTCATCAGTTACCGTTGAATATCATAATCACTTGCTATGTTTGTGTTGCAAAATTTGTACAAATAATGAAATCTGAATGGTCATTTATCAGTGCAACAATAGTGATTTGATCAGTGTGTTAGATAAATACTTGAAAGAAAGTTGTCATAAATATTGTCTTCCAGTAATATTACATACAAGTACATAGTGATAGTGATAAAGAGGTAAGAGATTGTCATTTCATGGGACTCTTCGACATCTTGAATGGGTGTTTTGGGGGAAACAAAATGCTTTCATGAAAACTATGTCAAGCAAAATGGTTGAAAAGAATGCATAACTGTATCATACCACTGGGGGTGTGGGTGGAACTAGTTTGCAGGTAACAGACTGAATCAGAATAATATAGTCTGTCAACACCAGAGCCTAAAACCTGAACTCACTGTTTACAATATTTATTAGGTTTCACAGTGTACACACTAGTAAGAGGGCACAGGAATCAAGAGAAGACCTTTATGACAAAACACCGAATACAGGTGGAAGTTGAAGGTGGCTTGAGATGCTGCAAAATTCCAGTCCAATCTGGAAATGTGCCACTGTTAAAGGGGTCTCTATTGTGGATGGGATATGAACCAGCATCAAATGCTGAGTTGGTCTATTACTAATGTGTACTTTTTTCCCTGTACAAATTTTTCGGGGGACTATTAAAATAGCCGGTGTCCGTCCGTTCGTGTATCCGTCCCACTTTGGTTTCCTATGATAACTTTAGTTATAGTTGACCAAATTAAATGAAATTTGGTGTGCAGGTGTATCAATATAAAACACACGTCCAGTTCGAATCGTTCAGTCCGACAATTTTTGCCAAAGTTATGCCCCTTTTTCCACTGTGAAAACTCCATTTTTTAAAGTTTCCAACCAATAACTTGAGCTGTACTTGACAGAATCAAATAAAATTTGTTGTCAAATCAAGGTTTGATCGAACAATTTTTGCCAGAGTTATGTCCCTTTTTCAATTTTGAAAAATTCAATTTTTTTATGGGGGGTGGGGGGTGGGGGGAGGTAACGCAAGCTTTTATTTTCCATCATTGGGATTTGACGATACACTTTCAACAGGGTCATCTCATGTCAAGACAGTTTTACTTGTGGAAGAGGGGAGAACAGACATATCACTTGTATGGCTAATAATTGCAGGGGAGGTAAACTAGATTACTGATTAGTGTGGTGTGCCATACTTTTGAAATGTAACTAGTTCCCTGTGAAAAAATGGCCTTCAAAAATTTAAATTAACATACAATTGGATTTATTTTTTAAAAAGTTATGACTCAACTGTTGTTCTCAAGTGCATATAGGAAACATATCCTTCAATGTGAGATTCATATTTTAAGTTTTGGTGGCAGGAAGTTGACCGTGAGTTCGGCATTTTCAAAAGCATTTTGTTGATGAGTAAATTCTTTTTTTTCAATTTTTATCTCATTTTTGTAATCTATTAGGTAGGAAGCAATCATGCAGGTATTAAATAACCATTACTATTGAAAAGTAATGAAAAAAACATGATGTTTTTCACTCGTCCACTCAAACTACAATTTTCAGTTTAGGATCACCTTAACCAATACACATGTACAGAGTCATTGTAACTGGTCAGTATGGCAAAACAAAAACAAACATGCACGATTAAAGTAGAACTGATTACCACTTGATACGCAGTAATGTAAAGGAGCTTTTCTTCCAAACATGAGCCAATCTAATTATCCAACAGAGGTTGAATGTATTTTTCACCTTACACTCAGTACCACTCATGCAAACTGGTTACCCTTCGTTTTTTTTGTTTTCAGAAGTTGACTGATTTAGAACTAACAAGTGAAGTTCATTTTAACAGTTACATTCATGCCAAGTTTTTCTCATTTCATATTGAAAGTTCTCTTTTCCCCTTCTGCAACATGTCTGAATTAAAGGGCTATATCAGTAAAGGAATTTTGTTACCTCTGATATTCTTTAAATTCAGATTAAATATACACAAATTATACATCAAACTGAAGATTGGGATGAATAGAACACGAAACACATGTGTAATCAACTCATAGAGTTGACAGCAGGCACCACTGGTTCCTGAAAGTCTGCTACCGTATTCGCACCAGAACTGATAATAAAATAATATTTCATCAGAACAGCTTGTGGCCAAATATGCCTCATATATCCAAGAACAAAGCTAGGCATTCCAAACACGTTCGAATACAGCGATAGGTCTGCATTTGGGAAAAGGACAACACTGTCTGCATTTTTTATTGAAGATGGTTTCCATGCTCGACAGACATGCGCAAATCACACGATACCACGAATTTCCATCGAAAAAACTAAATCGCAATTCTAAGAAATTTCAACAGGTATCATGATACCTTGTATTGAATATGGCAACTATGCAATCTCTATCTAATAACAGTATACTGTATGAAGGCGATCTTTTTCATTATTTGCTTTTAGGCGGCATTGTTTTTACATGTTTTTTCCGTCCGATGACGTCGACCGGAAATCGAAAGTATATTCATACATAAACAAAAGCAAAGGCTTTGGAATTTACCCCCATGCAGCTCTGTCGTCGTGTTTTGAAGAACTTTGATCCTCTAGCTTTGTTCCTAGATATGTAAAGCACATTTGGCCACGAGTTGTTTTCGTGAAATATTATTAAATTATCAGTTCTGGTGCGAATACGGCAGCAGACTTCCAGGAACCAGTAGTGCCTACAGTCGACTCTATGAGCTGATTACACATGTGTTTCGTATTCTATACATCTCAATCTTCATTTTGATGTATATTTTGTGTATATTTACTTTGAATTGAAGGAATATGAGAGGTGATAGTTTTCAAAATAAACAAAATTTCATTACTTATATAGGCCCTTAATCAGTTAGGTTGCCACTGCGTAGTGTAGGCTATAAGTTTCCCGTCTGGAATGGAGAATGTTGCCTTTGTATCATGTTGCCTTTGTATCACCTAGGTATAGAAGGCTCTGCGTGATGTAAAGAGGACGCAAAATGTTTTCCAAGAGCCAATGCACCCCTCTACCTGTAGCCTCCACTGCCTTCCCTATTTACCCGATCCCACGGAAAGTAATAGTAACTTTCATATTTGACCTGGAAGATAGCAATCATATTTAAGAGGTCGTCCAGTGTAACCTTGGGCATTTTTTTTTAAATTTTCACAATGCCCTAAATACAAATTAAAGCAGTGAACAATGACATATTATATCCCAAAATAATGACAAAAGTATACAAAACCCGAATTTATCCACTTTTTCAAAGTTTTTTTTCTTCTTTTTTTTTGCTTTTGATGACTAATAAATTGCCAGTCGCATAAGTAACCGTCAGGATTGAGGGGCTATATAAGTAATGGAATTTTGTTTATTTTGAAATTCTCACCTCTCATATTCCTTAAATTCAGATTAAATATACACAAATTATACACCAAATGAAGGTTGGGATAAATAGAACACGAAACACATATGCAATCAACTCATAGGGTTGACAACACGCACCACTGGTTACTGGAAGTCTGCTACCGTATTCGTACCAGAACTGATAATAAAATAATATTTCATCAGAACAACCTGTGGCCAAATACGCTTCATATATCCAAGAACAAAGCTAGGCATTCAAAACACTTTCGAATACAGCGATAGGACTGCATTTGGGAAAATGACAACACTGTCTGCAATTTTCATTGAAGATAGTTTCCATGCTCGACTGACATGCGCAAATCACTCGATACCACGAATTTCCATCGAAAAAACAAAATCGTAATTCAAAGAAATTTCAACAGGTATCGTGATACCTTGCATTGAATATGCAACTGTGCAATCTCTATAAACAATAGGAGACTAGAGGAGATAAATAGGGCGAGGGCCAAAAGTAAGTTGGTGGTTGCGGGAAGTAGCATAGTTCGGGGGATCGACAAGGTTGTCTGTAGTCCGGACAGTAAAAATAGAACAGTTCTGTGCTTTCCGGGGGCTAAAGTGGAGGACCTGAGGGATAGAGTGGACGGTATTGTAGCTGGGTCGGGGCCTGATCCGGTAGTGGTATTACATGTGGGGTCCAATAACATCAGGGAGAGGAAATCAGTTCGTTTGGTGGACACATACAAGGACCTAATTAGTAAGCTACTTAGCAGGAATGCTCGGACCATCGTTTCAGGGGTGCTCCCCGTTATGGGTGGTGGGAATGAGAGGAACTCGCGGATTATGGCACCAAACGAGGAGCTGGAAGAGCACTGCAAAGACTTGGGAATACATTTCATTGACCACTGGGATTCATTCTGGGGACAAGGAGAGTTGTATGGGCGAGACGGATTGCATTTAAGTAGGATGGGTACAGACCTGTTGGGCCAAAAAATTTTACAGGTGACTGGGCCTTTTTTGGAGAAAAGGGGGGTAGGGGACCACAGCCGATAACCCAGAGGGCACAAATGCTGGGAACATAGGAAGAACAACAAACATGCACAATACAGGGACATACCAGGGTTATAATAATGCGCCAGTGATGACAAAAAAACAAAGATTCATTAAGTTTGGGTACTGCAACATCCAGGGTCTGCACAAGAAAGTAAGCGAAATATCAACAATGATGGACGAAGGAGACTTCGATATAATGGGTCTAAGTGAGACGTGGATACGACGGGATGAGCGGGTTGATCAGATGAAGGGTTGCGTGTGGATAGGAGCTGGGCGAACTGAGGGTCAGAAACGGGGTGGGGGTGTTGGCATCTACGCTAAAGAGGAATTACAGCCCCCATTGATTACAGATCTCACAGAAGCAAGGACTCAGATTCCAGTATCCAACGAAATAGTCTGGGCAAAAATCAAGTTAGGAAGCAGGAGTGTTGCCGTTGGTGTTGTATACTTAGCAGTGGAGGGAAGTAAGCCCGAGTGGAATGATTCAATATATACAACTCATAGATCGAATATCACAGAGCTTGGAAGCAGAGGGTTCAGTATTGTCCTAATGGGGGACTTCAATGGGCACATCGGGGATAAGGAGGAGGGCATACAGGGAGGTGATAGGAAAATTAACACGAATGGGAGGAAGATGTTGGACCTATCAAAAGAGCTTGGTTTAAAGATCCTGAACAGGGATACGAAATGTAAGGGTAAATGGACCTGGGAGAGGAACGATAAGAAAACAATAATTGATTATATACTCACTGACATTAGCGTATGGAGGGAGGTTATAGATGTAGAAATAGATGACGAGGGAAAAAATGACTTGGGTAGTGATCACAACCTGATAACAGTTAAGATTATGGGCAAAAAGACGAATAGAGACAGAAATACCTGCAAGGAAGTTTGGGGACTAAAACAAGGAGCCGACTGGAAGCAGTTTCGGGAAAAACTAAAACCAAATCTTGAATGTATACCTAGGGATGCAAATGTCCAGAGTATTTCAGATGGCATAGTAAATAGCCTAACAGAGGCAGGGAAGGATTGTATAGGAAGGGTGAGGGTCCCAACGAGAGAGCTTGGATACATGGTTAACGAGGGACTGAAAAAGGCTATAAAAGAAAGGAAGGTTAAATGCGCTGCTTACAGAAGAAGCAGGAAGCTTAAAGGGGTGGATAACAATGACACGAGACTAATGAAAGGAGAATATGAACTGGCACGGAGAAAGGTGAATGAGATAAAGAATAATAATAGGAAGGAGCGCAACTGCAGTCTTGCCAGAACAATAAAGAAAACGGGGGGTTCGAGCTCAAACGTATTTTGGAACTGGATAAATAAACGGGGGAAAAGTAGTGTGCAGAGTATCAAAGTGGATGGGGAAAGTACAGAAGATAAAGGCCGTATCGCTTCAGAGTTAGTCAAGCACTGTGAAAAGATAAACGATAGGCGATGGGGCAGTGGGTCCCCACCAAAAAGAAATACACTGGTGGAGGAGAACCTATCCAATCGTGTATGTAGCGAAATAACGGCAGAAGAAGTGCGGAACGTGGTCTCGAAATTAAAAAATGGTAAAGCGGGAGGGACTGATGAAATTCCGAACGAATTCCTCAAAAATGGAGGGGAGGCACTTATTGAAGTCCTGACAAACCTTTTCAACCTGGCTCTGCGAAAGCAAGAGGTCCCCAGAGAGTGGAGGGAAAGTAAGGTGTCGTTCATACACAAAAAGGGGGATAAGGAAGTTCTAGATAACTATATGGGGATATCAGTTAGTAGTAACATCGGAAAAGTATTCTGTAAGGTCATATACGGTAGACTAGAGGAAGTTATTGAAGAGAAAGGTTTTTTAGGAGAAATTCAAAATGGTTTCAGGAAAGGACGAAGAGTCACTGATCACCTATTTACACTCACCCAACTGATAGAATCAACAAAGGCTGAAAAGAAAAAGGTGTTTCTGGCATTTCTAGATGTGAAAAATGCGTACGACCGAGTGTGGAGGGAAGGTATGTGGCGAAAGCTCGAGGGCATCGGACTGGGGGGTGACTTTGTGGGAATCATGAAAACACTGTATACAGATGTGCAAAGCCAACTCAGTTTAGGGTGTATCACTACAAAACGAGTCCCTATGGATATAGGCCTCAAGCAGGGGTGTATCTTTTCAACGATTTTGTTTGCATTGTATGTTAAAGATTTAGGGGACGAACTAATTCAGAGTGCGGAGGGGGTAAATGTTGGAGACATAAAGATACCAGGCTTATTCTTTGCGGACGACATGGTGTTAATGTCTAGAACTGAACATGGGCTAGAGAAACTGCTGGAAATTGTTGGTAGATATGGGAACACTTGGCGGCTCGAACTAAATGAAAATAAAAGCAAGGTAATACCCGTTGGACGCAAGGTAGGTATGACGAAGAGATGGAGAGTGGGGGAGTTCTCAATCCCCGAAGGAGAAAGCAAACAAATCACTGTAGGAGAAACGGGAGAGTATGAGTATCTAGGGGTAAGCATAAATATAACGGGAAGAGGGGTGTACAGAAATTACTCAGCCAAACTGATTCTGAAGGGGAAAAGAATTCTGAACCAACTAAAACTTTTACGGAAAAATAGTTTCAATAAGGTCTTTGTGGGGAAAACACTGTGGGAGAGGGTGGGTTTACCAAGTATAACGTATGGCACGGACGTGATTCCATTAAACCAAACCGTTATTAAGAAGTTGGAAAGTACTCAGAATGATGCCGGCAGATGGATAACAGGGTCGAGTAATGCTGCAGCTTTGGAAGCAGTAAGGGGGGGGGGGGGGGGGCTTGGGTGGATGAAAATCAAGGACAGGGTAGATTTGGGAAAACTGTGTTACTTTAACTACTTGAGAAACCTGCCTGACAACCGGTGGTGCAAATTGATGCTCGATACCATTTGGAATTCTAATATAGAAACGGGGTGGTCAAAACATGCGAGGGAACTAATGGACAATTACTCTATAGAGGTCACAAACATAGAAGTAGGAATGAAAGAAGGCAAAAGGTTTGTCAAAGAGAGAGTCATGGAAGATTGCAATCGAAACTGGCGAGCAGGGGTTAGCGTGAAAAGATCACTGCAGGGGTTACAATATAAAGAAAAGCCAGCTTTTGAGAAGTACCTAGATGGCACCTTTGGAGGGTCACTGCTGTTCAAACTGAGATCAAGATCACTGGAGCTTCGGGGAAAAATTGGGAGAGATGGGGAAAAGGGATGCCAAATGTGCCACTCTGGAGTAGTGGAGACCCTGGAACATTTTCTCTTGGAATGCCCACAGTATATACCTCATAGAATAAAATTTACTGGAAGAATAATGCAGAAGTGGGGTGAAGAAACAAAGGATAGATGGCTGAAGGGGGACACGAGGGAGAAGGTAGGAATGCTTATTGAAGAAATTGAAAAAGAGGAAGTGAGGGACACTATTAAGCAGTTTATATCTGAATGCTGGGAGGAGAGGAGGGGAAGAGGGGGTGGGGTGCAGGGGGAATGATGGCCTTCTCTTATGAGGACCGCGACAAATCAGCGGCTGGCCAAAGAGTTATTATTATTATTATTATTTAATAACAGTATACTGTATGAAGGCGATCTTCTTCATTATTTGATTTTAGACGGCGTTGTTTTTACACGCTTTTTCCGTTTGATGACGTCGACCGGAAATCGAAAGTATATTCATACGTCAACAAAAGCAAAGGCTTTGGAATTTACCGCCCATGCAGCTCGGTCGCCGTGTTTTGAAGAATTTTGATCCCCTAGCTTTGTTCTTGGATATGTAAATCACATTTGGCCACGAGTTGTTTTCGTGACATATTGTTAAATTATCAGTTCTGGTATGAATACGGCAGCAGACTTCCAGAAACCAGTGGTGCCTACAGTCTTGATTACACATGTGTTTCGTGTTCTATAATCTCATTCTGCATTTTGATGTATTTTTTTCGTATATTTAATTTGAATTTAAGGAATATCAGAGGTGAGAATTTTCAGAATAAACAAAATTTCTTTACTTATGTAGGCCCTTAATCCCTTGCTGACACTTGCGTCACAAAAAAAAAACAAAATTTCATTACTAACATGGGACCTTAACAGAAGACTTGATACCCCCTTTATGCTTCTCTGATTCTGTTGGAAACATCATTTGTTATCTCATCCTAAAAGACCTCAAATTTATTCCTTTAAACCCTTCAAATGTCTAAGTGAGGTCGTCCTAACAATCATACAACTGATCTGATGAGCCTTGGGTGGTAGCAACTGTGATCAACTTCCGTCAGAGTATCTTCTCCATTATAGTGTAGTTTCTTCATGTTTTCTAGGAGGCAGCAGGAAGACAGCCAATCGGCTATGCTGTCTCCTGACAATGTACCTTTATGTTTTGTATTTATGATGTATTTTTTATAAACGTGTAATTGTTTTGGTATGTTATTAACTAAATTATTATATTCTATTCGATGCTATTCCCCCTGCCTCCCAAATATGGCGTCGCCAGTCAGAGAAAGTGAAGAATAAAAGAGCACCTTACCTTTGTCTTGATTCTCTTGATTATTTTTTTTAACTCCAATGAATTTCGTTTTATTGTTAAAGTGGAAACTAAACCTTTCCATGATACCAAGTGATGCATGAATACATCCCGGGTTCCCCAATTCTATTTGGACTTTCAATATACAGAACGCGAGAAAATTAGAACACAGTATCTGCCGTGACAAATATTTTTAAATGACATGTGTAAAACCAACTAACAAGACTTATCATTTGCACGTTTTCCCCCCTCTTTACAAAAAGGTCAAGAATATCAGAATCAATCAACTTACCGCATTTCTTCTCCTTTTATGAACAGCTGAAAACGTGTGTTTGTGTATCGACCTGTTCGTCCTGATGTGTCGTCAGACAAGCCATGTTGTTCTGTAGGCCATCATACGAATTTTTAATTCAATCGCCTACTGCGAATAAAGGAGTCATGTTCTCATTGAAATTTTTGTGCAAAAACCAGAACATTGCGGGTTGGAACAAATAGATTCATGAAGATTGCCGCCAAAATTGGGGACTCGACTTTCCCAAAATTGGGGACCAGGGGGGACCCAAAAATGCCAAATTGCTAAAAATCACGTTTATCAACCGGTTTTCGACAAAGTAACAGCATTGTGGGCTGGGGCAAAATAGATTCAAGCAGATTGCCACCAAAATTGGGGACCGGTCCTTCCCAAAAAGTGGAGACCAGGAGACCCAAAGTGCAGAGTTGCTCAAAATCGTATTTATCAACCGATTTTCGCCAAATAAACTGCATTGTGCAAACAGATTCCGGTAGATTGCCGCCAAAATTGGGGACCCAGCCTTCCAAAAATTGGGGGGCCAGGGGGCCCTAAAGTGCTGAATCGCTCAAAATTACATTTATCAACGGATTTTCGCCAAATAAACTGCATTGAGCAAATAGATTCCGGAAGAACCTTCCCAGAATTGGAGGCCAGGGGTCCTAAAAGTGCCGAGTTACTCAAAATCAAATTTATCAAGTGGTTTTCGCCAAATAAACTCCACCGTGGGGTGGCAAAAATAGATTGTTGAAGATAGCCACCAAAATTAGGGACGGATCTTTCAAAAACCGGGGACCAGCGTAACCCCAAAGTGCTGAGTTGCTCATACTCGCATTTATCAACTGATTTTTTCGCTAAATAAACTGCATTCTGGGGTGACAGAAATAGATTCATGAAGACTGCCACCAAAATTGAGGACAGACCTTCCCAAAACTGGCATCCAGGGGGAACCAAATGAGCTGAGTTGCTCATACTCGCATTTATCAACCGATTTTCGCTATATAAACTGCATTGTGGGGTGGCACAAATAGATTCATGAATATTGCTACCGAAACTGGGGACCGACCTTCCCAGAATTGGGGACCAGAAGGACCCAAAAGTGCTGAGGTGCTCAAAATTGCATTTATGAGCCACAATTCGCCATATAAACTGCGTTGTGGGGTACCACAAATAAATTTATAAAGATTGTCACCAAATTTTGGGACCCAACCTTTCCCGAAAAAGTGCTGTGTTGCTCAAAATCGCGTTTATCAACCGATTTTCGCCAAATAAACTGCATTGTGGGTGGCACAAATAGTTTTATGAAGATTGTCACCAAAATTGGAAACGTGACCTTCCCAGAATTGGGGGCCAGGGCCCCCAAAAGTACCGAATTGCCCCTAAATCGCATTTATCAACCGATTTTTGCCAAATATATTGCATCGTGGGATGGCACAAATTGATTCATGAAGTTTGCCACCAAAATTAAGGACCCGACCTTCCCAAAACTGGGGACAGGGGGACCCAAACGTGCTGAGTTGCTCAAAATCACGTTTATCAACCGATTTTCGCCAAATAAACTGCATTGTGGGATGGCAATAATAGATTACCGAAGATCGCCACCAAAATGAGGGACCGGGCCTTCCAAAAATTGGAGACCAGTGGGGCCCAAAAGTGCCGAGTTGCTAAAAATCACATTTTTCAACTGGTTTTTACTAAATAAACTGCGTTGAGAGATGACACCCAGATTAATGAAGTTTGCTACAAAAATTTAGGGACTCGATTTTCCCCAAATTTGCGACCAGTGGGAACCAAATATGCTGGGTCGCTCAAAATCCCATTCATCAAACGATTTTCGACCAAATAAACTGTATGGTGGGGTGGCATAAATAGATTCATGAAGATTGCTGCCGAAATTGGGGACCCGACCTTCCCAAAAATGGGGACTAGGGGACCCGAAAGTACCGAGTTGCTCAAAATTGCATTTATCAACCGCGATATTCGTCATATAAACTGCATTGTGGGGTGGCACAAAGAGATTAATGAAGATTGCCACCCGAATTGGGGACCGGACCTTCTCCAAATTGGGAACCAGGAGACCCCAAAGTGCTAAGTTGCTCAAATTAGCATTTATAAACCGATGTTCGCCAAATAAATTGCATTGTGGAGTGGCACAAATAGTTTCATGAAAATTGCCACCACAATCTTATACGCAATCATCCCTAAATTGGGGACCAGGAGGACCTAAAAGTGGTGAGTTGCTCAAAACCACATCTATCAACCGATTTTCGCCAAATAAACTGCACTGTGGGGTGACACAAATAGATTCATGAAGTTTCCACCGAAAGTGGAGATCCACGATTTTCGCCAAGTAAACTGCGTTGTGGGGTGGCACAAATAGATTCAGGAAAATTACCTCCAAACTGGGGATCTGACATTGGGGACCAGACAGAACCAAATGTGCTGAGTTGCTCAAAATGGCATTTATCAACAAATGTTCGCCAAAGAAACAAACTAGTGGTGTTTACCAAGAAGGCCACAAATGTTTACTGATGGTGTGAACGCTCTTTCTGCAGCGGTGACTACTTTAGTACCATTAATTTTGTAGGCAGTTTATCACAGAACACATTCCTCATTCATTTTGCGTAGTCTATGTCACCTTCGAAGCATGGGCCAGAGAACACTGTGCGTTTGGAATACAAAGCACGTGAAAGATTCTACGTTGTCCAGATTTGCTCGCATCATTAAAAGTAGTTCTGTTCCCACGAATGGAAGACGTAGGGAATCACTAGAGGTAGAGAAATACTCGAGAGAATATAAAACTTAACACTGGAATCCAGTGTTTTCTATTTGAACTACTTTTCTGAATGAACAATATACAACACCCTGTGTTAAAAGAATCGCGCCATCAACTAGCAATGAATGATGCGCATGACGATTTGGGTCACCGGTTGAAGGAGAACGCTCTTTAGCTGGCAAAGCGATGTTTGGCCTGATATGGAGAGAGCTCATTTGTGCACAGTCGAACACTGAGGGAGTTGTGTGGGACGGAAAAAATCCTGTCCTACCTTCTGTCGAACTATTTCCAATTGAAACTAGTATAGCAATGGGGTTAGTGTGTTTGGATTTTCTTAGTCTGGAGCAGTCATTTTGTGGTTATGGATCCTGGTGATCATGGATCGTTGTAAATGCGCACCGTAGACTGCGTGTCGTAACCGGACGGCTTTTACCAAAGTCAAGGCTCTATATGAGAATTTTATTGCATTTTACACTTTTCCTAGGTAGCTTCATAGTGATATGTATTGGAACTTCCAAAACCTTGTTCTAAAAGGAACTATTACTTTGGCTCAGAAATCACGTGGCCACCCTATCAACCAATGGGAAATGGATCAGCAGGTAGGTTCAACTAGGGTTTCACAAAGAAAGATGACGGCAATCACGGATGACTACATTAAGTCGGAATAAAAGTCATATGTTGTACCATAATGCTACTCGAAATGATGCAACACGATTTATTTGGCACCCAAGGCTTTCTGCAGGTCTTTTCTTCGAATTTTCCCGGAAGTGACCAAACAACTAGAAAACGTAACTGTGCCAAGAAATTACGAAACCATTTCGCGCTTGTTTATAATAGAATTTATTCATTTATTTATAGGTGTTTAAGGTCACATATTTATACACAATGGCTAAACATGATCGTGACAGTTTTACGGGTGGAGGAAGCCGGAGTACCCGGAGAGAACCACCGAGCAGCGGCGAGCAACTGGCTTATAATAGAAGGGCGGCTTAACAGAAAAACATGTTACTTGGTGGATAAAAACTCCAAATTAGGAATGCAGAATTCATTCATGGTTTCATTTAAAATTAGCCAAGGATCCATATTTAGTCGTTCTTTCTTTGTTCGTTACGGTCCTCACAAAATAAGAAGAGCTATAAACATCCGTGTATTTCTAACACAAGGAACACTCAAACCGATTAAAATGAAGCAAATTAAGGAGGGGCCCTCCTGGATATTGTAGACTGTATAATTTTCTTGACGGTTTGTTCAATACCTGTGGTCACGTTAAAAACGTCTTGCGTTGAAAAAATGTGTGTCTTTGGGTTGAGAAAAAAAGGTACTAGAAGAAATGAGTCGCCGAACTATAGTATATACGCTGATATGAGGATAAACCTGGGAGCACTTTCAATTCAAGTGAGAGCGCGGAGCCGTGTGATAAACGCATTGTACATTGGTAGAAAAGTCGCTGCGTTTCATTCCTTCTGGAATGCATTTAATTGGCCGTGACATCTGTTATAAGGCGATTCGGATCGTGAGCTACTTTTACCGACGTTGACTGCTGAGACGGTTCTTATCTTGGGGAACTCGTTCACTGGAACCTAATCATGGACTTATGGAATGCTGACGTATAGACAAATCAACACTATATTTTATTCTACATAACCGAAATTTTCTATATTTACAAATAATAATAAGATGCTCAGCATACTAGTATATTATAGACACAAATACAATAAAACCGTTATAGTTATATTGAATATTTTCTCCAAGGTAGAAATTCTGTAATAATAAAATACAATTTATTTATTGTGGTTTAACGACACTTTCAACCGCCAGGGTCACCTCGTATCGGAAATAAAATACAATAAATTATACCTAAGTGAGCCTAGTATTTATCTGCTGACGAAATGCGATATTTCATAGAGTCTGTACCTGTCACGAGTCAGTTGTCGCGATCAACCGACTAACTACCCTAAGCACAACAGATTAAGGTCACACATGAAGGTTGCTGTGAAGATACGAACCGTATACAAAGCATGCCCCCGTTCACCCTGACCTAACCCACATGTATTTGACGCTGGGCTTGGCAATGAAACAACTGACTTGCTAACGGGCGTGCCGACATGGACATCATTTGTTTACTTTGCTTGTCATGTTATTTTATTAACAGCCGAATCAACTTAACTAGCTGATTCCAACAATTCGTGAAATAACATCACAAACAAATCGTTCCTAAATTAAAACCTACCATATCAAGTGTCGGCTACACTGCCTTGAACCCACAATCATGGATTACTTAATATCTAAATATTTCTACATACACAAGCTCATTCCATCAAGCCACACAATTGGTCTCCAATTTTTGGAAGGCTCGGTCCGCTATAATGGGACACCTGTCCTATCCCATACTTCGCGTTATTCAACATTCGGTGCAATGCACAGAATGCATTCCAGCGAACGTTAAATAACCCAAAAATATAGCAGAATGGAACATGATAATTTCCGTTACTGTGAGTTACTCTAACGCATAAATAACAAAGCTAAAATAGTATTTCTATTTAAGTTTAACCCTTTACCCAACGCAGACGATATCAAAATTTATTATTTTAAATATAATTTTTTTTAATTTTTCAAACAATAAAACCATATCATGTGACCCCTCGTTGGAACGAGCTCGATGAGCTCGTTCCAACGAGGGGTCACATGATATGGTTTTGTTGAAATTTTTTGAAAAATAATATTTTTTCAACTGCTGAATTTGCATATTACGCGGACGGATGCGTTAGGTAAAGGGTTAACACTTACGACCAGGGATGTGGCTAAAGGGTTTCAGCTGGGGGGGGGGGGGGGGGGGGAGCATCATTTATAATGTGTCTGGGTCAGAAAATTTACCGGATTGATGTCAGAGTCGAAATTTTGAGACCATGTCAATTTTAGAGTAGGAAATTTGACCTCGGAATTTCCAACTGTTGAAAAAAATACTCCTCTAGCTGGGGGCGGGGGGGGGGGGGCTCCCTCTCCCCACCACCTCCGTCGCCACATCCCTGCTTACGACTTCAAAAGTATCAAGAATTCGGGGATATTAAAAGATAAAATAACTAATAACTTTTTCACTTACCTGAAGTATAGGCAAATCAGTAGTATAAATATTTTATTCTGCAGAACTGAAGTGTGTAACTTCAGTCATGGAGGAAATGTTTATACTCTTCAGTTGCCTACACAACAGAAAACAAATAAACTTAGAACCATGGAAACTGAGAGGCCTTAATTAACAAGTACAGCTTATTCCTTTCGAAAAGACCTAATCAGCTAATAGTTGAGAATAACAGTGGGAACTTATGTGAATTTTCTATTCTACTTTATGATGCAGTGAGTTTCTCTGTTAGATGTAGGGGCAATAAATACAAATAAAAGTGTCAGTAAAATTTTCAGTTACTTTTCAAATTTCATTAATTACAAACAAAGGCGTCAGTGTAATTTTCAGTTGCTTGTCAGATTCAGCCCATAACAATATCATTTCTCATGACCCACCTACCCGAAAACCTTGGGTCCTCCAAAGACCACATTGAATAACAAATGTTATGTAACCCTACCTAAAGTAATCAATCTTTTAGAACAAACACAACATAACTTTCAATTTCAATATTTCAATATTTTATTTCACAGCATACATATACAAAGGAATGAAACAAGGTTACAAAAAACAAAGGTAGATGTACAAATGTATACTGTGGGGGATGACATAGCCTTATGACTGTCTTCCTGTCATCCCCTAGACAATAAAAATAAAGACTAAACAGCAAAATGGCAAATGGCAAATGATGGACTCAAGTAAGGTAAATCTTGACAGCAGGTAGTACATTGTTTTTTGTTAATATTGTATTGATATGTATTGAATATTAGTTCATTGTGGATCAAACTTCCAGATGATCTGACTCTGGTTATTTAGATCTGTGGATTGTGGATTAACCGTGTTTTAACCGTATTTTAACCGTATTTCTGAATCAATGAAGTAAATAAGCGTCGTTGGTAAACCATTATAATAATCGCACGCTAAAGGAGTGAAGTAAATGACCATAGGTGACAGTATCAACCTGGTTATCTGCTTGCTGGGAGAAAAGAGGAGAATATGATAACACCGAGAGTCGTAACTAGCCGAGGCAGTCGGGACATCTTGGGTTTGAACAGCTGATATTGGCGATATTGAACATCATGTCTTACTTACACAGGCTTGGCAATTTCAGGAGAGCGATTTTTAGCTCTCCTTACTGCCCTCCTGAAAGAAGTAAGAAGAGCGAAAAATTGCCCTCCTAAATATTTTGGTCTGGGATGATTGAGATTACATTGAGATTACATGTATTAAGCTCACATTAAATTTTTGTTGTAAAGCAAAAATGTAATTTAACTTAGAAGTCACATAACATCACGTAATTTCATTTTGAAAGTGGTTTAGTGGTAAAAGGTAATGGCTGCAACCATACCCAAACACAGTTGCAATCATTTGAAGCAAAATGGGTCACAGCAATATTTTTTTTCTGTCAGTTTCAAGTTCAACAACTGACATCACAGTTTGAGGAGTAATTATTATTCAAGGAATATTGACACTGTAATATGCTACCATTACTACTATCCTGTCACTTGAAGCACTTGCACCAGGATGTGACTGTAGATTCAAGCAGACCTGTTGTCCAAGAAAGTCATACGCCTACCACTACCACCTTCAACCCCCTTGGGGTTGAAGGTGGTAGTGGTAGGCGTATGACTTTCTTGGACAACAGGTCTGGGTACACACACAGGTCTTGTCAAGTGTGTGTTCGGTTGTTGAGTGAGACATCTAGATGTCTAAGAGATTTCTCATTACCTTAGTAAAGTTAATAAAATCACTGATGTAGTCTGTTGGTTTCAGTTTCAATGAGTTCGTTCAATTGGATACTTAAAATGCTGTGTAAAGCTAATTGCTCTCCTACGCTGATTGAGGAGAGCGATTTTTTGCCCTCCTGCATTTTTTCAGAATGCCAGGCCTGCTTACACATGACTACCAAACAACACTTACTCTCACCATTTATACTTTGAACAACATAAAGGAACCCACCTTTACTCTTCATAAAATATTTCCTTATTTGAGGAGTTGTAGATCTCAACTTTTATTAAATACAAAAGACCACATCAAACATCGGTGGCCTAGAAAAAAAAACAGTCAACTAGACCCTAGATGAAATATGCCCCCAAAACGGAGTGCGCCCCTGGAGAAGAACTACCACAGGAGGCACACTCTCACTAATAAAAACTAAACGAAAAAGCCATCCGAGCACTAACATTAAAAAGTAAAAAAAAGAAAAACAACTACCAAGCCCCTTACTAAATAGGATGGCACCACTGCCGATAACGACAAGTAGAAGGCCGACACTTTTGCTGACCTCCTCTTAAAACTCACCACCCACAGGAAGGTCCCGGATATGACGACGCAATCAAAGATGCGATAGATAGCTTCATCAATGAACATACCGAGGTGTACCGTGACCCTAAATTCAACACCGACCCCGAAATTAGGGAAGACGATGACTTCGTACCCCCCCCCCCCCCCCCCCATCACAAACGACGAAATCATCAGCATCATAAAAAGTGAAAAAAGTCTTCCTTACCCGGCGAGGACGAAATAAGCTACGAAATCCTACATACACCAGGAAAGGACACCTCTAATCCGCCCAACTATACCGCACAGTCAGCCTTCTCGGTTGCATTGGCAAGGTCTTCGAAAGAGTCCTTACCAATCGACTGAGGAAGCACCTCGAAGATATCTCATTTTTCATCGACTGGCAAATGGCCTACAGGAACTGCAAAGAAGGATTGGAGCACGTCCACCGCCCTGTCGAATAAATGAAAACTGCCATTAATAATCAACAAGTAGGCGCAGTGATCCTGCTTGAAGTAGAAAAAGCGTTCGATTCCGTTTGAAACAAAATGAATCTCCCAATGAAACTGTTAAGATTACTCTCCTCCTTAACGACCGTAAAATAAAAATCAGAGTCAACAATGAAATGTCCGACAGTGCCCCCCTCTAAGCAGGCACGCCTCAAGGATACGTTCTCAGTCCCCTCCTCTATAGCATCTATGACAACGACTTTAAAATCACCGACTTTCGCGTTCAAATCTCACAGTTTGCTGACGATAAGGGACTATGGGGTTCTAACAACACTGCCAACCAAGTCAAAAAATCTCTTCAACGCGCTCTGGATGAGCATGAGCTATGGTGTGCAAAGTGGAGAATTAAGCTAAACACGAACAAAACCTAAAGAATCACCTTCACCTGTAATAAGAAAAACCGCGACTTTGACCTCAAACTACTGGATAAAGTTCTCCCAGAATGCACCGATGCAAAATTCATTGGAATAACCATTGACCAATATATGACCTTCACTGAACACATAAATAATATCGCCACTAAAGCAACGCAACGCATTAATCTGCTGAAAATGCTTCGCGGCACCTCCTGGGGAGCCAATGACCGCGATCGCCTCAGGGACATCAAACTTATATCTGAACTACACGACATCTGTGCCAGTCTACAAAAACCAAAAATGCGATAAAATAATCAGCCCAAACCGAATTCAACCATTCCTGGACCGGTCGGGTCGGGAGTGGGCCGGGTCTAGGCGGGTCGAGAGGACCTAAATCGAATCGATTTAGGCCCGTCTGGCCCGATCGCTTCCGGTCCGCTATCGACTAGAACAGCTCTAGTGCCAAGACCCCACATCCATTATAATCTGGCCATAAATGATTACGACTCACCACGGAAGCAGCAATTGCAGCTACAGATGTGACACGTTATTGTAACTTGCTGCTCTCGAGGTAAATTAAGCTAAATGGGCCCCCAACCCAATCCTGTAGAAGTAACTGCACCTCGTGGTGTTCTATTCCAACATCGCTGACTGCTTTGATAAAAAACTAGCCAGCAATAAATGATAAATGATTACCACTCACCACGAAAGCAGAATTTGGACCAATGAGTGCGATACCGTGCGTTATTGTAACTAGCTGCTTTCGAGGTAAATTAAGCTAAACGGTTCCCCAAGCTAATTCCGCTCACACCAGAAGCAGTAACTGCACCTCTAGGTGTGGTAAGCCACTGTTGCTGGCTGCTTCGATAAAAAGCTAACCAACTACAAAAGCAGTATTTGCACTTATGAGTATGATACGTTATTGTAACTAGCTGCTCTCGAAGGATGATTAGATACGACTATTTGTTCCCGCCAGACGGTGACCACAACATACTACCAAATACCTCATATCCATTCACTTATATACAATTTTCTAATCGACTTTTCTTCTATCCAGGGGCGCGGTGGCGTTGCGGTAACCGGTTCTCGTCAGATCACCGAAGTTAATCAATTTCGAGCCCGGTTAGACCTTTGATGGGTGACCGTCTGAGCGATCGATTCGGACTCCCGCGTTGTGTCATTGGGCAAGGCACTCAACCCCGATTGTCCACATGGGGGCACGATGACGCCGTGTACCAAGGTGCACTGCACGTCGATGGTGCGCATGTCTTCAAGCAATCTAACCCTGTCTGTTCTGCAGCGCGGAGTTACGATGTTGGGAAGCTGGCAGCTGCTCGTCGTTGCTCTGTGGTTCACTCCGGGTGCTCCGGCTTCCTCCACCCGTAAAACTGTCACCGACACGATATGACCTTAGTTGTTAAAGTGTCGCTAAACCTTAATAAATGAATAAATAAATTCTTTTATCTAAGCAGGAACTCACAGAATTGTTTTTATCCCACAATAGCTGTCACGAAATTGCTAAACCGTTAAGGAAACTTAGTAACCGCTATGGATTCTGATCATCCTTCACTCCATCCCCAGAGTTGGTCACTCACCTCCGGGTTGGATCCTGCGTCCTTCTTTTGGCCCTTTTTGTAAACGCAACAAGTGCGCATTTAGGAACCAGCCAAATAGGTTAACATGCAGGCCTGCTCCCGAACCAGGGAAGTTCGGGTCTTTTTTGGGGTGGTACCCGAAAGGGGCCGTTGTTTGTTTACTCGATTCGGTCTACTCCTGTAAAAGAAGCCCACATGCAGAATCCAGTTCAATATCCAACAATTGCCTGAGGCAGGCTATACTTGCCAGTGATGGCCCACCACAACAAGATAACCTTACAAGAGACATGCTATACTTGCCTGAAAACATCGACAAATCACCCTCTGGAGGGTAGCAACTTTGTCGAGGGGATCCCCTCTCACACTGGCCCGAGGGAGAACATCAAATATAAAAAACATTACAGAAATACCACAACATCTCCACTAACAACTAAAGAACACCAAGACCCGAGCACTTGCTGAGTACCCTCTCTTCTCCTCCTTTGACGCGCTATGACCTGTTGCGGAAACATTCTACCGTTAAAGAGGGCCGAAAGGGGCTTGCTCCACACCGTCCCTGTGCGCCTGCGGCCCGCGAAAGCATTGATTCTTTTCCGATTCAGCCTATAACTGACCTATTTGGGTAGCCAAGGTATTTTTATTTGGGTGCACTTTATGTTTGTAACTGTGTATTGACAAGGTTTCGATGATTTCAGAAAATGTTTAGAATCTCGTCGGGTACATTTTTGTATATACAACAAAAATGTTACTCGTGATATATAATAAAAGTAAGCGTTGAGTAGTGAAGGAATTCCAGGGCTGATAAAAAATCTTCTAATAATAAAATCGCTACTAATAAATATGACTTACAACGAAAGTGTTATTGTCAGCTAAGCCGCACGCGTGTCCGCATGGCAACTCGTGGAAGCGTAGTCGAAAGAGGGCTTATTTATTGTCGAGTAATAGGAGACTAGCCTTTTAGATGCGGTATTCATACTAGGACATTTCTGGTGTTTACAATAAAATGACCCATGCATGCTTGACATGGGGAACGATGTCGTTACTTATTCATTGCGTTTTTGTAGGATACTAGGCTTTTAAATTGCATTAGTACTGAGATTTCCGATGTGTTACAATAAAACCACCCACATTGACTCAGCGAACCGCAGACACCCGTTCCGCCTAATGCATGATCTATATGACCAACAGCCACCATCCATGGGAAATTTACAGATGACTCAATGAACCACTCCCACTCACATGTACAAGCTCATTCGATAATGTGGGAAAATTCATATATGGGAAATTCGATGCGCCATTGCCGCAACTGTAGATGAACTCTGTGCCTTAAACAATAAGCAAGGTTACTTGGGACACGTTGCCTGCAAGACAATGGTGAAGGCCGATGATTAATATGACGTGACCTAAAACGCGTGGGGACGCTATGTGTAAGGCCTCGTAAACAATAGACAAGGCCAAGACACAATAGGTAGGTGGAGGACGTGGCCTGAAACTGGGGGACACGACGCTTCGTGCCTTCTGTAAACAATAGACAGACTATGAGGCCTATACATTCGGAAAACAATAGTGTTAAAGGTCTTAAGCAATGGATCGGCCGACGATGTGGCCTGAAACGCGTGGGAACGCTCTGGGCCATTGCTCTAAACAATGTTGTAGAAGCCGGGAGCCCGAACAAATCCTAAACAATAGACATATAGAAGGAGAAGAATAAATATTCTTAATGAACAACAGAAAATGACCGTCATGGCACTTTCGGTTTGAGCCAAGACTACGGTGTATACTACTACTTTCTCTGACGAAGTAAACTGGATAGGATATCTTCATAAAGAAGGAAGTTTTTACATTTCGCGTATGTGGATATAAATTTCAATAGTTTACCTTGTAAATTATGTTCATGGATACTGGATGTATGAGATGAAGAATTGGTAATTTGTAAGCCGTATCGGCCAGTTGTTTTTGTACGTCGAAGGTGATTCCATGATCGTACAGCCGTGGGTGGTTTTGTATTACAGGTAGGAGTTGGTCGCCCGGGTCGTTGTTATTGTTTCTGTTGGAGTGGCATAATCCAACTGTTGAGGATCTCTCTCGTGTGTATGGTACAAATAAATCACGCAGAGCTACACATGTTTGTAAACGTAACCCAATGCGGATGAGCTGGTGCACGGAAGAACCAAAGGCGTAGGTCTAAATGGGATCCTTCTAAGGCTCAAGTGAAGATGCGAGGTAACGCGTGATCCTGGTTTGGATTGATCGGAGGACGCTAGGTGCTGGTCATTGGGATTCATGCAATAGAACCTAATCTACTAAAACGATGCCCCGATGGGCTAGTTGTTGATAAGACATAAGCCATGCCTGAGGTAGCTTCACCTGTACTGACGTTCGTCTTGGTGATTTGCGAATTTTCTATATGCCAGGATTCATCAAAGAAAGGCATTTGTGACCAAGGTAACTGGTCTGTCATTATGGAATCGTTATCTGTGGTCTGACCATTCAGAGTTTACGTGGACATGATGTCGCACGGGTGTTTAGGGTGCTTGTAGCTGGCATGAAGAGATCTTAGGGGGTTAAGGATCGAACTGTGAATAATCACTAGTTTGGGCAGGAGGAATCTCGTTCTCCGCTCGCGCAGCGGGTCACTCAGTGAGTTGGCAGTCAGTTGTGGTCTTGTTATGGTGTGTTGGGCTGTAGAGGTCGCTTGGGTACTCAACTGGTCAAGACCCATACTCTTGTGAATGATATTCGACATCACTATGGGAATGCTAGGAATTGATTCAAATGACTCGCTGAGTAAGCCCTGATCGGACTGAATGTTTTTTGAACGGAGGCCTCCTTTGGGGACATACCGCATGACACTCCGCAAATGGATTAGTACCCCCTAGGGACTAGAAGAGTGTATAGGAGAGGAATATGTGGTCTTGAGACCACGATCAGTGTTCGCATATTTTTTCCATGATCATCTTGCATTGTTTTATTAGTAGTTTGTATCTGGCGAGATCAGCAGAGAAAACTTTAGTGATATTCCTAAAAAAAAAACTCTTGGGTTACGGGTTCTCCTTCTTATTTGTGTTATCATGGTCACTATATCACAGAGATAATTGGGCAGCTCGGCTTTCAAGCTAGATTGTCGCATTTTATAATGTGTTTGAAGGGGTTGTGTTAAGCGTTGTGTGGTAGGGAAGTCTCGATTGTCGTTATCGCCGAGATTGTTGTTTGCAAATTTAAACAGGTGGTGTGTGGTGCCTTTTTCTGGTTCACGAATGAGAGGCATATACTAATTGGATTATGATCTGATCTATGCCTGATGTGTATATCTGCTTTTTAAATAAATAGCTGTAAATCCGAAGAGACTATAAAGTAGTCTAGTAGTGCCATCTTGTTTCCCGGCCCTCTCCGCGTATACCGTTTTTGATATATGTTTTCTAGTCTCCAAACATCATGTAAGTCCAATTTTTCCATTTGGTGTGAGATTTTTTTTTCATGAGACCGCGGGTTATTCTTATGTTTGTAATTAAAGGTATCCAGTTCATAATTTGTGGGGTCATTCCGGTCACCTCCAATTTTAACTGACGTCTTGCCAATGTCTTCAATTTTAGAAAAAGAAATTTCCAGGGTCATGGGCTGTGTTTGAGGACAGAGATTAAAGTCGGTCAAGAACACCCTTTTCTATTATCGTCTGCTATCCGCGCCGGGTGAGGGTTCCTGAGCTGTGAATTAAGAGAAAACTTAGTTCAGTGACTTTTATTCATAAAAGGTCGTTCTGTTGCTAATTTTTGGAGAATGATTTTCACCCAAGATAACGGTCTAAATCAACCAACGCTGTATACAAAAACTTCCATTCAAATTTTATTGAGCTTCCTTTTTATATCTCGTTGAACTTGTTCCGGTGTGAGGGTCATGGTCATAGGCGTACGGACCAGGGGGCTAGGAAGGCTGCAGCCCCCCTTCAGTAGGTGAAAAAAAGTCTTTCGGACAGTTGTTATAATTTTTCGGGTAAGTTTGACTGACCTATACATGTAGTGTCAAAAATCCAGGCAATTGTCTTCAATAACGGATTGTGTCTAACTTGTCCAAACTTGGACCCAGGGTCCGAGATGTGATTTTTGGGTGCGGTGCTTCCTGTAAGACGTGCCGCGCCAGGGAATTGCATTGCGGACTTGGGGTCCGGGTTTCGACAACCATCTCACCAGAGTGATAAAGCTTCTGATGACTATGGACACACAGGCGTAACGTAGTTCTCTCCCCAAAAAGGCCCATTGCCAAAGATAACTTTTACATACGTGCAATATACGAACACCCCCCCTTCACTCAGGAAAGCTTCAAACACTTTTTTTTATGTGGACCGCGGCTGATAGACATAGAGATAGACTGAGATAATCCAATTAGTATATGCCTCTCATTCGTGAACCAGAAAAAGGGGAAAGGAGTTTGGAAATTTAACAACAGTCTTTTATACGTAAAATTAATTAACTATAACTGAAACAATAGACCAGTATAATAATAATAATAATAATAATAATAATAATAATAATAATAATAATAAATTGAAGCTCACAATTAATGACCAACTGTTTTGGGAGACGCTAAAAATAATGATAAGGGGGAAAACTATATCATATGCAAGCCATAAAAAACGACACAAAGAAGAAAGGAAGAATGAAATAGAAAACGAACTAAACGAACTATACATTAAATTCGACCGTGGGGACCTGTCTTCCAGTAGCCGCATTACTCCACTCGAAAATGACCTAAAAGAAATTAATGACAAAAAGATAAAAGGTAATATACTGAGAACAAAATCCAGGTGGAAGGTCGAAGGCGAAAAACCAACTAAGTATTTCTGCAATCTAGAAAAACGTCACTACACTGAAAAAATTATAGCAAAACTGATTAAATCTGATGGATCCGAAACTAGCCACCTAAAGGATATTATTTCTGAACAACGCAATTTCTACGAAAATCTGTACTCATCAAAGATTGAAAGCCCCGAAAACAATATTCCTTGTGAATATATTTTTTTTATCCGCAAAACCCCTATTTAAACCTTCTCGATGAGGATGAAAGTCGGTTACTGGAATGTCCTGTATCGGAACATGAATGCCTCAGTGCCCAAATGAATATGAAAAACAATAAAAGCCCAGGCTTGGATGGTTTCACAGCAGAATTTTATATAAAAAAAAGATTTTTTGGAAAGATATCGGGAATTTTTTGGTCAACTCCTTGAATTACGGTTACGATTCAGGAGAATTCTCCATTACTCAAAGGGGTGGCATAATAACATGTATTCCTAAGCCAAATAAATCGGAAATGAGCACAACAAACTGGCGACCAATATCACTTATTAACGTAGACGTAAAAATAGGCTACTGTAATTGCTAATCGAATAAAGACAGATCTACCGAAACTAATATCTGAGACTCAATTAGGCTTTATGAAGGGAAGATATATTGGGGAATCAACTCGTTTAACATTTGATCGTATTAAAAAAATGCGAAGATTTGGTTATTCCTGGACTGCTGATTTTGATAGATTTCAAGAAAGCATTTGACCCGTTAGAGTGGCCAATTATTGAGAAAACTTTAAGATTTTTATATTTTGGTACCTCTATCCTTAAATGGTTCAAAACATTCTACAACAACATTTACAGCTACGTGTTGATCAAAGAAAACTGTTCAAAGAGATTTAATATACAACAAGGTGTCAGACATGGTGAGCTGCTCTCCCCTTATCTGTTTATTCTTAGTGCGGAAATCTTGAGTGCGGCGTAAAAATTTAACCCCGACATTAAAGGCGTAACAATAAATGATTCAGAATACCTGATTAGTCAGTATTCAGACGATTCGTCACTTTGTCTGAGCGATGACCCTACCTCATTGAACAGAGCACTAGAAATGGTCAACCTATTTTCCGGTTGTTCCGGCCTTAAAGTAAATTTCGATAAGACACATGTTATATGGATTGGATCGAAACGGGGCTGTGGTGAAGAAATTCAAACAAGAGAAGAACTGAATTGGAATCATAGTAACACTTTTACAATATCAGGTATTGAATACAATCTGTTTGAAGAAAACTACACGCAATGGAATTACTTAAAGAAATTAAAAAGCATTGAGAAATTGTTAAATGACTGGTCTTTTAGAAATATTACTCTGATAGGTATATGTGTCGTTATAAAAACACTTGCCCTACCAATACTAATTCATCGTTTATCGGTCCTCTAAGAACGAAACGAGGAGACGTAAAAAAGATTCAAGCCTATTTTTTTCAATTTTTATGGTCCGGTAAAAACGACAATGTTAAAAGCAGAATTATTATCAATATGACAGAAAATGGTAGTCTAAAATCCCCCCCGCCCCCACATAAAAAGCTATTGTCGCTCCTTAAAACTACCATGGATTAAAAAATTTATAGACCCAAACGTAATGGCCCCGTGGAAAACCCTTGCATTTGATCAATTTGAAAAATTTGGGAGCTTTAAAATATGGTATTTAAACAAAAAAGGTTTAAGAACAGTTGGAAACCACACAAATAATTTCTGGAAAATGTTCTAGAAGCTTGGTCACTGCTGAACAGTGACGTCGCTACAACCTCAGATGAAATCTGTTCACAAACAATCTTTTACAACAACCATATAAAAATCAACAACAAAACAATTTTCAATCAGCACTAGTGCAAGGCAGATGTTTATTTTGTAAATGATTTATTAAACGAAAACGAAAAAAGTTTTTTATCATACAATGATTTCTCCACAACATGTGATATTAAAACACCGTTTACTGTCTACTAAGGAGTAATAAACTCAATTCCAAGAGAATGGAAGGATATAATAAAACAATACAAAAAGACACAAACGATTATAAACAAGAACGTTGAGAAACTTAAATATTGTCCAAAGTCTTGCAAAGCCTTTTACCCAACGTTTTTGGAGATGTCAGCAAGTGCACCAACCCATGTCCAAAATAAATGGAATGCCATTTTAGATATTAATCTTCACCTGGAGGACTGGTGATTGATATATAAAAAGCCATTCCACATTACAGATGATACATATCTACAAACTTTACAGTATAAAATTTTACAGAGGATCTTACATACAAATCAGAAATTGCATAAATGTAAGTTATCGGAAACAGAGCTTTGCACGTTCTGTGGCGAAACAAAAGAGACAGCCGTGCATATCTTTTTGACTGTTCCATTTCAAAAAAACAATTTTATTGAATCTGTCCCAACTTCTGAAAGAAAAAATGCAACATATCGTTTCCAGTAACTCCCGAATATGTCATTCTAGGCCGATGCATACATAATATTCTTAGCCCACTATTTTAATTCACAGATTTGATAAATCCATACCTTTCAATTTTTTTTTGTTTTTACATCGAAAGCAAATAAAAAACAAACAAACCAGACGGTTTAAAAAAAATGGTTGGAATCACAAGCACTGACTTTCTGCATATTGACGAATTTCTTGTAGCAGATATAAATATGGATGGCTACAGGCATATACTATTTTCGACACCTTTTCAGCAACGTTTGTTACAGCAGGCTTGGTGCTGGCTTATTGGTGGCTCTTGCAACAATGTTGGTCAACCCTTTTACTTCAAATGGTCAACTCATGTCAATCAATTAATGCCTTCGTCCAGAAATATGGTAACAGGAAACAGTTCCCACTTGTCTTCGCTTTATCCTAATGCCAAGGAGGAAAAAAAAATAACACTGTTAAAGTTTTAGATGCCGTTTTAAAAATATGTTTTAATAATTAGCTTTTTAGGAGTAAAAAATGTCATAAATGTATTCAAAATATCTAACTGATCACTCGTGCGGTCATTATTATTTGTTTAATGAATGTTACTTGTTGTTTGATATGTAAAATAACAACGCTGAATTAAAAAAATAATTATGTTGAACCATTGTGAGCACCCCCTTTTTGGCTTGATTGGAGGCCGAATCTTCCTAGGTCGAATATAACCCGAGGTCGAACTTACAAAGGCCAAATCTTCTCGGGTGGAAAACATCCTGTTCCCCAATTAAGTTTCGTACTGCCCGTGATCACCCAAAAGAACACCCTTATAATATCCATGTTTGTCGACGGTGAGTGGCGTTTCTTACATCCAACAGATCTTTTCTCAAACATCAAAATACATTTTCCGTCCAATTCTGCAGCTTCTTATAGCACTACAGGCGCTGCAACAGAAAACGTCTACAACAATAAAGAAGTCGTGACAGACTTCGACGATTTTGTTTCTCTAAGTCTAATTCTAAATGTTTGAGTCAAATTCCCTCCACAAAACAATCGAAATTCGAATCACTGAAATAATACTCTATACTGACTACTGTCTCTAAACTGCCTAATGTCTGATGATAGTGTCGACACCATTCTTAATGTTGGAGCACAGATACTCTGCTGAAGCTGTGAAATCGAAAGAAAAATGATATCTGATAGCATTTTTGAAGGGTCGCTCTAAACACCGGAATACCACGAAATACCCCGGAATCCCCCAAATCTCCCGGAATCTCCCCCAAACACCCGGAATCCTCATTTAATTTGTCAATTTCGAGGAGGTTTTAACCCTTTTACGAGCACCCCAGTGCTTACAATAAGAAAAATTTTCGAGGCCTAAAAAAAGGCCTCGAGTTTTGAAGGTTGAGGCCTACTCGTGGCTGATAAAAAAAGCCCAGAGTTTTGAAGGTCGTGGCCTACTTCCGACTGATTTGTACCGTACTGACTCGTGTCGAAGTCCATACTCGTGCCAAAGCCCACCCCCCTGCTTTTTCAGATTTATGAACCAGGGTGCCCTACTCGAGTCAAAGCCCACCCCCAAGTTTCAAATTGGATGAAAGTTGTTTGAGACAAGACGTCAAATTTATAGGCATCAAATGGGAAAACAGGTGACTTTTGCAACTCTGTACTTACCAAATAGAACTGTAATACTGTATTATATTTATTTTTTGGAGTTGAGGTTTTTGTGTTGTTAAATTCATCTTTTGTGTAATACATTATGTCTGTGTTCAGTGTAATAAGTCTTTATTAAAAAATTATATATCCCAAGCAAAATTGACTTGTTTATTTTTTTGTCGACCTCGTTTTGGAAGCTGTCACTTGTTCAAATGAGTGTGCAGGCTGCTGTCAATAGTTGTCTGAAACACGTCCACAACATATAGTTTTCACATTGGTTGAATATCATCAGAAAGATACCGATTGAACACTGCCACTTTCGAGCGGTGCACAACTCATTGTGAAGGAACACTTCCACTTTCGAGCGTGCACAACTCATTGTGAAAAACAGGTGTTCAGAAATTAATGAGAAAGTGGTAATTAAAAATAAAAAAATAATTACAACTCAGGTATTTGAGAATTATATAACAATATAACCAGCGATATGATTTATGACTTATTGGTTCAATAAAACATGCTCATTTATCATTTCATCATGCTCTGCAACATGTGAAGTTACGAGTTTCAGTGTAAAATCAATTTTTTGAATGTAGCAGAGGGAGGCAACTATTTTGTTATTCATATTCCGCTGTGTAAATTTTATCTGGTCTTCATATTATGATTTTTTTTATTGATTTTGTGTGAACATATATTTTGTTTTATTCGTAATAAGTGTACATATTTAAAAAACAGCAATTTTTAAACAGACTATGTTTGTCTGTTTTCAAAGGGGTGGTTTGCAGTGTTGATTGACATACTTACGTCCATTTCTGGCTTCGAGAGTAAACTGTACAAAAAAATGAAAACAAACACCGCATGGTTTTCTGTTTGTTTTATTCATTAACTTGAGGATTAAAACCGAAATCTGAAAATGAAACGTATGTACATGATAATTATGAGAATTTTTAAAGCACTTTAAAGCAAATTCTATAAACTTGGTAGGCGGTTTCCAAAGAAACGTAACATACCCAATGGTTACTTACTTGTCTTATTTTCCGATGCATCCCAACGCGGCTTGCAAGCACTATTACTCGTCCCGAAGCCCCCCCCCCCCCCCACCCACACACACACACATACTTTGCAATTTATCCCCTGCAAGCACCCCCTGGGCTTCGACACGAGTCAGTACGGGCATTAATATAAATAAAGTGCAAAACTCTTCGAAATAACTCAAATGTTTTGAAATTAGACGTTGAAATTTTCGCGGCCGATTAAAAGGCCCCGAGAATACTGGTCTCGCGGCCGGGGCCGATCGGCCGCGACTTATTGCAAGCACTGCAACCGAAGGTATGGTGGTTAATTACAATCATGCATTCTGAATTACTTTTCTTACCGTATTGAGATTGTTGCAGTGCCAGAGTGAGTTGATGGAAATATAGTACGCAAAAGCTAGTCAGAATATCTAACATATATTCCCACCCTTGAATCTGAGAGAGCTGTGAAGAAGGAATCGGAGCAAACATTCCATAACAAAGCATCCATGGTCCAGTCGTCCAATAACTAGGGCTGCAATGACACGCCTCACTCACGATACGATATGTATCGCAATTTTTTTTCACGATACAATTTTTATGATGCAGTACATTGAGAGTGAATTATCAGTAATAAAAGGCCCACAAACTGCACAGAGTCCAACTTTCATTTGACCAGTAACATCTAATTTCCTTTTTAGTGCTTGAGAAAGACAAATGAGTTTCAGCCAATGGACCTCTGGGAGTCTGGGTTCAACTCAGAGGTGAGAGGACTGTTGCCTCAAACTATGCTTATAATTTACACAGAGTTGATATTTTACTGAAATACAATTGAACAAGTGGAATTATAAGTTGGAAAAGCACAAAATAGATTTGTTGGGCCTGAAAATGCAACTTCTTACTATATCATCATGCCGACCTGGAAGTGTATCGTTTTGTATCGCGACACATATGAAATGATACGATACGTGTATCGTGAAAAAATGTATCACGATGCATTGAAATTGCGAAGAATCGTTACAGCCCTGCCAATAACTAACCCGGGTAACTACAGATCTGTCTGTGGTCGGGGTAACAGCTTGGGGTGGTTAGACAAACATAAGTATGCTGAGTAGTCCAACAATTGCAAACTCGGCCCCAGGACAAGTCGGTCTAAAGTCATAAAGAAAAGTCGGCCGGGTAACTACAGATCTGTCTGTGGTCGGGGTAACAGCTTGGGGAGGTTAGACAAACATAAGTATACTGAGTAGTCCAACAATTGCAAACTCGGCCCCAGGACAAGTCGGTCTAAAGTCATAAAGAAAAGTCGGCCAGCGAGTGAAGTTCCCCCCCCCCCATCCCCCCCCCCCCCCCCCCCCCCCACACACTCACAATTTATGGGAGAACTCGGTTCCGATGCAAAATTTGAAGCTGTTAAGTAAACATGGGCATGTGTATGAAAGGCGCTATTTCTTCGCCTGGACAAATAGAGTTGTTATGGTCGCTAGAACCTCGAAATAAAGGCATTTCTGTACAACAATTTTCTAAAATGTAGTCCCATGAAGCAAGAAGAGTTTATCGCCAAGATTGATGTGACTGATTTTCTGCCGCCGACCCTGGTGAAAACAAGCTTGCAGTGAGAAGCTCTCCCCGACAAACTTACCAACTGTCCAATACTATTCCATTCATATCTGTGATGAAGACATTTTGTCTTGGCGACAGAGTACCGCTATTTTCTTTTATCTGTTATTATGTGTGTAATTACTGTGATAATACTGTTCTGTGACCCCATCCCCACAACCCGATAAGCGTTTTTGTTGCAAAGCTAATGGCTTTCATTTTTAGTGATTCTTGAATCAAACAAAACAGTCAAACATACCCGTTTTTCATTTTTAGTGATTCCATTCGTCAGCTGCAAACATCACTTTAAAAGGTGAACATACTTGGAACATATTTTTTAAAGTCTTCTACAGTGCTTTAAGAAGACATTCCCATGGAGAATTTGGGATATTTCAAGGGTATTCCAGGTGTTTTAGGGGGATTTCGGAGGATTCCGGTGTTTAGGGCGACCGTTTTTGAATCGATGCTGATGTGCCCCCATAATGGAAAATAAGTATTAACAAGGCACCAAACACGCTTTTTGAAAACGATACCACTCATCGGGTCCTCCTAAATACCAGAACCACACAGAACCCCCCTCTAAATTGCATTTGCACAGTGTTTTACGATAAAATATGTTTATTTTATGTAATAGCCCTTACAGGAAAGAAGAATAGAAGTAAATTCATTCTTAAAGCCGCTTTTGTCTAGGTGGTTCTGGGGGGGTTCTGGTATTTAGTATTTTTCTCCTAAATACCAGAACCGCACAGAATTCCCAAGAACCACCCTCTAAATGACATTTGCATGCTCCTCTTGGGGAAAATATTCCATTTCCAGTTTTTTTTAACATTCAATAGGGAATTGAAATTGAATTTATTCACAAATTCATATCTGTGTTGGCATTTGCTTTGCACTTGGCTGATCACAATCAGGCTCTTCCTGTGATTGACCCACAGAAATCTCATTGTCAATTTATTTATGGTATTTCTGAATTAAGTCCAAAATTAAAAAAAAAAACAATTTCTTTTATTCGTCTCAAGACACATGGTCATGGTATATACAAAAATATATAATATTATACAAAATAACAAGAAAGTCATGAAAAAAGAAACCCGTACAAATATAAACACAACTTGCAAGAAACCTGTACATTTACATATAAACACAACCCGCCCTTAAGAGATCACCTCACCAAGCAAAATGTTGATTGCAACTTGCGATCAACATTTTGCTTGGTGAGGTGGTCATGTAATGGCGCTTCTGTTTACCCAGTAATACCCAATACTGCCCAATCATCCAATTAAACCCATTTACTACCCAATTACATCAAATTATTATAAAAAACAAGGTCAAATGAAACTGCCTTGGTCAGAAAGAAGTCAAAATTAGTTTCATTTAATTTGATTGTATTTAATATTCACTTTTCGAGCGACTTTCATGTGTATGCCCCAAATACCATGATATCCCAGGGTATTTCTAATATACCATAGTGTTTAAGTACAATACCATGCTACTTTTTAACTTGTTGAGTGCTAGAAATTTACAGAATGAGTTCAGTGAATTAGGTCTGGTCTGAGTCTTCAGTGAGATCCAGACCTAATTTACTGGATGCATTTCGTATACTATAAACTATTAACAAGTTGAAGATTTTCGTTACTCGAGCAGTGATGTAGGCTCGAGTTTGATTAGCCAAATCATTCAGTGAATGCAAAATTCTGAGTTAACTCCCTTGACTAAATTTTAAATGTTCAGCTGAAATGAGAGCAAATTTGAGAATAAATCATGTTTCAGTTTTCCACAGAATGCTAAAACAGCCCGGAAATGTAATCTTTTCTTTGAAAACAATGTGTAAATGTAACTTAGAGGAGGTTCTTTGGGGAAAATCTGAGAGGTTCTGGGGATTCCAGTATTTAGGAGAAAAATACTAAATACCAGAACCCCCCAGAAACGCCTAGACAAAAGCGACTATAAGAATGAATTTACTTCTGTTCTTCTTTCCTGCAAGGATTATTACATAAAATAAACATACTGCATCGTAAAATACTGTGCAAATGTAATTTAGAGGGGATTTCTGGGGGATTATGGTATTTAGGAGAACCGCACTCATCTTCATTATAATTTTTTATCCCCCCCAAATTTGATTCACCAAAAGTATCCAGCATGCAGCAGTACCCAGTGTCAGTGGAAAAAATAAGCTTTACAGTGGTGCATTACACGACCGTTGGGTGTTGAGGTATTCATAATAACTGGGAGCAGTCGCAAAAAAGTCTGAAAACATTTAGTTGGACAAGATGCTGTTCAGTGGAATGTGGGTTACAAGCGAGACTTTTCCAATTTATCATAAAAATGTGAGGTCCCATTGTTTGGAGGTCTGATTCAGATATTAACCGTGTACTTCTATCAGTTACTAATCTTGAACAGTGGCGTAGTCATAGGGGGGCCCAGGGGGGCCACGGCCCCCCTATTATTCTGTCTGGCCCCCCTAAAAGTTTGGCAGGGTCAACTAAAACATGCCCATGTCAGTTGTTAAATTTATGATGATAAGACTTGTGAATTTTCATTCATTTGGAGCGACACTATACGCGCGATAACTGCGTGTGTTCACTTGTTGTGTGATGTGTGTCCGGTCATCTTCGGTAGCTGTTGGATGGTTGGAGCCAGAGGCTCGTGGGATAGCCCCCCAACAATCCAACTCATAGTGTAAATACGTTCTAGAGATGAGTGATTTTCTAATTTCTGTTCAATTTTCGATTTCGATTTTTTTTGACAAAAAAACAAAACAAAACACACAATTCAATTTTTTGATTTTATTAAATTACCCAATTCTGTCATGAACGTTTCACATAGTTTGGAGTTTGTGAAATGTAGTTTTCACTGTTGAAAAAACCAAGAGGATTTTCACCCCAAAAGCCATCAGAATGCCTCATTTGATCGCTTGGTTCGAAAATTTTCTGGGGAGAACCAAAGGCTACCGCCCCAACTCACCCAGACGCCTCTCATATTATGTAGACCCCGAAGCCGTCGCCATGAGCCGCCGCCGCCAGCCATATTTTTCGTCAGCCACCGCCAGCCACATTTTTCGTCAGCCACCCGTATTATAAATCAACCACCACAAATTTTGCGCCGGCTTGAGCCGTGTAAATTGTCAAAATTTCATAATTAACTCTTCACATAATGCTAGTAGCAGACGACAGTCGTAAAAAAAAGTTCTCGTATAACTAACAATTTTCATTTTTTGCTTCCAAAACATGGGTTATGACCCATCATTGGAACGAGCGCTCGTTCCAATGAGGGGGTCATAACCCATGTTTTGGAGGCAAAAAATAAAGATATTTAAAAAATTGAATGGCGATTTTCGTGTCCACCTTCGTAAGATTTATACATCTCCCTTTCTAGCCCATTTTAGTTTTGTTTCATTCTACCAATCTGGGATAGCCATGTTTTTACACCTCTCAGTTAGCTGAGTCGCCATGAGCCGCCAGTCGTTAAAGTTAAAACTTAGCCAGCTGAGCTAGCTAGCCAGCCATATATTCCTTCAGCCAGCCACGAAAATGAATTTACATAGCTTCGGGGTCTAATATTATGACATATAGATCGTGGAAACGCTGCCATCAAAATGAGTCATTTTCAAGTGGATCTCTGGTACAAGACTGGCTCTGGCTGGAAGGGAACTTGACACGGCTGTGGTTGCCCTTTACTCCCCATTTGCTATGCGTTAAAAGAGTTGAAAATGTGTCTTGAATTATCCTTTTTTTTGCCTGCATCAAAAATCGCAACATCATGGTAAAAAATATCAACTTTTGATACCATGAAAAAATAGACAATATTCACCCCCAAAACCCACCAGAATGCGCCATTGGAGACTAGAATTTTAAAATTTTCCTGGGGGGAGAACCCCTCCCCCAGACCCCCCCTTTTAATCCTCGCGCCTTCGGCGCTCGGAACAGATGTCTACGGCATCTGTTAGCTGTGCCCCCCCCATATATAAGTCGGGCCACCCGAAAATTTTTCCCTGGCTACGCGCCTGATCTTGAATCCATATTTATTCATTTCTGGTGTTCGCATTTATCTTTTATACATTTTTTACCCTTATTTTTCAAAACTATTCAAGCTGTTGTCATCCATAGAAGCAAAGATTCTCATAAAAACATCCCATTGGCTACTATTTATGCTGAGAAAATCATACATGGAAAGAAGCCAATGAGAGAGCGGGGAAATGCTTCAGCGAGTCTCGGCTTACCTATGGACACCTATAACTTTATGCATTTGCAAGTGATGGCTAAAAAGTGTATAAACGGGAAATGTAAACTCTAGAAATGAATAAATGTCAACCCAAGATTCAAAATTGATAAAGGTATACGGTTAATATTTGAATCTCATCTGCCCTCCATAGACAATGGCGCCTCAAATTTTTATAATAAATCGGAGAATAGTTGCTTGTAACCCACGTTCCACTGAACAGCATCTCGTCCGACTAAATGTTTTTGGCATTTTCTGTGACTTCTCCAAGTTATTATGAACTACCCAAGAACACCCAACAGTAGAGTAATGCACCACTGTAAAGCTTATTCATTCCCCTTTCCACTGACACCAGGTACTGCTGGATACGTTGGATGAATCAAATTTGAGGATATAATGAAGATCTGTGGTATCGTTTTCGAAAAGCGAGTTGGGTACCTTTTATTATTTATATACCATTATGGGGGCACCTCTGCATCGATTTAAAAGTGCTATCAGATAACATTTTTTTTTCGATTTCACAGCTTGTGCCGAGTATCTATGTGTTGGTGAAGAAATCCCAGCAAGCACTCTTATTTGACAGCGATGCTGCAATTTACCCGATAGAAACTCATATGTACCCCATAGATGATTAGATACTGCAGAGATCAGTCCGTCTATTTGCAGTAAGTGGGTGAAAAATTGAAAACATTGTAAAATTTGAATGGAGATTTTTGTATATAGGCCTGGCTACGTTGGATAAAGGGTTAATGCTGTAAATCATCAACAGTACAGCAGTTATTCAGCTACCTATTAGGGTAAGTGATTAATCGGTTAACCAAGGTTAATCCAGGTGATTTATCGATCAAGAAAACCCTTTAACCATTTCAGCTCGACATACACCTGGTAATTTGTTTTCCAAAAAATAATTTTCTCAAGTTGCTTCTTGGATGACAATTCTTTCCTGCTACATGGTCTGAGATGTGAGCGGTTGGAAAATAGTAATTGTACATTGAGCAGAGTCCATTCTTCTAAAGTAGAGACCTTATAAATTACTGACTCTCATACATAGTGTCATTGGTGTTAACCCTTTACCTAACGAATCGCCCGCATCCGCACGTGTAATATGCAAATTCAGCAGTTGAAAAAATATTATTTTTCAAAAAATTTCAACAAAACCTTATCATGTGACCCCTCGTTGGAATGAGCTCGTTCCAATGAGGGGTCACATGATATGGTTTTGTTGAAATTTTTTTTAAAATTTAAAAAAATGATATTTAAAATAATAAAATTTTGATATTGTCTGCGTTGGGTAAAGGGTTAATGCACAATGTTGACTCATAACACAGCACCTTGAGTGAGATACACATTTGTCCATTTTTTCTGCATGTAGGTGTCTGGTGTGAAAGAGGAGTTACCAGTCCAATTCTGTTGTGTGCCAGCTGCGAAAGCCTCAGATTGCGTCAAATTCTCAACAGTGTGCAAATTAGTCAAATCAAGGAACTCCCTGCATTTTGAAATCATTGGGGATATCAAAGTCATATGGGATGTTATCTGTTTATATATACTATTACTATATGGTCTGTATGTGGACGGAAAGTGTTCAAAAGCATGTGGCATTGGAACTTGTGATCACTGACCATGAAGTAACACCACTGACTTCCAGGTAACACCACTGACAATATCGACCATTTTAACCTTTTTATATGCCCGTCTTTTTTTGTCGGACGTATTATGTTGTCCATCCATAAACAATTTTTGTGTCGCCTACTCCTCCAAAAGTTTACATGCTACATTGTTTTGCCCTTCAGACAACTTTTTCTGATCCGAAAACGGGGTCATGCAACAAATAAGAGAGAAAAACTGACACATAGGGAAGTACCGGTCACATGCTCATATTTTTCAGGGAATTGCCTACAAAAACACACGAAAAGTAAATTGTATTTTTTAGGTCCAAAAGTCATCAAATCACCCTCTTTTTTATCAGGAATATTCAACAATAATGCAAGATGTCAATAGAATGTTTCAAACGTTTATTGAAACAATATATTTTCCCAAGGCTGTTTATTTTTAGAGATTGCATCATTTATGAGTGCAACATTTTAAGGCTGTTAACTCTAATTTCAATATTTAGTTCTGCGATACCTATAATCCGATACCTATAATCATCCCCATCCCCACCAAAGAGACATTTTACCAATTCCATGTTATAAAAGAGTCATTTCTACATTAGAATCCAACTTTTGGCTTTGGCTGAGTCAAAAACATGGAAAATTTGCTCTTTTAACTGGTAAAGTGCTGAGTTTTTTCTGACAACAAATCAAAGCTCATCATATACTGCTCTGTTACATTTAATTGGATAGTGCCTTATAGGCACTATCCAATTAAATGTCAAAGAGCAAGGTATTGTATAAAATATTTGATTCATATCAGGGACAAAAAAGGCTTCCTTAGGCAGAATGTAGCTACAGACAGTTATTTCCTGTCATTTTTAGTAAAGCCCAAAATAGGGCTTCCAGCACTCTACCAGTTAAGGAAAAGTGTCCAAACTTTGTCAAATGGGCTTGAAAACTTGTATTTTTATACTGTTCCAATGACCCAGACATAGCTGGGGCTAACTCTTAAAAATCTAGGGCCAAACACAAATTTTGTCCCCCAATCCCCAAAATTTGCATCTAAAACCAAAGAAATCATGTCCTGAATGGCCCTCCATACTTTGCCTCTACTGCGCATGTGCAGTGTCAAGGAGGTCCCGAAATTGGCGCCATTTATCATTCTTTGTTTGGCCCTTCATCAGTTCACATCTGACTGATCTTTGTGCTTGTAAATCTGAGTTTAAATGATGCCAGACACATAAATATTAGAGAAATGGTGGATCTAAAGAGGAAATAGAAGGAGGAGAGGAAAAATGAGTGACAGAAAATAATCAGGGCTGTAACTTAAATTTTTTTTTATGAAATTATGTTAAGTTACCTATTTTCGAGGCATGGGCCTGTTGTGGTCATTCTTGCTATAAAGTTACACTGCTTGTTCAGTGTTTTCCTCTCTCCCTTTCCTTTAAGCCCCCCCTTGCTATTCTCCCATGCTTTTGGCATATTTTCTGTAATATTATTACTAAAATTTCTTGGGAGTTTTAGCTGGGTAACAGAATGAATTCTGTTCTTTTCCCCATGTTTACGTCCTCACCCATGGGTGTTTAGGCGTAGTGTTCTGCATCTACCATCTGATGTTCTGCAGTTTCTTCCCTGGAAGTCTCTGTTTTGCATCAGATAGTGTATTATTGGTAACTGATTTCGGGCCATGGTTATCAGTGTCTGGAGTCATGTTTCTGGTGTTTTTACACTTCTTGTTTACATTGACAACAGTCTCTGTGGAGGGGGATTTCTTGTCTTTGTGTTAGTTTAATCATAACAAGATACATTATTATTATTCGTAAGTGTTGCATTAATTTTTAAAAATATTTTTAAAATTTTTGTCCACACTTAGGCTTGGGATCCATTGGGGCTCAACGTTACTTTTCAGAAACTTGGGCTTTTCTGAAAAAATATTTTTTCAAAAAATTTTTTGATTTCAATTATTTTTTCTATGTTAATGGATCATGTTATTATGTATCTTTGTTTTCAGGGGTTGGTGCGAGTACTAGGACTTTTTGTATTCTTTTCATAATGAAAGGATATTGTTCAATTGTAATAAGAGGAAATCTTCCTCTGACTTTCATAATCATTGTATTAATTCTAGTCAGTGTACTCGCACTAACTCCTGTTCAGTATGTGTCAATTGGGATGACAAACAGTGTGTGTCACGGTATGTTAGCGGGGAAATGGCCATGCCGGTCCTTTCTCCGCAGGGTCACTCTAGTTTATCAATCTCTATTTCAGACGAACAAGAACAGGGTGATGTATCCGTGATGTCTTCCAAAAGTGTGCCTCCGTCGTCACAATTGAATGAAGAGCTAGCGGCAAAGTGCTCATGGAAATACGTCAATTGCCTAAGAGGTCCCTAGTAGGATCGACGGCCTTTGACGTCCTCTAGCTCATCCGGTGTAGCGTCCATTCATCGAATGGTTCGGCAGCCGGGTTCGTCCGTTGCGGTCCAGAAAGGAGTTTTGGGTGGTGCGAGCACTATAAATCAACTAAGTGCACATCCAGTTACGGCGGATCAGAGGAGAGAACGGAGGAAGCCTATAAGTCCGGTTCCTAGCTCGTCCAGGTCCATCCGGGCTGCGAGCGAGAGAGGCCCCTCTCTCGTACAACAACATCTGGGACCAGATGTTGTGGTACAAAATGTTTCGCATTCGGAGCATACATCCGCCGCTCGGGACGCTCCGTTATATAGACAGTCCGGAGAGACTGTCAATAAGGCTTCCTCATCCTCACGGCAGCGCACACGACCGCACCTTGGTTATGTGACCTCGGATATCCAGCCAGCTTCGCCAATCAGAGAATCCACGGCGACCAGGTCACGCCATCCGGTAGCCAGGGACACGAGGCCTGTAGACTCCGGATGTTCACATAAGAAAAGTATGCAGGAGTCAACGTACACGGAGCTTCCAGCGGCAAAGCATCGTAAGACCGCTACTCCACAGGCCTCAGTGACGGACGTGCTATCCCAAATAGCACAACTTATCGCAGCATCCCAGCAACGATAGAATCTCTGTCGGATCAGGTAATATCCGACGACGCTGGGTCGGTACGCTCCGCTGAAGCATCAGGTACGGACGTCCGAAAACTTCATAGGGTCCGACAGGATGGCGAAAGGGATTCGGAGGATTTCGAGCTTTCCCTTTCGGAACAACATAAGCTGCCGTACATTTCATCTGGCTTTATCTTCTAGAGGTTGTTTCGTCGGACCAGAATGCTGCGATGCCGGATAAGAGACTGATAGCGTCTGTGGACACAAGAATTTTTTGATCGGTTCAGGGACATCATCCCTGAGTTTCCGACACAGTCCAATAATGTCACAGGAACTTTCGAATTATTGAACGACGCTATATATATGCTTGCGAAAGGGATTCAGAGGATTTCGAGCTTTCCCTTTCGGAACAACAGGGATTTTTCTAGGTGACGACAGGGGCCGAATATAGGCCCCATTCCCAATGAGATTTAGGCATGATTTTTCCCAATTTCTAACATAAAATTCCCAATTGGTACCCAGTGTCAACTTCATCATAATAATTGCGATTATTTACTGTGAAAGTAGGCTTATTATGATGATAAAAGAACTGTAAAACCATAATTTCAAATAATAAACCCAACTTCTTCATTTTTAAAGTGCCTGTAGAGAAGAAATGTGCATTTTTCTCCACTCTGCAGTGTCACCAGAATTCCCAATTTGGTCCAATAAGATGGCATTTTTCCCAATTGTATGGGCCCCTGGCCCCATTCCCAATGCCCCTAGAAAAATCCCTGAACAACATAAGCTGCCATACATTTCATCCGGCTTTATCTTCTAGAGGTTGTTTCGTCGGACCAGAATGCTGCGATGCCGGATAAGAGACTGATAGCGTCTGTGGACACAAGAATTTTTTGATCGGTTCAGGGACATCGTCCCTGAGTTTCCGACACAGTCCAATAATGTCACAGGAACTTTCGAATTATTGAACGACGCTATATATATGCTTGCTATTAAACAAGCAAGTCTGGTTTCTTGTTCGCAAAAGTTACCGTGATGTCTTCCAAAAGTGTGCCTCTGTCGTCATAGTTAAATGAAGAGCTAGCGGCAATAAGTGCTCATGGAAATACGTCAATCGCCTAAGAGGTCCCTAGTAGGATCGACGGCGTTGACATCCGCTAGCTCGCCCGGTGTAGCGTCCATTCATCGAATGGTTCGGTGGCCGGGTTCGTCCGTTGCGGTCCAGGAAGGAGATTTGGGTGATGCGAGCACTATAATAAGACAAAAGTGCACACCCAGTGACGACGGATCAGAGGAGAGATTGGAGGAAGCCTATTAGTCCGGTTCCTAGCTCGTCCAGGTCCATCCGGGCTGCGAGCGAGAGAGGTCCCTCTCTCGTACAACAACATCTGGGACCAGATGTTGTGGTACACACGTTTCGCATTCGGAGCATATATCCGCCGCTCGGGACGCTCCGTTATATAGACAGTCCGAGAGACTGTCGATAAGGCTTCCTCATCCTCACGGCAGCGCACACGACCGCACCTTGGCTACGTGACCTCGAATATCCAGCCAGCTTCGCCATTCAGGGATTCCACGGCGAACAGGTCACACCATCCGGTAGCCAAGGGACATGAGGCCTGTAGACTCCGGACACTCGCATAATAGAAGTATGCATGGGTCAACGTACACGGAGCTTCCAGCGGCAAAGCAACGTAAGACCGCTTATCCACAGGCCTCCGTGACGGACGTGCTATCCAAAATAGCACAACTTATCGCAGCATCCCAGCAAACGACAGAATCTCTGTTGGATCAGGAATAATCCGACGACGCTGGGTCGGTACGCTCTGCTGAAGCATCAGGTACGGACGACCGAGCACTTTATAGGGTCCGACAGGATGGCGAAAGGGATTCAGAGGATTTCGAGCTTTCCCTTTCGGAACAACAGAAGCTGCCATAGATTTCTTCCGGCATTATCTTCCAGAGGTTGTTCCGTCGGACTAGAATGCTGCGATGCTGGATAAGAGACTAATAGTGTCATTGGACACAGAATTGTTTTTTTGATCGGTTCAGGGACATCGTCCCTGAGTTGCCGACACAGTCCAATAATGTCACAAGAACCTTCAAATTATTGAACGACGCTATATATATAAGCTTGCTACCAAAACAGACAAGTCTGGTTTCTTGTCTGCAAATGCTCTAATCTGCCTTTCATCTATTCAAGGAATAATTTGAAACGGCAGGACAGGGCATACCGAGAGTTCCTCTGCGTCTAGACGACGAGGCTGAAGACTTGGAATTGTCTATATCGCCGTCTATGTCAATTCCAACCACGACGTTGGAAACGACAATAATGTCTAACAGACTTAACTTAGATGCTTTATCATACGCAGACCACCTTACTAAGGCGTTATCATTACGTCTTCAAGGGAAAGAATTCCAGGATATGATCCTCAATGAGATTTCTTTCAAGGGCAGTAGCTTTTCCACGTATAACTCCTCCCTTCAGTGGCAAACCTGGAGTTGCTTAGACGTGACGCAGCCCTAGCTACATCCACGCGCGTGGATAGTAAGGTGAAGAACTCTCTCAGAGTCGCTTCGGTCTCGGAGAAGCTTCTCTTTGACGGCAACCTTTCAGCAATCTATGAATTGCTCGATATAGACGTTCTCTTGTCAATCAAGTGTAACAAGAGATTCAGACATGGGCAAACATTCAGTGGTTGACTCAAGGAGTTCCACTGCAGTTGCCGGATCCGAGTTTTACGATTATGACGGATCCATGCCAGTCAAACAGGTTGGGGTACAACATTGATCCCAACGGATTCGAAGTGCCAGGGTCTTTGGGTTCCGCAGTTTCTAGGCAAGCACATAAACATCCAAGAAATGATGTCAATTTGGCTTGCACTACGTCATTGGATGCACATTATTCAGAAAGCGCATGTCCAAATCCTGTCCGACAATACGACAGTAGTTGCGTATATCCGAACCAGGGAGGCACTCATTCCGTTCCGTTATTCAATTTAACGGAAAGAATCCTTCTGTTTGTTCTAGAATACCAAGTTCTGCTTTCGGTCCGTCATATTCCGGGTCGTCTGAATGTATTAGCAGACTCCCTTTCACGGAAGAGTCGCCTTGTTGCTGTCAGAATGAACTCTCAGCAAACAGGTATTCAATCAGATTTGCTACCAATGGGAGCGGCCAATGATAGATTTATTTGCGACACAACTCAACAATCAATTGCAGACGTATGTGTCACCATGTCCGGATCCCCGAGCATATGCAGTAGACGCTCTATCGATCTCGTGGGACGGAATGATAGGATATGCGTATCCTCCAGCGCCGTTGATTCAGCAAATATTGCTAAAGATAAAACAATCACAATACAATTCTGTTGGTAGCATCTCTGTCTCCACAGAGACCGTGGATAAATCTACTCAGGTGTCTGCTGTGGGACTTACCGCGAAAACTTCCTCCACGAGAGGATCTTCTTTCGCAGGGGAAATCGTGTCAACTTCATCACAACCCGCAAGGTCTCAACCTTCACGTATTCCGTTGTGCGATCCTTCTTGCACGTCAACCATTGTACAGGACGAGGAGTGGACGCGATTTCTAACTGTAGGAGGACCTCCTCTTCGCTATACTATGCGGCTAAAGTGGAAGGTCTTTCGTCGTTGGTGTAGGGATCATTATGTTGATATTTTTGATCCCTCCATACCAGACATTGCAAACTTTCTAGTATACTTGTTTGACGAGATCAACTGCAGCCTGTTACTATTAAAGGTTATAGGTCTATGTTATTTGATACCTATGCACACCATGATAGTTACAATTGGATCTAATGTCTCTTTATCTAAATTAGTTAGAAACTTTTCGATAAATAGACCTAGAACCCTTAGATTAATTCCTAAATGGAATTTAGCTTGGGTTCTTCTTAACTAAAAGAAAACCATTTCAGCCTCTTGAGACAGTAGATTTCAAATTCTGGTCTTATAAGACAGCATTTCTCTTAGCTTTCTCTTCTGCTTGAAGAGTCAGTGAGCTTCATGCACTATCGGTGGACGATTCTCACTTTCGTAGTGTCGGGAACACTATTACCTTTACTACTAATGTTGGATTTTTGGCTAAGAATCAGGCTCCTAATAAATATCCGGAACCTATTGTTATTAAGGCCCTTCCGTCTTCAGACGGGCATAGGCCTTTACTCTGTCCGGTTAGAGCTTTATGTATTTATAAACAAGATCTCAGTTTATCAGAAAGGACGTAAAAGCTTCTTCTGTCTCTGGTGCCTAATAGAAAGGACATTACAGTCCATTCTATTGCTAGATGGATTCAATTAACTATCTGTACTGCTTATGATAATCTGTCTTTAACTCAGCAGTCTGTGCTTAAGATTTCGGCTCATGAAGTAACAGCTCTTTCTACATCTTGGGCTTCTGCAAATAGTGTTGCTATTACAGATTTAATGAAGGCTGCATATTGGTCTCAGCCATCCACATTCACAAATTTTTATCTCAGAAATATTGAGTCCATTTCTGGAGACCTGCATTGTTTAGGTCCATTATCTGCTGCTCAGAATATCGTTCACTAAACAGTTGCAACTATAGTTATGTAGGCTTTCTGTTCAGGCAGTGACTCCGTCCTGTTGCCCTCTTCGCTCTGGGCTATTTGACCCAGGGCAAGGGGAAGGGGGGGGGAGGGTGTTCCCTTGGGTCACCTGTTTTATAGTGAAAACAAGGGGATACCTCCTCCGGAGTCAGTAATTCTGAGCTGTTACTGGGATGGTTTTAAAGTGATAAGTTAATGTTTAAAAATTCATTCATGTCATATTTTTAAAGTGTAGCATTTGAATATGTCACGTGTCAAACGGGCATTAATATACAATCCTCGGACACTTTTAAAAGAGTATAAAGAGTCTCAATTCTCTGGACTAACTCTATTTATTGGCTTACTTTAAAAATAATTAGTATAAGGATTATACTGGATGTTAATAGAGAACATGAATGTTATGATGCTCAATTATGGAGGGTGTTGTGTCTTTCTAATTTATCATAAATAAGAAAGATACATGTAAAGCCTAATACTCCTTTTCTCCTCGAGGGGATGACTCTATTTTATATAGTTGAGCTTATTGGATTTTCCTCTATGTCCTAGGCCCTCCAGCCTTTTTACTATTCAGCTATGTCTCGGTCATTGGTACAGTATAAAAATGTTAAAAAATTTATAGTAATTTATATATTTTTTATACTTACCAATGACCCAGACGGGGATGGCCCTCCCAGGAGTTGAGAACTCATACCTCCCCGCTGAGTACATAGCGCTGACCAGGCACTGATTGTAAGAATGATAAATGGCGCCAATTTCGGAACCTTCTTGACACTGCACATGCGCAGTAGAGACGAAGTATGGAGGGCCATTCAGGACATGATTTCTTTGGTTTTAGATGCAAATTTTGGGAATTGGGGGGCAAAATTTGTGTTTGGCCCTAGATTTTTAAGAGTTAGCACCAGCTCTGCCTGGGTCATTGGTAAGTATAAAAAATATATAAATTACTATAAATTTTTTAACATTGCCTCCAAAAAATTTTTCTATCCTGTTACTTTATAAATTAACTGAGAAGGATGAGAATTTACAGCTTTCTTTAAAAAACTACCCTGATCCCAAAATAAAACTGAAATCTGCATCAGCACAAAATATTTTTGGAAAAAATCTCTCTCATTTAATCAAACCAACCCCTATGGAACAGTATGAATGTCAATTTTGTTTCCAAAATTGAGGATGCAGCTATATATTTCACCAATATAAAAGGACTCTGCCATTTTATCCTAACAACTGATGTCAAATTTTATTATACCATCTGATGTAGCAAAATATAGCCCTGAATAGGACCCCCCTGTATGTCCCTTTTCATCAAAATCTATGATATAATTCATATATTAATTGATATTGACCCAAAACAAACCTACTGTGATATGAACTTTCCCATCAGTAATAGTTTTTAAATCACATTCTGGCTTCTGAAGACATTTCGCATTGTGTTTGATGCATATTTTGCAATTTTTGTAAAGGAAAAGTCACAGTTGTCTCAATGAAGGTACATACATGTAGAGTGATTGGTATGGCACTGACAAAACATAAAACAGTGTTTTTTCCAAAAGATAACCAGTAGCTGCTACTGTGATATCTCATAACACTCATAAGATGCCTAAAACCATCAAATATTGATTCTAAAGTGCTATGCTTATGTTGCAAGTTCCCATAAGTGCACTGTCATAACCTGTGTTTTAATCCCCACAGATACCCATTCTGGCAAAAAGCATGAAATTGTAAAATATAAGTTTCCAGCTGCCAATTATTGAAAATGTAGATCCAGGCAAATGAAAAGCAAAGAAACACCATGTCTGATGAAGAGACAGACTGAAACATGCAGACAGACAGATAGGCTTGCAGTCACACATGTAGGAGGTCTACATGAGAGTACTGAATGATATACAATGAAAAATATAGTGGAAGAGCCAGGGCAAGGTTGATAAATTGAAAAATAACTCAGTGGACCATGAGTGCTGCAGTCTCAAAGTAAATCATAAGAAACTGAAAGTGTATGATTCTAACTTCAGCCTCTAAAAACATGCTGTTCAGTTTTTCCAAATGTTTATCATCAGCAAAAGGGTTAAATATGAGTGGGAGGGGGGACTTGGTTCAGGGAACGAGCGATATTCCACAATTTTCACTATAAATTTGTGCTGTATCATGGGAACCATGACAGCACTAGTACTAGACAACTATATTGGTAGATATGCACAAATGCCATTCACTCACATTTGTAATTTTATTAGGTTACTTTCCAATGTAGCCCCACCTCCTCCCAAAATTTGATTCTCCAGTGACATACCATTGAATATTCTGGAGTACAATGGACATCTGTTCTTCAATCTTCTTCCATCGCTAAGCTTTCAGTCGAATATTCTTAAGTACAATGGACTTCTATTCTCCAATCTGCTTCAGTTGCTAGGCTTTCAGTCAAATATTCTGGAGTACAGTGGAATCTACATTATTCTTCAATTTGCTTCAGTCGCCATGCTTTCAGTTGAATATTCTGGAGTACAGTGGACATCTATTCTTCAATCTGCTTCAGTTGCAAACCTTTCAGTTGAATTCTGAGATGTTGGTCCTGACTCAGTTCACTTACTTAATGATGAATATTTCTCACTAAGTTGAAACAGGGCTCCATCCAGTTGGCAAGAGCCAAGTTTTCTTTGTGCTTTTGCAATTTTGTTCTTTAAAGCAACAACAGTCCCATCCAAGCACTTTCTTCATCTCCTTGACTGCTATGCCTCACTGGCTGACCTAGAAGTCAGCATTTACAGCTAATGTGTTTTACATATTTTACATATGAAAGCTCAGTATTGACTTTTATCTTTTTAGTCTGTGGCACTTGTCTTTTCGCCAACTTCAGCATGGACTTTTTTTCTTTCCAAGTACAGATCTTTTCAACAGATAGTGGTCTGTTACGGAGAGTGATTCTCAATTTTCAGAATCTCCAGTATCAGGGTATGTGGACAGAGATTCAAACAGATTTACATATCTTCCAAAAGAAGTCATTAATGGCTCTTCTGGACATGAGGCTATGATTATCTTTCCTCACAAATCACATCTGATTGATTCGTCGAATATTTGCACCTTTGATCGGGTACATTAGGAGACACACGCCCATTCCTTATGTACTCTTTGCACAAGATCTCTTTTTTAGCATTGCAGTATAACATTCAGATGCTGTTAAGACACTTACCAGGCCAATTCATCATTATTTGCTATTGCTTTATACATTTTTGATAAGATTATCATCCCAAAGGTTTAACAGAGGCATTCAAGTCGATATGTTTGCTAAGTGTGAATCCCACTCCTTGACTTTTTCTACAACAAGACCTATCTTCGGGTCAGACATTTTCTTACCTACACTGTTGACATTCTGTTTAATGAGTGTTGGTCAAGTGCCTTGGAATAGACAGCTAAACCTTTCCACTGACACCATTTAAGTCCTACATTCCCTTAAGTTTGTGTCATGACTATTTAATTACCATTGAATATTCATCCATGTTGCGTTTCCTTTTTTTCTAGGCCACTGGTTTAGACTTTCAGAAATTATCGGGATTGCAAGAAGGTCTTTTATCGACTTGGTCTCCTTCCTGTAAAATTCTTATCTGTGTTATGAAGCCCCTTACCATTATTCTGTATCCTGTTATATCGAGGGAACCTAAGTTATGTCAATATATTCCTCCTCAGAAGAGAAATAGATGCAGAACTCCTGCTTTGGGATGTATGCCTGCACAGTGGAGCCCACTTAAATGGATATCTGTTAATTGAATATAATTTCCCAACACAAAACCATTTACCATACCTTCAGTACAAATTTGATCTGTTAATTGCATATGAGTTGTAGAGTAAATTGTATATAAATTTTTGTAATATGTCGAAAAAAAAATTAATGTGACACGCACCAAATTCCTCTTATTTATCCACTTTTTGGCCTCACTACATCCAATACAGGCATTTATTCTATTATATCTTGTTTGACAGAGCTCTATGAGCTCTGTCAAACAAGATATAATAGAATAAATGCTCAGTTTACCTCCAGAACACTGGAAACTGACCAAATCCCTGTTAATTGAATAATTTTCACTGGCAAAATGGATATTCAATTAAGAGGATTCTACTATATAATCAATTAACCCTTTACCCAACGAAGACGATTTCAAAATTTATTATTTTAAATATCATTTTTTAAATTTTTTCAAAAAATTTCAACAAAACCATATCATGTGACCTCTCTTTGGAACGAGCTCAACGAGCTCGTTCCAAAGAGGGGTCACATGATATGGCTTTGTTGGAATTTTTCGAAAAATAATATTTTTTCAGCTGCTGAATTTGCATATTACGCGGGCGGATGCGGGCAATTTGTTGGGTAAAGGGTTATATATCTCATGTTTAATTATACTCTTTGCACTACCTTTAGAAAGTTTTGCTATAACTGAATGTATATATTATATGCACTGGTACACAGAGCTAGGGCCCTTTGTGGCAACCCCGGAAAGTTAAGCAGTGCTTGTTTACTGTAGTAAACAAGCTCTGTTTCACTGGTAAAATAGGGCCCAGTCACTAATGCTTGGGGTGCGAGTCTTCTAAAATAGGCAACATGGGGTATAAACGATTGACCTACCTTGACTTTATCTCCATTTTGTGGTCATGATTAGCTTTTGTGCAAAAGTGTGTGACCTTAAAAGCCAATAAATAAATAGAGCTAGGGCCCCTAAATACTTCTTGACCAACTTGTACACGTGTGGTTAATTTATTGCGTTATTATGCTCTTGACCTCCGAAGGAGGATTCAGAGGTATTTAGTGAAGCCCTCCATCAGTCTGTACATACAAACGTTTTGCATTATATACTACTCAAAGTTTGCTAAGCACCAAATATTTGACACATCATTTTGAAATTTGCTTGTGACATATTTGCGATATTTTTGGTGGATATGATTGAGGAATGTATTGAGATGGTCCCCATCGTTTACATTTGCTCTCTTGACAGGCAGACTTTTCATGACAGTCATGGAAAGCATGTATCCCTTGATTTTCATGATGTTCTGTCTACATGTACATGACATGTGTAGGGTATTCAATCTTCATTTCAACACAAACCCTTGTGATTTAATGATTGAATATGGCAAATGCAATTGTAAGAAAACATTTGTCTGAAGCAGAAATGTGGCAGGCTGTAGGTATGGTGGAGCAAGAGGCTACCCATTGTCAGGTTAGTGAAGCCCTTGGTGTGCACTATACAGTGATCACCAGAGCCTGGACAAAATTTCAGCAGTATGAGTATGGCACACCAGTAAGACGGCATGGTGGTGGCAGAGACGGCAACATCTGCAGCTGAAGACCGGTTTTTGATTGTTCAAGCTCGTAGGAACTACTTTGCCACAGCAACCCACCTTCGCAGTGACCTTCAGAATGCATCTGGGGTAATTGTTTTGATGCAGACTATAGCAAGGATGCATGAAGGTGGTCTCTAATCGAGAAGACCATGTATTCACATTCTGCATCCCCAGAACCACCGCCAAGCACGATATGAATGGGCCATTGACCACTTTGGATGGACCAGAGAAGATTGGTGACCTGTCCTTTTTACAGATGAGTCGAGGTACTGCCTAGACCACACACATAGGCATTCTAGGGTATGGAGAAGACCAGGAGAGTGAATCCATGAAGCCAACATTGCTGAGCATGACCGCTCTGGAGCGGCATCAGCAGGGATGGACATACAAAACTCTGTGTCCTTGAATGTGGTACATTGACTACACAGCAGTATATTGATGAGATCCTGGATGTCCACGTCAGATTGTATGCATGCGCAGTGGGTGATAGATTCATTATGATGTATCATAATGCCAGTCCTCATGTTGCCCATGCTGTCAGGGAGTACCGACAGAGGGAGGGGATTGAGCGTATGGACTGGCCTGCAAGATCCCCTGACCTCAATCCAATCGAACATGTCTGGAATGAGTTGTAGCTTGCAATTTCAACCTGTCCAGTCCAGCAAAGAAGTGTCCAGGAGCTTGGTGCCATGCTCCTCCAAGAATGGAACAACATCCCACAAAGGACCATCAGGAATCTGAATGGGAGCATGAGAAGGCATTGTCAAGCTGTAATTAACAGTAATGGGTCTCATACTAGATATTGAACCCATACAGTTCGCTCCGTCAACTTTTTGGCAAATGGAAAAATTTCATCTTTTACCAATAATATCCATATTTTTATACTGTACCAATGACCCAGACTTAGCTGGTGCTAACTCTAAAATATTTAGGGCCAAACGCAAATTTTACCCCCCCAATGCCCAAAATTTGCATCTAAAACCGAAAAATACATGTCCTATATGGTCCTCCATACTTTTACACCACTGCGCATGCGCAGTGTCAAGGAGGTCTCGAAACTGCCGCCAAAAGTCATTCTTTGTTTGGCCCTCAATACAGTTACACTTCACTGTTATTTGTGCTTGTAAATCTCAGTTTTAAAGATGCCAGACGCATATTTATGAGAGAAATGGTGGATATATGGTGGAAATAGAAGGTGGAGAGGAGAAAACAGTGGAAACAAATGTTCAGGGCTGTAACTTATAATTATTTTACGAAATTGTTACATGTTACCTATTTTCGTGGCATGACCTTATTGTGGTCATCCGTGCTATGAATGTTCCATTGTTTAATCAGTGTTTCCTCTCTCCCTTTCCTTTATTCCCCCTAGCTATTCTCCCATGCTTTTGGCTTATTTTTTGTAATGTTTATTACAAAAATTTCTTGGGAGTTTTGGCTTGGAAACAGAATTATTTTCTGTTTTTTTCCCATGTTTACGTCCTCACCCTAGGGGTGTTTAGGCATTTTGATCTGCATCTACCATCTGATGTTCTACAGTTTCTTCTCTGGAAGCCTCTGCTTTGCATCAGATAGTGTTTAAATTGGTAACCGATTTCGGGCCATGTTTGTTTCAGTGCCTGGAGTCATGTTTCCGGTTTGTTGACCCTTTTGCTAATGTTGACAATTGTTACTTCTGACAATGATTACTTGTCTTCTGCTTTATTTAGTTTATAGCAAGATACATTAATATTTTCCGTAAGAGTTAGTGCGAGTAATATGACGGTGTATATTTTTTCTGGTTGAAAAAATATTCTTCAATCGATATGCGAGGATATCTTCCTCTAATTCACAAGTTCATTGTGTTTCTTATGGTCAGTGTAGTTGCATTAATTCTTGCTCTGTGTGTTGATTGATATGACAACGTTGGAGATGTGTGTCACGGTATTTTGTTGCGGTGAGAGGTCCATTGCGGTCCTCTCTCCGTAGGGTCACTATATATTATCAGTTTCTTTTTCAGAACTCAGAGTGATGTTTCCGTGATGTCTTCAATAAGTGTGTCTCTGTCGTTGCAATATTAGGGCTAGCGGGAAGTGCTCAAGGTATTACGCCAATTGCTGGGTGTTAGCTAGTTCTATCGAAGGCATTGTCGCCCGCTAGTCCACCTGGTGTCACGACCATTCACCAGGAAAGAATGGCTCAGCACCCGGGTTAGTCCTTTGCGGTCCAAGGAAGCAGATTGGGTAATGCGAGCACTATAAAACTTTAGATGTGCACACCCAGCAACGATGGATTAGAGGATAGTATGGAGGAAGCCTGTCAGTCAGATAGCTAGCTCGTCCAGGTCCCCCGGACCGCGAACGAGAGAGGCCCCCTCTCTCTTGCATCAACATCTGCGCCGCGATGTTGTGGTATGTTGTTCTCTTAGTCAGAGCTTACGTCCACTCCTCCTGCTCGAGACACTCCGTCGCATGACAGCCCTACGAGGCTGTTATATTGGCTTCCTCATCCTTGTCAACAGACTCAACACACACAACCGCATCTTGGCTATGTGACCACAGATTTCCAGGGGACGTTCGCATATTATATAAATGCAGGATTGAACGTCCCTGGTGCTCCTGCTTCGCCGACTAAGGAATACACGTCGACCAGGTCACACCATCTGCTAGCCAAGGACACGAGACCTTTCCAGTTGGGATTTTCGCATATTATATAAATGCAGGAATGAACGTCCCGGGAGCTTCCAGCGGATATTCACGTAGGACCGTGGCTCCACAGGTCTCATAGGGTAACATGAACTATGTATTGTTACCGTGATGTCTTCGCAAGTGTGCTTCTGTTGTCACAGTCAAATGAAGAGTTAGCGGCAAAGTGCTCATGAAGATATGTCAATTGCCTGGAGTTCCCTAGTAGGATCGATGGTGTTGGCGTCCGCTAGCTCGCCCGGTGTCGCGACCATTCACCGAATGGCTCAGCACCCGGGTTCGTCCATTGCGGTCCAGGAAGTATATTTGGGTGATGCGAGCACTATAAAATACAATGTGCACACCTGGTGACGACGGATACGAGGATGGTACGGAGGAAGCCTATTAGTCCGGTTCCTAGCTCGTCCAGGTCCATCCAGGCTGCGAGTGAGAGAGGTCTCTCTCTCGTATTACAACATCTGAGCACAGATGTTGTGGTACTAAACGTTCCTCAGTCGGAGTATACGTCCACCGCTCGGCACGCTCTGTTATATAGACAGTCCGGAGAGACTGCAGCACACGCGACCGCACCTTGGCTACGTGACCTGTGATATTCAATCAATATCGCCGACCAGGGATTCTACGCCGACCAGGTCACACCATCCAGTAGCCAAGGATATGAGGCCTTCATTCTCTGGACGTTCGCTATGCAGGAGTGAACGTCCAAGGAGCTTCCAGCGGCTAAATCCTATAAGACTGCAGCTCCACAGGCCTCTGTTACGGACATGCTATCGCAGATAGCACAAATTATCGCAGCATCCCAGCAACCGACAGTAACTCTGTCGGATCAGGAATTATCTGAGGAAGCTGGGTTGGTACGTTCCGCTGAATTTCAAGTGGTCCGACAGGATGGTGAAAGGGATACGGATGAGTTGTATTTTCCCTTTTTGGAACAACATAATTGTTGTAGAGTGCATCCGGCATTATCGTCGGATGTTGTTCCTCCGGACCAAAATGCTGAGTTGCTGGATAAGAGACGGATAGCGCCACTGGACTCAAAATTCTTAATCGGTTTAGGGACATCCCTCAGTTTCCGACATAGTCCAGATATGTTTCACGGACATTTGATCTGTTGAATGACGCTATATTTATATAACTTGCTACCTAAATGGGCAGGTCAGGTTTCTTATCGGCAATATGCTCTACATCTGCCTTTCATCAATTCTTTGAATATTTTGAAACGGCAGGACAGAGCATTCTTAGAGTTCTCTGCGTCTAGATGACCAGGTCAGAAACTAGCATTGTTTATCTGTCGTCTATGTCAATTCCAACAATGATGTTGGAAATAACAATATTGTCTAGCAGGGACAGCTTAGACACATTATCGTACGCAGATCACCTTACCGGAACATTATCATTAAGTCTCTAAGCAAAAAGAATTCTAGGATGAACAACCTCTTTAAGAGTTCTTTCAAGGGCCTCACGTAAACTCCGTCCTTTAGTGGCATTATGGAGTTGTTTGGACGTGATTTTAAATATATTTGAATACGAATACGAATACTTTACAATACTTTACAAATATGAATACTTGAATAGTTTTCAAAATTATTTCTTGTAAATGGATGATAATTTGATCATTCTTATTGGCATTAAGGGTATAAGGGATTATAGGTGAAGAATTAGTTTTTCAGAGGATGGATCTCTTAATCCTTTAGAATCCAATCAACAGACATAAGTTGGCATGAATGACAAACAAAAGAAATAAAATCAAATATCAATTTATTTAGAAAGCAATTAGCAAAATGTACACAGTACTCATCCAATATTTTGTTGTTTAGTACATACACAGTAAACATGTTTTCCAATTTAAAAAAAAAATGGAAAAATAAAATCATTAAATAGGGAACTGTGAGAAATTAACACAATTTTGGGGGTATTTTTTAAAGTTTTTTTCTTCTAAACTGCATTTTATGACCTCCAATAATGTCTATTAATTGTGGCTAATTGTGGCTTCTTTGCTTCATGTCTTTTATTAATATTTAAACATACATTGCTGGTGAAAATAAAAAAAACTGGCCAGTGCTATTCACAAAAATCAATTAAGCAATTACTGCACTATTGGAAAAATGTTGTAATTTTACAGATCTATCAGTCTACACCTTATTTCTACTATTACTGTAGAAAAATATTAGATTAGTATTAATTGGATAATGGAGCTTTGATCAATTAGTCTTTTATCTAACCATTGTCTTGATCATGAATCCATATCACTCCTGGCCATCTGCTAAGAAACATTTTTTCTTTGAAGGTCAAGACAAACAAGCTATTTGAAACAGCCATTAAAGTGAATTAGCCTGTTGCTGTTAAAAGGCACTTCAAAAGTATTAGTTTAATTCTTTACTACTTTCTAATAGAGATAATCACAATATTTTTTTTACAAATACTGTATACATGTGTATTAGAAACAAGAAAGTATTCAAAAAGTATTCATGAATACACCTCAAATTTGACTGTATTCGAATACGAATACTTTAAAATTGCATGAATACTGAATACATTCGAATACTTGAAAAAATGTATTGAATACGACTGAATACTGAATACAAATACAAATACCCCAACCCTGTTTCAGAAGGACTATATTGTTCCTCAAACGAAATCCTGTTAACTCGGAGTCTAAGATGGACTCAGCTTCCGTCAGTCAGTAGAATAGAGGCTCGCTTCCATCAGAAGTCCAGTCTCTTCTGGAATGATCGCAATAGAGATCGTAGAAATCCAGGATTTTTAAGGTTTCTACAACCATCCTTTTCTGGTTCCAAAACCAGACGGCTCGTTCCGTCTACTCATAATCTGAGCTGGATAACAAGCTGATCTTGGCTCTAAGTTTCTATATGGAGTCCATCGGTCAGAGCGAGTATTCGGGTGTACGACAATGCTACATGCATAGATTTCTAGTTACATACTTTCACATCATGGTACATCAGGCGTTAAGAAAGTATCTTTGCTTCTTTATCATAGGAATTGTGTTTCAGCACCGACCAATGTGTTCCGGTCTGAATCTAGTTCCTGGGCTTTCACTCGAATAACGAACTCGGTAATTACTCATTTCCGAGCTCATTCGTCTGCGGTATCATCGGCCTTCCTGGACGACATTCTTCAGAGGTACGGCAACGAGTCAACGCTTCAGAACAATGTGCAGAGTCTGCTTCTTTTGATCCGACGTCTCGGTTTCATAAGTAAACGAGAAGTCGGATCTGGTTTCATCCAAGTCATTTACCCACCAGGGGATGAGCTTCGGGACGCATAACATTCTTGTTCGTCTGCTGTTAACCAGAGCGAAAGTAATCAGTCGTTATGCTCGCTATTGTCTTCGCTCAGACAAGGTCTCAGCAAGAGATCTCATGTGACTGATACGTTGTGCGGATCTGCCGTAATTTCATTCCAGTGGGGCGGTTACGCATTTGTCCTCTCCAAATTTCTTTTAATTCAGAATTGGTGGGTGAAGTTTCTTTCGCTCGATACGGACATCTTCTTGTCAAATCAAGTGAATAAGAGATTCAGACTTGGGCAAGTTTTCAGTGCTTAACTCAAGTAGTTCCACTGTAATTGCCGGATCCGAGTTTTCAGTTTTGACGGATGCCAGTCAAACAGATTGGGTAGTTTCATTGAACCCAACGGATTAATGTGCCAGAGTCTTTTGTTTCCGTAGTTCCTTATCAAGCACCCAAACATCAAGATTGATGTCATTTTGGCTTGCGCTTCGTTATTGGAGGAACGTTATTCAGACTGTTCATATGCTAATTCTGTCCGACAACTTGACGGTATTAGCGTATTTTCGGAATTATGGAGGCACTCATTCCATCCTGTTATTTATGTTAACGGATTGAATCTTTCGGTTGGTACTAGAACATCAAGTTCTCTTATTGGTCCGTCATATTCCGGGTCGTCTGAAAGTATTAGCGGACTCCCTTCATGGAGAGGCCGTTTGTTGCCACCAGAATGGACTTCCAACAAACGAGTATTCAATCAGATTGCTACCAAGGAGAGCTGCCAATGATCAACTTATTTACTACGCATCTCAACAATCAGTTGCAGACGTATGTGTCATATTGTTTCGATCTTCAAGCGTTTGCAGTAAACGGTCTTGTGAGATGGAATAATAAAATATACGTATCTTCCAGTGCCGTTGATTCAACAGATATTGCTCAAATGTAATTTTTTCAATGCAAATTCTGTTTCTTCTCTAGCTCCACAAAGACTGGATTAATTTACTCAGGTGTCTGTTGTGGGACATGCAGCGGAAGCTTCCTCCACATTTCGGTCCATTCTATGGTCAGATTGATTCAATCTACTATCAGTTCTGCTTATGATTATATCTTCATTCAGCAGTCTGTGCTTTAGTTTTAAGCTCATGAAGTAAGAGTTCTTCTACATCATGGGCTTAGACTAATAATGTTGCTATTACAGATCTATTGAGGGCTGCATATTGATCTTAGCCCTCCATTTTCACGTTTTTGTATCTGAGAATAAGTCCTTTCTGCAGATCTACATTGTTTAGGTCCGTTATTTTTTACTCAGAACGTCGTCTACTATACAGTGGCAACTATATGTGTATAGGCCTTCGGTTCCGGCAGTGACTCTGTCCTGCTGACCTCTTTGCACTGGAGTATTTGATCCAGGGCAAGGGGAAGGGGGGGGGGGGGGGGGTGGGTCAGGTGTTCCCTTAGGTCACCTGCTTTATAGTGTAAGCAAGGGAATATCTCCCTTAGAGTCAGTAATTCCGAGTCGGTTCCGAGATGATTTTAAGGGTAAAGCCTATGTTTACACATCTGTGTAATATTTTTTAAAGTGTTGATTGGTGTGATGTATCTGTATATATCACGTGATTAATTGGGTGTTAATATACAATCCTCGAACACTTTTAAATGAGTATATTGAGGCTCATTTCTCTAGACTCCCGTATCTATTGGCTTTCCTTTTAAAAATATTAGTATAAAGGGTTATACTAGATGTTTATAGAGATCATTGATATTATTGTGCTCAATTACAGAATGGTGTTGTGTCTTTCTTTTTTGATACAAATAAGAAAGATACATGTAGCCTATCTCTCCTTTTCTCATTGAGGGGATAGGTCTGTTATAGGTAATTGAGTCTATTGGATTTTCCTTATGTCCTAGGCCCTCCAACCTTTTTACTATTCAGCTAAGTCTGGGTCATTGGTACAGTATAAAAATGTTAAAAAATTTATAGTAATTTATATATTTTTTATACTTACCAATGACCCAGACGGGGATGGCCCTCCCAGGAGTAGGGAACTCTTGCATCCCCGCTGCGTACATAACGCTTACCAGGCACTGGTTGTAAGAATGACTTTTGGCGGCATTTTCGAGACCTCCTTGACACTGCGCATGCGCAGTGGAGTAAAAGTATGGAGGACCATATAGGACATGTTTTTTTGGGTTTTAGATGCAAATTTTGGGGATTGGGGGGTAAAATTTGCGTTTGGCCCTAAATATTTTAGAGTTAGCGCCAGCTAAGTCCGGGTCATTGGTAAGTATAAAAAATATATAAATTACTATAAATTTTTTAACTTTCCATTGTTATCATATTCAAAAGCTAAAAAATATCGTCAAACACAAACAAAATCTTAATTTCTGTACTGTAAATCATTAAATATATAATTAAATAAAAAATATATAAAACGTAAAACAGGTAGTTGGAAAAACTTGGTGCTTTGCAAACTTTGAGTATTATAATTCCAAACCCATAACTCAGATTTGGATCTCCTTTGGTATGCTGATAGACCTGCATGTGGGAAAGGATATCCACGAGAAACGGGTTTCGTCCATTAATTTTCCCCAGAGTTATGGCCCCTTTTTCAGCTTAGAAATTTTTTGTTTGCTTTCACTCTTTCCACTTGGAAAATTTTTCTGTCTCGCAATACCTTCAAGGTTACTTCGAACTTGCATACAGGTCGGGGGCAGGCCACACTTTGCATTGCCCTTGTTAGTCCCCTACGGGAACTGTAAGGGTACTATAGGATTGCACTCCGTCCGTCTGTCTGTCCGGTCTGTCTGTCCGTCTGTTTTTATGTTACCACCTCTCCCTCCAACATGCTTTAAGCTACACCTTTCATATTTGATACATGGATAAATGGTTCTGAGGGGATGATGCACGCTCAAAATCTTTGTTTCAAAATCCAAGATGGCAGAATGGTGGCCATTTTTGTTGTGTTTTTTTAAGCTTTCTTCTCTATTTTCATGTTACAACCCTTCCCTCCAACATGGTTCAAGCTACACTTTTCATATTTGGCACTTGGATAGAGGGTTATGATGGGATGAGGCACGTTCAATATTTTTTTTTCAAAATTCAAAATGGCGCCATGGCAGCCATTTTTAGTCGAGTTGTGACGAAGTCAAACTCGACTTATAGTTTGGTGAATGGCGGGCGGGCGGGCGTAAACAATTGGTTTCCGGATGATAACTTGATAGTGGTTCAACTCACATTCATTAAACTTCATACGTAGGTTGGTCTTGGTGGGAGGAAGAACCCTATTGATTTTGGACATGCTACGTCGAAGGTCAAGGTCACAGTGACCTTGAACGTAGTAAATCGCAACAATTCCTTTCCGGATGATAACTTGATAGAAGTTCAACCTACATTCATGAAACTTCATAGGTGTGTTGGCCTTGGTGTGAGGAAGAACTCTATTGATCTTGGACTCACCAGATCAAAGGTCAAGGTCACAGTGACCTTTAACATAGTATATCGCAACAATTGGTTTCCAGATGATAACTTGATAGTGGTTCAACCTAGAGTCATGAAACTTCATAGGTGTGTTGGCCTTGGTGCGAGGAAGAACCCTATTGATCTTGGACTCACCAGGTCAAAGGTCAAGGTCACAGTGACCTTGAACATAGTATATCGCAACAATTGGTTTCCGGATGATAACTTGATAGTGGTTCAACCTAGAGTCATGAAACTTTACAGGCGTGTTGGCCTTGTTTTTTCAAATGAAGAGCCTGGGTTAAATTTCTTTTGGACTCTCTAGGTCAAAGGCCAAGGTCACAGTGACCTTGAACATAATAATCGTAAACAATTGGTTCCCAGATGATAATTTGACAATGGTTCTACCTACGTTCATGACTTTTCAAAGGTAGGTTGGCATTGGTGCAAGAAAGAGCCTTATTTATTTCGGAATCACTAGGTCAAAGGTCAAGGTCTCAGTGACACCTCACACAGTAAATTGTAAACAGTTGTTTTCCGGACGATAAGTTGATAATGATTAAACCCACTTTTGTGCTGTCACAGCTCGACATTGGATCGGTGATCCTAGCGGCATTTTTTTTTTTTCAAAATCTAAGATCTGTCTGTCTGTCTGTTCATCTGTCTGTCTGTCTGTTTTTATGTTACTACCTCTCCCTCCAACATGCTTTAAACTACACCGTTCATATTTGGTACATGGATAAATGGTTCTGAAGGGATGATGCACGCTTAATATTTTTTTTTCAAAATCCAAGATGGAATGGTGGCCATTTTTGCTGTGTTTTGTAAGCTTTTTTTTCTCTCTTTTTATGTTACCACCCCTCCCTCCAACATGGTTCAAGCTACATTTCTCTCAATTCTCAATTTTTAGATTCCATTCACATTTGAAATCCTGTCTGATAACCTGTATTTTACCAGTGCTCCAGATAACGGGCGTAAAGGCGTATTTTACGCATCAAAAATTGCAAAATACAACCCAAATAAAAATTGAGGGAGTACAGATTACGCCTATGTTTTTAATTTTACGCCTTCGTTCATTTCTGTTGTCGTATTCGCCGGTCATGTCATAAAGGTTTTGTGATATCAGTATAAATTCATGCCCGGAATTATTAGGCACGCTATTTGATTTCATAATCGCACGCGTATCGCTTGTGCAATTTTAATTTTGCGTGAGCATTTCTTCGCACACCTAACAGAGAGTGGTTCTGCCTGAAACGTCCAGGGCCAAAACACACGGTATCGAGACGATTCAGACTATGTACGATTCAGAAGAGATATTTATTGGACGATTCGGACCAGATTTCTGGATTCTGACGCTCTCGTTGAAACGTTTTGCTCACTTTACCAAAAATCATTTATTCCTCCGACAAATTGATCCAAACAGCTTACAAATTATGCTTCTAGATCACCCAGAAACACGCTCCAAATCGTTCAGACTTTTATTCCAAATCATTCTTAAACATGATCCGAGTCGTCCATAAATATGGTCCGAATCGTCCAATCATCTGGTCCGAATTGTCCAGGAATCTGGTCCGAATCGTACATGTTGCGAATCATCCATAATTCAAAACACACAAAGGTCGAAATGTCCTTTGGTCGAGGACTCAGAATTTTTAAATAAGCATTACTGGTTGCAATTTTGTGCCGGTATTTTCGTTTCTATGCTCAGTAGAAATTAAGTTAGAATATTCAAGTGCATTTAGTTTTTAGCATTTACAAACACGTAAAAATATTGTTTCCTGAATTCCAATTATTATTCCAAATGTTTATCAAGATTAAATTGGTCGTGTATTTTCAAGTGAAGGTTTGAAATTTTATGCTGTCGTAGGAAAGAAGACGTAAATACATACATCGCTATTTTTCTTCAAGCCCACCTTCCACTCTTCCAATGAAAGCACTCCTAGGCTTAACATAGCTCAAAAGTAGTGCGAAGCGTCCATAAGCACTGGGAGGTGGAAAAGTACGAGACAGGTCACACCCGGGCCGGTCACCCTCTTTTTTATCTCGGGGTTGATAAATTAAAATATAGAAAAAAAGGGGGGGGGGGGGGGGTACATGTTTTTCATTCAAAAGCATGTGAAGCCTTGCTGCTTATCAATGAGTCAAGGTTGTTGCGTTGAAATAAAAACAAAACTTCTTAAATTAGTACTGTAATATTCATCGAATGGAATTAGGCGGAGAAATTCTGAAATTCTGGGTGAGGCTTTTTTCCGAACTGATAGTACTGAGTAAAAACACAATAAGCTGTCACGGAGTACATGATACTTCAGGTTTTAGTCCTGTTACTCCCTCAGGTCAATATGGGGGATTAATTACTCCTCGGGAAAAAAAATTATCTGGAGCACTGATTTTACCCAAACCACCCCCTAGGTTTGACACTCCTGTTGACTGTTGTCATGAAACACGAATTGTCCCCAAGCCGAACCATCCCCAGGCCGAACCGTCCCCAATTATTTTACCCAAACTGATAGTCATTAAAGATTTGGTCAGATCAAGTCTCGATTGAGAAACATTTCTTGCATTGATTCAAAGAAAATGAATGTTTTTGGTATTTTTTAGTTTCAGTCGTCTGGAATATTTCAGTTGGTCTGAAAAGCAAACCATGGGTTCGATTTTTCGATCTGAAATATTCCCGCCAATGTAATCCAAAGATAGGGATTGAACTATTCAAGGACAAGATTGGTTTCAGACCCCCAACCGTGTCAAATTTCTGAATTAGACTGGTGACCCGAGAGCTTTAGCTTAATTCTTGAATGTCAGTGGAGGCCTAATTCTAAGTTTAGTTGTTTTTGACCCAACAGAAGGGGTGCTTCTACAAGAAGTGATGCAGACAAAAAAATGGTTATAAAATTACCCTATACAGGCAACCAAGACTGATTTGAAATCATTGCCAGGCCCCTCTGATTGTGAAGAAGTAGAATTTCTAGAAGACTGTTCAGACCTTCAAGGATTAATATTCATTGCATGATTGGAAACTGGTACAGTGGAGCCCACTCAATTGGATATCTTTTAATCGAATATTCCTCTCAATTGAATATAATTTCCAAATTCAAAACCATTTACCATACTTTCAGTACAAATTTGCCCTGTTAATTGCAAAACGGTTATAGAGTAAACTCCTGTTATTTGAATTAAAAATCTTGCAATATGTCAAGAAATTACCTGACAGTCACTGAATTACTCTTGCATATTGCCCAATTTAGCCTCAGTACATCCAGTGCAGATATTTAATCTATTATATCTTATTTGGCAGAGCTCAAGGAGCTGTGTCAAACAAGATATATAATAGAATAAATGCTCAGTTTTTGTCTTGAATACAGGAAAGTGATCAAACCCCTGTTAATTGAATAATTCTCACTGGCAAAGTGGCTATTCAATTAACAGGGCTCTACTGTTCTTGAGGGCTGATGGTTGGGAAAAAAAGTTGGAAAACTTGTGTGTGGAAAATACCTGATTTTGTACTTCTTGTTTTGTAGAAAGAACAGAAATGTGTATGATGCGAATGTAGATTGAACCACATGTGTTCCATGAAATTACTTACATACAGAATATATTGACAGTTCAAGTATGGATGAGTCTGCGTGGGGAGTGCCTAATCATGCATTTAGCCAGGTTTATGAATATGACCACAGTTTGAAGAGCAGCACTCAAAACAAGACTGAAAATCTGTATGAGGAATATACTACTGCTGCCTTCTCTCAACGGCTTGACTCTAGTGCATCTTATTCACATGGTGATATAGAATATGAATATGGAGGTACCAACTCATATCCAGTATCTTACAGGAAAGATTTAGAAAGCAGTTCACATGTAAAAACTTCAGTACTTGGACCTTGGCAAGTGGAATCCAGGCAGTCTGACCATGTAGATGACCTACCAGTGAATTACAAAAATCCTTTGGAGCTTAAAACATATCGTGACAAAGTATCCAGGGCTGATGAATATCGACTAAATACTGAAGGTGATGAAAGATATTCCCGTAATTTTGAAAATTACAAGTATCATTCATCGGATAGACACGTTGAGAGGGACAGAGATGAATATGTGAATAGTGGAGGTTATAATCATGAAAGAAATGAGCGACCCATTTTGGATAAAAGAAGTTTCAGGTGCGAGAATATGAGCAACAGAATGAAGCCATATGACAGGGGTGAGAGGAGTACTGAAGTTGGCTCAGGTTCTTTTTTTCAGAACAGAGAATCATATTCAGATACAGTAAAAACAAAGGATAATGTTTACCTAAAAGGTACATCTGGTAGGCAGTTATATGGAGCTGATAGTTATTTAGGCAAAGACATAAAACCAAATCCCAGCAGATCTAATGACAGTTTTGAAAGATACATCCACGAACAAGAGAGTTTGCATACCAAGAAGGATGTTGGAAAGATGAAAATAGGAGAAAACCGATCTTATTCAGAGAAAATGAGTTCAGGTATACTAAAATATGTAATAGATATACCACACTTTTTGTGATGTATGGCGAGATAATTGCACAGTTTGCAGGGGTCCTGTGGTATTGGACAAGGCCGTAGGAATATTCTTTAAAAATCTTTATTTAGCTCACCTGACTGAAAGTCAGGGTGAGCTATTCTGATCACTTTTCGTCCGTCGTCCGGCGTCCGGCGTGAAGGTGGTGTTTGGGCTTTTTCTCCCAAACCACTGGCCGCATATTAATGAAATTTCATGTGAGAAGGGGTTATGTATGCGGACTTTGATTTTTTGTCAAATTAGGTTTCGGCTCACATTGAGCAGAGGGATGGGGCAAAAATGCTCCAATTCTTAAAAAATCTTCTTCTCAAGAACCAGCAATAGCAGAGACTTGATATTTGGTATGCAGCTTCCTTTTGAGGTGTAGACTCAAGTTTGTTCAAGAGAAGTTGGAGGGGCTATATTTGACGATGTTAAAGGAGGGGCAAAAATTTTGGCCCCGCCCCAAATTTCTATTTTCCAAACCGCGAGACCGATTTGAACCAAATTTTACATGAGTGCTTATTGGGTCATAAGTACCTAATTTATGCCGAAATTTTTTTTCCCCATAGCCCCGTGGGAACCACACGAGCTGAAAATAGAAAAAAATGAAAACGCCCATATCTCCAAAACTACACGGCACTGAGAATTCTTATTTGTTGTGAACCTTCCTTAGGACCAACAGAATGGAATGATCAAAAAAAAATTGCCATCGGTTTTATCATGGGGTACTTTTTGGGGACTTTGAAAAAGTGCTGAGTCAGCTTTTTTTAACACTGTGGGTAATGGGAAAAACATAAGACTACTTTTCTCCGAAACCACTGCTCCAAAAGCTTTAAAATTTCACATATAACATCTTTGGAAGATTGTTTCACATGTTTATTGAAATCAATTGCCTGGGTGGATATTTGGGCTCTCTATGGGAGCCCAAATGTTTAAATTAGTGCAGTATGAGGAGTATTTTTGAAAAATCTTCTTCTTCAGATCTAGCAATAAGAATGTTTTGATATTTGGTATGCAGCATCCTTAGGGGGGTGAGATTGAAGTTTGTTGAAGCCAAATCCCTGGGTTCATATTTAGGCTGAAAATTTGGGGTCCCGTTGCGGACTTTGAAATTTTGGACGAAAATCCTAAAAAAAATTTTTTTTGTTTTTTCTGCCTTTTGGTCAATTTTAAGACCAAAAAAAATTTTTTTTTTTTCCCCTGAAAATTTGGGGTGCGGGTGGGACTTAGAAAATTTTGGACCAAAATCCAAAATTTTGTTTTTTTTTGTTTTTTCTGCGTTTCAGTCAATTTTAAGACAAAAAAAAAAAAAAAAAAAAAAAAATTTTTCCCCTGAAAATTTGGGGTGCGGGTGGGACTTAGAAAATTTTGGACCAAAATCGGAAAAAAAATTTTTTTGTTTTTTCTGCGTTTCGGTCAATTTTAAGACAAAAAAAAATTTTTTTTTTTTTTTTTCCCCTGAAAATTTGGGGTCCGGGTGGGACTTAGAAAATTTTGGACCAAAATCCGAAAAAAATTTTTTTGCGTTTTTTATGCATTTCTGTCAATTTTAAGACAAAAAAAAAAATTTTTTTTTTACCCTGAAAATTTGGTGTCCGGGTGGGACTTAGAAAATTTTGGATCAAAATCCGGAAATTTTTTTTTGTTTTTTATGCATTTCTCACAATTTAAAGACCAAAAAAAATTTTTTTTTTTCCCCTGAAAATTTGGGGTCCGGGTGGGACTTATACATTTCTGTCAATTTTAAGACAAAAAAAACATTTTTTTTTTACACCAAAAATTTGGGGTCCGGAAATTAGTTTTAGCGTTTTTTATGCGTTTTAAGAAGAAGAAAAAAATTTAGGCTGAAAGTATTTTGTTTGGGAAAAAAATCTGTTTTTTATGTGTATATCTCAATTTTGGGACGTTAAAGTGCAGGAACTGAAAATAGAAGGAAAATCCTGTGTATTGTGTGGGCACAATCGCTTCATCTAGTTAGTATATGCTTTTCTTAGGAGGGGCGTATGCAGCTTATTCAAGTCAAGTCCCTGGTTTGATATTTAGACTACCATGTCAGGTGAGCGCCCTCAGGCCCCCTGGGGCCTCTTGTTTTTTAAGCCACTGGTCAGAATCTTTGGATATTTGGTATAAGCTTTTATTAGGAGGGCAGATGCAACTTTTTGAAATCAGTTCCCTGGGTTGGTATTTAGGCTACCATGTCAGGTGAGTGCCCTCAGGCACCCCTGGGGCCTCTTGTTTAACCCTTTACCCAATGCAGACGATATCAAAAGTTATCATTTTAAATATATTTTTTTTTAATTTTCAAAAAATTTCAACAAAACCATATCATGTGACCCCTCATTGGAACGAGCTCGATGAGCTCGTTCCATTGAGGGGGCACATGATATGGTTTTGTTGAAATATTTTGAAAAATTAAATTTTTTCAACTGCTCAATTTGCATATTACGCGGGCGGATGCGGGCGATTTGTTAGGTAAAGGGTTAACTCTTATCCAACTTAACTGTTTTTGCAAGTATACTTCAGTATCGTTTTTTTTCTTCATAAATTGAATTTAGTAAAGATTCTATGGCACATACCAGTTACCATACTATTCACAATATTGCTTTTTTGCTGACCCATTTTTATCCAGTGATAAATATAAATGGCAAAAGACCAGAAAAGATTCATGCCTTTTCTTAATATGAATGTAAAGCATTATTTTAAAAAGGTTTTTCAACTACCTTTGACAAAAAACACATCTCAGAAATCGATAAAAGTAGATTTCAATCAGTATTATTTTTGTAGGTCTTCTTGCTAAAATTTGAAATTACAGTTATTCGCATCCCTCTAGAAATAATTCAGTTTGTCACATGCACAACTGCACCAATCTATGTTTTTTTTACCAATGATTAATCTAGTTCTATAATTTCTATTGGAAATTCCTACAAACTGGAAATATTATCTACAAAGTATGCCAACAGTTTATCAGGGAAGTAAAATCAGTTCCTGTCAGTCATAATGTTCGCAGTTTAATTCGAAGGTAATATCCTGGATTCATTGTACATTTATATGTGTCTTCTCAATGGGATCTCCAAAACAAATTCCCAATTGGAACCCCCACGATGTGATTTTTCCAGTTGCATCGGCCACAGACTTTTCTTCAAACAGGGCAGAAGAATCCCTGCCATTTAAATGTATTTTGTACATATCTTATGTATTTAAATTGTAGTTTGTCACACATATTTTTAAAAATCCAGGTACAAGTCTAAAAATATGTCAGACACTCAAAAGGCAAGTTAAATTACTCAGACTCTACCATTCAAGGTGCGACGTATAGCTAACCAGCCGACCATTCTGGTGGATTTCAATTTGTGTAGCTGGCATGTGAATGTAACAAGCGTTCACGGCAAATTTTACTCACTCTTGGGGCACCTACTAAAAAATCAAGTCTAATATACATGAACTGTTTGATAATTAAAAAAAAAAAAAAAAACGAGCTTTAATCTGTTACCTTACGTCATAACCAATACTGGACAACACTATTCACAAATACTGCCATTCAAATTTTATTATTATTTTTCCAGCTTTTGCCCCCAAAATGTTGCTTGTAACCTCTTATTGGAACAAGTTAATTTAGCTCATTACAATGAGGAATCCTAAGCTATGATTGGAGGCAAATATTAAAATTGTTAGTTATTGAAGAAATTTTTTCCAGATGCCATCTCCTAGTATTTATAGGTAAAAGGTAACTCAGAGCATGATATTGAATGAATGAACGTTATGAAAAAAACAAAAAAAATTGTATAAAACTTGATTACTTTTCCATTAACCCTTTGATACTTTTGTATGTGTTATTACGTACGGAATCAAACAGCACTTTGATACTTTGTATTTTTATACTGTACCAATGACCCAGACATAGCTGGTGCTAACTCTTAAAAATCTAGGGCCAAACACAAATTTTGCCCCCCAATCCCCAAAATTTGCATCTAAAACCAAAGAAATCATGTCCTGAATGGCCCTCCATACTTCGCCTCTACTGCGCATGCGCAGTGTCAAGGAGGTCCCGGAATTGGCGCCATTTATCATTCCTTGTTTGGCCCTTCATCAGTTCACATCTGACTGATCTTTGTGCTTGTAAATCTCAGTTTAAATGATGCCAGACACATAAATATTAGAGAAATGGAGGATCTAAAGAGGAAATAGAAGGAGGAGAGGAAATATGAGTGATAGAAAATAATCAGGGCTGTAACTTAAAATTTTTTAATGAAATTATGTTAAGTTACCTATTTTCGAGGCATGGGCCTGTTGTGGTCATTCTTGCTATAAAGTTACACTGCTTGTTCAGTGTTTTCCTCTCTCCCTTTCCTTTAAGTCCCCCCTTGCTATTCTCCCATGCTTTTGGCATATTTTCTGTAATATTATTACTAAAATTTCTTGGGAGTTTTAGCTGGGTAACAGAATGAATTCTGTTCTTTTCCCCATGTTTACGTCCTCACCCATGGGTGTTTAGGCGTAGTGTTCTGCATCTACCATCTGATGTTCTGCAGTTTCTTCCCTGGAAGTCTCTGTTTTGCATCAGATAGTGTATTTTTGGTAACTGATTTCGGGCCATGGTTATCAGTGCCTGGAGTCATGTTTCTGGTGTTTTTACACTTCTTGTTTACATTGACAACAGTCTCTGTGGAGGGGGATTTCTTGTCTTTGTGTTAGTTTAATCATAACAAGATACATTATTATTATTCGTAAGTGTTGCATTAATTTTTAAAAATATTTTTAAAATTTTTGTCCACACTAAGGCTTGGGAACCATTGGGGCTCAACGTTACTTTTCAGAAACTTGGGCTTTTCTGAAAAAATATTTTTTCAAAAAATTTTTTTTTTATTTCAATTATTTTTTCTATGTTAATGGATCATGTTATTATGTATCTTTGTTTTCAGGGGTTGGTGCGAGTACTAGGACTTTTTGTATTCTTTTCACTATGAAAGGATATTGTTCAATTGTAATAAGAGGAAATCTTCCTCTGACTTTCATAATCATTGTATTAATTGTAGTCTGTGTACTCGCACTAACTCCTGTTCAGTATGTGTCAATTGGGATGACAAACATGGGAAGCATGTGTCACGGTATGTTAGCGGGGAAATGGCCATGCCGGTCCTTTCTCCGCAGGGTCACTCTAGTTCATCAATCTGTATTTCAGACGATCAAGAACAGGGTGATGTATCCGTGATGTCTTCCAAAAGTGTGCCTCCGTTGGCACAATTAAATGAAGAGCTAGCGGCAAAGTGCTCATGGAAATACGTCAATTGCCTAAGAGGTCCCTAGTAGGATCGACGGCCTTTGACGTCCGCTAGCTCGCCCGGTGTAGCATCCATTCATCGAATGGTTCGGCAGCCGGGTTCGTCCGTTGCGGTCCAGAAAGGAGTTTTGGGTGATGCGAGCACTATAAATCAACTAAGTGCACACCCAGTGACGGCGGATCAGAGGAGAGAACGGAGGAAGCCTATTAGTCTGGTTCCTAGCTCGTCCAGGTCCATCCGGGCTGCGAGCGAAAGAGGCCCCTCTCTCGTACAACAACATCTGGGACAGATGTTGTGGTACAAAATGTTTCGCATTCGGAGCATACGTCCGCCGCTCGGGACGCTCCGTTATATAGACAGTCCGGAGAGACTGTCAATAAGGCTTCTTCATCCTCACGGCAGTGCACACAACCGCACCTTGGCTACGTGACCTCGGATATCCAGCCAGCTTCGCCAATAAGAGAATCCACGGCGACCAGGTCACGCCATCCGGTAGCCAGGGACACGAGGCCTGTAGACTCCGGACGTTCGCATAAGAAAAGTATGCAGGAGTCAACATACATGGAGCTTCCAGCGGCAAAGCATCGTAAGACCGCTACTCCACAGGCCTCAGTGACGGACGTGCTATCCCAAATAGCACAACTTATCGCAGCATCCCAGCAACAACAGAATCTCTGTCGGATCAGGTAGTATCCGATGACGCTGGGTCGGTACGCTCCGCTGAAGCATCAGGTACGGACGTCCGAAAACTTCATAGGGTCCGACAGGATGGCGAAAGGGATTCGGAGGATGTCGAGCTTTCCCTTTCGGAACAACATAACCTGCCGTACATTTCATCCGGCTTTATCTTCTAGAGGTTGTTTCGTCGGATCAGAATGCTGCAATGCCGGATAAGAGACTGATAGCGTCGGTGGACACAAGAATTTTTTGATCGGTTCAGGGACATCGTCCCTGAGTTTCCGACACAGTCCAATAATGTCACAGGAACTTTCGAATTATTGAACGACGCTATATATATATGCTTGCTATTAAACAAGTAAGTCTGGTTTCTTGTTCGCAAAAGTTACCGTGATGTCTTCCAAAAGTGTGCCTCTGTCGTCATAGTTAAATGAAGAGCTAGCGGCAATAAGTGCTCATGGAAATATGTCAATCGCCTAAGAGGTCCCTAGTAGGATCGACAGCGTTGACATCTGCTAGCTCGCCCGGTGTAGCGTCCATTCATCGAATGGTTCGGCAGCCGGGTTCGTCCGTTGCGGTCCAGGAAGGAGATTTGGGTGATGCGAGCACTATAATTAGACAAGTGCACACCCAGTGACGACGGATCAGAGGAGAGATCGGAGGAAGCCTATTAGTCCGGTTCCTAGCTCGTCCAGGTCCATCCGGGCTGCGAGCGAGAGAGGTCCCTCTCTCGTACGACAACTTCTGGGACCAGATGTTGTGGTACAAAACGTTTCGCATTCAGAGCATACGTCCGCCGCTCGGGACGCTCTGTTATATAGACAGTCGAGAGACTGTCGATAAGGCTTCCTCATCCTCACGGCAGCGCACACGGCCGCACCTTGGCTACGTGACCACGGATATCCAGCCAGCTTCGCCAATCAGGGATTCCACGGCGAACAGGTCATGCCATCCGGTAGCCAAGGGACACGAGGCCTGTAGACTCTGGACACTCGCATAATAGAAGTATGCACGTATCAATATACACAGAGCTTCCAGCGGCAAAGCAACGTAAGACTGCTTCTCCACAGGCCTCAGTGACGGACGTGCTATCCAAAATAGCACAACTTATCGCAGCATCCCAGTAAACGACAGAATCTCTGTCGGATCAGGAATAATCCGACAACGCTGGGTCGGTACGCTCCGCTGAAGCATCAGGTACGGACGACCGAGCTCTTCATAGAGTCCGACAGGATGGCGAAAGGGATTCGGAGGATTCGGAGGATTTCGAGCTTTCCCTTTCGGAACAACAGAAGCTGCCATAGATTTCTTCCGGCATTATCTTCCAGAGGTTGTTCCGTCGGACTAGAATGCTGCGATGCGGGATAAGAAACTAATAGTGTCATTGGACACAGAATTTATTTTTGATCGGTTCAGGGACATCGTCCCTGAGTTGCCGACACAGTTCAATAATGTCACAAGAACATTCGAATTATTGAACGACGCTATATATAAGCTTGCTACCAAAACAGGCAAGGTCTGGTTTCTTGTCCGCAAATGCTCTAAATCTGCCTTTCATCAATTCAAGGAATAAATTTGTAACGGCAGTACAGGGCATACCAAGAGTTCCTCTGCGTCTAGACGACGAGGCTGAAGACTTGTAATTGTCTATATCGCCGTCTATGTCAATTCCAACCACGACGTTGGAAACGACAATAATGTCTAACAGTTTTAACTTAGATGCTTTATCATACGCAGACCACCTTACTAAGGCGTTATCATTACGTCTTCAAGGGAAAGAATTCCAGGATATGATCCTCAATGAGTTTTCTTTCAAGGGCAGTAGCTTTTCCACATATAACTCCACCCTTCAGTGGCAAACCTGGAGTTGATTAGACGTGACTCAGCCCTAGCTACATCCACGTGCGTGGATAGTAAGGTGAAGAACTCTCTCAGAGTCGCTTCGGTCTTGGAGAAGCTTCTCTTCGACGGCAACCTTTCGGCAATCTATGAATTGCTCGATATAGACGTTCTCTTGTTAATCAAGTGTAACAAGCGATTCAGACTTGGGCAGACATTCAGTGGTTGTCTCAGGGAGTTCCACTGCAGTTGCCGGATCCGAGTTTTATGATTATGACGGATGCCAATCAAACAGGTTGGGGTACAACATTGATCCCAACGGATTCGCAGTTTCTAGGCAAGCACATAAACATCCAAGAAATGATGTCAGTTTGGCTTGCACTATGTCATTGGATGAACATTATTCAGAAAGCGCATGTCCAAATCCTGTCCGACAATACGACAGTAGTTGCGTATATCTGGAACCAGGGAGGCACTCATTCCGTTCCGTTATTCAATTTAACGGAAAGAATCCTTCTGTTTGTTCTAGAACACCAAGTTCTGCTTCGGTCCGTCATATTCCGGGTTGTCTGAATGTATTAGTAGACTCCCTTTCACGGAAGGGTCGCTTGTTGCCGTCAGAATGGACTCTCAACAAACAGGTATTCAATCATATTTGCTACCAATGGGAGCGGCCAATGATAGACTTATTTGTGATACAACTCAACAATCAATTGCAGACGTATGTGTCACCATGTCTGGATCCCCGAGCATATGCAGTAGAAGCTCTATCAATCTCGTGGGATGCAAGGATAGGATATGCCTATCCTCCAGCGCTGTTGATTCAGCAAATATTGCTCAAGATAAACAATCTCAATACAATTCTGTTGGTAGCATCTCTATCTCCACAGAGACCATGGATAAATCTACTCAGGTGTCTGCTGTGGGACTTACCGCAAAAACTTCCTCCACGAGAGGATCTTCTTTCGCTGGGGAAATTGTGTCAACTTCATCACAACCCGCAAGGTCTCAACCTTCACGTATTCCGTTGTGCGGTCCTTCTTGCACGGCAAGCATTGTACAGGACAAGCAGTGGACGCGATTTCTAACTGTAGGAGGACCTCCTCTTCGCTATACTATGCGGTTAAGTGGAAGGTCTTTCGTCATGGGTGTAGGGATCATTTTGTTGATATTTTTGATCCCTCCATACCAGGCATTGCAAACTTTCTAGTATACTTGTTTGACGAGATCAACTGCAGCCTGTTACTATTAAAGGTTATAGGTCTATGTTATCTGATACCTATGCACACCATGATAGTTTACAATTGAATCTAATGTCTCTTTATCTAAATTAGTTAGAAACTCTTCGATAAATAGACCTAGAACCCTTAGATTAATTCCTAAATGAATTTAGCTTGGGTTCTTCTTAGCTAAAAGAAAACCATTTGAGCCTCTTGAGTCAGTAGATTTCAAATTCTGGTCTTATAAGACAGCATTTCTCTTAGCTTTCTCTTCTGCTTGAAGAGTCGGTGAGCTTCATGCACTTTCAGTGGACGATTCTCACTATCGTAGTGACGGGAACACTATTACCTTTACTACTAATGTTGGATTTTTGGCTAAGAATCAGGCTCCTAATAATATCCGGAACCTATTGTTATTAAGGCCCTTCCGTCTTCAGACGGGCGTAGGCCTTTACTCTGTCTGGTTAGAGCTTTATGTATTTATAAACAAGATCTCAGTTTATCAGAAAGGGACGTAAACGCTTCGTTCTGTCTCTTATGCCTAATAGAAAGGACATTACGGTCCATTCTATGGCTTGATGGATTCAATTAACTATCCGTACTGCTTATGATAATCTATCTTCAACTCAGCAGTCTGTGCGTAAGATTTCGGCTCATTAAGTAACAGCTCTTTCTACATCTTAGGCTTATGCAAATAGTGTTGCTATTACAGATTTAATGAAGGCTGCATATTGGTCTCAGCCATCCACATTCACGAATTTTTATCTCAGAAATATTGAGTCCATTTCTGGAGACCTGCTTTGTTTAGGTCCATTATCTGCTGCTCAGAATGTCGTTCACTAAACAGTTGCAACTATAGTTATGCAGGCTTTCTGTTCAGGCAGTGATTCTGTCCTGCTGCCCTTTTCGCTCTGGGCTATTTGACCCAGGGCAAGGGGAAAGGGGGGGGGGGGGGAGGGTGTTCCCTTGGGTCACCTGTTTTATAGTGAAAACAAGGGGATACTTCCTCCGGAGTCAGTAATTCTGAGTTGTTACCGGGATGGTTTTAAAGTGAAAGTTAATGTTTAAAAAATTCATTCATGTCATATTTTTAAAGTATAGCATTTGTATATGTCACGTGTCAAACGGGAGTTAATATACAATCCTCGGACACTTTTAAAAAGAGTATAAAGAGTCTCAATTCTTTGGACTAACTTTATTTATTGGCTTACTTTAAAAATAATTAGTATAAGGATTATACTGGATGTTAATAGAGAACATGAATGTTATAATGCTAAATTATGGAGGGTGTTGTGTCTTTCTAATTTATCATAAATAAGAAAGATACAGGTAAAGCCTAATACTCCTTTTCTCCTCGAGGGGATGACTCTATTTTATATAGTTGAGCTTATTGGATTTTCCTCTATGTCCTAGGCCCTCCAGCCTTTTTACTATTCAGCTATGTCTGGGTCATTGGTACAGTATAAAAATCTTAAAAAATTTATAGTAATTTATATATTTTTTATACTTACCAATGACCCAGACGGGGATGGCCCTCCCAGGAGTTGGGAACTCTACCTCCCCGCTGAGTACATAGTGCTGACCAGGCACTGGTTGTAAGAATGATAAATGGTGCCAATTCCGGGACCTCCTTGACACTGCGCATGCGCAGGAGAGGCGAAGTATGGAGGGCCATTCAGGACATGATTTCTTTGGTTTTAGATGCAAATTTTGGGGATTGGGGGGCAAAATTTGTGTTTGGCCCTAGATTTTTAAGAGTTAGCACCAGCTATGTCTGGGTCATTGGTAAGTATAAAAAATATATAAATTACTATAAATTTTTTAAGTTTCATTTGCTTTTTGATTTTTTAGAGTTTTAACCTAAATTCCCACTTTCTCCCGAATAGTACTCAGTGACAACCACTGAGCCAAATGTTATCGCAGCTTAAAATACTAATGTAATCCTGCTGTCAAGACTACTTAAGCTCTTAACTGGTTGAGTGCTAGAAGCCACTACCAGGGCTTTCAAAAAATGAGGATACCAGAGCAAAAGCCAACACTTTTCTTGCTCAGAACAGAACAGAATTTTATTCGAAGAATGCAGTTAATACATGTACAATGTATGCAATAGGATACAGATATTTATCAGCATCTTCAGGATGGCAGTTTCCAGTTGCTTTCCAAAAATAAACTTATATTTCATATTCAGTCAAACACAAATAATTAGCTCACCTGACTTTCAGTCAGGAGAGCTATAGTGATCACTCACCGTCCGTTGTCCGTGAAGATGGTGTTTGCGTCTTCTCCTCCCAAACTGCTGAACCAATTTAATTGATATTTGAGATAATAATTTGTTATAACATTGCAATTTGATTTTGTTCAAATCAAGTTGCCTTGCCCCTCTGTAGGTCCATGCCCAAAAAGTGTGCTTAAATCTTAAAAAATCTTCTTCTCATGAACCAGCAGTAGCAGAGACTTGATATATGGTGTGCAGCTTCTTTTTGAGGTGTAGACTCAGATTTGTACAAGAGAAGTTCGAGGAGCTATATTTGCCTTCGTTATGAGAGAGGCAAGAATTTTCGCCCCGATCAAAAATTTCTATTTTCCAATCGAGAGGCAGATTTGAACCAAATTTGATATGAGGGCTTATTGGGGCATAAGTACTTAATTTATGCCCAATGTTTTTTTCCCGTCGCCCCATGGGAACCACAGAAGGTAAAAATAGAAAAAAATAAAACGCCCATATCTCCAAAACTACACGGCACTGAGAATTCTTATTTGATGTGAAGCTTCCTTAGGACCAACAGAATGGAATGGTCAAAAAAAATTGCTATCAGTTTTATCATGGGATACATTTTTGGGACGTGAAAAAGTGCTGAGTCAGCATTTTTGAACACTGGGGGTATTGGGAAAAACATTTAAGACTACTTTTCTTCCAAACCACTTCTCCAAAAGCTTTCAAATTTCACATATAACATCTTTGAAACATTGTTTCTCATGTTTATTGAAATCAAATCCCTGGGTCCATATTTGGGCTCTCTGTGGGAGCTCAAATGTTTAAATTAGTGCAGTATGAGGAATATTCTTTAAAAATATTCTTCATCAGATCTACCAATCAGAATCGTTTGATATTTGGTATGCAGCATGTATAGAGGGGTGAGATTCAAGTTTGTTCAAGCCAAGTCCCTGGGTTCATATTTGGGCTCACTGTGGGAGCCCGAATTATAACTTAGTTCAAAATGAGGAATTGTCTTTAAAAAACTTCTTCAGAACCAGCAGTCAAAAAGTTTTGATATTTGGTATGCAGCGTCCTTAGCGGGGTGAGATTCAACTTTTTTCAAGCCATGTCCCTAGGTCCATATTTGGGCTCACTGTGGGAGCTCGAATTGTAACTTAGTTCAAAATGAGGAATTTTCTTAAAAACTCTTCTTCTTCAGATCCAGCAGTCGGAATGTTTTGATATTTGGTGTGCAGCATCCTTGGGGGGTGAGATTCAAGTTAGTTAAACTTGAGTCCCTGGGTTCATATATGGGCTCCCTCTGGGAGCACGAATTATAACTTAGTTCAATATAAGGAATATTCTTTAAAAATCTTTTTTTTTTAGATCCACTGGTCAGAATCTTTGGGTATTTGGTATAAGCTCTTCTTAGGAGGAGCAGATGCAACTTGTTGAAATCATTTCTCTGGGTTGATATTTAGGCTACCATGTCAGGTGAGTGCCTTCAGGCCCCCTGAGGCCTCTTGTTATATATAGCACTTGATGGTTTTGTCTGTTAGTTTGGGTAAAGAGTTAATGCTATAAATCATCAACGGTAGGGCAATAATTCAGCTACCTACTAAAACAAGTGATTAATTGGTTAACCAAGGTTAATCCATATGATTAATCGATCAAGAAAACCCTTTAACCATTTCTGCTCCAGTAACTTGGAAGAAATGTGGTTGGATTTTCTTGAAAGTTGCTACATTCTGAAATGATCCCAGTCAAGTTCGATATTCATCAAATTTCCATGACCTTTGTAGGAGTTATGCCCCTTTTTTAGTCCGACTGTATACAGTTAGGGCTATAGTCATGACTTCCGTTCGTCTGTCCATCCGTCCATCTGTCTCTGTCCATCTGTTAACATTTAGAGTTTGGTTAAAGTTTGTGATTAAAGTTTTTTTAGTGAAGGTTAAAGTTTTTTTCTTTTAAATTGATATTAATTACTATTGATTGTATCATTCTCATTATGTTTCATGTTATTTGGGGAAATATTTAACCCTTTTTTTTTGTATGGCAATTTAACTTAAAACTTTCAGGTTAAAGTTTGTGGTTAAATTTTTTTTGTTTACAAAGTTACACTTTTACTTCTTCAAACAATTTAGTGCTGTGTCACTGTTTCTCATTTGGGACAATGTCGACTGTCTACTGAACCTTTCTACATTGATTTTCAGTAATATTATCATGAATTTAACCCCTTTTAAACATGTTTTCAGACTTAGTTTCTTTGTATTTGAAACTAGGCTTTGCTACATACTTTCTAACTTTAATTCTTGCTTGGTCAATACAACTTAATGATTGCATTTACGTCAATGATTTCTTTTATCAGTTTTAGGAAATATTTAACCTTTTTTTGCAGTCAGTTTTTCTTAGTATTCCCAGCTTAAAGTTTCGAATTAAAGTTTTGTTTTTCAAGGTTGTACCTTTCACTCTTCAAACACTGTATTACAAGGCCATTCAGGCTTGTCATTTTGAGGGGAGTGATCGCCTCAGGCTGCACTTACCTGCCTGAGTTCAAAATTTTGCAGATGGTAAATGCCTGCCTAACCCTGATTTCTGCGGCTGATCAATTCAGTTGTAGGCACCTCAAAATCAGACGTCTCATACAACAGTTTTCTCGAATTGAAGGAGGTAACAAAGTGCAATTTGTGAAGTTTGTAGTGTGTTGTTGACGCAGTCACCCAGAGAAGTAAGTAACTTTCCAAATACGAGCAAGAGGTATGCCAATTCCAAAGTTGTAATTAGTCATTACATTGTACATATTATTGTGACAACTCTTGTGTCACACGCGATTACGGGACGTATCATCGCCAAGCCAGTTAAACCCCTGACGATTCTCAAAGCAGGGTCGATTCGTTCCCCAAATCTCATTTATTCTCCCCAACATCGCTTGGTTATTTGGATGCAAGATAACTATAACACTCACTGTGAGTGAGTGTCGTGGGTAACCTGGTATCTTGCAGCCAAATATTCAAGCCTGCATCTATACATTACGTGATGACGTACATCATAATTACACAAACTATGTACCTTAAAATGATATTAGTTGTCTACCTTGCATGCTGAAGTAAAATGACCCCCGCAAACCATAAATGGCCCCCCTTGTCCATTTTAGGTGAACCCAAAATGGCCTTCTAGGGTGATTTGAGGCAAACCATCATGGCCCTCCTGCAATTTTCAAAATGACATGCCTGGTCATTGTTTTTCATTTGGGGCAAAGTCTTCTGAACCTGTAGACCGTAGTTTCAGATAATATTGGCATTAATTTAATCCTTTTCAAAATGGTCTTCGAACTTAGTTTCTCTCAATTTCAAATTAGGCTTCTACCACATATTTTGTTACTTTTTATCCCCCCTCCCCCCACAAAAGGGGGGGGGGGGCGGATATACCATCGAGGTCTGTCTGTCTGTCTGGCCATCCGTCCGTCAGTCTCTCCATCTCTCTGAACTTTGTTTATGGCATAACTTGAACAATAGTTTACGGATTTCAATTCTTTTCAGCATATGTATGTCTCTATAGCAACAATGTCTATGTCAAGTTTGATGACCACCATTATCTGAAAATTGATGGAATTATCCCCCCCCCCCCCCCCTGCCAATTAGGAATTTGTTTTCTTTGCTCCAAACTACATTTTGAAGTATTTAGAGTGAGGACATGCAGAATTTTTTTTTTTAATCCTCCCCCCCCCCCCCCTCCCCCCAGCTGTGCCACTTAGGAACTTTTTTTTTCTTTGGTCTAAATTGCATTTTGAAGAATTTAGAGTGACTACAAGTGAAAAAAATGAACTACTATAATTCCCTGCCCCTCACCTACCCCTTCCTCCCTCTGGGCCACTCAAGCAATATTTTTTCTTTGGTCCAAAATACATTTTGCATTTTGAAGGATTTAGAGTGACTACATGCAAAGAAAACTTTAGACTCCTATAAACCCCTTTTCAAAATGGTTTTCGAATTTAGCTTCTTTAAATTTGAAATTGGCTTTCTAACACATACATTGTCACTTTTTGTTTTTGCATGATCAATACAGCCTTCAATAATTAGATTTATAGACATGATTTCTTTTACTTGTATGAAGCTTTTTTTCTCGTTACCTGAGCATCACAGTTTGAGATATAAATAAATGCTTTCTGCAGCATACTTCCATTGTTTTACAAAAAGTAATACAGATTCGAAGGAAATGGGAGTGAGGGACTTTGATGTTGTCTCCAAAACCTCAAAGGAAATGGTTGGAATCAATCCACCCCTCCATCCTCCCCGTGTTATCCATAACATAAATCCAATTCTAATTATACAATTCTCTTCAAATTTGATTTTACATTTTTTATACGTCCATTTGTAAAAATAGTAATATGTAAATGGTCTCCATCTGTCCCTCCATCCATCCGTCAGTCCGTCCATAAACACTTGGTTTCCGACTGATAACGCCAGTTTGGATTATTTGATTTCAGCCAGAGTTGATATGTGTATTTTCCAGCTAGTAATACAGGCCAAGTTTGAATATGGGTTCCCCCCCCCCCCCCCCTTCCCTCCGGTCATTTAGGCAATTTTTCCATAAACGCAATTTGAAGGATTGGGAGTTATTACATGCAAACAAAACAAAATTGACTACTATTACGCCATCCCCCCCCCCCCCCCCCCCCCCCCCAGGTCATTTAGGCAGTTATTCCCAAAATGCATCCTATAGCCCAAATGCCTAAAGATTATATGTGTATTTTCCAGCTAGTAAAACAGGCCAAGTTTGAAGGAAACATAATTTTATACTTTCTGCAGCTTTCTGTCCAAAAATGTAAAAAGCAGAACATTTTTCTTGTCACTTTTTACCAAAATTATTTTTCAGTTGTATTATAATAGAAGATTATAGAAAGAGAATGTTTTATGAACTGCATCTTTAACCATTTACCTAACACAAGTTGAAGCCAACAGTACAAATTATTTTTCTGAAACATTAGATTTTTTCATATTTTACTTTTAACCATTGCTTATAAGTCCTTATTGGAACAAGCTCATCAAGCTGGTTCCATTAACAGGCCATGAGGTATGTTTTGGGTGGAGAAATGAAAAAATAAAATTTGAATAGCAATTTTTCTATATCACGAGTGCAGATATGGCAGATTTGTTACGTAAACAGTTAACAACAAATAACTAAGACGATCTTGTGTCTAAGCATTGCCATTACTGGGACAGTCAGGGTGCATGCTTGACATCACTCCAGTTTTGTTGGAAATTTGTTTTTTTCTGATAATAACTCTGTGAATGTGTAAACTTGAGCCAATATAATCAGATTTTCATGAAACTTGCTGTAGTCATACATTGTGAGAAGATAGACAATGTGATTTTCACCAAATTTTATGTGAGTTATGTCCCTTTTTGTTGGAAATTCTGTGTTTGTCTTATAATGACATTATGACTGCAATAACTTGAATAAATGTAATCTGATTTTCACAAAACTTGCTACAGGCATACATTGTGAGAAGATGTGTTTTTTCATAATCATTTAGATCCATTTCTTTCTTTATGGGCAAGGGATTTTGCCATCTTGTTGCACATGATTGTTACTTTCAAAATTAGGTTGGTCTGCTTTTCAACAATTTGGATTTGATTTGACCATGAAAAACATAAGTAGATTTTATAAAATGTAGTCTCTAATAACAGTTCTCTTTTTAACAGTGTTTTAACCCTTTACCCAACGCAGACGATATCAAAATTTATTATTTTAAATATCATTTTTTAAATTATTTCAAAAAATTTCAACAAAACCATATCATGTGACCCCTCATTGGAACGAGCTCAATGAGCTCGTTCCAATGAGGGGTCACATGATATGGTTTTGTTGAAATATTTTGAAAAATTTAATTTTTTCAACTGCTCAATTTGCATATTACGTGGGCGGATGCGGGCGATTCGTTAGGTAAAGGCTTAATCTTATTTTTTGTTTCAGATATACATGTACCTCCTAACAGGTCTGCCTTTGATTTGAAACCAAGTGATGTATATTTTGACAGACGAGAGAATACAAATTATCAAAGTAAAAGCTATGGTAATCAGCCCGATTTGAATCTTATTGGGTTAAAGCATGACAAAGAAGCCTATAGGAATTCAGGTCATAAAAGATCTCTGGATCAGCATGTAATAGAAGATGTGAGTGTGACATATACTCGAAGAATTGCAAGTGCAGGTAATAAAAAGGAAACGTAAAATTGATTTTTCAGGAACATCATCTATTAGTTTCTGGCAGTTAACCATCTATATTTATTTATTTATTTATTTATTGGTGTTTAAGGTCACATATGTTAATCATCTACACACCGATGTCAACATACTGAAATTTTGATTAGAAAATTTTCCACTCGATGCAATGCTCAATTTAACCAATTCCAGGGTATGTTTTTGGTTTTTAAAAATTTGATTAGCAGTTTTTATCGCTGCCTTAGAAGACTGATGAGCTGTGGGGACAAAATGATTAGCAGTTAAAAAGAGACTAATAAATTTCACAAAACTCACCTTTTCAAACTAATAGTTTTTATCATTAACAAGAATGGAAATCTTATGAATTTGAACAAAAATCAAACATATCAAACAGAATAAGAGTTCAGCTTGAACTTCAACCAGTTCAGGATTGGTTGATCAGTGTCAGTGTTATTGTCCCAAAAGGTGATGGGTGGGGATGGGACATGTGACTGCTTGTCTTTAAATTTATCAGTCTGATATCATTTAATGCTTTCAGGGTATATGCTGTGACATGGTTCCCTTTGCCAGCACTGAGGGAAAGACAACTTTTTCTCAACTTCAAGTTCAACCACTCCCCACCCCCCATTTCCCGATTTCCACTACATACTGCACTGACTGGTCACTCGTGTCTGAGCTCATGATTGAGCATATGCCCATCTCTATTTACAAGTATGGGTCACCAAGTGGCCCCTCTGAGTCAAAGCCACCATCCTACTTTTCAGTTTTAGGATAACTATTTTAGTCATAGGTACTGGTGATTATGACAAAAATATGTGAGTAGTCATATGATGATTGCCGCAACTAACCTCACAAGATTCATACCCTGGTAATGTCTGTTGGCAATGAAAAGTAAATACATCACTGAGTGATTGAAATTTGCTACTGCTGTTCATGATTCAACTTCAGCTCTGCAATTTTCAAATCAATACACCCAAACGAAAAAGGACGTGGAATATGATTAAGATCGACATATCCAGATCATCTACAATGTTTGAAGCACAAATCAATGCAAGAATTGGTGGATACAAGGCTGTTATTGGATGAAGGAAGTGTTCAACGGTGGTTTTGGACGTTCAGGGCTGTAACTTTATAATATTTATAAAATTATTTTATGTTTCCCAATTTCGGGACATATGCCTGACGTCATCATTTTTAAAAATGCTTATTCCACTGTTTGTTAAGTATTCCTTCCCTATCCTTCCATGAACCCTTCCTGTTAAACTCTTTAGCATTTTGGCAATTTGTAATTGAAATGTTTTATTAAATTTCTTGGGTGTTTAACATTTATTGCAGAATATTATTCCATTTCTTCCCCAGGGTTACATACACACCCTAGGGGTGTTAGGCTGTTTAGTCGTGTATCTTTTATCCGATTATCGTTTTTTCTTCGTATGAAGATCTAACTTTGCATTTGATAGCATTTCAAATGGTTCTGATTTTGGGCCTTTTTGTGTGCCTTTTGTCTTGTTTACATTGATGTTGTTTTCATTATCAAGGATACATGGATTATTATTCTGGTAGTGTAGCTAAAAAATTTTGGATTTTGTCCACACTTAGGCTCTATCACGATTCCCTTGGGCTCTTCATGTTCCCTTTGGGAACTTGGGCGTTCTTCGAAAAAAATTTTTATTTACTAAAAATATTTTTAATTTATTTATGATTGCTATTATTCATGTATCTCAGTGAAAAATATGTATATTGCTGTGGAGTTTGGAGGACTGATGTCGACTTTAGTTGATACACTCCTGCAGACTCTTGTCATTCTTGTGTTGCACTGGGATGACTTATGTTGGAGTCGGGTGTCGCGGAACATTAGTGACGGTGAGGTTCTGAGAATAAGAACCTCTTACCGCGTTTTAATTCGCTCTGTCAGTTTCTATTTCAGAGGAACATGAACATGGTGATGATATTCGGACACCCATCCAAGTGTGCTAACGTTGTCATGCTTTGTGGAGCATGTAGAGCTAGTGCTCATTATTGCAAGAGTTAGGGCCTTTGGTTAAAGGTTTTAATCTCTTGCAAGCAGCTAGCTCGACCGGTGAAGCGGTACTTCATCCGTGGGTACCGTGACGTCGGGTAATCCCAATGCAGTCTAAGAGGTCGATTGGGTAGAGCGAGCACTTTAAATAAATAGCTCACCCAGTGACGACGGAAATAGGGAGTAAGTCTGCAAGTTCTTGTACTCGGCGAGGTCCAATAAAACGCGAGCGGGAGAGGCCCCCCTCTCTAATATAGCAACTTCTGCGGTCAGATGTTGTTTTGAGAAACTTGCCGAAGCCAGAGCTTGAGTCCGCCCTCCACTCGGGATGCCCTGTTTAGTCTGCAGCTGGTTTCGGCTTCATTCAAGGCTTCCTCCGCTATATTTCACAAGGCCGAAATGAAGTTTTCTGGTTGGAAACTTGCACGAGACGGAGCATATGTCCACCCGCCACTCGGGGCGCTCCGTCTAGTCTGCAGACGGGGTCGGCTTAAGTCACAGCTTCCTCCGCTACATTATTTAAGCACACATACCCGCATCCTAGCTACCCGACTTCTGATATCCAGCCTGCTGCTCGAAGAAGGAACCACTCTTCGCCCGTGAAATCGGACCAACTGGTGGTAGCTAGGGAGACAAGGCCTTGATCATCGGGATGTTCAGAGAAAGGATCCGTTTCGGACACACCGTCCCGGGAGCAGCATGCAGCTAAGGAACGGAAATCTGCTGCTCTTCAGGCCGCGATGCCGGACTTGCTGTCGACGATTGTGCAGCTAATCGCAGCATCCCAGCAAGTGCAGATGCAGCCTCCCTCGGACTCAGAATCTGAGTTGTAGAACGGTCCTGGGTCGGTCCAGTCGTCTGTTTCCGCAGATGCAATGGACAGAGATTCGCAACTGATTCTCTCGGATGGTGAAAAGGATAAGGAAGAGGATTCCCTTTCAGAACAGTACAAGGTTGCAATGGCTTTCATCCGTCAATATTACCCTGATTTTGTTCTACCGAATCAGAATGCTGCGATGACAAGAGAGAAACTGATGGCATCGTTAGGAAGTCCTTTCCTTTCCGGTTCAGTTTATGCAGGTGTCGCAGGCCTTCGGCCATATAGACGACACCGTATTTATCCTCTTGAGTGCGAGGAAGAAGGCAGTTTCTTATCTTCATCTTCCGTATACATACCGTTTTTTGGACCACGTTCATTTAAAAACGGTCGGGGAAGCTGTTCAGAGAGTTTTCTGTGTTTGAATGAGAGGGCTGGGGATGTAGAGGTATCCTTACCTGTATCATTCACTATTTGCTCAGATGCAATTGAGACGGCAATTTCTTCAAATAGAGCGAATTTGGACTTTATTTCTTACGCAGATCACCTCACAAAAGCTATGGTGCAACGTCTCAAGGGAAAGGAATTTGAGGACGTTCATACCTCTCTTAGATTCTTTCCAGGGCAATTATGTATACCACGTATAACTCTGCCCTAACAGTAGCTAATCTGGAGTTAATCAGACGTGATGCTGCCCTTACGTCGTCATCACTGATAAGATGACAAGGTGAAAAGCTTTCTCCGAGTTGCTCCAGGTTTCCGGACATTTTATTTTCGACACCAAGCTTTTGTTAGTCTATGAACAGGCTACTAAGAAAGTGTCTAGTGCTCTGATTTGAAGTCAGCATATAAACGACCCGCTTCAGCAGACAAGAGTAAATGAGGGCGTTCCAGACAAAAATCGTCAAAAGGAAACTCCTCACGAGGGTACAAGAAACCCTCTTATAATTACTCTGGAGGTCGTCAGTATAGCGACTCACAAAAGGGGCGTAGTTCTGATTGGGACTACAGGTCAGATGCCTCAAGGGTGACAAGACGAGGTTTTTTGCAGGCAGAACGGGGTTCCTCCTCCCATAAGCCTCGCAGGTCATACAGGTGATAGTATAGACCTCTATTGCTGGCCAGTTGGCGGAAGGTTATTAAGTTCCGCAAAAAACTGGATAACAACCATGGAAGATCAGTGTGTGAGAAGTGTAGACTCCGATGGCTTATGGCTATCATTCCGAATAAAACCCCACTAACAAGTTGTCCACGTTGGACAAATCTTCCATTAAATTCTTGCATGAGGGAGTTTCTCCTACCGGGTATAAGCTCTCTTATCAGTGGAAGCAATACAGGTCATCGAGAATCAGGATTCTCAAGATTTTTTCACTCACCTGTTCCTCATACCAAAGCCAGACGGCTTGTTCCGACTGGTAATAGACTTGAGCTGGATAACAAGTTTATCATGGCTCTAAAAGTTTATTTATGGAAATCATTCAGTCGGTAAAATCGAGTGTTCGAGTGTTCGACTATGTGGCAAGCATAGATCTAATGATCCGTACTTTCATGTCCTGGTACATCCGGCATTCTAAAAGTACCTGTGGTCTGCAGGAAAGGGAAGGTGTATCAGTTCAGAACAATATGTTTTGGTCTGAATCTGGCCCCCTGGGCGTTTCACTCAAATAATGAACTCGGTAATGTCTTACTTACGGTCTAATTTGTCTACGGTAACGTTGGCTTACTTGAACAACCTTCTACAGGGATGCACCCACAGAATTATTCTTCAGAACGATGTTCAGATTCTGCTTCTATTGCTCCCGACGTCTCAGTTTCGTCGTAAATGAGAAAAAGTCGGATCTAGCTCCATAAAGTCATCTATTCACTTGGGATTGAGCTTTGAGACCCACAACAATCTAGTTCGTCTGTCGTTACCCAGAGCGAAATTGGTCAGTTATGCTCGCTTTTGTCTACACTCAGATGCATTAATAGTGAGGGAATTCATGCGACTGTTGGAGCTGTGCAGAGCGGATGTGGATCTAATTCCGCTTGTGCGCACGTCCCATCCAGATTTTCTTTACTCAGAACTGGAGTGTGAAGACACTTTCGCTTGAACCAGTATTGTTTTAACAGACCTAGTAAAACAAGGGTTCAAATTGGGCAGATATTCAGTGGTTAACTCGGGGAGTTACGCTGCAACTGCCGGATCCGGCTTTCACAGTTATGATGGATGTTAGTCAGACGGGTTGGGGCACAACCCTAAGTCCTGCAGTCTTGAGGTATCAGGGTCTTTGGGACCTTCGGTTCCAGGAGAAACACATAAACATCAATGAGATGATGTTAATTTTTGTTGCTAGCACTACAACATTGGATTCACATAATAACGGTTGTCAATATTCAATTTGGTTGGACAAGTCGACAGTAGTAGCGTACATTGGGAACCAGGGCGGCACCCATTCATTTCCATTGTGCCAACTAACAGAGAAGATTTTCTTAATATGTCATGAATCATCATGTTCATCTTTCTATCCATCATATTCCGGGTCGTCTGAAGGTACTACCAGACTCGCTCTCTCAGAAAGGTCGCCAGTTGCAATTGGAATGGATGCTCAACAAGCGAGTATTTGGCCATATTTGCTACCAAAGGTATTGCCACATGATAGATCCATTTGCGACGCACTGGAGCAGTCAGTTACTGTCATTTGTGTCGCCATGCCCGGACCATTGAGTGTACGCAGTTGACGCTCTGTCGATCTCATGGGGATGGATGATAGGATACGCGTATCCTCCAATTCATTTGATTCAGTAGATTATGTTTATGATCAAACAATCTCATTGTGAATCCTACTAGTAGCACCTCTGTTGTCACGGAAACCTTGGATCAGTCTTCTCAAGTGTATGTTATGGGATGTTCCCCTGAAGCTTCCTCCACGAGAGAACCTTCTTTCTCAGGGGAAGTTTTTGTTCTTCACATCATTCTCCGCCCATAGTGGCATAATGGAGTTGGTTAGACATGAGGGAACCATTGTGGTTTCTATATTATTTTATGACTAACACAAGAATGACTAAGTAATGGGGGTGAGGAGGGTTTGAATGACTTTGAATCCCCCCTCACCCCACCGCCAATGTGTTTTGAGTCGATTACCGGGCAAGATGTAGTTTTCTTCCCGCAAGCCTCGTATGAGTTTAAATACATACATGCATTTCTTCACTTCATGTTCTATGGCCACCTCATGGGCACATCCACTTTTTAGTTGGTTGGTTTCCTGTGATTATTCGTCTATATGTCATATACGAGCGCATATTTCATCATAATTAAATTGCTAGTCTTTGGGTACCCCGGAGGCTGCATAACCAGTTAACTGGTATTCAGATGATTACATGAGGGATTTTAATGCACACACGCATAATAATTATTAGGCTGATGCTTTATTGTATGATGCTTTATTGTATATTATGGACCTTTGAAATTATGAATTATTTTGGGGGTGGTCTGTGTCGGAGCCTGTTAATCATACCTACTTCCATTTCTAGATCCAAATTTCTATTAATGTTGGTACTCAACTTGTATATTCACATGTTTATAGTGTCATAGATATTGGATAGTAAATGTCAGGGAGTGTTGTTACTGGAATTTATTGTACACCTGGATGGGGTCACCTGTGAGTTACCTCAGAAGTGTGTTTACTCTCCAGAGATCGTTCATTGTGGTTTGATTGGACATGTGTATGCTATACATTATATCACCAGTTTTCGACCTATCTGCGTATGCTGTCTCCGCTGTACATTATATAGCGGGCAGTATTAATTACCGGGATCGTTGCTGTAGCTTTAACTTCTGAAGTGGCATTAAGCACCATTTATTAATACATGAGTGCCTGTTTGACGAATATTTTTATTGTTTTTTGGTGCCGCTTTTACTGATTCCAAGGCGCTCCCCTCTTTCTTTTTGAAGATTTCTTCAAAAGAAAGGGGTGGTGGGGGGGGGGGATTTTTTACCTCTCCTCTGGCTTGATAGGTATGTAACTATGAGGGAAGCTGTTTTGTCCCCAATTATATCCTGCATACAGCTGGAGTTTTATTGCATATAGCATATGTTTGTGGGGGATATTCTCTCATTCTCAAATACGCCATACTAATTTTTAGGGTTCAGTCTTGGCTAACCTTGAAAATTGGGAACTCGTTACATCAGATTAGCATAGTCTTCATGCTAAGTATACAGAATTACTTGAACTGGGCTCCTTTTGTATGATATGTATTCGCTATTACTATATAGAGAGAAATACATGTAATTCCTAATAATTTTAATTTCCTTCCACCTTAGATTACAGGATTGGAACTATGTTGATCTACTAATTTTGAAGTTCTAGGCCCTCCACCTTTTTTATGTGTACCCATACTATGTATGGTACACATAATGCCGTCATCCGGGGTGGCCATCCGTCGTTCGTCCATCCTTTGTCTGTCCGTCACTCCGTCTGGCATCCGTATCCATTTCTTTGGCATTCGATAACTTGAAAAATATTGCTTGGATTGTCAAGTTACTTTATATTTGTGTTCAGGTTACTGATGTGATGAGCTGTATAGTTTTTGGTGTAAATTTGATAATTTCATCCTGAGATATTAACTCTTTATTCTTCAAATTGAGAATTCTTCCAATCCCTTTGGCATGAGATAACTAAAAAAATATCAATCCAATTATCATGTTACTTTATATATATCTTCAGGTTACTGATGTGCCGAGCTGTATAGTTTTTGGTGTAAATCTGTTATTTTGATCCTGAGATATTAACCCTTTATCCTTCAAATTGAAAATTCCTCCAATCCCTTTTGCATTCGATAACTTGAAAAATATTGTTTGGATTGTCTAGTTCCTTTATATTTGTGTTCAGGTTACTGATTTGCCGAGCTGTATAGTTTTTGGTGTAAATCTGTTATTTTGATCCTGAGATATTAACCCTTTATCCTTCAAATTGAAAATTTCTCCAATCCCTTTGGCATTCGATAACTTGAAAAATATTGCTTGGATTGTCAAGTTACTTTATTTTGCGTTCAGGTTACTGATGTGCCGAGCTGTATAGTTTTTGGTGTAAATCTGATAATTTGATCCTGAGATATTTACCCTTTATCCTTCAAATTGAAAATTCTTCCAATCCCTTTGGCATTGGATAACTTGAAAAATATTGCTTGGATTGTCAAGTTACTTTATATTTGTGTTCAGGTTACTGATGTGCCGGGCTGTATAGTTTTTGGTGTAAATCTGATAATTTGATCCTGAGATATTAACCCTTTATCCTTCAAATTGAAAATTCCTCCAATCTCTTTGGCATTCGATAACTTGAAAAATATTGCTTGGATTGTCTAGTTCCTTTATATTTGTGTTCAGGTTACTGATTTGCCGAGCTGTATAGTTTTTGGTGTAAATCTGTTATTTTGATCCTGAGATATTAACCCTTTATCCTTCAAATTGAAAATTTCTCCAACCCTTTGGCATTCGATAACTTGAAAAATATTGCTTGGATTGTCAAGTTACGTTATATTTGTGTTCAGGTTACTGATGTGCCGAGCTGTATAGTTTTTGGTGTAAATCTGATAATTTGATCCTGAAATATTAACCCTTTATCCTTCAAATTGAAAATTCCTCCAATCCCTTTGGCATTCGATAACTTGAAAAATATTGCTTGGATTGTCTAGTTACTTTATATTTGTGTTCAGGTTACTGATTTGCTGAGCTGTATAGTTTTTGGTGTAAATCTGATGATTTGATCCTGAGATATTAACCCTTTATCCTTTAAATTGAAAATTCCTCCAATCCCTTTGGCATGAGATAACTAAAAAAAGATCAATCCGATTGTCATGTTTCTTTATATATTTATTCAGGTTACAGATGTGCAGTGCTGTATAGTATTTTATGTAAATCTGATAATTTGATCCGGAGATATTAACCCTTTATCCATCAAATTAGACACTCCTCCAATCCATTTCTATATGTACCCATACTATGTATGGTGTACATAATGTCGGCATCCGTGGTGGCCCTCTGTCATACAGCTTTCTACTAGTTGCGCATATGGGTACACATCTGACGATTTCATCGGCCTATTTTTACGATTCAGCTAGTCTGGGCCATTGGTTTACAGTGTAAAAATATAAATTCAAAGTAATTTGTATATTTTTAGTCCCCTACGGAAACCGTAAAGGGACTATAGGATTGCACTCATTCCATCTGTCTGTCTGTCCGTACATCTGTCCGTCTGTTTTTATGTTACCACCTCTCCCTCCAACATGCTTTAAGCTACACCTTTCATATTTGATACATGGATAAATGGTTCTGAGGGGATGATGCACGCTCAAAATCTTTGTTTCAAAATCCAAGATGGCAGAATGGCGGCCATTTTTGTTGTGTTTTTTTAAGCTTTCTTCTCTATTTTCATGTTACCACCCTTCCCTCCAACACGGTTCAAGCTACTCTTTGCATATTTGGCACATGGATAGAGGGTTGGGTGGGGATGATGCACGTTCAATATTTTTTTTCAAAATCCAAGATGGCGGCCATTTTTGTTGTGTTTTTTTAAGCTTTTTTCTCTATTTTATGTTACCACCCCTCAATCCAACATGCTTCAAGCTACACTTTTCATATTTGGCACATGGATAGAGGGTTGTGATGGGATGATGGGCGTTCAATAATTTTTTTTTTCACAATTCAAGATGGCGCCATGCCAACCATTTTTAAGGTTTTTTCTCTATTTTATGTTACCACCCCTCCCTCCAACATGGTTCAAGCTACACCTTTCATATATGGTACATGGATAAAGGGTTGTGAGGGGATTATGCACGCTCAATTTTATTTATGTTACCACCTCTCCCTCCAACATGCTTTAAGCTACACCTTTCATATTCGGTACGTGGATAAATGGTTCTGAAGGGATGATGCACGCTTAATTTTTTTTTTTCAAAATCCAATATGGCGAAATGGCATTTTTGCTGTGTTTTTTCTCTATTTTTATGATGTTACCACCCCTCCCTCCAACATGGTTCAAGCTACATTTCTCTCAATTCTCAATTTTTAGATTCCATTCACATTTAAAATCCTGTCTGGTAACCTGTATTTTACCCAAACCACCCCCCAGGTCTGACACTCCTGGTGACTGTTGTCATGAAACCCGAATTGTCCCCAAGCCGAACCATCCCCAGGCCGAACCGTCCCCAATTATTTTACCCAAACTGCCCCCCCCCCCAGGTCTGATACTCCTGCTAACTGCGGTCATGTCTTATGTGACAAAAACACCTTATGTCACAAAAGCGCCGTAGGGGACTAATACCACCTCGGTGGTCAAACACACTTGTTATACTTACCAATGGCCCAGATGGAGATGGCCCTCCCATGAGTGAGCACTCATACCTCCCCGCTGAATTTTTAGGCAGTACTCTCTTCTACAAAGAATTATGTTGGCGCCAATTCCAGTCACTTCCTGACGTCTGCACATGCGCAGAGAGTAAATGTATGGAGGGCCAGATAAGAGTTAATTTTCGGTTTTGCAAGTGATTTTGGGGGAAGGGGGGGGGGTCCAAATTTGTGTTTGACCCTTAATCACTTTGAGTTAAGCACCAGCTAGTCTGGGCCATTGGTAAGTATAAAAATATACAAATTACTTTGAATTTATAATTTTCCAATCGCCATATTAAAAATAATTTTTAGCTTAACTTGACAAAGTCAAGATAAGCTATTGCCATCACGTGTGCAGAAGTCTGTTAGTCTGTGAGTCTCTTCACATTTTCCTTGAGCACAGGCTACACCCTGCAGTATTTGTCCGATCGTCATGAAATTTCATATGCAGGTCTGAGCCTATGTCTAGATGAGAACGTCCCCTTCTGGTTGCGATCGGTCAACCATGATGGCTGCCCGAGCCCAAAACCTTCAATAGTCTACAGGTCGTATTTTTTTTAATCTTATTTGTTTTACAAGGATTGGCGAACAAGTTAAGCAAGTTAAGCAACTTATATTAACGCCTCTCCTTGGCCCAATGGCATAGGTGCGTGGGATGACCTTCATAAATAGGTCGTATTTATGAAGGGATTTCATGGTAACCTGGTAGGATGACTCTGTATAATATCTAGATGAGAACGTCCCCTTTTGGTCATGAGCTGTCAACCGTGACGGCTGCCCAAGCCTGAAACCCCAAAACTTATAGCACAGTATGCAGGTCATATTTAATACTGAGTGATTTCATTGTAACTTGGTAGGATGACTCTATATGATGCCTAGATGAGACCTTCCCCATTTGGTCGCAATCTGTCAACCATGATGACTGTCCGAGCCCAAAACCCAAAAACCTTTAGCACAGTCTGCAGGTCGTATTTATGGAGGGATTTCATTGTAACTTGGTAGGGTGACTCAGTATGATGTCTAGATGAGAACTTCCCCATTTGGTCGTCATCTGTCAACCGTAATGACTGCCCGAGCCAAAAACCTGAAAACCTAACAAATTCTGCAGGTCATATTTATGGAGGGATTTCATTGTAACTTGGTAGGATGACTCCATATAATGTCTAGAAGAGAATGTCCTCTTTTGGTCGCGATTGGTGAACTGTGACGGCAACAGGGGCCTGAAACCCCAAAACCTTTAGCACAGTTTACAGGTCGTATTTATGAAGGGATTTTATTGTAACTTGGTAGGATGACTCCAGATAATGTCTAGATGAGAACGTCCTCTTTTGGTCACGATCATTCAGCCATGATGGCTGCCCGAGCCCAAAACCCGAAAAACTTTAGCACAGACCACAGGTCATATTTATGAAGGGCTTTCATTGTAACTTTGTAGGATGGCTCAGTTTAGTGTCTAGATAAGAACGTCCCTTGATAGGATGACACGTTTTGGAATAATTTCACTGTAACTTGATAACTTTGGTTGACATACATTAACTGTGAGAGCCACATTAACTTGCCCCCCACTTCTTTAGTACAGTCTACACCTCAAATTATTTTTATTGAAAATGTATCATACAGAGAAAAGAAATTTTAACATATTCTCAATTATCTCATTTCTTGTCGTATTTCATAATCCTTTCATAAAAACTGAACATTATCCTTTTCATCAAACACAACACACAAGCAAGTTGAGCTACAGTGTCATTGGCACTTTCATTTATATTGCTGTTATAGTCAAGATGAGTACTGACAGAATTATTAGCACTTAGAAGAGCTTAAATTTCAATTGGCAACTAGCAACTCCAGATCAGCACAGTGATTGACAGTTAGAACCATTAAATAATCTTCACACACATTTCATCTTGTCAACTAGAGGTCTGGTACTATCATAACATTCTAATATTCTACTGTTCAGCAATGCTCCTGTGTCTTGTTCCTCAGTGCCAGTTATACATAGATGTTTATGTCTTTTTCATGGCTCATACCACCAGATCTCAACAAGAAGTTTGAAGCCATTATACATGACACAGGTTAGCTGCTTCAAATTACTTGTTCACTGTTGGATCTGGTTGATATCGGGCACTACTATGTATCCAACACTTATTCTATGTTGAGGTACTATGACAGTGACTTGAATGGTATTTATTTCCATTTCTAAGCAGAACTCCTGCCTGGGAGCACTATTTACGAAGTGAAATCAACCTCGGCTACTAGATCATCAGCATACTTTGTCTGCAACTACTACTTTGTTGACAATATGATAGCAACGATATTCTCCCATTTATACTGTCAACTTAGGTGTCAATGTCCTAGAGCTTGCCCTGCTGCTAGTAGTCACAGATCAACACATTAAGGAAACTATCCTTCTATCTCTCCGTGACTGACTTCAGGTTGCCAGAACAATACGTATAGAAGCTCAGATTTCTCTCTACAATAAGCAGCCATGGATCGAAACACTAGAACCTTTTCTTCTCTCTTGATCATGGCTACCATATAAGATTGCAGTGGTCATGGATCTACGCTACTGTAATGATTTTGATCATCAACTTATCTTCTCTGTGACTACTATGTAACAATAGAGTGCCATCTCGACGAAATCTATATGATGCTTTATGAAGTGCAGTTTTTGCTCCACAGCTAATTCTTATAGATCGACATAACCAGATCAGTGTCATCTACAAGGTTTGTGTTTGAAGCTCTAATGGAATTCTAGTACACTCTCAATACAAAGCCTAGTTTCTACTTGACAGCAAAACCTATAATGTAAACATGATACTTCCACAGCTATCCAAGACTCTTTAAATTAGTTGCTTTTATCAACCACTAGCAGAAGAAAAAGTGAAAAGGTAATTGGGTCTTTATTATCAGCTAGATATCCATTTTGGGACAAACATTCACCTTTGTCATGGCAACTTAAGGGTAGTGAGGTTGTTACCTATGCCTATGTAAACCTCCCCCCCTGCCCCCCCCCCCCCCCCCCCAAAAAAAAAAACGTCACACAACTGCTCACGACACAGGCTGTTCATCTTGGACGGTGAATATTCTGACGATTTCTCACATTAAGAGGACATATGTTTGTAAAATCAGGACTCAGATTTCGGGACTAACACTGATCATGTGCATATTCAATTCCCAAAATAAGGAATTGCAGCTTTCTACGCATGTGTGGTGGGATATGGATCAGGAGGTGTACTTTGCTAGAGAGGAAAAACAGGATGATGGGTTATGCACTGTGCGATTTTGCCCGATTTATCCGGTTCAAACCATTTGTTGGTCTTTTCGATTTTTTTTTGTTTTTTTCTGAGGTTTACCCTGTAGAAAATGCTCAATTTCTAATTTTTCAAGAATAGTGATTAACAAAGATTAAGATATATTGTGTTGATGTGATAGGTATAGTATCAATAAAATTTGGGAGAAAATTTCAATTTCTGATTGTTTTACCTATAAATAATCATCCATAATACACTTTCTAAAAATAGCTGTGGAATATTCAATGATGTTCAACTAGTGTACACAGTGCACTTTTTTAAGATATTTTGTTTCATTATTTCCAAGTTCAAGAATGAAAATGCTTGTCTTGGCCAAGCTCCTTGACAAGGGACAGTATACTTAATATTAGAATCCTGATGGGTAGCAATATTCTTCCTCGATTTGTATGATAGTATTTAATAATTATTGCATTGCATGGCATACTCATCTCCAAGCCATGCAATATTTATAAAGTGTATTGTGTCAACAAAACAGTGAACAATTTTTAGCTAACCTACAACATGGATGTTAGGTAATGTTGTGACTCTGGCAGCCCTGTCTTCAAAATCCAATTTTGTAAAAGTTTGTGTCATTGACTTTATTGTCTTGTGCATACAACTACTCCTACATTTTTTAACCAATTTTGATTCAATGTCTCAAACATTATGACTAACAAGTGGACATGCAAATATTCCAAAAAATGTTTCATCTGCAACAATTTTTACCCGGTTATCTCCCATAAACTTAGATTCAGGGCTGTCGCGATTATTCGGTTAAGCGACTAACCGTCGACTGTTGCAGTAGTCAAGGGTTTTTATTTTTAGTCGATCAATGTTCCTTTTTAAAGTGGTACAAGTCAGATTAAAATGCAGCTGTGTAATGAGGTAAATTAACAGATTGTTAATCTTTGAAATGTCTTGCCTTAGTTACTTGTTATATCCCGTGGCCTTTGTTTTCCGCATTACTGTGCAACAATGTAATTTTGAAAACACTGAGCTTTGCCATTTGATCAATCCCTGTTTTCTGTAGTATTAACCAGTACCCGTTGATCAGTACTGGAGAGTATCTTTCAAACGGTGTATCTTTTAATAATTGCAGTTTAGGAAGTCACTACAGAGTAAATAGAATCTTTTGGTCTTGTACACTCGAACAACCCCCTTTGGAATAATTGGAACCGCGAAAGTGAGAAAATTGTCACAAGATCCACATCGGTAACTTCACTTGTACCACATTTTAGTTGTAACTTGTGTTGGAATGGAAGGGGTTTTATATTCAAAATGTCTGAATATTAGTTACAGAAAAGTAGGGCTGAAAAGGTTGGCTCATTTTCGTAACCGACTAACCAAGAGCTATAACTGGATATTATGGCCATTATTTCGCTGAATATGGGATCAAAACTAAAGGAATTGGAAAGCAGTATTCTCAAAGTATTCCGTAGTGTGTATACAAACGAATGTTATCGAGTACTCGTTTGTATACACACTACGGAATAGTTTCTGTGATTACTCATTACTCACGGAAACTGACGATCATTAATGAAGTTTTGAATGCCAAAGTCGATTATTTCACAATATATAGATATATATATTAGATGTACAATCTATCACAAAGGAGAAGCAGCAGATTTACTATGTTTTAAACATGGAATGACGATCACTATCGATATTCCAGATAACCGGTTGATGGTTTTTCTAATTAGTTAAGCAGCTAAATGGTTTCAAACCGATTATCCGGTTAACCATTTCAGTAATACAGAAAAGAAACATTTGCACAAATGTTCTTCTGTTTAAATCAAATCAGTCAGAGTTTGCCAGAGATATTTCACTGTTTCTATTTTATCTTAATGCAGAAAGGTACATGTACACATTCAAACATCGTCAGTTTTAAATTTATTTGTAAGTATATTAGAGATTGTGGAATTCATGGGGAATGACTATTAATCAACTAACCGTCGACTTATGCTGGCGATTAGTCGACTATGAAAATTCTTAGGCGTGACAGCCCTACTTTTTTTCAAATGAGATTCTTGTGTGTGCAACTTCTGCATTATTGAACCTATTTTGATTAAACTTCTTAAACATGGCCACAAATGAGTAAACATGTGCATATTTCTGAATTTTCCATCTATGGTGATTTTCTTCAGGTTATCTCCCTTTCAACTTAGAAGATTTAATATAGATTTGTTTTAGACATTTTTGTGTGTGGAACTCTTCCTTCATTAATGAACCAATTTTGATCAATCAACTCAAACATTATGACTAATAAGTGGACATGCGCATATTCTAAAAAAAATGATCTGTGTCAATTTTAACCCTTTACCCAGTGTAACGCCTAAAACCGACCAGTGCTATTCACAAAAATCAGCAATTAATTTTCAGTATTTTTAAAAAAATTTTTGCCTCAAAAACATAGGTTATGACCCCGCTTTGGAATGAGCTTGTCACGCTCATTCCAAAGAGGGGTCATAACCTATGTTTTTGAGACAAAAATGAAAAAAAATTAGTTCAAGAATTTTGTTTGCAAGTGTAGTCTGCTTTTCATGTTAGGTAAAGGGTTGACCAGGTTATCTCCCATGAACTTAGATTTATTATGGATTTTCAAATGTGTTTCTTATGTGCACAACTCCTCCTACATTATTTAACCAATATTGATGAAACTTATTAAACATTGCAACAATGAGTGAACATGCACATATTTCCAAATTTTCCATCCATGGTGATTTTTATGAGGTTAGCTCCCCCTCAACTTAGAACTTGGATTTATTATGGATTTCCAAATGAGATTCTTGTGTCCAAACTCCTCACCTACTACAATCTGGAGGTGAGGTAATGTAGTGACTCTGGCAGCCTAGAGTCAATGTTCAGTTTTTTAAAAGTTTGTTTTAAAGTAAATTTCTTTGAACCCAGTGGCAAAAGTTTTGATTTGTGACAATTTTAACCAGGTTATCTCTCACGAACTTAGATTATTATTGATTTTTCAAGCTCAACATTCAGTGGTGCATTCTAGTAAGCTGTAAGTGGGGGTATCACCTTCAGTGATAGTTCTAGTTTTTTTTTTTTTAGCTCACCGAAGGGAGCTTATCACTTGCCGTCCGTCGTCGTCGTCCGGCGTCCTTCGTGAACTTTACATTATCGACTTCTCCTCACAAACCACTCGACCAAATTGATCCATATTTTGTGTGTATGTTCCTTATCATATGTCAATTCAAGTTTGTACAAATAAACTTGCCACGCCCACGGGGGGCACCAGAAAGGGCATAACTCTGATATCATCTAATGTTGTATGGTCTACCGGTTTTATAAGTCGGTTTCGGTTTTGCTTTAAAACCGAAACCGAAACCGAAACCTGTGTAATTGATAAATGAGTACGGTTTCGTTTTTTTCCTAAAACCCCGGGAAGAGATGTTTTCATTGTTCAGTTTGTACTAACAACGTTTGAAATGTCAAGCTTTGTCAGGAAATGACATCGTCGTCAATGCACGCCACATTCTGGATGTAAAGGGGTCACTGCAGCATGTCCCCATCACTCCAGAATTATGTATGACAAGTTGTCAATCACACATCGTTGATGTAAAAATGGGTTGTGTTTTCTGTGAGAATGACAAAACAGGCAGCCAACATGCCTACATTTCACTGAGTACAGGAAATACCTTGCGCCATTGGCTTCGTTTTTGAACATGTTTGTCTGAAATCGTCAATCAGTTTTAATTAAAATTACTTATCTACAATCTGTTGGGCAGTGAATAATATCATATCTGAAAAAGGTCTTGGTATTTCATTGTCGTATTCAAAAATAACATTTGTCACGGGTTTCCCCACCACGTGTTTCAGATGTTGTCTCCCTTGATGTGCTTATCCGAGAAGAAGTTTTACTGCGATTCAGTCTTGGGACGTTCTGACCGGAGACATTTTGTCCTGAATGTTTCGGACCACTAAAAACACGAAACCCCAGTTCTTATTCTATTTAGTTCAATATATGAAGGCCGAAACGTCTTTTACCGAAACGTCCCGAGGCCGAAACGTCCCAAGACCAAATCATCCATATACACGGGAAAAACCTGTGTTCCGTAATATCACTCTTTTCAACATGCCGCGATTGCATTCCCACACAACTAATTCCATGGAAGCCAACCGAAGGAACACATCAGGGGTAGAAGTAGAAAATGGAATGGTGAGAGGCAAACGCAGAAAGTTACAATATAAAACAGTACACCAGTGAATTTGTAAAATCAATTCCATTGAGCTAAAACCATTGTGTGCACGTGATGTGGGTGGGAGTGGGGGGTAGATAGACGGGTATTTGGTAATGTGGTTCGTTTTGAAGCCCAACCAGTTACAAACAATATGACTTTCCCATTCCAGACTGACATGAAATTATACCTGATTATCTTACTAGGGCAGGCGGGTGGCAGTAGCCACCACTGTGAATGTGTGTGTGTGTGGGTGGGTGGGGGGGGGGGGGGGGTCCATACTCCAGTTCATTGTCAAATATCTTAGAATGGGTGTCTGTCTAGGTGACCCACTTGGCAACGCTTGATATTACTTGCAATGCCTGGTAGGGTCACTGGGCACACTAGGCTGCCCAGAGCCCCACCCAGGAGTGAACACTGAACAGAGCCCTGGGAAATTGTGAATTGGCTCTTTTTGCACCCATGTGTTAATGTGTTAATATCAATTCATCATAGACTCTCTTACGCCTGAACTTAAAGACCAGAGGTGAGGGGTGGAGGGCATGTCCCTAGAATTGGTGAGTGCTGAGTGGTGGTTTTCTACGAACACTGTTACATTTTATTTTCTTTTATTTTTTTTGGTTTTGATCATGCCTGCCATATATACACTTATATACCAATGGCCAATGCTAGTCACTGCCAATTAAATCATCATTGAAAATATGACAGTATGGGCATTATATTGATACTACATAGTTTCTGTTCGAAACTACAGATGTCTTACTATAAAAAAAACTCGAAAACCGACCTATAAACCAAGTTTTTTTTAAAAAACCGAACCGCAACAAGAAAAATAAAACCGCACAACACTAATATCATCCATAAATTTTTTCAAAAATTCAAAAAAATCTTCTTCAGATCCACTAGTCAGAACCTTTTCATATTTGTTATACAACATCTCTAGGGGAGTCAGATTCAAGTTTGTTCAAATCGGGTCCCTGAGTTAGTATTTGGGTTCTCTCTTGGAGCCCAAAGTTTAATTTGGTGTAATTTGAGGAAATTTCTTCAAAAATCATCTTCTTCAGATCCACCAGTCAGAATCCTTTCATGTTTGGTATACAACATCTGTAGGAGGGTCAAATTCAAGTTTGTTCAAATCCAGTCCCTGGGTTAATAATTGGGCTCCCTGTAGGAGCCTAAATTTTAACTTACTGAAATATGAGAAAATTTCTTTAAAAATCTTCTTCAGATCCACCACTCAGAATCTTTTCATGTTTTTTTATACAACATCTATAGGGGGGGTCATATTCAAGTTTGTTCAAATTGAGTCGCAGGGTTAATATTTGGGCTCCCTATGCGTGGAATATTCTTTAAAAATCTTCTTCTTCAGATCCACCAGTCAGAATCCTCTCATATTTGGTATACATCATCTCTAGGGGGGGGGGGGGGGGGCAAGATTTAAGTTTGTTCAAATCGAGTTTCTCAGTTTGGGTTCCCTATGGGGGCCTGAATTTTAACTTAGTGGAATATGCGAAGATTTATTTAAAAATCTTCTTCAGATCCACCAGTCAAAATGCTTTCATATATGGTATGCAACATCTCTAGTGGGGGGGGGGGGGGGGGGGGGGGGGGGGGGGGGGGGCAGATTCAAGTTTGTTCAAATCAGACCCCTGAGTTATTATTTGGGCTCTCTATTGGAGCCCAAATGTTTTCTTGGTGCAATTTGAGAGGGGGGGGGGGGGGGGGCGCAGATTCAAATTTGTTCAAATCGAGTCGCTGGGTTTATATTTGGTCTCCCTATGGGAACCCAGATTTTAACTTTGTGCAATGTATGGAATATTCTTTAAAAATCTTCTCAAGATTCACTAGTCAGAATCCTCTCATATTTGGTATACATCATCCCTTGGGGGACCAGATTCAAGTAAGTTCAAATCGAGTTCCCAGTTAATATTTGGGTTCCTATGGGAGCCTGAATTTTAACTTCGTGCAATATGAGAAAATTTCTTTAAAAATTTTTTTCTTCAGATCCACCAGTCAGAATCTCTTAACATTTGATACGCCTCATCTCTACAAAGGGTCAGATTCAAGTTTGTTCAAATTGGGTCCCTTTATTTGAAAATTTTGAGTCGGGTTCGGACATAGAAATTTTTTACCAAAGTTGAGAAAAAAAATTTGTTTTGGATTTTTTATGCATTTTGAGACAAAAAAACACCCAAATTTTTAGCCTGAAAATTTTGTTTTTGTTGTAACAGGGTATCTTCCCCCCTGGGTAACCCCAGCCCCCCCCCCCCCCCTCAGGGGGTTGGGGGGGTTGCACTAGGTTATCTTCCCCCACCCTGTGTATCTTCCCTCTACGCCCATCCACACACAACAAAGGTGATGTTGTTTTGATGAAATCAATGAAAAATTCTAACAGAGCAGGTGGAGTTTGTTCAAATTATAAACTCTGGAATCAACCACTGGGTTACTTTGTCAACAGTTGGATGTGAAAGTGGAACAATTAATATTTATGACAGTTTGAGTCAGTCAGTGGGTCGTGTGATGAAAAAACTCTTCAAAGACATTTTGAGAATGGAAACAGTAAAGGTAGAGTTTCCCCGAGACAGTTCGACAACCCAATACAGCAGACTGTGGAGTTTATGCAATTGCTGATGCATTCCATTTTTTACTTGGGGACATTAAGGACAAAAGATTTTCACCCACAAAAATGAGAAGACATCTTGCAAATTGCTTGAATAAAGGATACCTGAGTCCCTTCCCTGACACTGTAGCTGTATCGAAACTGGGGTCAAAATGTGTAAAAATATAGTGACTGTTGTAATATTATCAACTTTTCCCTGTGAGTCATGGAATGTTGTTTTATCAACATTTTATATTCTGCTTGTCTACTACTAATAAAGATCTGAATTGAAAAACATTTCCATTTTTGTGTATCTTCCATTGAATGCACTTTATATCAACAGCCTGATGTTATCCATGTTGGGTATCTCCCCACCCCCCACCCCCCCACCCCCCCAGTATCTCCATCCCTGAGGGGGGAAGGGATGCACTAGGGTATCCCCCCCCCCCCCCCCACACACACACACACACACACGCACACTCTGTGTAACTTCAACTGATTGTCATAAAAAATAATAAATGTGGTTAGGGTACTCAAATCTAGGAATTCCCCCATAGCGCCCTATATCAACACATGCCTGATGTTATCCATGTTGAAAAAAGATTAGAGGGGGTAAGATAGTCAGGGTGGGAGGAAGGGGAAATATACATGGGGGAGATGCTGTTGTAACAGGGTATCCTCCCCCTGGGGGCAGGGGATGGGGAAAAGATGCACTAGGATATCTTCCACTGAATGTCATTAGAAATAATAAATGTGGTTAGGGCACTCAAATCCATGTTGAAAAAAAATTAGGGGGGAGGGGGGCAGATACCCAGGGTGGGGAAGATACCGTGGGACACTGGTTCCGACTTTTTTTTTTTGAAAAAATTTATGAGTTTTTTTTTCAATTTTGAGACGGAAAATAAAATTTTTTAGCCTGAAAATTTTGGGTTCGTTTCAGACTTGGAATTTTTGGACGAAAATTTGGGGAAAAAAAGTTTCTTTTTTATGTGTTTTGTTCAATTTTGAGATGAAAAAAAATTTGGGGTCAGGTTTGGTCCAAAATATGGACGTTTTGGGGGGATTTTTATGCGTTTTATTCAATTTTGAGATGGAAAAAAAAATTTATAGCCGGAAAATTTTGGGTCCTGTTCTGACTTGTTTTTAGCTCACCAACTTTAGTTGATCAAGACATGGCTTGATCGATCGACGTCATCGTCGGCGTCAGCGTACGTGTCTAATAATGTTAAAGCTTCTGTTTAGGTCACTTACTCGCCCTATTTCCAAATCATGGCCTTTATAATGCTGCCATTTGATGATTATTCTCATTCTACCATGATTTACCCCCTCATACCCTGCATTTTAAACATTTTTCTTGACATTTTTAGTTGCGTTTAGTTTTCTGTTTAGCTTGGAATTTCATGTTTAACTTAGTGTTTAGGTCAGCTGCTGTGCTCCTTCTCTTCCCATGGCACTTATATTCATCATACATGTTCCTCAGTATCATTGTTCCATGATTAACCCCTCATACCCTGCATTTTAAACATTTTTTTTGACATTTTTAGTTGCGTTTAGTTTTCTGTTTAGCTCAAAATTTCATGGTTAACTTAGTGTTTATGTCAGTTTCTGTATTTTTAGCTCACCTGAGCGAAGCTCAAGGTGAGCTTTACTAATCGCTTTCTGTCCGTCTTCCGTCCGGCGTCCATTGTCCGGCGTAAACTTTACAAAACCAACTTCTCCGAAGAAACCACTGGCCCAATATTTTTCAAATGTTGGGTAAATGTTTATTACCTAATGTCAATTCAGATTTGTTCAAATGAAGTTGCCCCCTCCTCCTGGGTGGGGCCACGCCCCCAAGGGGCTCCAAAATCTTTGAAAATCTTCTTCCATGAACCAGCAGTAGCAGAGACTTGCAATTTGGTATGCAGCTTCCTTTTGAGGTGTAGAATCAAGTTGTTCAAGATAAGTTTGTTGGGCATTATTTGCCTTCGTTATGGGAGGGGCAAAAATTTTGGCCACGCCTAAAATTTCTATTTTCTGAACCGTGAGGTCGATTTGAACGAAATTTGATATGAGATGATAATGGATCATACGTTGTTGATTGATGAAAAAAAAAATTTTCTCATTGTCCCGTGGGAACCTCAGCTAAAAATAGGAAAAACCTTAAAACTGCCATATCTCCAAAACTACATGGCACAGAGAATTCTTATTTTGTATAAAGCTTACTTTTATCCAGTAGAATAGAATGGTTAAAAAAATCCTTATCGGTTTGATCAAAAGGTACTTTTTTTCAGGACTTTGAAAAAGTGCTGAGTCAGCACTTTTTAACACTGTAGGCAATGGGAAAAACATTAAAAAATCTTCTTCTCCAGATCCAGCAGGCAGAATCTTTTGATATTTGGTAGGCAACATTGTAGGGTGGATCTGATTCAAGTTTGTTCAAATCGGCCCCCTGGGTTCATATTTGGGCTCAGTATAGGAGCCCGATTTCGAACTTAGTGCATTTCAGGCAAATTTCTTTAAAAACCTTCTTCTCCAGATCCAGCAGGCAGAATCTTTTGATATTTGGTATGCAACCTTGTGGGGTGGATCTGATTCAAGTTTGTTCAAATCGACTCCCTAGATTCATATTTGGGCTCACTATAGAAGCTTGAATTCGAACTTAGTGCATTTCAGGCAAATTTCTTCAAAAATCTTCTTCTCCAGATCCAGCTGGCAGAATCTTTTGATATTTGGAATGCAACATTGTGGGGTGGATCTGATTCAGGTTTGTTCAAATCGGCTCCTTAGATTCATATTTGGGCTTACTATAGAAGCTCGAATTCGAACTTAGTGCATTTCAGGCAAATTTATTAAAAAATCTTCTTCTCCAGATCCAGCAGGCAGAATCTTTTCATATTTGGTAAGCAACATTGTGGGTGGATTGGATTCAGGTTTGTTCAAATCGGCCCCCCTGGGTTTATATTTGGGCACAGTATAGTGCATTTCAGGCAAAATTTCTTAAAAAATATTCTTCTCCAGATCCAGCAGGCAGAATCTTTTGATATTTGGTCTGCAACATTGTGGGGTGGATCTGATTCAAGTTTGTTCAAATCGGCCCCCTGGATTCATATTTGGACTCACTGTAGAAGCCCGAATTCGAACTTAATGCATTTCAGGCAAATTTCTTAAAAAATCTTCTTCTCCAGATCCAGCAGGCAGAATCTTTTGATATTTGGTATGCAACATTGTGGGGTGGATCTGATTCAAGTTTGTTCAAATCGGCTCCCAGGGTTTATATTTGGGCTCAGTATAGGAGCCCAAATTTGAACTTAGTGCATTTCAGGCAAATTTCTTTGAAAATCTTCTCAAGATCCAGCAGGCAGAATCTTTTGATATTGGGTATGCACCATGCTTAGGGGGATGAGATTCAAGTTTGTTCAAGCCAAGTCCCTGGGTTCATATTTGGGCTCAATGTGGTAGCCCGAATTATAACTTAGTTCAAAATGAGGAATTTTCTTTAAAAATCTTCTTCAGATCCAGCAGTCGGTATGTTTTGATATTTGGTATGCAGCATCCTTAGGGGGGTGAGTTTAAGTTTGTTCAAGCCATGTCCCTAGGTCCATATTTGGACTCACTGTGGGAGCCCGAATGATAACTTAGTTCAAAATGAGGAATTTTTTTTAAAAATCTTCTTCAGATCCATCAGTCGGAATGTTTTGATATTTGGTATGCAGCATCCTTAGGGGGTGAGATTCAATTTTGTTCAAGCCATGTCCCTAGGTCCATATTTGGACTCACTCTGGGAGCTCGAATTGTAACTTAGTTCAGAATGAGGAATTTTCTTTAAAAATCTTCTTCTTCAGATCCAGCAATCGGAATGTTTTGATATTCGGTGTGCAGCATCCTTAGGGGGGGTGAGATTCAAGTTTGTTAAAGCCAAGTCCCTGGGTTCATATATGGGCTTTCTGTGGGAATCTTTGGATATTTGGTATAAGCTTTTCTTAGGAGGAGCAGATGCAACTTGTTGAAATCAATTCTCTGGGTTGATATTTAGGCTACCATGTCAGGTGAGCGCGTTCAGGCCCCTTGGGGCCTCTTGTACTTTTAAGAGGGTGTGTTTAGGTAAGCTTTGTTGCATGTTATGAGCCTGTTTGATACAGTTCTTATGTTTGCCAAAGACTATCAATGAGGAATGTTGGTGAGCTATAGGGCGTTGGCGTCCTTCTTGTTAAAATTTTCTTTAGACCATGTAGTCAGAATGCTTTCATATTTGGTGTACAACATCTCTAGGAAGGTTAGATTCAAGTTTGTTCAATCCTAGTCCATGGGTTGATATTTGGGCTCCCTATGGGAGCCGAAATTTTAACTTAATTCAATATAAGAAAATTTCTTTAAAAATCTTCAGATCCATCAGTCAGAATCCTTTCATATTTGGTATGCAACATCTCTTGGAGGGTAAGACTCAAGTTTGTTCAAACCTGGTCCTGGGTTTATTAATTTGGCTACCTATGGGAGCCTGAATTTTAACTAAGTGCAATATGAGGGAATTTTTTTTTAAATTCTTCTTCTTTCAGATCCACCAATCAGAATCCTTTCATATTTGGTATACAACATCTCCAGGAGGGTCATTTCATCTAATGAAACACAATGTTTCTGGTCAATAGTGTAACCCAAACATATCCCCCAGTCCAAGTGCAGCATTCTTTCCACGAATGTCACAAAAAAACACTTATCATCCACATGCAATATCTGGGTATGAAACAAGAAAATTTGTCACTTCTTTTATCAATAAATATTGATGTGGCAGGTGGAGACTGTCAGAGGCACTAAGATGGCAAATCGTTGGCGTGCATGCTACTGGCCTGTCATTCAAAGCTGTTAGAAGACAACTTGGCTGTAGTCATTTTGTCATCAGCAGACTTTTAAAAAAAAACATCAACAAACCATCAATGGTAAGGACCGACCAAGGCCTGAACAACCCCAAAAGACCTCTCGGGAAGATTGGAGGCTGGCAGGCCTCGTTAGGCATGAACTCATTGCTTCAACTAGGGTTTTGAAATGCCTTTGGCTCCTCAACAGGCATTTGTGGAACAGAACTGTCCGAAAACTCTCAACGCACTGGGTCTGAGATCCAGAAGGGTCATCAAGAGTCCAGCTCTGTCCAATCAGCATCAATGATGACACTTGGAGTGGTGTTGGGCATGACAACATTGGAATCTCAGGACATGGAGGAGAGTCCATTGGTCAGACGAGAATAGGTTCCTGCTTCACATCACAGTTGGGAAGATCAGAGGCTGGGATGCCTCATTAGGCATGAACCCTTTGCTTCAACTTGGGTTTTGAAATGCCTTTGGCTCCCCAACAGGCATTTGTGCAACAGAAATGTTCGAAAACATATCAACGCTCTGGGTATGAGGTCCAGAATGGTAATCAAGTGTCCAGCTCTGTCCAATCACCATCAAAGATGACACTTGGAGTGGTGTTGGACACGACAACATTGGAATCTCAGGACATGGAGGAGAGTCCTTTGGTCAGACAAGAGTAGGTTCCTGCTTCACATCACAGATGGTTACATGAGAGTGTGGAGGCATAGAAATACTGCTTACAAGCCCAGGAACATCAGACCTACTGTTACTTATTTTGGAGGATCAGTAATGATTTGGGGATGGCTATATCATGATTGTTATCTTGATATGGTGACTGTAAGTTGGAATCTCAAAGGTCATCAGTACATCCAGGACATTCCCACGTGGGGGATACACTCACTACTGATGTCAGACACTACTATTGTATTCGGGAGATTACAAGTTACATTTTTAACTTAACTTGACAAAGTCAAGATTAGCAATTGCCATCACGCATTCGGAAGTCTGTTAGTCTGCGAGTCTGTTCACATTTTCCTTTAGCACTGGCTACACCCCGTAGTTCTTATCCGATCATCTCAAAATTTCATGTGCAGGTTTAGGGTCATGTCTAGATGAGAACGTAACTTTTTGGTTGCGATCTGTCAATCGTGATGGCTGCCCGAGCCGAAAACCTTTAGCACAGTCCGCAGGTCGTATTTATGAAGGGATTTCATTGTAACTTGGTAGGATGCCACTGAATAGTATCTAGATGAGAATGTCCCCTTTTGGTTATGATCTGTCAACCGTGACGGCTGCCCAAGCCCGAAACCCAAAAACTTTTAGCACAGTCTGCAGGTCATATTTAAAATGGAGGGATTTCATTGTAACTGGGTAGGATGACTCTGTATGATGTCTAGATAAGAACGTCCTCTTTTGATCGCGATCGGTCAACCATGAAGGCTGCCCGAGCCCAAAACCTTTAGCACAGTCTACAAGTCGTATTTATGAAGGGATTTTATTGTAATGTGGTAGGATGCCTCTGTATAATATCCAGATGAGAACTTCCCCATTTGGTCGCGATCTGTCAATCTTGATGACTGCCCAAGCCCAAAACCCCAAAACCTTTAGCACAGTCTACAGGTCATATTTATAGAGGGATTTTGTTGTAATTTAGTAGGTTGACTCCATGTAATGTCAAGATGAGAGCGTCCCCTTTTGGCCGTGATTGGTCAACTGTGCGGCTACAGGGCCCCGAAGCCCAAAAACCTTTAGCACAGTCTATAGGTCATATTTATGAAGGGATTTCATTGTAACTTGGTAGGATGACTTCGGATAATGTCTAGATGAGAATGTCCCCTTATGGTCACTATTTGACTGCTGGCTGTGACGGCTACAGGGGCCTGAAACCCCAAAACCTTTAGCACAGTCTATAGGTCATATTTATGAAAGAGTTTCATTGTAACTTGGTAGGATGACTTCAGATAATGTCTAGATGAGCACTTCCCCTTCTGGTCACGATCATTCAGCTGCCCAAGCCCAAAACCCCAAAACTCTTAGCACATTCTAAAGATTGTATTTATGGAGGGATTTCATTGTAACTTGGTAGGTTGATTCCGTATAATGTCTTGATGATAACATCCCCTTTTGGTCACGATTGGTCAACTGAGATGGCTACAGGGGCCTAAAGCACGAAAACCTTTAAAACAGTCTACAGGTCATATTTATGAAGGGATTTCATTGTAACTTGGTAAGATGACTCCAGATAATGCCTAGATGAGAAAGTCCACTTTTGGTCATGATCATTCAACCATGATGGCTGCCCGAGCCCAAAACCCAAAAAGCTTTACCATAGACTACAGATCACATTTATGAAGAGATTTCATTGTAACTTGGTAGGATGACTCAGTATGTCTAGATGAGGACGTTCCCTTTAGGTTGCTATCGGTCAACCGTGATGGCAGTGAGAGCCTGAAACCCCACAACCTTTAGCGCATTCCACAGATCATCATACTTATGAAGACCAAGCCTGGTTAGTCCTCAGATGGGTGATCATCTGAGCGATTGATCTGGATGTCCCACATTGTGTCCTTGGGCAAGGCACTTAACCCCGATTGTCCACGCGGAGGCACGATGACACTGTGTACTAAGGCGTACTGCACGTTGATGGTTTGCAATTCTTGTCTTATTTCATAATCCTTTCATAATCCTTTCATAAACATTGAACATTGTCCTTTTCGTCAAACATGACACACAGACAAGCTAAGCCACAGTGTCATTGACACTTTCTTTTGTCAGTAATTACCGGCATTATTTCATCATGGACCATTCCAGCACCACACTTGTCAACAGAATATATTTTTAGCTCACCTACATCTGTAAGATGTGGTGAGCTATTGTGATAACCTCGGGCGTCAGCGTCGGCGTCCGGCATGTCCAATATTGTAAGATTTAATGTTAAGGTGAATTTCTCAAGCATCAGTGGGCTCAGGCCTTTGATATTGCATATGTAGGTTGTAGGGGACTATTAGAACAGTATTTAACCCTGAAACTACGACTTTTTTCCAAATTTCAGCTAAAATTTTCTGCCAAAAGTTGTTTAGGTGTTGTAAGAATTTGTGTTAAAGTCAGCTTTTGTGCAGATTGTGCTGGTTTAACTTCTCATTACTGTTGATTTTCATATTTCAATAACAACTGTAGGTATTAACCCTACTGTATGCAGAAATTTAATGGAAATTTTCTTTTTTTTTAGTCAAAATTTTCATGTTTTTCTCGGACTTAGTAAATTTTAAGTTGTAAAACTTTGTAAACTTTGTGTTTAGGTGAGTTGTGTTTCTATGTGTCTTTCCAGGCGATTAATATTCTACGCTTGGGTTACTGAACTCCATTGCAGTAATATTTAACCCTCATTACATGCATATTTGAGGAATTTGAGGCTGATTTTCTGCCAAAACTTGTAAGAATTAGCGTTTAGGTGTTGTAAGAATTTGTGTTAAAGTCAACTTTTGTGCAGATTGTGGTGCCTTCATCTCTCATTACTGTTTATTTTCTCATTTCAATAACAACTGTAGGTATTAACCCTACTGTATGCAGAAATTTAACTGATTTCTTTTTTTCAGTCACAATGTTCACGTTTTTGTCTGACTTCCTCAATTTTAAGTTCTAAAAGTTTGTGTTAAGGTGAGGGGGATTTTTGGGACTTATATTCACTTTCTTTAAAAAAATTTTTTTAACTTTTTTTTTTTAATACTTTCTCATACTTGTTACTAGTAACATTAAGGCTTATTTTAGTTGTTGATGTGATGTATTTTTGTTGGGACTTATAGTCACTTTCTTGAATGAATGTTTTTCCGCAACTCCTCTTTAACCAATGAATGTACTTCAATTACAATTTCAGTGATTTATGAAAGCCTTTCCTAATTCTTATTTATGATTTAATATCTGGCCTCACGATTCATATTCTTAATCATAAACATTTCTAAAAGAAAAAAATGCTTTTATATCCAATGATTCTATGTTGAATTGATATATAATAAATGCAGAAATATAGACTTTCCAAAGCCATCACATAAACCACATTAATCATTTGATGCCTAGTTAATGATTTATTTTAACTAAATATTAGGCATGTTACATTGGAAAGACATTATCAAGCGCGAACGTAGGTGAGCGTTAGGATGTAACATCCCTCTTGTTATACTGTACCAATGACCCAGACATAGCTGATGCTAACTCTTAAAAATCTAGGGCCAAACACAAATTTTGCCCCCCAATCCCCAAAATTTGCATCTAAAACCAAAGAAATCATGTCCTGAATGGCCCTCCATACTTCGCCTCTACTGCGCATGCGCAGTGTCAAGGATGTCCCGAAATTGGCGCCATTTATCATTCTTTGTTTGGCCCTTCATCAGTTCACATCTGACTGATCTTTGTGCTTGTAAATCTCAGTTTAAATGATGCCAGACACATAAATATTAGAGAAATGGTGGATCTAAAGAGGAAATAGAAGGAGGAGAGGAAAAATGAGTGACAGAAAATAATCAGGGCTGTAACTTAAAATTTTTTAATGAAATTATGTTAAGTTACCTATTTTCGAGGCATGGGCCTGTTGTGGTCATTCTTGCTGTAAAGTTACACTGCTTGTTCAGTGTTTTCCTCTCTCCCTTTCCTTTAAGTCCCCCCTTGCTATTCTCCCATGCTTTTGGCATATTTTCTGTAATATTATTACTAAAATTTCTTGGGAGTTTTAGCTGGGTAACAGAATGAATTCTGTTCTTTTCCCCATGTTTACGTCCTTACCCATGGGTGTTTAGGCGTAGTGTTCTGCATCTACCATCTGATGTTCTGCAGTTTCTTCCCTGGAAGTCTCTGTTTTGCATCAGATAGTGTATTATTGGTAACTGATTTCGGGCCATGGTTATCAGTGCCTGGAGTCATGTTTCTGGTGTTTTTACACTTCTTGTTTACATTGACAACAGTCTCTGTGGAGGGGGATTTCTTGTCTTTGTGTTAGTTTAATCATAACAAGATACATTATTATTATTCGTAAGTGTTGCATTAATTTTTAAAAATAGTTTTAAAATTTTTGTCCACACTTAGGCTTGGGATCCATTGGGGCTCAACGTTACTTTTCAGAAACTTGGGCTTTTCTGAAAAAATATTTTTTCAAAAAATTTTTTTTTTTGATTTCAATTATTTTTTCTATGTTAATGGATCATGTTATTATGTATCTTTGTTTTCAGGGGTTGGTGCGAGTACTAGGACTTTTTGTATTCTTTTCACAATCAAAGGATATTGTTCAATTGTAATAAGAGGAAATCTTCCTCTGACTTTCATTATCATTGTATTAATTGTGGTCAGTGTACTCGCACTAACTCCTGTTCAGTATGTGTCAGTTGGGATGACAACATGGGAAGCGTGTGTCACGGTATGTTAGTGGGGAAATGGCCATGCCGGTCCTTTCTCCGCAGGGTCACTCTAGTTTATCAATCTCTATTTCAGACGAACAAGAATAGGGTGATGTATCCATGATGTCTTCCAAAAGTGTGCCTCCGTCGTCACAATTAAATGAAGAGCTAGTGGCAAAGTGCTCATGGAAATACGTCATTTGCCTAAGAGGTCCCTAGTAGGATCGACGGCCTTTGACGTCCGCTAGCTCGCCCGGTGTAGTGTCCATTCATCGAATGGTTCGGCAGCCGGGTTCGTCCGTTGCGGTCCAGAAAGGAGTTTTGGATGATGCGAGCACTATAAATCAACTAAGTGCACACCCAGTGACAGCGGATCAGAGGAGAGAACGGAGGAAGCCTATTAGTCCGGTTCCTAGCTCGTCCAGGTCCATCCGGGCTGCGAGCGAGAGAGGCCCCTCTCTCGTACAATAACATCTGGGATCAGATGTTGTGGTACAAAATGTTTCGCATTCGGAGCGTACGTCCGCCGCTCGGGACGCTCCGTAATATAGACAGTCCGGAGAGACTGTCAATAAGGCTTCCTCATCCTCACGGCAGCGCACACGACCGCACCTTGGCTACGTGACCTCGGATATCCAGCCAGCTTCGCCAATCAGAGAATCCATGGCGACCAGGTCACGCCATCCGGTAGCCAGGGACACGAGGCCTGTAGACTCCGGACGTTCGCATAAGAAAAGTATGCAGGAGTCAACGTACACGGAGCTTCCAGCGGCAAAGCATCGTAAGACCGCTACTCCACAGGCCTCAGTGACGGACGTGCTATCCCAAATAGCACAATTTATCGCAGCATCCCAGCAACGACAGAATCTCTGTCGGATCAGGTAATATCCGACGACGCTGGGTCGGTACGCTCCGCTGAAGCAGCAGGTACAGACGTCCGAAAACTTCATAGGGTCCGACAGGATGGCGAAAGGGATTCGGAGGATTTCGAGCTTTCCCTTTCGGAACAACATAAGCTGCTGTACATTTCATCCGGCTTTATCTTCTAGAGGTTGTTTTGTCGGACCAGAATGCTGCGATGCCGGATAAGAGACTGATAGCGTCTGTGGACACAAGAATTTTTTGATCGGTACAGGGACATCGTCCCTGAGTTTCCGACACAGTCCAATAATGTCACAGGAACTTTCGAATTATTGAACGACACTATATATATGCTTGCTATTAAACAAGCAAGTCTGGTTTCTTGTTCGCAAAAGTTACCGTGATGTCTTCCAAAAGTGTGCCTCTGTCGTCATAGTTAAATGAAGAGCTAGCGGCAATAAGTGCTCATGGAAATACGTCAATCGCCTAAGAGGTCCCTAGTAGGATCGACGGCGTTGACATCCGCTAGCTCGCCCGGTGTAGCATCCATTCATCGAATGGCTCGGCAGCCGGGTTCGTCCGTTGCAGTCCAGGATGGAGATTTGGGTGATACGAGCACTATAATAAGACAAAGTACACACCCAGTGACGACGGATCAGAGGAGAGATCGGAGGAAGCCTATTAGTCCGGTTCCTAGCTCGTCCAGGTCCATCCGGGCTGCGAGCGAGAGAGGTCCCTCTCTCGTACAACAACATCTGGGACCAGATGTTGTGGTACAACATTTTGCATTCGGAGCATATGTCCGCCGCTCGGGACGCTCCGTTATATAGACAGTCCGAGAGACTGTCGATAAGGCTTCCTCATCCTCACGGCAGTGCACATGACCGCACCTTGGCTACGTGACCTTGAATATCCTGCCAGCTTCGCCAATCAGGGATTCCACGGTGAACAGGTCACGCCATCTGGTAGCCAAGGGACACGAGGCCTGTAGACTCCGGACGCTCGCATAATAGAAGTATGCGCGGGGCAACGTACACGGAGCTTCCAGCGGCAAAGCAACGTAAGACCGCTTCTCCACAGGCCTCAGTGACAGACGTGCTATCCAAAATAGCACAACTTATTGCAGCATCCCAGCAAACGACAGAATCTCTGTCGGATCAGGAATAATCCAATGACGCTGGGTCGGTTCGCTCCGCTGAAGCATCAGGTACGGACGACCGAGCACTTCATAGGGTCCGACAGGATGGCGAAAGGGATTCAGAGGATTTCGAGCTTTCCCTTTCGGAACAACAGAAGCTGCCATAGATTTCTTCCGGCATTATCTTCCAGAGGTTGTTCCGTCGGACTAGAATGCTGCGATGCTGGATAAGAGACTAATAGCGTCATTGGACACAGAGTTTTTGATCGGTTCAGGGACATCGTCCCTGAGTTGCCGACACAGTCCAATAATGTCACAAGAACATTCGAATTATTGAACGACGCTATATATAAGCTTGCTACCAAAACAGGCAAGTCTAGTTTCTTGTCCGCAAATGCTCTAAATCTGCCTTTCATCAATTCAAGGAATAAATTAGAAATGGCAGGACAGGGCATACCGAGAGTTCCTCTGCGTCTAGACGACGAGGCTGAAGACTGGGAATTGTCTATATCGCCGTCTATGTCAATTCCAACCACGACGTTGGAAACGACAATAATGTCTAACAGACTTAACTTAGACGTTTTATCATACGCAGACCACCTTACTAAGGCGTTATCATTACGTCTTCAAGGCAAAGAATTCCAGGATATGATCCTCAATGAGATTTCTTTCAAGGGCAGTAGCTTTTCCACGTATAACTCCACCCTTCAGTGGCAAACCTGGAGTTGATTAGACGTGACGCAGCCCTAGTTACATCCACGCGCGTGGATAGTAAGGTGAAGAACTCTCTCAGAGTCGCTTTGGTCTCGGAGAAGCTTCTCTTCGACGGCAACCTTTCAGCAATCTATGAATTGCTCGATATAGACGTTCTCTTGTCAATCAAGTGTAACAAGAGATTCACACTTGGGCAAACATTCAGTGGTTGACTCAGGGAGTTCCACTGCAGTTGCCGGATCTGAGTTTTACGATTATGACGGATGCCAGTCAAACAGGTTGGGGTACAACATTGATCCCAGTGGTTTCGAAGTGCCAGGGTCTTTGGGTTCTGCAGTTTCTAGGCAAGCACATAAACATCCAAGAAATGATGTCAGTTTGGCTTGCACTACGTCATTGGATGAACATTATTCAGAAAGCGCATGTCCAAATCCTGTCCGACAATACGACAGTAGTTGCGTATATCTGGAACCAGGGAGGCACTCATTCCTTTCCCTTATTCAATTTAATGGAAAGAATCCTTCTGTTTGTTCTAGAACACCAAGTTCTGCTTCGGTCCGTCATATTCCGGGTCGTCTGAATGTATTAGCAGACTCCCTTTCACAGAAGGGTCGCTTGTTGCCGTCAGAATGGACTCTCAACAAACAGATATTCAATCAGATTTGCTACCAATGGGAGCGGCCAATGATAGACTTATTTGCGGCACAACTCAACAATCAATTGCAGACGTATGTGTCACCATGTCCGGATCCCCGAGCATATGCAGTAAACGCTCTATCGATCTCGTGGGACGGAATGATAGGATATGCGTATCCTCCAGCGCCGTTGATTCAGCAAATATTGCTAAGATAAAACAATCACAATACAATTCTGTTGGTAGCATCTCTGTCTCCACAGAGACCGTGGATAAATTTACTCAGGTGTCTGCTGTGGGACTTACCTCAAAAACTTCCTCCACGAGAGGATCTTCTTTCGCTGGGGAAATCGTGTCAACTTCATCACAACCCGCAAGGTCTCAACCTTCACGTATTCCGTTGTGCGGTCCTTCTTGCACGGCAAGCATTGTACAGGATGAGCAGTGGACGCAATTTCTAACTGTAGGAGGACCTCCTCTTCGCTATACTATGCGGCTAAAGTGGAAGGTCTTCCGTCGTTGGTGTAGGGATCATTATGTTGATATTTTTGATCCCTCCATACCAGACATTGCAAACTTTCTAGTATACTTGTTTGACGAGATCAACTGCAGCCTGTTACTATTAAAGGTTATAGGTCTATGTTATCTGATACCTATGCACACCATAATAGTTTACAATTGTATCTAATGTCTCTTTATCTAAATTAGTTAGAAATTTTTCGATAAATAGACCTAGAACCCTTAGATTAATTCCTAAATGGAATTTAGCTTGGGTTCTTCTTGAACTAAAGGAAAACCATTTGAGCCTCTTGAGACAGTAGATTTCAAATTCTGGTCTTATAAGACAGCATTTCTCTTAGCTTTCTCTTCTGCTGAAGAGTCAGTGAGCTTCATGCACTATCGGTGGACGATTCTCACTTTCGTAGTATTGGGAACACTATTACCTTTACTACTAATGTTCGATTTTTGGCTAAGAATCAGGCTCCTAATAAATATCCGGAACCTATTGTTATTAAGGCCTTTCCGGCTTCAGACGGGCGTAGACCTTTACTCTGTCCGGTTAGAGCTTTATGTATTTATAAACAAGATCTCAGTTTATCAGAAAGGACGTAAAAGCTTATTCTGTCTCTGATGCCTAGTAGAAAGGACATTACGGTCCATTCTATTGCTAGATGGATTCAATTAACTATCTGTACTGCTTATGATAATCTATCTTTAACTCAGCAGTCTGTGCTTAAGATTTCGGTTCAAGAAGTAATAGCTCTTTCTACATCTTGGGCTTCTGCAATAGTGTTGCTATTACAGATTTAATGAAGGCTGCATATTGGTCTCAGCCATCCACATTCACAAATTTTTATCTCAGAAATATTGAGTCCATTTCTGGAGACCTACATTGTTTAGGTCCATTATCTGCTGCTCAGAATGTCGTTCACTAAACAGTTGCAACTATAGTTATGTAGGCTTTCTGTTCAGGCAGTGACTCCGTCTTGTTGCCCTCTTCGCTCTGGGCTATTTGACCCAGGGCAAGGGGAAGGGGGGGGGGGGGGGAGTGTGTTCCCTTGGGTCACCTGTTTTATAATGAAAACAAGGGGATACCTCCTCCGGAGTCAGTAATTCTGAGCTGTTACTGGGATGGGTTTAAAGTGAAAAGTTAATGTTTAAAAAATTCATTCATGTCATATTTTTAAAGTGTAGCATTTGAATATGTCACGTGTCAAACGGGCGTTAATATACAATCCTCGGACACTTTTAAAAGACTATAAAGAGTCTCAATTCTCTGGACTAACTTTATTTATTGGCTTACTTTAAAAATAATTAGTATAAGGATTATACTGGATGTTAATAGAGAACATGAATGTTATGATGCTCAAAATATGGAGGGTGTTGTGTCTTTCTAATTTATCATAAATAAGAAAGATACATGTGAAGCCTAATACTCCTTTTCTCCTCGAGGGGATGACTCTATTTTATATAGTTGAGCTTATTGGATTTTCTTCCATGTCCTAGGCTCTCCAGCCTTTTTACTATTCAGCTATGTCTGGGTCATTGGTACAGTATAAAAATGTTAAAAAATTTATAGTAATTTATATATTTTTTATACTTACCAATTACCCAGACGGGGATGGCCCTCCCAGGAGTTGGGAACTCATACCTCCCCACTGAGTACATAGCGCTGACCAGGCACTGATTGCAAGAATGATAAATGGCGCCAATTTCGGGACATCCTTGACACTGCGCATCCGCAGTAGAGGCGAAGTATGGAGGGCCATTCAGGACATGATTTCTTTGGTTTTAGATGCAAATTTTGGGGATTGGGGGGCAAAATTTGTGTTTGGCCCTAGATTTTTAAGAGTTAGCACCAGCTATGTCTGGGTCGTTGGTAAGTTTAAAAAATATATAAATTACTATAAATTTTTTAACTTTTCCATCGAAAACATTCGTGACAGTTATGTGTAATTAGCATCATTAAAATACTTCATATTTTCATCATTTTCTTCATTTCATTTGTCAATAGACCATTCTTTCCACAAACAACAACTATTGGCCATCTGAAAGATAGCATGGAAGTAATGACAGTTTCTCTTAACACCACTGTGAGAAAAGCAGAGTGTTTTATTAAGTTCCAGGTGTTTAGTTGCTGGTTGTTTAGGACCATCACTACAGAACTTGTCCTTGTTTTCTGGAAATTTTTCTTCAATTGTTTTTTTTTTTTTTTTAGGTGAAAACTTAGTCAATTTTCTGTTGTAAGAAGTTATATTAACCCTTTACCCAACGTAATGGCCAAAACCGGCCAGTGCTATTTTCAAAAAACGCCAATTAATTCTCATTATTTTTTTCATTTTTTTGTCTCAAAAACATAGGTTATGACCCCTCATTGGAACGAGCTCGTCTAGCTCGTTCCAATGGGGGGGTCATAACCTATGTTTTTGAGACAAAAAATGAAAACAATTAGTTATTCAAGAATTTGTTTTGCAAGTGTCGTCTGCTTTTCATGTTAGGTAAAGGGTTAAAGTAAACTTTCTTACACAGTATGATGATCTATATTGCATATACATGTGTTTTATTACAATTGTAAGAGTTTGTGTTTAAGTGTGTTTCTTCAAACCCAGTGGCCCCAGGGCTTTCAACTTTCTGCGGGAGGTTATTTAGGACCATGACTACACTACTTAATGCTTATTTTTTGTATTTTTTGTTTGTTTCTTTTTAAGATGAAAACTTGGTTAATTTTCTGTGGGAAGAAGTTGTGTTAAAGTAAATTTTAACTCACCTACTTAAAGAAGTGTGACTGGCAGCATCAGCATCAGACGTACATGTCCAATTTTGTAAGAGTTTGTGTTTAGGCTATTTTCTCAAAGTCCAGTGGGCTCAGGGCTTTTTGCACACATAGTTTGTTGGGGGGTCTATCACAACAGTACCCAACCCTAATACTGTGACTTTTTTCCAGTTTCATTTAAAATTGTCAGCCCAAACTTAGTCAATTTCTATTTATAAGAATTAGCAGTTAGGTCAGCTTTTGTGCAAATTGTGGGGCCTTACCCAGGCCTCGAAATAAGAGACGAACGCTCGTACCGTTCGCCTATCAGTTACGCAGATTTGTTTTGAGGCGAACGCTCCATCGGTTAACCAAAAATCGTGCGAAGTTAGTTGTTACTGGATGAGAAACGTTTTCAACGTGTTTCCTCCCACTGATTTAAAAGAAGCACTGCAGTGAACAAAACGAGAACAAAATCTCGTGGTTATCATACAGCGTGTTTCAATCATTACTGTACTTGTGGGGGTATAAATCTATAGTATTAGCGGTACTGAAGATCTGCAATACCAACTCGCGGCGCCCTCTGGCTCTCGAAACAATTAATTTGTTTCGATTCTGAGAAAGACGATTGTCTGTTACAGCTAAAGGGAGCTAACTGATTTGGTAATACATTTACCGCACGTGAGGTATTAACACTCGCACTGCGCGAAGCTGAAAATAAGTCTTCAATACAATAAAAAGGAGACATATTGAAAATCAAATGAGCTGTTGTTAATTATTTGCATTCCGCCCCTTTTTACCCTTCCAATCCATGATAAAAATTTTCGAACACATTATGGAAACGTCTTTTATTCACCAATGCTGACTTCTTATTTACGTGCTTGTTCCATTTGAATAAACAGCCAGCATGGTTGTGAACATGTGTTTTTCCAAATGATTTCGAACATAGTGGCACAAATAAAGTTTTAGTTTGGAACTTTGGATTACATTCTCCGGATTCCGAAATGTAGGGGAAGGTAGATACGATTTACAATTATTTCTTTTCCAATGTTAATCAGAGACTGCCAATGCAACTCCCATACCCTAAAGTTCAATGTATTCGTAATACAGACGTCCATCGACGGTATTTGACCCCATCCCCACACAATTGCCAAATTTCCAGTCCCAGTTCGAGACAGATGTGTTTGGGTTTCTGAAATAATAAGCCACACAGCAAAATAAACAATTAAAATTCTTTAATTTTCATTAGACTTAAAAATCATATAAAGCAAAGAACAACAAATGTTAATGCGTACATACGTGAATGTGTATGTGGGGGTGGGCATGTGTATGTACCTGTTTTGTACTTCGCCTGCCTTGGGTCCCTTGTGTCTAAACGCCAAACTAATTTGGGAGGAACTGTAGTTGGGTATGTCAGAAGCTTTGTCAGTATTAATACTTTTAATGCAATGGTTAACCAATAGGTTTATGAAAAAAATCTAGGTAACCGATCAACAGGTTAACCATTGTCAAATGAGGCAACCTGCTGGAAGGTTTATCAAAATCTTGTTATTTCGAGGCCTGCTTACCTTCTCTTTACTGAGTATTTTTTTATTTCAATAACATCTTTAGGTATTAACCCTACTGTATGTGAATATTTAATTGATTTTCGAAAAAAATTTTAGTCAGTATTTTCAGATTTTTATCGGACTTTGTCAGTTCTAGATCATAAAAGTTTGTGTTAAAGCAAGTTTTGTTTCTGTGTGGCTATCCAGATGATTGATATTGTTGGCTTGGATTACTAAAAACCATTGTAGTAAGACCAAAAAAAAATTAATGGTTTGGTTCCGGTTACATAGAAAAAAATAGGATCGGTAGGTCAGGATAATTTTTTTTTTTTTTTAATTTTTCTTTTTCCCTTGAATTTGTGCTTGATTTAATTTTTAGAAACAAATTCTTCCAACAGTTGTGACTGAAATGTACTGTTTTGATATTCTGTCGAGTTTGAAATTCTGAATTGCAAAATTATACCCAAAATGACAGTTTATCAACAAATGCTTTATTCGCGATTTCAGCAGACATTTCGGGTATAATTCCGCAGCTTCAAAATGAAATAGAATCCAGAGGTGTCTTGATAATATTATCATCAGCGGTCCTCAGATTCTGAAGTGAAGTGTGCGTTCACATGTCTCACTTTATCACAGGTAGTATTAAGATTAACGCATCTCTGCACATGAAATAAATTGACATTTTAAGTGATTGAGGTAATGCACTGGTTAAGTATCATCATATTTATCTTGGCAGAGGAAACACTAGTGACTTGCTTTTGTTTATTTGAAACAATGTACCTTGCATCGGTCTTGTATCAAATACTTACGTACACAGTGTGCAATCAGCCAATCACTTTGAAGTACAAGTGTAAACCTTCAGGGAATCACTTGGAGTTTCCCAAGAAAACTTTCCTGTTTTTAAATAGCAGGAATGCGATTGGTCGAATGTTCAATGTGACTGACTACGCAACCTTTGTGTAATGCATTACATGTGGTTGTGGCTTTCCAGCTCAACCTGTTTCTGACAAATTAGCAGTAAACAATGTTCTATCATTTTCGTAATAATGGTTATTGTCGAAACAAACCACTTGAACAGTTTTGAATGAAAAGTAATAAAGAAAGGTCCCATACATAGTCTACGAGGTTTTAGACAGTGTGGTCAAAAGGGAAAGACCCAAATTTAAACCCAACAGTAATCTGCACCAGTGAAGTAAATTCACTTCTTGAAAACTGTGATAAACAAGTTGAAATTTGCATACTGGAGTTAAAACAATTTCTGTATATAATTACCAATTGTGATTTAATTTCCTGATGACAGTTTTGAACATGGTACTGATTATATATATAACTCGGTATACCAAAAAAAAACCCCAGCACTATTTGTGTCATTGTTGTAGAAGTTGGCGTTTGTGTGTTTTTTCTGTTTCTTTTTCAATTTCAATAAAAAAAATCATGGTCGGGATGCAAAATTAGTGTCGGTCAGTCATTATTTTTTTTGCTCAATATTAACTTTATGGTAATTACTGTATATTCCACTACAGATTAAATATATCTATTATTTGGGGGTGATATTAACAATAAAAATACAGCTTCAAGAAGCCATCTTGACATTGCGTCGACTGTATAAAGCGAAGATTTAGGTGAACATACAGGATGTAACATCCTTCTTGTTTGAATTCTTCTAAGGTTAATATTAAAATGTAAATTTTGTCTTTTTGCAGATGAATCAGCAAGGCAGTACATGAAGACTAGTCAGAGTGATTCTAATTATAAAAGAGGTGTATTTGAAGGGTATTATGGTGATGGATATAATAACAAAGTGGCATCAACAGACTTTAAGCATCCAGTTAAGGATTTTGATATGTGGTATGATAGAAGTAGACCTTCGAGGGATAACATAGAAGATTATGATGATTCAGCATACAACACAAATTCACACCCATCCGCAGTATCTGACAGGAACAAGTTTTCATCACAAGTTTCTACTCAAGGACAGCATACTGCATCTTCCGTTACCAGCCATTTAATATCATATCCAAGAAAAGAAATTGAGCGAGCGTCTATCAGTAGTTATAAACAGGCCACACCATTTTCTGAAATCTTGAACTCTAAATCTCCTGTTGTGATAGACTATCAACACATGTCAACCGATCAGGTTAAGCCACAGCAATCTGTTGCCAGGCACCATTCAGCAATCGAAAACAGTTCATGGCATGAATCACCTACATATAACAACCCACTTATGCCTTTAGTTGGCAGCAAGCAATCAACAGCTCTTAGTAAACAAACAAAACCACAAGCACATGCTTTCACGCAGAATAAGCCACAACATGCATTTGAAACCGAGCATGGATGTTACAAGACTCAGTTTAATCCACAACCACCTTTTAAAAGTCCCAAGTCATTAAAGAGAGACTATCATGAGAAAATGTCTTCTGCAAACCAGATCAAACCTCTTCTCTCTCTCAAGGTTGACAAGCCTTTATCATCATCAGTTACCCATCCAACTAAGTCTGAAACATCTGTTGCTAAACAGATTAAACCACCAGATTCATTTGAAAGTCACAAACTTGATGGTAATCATATAAAGCCCAAACCATTTGTTTCCAGTCGCAAGCAATCAAATACAGATAGTTATGAAGAGAAATCTACCACCCTGGTGAAACCACTGTGGCATCTTGCTGTTAGCAAACCATCATCAGCTGTAACTCACCAGACAAAGCCACAAACATCTGTTGCCAAACAAATGAATCCACCACTTTCTTCTGGAAACCTGCCTAAATTATCCGGAAAGTATAGTGAAAAAAAACTTCCATCCAGTCAGAATAAAACAGCATCATTCATTCCCGATTCATCTAAGTCAACTCCACTGAAGGCGACCAAGCATAAGTTAACTTCTGATGATACTTCATGTCCATTAGAGGCAAAACAACAAAAAACATCTGAGGTAAATGATTTAATTTATTCTTTTGTTTTAACCCTAACCATATATTTTTATTTCTTCAGATAGTTTGTTTCAAAGAAAAACTGTCTGCACAGAGATTTAGGAAGTGAAGAAACAGCATTCGAATAAAAAATTGCTCTCCAAAGTTTAATTTTGTGGCTAGGAAAATTGAGGAGTTGAGTTTTGCCAGTGAATCAAAAACAAAAAGATAATTGCAATGACATTGCCACATGTCCCCACTATTTCCGAAGACTGTTGACAGGTTCAAAGTGCACTGATGTATGCCGCACGCACCATAATGCTAATAATTCTTGGGCCTTCAGCTTATTTGCTGTGGTCCTCTAACAAGGAGGCCAACATCAATCGTATCCCTCCAGGGACTTCCTCCCCCACTCTCCCTCATAATCTTCCTGCATTCAGATACATACTGTTTTATGAAATGCCTGGCAGGTGCTTTCTTAATCACACCAACTATAATTTTGACCCTTTCCCAGGTGGCATCCCTTATCCACTTATCTCTCAGATTTTAATCCCATTCCTCCATTAGTTTCTGAAGAAGTCTTATTCTACTGGGTGAGTATTTGGGGGCATTCTTCAATGAAATGTTCCAAGGTCTCTGTTACTTCTAAGCTGCACATTTGGCACCCTCTTTCCTAACCTTTCCTGATTTTCTCCCTCAACTCCAGTGACTTGGATCTCACTTTGTACAACAGTATCTCCCTCTCCCAAAGATCCATCCAGATATTCCCAAAAGTTGGTGCATTTTTCTTCCATAGCCCATCCAACAAGCTTTTGGCTCTTAACTCCAGCTCTCCAGTTTCAATTGTAATCTTTATACTTCCTTTGATAAAGCGCTCCCCTGCTTCAGTCTCAATTCTAGATTTTCATTCTCAGTTCAATAATTCTCCTTCCTTGTGGAAAGCCCAGGAAGTGAAGCAGTGCCTGTTCACTACGGTAAACAGGCTCTGTTTTACTGGTAAAATTGGTCCCAATCACCAATTCTTGGGAGGTGTAAACCCTCTCTAAAATGGGCAACATGGCTTATTAACACTCACCCTTGTCTTGAGTTGATACTCATGTTATGGTCATGATTAGCCATTGTGCAAAAATATGTGACCCTAAACACCAATAAATAAATAAATAAATAAATAAATAAATAAATAATAATTGTCCCTTAGCTCCCTAACCTGCCTTGTCCATTCTGTCTGAATCTTGGAGCCCCATACATAGGTAAACGACCCTTTACAAAATCTATTGTCAGAAAAGTTTGCCAGATGATTCAAGAAGCATAGTTTTCCCATATCTATTCTATCTTCAACCCTTTACCATAATGAATCAGTCACAGCCAACGATGTAATTTGCAAAATGAGTAGTTGAAAAAAAAACCAATATATTTTTATACAACAACCAATGGCTCAGACTTAGCTAACACAAATTCTCCCCCCCCCCCCCCCAATCCCCCAAATTTGCATGCAAAACCGAAAAAATTATGTTCTATTTGGTCCTTCATACTTTTGTGATCTGCGCATGTGCAGTATCCAGGAAAAACCGCAATATGGTGCCAACCATTATTTTTTTGTTTGGCCCTCTGTCAGATGACTACAAACTGACTTCTGTGCTTTAAAATCTCAATTTTAATGATGCCAGACACAAATCAATGGTGAATTTGGTGGATCCAAGGACACAATAGGATGATGGAAGGAAGAAACGTGGTTTGAAGCATTCAGGGCTGTAACAAAATGAAGAGAGTTTTGGAGAGAGGGGAAATTGGGTGGATGCCTTTAACGCAACACACAGGATATCAAAATTTATTTAAAATTATTTTAAAAATTTTATTTTAAATTTTTCGAGAAAAGTCAACAAAACCATATGTGACCCATCAATGCAATGACCTCGGCGAGCTTGTTACAATGAGAAGTCATACAATATGATTCTCTTGGAATTTTTGGAAAAATTATAAATTCAAAGTAATTTGTATATGGTGCTAACTAAAAATATCTAGGGTCAAACACAAATTCCCCCCCCCCCACCCCCCCACCCCCCAATCCCCCACAATTTGCATGCAAAACCGAAAAAATTATGTCCTGTGTAGTCCTCCATACTTTTGTGATCTGTGCATGCACAGTATCCAGGAAGTACCGAAATTTGGCGCCAACCATCATTTCTTTGTTTGGCCCTCCGTCAGTTAAAAACAAACTGACTTCTGTGCTTTTGAATCTCAATTTTAATGATGCCGGACACAAATCAATGGTGAATTTGGTGGATCCAAGGACACAACAGGATGATGGAAGGAAAAAACTGTGGTTTGAAGCATTCAGGGCTGTAACTTTATAATTTTGACAAAAATTATTTCATGTTTCCAAATTTCGGGACATGGGCTTGATGTTATCATTCTTGCTAATGATTTTTCCACTGTTTGTTAAGTGTTCCTTCCCTATCCTTCCTTGAAGCCCCCAGTTATTGAAATTGTTTTCATAAATTTCTTGGGAGTTTAATGTGTTACACAGAATGTTTATTCTGTATATCCCCATGGTTATGTCCTCACCCTTGGGGTGTTTAGGCATTTTTGGTCATGCGTCATACATCTGATGTATCGTTTTTTCTTCTGATGAAGATCTTGCTTTAAATTGGATAGTTCAAAATCGGTTACTGACTTCGGGTCGTGTTATTCTGTGCCTGGGATCTTGTTTCCGGTTTTCATTCTGACGTTTACATTGACAACGCTTTGTGTATATATGTTTATATCAATCATGGTAGGACTATTGTAAGATACACTAAATATTCTGGTAGTGTAGCATTGAATTTTTGGATAATAAAAAATGTTTTGTCCACACTTAGGCTCTATCGGGATCCATTTGGGCTCACCATTCCCTTTGGGGTCTTGGGCTCTTCATTCATTTTGGGGACTTGGGCTATCAAAACTTTTTCAAAAATTCTTTTTTGAGAATTATTTTTCGAATTATAGTTTTGAATATTATTATTATGTATCTTTCTCATATATTCATTGGGACTTGGTGCGAGTACAGTTGACTTTAATTTGATTCAAAATGAAAGCTTACTGCTCAAATTGCGATGCGAGGAAGTCTTCCTCTGATTTACATGATGGTTATATTGCCTGTAGTCAGTGTACTCACACTAATTCTTGCTCAGCATGTGTTGGATGGGATGACAAACGTTGGAGACGGGTGTCACGTTACGTTGTTAGTGGCGAGAGACCAATCCCAGTCCTCTCGCCACAAAGTCAATCTAGTTTCTCAGTTTCTATTTCAGAGAAACAAGAACATGGTGATGTTTACGTGACGCCTTCAGGGAGTGTGCTTCCGTTGTTGCATTTAGTTGTTCAAACAGAGCTGGTGGCAAAAGTGCTCTTAAATATTAGGCAGGACAAAAAACCACACACCAATGGTTTCAGTTCCCTGTCGCCAGCAAGCACGATTGGTGAAGCGATTACTCCATCCATGGGTACCGTGACGCAGGGTGAGTCCATTGCTGTCGAGAAGAGTGGAAGGGGTAGAGCGAGCACTTTAAAATATAAACAGGCTCACCCTGCGACTACGGAGAAGAAGAAGCTGGCAAGTTCAATGGGAAGCTCGGCGAGGTCTGAAAGAACCGCGAGAGAGCCCCCTCTCTTTCCCAACAACATCTGGGGCCAGATGTGGTGGTTTGTAACTTCCATCAGTCGGAGCATACTAGCCATTACTGATCTCATGAAAGCAGCGTACTGAACACAGCCTTCTACATTTACCAGGTTTTACCTCAGAAATATAGAGTCCATCTCCGGTGACCTCAGATGTTTAGGTCCTCTATCTGTTGCTCAGAATGTCTTCCACAAAACATTTACATCTATAGTTATTTAGGCAACCCATTCCAGCAGTGACGCTGCTTCTCCACTGTGAATCATTTGTATATGTTGCGTGTCAAACAGGCGTTAATATACAATCCTCGGACACTTTTAAATGAGTATAAAGAGTCTCATTCTCTGGACGATCTTTATATATTGGCATCCCTTCACCAAATTAGCATAATGGGTTATGCTGGCATTAAAATGGAGAATTATATATTATGTAATGCTCAATTACCTTGTTGGTGTTATGTCTTTCTCATTTCATTTGAGACATATATAATTCCTTTCTCTCCTGTTCTCCTGTAGGAGCTATCCTTTAAAAAGTAATTGAGTAATTGGATTTTCCTTTATGTCCTGATGTATGTAAATATTATAAATTCAAAGTAATTTGTATCTTTTTTATACTTAACAATGGCCCAGACGGGGATGGCCCTCCAATGAGTGGGCACTCATACCTCCCACCTGATTATAACATTTAGCAGGCACTGTAGAAAGAATGATGGTTGGTGACAATTTCGGTGCTTGCTGGATACTGCGCATGCGCAGATCACAAAAGTATGGAGGACCACACACACAGGGCATATTTTTTTCAGTTTTGCATGAAAATTTGGGAGATTGGGGGTGGGGGGTGGGGGTGGGGGGTTTGGACAAAATTTGTGTTTGGCCCTGGACATTTTTTAGTTAGCACAAGCTAAGTCTGGGCCATTGGTAAGTATAAAAAATATACAAATTACTTTGAATTTATAATTTTTCCAAAAATTCCAACAGAATCCTATTGTATGACTTCTCATTGGAACGAGCTCACCGAAGTCATTCCAATGATGGGTCACATGATATGGTTTTGTTGACTTTTCTTGAAAAATTTAAAATAAAATTTTTAAAATAATTTTAAATAAATTTTGATATCCTGTGTGTTGTGTTAAAGGCATCCACCCAATTTCCCCTCTCTCCACAACTCGCTTCATTTTGCAGAATCTCTTTACTACAGTTTGGGTTAAAATGATTACATGTATTTCATAGGTTATACTTTGTAACCCCACTCTTTCCCAAATAGTTTTCCCACACAAACACCCTGTTTTGAGAGACCACCTGTCTTGAGAGACCACTGTGAACTGTTTGGTTGTTTTACTCTGTAATGGACCTGTCATAAGAGACCACTTGTTTTGATAGACCACTTTTACCTGGAAAAAGTTTGGTCTCTCAAGACAGGTTCTACTGTAGCAGTTTCTTCCTCAAAGGTTTTACAAGTTTAGTATTGTTAGCTCAACGTGATGATGTCTTGTCCATGAATTTCTTAAAATTTTTCTTCTAATTTTGAACGTTTAGTTTTCTGTTTAGCTCACACTTCGACATTTTCAGTGGGTTAAATTTTTTGTTTACATTGACTGCTGACACCCTTTTCATCCCATGGCCTTTATAATGCTTCTATATGGTGCTTATTATCATTCTACCAATATTTAACCCTCACCCAGTGTGTTTTAAATGTTTCTCTTATCGGTAACATTATTTAGTTACGTTTACTTTTCTGTTTAGCTCAGAATTTCATGTTTAACTTATTGTTTAGGTCAGCTGCTCTGCTCCTTCTCTTCCCATGGCACTTATATTCATCATACATGTTCCTCAGTATCATTGTTCCATGATTTAACCCTTCTCCAGTGAATTTCTTTAAATTTTTCATCAAATTTCACATGTTAACTCTTCTTTTTACCTCACACTTACACATTTTCAGTGTGTTACAGTTTATGTTTAGGTCAGCGGTTGACATGCTTTTCATCCCATGGCCTTTATAATACTATTATATGATGATTATTATCATTCTATCATGATTTAACCCCTCATACTCTGCATGTTAAACATTTTTCTTGACATTTTAATATTCATCATACATCTTGCTTCATTAGCATTCTACCATGTTTTAGCCCTTGACCAGTGAATTTCTTTAAAATTTTTCTTCTAGTTTTGAACGTTAAGTTTTCTGTGTAGCTCACACTTTGACATTTTCAGTGGGTTTTTTTTTGTTCACATTGACTGCTGATACTCTTTTCATCCCATGACCTTTATAATGCTTCTGTATGGTACTTATTATCATTCTACCGCTACTTAACCCTCACCCACTGTGTTTTAAACGTTCTTTTAACATTTGTTAGTTACGTTTACTTTTCTGTTTAGCTCAGAATTTCATGTTTAACTTAGTGTTGAGGCCAGCTGCTATGCTCCTTCTCTTCCCTTGTCACTTTTATTCATCATACATGTTCCTCAGTTTCATTGTTTCATAATTTAACCCTTCTACAGTGAATTTCTTTAAATTTTTCATCAAATTTTGAACATTAACTCTTCTTTTTACCTCACACTTACACATTTTCAGTGTGTTACAGTTTCTGTTTAGGTCAGCTGTCTACACCCTTTTCATCCCATGGCCTTTATATTGCTTCTATGATGTGCTTATTATCATTCTACCATTATTTAACCCTCATCCAGTGTGTTTCAAACTTTTTTCTTACCATTTTAGTTACGTTTACTTTTCTGTTTACCTCAGAATTTCATGTTTAAGTTTGTGTTTAGGTCAGCTGCTGTTTTCCTTCTCTCCCAATGGTGTTTATATTCCTTCATACATGTTCCTCATTATTAGCTCACCAACTTTAGTTGTGTGAGCTTATGGCATGGCTCAATCTGTCGGCGCCAGCGTATGTGTCCATTAATGTTAAAGCTTCTGTTCAGGTCACTTACTCGCCCTATTTTCATATCATGGCCTTTATAATGCTGCTATATGATGATTATTAACATTCTACCGTGATTTAACCCCTCATACCCTGCATTTTAAACATTTTTATTAAGTCGGGTGGCATATAGTGATTGAAGTGTGCGTGTGTCCGTCCATCTATCCATGTGCATCTGAGCCAATAACTCGAAGACTGTTAGGGCCACAGTCATCAAACTTCACACAATTATAAATGACTATGGGAGGATGTGTCACACACCATAGCCGGGTTCGTACCTTCAAGGTCAAGGTCACATATCAAGGTCACACTAAAAATCTGTCAATATTCGTGTCTCAGCCATAACTCAGAAACGAATCATAGTACAATTGTTAAACCTTTTTTAAATGTTAAGGACAGTCAGAAGGTGTGTCGCGTATAATAGTTTACGCCGCATCTGCAAGGTGAAGGTCACAGGGGGGGGGGGGGGGGGGGAGGGCATGTGTTACCTTAGTAACATTTTTCTTGTTCTTGACATTTTTAGTTGCATTTAGTTTTCTGTTTAGCTCAGAATTTCATGTTTTAACTAAGTGTTTAGGTCAGCTGCGGTGCTCCTTCACTTCCCATGGCACTTATATTCATCATACATGTTCTTCTGTATCAATGTTTTATGATTAACCCCCTCATACCCTGCATTTTAAACATTTTCTTGACATTTTTAGTTGTGTTTAGTTTTCTGTTTAGCTCGGAATTTCATGTTTAACTAAGTGTTTAGGTCAGCTGCTGTGCTCCTTCTCTTCCCATGGCACTTATATTCATCATACATGTTCCTCAGTATCGTTGTTTCATGATTAACCCCTCGTACTCTGCATTTTAATCATTTTTCTTGACATTTTCAGTTGCGTTTAGTTTTCTGTTTAGTTCGGAATTTCATGTTTAACTTAGTGTTTAGCTCACCTGCTGTGTTCCTTCTATTCCCATGGCACTTATATTCATCGTACATGTTCATCTGTATCATTGTTCCATGATTAACCCCTCATACTCTGCATTTTAAACATTTTTCTTGACATTTTTAGTTTGTGTTTAGGTAGGCTGTTGTTTTCCTTCTCTTCCTATGGTGCTTATATTCCATCATACATGTTCCTCATTATCATTCTTTCATCATTTAACCCTTGTCCAGTGAATTTCTTCAAATTTTTCTTCCTATTTTTAATGTTAAGTTTCCTGTTTACCTCACACTTAAGACATTTTCAGCATGTTAAAGTTTTTGTTTAGGTCAGCTGCTGACACCCTTTTCATCCCATTGCCTTTATATTACTTCCATATGGTGCTTATTATCATTCTACCTTTATTTCATTCTCACCCAGTGCATTTTAAACCTTTTTCTTAACATTTTTTAGTTTATGTTTCTGTTCAGCTCAGAATTTCATGTTTGACTTGGTGTTTAGATCACCTGCTGTGTTCCTTCTTTTCCCATGGTGCTTATATTCCTCATTGTTTAGGGCAGCTGCCGACCCCCTTTTCATCTCACGATAGAGTTCTTGTGTTTGCCAAAGTTACTATCAAAGAGGAATGTTGGTGAGCTATATGGCATTGGTGTCCTTGTTGTTGAATGTAGTGCTGGCAAGTTTTGACGTTAAATTAAGAAAGGGTTAATACTGTAACTTGTCAATGATACAGCAATTATTCAGCTACCTATTAGGGCAAGTGATTAATCAGATTAGGATGAAGAAAAATCCTTTAAAACCGTTTCAGCTCCAACTTAAATTTCCTTCCAGCTAGCTTAATCCAGGTGAGTGTTTTTAGGCTCACTTTTCCCTCTGTTCACTTGTGCCTCTGGTTTATTTTTCAGGACTTACAGGATGATACTTGGGTGTTTGATGAAAAATCTTTGAAGCATGATATTTTGGCAAGCTTAAAAAGTGGTATTTCACGTAAAGCTCTTGTGGAAGTAATAGAGTCACTAAAAAATGGAACAGGATCTATTGGACCAGCCTACTTGATGGCAAAATTGAGATCAAAATCCTTACTGTATGCTGTTGCAAATACAAGGAATGAATTTCTTCAATTTATTCACAAATATCCATCCTTGTTCAATGTCACTGGTGGCACAATAACATTGATAGATACTAATTTAAGATGGTTATCAGGGAAATTGAAAAAGACACCAGAGTCTGGACCTGCTGAACAAATGAAAGAGAATACTAACAGTACTTCAAAAAAGGAAATTTCTTCCAAGGTAATGTGAACATATAGAGGATATCTATGCTGTTTCAGTAAATATCGGGAATTATCTCATGGGTGTGGACCCGAAAGTTTTATTTTTCACAAGTGATTGCGCAAGTGAATAATAATAGCTTCAGGTCCACTCGAGTAGGATAATTCCTGATATTCACTAAAACAGCATAGATTTTCTTTTTATTATATGTTATAGTTTACCTCACAATATTCAGCCCATTTGACTGCAAATAGTTTCAAGATAATAACTGAAAGCTGCTGATCATTCCTTCAAGGCGACGTCATTTTCTGAAGGCTAACGTCATTTAGGAAGCTACTGGAAAAATTCATGGTGTGGATCTAAAAACATTATTTTTCGGTTGTGCAAGTGCCCGTGAAAAATAAAAGTTTCAAGTCCACACTCATGAGATAAAATTTCAGATACTGACTAAAATAGAGTAGATTTTCCTTTTTTATTATATGCTACGAGACATTTTATTGCACAATATTCAGGTCAATTCCACCCCAAATGCGTATGTTTCAAAACAATAACAAAGATCAGCTTATCATTCCTTCAAGGTGACATGATACAGCAGAGCGCGACATCGTTTAGAAAGCTACTGAGGGACATTCCTCGATATCCAATGACTCGATGGATATCAAGAAATATCTTTTAGATAATTTAGATAATTTATGATAATTCCCAGGCTAGCTTATAATAATAAATAAGATAGCAGTACTAATTGAAACAAGATGCAGAAAAACAAGAAAATTGACATCACTCATCACAAAACAACTGGATTGTAGAATTTGAAAATGAAAAAACGTTGCCACTCAGAATCCTAAGAGGGTGTTAATCAGTGCAGTTACTCTTTCCATCCATCAATGATATTTTATGACATGAAAGCTGTTACACTGTGTCATAGTGTAACAGCTTTCATTTCATCAAAAACCTTGGTGTTTACTAGTTACACGGTATCAACTTTCAAATCTTGGCTCTTGTCTTTTGTCAGTAATAACTAAAATATGTAATAATCAATTTGTAGTACTGCAAAAAATATGCACATCATCATTTTATTTATTTTTAGTAAAGTTGTTGGTGACCGTGCAGACCAGACATGTTAACTCCCACGGAATGCCCAGGAAAATCCTGAAATTTCAACGTAGTTCCTGGCCTCCCAAACGGGAATCAATTTAGGACCCAAAATCCCGGAAAACAACAGCGAATATTTCTTTCCCATTGTAACTTATGTAAAACCTTTGGAGTCAAATCACATGCATTTCGATCAAACTCTGGTAAAAACTCACGAAGCAGTAAAACATGGATTTAAGTTCAATTTATTTAAGAAAAGGGTACTTTATGATATATATTTCAACTGTGTTCATGTTTATTTCTGTTTTTTTCTTCGTAATTGGAGATTCGTGATCAATGTGTGAGTGTCGAAGAGAAAATAGGTGACTTACTTTCAAAAAATTGAAAACTCCACCTTCATTTAAATGCAGTTTTTTGGTTAATAAAATAAATGAAAAGGAATTAAACAATATATATTTATTTATCCATAGAATAGCTTTAATTCTCATCCCTTAAAATTCCAAATCAAAACGTAAACAGCACCTTGACCTCAACTATTTAACACAATTTAAAAGTAGGTTAAAGCCGTTTCGGATGCTGAAAAATTATGACTGCATATTTATACACAATGGACTTACCTTCTAACTCTACATTTGTACCGTTGTTCTGACTGCAGAACTGTTAACTGTTGGCCATCTGCACCCAGAAAATTTCGAATGAAATTAAAAAAAAATAAGTGCTTCAATGATGGAAAGAAGTTTTGTGCAGGGCATAAACGTATCATTGTATGCATGAAAGATTTTGATAAAGATACTTTCCAACTATTCCCTCTTTCCTATTTGAGAATAAGGAAGAGAGATGGGTGTTTTTCAAATTTCTTGTCGGTTCCTGTTCCAGTTTCATTGAAAGAGTTGGGTTTTTGGTTTCGGTTTTCATTGTACAAACAACAATTCATTGCATTTGCATACAGGAAGATGTATTTGACACCAGTCAGTGTCACAGGGGCTCCCTTTCCAGGGCAACCCTCCTCTGTAATATATCTGCACTCTGATTTCCTGAGCATAATGTGTTTTTTGTATAAATTATTTCAAGAGTTTAAAGTTTGAGAAAATGATTTTTGCCCTGAGTCACTTGCAAAATTACCCCCCCCCCCCAAAAAAAAAAAAAAAAAAAAAAAAACTCTGTGTTTAGGGTAACCCCATTGACTAAAAAATTATTCTGACCATACAAATTTTATCAAGTGAAAGTCGCTTATAAAGGTCATTGTAATCCTAAATTTCCGTCCAACTTCAGCTGTGATTTTAACAATGGCTTTGGAGTTCAAGCTTTCAAAATTATGTGTAGAAATAACTATATTTGTTATTACAAATATGGAACAAGTGACAAGTTCCAGTTCTGCAAAGGAAATCGCATTTGATAAACAGATGAACTTGTAAAACACGATGTGTAAGAAGTAATTTTGTCACCTATTTTCACTGTAAGTGCCACGGTCGAATGCAATACCAGTTACTGCAGCTGTTCTGAAAAAGGGGTATCGCAACTGTGAAGTTTGAAAACAAGGTTAACTTTAGGTTGTTTGTCTCTTTATTTTGAGAAGTGAAGTCGTAATTAGAGTTTTTCAACATTGAAGTTGAAAACCGTGACTGCAGGTTTTCTGTAATTGTTTCTGTTTCAGTTTTAATAACAAAACCGAACCAAATTTTGTAATTTGGTATAAAATTTTAATTTCGATATACAGGACACCTCACAGTGAATTCCATATACTTTGTCTCTCGAATCCCAAATTGCTGTCATTTAGTTGGCAAAATACAGTAAAGTAAGGAAAAGAGCCCAAGTTAGTTCATTCATATCAGCAAGCATGAAACTCTCTTTGAAGATTTTTTTTTTAGATTTATGGGACCGCGGATGATTGGTATTTTTAACCCCCCAGTCGAAGAATGGAAGGTATACTGAAGTACAGTTATCCATCCATTTATCCATCTGTCTGTCTTTGCATTCATTAGTTTGGCCATCTGTTCATACAAACATATGGACCAACAAATGAATGATATGCAATGGAAGATATTCCCCCATGTGAACCCCAGGAAGTGAAACAGTGCTTGTTTACTGTGGTTAAAATAGGATCCAGTGACCAATGCTTGTAAAATGGACAACATGGGTATAAATTATTGACTGAACTTGACTTGATCTCCATGTTGTGGCTACGATTAGCCATTGTGTAGAAATATGTGACCTTAAACACCAATAAATAAATGGAAGGTATGATGCAGCGAATGGAGTGTGTGTGTGGGGGGGGGGGGGGGGGGGAAGCAAACATCCGCCATTTTAGTGCTGGGCAGTTTCCCCATTAATCGAGTATAGCCGGTTACGATAAAATATCGTTAGTAATATCGTCAGAAATAAAAAAAAAAGGAAATATCGTCATGAAGAGAAAATCTTACTGTTCTTGCTGGCCTGACTCTAAATTATAGTATAATGTAACACCCCCCCCCCCCCCTCCAAAGAACGCAATTCCTGACTGTTTCAGGGTGTTTGGAAAGTCTGAGGATGACGCTAAAAAGAATTCAGTGAGGGCGATGTACGCTGAATTTCGTCATTAACATTGCTGGTTTCGACAGTGGTTATAGACCGTGAGATGAATTTCTGCTGATCGAATCCACTTGCCTTTTGAGCATGACACATTACTAAGAATACGTCTTCGAGTTGATAGTCTGCAACATGAAGTCATGTCAGTTGTTGCAAACGTCCAAGCATAATACCGAAAGGCTGTAAAGGTCTGGATCTAAACCATTTTCAAATAGTTTAGCTCTAAACCTTTGGAGCTAATTGAAATTGCATCATTTGATGCATGATTGTGTGTAAACGAATCTGCGTATGAAGAGCGAGTTATATCCTTTGGATAGTTATCTTCAGTCAAAACCACATTTGAATTCAGCAAAGTGAATAAGCAAAAAGAGTCTCAAATGCCGACTTTGAAATTTTCAGTTGGCACTGAGGCTGGTGGTGGTGACGTGGAACAAAAGTCGATAGAGGAAAGTTTTTCGAAGACACTAAAATACGAAAGAAATGGTAAAAGATGGACAAAATTAATGCGTGCTGTCACCTGCTGTTTGCAAAAGGCATGATGCCCATTTATAGCGTCAAGAAAAGTGGTTTCAAGAAGCTATTGGCTGAATTCGATCCATGGTAGACCTTCCCAGCAGGAAGTATTTTTCACAAACCGCACTACCTCATGTGTACAACAAGGTTAGGGAGCAAATTTCAAATTCACTGAAATCCGACTGTAAATATTTTGCAGCAACCATCGATATGTGGTCGAGTGCCATTACAACATTTCCATTCATGAGTTTCACCATACACTATATTGATAATACATGGTAAATGAACTCGAAATGTCTTGAAACGATCTTCACACCCGATGACCACACTGGTAAAATACTTGGCAATGCACTGGCTGATATTCTGGAAGAATGGGATTAAGACAGAACAATTTTGTGGCTGTAACATCTGACAGTGCAGTAATTGCAATTAAAGTCATGGGATTGAAGAAATGGAAACAAATGTCATGCTTCGGGCATAGGCTCAACCTAGCTGTTAACAAGGGGGTTAATGATAGAAACAACAGAATAAGCAGGGCAATGGGTGTGGTTAGTAAAATCGTGACACATTTCAGCCACAGCTGGAAGAAGAAGATAGAACTAAGAAAAGCCCAACAAGAGCTAAATTTACCTGCTTATTCACTTGTCACCGCATGTGACACACTCTGGGGTTCAAAGCACAAGAAAATCTCCCACGCTCTAGAGAAAACCCTTGTAAAAGTTCTCAGTCCGTACAGAAAAACATTGCACTTAATACCAAAATGGCAGGACATTGCAGTATTAGAATCAATCAATGCCATGCTCAATCCACTGGCAAATTTTACAGATATTTACAGATATTCTCTCGGGAGAGAAGAACATCACAATATCCTATGTTCTACCTGTTTTGAACTTGTTCAAAAATGACATTTTGAAAGCACAAACTGAAGACACGCAATTGACTAAAGACATTAAAGAATCTGCCCTCAATTACATGCTGTCGAAATATGAAGATGGGGTTGTGAGGGAGATAATCAAAATAGCCACTGTATTAGATCCCAGATTCAAAATAGACTATATCCCTGACAATATGACAAAGAGGGGTCAACTGCAGGCAAAATTAATTCAGTAGACTGTAGAATTAAATTGTGAAGCTGTAGGGAGTGAGCATGGTAGTTCATGTGCAAAGAGCGAAACACTAAAATCAGAACCCACAGCTGCGTGTCTAGATCTAGAGGAGCCATCTAAGAAAAAATAGAAAAGTTTGAGTGACTGCTTTCGCACTAAGACAAACGAAGTCAGTACAGCCGTTAAATATGCACAGAAAGAATGAAAGACTTGGAGAAACGCTGTGGGATAGAGCTCAACGACTACCTCACTTTCCCAATAATTGATCAGAATGACGATCCTTTGAAGTGGTGGCGACTGAACTCTAATGTTTCCAAATGTGACAAATATCTCACAAATGTATTTGTGCATTCCAACCACCAGTTGTGCATCTGAATGTGTGTTTAGCACTGCAGGAAAAGTGGTAACGAAGAAAAGATCTTGTTTAAACACAGATAAGGTCAGCGTGTTGGTTTTTTCTCACTAAGAACTTGCGTGACTAGTACTCCTACAGTCTTCTGACGACATCTGTTTAACAATTTATGAATCACAGAAATGTTAATTGGTCAAAACTGAAGGTTGCTCCAGACTTCCAGTTGGTAATTGAAAGTTCTTTTCATTGGAATTTCTTCGAGTTCTTGTCTCAATTAAAATGAGAAATGGCAGACCCAAGTGACTTTCCATTAATTGAAGTGGTGGTGCCATCCCCTCCCCTCTCCCCATAAAATGACATTATATTCCAGCCCTCCCAAGTCCCAATTCAAACTGCTACTTGTGATTTACATCTAACTTTTCTGGTCTTTTTCAAAATTCAGACTCAAGGGGGTGTTGTGAATCCCTCTCAGGGCGTAAAAATGTTAAAAAAATCCTCTCCACAGGGTATTTGATTACTGGATTCGCATCTCAAAATGCTATACAAAAATGTCCAAATACTAACCATATTTTTATACTGTACCAATGACCCAGACTTAGCTGGTGCTAACTCTAACAAATCCAGGGCCAAACACAAATTTTGCCCCCCAATCCCCAAAATTTGCATCCAAAACAAAAAGAAACCTCCATACTACGCCTCTACTGCGCATGTGCAGTGACGCAGTCATCCCGAAATTGGCGCCAATTATCATTCTCTGTTTGGCCCTTCATCAGTCAACATCTCACTGATCTTTGTGCTTGTAAATCTCAGTTTAAAGGATGCCAGACACGTAATTTTTGGAGAAAATGTGATTCTAAGGAGGATAGAAGTAGGAGAGGAGAAAGAAGTGGCAAAAAATAATCAGGGCTGTACTTAAAATTTTTTGATGAAATTATGTTAAGTTGCCTATTTTCGAGGCATGGGCCTCTTGTTGTCATTCTTGCTAATTGTTGCACTGCTTATTCAGTGTTTCCTCTCCCCTAGCCTTCTAAAGTCCCCCCTGGCAATTCTCCCATGCTTTTGGCATATTTTTGAGAAATTTCATTTCTAAAATTTCCTGGGAGAGTTGCTTGGTTACAGAATGTTTTCTGTTATTTTCCCCATAGTTACGTTTTCACCCATGGGTGTATAACGTTTGTGTTCTGCATCTTCCATCTGATGTTCTACAGATTCTCCCCTGGGAGTCTCTGTTTTGCATCAGATAGAGTGTAATTGATGACTGATTCCGGGCCAGTTTTTTCAGTGCCTGGAGTCATGTTTTCTAGTGTGTTTACACTGTTTGTTTTCATTGGCAACAGCCTTTTTTGAGGGGGGCTGTTTGCCTTTGTGGTAGTTTATCTCATTATAAGATACATTTATATTATCCGAAAGTGTCTCATTAATTATTTTATATAAATTTAAAATTTTTGACCACACTTTGCCATCGGATCCATCGGGGCTCAACGTTACTTTTCAGCAACTTGGGCTTCTCTGAAAAAATATTTTTTCAAAATTATTTTGTTTTGCAATTGTTTTTTCATTTATTAATGGATCATGTTATTATGTATCTTTGTGTCAGGGGTTTTTGCGAGTAACTAGGACTTATTGTTGTTCTTTCACAATGAAGGGACGTTGTTCAAATTGTAATAGGAAGAAATCTTCCTCTGACTTTCATGATCATTGTATTAATTGTAGTCAGTGTTCTCGCATTAATCCCTGTCCTATATGTGAACATTGGGATGAGAAACATTGGAAACGTGTGTCACGATATGTTGTTTCTGGAGAAGGAGCAATGCCGGCTCTTTCTCCACAAGGTCACTCTACTCTCTCAGTTTCTATTTCAGAGGAACCAGAACAGGGTGATGTTTCCATGTTATCTTCTTCAAGTGTGCGTCCGTCGTCACAAATGAATTCAGAGCTAGCGGCAAAAGTGCTCATGGAGATTAGACAAATGTCGTCCGCTAGCTCGCCCGGTGTAGCGTCCATTCACCGAATGGTTCGGCAGCCGGGTTCGTCCGATGCGGTCCAAGAGGAAATTTTGGGTGATGCGAGCACTATAAACATAATAGATGCACACCCAGTGACGGCGGATAGTAAGTGAGAACGGAGGAAGCCTTTTAGTCCGGTTCCTAGCTCGTCCAGGTCCAGCCGGGCCGCGAGCGAGAGAGGTCCCTCTCTCGTACAACAACATCTGGGACCAGATGTTGTGGTACAAAATGTGTCTTTAGCGGAGCATACGTCCGTCGCTCGGGACGCTCCGTTGTATAAGCAGTCCGCAGAGACTGTTAAGGCTTCCTCTTCTCGTCAGCGCACACGACCGCACCTTGGCTGCGTGACCGCCGATATATTACCAGCTTCGCCGATGAAGGATTCTTCGGCGACCAGGTCACACCATCCGGCAGCCAGGGATTCGAGACCGATGGACTCCGGACGTTCGCATAGGAAAAGTATGCGGGAGCCATCTGATGCGGAGCTGCCCTCGGCGAAGCAGCGAAAGACTGCGCCTCCGCAGGTCTCGACGCCGGACATTCTTGTGCAGATAGCACAGCTTATCGCAGCATCCCAGCAGCCGACAGAAACGGTGTCAGATCGAGAATTATCCGACGGCGCTGGGTCGGTACGCTCCGCCGAAGCATCGGGGGCAGACGACCGGGAACATCGTGAGGTCCGACCGGATGGTGAAAGGGATACGGATGACTTGGAGCTATCCCTTTCGGAACAACATAAAGCTGCCGTGGACTTCATCTGGCACTTTCTCCCTCAAGTTGTTCCGTCGGGCCAGAGTGCTGCGCTTCCGGACAAGAGAATTATAGCGTCATTGGACTCTGAATTTTTTGAGCGGTTCAGGGACATCGCTCCCGAGTTTCCGTCGCAGTCCAATAATGTTGCTAGAACATTTGAATTATTGAACGACGCTATATTTAAACTTGCTTCCAGGACGGGGAAAGCAGGTTTCTTGTCCGCTAATACTCTCAACCTGCCTTTCATTAATGCAAGGAATAAATTCGATACGGCAGGACAGGGTATACCGAGAGTTCCTCTGCGTATGGACGACGAGGCGGAAGACTTAGAGCTATCATTACCGTCGTCAGCTTCTATTCCAACCGCGGTGTTGGAAACAGCTATTGCGTCTAACAGAGCCAATTTAGATGCCTTATCTTACGCAGATCACCTTACTAAGGCGTTATCACTGCGCCTTCAAGGGGAAGAGTTTCAGGATATACAATCCTCTTTAAGACTTCTTTCAAGGGCAGTAGCTTATTCCACGTGTAACTCCGCCCTTTCAGTGGCAAATCTGGAGTTGGTTAGACGTGACGCAGCCCTAGCTACATCCACACTAGTGGATTCTAAGGTGAAGAACTCTCTTAGAGTCGCTTCGGTCTCAGGAGAACTTCTCTTTGACGGCAAGCTTTCCGCTATTTATGATAAAATTAAAAAGAAAGCTAATGATTCTCTGTTGTTCAGATCGGCTCCTAAAAAGTCGGATACAGCAGACACGAATAAGACAGGCACTTTTGGGTCTAATGCGCCCAAGAGAGGTTCCTATAGAGGTTCCGGTGCGTCCTCTTGGTCTTATTCGAGAGACCGTCAGGATAGCGACTCTCGTTCGGGACGTCCTTCAGGCCGGGACAATCGGTCGGACGCCCCGAGGTCGACGAGGCGAGGTGCGGGTCATGGAAGACGTGGTTTCTCCTACCGCAGGCCTCGCAGGTCCAGGAGGTGATGGCTTAAACCTCTATCGCGTTCCGGTTGGCGGAAGGTTGTCGAGTTTTTCACAAGAGTGGGCGTCGATTACGGACGACCCTTGGGTGAGAGGAGTGACTTCGGAAGGTCTAAAGATATCCTTCAAACGAAAGCCTCCATTAACTCGAAGTCCAAAGAGGACTCATCTTCCGTCAAATCCACAGAAAAGAGACGCTCTGTTATCAGAGGTGCAGTCTCTTTTAATGAAGAACGCGGTAGAGGTCGTAGAAAACCAGGAATCTCTGGGATTCTACAGCCATCTGTTTCTGGTTCCGAAACCAGACGGCTCGTTCCGTCCAGTCATAGATTTGAGCTGGATAAACAAGCTGATCGTCGCTCCAAAGTTTTATATGGAGACGATTCGATCGGTCAGAGCGAGTATTCGGGTGAACGATTATGCAACGAGCATAGATCTCAAAGATGCGTACTTTCACGTCATGGTACATCCGACATTCCGAAAGTATCTACGCTTTGCAGTCCTGGGAGTGGTGTATCAATTCCGGGCGATGTGCTTCGGATTGAATCTAGCACCCTGGGCTTTCACTCGGGTAATGAACTCGGTAATGATCTACTTCCGAGCTCATTCGTCTGCGGTAACGTCGGCCTACCTGGACGACATTCTTCAGAGGTACGGCAACAAGTTAACGCTTCAGAACGATGTTCAGAATCTTCTTCTATTGCTCCGACGTCTCGGTTTTATAGTAAACGAGGAGAAGTCGGATCTGGTGCCGTCCAAGTCATTCACTCATCTGGGAATGAGCTTCGAGACGCACAACAATCTCGTTCGTCTGCCGTTAACCAGAGCGAAATTAGTCAGTTGTTACGCTCGCTATTGTCTGCACGCAGACAAAGTCACGGCGAGAGAATTTATGAGACTGATAGGTCTGTGCGGAGCCGCCTCGGATCTCATTCCGATGGGGCGGCTACGCACACGTCCCCTTCAAATTTTCCTGACTCAGAATTGGAGTGTGAAAATTCATTCGCTCGATGTAGACGTTCTCTTGTCAGATCAAGTGAAACAAGAGATTCAGACTTGGGCAAACATTCAGTGGTTAACTCAAGGAGTTCCGCTGCAGTTGCCGGATCCGAGTTTTACTGTTATGACGGATGCCAGTCAAACAGGTTGGGGTGCATCATTAATCCCAACGGATTCGAGATGCCAGGGTCTTTGGGATCCGCAATTCCTGTGCAAGCACATAAACATCAAGGAAATGATGTCAATTTGGCTTGCGTTACGTCACTGGATGGACATTATTCACGATGCTCATGTCCAAATCCTATCCGACAATACGACAGTAGTGGCGTATATACGGAATCAGGGAGGCACTCATTCAGTTCCGTTGTTCAATCTAACGGAAAGAATCCTTCTGTTTGCGTTAGAACATCACGTTCTTCTTTCGGTCCGTCACATACCGGGTCGTCTGAATGTGCTAGCAGACTCCCTTTCACGAAAGGGTCGCTTGTTGCCGTCGGAGTGGACTCTCAACAAACAAGTATTCAATCAGATTTGCTACCAATGGGAACGGCCAATGATAGACTTATTTGCGACACATCTCAACAATCAGTTGCAGACGTATGTGTCTCCGTGTCCGGATCCAAAAGCATTTGCAGTAGACGCTCTGTCGATCCCTTGGGACGGAATGATAGGATATGCGTATCCTCCAGCGCCGTTAATTCAACAAGTATTGCTAAAGATAAAACAATCTCAATGCAAGATTCTGTTGGTAGCATCTCTGTCGCCACAGAGACCGTGGATAAATCTACTCAGGTGTCTGTTGTGGGACCTACCGCGGAAGCTTCCTCCACGAGAGGATCTTCTTTCGCAGGGGAAATCGCGCCAACTCCATCACAACCCGCAAGGTCTCAACCTTCACGTTTTTCCGTTGTGCGGTCCTTCTTGCATGGCAAGCACTTTACAGGACGAGCAGTGGACGCGATGTCTAACTGTAGGAGGACCTCCTCTTCGCTAAACTATGCGGCTAAGTGGAAGGTTTTTCGTCGTTGGTGTAGGGATCATTCTGTAGATATATTTGATCCCTCTATACCAGACATTGCAAACTTTCTAGTATACTTGTTTGACGAAATCAAACTGCAGCCTGTTACTATAAAGGGTTATAGATCTATGTTATCTGATACCTATGCACATCATGATAGTTTACAAATTGGATCTAATGTCTCTTTATCGAAGTTGGTTAGAAACTTTTCGATAAATAGACCCAGAACTCTTAGATTAATTTCTAAGTGGAATTTAGCTTGGGTTCTCCTTAAATTGAAGGAAAAGCCATTTGAACCTCTTGGGACAGTAGATTTCAAATTCTTATCTTATAAGACAGCTTTTCTCTTAGCTTTCTCTTCTGCCAGAAGAGTCAGTGAGCTTCATGCACTATCGGTGGATGATTCTCATTATCGTAGTGTTGGGAACACTATCACCTTCACTACTAATGTGGGTTTTTTAGCTAAGAATCAGGCTCCTAATAAATATCCGGAACCTATTGTTATTAAGGCTCTTCCGTCTTCAGACGGGCGTAGGCCTTTACTCTGTCCTGTTAGAGCACTACGTATCTATAAACAGAGATCTCAGTTTATCAGAAAGGGACGGAAACGTTTCTTTCTGTCTTTGATGCCTAATAGAAAGGACATTTCAGTCCATTCCATTGCTAGATGGATTCAGTTAACTATCCGTACTGCTTATGAAGATTTATCTTCTTCTCAGCAGTCTGTGCTTAAGATTTCTGCTCATGAAGTAAGAGCTCTTTCTACTTCCTGGGCTTATGCTAATAGTGTTGCTATTACAGATTTAATGAAGGCTGCTTATTGGTCTCAGCCATCCACATTTACGAATTTTTATCTCAGAAATATTGAGTCCATTTCTGGAGACCTGCATTGTTTAGGTCCGTTATCTGTTGCTCAGAATGTCGTCCACTAAACAGTTGCAACTATAGTTATGCAGGCTTTCTGTTCTGGCAATGACTCCGTCCGGCTGCCCTCTTCGCTCTGGGCTATTTGACCCAGGGCAAGGGGAAGGGGGGGGGGGGGGGGGGGGGGGGGGGGGGCGGGTGTTCCCTTAGGTCACCTGCTTTATAGTGAAAAGCAAGGGAATGCCTCCTCCAAGTCAGTATTTCTGAGTCGCTTCCGGGATGGTTTTAAAGTGTAATATTAATGTTTAAATTCATTCATGTCTTATTTTTAAAGTGTAGCTCGGTGTGAAGCATTTGTATATGTCAAGTGTCAAACGGGCTTTAATATACAATACTCGGACACTTTTAAATGATTATAAAGAGTCTCAATTCTCTGGACTACTTTATTTATTGGCTTGCTTTAAAAATAATTAGTATAAGGGTTATACTAGATGTTAATAGAGAACATGAATGTTATTGTGCTCAATTATTAAGGGTAGTGTATCTTTCTAATTTAATATTAAATAAGAAAGATACATGTAAAGCCTAATACTCCTTTTCTCCTTAAGGGGTTACCTCTTTACTATATAGTTGAGCTTATTGGATTTTCCTCTATGTCCTAGGCCCTCCAGCCTGTTTACTATTCAGCTAAGTCTGGGTCATTGGTACAGTATAAAAATGTTAAAAAATTTATAGTAATTTATATATTTTTTATACTTACCAATGACCCAGACGGGGATGGCCCTCCCTGGAGTTGGGAACTCTTGCCTCCCCGCTGAGTACATAGCGCTGACCAGGCACTGCCAGTAAGAATGATAATTGGCGCCAATTTCGGGACGACTGCGTCACTGCGCATGCGCAGTAGAGGCGTAGTATGGAGGTCCTTTAGGACATGATTTCTTTTTGTTTTGGATGCAAATTTTGGGGATTGGGGGGCAAAATTTGTGTTTGGCCCTGGTTTTGTTAGAGTTAGCACCAGCTAAGTCTGGGTCATTGGTAAGTATAAAAAATATATAAATTACTATAAATTTTTTAACTTTTCTTTCATATTGGCCTTATATTAACTATTTATCATCACTTTTGAAACCAAGATGGAAATTGTGCCAAAAGACTGCAATATATTTTTTGGTGCAGCACGTCCTTGTGAAGTATCACACCAGAAATTATATTACACCCTTTATGCCCCCCCCCCCCCCCCCCCCCCCCCCCCCCCCCGAATGTTCTTCCCTGCTCAAACATTCAAGATAAGCCTAGCGTGAATCAGTCGAGGAATAGTACCCATACTCTGCTTTTTGGAATCTCCTCAAAGGTTTAACATCTCTTTAAATTACTCAAATGAACACCTTTCATGTTACAATGCCTCTGAATTATCTGTTAAGCTGCCAGCCTTGTAGCTTAGGTGTCATCCCCCCCCCCCTCCCAAACAAAACTCACACAATGGAAAGAAGAGTTCATTTTCAGATCCTTGAAAAGTACTTGATTTAACACCACATACTTTGAAAAATACTGAACTTACATTCATTTTACCCACAAGTAGGTGCAATTCTGGTGTTCTGGAAACCCCAGCTCGTGAGTTATTGGGCTTATACGGAGATGATAGAGATACAATACTTAGTCTGAGGTTATCGTTTTGTAATAGCAATCTAGCCGGCTGTAATGTCATTAATTTGAACAATCTGTCCCATCCTGTAACATCTCGTTGCTACGCGACTCAGTGTCATTAACAGCACGTGTGCTGGTGTTTCAATTCATATGTACCTTCAGCTCAGTTGATACCTATTACTTGTGTCATCGTGCCAATGCAGGGTGGGTCACGACTAATTAAATTTATAGTTCGAAGGGTATAAGACAACTTTTTTTTACCTTATGTTTTATGATAACCGAACCCGCATGTATATCGTGCATTGAAATAATATGGTAAGGGACATGTCCTCAGTCATGTGTGGAGGTTTATCTGTGCAATGCTTATGAGGGTCAAGAATAGACATAATTTCTGCCCCACTTCCCCCTCCCCCCTAATTCCCCCTGCCACACATACACTCTAACTCATCTCTGAATAGCAGTAAATCATTACCAAGTTCTCGTGGTTGCATGTGCATGTATGTGATATTCTCGGTTGTCTTCAAAAGAAAGATTATTTACCTGGTTGTCTTGTTAGAATAAAGAAATTTTTCCGCTCGGAGCAAGCGATAATATCTAAAAAATAATCACACACACATCTTGGGCGACGGAGTTGGGAAGTTTAACTTTAAAATTGCTTTAAATAGGCCTTACTCTTTCTTACTTGCTCCCCATTTATACAAAAGTTTTAACATGCATGAACCTACTCTTGATGGCGACAGAGTTTATAAGTTACCGTAGTTATTACAGCCATGTGTGATGCATCCAAATTATTTCATTGTTAGTCCTGACCAGACACCACAGTAAATACAGAATAGAAAGTAAAAAAAATTACATTTGACAAAGTCAAAATTTCATATCTTTTTTTCTCGCTCATAATCAAGTATTCAAATAATAGTGAGTGCAGAAGATTGTATAAGTGATCATCAGTTTTCGACTGGACATTTACACCAAGGATTTCCGGAAACAAATACGAGTGTGACATAATATACAAATTGCAGTCGGCATTTGCACTCCGACTGATAAAATGAAATCAACAAATCAAACACAGGATAGGAGGGGGTTGGGGGGCGGGGTCTATGGTAAAACACGGCTATGGAGTGTTACTTGTCCAGTATCTCACTGCATTCTTCATATAATATTACATTGTGATAGTATGGAAATCTTTTTAGTTTCAAAAGTGGGATACAGTCGTCAGTTGGTCAGTCATTCGAAATAAATTGTAGAATTTTATCAGTGAATTCCACTCCCATTTTCACCCCACCAACAAGTCAAGCATGCATAGATTTATGAGTGGACATGAAAAAATGTAAGATAGTAACGCTAAGAAATTTTCTTGTTATATAAACCGGCACCACAAGTACCTCAAAAAGAAATGTAGGTCTATCTGTCAGAGTTAAATTTCTTTTATTCAGGGACAGCATCTCCAATCTGTATGACAATCTGATCACAGTGCATTTTCAGCATAAACTGAGATAATTTTATTTTATTTTTTTATCAAATGTTATACCATACAAAGATTAGGATCATGAGATAAAATGCGAGTTGGTCGGGAAACCTGTCTTACAGGAGTTCATCTCAGTGTATTTCTTTGTCAGAAATGTACTTTTTTATTGTGAATTTGTGGTTCCAAGCTGTACGTTCAAGAGTCCTGCAACCCCCTCAGTCCCCCTGTCACAAATTCATGATAAAAAAGTTGATATTTGCCAAAGGAATGCCAACTCTTCAATCTTGTATTCAACAGCATTGTAATGAAATATTGGCTTTGTTAACCGCATACACAGCGTACTGAAAACAATTTTGGGACAGAGAGATGCATGTTTCAAAAGTTCCATGAGCCGTGAACAATATCGCGAATATATCGTTAATCACGATTTTCTTTACAGAAAACCGTGATTATTAATTTGGCCAATATTGCCCAGCACTAAGCCATTTGGTCTATAAATAGTTGTTACACTTTTCAAGCAAACATTTTCAAATGGTGATTCGGATTTTATTATTTTTGGTATGGAAAACAACTAACACAATATACATAAACATAGTGTACTGGTTAGTACTGAAATGGTTAACCAGATAATCGGTTTGAAACCAGTTAGCTACCTAACTGATTAGAAAAAACTGTCAACCGGTTATCTGAAATATCGATAGTGATCGTCATTCCTTGTTTAAAATGTAGTAAATCTTCTCCTTTGTTTTAAATTCCACATTGAAGCCATGTTTTATATATTGAGATAATCGACTTGGGCGTTCAAGACAGTGTTAATGATTGGCAGTTTCCTGAGTAATGAGTAATTGCAGAAACCATTCTGTAGTGTGTATACAAACGAACGTTGTCAAGTATGCAACAACATTCGTTTGTATGCACACTATGGAATAGTTTGAGAATACTGCTTTCCAATTCCTATAGTTTTGATCCCATATTAGTGAAATAATGGCCACGTAAACCGGATATTATCCAGTTATAGTTCTTTGTTAGTTGGTTAGTTGTTAGTTAGTTACAAAAATGAGCCAACCATTTCAGCCCTAGTACTGGTAGTGCAAAAATTATAGTACCATATTCTAAGGTGCTGTACATTAGTTTCAAACTCCAGTAAAAATATATCGATGTATACTGAAAGCAGTGTTTATTTCTTAAAAGCTTTCTGAAACGGAAATGTTTTTAAGACCATTCTTGAAATCAGTTGAAGTAGTCAAAAGATTATGATATTAGGTATTTTTTCCTCTAATGTGCATTCACAGACAAGAATGACCTATTACCAAATGCGTTGCACTTATTTGGGGAACAAGTAGCAGGTTTTGACCCCAGACTTCACTCCATGCAGTCTTAATTTTGACAATATCAGTTATATGTGCACAGGTGTCATGTTTTTGTATGCTTTGAAAACTAGTAATAAAATTTTAAAAATAACTCGCTACTGCTCTGGTTGCCAATGTCAATCAATGAGAACTGGAGTGATACTTTGGAAGCATGGAACACAGCATCCCACCCTTGCTAATGCCTTCAGTATGTTCTGCTGGTATTCATAATCTCATTTAAGGTTAAATCAGGGTTTAATCCATTGATGTTGAAAAGGGACTTTTTGGGGAGTTACAGTACATGGAGAGTGGATTTTAACTAAATCACCCATGGAGTGGAGTTATCACCCAATGCATCACTTTCAAGTTCTGTGCATATGGACAAAAAACACAAGCAATGTTTCAGCCAATGGACCTCTGGGTTTAACCCGGAGGTCCATTGGCTGGAACTTTGCTTGTGATGTTTATGCTTTGCAACAAATTTGCAATTATTGCACGGGTGGAATTTCCACTCTGTGGGTGATTGAGTGATAATGCACTCTCCACGACTGTAGGATCCACAAGTTCGTACAAACTCTGTTCATAAATCTGGGGTTCACAAAAGATCTGAGGTGCCTTATTTGTCAGGCACCACAGATTTTTTGAGATATCTGGAATTGGTGTTTTTAACTGGTTAGGTTCTAGAAGCCATTATCGTGGCTCTGTTGAAAAGTACTGAAAGCCACTTTAGTTGTTTTGCATGAGATGCATCAGCTTATAGTGTACTAGGCAGTATCATGAAGAATGGTCATATATAATTGTTTTGTTACAATTTATTGGAGAGTGCCAGAGGGCACTCTCCAATAAATTGTTAGAAAACAATTATTTATGGCCAAAATCTTGCTAAACTTAGGTTCCCCCTGATAGTGACATGGTACCTTTGAAGAAAATATACGTGTTACAAATCACCTTTGAAAAATAATTTAGAACTCCAGTGACTCTACCAGTCAAGCCTCTTACACACTGAGGTCAAAATGACAAAATTTTAACCCCAAAATTTATCCCATAATGCAACTAGGAATTTCACCAATTCAATCTTATGTAAGAGAGCCCAAAGACATCTGTCCATTGGTTGAATTCCTAGCAACATCATGGGAAATATTAGCAGTTTGAAAGTTCAGCATCTTGACATCAGTTTGTAGAGAGTTAAAGCATCTGATAATTCAGCCAAAATTAAACCCTTTGAAAACATGGCTGTTTAGTGCCAACATGTATGCATGTGATTTAGAGCTGGCGCAATTATGAAATTTCATAATCGACTTCCGAAGAAAAATAATCGATTGAAAGTCTACATCAGTCATACTCTGTGACCTCTAGAAACAACAATACAGAAAATGTTTTTCATCACAAATGCCTCACTGTTTTCCTGCATCAATTAAGATGTATTGGAGTATTATTTTTCCCTTGGTACTAGATATGAGGTTCCTAGCAAGGGGTATGATAGACATGCATCTCATTTACAAACTTACTCTAAAACAAGTAATTTGGTGCAGTTCAGGTGCTTCCTGTTGCATTAGTGTTTTCTTATCAACCTGCCGTACAGTTGTTTACTACAGGCTTGCACTACAGTGGTAGACCCTAACTCATTAATGTACTCTCTATTTTGATCTTTCCCAAGTGATTTGGGAAAGAAAAGTGGTGCAAAAGCACCAAGAAAAAATAAGCCAAAACAGGGCCGAGTGCCATCGGTGCACACCCAGTAGGGAATGCTCTTCTCTTAGTACAATTCCACGACTTCCAGAACCAGTGTGCAAGACAGCCACCAATGAATCATTCTTTTTCATCCAGCCATGTGGCGGGACATCCATTTTTCGCATTCAGAAACAGTGATAATTCAACTCGTTGATAATGATTTCCTGTGACTGGAATTATGGATCTGAGGATCGTATAATGACAGGACAGTGTTTTATATATTCTCGTTATTATTTTCAACCACATTTTTATTGTATTTTATATATCTTCCGTGTAACGTGTGACTTTCGCGTACTGTATGGTTCAGACATAAAATTTTTCAGTTGATAAATTTTATTATTATTATTGGAGTTAAGTGTCAATGGGGGACTTTATGGACAGGATTTCTCCACTCTGTATAGGGCTGAATTTCTGTTTTTAGCTTAACTTGACATAGTCAAGATAAGCAATTGTCATCACGCGTGCGGAAGTCTGTTAGCCTGTGAGTCTGTTAGTCTGTGAGTCTGTGACGTCTGTTCACATTTCCTTTAGCACGGGCTACACCCCGCAGTTCTTGTCTGATCGTCACGAAATTTCATATGCAGGTTTGGGGTCATGTCTAGATGAGAACGTCCCCTTTTGGTCGCGATCGGGCAACCGGTATGGCTGCCCGAGCCCAAAACCCGAAAACCATTAGCACAGTCTACAGGTCGTATTTATGAAGGGATTTCATTGTAACTTGGTAGGATGCCTCTGTATAGTGCCTAGACGAGAACGTCCCCTTTTGGGCATGATCTATCAACCGTGATGGCTGCCCAAGCCCGAAACCCAAAAACTTTTAGCACAGTCTGCAGGTCATGTTTAATGTTTAGGGATTTCATTGTAACTTGGTAGGATAACTCCTTATGATGTCTAGATGCGAATTTCCCCATTTGGGCATGATCTGCCAACCGTGACGACTGCCAGAGCCCAAAACCCGAAAACCTTTAGCACAGTCTACAGGTCATATTTATTGAGGAATTTCATTGTAACTTGGTGGGTTGACTTCATACAATGTCTAGAGTCTAGATGAGGAAGTCCCCCTTTGGACATGATTGGGCAACTGTGACGGCTAAAGGTGCCCGAAGCCCGAAAACCTTTAGCACAGTCTACAGGTCATATTTATGAGGGGATTTCATTGTAACTTGGTAGGATGACTCCAAATAATGTCTAGATGAAAACGTCCCCTTTTGATCGCGATCATTCAGCCTTGATGGGTGCCCAAGCCCAAAAACCTTTAGCATAGGTAAAAGGTCATATTTATGGAAGGATTTCATTGTAACCTATTAGGTTGACTCCATATAATGCCTAGATGATGACATCCCCTTTTGGTCGTAATTGGTCAGCTGTGTTGGCTACAAGTGCCCGAAGCCCAAAAACCTTGAGCACAGTCTACAGGCCATATTTATGAAGGGATTTCATTGTAACTTCATAGGATCATTCCAGATGATGCCCAGATGAGATTGTCCCCTTTGGTTGCGATTATTCAACCATGATGGCTGCCCGAACCCGAAGCCCGAAAACCTTAAGCACAGTCTACAAGTCATATTTGTGAAGGGATTTCATTGTAACTTGGTAGGTTGACTCCAAATAATGCCTAGATGAGAACGTCTCCTTTTGGATATGTTTGGGCAACATTGACGGCTAAGGGTGCCCGAAGCCCAAAAACCTTTAGCACTGTCTACAGGTCATATTTATGAAGGGATTTCATTGTAACTTGGTAGGTTGACTCCAAATAAGGTCAAGATGAGAACGTCCCATTTTGGCCGTGATCATTCAGCCTTGATGGGTGCCCGAGCCCAAAAACCTTTAGCATAGGCAAAAGTTTATATTTATAGAAGGATTTCATTGTAACATTGTTAGGTTGACTCCATATAATGCCTAGATGATGACATCCCTTTTTGGTCGTGATTGGTCAACTGTGATGGCTACAGGTGCCCGAAGCCCGAAAACCTTGAACACAGTCTACAGGTCATATTTATGAAGGGATTTCATTGTAACTTCGCAGGATCACTCCAGATGATGCCCAGATGAGATTGTCCCCTTTGGTTGCGATCATTCAACCATGATGGCTGCCGAAGCCCGAAAAACTTGAGCACAGTCTAAGGTCATATTTATGAAGGGATTTCATTGTAACTTGGTAGGTTGACTTCATATAATGTCTAGATGAGAACGTCCCCTTTTGGACACGAGTGGGCAACTGTGACGGCTTCAGGGGCCCAAAGCCCGAAAACTTTTAGAACAGTCTACAGGTCATAATTATGAAGGGATTTTATTGTAGCTTGGTAGGATGACTCCAAATAGTGTCCAGATGAGAACGTCCCCTTTTGGTCACGATCATTCAGCCTTGATGGCTGCCCGAGCCCAAAAACCTTTAGCATGTCTGTAGGTCGTATTTATGGAAGGATTTCATTGTAACTTGTTAGGTTGACTCCATATAATGCCTAGATGATGACATCCCCTTTTGGTCGTGGTTGGTCAACTGTGATGTCTACAGGTGCCTGAAGCCCGAAAACCTTTAGCACAGTCTACAGGTCGTATTTATGGAGGGATTTCATTGTAACTTGGTAGGTTGACTTCATATAATGTCTAGATGAGAACGTCCCCTTTGGACGCAATTGGGAAACTGACGGCTACAGGGGCCTGAAGCCCGAAAACCTTTAGCACAGTCTACAGGCCATATTTCTGAAGGGATTTTAATGTAACTTGATAGGATGACTCATTTTGGAATAATTTCATTGTAATTTTGTTGATATATGTTAACTGTGAGGGCCACATATATTAACTGTGAGGTCATATTAACCCACCCCTCAGATCTTTAGTACAATGTACACATCATATTATTTTTATCATAAACATAGCATACAGGGAACAGAAATGAACATATTCCCAATTATCACAATTCTTGTCTTATTTCATAATCCTTTCATAAAATTGAACATTATCCTTTTCATCAAACACAACACACAAGTTAAGCTACAGTGACATTGACACTTTCATTTGTGTCCCTATCGGCCGTCTGGGTTCAGTTGCATTCCCGCCAGTATTTTTTCTGCCACCTTTCTCTCGGAGTTGGGGGTGTTCTTCTACTTTCTGTATCTGTTGAGTTCACCTTTTTTCTAGTGCTCTCACCTCTCTTATGTCCAGTACAATTCCTTTAGGGCAATTCCTTTTGCCCTCACTTATGGTGTGTTGTCGTGGCCGAGCCTCTCACATCCCGGGGGGGGGGGGGGGGGGGGGGGGGGGGGGGTTGGGGGGGGGGGGGGGGGTTGATGTCGTTTCGGGGCCTCCCGACATGATCATGTCTGGTGAGGGTTATACCCCCTCAGTGGGGAATGTACAGTTTTTAGCCATGGTGGATACTGCGAGAGCCGTTGAGTTGTCTGGTGAAGAGATGCCTGGTTCTGGGACTAGTCCCTCTCCAGTCGACATCTGAGGCTGTCACTGGGGTTTTGACTCCTCCTTTGGAGGCCGAGCTTGGTTGCCCTCTCCCCTTTTCCATCAGTTTCAACAGCTCCTGTCGTATCTGCTGCTACTGCTGTTACGTCTGCATCGTGATCGGTAAACGTTTCAGTCGGCCTTGGCTTATCCCTGCAGGGGTCTGCAGTGATGTCTGGTAGTGTGGATGTGGGGTATCGGCCTCGGCCTTCCCTGACTTCAACTCAGCGAAGTCGGAAGTGGCTACCAACCGAACCCCTGCTGTGGCCTCTCCGCCGTTGAGCTCAGCAGTTTTATCCCTGCAGGGGACTGCAGAGATGTCTGTTAGTGTAGACGTCGGGTATCGGCCTCAACCTTCCCTGACTTCAACTCGGCAAAGTCGGAAGTGTCTGCCGACCGAACCCCCTGCTGTGGCCTCTCAGTCATAGAGCACAGCAGTTTTATCCCTGCAGGTGTCTGCAGAGATGTCTAGTAGTGTAGACGTGGGGTATCGGCCTCAGCCTTCCCTGACTTCAACTCATCGGAGTCGGAAGGGGCTGCCGGCCGAACCCTCTACTGTGGTCTCTCAGACGTTGAGCACCGCAGTTTTCTCATTTGATTCGGATGTTCATGTGGGGCCACCATGAGCTCTGTGGCCTTTCCGTCCATGCACTCTGGTTCCATGGCCAGTTTTGTGGGACCAACGCCTTTTGTGCAGCCTGGACCTTCTGTCCCTCAGAGGTCCGTGGCGACTCTTCTGAGTTTCTCCTCTGTAGATCCTCGGGGGTATGTCATACTCCTATACACATCTGCCTTCAGATGTTTCAGCTGCAGGTCAGGAGTGAAGCCACTTTGCCGGTTTGTTCTTGCATCGAACCGGCCGACATGGTCAGTAAGCTTAAGGAGGCCCTCTCCTTGCTCACTCAGGTTCTGTCCAAGAGCCTTTCTGTTGCTTCCAGCGAGGCTACACCCCCGGGATTGGAAACAGTCCGCTTTCTGATCCCCCTGGTGTGCCTACACCATGGGAGGCATCGGCTGGTTTGCCCATGATGGGCTATGTGTCTTCCAACTCAGGGATGGATCCGACATACCTGACGTCGAGAGCCAACTGTCTTCTGGCGTGGGGGCAACTCTTGACTTTGTGTTGGGGTTCCTTCCAGATCTCAAACCATCAAACCAGCTGGCAGTGTCAGCCCAGCCACAGTTATCGGTCTCGCGCCTACAGCCTGTGGAGCAACCTGCTTTTTGGCGCCTTCGACCATACCCGTCGGTACAGGTGGTTGACGCATTTACAGCTTTGGACTCTAAGCTGAGTTCCAAGGATTTGAAGGCGTCGTTCTTCACCAGGGTTCACACTTTTTTGCCTCCGGCATGTATCGTTCCTACAATTCTGCCAATCCGTCAGTCTGTCAGACTTTGACAGTCTTGGATCAGGACTCCAACTCCCAAGTCGGCTGTTATTCATATGGAGACTCTGGAATCTGAGTTGGGCTTATCGAGAGAGATGCTGGAATGCTTTCTCTCTCAGATCATGTCGTCTCTGCTTTGCTGCTTATCTGCCCCCAGATAAGTTTGATGAAGTAAAGGCTCTTTTGTGTGTGCTGTCCAAGGCGCTCATGCATCTTTTTCACACGCATGCCTGTAACACGGCTTACTTTGAATTAGTTCACAAGGACTCTGCTGGACACAAGCCATTTCCTTCCTGAGGGGCAGTGCACTGCTCTTTGATCTGCTTCTTCGGCGGGTCTGCAACTATTCCATGCTTCCATGGCGACGGTCCAGGATGACACTCTATGTCATTCCATAGATCAGCTGCTGCTTCGTTAGCTTGATCAGCCTTCTGTAGGTGGCAAGGGCCATCCAAAGCCTAACAAGTGCCCTTCTGCTTCCTCTGCAAAGCTAAGGGCTGATCCTCCTGCCACCGCTTCTACTTACTCACGGGGTAAGGGTAGGCATTGGCAGTAGTCACCTCGATTCGTCCCAGGTTGAGGCATCCAACTCAATTGAGAGTGCCTCTTCCAACACAAGTCCCTTTCAATGTTACATGTTTGGAACTTTTGATCACAGAGATAGGCAATCTCCTGTCAAAGGGGACGATCGAGGTCATCAAGAACATTCATTCAGTGGGATTTTATTCCCGCCTGTTCTTGGGCCGACTCCGATTGGTTATCGATCTGTGTATCTTAAACCAGTCTGTCAATGCTCCTAAGTTCAGCATGTGACTTTCAGGTCGGTTCGCTGCTCCATTCTCCAGGGAGTTATTCGCTTCCAGCATCGACCTGCGAGGCGCTTAATTTCACGTTTTGATTCATTGGACATCGCGAAAGTATCTCAGGTTCGCTTTTCTGGGGTGAGTTTACCAGTTCAAGGCCATGCCCTTCGGCCTCAACCTGGATCCTTGGGCCTTCACCCGCCTGATGTCGCATGTGTTAGCCTTACATCGCACATAGTCCAGGGTGACTACTTCAGCATATCTAGACGGTGTCCTCCAGAGGCATTCCAATGCTGCCTTTCTGGAGTCGGATGTCGACACACTGTTGAGCCTGCTCACGTCGGTAGGGTTCAGAGTCAATGAGGAGAAGGCAGACCTGATCTGTTCTCCGTTGTTTTGTCATCTAGGGATAGGCTTCCGTATTCAGCTGAATACGATGGCGGTTTCCCGTGCAAGGGCTGTGATACTCTCAGTTTTGTCCCGACTCTGTCCCAGTCCACATCTGCAACAGCTCGGAGTCTTCCCTGGCTGCTCGGTGTCTGCGGTTCGGTGACGGATCTCATTCCTCTTGGTCGACTGCATGTCAGACCTCTCCAACACTTTCTGCTCAGTCGTTGGAGACCGAATGTTGATTCTCTGGATCTGATGCTTCAGTTATCGGAGTCTCTTCCTCCTCACCTTCTCCCCTGATGATGTAGGAGATCCATTGGACTTCCTCTCGTCTGATCGTGTTCTTACGACAGTCGCCAGCGATCTCGGATGGGGTGTGATGTTGGATCCTTTTGGTCTTTCCCTTCACGGGTCATGGGACCAGGATCAAGCAGCTCGTCACGTTCAACCAGAAGGAGCTTCTTGCTCTTCTTCTGATGAGTTTCCAGCAGTGATCTTTTGAATCCACCTTTTGAATTGCCAGATCCTTCTGTTGTCAGACAGTTCGACAGTGGTTGCTTACATCTGGAACTAGGGCAGCACACACTCTGTTCCCATGTTCGAAAATTGGCTCGGGATCTTCTACAACTTGCTCAGGATGTCAACGCTGGAGTGGTGGTTCGTCACATTCCCAGTCGTCTGAACATCCTAGCCAACTCGCTATCCGGATAGGATAGGTTCATTTCCACTGAGTGGATGCTCCACAGGGCGGTGTTCTAGTCGCTTTGTGATCTCTGGGGTTGTCCCCACATCGATCTCTTTGCGACTTGTTGAAACATCAGGTGGACACTTTCGTGTCCCCGTATCCAGATCCTCTGGTTTTTGCTGTGGATGCTCTGTCACTTGATTTGAACGGTCTTGCCGGCTACGCCTTCCTGCCGGTTCTGATTCTAACCAAGATACGAACCTGCAGTTGTCGAATCATTTTGATCGCTCATCAGTGGGTGTGGATCAATCTACTCTGCTCTCTGTTGGCAGCGTTTCCGGTACGTCTCTCACGACTTTCTTTGCCAAGGTCACCCGAGGAGGTAAGGTTTCACGTCGACCCGACTTCATTGTGCCTTCGCGCATATCGCGCATATCTTTTATCAGGTCCTGCCTCCTCCGTAGAGGCTTTTCGAGACGAGCAGTGGAGTGCTCTTCTTCTTCAAGGAGGCACTCCACTGGTTTAGCCTATGCGGCTAAGTGAAAGGTCTTATCTCGATGGTGTGCAGATCACTGTTGATTATGGCAATCCTTCGATCACACAGATTGCGGACTTTCTGGTACATCTGTTTGCTTCTCAGGGTCTCCATCCTATTACCATCAAAGGGTACATGTCCATGATTTCGGAGACCTTTTCATATGTGGGACAGCGTCGTATTGTCACTAATCCATACCTCTCCAAGCTTGTTTGTTCGGCATTTTTCCTTGTAAAGGCCTAGGACTTTGCAGCTTACCCCAAGATGGAATCTTTCTTGGGGGCTGCTTTTCTGGGGGAGGGGGGGGGTGCAGGATTCGAACCATTATCCCAGGTGGATATTCATTTTCTCACATACAAGACGGTTTTTCTAATGGCTTTACCTCAGCCGGACGGGTTAGTGAGCTTCAAGCCCTCTTGGTTGACCCGGCCTTTTTCAGGAGCTCTCAGTGTTACGTTAACCACTGATTGTTCCTTTCTAGCCAAGAATCAGATACCAGAAACTACTCTGTCTCCTATCTATATCAGGTCTCTTCCTTCTGTTGAGGGTAAACACCCTTTGCTCTGTCCGGTTCGTGCAGTTAGCATTTATCTCAATCGGACTCAGTTAATTAGGAATGGTAGGAAACGATTTTTTCGGTCTCTTATTCCTAGTCGACAGAAGATCTCTCCTCACTCCATTTCTTGATGGATTTGTCTTGCTATTCGTGTAGCTTAAAATCATCTTGCAACTGGCTATTGTATTACCAATCATATTTCTGCCCACGAGGTGCGTGCATTGTCCACCTCTTGGGTTTATACTAACTCTGTCATGTTGTCGGATGTTATGCTACTTTCTCCACTTATCTGCGACAGTTGCAGGAACAGGCAGAGGACCTTTGTACTACGGGCCCTCTTGTTTCTGCTCAAGCTGTTGTCTACCCCAGCCATTTGGCTTCTTACAATTGCGGTAGGTATAGTAAGAAAGGAAATTTACTATAAAATTTAAATTCCTATATTCATTAGGACAAATAAACTTTATAAGTGTTGAAAGAGACAATAAGAGGTTTAACTTCAAGAGATAGCATGGAAAACAGGTGGACATCACACTTTTTTATTCCATTAAAGTAAGACAAACCAAAATCTAACAACATCAGGTTGTATAATAAAACTGAATCAAAATGTTAATCAGAAATGACCTATTATGCACGTACAGCCAGTATACTATGCAGAAACTTATCATAAGTGAGGATGAAGGGGGTATGGATGTGATGTGAGGAGTATGGTGGGGATGTGATTTGCCCAATTCTACCAGTGAAGACAAAAAGGGGACAGAAGATTTATTTTTTTAAAATATGTTTGCAGATTCTTCTGACCAAAAGGCATATCAAGGACGACTTGCCACAGTAAATAGTGTGTAGGCTCATTGCTATATGAAAGATTATGATTAATAGCACGTTTGAACCCACATCTTTTTGAAACCCACAGCCTGTTGGCCTGTCCCAATTTTCCATCAAAGCCAATACCTGACTTGTGAACAAACCAACCTGTCTTGAGTGTCCCCAACCCACACATCACAGTTGGTACCCTTTCTCTTGATCTTCTGTATCGATTATTACAGACACATTTTTACATACAGCATTTGCATTAAGATATTGAAAACTTTTAAAAGAAGTGACGTGAATCCATAAAACACTTTCCTTTTTGTTGTTTCCAGATTTCACAGAGAATGATTAAAGTCTATTTTGGGAATTTGTAGAATGTGTACTGTCGACAATTAGTCAACTTCTCTATTAATCATGCAAGCCCTATGTGTAATAATTTCAGACCCTGGACTGGTGGTTTCTAGCGTGGATTAATGGAAGATACACTTCGGAAAAATATTGCTCTGTTGGGAATCGTAAACCCTTAAGGGCCTATTTCCAACTATTTCCAACTCTGAGCATTTTTTTTAAGTATTAGAACAGATGCTCCAACTTGTTGTGATTAGGTAAACTTGCAAGGTACACTCTAAGTACATTGGCAGTTGTTTCTAGGCAAATCTTGGCTGCCTATATGGGCAGCCAAGACTTGTGTAGAAACAACTGCAAAGTCACAGAGCATTAAATGTCAGTGTGGCAAAAATGTATGAAAAATCCCCAGTCCTCTAAGGGTTAATTCCTATTTCACATTGGGAATGGGGCAAAAATTTGGCTCCAAAAAGCCTTTGATAAAACCCTGATCAATATATCACAGTTGTCATAAATGGTTAGTTTAATGTGTCGCTGTGGCATTTGATACATTTATCCCTTTATCTTAATCCTTGACCTAATGAATCTGCTGCAACCACCAGCATAATTTATGAACTGAGCAGTTGAAAAAAAACAATTTTCTAAAGTATTTCATTGAAACAATTTGTGACCCCTTCATTGAAACAAGCTCATTGAGCTTGTTCAAGTGAAGGGTCACATGATATGGCTTTGTTGAATTTTCATGAAAAAATTGCCAAAAAACTATGATTACAATAAAAAAAAATTTATATCATGGGGGGAGGGGGTGGGGGGGGGGGGGGGTGGGGGCGGTGGCATTGCGGTAACCGGTTCTCCTCAGATCACCAAAGTTAATCAATGTCGAGCCCGGTTAGTCCTTGGATGGGTGACTGAGCGATCGATTGAACTCCTCTTTTTGTCCTTGGGCAAGGCACTTCACCCTGATTGTCCATATGGGGGCACGATAACGCCATGTACTAAGGCATACTGTACGTCAGTGGTTCTTCAACCAATCTAACCCTGCCTGTGTTGCATTGCAGAGTTACAATGTTGGGGAGCTGGCAGCTGTTGGTTGTTGTTTGGTGGTTTTCTCCGGGTACCTCCATCCAAAAACTGTCAACGACACAATATGAACTTGGCTGTTAATGTGTCGTTGAACCCTAATAAATAAATAAATAAATAAATAAATAAATAAATAAATTCTTCACATCCAGCAGTCAGAATCCTTTCATATTTGATATAGAACATCTCGGGGGAGGGGTGTAGGGGGTTGGGGGGTTGTCAGATTCAAGTTTGTTCAAATCTAGTCCAAGAGTTACTATTTGGGACTCAAATTTTAATTGCGTGCAATATGAGGGAATTTCTTTAAAAATCTTATTCTCCAGAACCATCAATTAGAATCTTTGGTACAACATCTCTAGGGGAGTCAGATTCAAGTTTGTTCAAATCGAGTCCCTGTTGTAATATTTGAGATCTGTATGGGAGCCTGAATTTTAACTTAGTACAATTTGAGGAAATTTCCCAGAAAATCTTCTTCTCCAGAACCATCTTTCTGGGGGGGGGGGGGGGGGGGGGGGGGGGGGGTTGCAGGGATGGGGGAGTTTAGGTTCAAGGGTGTTCAAATCCATTCCTTGGTGTTTTACCATAAAATTTGCCTTTCCAACTGCAGAGACACAACATCCTTTGTTGGAAGTTTGCCTTAGTTTGGCAATGTTTATCTACAGCTGATAGAATTGGAAGCAGTCAGGAAGACCAATGATAATAATCATCCGACATGGACACTAGAGTTATGATTATAAATTCATGACTTCATTCCTCTTTCCTGTGGGAACTCCGGGAAGTGAAGCAGCACTGTGTAAACAAGCTCTGTTTTACCGGTAATATAGGACCCAGTCACCAATGCTTTGAGTGGAAGTCCTCTAAAATGGGCAACGTGGGCATAAAAGATTTGTTTGATTTGATTTTATCTCCAAGTTTCAGTTTCGATTAGCCATCTGCGGAAGTATGTGACCTTAAACATCAATAAATAAATACTTCATTCCTCTGTAGTGTTGATAAACCATGACCAGGCCTGAAAATAAGCAGTCTGACATTCGCAAAATTAGGTCCCCAGAGGGTGAATTTGATGATGCTATCCCATACAGTGGGCCAATTTATCCTCTGGTTACCTTTTTCTATTTATTTTTAAGACCCTGATTCAGATTGAAGTTCACAGAGGGTAAATGTAGTGATGCTACCCTGCTGTGCAGGGTAGCATCACTAAATTCACTCTCTGGGGTCCTCATTTTGCAGATGACAGTATGCTTATTTTCTGGCTTGACCATGACTAACTGAGTGTGACCCAAAATACTTCTTTGAACCACTTTGTCAAGTGAGTAATTAAGGTCCTTTGGGGCCTCTTGTTTAAGTTTGCATTGATTATAAAAGAGAGCATGTGGCAGCCAAAAGGACCATGCAGGAGGGCCTGAGAAACAGATCTGTAACTTTTTTAGGCCTTCGGAAAAAATACCGTTAGTGCCGTCCTCAGTCGTGTTAAGTTGATAGAGGGTTAAAAATATACATGTTTTCTGTGATTATTCTGCATTAAATTGGCACTGCGCTACAACTTGCCGAGCTTCAAATATGTCTTCTTTCCATTTTCTTAGAATAGTCCATACAAAACCAAAATAAATAAATAATGTGTATCGTTTCAGGATACCATGAAGGAAGTCTCTAAAAAATGGCAGCTTGACTATGATAACTCCTTTCTGCCTGAGGTTTGGTCGAAACTGAATGGTGATCCTGCACGTAAGCTCATTGTGTTAATAATTGAGCACATGAAGATGACAAAAAGTTTTACTTCCATTTCTGATCTATTACAGAGCTGTATAGTGTTGAACATGTCCTGTACAGATGAAATGAAGAGCGTTCTCGGTTCCAAGTGCAATACTGTTGCTTTAAAGGAATTTTTATCAAAGTTCCCATGTCTTTTCAATGTAACTAATGACAATGTATCATTGATAGATAGATGCCTCAAGTGGTCTTTCATTTTGAATGAAGAAGTCATATTGAAACCATTTCGTGGTTGCATTACAGATGTTGAAGCCATACAGTATTTTCGAAACAGAATGTTAAAAGAAGTGAAAGGAAATGATCCATGGTTGTCTTTTAAGGTTTTTCAATCTTTTTTTAAGTTAGCTTCCACTGATATAAGCTTATGTGTAGGTAGGATACAGGAGTGTTGGTTGTTTTGGCTCCTAAAACATTCTTTTATTTTTAGAGTAAAGATAAAAGAAAAAAAAGTTGCACTCAGGGAATCTTTGAAGTCGACCAAAGATGAAACTGCAAAACCAGATTCAGTGTCATTGACAGTTAATGACTTTGAATTGTTCATGCTAATCAGGCAGCTGCTACACATGGTGAAGAAAATACATGTGATTGAATTACATTCACTTTACCAGCAACTTCCCAAATTTCACAAATGGTTTCCATGCCCGAGTGCAGTCGATTTTCCTTTAACAATATGGAGAAAAAGCTCCTTTTTTTCAATTGATGAAAAGAAGATGGTATCACTTAATGAAACCGTAATGCCAGTTATTTTTATTGTTGGAATATCATTTCCATATGAGGGGACTCAACGGGACTATATTGGACATGGGAAAATAAAATGTATAAATGGTCCTCAGGCCACACTTGAGTCAACTTATAAGAAAAACACAACAGTATTGTGTGTTGATCAGGCTTTGTTTGGAAACCATGTTAAACCATTAAAATCATGTTTTAAGGTTGGAGATGGGTTCTCATTTAGAGCTTTCTTGCCTAAAAACAGGAATGTTGATTCTCAGCAAAAAGAAAAATGGTCGATAACAAGTGTTTGGACTTTCCATGAGACATTTGAACAGTTACAGAAGAAATATGAAATTTCCAACTGATCTGGTTAATTTTAGTGGTGGTCCAGTAATCTGTATTGGTAGATAAATCTAATATATCCACGATATGTGGACCGGCAAAATTGTGGCTGATAACTGATATCTGAAGTCTGGTTCTTGGAATATGATATGTAATTGATCACACAAATTAATTCTGGAGATAAAAATGGCCAGGGACATGCAAGCTTGGAAATAAGTAACAAACGGGCATTCAGGTTACGGGGCGGTTATGACAATTTAAAAAAACGTAACCTGCAAACTGTTTGTAGTCGCATTTGACCATTGACAGAATTTAAAAGTAGCCATTACTTCACTGTTCCATTCCAATGTTTGGTGAATCTAAATCCTAGTATTTCTCTTTTTGATGAGGCCTACAGAGAAGAGCAGGACGGTCTAGAGATGAACAAAATTTTTGTGGTACGCTTATTTTAGGAGGATTTTTACGGTAACATACACAGTATTTACTGTATTATCATTGTCTTACTTGGAGTCAGCCCTGGCAATGACATTTGGAGTAAGTGACAAAAATCTGACTGACTCCTCATTAACTTCAAGCAGAATTCAGTCACCTGACCAGCATTTTGTGGAAACTTTATGGCCCTACCCCATCCCTTGAAAGTGCTTTCTATGGCAAATACTACTGACACGTCGCCACCTGAGTTCCAATGTGTTCTATGTGCCAGTAGGCACATAGAACACTTTGGAACTCAGGGGACGAAGTGTGAAGAAAGCTTTTCAATTACTCATTTGAAATGGTTGTTTTCCATGTTGATTTGCAGGAATATTGCTGGTCACAATCTGTTATCTCACTTGGTATGCCTGATCATCTACTTTTTATCAATGTTGAAGAAAGGTACAGTCACAATGCCATCATGAAAGACTTGGTTCTTCTGCATTAGCTTTCTCCCAAAAATATTTGACTTGTTATGCTGTCTCCATTGGAACCCTGGAAAGTGGAGCAGCGCTTGTTGACTGTGGTAAACAAGCTCTGTTTTACTGGTAAAATAGGACCAGGTCCCCAATACCTGGGTTGGAAGTCCTCTGTAATGGGCAACATGGGTATAAACTATTGGCGGGACTTGACTTTTTATCGGTGTTGTTGTCACGATTAGCAGTTGTGCAGAAATACGTGGCCTTAAACACCAATAAAAAATAAATTAACTTCATGCTGTTAAAATGACAAAAATTTACAACATTTTGAAGTTCATAATTCACAAATTAATGCACAACAATATAAAACCTGGAGAATGATCTATCAAATTTTCTTGGGTTTAAATATGAATGTCATAGAGGACGTGGGTATGAGTTGATGGTTTGTGAATGCTTTGGATGATACGACCTCTAAATTAGGTGTATCCTGTAAACAGGTTATGAACCTGATTCCTTATTTCCAGGCCTGAATGTGGCAACATGGGCAATAGGGGTTTTGGCAGAGGGTGTCTGACTTCACCAATCTTGGGCAAAAATTTTAAGTAGGTAGAAATTTAGAGCTTAAGCCACCAGCAGTTGGAAATTTTGTGCATTATGGTGTTAAATTTCATGGCATTTTATCTGTATCTGTAACAGGCATTTAGTTATATTTTAACCCTATTTCTACACATTATTTCATTCTGTGATGCTACAGCATTGCTGATGGCACATTGGGCATACAGTCCAACACCGGCTATGCAAACATTTTTTTCAAATTTCACGTAGTTTTGGTGTCATATCTACATGGAAAACATGGCCACCTGTAGCCACCTTGGATTTAAGATATAGATTGTCAACAATTCCATTAGCACATCCTACAGGCCACATCTTTCACCCAATTGTTTTCAAATTTCATATATGGATTTGGTGTGATGTCTATGTGGGCGCTATCAAATTTTTCTGAATTTTGTTGATAAACATGACCGACATCAGCCTTCTTGGATCTGGCATATAAATTTTCAACAATTCCATTAGTACACCCTACAGGTCACATCTCTCACCTGATCTTTTTCAGGTTTCATATGAGGTTTGGTATGGTGGGTTTTTGTGTAGAACCTTGATTGAGTGACTTATCATTACTGGAGTTTTCTATTTAGTTCCGTCCCTTCTTGGACAAGTTGAGCTTCAGTGTCACTGACACTTTCATTTTTTTTTTTTAAATTATAGTGAACAATGTTGGTTGGTTATTTTTGTTGTTGTTTTGACATAAATGTACACATATGTACAATGCCAAGTAAGTTCCAAACACACATGCATTTACTACTCATTAATTCCCAAACATATAATTCTGTATTGATTTTGCCACAAGGTATAGAGTGTTTTTGTTCATATTGACACCTCTCCCTTTTATGCCTGTCTAGTCCAAACATGGACTGTGAGGCCATTATTTTGTTTAGTTTAGTATGCCCTGAAGGACATACCAACCTAAAAAAAAACATTACAGTCTTACAGCTGCCGACACCTGTCCATTCACTTAAGGGCAAAGGAAAAAAATTTGCCCGTACAGAAGACTGGTGGAAAGGTCACTGACAAAACCACTGATCAGTATCAACATCAGGCTGATCAGAGACAGAGGAAGATTTTTTAACTTGGGGGCGGGGCCTGATCATACAAGGGCACTTACACACATATATATCATTGGCAACACATGTGCTTTAATGGCATGGTAAGAATACAATACACAATACACACACCTCTACATTGAGAAGTGCATATTTTCTGAATTTAACAAATTTGTTAAATTATTGAGGCAGAAATATGCATTTTTCTTGATTTCATAAAGTTCATAGTTGAGACAAGTAAAATGAGCAAATCTTTGGTCACATCTTAAGAGTAAAGAGTCTGTGTGGCCCCCTTCCTGCTAATTTCCAATTGCAGTGATGGGCTTGTAAAGATGATTTTGGCCTGACCTCTTTCTCTGTCTTTCCTTTCTCTCTCTCTCTCTCTCTCTCTCCATCTCGCTCTTTGAAAAAGTTTGGAGGGATTGGGTATGTGCCCATCCCACACACCCCATTCCCATGTCCCTGAGGCTGATACTGCAGTGGGAAGTTTAGGTTATTATCTTTTCCAAAAAACACCTATATTGGCCCATCACTAAGTTATCTGTTTATTAAAGTTGAGGCTCTTAACAGTAAAGCTGAGCTTCAAAACATTGGCACATGAACACACCACGTGGGAACCGGTCGCCGTCGGCTGATTAAAATTGTTTTTTTAATTTGCCGGATCAATAGACATAAATAAATTAAATAGCCGTTAAAAATTTGCCTTCGTCTTCCAAAAATAGATTGCATACTTTATTGGGTCTACTTTGTTGGTGAAAACTTTATCAGTGTTTCTTTTACACAATGCGCATGACAAGTTGTAGCCTGATTGGTAAATTTTACAAAGCCTGCAGTAAGGTGTGATTTTATGGGCCAATCAATAGTGAAATCGTCTGCTACAACCAATCAAGCAGGAACCAAATAATTTTACCATCTTCTCTTGTGTGTTAAGTTGATAAAATAACTCCTGAAATCTGTGTCAGAAATACATGCAAGCTTTTTTGTTTGTTTTCTTATATTTTTATACTGTACCAATGACCCAGACTTAGCTGGTGCTAACTCTTAAATATTTAGGGCCAAACACAAATTTTACCCCCCAATCCCCCAAATTTGCATCAAAAACCGAAAATTACATGTCCTATATGGTCCTCCATACTTTTACTCCACTGTGCATGCGCAGTGTCAAGAAGGTCTTGAAATTGGCACAATTATCATTCTTACAACCAGTGCCTGGTAAGCATTATGTACTCAGCACGGAGGTATGAGTTCCCCGTCTGGGTCATTGGGAAGTATAAAAAATATATAAATTACTATCAATTTTTTAACATTTTTATACTGTACCAATAACCCAGGCTTAGCTGAATAGTAAAAAGGTTGGAGGGCCTAGGACATAAGGAAAATCCAATAGACTCTACTACATATAACAGAATTATCCCCTCGAGGAGAAAGGAGAAATAGGCTTTACATGTATCTTTCTTATTTGCATCAAAAAAATGAAAAACACAACACCATTCTGTAATTGAGTACAATAACATCAATGATCTCTATTAACCTCCGGTATAAACCATTATGCTAATTATTTTTAAAGGAAAACCAATAAATAAAGGAAGTCCAGAGAAATGAGACTCTTTATACTCATTAAAAGTGTCCGAGGATTGTATATAAATGCCCGTATGATACGTGACATATACAAATGCTTCACACCGAGCTACACTTTAAAAATAATACAAGGATGAGTAAACATTAGCTTTACACTTTAAAATCATCCCGGTACCGACTCGGAATTACTGACCCCAGGGGAAGTATTCCCTTGCTTTTCACTATAAAGCAGGTGACCTAAGGGAACACCCTCCCCCCCCCCCCCCTTCCCATTGCCCTGGATCAAATACTCCAGAGCAAAGAGGACAGCAGGACAGAGTCACTGCTGGAACAGAAAGCCTACATAACTATAGTTGCCACTGTTTAGTGGACGACATTCTGAGCAACAGATAACGGACCTAAACAATGCAGATCTCCAGAAATGGACTCAATATTTCTAAGATAAGAATCTGTGAAAGTGGAAGGCTGAGACTAATATGCAACCCTCATAGATCTGTAATAGCAACACTATTAGCATAAGCCCAAGATGTAGATAGAACTCTTACTTCATGAGCTGAAATCTTAAGCACAGACTGCTGAGTTGAAGATAATATATCATAAGCACTACGAATAGTTAATTGAATCCATCTAGCAATAGAATGGACCAAAATGTGGAGGAAGCTTCCACGGTATGTCCCACAACAGACACCTTAGTAGATTAATCCACAGTCTATGTGGAGACAGAGATGCTACCAACAGAATTTTGCACTGAGATTGTTTAAACTTGAGCAATATCTGCTGAATCAATGGCGCTGGAGGATACGCATATCCTATCATTTCGTCTCACAAGATCGATAGAGCGTTTACTGCAAACGCTCGAGGATCCAGACATGGTGACACATACGTCTGCAACTGATCGTTGAGATGCGTCGCAAATAAGTTTATCATTGGCCGCTCTCATTGGTAGCAAATCTGATTGAATACTCATTGTTGAGAGTCCATTATGACGGCAAGAAGCAACCCCTCCATGAAAGGGAGGCCGCTAATACGTTAGACGATCCGGAATATGACGGACCAATAGGAGAACTTGATGTTCTAGCACAAACAAGGATTCATTCCGTTAACTTGAATAACAGGATGGAATGAGTGCCTCCCTGGTTCCGAATGTACGCTATTACCATCGTATTGTCGGACAAAATTGCACGTGTGCATTCTGAATAACGATCATCCAATGACGTAGCGCAAGCCAAATTGACATCATTTCTTGATGTTTATGTGCTTGATTAGGAACTGCGGATCCCAAAGACCCTGGCACTTCAAATCTGTTGGGCTCAATGTTGCGCCCCAACCTCTTTGACTAGCATCCGTCATATTTGAAAAACTCGGATCTGGCAATTGCAGTGGAACTCCCTGAGTTAACCACTGAATATCTGCCCAAGTCTGAATCTCTTGTTCACTTGATTTGACAAGAGAATGTCCATATCGAGCGAATGAATCTTCACCCTCCAATTCTGGGTCAGAAAAATTTGGAGGGGGGAGTGCGTAGCTGCCCCATCGAAATAAAATCTGTGGCAGCTCCGCACAAACCTATCTGTCTCATGAATTCTCTCGCTGTAACTTTGTCTGAGTGAAGACAATAAGGAGTGTAACAACTGATTAATTCACTCTAGTTACGAGATTGTTGTGTGTCTCGAAACTCATCCCCAGGGGGGTGAATGACTTGGACCACACCAGATCCGACTTCTCCTCGTTTACTTATGAAACCGAGATGTTGGAGCAATAGAAGCAGATTCTGCACATCGTTCTGAAGCGTTAACTCGTTGCTGTACCTCTGAAGAATGTCGTCCAGGTAGGCCGACGTTACCGCAGACGAATGAGCTCGGAAATGAGTCATTACCGAGTTCATTATTCGAGTGAAAGCCCAGGGCGCTAGATTCAGACCGAAGCACATTGCTCGGAACTTATACACGACTCCTATGACGCCGAAGCAAAGATACTTTCTGAATACCGGATGTACCATGACGTGAAAGTACGCATCCACAAGATCTATGCATGTAGCATAGTCGTTCACCCGAATACTCGATCTGACCGATCGGATGGTCTCCATATAGAATTTTGGAGCCCCGATCAGCTTGTTTATCCAGCTCAGAATATGAGTGGACGGAACGAGCCGTCTGGTTTTGGAACCAGAAAAAGATGGTTGTAGAAACCTGGATATTCCAGGTTTTCTGCAATCTCTATCGCGAACTTCTCCAGAAGAGACTGGACTTCTGATAGAAGCGAGCCTCTTTTCTGCGGATTTGACGGAAGCTGAGTCCATCTTGGACTTCGAGTTTAACGGAGGTTTTCCTTTGAAGGACAGTTTAGTCCTTCCGAAATCACCCCTCGAACCCAAAGAACGTCCGTAATCGACTCCCGATTGGTTGAGAAACTCGACAGTCTTCCCTCCACTGGAACACAATAGAGGTTTATACCATCACTTCCTGGTCCTGCGAGGCTTGCGGAAGGAGAAACCATGTCCTCCAGGGGCGTCTGACCAGTTGACTCGGCCAGTATTACGGCCCCTATCTGAGTCGCTACACTGACAATCTCTAGAGTAAGACCTAGAGGACGCAAAGGAACCTCTATAGGAACTTCCCTTGGACGTATTCACCCCAGAAGTGCCTGTCCTACTCTTCTCCGCTGAATCCGACTTTATGGAATTGGATTTGAATAGCACTGGACTTCGAGTTTAACAGAGGTTTTCTTTTGAAGGACAGTTTAGTCCTTCCGAAATCACCCCTCGAACCCAAAGAACGTCCGTAATCGACTCCCAATTGGTTGAGAAACTCGACAGTCTTCCCTCCACTGGAACACAATAGAGGTTTATACCATCACTTCCTGGTCCTGCGAGGCTTGCAGAAGGAGAAACCATGTCCTCCAGGGGCATCTGACCAGTTGACTCGGCCAGTATTACGGCCCCTATCCTGAGTCGCTACACTGACAATCTCTAGAGTAAGACCTAGAGGACGCAAAGGAACCTCTATAGGAACTTCCCTTGGACGTATTCGCCCCAGAAGTGCCTGTCCTACTCTTCTCCGCTGAATCCGACTTTATGGAAGCGGATTTGAATAGCAGAGAGTCTGAAGCTTTCTTAGTTATCTGATCATAGATTGCGAAAAGCTTGCCATCGAAGAGAAGCTCTTCGGAGACCGGAGCGACTCTGAGAGAGTTTTTCACCTTACTATCCATGCGTGTGGATGTAGCCAGGGCCGCGTCACGTCTAACCAACTCAGGTTTGCCACTAAAAGGGCTGAGTTATACGTGGAGAATGCTATGGCCCTCGAAAGAACTCTTAAGGAAGTTTGTACATCCTGGAATTCTTTTCCATCGAGACGTAATGATAACGCTCTGGTAAGATGATCTGTTGTTCCGAAAGGAAAAATTACAACTCCCACGTATCCCTTTCGCCATCCTGTCGGAACACTTGTAAATCTTAGTCGTCCGTGCCTGAACCTGCACCAGAACGTACTGACCCAGCTTCCTCGGATAATTCCTGATCCGACAGAGTTTCTGTCGGTTGCTGGGATGCTGCGATAATCTGTGCTATCTGCGATAGCACATCCGTAACAGAGGCCTGTGGAGCTGCGGTCTTACAGGATTTAGCCACTGGAAGCTCCTTGAATGTTGACTCCTGCATACATCTTTAATGCGAACGTCCAGAGTATGAAGGCCTTGTATCCTTGGCTACCGGATGGAGTGACCTGGTTGCTGTGGGATCCCTGGTCGGCGAGATTGGTTGGATATCACTGGTCACATAGCCAAGGAGCGGTCGTGTGTGCTGCCGTGAGGATGAGGAAGCCCATAGAGCAGTCTCTCCCGACTGTCTATATAAGGGAGCGTCCCGAGCGGTGGATGTATGCTCCGACTGAGGAACGTTATGTACCACAACATCTGGGCCCAGATGTTGTTGTACGAGAGAGGGACCTCTCTCGCTCGCCGCCCAGATGGACCTGGACGAGCTAGGAACCGGACTAATAGGCTTCCTCCGTACCATCCGCGTATCCGTCGTCACTGGGTGTGCTCATTGTATTTTATAGTGCTCGCATCACCCAAATCTCCTTCCTGGATCGCAACGCATGAACCCGGTTGCTGAGCCATTCGGTGAATGGTCGCTACACCGGGTGAGCTAGCGGACGCCAAAGCCGTTGATTCTACTTGAGACCTCGCTCTTCATTTGACTGACGACGGAAGCACACTTTTCGAAGACATCACGGTAACATCACCCTGTTCATGTTCCTCAATGAGGCCTGTGGAGCCGCGGTCTTGCGTAGTTAGCTGCTGGAAGATCCAGGGACGTTCATTCCTGCATTTATATAATATGCGAACGTCCCCTGGAAATCTGTGGTCACATAGCCAAGGTGCGGTCGTGTGTGCTGACGTGAGGATGAGGAAGCCAATAGAACAGCCGCGTCGGACTGTCTATGCGATGGAGCGTCCCAAGCAAGAGGAGTGCACATATGCTCCGACTAACAAACGAACATACAACCATCGTGGCGCAGATGTTGATGTAAGAGAGAGGAGTGCCTCTCTCGCTCGTGGTCCGGATGGACCTGGACGAGCTAAGAACCAGACTAATAGGCTTCCTCCGTACCATCCTCTGATCCGTCGTCACTGGGTGTGCATGTTGTATTTTTATAGTGCTTGCATCACCCAAATCTCCTTCCTGGACCACAACGGACGAACCCGGCTGCCGAGCCATAGGTCTAATGCTCGCTAAACCGGGCAAGCTAGCAGATGCCAAAAGCCGTCGATCCTACTTGGGACCTCTTTGGCAGTTGATGCATCAGCATGAGCACTTTGCCGCTAACTCTTCATTTGATTGTGACAACGGAAGCACTCTTTAAGAAAACTTCACGTAAACATCACCCTGTTCTTGTTCCTCTGAAAAAGAGATTGAAAAACTAGAGTGACCCTGCAGAGAGAGGACTGTCATGGACCTCTCCCCGCAAACAACAGACTGTGACACACGTCTCCAACGTTTGTCATCCCAATTGACACACACAGAGCAAGGGTAACTGTGAGTACACTGACTACAATTAATACACTGATCATGAGAATCAGAGGAAGATTTCCTCGCATTACAATTTGAACAATAATCTTTCATTGTGAAAAATTACAAACAGTCATAGTACTCGCACCAAACCTTGAAAACAAAGATACATAATAAAATAATCCATTATAACATTTCGAAAAAACAATTCAAAAAGAAAAAATTTTTGGAACAAATTTTTCAGAAAAGCCCAAGTTCCCAATGGGAACGATGAGCCCAAATGGATCCCAAAAAAAGCCTAAGTGTGGACAAAAATTTTTAAATCATTTCAAAAAATTAATGTAACACTTACGGACAATATTAATGTATCTTGCTACGAATTAAACTAAGCAGAAGACAAGTAATCACTATCAGAAGCAACCATTGTCAACATAAACAAAAAGTGTACAAAAACCGGAAACATGACTCCAGGCACTGGTAAACATGGCCTGAAATCAGTTACCAATTTAAACACTATCTGATGCAAAACAGAGGCTTCCAGAGAAGAAACTGTAGAACATCAGATGGTAGATGCAGACCAAAACGCCTAAACACCCAAGGGTGAGGACGTAAACATGGGGAAAAAACAGAATATTATTCTGTTACCAAGCTAAAACTCCCAAGAAATTTTAGTAATCAACATAACAAAAAAATATGCCAAAAGCATGGGAGAATAGCTAGGGGGGAATAAAGGAAAGGGAGAGAGGAAACACTGATCAACAATGGTACATTCACAGCAAGAATGACATCAGGGCCATGCCTTGAAAATAGGCAACATGAAATAATAATAAAAAAATTATAAGTTACAGCCATGAACATTTCCTGCCACTGTTTCTTCCTCTCATCCTTCTATTTCCTCCTTAGAGCCACCATTTCTCTCATAATTATGTATCTGGCATCATTTAAACTGAGATTTACAAGCACAAATATCAGTGAGATGTAACTCAATTGAGGGCCAAACAAAGAATGATAATTGCACCAATTTCGAGATGTCCTTGACACTGCGCATGCGCAGTGGAGTAAAAATATGGAGGACCATATAGGACATGTAATTTTCGGTTTTTGATGCAAATTTTGGGGATTGGGGAGTAAAATTTGTGTTTGGCCCTAAATATTTAAGAGTTAGCACCAGCTAAGTCTGGGTCATTGGTAAGTATAAAAATAATATAAATTACTATAAATTTTTTAACGTTTATTAGAGTTTACTTCAAATTAAAATACCAGTTGTCACAATTTCTACATTGCAAAAATGGTCATTTAAAAACACTATAGGATTTCAAACAAACACTGAAGGTTGAAAAACATTGGTTACCCGATTTGGGTGCAAGATATGTACTGCAGATTCTGATAATGAACAAAATCAGCAGAGGAGGGCTCTGTCCAAGTCTGACCGCTTTGCCATGGGGACAGATTTAGGTTTAGTTTTATTCATTTCTCAGTTGAAAGAGTTGTATTTCATCAATATTATCTTTCCACTCGCTTCAAAGTATTGTTTGAAATATTCTCTCACATGCAAAACCTAACTGATGATTTCTGTAATTTTGTGAGTGTGATCTGCACTCGCGGTTTCATCTGCAAGTTCAGTTTTTTGCACCTGTACAATTTACTCACACTAAGGACTGTCTTGGACAAATTTGACCTGTTAATTTCTTAGCCTTCTGATATTATTTTTGACCATTTTTTTTACCATATTTGTAAAAATATGGATTGTCAGTAGAGGATGATGCACTACTCAAGGTAAAGGTCATGTCATTTATTGTATTTTAAATCATCCATTGAGAACACAAATGTTAAATCACCTTCATTTTCATTAAGCAGGCAGCTACCCCTGATAACTATACACTCTAAGTGGAGCTTGTTAATCAGCGAGGCCTCATGTTTGGCTTTTCATTAACTGATTGAATTTTTTGTATTTTTTATCACAGTTTGTACAGTAAGGATATTTATTTAATGCTGGTTGGAGTTGTAATTCAGATTTTCATATTTCTACATCACAGAATAATTAAAGTTTAAGATAGATCCATTCTTTTCACACCTCATGCCCTTATTACAATGTTAAATATTTATCAGTGTTGTAAGATCATCATGGTTCAAACTTGTGTAAACATTTGATTTGTATGAACTTCAACTGACCTTTCAGGCCAGGAAATAACCTGTGAATGATTGTTTAGGTTACTGTACCTGTGGGGTGGGGGTGGGAGAGGGTGGTTGCATCAATTGTAAAATATGCAAACACAGTACAGGTTATGACTCCTGTGTGTTTTTGTCTGTCAGATCCAACAATATTTCAGAACAAACTCAACTCAAAGGTTTTAAATTGCATCCACATATGGATAGAGTGTCATGCTGTTTACAGTTTAAGAGAACTTCCACCAAAATGACTAGCAACAATTAATATGCAATCTTTGTTAATTGTAGCTATTTCTTTTGGCAGAAATTCTGTCAAGATATAAACAACCTGCCTGGTATAGTCAAAACGGAGAAGACGGAAAAGCATCAGCACATGGTTTTCCTATATGTTACCACCATGTTGTATGGTGTAACCTGCTGACAGATTATGATGTGTGCTTTTTATTTCCATGCCTGCCTTACTGACTCATTTAGCCCTTGACGACCAGAACAATTTTTAGAACCTCTACAAACACACAGCCTAAAGTCTGGTTGTTTAACCTTTAAGGCTAAAAAAAAATAATGTTTTGATTCTCAGACCCTCCCTCGTTGGATTTGAACCTCCTATTAGACATTTTTATTATGTCATGTTTTTTAAAGAATTTGTGAAAACTTGGAATGGTCATTTTTTCACATTTCTTGACATATAATTATTTAGCTGTGTTTGCAGTAAATTAGTTTTTCTTGTTGCAGTTTATGGGAGAGTGCCCAGAGGCACTCTCCCATAAACTGTAACAAGGCAAATTCTGATATACTGGATCTTGATTTAATTATTTATTTATTAGCTGGTGTTTAAGGTCATATATTTCTGCACAATGGCTAATAATGGCTGCAACACCGATATAAATTCAAGTTTTACCAATCATTTAGAGCCATGTTTCCCATTTTAAAGGACTCCTACTCCAAGCATTGGTTACTGGGGCCTATTCTAATGGATCATGATGCTTGACAGATCTATACCATTAAAAAGAACAATCAAATACAAATCCTTTTAGCTGTTGTTACGGCAGTTAGTTATAAAAGGTATACTATAATTACACTAAAATACAAACTTTTCTCTTTTTCAAGTGGAAAGACAGCAAAAAGATTTAAGGAATATACTCAACCCTTTACACGAAAAAAAAAAAATAAAAAAAAAATAAAAATAAAATCCTCCCTCCCTCAGTGATTTGGAAAAAAAATTGCCTGAGAATCAATTCATTTTTTTTTATTTGGCCTAAAGGCCAGGAGATTTTTTTATGTTTGCTTTCCTTTTACAGTCTACATCTCTTCATCTCCTCCTCCTGCTGTTTCTTGGTAATTTTTTGCTGCCTGTATAGGCAGCTAAGACTTGTCAAGAAACAACTGCCAATGTACATGGAATGTAGCCTGTGAGTTTAGTCAGAGACTGCATGTTGGGACATATGTTGTGTTGCAGTAAAAAAGTTATCAAAGTCAGAATTAGACCCTTAATAGTTACCAGGGATTTTAAGCCTGATATTAACCTCCTAATGCTAGACTAAATATATCACTGATTTTACTGTTGCCTGTAGTACTTCAAAGTTACATGTTGGGGACATGTTTTAAGGTCACAAAGCTTATTAATTGTCAAGAATCTACTACAGTCCATTACAGATAAAATAGATAATTGGATAATTGAATTTGCTGAGATTGGGTTGAAAATTATATATACATGTATGTTGCATTGGTTGGACTTTATTGCATGACATACGTTATAATGTTAGTGGTATTCAATTTTTTTGTGATTCTGTTTTTGAAAATTCTGGGAGTAGTACCAGTACAAAAAGTTTTTGTTTTAGTTGTACTTAATTCGCTACATAGTACAGTGGAGCCCACTTAATTGGATATCTCTTAACTGAATAACCCTGTTAATTGAATATAATTTCCCAACACAAAACCATTTACTATACCTCTAGTACAAATTTGACCTGTTAATTGAATATAGGTTATAGAGTAAACTCTTGTTGATTGAATAAAAAATCTTGTAACCTGTCGAGAGATTGCCCTGACTTTCCGCAATTTGCCTTTGTTTTTAGACCTATTTGGCCTCAAGGGGGAGGGGTGGGCATGGTGGCTCAGTTGGTAGAGGTGCAGGCTGCAAGCCGAGAGGTACTTGGTTCGAATCCCACCTGCGGCAACCGCGTTGTGTCCTTGGGCAAGACACTTCACCCCATTGCCCACGTGAGGGCACGTTGATGCTGTGTACTAGGACGTACTGCCTGTCTTCAACCAATGCTAACCCTGCTTGTGTGCAGTTAGTATGTTGGGGAGCTGACAGTTGCTTGCTGTTGCTTGGTGGTTCTCTCCGGGTACTCCGGCTTCCTCCACCCATAAAACTGTCATGGTCATGATTAGCCATTGTGCAGAAATATGTGACCATAAACACCAATAAATAAATAAATAATTTGGCCTCAGTATATCCAATACAGGCATTTAATCTATTATCTCGTTTGACAGAGCTCATGGAGCTCTGTCAAACAAGATATAATAGAATAAATGCTAAGTTTATCTCTAGAATACAGGAGAGTGACACAATCCCTGTTAATTGAATTCACCTGTTAATTGAATAATTTTCATTGCCAAAATGGCTATTCGGTTAATTGGGTTCCACTGTACCCAGATACCACTCTTTTCCTTAACACATACTAAATTAAATAAGATATTTATCTCTGGATATATGTACATGTAATTGGCTTTAATTTTAATTTGATGGAAGTTGGGAAATTCCCAGAGGTATATTGCCTTATTTGTGAGAACTTTGGACTTGAGACCTCAAGATAATAGTTCTTTTTCATGTGTTGCTTGTGAACTTGCACAAGACCCTTTAGACCAAATGTTCTAAATTCTAGTGATGTGAATGTACCAAGTTATCCTGGTTGGGCATGCTCACTGATAAAATAATAAAACCTACATAGGGTGCTAGCCCTAGTATTATAAATAATGATGTTTCAGCCTCAGTTTGTATATAGCTTTTTATCCTGAGTACAAAATTTATGTATTTCTACTTGCTACAAAGTCCTTCACGGAAATACATATTTCTGATGCCTATTTATGAGATAATTAGTGGTATCTGTGCAAAAACATCAGATTCTCTCTAAATATAGCAGTGTTAGTTGGCACTTTCTTATAAATTTTAATAAATAATTAATTTGCAAAATGCAATTTCAAATGAAGATAACCTGAGGTAATAAATAAAATCAACAAGTTTTAACCGGTAGAGTACTAGATTAGGAGTACATGGGATGATCTTTGGGTGGGTCTATGTTGTTCAAATTTAGTTCATATTCACTGGTGTTGAGGAGGAAAATCAAGAAAGGTGAGGAAAGAAGGTGACAAATGTGCAAAATAGGAGTAACTGAGACCCTGGAATATTTCATTTCAGAATGCCCCAAATACTTGCCTAGTGGACTTAGATTCCTTGAGAATGGAATGAAAACATGAAATGTAAGTGGATGAGGGGTGACATAGGACGAAAGCATGAGAGATAAGTGGATGAATATTATAAGTTGATGCAATTGAGAAAGCTCCTGTTGGGAAAATTGTAAGACATTTTGTATGTTGATACTGAGAGATTTGTTTGGAGGGAGAGCGGCGGAGGAATATCCATGAGGATGGGATTGATGTTGGCAATACTGGGAGATTTGGATGAAGTGCAGGACCCACATTTTATTATTAGTTTTAATTTCACAAGTCAAATTCATTCACCAAGAATTGTTTTGTTCAACTTATTGGATAGTGCCTGTTGGCATCATCCAATACGTTATAACAAAAAACTCCCTGTGCATAAAATATTTTTGCTTCTAACTGAATGTGAAGTACATCCACAGAATATTAAGCCTCGTAATCAATGTTCCTGCACTTTTTAGTATAGCCCAAATTTGAGCTTCCAGCACACTTATCAGTTGACTTATTACTGGTATTCATTTGAAATTGAACCAGCTGCACCTTGATAAATATAGGTTATTACCACCATGTGGGTTTCAGAGATGATGAGTTGAAGTCAAGACCTTGTCTCTGAGCATTTAACAATGAGTCTGTTAAGACGAGTTGATATATGACCCAAGGCAAGTTTGAGACTTCAATACACCATCTCATAAACCTACATGGTGATTATAACCAATTTATATTACAATATTCCCCCTTTTTAGCTCACCTGACTGAAAGTCAGGGTGAGCTTTTCTGATCACTTTTCGTCCGTTGTCCGGCATCCATCGTCCGTCGTGAAGGTGGTGTTTGGGCTTTTTTCTCCCAAACCACTGGCCACATATTAATGAAATTTCATGTGAGCAGGGGCTATATAAGGGCATTTTGATTTTTTGTCAAATTAGGTTTCAGCTCATATTGAGCAGAGGGATGGGGCAAAAATGCTCCATTTCTTAAAAAATCTTCTTCTCAAGAACCAGCAATAGCAGAAACTTGATATTTGGTATGCAGCTTCCTTTTGAGATATAGACTCAAGTTTGTTCAAGAGAAGTTTGTCGGGCATTATTTGTCTTCGTTATGGGAGGGGCAAAAATTTTGGCCACGCCTAAAATTTCTATTTTCAGAACTGTCAGGTCGATTTGAACCAAATTTGATATGAGGTGATAATGGGTCATAAGTAGTTGATTGATGCAAAAAAAAATTTTCTCATTGCCCCGTGGGAACCTCGGGAGCTAAAAATAGGAAAAACCTTAAAACTGCCATATCTCCAAAACTACACGGCACAGGGAATTCTTATTTTGTATAAAGCTGACTTTTATCTAGTAGAATAGAGTGGTTAAAAAAAATCCCTATCGGTTTGATCACAAGGTACTTTTTTCAGGACTTTGAAAAAGTGCTGAGTCAGCACATTTTAACACTGTAGGCAATGGGAAAAAGATTAAAAAATCTTCTTCTCCAGATCCAGCAGGCAGAATCTTTTGATATTTGGTATGCAACATTGTAGGGTGGATCTGATTCAAGTTTGTTCAAATCGGCCTCCTGGGTTCATATTTGGGCTCAGTACAGGAGCCCGATTTCGAACTTAGTGCATTTCAGGCAAATTTCTTAAAAAATCTTTTTCTCCAGATCCAGCAGGCAGAATCGTTTGATATTTGGTATGCAACATTGTGGGGTGGATCTGATTCAAGTTTGTTCAAATCGGCTCCCTGGATTCATATTTGTGCTCACTATAGAAGCCCGAATTCGATCTTAGTGCATTTCAGGCAAATTTCTTAAAAAATCTTCTTCTTCAGATCTAACAGGCAGAATCTTTTGATATTTGGCATGCAACATTGTGGGGTGGATCTGATTCAAGTTTGTTCAAATCAGCCACCTGGGTTTATATTTGGGCTCTGTATAGAAGCTCGAATTCGAACTTAGTGCATTTCAGGCAAATTTCTTAAAAAATCTTCTTCTCCAGATCCAGCAGGCAGAATCTTTTGATATTTGGTATGCAACATTGTGAGGTGGATCTGATTCAAGTTTGTTCAAATCGACCCCCCTGGATTTATATTTGGGCTCACTATAGAAGCCCGAATTCGAACTTAGTGCATTTCAGGCAAATTTCTTAAAAAATCTTCTTCTCCAGATCCAGCAGGCAGAATCTTTTGTTATTTGTTATGCAACATTGTGGGGTGGATCTGATTCAAGTTTGTTCAAATAGGCCCTCTGGGTTTATATTTGGGCTCAGTATAGAAGCTTGAGTTCGATCTTAGAGCATTTCAGGCAAATTTCTTAAAAAATCTTCTTCTCCAGATCCAGCAGGCAGAATCTTTTGATATTTGGTATGCAACATTGAGGGATGGATCTGATTCAAGTTTGTTCAAATCGGCCCCTTGGATTCATATTTGGGCTCACTATAGAAGCTCGAATTCGAACTTGGTGCATTTCAGGCAAATTTCTTCAAAAATCTTCTTCTCCAGATTCAGCAGGCAGAATCTTTTGATATTTGGTATGCAACATTGAGGGGTGGATCTGATTCAAGTTTGTTCAAATCGGCCCCCCGGATTTATATTTGGGCTCACTATAGAAGCTCGAATTTGAACTTAGTGCATTTCAGGCAAATTTCTTAAAAAATCTTCTTCTCCAGATCCAGCAGGCAGAATGTTTTGATATTTGGTATGCAACATTGTGGGGTGGATCTGATTCAAGTTTGTTCAAATTGGCCCCCTGGATTCATATTTGGGCTCCCTATAGAAGCCTGAATTCGAATTTAGTGCATTTCAGGCAAATTTCTTAAAAAATCTTTTTCTCCAGATTCAGCAGGCAGAATCTTTTGATATTTGGTATGCAACATTGTGGGGTGGATCTGATTCAAGTTTGTTCAAATCAGCTTCCTAGATTCATATTTGGGCTCACTATAGAAGCTCGATTTTGAACTTAATGCATTTCAGGCAAATTTCTTTGAAAATCTTCTAAAGATCCAGCAGGCAGCATCTTTTGATATTTGGTATGCACCATGCTTAGGGGGTGAGATTCAAGTTTGTTCAAGCCAAGCCCCTAGGTCCATATTTGGACTCACTGTGGGAGCTTGAATTGTAACTTAGTTCAAAATGAGGAATTTTCTTTAAAAACCTTCTCAAGACCCAGCAGGCAGAATCTTCTGATATTTGGTATGCACCATGCTTAGGGAGTGAGATTCAAGTTTGTTCAAGCCAAGTCCCTAGGTCCATATTTGGACTCACTGTGGGAGCCCGAATTATAACTTAGTTCAATATGAGGAATATTCTTTAAAAATCTTCTTTTTTTTTTTAGATCCACTGGTCAGAATCTTTGGATATTTGGTATAAGCTTTTCTTAGGAGGAGCAGATGCAACTTGTTGAAATCAATTCTCTGGGTTGATATTTAGGCTACCATGTCAGGTGAGCGCCCTCAGGCCCCTTGGGGCCTCTTGTTTGAATTGTTTGCATAATGAAGGGATTGGGTTCAGTTCTAAATCTTTGCATGCTACTGGCGGATATTCCTGCCGAGTACAAGCATTCTCGTGTCACTGAAATAAGTATAATTTGGGCACATGCAATCATGTTTGCCCCCTGTGAATTGAATGGAATTTTTCACAAATGATTTCTTGTGTTACATTTAGATGAATTTTTCATTAAATCTTGTCATGGCTGCTCTACAGCAGCCATGACAAGATTAATGAAAAATATCTTTAAAATACTCAGCAGGTCAAGAGTTAATGGCATCTGTTTTGACAATCATTCAGTGTCTTTGAATTGATTTTTGATGAATGAAGATAATGATGTCATGGGTATTGCATATTTGCACTGTGCATGACTTCATCCCCATTCACTGTTCTACTTTTACTACTGAGGTTTATAGTAGTGTTTCAGCTGCGTGTTTCTTTGTTTTATTTTTCATGGTTAGTGCATGGTAGGCCCATATAAAAAATATCATCATGGCAAAAAGTGATCTGGTCTATTTTATTTCGTTGGTGATCTATTTATCATTTAATTGCTGTTATCAAAAACAGTGGCCTCGACATGTGTTAGATCTCATTGCCAATTGAGTGCAGGTAAAAACGTTCTTTTTTCTGAATTGAATGATCACACATGTGGTTGCTACCCTCAATATAGATTTGAATTTTGTCTAGATGTTTTTACTTGTATTGGTAGAAATTTGTTCTTGTCGTAAGATGAATTGAGTGTATCCAGAGTTGTTGCATTAGTGCCAAACACTAATAATATTGTCCAGAGAATGAGCAGAAGAAATAGGAATTTTCACAAGTGGCAATACTGCAGGTGGAAAAACATAATTTTTTGTACTCCATTAAAACCACCGGAGGCTGTTTGTTTTTGTTATGTCATTTCAGAGAAGATTCTAACAATTTTAATTAGATGCACCAGAGAATCATTCAAAGCACAAACCAGCTAATCCTTGTCTTACAACTCTCTCACTGTATATGTAGTTTTTAAACTGCAGCAGCAAAATATAGTCCCCTATTATTTTTGCTCAGTTGCCACAGATGATTCAAAATTGTTTTAAAATATGGATTTAATGAGAGGGAACATGCCATAGAACAACATTTTTTTTTATTTAATGATCAAATATTTTTTCAGTTATAGTTGATAGTCTAAATAAATTTATCACATGTGGAAAGAACACTTTACTAATTTAAGACCAATTCCGTCCAACTCAGGCGATTTCAAGTTTCACAAATCATATTTTATGGTTGAGCATAACCTGTATTTAGGTTACCTTATGGGTTACCTGAATCAAGTACAGGAGAACGAACAGTAGGTTACCAAAGCTCAGACCAGGTGAACAATAAATGGCTTAGGCAAAATTTTGAAATCAATATGCCTGTACATATGAGTTCACACTTGCTAAAATGTTGTGATGATGTAAATTAAATACAGCAGGGATGGCGGAACGATTTACAAAGTGGGGCACTGGATTGGGTGATGGATGGTCGTCGGTATGAAAATTTTAATTTCCAGGGTCCTAAAATCCCCATTTCTATGCATCTGAGTGGATATTTTGAGATTTTTCAGATGTATTTGAAAAATTTCACACTTTAAAAAACGTTGGTAAAGCATACAGGTGAGGTCTATTTATCAGCTTATGGAACTGCGATGCTAAATGATTCATTTGTAATTGTGTTGTTTTGAGACTAATGGTGTAACTGTGTTATCTGTAGCGTCCTGATAAAGGCGTAGTGCCGAAAGCTTGGCAAAGAGTTGTTATGATGCTAAAAAAAATGCTTCTTGAAATAAGGGTATTTTGATATTGGTATCATCGATGACATGCGGTGGGTTAAAATCATCTCGTTCCCCATGGAAACCCATGGAAGGTTTTTACTGAAATAAACAGGCTCTGTTTTACTGGTAACATAGGACCCAGTCACCAGTGCAAGGATGGAAGTCCTCAAAATTGTCAACATGGGTATTACCGATTGTCTGAACTTGACTTTATATCCATGTTGAGGTCACAATTAACCAGTTTGCAGAAATATGTGATCCAAAATGCCAATAAATAATATCATTTCCTATGTGAGGACAAAAACAAACATATATTCACGAGCAGGCAGAATCTTTTGATATTTGGTATGCAACATTGTGGGGTGGATCTGATTCAAGTTTGTTCAAATCGGCCCCCTGGGTTTATATTTAGGCTCAGTATAGAAGCTCAAATTCGAACTTAATGCATTTCAGGCAAATTTCTTCAAAAATCTTCTTCTCCAGATCCAGCAGGCAGAATCTTGATATTTATTATGCAACATTGTGGGGTGGATCTGATTCAAGTTTGTTCAAATCGGCCCCCTGGATTCATATTTGGGCTCACTATAAAAGCCCGAATTCGAACTTAGTGCATTTCAGGCAAATATTTCTTAAAAAATCTTCTCCAGATCCAGCAGGCAGAATCTTTTGATATTTGGTATGCAACATTGTGGGGTGGATCTGATTCAAGTTTCTTCAAATCGGCCCCCTGGGTTTGTATTTGGGCTCAGTATAGAAGCTCGAATTCAAACTTAGTGCATTTCAGGCAAATTTCTTAAAAATTCTTCTTCTCCAGATCCAGCAGGCAAAATCTTTTGATATTTGGTATGCAACATTGTGGGGTGGATCTGATTCAAGTTTTTTCAAATCGGCCCCCTGGATTCATATTTGGGCTCACTGTAGAAGCCCAATTCGAACTTAGTGCATTTCAGGCAAATTTCTTAAAAATTCTTCTTCTCCAGATCCAGCAGGCAAAATCTTTTGATATTTGGTATGCAACATTGAGGGGTGGATCTGATTCAAGTTTGTTCAAATCGGCCCCCTGGATTCATATTTGGGCTCACTGTAGAAGCCCGAATTCGAACTTAGTGCATTTCAGGCAAATTTCTTTGAAAATCTTCTTCTCAAGATCCAGCAGGCAGAATCTTTTGATATTGGGTATGCCCCATGCTTAGGGGGGTGAGATTCAAGTTTGTTCAAGCCAGGTCCCTGGGTTCATATTTGGGCTCACTGTGGAAGCCCGAATTATAACTTAGTTCAAAATGAGGAATTTTCTTTAAAATCTTCTTCTTCAGATCCCGCAGTTGGAATGTTTTGATATTTGATATGCAGCATCCTTATGGGGGTGAGATTCAAGTTTGTTCAAGCCATGTCCCTAGGTCCATATTTGGACTCACTGTGGGAGCTTGAATTGTAACTTAGTTCAAAATGAGGAATTTTCTTTAAAAATCTTCTTCTTCAGATCCAGCAGTCGGAATGTTTTGATATTTGGTGTGCAGCATCCTTAGGGGGGTGAGATTTAAGTTTGTTAAAGCCAAGTCCCTGGGTTCATATATGGGCACCCTGTGGGAGCCCGAATTATAACTTAGTTCAATATGAGGAATATTCTTTAAAAATCTTCTTTTTTTTTTAGATCCACTGGTCAGAATCTTTGGATATTTGGTATAAGCTTTTCTTAGGAGGAGCAGATGCAACTTGTTGAAATCAATTCTCTGGGTTGATATTTAGGCTACCATGTCAGGTGAGCGCCCTCAGGCCCCTTGGGGCCTCTTGTTTTTCAAAACATACATGTCGAAGTATACACAAATGCATACACAGTAAGTTAATACCCTGAACTTTCAGACGCTCCATCCAGAAATTCAAGTACCCCTATCTGATGCTCTTCAAATAAGCGTTTGAAATGCGGAATGCTATAGTCTATTTTTCTGTACTTTCTCTTTCTTGGTGCAACTTTACCAACAGCGTTAAGTTGCAAAATTGTCAATTCATGAAAGGCTTGTTCCTTTTTGATAAAGTCTATCATTCTGTACAAGTTTGGATGCGAACCTGCGATGAATAACTGAAGCTTTCGGTGCCACCCCTCTACGTGGTTCGTAGTTCGTGGGTTGTCCGTGTCGAAATGATTCAACATTGCTGTCCTGTTCACCCTCAACCCAGTATGTAGTAATGTAATCTGTGAACCGGGTTACACGGGGATCAGTTGGTCTGTCTGTTGATTGCAGAACATCCTCCCACTCATCGAGTACCATAAACCAAGTGTCACTTAGTTTATCCACTGGAACCAAAGGCAGACCTATAGCCCTGCGGATGAGCAGCTGAATATTTTCATCCTGTTGGTAATCGGTTTTTAAGCCACAACTGGATGCATACTTCCACACACTTTGTGGATAATGGAAAAAAAACCTTTTATGATGACCAGGGAAAAACTGCTCTTATGGCATTCTGTGCTGCAATTTCAAAATCGGTAAAAATGTAAGTCGATGTCAGTGAAAAACCTACTTCTTGAGTCTTTTCACTCATAAGACTGAAAAATCAAGTGTACGTTGCCTGTGTTTTATTTGGAAGAAATCTGTAAACAAGTGCAACCATTTTATTTTCAACAAAAGCATGCACGGTGTAAAGCTGAAAAAACACTTTAGGACACTTGTCAAAGGTTCCATCACAGAACAATTTCTCCGCCACTGCAAGAACTCCGAGATTACTCTCTGTTGCAAATATTAAAAGTTTTTCGTTTTCTCCGTCGTCTGCCAGAAGAAATTCATTACCGGTTGTAGTCATTTGATAACTATCTGGTAGATCTATGCCTGACCGTGTCTTTGGAAGAGGTGGTCTGGTCTTAGCATGAGAACGGTACAAAGACGACCTTACACCATAAAAATTTGGCACTTTTTCTATTACACTACATTCACTTTCTTCATTTCTTAGTAACGATACAAGTTCTTAGTATATTGAAGAGACAGTTTTAGACTCTCAAACCACAGTTTGTTTCATTGTTGCCAACAACTTATCAACTTTAATTTGGTTGAAATCTGGTGGATGGTTGTGTTGTGTTCAATCTGGTGGATGGTTGTGTTGTGTTCCACCGGAAAATATATCATTCTTCGTATTCATTGTTATTCCACAGTCTTTGTTGCAGCATATCCAGTGAACTGCGTCAGCTCTTCGAGATTTTATTCTATACTTGTAATCATTGTATACTAGATGCCTTCCACCTCGACCGCTGGGAATATAAGTTGCACTTACTTGAACGTTAGCCATTTTGATGTGTGGAAGAAGATGGGGGGATATATATATATACCCATGCAGTGAATTAACTAAAATTCAACTACAAACATATTGTGTGCTTAACTTTTACCCCAAAATGCCGCATTTAGTTTGGATGAACATATTTAAGAGAAAGGTGCTCACTTAAAAAACACAAATTAGGCATTCACGGTTACCTGTAAATTAATTGAAGGCTGTTGGCAAGAAATTCAAACAATTCACCAAACTGATCACCAGTCAGATAGTTCATAGAAACAAACTATAACAATATTGCTTAATGCTGGTCACTGATAATTAATAGAAGGCTGCTGGCAAAGTGAGACTAGCTCCATTGTTTTAGTATATATTCATTGTCACATACTTTAATACCAAGCTTATTACTTCATTAATTTTTTGTTACAACATTTGATTTAACCTTCTTTGCTCAATAGTAATAAATAACACCTATCTCTTCAAGAGAAAATTTGCATTTTTGCCTTTATTTAACCCTTTGCCCAACGTAACAGCCAAAACTGGCCAGCGCGATTCTCAAAAATTGCCAATTAATTTTCATTATATTTTCATTTTTTGTCTCAAAAACATAGGTTGTGATCCCTCTTAGGAACAAGCTCGTTGAGCTTGTTCCAATGAAGAGTCATAACCTACGTTTTTGAGACAAAAAATGAAAAAAAATTGTTATTTAAGAATGTTTTTTGCAAGTGCTGTCTGCTTTTCATGTTAGGTAAAGGGTTAAACTGATCAATTTGTTAAGGCAAGAAAAATGTTAATTTAGGGGACAATTTTTTTAACCTTAACCCTTTACCCATCATAAGGGCAAAAACTGACCAGCACTATTCACAAAAATCACTGTTCAGTTTTCATTATTTGTTCATCTTTTGTCTCAAAAACATTGCTGGAACAAGCTTATTCCAATGAGGGCTCATAAGCTATGTTTAAAAATTAGTTATTCATGAATTTTGATAGTGTCTAGTGTCTTTCGTGTTTGGTAAAGAGGTAACAAATTGAGCAGTTAAACTAACCACTGTTCTGTTTTGTTCTCGTTTGAAAAACATGATTTTATTCAAAATTGATATAAAATTGCTCAAAGTGTGTATGGAGTGGATTACTATTTAACTGGTTAATTTAAACAGTATTTATTTCCGTAGTATCAAGAGACAAAAAGGACAAGAAAATACAAGTATAGCTTATGCAACAATAGATACAGGAGGAAATGGATTCAGCAACAAGCTTCAAGCTTATGCGAGGCTGTTTCCATGATGACATTTCATAAAGGTTACATTTAGGCAGCTTTGGCGTTTAGACACAAGGGACCCAAGGCAGGCACAGAACAAAACAGGTACATACACACGCCCCCCCACATACACACACACATTCACGTATGCATGCAAACTACGTGCGCCAGCATATGGGTCCCTATTTTATAACAGAACAGTATTAAGTATGATACTATGGATGAAAACACTATTTGAATGGTGGGAGAAACATGGGGGGTATGAATAGGTAAACCTTATAAGGACACCTACATGGGAATCAGTGAAATGTGCAGAAATGGGCAGGCCAGTCAGGATGGCCAGTTGGCTTTCGTATTCCATGATAATTAACAATGACTGAAGAAAGTTCTTTGGCATCAGGGAGCGCACATAACTTCGCTAACTCCTTGGTGAGGGAGGGGGGGAAAGACGGTTGACATTTTTGAACAGAACTATCCCACTTGGAGTCAAAACATGCACACAGGTGGGCGGCCCCTGATCATATTTGTATAGCGACTTAATGGAGTGCCCTGTACAGGATGAATTACATCTGAATTTGGAAACATTGACAAATTCAGTTTTTCAACTAACCCCAACATAATGGCATACAAAGCACAGGAAACAGCATTGATCGGAGACACAGTAAATACTGCCCCCCAAGCCAGATAGGACATGTTTGTAAAATATATGCTTTGGCACTGTTCCCATTAGCCATTATCAGACTTAAACCTTTTTGTCAATAGGATAAAACTATGGACCGTTTCAAAGACTCTTATTAACTGCTGGGGTGAAAAATTCATTTCCATATAAGAGGGTGTCACCATTAATTTTGATACTTAGAGAGCCGATGGTTGAGTCTCGTACATTGCTGTGATGCAGACAAAACAAAAGTGTTCGGTCGTTTCACGTACGCCACATCTGCAAAAGTATGTCTCAGATAGGCGATTTGTATACAAATGGTCATTCAAATTGCTACATCCTAGAACGAAGGCTGCAGTGTAAGATCTGGGCTGAGCGTGATTTGTGGCAAGTGTAAAAGGTTGGTATAATATGTTTGTCCTTATTGAGGTATGATTTAAAATTTGTAGGATTTGGGTTGTTTCTCACTTCGCTTGGGGTCTCGTTCCAAAGGCTAGTTGTTGCAGGGAGGAAAGAGGTTTGGTGGCTATGTGTGCGGCATCTAACATTGTTCAGGTTTAAGCTATTTCGAAGGTTGTAGTTTTGGGTTTCACCGAGAGTTGGGGGGACCATCATTGATATCTGGTGAGGTGTTAGTCTGTGGTACATTTTAAAGTATTGCATCAGTTTCTGTTTTTTTCTTCTCAACTCCAAAGTTTCCCAGCCAGTTTCAATATGCAAGGACTGCTTACTCGCACTTTTGGTACCTCCAGTCACAATTCTTTAACTGGTTGAGTGCTAGAAACCACCATTATGGCTCTATTGAAAAGTGCTGAAAGTCACTCTAGTGGCTCTACACTATGTATTAGCTTGTTGTTTACATAGTCATAGAAAAACATATTCATATAAAATTGCTTTGTTACAATTTATTGGAAAGTGTAATTAGGTACTTTACAATAATTTATGACAAAACAATTATTCTTATAAACAAAATCTTGGTAAATTACAGTTCATCTTGCTTGTGGTGTATCATCTTTGAAAAAAACACCCATGTTACAAATTACCTTTTAAAAATAATTTAGCACTCGACTATTTAAAAAGTGAAGGTGGGGAGAATCCTTCAGTTTTCTTTTGTTTTATTTTTTCTGGACAAAATGTGTAGGAAACATATAATTACATTAGCAACCCTCAGCTTACTGCTGATGGTCCATCAGCTTACTGCTGATGGTCCATCAGCTGAACAGTTAGAAGTTCTGCCAGTGATTTTTCTTTGAAACCTTAAGATATTGGTCACAAAAACTCTTCTTGCAGTGTTTTGCCCTTCCCAAGAGAAATGCCCAGGTTAAGGTTGTTAATATGAATAGTATTACCAGTAAAATGGGTTTCCAATCTCAACTAATTAAATAAATTGGCTGATTAGACAATTGGGAAATTCTTTCTGAAGGATTTTTATACCCCCACTCTCGAAGAGAATGGGTGGTATACTGGATTGAATGCATCTGTCTGTCCATGCATCATCCATCCATCCGACTGTCCAACCGTGCAATGAAATTTGGTATGAGGGATCCTTGTGACAAGCCAATCCTGCACATGTTATAAAAAATTTGCCTGCATATTTTTCAGCAGAGTTACGGTCCTTACCTTACTTATGCTTCATTGGTCCAGCACTGCACTGAGGGTATAATTGCTTTCAGCAATAGCTCTTGATCCTGGTGTACGAGTGATTATGATGTTAATTTAACCCTTTACCAAATGCAGATGATATCAACATTTTTTATTTTAAATAACATTTTTTTTAATTTTTCAAAAAATTTCAACAAAACCATATCATGTGACCCCTCATTGGAATGAGCTGGACAAGCTTGTTCCAAAGAGGGGTCACATGATATGGTTTTGTTGAAATTTTTTGAAAAACAGTAATTTTTCAGTAGCTGAATTTGCATATTATGTGGGCAAATGTGGCAGATTCATTGGGTAAAGGGTTAAGTCGACTCACTGTTCTATACTTTTTTCAAATTGGTGACTTTTGTTGTGTCCTTTTCTTCACTGACAATATACTGCTAAATTTAACAGATACTGTGTATCCCCCTCTCCACTGATGTCACTGAAATTTCAAGTAGCTAATTTTTCCCAAAATGCAACAAGGAATTTGACCAATTCAATCTTCTTTGAGCCCATTGAGCTCTCAACCAAAATTGAATTGTTTAAATTCTTACTAGTAGCTGTCCCCGTGGGAACCCTGGGAAGAGGAGCAGTATTTGTTTACTGTAGTAAACAAGTTCTGCTTTTCTGGTAAAATTGAATGCAGAACCAATGCTAGGGGATTAGTCCTATAAAGTGGGTAGCATAGGTATAAACAATTGGCTAAAATTAACTTCATACTTTTGTTGTGGTCATGATATAGCAAAAGATGCTGAAAGTGTCCTCAAACACCAATAAAAAAAATGAGTAGTTGTTGGAATATTAGTCAGTCAGGATTTGAGCCATCACAGTCCAGACAGAGACAGGTTTGCACTCCAATCGGTTGTCTCTGTAATGCTACTGCAACTACTACTCAACGAGCTCGTTCCAATGAGGGGTCATAAGCTATGTTTTTGACGCAAAAAAATGAAAAAAGAATGAAAATTGAATGGCAGTTTTTGTGAATAGCGCTGGCCGGTTTTGGCCGTTATGTTGGGTAAAGGGTTAAATAAACTCTTCTGTTGCTATTCTCCCCTCCTTTTCCGCAGCTCTCATATTTGGGAAGAATTTGTAAACTTATTCTGATCATTGGCCAAAGGAAATTGTTCACTGTACAAAATATAAAAGTTTTTAATCTTTTTCTTTTTGTAGTAAAATATTGACATCATTTTGGATATTTCGTGTTATGTAAAATGTTGATTTTAATTGATGTCTATGTTGTAGTTATTGTATAATCATATTAGTTCAAAATGTGTTATTACTTTGTTTGCCATCCCATGCCTGGAGTATACAGAATTGTAATTATCCCCTGCCCAAAGTGTGGCACGGGATACAGAAATAGGTCCCATCTGCCTGTGTGGTTATCTGTCCATCCATCCATCTGGATGTCCATTCCTCACTTTTTGTGAATGCGATAACTTGGAACAATTGTCATCAGATGTTTCCGAAACTTATTATAGGGATAGATTGCAAAAATCTCAGTCAAGTTCAATATTCACCAAATTTTCTAGGGCTTTTATAGAACTTCTGCCCCCTTTTTGTTGGAAATTTGGTGTTTGTGTGATAATTACTTTGTGAACGCAATAACTTAAAAGATGTAATCAGGTTTTCATGAAGGTATACGTTTGGAAAGATCTCATTAAAGTTCGATATTTTTATACTGTACCAATGACCCAGACATAGCTGGTGCTAACTCTTAAAATATAGGGCCAAACACAAATTTTGCCCCCCAATCCCCAAAATTTGCATCTAAAACTAAAGAAAACATGTCCTGAAAGGCCCTCCACACTTCGCCCCTACTGCGCATGCGCAGTGTCAAGGACGTTCCGAAATTGGCGCCATTAATCATTCTAAGTTTGGCCCTTCATCAGTTAACATCTGACTGATCTTTGTGCTTATAAATCTCAGTTTAAATGATGCCAGACACATAAATATTAGTGAAATGGTGATTCTAAGGAGGATAGAGAAGGAGGAGAGGAAAAGAATGTGTGACAGAATATTATCAGGGCTGTAACTTAAAATTTTTTAATGAAATTATGTTAAGTTACCTATTTTCAAGGCAGCAGCCATTTTGTTGTCATTCTGATTATTTAGTTACACTGTTTTTTAAGTGTTTTCCTCTCTCCCTGTCCTTTAAGTTCCTCCTTGCTATTCTCCCATGCTTTTGGCATAGTTTTTGTAATTATTATTACTAAATTTTCTTGGGAGTTTTAGCTGAATAACAGAATGAATTCTGTTCTTTCCCCATGTTTACGTCTTCACCTACGGGTGATTAGGCGTTGTGTTCTGCATCTACCATCTGATGTTCTGCAGTTTCTTCCCTGGAAGTCTCTGTTTTGCATCAGATAGTATATTTTTGGTAACTGATTTCGGGCCTGGGTGCCTGGAGTCTTATTTTAGTGTTTTTACACTCATTGTTTACATTTACAACAGCCCTCTGTGTGAGGGGGGGATTTCTAAAAAATAATATCTTGATGTTATTTTAATCATAACTAGATACATTATTATTGTTCGTAAGTGTTGAATAAATTGTTTAAAATATTTTTAAAATTTTTGTCCACACTTAGGCTTGGGATCCATTGGGGCTCAACGTTACTTTTCAGAAACTTGGGCTGTTCTGAAAAAATATTTTTTCAAAATATTTTGATTTCAATTATTTTTTCTATATTAATGGATCATATTATTATTATGTATTTTGATTGCCAGGGGTTAGTGCGAGTACCAGGACTTGTTTTCTTTTCACATTGAAAGGATATTGATCAATTGTTTTAAGAGGAAGTCTTCCTCTGACTTTATTATCATTCTATATGTGGTCAGTGTACTCTCATTAACTCCTGTTCTGTATCGTATGATTTCGATGACAATATGGGAAGCGTATGTCACGGTATGTTGTTGGGGATTTGGACACTCCGGTCCTTTCCCCGCAGGGTCACTCTACTTTATCAATTTCTATTTCAGATGATCAAGATTAGGGTGATGTATCTGTGATGTCTTCCAACAGTGTGCCTCCGTCGTCACAATTAATGAAGGGCTAGCGGAAAAGTGCTCATGTAAATACGCCAATTGCCTAAGAGGACCCTAGTGGGTTTGACGGCCTTTGACGTCCGCTAGCTCGCCCGGTGTAGCGTCCATTCACCGAATGGTTCGGCAGCCGGGTTCGTCCGTTGCGGTCTAGAAGGAATTTTGGGGTGATGCGAGCACTATAAATTAACCTAATGCACACCCAGTGACGGCGGATCGGAGGGAGAACGCAGGAAGCCTTTTAGTCCGGTTCATAGCTCGTTCCGGTCCATCCGGACGGCAAGCGAGAGAGGCCCCTCTCTCGTTCAACAACATCTGGCCCCAGATGTTGTGGTACAAAATGTGTCGCAAGCGGAGCATACGTCCGTCGCTCGGGACGCTCCGTTGTATAGGCAGTCCGCTGAGACTGCTAAGGCTTCCTCTTCTCGTCAGCGCACACGACCGCACCTTGGCTGCGTGACCGCCGATATATTACCAGCTTCGCCGATCAAGGATTCTTCGGCGACCAGGTCACACCATCCGGTAGCCAGGGACACGAGGCCTGCAGACTCCGGACGTTCGCATAGGAAGTGTGCGGGAGTCAACGTACACGGAGCTTCCGGCGGCAATGCATCGTAAGACCGCTACTGCACAGGCCTCGGGAACGGACGTGCTTGCCTTAATAGCACAGTTTATCGCAGCATCCCAGCATCAACTGAATCTGTCGCATATATTTTATCCGACGATGCTGGGTCGGGACGCTCCGCGAAAGCGGGTACGGACGTCCGAAAGTTTCATCCGGTCCGACGGGATACCGAAAGGGATTCGGAGGATTTCGAGCTTTCCCTTTCGGAACAACATATGCTGTTGTGTATGTCATCTGACTTGGTCTTCTACTGCTTCTTTCGTCGGACCAGAATGCTGCGATGCCGGATAAGAAACTGATAGCGTCGGTGGACTTAGAAATTTTTGGTTCGGTTCAGGGACATCGTCCCTCAGTTCCGACATAGTCCAATAATGTCACACAAACTTTCGAATTATTGAACGACGCTATATATATTATTATTTTATGCTTGCTAACCAAGCATTTCTGGTTTCTTGTTCGAAGAGTTATGGAGATGTCTTTCAAAAGTGTGCCTCTGTCGTCATAGTTAATGAAGAGTTAGCGGCAATAAGTGCTCATGGAATATGTCTATCGCCTACGGAGTGACATTCGCTAGCTCACCCGGTGTAGCGTACATTCATCGAATGGTTCGGCTGCCGGGTTCGTCCGTTGCGGTCTAGGAAGGAGATTTGGGTGATGCGAGCACTTTAATTACTTTAGTACTCACCCAGTGACGGCAGATTGAGGACAGATCGGAGGAAGCCTGTTAGTCCGGTTCCTGGCTTGTCCAGGTCCGTCCGGGCTGTGAGCGAGAGAGGTCCCTCTCTCGCCCAACAACATAGGGGACCGCATGTTGTGGTTCAGATATTTTACATTCGGAGCATATGTCCGTTGGTCGGGACGCTCCGTTATATTGACAGTCCGAGAGACTGTCTTTAATGCTTCCTCATCCTCACAGCAGGGCACACGACCGCACATTGGCTACGTGACCTCGAGTATCCGATCAGTTTCGTCATTCAGTGATTCCACGGCGAATAGGTCGCGCCATCCGGTAGCCAAGGGACACGAGGCCTATACACTCCGTTCGCTCGCATATTGGTAGTATGCACGGGGTAACGATCACGGAGCTTCCAGCGGCAATGCATCGTAAGACCGCTTCTCCTCAGGCCTCAGTGACGGGCGTGCTATCCGAGTTAGCACTGTTGTTTCGCAGCATCCCAGCAATTGACAGTTTCTCGGTCGAATCAGGAATTATCCGACGGCGCTGGGTCGGTGCGGTCCGCGGTTGCATCAGCTACGGACGACCGAACGCTTTATAGGGTCCGACAGGATGGCGAAAGGGATTCGAAAGATTTCGAGTTTTCCCTTTAGTAGTTTCGGAAGATGCCTTTCATATCTTCTGGCATTATCTTCCAGTGATTATTATTTTGGACTTCATTGCTGCGATCTTGGATAAGAGACTTATAGCGTCATTGGACTCGGATTTTTCGATCAGTTCAGGGACATTGTCCCTGACTTACCGACGCAGTCCAGTATTGTCATTACAACATGTGTTTTATTTTTCGATGCTATATATATATATATATACAAGCCTGCTACTAAGCATGATAGTTTAGTTTCTTGTCCGCGTTGCTCATTTCTGCCATTTTATCATTTATACAAATAGTTTATTTTGGCAGAGCAGGGCATACCGAGAGTTCATATGCGTCTAGACGGTGTGATTAAAGACTGCATATATTCTTTTTCGCCGTTTATGTCTTTTCCAATTTCAATGTTGGGAACGACATTATGTATAGTAGTCTTAACTTAGACGCTTTATTATACGTAATCCGCCTTACTGAGGCGTTATCATTACGTCTTCAAGAAAAGATTTACGGGATATTATTCTCAATGTAATTTCTTTTGAGGGCAGTAGTTTGTTCACGTATAACTCCGCCCTTCAGTGGCTGATTGGAGTTAGTTAGACGTGACGCAGCCCTAGCTACATCCACACGCGTGGATAGTAAGGTTAAGAACTCTCTCAGAGTCGCTTCGTTCTCGGAGGAACTTCTCTTCGACGGCAACTTTTCGGCAATCCATGAATTGCTCGATTTACACGTTCTCTTGTCTATCTAGTGTTACAAGAGATTCAGACTGGGGCAAACATTCGGTGGTTGACTCAGAGAGTGCCGCCGCAGTTGCCGGACCCGAGTGTGGCTGTTATGACGGTTGCCAGTCAAACAGATTGGAATATAATACTGATCCCTACGGATTCGAAGTGCCAGGGTCTTTGGGTTCCGCAGTCTTTTAGCAATCAGTTTAACTTCCGCGGAATAATGTTTTTTTAGGCTTGCTTTATGTCATTGCATGAACATTATTCAGAAACGCATGCCCAAATTCCTGTCCTTTAATTCGACAGTAGTGGCGTATCTCCGGAACCAGGAAGGCACTCTTTCGTTTCCGTTATTCAATTTAATGGAAAGAATCCGTCTGTTGGTTATAGTACACCAAGTTCAGTTTTGGTCAGTCATATTCCGGGTCGTCTGATTGTTTTATCGGACTCCCGTTCTCTTACGGGTCGCTTGTTGCTGTCAGAATGGACTCTCAACAAACAAGTATTCAATCAGATTTGCTATCTATGGGAGCGCCCAATGATGATTTATTTATGACACAGCTTGCTAATCAATTGCAGACGTATGTGTTGGCTTGTCCAGATCTCTGAGCTAATATTGTTAACGCTCTATTGATCTATAGGACGGAATGATAGGATACCCGTATCCTCCGGCGCTGTTGTTTTAGCAGGTATTGCTAAGATAAACAACCACAATACATTTCTGTTGATAGCATCTCTATCTTCACAGAGATCATGAGTAATTTACTCTCTTGTCTACTGTGGGTCTTAACGTGAAATCTTCCTCTATGTGAGGATCTTTTTCACTGGGTAAATCGTGTCATCTTTATCACAACCAGCAAGGTCGCAACCTTCATGTATTCCGTTGTGTGGTCCGTATTGCATTGTAAGCACTGTACTGGAGATCCTCTTCTTCGCTATTCTATGCGGCTAAAGTGGAGGCTCTTCCGTCGTGGTGTAGGGATCATTATGTTCATATTGTTGATCCCTCCATACTACTCATTGCTATTTTTTAGTATACTTGTTTCACAAGATCTACTGCAGCCTGTTATTATTTAGGTTATAGGTTTATGTTACCTCATACCTATGCACTCTACGATAGTTTACAATTGAGTCTTTTGTCTCTTTATCTAAGTCAGTTAGTAACTTTTTGATAAATAGACTTAGAATCTTTAGATTAAATTCCTATACGGATTTTAACTTCGGTTCTTATTTAGCTAAGTAATCATTTGAGCCTCTGGAAACAGTAGTTTTCAAATTCTGACCTTTTAGACAGTAATTCTGTTGGTTTCTCTTTTACTGTAGAGTCAGTGAGTTTCATGCACTATCGATGGATGATTTTCACTTTCATAGTTTCGGAATCAATACTTCCGTTACTATTTAGGTTGGATTGTTGCATAAGAGTTAGGCTCCTATTATCCGGAACCTATTATTTTAAGGTCCTTCCGTCTTCGTATGGGCATAGGCCTTTACTCTTTCCGGGTACAGTTTATGTATTTATAAACAGATATCTGTTTATTACAAAGGGCGTAAGCTTCTTCTGTCTTTGATGTCTAGTAGAAGGACGTTACGCTCCATTTTATTGTTAATGGATTCTATTAACTATCAGTACTGCTTATGGTATATCATTGACTTAGCAGTTGTGCTTAAGATTTCGGCTCATGAAGTAAGAGTTCTTCTACTTCTTGGGCTTACATTAATAGTGTCGCTATTATAGATTTTTGAAGGCCGCTCATTGCGCTCAGCCATCCACATTCATGAATTTTATCTTAGAAATATCGAGTCCATTTCTGGAGGCCTCTATTGTTAGGTCTATTATCTACTGCTCAGAATGTCATTCACTTAACAGTTGCTACTATAGCTAGGTAGGCTGTCTGTTTCGGCAGTGTCTCCGTTCGGCTGCCCTCTTCGCTCTGGGCTATTTGACCCAGGGCAAGAAAAGGGGGGGGAGGGGGGGAGGGTGTTCCCTTGGGTCACCTGTTTTACTATGAAAACAAGGGGATACCTCCTCCGGAGTTAGTAATTCTGAGCTGTTATTGGGATGGTTGTTTAGTGAGAAGTTTAGGTTTTTAAAATTCATTCAAGTCTTAGTTTTTAAAGTATAGCTTTTGAATATTGCATATGTCAACGGACATGATTATGCAATCCTCAGACACTTTTAGGAGTATAAGAGTCTCTATTCTCTAGACTTACTTTATTTATTGGCTTACTTTAAAAATTATTAGTATAAGGATTATATTGGATATTAATAGAGTACATGGATGTATGAAGCTCAATTTTGGAAGGTGTTGTATCTTTCTAATTTATCATAAATAAGAAAGATACATGTAAGGCCTATTACTTCTTTTTCCCTACAGGGGATGATTCTATTTTATTTTATTGAGCGTATTCCATTTTGCTCTATGTCCTTGGCCCTCCAGCCTTTTTACTATTCAGCTATGTCTGGGTCATTGGTACAGTATAAAAATGTTAAAAAATTTATAGTAATTTATATATTTTTTATACTTACCAATGACCCAGACGGGGATGGCCCTCCCAGGAGTTGGGAACTCTTGCCTCCCCGCTGAGTACATAGCGCTTCCCAGGCACTGGTTATTAGAATGATTAATGGCGCCAATTTCGGAACGTCCTTGACACTGCGCATGCGCAGTAGGGGCGAAGTGTGGAGGGCCTTTCAGGACATGTTTTCTTTAGTTTTAGATGCAAATTTTGGGGATTGGGGGGCAAAATTTGTGTTTGGCCCTATATTTTAAGAGTTAGCACCAGCTATGTCTGGGTCATTGGTAAGTATAAAAAATATATAAATTACTATAAATTTTTTAACTTTCGCCAAATTTTATCGGCTTTTGTTGGAGTTGTGTCTTTTTTTGTTGAAAAATGTTTTTCTGATAATGACTTTGTGAATGTATTGACTTAAAAAAATGCAATCAGATTGTCACTAAACTTACTACAGGCATACATTGTGAGATGATTTAGTTTTTCATAAACATTTAGATCTACTCTCTTCACGGGCAGGGGATTTTGCCATAGGTTGTTTTTCTAGAATTTGATGGGAATCCAGATTTTTTTTGTAATTCTGAATGTTGCCAAATCTCAGAAAACATGCACAACAGTTCAGGTCCAACCTACCAAAAAATACTGCAAACGATAGATTTGTTTCCAAAATCATAAAGTTTGCCAGAGAAAACCAACTTCCATCAACAGCGTCATGTATGACACTGCCAACGCTGATTGTTTTCCTTTGGTGTCCTGTTTGAGTAAACATTAGCTTGAGTCAGGAAACCAAGAGCAATGTGAAGACCCATAACAGAGATACTGTAAACTATGTTTCCGAGTGAAAGAATAGAAAAATAAAAAGTATAAGTATTGTGAACAGATGGCAAGAAGGTGAAAATGCTGGAATCTTTCTTGCCATCTTCTCTGGTACTTATTCACAGAGGAACCAAAAGCAAAAGTATTGTAAAAAAAAATTTTTATATTCCACTTCCATTACTTTTTTTTTTTTTTTTTGACAACGTAATTTGTAAATAATTGTCCAAACCCCACTTTCCCCTATTTTGGAACCCCGAGAAATGGAGATTTGCATATATACTGTGGTAAACAAGTTCTGCTTTATTGGTAAAACTGGACCTGGAAACCAGTGCCTGGGGTGGAAGCCCTCTACAGTGGGCAGCATATGTATAAATGATTGGTTGAACTTGACTTCATACCTATGTTTCAGTCATGATATAGCTATAGATCCTGAAAGTGACCTTAACCCTTTACCTAACATGAAAAGCAGATGACACTTGTAAAAAAAATTCTTGAATAATTAAATTTTTCATTTTTTGTCTCAAAAACATAGGTTATGACCCCTCATTGGAACAAGCTTGTTGAGCTCGTTCTAATGAGAGGTCATAACCTATGTTTTTGAGACAAAAAATGAAATAAATAATGAAAATTAATTGCCGATTTTTGTGAATAGCTGGATAGTTTTGGCCGTTACGTTGGATAAAGGGTTAAACACCAATAAGTAACCCACTGCACACTGATATCAAAATATCGAGATTTCAAGCAGCCGATTTTTCTCTCCCAAAATGAAATTAGGAACTTAACCCTTTACCTAACATGAAAAGCAGATGACACTTGCAAAAAAAAATTATTGAATAACTAATTTTTTTCATTTTTTATCTCAAAAACATAGGTTGTGACCCCTCGTTGGAACGAGCTCAACGAGCTCGTTCCAACAAGGGGTCATAACCTATGTTTTTGAGACAAAAAATGAAAAAATAATGAAAATTAATTGGCAGTTTTTGAGAATAGCGCTGGCCGGTTTTGGCCGTTACATTGGGTAAAGGGTTAACCAATGCAGTTTTGTTTCATGGAACTCATTGAGCTCTGTCAAACAAGAATGAATTGGTTAAATCCGTAGTTGGATTATGGAAGAAATTTACAGTTTGGATTTTGATGTTTTGTCATATCAGTTGTCAGGGTTAAACTCTAGTACACAATCTCTTGTACCACCATAGGTTGATTTTACCTGCAAGCATCAAGGTAGTTCTTGTATAATTTGGTGCTACGTGTTTACTTTGTAATGTGGGAGAATTTATATTTCAACCTGGGGCCAATACTATAAAACTTTTACACTTGTATTTTCTAGAATTGTATTTTCTACCTAATATAACTGACTAAAATAAATCATTAGCATTTTAAAAAATATGGCAATTTGCCAACAGGCAAATTGCCATATCTTTAAAAATGCTGACGGTTCATTTTAACCGATTTAAAGTCATAACTAGAAAATACAATTCTAGAAAATACAATTGCAAAAATTTTATAGTATTGGCCCCCCCTGAAGCCCTTTGATCTCTCTTATAACAAAATTAAATACGAACATTTTTCAATCCATATCATAGAGAAAATACTTGTCCATCAGGGCAGTATTGAAATCTTTCAGCCATTCATTGCTAACCCCTGAGGAAATTCTCGAAAGTGGAGTAGTGCTTGTTTATTGCGGTAACCAGGTTCTGCTTTTCTTGTAAAATAGTCCCCAGAACCAATGCCTGGGCTGAAACTGCTCAACAGTGGGTAGCAAAGGTATAAACAATTCGCTAAACTTCATACCTATGTTGCAGTCATGATATATCAATTGATGTTGAAAATGACTTTAAAACCTAATAAATAAAATAAATAAATAAGTAAATAAATTAATAAATTAAATAAATAAATTCACTGCTAAGGGGTTAGATTACTTTCAGCGGTTGGAATTAACCCATCAATAATTGTTCTGTTGCAGTTTATTTTATTGTGGCCATTGGCATTCTATTACATTGTAACAAATTCGCTGATTGAACCCTTGGCAGTGGAGCAGTACTTGTTAACTGTGGTACAGTATAATTGGATTCACTAACGAAAGCCTCGATTGCAAGTCCTATGAAGTGAGCAGTGAAGGTATTAACAAGTGTTCTTTGTCATTGATAAGTTCTGTTTACTGGCAAAGTAGGACCCATCCTTTAAAGTTGGCAGCATAGGTGTAAACAATTTGCTAAACTGGGCGTTGTAAGTATAAACGATCGGCTAAACTTGACTCCAAACCCAAGTTATGATCACGATTTAGTCATAGATGCGCAAAGTGACTTTAAATGCCAATAAATCAATCAATTGGCCATGATCTAGCCATAGATGCTGAAAGTGGCCTTAAACACCAATAAACACAAACATCCCAATATTGTGTTATACAAATTTTGCAATTTTATTCCATGAAATATAGCTTTTTAAAAAAAAAATTGAGCTCATTCCTGTAACAGTAAAAGGCATTGTTTGCGATGGTTTTGGGGTATGCTCAGTTCAAATTATGAAGAATATTATAGGGTTTCCAGGTTCAGTTTGTTTGATGAAAGGTTATTTTCTCACCAACACATTATCAGATAGTATTTCATGTTGATGGTACAGATGTATTCCACCAAAAAAAAATGAATTTGAGTGTCAATTTTAACTATTATATTAATAAATGTCTCATTATTTCATTCTGCTTCTTGTTGGTTTATTATAACAAAACCATCTGTCATTCTCTTACTTTGACATTTAAGTTTTAAATTCCTTAACTGGAAGAGTGCTGGAAGAACATATTTGGGCTTTATTCTGAAGTTCAGGTACTCCAACTTAAAGGCTTCATATTCTGTGGATGTGCCCCATTTTCTCTTTTGATTGTAACAACTATGTCAAGGAAAATTCAGGGGAACAAATTTTGTAAGCCAAAAATAATTCAGCACTCTACCAGTTAACAATGAAAACCAGCACATCTGATGCTGGTGGGTTCTCATGCATCTTTGAATTTCTTGAAATTTCCTTATTTTAAAAATAATTTTTGAAGCCTGAAAAGTATTTAAATTTAGGCATCTTCTTGAAAATATCATTGAATGTATTTAACCCTTTACCCAATGCAGACGATATCAAAATTTTTTATTTGAAATATCATTTTTTTTAATTTTTCAAAAAATTCAACAAAACCATATCATGTATACCCCTCACTGGGACAAGCTCGATGAGCTCATTCCAAAGAGGGGTCACATGATATGGTTTTGTTGAAATTTTTTCAACTGCTGAATTTGCATATTATGTGGGCGGATGTGGCCGATTCATTGGGTAAAGGGTTAAACACATTTATCTCTTTTCCTAATTCATACGATATCAAAATTTGTTATGCCCCCAACTTGAAAATTCGAAGGGGTATCTGGTGGAGACCTCTGTCCATCTGTTTGTCCATCCATCCGACCATACCAACATTTTTCTTCGTATATCAGCCACTGCTACTCCGATTTGAATGATATATGGTGTTGTGATAGAGCATCATGGGGGAACGATACCTGTGCAGCGTGAGTCTCTTCCACACAATTTTTCCAGAGTAATGGCTCTTTCTTCTCAACCTACTCAAAGTTGTTTACAATTGGCTGTAACGTAAGTGCAAGCCCTACTTCAGAACTAACTCAAGCTAAGAAACTTTTCCAAACAAGCTGGAAAAGTGAAAGAGAGCAGAAGCACAAAAAAGAGCGAAAAAGGGTTGAGCGAGACCGGCGCTCGACATTACAGGTACTCTCTCTGCGCACCTCTTAAGTTTATCGAGCGCATACACAACAACCGTGACTTCAATTCCTTTTATTTCCGCCATTGTGACAGGGTTGGAAATTTTGTGACTCGTGCTGTTTATTTGCTATTATCTTCGTGAACAACTTAATTTTGTATGTGCTTTTTGTCATTTCATGTGCAAGTGGACTGTATCCTTTATCAAGCTCTAAATTGATTATTATTTCATAATATTTATGCTCATTTTTGCTTGTCTTCTCCTACATATTCTTGCTTTTCCCCCCGCATGTAAACAAGACCATTGTTGCTCGGTTTTCCGTCGGCGGGAAGCTTGATTTCTTTGATCATCTTGGGGATTTTTTCCTAATTGAAATTATGCCTAAAACAATTCCTTGTACCTCTTGTTTGCAGGTGAAACATGTAGACGATTCTCATGCTACTTGTGTCACTTGCAACAATTGCACACAGGCCCATTCCTGTGGTATTTGTGGGGTTTGGTCCTGTAAATTCTGGGCGTCCGTGAACAAGGTGGTTCTCTCCAGGGCTAGAACCCCTCGGTCTCAGGGTAAGGGTAGCCGTGCCTCTTCAGACGTTTCTGGAAGTGCACGTGGTGACTCTGTCACGCAGGATGTTGATCAGTCTCTTTCTGTAGCATGTTTTTCTGCAACTGTTGATGGTGCTGGTGTTGTGATGCCTGAAGTGGAGACTGGTCTCTTTGGTTTCTGATGTCACCCTTGAGGCTTCTGTTTTCGTTGAGAGTTTCTCCGAGGTCAGCTCGGTGACACTCTCCAATTTGCCTCCTGCACCGTCGTCAGTTGCTGGGGGAAGTTGTTCCTACTGATCCTATCTTGTATGATAGTGGCTCTTCCATCTCTTCTGGGGTGGTGTACAGTCTCGGGGGTCCGAGGCCGTATCTGCTGGTGTGTCTCCGAGCTCTCAGCCTCGCCTGGCTTCTCAGTGAAACTGTGCGGGTTTACTTTCTGCTCCGTCTCATCTGCCTAGGTTTGCTCCTGGTCAGTTGGGCTGTTTGGTCGCTTTGGCAGCGATTCCTCGCCCCTCTAGCGAATTGTTTGTTGTTCTGCCTTCTCCTGCAGGTGTGCCGATTAGCAGGATGGGGCTGGGGCATTGGCATCCAGGGCCAGCTGTTCGGCAGAGGTCAGTGACAGCTCCAGTTAGCTGTCACTCTTGGAACCTTCCTCTGAGTTCCAAGTCTGGCTGTTGATCGATGCTTGTCGTCGGTCTCAGAGGATGGGCAGTTGGGGCCTTCTGTTGCGCAGAGGCCAATGGCATGTTCCTGTCATTCTTGGGACAATCCTCCTGTGTCTTCTCATCCTGTCCCAGGTTCAGCTACCGATCGACGTATGCCGTCGGTCTCTCTAGAGGATTTGCAGGCAGGGCCTTCTGTTCCGCAGAGGTCAGTGATTGCCCCTGGGGGTCACTCTTGGGACTATCCTCCGGTGTCTTCTCACCGTCTCCCTATTCTGTCTGCTGATCGACATTCGTCGTCGGTCCCTTATGAGGATTTGGGTTCTTCTGCTAGAAGGGTCCATTGGGAAGACACTCCGTCGGGTGCTGCTTCTACGACGGATTCTCAGGGTGAGCTGCGACAGGCCATTTTGGCGCTCACCCAGTTGCTTTTTAGCAACCCTCAAGTTGGTTTCTCTGTGCCTCCTGAGGCACAACCTCCTTTGGTTGGTTCCCGAGATCTTGTCTGGCCCTTTGGATACTGTTCAGTATTCACAGGAGGTTCCTGCTGGTCAGCCCGAGTTGGGCTACGTCTCTTCTGCTACAGAGGATGACGGTTTTCTTGAAGGCGATGGACCCCCTCGTCAATCTTGGGGCAGACTATGGATTTTGTCTTTGGCTTATTGCCAGACATTCAGCCTGCCGGCCGCAGTCCTCTGGGGTTTTGCGTCCTCTGCATTCGGCTCAGGTTGTTGAGTCCTTCCAGGGCTTTGGACGCCAAATGCGTTCCAAGGTCCTGAAGGGTTCTTTCTTTTCACGAGCTGATGCTTTTCTGCCTCCAACGCGGTTTCGTGTTTACGAATCCGTCTGTCCACCAGTCTTCCAAGGGATGACTACTGTGGATGAAGATTCTTCTTCCCTCGGGTTGACTAAGCCTAAGTCGGCAGTTCTCCCGATGTCGGTCGTTGAATCTGTGGTGGGGCCTGTCCCGAGAGATGCTGGGTATGTTATCTCTCGCGGACCCTGTCGTCGCTGCCCTGGCCGCATATTTTCCGCCAAGGGAGTTTGATGATGCTCAGGCGCCTTTGCGTGTTTTGTCGCAGGCTCTTATGAACCTGACACACGCTCACGCCTGTAACACAGCTAATTTGGAGCTTGCATGCCGGGATGCGGTGTTCTCCATCCCTTCCTTCTAAGCAGCGTGCTGTTCTGAGGTCTGCTTCTTTGGTTGGACCTCAGCTGTTCTATGGTTCCGTGGAAGCTGTCCATGGTAAGGTTCTTCGTCATTCGAAGGACCAGCTTTTGTTACGACAGCTGGACCAACCTGCTGCTGTGGGTCGTGGTTGTTCTAGGCCTGCCAAGAGCCCTGCTGCGTCGGTGACTTCGGCCACGCCTTCAGCTCCTTCTGCTCAGAAGAAGCGCCGACGCGACCAGACTCTGTTGCTTCCCGAGGGGTTGGTTTCTCCTCTCGGGGGCCTTGTAGAGGCCGCAAATGAAGGTCCTCACCTCAATTCGCCTCCAGTCGGGGGAAGGCTGTCGCTGTTTTTTGACCGTAGGACAGAGATAACATCGGACTCTTGGGTCCTTGACGTCATCTAATCCGTCTGCGACTGTCCTTCCTTCGGCACCCCTGTTTATCTCGGGTGCCCCTGCTGACTCAGGTCCCTTCCGATTCTTTGCGTGGGACCTTCTGGTGCAGGAGATCGACAATCTCCTCACCAAAGGGGCTATCGAGGTGGTCAGGAACACCCTTTCACCTCGGTTTTACTTAAGACTTTTCTTGGTACCGAAGAAAAACGTCCAGTTTCGTCCTGTCATCGATCTGAGTATCCTGAACGAGTCCATTATTGCACCTCATTTCAGTATGGAGACTGTCCGGTAGGTTCGAAGTTCAGTTCATCAGGGCAACTTTGCAGCCAGTATCGACCTGAAGGATGCCTATTTCCATGTACCCATTCATCTGGCGTCACGGAAATACCTTCAGTTCTTGTTTCGGGTTCGAGTCTTTCAATTCAAAGCTCTCCTGTTCGGTTTGAACCTGGCTCCTAGGGCCTTCACCTGACTGATGTCACATGTGCTCGCTTTTCACCGTACTCAGTCGGCTGTGACTTTGTCAGCCTACCTGGACGACATCCTCCAACGGCACCACGATGCTGCAGTTCTGGAGTCCGATGTCCGGCGGTTGCTTGGCCTACTGGCGTCGCTGGGTTTCAGAGTCAATTGCGAGAAGTCAGATCTCCTTCTTTCTTAGCAATTTTGTCATTTGGGAATGGATTTCGACACTCTTCACAATGTGGTGTCGTTTCCCAATGCTCGGGCGATGATTCTTTCTTCCTTGACTCGGAACCTGCTCCAATCTTCCCCGGTCTCGGCCAGGACTTTCCTTCAGATGCTGGGCCTTTGCGGCTCGGTGACAGATCTCGTTCACCTCCACCCTTGGGCCGATGTTCCCTGGTTGACTCAGAGTGTCCCATTGGATCTTCCTTCGGCCAATTGCATCCTTACTGTGGATTCCAGCAGTCGGGGCTGGGGTGCAACGTTGGATCCTCTCGGTCTGTCTATTCACGGCGAGTGGGACAGCGAGCAGGTGGCCCTTCCTATCAACCAGTAGGAGCTCCTTGCTCTTCTGTTGAGTTTTCGGCTTTAGATCCCTCACCTGTCGGACCACATTGTCCTGCTTCTTTTCGGACAATTCGACAGTGGTGGCCTACATACGGAATCAAGGAGGCACACATTCGATTCCCATGTATCGGCTATCTCGGGGTCTTTTACTGTTGGCGCGGGATGTAAACGCTCGGGTGACCATTCGGCACATTCCCGGGCATCTCAACGTCCTAGCAGACTCCCTGTCCCGACTTGACAGTGTCCTTCCCACCGAATGGATGATGCATCGGTCGGTGTTTCAGGCGATTTGCGAGCGGTGGGGGCATCGTCTGGTCAGCCTTTTCGCCACTCGCTGGAATCATCAGGTAGAGATGTTTGTCTCTCCTTGTCCAAATCCACTGGCATTTGCAGTAGATGCTCTTGTCTCTGGACTGGACAGGTTGGATCGGCTATGCCTTCCTTGCACCGATTCTTCCTCAAGTGTTGGCGAAGATTCATGCTTGCAATTGCAGGATCATTCTGATCGCACCTCTGTCTCCACAGAGGCTGTGGATCAATCTGCTGCGGCCTTTGTTGGCAAATCGGCAGATTCGTCTACCTCTACGTCGCGATCTTCTTTCCCAGGGTTGTACCAGGAAGTATCACAACAACCTGGCGAGCCTGTCCCTTCACGCCTGTCTTTTATGTTTTTATTTTATCTCCGATGTAGAGGTTTTTCGAGACGATCAGCGGAGTGCATTTCTGCATAGCAGCGACATTCCACTGGCATGACTTATGCTGCTAAGTGGAAGGTGTTTTGCCGCTGGTGTACAGCTCAAAATGTGGATTACCATAATCCGTCAATCGCTCAAATTGCAGATTTTCAGGTATACCTTTTTGACTCCAAGGGCCTCCATCCTATTACAATAAAGGGCTATCTGTCTATGCTGTCTGATACTTTCTCTATGTGGGAAAACGGTGCATCGGTCATAGTCTTTGTCTCTCCAAACTAATTCGGCACTTTTCTTTGAAGAGGCCTCAAGTTTGGCGTCTTACACCCAAGTGGAACTTGGCATGGGTGTTGCATTGTTTGGAGAGGGCACCATTCAAGCCTTTATCTGAGACCGATATGCGTTTTCTCACCTATAAGACGGCTTTCCTTCTAGCGTTTGCTTCTGCCAGATGTGTCAGTGAGCTTCGTGCACTATCTGTTGATTCTGCTTTCTTCAGAAATGAGGCTAACAGTATCACCTTCACTACTGATTGCTCTTTTCTGGCCAAGAATCAACTTTCTGATTCGGTACCTCCTCCCATCTGCATTTGGGCTCTCCCTGCTGTCTATGGCCGGAGGCCTCTTCTTTGTCCTGTTCGTGCGATCAAGACTTACATTAATCGCACTCGGTTCATTCGGAGGGGTCGGAAGAGATTCTTTCTGTCTCTCATTCCTAGGAGGCAGTCCATCTCTTCCCATTCTATTTCCAGATGCATCTGTCTTGCAATCAAGCTGGCTTGATCCAGCTTGTCTGCTTAGGATCTTGTTTTGAACTGGTTTAATGCTCATGAGGTTTGTATCATTTCTACATCCTGGGCGTTCTCCAATTCTGTTTCTCTCCGGGATGTTATGAATGCGGCTTACTAGAGGAATGCTTCTACCTTCTCCTCCTTTTATCTCCGCCACCTACAGCAGCAATCTGACGACCTTTTTTTTAAGCCCTCTCGTTGCTGCTCAGGACCTTTTTTCTTTAGGCCCTCTTGTTGCTGCTCAGGCTGCTATTCACCCTTGTTAAATTTGTTCGGGTTTGTGCTCTGCTCAGCCTTGTTCTTTTAAGGTGCCTTCCTTCTCTCTTCGTTACAGGTTTCGCTATTATTCTCTGCCCTCCATGCATTTCTTTCTGCTGCTCTTGTTGGTAATGGTTATGTGATTCACCTCCTCCTATTGTTTATTCAGCCAATTGTAAACAATTGTGAGTAGGTTGAGAAGAAATTTAAAATTTTTTAGTAAATTTTGTTTCTTAACATACCAACCACAATTGTTTACCGGAGGCCCACCCTCCTTGGGGATATCTTTGATATCGATGCCTCCCTGCTAAGTCACAAACTTCTCGTTGGTGGAAATATGGAATTGACGTCACGTTTGTTGTGCATGTGCTCAGTAAACGCAAGGGGTGTGCAGAGAGAGTATCTGTAATGTCGAGCACCAGTCTCGCTCGACCCTTTTTTGATCTTTTTCGTGCTTCTGCACTCTTTCACTTTTCCAACTTGTTTGGAAAAGTTTCTTAGCGTGAGTTAGTTCCGAAGTAGGGCTTGCACTTCCGTTACAGCCAATTGTAAACAATTGTTGTAGGTATGTTAAGAAACAAAATTTACTAAAAAAATTTTAAATTTTCACTCTTTCGACTTAAGGTCAGGGGTATTGGCACACGCCTTGCATTGCCCCTCTTGTTATTTTATTTTTTTAGCTTAACTTGACAAAGTCAAGATAAGCTATTGCCATCACGCGTGCAGAAGTCTGTTAGTCTGTGAATCTGTTCACATTTTCCTTTAGCACAAGCTACACCCCGTATTTCTTGTCTGATCATCACAAAATTTCATATGCAGGTTTGGGGTCATGTCTAGATCAGAACGTTCCCTTTTGGTCACGATTGGTCAACCATGATGGCTGCCTGAGCCCAAAACCCAAAAACCTTTACCATAGTCTACAGGTCGTATTTATGAAGGGATTTCATTGTAACTTGGTAGGATGCCTCTGCATAATATCTAGATGAGAACGTCCCCTTTTAACTGTGATGGCTGCCCAAACCCGAAACCGAAAAACTTTTAGCACAGTCTGCAGGTCATATTTAATATGGAGGAATTTCATTGTAACTTGGTAGGTTGACTCTGTATGATGTCCGGATGAGAACTTCCCCATTTGGTCATGATCTGTCAACTGTGACAGCTACCCGAGCCCAAAACCCGAAAACCTTCAGCACAGTCTACAGGTTGTATTTATGGAGGGATTCCATTGTAACTTGGTAGATTGCCTTCATTTTATGTCTAGATGAGAACGTCCCCGTTTGGTCGCGATTGGTCATACTGTGACAGCTACAGGGGCCCGAAGCCCAAAAACCTTTAGCTCAGTCTACAGGTCATATTTATGAAGGGATTTCATTGTAACGTGGTAGGATGACTCCAAATAATGTCTAGATGAGAATGATTTCCCAGTATTTTATTTATGAAATTTAGATCTGCTTGTGTTAGTCTGTCATGATCTGATTGTGATCTAAGTGGGAACCGCATGAAGCAGAGCACCAAGCCTGAATATAAGCAACCTGTCATTTGCAAAATGAGGTCCCCAGAGGGTGAATCTGCTGATGATATCCCATATAGTGGGCCAATTTATCCTCTAGGTACATCTTTCTGTTTTGGCTTGACATCTTGATTCAGACTGAGGTTCACAGAGGGTAAATTTTGTGATGCCACCCTGCTGTACAGGGTAGCATCGCCAAATTCACCCTTTGGGGACCTCATTTTGCAGATGACTGTTTATTTTCAGGCTTGCGGAGCACCGTGGTAAATAAGTTCTGCCTGATAAAATAGGGCTCGGTAACCAGTGCATGGGGTGGAAGTCCCCTACAGTGGTCAGTATAGATATAAATGATTGACTTGACTTCATACTTATGTTTAAGTGGCCTTAAACATCAAAATATAAATAATTAATATTGCATATCCTTTAATTTTGGTGTGATGAGTTTGGTAGCCTATCTTGGCATAGACTGAAACATGGAACATTTGATGTTTTAGAATGGTCTGCACAGACCAATGGCAGTGCATATGTTTGATTTCAAACCGTTGCTTTGTCTGACATGATTTTTCTTGCCCTCCATAATATTAGATGAACTTATTTGATCACAGCTCAGCTTAAGTGGCTTACGCTCACTCAGTGGGGGCGCGGTGGCTCAATAGATAGAGATGCAGGCTGTAAGCCGAGAGGTCCTCGGTTCGAATCCCTCCTGTGGTAACCGCGTTGTGTCCTTGGGCAAGACACTTCACCCCCATTGCCCACCTGGGGGCATTGTGTACTAAGGCATTCTGCACGTCGATGGTGCACTTGTTTTCAACCAATGCTAACCCTGCTTGTGTGGAGTCAGTATGTTGTGGAGCTTGACATTTTCTTGCCATTGCTCAGTGGTTCTCCCCGGGTACTCCGGCTTTCTCCACCCGAAAACTGTCCAAATCGAGATGACCCTGGCTGTCGAAAGTGTCGTTAAACCCAGTAAATAAATAATAAACAAATAAATAAGCTCACTCAGTGTTTTAGTTATTTGAACGTTTTATTGTGGCTATTAATTATTACACAACAATCTAAAATTAACGTTTGTTAACAGCATTCCAGAATGTGGGATAAAATAAAGTTGTGTGATACAAGTTTTTGCACTTTTTCAAAACCAGAATGGAACAAGTTGTACTACTGGAGAAAAATTACAGTCGTCGTGGATTGGTTGTAGTCCACACGCATGTGTTTACCAGGTAATAAAAATCGTTAGCAGCAAAATTTTAATTAATGAAGCACCGGGTTCTACCTATACGCTGAGATCACATTGGATGGATTAAAGTTTGCTTCAGTAGGCTATCCGTTTGTATTACCACAAATCTGGTGATGCTACCTTCAGTTATGATCAAAAGGTTCAAATTCACGCGAGAAAATGTCATGTTTTCAGTCGCAATGTTTTAATTATAATGTAACACTTCTACAAACATTTATCTTTTTTCGGTGTTGCTTCCCCCCACCCCGGGGTTATTTTCCTTTGAAGAACTCTTAAACCATCTATTCTGATAAATACGTGATATGTCATCATATTTGTCAACAAGCACAACACTGAACATAATTATGCTGTGTCCAGCCGCTGACTTGTCGCGGTCCCTGATGAGTAATGTCAACATTCAACAACGAACTACTTGATGATATCCGCCTCACTTCCTTCTTGGATTAACCCACTAATCAAACTACCCCCCCCCCCCCCCGTGGCCCCCTTATCCCCTTATCCGTCATTACACTCCCAATGAATCTCATTCCATTTGACAGATAACTGGGTTAATCTAAAAGTGAACGTTCCAAGGTTCCTGTTGCTTTCAAGCACCACATTTGACAGTCTTTATGCCCAACTTGTCTAATTTTCTCCAAGGTCTGAGGAAGTCCGGTGAGCTGAGTTCAATACGAACAACATATACCCCCCCCCCCCCCCCCGATGTGCCATCGAGATACTCCTCAAAGGCTTGCTTCTCTTTATTCCAAAACGCAGCCAGGCGAAGGGGGGGGGGGGGGGGGGTAATTATTCCTGCCAATTGGAGCACCCTGGGTGCTTTTGGTGGCTGAAATACCTAAAGGGAAAGGAAATAATCAACCCTAGAAAAAAGAAGACTATCATCTGTAGAATGGGGTCCCCCAGGGTAGCATCACTAAATTTACCCCCAGTGAACCTCAGTCTGTATCAAGATCTCAGGCCTAAACAGAAAGAGGTACACAGACGATAAATTGGTCCACTGTATGGGATAGCATCAGCAAATTCACCCTCTGGGGGCCTCATTCTGCAAATGACCGATTGCTCATTTCCAAGCTTGGAAACGCTATAGCAAATGGTGCTAGAAATATCAGGGTGCGAGTACATGAACAGTTTGAGGCATTTCGGGTATGAATGCATATAGAGTTCCATCTTGCAGGGTAACGGCGGACACGAGCACAAGACTACTACGCCGATGATCCAGGCCTCTGGTTTTGAGGTGTCCCCCCCCCCCTCCCCGCCGCATTTTGTAGCCGTCCAATTTGAAAATAAGGAGAGATAAGCCGTCTGAAAAATATGTATATACCGTAAAACAGTTTCTTGAAACCCAATTTATACAATAAATCTAATGGAAACGTACAATGTCATTTTTACAGATCCGGGGTGGGTGGGTGTCTTCTGCAGTTACTCAACCATTTCACATTGGTTCTCTCTGGGTCAGAGAATAAAATCTCGATTTTTGAGATAATCTATTTACCGTCCATCTGGATATAATAAAGAAGACCGACTACAATACAGCCATCGTGGTCCGTGGACGGGTCAAAATCTATGGGTGGGCATTTTTCCACGCATATAGTTCAGAGATGATCCGCTATGACACCTAGCGAAATTTCCACCAATGAAGCACCGGTGTAGCGGATCATCTCGGAATTATATGCGTGGAAAAAATGACATCCTGTGGTTTTTAACCTGTCCACGAGAGCCCTACTGTATGACAGTTCACAGATTTCGAAAGCATCTGCGGCAAGCACAGGGGGGGGGGGGGGGGGGGGCATCAGCTGTCTTGGGGACTTTGAACATTGAAGAGAGAGGCCTTCCCACAGGAACATTTTAAAACAGCGCTATCAAACAAAGGGATAAGACCCAACTTTTTGACGAACTGTTTGTAGTTCCAGACGAACAACTTTTCTGTTGTCTGTTTTTTCATTTAGAAAACCACCAGAGGAACGATAAAATCGTTCCTCTCAAATTTTATGGCCTGTGAGTTCTCCGGCTTCCCACATTGATAACATTGTACAGCATGATATGACCCAAGCTGAACAAGCCATGACGCCCAAATAAATAAACAAACATAAAAATGTACTCATTTATGTACAAATATGTTGATGATTTGGGGTGATCCTGAGCGACATGCGAGTAGTAGGCTATAGTTCGTGCCTATTATGCCTACTTGACAGTACATGTATGTACCGAGCCGAACTTTTACAATTTAATGAATTTATTACGCAACTGGCAACATACTACGACATAAGCTTTTGAATCCTAAACCCTCGCAGTTTAATCGGAGATTTCGACCAAAGTTTGATATGTCTTCTCAAATTCTAGACAATTCATTCTCAAAGTACAGCGCCGTACTGCTCGTTACGTCTCCAATCGGTACCACAACACTAACTCAGTAACCCAGATGACAGAAAATCTACAATGGCCTCCCCTATGCACACGCAGTTTGCAATCTGGCCTCACAATGCTCTTTAAAATTATCAACCACGAAGTAGCACCACGAAGTAGCTTTTTATCCTCCACAAACCTCCTCACGCCTGATGTCCTTCGATTGAGATTATATCACCACAACCCATATGCCTTCAAGCAGATCCAAACTGCCCGAGACTCCTATAAATACTCATTCTACCCTCGCACCATCACCCAATGGAATCGCCTGTCAATGTCAGCTGTGACAGCAGATGCAGATACAGGGGATGCCTTCAAATCTGCCATCCCAGTATCCCTATTGTTACCCTTGAAAATCTAACACTTAATACTTAATACCAACAGCTGTACATTGTTTTATCCTATTTTCCAAATAACAAAACATGAAATAAATAAATTTAAAAAAAAAAGTTTTCCCAGCACATGGCATTTAATCATCAATTGTGATGACTTGCCATTGTCGTCATCATCAGAAGAATTTGTCTGATTAAAAAACTGTTTGTTGCTTCGTGTTAATGTTTTCGAGTTATCTCCCTTAGACCGTGTTTGTGAAGTGTGTCAACTTCGTGTTACATTTGTTCGCGCGCGTGCCTGGAAACTTGACGTGTTTGTGAAGATAGTACCTGTACGTTGAGATCACATTGGAAGGATTAAAGTTTGCTTCAGTAGGCTACTCGTTTGTATTAGCAGAATTCTAGTGATGCTCCCTTCAGTTATGATCAAAAGGTTCAAATTCACGCGAGAAAATGTCATGTTTTCAGTTGCAATATTTTAATTATAATGTAACACTTCTACAGACATTTATCTTTGTTTTCAGTGTTGCTTCCCCGAGGGTTATTTTCCCTTGAAGAACTCATGTGGCTGTTGGACTTCTATGCTAGAGGTCCCGAGTTCGATACCCGTCCGGGACGACCCGCGTTGTGTCCTTGGGCAAAGCACTTTATCCCGGGTGCCTACATGGGAGCACGATGACGCCGTGCACTAAGGCGTACTGCACGTCGATGGTGCTCATGACTTCAACCGCTGTAACCCTGCTTGAACAGAGTTAGAATGTTGAGGAGCTGACAGTTGCTCGTCGACGCTCGGTTACTCTCCGGGAACTCCGTCTTTCTCCATGCGTAAAACTGTCACGGTCACGATTAGCCACTGTGCAGAAGTATGTGACCTTAAACACCAATAAATAAATAAATCACTATAGCTTTCTTTTAGCGTGACGAGATCCACAAAATATTCAATAGGCTGAATATGAATTAAATATAAACATAAGTAGCCCGCATTTTTATTTTTACAAATAGAATAGGATTTGTTTAAAAATAAAGATCTCAAGTAGTTTTTTTCTTCTTCTCATCTTAAGCAGCATTTTGTAATAGCCTAGAATAAAATTAACCAAGGTCCGAATCCTCAAACGATAGGGTCCGAATCTCCAACGTCCGAATTTTCCAAGGTCCTATATCTTCCAAGTTGGATCCGAGTTCCCCAGGGTCCGAATTCGCCTGATAACTATATGTAGATGAGCAAATGCATAGAGCAGAGATATGTGCATTTTCAAAGGTCTTTTAAATTTTTCGAATTTCCTTATAATTATGACCCTTTTTATGACCAGATATCCATACTATAATTAAAGGGAATGTGTGTCCCTATACATTCTATATATCTTATCTTTATCTGTTGTTGCTTATGCACTCCTACATTTTAAAGGATATCGAGCTGATATTTGGCACCCGGGAGTTACTTGCAGAAAAGTCTACGAGGGATATGGAAGTCGTGAGGCTATCTTATTAATTGTTTATCTAATGGGATCACATACATCCCATAAGTTCTATACTGGGCACACCCACCCTCTCCAAATGTTGTTTTCAACGAACACCGTAATGAAGCTCTTCTTCTTAAAACTTTCTGTTGATTGAGAATTTTCCCCCTTTAAACTCATTCTGTACGTGTAACTTCAGTACATACCTGTACCTATGGTACTTAAGTCGGACCACCAAATTCTCATAGAACGCCGCTGTTTTATTCACAGAAAGCAGTGTACTTTCTTAGTTTAGAATTGAAGTCTCTCCCATTCTCCAGTCACCTTTGGGACTGCTCTATTTTTTGGTCCATCACGACGAGTGTTACCTCACTTTAGTTTTCAATCATTTCGCAACATTACGTTCCCACATCTTTCAACAATGATATTGCCAGCCTTTTATGAACATGAAGCCCTTGATCACGTTAAAAAATTAGCACCATGTAATCTGCAAAGAATAAACCTGGAAGCGTTATGCAAACAACTGTTACCCTCTGCAGTATGCAGAAGTACCCCACACCCCTTACAGCGTGCATGCATGGTGCTCCCGCGTGACGTTGCAACAAATGTAACTCGCACAGAACCCAAGTAATTATATTTGTTTATAGGCTATGCATAACTTATTCACACATTTCCAGCTCTAAGGAATCGAAAAGTTGTTACAAGTTCATAATTTTAACTTTGCGTGATTAGGTTTCGAACATCCCCCCCCCCCCACCCCCCATGTAGTCGTAAGATGACCGATTGGGAGCGTGTAAACCCAATTTGTCCCGACTGTCATAACTCAAATCCCGACTGATAAAATATACCAAGTACATTATCAACGCATACCTTCTTCGAAGACATGTCTTGATGATGTAGCTGGAATATTTGTCAGTTGGAATTATAGTTTAAAAAAACTGCGTGTAGTTGTCGCTACGCATGGCCAACATTTTTAGCTCATCTTGACAAAGTCAAGCTGAGCTAATCTCATCGCTCTCCGTCCGTCGTCCGTCGTCTGTCGTCCGTGGTCCGTCGTCCGTCAACACCATGTTTTGGTCTTCTCCTCCAAAGCCACTGGGCCAATTCAAGTGAAAGTTTGTGTGAGTGATGGTCCCAAAGGGGAATTTCATTTTTGTTCAACTCAGCATGCCCAGCCCCATAGGGAGGGAGTGGGGGAAAATGCTCCAAAATATTTTTAAAATCTTCTTCTCAAGAACCAGTGTGTACAATGACTTGATATTTGCTATGGAGCTTCCATATGAGGTGTAGAATCAAGTTTATTCAAACGAAGTTCGTGAAGTAATATTTGGCTTTGTAATAGGAGGGGTAAGATTTTTGGCCCCGCCCAAAATTTCTATTTTCTGAACCGATGGTCCGGTATGAACCAAATTTGGTTTGTGGTAGTATTGGGTCATAAGTACTTGACCCATGTAACCAAAAAAATTCCCGCATCCCCATGGGAACCCTGGGAGCTAAAAATAGAAATATTTTCAAACGCCCATATTTCCCAAACCCCACGGAACAGAGAGCTTTTATTTGGTATGAAGTATCCTTATGACCAGTAGAATTGAATGGTAAAAAAATTGCCATCGGTTATGTTAGGGTGTTCTGTAATGGGCATCGAAAAAATGCTGAGTCAGCATATTTGCAAAAATTTTAAAAAATCTTTTCTCCAGAACCAATCATCAGAATCTTTTGATATTTGGTATACAGCATTCATAGGGGGGTCAGATAAAAGTTTGTTGAAATAAAGCTCATTGGTTCATATTTGGGCTCTCTACAGGAGCCCGAAGTTTTAACATAGGGTAATATGGGGAATATTCTTTAAAAATCCTCTTCTTCAGAACCACCAGTCAGAATCTTTTAATATTTGGTATACATCATTGTTCTGAGGGTCAGATTCTAGATTGTTCAAACCAAGTCCCTAGGTTAATATTTGGGCTTCCTACGGAAGCCCAAATTTTATCTTTGTTCAATATGGAGGGTAATTTAAAAAAATCTTCTTCTTCAGATCCATCAGTCAGAATGCTTTGATATTTGGTATGCAACATCTCTATGGGGGTCAGATTCAAGTTTGTTCAAATCAGATCCCTAGGTATATATTTGGGCTCACTATGGTAGCCCAAATTTTTACTTAGTGCAATATGAGGAAATTTTTTTAAAAATCTTCTTCTTCAGATCCACCAGTCGGAATGCTTTTATATTTGGTATACAACATCTCTAGGGGGGTCAGATTCCAGGTTGTTCAATTCGAGTGCCTAAGTTAATATTTGGGCTCCATATGGGAACATGAAATTTAACTTAGTACAATATGAGGGAATTTCTTTAAAAATCTTCTTCTTCAGATTCACTTGTCAGAATGCTTTCACATTTGGTATACAACATCTTTAGGGGGGTCAGATTCAAGTTTGTTCAAATCGGATCCATAGGTTAATATTTGGGCTCGCTATGGTAGCCCAAATTTGAACTTAGTGCAATTCGAAGAAATTTCTTTACAATTTCTCTTCTTCAGATCCAACAGTCAGAATGCTTTCATATTAGGTACACAACATCTCTAGGGAAGTCAGATTTAACTGTGTTCAAATCAAGAGCCTGGGTTAATATTTGGGCTCTCTATGGCAGCCAGAATTGGCCATTTTGCTGAAGAATTAAAAATTTTGTATTCAGTACCCTCTAGAGGTACTAAGATTAATCCACATAGGTTGTATCAAGGGGCTTCATAGGGGAGCTCTACATTTTACTTATGATCAACTGAAGAAAAGGCATGATGCCCAGATTATTTTTGTCACGCCTGAGGGACTCAAGGATTGACAGTGTAGCCTATGGAGATGGCTTGCTTAATGTAGACTCATTCTTGGACCTGTTTAAATTGTGTTCTGTACAAGATGAGCGCTTCAGGCCCCATGGGGCCTCTTGTTTCATTAGCACATACCGGACTCAGAATTGGTCATGCTGGGATCAAATCGGTCATGCCCCCCCCCCCCCCCCCCCCCATTTGCATGAAACAACTACGTTTGTGACAAGACAAAGTAGGCCTAGCAAATCCAGTCTAAGTTGTAAGAAGGTGCATGCTTTCTAGCAAGGGCAAATCGTAATCAACGATTCCCATTCAGACACAAATCTCACGACTGGAAAACTGGGGGGGGGGGGGGAGCACACCCCTACCCCCATAGTTACGCCCCGAATGAGTCTCAGTGCCTGTAGTGTGCATGGTATCAGTTCTATGAAATGGAAAACGTTTTACAAATTTCATAATTCTAAGTTTGCGATGTATTGTCAGGTTTCGAAACTCCCCAATGAAGTCTGTTGTGTTTGGCCTATATGACGGCAGTCTTTCAGAGTCTTTTATGTGGAACATAGGCCTGCTATTTCCACAATGTGTCGACAAACAATACACTGTGGTACTCACATTTTCACGGGTACGAAGGCCCACACACTTCGACTCATTCGCTGCATTCCCAATGTCCGTTCCATATTTCATTAAACATCGCTCATGAATGCCAATACATTTCATTCTCCTGTTTGTTTCAAACATCCTGACCTTTCAGTAGACAGATCAGTTTCTTCATATTTTATACGAAAATATTCCAATGGGCCGAAATGTATTGACATAAACGTGTAAACTGGTTTGTGATCCAATGTCATGACTGTCGTCGGTGTCGAGCTGTGTTCGAGAAAGTTGATTGTCACCCACAAGACCCTCGCAAGTGACCCATTTATTTGATCGTCCAACTGTGAATGCATTCAGTGGAAGCTTTCGGTTTGACCTGTTTTCGCAGCAACCGTGAAACCCAGTCAGAATTACCCTGTAAACATGGCTAAGATTATGGCTCCCTCATTTCACATATGGCCTTACAAATCAGGATTGTTTTTAAAAATCGCAGGAGACTTAATTCGCCACTGCCCGTTTAAAAATGTTAAACACGCGACTCGATGCATCGCAACAACTACACCTTTTCCAGAATTCGAAGGACTCGAACATTTGCAGACCCACTCGGATTTGTACAACTTCAGCTTGGAGCGTCCCGAGCTTTTTTGGTCAAAGCTCGCCAGATCTCGATTGACATGGTACAAAGACTTTGACCAAGTAAAGGACTGTGACATGCAACGAGGAAGTTTCAAATGGTTCATCAATGGAAGACTGAATGCTTCAGGTTCATATCATACATAGTCTTGGTTGTGGAATTCGAGGACATCTGCAGTAATTCAGTGTGAACAACTTAGAATGTCTCATTTAAACACAGAACGTCCCACACTTTTGGTTGGAACATCACACCCAGGGACATGGCTAAAGGGTCACGCCCCACTAGACATGTTAAGTTTCACAGTTTTGGCCAAACCCATGGTAAAAGCTTAGCTTAAAAAATAAGGAAATATTGATTTTTGCTAAAATGTAGCTTTTTTGTAAATTTTTGCATCTTCATAAAGCACATAATCTTATTTTCCAGTGGTGGAGAAATCCTGGGGGACCATCAGTGGCAGCGCCAGTATTACACTTGGGAGGGGGGGGGGGGGCTAAGTAAGCTAGGGGGTGGGGAGGTCGAGATGCCAAAGGCATCTCCTGAACACTGCAGTCCTGAGCAAGAGGAGGATAGGGGAGGAGGTAGTTCAGAGAGCTGAACATAGTGCCCCCCCCCCCCCCTGTAAGATCGCTGAACTTGGGAGGAGAGTGTCCCCCTCCCATTTGTGGGTGGGGGGGGGGGTCTGGGAGAAATGTTTTTTTCATATTCGGACACCCTGGGAGCGATATATGAGCATTTCTACAACATCTGACATAATGTGTATTGTGTGCAGTTTGCAGGTGTGATATTGGGTGTGAAAACTCACTGTCAGATAGTGATTTGAAGTTTGATTTTGGGGGCCCGAGGGAAAAATGGGGGGAGGGTGGATGTTCATGACCATGCCATCTTCAGGAGGTCCTGCTGACAATAAACAAATCACTCGGGCAGTGATTTCTAGTCAAGTCTTGGCTGCCTGCTAAAAAATCACTGTTAAACAGCTAGACATGTACAGGCTGTAGTCTAGTGAGGACTCAGGACAATTGTTCAGGCCCCTGAGGGTAATTTTTGTGAATAACGCTGGTCGGTTTTGGTAGATACGTTGGGTGAAGGGTTAAAGGGTCTTCTTGATCTCTAAATCACATGGATTAACCTTGCTTAATTGATTAATCAGTGGCCCTAACAGGTAGCTGAATAATTGCTGTACTGTTGATGATTTACAGCATTAACCCTTTACTCAATGTAATTGACAAAACCGGCCAGCAATGCATTCCAATTTTATTGTTTTTAATTTTTGTCGCAAAAACTTATCTTCTGACCCCTCATTGGAACGACCTTTTGAACTCGATCCAATGAGGAGGTCATAAGCTATGTTTTTGAGACAAAAATTGAAAATGTTTAGTAATTCAAGAATTTATTTTGCAAGTATCGCCTGCTAGCCACATTGGGTAAAGCATTAAGAATGCCCATTTCCAGCTTTTGATACAGTGCAGGCCTGAAAATAAGCAGTCTGACATTTACAGAATGAGGTCTCCAGAGGGTGAAGTTGATGATGCTGTCTCAGACAGTGGTCCAGTTTATCCTCTGGTACCTCTTTCTGTTTAGTTTTGAGACCCTGATTCAGATTGAGGTTCACAGAGGGTAAATTTAGTGATGCTACCCTGCTGTGCAGGGTAGCATCACTAAATTCCCCCTCTGGAGACCTCATTTTGCAGATGACAGTCTGCTTATTTTCTGGCTTGATACAGTGTAATGATCAAGCAAGTGAACAAGTATGTCAGGAGATAACTTGCATGCTTTACTCTGTCTCATATAATTGATGTGAGTTAGTGTGACAATGTTTGCCTGTTTTGGAGCAAGTTTGTTCCTTTATTAATCCATTTAATCGTTAGTTCATAAGTAACGATTAATCGATCAATTACTTTTTTGATTGATCAAGACATTGATCATTGGTTAATCGATTAATTGGTTAACCCTTTACCTAACACAGTATTTTTAAAAAGTAAATTAAATTTCACATTTTTTCAATAAAACCATACAAATATGGATATCATTAGAACCAGCTGGTTCTAATGATATCCATATTTGTATGGTTTTAGTGAGAAACTTCTGAGATTTTTAGGCTGTGGTAGGCTTATTCTGGTTCATTTTCTGGCTGTTTTTTTACCGCTATGTTAGGTAAAGGGTTAACCATTTCACCTCTCTCCAATCCTGACAAAAATGTACCAGCTGGAAAATGTATTGGGGGGGGGGGGGGGGGGGGGGGGGGTGTCACCCTCTAAACACCCTTTAGCAATATGCCACTGAAAGGCCATTAAAGTTAAGTCTGAATAAGTCATCATATGTCAATGTTGGTCTGAAAGAGTTAAATGAATTCCAATGTGGTTTATGAAAGCATTCTTTTTTTTGTGTATCTGAGGCCTAATGTCCAGGCAAACATAAAATCATCTGAGTAGTCTTAATTCTTTTTAAGCGAATGATGGATGTAGGTGAAGAAGATGACCATTCACCCAATTTGTGCAGTAGAGATAGGCAATATACCCCAAAACTGAACCATTACCCATATCTTGGGGATACCAAAAAAATGAAAAAATCACTGATTATCGAAACCTGTACATATATATTCAAATTTTCCTAGATTCGCTGTTTAGTTTAAACAATATTTATTTCAGAAAAATATGAGCAGTAACATTACATGTAGCACATAGAGTTATGGATTCGGCAGTAAGCTTGATAGCTTATGGTGACCGTTTCCACCCAGACGACAAAATACATGTCACACTACATGAAGAAGGTGGGTAATTTTGTATTTAGTAGTTCTCAGGTGAGATAGTGGCAGCAGTATAACTATAACTGGAAGTAAATAACATCGACCATAGACCAATGCTATTTATAAGACCTTGTTGAGCAGGCCTTTAACCCTTTACCCAACGAATCAGCCACATCCGCCCACGTAATGTGCAAATTCAGCAGCTGAAAAATATATTATTTTTCAAATAATTTCAACAAAACCATATCATGTGACCCTCATTGGAACGGGCTCCGATGAGCTCGTTCCAATGACAGGTCACATGATATGGTTTTGTTGAAATTGTTTGAAAAACTTTAAAAAATGGTTCTTAACCCTTTACCTAACATGAAAAGCAGACGACACTTGCAGAAAAAATTATTGAATAACTAATTTTTTTCATTTTTTGTCTCAAAAACATAGGTTATGACCCCTTGTTGGAACGAGCTCGACGAGCTCGTTCCAACGAGGGGTCATAACCTATGTTTTTGAGACAAAAAATGAAAATATTTTGGAAATTAATTGGCGATTTTTGAGAATAGCGCTGGCCGGTTTTGGCCGTTACGTTGGGTAAAGGGTTAAAATAATAAAATGCCAAGCCTGAATACCACCCATGTCTATTGTGCAAACCCGTTTGTCATTTACATGTGGATCAGTTTTGCTTCCGCTAGATGTCTTGCACTGAATTTTTCATATCATCTCAGTCACATTTAACTCTTCACATGCTGCTGGCAGATTTTCCTGCCCATAACACAAAATCTCTTGCCCCTGACATTAGTATAATTTGGGTTGGGCACATTTAACCAGACTTACCCCGTAAAACGAATAGATTTTCTTATCAGTGACTTCTGGAGTTGAATTTGGATGAAGTTTTTACCAAAGCTAGTGGTGACTGCTATGAAGCTAATGATATGCAGGAGGTGAAATAGTGCAATTGAAAAAGCTCAGTGGCCCCTTTCAAACAATGGGTGCATCACGTAACCACATGTAAGGTTTTTATTGGCCAATGCACTGATACATTACTCAGGCCTTGCATTTTACTCATAACCCACTGAGTATATTTAAGATATTTATCATCAAATCTAGTCATGGCTGCTGTGAAGCAGCCCAGGGCCATATCCAGGAAGCTTTTGGTACCAGTATACCCATTTGGGCACCCAAACTCCAGGCACCCAAACTCATTGTATTTGTGTATAATCTCCATCCCATAATCTGCTAAAACTGTCAAAATTCTACAAAAATTATACATGACTACAACCAACACAAAGCTAATTCCATGAATCCCGAACTACTAATAGGGTACTTTACCTGACTGAAAATATGTCTGAGGCAATTGCACTCTGATAAAAAAAAAATGCATGGAACAGTATGCAGAAAGCACGTGGAGGCATTATGGAAATTTCAACTTTTGTGTCTTAAAAACATTATGTTCAGTATGGTAATCCTACTATCAGTTTCCATCTATTTCTCTTCTGCCTTCAGCCTTTGGTTATGCCTGTGGCATATATGGACATGTGTCCCCAGATTATCCCTAGATATGGCCCTGCAGACACAGCTAGATTTGATGAAACATCCATCTAAATTTACATGTAACTCAAATCATTGGTGAAAAATCCATTCAATTGACAGGGTGGAAATTTGATTAAATATGCAGAAAATTATACATATTTTAGTGGCAAGAGAAATCCTGTCCAGGACAGAAATATCTGTCATCAGTATTCAGGCCTGGCATTCTTTAGGAGTGTAGGAGTGCTGCATGCCTACTGCACGCCTAGAAAATATTGAGGAGGGCAATTTTTTACACCCCTTGATTTTCTGAAATGCCAGACCTGTTTGGGACAGCCTTTAAAATCTATTATCATTTTGACCCCTGGATTCCAATGTGTTCTCTGTGCCTACTGGCACAGAGAACACATTGGAATTCAGGGAAGATTTGTCAATGTTGCATTGATTCGCAATAGTTCATGACCCATTCTGTGTCGTATTTCGATACATTTTGGGTGTAGAAGACAGTCACATAAGAATTGAATGCAGCATTTTGAATAATGAGAAGATGTGTGTGCCAATTTTTCCACGACGTAACTGAATATAGTACAATTTTTCAGTCACAACATTAATATGTTGAAGTGAATATAACCAAAATAGCATACAAGTTTTTGCATTGAAAATGTCAGGTGCAATTGCACTACCAAGCAATCCGAGGAGGGCGTTACTGTTTTGCACTCCTTGATTTTCTAGATTGCCAGGCCTGAGTATTAAGAAGATAAAATAGATTCTACAGGATATATTTTTAGAATTGGTCTCAGTTTTAATTGCAAGGCCTGAGTGTGAATGCTCTCACATTGTCTGTGGATGCTCTCACATAATCAATTTTCAAAGGAAAGGGCTGATGAATTGAAGGTTTGTAACCTCTTTGAACATGTGCTTGGTAAATATCTTGTGAATTGTTTACTTAACATTTACAACCAAGTAACCTAAATACAAAAAAAAAAATCAAATACAGGTACATGTAAGATATTGTTAGCTCACCTGACTGAAAGTCAGGGGGAGCTTAAGTGATCACTTTTTATCTGTCGTCTATCCGTCATCCATCCGGTGTGAACTTTACATTATCGACTTCTCTTCATCAACCACAGGACCAAATTGAACCACATTTGATGTGCATGTTCCTTATCATATGTCAATTCACATTTGTTCCAATAAAGTTGCCATGCCCACACGGGGCACCACAAGGGGCATTACTCTTGATAGCACCCATAAATTGTTTTTCAAAATTAATAAAATCTTCTTCTCCAGAACCATCAGTTAGAATCTTTTGATATTCGGTATATAACATCTCTAGGGGGTCAGATTCAAGTTTGTTCAAATCGAGTCCCTGATAGGGTCCCTGAGTTAGTATTTGGGCTCTCTACCCAAATTTTAACTTAGTACAATATGAGGGAATTTCTTCATATTTGGTATACAACATCTCGAGGTGGGGCAGTTTCAGGTTTGTTCAAATCGGTTACCTGGGTAAATATTTGGGCTCCCTATGGAAAAAATTTTCTATAGGTCCTGTAGTCAGAATGCTTTCATATATTTGGTATACAACATCTCCAGGAGTGTCAGATTCAAGTTTGTTCAAACCTAGTCCCTGGGTTGATATTTGGTCTCCCTATGGGAGCCCAAATTTTAACTGATTGCAGTATAAGGAAATTTTTTTTAAAATCTTCTTCTTCAGATCCACCAGTCAGAATCCTTTCATATTTGTCATGCAACATCTCTAGGAGGGTCGGATTCAAGTTTGTTGAAATCAGATCCCTGGGTTGATATTTGCATGGACTTCCTTTGGGAGCCCAAATTTTAACTTAGTGCAATATGAGGAAATTTCTTTTAAAATCTTTTTCTTCAGATCCATCAGCCAAAATAATTTCATAGTTGGTATACAATGTCTCTAGGAGGATCAGTTCCAATTTGTTCAAATTGGGCCCCTGGGTCATTAATTTGGACCACCTATGGGAGCCTGAATTTTAACTTGGTGCAATATGAGGGAATTTCTTTTAAAATCTTCTTCTTTAGATCCACCAATCAGAATCCTTTCATATTTGGTATACAGCATCTCTAGGCAGGTCAGATTTAAGTTTTGTTCAAATCGGGTCACTGGGTTAATATTTTGGCTCCCTATTTGAGCCCAAAGTTTAACTTAGTGCAATGTGAGGACATTTCTTAAAAAACCTTCTTCTTCAGTTCCGGGGGGCGTGGTGGTGTCGCGGTAACCGGTTCTCGTCAGATCACCGAAGTTAAGCAACATCAAGTGCGGTTCGTAGTTGAATAGGTGGCCATTTCAGCGACTGATTCACACTCCCGCGTAGTGTCTTCAGATCCACCAGTCATAATTCTTTCATATTTGGTATATAACATCTCAAGGGGAATCGGATTCTAGTTTGTTCAATTTGTGTCCCTGGCTTAATATTTGGGATCTCTATGGGTGGGGTGGGGGGGGGGGGGTGGCAGGGGGGAGCATGTTAGGTTCAGGTTTGTTCAAATCCATTCCTTAGTGTTTTTCCATAAAATTTGCCTTTCATGACTTCATTCCTTTGTGGTGTTGATGGACCATATCTAACAGAATGTGATCCCAAATACTTCTTCATAACATTTTGGCAGGTGAGTGATTAAGGCCCCTTGGGGCCTCTTGTCTTAACTCCTCTGGAGTAAATTTTGCATGAGTGACGGTGAATGAGAACATTTGCTCAACTTTCCTGCTGACCACTGAAGAACACAGGTAATCACCACTGAATAACACAGTTAATCATCTCTGTAAAGTTTCCTATTCTCATGCTAATAAATCTTCTGAAGAAGGTTTGCCCGAAAAGAATTAATCTTTTTCTCTCTCATCTTAATTTCTAATTTGTGCAGGGTTGGTTCTCTGAAATGATTTTGTGATAACTCAACTGATTTGTGTTCAGAAATTACTGATTTCTTTAGTGTTTTTAAACTCTTATCAAACATAGCAGACAAGTCCTGAAAAAATGCTTTTGTACCTTGAAAGCTTTACTTTTTTGTCTCCGAAACATACAGTACAGTGTAAAATGTATAATAAAGCGCAAAGCTAGTGATGCAACTACATGTACATGTATAGCTTTAAGAGCACCATATTATTGCCATAACATTGCCACAGTATGGCAATATTAAACAAAAACCTTGCAAAACAGGATTTAACCCTTTACCTTACATGAAAAGCAGACGACACTCTTGCAAACAAAATTCTTAAATAACTAATTTTTTGTCTCAAAAACATAGGTTATGACCCCCTCATTGGAACGAGCTCAACAAGCTCGTTCCAGTGAGGGGTCATAGCCTATGTTTTTGAGACAAAAAATGAAAAAATAATGAAAATTAATTGGCAATTTCTTTTAGAAGAGCACCGGCCGGTTTTGGCTGTTACGTTGGGTAAAGGGTTAAAGGAGTGTTGATCAGGTGTTGAAGCATGAAGATAAATTTTAAATAGATGAAGTAATGTATAGGTAAGCATTCCTGGCTCCTGCAAACTTTTTCTCCTGACAAAGGAGACAAAAAATGTATCACTCTACCAGTTAAGAGGATTATTTATATTTATTTATTGGTGTTTAAGGTCACATACTTATGCACAGTGGCTAATCATGACCGTGACAGTTTTACGGGTGGAGGAAGCTGGAGTACCCAGAGAGAACCACCGAGCAACGACGAGCAGCTGCCAGCTCCTCAACATTGTAACTCCGCACTGCAGCACAGGCAGGGTTAGATTGGTTGAAGACATGCGCACCATCGACGTGCAGTACACCTTAGTCCACGGCATCATCATGCCCCCATATGGACAATCGGGGTTAAGTGCCTTGCCCAAGGACACAACGTGGTAGTCCGAATCGATGATGATCGCTCAGATGGTCACCCATCTGAGAACTAACCGGGCTCGACGTTGCTTAACTTTAGTGATCTGATGAGAACCAATTACCGCAACGCCACCGTGCCCCCAGTTAAAAGGATAATGTTGCCTGAAAGCCTTTAGATTGTCCAAATTTGGGCACATCGGGTGAGGGTCATGTCTACTCACAGGACCTATCAGACTCGCCATGGTCCAGCCTGGTAGGAGTAAATTTGGAAAATATATATGCTAAACTAGCCATTTCAGGCCCCAGCTAGTACTCTGTTCAACACAATGTTGATATTGGCGGCTCATGGAGACAGTTCGGAATACTTCTACCAGCCATGTTTTTCAAATGAACCCATAAATTGAGCACAATATGCTATTTTGGGCACAACATTTTTCACTGATTATTTTGGAATGGGTGGGCAGTAATGCAAACAGAGAATTTCTCAAATCAGTCACAACCCAATTAAAATTCTGTGTACGCTTTTGTAATAACCACAGCACTGTGTATGATCTGGTTGAACCTAAGAGGCAGCTTTTCTGGCCCAGGAACATGACGTACCATAATTTCATTAAGTACAGTGGCTGCTAAGTGAATGTGTGGAGTACACCAATCAGTATTTTCAATGTGCAGTTCCAAGGTTGCACATCTAAGGCCTAAAAAAATAAAATGTCTGTTTCTCAGGCCCTCCCGCATGGTCCTTGTGGCTGCCGCATGCTCTCTTTTTATAACCAATTTAAACTTAAAAAAATAAAAATTAAATGGTTTATGTCTGATATTTTACCCAAGTTAAAAAAACTGATGAATTTGTCCCTTGAGTGCAAGATGGCTTTGCAATGCTTTAGCATTGCAAAGCCTTCTTGCACTCAAGGGATGAAATACACCACCACCCATGCTATTCTGTAGATTATGAGGCCTAAAACTTGAACCAAGAACATGAACTTTTGATGGCAAAGAAGTAATAACTGAAATAAAAAATAAAATAAAAAGCCGCTCGCCCACATGCAATTTCACAAATAATGGCCTGAGAAACAGAAGATCTACTTTGTGTGGCCTAAAATATTAATTGGTTTTCCACCCAAATCATGAATACAGACTTTACCCATTGCTGCATTGAACTGACTTGGAATATACCGCCATGGTTCAAATGGTTAACGTAAAGTATTATGATGTATATTCAACTTTGATTGCTTTTGAGCCAAAGTATACATGCAGGTGTGTGTGCTTTACTACAATGCACATATGTACTTTATTGCATGAGTGGAAGACAGACAGACAGGCTTAAAATAAAACTGCTATTCATGCTGATACATGTAAGGTTATTGTACAATTATCCATGCCTGATTTGATCCTAAAAGGAAGTGCTTTTTATCAAATAGTTTTGAATGTTGATAACGTCCAGGAGCGTAATAGTGAGTCGCATTGATTGCCTTTATAAGAGTTTCCTGGTTTTGATATGTTGTTGAAAAACTCAGATGTCACTGGAGGTTTTGTTTGGAAGTTCAGTATCCTTGATTAACCCTCTCTGTGGACAAGCAGACTACACGATGTTTGAGTAAAGACAAATGTGGACAAGCAGACAACACAGTGACTAAGAAATTGGTAGCGAGGATCAGTAATAACTTAACTCCTTGCATGCTGCTGGCAGATATTCCAGCCAAGCACAGGGAATTTCTTAAATATAAAATGTTATAATTTGTCACGAATAACCAAATTTTCCTCTCTAAATTAAACTCACTTCTTGACCAATGATTTCTCAAGTTAAATTTTGATGAATTTTTCGTCAAAGCTAGTCATGGCTGCTTCACAGAATCTCGGATTCTCATCAAAATGTAAGCCTTGCACCTGTCTAGAAGGAATTGTTTGATCCTTGACTCTGAGATGCTTGTTTTAGTTTTCATTGCACAGTATTTCATTTTTTAAATATTGGCACCCCACAGTACTGTTACTGCAGTGTATCTTTGCAGTGTATCTTTGTTGATAAACTGACATTGGTCGTGGATGGGGTGAGAACAGTTGATGCTTTTAATAAAACAAAATAAATTTATTGTCAAGCATTTGCTTGTGTTGATATGTTCAGTTGGCCTAATGAGTGCAAAGTCCAGTCACGTAAGACGTTTTTCCTCTTTCCTTGGTATCCAGACAAAATCCTCTTGGGGTGAAATCCCCTTGAATAAAGTGGAATTTCAGGCTTTGAGGTGAAATGAATAAAATTCTTTTTGGTAACCAGTGGTAACAGATTTTATTTGTAAATAATATGCAGATTTTATTCCAAATCAGTGGCAAATTGGGTTGCTAAGTCCTGGGGCAGGACCTTGGCTCCAGAATCCCTGGTAATGGATTGTTGGCTTCCGCATCCTCACACTGGTTCTGTGAGCATCTTGTTTATATCTGACTGAATTTTGCAGCTTCTTTGGTGCCGTTCAAAATGACACTGGTAATTTTTTTTGGTCTATGTTAATGACAGAAGGTAATATGTCACACTCAGTGTTTTCAAAATCTTCACAGTAAACCCTTTACCCAATGCAGAGAATATCAAAATTTATTATTTTAATTACTATTTTTTAGAATTTAAAAAAAAAAATCAACAAAACCATATCATGTGACCCCCTCACTGGAACGAGCTCATTGAGTGAGGGGTCACATGATATGGTTTTGTTGAAATATTTTTGAAAATTTATTTTTTTCAACTGTTCAATTTGCAAATTACACGGGCGGAGGCGGGCGATTCGTTAGGTAAAGGGTTAAGAGGAATCATGAGAGGTACATAAATGTAGCTTTTTTGCAAACTGTGAATGTGTATGTTTCTCATTACACAAACATGTATAAGACAAGCTATATAAGAGGGCTCCCAACTGAGACAAAATGTTGTCTGAATGTTGCATATGAATTTGAGTGGAGAAAAAAAAAATGATAGTTGAAAACATAGCATGTTGAATGCCAGGACATTTCTCAAGTAGATTGTTGAGGTTTACAAGTATGAGTTTGTTGGATTAGCTTGCTGTAATATTATGATCAGAATAGCTACTTATTTCTATTTTCTGTGTTTGATTATTTTGTAATCAAAAATATACTGGTTAGAGCTATCTTACTGCACCGAAAATTACCAATATCAGAGACTGAATGACAGCTGCCAGGCTGCCAGGTATTTGCATGTACATAGTGGACATAAAATAATGGCATGGGCTTACTCTCAGTCTGTACTCTTTTGTACATTGAAATAACCTGGCTTATTTCTTACTTCAGAACTGATGATGTATTCATAGAATGCAGTACAGCAACCTTCTGTACACTGATGTAAAAATATCTGAATTGTTTGTCTGTTGGGGTTTAACCCTTTACCTAACACAGTATTTTTAAAAAATAAATTAAATTTCACATTTTTTGAAAACAAAATTTCACAATTTTTCAATAAAATCCTACAAATATGGATATCATTAGAACCAGCTCAGTGAGCTGGTTCTAATGATATCCATATTTGTATGGTTATATTGAGAAACATCTGAGATATTTTAGGCTGTTGTAGGCTTATTCTGGTTAATTTTCTGGCCATTTTTTTGCTGCTATGTTAGGTAAAGGGTTGACCATTTCACCTCTCTCCAATCCTGACAAAATTGTCCCAACTGGAAAATGTATTGAGGTTGTCACCAGCCTCTAAACCCCCTTTTAGTCTGGGTCAAAACTTGTCTGACATTTGTATGGGTAGAGGAAGGCAGAGCACCCAGAGAGAACCTCCGAGTGGCAGTAAGTAACTGTCAGACTCTTCAACTTACCTTGCATGAGTAGAGTTAGTAGTTGAAGGCAAGTGCATCGTCAACATGCAGTACGCCATAGTATACAGTGGCACTGTTCCCCTACATGAGTAATCAGGATGAAGTGTCTCGCCCAAGGACACAACTCAGTTACCACTGATCAGGATCCAACTGTCAACCTTTCAGTTTAAAGTAGAATGCTCTGACCATTGAGTCACCCCACACTGATATAAATTTCAAGAAGCAAAGTTTTCAAGTAGGAAATTAACCAATTCATTCTTGCTTAACAAATCTCAAAGCTCGACTGTCCAACAAGATTCAGTTAGTTAAATGCTCAGTTGCATTATGGGAAAAAAGTTTGACATCAATGTGCAGAGGGTTAACAAATGTTTGTATATATACATTATCATGACCATGTGAATGTCCTGTAATTTGTATCAGATTTGAGGTCGTGTTTACAATCAGATCACAATGAGCCTGTCAAGCCTGTTTCCCCCTTTTTCAGTTTAAATTGGGTTGAAATTGTTCAAAATTTTGAATTTCAGGAACTATATTTTAATGCGTAGTAATAACAATGCATATATGTGATAGTGCACTGTTTACTGGAAATTGAATCTGTCTGTTTTTTTAAATCGGAACGGGGGGTGGGGGGGTGGGGAAGGGGGGGGCTGATACAAACATTTTTTCTGAGTTTTTGGGTGCAAATTAAGTTGATTGTTAGATAAAATGTGGTAGCAATGTTTCTGTCGGGACCTTTTCCCCTGGCCAACTTTTCCACAAAACTATGTATCTCTTTCTCTTTCACTCTCCCCAGTCTCTCTCTCTCACTCTCTCTCTCTTAAACTAAGTGGGACACACATCATAAGCAGGCTTAAAAGATGGAATACACCTGCTGGTAACTTATGACATTGGTTAACTTGTCCTATTCATCTTGCGAACGGCTTTGATGGTGTTAGCTACAATGTTGCACGAAGCTCTTTGATTGTGGCACTGACCAACAACATTTTCCTCTTTGTGTAAACCTTGTTCTGTTTTACTGGTGTAACATATATTTTGTTGTGGTCGTGATATTGGCACAGATGTTGAAAGTTACCTTGATTCTTGTTAAACAAACAAACCAGAATATTATCTACATGCTACTGCCCTACATGTTACAATTCTTCATCAGAGCATTCTATAATAGGCCTGTAGTATTGGGGCTGTTGCTCACTCATTCTCTTTAACCCTTTACCCAACGTAACAGCTAAAATCGGCCAGTGCTATTCACAAAATTCAACATGCATTGTTCATTCATTTTTTGTCTCAAAAACATAGCTTATGCCCCATCATTGGAACGAGCTCAATGAGCTCGTTCCAATGGAGGGACATAAGCTATGTTTTTGATGCAAAAATTGAAAACATTTAGTTATTTATGAGTTTTGTTTGCAATTGTCATCTGCCATTCAGGTTAGGTAAAGGGTTAAAGCCTTCCAGATTTGAAAATGAGGAATGTAATACGTGCCCACTTACAAAATTTATGATTAATTAACAGACTCTGTATAATAAATCTAATGGAAGCATGCCATTTCTCTTTTATCCCTCAGGGGCTGGGTAGTTTTCCTGATGTTCTACTATACCATCCAGAACCACTGCTTCTAACCAAGTCTTGGCTGTCTATAGAGACGGCCAAGACTTGACTGGAAAGCACTGCCAAGGTAATTTCACTATTGTCAACTGAACTTTTTTTCTTGATTATATGTTAAGTACTTATTCTGAGACCACAAAATTTGTCACGAGTTGGATATAGGCCTTCACGGATTACAGCTCCAGAGATGGAATTTAAAGAAGGCCTATGGCTTACCTATAATAGTGAAATGATTGTTGAACTTTGGTCAGTCCTTTAAATTAACTTATTTTGGGCATACCGTTTTGCCCTAATTTGGGCATAATAAAATCTGAAATATCTGTTGTCTTATCCTGTTATGTTTTATTGTCATGCCTTTCTTTATGTATCTATGGTCATGTTTTGATGGAAGTTATTCTCAAATGAAGAAGAGGCACAGACAATTTCTATATTTTTCTTGATGTCTTTACACACCTTCTCTAATTTGGGCACACCTGTAAATGGTGTGAAATTGGGGTAATCCAAAGACCTGCTTTGGGGGCATTCTTCCTCCTGTTCAAACCTTAGGACAGGGATGTAGGAATAAGGGGGTGGGGCAAGGGGGATCTTCCAACTTGTTCCAGAAGTGTGTGTGTGTGTGTGTGTGTGTGTGTGTGTGAGAGGGAGAGAGAGAGACTTTAGGTCAACATATTTAGCAAACGTCATTGCATTCTTTTGTGGGAAATAGCAGGAAGGGGGGTGCCCAGACTCTTTTCTCTTGAGATGTGACAGAACACTCATTTGTTGGATTTCTCTCTATTGTGGCCTTTAAAAATGCACATTTTGGGCTCCATAATTATTTGATAGAATGCTAAATTATTTTGCAAATGTAATTTATAACACAAGTATTATTTTTCATAGATACTACGCTGCCAACAAAAGTAACCTTGATTTAGCGGCATTTTGTTCCTCAATAATTATTTTTTTACAATTTATTGGAGAGTACTTTTTTGCACTCTCCAATAAATTGTAACAAAACATTTCCATGCAAATTTTTTTCTTCTGCTGCCTGGCAAACAACAAGGTAACATACAGTTTAAAGCCACTAGTGGTTTTCACCACTTTTCAATAGAGTCTTGATAGTGGCTTCTGGCACTCAACCAGTTAATAAATTTCCTCACTGGGCTGAAACATTGTTTTGGCCAATGGAGAAATTTGTTAAACATAGAGCCAAAACTGTCTATTTTTCTGAATGTGGAAGTATGTTTGTCCAAACATACATTTCAATTTGTTTATTGTATTCCTACCATGTCACTAAGGCGGATTGGCCACCACAGATTTTTATTAGTTGGGCTTAAATTCATGTGAGATTCAGAATGGATTTGCATGCCAGATGATTCTCACAAGGAAAACAATGAAAATCTACTTAGAATCTCGCAAAATGTTCATTTTATTCTGATCATAGATTCTGAAAGTGTCCTTAACCCTCTGCACTCTGATGTCAAAATATCAAAATTTCAACTTGCAAATTTTCCCATAATGCAACTAGGAATTGAGGCAATTCAGTCTTGCTTGACAGAGCTCATTGAGCTCTGTCAAACAAGATGGAATTGGTTAAATGCCCTGTTGCATTATGGGAAACATTTGCTGCTTAAAATTTTGGTATTTTGTCATCAGAGTGTAGAGTGTTAAAGGTCTGGAGAATTCTATATGTTTTGCTCCCTCATAATAAGGTAATACTGTGACTTTGTAGGAGTGTCTAGTGATGTCTTGGCTGCCTACACAGGCAGCTAAGACATCACTCGAAACCACTGCCAAGGTACTGTAACCTTCACCAGCAAGACGCCAAAAGCTTCTATGTTGGGTCATGTTTTCTGCATGTACATGTAAGGGAAGAAACTCCCCAAAATTAGAACTTGGCTTATAAGTGTAAAACTCTAGTAGATATATAAATCTGAGGTTGTGTTTCACTATGGAATATGTGCTGGTTACACTCACAAGGGTTTCAAAGTACTCTCAAATTTAAGAATAGAAAATTGATTCTCGCCGCAGGAGTTTGTGAGAATCAAAACTAATTCTTGTAATTTGGAACAAATTTTAAGGCTTGTATTAGTGTGTGTGTGCTCTTGTATGACTGCCTCCCCCCCTCCCCCACTAAGTTCAAAATACATCCAGTGTCCCTGTTCCAAGAGGTTATTAGGCACCTGCATGTGATATTTAAAACAACTAGCATGGTAAAATCTGCACTGCCAAAAATCGAGGCATACAATTAACTGTATGTTTCTTTCTCTAGTTTGTTTGATTTCCTCATTTGGTCTTAGAACAACTGTAATCTCATTGTAAACGGACCTGTCACAAGTGAAAACTTGTTTGTCAGCAAAGTTCATGTAAGGTCATTCACAGTGTGTCAATTTCATGCTCTTATCTTCTGTTCTGACATACATTTAGAAAATTATTTGCTACCTACACACTATCTCAGTTTACCAATTGATCTTTCTCAAGGTGAATGGCTAAAGAGAATATTATGTAATATACATGCCTGTGCTCCATGTATTCAACAACACTTCAAAGAGAAATCATCTATTCCATGTAGTATCCAGACAAAATATTCATGGACATATTGTCCATGTTCAAGATGGGTGATGTACCATGAATATTGTTCTGTATCATTGCAATACCAAAAATACCAGTTGATATTGGTGTTGGTATTTAGTTGACACCGAACCCATACTGATTCTGTGGAAAATCACCCTAAAAATACAAATACCGAAACCAAACTTGAAATTTCAATACTGCCCTGCTCTATTCCATGGACATAGTGACCAGCAAAAAATATTTAATTCAAAACTGCATTCATTTGAAGTTAATTTAAAATGTAAATGTAAAATTTGAATTTCCACATGCAATGAAAACTTACCCCTTTCTCCATTATCAAAGAAATGATGTGAATTGCAGTCAAAAAACTAGAAGTTTTCACATGAATTACTTTGTAGAAAATGATTTAATAATAATAAGAAGAATTAAATTTTCACATAAAATGAAAGTTTTTAGGTTTTGTTGCGCTTTGAAAAACCAACATTATTGAGAGATTTTGTGTTGAGGGATTTTGTGTATTTTTCTTTGAGAAGTTTTGTCTGGAGGGGTTTCATCCTCATCCCACTGAATATATCATGCAGTTGTTGTAACCTGCAGACCAAAAGCTGAAAGTTAAAATTATTAAAACATTTAAATATTTACAGATGTTACACATGTACACATATCACGCCTGAAAATAAGCAGACTGTCATCTGCAGACTCTGGTTCTCAGAGGGGGGTAGCATCACCAAATTTACCTGTTGGGAACCTCAGTCTGAATCAAGGTCTCAAGTCTAACCTGAAAGAGGTACCCAGATTATAAACTGGGGGGTTTTAGCCCACCACATGGGTTAGGGGGTGTCTTCCCACTAGACCAATTCCCTTTAGACCAATTCCCTTTAGGCCAATTCCCAAAAGACCAATCCCCCTTTGACCAACAACATAGTGTTATTGATTAAGGGTTGATTAAGGATAATTAGGAAAGCATTTATTTATAAAAATCTGCCCAACATCTATAAAATATCGACAAGCCAGAAAATGAGCCAACTATCATCTGAAAAATGCCGCTCAGGATCACAGATCCAATGTCGAGTTGTGACCTTGACCTTTGACCTGGCGAGTCCAAGGTCAATAGGGTTCTTCCTCGCACCAAGGCCAACACACCTATGAAGTTTCATGACTCTAGGTTGAACCACTATCAAGTTCTCATCCGGAAACCAATTGTTGCGATATACTATGTTCAAGGTCACTGTGACCTTGACCTTTGACCTGGTGAGTCCAAGATCAATAGGGTTCTTCCTCGCACCAAGGCCAACATACCTATGAAGTTTCATGACTCTAGGTTGAACCACTATCAAGTTATCATCCGGAAACCAATTGTTGCGATATACTATGTTCAAGGTCACTGTGACCTTGACCTTTGACCTGGTGAGTCCTATAAAGTTTCATGACTCTAGGTTGAACCCCTATCAAGTTATCATCCGGAAACCAATTGTTGCGATATACTATGTTCAAGGTCACTGTGACCTTGACCTTTGACCTGGTGAGTCCAAGATCAATAGGGTTCTTCCTCGCACCAAGGCCAACACACCTATGAAGTTTCATGACTCTAGGTTGAACCACTATCAAGTTATCATCCGGAAACCAATTGTTGCGATATACTATGTTAAAGGTCACTGTGACCTTGACCTTTGACGTAGCGAGTCCAAAATCAATAGGGTTCTTCCCCTCACCAAGGCCAATCTACCTATGAAGTTTCATGAATGTGAGTTGAACGATTATCAAGTTATCATCCGGAAACCAATTGTTTAAGATTTACTATGTTCAAGGTCACTGTGACCTTGACCTTCGACGTAGCATGTCCAAAATCAATAGGGTTCTTCCTCCCACCAAGACCAACCTACGTATGAAGTTTAATGAATGTGAGTTGAACCACTATCAAGTTATCATCCGGAAACCAATTGTTTACGCCTGCCCGCCCGCCCGCCCGCCCGCCCGCCCGCCCGCCCACCCGCCCGCCCACCATTCACCAAACTATAAGTCGAGTTTGACTTCGTCACAACTCGACTAAAAATGAGGTCCCCAGAGGGTGAATTTGGTGATGCTACCCTGCACAGCGGGTAGCATCACTAAATGTACCCTTTGTAAACCTCAACCTGAATCAAGGTCTCAAACATAAAGTGAAAGAGGTACCCAGAGGATAAACTGGCCCACTGTATGGGATAGCATCAGCAAATTCACCCTCTGGGGACCTCATTCTGCGAATTACAGACTGCTTATTTTCAGGCTTGAATAATCAATAACATTAAATACATTTATAAATATTATAAATATATCAAATTATTCATATAGAATTATTTTTAAAGTAGAACACACCACTTGGTCTAAGGGGAATTGGTCTAAGGGGAATTGGCCTCGTGGGAGTTGGTCTAAAGGGAATTGATCCAGTGGGAATGAACCAGGTTAGTGGTCAGAAAATTCACCCTCTGGGGACCTGATTTTGCAAATGACAGATTGCTTATTTTCAGGCGTGATACATATTAAAAAAACCCAGCAACTCCTAATCTATTATTCCAAATGAATCAAATAAAATGATTCTCCATCAGAACTGCGGGAAGTGAAGCAGTGGTTGTTTACTATGGTAAACAATTTTTAAGCTCTGTTTTACTGGTAAAATACAACCTGGTAACCAATTCTTGGGTGGAAGTTCTCTAAAATGAGCAACGTGAGTATAAACGATTGACTCGAATTGACTTTATGTCCATGTTGCAGTCATGATTAGCCATTTAAACAACAATAAATAAATTCCAAATGATATAATTCTTGCACATGCTGTTTATGGACATTATGACATTTTGTCCTGAATTCATTTCATGTATAACTGTGTTTTTGATCAAAGTTAGGCTATAGGTTCATTCCCACTAGACCAAATCCCTTCAGACCAATTCCCACGAGGCCAATTCCCAAAAGCCCAATTCCCCTTAGACCAACTCATGCATTCTACTTTTAAAATAATTCTATATCAATAATTTTATATATTTATAAATATTTATAAATGTATTTAATGTTATTGATATTCAAGTCAGAAAATAAGCAGTCTGTCTTTGCAGAATGAGGTCCCCAGAGGGGGAATTTGCTGATGCTATCCCATACAGTGGGCCAGTTTATCCTCTGGGTACCTCTTTCTGTTTAAATTTGAGACTTTAATTTAGATTGAGGTTCACATAGGGTAACTTTAGTGATGCTACCTTGCTGTGCAGGGTAGCATCACCAAATTCCCCCTCTGGGGACCTCATTTTTCAGAAGATAGTCTGCTTATTTTCTGGCTTGTTGATATTTTATAAACTGAAATGTTATAAACCTATATTTTTTGTATGTTATGCGTATAAATATTTTTTTTTATCAAATAAAGTGCTTATCAGTAGATAAATGTTTTCTTGATTATCCTTAATCAACCCTTAATCAATAACCGAATATAGTTGGTCTAAGGGGAGTTGATCTTTTGGAAATTGGCCTAAAGGGAATTGGTCTAGTGGGAAGATACCAGGCTATATACTCAAATACAATGTTCATGCTAGCTCAATATTTTAATGTGCCAAAGCTGAATTTTTTTTTGTGCCAAATAAGATTTTTTTGTGCCAAATGAGATTTTTTCTGTGCTATGGGTATTTTATGTTGGAGAACTATAAAAATGTTTTTTTGAAATTTTATTCAAGAATGATCAAAAGCATAAAATTACATAAAATCAAATATAACATAAAACATTGTAAAAAATTGTTTAGTTGCAAGTTTTATATAGAAATTTGCACCTCAACAATCTATACGGTAACTGATTGATATGTGGATTGAAACCTTTGTCATTTTGTTACTGTGTTAATCTTTGATTTTGGACAATGTGGAAAGCACCAACAGCAATTAAAGACAATTGATAATCTGGTCAGTTGCTCACTGGTGAAGAAACAAAGCAGGCACTGTTTACACAGTACACAACTTCTTAATTCGTGGTCACCAGTAAGTACAATTTGAGAGTGACTGGTCATTGTGTACACAGTGTACATAATAAGCCCATTGCCGATTAGCTATCTTTGACTTTAATGATATGCAAGGTCAGAGGTAGCTTCGGGTAAACACTTCGATCAGACGATCTGTCAAGACTGTCATACATGTGATAAAAACAACCAAAATGTTTTGCTTGAAATGAGAAAATGTGCATTTTTGATTTAATACTAATAAAGATAGAAAAAATAACTCACTTTCAAAACTTCATTTAATGGACAGGGCAAAATAATATTGATTTTTTAATGAAATAAATACCGCAATGAACCCCTTTCCACAAACGAAGGTAGACTCGGCATCGTGGGTTTGTTTTGTCGACGAGTGACAAAACTGCAGATATATCACTGAAATGTCACAAAAATGTTTGCGTGAGTGAAAATGCAAACCCTTGGTATCCAAACAGCCAACCCATACAAATATTGTCAAGCATAACACACAGATGTTCCAGCTGGAAGAGGTTGGGGTGGAGGGGGTGTGGTTCCTAAAAAGTGAATGAAAATCGTCTGCTAGTAGCAGTGTGGCGTGTCTGCTAATAATATATTTTGCCCATATTACATTACAATTCAAAATGCGTTGAAGAATAACCATTACCGGAAAAACTATATATGTAATGTTTCCTATATTAATAACACAAGAATCAGACAGTGGAAACTGTCTTATTACAAAAAACACCCATGAAGTGGAAGGTCCACGCAGGGTCGGGGAAAGGAAATTTGGAACCAGGGTTAATTCTATGACAGCCCCCCTTTCAAAAATGTCGGGATATTACACAGATGATAAAGGCATCAGCAACGGGTGCTGAAGGTGCGATCGATCACGGAGTGGTTGGGGGGGGGGGGGGGCATTTCTGCCTCAGCAAAATTTTTCAATCCTTCATTAAATGGAGTCTTTTGGCGGATTTTGGGATAAAAAATCACGTTATTTTTTACCCTCAAAATGACGTTTTTTAGCAGCATGTTTCAAATTTCCAAGTTGATCAATGAGTATCCAATGACCTACCACCCATAACTATATTGACTGCACAATTCTTGAAATGATAACTTGGTTACATCAAGTTGATTTAATAAAGTTATTACTTCATAAATCATGCAGCCCAGAATTACAGCAGTTGGTCAAGTGCATAGCTTCATTCACGATACACTCCTTCTTAACTGGTAGAGTGCTGGAAGCCCATATTTGGGCTTTATTCTGAAGCGCAGGTACCACAACTTGAAGGCTCATATTCAGTGTATGTGCTTTGTATTGTCTTTGAAGTGTCACTATTTAGTCTGTAAGGGTTTGCCTTGTTACAATTTATGGGAGAGTGCCAGCTGGCACTCTCCCATAAGTTGTAACAAGGCAATGACATGTGTACAAGATTTGATGGCCAAAAATAATTCAGCACTCTACCAGTTAACTGTTGGCACAGAAGTCAGAACCTTGGGGAGGGGGACTAGGTCAAACATGGCCTGAAAGCCCGTATTTTATCTTTTTTGTTTTGGAACGCCCTTTGACAGGACGTACCAAACCAAAAAAATTAAAATACAGTCTTTCGAGTCATGTTTGGACTTGAGGGTGGGTAGGCGAATTCAAGATCCTTGACTCCTGGGCCAACAGCCCTCCCCCCCCCCCCAAGTTCCAGGCTCTGGGGGTTACTACTCTGGACCCTCACCCTCACCCTCCCTCTCCCCGACCCCGGAAACATGACCAAAATGTGCTTACATGGATATTGTATTACAGAACACACAGGGTGATTTTGTACTTCTCCTATCAAGTACATATATTTCCAACATATTCTTGCCAGTTTGGGACTCGGCAAGCTAATCTGTGATTTATGGACCACCAGATAACTAACTTATCAGTGCTCCTTAAACTGCAGATTTGCTTTGTGAGTTACAAGTATTTACTGGCTGTCAGGTATAATCAGTGGTTGATGCCCATGTGCATTGGTTTGTACAAGCAAAATTCCAGCCAGCGGACCTCCGAGTGGAATTCAGAAATCACTTGACTTACAGTACGAGTCGAAATATGTTGTAGAATAACTACTATAAACTACTTGTATGCATCTTCAACTACACCAACAACACAAGAACCTGACATCATTTTCAGGAAAGCCCTTACAGAAAGCTTTCCGGAAAATGATTTTGAGTTCTTGTGTTATTGGTGTAATGGCAATGGGCTACTTCGTTTATTACGGTTATGCTACAACTTATTTTGATTCATACAGTATTTGTAGACTTGAACATATGCTTCTACCTTGTACCATGCATTTATGCTTATAAGAAGGCTTTTTTCCAGACATTTCATACTTGACTATTAAACAAATAATTGTTCATTTACAGATTAGTTCTATTAAAAATTATTGGACTGTAGCCATAGCCACATTTCAATATTTCATGATTTATATAAAACAAATTTAATATAAGAAGTTTTGACTTGCTGAAATAATCTACAATAGCAGTACTCTGATCACAAAAAGGCAGTATAATATATTTTGTACTTTACTTTTTAAACCTTTACCCACAGATAACATTAAAACTGGAAATTTAAATTTAAATTTTTCAAATTTACACAAAAAGCTTCAAGCAAATCGAATCATGTGATCCTCGGGGGAACAATCTTGTTCAGATGAAAGATCACATTATGTGGCTTGTACAAAAGTTTTAAAAAAAACATTTTTGCCTGCTAATTTATGAATTATATGTGTAGTTGCAGTCAATTTGTTAATTAAGGGTTAGGCAGTGAGGTGTGTGGGTTATGGAGATTCTTATCAATCCATTTTCCAATATTTGAGAAAAAAAACTAACAGTACCAAAAGGGTAAATTCCCACCACACATGGGAATGTTTTTTGGCATATCAAAGCTACGTCAACCCTAAAAAATTAGTTTTCCTGAAATAATTTTCTTTTGTGGACATTATAAATTACATTTTGAATTTCTATGCATTGGAAAATATAATGCAATAGGAATTCCAATGCATTTAACACTCTTAACTGCTGTGTATAAAGCCAAAACATGTTAAAAAAAAAGTTACAGAATACATGTACATATATTTTTATGTCCGATTTTTGTGTTATTAGTATAGGAAACATTACACCTATACTTAATACTGATAGTGATTATTCTTCAACTCATTTTGACTTGTACTGTATATGGACAAAATATTATTAGTAGATGATTTAGATTTAGATTTAGATTAGATTATTTATTTAACGGTATAGCTAGGAATTACAGCAATGCATGTATAGTAATACAAGATTTAGAAGGCACAAAAAACATTAGTACAATATGAGAATATGGATAAATATCTATACCATAAGGAGATGGCATAGCCAGATTGGCTGTCTACCTGTCATCTCCCACTAATATTTGTTCTTGGGTGAGCATTGTACACTGATTACGGATGTGGATTATAGGCATATTGTTCAATCGCATTCAGATTTATTTTCTGGTGTTGAAAGTGTCGGACTTGGCAGTTAAATCATACTTTTCTGTTGGGCGAGATTAACAGACGGAGTATATTACTTGATGTTATCACATGCAAAGAGCGCACAAATCGGAAAATGACCAAAGTATAGTGAAGTGCAAAATTAATGGCTGTGCAGACATTTAGTTATTTTTCAGGGGTTTGAATCCATAATTATCTGCTGGCATTAAAATTACAATCTCGACAATAGGGATTGTCACATTCCACACTACTTGAGTACTGAGAGATGAATTTTTGTGTTAATAATTTTTTGAATAGATTTCTATTAGTGATAGACCTTAAATCTTGATCCAAGTCATTCCACACCCTAGGAAATGCATGGATCTGTAACCTATCGAGGGCTTTAGTACGCGTTCTGCTCATATGTAATAAGTCTGATTGTCTCGTAACTCTTTGTGAAGTATTTTGTGTTGGGTTAAAAAAGTCATTAAACGACGATGGAAGTTGTCCCATTTTCCAATCAAATATGAAGAGACATGCTTGGAGTTTGAACAAGTCATTAACTTTAAGTAGTTTGTCTTTTACAAATAAGGGATCAGTGTGGGCGTTGTAATTTGAATTATTAATGATACGAAGTGAGCGTTTTTGCATAATAAGAATTTTATTAATTGCCCGAGCATTACCCCATACATGGATGCCATATAACAGGTGGCTATATATAAGGGCAAAGTATAATGTCTTCAAAGCCTTATGTGGCAATATTTTTTTTACTTTATTCAATGCATAGTTTACTCTTCCAATTTTGGAGCAAACATGTGAGATATGGGCACTGTATGATAGATTGTCGTCAATACTGATCCCAAGAAATTTTAATGATTTATCTTGTTCATGGCTTCCTATTCTTTTTATCATTTGGTTTTGTATTTTGATAGCTGATTTTCAATTACTTTCTAGGGACCACCCCCTCCTCCACCCCCAACCTCTTCCAGATGGAACATCTGTGTGTTATGCTTGAAAATATTTTATGGGTTGGTTGTTTGGATACCTAGGGTTTGCATTTTCACTCACGCAAACATTTTTGTGTCATTTCAATGATATATTTGCAGTTTTGTCACTCGTTGACAAAACAAAACCATGATGCCGAGTCTACCTTCACTTGTGGGAAGGGGTTCATTGCTGTACTCATTTCATTAAAAAATCAATATTATTTTGCCCTGTCCATTAAATGAAGTGTTGAAAGAGTGTTACTTTTCTATCTTTATTAGTATTAAATCGAAAATGCACATTTTCTAGTTTCAAGCGAAACATTTTGGTTGTTTCTATCACGTGTATGACAGTCTTGACAGATAGTCTGATCGAAGTGTTTACCCAAAGCTACCTCTGACCTTGCATATCATTAACGTCAAAGATGGCTAATCAGCAATGGGCTTATTAGGTGTGAATCCATAGATTAATCTGATTACAGCTCTTTGCTGGTAGACGGAAATTAAGAATATACCAGGTTCGTGATTTTGAATTTATGTGCCAAATTCTTGTGCCAAATGCTTACATTTATGTGCCAGATTTTTAAAAAAATGTGTATTTGGCACATGCCAGTGTGAACATTGCTCAAATAGCAATTCAAATAGCAATAATAATAAAAAAGTATGCATTAAAATTATTGAAGAGGCTACTTTAACTGGTTGGGTGCTGAAAGCCCATAACTGGGATTTATTATTCTGAAGTGCAGTTTCCGCAATTTAAAGGCTTCATGTTCTGTTGATGTGCTTTGTATTATCTTTGAAATGAAATTATTTAGCCTGCATTGATTTGACTTGTTGCAATTTGTGGGAGAGTGCCTCGTGGAACTCTCCTATAAATTGTAACAAGGCAAGGCTTGAGAACAAATTTTGACAACCCCCCCAAAAATTCTGCATTTTTCCAGTTAAACTCAGTGGAAAATTTAGGGATTTGAAGCTGAACTTCGTTTGCAAGATCTTCAACACAATTTTAGGTGGCAAAGTTTCAAATTTCACTTGTTAATCAGTTCGGTTTCTGTTAGGCCCCAAAACTGTAAAATTTTAATTCAAATGGCCAACTCAGCTATATGGTAGCAGGCTAGCCATCACATATGGTGGTTTGCCTTCTATGTTATCTTCATGGTGTCAGAGCCGGGCCCAGCAGGCATGAAATTTATGATTCACAGGGCCATATCCAGGAATTAATTTGTGGACACCTGTCCATATATGCCACAGGCATAACCGAAGGCCTTAGGCGGTAGAGACGGAAACTGAAAATAGGATTACTGTATTGAATGCAATGTTTTTAAATGACACAAAAGTTGAAATTACTGTAATGCTTTCATGTGCTTTCCGCATACCTGTTCCGTGTGGGTTTTTTTGTATCGGAGTTTTTTTTTATCAATTTTTATAAAATTGCCTCAGATGCATTTTTAGTCAGCTAAAGTATCCTAGTTTGGGATTCAAGGGATTAGTTTTGTGTTGGTTTTAGTCATGTTTAATTTTTGTTGAATTTCGACCAATTTACCAGACTATGGGATGGAGATTATACACATATAAATGAGTTTGGGCACCTAGAGTTTGGGCACCCAAACTGGTATACCAGTACCAAAAACATCCTGGGTATGTCCCTGGTTCTCTTTGTATTTCCATCACAAAGGTAGTGTGTCCCCACGGTGTACTGGTAAGATCCAAATAACAATTTATACTGTGTAAGGCTAATATTAGCAAAATAAAGCATTCTTTTGAAATTGACAAATCAAATCAACAGAAGGTGTTATGAAGCACTAATTAATATTTAGTGAAAATATGAAACGGTAATAAGCCGAGAAAATGGAGACGTCATAAGATAAATAAATAATATTTCATTACCTCACTTTATTGTTTGTTCAGAGTTATGTCAGGTAAGGAACTCATGCATACTTGAGCCTCTGGTTATTCTGATGATGAACTACTTGCCAAAATAGTTGTATAAATCTCTTTGTAATATGATAAACTTTATCAGAATAGTGTGTAATATGATATCCTGGAGAATTAACAATGAAATATGAACTTGTTTTAGAATTTTCTGTATGCAAATCAAGATACTTGATGTTCTTGAGACACAATAGGTGTTAACTCCCTTCACTCTGTTGTCAAAATATCCAAATTTCAAACAGCCACTTTTCCCATAATGCAAATGGGAATTTAACCAATTCAGTCTTGTTTGACAGAGCTCAAAGAGCTCTGTCAAACAAGATTGAATTGGTTAAATTTCTAGTTGCATTACGGGAAAAATTTACACCTTAAACTTTAGATATTTCGACATCAGTGTGCAGGGGGTTAAATGAATCAATCTCCACATTTTATAGTAAATAGTTGTGTTATTAACATTTTATATGGAAGGAACTTGAACCTTTCATCTATCTAAGTAAGTACATAAAGTGATGGTAAACAGTCAGTGCTGGAAATAAACTGTGTACAATCATTTAGGTTATGTGGGGGTTAAACCAATGAGAGATCGGTAATATACCGAAAAAACCCAAAATGATACCAATATCATGGGGATTCCGAAAAATCAAACCAAACGAATCGTTGAATACCGAAACCGTCTGAATTTTCAAATTTTCCTACATTTGCTATTTGTAAGTCCCTGTTGAGGCTTGGTAACAGTTGAAAGGTTCATTTTCCCTGAAAGAAGTTCATTTTCCTGAAAGAAGTGAATGATTTTCTTTTCAGTTTTGTTAACCCTCAATGGACTGGGCAGCTGTCCTGAATTCTCACTAGAATACAACGTGTACAGGTCCAGTTGCTTAGCAGTGATTTCTAGACAAGTCTTGGTTGCCTGTTAACCCTTTACCTAACATGAAAAGCAGACGACACTTGCAAAAAAAATTCTTGAATAACTAAATTTTTTCATTCTTTGTCTCAAAAACATAGGTTATGACCCCTCGTTGGAACGAGCTCGACGAGCTCGTTCCAACGAGGGGTCATAACCTATGTTTTTGAGACAAAAAATGAAAATATTTTGAAAATTAATTGGCGATTTTTGAGAATAGCGCTGGCCGGTTTTGGCCGTTACGTTGGGTAAAGGGTTAAAGCAGCCAAGACCTGACTAGAAATCACTGCCCAGGTGTTTTGTTTATTGTTAGCAGGACCTCGTAAAGATGGCATGGTCAGGGCACATGCTCTGAGATCACAAACATTAAGGTGCATATAGAACAAGTCACAAAATTACTGTAGATACTAATTGTGGTCATAAAAGAATGTCACTGTTGAGCTCTTTGGAAGTATCATTTATAGTGTTGTGTTAGATTGATACTATAACAACTTATTCTGTTTTTCCTGATTCGAATTCCTCTTTGGTACTACCATCAAATCTCAGTCAAGTCAGACACTGAATACCGAACCGATACTGAGGTATACCCCCCCCCCCCCCCCCTCCCTAAGTATACCAAAACCGATACTGAACTCCAAATTCCAATACCGCCCATCCCAAACTCCAATTGTAAAATACTCCAACATACTACAAGTTATGACAAAATAATACAAGATAAATTGAATTCCAAATCCTGTATGTTCTGCCATTCAGACGTTACCATCTTTTGGGACTAACTCAACTCAAATGCTGTGCACTGCCTCCACATATGAATAAAATGGCATGCTGTTTATATCTTGAGAAAAACGTCTTTCAAAGTAAATAGCAACAACTAATGCATGATCTAACCAAAGCGAAATCTCGCATTAGTGGTTGCTATTTATTTTAATGGAAATTCTGTTAACCCTTTACCCAACGTAGAGAATATCAAAATTTATTATTTTAATTACTATTTACTATTAAATTACATTTTTCTAAATATTTCAACAAAACCATATCATGTGACCCCCTCATTGGAACAAGCTCATCAAGCTCGTTCCAATGAGGGGTCACATGTTATGGTTTTGTTGAAATTTTTTGAAAAATTTGAAAAAATGATATTTAAAATAATAAATTTTGATATCGTCTGCATTGGGTAAAGGGTTAAATATGGTTAATTGAATGAGTATTCAAATATTTAAAAACTCTGTTAACCCTTTACTCAATATAACGTCAAAACCGGCCCTCGCTATTCACAAAAATTGCCAATTAATTTTTATTATTTTTTAATTTTTTGTCTCAAAAACATAAGTTATGACCCCTCTTTGGAACGAGCTCAACAAGCTCATTCCAAAGATGGGTCATAACCTATGTTTTTGAGACAAAAAATGAACAAAATTAGTTATTCAAGAATTTTGTTTGCAAGTGTCGTCTGCTTTTCATGTTAGGTAAAAGGTTAATTGTTGTAATTCTCTTTTTAGTTAACTGTGTTGATCGACATCTTGAAAACAAAGCAGATCAAACAGCATTGCTGTGGGAGAAAGATGAACCGGGTCAACAAGAATATATCACATACAGGTAAAAAAAGTCAATGCTTTCTTCACTGTTTTTACAGTACAGCCTGTAACGAAGGATACCATTAGGCCACATTATCCTGTTAATAACTTGTTAGTTTCAATCTGGCAATAATGAGCTATTTTTTTTTTTTTTTTTTTTTATAGTAACCTAGTGTTAGGACTATAATAATATTGCACTTTATAACATGTTGCCTCCTCACTGGAAGAAGCAATTCAGAGAAATGTTTCCCCCTAAATTACTTCAAGTAATTAATTACATGTATGTACTTCAAAAAATGATCAGCACTCCTTCACATCCTGTCTTGCAAGTGTTAATCCAAGTTTTCATTCCATAACTGTCAACACTCTCACATTGTGGTAAACATTATAGCAATAATGTGTTAAAATATCCCTCAACATGTTATTTGTTTATTATTTATTGGGGTTTAATAAAACTTTCAACAGCCAGGGTCACATCATGTCAATCAGTTTTATGAATGGAGAAGCCGGTGTACTCTGAGAGAACCACCAAGCATTGGTGGGCAACTGTCAAACTCTCCAACTTACTAACACTGCATATGTAGCAGCAGTAGAAGGTTAACCCTTTACCCAACATAGCAGTCAAGACTGGCCAGAGCTATTCACAAACATCGCAATTCAATTTTCATTATTTTTTTCATATTTTATCTGAAAAACATAGCTTATGACCCCTCATTGGACGAGCTCATTCCAATGAGGGGTCATAAGCTATGTTTTTGATGCAAAAAATGAAAAAAATTAAGTTATTCAAGAATTTCATTTGCAAGTGTTGTCTGCCTTTCATGTTAGGTGAAGGGTTAAGTACACCATCGATGTGCAGTTTGCCTTAGTACATAACACCACCGTTCCTCCCACATAGGTAATCTGGATTGAGTGTCTTGCCCAAAGACACAACACAGTTACTGTCAGTCAGGATCAACCTTTCAGTTTAAAGTCCAGTGCTCTAACTGCTGAGCCACTCACTCCCCAACCATGTAGTGGGAGGGGGATATAGGAATGGGTTATGTCCATCCATCCTCCCATCCATACCTCTTTTATTCTGTCCATCTGGCCTTCCAGCCCTCCATCCATTCTTCTGCATTTCTTGTAATCACATTCTAAAGAAAATTGTTCAAAATATTTCTCCCAAATTTAATATGTAGCCTTTTGCTGAAAATATCATGAATGGGATTGTGAACTAGCTGTGTTAAAGTATTTCTTCAAGAGTTGTTGCCCATGTTGGACTTAGAATTTCTTGTTACCAGTGCTAACCCTGCTTGTGTGGAGTTAGTATGTTGTGGAGCTGACAGTTGCTTGCCATTGCTGGGTGGTACTCTGGCTTCCTCCACCCATAAAACTGTCGTGGTCATGATTAGCCATTGTGCAGAAATATGTGACTTTAAACACCAATAAATAAATAATAGGTACTTGCTTTCAGCTGTTTATAATATTTTGAATAAGATTCTCTAATTTTGAAAACTCTTGTAGTACATGTATCAGAAAAAGATACATCTTTATATAATCTGTTTATATGTACATGTTTTCTTGTGATGTGTGTACAGTAGATATAAAAGCAGTAACATGGTGTTGTAGCCACATACATCAGGCTATTAGTTGAAATACCTTGATAGATTAGAGGCAATGCACTGGTGGAATCAGGGTTCCTGCAGGGCCTTGGTTTCAAGGAACAGCCTTGAATTTGACTGGGCTTCATTCAAGGCCTTGAAATCCTGGAATATGTGCCAAGAAGCCCTGAAAAGCCTTGAATATTCATTAAATAAAAATGCTGATGAAGTATGTAATCATAACTATGCAGCTTTATCCCTTTACCCAACGTAACGGCCAAAACCGCCCAGCACTATTTACAAAAATCGGCAGTTAATTTTCATTATTTTTGTCATTTTCTGTCTCAAAAACATAGGTTTTAACCCCTCTTTGGAACGAGCTCGTTCCAATGAGGGGTCATAACCTATGTTTTTGAGACAAAAAATGAGTTATTCAAGAATTTTGTTTGCAAGTGTCGTCTGGTTTTCATGTTAGGTAAAGGGTTAAGTGCCAGAGTTCATGAAGGCATACTCTTAACTAGGACCTCCATCATTATCCCATCCTCCCACTTCCCCTGACTGGGGAAGTGGGAGGATGAGATAATCACCGCGGCTCCCAGTTAGGACTAGTGAAGGTGAGGGCCTCAAAATCCTTGAATTTGGCTATTGTAGGGCCTTGAAAAATGCTGAAATATTTCGAGAAACAGCCTTGAACAGGCTTGAATTTTATCAGTCCTTGCCTGCAGGAATGCTGGGAATGTATCTGCCAAAAGCAACTAAATTTGTTTACATTTTTTGATAATATATCACTGCAAGGCCTGTAAATTGACACAATTACATACTTTCAAATCCGGACCATGGGAACCCTGGGAAGTGGAATAGTGCTTGTTTACTGTGGTAATCAAATTCTGCTTTACTGGTAAAATAGGACCCTGGAAGCACTGCCTGGGGTGGAAATCCTCTAAAGTGGGCAACACAGGTATAAACTTGATTTCATACCTATGTTCAGATGATATAGCCAGAGATGCCAATTGTGACTTTAAACACCAATAAATAAGTAAATACTTTCAAATTTTCTAACTCTGTGTATAACCATGTAAGGCCAAAAAAATATTTCGATTCTCAGGCAACCCCTCGCTGAAATTCCCCCCTCCCTCCCCATTGGACACTTTTATTGCCTTGCAAGGTCTTCCAATATTACTACAAAATCGGGAGACTCCAAACCTTTTATGGTTTATGATTGACATACGTAACTGAAATCTGCAGACCATAACTAAACACAGTCCACGTCCTGTTGCTGTAAAGTTTTTTCTGGGCAAGACTTGCCTAGAAATGACTGTCAAGGTGCTTAGAATGTAACTTGCAAGTTTCTCCAGAGACAGCGTGTTAGAGCACCTATTCTGTTGCAATAAAAAGTCATCCAAGTTTGGAATTAGGCCCTTGAGAGTTAAAATTAAATAAGTTAAATTCAATATTCATGAACTTTTTATGTATTCTGTATGTGAAAAGACATAAGTCAGTCAGATGATTCTCCACGGAATGCATGAGCGAAAAGGCAGTGAGTAGCATTACTTGCTTTTGAAATTTGTTGAATTATGATGTTTAGGTACCAATTCATGGAAAGTGAAATTTGATGAGTTTGAAGTCTTTGAATGCTACAGCTTATAATTCATGGTGTATTGTTCACATTTTTGTGAATGCATTTTATTATTTGTCCTCTTTTCCACAAACAGATTTTAACCCTTTAAATTCAGAAAACATGTGATATCAAAATTTATTTTAATTTTTTTATCTCCAATTCTTAAAACAACTTCAGCAAAACCTTATGACGATACCGTATCATTGAGCTTGTTCCAATGAGGGGTGACATGATATGGTTTTGTAGAAAAAACTTGTTAGGTAGGGGTTAATTGTTCACTAGGTGGGACTAAGGAGCACTGTTGTCTACTTACAAAAAGTAAAAATTGCAGGTGGGATGCCGTGCAAAAGCAACAGCTCACTTTAAAATTGAAAGACACACCAAACATTTTCTTTTTTATCTCAGAAACATAGCTATGACTCCGCATTGGAATGAATTTGACAAGTGTGTTCCACTGAGGGGTGACAAGCTGTGTTTTGACTGGTGGATAAGCATAGATTGCCGCCCAGGGCCAACATTTTAGGTACCACCCGATCCCCTTGCAACGTGAGTGTTTTTGGTGGATCGTTTTATATAATCTGGATTATTTCATGGCTTTATTGACATATTTTGACATATTTTATAATACAGCAATTTTTAACCCTTTGGAACTTGGTGGTATCTTCCATGTCAGTTCAATGACAGGAATTGGAAGAGGCCACATTTATTATTTGGGATTAGACCAATTAATATTTTCAATGTGCAGCCTTACGGCTGCATTTTGAAAATATTGATTGTTCTACACCACACATTTACCTTGTAGCCATCCCAGTTAATGATATTATGACGTAGCTTGTGGCACGGCCGGGAAAAAAAACCTCTGGTGTTCAAAGGGTTAAATATTCTATAATTTCTTTTTGTTTACATTTCAGGTTTCCAAATCTATTTTTAGCTCAACTTTGGCAAAGCCAAATTTGAGCTTTTGTCATGGCCCGTCGTCCGTCTGTCCGTCTGTCCGTACGTCAACAATTGGATACGGCTCGGGCTAGAGGCCGTATTTATGAACCGATCTTTACGAAACTTCTTGGGTACCTTTGTTATGACCGTGGGACGAGAACGAGTGTTTTTGGGTGCGGTCCGAAATTCAAGATGGCCGTCAACTGCCATTTTGTACCGACAATGCAGAAATCTGTTTTTTGTACAGAACTTCCATATGAAAGCTCTGATTTGAATAATTTTTGTATGAATGTTTAGTACCATGGGATACATCACATATAATACGGGTTTTTTTCTCGTGCGTAAATTGTGCAAATTAGACTAATTTTGATGTTTTTTGGTGTTACTTTCAGCACTGTAAGTGCAAATGCCAATATGGCTTGGGCTAGAGGCCATATTTATGAACTGATCTTTACGAAACTTCTTGGGCACCTTTGGTATCACCGTGGGACGAGAACGAGTGTTTTGGGGTCCGGTCCGAAATTCAAGATGGCCGATGGCAGCCATTTTGTACAAAATTAGGTGCAATCAGATTTTTGCACAGAACTTCCATATGAAAGCGCTGATTTGAATAATTTTTTATGTGAATGTTTAGTACCATGGGATACATCACATATAATACAGGTTTTTTTCTCGTGCAGAAATTATGCAAATTAGATGAACTTTGATTTTTTCATTGCGACTTACACACAGTAAGTACACATGTCAATACGGCTCGGGCTAGAGTCTGTATTTATGAACTGATCTTCACGAAATGTCTTGGGTACCTTTGTTATCACCTTGGGACGAGAACGAGTGTTTCTGGGTACAGTCTAAAATTCAAGATGGCTGCCAGTGGCCATTTTGTACCGAAATTAGGTCTAATCAGTTTTTTGTACACAACTTCTATACGGCTCAGACTAGAGGCCATATTTATGAACCAATCTTTACAAAACTTCTTGGGTACCTTTGTTATCACCGTGGGATGAGAGCGAGTGTTTTTGGGTGTGGTCCGAAATTCAAGATGGCCACCAGCAGCCATTTTGTACCAAAATTAGTGCAATCAATCTTTTGTACAGAACTTCTGTATGAAAGTTTCGATTTGAATAAATTTTTGTATGAATGTTTAGTAACATGGAATACATCACATATTGTAAGGTTTTTTTTTTTCGTGCAGAAATTATGCAAATTAGATGAACTTTGATTTATTCAGTGCTACTTACACAATGTAAGCACACATGTCAATACGGCTCAGGGTAGAGGCTGTATTTATGAACCGATCTTCACAAAACTTCTTGGGTACCTTTGTTATCACCTTGGGACGAGAATGAATGTTTCTGGGTGCGGTCCAAAATTCAAGATGGCTGCCAGTAGCCATTTTGTACCAAAATTAGGTCCAATCAGTTTTTTGTCACAAGTTCGATACAGCTCGTATTTATGAAATGATCTTCACAAAACTTCTTGGGTACCTTTGTTTTCACCTTGGGACAGGAATGAGTGTGTTTTGGGGTGCCTTTGTTATCACTGTGCTATGAGAACAAATATTTTGGGGTTGAGTCAGACCCACTCTGGGACTCAAAGATTTCTTTTCAGTTTAGCATCTGACTGTAGCCCACCTTTACAATACTTCACCTATACATTTGTTACAGGCAACGGTCAGTATTTATGTACAGACCGTTACAATACTTTATATGTACCTTTGTTATCAGGTTATTACCTAGATGTTTGTCATTGCTGTGTCACATACTATACATGTACATATCTTTGTCTTGACAAGTTGAGCTACAGTGTCATTGACACTTTCATTAAAAATTCACTGTCATATCATAAACGATTATTAGAGGTAGACTGTTGGACTTCTATGCTAGAGGTCATGAGTTCAATCCCTGTCCGGGACGACCTGTGTTGTGTCCTTACGCAAGGCACTTTATCCTGTTTGCCTACATGGTGGCACAGTGATGATGTGTATTAAGGCATACTGCACATTGATGGTGCTTGAGCAGAGCATGAACAGAGTTAGAATGTTGACGAACTGACAGTTGCTTGTTGATGCTCCGTAGTTCTCTCTGGGTACTCCGGCTTCCGCCACCCATAAAACTGTCACGATCACGATTAGCCATTGTGCATAAGTGTGTGACCTTAAACGCCAATAAATAAATAATAAATAAAAACCAATTTTAGATAAATAGATTTTGGCTATTAACCCTATGTCCTCAGTTAATTTTACTTAAATAATTACAGTATATACATGTACACAGCTGCAGATAACTTACCACTGTTTCTACATTATTGATGGCTGCCTGTACGGGCAGCCATCAGTGATGTAAAGACACTGTCAAGATAAATGCTTCCTACCAGTGGAGTTCTTAGGAAGAATGAACTTGGAAAAACATTTTCAGAGCGATATAAAAAGGGTCGTTTGTGGTTGTATGGGGACTTGAGGGTTAAAAAAATCATAATTTTATAGCAATCTACCAGTTAATCCATTATCAGATCTAAATATGATGTTCAGCCAGTGGTGTTTACAAAAATCACCATGCAAATTTTATTATTTATTAAATGTTTGCCTCCAAATGTTCGTACAGATGGTCAACAAGCCAGGAACACTGTCAGAAAATTTCTCTCTCACCCTTCCATTTTCGAAAATGTTGAGATTCTAGCTTTGGGCTTATGTATCAGATTGAATGGTGCTCTCCAATAAATTATATCTTAAAATATTACTGTCTACGTCCTTCGAATAAAACCTGCCCAAATAGGATGCCCAAATAAGCTTAAGCATAGTGATTGAGATACCTGGTGGTTCTACTACTTTTTACCCCCCCCCCCCCCCTCCCCTCCCCCAATTATTTTGGGGATGGGGTCGAGGGGGATATAGTTGTGGCACTGTCCATCCTTCTCTCCGTCTGTAGACAATAGTTGCTTTCTGCTCTTTAACTAAAATTCGGCTTGCCTGGCTAAAACAAAACTTGGCATGTGGATTATGTATGATAAGAAGACCCCTATTCATTTTGGGATCATTGTGCCAAAGGTCAAGGTCACAGTGACCTTGAACTTTAATTTTTTATCACAGTTAGTTTCTGCTCTGTGATTAAAATTCTGCTTGAAAGACTGAAACCAAACTTGGCATGTGGGTTAGGCATGATGAGAGGAAGAACTCTATTTATTTTGAGGTCATTGTGCCAAAGGCCAAGATCACAGTGAGTTTGAACTTAAACATTTACCAGAGTTGGCTTCTCCAGTTGAAATTTTGCTTGCCCACTCGAAACTAAACTTGACTTATGGGTTGAGCTTCATGAAAGGAAGAACCCTATTTATTTTGAGGTTATTGTGTCAAGGGTAAAGGTCACAGTGACCTTGAATTTTAAGTTTTATCGCTCAGAGTTTATATCTGCTCTCTAATTACAATGGTATTTGCTTAATTGAAACCAAACTTGGCATGTGGATCAAGCATAATGAGAGGAAGAACCCTGTGTATTTATCAGGTCATTGTGCCAAAGGTCAAGGTCACAGTGACCGTGAAATTAAAATTTTATCGGTCAGAGCTGGTTTCGGCTTTGAGCATGATGAGAGGAAGATCCCTAAATATTTTTAGGTCATTGTGCCAAAGGTCAAGGTCATGCTGACCGTGAACTTATTCTACCAACAGTGGCTGTGTTAATTTAATGTGATATATTACCAAGGTTACTATATCAAGGTGATATTTTGGGAGATTGGCCGCCTATGGTGGTTACCTCAAGTTAGTATAGCACTGATGGTAGTACTCTGCTCTGCCATAATCATAAATAGACAATTTCAGAGTTAACAATGAAATCATATATTATTTTATATGTCTATCATAAATGTGCTGAAGTTTTTTTTCTTCAAATTTTTCAGGCAGCTTTTTAAAATGGTCAATCAGATTGGGAATGTACTCCGAGCACATGGTGTTAAGAAAGGGGACAGAGTAGCCATTTATCTACCTACTTCACCCATGGTTGTTGCGTCTATGATGGCATGTGCTAGAGTGGGAGCCATTCACAATGTTGTGTTTGCAGGATTCAGTGCAGAGGCATTGGCTGGCAGAATAAATGATGGTAAGTGTTAATTTGTAGAAAGTGATTTCTGTGCTTCATGTTATCTGTTTAACCCTTTACCTAACATGAAAAGCAGACGACACTTGCAAAAAAAATTCTTGAATAACTAATTTTTTTAATTTTTTGTCTCAAAAACATAGGTTATGACCCCTCGTTGGAACGAGCTCAATGAGCTCTTTCCAACGAGGGTCATAACCTATGTTTTTGAGACAAAAAATGAAAATATTTTGAAAATTAATTGGCTATTTTTGAGAATAGCGCTGGCCGGTTTTCGCCGTTACGTTGGGTAAAGGGTTAATAAACTTTCATTTTATCGCACTGATAATGTCAACCATTGCCATAGATTTTTTTTGCTGTGAAATCCACTTAATTATATTTTTTTTAATTGAATAACCCTAATAATGGAAGATAACTTCCAAGCACATACCCATTTACCATACCTTCATTACAAATTTCAATTTAATTTAATTAATTACATATCGGTTACATAGTAAATGCCTGCTAATTGAACAAAAAATATTGTATTACAAGATTTTTTATATAAATATGTCAAAAAATTACCATTATACTCCATGAATTCTGTTTATTTATAGACCGTTTGGCGTAACTACATTTAGTAGCTGCATGTTATCTATTATATCTTGTTTGACAGAGCTCCCTGAGCTCTGTTAAATAAGATTTATTAGAATAAATACTCAATTAATCACTAGTTTACAGACAAATCCCTATTAGTTGAATAAGGGTGCCCGTTTTGAAGTTGTAAAAGTTAGAAATAGGCCTTTAAGGGTTAAATTTCTTGAAGGTTCTGCAATTTAGAAAACCCTTGCCAAGGAGCTGGAAAATATTAGAACCTTCCTTGAAAACCCATTAAAAAGGAGATAGCAGAGGGGATTTTTTTTCAGAAATATTCATCTCACATCACAGCAAGCTGAATATTGCTGAGTGAAACACAGCATAGAGCACCTCTCGAGCACTGTTTTAGAGGCTGATTTGTGTATGAAGATCTGGACAGGAAGACTGAATGCTTCATCAGGAAAAACAAGGTTGTTAAAAAGAATCCCTTTCCAGACTAATTATATTTTTTAAGTTTTTATTATATATACATTAATTCGTATACTACCAGTAAGTTTATTTTTAGCCTTCTGTTAAAATTAACCCAGGCAGGTGTTCGTTAACAATTTATTTTTTTAATGTTCTCTCTGTACTCTCTGTAAATCATATCACACAGATATATTTCATGCCAATATGTTTGACTATTTTATGTGACAGTCTTGCATGAATGGAAAAACTGCCTCAAACTTTTTCAATGCAGAAGAACCTCCATCCCTTCAAATTATTTCATTGCAACACACCCATCATATCTGAAGCAAATATAGATAGAAAGATATAATAATTCAATATATCCTTCTAATAGATTTGTAACTAGGATGGGGAGGGAGGGTGTTTAGAAAGAATTACCCCAGACACTGTTATTTGGCATCTAATGAAATTACTGATAACATATCATATTTTGTGTAAATTGACTTTTCTATCAAGCCGCAAAATGTCCCAAAATACGATCAATTCGTGTATTTTTTTCAAGACATCTCTCTGGGGGATGCCTCCCCACCAATGGCAGGGGAACATGCCTATTCATACCCTTTCAAACTCAAGCCTCTCTTGTATGCCAGCAACACATTTTCCGACTTTGTGCTTGTTTATAACTCATCACCAAATTCCTATCCGGAATCCAAAATTTACATCTATCACTTCATCAAGATCCACACAATTTGTGTTTCATAACCATAACAACTTTATACAACATTGTCATGATAAACGTTTTAAAACGAGTAATAACAAGTAAGGACTAAGAAAGTTAAGAATTTGTTTCTCAGACCTTCCGATATGGTCATTTTGGCTGCCACATGCTCTCTTTTTATAACTAATGCAAACTTAAAAAAATAAAAATTAAATGGTTTATGTCTGATATTTTACCCAAGTTAATAAAATTGATAAATTGTCCCTTGAGTGCAACAAAGCTTTGTAATACTTGAGCATTGCAAAGATGAAATACACCTCCATTAATGTTATTTGTAGATTATGAGGCCTAAAACAAAACAATCCAAGAATATGAACTTTTGGTGGCAAAGAAATAATTACAAAAATAAAAAATAAAATAAAAACTGCCCACCCACATGCAACTTTACAAAACTTGGCCTGAAAAACAGATCTACTTTGTGGTGCCATAACAAGTAAAGGGATTGTCATGTGTGTAAAATTTCTTTTGTATTGATTAGAGTTAACTCCCTTTGACTACACACAGCATTACATGGATCATCATCTCCTACCTACCATTTAAATCAACAACCATAATTGGCTGGTCCATCTAGGAAGGGTTAACAGGTCATGAAAATTAAGAAGGTCATTGAAAAGTCCTTGAATTTTATCTCTGAAAATATTTTTAAACCCTGCCCTGGATTTAGTCCCATATTGTTCACCCTATACCTAACGCACATGATATGAAAATTTGTTATGTTAATTTTTTTTTCTAATTTTTTTCACAGAACCATATCAGATGTCCCCTCATTGGAAGGAGCTCATTCCAATGAGGAGTCACATGACAAGGTTTAGTTGAATGTTTGTAAATTACGCATACAGGTGTGGCCAATTTGTTATGTAAAAGGTTAACATGCAACCATACATGTAGATGGCTCAGATTAAATCAAATTCTTTATGAACACTTCAACAGTGAATGATTCATCTGAAAACTAATGTCCAAATGTTCAGAATTGTTGAAATTATATGTCTTCAACATTAAAGTAAATTTAAGATTTTTACACAGTATTAATTTGTCAAATTGCCCTCATGTTGAATACAAATTTCATACAACCATTCAAATGATTTTTCTTTATTATTATGTCTCCCCTTCCCAGAAGGGAGACATACTGTTTTAGTAGTGCTTCTTCTTCTTCTTCTTCTCCTCCTCCTCCTCCTCCTCCCTCCTCCTCCTCCTCCTCCTCCTCCTCCTCCTCCTCCTCCTCCTCCTCCTCTTCTTCTTCTTCTTCTTCTTCTTCTTCTTCTTCTTCTTCTTCTTCTTCTTCTCATACAATCTTTATCCGGGGCATAACATTTTTGTCTTTTGACTTGGTGTGCTAAAACAGTTTCTAGTTTTAAGAATTTAAATTTGAACATCAAATTATAGCTTAAGACTGCACATCAGAACAGGGTCCGTGTGCTTAATAATTGATACAGCCTTGACTCTTAAGGGCCTAATTCCGACTTTGATCACATTTTTTGTAACAGAACAGGTGCTCCTTCATGCAGTCTTTGTTTTAACTGGTTGAGTGTTAGAAGCCACTATCAGGGCATTAAAAAACTGATGATACCAGAGCAAAAGTCAATATTTTTCTTTCTCACGTTTCATATACAGTCAAACGCAAAATAATATTTTCTTTATGTAAATTAGTTTTATTACAGATTATTGGAGAGTGCCTGTGGGCACTCTCCAATAAATAGTAATAAAACAAATTTTGAATAAGAAACTCAGACCACCAAAAATAATCTAGCTCTCACCAGTTAACGCATAAGTTACATTCCAAGCACCTTGGTAGTTGTTTTTAAGTAAGTCTTGGCTGCCTATATAAAAACTGCAGCAAAGTCACAGGATGTAGACTGTCAAAGAGTTGCAAAAATATCTAAAAAATCCTGAGGCCCATAATGGTTAATGTTATGGCTGTCCAACACACAGACAATTCATATATATAAAGCCCGATTACATTTTTGCTGAAAACAATTGTTTGAACAAAAAGTTTTCATCTGTGTCCTGAATGATGTTACTGTAGGACATACAATTAATTGTTGCAGTTGGTAGAATGTTCCAAAATTTCACTGGTGGTAGTCAATTTTGTTAAAGATTGAACTAAGTTGAGTTCATCTGAAGAGAGACATGGTCTAACTGGTACATAGCATGTGAGCAGCTCGAAATATAAGACAGTGCCAAAACCATTCAATTTATATCCAGTAAACCCTCCACCTAGCATCACTAGATAACAACACTTGTGATCCCTCATTGGAAGGAGCACAATTGAGCTCATTCCAGTCAGGGGTTATAAGCTGTATTTTGGAGGTAAAGTTGAAACTTGAAAAACCTAAAAGTTATTTTTTATATATAGCATTTTCTGCATTGACTGATTATTGGTGTTTAATGGCACTTTCAACAACCAGGGTTACATTATGTCTCACAGTTTTGTGGATGGAGGAAGCCAGAGTACCCAGAGAGAACCACCAAGCAGCAACAAGATACAGTCAGACTCTCCAACTTACTATGCTGGCACAAGCACAGTTAGCCACGGTTGAAGGCAAATGCACCATCAAAGTGTAATATGCCTTAGTACACAGCATCACTGTGCCCCCTATGGTAATCGGGATTAAGTGTCTTGACCAAGGGCACAGCATTGATGACATGGGTCAGTATCGAATCAATGACCTTTTGGTTTAAAATGCAAAGCTCCAACCAATGAGCCACAGCTCAGAGCATTTTCCAGATATGACTGTTACGTTAGGTAAGGGTAAAAGTGAAATGTATGAGACTGGAGCAATAAACCACATTATTCTGGGTTGCTGATCTCTCAGCTTTCACACTAAATAAATTTAAGGCCTAAAAAAATAAAAAATCTGTTTCTCAGGCCCTCCTGCATGGTCCTTTTGGCTGCCGCATGCTCTCTTTTTATAACCAATCCAAACTTAAAAAAATCAAAATCAAATGATTTATGTCTGATATTTTACCCATGTTAATAAAATTGTCCCTTGAGTGCAAGAAGGCTTTGCAATGCTTTAGCATTGCAAAGCCTTCTTGCACTCAAGGGATGTAATACACCACTACCCATGCTATTCTGTAGGTTATGAGGCCTAAAACATAAAACAAACCAAGAACATGAACTTTTTAATGGTAAAGAAGTAATTACAAAAATAAAAAAATAAAATAAAAAAACGCCCGCCCGCATGCAATTTTACAAAAAATGGCCAGAGAAACAGAAGATCTACTTTGTGAGGCCTAATAGTACCTTATTATTTTTCTAAAAACAAACTATTAATTGAAAATAAGATATGTTTTCATTTTTGGAATTCACTAAAAAAAACCTTTCCACAATCCATTCCAGTGAGGCGTCATGAGCTGAGTTTGAGTGCTTTTTGAGAATAGTACTGGATAGTTTTGGCCATCATGTTGGGTAAATAGTTGATACAGACGAGGTTTACACTAAGGCTGTGCAGTTACTCAGTTAATAATGAAATTTGTTTATAACCAAAAAGTGTGACTAATCCTGTGCAATGCTGTCTGGTTGATAGGTTGCTATTATATTGCACACTACATGAAAATATACACTGACTAAGGAATGTAAAAATGCACAAGGCTAGTTGATGACATGTTACATAGGATGCAGGATTCAAGGAACTAATGGAAATATTTATCCTGGATTGTATAAATTTTTTTTAACCCTTCACCTGAACAGAAAGGCAGACAACACATGCAAATAAAATTCTTGAATAACTAATTTTTTTCATTTTTTCGCGTCAAAAACCAGAGCTTATTATGACCCCTCAATGAAATGAGCTCATTCCAATAAGGGATCATAAACTATGGGTTTGAGACAATAAATGAAAAAAAATAATGAAATTTGTATGGTTATTTTTGTGAATAGTGCTGGCTAGTTTTGGTCATTACAAGGGATAAAGGGTTAAAGTGATTCCCAAAAATGAAAACATATTCTATTTTCAATTAATAGCTTATTTGAAATGTCCTCCTCATCTTGATAAAATCTTTTAAAAAGACGACCAGAAAAAATGTGTTGATTTAAATAGTTTGATGTCTCAGTTTCTTCAGTTGTCTGAATATCTAATTCAGATAGACATGATTTTATTTGTTTCATACATTGTGACATACAGTATGTTGATTATAGAAATGGACAGAGAAATTCAAACATATCGCTATTCAGTTGTGATCCAATAAATATTCTCTTTTCCACTCTTTTTCCCCGTAATACTGTGGAATTTCATGTTGGAAACCTAATGTTAGAATGTTGAATCTCAGCTGATGTTTTCATTTGTTTTCATCATAGGGCCCTGCAAATCCCACTTTTTTGATTTGAATCAAATCTCGAATCAAATCACGTCTTATCCAAAATCAAATTGAACATCAAATTGAATCAGAGGCATCTTGAAGGTGACTGATGGAGTTGGGGTGCTATAAACTTGATTTGTTCCGACTGTGATGGCTCAAGTCCCAAATGATAAAATAATCCGACTACATCATCAAGGCATGCCTTCATCGAAGGCATGCCTTGATGATGAAGTTGGAATATTACCTTGTCAGGATTATTGTTCATCATTGACATTGCTTGGAAATCTTAAATTTGCATTTAACAGCAGTAGGGACTAGTGATACTGGAATTAGCATGGCTGGTGGCATGAGTTCAGATGTTATTTATGTTAATGTAGTGAAAATTACACTAAGTCTTTTATTTCAACATTATTTATGTACAATTTCCATCTGAACTATACATTTTGTGAGACGACGAAGCGGAATGTGCCAAGCTATAGTCATGTGAAGAAGATTCGAGAGGAAACGAATCGAGCAGCTGATTTCAAATTGAACCGAATACCAAGATACCAAAATTGAATCGAATCTTGAAGCTTCGCAGGACCCTATTTCTTGATTTAGCAATACTAGCTGGATTGCCCGCTCTGCTGGCTTAGATACCTAGGCTCTTGTGGAAGCCCTGCGAAGTGAAGCAGTGCCTGTTTACTGTGGTGAACAAGCTGTTTTTTATTGGTAAAATAGGAAATCAGTCACCAATGCTCAGGGTGGAAGTCCCCTCTAAAATGGGCAACATGGGTATAAATGATTGACTAATCTTTACTTTATTTCCATGTTGCGGTCACAATTAGCCATTGTGCAGAAATATGTGACCTTAAACACAATAAATAAATAAATAGATACATAGGCAACTATTTTTCAAATATAGAGAGATCCTTTTCTATTTTTGCACCAAGATTTGAGTTTGTTCTGTCAAATGCACATTCATCATGGCAAATCTTCTCTTCTCACCTGCCTGAAAGTTAGAACTCACAAGAATACCGACATTCCTTTTTTTAATGAAAAAATATTTTGCACACAAAATTCTTTGAGATATCCTCTGCAACACCGGACTATTTTAGCCTCCAAGCGCATATTTTTTCGCAAGGGTTACAATTACACATCCTACATACATACATAAGTGGTGGCACCACAGGGGGCCTTGGGTGGCCTGGGCCCAGCACTTTTCCCTCACTCCTCTCCACGCCCCTGATCAAACTTCAAATTACTATTTGACTGTGGTTGTCCCACTCAAACTCACACCCGCAAACGGCAAACAATACACAAAATTTCAGGTGTTATAGAAATGCTCAGATATCACTCCCTGGGAGTCCAAATATGAAAAAAAATTTCCTGGGGAGATTCCCCAGACCCCCCTTCTCCCACAAACAGGAGGGGAATGCCCTCCTCCCTAGTTTAGTGATCTGAACCTGGTGGCTACCCCCTTAACCCTTTACCCAATGAATCGCCCCGCATCCACCCGCATAATATGCAAATTCAGCAGTTGAAAAAATAATATTTTAAAAAAAATTTCAACAAAACCATATCATGTGCCCCTCGTTGGAATGAGCTTGTCGAGCTCGTTCCAACGAGGGGTCTCATGATATGGTTATGTTGAACTTTTTAAAAAAATTTGAAAAAATGATATTTAAAATAATAAATTTTGATATTGTCTGCATTGGACAAAGGGTTAAGGGGGTAGCCGCTATGTTCAGATTGCTGAACTACCCCCTTCCCTATCAGGCCTCTCCATCCGAGGCGAGCTTTCGCTCGTGTGCCTCATTCTCGCCTAAACATTTTTTAAGGAGAGCTCCCCTGCGCTCGCCTCGAGCTGTCGAAGAACTCAGTCCATAATCGCAAATGTGGATTCCGTCTGACAGTAAACTGACCACGAAAGCACTTGGGAAATTCAGAAGTATTTTTAATTTAAATTTTTGAGTGCGAAGTCTGACACAACGTTGACTTCTACTTTCCTATTTAAATTCTGCATTTTGTCGCGACTCACGTCTCAGTAGCAGTCTGGTACACATCGTACTATGAATGTATACGATGTGTCCTCATTCACACAAATTTTTTTTTTAAATCGCTCCATGTTCAGTTCATCTATGCATGGAGTATCCTCTAACAGAACTTTCAGATTTGCTTCTTTTTTTGCCAGATCGGACCTTACATTGAAGGCATTAACCCTCTTCTTTTCAAACTGCTTGCAGCTTGCTTAATATCGCCAATGACTCCAAAATATCCCCACACACACAAGCTGATGTCAGAAAACTGTAGTCAGGCAGTTTCTTTAGTCTTTACGAAACCCTGAAGTTTGGCTCCAACAGCAGGCGTACAGTCATTCGAGTTGATAACACTTTCATATGGGTCATTATGTGATCTTAAGTGCTGGCCACATCTTGAGCAGACGATCTATACCTCATCAGCGGTGGTGCTGGAACCTGGTGCCATGAATTTTGGGAAATGTGTAGAACGATATGTTCAGTTTCTCACACTGGACCTTCACCTGGTGCTTGAGTTTGCCTGATTTCTTAGCAGTGTACTGTTGGCCTTATAGAAGTCGTCAACATCTGACAAATGTCCTGATTTGAGTATGGCATCTTTTGCAACCAACTCCACATGGTGAGCGACGCAGTGTATGGAAATTAAAGATGACCTAGTCTCTCCCATTCTTTTGAAAAGGCCGGTGTATTGCCCCGTGTTGACGGAAGCACAATCAGCTGTCAGCGAAACTAGTCTGGATTGGTAGTTTTCCCCAACAGGAACCTTATTCTCAAAGACATCATCAGTTGCAGATTTAACTGACTCTGCCCCTACACCACCAAACTTAGCCATTTCTTGAAGTCCCACACAATAGTACTTTGGCATTCCATTCTCAGTGACTCTAAGTCAGTGGTTGAAGGATTCCCTACGATCATAGACTGCTTCCGTCAACAAGATGATGTGGTCAGACACCGAGAAGGCAGACATTCTGAGCAATGCTGTAGACCAATACTTGTCGACTTCATGATGCGTTCGTGGGAGTGGTGCTGTTAGCGAGTCTGCCGAATATATTCCCCCCATGGGACAAAAAGTATCTGCACCTGGTGAGGAAGAAAGTCAAAGACCACCTGATATGTCAAATGTTAGTTAGACTCAGACTCAGAGGCAAGCGACTCAGACTGCTGTCCTTCATGTTTGTCCAGTTCAACTGATGAGGATAGCTCAAGTGGAAATGACTATTTCTCAGATGCGGAATTTACTAATTAAGTTTTCTATACTGATTTATTTTAAATTCCAAACTTTGGAATTTAAAATAAATCATTATAGAAAACTTAACTCTGAAAAAATAAACCCAACAATTATAGGAGAATTTGCCATCACAAATTCACAATGTAACCACATTACACAAATAGGTTTCCAATTGAAATTACTCAGCTAATTCAGCTGTTTCATGCGTAAATTGCAAACTCTTCAAAATACCCAATTATCCATTGTAACAGAAGCATTTGGAGACTAGTCCAAATGCTTCTGTTACAATGGATAATTGGGTATTTTATTTATGTTCATTAATTCATTTAGTTTTGTCTGAATTAGGTATTAGAATAAGATTATAGGATATTAGTAATATCCGATGTTTGAAGTTTTGGGTTTGTTAACTTACATAGTACTTACATACTAATTAAAATAAACTAATGAAGTGTTAAGTTGACATTTACCTTGATAACTGGCAAGTTGACAACCTTCTTGCATCTTGCCCCCCCCCCCCCGCTCCACCCCACCCCCCCCCACCCCCCCCCCACCCCCATTTGCATTCCAAAGCAATGTGAAGTGCGCCATTGTGTCTGCAACTCTGCATGGGAAAAAGCTTGTTTTAATGGACAATTTATTGGTATCTAGATACTACATACTAATTAAAATAAACTAATGAAGTGTTAAGTTGACATTTACCTTGATAACTGACAAGTTGACAACCCTCTTGCATCTTGCCCCTCACCCCCCCCCCCCCCCTGCCCCCACCCCCATTTGCATTCCAAAGCAATGTGAAGTGCGCCATTGTGTCTGCAACTCTGCATGGGAAAAAGCTTGTTTTAATGGACAATTTATTGGTATCTAGAGTCTAGATGTGTGCAGGTTTCCAATCTGACATACATTCCATTGCCATGTATGTCAGATTGGAAACCTGCACACATCTAGACTCTAGATACCAATAAATTGTCTACTCCATTAAAAGTTAAACAAGCTTTTTCCCATTGTTGGAATCCACTCGCCTTAATGACCAGAAGTAGAGCAACTCGACACTCACCTAATCATTCTATCAGGAGAGCTCCTACTCATGCCCCGATTTTTTCTTACGGAGAAGCCTGTTCCCTATCCACCTCTAGCTCAGGCCTGCAGCATTTGGGAGATGCCTTCAGCCTTATCTTATTTATGCCCCTAAATTGAAATCGTGATGCCGCCACTGACATACATACACCACACTACACATTATATAGAAATTCTATTCATGACATCTCAAACTTGATGTTTATGTTGCCATCAGAAAGGGACTGCTTTTCTTACCTCAGTACTGTATGTGTAATATGAAATCAGTTTAATGCAGGTTTAATGAAACAGCCATCATGATTCTATATGTTTTTTAAATAAAATGAAACATACCCTTCCTTTTATTTTTTAGTAAGTTTATCAAAGAATGAATGTATTTTGTAGCTAAAGCAGAGACTGTGATAACAGCTGACCAAGCCATAAGGGGAGGCAAAATCATTGATCTGAAGAAGACTGTGGACAGTGCAGTAGAGAAGAGCCCTTGTGTGAAACGAGTATTTGTATGTAAAAGAACAGGAAATGATGTCCCAATGGGGAAGATGGACATTCCCATGGAGAAGGTATACACTCTAATTCAGAATACTGCAGCACCAGTCATTTGATAATCTTACAGATGTGTTCTTAATTTAGCCCTTTAACTGGTTGTGTGCTTGAATCCACTATCAGGGCTTTCAAATAAAATGAGGGAACTAGAGCAAAAGCCAATGTTTTCCTTGCTCATGTTTTATATTCAGACAAACACAAATAATATTTTTAGCTCATCTTGACAAAGTCAAGCTGAGCTAATCTCATCGCTCTCCGTCTGTCATCTGTTGTCTGTCCATCCGTCTGTCCATTGTCCATCAACACCATGTTTGGGTCTTCTCCTCCAAAACCACTAGGCCAATTCAAGTGAAAGTTTTGTGTGAGTGATGGCCCCGAAGGGGCATTGCATCTTTGTTCAACACAACATGTCCAGGCCCATAGGGAGGGCATGGGAGAAAATGCTCCAAAATATTTTAAAAATCTTCGCATGAACCAGTGTGTACAATGTCTTGATATTTGTTATGGAGCTTTCTTTTGAGGTGTAGAATCAATTTTGTTCAAAAGAAGCTTGTGAAGAAATATTTGGCTTTGTAATGGGAGGGGTAAGATTTTTGGCCCCGCCCAAAATTTCTATTTTCTGAACTGATGGTCTGGTTTGAACCAAATTTGGTATGTGGTATTATTGGGCCATAAGGACTTCACTCATGCCAAAAAAGAAATTCCTGCATCCCCATGGGAACCCTGGGAGCTAAAAATTGAAATATTTTCAAACGCCCATATTTCCCAAACTACATGGAACAGAGAGCTGTTATTTGGTATGAAGCATCCTTAGGACCAGTAGAACTGAATGGTAAAAAAAATTGTCATCAATTATGTTAGGGTGTTCTGTAATGGGCATTGAAAAATGCTGAGTCAGCATATTTGCAAAAATTTTAAAAAAATCTTTTCTCCAGAACCAATCATCAGAATCTTTTGATATTCGGTATACAGCATTCATAGGGGGGTCAGATACAAGTTTGTTAAAATAAAGCCCATTGGTTCATATTTGGGCTCAATACAGGATCCCGAATTTTTAACTTAGGGTAATATGAGGATTATTCTTTAAAAATCTTCTTCTTCAGAACCACCAGTCAGAATCTTTTAATGTTTGGTATACATCACTTTTATGAGGGTCAGATTCAAGATTGTTCAAACCAAGTCCCTAGGTTGATATTTGGGCTTCCTACGGAAGCCCAAATTTTAACTTTGTTCAATATGGGGGATAATTTTTAAAAATCGTCTTCAGATCCACCAGTCAGAATGCTTTCATATTTGGTATGCAACATCTCTAGGGCGTCAGATTAAAGTTTGTTCAAATCGGATCCCTAGGTACATATTTGGGCTCGCTATGGTAGCCCAAATTTTTACTTAGTGCGATATGAGGAAATTTCTTTAAAAATCTTTTTCTTCAGATCCACCAGTCGGAATGCTTTCATATTTGGTATACAACATCTCTAGGGTAGTCAGATTCAAGTTTGTTCAATTCTAGTGCCTGGCTTAATATTTGGGCTCCATTTGGGAACCTGAAATTTAACTTAGTACAATATGAGAGAATTTCTTCAAAAATCTTCTTCTTCAGATCCACTAGTCAGAATGCTTTCATATTTGGTATACAACATCTTGGGGGGGGGGGGGGGGGGGGGGGGGAGGGGGGGGGGGGTCAGATTCAATTTTGTTCAAATCGGATCTGTAGGTTAATATTTAGGCTCGCTATGGTGCCCAAATTTTAACTTAGTGCAATATGAAGAAATTTCTTTAAAATTTCTCTTCTTCAGATCGAACAGTCAGAATGCTTTCATAGTTGGTACACAACATCTCTAGGGAAGTCAGATTCAACTTTGTTCAAATCGAGAGCCTGGGTTAATATTTGGGCTCCCATGTAAGCCGGAATTGGCCATGTTGCTGAAGAATTAGAAATTTTGTATTCAGTACCCTCTAGAGGTGTGTAACTGAGATTAATCCACATAGGTTGTATCAAGGTGCTTCATAGGGGAGCTCTACATTTTACGTTATGATGAACTGAAGAAAAGGCATGATGCCCAGATTTTTTTTGTCACTCCTGAGGGACTCAAGGATTGAGAGTATAGCCTATGGAGATGGATTGCTTAATGTAGACTCATTCTTGGACTCTTGTTTATATTGTATTCTGTTCAAGATGAGCGCTTCAGGCCCCGTGGGGCCTCTTGTTTAATATAAATATGTTCTATTACAAATTATTAGAGGGTGCCTGTGGGCACTCTCCAATAATTTGCAATAGAACAGTTTTGAATAAAAAATTCAGACCATCAAAAGTAATCTATAGTCCTCAACTAAGTAACCCTTTGAATACTGATAATATCTTCCATGTCAGTGAAGTGCCATCATTGAAAGAGTCCATAATCATTATTTGGGTAGGGGGTAGACCAACTAATATTTTTAATGTGCAGCCTTTGGGCAAAGGCTGCACATTGAAAATACCGATTGGTCTACCATACAAATTTGTACATACCATGGTCTACCCTACAAATTCACCTAGCAACCACCTGCTTTATGAATTTAGGTTGCATCAGGATCCTGGACCAGAAAAGCAGTCTCTCAGGTTCAAAGGGTTAATTTTTTGTTGGCTCTGTGCTTAAAGATGACATCTTCCCTCTTTTGAAAATATTCTGAAAATGAAGCCCAAATTTGGTCATACTCTTGAATTGCTGTTTCACATTAGCATTCGAAAAAATGTTTTGCCTCAGTATCAGCTGTTTTTGATCTTGAACATAATTAGATTTATGATTCAATTCATTTTGGATTTGATTCAGTTATTGTTGCAATGAAGAGATATAAAATATTCAGGACTTTTGAAAATGTCAATTCTATGATTGTACATGTACATCTTGCGAATTCTTAACTTGTAGAGTGCTGGAAGTCCATATTTGGGCTTTATTCTTAAGTGCATGCGCCACAACATAAAGGCTTCATATTCCATGGATGTGCTTTGTATTATCTTTGAAGTGAAATTATTTAGTCTGTATGAATTTGCCTTGGTACTGTTTATGGGAGAGTGCCTGTAGGCACTCTCCCATAAATTGTAACAAGGCAAAGACATAACAAATTTTGATGAACAAAAGTAATTCAGCCCTCTACCAGTTAAATACCAAACAAATATTTTTTTCAGGTGATGGAAGAACATTTAGATTTCTGTAAGCCTGAGGAAATGGATAGTGAAGAAATGCTTTTTATGTTATATACCTCTGGCAGCACAGGGAAGCCTAAAGGAATTGCTCATTCACATGCTGGATATCTACTGTATGCAAGTCTCACACAAAAGGTAAAACATACTATTAAAAAGTTTTATATCAGTAATCTGTTTGGATTTATTTTGGGGGGTATTTTATACTTGGTTGACAGGCCTTCCTTGGACATCTTGACAGGTCCCTGCTTGAAATTTGGAAAATAACTGAATAGCTCTAAAGTGTTCAATTCCTTGATCGTTTGCACAATGAATCCGCAGAATCCACCCACATAATTTACAAATTGAGCGGTCGAAAATTTTGGGTTTTTTTCAAAACATTTGGATGACCATGACCTCTCAATGGGTCACATGATATGGTTTTCTTGAAATTTTTTTCTAAAAATGAATAAAATAACAAATTTTGATACTGTGCGTATTAAGGTAAAAGGTTAGAAAGTCTGGTAACAGACCTTTATGTAGCCTAATGTCCCAAACTGGCCTGCACTGTTCTCAAATGATACCATTCAAATTTTATTTTTTTCATTTTTTACCTCAAAATCATAAATATGACCCCTCATTGGAATGAGCTCATTGCACCCATTCCAATGAAGGATAAACTGTTGATCGGCAGAAATTGAAAATTTTTAATTACTCAAATTATTTTGCAAGTATTGTGTACTATTAGAGTTGGGTAGAGTTGCGGAATTTTACAAAAGCCCTAACGTGATTTTTTGGGAAAATAAATTACACTTGAATACAAGGTATCAGAGACGAAGCTACATGTTATGTGCATTTCGGAATATAAATGTTTATCCAGATGTAAATATCCTAACCAGTATTCATGGGAGTTGTCATCAGTTATGGTTAACTGGTAGAGTGCTGGAAGCCCATATTTGGGCTTTATTCTGAAGTGTCGGTACCACAACTTAAGGGCTTCATATTCAGTGGATGTTCTAAATATCACCTTTAAAGTGAAGTTATTTAGTCTGTTAGGATTTGCCTTGTTACAATTTATGGGAGAGTGCCTATACTCTCCCGTACATTGCAGCAAGGCGAAGATATGTGAACAAATTTTGATGACCAAAAATAATTCAGCACTCTACCAGTTAACCGGATAACCATTTCAGCACTAGGTGACAACACTTGCCAAAACATTTCTTGAATTAGTGAACATTTCCACTTTTAGTCTCAAACGCATTTGCTTATGACTCTCTATGGAATGAGCTTGTTCCAATAAGGAGTCATGAGCTATGTTTTGGAGGCAAATATTAAAACAATTTAGACGTGGAATGGCAATTTTTGTTGATACCACTGCCTTGATTTGGCTTTTACATAAGATAAAGGCTTAACCCTATAGCTAATGAATTTGCTGTATCCACCCACATAATTTACACAGTGAGGTGTTGAAGAAAACAATATTTTGCAAATAATTTCAGCAAAACCATTTGTGACCCCTCATTGGAGTGAGTTTGACTCACTTGTTCCAGTGAGGAGTCAAATAATGTGGTTTTGTTGAATTTTTTTAAAAACTATAATTAAAATAATAATAATAATAATAATATGGTTTAGAGCCGAGTATCCACATAAGTACTCACAGGCTTCACACAAAACTAAAGGTGCATTTTATATAATACAAGCAGGTCAGCAATAAGCCAGTTTATACAGGTGTGTTTTTAAGTGTCTCTTAAATGACTCGAGCGACTGTGGTTTTTTGATGTCGTCAGGTAACACATTCCACAAATGTGGTGTCGTAATGCAGAAGGCCCGATCGCCAGCTGTGACCAGCTTTCCTGTATTCTGAACAAGATTGCACGAAGTAGCTGATCGCAAAGGACCAGCAGGTTCATACTTCTTAACTAGATTGCAAAGATTTTGATACTCTGTTTGTTGGGTAAAGGGTTGACCCTTAAGGGTTGGAGAATTTTATACATTTTTGTTATACTTTGAAAGAAGTCTACATCCTGTGGCTTTGCAGTTTCTAGTCAAGTCTTGGCTGCCTACAGAGGCAGCCAAGACTTGCCTAGAAACAACTGACCAGATACTTAGAAAACATGTTTCGAGTTTACCAAATTTACCCAAACAGTGCATGTTGGGGCACCTGTTCCTTTGCATTAAAAGTTATCAAAGTCAGAATTAGGCCCTTAAGGGTTGATGGCTGAATTATGTACAGTAACATTGTACTTTCAAGGATTGGTAAGTGGTATGGAGGAATGGATGTAGTTAGATTATGAGACGGGGCAAAGAATGTTATGTTTAAATCACAATATATGCTTTTAACACATGTACCTTTGGCCGATGTGGAATTCAAAAATTGCTTTAAAATGTAGATATGAGTTTTAACTTTTTCTTTTTTCTTTCTTTTTTTTCATGTCACAGCATGTTTTTGACTATAGAGATGGGGAGCTATTTAGCTGTGTGGCTGATATAGGCTGGATTACAGGGCATAGTTATGTTTTATACGGACCTCTTCTAAATGGTGCAACCACTCTTTTGTTTGAGAGTACTCCAACATATCCAGACCCTGGTAAGATCTGATAAACATTCAATTTATATAATTCATTGAAAAAACAAAAAAAAATTAATGAAGATTTCTGTGCAGAGTGCTGGATGCCTACGTCTCTTATGTTAGGTAAAATGGTTATGATTCAGGCTGAATTTTTTTCATCTCCTCTGAATCATTACAAATTCAAGGAATTTCTTTGAGATTTTGTATGCACCTTTATCTGGTAACCCATCATATGAATATCCATATCACCTCAAAGTCAAGATCAAGGTCATTTATGGGACTTTGTTAAGTTTCAAGATACAGATTTTTCAACCTTCTCAAAATCATTACTTGTTCCAACGATATTCTACACATTTGGTATGCACTATAATCATGTAACCTCCCATCAGCAGCATATTTCATATCTCCTCAAAGTCAAGGCCAAGGATGTTTGTGGTACACTGTTAAAGTTTAGGTTAAAGTTTTTTTCAATGTTCTTTCTAAATTGTCACATTTTGAAGGCATTAATTCTGTATTTGCTATATTAATTCCTTAAATGGTAGAGTGCTTGAAGCCCATATTTGGGCTTGATGAAATACCACAGGTTGTGACTATATATACCTACACTCTGTTAGAGGGGGTTTCATATTGACCCTGGAAAGAAGCAGATTGATTTTGTTAATGACACATAGCTCAGTCACATTTAATTGGATAGTGCCTATTGGCACTATCCAGTCAAACGTAACAGAGCAATATATAATGAAATGAAATCTGTGGTCAAGAAAAATGTAGCACTCCACCAGTTAATCGTGTAACACCTCTCCATAAGTATACCTGCCAACCTAAAATGAAGGTCAGGGTTTTTATAAGCCCGTCATTTTTTGACGGACATATTATGTTATGGCATTGTCCATCCATCTGTCTGTCTATCTGTCTGTCCATCCATCCATTTGTCTGTCCATCCGTCCATCCGTCCGTATGTCAATTTTTGTGTCGTCTACTCCACCAAAGGTTTACATGCTACATTGTTCAAACTTTGTACACATGTTGATCAGTAATTGCCGTTGTGCATGTGACAAGTGCAGATAACTCCATGTTGTATTTCCAGAGTTATGCCCCATTTTAGTACTTAAAACATTACAGTATTGTGTCGCCTACTCCTTCAACATTTTACATGCTATATTGTTCAAACTTTGCACACATGGTGATCACCAATTGCCGTTGTGCATGTGGCAAGAGGAGGTAACTCTGTTTTGTATTTCCAGAGTTATGCTCCCTTTTAATACTTGAAACATTACACTATTGTGTCACCTGCTCCTTCAACATTTTACATGCTACATTGTTCAAACTTTGCACACGTGGTGATCACCAATTGCCGTTGTGCATGTGACAAGAGCTGGTAACTCTGTTTTGTATTTCTAGAGTTATGCCACCTTTTAGTACTTAAAACATTACAGTATTGTGTTGCCTGCTCCTTCAACATTATACATGTTATATTGTTCAAACTTTGCACACATGGTGATCACCAATTGCCGTTGTGCATGTGACAAGAGCAGGTAACTCTGTTTTGTATTTCCAGAGTTATGCCCCTTTTTGTACTTAAAACATTACAGTATTGTGTCGCCTTCTCCTTCAACATTTTACATGCTATATTGTTCAAACTTTGCACACTTGTTGATCACCAATTGCCGTTGTGCATGTGACAAGAGCAGGTAACTCTGTGTTGTATTTCCAGAGTCAAACCCGTTTTATTACTTGAAACATTACACTATTGTGTCCCCTACTCCAACAATTTACTTGCTTTATTGTTCAAACTTTGCACCTCAGATCGCTTAATATGGAAATGTGAACAAGTGAATTACCTTTTACCCCAGACATGGCAGGGGAATAGGCAATGACTGGAGGGTGGGGGACAGACATAGTCGAGTCAACAAAAATTTCAACCTTTACCCAAGAGAAACTTGTGCATGTTCCAATTTTGACGGCGTATGTTGCCTGGCTAGGCGGTGCTCTTGTTAGTTAAAGATTGTTCACATGTTTAAAGTATTTCTTCCATATTTGGTATGTACTTTGATCAAATAATTAATAATTCCCTTCCATATGCATGTCCCCCACCACCTTTAACCATTTACCTAATAGAAGATGACACTTCCGAAAAAATGTTGAATAACTAAATTCTACATTTTTCTGTCAGTACATAGCTTCTGATGCTTCAATGGAACGAGCTCAATACACTCACTCCAATCAAGCATGTTAAGTTTTATTTTTGAGGAAAAAGGGGAAGGATAATGAAATTTGAATACCGATTTTTACAAACAGTGTTGGTCCTTTACAGGCCTGGAAATAACCCACGAACTGTCATTAAGGTTATGTTGGGGCAAGCCTGAAAATAAGCAGATTGTTATCTGCAAAATGAGGTCCCCAGAGGGTGAATTTGGTGATGCTACCCTGCAGAGCAGGGTAGCATCACAAAATGTACCCTCTGTGAACCTCAGTCTGAATCAAGGTCTCAAGCCAAAACAGAAAGATGTACCTAGAGGATAAATTGGCCCATGGTATGGGATAGCATCAGCAAATTCACCCTCTGGGGAGCCCATTTTGCAAATGACAAGTTGCTTATATTCAGGCTTGATTGAGGGTTAAGTCACTTGTAAAATATGCAAACAAACTGCAGGTTATGACAAAGTAATACAATATAACTTTATTAAATTACTAATCTCGCAGAAAGACTTGGCAATCGCTCAGAACTGTCTCGACTCAAAGGTCGAGCATTGGATCCACATATGAATAGGATGGCATGCTTTTTCCATTTTAAAAGAATTTCTACCTAAATAAATAGCAACAACTATCCTGCGATCTTCCTTTGGCGAGGTCGTGCACTTGTTATTTATTTTGGTCAAAATCATGTTGAGATGTAAAACTGCATGATTGGCACAGTAAAGACAAAAGGTGGCGAAGCATTTCATAACTTTTTAGTCGAGTTTTGACGAAGTCAAACTCGACTTATAGTTTGATGAAATGATGGGCGGGCAGATGGCGGTGGGCGTAAACAATTGGTTTCTGGGCAATAACTTTAGTTCTATTTGATGCACCTTTACCAAATTTATACCAGAGGTTACCCTATAGGAAAGGAAGACACCTATCGATTTCAGAGTCTCGCGCCCCAAGGACAAGGTCACTGTTAGTATAAATAGAATATTTTGTGAGAAATTGGTTTCCGGGCAATAACTTTAGTTCTATTTGACGCACCTTTACCAAACTTATACCAGAGGTTAACCTACAGGAAGGGAAGACACCTATTGATTTTGGAGTCTGGGACTCCAAGGTCAAGGTCACTGTTACTATCAATAGAATATTTTATGACAAATTGGTTTCCGGGCAATAACTTTAGTTCTATTTGACGCACCTTTTCCAAACTTATACCAGAGGTTACGCTATAGGAAGGGAAGACACCTATTGATTTCGGAGTCTGCGACTCCAAGGTCAAGGTCACTGTTACTATAAATAGACTATTTTGTGACAAAATTGGTTTGCGGGCAATAACTTTAGTTCTGTTTGAAGCACTTTTACCAAACTTATACCAGAGGTTACCCTTGAGGAAGGGCAGACACCTATTGATTTCGGTGTCTGCGACTCCAAGGTCAAGGTCACTGTTACTATAAATAGAATATTTTGTGACAAATTGGTTTCCGGGCAATAACTTTAGTTCTATTCCTTGTATCTTCACCAAACTTATACCACAGGTTACCCTACAGGAAGGGAAGACACCTATTGCTTTCGGAGTCTGGGGCCCCAAGGTCAAGGTCACTGTTACTATTAATAGAATATTTTGTGACAAATTGGTTTCCAGGCAATAACTTTAGTTCTATTTGACGCACCTTTACCAAACTTACACCAGAGACCCTATAGGAAAGGAAGACACCTATCGATTTCAGAGTCTCGTGCCCCAAGGTCAAGGTCACTGTTGCTACAAATAGCTTATTTCTTCAGAATTTAATGTCAAAATTCGACTTCTGGATCTGTGATCCTCTTGCTGGATTTTTTTTCCAATAGGTTACCACCATGCTATGTAGCATAACCTGCCATGATATGACCACTTTATTTCCAGGTTCCCCGTTGGAACCCTGGAAGTGAAGCAGTGCTTGTTTACTCTGGTAAACAAGCTCTCTTTTACTGGAAATTAGGACCCGTTCACCAATGTCTGGGTTGGAAGTCCTCTAAAATGGGCAACATGGGTATAAACAATGGGCTGGACTTGACTTTACCTCCATGTTGCAGTCACAATTAGCTATTGTGCAGAAGTTTGTGATCTTAAATACCATTAAATAAATATTTCCAGGTCTGCCTTTAACTTGTTGAGTGCTACATTTTTTTGGTGGTTTGAATTATTTCATCAAAATTTGTTTTATAACAAGTTTTTGAAGAGTACCCACAGGCACCATGCCCACAGGCACTCTTCAATAATTTGTGATAAAACAAATTTATATAAACAAAATATTATTTGTGTTAGACTGAATATGAAACATGAGCAAAGAAAATGTTGGCATTTGGTGTGGTACCCTCGTTTTTTTTAAAGCCCTGATAGTGACTTCTAGCACTTGTTTCTGTCATATTATCAGATGAATGCCCAGTTTCTTGGTGTTTTACGTATAGCATCCCAGAAGTAGTTCTGGCAGGGCAGGACTGAAATAGAATAGTCAGATTATCCAAATAGCCTTAGAGTAGTAGTAGTAGTAGTAGTAGTAGTAGTAGTAGTAGTATATCTTTATTTAAGTGACATGTGCATGACTGACAATAAAGTACATTATCTAAATCTTGAAACTGAAGATCTATGTTTTGGGGCCTTAAGTAATATTTTATTCATAAATAATTGATTTGTTACAATTTTTTAAAAAGTCTATAAATTGTAGCAAAACCACTTTAATATGAACATTTTTTTTTCTTCTGAGCATACAACAAGCTAGGGCACACTGTGTAAAACTACTAAAAATATGGATTTTTTTAAAGTTCTTGAAAAATTTGAAAAAATAATATGTAAAATAATAAATTTTGATATCATCTGCATTGGGTAAAGGGTTAAATAGAGTCATATTGGCTTCTAGCACTCAACCAGTTAAGTCTTGTCTAGAATGAAAACTTAAAAGAATTGCCTTTTCAGTATTCATGAAGTAACATTGGTGTCAACTGACTTTGCATTTTTTCTGCAGGTAGATACTGGGAGATGGTGGAAAGACTGAAAGTCAATCACATGTATGTTGCACCTACCTCACTAAGACTGTTACTGAAATCAGGCGATCACTGGGCAACCAAGTATGACAGATCATCTCTCAGGAAATTAGGATGTGGCAAGTACATATAATTATTACATAGCTCAGTGACCAGTGGCTGATATTAACTATGGGTTAGGTCTAAAAAAAAGTAAAAAATCTGTTTCTCAGTCCCTCCTGCATGCTCCTTTTGGTTGCCGCATGCTCTCTTTTTAAAACCAATGCAAACTTAAAAATTAAATGGTTTATGTCTGATATTTTACCCAAAGTAATAAAATTGATAAATTTGTCTTTTGAGTTCATCAAGGCTTTGCAATGCATGAAGCATTGTAAAGCCTTCTTGCACTCAAGGGATAAAATACACCACCACCCATGCTGTTCAACAGATTATGAGGCCTAAAACATACAACAAACCAAGAACATGAATATTTTTTCATGGCAAAGAATTAATTACAAAAATAAAAATTCAAATTAAAAAATACCAACCCACATACAATTTTACAAAAAATGGCCTGAGAAACAGAAGATCTATTTTGTAGGGCCTTTACCCAACGCAGACGATATCAAAATTTATTATTTTAAATATAATTTTTTCAAAAAATTTCAACAAAACCATATCATGTGACCCCTCGTTGGAACAAGCTCGACGAGCTCGTTCCAATGAGGGGTCACATGATATGGTTTTGTTGAAAAATTTTGAAAAATAATATTTTTTCACCTACTGAATTTGCATATTATGTGGCCAGATGCGGCCGATTCTTTGGGTAAAGGGTCAATCAGAGAATCTAGAATAGTGCTCCATTGTTTAGAGTTGTCTTCATTTATGATATATTTTCAAACAAGGAGTTTTGGGTACACTATGTGAAACCCTGTTAATTGAATAGACACTTTGCTTGTGAAAATTATTCAATAGTGTATTAATTTGACTGGGGGTTTGGTCATTTGCCTGTCTTCTACAGATAAACTGAGTATTTAGTTCACTATATTTTGTTTGACAGAGCTCATGGAGCTCTGGCAATCAAGATATAATAGATTAACCTTTACCTAAAGAATTAGTCGAACCCTACACATAATTTACAAATTAAGCAGTTAAAAAGAATATGTATTTTTCGAAAAAAATTACAAAACCATATGATATGACCAGCTCATTGGAACGAGCTCATCAAGATCGTTCCATTGGGGGGTCATATGATATGGCTTTGTTGAAAGTTTTTGCAAGTTTTAAAAAACTGTTTTTAAAATAATAAATTTTGATATCCTCTGCAAAGGGTAAAGGGTTAAATGCCTGCATTGGATAAAATGCAGCCAAAAGGGTCCATAAACAAAGGGGATTCCCTGATTATCAGATAATTAATTGACATATTACAAGATTGTTTTATTCATTTAACATGAATAAACTCTATAATTCATTGCCACTTAAATACTGGTCCAATTTGTTCTAAAGGTATGTTATTTATTTATTTATTTATTTATTTATTTATTTATTTATTTATTTATTTATTTATTTATTTGAGTTTAACACTTTCGATAGCCAGGGTCACCTCATGTCGGACAGTTTTAGGGGTGGAGGAAGCTGGAGTATCCAGAGAGAACCACCAAGCAATGGCGAGAAACTGTCAGACTCCCCAACTGTTATATCATTTAACAATGGTAGAAGCGCACTAAGGGGACAACTGTAGCTTGGTTCATATCAACCGAGATTGACACCATATCAGCTAAGTTTAAAGTCATATTTGCCAAACTTGATAATAGGCAATCCTGAGAAAGAAAGTCATATCTAATAAATAAAATGGAATATTCATTTCATCAGTGAGATATTTGCAATTAGCAGGAATATTAACTTAACCAGAATTTTGAGATTTTCCTATATTGTGGTGATGAAAATCTTTTTCCAAACTGACAAAGCTGTTTAATGTAGTCACTATACTTAACTGTAAACTCATATCCATTTTCAGTTGGTGAACCATTGAATCATGAGGCCTGGGAATGGTTTAATGATGTTGTTGGTGAAAAACGATGTGATTTGTGTGATACGTGGTGGCAAACAGGTTTGTGTATATGTAGAGGATCTACAACAAGTCCCCAGTTAAGGAACTATTGGAGAAGTAAATTTCACTATAAACTAGGGACGAGTTGACGATCTTATTTATCATTTTATCCAAAACCCAATGAAAAGATACCAGAATGAATTGAGAAACAAAGAGAACTTCATGTAAGGTCATGAATTTATATATTTATTTATTTTGTTAATTTATTTATTTATTTATTTATTTATTTATTTATTTATTTATTGGGGTTTAACAACACTTTTGACAGCGAGTGTCACCTCTTGTCAGACAGTTTTACGGGCAGAAGAAGCCGGAGTACCTGGAGAGGACCACCAAGCAACAGCAAGCAACTGTCAGGCTCCCCAACATAATAACTCCACACAAACAGGGTTAGCATTGGTTGAAGACAAGTGCACCATCGATGTGCAGTATGCCTTTGTACACAATGCCACAGTGCCCCCATGTGGGCAATGGGGATGAAGTGTCTTGCCCAAGGACACAATGCGGTTGTCGCAGGTGGGATTTAACCTGAGGACCTCTCGGCTTGCAGCCTGCACCTCTACCTATTGAGCCACCATGCCCCCAATCCTTGAATTAGGTTGTTTCATGGAGCATCTACTTCAAAAGTAGTCCCCTGTAATATAGATATATTTAACTCCTTGCATGCTGCTGGCAGATATTTCTGCCCAGAACATAAAATGTCTTGCCACTGAACTAAGTATAATTTGGGCACATTTAACCAAATTTCTCTCTGTAAATTGAATGGACTTCTTGACCAATGATTTTTTGAGTTAAATTTAGATAAATTTTTATCAAATCTAGTGATGGCTGCTGTTAAGCAGCCATCACTAGATTTGATGAAAAATGTTTTGAAAACACTAAGAGGATTAAGAGTTAACCATTCGATAAGAGAATTGTCTGAAAACTTTTCAAAACTCATTAACTGATATCATAATTAGCAAAATATAAACAGATGACCAGAGGATAAAGTTCAAGTTTCAAGGTCCATTACAACTGCTTACACCAAAAGCAACTTCTGGAATGTTATTGAATGATCATGGTATACCTTTTTAACCCTTTGCCCCAAAACAGATGACACCTGCAAAAAAAATTCTTTAATGTCTCCAAGCTTTTATTTTTTGCTACAAAAACATAGCTTAAGACTCCTTATTGAGGACAGGCCTTGGGGCAAAATGTAGAATGGACGTTACAGGTCCTGTGAGTGCCAAATTATTTTTAACTTAGTGCTAGGAGAAGCATTTCCTGCATTTTCTTGATAATATCTACTCAATTATTTCCTTACACTTTGGGAAATTTATTACCTGTATTTCTGTGTGTATTTTTTCTCCAAAGATAATTGTGACAACCATGATGCAGGAAAGACCAGTGGAAAACCAACAAACTGGAACAAGTGGGTTTTATTATATGAATGGACCCTGGTCATTAATGCAACTTTGTACTCTTTACCACCTCCACCATTGTCAGAGGCCTGTACCAAAAGCCTTCTTGCGACTTTCAGCTCAGACATATCAATAGGTTAACACATTTTTAAATCACCAAAAATCCCAGGGCAGTTGATCCCCTTCCCCCTCCCTCTTGACACGAGTGAACCAACTCAATGATTCATAAGCAATATTTGTGAGACAAAAAATTAAAAAAACAAATTTGAATGGTGATTTTTGTGAAAAAGGCTGGCCAATTTTGTCACTATGTTGGGGAAAGGGTTAAAAAGTTATGAGTATAATGTTGGAAAAAAAGTTAGTACATGTGATAAAAGCTTGTTTCTAAATTTGTTAACCCTTTACCTACCACGAAAAGCAGACGACACCTGCAAACAAAATTCTTGAATAACTTCACTTTTGTCTCAAAAACATAGCTTATGACCCCTAATTGAAACTAGCTCATTGACCTTGTTCCATTGAAGGGTCATAAGCTATGTTTTTGAGACAAAAAATAAAAAATCTAATGAAAATTGAATGGTGATTTTTGTAAACAGCGCTGGTCGGTTTTGGCCATTACGTTGGGTAAAGGTTTCAACTAATTTCCACGGTTTTATTTTATGGTCCCATCAGATATGATTGAACCTCCTAACCCCCACCCCTCATCCACACACCCTCCCACATTCACATACTTTCCACAGTCTTTTGTATTACAGCCTGTCTTTAACAACATGACATATGATGGATTTCAGTTTCATGGAATATGATTGTCTTAATATGGGTGTAAACCTGTATTAAATGAACAAACAAGGGGTAGCTAGTAATATGGAACTCTATTAATTGAATAGCCACTTTGCCAATGAAAATTATTCAATTAACAGGAGTATTCAAGTAACAGGAATCCGGTCTCTTTCCTATGTTCTAGACAAAATCTGAACATTTATTCCATAATATCTTGTTTGACAGAGCTCATGGAGCTCTGTCAAACAAGATATAATAGATTAATTGCCCTTATTGGATGAACCAAAGCAAAAAAGGTCTATAAACAAGGGGAATTTGATGATTGTTGAGGTAATTTCTCGACATATTACAAGATATTTTTATACTGTACCAATGACCCAGACTTAGCTGGTGCTAACTCTAACAAAACCAGGGCCAAACACAAATTTTGCCCCCCAATCCGCAAAATTTGCATCCAAAACAAAAAGAAATCATGTCCTAAAGGACCTCCATACTACGCCCCCACTGCGCAGTGTCACGGACGTCCCGAAATTGGCGCCAATTATCTTTCTCTGTTTGGCCCTTCATCAGTCAACATCTCACTGATCTTTGTGCTTGTAAATCTCAGTTTAAAGGATGCCAGACACGTAATTTTGGGAGAAATGGTGATTCTAAGGAGGATATAGAAGGAGGAGAGGAAAAAGAAGTGACAAAAAATAATCAGGGCTGTACTTAAAATTTTTTGATGAAATTATGTTAAGTTGCCTATTTTCGAGGCATGGGCCTCTTGTTGTCATTCTTGCTAAATGTTGCACTGCTTATTCAGTGTTTCCTCTCCCCTAGCCTTCTAAAGTCCCCCCTTGCAATTCTCCCATGCTTTTGGCATATTTTTGAGAAAGTTCATTTCTAAAATTTTCCTGGGAGAGTTGCTTGGATACAGAATGTTTTCTGTTATTTTCCCCATAGTTACGTTTTCACCCATGGGTGTATAAACGTTGTGTTCTGCATCTTCCATCTGATGTTCTGCAGATTCTCCCCTGGGAGCCTCTGTCTTGCATCAGATAGAGTGTAATTTTGATGACTGATTTCGGGCCAGTTTTTTCAGTGCCTGGAGTCCTGTTTTCTGGTATTTTACACTGTTTGTTTACATTGGCAACAGCCTTTTTTGAGGGGGGCTGTTTGCCTTTGGTGTAGTTTATCTCACTATAAGATACATTTATATTATCCGTAAGTGTCTCATTAATTATTTAATATAAATTTAAAATTTTTGACCACACTTTGCCATCGGATCCATCGGGGCTCAACGTTACTTTTCAGCAACTTGGGCTTCGCTGAAAAAATATTTTTTCAAAATTATTTTGATTTGCAGTTGTTTTTTCATTTATTAATGGATCATGTTATTATGTATCTTTGTGTCAGGGGTTTGTGCGAGTAACTAGGATTTGTTGTTGACTTTTCACAATGAAAGGATATTGTTCAAATTGTAATGGGAAGAAATCTTCCTCTGACTTTCATGATCATTGTATTAATTGTAGTCAGTGTTCTCGCACTAATCCCTGTCCTATATGTCAATATTGGGATGAGAAACATTGGAAACGTGTGTCACGGTATGTTGTTTCTGGAGAAAGGGCTATGCCGGCTCTTTCTCCGCAAGGTCACTCTATTCTCTCAGTTTCTGTTTCAGAGGAACAAGAACAGGGTGATGTTTCCATGTTATCTTCTACAAGTGTGCGTCCGTCGTCACAAATGAATTCAGAGCTAGCGGCAAAAGTGCTCATGGAGATTAGACAAATGTCGTCTGCTAGCTCGCCCGGTGCAGCGTCCATTCACCGAATGGTTCGGCAGCCGGGTTCGTCCGATGCGGTCCAGGAGGAAATTTTGGGTGATGCGAGCACTATAAACATACAAGGTGCACACCCAGTGACGGCGGATAGTAAGAGAGAACAGAGGAAGCCTTTGAGTCCGGTTCCTAGCTCGTCCAGGTCCAGCCGGGCCGCGAGCGAGAGAGGCCCCTCTCTCGTACAACAACATCTGGGACCAGATGTTGTGGTACAAAATGTGTCGCAAGCGGAGCATACGTCCGTCGCTCGGGACGCTCCGTTGTATAGGCAGTCCGCGGAGACTGCTAAGGCTTCTTCTTCTCGTCAGCGCACACGACCGCACCTTGGCTGCGTGACTGCCGATATCTTACCAGCTTCGCCGATCAAGGATTCTTCGGCGACCAGGTCACACCATCCGGCAGCCAGGGATTCGAGACCGATGGACTCCGGACGTTCGCATAGAAAAAGTATGCGGGAGCCATCTGATGCGGAGCTGCCCTCGGCGAAGCAGCGAAAGACTGCGCCTCCGCAGGTCTCGACGCCGGACATTCTTGTGCAGATAGCACAGCTTATCGCAGCATCCCAGCAGCCGACAGAAACGGTGTCGGATCGAGAATTATCCGACGGCGCTGGGTCGGTACGCTCCGCCGAAGCATCGGGGGCGGACGACCGGGAACATCATGAGGTCCGACCGGATAGTGAAAGGGATACGGATGATTTGGAGCTATCCCTTTCGGAACAACATGAAGCTGCCATGGACTTCATCCGGCACTTTCTCCCTCAAGTTGTTCCGTCGGGCCAGACTGCTGCGGTTCCGGACAAGAGGATTATAGCGTCATTGGACTCTGAATTTTTTGAGCGGTTCAGGGACATCGCTCTCGAGTTTCCGTCGCAGTCCAATAATGTTGCAAGAACATTTGAATTATTGAACGACGTTATATTTAAACTTGCTTCCAAGACGGGGAAAGCAGGTTTCTTGTCCGCTAATACTCTCAACCTGCCTTTCATTAATGCAAGGAATAAATTCGACACGGCAGGACAGGGTATTCCGAGAGTTCCTCTGCGTATGGACGACGAGGCGGAAGACTTAGAGCTATCATTACCGTCGTCGGCTTCTATTCCAACCGCGGTGTTGGAAACAGCTATTGCATCTAACAGAGCCAATTTAGATGCCTTATCTTACGCAGATCACCTTACTAAGGCGTTATCACTGCGCCTTCAAGGGAAAGAGTTTCAGGATATACAATCCTCTTTAAGACTTCTTTCAAGGGCAGTAGCTTATTCCACGTGTAACTCCGCCCTTTCAGTGGCAAACCTGGAGTTGGTTAGACGTGACGCAGCCCTAGCTACATCCACACTCGTGGATACTAAGGTGAAGAACTCTCTTAGAGTCGCTTCGGTCTCCGGAGAACTTCTCTTTGACGGCAAGCTTCCGGCTATTTATGATAAAATTACAAAGAAAGCTTCGGATTCTCTGTTGTTCAAATCTGCTTCTAAGAAGTCGGATACAGCAGACAAGAATAAGACAGGCACTTCTGGGTCTAATGCGCCCAAGAGAGGTTCCTATAGAGGTTCCGGTGCGTCCTCTTGGTCTTATTCGAGAGACTGTCAGGGTAGCGACTCTCGTTCGGGACGTCCTTCGGGCCGGGACAACCGGTCGGACGCCCCGAGGTCAACGGGGCGAGGTGCGGGTCGTGGAGGACGTGGTTTCTCCTACTGCAGGCCTCGCAGGTCCAGGAGGTGATGGCTTAAACCTCTATCGCGTACCGGTTGGCGGAAGGTTGTCGAGCTTTTCACAAGAATGGGCGTCGATTACGGACGACCCTTGGGTGAGAGGAGTGACTTCGGAAGGTCTAAAGATATCCTTCAAACGAAAGCCTCCATTAACTCGAAGCCCAAAGTGGACTCAACTTCCGTCAAATCCGCAGAAAAGAGACGCTCTGTTATCAGAGGTGCAGTCTCTTTTAATGAAGAACGCGGTAGAGGTCGTAGAAAACCAGGAAACTCCGGGATTCTACAGCCATCTGTTTCTGGTTCCGAAACCAGACGGCTCGTTCCGTCCAGTCATAGATTTGAGTTGGATAAACAAGCTGATCGTCGCTCCGAAATTTTATATGGAGACGATTCGGTCGGTCAGAGCGAGTATTCGGGTGAACGATTATGCAACAAGCATAGATCTCAAAGATGCGTACTTTCACGTCATGGTACATCCGACATTCAGAAAGTATCTACGCTTCGCAGTCCTAGGAGTGGTGTATCAATTCCGGGCGATGTGCTTCGGATTGAATCTAGCACCCTGGGCTTTCACTCGGGTAATGAACTCGGTAATGATCTATTTCCGAGCTCATTCGTCTGCGGTAATGTCGGCCTACCTGGACGACATTCTTCAGAGGTACGGCAACGAGTTAATGCTTCAGAACGATGTTCAGAATCTTCTTCTATTGCTCCGACGTCTCGGTTTTATAGTAAACGAGGAGAAGTCGGATCTGGTGCCGTCCAAGTCATTCACTCATCTGGGAATGAGCTTCGAGACGCACAACAATCTCGTTCGTCTGCCGTTAACCAGAGCGAAATTAGTCAGTTGTTACGCTCGCTATTGTCTGCACGCAGACAAAGTCACAGCGAGAGAATTTATGAGACTGATAGGTCTGTGCGGAGCCACTGCGGATCTCATTCCGATGGGGCGGTTACGCACACGTCCTCTTCAGATTTTCTTGACTCAGAATTGGAATGTGAAAATTCATTCGCTCGATGTAGACGTTCTCTTGTCAGATCAAGTGAAACAAGAGATTCAGACTTGGGCAAACATTCAGTGGTTAACTCAGGGAGTTCCGCTGCAGTTGCCGGATCCGAGTTTTACCATTATGACGGATGCCAGTCAAACAGGTTGGGGTGCATCATTAATCCCAACGGATTCGAGATGCCAGGGTCTTTGGGATCCGCAATTCCTGTGCAAGCACATAAACATCAAGGAAATGATGTCAATTTGGCTTGCGTTACGTCATTGGATGGACATTATTCACAATGCTCATGTCCAAATCCTATCCGACAATACGACAGTAGTGGCGTATATACGGAATCAGGGAGGCACTCATTCAGTTCCGTTGTTCAATCTAACGGAAAGAATCCTTCTGTTTGCGCTAGAACATCACGTTCTTCTTTCGGTCCGTCACATACCAGGTCGTCTGAATGTGCTAGCAGACTCCCTTTCACGAAAGGGTCGCTTGTTGCCGTCGGAATGGACTCTCAACAAACAAGTATTCAATCAGATTTGCTACCAATGGGAACGGCCAATGATAGACTTATTTGCGACACATCTCAACAATCAGTTGCAGATGTATGTGTCTCCGTGTCCGGATCCAAGAGCATTTGCAGTAGACGCTCTGTCGATCCCTTGGGACGGAATGATAGGATATGCGTATCCTCCAGCGCCGTTAATTCAACAAGTATTGCTAAAGATAAAACAATCTCAATGCAAGATTCTGTTGGTAGCATCTCTGTCGCCACAGAGACCGTGGATAAATCTACTCAGGTGTCTGTTGTGGGACCTACCGCGAAAGCTTCCTCCACGGGAGGATCTTCTTTCGCAGGGGAAATCGCGTCAACTCCATCACAACCCGCAAGGTCTCAACCTTCACGTTTTTCCGTTGTGCGGTCCTTCTTGCATGGCAAGCACTTTACAGGACGAGCAGTGGACGCGATTTCTAACTGTAGGAGGACCTCCTCTTCGCTAAACTATGCGGCTAAGTGGAAGGTTTTTCATCGTTGGTGTAGGGATCATTCTGTAGATATATTCGATCCCTCTATACCAGACATTGCAAACTTTCTAGTATACTTGTTTGACGAAATCAAACTGCAGCCTGTTACTATTAAGGGTTATAGGTCTATGTTATCTGATACCTATGCACATCATGATAGTTTACAAATTGGATCTAATGTCTCTTTATCTAAGTTGGTTAGAAACTTCTCGATAAATAGACCCAGAACTCTTAGATTAATTCCTAAATGGAATTTAGCTTGGGTTCTTCTTAAATTGAAGGAAAAGCCATTTGAACCTCTTGGGACAGTAGATTTCAAATTCTTATCTTATAAGACAGCTTTTCTCTTAGCTTTCTCTTCTGCTAGAAGAGTCAGTGAGCTTCATGCACTGTCGGTGGATGATTCTCACTATCGTAGTGTCGGGAACACTATCACCTTCACTACTAATGTGGGTTTTTTAGCTAAGAATCAGGCTCCTAATAAATATCCGGAGCCTATTGTTATTAAGGCTCTTCCGTCTTCAGACGGGCGTAGGCCTTTACTCTGTCCTGTTAGAGCGTTACATATCTATAAACAGAGATCTCAGTTTATCAGAAAGGGACGGAAACGTTTCTTTCTGTCTTTGATGCCAAATAGAAAGGACATTTCGGTCCATTCTATTGCTAGATGGATTCAATTAACTATCCGTACTGCTTATGAGAGTTTATCTTCTTCTCAGCAGTCTGTGCTTAAGATTTCCGCTCATGAAGTAAGAGCTCTTGCTACTTCTTGGGCTTATGCTAGTAGTGTTGCTATTACAGATTTAATGAAGGCTGCTTATTGGTCTCAGCCATCCACATTCACAAATTTTTATCTCAGAAATATTGAGTCCATTTCTGGAGACCTGCATTGTTTAGGTCCGTTATCTGTTGCTCAGAATGTCGTCCACTAAACAGTTGCAACTATAGTTATGCAGGCTTTCTGTTCCGGCAGTGACTCCGTCTGGCTGCCCTCTTCGCTCTGGTCTATTTGACCCAGGGCAAGGGGAAGGGGGGGGGGGAGGCGGGTGTTCCCTTAGGTCACCTGCTTTATAGTGAAAAGCAAGGGAATGCCTCCTCCAAGTCAGTATTTCTGAGTCGCTTCCGGGATGGTTTTAAAGTGTAATATTAATGTTAAAATTCATTCATGTCTTATTTTTAAAGTGTAGCTCGGTGTGAAGCATTTGTATATGTCAAGTGTCAAACGGGCTTTAATATACAATACTCGGACACTTTTAAATGACTATAAAGAGTCTCAATTCTCTGGACTACTTTATTTATTGGCTTACTTTAAAAATAATTAGTATAAGGGATATGCTGGATGTTAATAGAGAACATGAATATTATTGTGCTCAATTATTAAGGGTATTGTATCTTTCTAATTTAATATTAAATAAGAAAGATACATGTAAAGCCTAATACTCCTTTTCTCCTTAAGGGGTTACCTCTTTATTATATAGTTGAGCTTATTGGATTTTCCTCTATGTCCTAGGCCCTCCAGCCTGTTTACTATTCAGCTAAGTCTGGGTCATTGGTACAGTATAAAGATGTTAAAAAATTTATAGTAATTTATATATTTTTTATACTTACCAATGACCCAGACGGGGATGGCCCTCCCATGAGTTGGGAACTCTTGCCTCCCCGCTGAGTACATAGCGCTGACCAGGCACTGCCAGTAAGAATGATAATTGGCGCCAATTTCGGGACGTCCGTGACACTGCGCATGCGCAGTGGGGGCGTAGTATGGAGGTCCTTTAGGACATGATTTCTTTTTGTTTTGGATGCAAATTTTGGGGATTGGGGGGCAAAATTTGTGTTTGGCCCTGGTTTTGTTAGAGTTAGCACCAGCTAAGTCTGGGTCATTGGTAAGTATAAAAAATATATAAATTACTATAAATTTTTTAACTTTTTATTCAATTAACAGGACTTTAAGCTATAACCTATATGCTATTAAAAGGTCAAATTTGTACTGAAGGTACGGTAAAGGGTTTTGGATTTGGAAGTTAATATGGTTTTTCACCATGGGAACCCTGGGTAGTGAAACAGTACTTGTTTACTGTCATAACCAAGCTCTGTTGTACTGGTAAAATAGGACACGGTAACCAATGCCTGAAGTGGAAGTCCTCTAAAATAGGCAACATGGGTATAAATGATTAGACTTAACTTTATATACATGTTCCGGTCTAGTTTTAGCTATTGTACAGAAATATATAACCTAACACAACAAAAAATAAATAAATAACATTTCTAGGCCATTATTTTAAATTTCTCTTTTAGCACAGGCTGCAGTACTTGTGAGTCTCTATCTCAATCGACCCTCAGAAACTGTTCTGTGTGAATTCGAGAGAAAATCTATTTGTATGTGTATCAAATAATTTTCTTCTCCACATATTCTTGATTTATTGAGTCTTCATTATCATCATGATTCTACATGGTTTATATTAATATCTGTTGTTCCCTGCCCAATCAAAATTTGGCTGTGATATTGAAATGAGTCCTGCCCCTCCACCCATGCCTGCTGCGTCTATCTGCATATTTTGTGAATGCAATAACTTGAACAAATGCAATTAGATTTTCATGAAACTTGCTCATAAATTAAGTTTGATATTCAAGGTCAAACAGTGTAATGATGTGTGCTCTTTTCATAGCTATCATCTTGTAAAATATCGGCCTTTAATATATGTTGTACCATCAATGGACATTTGAGGAAGCGAACAATGTATTTCTTCCATTTTATTTTTATTTTTTATTTTTTTTTAAAATTATTCTATACATAAAACACTCAGACTGAAGCAAACTGTGATTTGCCTGCTATTCAAACTGCTAATGATGTTTCATTATTGTTTCATTTTGGCAGTTTATAGGTTCATTCCTCTAGAGTTGTCATCCTGTTCAAAGAATGATTAGTAAGGAGCCTTGTTCTAATGACAGGGCTTGAAATTCATGTGCGAATCAGAATCAATTCTCACAAATGATTCTAGCAAGGGAAACAATGAGATTCTCACAAAATGTTCATTTGATTCTTGTCAAAGAATCTGAAAGTTCCCTTAACTTGTTGAGTGCTGGACGCCACCATCGGGGCTTTAAAAAAATGAGGGTACCGGATGAAAAGCCCACATTTCCTTGCTCATGATTCATATTCAGTTAAACACAAATAATGTTTTATTTATATAACCTTGTTTTATCACAAATTATTGAAGAGTGCCTGTGGGCATTCTTCAATAATTTGTAATGAAAAAAATTTTGATTAAAATATTCAGACCACCAAAAATAATGTTTTCCTTAACCAGTTAAAGACCTTTTGAACTCCACATATTTTTTGCTTTCTTATAATAAGGTAACACTTATCATTAGCAGTGGAGTCTAGTGAAGTGTATACAGGCAGCCATGACTTCACTAGAAACCATTGCCAAAGTACTGCAACTTCCTTCAGCAAGACCACCAAAGGCCTGTAATTTGGAACATGTGGACTTATAAGACAAAAAACTCACCCAAATTGGAACTAGGCCTTTAAGGTTTAAATTCTAGTAAATATATATAGATATGATGCTTGTTTTTTATGAAGGAATAAGTATTGGTTGCACTCACAAGTGTATAAGTGTAAGTGTATAAAATACTCTTAAATTTTAACAGCTACCAATAGTGCTTTCCAAAAAATTAGGGTACCAGAGCAAAAGCCAACATTTTCCTTGCCCATGTTTCATACTCATTCAAACCGAAATAATATTTTGTTTGTATAAATTTGTTCTATAACAAATTACTGGAAAGTGCCTGTGGGCATTCTACAATAATTTGTCATAAAACAAATTCTGAATAACAAATTCAGAACACTAAAAATAATGTAGTCCTCAATCAGTTCAGATCTGAAAATTAGTTCTCATAACAGGAGTTCGCAAGAATCAGAACTGCTTCTTGTGAATCGGGCCAAATTTTAATGCGTGAATGAGTCATCGCAAGCCACAGCTTGAAGCAGAAAACAAATTTTACAGTGCTGTGATCATAAGTGCAATCTTTTTTGTGATCAGATCTCTATTCATTTGTGACACACTTATGACAGTGGATTGCAGGCCTGTCGATTTGAGGTGAACAGCTGTTTGGGTCGCGTGGAAGTTACCTAAAATGAAAAACACATGAACGAAAAATGGATCATGCCAAATTGTCTCTGGGTCATGCAAAATGTTCGCAAGTTGAATGATACAGTACAAATGAATGGTGGAATGATGTTAAGCATCAACCAATCATCAGCTGCTCAGGTGTTTGCATCTGTCTGAAGTGTAGCTGCTCTGTTGGCCAGTTATTGGCCAACAACACAGCAATTCTTCAGGCAGACACAAACACCTATGCTGTTGATTGGTTCATGCTCAACATCATTTTACACTGTTGATACTCTTAAGATGTAGTAAGATGTAGCAGAGGTACAAAATCAGGGAATGGCAATAATTCATGTCTCTTCCACAAATAGTGATTATGAATTCCATACTCTTCAGCAGCATGCTAGCCCATGCCAAGATTAGGCTACAATTGCAACCAATTTGTATCTGAATAGACTCATTATTGTTCCAAAGGATATTCATCTTTATTCATCAGGATATTGCCCAAAGGAGCAAGAACTTGACTATGATACAACAGTTTATATATCAGAATAGTTGCAATACAATATATATTTAGGTTACCTAATGGGTTACCTGAATCAAGTATAGTTCAGACCGATAAATGGGTTTTGCAAAATTTTGAAAAGAGCAGGTCTGGGATTGAGATTTCTAAAATACAACACTGAAGATTGAAGACAATATGAAGAGAAAAACAAATTGAAATAGCATCTCAGATTGAGTGTTCTCATATTTCATTTTTGACCAGTGATATTCTACAGTGTTGTAGGGAAGAAATAATAATTTTGACTGGATCATGACCAAGCATGGGAATAAGCAATCTGTCATTTTCCGAATGAGGTCCCCAGAGGGTGAATTTGCTGATGCTCTCCTATACAGTGGGCTAAATCCTCCAATTTATCCTCTGGGTATCCCTTTATGTTTAGGCCTGAAACCCTGATTCAGATTGTGCAGTGCATTTTGGGTAGCATCACCAAATTCATCCTTGGGGGACCTCATGCTGCAGATAACAGTCTGCTTATTTCACGGCTTGATCATGACTGGGTTGTAATCTTGTTTAAACTCTCTGTCCACTTTTATAATCGAGAACAGCAAGGCCACGAAGTTGCCGCTATGGGTTAATTTGCCTGTCAGTCCTTGCAAAAGAAATAAGTGTACTTTTTTGGTGTAAAGTTTAAGTAGTCATCTAAAGGTTGTGTAAGATAGCGGGGACAATATAAATGTCTGTTCTGTGTTTCTAGTCTGATGCCAATGTGTTTCATTTGTTTTCAGAAACTGGAGGGATATCTTTGACCCCTCGTCCGTCAGCGCCTGACGCAGAAATAAAATCTGGCATGCCTATGCGTCCATTCTTTGGCATTGATCCAGTTATCATGGATGAGAATGTGTGTATCTTTTTCTTAATATTGTCTTTTAAAAGCTTTGATATTTTTCATCATTTTCCACCCTTCAAAGATGCAAAAGCTATGTTACAGCACAGTTTTTATCAATATTTTGCATTACATTACACTGATCATGCTACAAAGCAAAAATATTCATTTTTATACCACGATTAATTATTCTAGTATATATAAAAGCCTATGACATAAATTTAGGCTTACACACCAACCATGGTGAACATGTGTGTCTGTGGTGAACACACAAGCAATGGGATTTCAATAGTTAAAATTTACACCTACAGAGGAACTACATCCATGTTGACCTTTGGTGACCTCGACCTGATTGCAAACTTGTAAATTTATCGCTTGTTGCCTTGCAAAGAGTAAAATGAAAGCGGCAGTTATTTATTACGTTTTTAAATGAGTTTACCTCATAAGATACCAAAAATTAACAAATATGCATTGTTTCATGTTAATAAAGCATCCATAACTTGAAATAGTATGTTATTAAAATGATAAAGGCCCTGTGATTTGCACGGTTCTTTTTCCATTTCGTTTCAGCGATAAAATTGACAGCAGAAGTACCACCCATGCTCATGTAAACAATAATAATAATAACAACACTTTGGCCAGCCGCTGATTTGTCATGGTTCTCGGACGAGAAGGCCTTGGTTATCCCTGAACTCCCAACTACCTCCCTATTCCCACGCTTCTCTTCTCCTCCCAACACTCGGAGACGAACTGCCTGATGACATCCCTTGCCCCATTCTTCCCAATCTCTCAGATTAGCATATTAACCCTCTCCTTTGAGTCTCCCCCTAACCACATGTCCTTCATTCTCCCATCCCACTTCCCCATTATACTCCCAGTGAATCTCATTCTTTTAGACTGATACTTTGGGCATTCTAGAAGAAAGTGTTCCAGGGTCTCCACCATGCCCAAGTTACACATCTGGCACTCCCTTTCACCGTCTTTCCCAATTTTTCCCCTCAGCTCCAGGGATCGCGACCTCTGCTTGAACAACAGTGACCCCCCCAAAGGTGCCATCAAGGTACTCTTCAAAACCTGGCCTCTCTTTATCACGCAGGCCACCCAAAGACCTCTTTGATTTGACCCCCTCTTGCCAATTATGGTTACAATCCTCCATGACCCTTTCTCTGACGATTTTTTTACCCTGGTTTGCCCCAACGTCCAGGTCCGAGATCTCCAATGAGTAGTTCTCTAACTCTCTCACTTGGACCATCCACCCCATTTTGATATTTGAGTTGAAAATTCTCAGGAACATTACTTTACACCATCGGCTGTCGGGGAGATTTACCAAATAATTAAGATAACTGAGTTTCAACAGGTCTATCCTCTCCTTGATCCTCCTCCACCCAAGCTCACCCCTGATTGCTTCTAGCACTGCAGCATTACTTGACCCCTTTATCCATCGGCCTGCATCGTTCTGCAGGATTTTCAAGCTCTTTACGGCTGTCTGGTTTAGGGGTACCACTTCCGTACCGTATGTTATACTTGGCAGCCCCACCATTTTCCAAATGGTTTTCCCCATGAAAACCTTATTGAAACTGTTTCTCCCTATAAGTTTCATTTGGTTAAGGATTCGCTTCCCCTTCAGAATCAATTTATTTGTGTGGTTTCGGTAGATGCCTTTTCCTGTAATGTTTATATTTACCCCCAAATACTCGTAATCACCTGACTCTCCTACACTGAGAAGTTTGCTGATCCCTTCCGGAATGCAGAACTCACCCCTCACCCACTCTCCACCTTCGGGTGGGGTCCACTTTGCGGCCCACAGGTATAACTTTGCTCTTGCTTTCATTAAGTTCGAGTCTCCATTTGCTCCCATATTTCCCAACAATTCCCAGCATTTTCGTTAGCCCCTCTTCGCTTTCTGACACTAGAACCATATCGTCTACAAAAAATAGCCCTGGGATCTTCAAGTCCCCAACTGTTACCCCCCTCATCGCTATGCAGGAGTTCATCTCCTAAACCTTTGATGTACAATGCAAACAGGATTGGCGAAAGGATACACCCCTGTTTTAGGCCTATCTCCATAGGCACACATTTTGTTGTAATGTTTCCCAGGCTAAGTTCACTCTGTACATCTTTATATAATGCTTTCATAATACCAACAAATTTGCCTCCTAAGCCCAGAGCCTCCAGCTTGTGCCACATACCCTCCCTCCATACTCTATCGTATGCCTTTTTGACATCCAAAAAGGCCATAAACATCTTTTTCTTTTTTGCTTTCGCAGATTCTATCATTTGGAATAGCGTGAAAAGATGGTCAGTTACTCTTCTTCCCTTCCTGAAGCCATTCTGGATTTCTCCCAAAAACTCTTCTCTTCAATCACCTCCTCTAGTCTCCCATAAAGGACTTTACAGAAAACCTTTCCAATATTGCTACTGACAGAGATCCCTCGATAGTTATTCAAAACGTCTTTTTCACCCTTTTTGTGAATAAATGTCACTTTGCTTTCTCTCTACTCCTTTGGGACCTCTTGATTTTCTATGGTTAGATTGAATAGGGTAGTTAGGCTTTCCACGAATTCCTCTCCCCCTTTTTTGATAAACTCGTTAGGAATATCATTCACTCCTCTGGCTTTTCCATCCCTTAATTTTGATATCACCTTTCGCACCTCCTCCGTTTTAATTTCTCTGCACACGAAGTTTGATAGGTTTTCCTCGACCTGATTCGGACACTCAGGTGGGCTCCCCATGCCCCATCGCTTATTGTTTACCTTTTCCCAGTGCTTGACTAGTTCTGATGCAACTTGATCTTGCTCATCTGTAACTCTGCCATCTACTTTAATACTCTGTGGGTTACTTCCTTTGTTACGTTTATTCACCCATTTCCAAAATACGTTCAAACTCGACCCCCCTGCTTTCTTATCGTCCTAATAAGACTTCTATTTCGTACTCTCCGATTATCGTCTTTAATCTTATTTACTTTATTTCGTGCTTGGTGGTATTCTTCCTTTGCTACTGTGGCCTTGTTGCTTTCTGCCCCCTTAAGTTTTCTACTTCTCCTGTATGCAGCACATTTAGCTTTTCTTCCCTTTATGGCCCTTTTCAGTTCTTCATTCACTCTGTACCCAAGTTCCCGTGTTGGCACCCTGACCTTTCCTACACTTTCCTTTCCTGCCTCCACCAGGCTCGCAACTATGGCGTCAGCCATCTTCCGGACACGGCCCCTCTTGGGTACGGTTGCAAGCTTTGGTTTCAGTTTTTCATTGAACTTCGCCCAGTCAGCATCCTGACAGAAAACAGATTTGCAGGTGTGTATGTCTGCTGCTCAGTCAAATCAAGAAAAAATAATAACGACTCTTAATAATCTGATGATCCTGGTATAAATAAAATATACCCAAATTAGCCTGGTGTACCAAATGTTCACCACTCTTGGTGAAGTGGTGCCAAAGGCTTGCGGTTAACATCACTTCACCACTCGTGATGAATATTTGGCTCACTAAGCTGCTATGAGAATATTCTATATATAAACACAGTTTGTTTCTTATCTGTAGGGTTCTCGAATATAGCATTCCCACTTAAATTGAATATCAAATCAAATATGCACCTGAAAATTTCAAATCAAACAAATATCGAATAAGGATGATCACACATTTTTCTGTTCATGACCTATGAAGATGCGACATTGTGCCAGCATTGTGAAGATGACTGGTGGCTCCAGTCCCAACTGATAAAATATTCCATTCATTTATTTATTGTGGTTTAATGACACTTTTGACAGCCAGGGTTACCTCATACCCAGAGAGAACCACCGAGCAATGGTGAGCAACTATCATACTCCTTAACATATTAACTCCCCACAAGCAGGGTTAACATTGGTTGAAGACAAGTGCATTGTTGACGTGAAGGATGCCTTAGTACACAGTGCCAACATACCCCCATGTGAGCAATCAGGATCAAGTGCTTTGTCCATGGACACAATGCAGTTGCCCCTGGCAGGGATCAAACTGTGGGCCTTTTGGTATGAAGTACAATGCTGTAACCACTGAACCACCACACCCCTTGATAAATAACTTTGTTAACTGGTAGAGTGCTGGAAGCCCATATTTGGGCTTTATACTGAGGTGAAGATACCGCAACTTGAAGGCTTCATATTCAGAGGATGTGTTTTATATTATCTTTGAAGTTAAATTATTCAGTCTGTTGTAAGGCTTTGCCTTGTTACAATTTATGGGAGAGTGCCTGCACGCTCCCATAAACTGTAACAAGACAAAGATAAGTGAATAAATTTTGATGGCCAAAAATAATTTAGCACTCTACCAGTTAAAGGCATGCCTTTATGATGTGGTTGGAATATTAGAAAGTCAGGATTGTAGTTTAAAAAAAACTTGACTTTCTACGTTGCTTTTGTTTACCATCTTCAATTTTGACACAAATGTGCATTTCAAATCAAATTCTTTTTCAATTATTGAATGTTAGCAATACTCTACTTCTCTGCTTATTTCTTTCTGGTTCCCTGTGTGAAGCAGTATATTGACAGAACTGCACTAGCATTTGAATTTGAGTTTGGTGCAAGAATTCCTTGAGTGCTGAAGCCTCAAGTGGTATTCAGTGCCAATCCAAAGGAGTGTGATAAACAACCCATTCAAACGCTTGTGTGGTTGCATACATTTGCAATTTTGTAAAGCAGCTCATTTACTGTAATACGAAGTAAGAATTAACCAGTCCTTCAGAGATAAGGAAATAAAATAAGAAAATAAACAAAAATAAGGCTACTAAAAAATTCTTGTTTCTCAGGATCCTCCCTTATCAAAGAAAATCTGCCTCATTTTTTTTATCCTGGAAATCTCTTCTACAACACTATTTTGAACTTGTAGAACAAATATTTAACCAACTATACCTTGTTTGACTGAGCTCATAGAGTTCTGTCAAACAAGATATAGTTGGTTAAATTTTCAACTACATTATGGGAAAAGCCTCCCTCGCTCATCATAAAATTGAGGAAAAATTGCCTGAGAAATAAGAATATGATTTTTATAGGCCTAATTAAAAATAATTTTCACAAGCAGAGGACCAGTCTTAATTATACTTCATACACTATTTGAACTTTCATTCATACGTTTCAATGCCTCACTGCTTCTATTGATGAAACTTACTATGAAAGTGAAACTGAAATACAACTTTGAGTACAATGTCAATTTTTATTATTTTGCTTCACTTTTATAGCATCATTCATGAGTGGTTAATATCATCCCCACCCAAAAATCACCATACCTTCACAACAAACAATAAATTCAGAAAAATACTTCAATGAGAAAAAATAAAAACATGTATATTTTTATACTGTACCAATGACCCAGACATAGCTGGTGCTAACTCTTAAAATATAGGGCCAAACACAAATTTTGCCCCCCAATCCCCAAAATTTGCATCTAAAACTAAAGAAAACATGTCCTGAAAGGCCCTCCACACCTCGCCCCCACTGCGCATGCGCAGTGTCCAGGACGTTCCGAAATTGGCGCCATTTATCATTCTAAGTTTGGCCCTTCATCAGTTAACATCTGACTGATCTTTGTGCTTTTAAATCTCAGTTTAAATGATGCCAGACACATAAATATTAGTGAAATGGTGATTCTAAGGAGGATAGAAAAGGAGGAGAGGAAAAGAATGTGTGACAGAATATTATCAGGGCTGTAACTTAAAATTTTTTAATGAAATTATGTTAAGTTACCTATTTTCAAGGCAGCAGCCATTTTGTTGTCATTCTGATTATTTAGTTACACTGTTTTTTCAAGTGTTTTTCCTCTCTCCCTGTCCTTTAAGTTCCCCCTTGCTATTCTCCCATGCTTTTGGCATAGTTTCTGTAATTATTATTACTAAAATTTCTTGGGAGTTTTAGCTTAATAACAGAATGAATTCTGTTCTTTCCCCATGTTTACGTCTTCACCTACGGGTGGTTAGGCGTTGTGTTCTGCATCTACCATCTGATGTTCTGCAGTTTCTTCCCTGGAAGTCTCTGTTTTGCATCAGATGGTGTATTTTTGGTAACTGATTTCGGGCCTGGGTGCCTGGAGTCTTATTTTAGTGTTTTTACACTCATTGTTTACATTTACAACAGCCCTCTGTGTGAGGGGGGGATTTCTAAATAATAATATCTTTATGTTATTTTAATCATAACTAGATACATTATTATTGTTCGTAAGTGTTGAATAAATTGTTTAAAATATTTTTAAAATTTTTGTCCACACTTAGGCTTGGGATCCATTGGGGCTCAACGTTACTTTTCAGAAACTTGGGCTGTTCTGAAAAAATATTTTTTCAAAATATTTTGATTTCAATTATTTTTTCTATATTAATGGATCATATTATTATTATGTATTTGATTGCCAGGGGTTAGTGCGAGTACCAGGACTTGTTTTCTTTTCTCATTGAAAGGATATTGATCAATTGTTTTAGGAGGAAGTCTTCCTCTGACCTTATTATCATTCTATATGTGGTCAGTGTACTCGCATTAACTCCTGTTCTGTATCGTATGATTTCGATGACAATATGGGAAGCGTATGTCACGGTATGTTGTTGGGGATTTGGACACTCCGGTCCTTTCCCCGCAGGGTCACTCTACTTTATCAATTTCTATTTCAGACGATCAAGATTAGGGTGATGTATCTGTGATGTCTTCCAACAGTGTGCCTCCGTCGTCACAATTAATGAAGGGCTAGCGGAAAAGTGCTCATGTAATACGCCAATTGCCTAAGAGGACCCTAGTAGGTTCGACGGCCTTTGACGTCCGCTAGCTCGCCCGGTGTAGCGTCCATTCACCGAATGGTTCGGCAGCCGGGTTCGTCCGTTGCGGTCTAGAAGGAATTTTGGGGTGATGCGAGCACTATAAAATTAACTTAATGCACACCCAGTGACGGCGGATCGGAGGGAGAACGGAGGAAGCCTTTTAGTCCGGTTCATAGCTCGTTCCGGTCCATCCGGACGGCAAGCGAGAGAGGCCCCTCTCTCGTTCAACAACATCTGGCCCCAGATGTTGTGGTACAAATGTGTTGTTAGCGGAGCATACGTCCGTCGCTCGGGACGCTCCGTTGTATAGGCAGTCCGCTGAGACTGCTAAGGCTTCCTCTTCTCATCAGCGCACACGACCGCACCTTGGCTGCGTGACCGCCGATATATTACCAGCTTCGCCGATCAAGGATTCTTCGGCGACCAGGTCACACCATCCGGCAGCCAGGGATTCGAGACCGATGGACTCCGGACGTTCGCATAGGAAGTATGCGGGAGCCATCTGATGCGGAGCTGCCCTCGGCGAAGCACCGATAGACTGCGCCTCCGCAGGTCTCGACGCCGGACATTCTTGTGCACATAGCACAGCTTATCGCAGCATCCCAGCAGCCGACAGAAACGGTGTCGGATCGAGAATTATCCGACAGCGCTGGGTCGGTAGCCGGGGACTCGAGGCCTGCAGACTCCGGACGTTCGCATAGGAAGTGTGCGGGAGTCAACGTACACGGAGCTTCCAGCGGCAATGCATCGTAAGTCCGCTACGGCACAGGCCTCGGGAACGGACGTGCTTTCCTTAATAGCACAGTTTATCGCAGCATCCCAGCATCAACTGAATCTGTCGCATATATTTTATCCGACGATGCTGGGTCGGGACGCTCCGCGGAAGCGGGTACGGACGTCCGAAAGTTTCATCCGGTCCGACGGGATACCGAAAGGGATTCGGTGGATTTCAAGCTTTCCCTTTCGGAACAACATATGCTGCGATGCCGGATAAGAAACTGATAGCGTCGGTGGACTTAGAAATTTTTGGTTCGGTTCAGGGACATCGTCCCTCAGTTCCGACATAGTCCAATAATGTCACACAAACTTTCGAATTATTGAACGACGCTATATATATTATTATTTTATGCTTGCTATCCAAGCATTTCTGGTTTCTTGTTCGAAGAGTTATGGAGATGTCTTTCAAAAGTGTGCCTCTGTCGTCATAGTTAATGAAGAGTTAGCGGCAATAAGTGCTCATGGAATATGTCTATCGCTTACGGAATGACATTCGCTAGCTCACCCGGTGTAGCATACATTCTTCGAATGGTTCGGCTGCCGGGTTCGTCCGTTGCGGTCTAGGAAGGAGATTTGGGTGATGCGAGCACTTTAATTACTTTAGTACTCACCCAGTGACGGCAGATTGAGGACAGATCGGAGGAAGCCAACAACATAGGGGACCGCATGTTGTGGTTCAGATATTTTACATTCGGAGCATATGTCCGTTGCTCGGGACGCTCCGTTATATTGACAGTCCGAGAGACTGTCTTTAATGCTTCCTCATCCTCACAGCAGGGCACACGACCGCACATTGGCTACGTGACCTCGAGTATCCGATCAGTTTCGGCATTCAGTGATTCCACAGCGAATAGGTCGCGCCATCCGGTAGCCAAGGGACACGAGGCCTATACACTCCGTTCGCTCGCATATTGGAAGTATGCACGGGGTAACGATCTCGGAGCTTCCTGCGGCAATGCATCGTAAGACCGCTGCTCCTCAGGCCTCGGTGACGGACGTGCTATCCGAGTTAGCACAGTTGTTTCGCAGCATCCCAGCAATTGACGGTTTCTCGGTCGAATCAGGAATTATCCGACGGCGCTGGGTCGGTGCGGTCCGCGGTTGCATCAAGCTACGGACCACCGAACGCTTTATAGGGTCCGACAGGATGGCGAAAGGGATTCGAAAGATTTCGAGTTTTCCCTTTAGTAGTATCGGAAGATGCCTTTCATATCTTCTGGCATTTCTTCCAGTGATTATTTTTCGGACTTCATTGCTGCGATCTTGGATAAGAGACTTATAGCGTCATTGGACTCGGATTTTTCGATCGGTACAGGGACTTTGTCCCTGACTTACCGACGCAGTCCAATATTGTCATTACAACATGTGTTTTATTTTTCGACGCTATATATTATATATATATATACAAGCCTGCTACTAAGCATGATAGTTTAGTTTCTTGTCCGCGTGGCTCATTTCTGCCATTTTATCTTTTTTACATATAGTTTATTTTGGCAGAGCAGGGCAAACCGAGAGTTCATATGCGTCTAGACGGTGTGATTAAAGACTGCATATATTCTTTTTCGCCGTTTATGTCTTTTCCAATTTCAATATTGGGAACGACATTATGTATAGTAGACTTAACTTAGACGCTTTATTATACGTAATCCGCCTTACTGAGGCGTTATCATTACGTCTTCAAGAAAAGATTTACGGGATATTATTCTCAATGTAATTTCTTTTGAGGGCAGTATTTTGTTCACGTATAACTCCGCCCTTCAGTGGCTGATTGGAGTGTTTAGACGTGATGCAGCCCTAGCTACATCCACGCGTGGATAGTAGGTGAAGAACTCTCTCAGAGTCGCTTCGTTCTCGGAGGAGCTTCTCTTCGACGGCAACTTTCCGGCAATCCATGAATTGCTTGGTTTATACATTCTCTTGTCTATCTAGTGTTACAAGAGATTCAGACTGGGGCAAACATTCGGTGGTTGACTCAGAGAGTGCCGCCGCAGTTGCCGGACCCTAGTGTGGCTGTTATGACGGTTGCCAGTCAAACAGATTGGGATATATACTGATCCCTACGGATTCGAAGTGCCAGGGTCTTTGGGTTCCGCAGTCTTTTAGCTATCAGTTTAACTTCCGCGGAATAATGTTTTTTAGGCTTGCTTTATGTCATTGCATGAACATTATTCAGAAATGCATGCCCAAATTCCTGTCCTTTAATTCGACAGTAGTGGCGTATCTCCGGAACCAGGGAGGCACTCTTTCGTTTCCGTTATTCAATTTAATGGAAAGAATCCGTCTGTTGGTTATAGTACACCAAGTTCAGTTTTGGTCCGTCATATTCGGGGTCGTCTGATTGTTTTATCGCACTCCCGTTCTCTTACGGGTCGCTTGTTGCTGTCAGAATGGACTCTCAACAAACAAGTATTTAATCAGATTTGCTATCTATGGGAGCGCCCAATGATGTTTTATTATGACACAGCTTGCTAATCAATTGCAGACGTATGTGTTGGCTTGTCCAGATCTCTGAGCTAATACTGTTAACGCTCTATTGATCTATAGGACGCAATGATAGGATACGCGTATCCTCCGGCGCTGTTGTTTTAGCAGGTATTGCTAAGATAAACAACCACAATACATTTCTGTTGATAGCATCTCTATCTTCACAGAGATCATGAGTAATTTACTCTCTTGTCTACTGTGGATCTTAACGTGAAATCTTCCTCTATGTGAGGATCTTTTTTCACTGGGTAAATCGTGTCATCTTTATCACAACCAGCAAGGTCGCAACCTTCATGTATTCCGTTGTGTGGTCCGTATTGCATTGTAAGCACTGTACTGGACGAGCTTTGGACGCGATTTCTTACTATAGGAGATCCTCTTCTTCGCTATTCTATGCGACTAAAGTGGAGGCTCTTCCGTCGTGGTGTAGGGATCATTATGTTCATATGGTTGATCCCTCCATACTACGCATTGCTAGTTTTTAGTATACTTGTTTCACAAGATCTACTGCAGCCTGTTGTTATTTAGGTTATAGGTTTATGTTACCTCATACCTATGCACTCTACGATAGTTTACAATTGAGTCTTTTGTCTCTTTATCTAAGTCAGTTAGTAACTTTTTGATAAATAGACTTAGAATCTTTAGATTAAATTCCTATACGGATTTTAACTTCGGTTCTTATTTAGCTAAGTAATCATTTGAGCCTCTGGAAACAGTAGTTTTCAAATTCTGACCTTTTAGACAGTAATTCTGTTGGTTTCTCTTTTACTGTAGAGTCAGTGAGTTTCATGCACTATCGATGGATGATTTTCACTTTCATAGTTTCGGAATCAATACTTCCGTTACTATTTAGGTTGGATTGTTGCATAAGAGTTAGGCTCCTATTATCCGGAACCTATTATTTTAAGGTCCTTCCGTCTTCGTATGGGCATAGGCCTTTACTCTTTCCGGGTACAGTTTATGTATTTATAAACAGATATCTGTTTATTACAAGGGCGTAAGCTTCTTCTGTCTTTGATGTCTAGTAGAAGGACGTTACGCTCCATTTTATTGTTAATCGATTCTATTAACTAGCGTACTGCTTATGGTATATCATTGGCTTAGCAGTTGTGCTTAAGATTTCGGCTCTTGAAGTAAGAGTTCTTCTACTTCTTGGGCTTACATTAATAGTGTTGCTATTATAGATTTTTGAAGGCTGCTCATTGCGCTCAGCCATCCATTCATGAATTTTATCTCAGAAATATCGAGTCCATTTCTGGAGGCCTCTATTGTTAGGTCTATTATCTACTGCTCAGAATGTCATTCACTTAACAGTTGCTACTATAGCTAGGTAGGCTGTCTGTTTCGGCAGTGTCTCCGTTCGGCTGCCCTCTTCGCTCTGGGCTATTTGACCCAGGGCAAGAAAAAGGGGGGGGGGGGGGGGAGGGTGTTCCCTTGGGTCACCTGTTTTTACTATGAAAACAAGGGGATACCTCCTCCGGAGTTAGTAATTCTGAGCTGTTATTGGGATGGTTGTTTAGTGAGAAGTTTAAGTTTATAAAATTCATTCAAGTCTTAGTTTTTAAAGTATAGCTTTTGAATATTGCATATGTCAACGGACATGATTATGCAATTCTCACACACTTTTAGGAGTATAAGAGTCTCTATTCTCTAGACTTACTTTATTATTGGCTTACTTTAAAAATTATTAGTATAAGGATTATTGGATATTAATAGAGTACATGGATGTATGAAGCTCAATTTTTGGAAGGTGTTGTATCTTTCTAATTTATCATAAATAAGAAAGATACATGTAAGGCCTATTACTTCTTTTCCCTACAGGGGATGACTCTATTTTATTTTATTGAGCGTATTCCATTTTGCTCTATGTCCTTGGCCCTCCAGCCTTTTTACTATTCAGCTATGTCTGGGTCATTGGTACAGTATAAAAATGTTAAAAAATTTATAGTAATTTATATATTTTTTATACTTACCAATGACCCAGACGGGGATGGCCCTCCCAGGAGTTGGGAACTCTTGCCTCCCCGCTGAGTACATAGCGCTTACCAGGCACTGGTTATTAGAATGATAAATGGCGCCAATTTCGGAACGTCCTGGACACTGCGCATGCGCAGTGGGGGCGAGGTGTGGAGGGCCTTTCAGGACATGTTTTCTTTAGTTTTAGATGCAAATTTTGGGGATTGGGGGGCAAAATTTGTGTTTGGCCCTATATTTTAAGAGTTAGCACCAGCTATGTCTGGGTCATTGGTAAGTATAAAAAATATATAAATTACTATAAATTTTTTAACTTTTATACTAATAACCAATGGCCCAGACTTAGCTGGTGCAAACTCGATATTATCAAGGGTCAAACACAAATTTTGAACCCCCCCCCCCCCCCCCAATCCCTAAAATTTGCATCCAGTACCGAAAATTAAAAGTCCTATCTGGCCCTCCATACTTTTACCATCATCTGCGCATGCACAGCAGTCAGGAAGAGACCAGAATTAGTGCCAACATCATTCTTTGTTTGGCCCTAAAGTCAGTAACAATGATCTGGCATCTGTGCTTTAAAATCTCCTTTTTTGAGGATGCCAGACCCAAATCGATGCAAGAATTGGTGGATCCAAGGCTGTTAATGGATGATGGAAGTGAACAACAGTGGTTTCAAATGTTTAAGGCAGTAACTTTATAATAATTGTAAAATTATTTCATGTTTCTCATTTTCTTGTTAATGATTATTCCACTGTTTGTTCAGAGTTCCTTCCCTATCCTTCCATGAACCCTTCCTGTTAAACTCCTTAGCCTTTTAGCTATTTCTTATCGAAATTTTGTATTAAATTTCTTGGAAGTTTAACATGTCTTACCGAATGTTTATTCTGTTTATCCCCATGAGTACGTTCTCAGCCTAGGGGTGTTAGGTCATTTTGATCTTGCATCTTCTATCCGATGTATCGTATTTTCTTCATATGAAGATCCAGCTTTGCATCTGGTAGCATTTAAATCAGTTACCTACTTTGGGCCTTTTGTGTGCCTGATGTCTTGTTTCCGTTTTTTTCCTTTGACATTGTTTACATTTGCAATGTCCTCAAAGGTATGTAGTATTTAATATTATATTACTGAAGGATTACTGTAGGATACATGGTTTATGATTCTGGTAGTGTAACTCAAACAATTCGGATTTTGTCCACACTTAGGCTCTCTCAGGATGCACTTGGGCTCATCATGTTCCCTTGGGGAACTTTGGCATTTTTTCAAAAATTTTTCGAAAATTTTTTTTGTTCAATTTTTTTAATTTAATTTTGATTGCTATTATTCATGTATCTTTATCATATATTTATTGTGGAGTTTGTAGGAGTGCCATCGATATTGTATTTTGATTGTAATTATGAACACTTACTGCTCTAATTGCAAGACGAGGAAGTCATCCTCGGAGTTACATGCTTGTTGCCTTGCCTGTAGTCAATGCATGCCTACGTATTCTTGTCCTACATGTGTACATTGAGATGACAAACTCTGGAGATGGGTGTGACAGTATGTTGTTGGCGGTGAGATTCCTATGCCTGAACTCTCACCACAAGATAATTTGAGTTTTTCAGTTTCTTTTTCAGAGGAACAAGAACATGGTGATGGTATTGTGACACCATCCATTGTGTGCTACCATCGTCACGCTCTGATGAGCAAACAGAGCTAGATGAAAAGGTGCTCATGAATATCAAGCAAAGGATAAGGCCTCTAGTTAGTGTTCTTAATCCCTTGCAAGCAGCTAGCTCGACCGGTGAAGCGGTTACTCCGTTTGTGGGAGCCGTGCCAACGGGTAAGTCTGTTGCAGTCGAAGGAAGTGTAGTTTTGGGTAGAGCAAGCACCTCAAAATCAAAAGCCCTCCCAGTGACGAAGGAAATAGGGAGGAAATCAGCTCGGTGAGGTCTGACAAGACCGCGAAGGGGAGAGCTCCCTCTCTAACCCAACAACATTTGGGGCCTAATGTTGTTTTGAGAAACTTGCATGATCTGGAGCATACGTCCACCCCTGTCGCTCCGGATGCTCCGTCTAGACTGCAGCAAGGGTAGGCTACAGTCACGGCTTCCTCTGCTACATTACAAAAACACACACAACCGCATGCTAGCTACCCGACTTCGAATATCCAGCCAGCTGCGCGAAGACGGAAACAGTCTTCGCCCATGAAGTCGGACCATCCAGTAGCTAGCGATCCGAGGCTTCGATCACCAGGATGCTCGGAGAAGAGATCTATCTCTGGATCATCATCCCAGGAGCAGCAAGCAGCAAAAAAAACAGAAAACCACTGCTCCTCGAGTCTCGGTAACAAACTTGCTGTCGTAGATTGTGCAGCTGATCGCAACATCCCAGCAAGTGCAAGAGAAGCCTTCGGCAGACTCCGGTGGTGAGCTGTCGGATGGTGCTGGGTCGGTCCAGTCATCTGCACACGCAGATGCAATGGACTGAACATCACAGCTGAATCTGTCGGATGGTGAAAGGGACAAGGAAGAGGATTACCCTTCCCTTTTGGAACAGCATATGGTACATAGCGATGGATTTTATTCATCAATACTATTCTGAATTTGTTCCACCCGATCATCATGGTGCGACTACTAGAGAGAAACTGCTGTCGTCTTTAGACGCAGACTTTGTGTGGAGGAATGAGGATGTTCTTCCCTTCCTGACACAGTCTGGACAGGTGTTGCAGGCCTTCGGCCATGTTGACGACGCAATATTCAACATCTCTAGTGCTAAGACGAAAGGCGATTTCTTATCAACATTTTCCATAAATATACCGTTCCTTGGACCACGTTCATTTAAAACGGTTGGAGAAGATGTCCAGAGAGCTCCTGTGCATTTAAATGAGCAGGTCTACCTGCATCTACCTACCTACATCATTCAATATATGATCGGAAGTGATGGAATGTGCTATTTCATTGAAGAGAGCAAATCTGGATGCGCTGTCCTACGCAGATCATTTTACCAGAGCTATGGCGCAATGTCTTAATGGGAAGGAATTTGAGGACGTTTGTTCCTCGTTTAGAGTTCTTTCCAGGGCAGTCATGTATGCCACGTACAACTCCGTCCTGACAGTTGCAAATTTGGAGAAGATCAGATGTGATGCTGCCCTTGCCTTGTCATCAATTATAGGTGAAAAGCTCTCTCCGTGTGGCTCCGGATATACTCTGTTTGATGACAAGCTTTCATTAGTCTGTGAGCAGGCTGCAAAGAAACCTTCCAGTGCACTGCTATTGAAGTCTGTGTCTTATCAACATGCTTCAGCAGACTGGGGAAAGCGAGGCCATTCCGCTTCTAAGTCATCTGAAGGGAACTCCTCGTGAGGATACAAGAAGTCTTCTTATAATTACTCTGGTGGTTGTCAGTATAGCAACTCGGGGAAAGGGGAGTAGGTCTGATCACGACTATAGGTCAGATGCCCCTAAGCCGACGGGACGAGGTTCTTCGTGGGGGTGGGGGGGGGGGGGGGGGGGACATAGTTTCTCCTCCCGTAAGCCTTGTAAGTCGTACAGGTAATGGACAAGACATATGTTGCTTGCCAGTTGGCGGAAGGTTATCAAACTTCGCAAGAAACTGGATAGAAGTCGCGGAAGATCAGTGTGTGAGAAGTGTAGTCTCGGAAGCCTACGGCTATCATTCCGAGCAAAACCCCCACTTATGAGAAGTCCGTGTTGGACAAATCTTCCGGCAGATTCTTTCAACAGAGAGTCTCTCTTAGCGGAGGTACAGGCTCTCTTATTAAAGGAAGCAATAGAGGTCGTCGAGAATCAAAATTCTCAAGGTTTTTACAGTCACCTGTTCTGCGTACCGAAGACAGACGTCTCATTCCAACAGGTAATAGACTTGAGCTGAAACAAGTTGATTGTGTCTCCAAAATTCTATATGGGAACCATTTGGTCAGTAAGAGCGAGCATTCGAGTGGATGTCTATGCAGCAAGCTTAGATCTAAAGGACACTTTCTTTCATGTCCTGGTACATCCGGCATTCAGAAAGTACCTGCGTTTTGCCATACAAGGAGAGGTTTATCAGTTCAGAGCAATGTGCTTCGGTCTGAACCTGGCTCCTTGGGCTTTCACTCGAATAATGAACTCGGTAATGTCATACTTCCGACCTCATTTGTCTGTGGTAACGTCGGCTTACTTGGAAGACATTCTTCAGAGATACAGCAACAGAATTATTCTGAAGAACTATGTTCAGGGTCTGCTGAAATTGTTCCGACATCTCGGTTTCATAGTAAACGAGAAAAAGTCGGATGTAGCTCCGTCCAAGTCGTTCAGTCACTTGGGAATGAGCTTCAAGACTCACAACAATCTGGTTCATCTGCCGTTACCCAGATCGAAATTAGTCAGTTGTTATGCTCGCTTTTGTCTAAACTCTCCTGCAATAACAGCGAGGGAGTTGATGTGACTGATGGGATGCGGAGTGGCTGCAGATCTTATTCCGGTGGGCTGTCCCCTCCAGATATTCTTTACTCAGAACTGGAGTGTGAAGACACATTCTCTCAAAACCAGTATTGTTTTAACGGTTCAGATTTGGGCAGATCTTCAGTGGTTAACTCAATTTCTCTGTTAATAGACCTTGAACCCTCAGATTAATTCCTAAGTGGAATTTGAATTGGGCTCTGTTGAAGCGTCAAGAAGCTCCTTTTGAGCCGTAAGACGATGTAGAGTTCAAATTCTTGACCTATAAAACGGTGTTTCTCTCAGCCTTTGCATCTGCTAGAAGAGTAAGTGAACGGAAGTGGGATTTTGGGCTAAGAATCAGGTTCCAGATAAGTGGCCGGAGCCTATTGTCATTAACTCTTAACCCACTGAGTATTTCCAAGATATCTTTTCATCAAATCTAGTCATGGCTGCTGGAAAGCAGCCATGACAAGAGTTGATGAAAAATTAATCTAAATATAACAAGAAATCATTGGTGAAAAAATCCTTTCAATTTACAGTGGAAAATATGTTTAAATATGCCCAAATAGTACTTATGTCTGTGACAAGAGAAACCCTGTGCTGGGTAGGAATATCTGCCAGCAGCATGTAAAGAGTTAAGTCTCTACTGTCCTCGGATAACCATAGACCATCACTGTGTCCATTTAGAGCAATGCGCATTTATAAACGACGATCAGATTTTATTAGAAATGGAAGAAAACGATTCTTTCTTTCTCCGATTCCTAACCGAAAAGATATATCTGTTCATTCTATCGCTAGATGGATTCAGTTGGCAATACGTATTGCCTATGAAAGTCTATCTTAGGATCAGCGTTCTGTCAACAAGATTTCAGCATACAAGGTTAGAGCACTGTCAACTTATTGAGCTTATTTTAGCAGTATAGCCATTACTGATCTTATGACGGCTGCATTCTGGACCCAGCTTCATTTTCCAAGTTTTACCTTAGAATTTTAGAGTCCATCTCTGGTGTCCTTAGATCTTTGGGTCCTCTTTCTATTGCTCAGAATGTCGTCCATTAATATTACATCTATAAGGTCTTTAGGCAGTCTGCTCAAGCACTGGCACCATTCTGCTGCCCTCCTCGTTCTGAGGAATTTTACCTCAGAACAAGGGGAAGGGGTGGGGGATGGTTTTTCCCTTATGTTATCTGGCTTTATAGTGAAAAGCAAGGGAATACCTCCTCCAAAGACAGTAGTCCAGTATCGGTGCTGGGTAGTTTTAATGTGTAGCTCGGTGAGAAGCAATAACTATGTCTCATTTATGTACTGTTTTTAAAGAGTAGCTCACTGTGATGCATTTGTATATGTTACGTGTCATACGAGCGTTAATATACAATCCTCGGATACTTTTAAATGAGTATACAGAGTCTCATTCTCTGGACTATCTTTATATATTGGTTTCCTTTACCGAATTAGCATAACAGGTTATGCTGGCATTAAATGGAGAAATTATGTAATTCTCAATTACATTGTTGGTGTTATGCCATTCTCTTTTCTTGTAAAAGAGAAGGACATCTGTAATTCCTATGTCTTCTCCTATTCTCCTGTAGGAGCTATCCTTTATCAAAGTAATTGAGAGATTGGATTTTCCTTCAAGTCCTAGGCCCTCCAGCCTTTTTACAGTTCAGCTAGTCTCGGCCATTGGTTGTGCTATAAAAATATGATAAATTTTAAGTAATTTGTATATTTTTTATACTTACCACTGGCCCAGATAGGGATGGCCCTCCCTTGATTGGGCACTCATACCTCCCTGCTGAGTTATTATTTAGTACGCTCATCTACAAAGAATGATGTTGGTGCCAATTCCGATCTCTTCCTGACTGCTGCGCAGGTGCAGATGGTAAAAGTATGGAGAGCCAGGTAGGACTTTTAATTTTCGGTACTGTATGCAAATTTTGGGGAGGGGGGGGGGGGGGAGGGGTCAAAATTTGTGTTTGGCCCTTGATAATATCGAGTTTGCACCAGCTTAGTCAGGGCCATTGGTAAGTATAAAAATATACAAATTACTTTAAATTTATCATTTTCCTGACTACCAATGCCATGCGGATGTTGTGATTCAACTAAGTAACGAGTTGAGATTTCTGTTAACATTATGGTTGATTCATTAGATGTAAATTAAATTTATATCCTTATTGTCCAAGAGAAATGAATGTTTTATTCACCATACTGCTCATCATTCACTAGTCAGTGTTATAGGGTTTAAGTTAACATAGGAAATTAAATCCATACGAAACCCAATGAATATCAATATACAACCATCTGACACACTTTGGGATTTTGGAAATCAAAAAACACAGCAATGGTCTGTGGGAGGTCTTCTACAAACAGTACTTATTTTATTCCCGTCGGATGAAAAACATGGCTTCCAGAGGCATTCTTTGATTCTGGTTGGTGGATTTTCAAAATTCTTCTCTGAAACCGCCAGGCCAAATGTTTTGAAACTTCACAAAAATGATGACTGGGACCTCCTCTAGCAATGTTCCTTATTTAATGTTGATCGGATTACAAACATGGCTGCAATTGCGGCTTAAATTTACTATAGAAACACTATGAGAAATCATATTTTCATCTTCTTCTCTGGAACTACTGAGCCGACATGAACCAAACCTGGCAAGGATAGTCTATGGGAGGTCTTCTACAAATGCTCCTCATTTTTGTTACCTTGCATCGAAAAACATGGCTGCCAGAAGCATTTTTTGATTCTGATTGGTGGATTTGACCACCCACCCACCCCGGCATTGTGTATTGCAAAATCCAACCCCCAACCTCCCCCCCCCCCCCCCCCCCCCCAAAATACAAAAATACAAAAGTGTCCAGTCACAATGAGGGTCTTTAACCCTTTACCTAACACTAAAGACAGAAAACACTTACAAATAAAATTCTTGAATATCTGAATTTTTTCATTTTTGCATCAAAAATATAACTGATGACCCCTCATTGAAACGAGTTCAACAAGCTCGTTCCAGTTAGGAGTCATAAGCTATGTTTTTGAGAAAAAAAATAATGAAAATTAAATGGTGATTTTTGTGAATAGTGCTGGACGGTTTTTGCTGTAACTTTGGGTAAAAGGTTAAGATTGAAGCTGAATGATTAAAGGTGACTGATAATGTATTAGTGAATTAATCCTCTTTGCTGAGGATCACAGGTGGATCACCTCAAATGCCCTGTGGTTACTGATGGATAATGTAACTTGAAAGAGACAGTTAAATGAGCACTCATAGATTTTATTACCTCAGGTATGAAACATTATTTGTGTCAGCTTTAGCGGTTTAGAAGTCTTGCAGGTTCAGAATAAATTGATGTCTGTGTAAAATATCTCACAGGAGATTATGAGATATATAACCACATCTGAATATTGCTTAACTTATTTCTATCAGGGTAAAGAACTGACTGGCCGAGATGTTTATGGTTCCCTGTGCATCAGATACCCTTGGCCTGGTATGGCAAGAACTATATATGATGATCATGAGAGGTTTATGAACACCTACTACAGACCATTTCCAGGTATATTTCCGAATTCTGCCTTAATACAGAAGATAATTATTGATGCTCTCGTGAAAAAAAATACAGGGCTTATATTTCATCCAAATTTGGGAGAATCCATTTGGATTCTTGCGTAAATGGTTGCGAGAATCCATACATAGTATGAGTGTCCCAGGATTCCATTAGGCCACTATAGTTGAACCCCTGTTGTTTAATGATAGAACATGTTAGCCTTATCCAACACAACTATTTAATTTTTAAAATTTAAACTGAATTTGATAATTTTTATGAAAAATGAACAATATTTATCGATAAAACCTTACAAATATGGATGTCATTGGAACCGGCTCATTGAACTGGTTCTAGTGACAACCATTTTGTTAGGTTAGTTAGTTGGAGACTATGACAGTTACTTGCCATTGTTTGGTGGTTCTCACCATGTTTCCAGCTTCCTCACCCTATAAAGCTGTCCAACACAATATGAGCATGACTGCTGAAAGTTAGAGCTGAAATGGTTAAAGGGTTTTCTTGATTGATTAATCACATGATTAGTCTTTGTTAACAAATTAATCAATTTCTCAAAATAGGTAGCAGAATAATTGCCATACCATTGATGATTTACAGCATTAACCCTTTACCAAACGTAATGATCAAAATGGACCAGTGCTACATACAAAAATCTCCATTCAAATTTTATTAAGTTTTCATTTTTTGTTTCAAAAACATAGCTTATGACCCCTCACTGGAAAAAGCTCATTGAGATTGTTCCATTGAGAGTTCATAAGGTATGTTTTTGAGACAAAAAGTGAAAATTTTTAGTAATTCAAGAATTTATTTCGCAGGTATTGTCTTTTTAACACATTGGATGAATGGTTAAGAATGACCATGTTCAGCTACTGATACAGTACAATGATCATGCAAGTGAACAAGTATATCAGCACAAAACTTGCATGCTTCACTCTGTCTCATATAATTGATGTGAGTCAGTGTGACAATGTTTACCTATTTTGTTGCAAGTTTGCTCCTTTGTTAACCCATATAACACAGTAGTTCAAAAGTAACTATTAATTGATCATTTACTTTTTTGATAAATGAAGATGATGAGTTAATTGGGTAATTGATTAATTGGTAAACCATTTCAGCTCTTTTGAAAGTGTTGGTAAACCTCAACAAACAAAACTTGAGTACTAATCTCATGAATGTCGAGTTTGTGGATCACTGGTTTGTCTACCTTGTAGTTCAAAAACTTTTGATTTGCTTTATAAGATGTCTATTGTCTAACCAAAACTGGTATATTATATCAAAATATCTTGTGCTTACTATAATGCCTGTAAATCTCAAACTATGTGGTATCTTTGTGAATAATTACAAAGTAAAGAACATGTTTGTTTTCAAAACTTAATGCATCATAAAACAAAATTTATATGAACAAAATATTTGCATTTGATTGAATATTAAAATTGAGCAAGGAATATGTTGGCTTCTTTTCTGGTACCCTCATTTTTTTCAACTCCTTGATAGTGGCTTTTAGCACTCAGCCAGTTAACACTTTATCTAACATGACTAGAGGATGACACTTGACAAAACATAATGTTGAATAACTAAAGAGTTAAATTCTTTGACTCAAAAGACCCCTAATTGGAATGATTAATTAATTCAATTCAGGTGTACCCATTAACCCTTCCCTAATGAATTGGCTGCTTCCACCTGTATAATTTACAAACTAAGCAGTTGATAAAAAAAAAATCTGAAAATATTTCAACAAACCACATCAAGTGTCCACCCCCACGCCCCTCTCTTTGGAACAAGCTCATCAAGCTCGTGCCATTGAGGGGTCACCTGATATGGTTTTGTAGAAATTCTTTGAAAAATTGAAAAAAACAATAATTAAAATAATAAATTTTGATATCCTGTGCATTGGGTAAAGAGTTAAGCAGACTTCACCTATATGCTGAAAATTATGTCATCGGGTCACCTGCTGCTATATTTATTTTTGAAAAAGATTTATGTAGGTCTTATTGAAATAATTAAAATGTAGAAAATGCTGAAAAATGCATAGTCAGATTGAAGATTGCACTTTTTGCATCCTAAAATTTAAAAATATGACACATTTGAGTAGGGAACAGCCCCCCCCCCCCTCCTCCATTTACTCCATCACAAAACATATCAGCTGCTTCTATAACATATTCCCTTTGGGAACCCTGTGTAGTGGAGCAGTGCTTATTTACTGTGGTAAACAACTTTGCTTTACTGATAAATAAGACCTGGTAATCAACGTCTTGGGTTGAAGTCATCGAAAGTTGGCAGCATGAGCATAAACAACTAGCTAAACCAAGCCAGAAAATAAGCAGACTGCCATCTGCAAAATGAGGTCCCCAGAGGGTGAATTTAGTGATGCTACCCTGCACAGCAGGGTAGCATCACCAAATTAAACCCTTTGTAAACCTCAATCTGAATTAGGGTCTCAAAACTAAATGAAAAGAGGTACCCAGAGGATAAATTGGCCCACTGTATGGGATAGCATTATCAAATTCACCCTATGGGGACCTCAATCTGCAAATGTCAGACTACTTATTTTCAGGCCTGAGCTAAACTGCCATTACACTTGTGTTGTGTTGTTATAGTCATTGTGTTGTTATAGCTATTAATACTGAAAGTGACATTAAACACCAGTAAATAGAGGATATCTAAGCTGTTTTAGTGAAAATCAGGAATTATCTCATGAGAGTGGACCTGAAAGTTTTATTTTTCACGTGCACTTGTGCAAATGAAAAATAATACTTTCAGGTCCACACGAATGAGATAATTCTCAATATTCACTGAAACAGCATAGATATTTTTATACTGTACCAATGACCCAGACATAGCTGGTGCTAACTCTTAAAATATAGGGCCAAACACAAATTTTGCCCCCCAATCCCCAAAATTTGCATCTAAAACTAAAGAAAACATGTCCAGAAAGGCCCTCCACACCTCGCCCCCACTGCGCATGCGCAGTGTCCAGGACGTTCCGAAATTGGCGCCATTTATCATTCTAAGTTTGGCCCTTCATCAGTTAACATCTGACTGATCTTTGTGCTTTTAAATCTCAGTTTAAATGATGCCAGACACATAAATATTAGTGAAATGGTGATTCTAAGGAGGATAGAAAAGGAGGAGAGGAAAAGAATGTGTGACAGAATATTATCAGGGCTGTAACTTAAAATTTTTTAATGAAATTATGTTAAGTTACCTATTTTCAAGGCAGCAGCCATTTTGTTGTCATTCTGATTATTTAGTTACACTGTTTTTTCAAGTGTTTTTCCTCTCTCCCTGTCCTTTAAGTTCCCCCTTGCTATTCTCCCATGCTTTTGGCATAGTTTCTGTAATTATTATTACTAAAATTTCTTGGGAGTTTTAGCTTAATAACAGAATGAATTCTGTTCTTTCCCCATGTTTACGTCTTCACCTACGGGTGGTTAGGCGTTGTGTTCTGCATCTACCATCTGATGTTCTGCAGTTTCTTCCCTGGAAGTCTCTGTTTTGCATCAGATGGTGTATTTTTGGTAACTGATTTCGGGCCTGGGTGCCTGGAGTCTTATTTTAGTGTTTTACACTCATTGTTTACATTTACAACAGCCCTCTGTGTGAGGGGGGGATTTCTAAATAATAATATCTTTATGTTATTTTAATCATAACTAGATACATTATTATTGTTCGTAAGTGTTGAATAAATTGTTTAAAATATTTTTAAAATTTTTGTCCACACTTAGGCTTGGGATCCATTGGGGCTCAACGTTACTTTTCAGAAACTTGGGCTGTTCTGAAAAAATATTTTTTCAAAATATTTTGATTTCTATTATTTTTTCTATATTAATGGATCATATTATTATTATGTATTTGATTGCCAGGGGTTAGTGCGAGTACCAGGACTTGTTTTCTTTTCTCATTGAAAGGATATTGATCAATTGTTTTAGGAGGAAGTCTTCCTCTGACCTTATTATCATTCTATATGTGGTCAGTGTACTCGCATTAACTCCTGTTCTGTATCGTATGATTTCGATGACAATATGGGAAGCGTATGTCACGGTATGTTGTTGGGGATTTGGACACTCGGTCCTTTCCCCGCAGGGTCACTCTACTTTATCAATTTCTATTTCAGACGATCAAGATTAGGGTGATGTATCTGTGATGTCTTCCAACAGTGTGCCTCCGTCGTCACAATTAATGAAGGGCTAGCGGAAAAGTGCTCATGTAATACGCCAATTGCCTAAGAGGACCCTAGTAGGTTCGACGGCCTTTGACGTCCGCTAGCTCGCCCGGTGTAGCGTCCATTCACCGAATGGTTCGGCAGCCGGGTTCGTCCGTTGCGGTCTAGAAGGAATTTTGGGGTGATGCGAGCACTATAAAATTAACTTAATGCACACCCAGTGACGGCGGATCGGAGGGAGAACGGAGGAAGCCTTTTAGTCCGGTTCATAGCTCGTTCCGGTCCATCCGGACGGCAAGCGAGAGAGGCCCCTCTCTCGTTCAACAACATCTGGCCCCAGATGTTGTGGTACAAATGTGTTGTTAGCGGAGCATACGTCCGTCGCTCGGGACGCTCCGTTGTATAGGCAGTCCGCTGAGACTGCTAAGGCTTCCTCTTCTCATCAGCGCACACGACCGCACCTTGGCTGCGTGACCGCCGATATATTACCAGCTTCGCCGATCAAGGATTCTTCGGCGACCAGGTCACACCATCCGGCAGCCAGGGATTCGAGACCGATGGACTCCGGACGTTCGCATAGGAAGTATGCGGGAGCCATCTGATGCGGAGCTGCCCTCGGCGAAGCACCGATAGACTGCGCCTCCGCAGGTCTCGACGCCGGACATTCTTGTGCACATAGCACAGCTTATCGCAGCATCCCAGCAGCCGATAGAAACGGTGTCGGATCGAGAATTATCCGACAGCGCTGGGTCGGTAGCCGGGGACTCGAGGCCTGCAGACTCCGGACGTTCGCATAGGAAGTGTGCGGGAGTCAACGTACACGGAGCTTCCAGCGGCAATGCATCGTAAGTCCGCTACGGCACAGGCCTCGGGAACGGACGTGCTTTCCTTAATAGCACAGTTTATCGCAGCATCCCAGCATCAACTGAATCTGTCGCATATATTTTATCCGACGATGCTGGGTCGGGACGCTCCGCGGAAGCGGGTACGGTCGTCCGAAAGTTTCATCCGGTCCGACGGGATACCGAAAGGGATTCGGTGGATTTCAAGCTTTCCCTTTCGGAACAACATATGCTGCGATGCCGGATAAGAAACTGATAGCGTCGGTGGACTTAGAAATTTTTGGTTCGGTTCAGGGACATCGTCCCTCAGTTCCGACATAATCCAATAATGTCACACAAACTTTCGAATTATTGAACGACGCTATATATATTATTATTTTATGCTTGCTATCCAAGCATTTCTGGTTTCTTGTTCGAAGAGTTATGGAGATGTCTTTCAAAAGTGTGCCTCTGTCGTCATAGTTAATGAAGAGTTAGCGGCAATAAGTGCTCATGGAATATGTCTATCGCTTACGGAATGACATTCGCTAGCTCACCCGGTGTAGCATACATTCATCGAATGGTTCGGCTGCCGGGTTCGTCCGTTGCGGTCTAGGAAGGAGATTTGGGTGATGCGAGCACTTTAATTACTTTAGTACTCACCCAGTGACGGCAGATTGAGGACAGATCGGAGGAAGCCAACAACATAGGGGACCGCATGTTGTGGTTCAGATATTTTACATTCGGAGCATATGTCCGTTGCTCGGGACGCTCCGTTATATTGACAGTCCGAGAGACTGTCTTTAATGCTTCCTCATCCTCACAGCAGGGCACACGACCGCACATTGGCTACGTGACCTCGAGTATCCGATCAGTTTCGGCATTCAGTGATTCCACACCGAATAAGTCGCGCCATCCGGTAGCCAAGGGACACGAGGCCTATACACTCCGTTCGCTCGCATATTGGAAGTATGCACGGGGTAACGATCTCGGAGCTTCCTGCGGCAATGCATCGTAAGACCGCTGCTCCTCAGGCCTCGGTGACGGACGTGCTATCCGAGTTAGCACAGTTGTTTCGCAGCATCCCAGCAATTGACGGTTTCTCGGTCGAATCAGGAATTATCCGACGGCGCTGGGTCGGTGCGGTCCGCGGTTGCATCAAGCTACGGACGACCGAACGCTTTATAGGGTCCGACAGGATGGCGAAAGGGATTCGAAAGATTTCGAGTTTTCCCTTTAGTAGTATCGGAAGATGCCTTCCATATCTTCTGGCATTTCTTCCAGTGATTATTTTTCGGACTTCATTGCTGCGATCTTGGATAAGAGACTTATAGCGTCATTGGACTCGGATTTTTCGATCGGTACAGGGACTTTGTCCCTGACTTACCGACGCAGTCCAATGTTGTCATTACAACATGTGTTTTATTTTTCGACGCTATATATTATATATATATATACAAGCCTGCTACTAAGCATGATAGTTTAGTTTCTTGTCCGCGTGGCTCATTTCTGCCATTTTATCTTTTTTACATATAGTTTATTTTGGCAGAGCAGGGCAAACCGAGAGTTCATATGCGTCTAGACGGTGTGATTAAAGACTGCATATATTCTTTTTCGCCGTTTATGTCTTTTCCAATTTCAATATTGGGATCGACATTATGTATAGTAGACTTAACTTAGACGCTTTATTATACGTAATCCGCCTTACTGAGGCGTTATCATTACGTCTTCAAGAAAAGATTTACGGGATATTATTCTCAATGTAATTTCTTTTGAGGGCAGTATTTTGTTCACGTATAACTCCGCCCTTCAGTGGCTGATTGGAGTGTTTAGACGTGATGCAGCCCTAGCTACATCCACGCGTGGATAGTAGGTTAAGAACTCTCTCAGAGTCGCTTCGTTCTCGGAGGAGCTTCTCTTCGACGGCAACTTTCCGGCAATCCATGAATTGCTTGGTTTATACATTCTCTTGTCTATCTACTGTTACAAGAGATTCAGACTGGGGCAAACATTCGGTGGTTGACTCAGAGAGTGCCGCCGCAGTTGCCGGACCCTAGTGTGGCTGTTATGACGGTTGCCAGTCAAACAGATTGGGATATATACTGATCCCTACGGATTCGAAGTGCCAGGGTCTTTGGGTTCCGCAGTCTTTTAGCTATCAGTTTAACTTCCGCGGAATAATGTTTTTTAGGCTTGCTTTATGTCATTACATGAACATTATTCAGAAATGCATGCCCAAATTCCTGTCCTTTAATTCGACAGTAGTGGCGTATCTCCGGAACCAGGGAGGCACTCTTTCGTTTCCGTTATTCAATTTAATGGAAAGAATCCGTCTGTTGGTTATAGTACACCAAGTTCAGTTTTGGTCCGTCATATTCGGGGTCGTCTGATTGTTTTATCGCACTCCCGTTCTCTTACGGGTCGCTTGTTGCTGTCAGAATGGACTCTCAACAAACAAGTATTTAATCAGATTTGCTATCTATGGGAGCGCCCAATGATGTTTTATTATGACACAGCTTGCTAATCAATTGCAGACGTATGTGTTGGCTTGTCCAGATCTCTGAGCTAATACTGTTAACGCTCTATTGATCTATAGGACGCAATGATAGGATACGCGTATCCTCCGGCGCTGTTTTTTTAGCAGGTATTGCTAAGATAAACAACCACAATACATTTCTGTTGATAGCATCTCTATCTTCACAGAGATCATGAGTAATTTACTCTCTTGTCTACTGTGGATCTTAACGTGAAATCTTCCTCTATGTGAGGATCTTTTTTCACTGGGTAAATCGTGTCATCTTTATCACAACCAGCAAGGTCGCAACCTTCATGTATTCCGTGGTGTGGTCCGTATTGCATTGTAAGCACTGTACTGGACGAGCTTTGGACGCGATTTCTTACTATAGGAGATCCTCTTCTTCGCTATTCTATGCGACTTAAGTGGAGGCTCTTCCGTCGTGGTGTAGGGATCATTATGTTCATATGGTTGATCCCTCCATACTACGCATTGCTAGTTTTTAGTATACTTGTTTCACAAGATCTACTGCAGCCTGTTGTTATTTAGGTTATAGGTTTATGTTACCTCATACCTATGCACTCTACGATAGTTTACAATTGAGTCTTTTGTCTCTTTATCTAAGTCAGTTAGTAACTTTTTGATAAATAGACTTAGAATCTTTAGATTAAATTCCTATACGGATTTTAACTTCGGTTCTTATTTAGCTAAGTAATCATTTGAGCCTCTGGAAACAGTAGTTTTCAAATTCTGACCTTTTTAGACAGTAATTCTGTTGGTTTCTCTTTTACTGTAGAGTCAGTGAGTTTCATGCACTTTCGATGGATGATTTTCACTTTCATAGTTTCGGAATCAATACTTCCGTTACTATTTAGGTTGGATTGTTGCATAAGAGTTAGGCTCCTATTATCCGGAACCTATTATTTTAAGGTCCTTCCGTCTTCGTATGGGCATAGGCCTTTACTCTTTCCGGGTACAGTTTATGTATTTATAAACAGATATCTGTTTATTACAAGGGCGTAAGCTTCTTCTGTCTTTGATGTCTAGTAGAAGGACGTTACGCTCCATTTTATTGTTAATCGATTCTATTAACTAGCGTACTGCTTATGGTATATCATTGGCTTAGCAGTTGTGCTTAAGATTTCGGCTCTTGAAGTAAGAGTTCTTCTACTTCTTGGGCTTACATTAATAGTGTTGCTATTATAGATTTTTGAAGGCTGCTCATTGCGCTCAGCCATCCATTCATGAATTTTATCTCAGAAATATCGAGTCCATTTCTGGAGGCCTCTATTGTTAGGTCTATTATCTACTGCTCAGAATGTCATTCACTTAACAGTTGCTACTATAGCTAGGTAGGCTGTCTGTTTCGGCAGTGTCTCCGTTCGGCTGCCCTCTTCGCTCTGGGCTATTTGACCCAGGGCAAGAAAAAGGGGGGGGGAGGGTGTTCCCTTGGGTCACCTGTTTTTACTATGAAAACAAGGGGATTCCTCCTCCGGAGTTAGTAATTCTGAGCTGTTATTGGGATGGTTGTTTAGTGAGAAGTTTAAGTTTATAAAATTCATTCAAGTCTTAGTTTTTAAAGTATAGCTTTTGAATATTGCATATGTCAACGGACATGATTATGCAATTCTCACACACTTTTAGGAGTATAAGAGTCTCTATTCTCTAGACTTACTTTATTATTGGCTTACTTTAAAAATTATTAGTATAAGGATTATTGGATATTAATAGAGTACATGGATGTATGAAGCTCAATTTTTGGAAGGTGTTGTATCTTTCTAATTTATCATAAATAAGAAAGATACATGTAAGGCCTATTACTTCTTTTCCCTACAGGGGATGACTCTATTTTATTTTATTGAGCGTATTCCATTTTGCTCTATGTCCTTGGCCCTCCAGCCTTTTTACTATTCAGCTATGTCTGGGTCATTGGTACAGTATAAAAATGTTAAAAAATTTATAGTAATTTATATATTTTTTATACTTACCAATGACCCAGACGGGGATGGCCCTCCCAGGAGTTGGGAACTCTTGCCTCCCCGCTGAGTACATAGCGCTTACCAGGCACTGGTTATTAGAATGATAAATGGCGCCAATTTCGGAACGTCCTGGACACTGCGCATGCGCAGTGGGGGCGAGGTGTGGAGGGCCTTTCTGGACATGTTTTCTTTAGTTTTAGATGCAAATTTTGGGGATTGGGGGGCAAAATTTGTGTTTGGCCCTATATTTTAAGAGTTAGCACCAGCTATGTCTGGGTCATTGGTAAGTATAAAAAATATATAAATTACTATAAATTTTTTAACTTTCTTTTTATACCCCCGCTTCGAAGAAGTGGGGGCTATATAGGAATCGCCCTGTACGTCTGTACGTCCGTACGTCTGTCCGTCCGTCCGTCCGTCCGTCCATCCGTACGTCTGTCCGTACGTCTTTCCGGACATGAAATTCTTGTGTGCGCAACTCCTCCTACATTTATCAATCAATTTGGACAAAACTTTTCAGACATCATCACTACTAAGTGAACATGCGCATATTCCAAGATTTTTGATCTGCGACAATTTTAACCAGGTTTTCTCCCTTTGACTTAGATTTATTGTGTCTTTCCATCCGAACAAATTCTTGTGTGCGCAACTCCTCCTACATTAATGAACCGATTTTGATAAAACCTTTCAAACATCATCTCTACTAAGTGAACATGTGCATATTCCAAACTTTTTAATCTGCGACAATTTTAACCAGGTTATCTCTCTTGAACTTTGATTTAATATGGGTTTCTACATGAAATTCTTGTGTGCGCAACTCCTCCTACATTTATCAATCAATTTGGACAAAACTTTTCAGACATCATCACTACTAAGTGAACATGCGCATATTCCAAGATTTTTGATCTGCGACAATTTTAACCAGGTTATCTCCCTTTGACTTAGATTTATTATGTCTTTCCGTTCGAACAAATTCTTGTGTGCGCAACTCCTCCTACATTAATGAACCGATTTTGATGAAACCTTTCAAACATCATCTCTACTAAGTGAACATGTGCATATTCCAAACTTTTTGATCTGCGACAATTTTAACTAGGTTATCTCTCTTGAACTTTGATTTAATATGGGTTTCTGCATGAAATTCTTGTGTGCGCAAGTCCTCCTACATTTATCAATCAATTTGGACGAAAGTTTACAGACATTATCACTACTAAGTGAACATGCGCATATTCCAAAATTTTTGAGCTGTGGCAATTTTAACTAGGTTATCTCCTTTTAACTTAGATTTATTATGGGTTTCTACATGAAATTCTTGTGCGTGCAACTCCTCCTACATTTATCAATCAATTTGGACAAAACTTTTCAGACATCATCACTACTAAGTGAACATGCGCATATTCCAAGATTTTTGATCTGCGACAATTTTAACCAGGTTATCTCCCTTTGACTTAGATTTATTATGTCTTTCCGTCTGAACAAATTCTTGTGTGTGCAACTCCTCCTACATTAATGAACCGATTTTGATGAAACCTTTCAAACATCATCTCTACTAAGTGAACATGTGCATATTCCAAACTTTTTGATCTGCGACAATTTTAACCAGGTTATCTCTCTTGAACTTTGATTTACTATGGATTTCGGCATGAAATTCTTGTGTGCGCAACTCCTCCTACATTTATCAATCAATTTGGATGAATATTTACAGACATCATCACTACTAAGTAAACATGCGCATATTCCAAAATTTTTGAGCTGTGGCAATTTTAACTAGGTTATCTCCCTTTAACTTAGATTTGTTATGGGTTTCTACATGAAATTCTTGTGCATGCAACTCCTCCTACATTTATCAATCAATTTTGACGAAACCTTTCAAACATTATCACAACTAAGTGAACATACGCTTATTCCCAAATTTTTGATCTGCGACAATTTTAACCAGGTTATCTCCCTTTAACTTGGATTTATTATGGGTTTTCAAATGGGATTCTTGTGTGTGCAACTCCTCCTACATTAATGAACCGATTTTGAATACATGTTGCACATTGTAAATGTGTTTTTCCAAATGTAAACCATATATGTGTGGGCTCTTTAAGTATTCAGTGCTGTTCTGTGGAAGGCCACATGCAAATACAAATTTCAACAACAAAAAATGATCTTTATGTATACATTTCCTTATGGCCTTTGCCTACATGATCAGAAGTGCATTCCTCTAAAAACCCAAAGCGGGGGTATTAATCACCTTCAGTGATAGTTCTAGTTATTATATGCTATGTGACATTTTACTGCACGTTATTCAGCCCAATTTGCAAACAGTTTCAAGACAGTAACAAAAAGCTGCTGATCATTCCTTCAAGGTGACGTCATGCGCCGAAGCATAATGTCATTTAGGAAGCTACAGAAAAAATTCATCATGTGGACCTGAAAATATTATATTTTTATACTGTACCAATGACCCAGACATAGCTGGTGCTAACTCTTAAAATATAGGGCCAAACACAAATTTTGCCCCCCAATCCCCAAAATTTGCATCTAAAACTAAAGAAAACATGTCCAGAAAGGCCCTCCACACCTCGCCCCCACTGCGCATGCGCAGTGTCCAGGACGTTCCGAAATTGGCGCCATTTATCATTCTAAGTTTGGCCCTTCATCAGTTAACATCTGACTGATCTTTGTGCTTTTAAATCTCAGTTTAAATGATGCCAGACACATAAATATTAGTGAAATGGTGATTCTAAGGAGGATAGAAAAGGAGGAGAGGAAAAGAATGTGTGACAGAATATTATCAGGGCTGTAACTTAAAATTTTTTAATGAAATTATGTTAAGTTACCTATTTTCAAGGCAGCAGCCATTTTGTTGTCATTCTGATTATTTAGTTACACTGTTTTTTCAAGTGTTTTTCCTCTCTCCCTGTCCTTTAAGTTCCCCCTTGCTATTCTCCCATGCTTTTGGCATAGTTTCTGTAATTATTATTACTAAAATTTCTTGGGAGTTTTAGCTTAATAACAGAATGAATTCTGTTCTTTCCCCATGTTTACGTCTTCACCTACGGGTGGTTAGGCGTTGTGTTCTGCATCTACCATCTGATGTTCTGCAGTTTCTTCCCTGGAAGTCTCTGTTTTGCATCAGATGGTGTATTTTTGGTAACTGATTTCGGGCCTGGGTGCCTGGAGTCTTATTTTAGTGTTTTACACTCATTGTTTACATTTACAACAGCCCTCTGTGTGAGGGGGGGATTTCTAAATAATAATATCTTTATGTTATTTTAATCATAACTAGATACATTATTATTGTTCGTAAGTGTTGAATAAATTGTTTAAAATATTTTTAAAATTTTTGTCCACACTTAGGCTTGGGATCCATTGGGGCTCAACGTTACTTTTCAGAAACTTGGGCTGTTCTGAAAAAATATTTTTTCAAAATATTTTGATTTCTATTATTTTTTCTATATTAATGGATCATATTATTATTATGTATTTGATTGCCAGGGGTTAGTGCGAGTACCAGGACTTGTTTTCTTTTCTCATTGAAAGGATATTGATCAATTGTTTTAGGAGGAAGTCTTCCTCTGACCTTATTATCATTCTATATGTGGTCAGTGTACTCGCATTAACTCCTGTTCTGTATCGTATGATTTCGATGACAATATGGGAAGCGTATGTCACGGTATGTTGTTGGGGATTTGGACACTCGGTCCTTTCCCCGCAGGGTCACTCTACTTTATCAATTTCTATTTCAGACGATCAAGATTAGGGTGATGTATCTGTGATGTCTTCCAACAGTGTGCCTCCGTCGTCACAATTAATGAAGGGCTAGCGGAAAAGTGCTCATGTAATACGCCAATTGCCTAAGAGGACCCTAGTAGGTTCGACGGCCTTTGACGTCCGCTAGCTCGCCCGGTGTAGCGTCCATTCACCGAATGGTTCGGCAGCCGGGTTCGTCCGTTGCGGTCTAGAAGGAATTTTGGGGTGATGCGAGCACTATAAAATTAACTTAATGCACACCCAGTGACGGCGGATCGGAGGGAGAACGGAGGAAGCCTTTTAGTCCGGTTCATAGCTCGTTCCGGTCCATCCGGACGGCAAGCGAGAGAGGCCCCTCTCTCGTTCAACAACATCTGGCCCCAGATGTTGTGGTACAAATGTGTTGTTAGCGGAGCATACGTCCGTCGCTCGGGACGCTCCGTTGTATAGGCAGTCCGCTGAGACTGCTAAGGCTTCCTCTTCTCATCAGCGCACACGACCGCACCTTGGCTGCGTGACCGCCGATATATTACCAGCTTCGCCGATCAAGGATTCTTCGGCGACCAGGTCACACCATCCGGCAGCCAGGGATTCGAGACCGATGGACTCCGGACGTTCGCATAGGAAGTATGCGGGAGCCATCTGATGCGGAGCTGCCCTCGGCGAAGCACCGATAGACTGCGCCTCCGCAGGTCTCGACGCCGGACATTCTTGTGCACATAGCACAGCTTATCGCAGCATCCCAGCAGCCGATAGAAACGGTGTCGGATCGAGAATTATCCGACAGCGCTGGGTCGGTAGCCGGGGACTCGAGGCCTGCAGACTCCGGACGTTCGCATAGGAAGTGTGCGGGAGTCAACGTACACGGAGCTTCCAGCGGCAATGCATCGTAAGTCCGCTACGGCACAGGCCTCGGGAACGGACGTGCTTTCCTTAATAGCACAGTTTATCGCAGCATCCCAGCATCAACTGAATCTGTCGCATATATTTTATCCGACGATGCTGGGTCGGGACGCTCCGCGGAAGCGGGTACGGTCGTCCGAAAGTTTCATCCGGTCCGACGGGATACCGAAAGGGATTCGGTGGATTTCAAGCTTTCCCTTTCGGAACAACATATGCTGCGATGCCGGATAAGAAACTGATAGCGTCGGTGGACTTAGAAATTTTTGGTTCGGTTCAGGGACATCGTCCCTCAGTTCCGACATAATCCAATAATGTCACACAAACTTTCGAATTATTGAACGACGCTATATATATTATTATTTTATGCTTGCTATCCAAGCATTTCTGGTTTCTTGTTCGAAGAGTTATGGAGATGTCTTTCAAAAGTGTGCCTCTGTCGTCATAGTTAATGAAGAGTTAGCGGCAATAAGTGCTCATGGAATATGTCTATCGCTTACGGAATGACATTCGCTAGCTCACCCGGTGTAGCATACATTCATCGAATGGTTCGGCTGCCGGGTTCGTCCGTTGCGGTCTAGGAAGGAGATTTGGGTGATGCGAGCACTTTAATTACTTTAGTACTCACCCAGTGACGGCAGATTGAGGACAGATCGGAGGAAGCCAACAACATAGGGGACCGCATGTTGTGGTTCAGATATTTTACATTCGGAGCATATGTCCGTTGCTCGGGACGCTCCGTTATATTGACAGTCCGAGAGACTGTCTTTAATGCTTCCTCATCCTCACAGCAGGGCACACGACCGCACATTGGCTACGTGACCTCGAGTATCCGATCAGTTTCGGCATTCAGTGATTCCACACCGAATAAGTCGCGCCATCCGGTAGCCAAGGGACACGAGGCCTATACACTCCGTTCGCTCGCATATTGGAAGTATGCACGGGGTAACGATCTCGGAGCTTCCTGCGGCAATGCATCGTAAGACCGCTGCTCCTCAGGCCTCGGTGACGGACGTGCTATCCGAGTTAGCACAGTTGTTTCGCAGCATCCCAGCAATTGACGGTTTCTCGGTCGAATCAGGAATTATCCGACGGCGCTGGGTCGGTGCGGTCCGCGGTTGCATCAAGCTACGGACGACCGAACGCTTTATAGGGTCCGACAGGATGGCGAAAGGGATTCGAAAGATTTCGAGTTTTCCCTTTAGTAGTATCGGAAGATGCCTTCCATATCTTCTGGCATTTCTTCCAGTGATTATTTTTCGGACTTCATTGCTGCGATCTTGGATAAGAGACTTATAGCGTCATTGGACTCGGATTTTTCGATCGGTACAGGGACTTTGTCCCTGACTTACCGACGCAGTCCAATGTTGTCATTACAACATGTGTTTTATTTTTCGACGCTATATATTATATATATATATACAAGCCTGCTACTAAGCATGATAGTTTAGTTTCTTGTCCGCGTGGCTCATTTCTGCCATTTTATCTTTTTTACATATAGTTTATTTTGGCAGAGCAGGGCAAACCGAGAGTTCATATGCGTCTAGACGGTGTGATTAAAGACTGCATATATTCTTTTTCGCCGTTTATGTCTTTTCCAATTTCAATATTGGGATCGACATTATGTATAGTAGACTTAACTTAGACGCTTTATTATACGTAATCCGCCTTACTGAGGCGTTATCATTACGTCTTCAAGAAAAGATTTACGGGATATTATTCTCAATGTAATTTCTTTTGAGGGCAGTATTTTGTTCACGTATAACTCCGCCCTTCAGTGGCTGATTGGAGTGTTTAGACGTGATGCAGCCCTAGCTACATCCACGCGTGGATAGTAGGTTAAGAACTCTCTCAGAGTCGCTTCGTTCTCGGAGGAGCTTCTCTTCGACGGCAACTTTCCGGCAATCCATGAATTGCTTGGTTTATACATTCTCTTGTCTATCTACTGTTACAAGAGATTCAGACTGGGGCAAACATTCGGTGGTTGACTCAGAGAGTGCCGCCGCAGTTGCCGGACCCTAGTGTGGCTGTTATGACGGTTGCCAGTCAAACAGATTGGGATATATACTGATCCCTACGGATTCGAAGTGCCAGGGTCTTTGGGTTCCGCAGTCTTTTAGCTATCAGTTTAACTTCCGCGGAATAATGTTTTTTAGGCTTGCTTTATGTCATTACATGAACATTATTCAGAAATGCATGCCCAAATTCCTGTCCTTTAATTCGACAGTAGTGGCGTATCTCCGGAACCAGGGAGGCACTCTTTCGTTTCCGTTATTCAATTTAATGGAAAGAATCCGTCTGTTGGTTATAGTACACCAAGTTCAGTTTTGGTCCGTCATATTCGGGGTCGTCTGATTGTTTTATCGCACTCCCGTTCTCTTACGGGTCGCTTGTTGCTGTCAGAATGGACTCTCAACAAACAAGTATTTAATCAGATTTGCTATCTATGGGAGCGCCCAATGATGTTTTATTATGACACAGCTTGCTAATCAATTGCAGACGTATGTGTTGGCTTGTCCAGATCTCTGAGCTAATACTGTTAACGCTCTATTGATCTATAGGACGCAATGATAGGATACGCGTATCCTCCGGCGCTGTTTTTTTAGCAGGTATTGCTAAGATAAACAACCACAATACATTTCTGTTGATAGCATCTCTATCTTCACAGAGATCATGAGTAATTTACTCTCTTGTCTACTGTGGATCTTAACGTGAAATCTTCCTCTATGTGAGGATCTTTTTTCACTGGGTAAATCGTGTCATCTTTATCACAACCAGCAAGGTCGCAACCTTCATGTATTCCGTGGTGTGGTCCGTATTGCATTGTAAGCACTGTACTGGACGAGCTTTGGACGCGATTTCTTACTATAGGAGATCCTCTTCTTCGCTATTCTATGCGACTTAAGTGGAGGCTCTTCCGTCGTGGTGTAGGGATCATTATGTTCATATGGTTGATCCCTCCATACTACGCATTGCTAGTTTTTAGTATACTTGTTTCACAAGATCTACTGCAGCCTGTTGTTATTTAGGTTATAGGTTTATGTTACCTCATACCTATGCACTCTACGATAGTTTACAATTGAGTCTTTTGTCTCTTTATCTAAGTCAGTTAGTAACTTTTTGATAAATAGACTTAGAATCTTTAGATTAAATTCCTATACGGATTTTAACTTCGGTTCTTATTTAGCTAAGTAATCATTTGAGCCTCTGGAAACAGTAGTTTTCAAATTCTGACCTTTTTAGACAGTAATTCTGTTGGTTTCTCTTTTACTGTAGAGTCAGTGAGTTTCATGCACTTTCGATGGATGATTTTCACTTTCATAGTTTCGGAATCAATACTTCCGTTACTATTTAGGTTGGATTGTTGCATAAGAGTTAGGCTCCTATTATCCGGAACCTATTATTTTAAGGTCCTTCCGTCTTCGTATGGGCATAGGCCTTTACTCTTTCCGGGTACAGTTTATGTATTTATAAACAGATATCTGTTTATTACAAGGGCGTAAGCTTCTTCTGTCTTTGATGTCTAGTAGAAGGACGTTACGCTCCATTTTATTGTTAATCGATTCTATTAACTAGCGTACTGCTTATGGTATATCATTGGCTTAGCAGTTGTGCTTAAGATTTCGGCTCTTGAAGTAAGAGTTCTTCTACTTCTTGGGCTTACATTAATAGTGTTGCTATTATAGATTTTTGAAGGCTGCTCATTGCGCTCAGCCATCCATTCATGAATTTTATCTCAGAAATATCGAGTCCATTTCTGGAGGCCTCTATTGTTAGGTCTATTATCTACTGCTCAGAATGTCATTCACTTAACAGTTGCTACTATAGCTAGGTAGGCTGTCTGTTTCGGCAGTGTCTCCGTTCGGCTGCCCTCTTCGCTCTGGGCTATTTGACCCAGGGCAAGAAAAAGGGGGGGGGAGGGTGTTCCCTTGGGTCACCTGTTTTTACTATGAAAACAAGGGGATTCCTCCTCCGGAGTTAGTAATTCTGAGCTGTTATTGGGATGGTTGTTTAGTGAGAAGTTTAAGTTTATAAAATTCATTCAAGTCTTAGTTTTTAAAGTATAGCTTTTGAATATTGCATATGTCAACGGACATGATTATGCAATTCTCACACACTTTTAGGAGTATAAGAGTCTCTATTCTCTAGACTTACTTTATTATTGGCTTACTTTAAAAATTATTAGTATAAGGATTATTGGATATTAATAGAGTACATGGATGTATGAAGCTCAATTTTTGGAAGGTGTTGTATCTTTCTAATTTATCATAAATAAGAAAGATACATGTAAGGCCTATTACTTCTTTTCCCTACAGGGGATGACTCTATTTTATTTTATTGAGCGTATTCCATTTTGCTCTATGTCCTTGGCCCTCCAGCCTTTTTACTATTCAGCTATGTCTGGGTCATTGGTACAGTATAAAAATGTTAAAAAATTTATAGTAATTTATATATTTTTTATACTTACCAATGACCCAGACGGGGATGGCCCTCCCAGGAGTTGGGAACTCTTGCCTCCCCGCTGAGTACATAGCGCTTACCAGGCACTGGTTATTAGAATGATAAATGGCGCCAATTTCGGAACGTCCTGGACACTGCGCATGCGCAGTGGGGGCGAGGTGTGGAGGGCCTTTCTGGACATGTTTTCTTTAGTTTTAGATGCAAATTTTGGGGATTGGGGGGCAAAATTTGTGTTTGGCCCTATATTTTAAGAGTTAGCACCAGCTATGTCTGGGTCATTGGTAAGTATAAAAAATATATAAATTACTATAAATTTTTTAACACTTGTGCAAGTGTTCGTGAAAAATAAAACTTTCAGGTCCACACTCATGACTAAAATAGAGTAGGTTTTCTTTTTATTATATGTTATAAGACATTTTATTTCACAATATTCAACCCAATTCGATCCCAAATGCATATGTTTCAAAATAATAACAAAGATCAGCTGATAGTTCCTTCAAGACGACATGATTATGTCATTTAGGAAGCTACTAGGGGATATTCCTTATTTCTAAATGCAACAAAATACTGCATTTTGATTGGCCAAGAGGTACAGTGTAACTTGCAATCCACAGTTGCTTTTTCTTACATCATGGTTAACCATGGTGTAAAAACAAGAATAAACAATAGCAGAGTATATGGCAAAAAAAGTACGCATTTTTAATTATTACTTCATACCTTATGCTCGATTATGTTAGAACAAAAATAAAAATTCAGGAAATTTAATATTTATGTGTAATAAAATAATACAGATATGGATGTCATTGGAACTGGCTCATTGAGCCAGTTCCAAAGACATCCATATTTGTCTGATTTTATTAAGAAACTTACAAAGAACAAATTTTCTGTCAATTTTTCCCACAATTTAGGTTAAAGTATTAACCCTTTACCCAACGAATCGCCCGCAACCGTCCGCGTAATATGCAAATTCAGCAGTTGAAAAAGTATTATTTTTTCAAAAAATTTCAGCAAAACCATATCATATGACCCCTCGTTGGAACGAGCTTGGCGAGCTCGTTCCAACGAGGGGTCATATGATATGGTTTTGTTGAAATTTTTTGAAAAATTTTGAAAAATGGTATTTAAAATAATAAATTTTGATATTGTCTGCGTTGGGTAAAGGGTTAAGTAAACCAAAATTCTTTGAAATAAATCCGTTATCCTTGTGTTTTCCAGGGTGTATGGGAATTTACACTGGTCTGGGAACTCATATACCCTTCGGCTTTGCCTCATGGTGTATGAGTTCCCAAACCAGTGTAAATTCCCATACACCCTGGAAAACACAAGGATAATTAATAATATCCATTGAGTTGATGGATTTCGAGAAATATCTTTTAGAAAATTTGCGATAATTCACAGGCTAGCATATAATAATTTATAATATCTATAACACATATAGGTATAATCTGGTCTCTGGTTCCAGGTAAATAATATTAAGCAGAATGCATAATCAATCTAACAATATCATCTTTGCTAGTGATGAGAAAGTACATTTTGACCAAATTTATCAACAACTTTATTTGAAAAGCTGTAACTTTTGTAATGATTCTCTTATTAGGAGTGTATTTTTCTGGAGATGGAGCACATCGACATGCTGATGGCTACTACCAGATTACAGGCAGGATGGATGATGTACTAAATGTTAGTGGACATCGTTTGGGTACTGCAGAACTTGAAGATGTCATGGTATGTTAGTACGTCTTTGGTGTTTTATTGTTACACATTTTTTCCAGGTTTGTGTTGATGTATTAAACAATCAAATTTTATTATAAATCAGCTTGAAAAGTTTTGTTCTTGCAAAGTTTTAGACCTTGATACTCATCCCTGAAGAAAGTTTGTATTTAACCCTTTAACTAATGCAATAGAAAAACACCCAGTTCTCTACACAAAAATTGATCTTCAAATTTTATTATTTTTTTTTCATTTTTTGCCTCAAACACATAGCTACCATTGAGCTTATTCCTATGGGCAGGGAGGGGGGGGGGGGGTCCTGAGCTGTGTTTTCGAGTCGAAAATTAAACTTCTTTGGTTATTCAATAAAATCTTTTTGCATTTGTTGCCTGCTATTGAGAATTATGTAACGGGTTAAAAGAATTTTGTGAATAGATTTTAAAACTATTTTCTCTTGAGTCTTGTTGACAAATTAAACCAAATAACTGAATGTTCTTGCGCTGAATCAGTAATTATGTTTTGAGTTTAATAAGCTCAATTTGGCATTTTAATTTAACAATCATTATAACAAATGTTTGCTGGAAGTGGTGTATGATATACATTACTGTGATAAAAAAAAGTAGTCTTTTTTGCGGTTTGATACAATTAACAACTGGGTAGAGATTCACTAAATAGATTAGTATGAAGCCAAGACCATATCAAAAGAGACAAAAGGACATATCATCTCAGTTTCAATGTTTTCACTTATCTTTCAGGGCAGGTGAGATTCCACACTCATCAGAAGGAAAATGGACAATGAACTTCTGCCAGATCAGACCAAGTTGTGATCTGGTTGAAATTCTCTGACTGCTTTTTTCCATTATTTTGTTGTTTTTGATTGAAGCAAAAAAAAAAAAATTCTTATATGATGATATGAATCAGGAATAAATTTCAAATGTAAGCAATTTTCATCTGCATTCAATTTAAATGTTCTTGCAGGATGATCATCCCGATGTAGCAGAAACTGCAGTTGTAGGATTTCCTCATAGTATAAAAGGAGAAGGTGAGTTTTCTTATGTAATTTCTGTTTTTTCAGCAAAAGATCAGTGAATATCTTTGGTGGTGCATGTATAGACAAGCCTTGAAATAAGCAGATTGTCATCTGCAGAAGAGGTCCCCAGAGGGTGAATTTGGTGATGCTACACAGTGTAGCACAGCAAGATAGCATCACTAAATTTACCCTTTGTGAACTCCAATCTAAATAAAGGTCTCAAGCCTAAACAGAAAGAGGTACCCAGAGTATAAATTGGCCCACTGTATGGGATAGCATCAGCAAATTAACCCTCTGGGGACCTCATTCGGCAAATGATCGATTATTTATATCTAGGCTTCTATATAGAGGCTCTCTAACGGCACCTCAGTTCATAACAAAATTTAGGAAACAAGTCCAGAAAATTAGGTCTGAACCAAGGCTTTGATGTGATCCACGCCAAATCTACTGGACAAGGTTTGTAAATTTTACAATAAACTGTGTATAATTTGAAGATTCTGTTTATAACTTAACCCTTTACACAAGGTGCAGTGGTTCAGTAGGTAGAGGTACAGGCTGCAAGCCGAGAGGTCCTCAGTTCAAATTCCACCTGTGGCAACTGCGTTGTGTTCTTGGGCAAGACACTTCACCCATATTGCCCACTTGGGGGCATGGTGGCAGTGTGTACTAAGGTGTACTGCACGTCAGTGGTGCACTTGTCTTCAACCAATGCTAACCCTGCTTGTGTGGAGTTAGTATGTTGGGGATCCTGACAGCTGTTTGCCATTGCTCAGTGGTTCTCTCCATCCAGGGTACTCCGGCTTCCTCCATCCGTAAAACTGTCTGACAGAAGGTGACCCTGGCTGTTGAAAGTGTCATTAAACCCCAATAAATAAATAAATAAATAAATATCCCTTTACCCAATACACACTATATCAAAATTTATTATTTTAATTATTGTTCTTTAAATTTTTTTCAAAAATTTCAACAAAACCATATCATTTGACCCTTCATTGGAACAAGCTTAATGAGCCCATTCCAGTAAGGGGATCACATGAAATGGTTTTGTTGAAGTTTTTTGAAGAATTAATTTTTTTAACTGCGTAATTTGTGGGCCAATGTGGCTGATTCATTAGTTAAAGGATTATTGAAAACCTGATAAGAGATGCCTTAATAGATCGAGAAGCAAACAGCACTTCTTCTTGTAAAATATCAGTTTACATTGTTGAAAACAATGCATTGTTTGGCAGACCAGATATCCATAACATTAACCCCACTGATGTATGAATAATTTACAAATTTGTTCATATGAAGGGATGTCATTGGACACTCAAGTTTATAACACCATGGGTAATGCAGAAGAATGTTAAAAAAGACTTCTCAGCAAACGACTCTTCCAAATGCTTACATGTTTGAAATATAACATCTTCGTCCAAAGTTTGTTCAAATCAAACTACTGATATTAAATTTAGGGCATCTTGGGTTTTCACACTGTGGTTAATGGAGAGAACATTAAAACATTGTCTTCTTCCAAACCACTGCTCAAAATGCTTCCATGTTTGATACTAACATCTTTGTAAGTTTGATTGACCCTCTACCTAACGAATCAGCTGCATCCACCCCATGTTATTTACAAACTGAGCAGTTGAAAAAAACTAAATTTTCAAACAATTTGAACAAAACCTTATCATGCGACCCATTATTGAAATGTGCTTGTTCCAGTGAGGGTTCACATGAGCTGGTTTTGTTGAAATTTATTGAAAAATTTGAAAATATACTATTTAAAATAGCAAATTTTGATATTGTGTGCCCTGTGTAAAGAGTTAACAAGTTTGTTCAGGGTCAGATTTAGGGATGTCTTGGTACTTTCAGATTTTAGAATTAGAAGAAACATAAAAAAAATCTTTTCTTCCCAACTACTGCTTCAGATGCTTCCATATTTTATATAGAACATATTTGTAAAGCTGATTTACATGTTTGTTGAGATCAAGCTGATTACAAAATATTGGGGTTTGTCGTGGGACTCTGAGATTTCAATGTTGTGGTTAATGGGGGGAACTTTAAAAAAACATTCTTCTCTCAAACTTGCTCCAAATGCTGCCACATGCAGTATATAACATCTTTACAAGGATGATTTCTCCCCAACTACTGCTTCAGATGCTTCCATATTTTATATAGAACATATTTGTAAAGCTGATTTACATGTTTGTTCAGATCAAGCTGAGTACAAAATATTGGGGGTTGTCGTGGGACTCTGAGATTTCAATGTTGTGGTTAATGGGGGAACTTTAAAAAAAAATTCTTCTCTCAAACTTGCTCCAAATGCTGCCACATTCAGTATATAACATCTTTACAAGGATGATTTCCAAGTTTATTCAAAACAAGCTCCTGGGGTCATATTTAAGGATGTTGTACAGATCCTAGATTTTAACACTGTGGGTTATGGAGAATGCATTAACTGGTAGAGTGCTAAATTTTTCTTTGTTGCCAAAATTTGTTTCATGTCTTCGCCTTTTTACAATGTATGGGAGAGTGCCTATAAAAAATAAATTTACTTGAAAGATAATGTGAACCACATCTTCAGAATATGAAACTTTCACATTGTGGTACCTACACTTAAGAATGGAGCCCAAATATGGTTTTCCATCACTCAACCAGTTAAAAAATCTTTTCTCCACAAAACCACTAGTTGAAATGCTTTCGTGTTTGGTTTAAGAGGTATTTTAATGACTGTTTATATGTTTCTTCTATTAAGAACCTGGTGTCATGTTTGGGAATGTTGTGGGAGGGGTCATTGGCATTGTTCATGCTGTAATCGCCAGTTTAGCCAATGGTACTAATAATTTTGATTTCATATGAAGAAATGTCTGATTATAGCTCAAGTTTTGGCACAAAAGAGTGTCTTGCAATTATGAAGGAAAACCATTGTACTGATAAAGAGTGCTGTTGATGATGAAACACACAACAAAATTATTTTTTTTACTACATATTACATGCTGTAAAATGAAATCAGCAGCGCATAATTAAGGTGGAGTCTATACCAATTTTCATGAAGCACCCTCAGATCCAATTATTGCATCAATAAGATTAGGATGGGTGGTCAACATCCTTGACACATGGAAACTGGGACTGTCAAAAAACCACCTTGCATGGAGGCCCATACAGGACTCAAGTGTTTTTGTAATATTGGCTCAATTTGTGTGTGTGTGGGAGAAGGGGGAGGGGGGGGGGGGGCGTAAATTAAGCATTTGGCCTGAATTCTATCAAATAAAGTGCCAACATGTCTGGGCCAGTGGCTGGTATGGTATGAAAAATACAGAAATTATAAAAAAAAAATTCTTTTTTTTTCATTAATAAAACATTATTAAGTGTGCCGTTATAACAAACATTTACTTGGATAAAAACTGCACACCAGGGGCCTACTAAGTCTGATGGATTAACAGTAATTAGTTAATTAATGTGTTCTTATTATCAGGGCAACAACATTTATGTCCACACCATACAACTGAGTCAGTGGCATAAATATAAAGTAGGTGATACCCCTATCCATCTACCAAAGATTCTCTCAGACATTCCAAGTTGTGTTGGCATTTTTCCACAAATGTTTGTCAGAGTTTAGACGATTGCACCTTTTGAATATTCATTTTAAAAAAAACATTTGTCTAGTTAAGTGGAAGAATCCTCTCTTAAGACTAGGGTTTAACCCTTTACCCAACGCAGACGATATCAAAATTTATTATTTTAAATATAATTTTTTCAAATTTTTCAAAAAAATTTCAACAAAACCATATCATGTGACCCCTCGTTGGTTGGAACGAGCTCGACGAGCTCGTTCCAACGAGGGGTCACATGATATGGTTTTGTTGAAATTTTGTGAAAAATAATATTTTTTCAACTGCATATTATGCGGGTGGTTCGTTGGGTAAAGGGTTAAGACCTTGAAATCTATCTGACAGAAATTTGTGATGCACAGTATCATCAATTGCCTCTTGTCACAAACATTAAAATCTCACTTTGCTATCAACACTTAATTGTGTGCCAACATATGATAGTTGTTGTTTTTTGATGTTCTTTAAAACCTCAAATGTAAAAACCTATAATCATAGACTGCACAGTAGTTCTCGACTTCACTTGCTATGTGAGAGCATTTTGGTACAATGTCAATGTGTCTTCAACCAATACCACATGCACTGAAGCATTACTAGTACCCAGATGAATAAAATCTTCTGACAGTTACTTACCTGGTGGCTTTCTAAGCTCACTCTTGCTTCCCACAGATACGTTTTCCAGGAGCAACCCAAACCACTTAAGTTTCTTCCCAAAAATATCTCCCTGGATGTTTTCAGTACTCCTGATACTACAAATATTAGCTTATTACTCTTGTAAAAAAGGGGGAAACATTTCATGATTCAGATGCCCAGGTGGGGATAGGATACATAATCTACAACATCTTAGCCCTCACCCACCCTCATAATTTTCCTGAGCATTGTCATTATGTGCTATACGGGTGTTTTACAGTGTTTCAAGCTGAACACAAAAGGTTTTGATTGTTTCTTTGAAGCAAGTAGAGAAAAACAGATTTCTCCCCAATGCGTACCGATTGAAAGCCCTTCCCATTCTGTTCCTTTTGGGTTTTCTTTCACAAACAGGTGATATATCAAGTTCTGAAAAGAAAATGATGATTTTCAGAAACAGGAAAAAAAATTTAGGGAATGTGTGTGTGCGTGTGTGTGTGTGTGTGTGTGTGTGGGGGGGGGGGGGGCTGGGACTATGCTGGGATGGCAGAACATATGCATGGTGGGGGGGGGGGGGGGGGTAAATTAGTTTATATTCCCCCAGGGGGAAGGTAATCATGGAGTAAAGATAAACTGTTGTACTTGAAAAACTGTTTAGACTCTCAGCTGGAATTAATGTTATGAACAGAGTCAAGAGTTACTTTATAACAGCTGAGGAATTTTACTTTTTCATGGTAAGGTGAAGAAAATTTGATCTTTTGAATTCTTTTCACAGGTATTTACGCATATGTTGTATTGAAAGATAATGTTGAAGGTTCAGAGGAACTGGTGGAGGACTTGAAAGCACGAATTAAAAGTCACATTGCCAGTTATGCTCAACCAGATCTCATACAGGTATTCTTATTGTGCCCCGCCGAAGTCTGGAGGGGGATATTGAAATGGCATTCATCCGTCAGTTCATCCATCTGTTCATCACAAATGTTTGTATGCATAACTCTTTCTACATTTCCTGTTCGATTTTTACAAAAGTTGATGTGAAGTATTAGTATGAAATGTAAATGTGCATTTGGAAAGGATTTTTTAATCCCTCCTTTTTCTTCCAGAGTTATGGGGCCTCTTTAAAGTTAACTGATTAACTTTCTAAATTATTTCTAGTCATCAAAATTTACTCACCGGGCTTTGCCATGTTTTAATTTATGAGAGAGTGCCAAATGGCACTCTCCCATAAATTGCAACAATGCAAATCCATACAGTTGAAATAATTTCACATCAAAGATAATATGAAGCACATCCACAGAGTATGATGCCTTTGAATTGTTGTGCCTGCACTTCACAATAAAGCCCAAATATGCACTTCCAGCACTTCACCAGTTAAATGTCTGTTATATTTGTTTGCCTGATTAGCTCCTCCTATTCTATTGGTGTGATGTTTCCCAAACCTAATGTTAATTGTGAGAATGAAGTGTAAATGTGAATGTCCAAAGGACATTTCGATTTGACAAACTTTGCCAGAATTATGGTCATGTTTATGATGAGATATCTATCCTACAAGAGCAAATGAGCGTCTACATATCTGTGTACCTATCTTTATCTGTTTATGTGTTACCTATGCACACATACATCTTTAGAGATATCCAGCTGAAATTTGGCACCGAGAGGGAATTATGTTTTCTTTCCAAACATTTCAGCAAAACAACAAGTGACCCCTCATTGGAATGAGCAGGAAATGCTTTTTCAATGAGAGGACACACGGCATGTTTTGTTGAAATGTTCTGAAAAATAATGTTTTTTCACCTTCTCAATTTGTAAATTATTTGTGTTGGTGTCGCCAATTCATTAGGTAAAAGGTTAAATAATGACAACTTTTGTGATGATTGAGAGAGAAAATTTAGTTTTCCACAGATTTTCTTTGTCTGTATTAGGGATTCTTTTGTTGGTCTATAGGGGCCAAATATGGGACCTTTTTCCAATGGCAATTAGGCACAATTTTCTCCTCAATTCCCATCCCCAACTTTTCAAATCTCAGTCCCCACTCAATCCAAAGATTATTGTACAATTGGTGCCCTGAGCTGGGTAGTCATAAGGCCTCAGAAAACCAATGGTTTTCTGAGGCCTTGTGACTACACAGTTCAGGACATCAATTGTGCATTAAATTTAAATTGCTTACCTTAGTAAGCTTAGAAAGTATCTGAATTCAAAGGCAAATGAAAAGTTCTTTTTTAATGGTATAAGAACAGTTTAATAGAGACTACAGAAAGGGGGTGAACATGATTCCATGTGACTTTTTGTTATAAAACATACTTGCAGTACACATGAAATTGCTTGGGTATCAGTCTTAATGTTTTATGTTTAACCCTTTACCTAACATGAAAAGCAGACGACACTTGCAAAAATAATTCTTGAATAACTAATTTTTTTCATTTTTTGTCTCAAAAACATAGGTTATGACCCCTCATTGGAACAAGCTCGACGAGCTCGTTCCAATGAGGGGTCATAACCTATGTTTTTGAGACAAAAAATGAAAAAATAATGAAAATTAATTGGCGATTTTTGAGAATAGCGCTGGCCGGTTTTGGCCGTTACGTTGGGTAAAGGGTTAATGTTTTATGTTTAAGCTGAATTTAAAATTTCTTAGTCTTTGTATGTTGCTTTCCCTCCCAAACAAATTCCCACCATGATCCAAATTTTCCAATGGCATGGGCCCCAGTCACTTTCCCAAAATGGGCATAAGAATCCCTGATCAGTGTCAGAGGGAAATAATACGTTAACTGACTCTTGTTTCACAGGTTTTATCATTTATTTTCATTCAGGCCTAAGAAAAAAAAATCTTGTTTCTCAGGCAATTTTTCCTCAATTTTCTGATGAGGGGGGAGGGCTTTTTTTTTGCTTATTCACAAAACAGTTTTGAAAATAGTTGGAATAAGAAATTTAACTACTTACACTATTATGTGGCAAACCAATGTAGTTGAAAATTTAACCAACTGTATCTTGTTTGACAGAGCTCTGTAAGCATTGTCAGACAAGGTACAGTTGGTTAAATATTTGTACTACAAGTGCAAAATAGTGTCATAGAAGTGATTTCCAGGTGAAAAAAGGTGATAAGGAAGACTTTCTTTGATGAGGGAGGTGCCTGAGAAACAATAATGTTTTTGAATACAGTTAAAACTAAAAGTCCTGTCATGAAATGCGCACAAATAGCACGTTGATCTGCATGTTAATCCACGCGTTATGACCACAGTAAGGCTATCAAATTCTGTACATATGACCTATGCAGAAGCAATGTTTCAGCAAATGGACCTCCGGGTAACCCGGAGGTCCATTAGCAGAAACATTGTCTGTGTTTGCTATGAGTAATCAGGGGAACCTGCCATGCTTAGGATGTCATTCGACATGGCAAATGTGTGCAATTCCTACGCGCAATTAAGCCTAGATAAGCGCACAGTTCGTGACAGGACTTCTAGTTTTAACTGTGGTGTTCTTTTCACTTTGTTTTTTACCTAACTTATATTGTTATTAATATTTTTGTAATAAGTCATCAAATGAAAACAGATGTATTATCCTATGCCATTATATCATCGCCTGAGTGCTAGAATGTCGGACATAGGACATTCTAGCGTTCAGGCGACGATATGTATAAATCAAGTTATCAAATGAAAACTGTTGTCTTCTGTTCTGTGTAGAAAAATAAGTTATCCAAATTACTGTACCCATTCACACATGCTCAATTTATGCATATTATAGGCCAAAACGCCAGTGACAGGTATGCAAGTTCTTAGACCTTATTATTCAATGAATAGCCATTTACTATAAAGATAAATTCATGTATTTCAATATACTTGGGTAATAAATTTTCTCCCTAGGTTTAACAGTGAAAAAGTTTAAACCTAATGTAGTAGTAATGTAACTAATATCAATGCCCTTTCTATTATATAGCAAAATGATGAAGGTTGAACATATCAGACTTTGAAGCTTTCCGCCACCTCCCCCACACCCTGTGGGAACCCTGAGAAGTGAAGCAGAGCTTGTTTTCTGTAGTAAACAAGCTTTGTTTGTTGGTAAAATAGGACCCAGTTACCAATGCTATGGGGTGGAAGTCCTCTAAAACTAAAATGGGTATTAATGATTGGCTGGACTTGACTTTATCTCCATGTTGTGGTCATGATTAGCCATTGTGCAGAAATGTGTGACCATAAAAACCGGTAAATAAATAAATAACTTGGAGTCATCCAATTTTTATGTCATAAAGCTTGTTCTTTTTTTTACTCCCAGATAACAAAAAACAGTTAGGAAATGAAAACAGAATGTTTGAAAATAATGAGATTTTGTACTGCTCACAGCATTAATTATTCAGCTTATTTATGTAGGCTTGTGGGTTTACTCTTAACCCTTTACCTAACATGAAAAGCAGACGACACTTGCAAACAAAATTCTTGAATAACAGTTTTTTTTCATTTTTTGTCTCAAAAACATAGGTTATGACCCCTCATTGGAATGAGGTCGTTCCAACGAGGGGTCATAACCTATGTTTTTGAGACAAAAAATGAACAAATAATGAAAATTAATTGTCGATTTTTTAGAATAGTGCTGGCCGGTTTTGGCTGTTACATTGGGTAAAGGGTTAACTCTTAACCTGCTGACTATTTTAAAAATATATTTCATCAAATCTAGCCATGGCTGCTTTACAGCAGCCATTACTAGATTTGATGAGAAATTCATGGTAAATTTAACTCAAGAAATCACTTGTCAAAAAGTCCATTCATTTTACAGGGTTAAAATACAGTTAAATGTAACCAAATTATAAGTATTTCCATGTCAAGAGATTTTGTGCCCTGGGCATAGATATGTGCCAGCAGCATGCAAGGAATCAAAGGCCTCAAGATTTTTTAACCATTTTTTGCTACACTTTGCCATTCTACATTTTATGCCTTTGCAGTTGTTCTAGGCAAGTCTTGGCTGCCTATAGGCAAGACTTGCCTAGGGACTACTATCAAGGTACTTAGAATGTAACTTGTGCATTTATCCAGAGGGTGCAAATCTTGTCATGCCTGCTGTGAAATAAACATGACTAGATTTGATAAAAAATTCATCTAAATTTAACTAAAAAAATCATTGGTGAAAAAATCCATTCAATTTACCGTGAGAAATTTTATTAAGTGAAGACAAATTATACTTATTTCAGTGACAAGAGAAATTCTGTCCAGGGAAGGAATATCCACCAGCTGCATGTAAAGCTCCCAATAAATAAATAAACATCACTTTTCACCTCATTGTCACATTACATTTTCAGATGTAAATGCTCAAAAATTCTGTCCACATTGTAGTAAAGAATGACTCCCCCAAAATTACTAAACGTTATTTTTTTCAGTTCACTCCAAGCCTTCCAAGGACAAGGTCAGGAAAAATTATGCGACGTATTCTGAGAAAAGTTGCAGACAACAAAGCTGATGAGCTTGGCGATGTCAGTACTCTACAAGATCCATCAGTGGTGGAAGTTATAGTGAAAAATCATGAACAATTTATGAAAACACATCACCTTTAATGTTTGCTAGCTTGCATTAAACACTGAGATATTTCATTAATTCCATAACTTGCCTTCCATAGAAAATCCAGTTGAATTGGTTAACTGTGACCAAATTAGAGAGCTGTATGCAGGATATGGTAATGGCACTGTGAATATCTAATTATATGTAATGAAGGTTGTTAATGTCATGATATTTCCCGTCTGGTGAGGAAGTCATAAGGATATTAACCCTCTGCACATTGGTATTGAAATACCGAAATTTCAAGTAGAAAAGTTTTTCCATAATGCAACTTGGAATTTAACCAGTTCAAAATATTGAACTCTGTAAAACAGTACTGAACTGGTTAAACAATGGCCCAAACCAGCCAGTGCTATTCACAAAAATCACCATTCAATTTTCATTATTTTTTTCAATTTTTGTCACAAAAACATAGCTTATGACCCCTCTTTGGAACGAGCTCATTGAGCTCGTTCCAATGAGGGGGTCATAAGCTAAGTTTTTGACGCCAAAAATGAAAAGAATTTAGTTATTCAAGAATTTGTTTTGCTGGTGTTGTCTGCTTTTCGTGTTAGGTAAAGGGTTAAATTTGGAGATGCATTATGAGAAATCTTTTCTACTTGAAAGTTTGGTGTTTTAAAATTAATATGCAGAGGGTTAAATATCTGACATTTGCGAGAGATAAAAATGTTATAATTACTGATTTATTCTCTCAGCTTGCAAATTTGATGCAATGAGATATCTGTAGTCTGGGCATTGCTTTTAACCATTGGCCCAACAGGACTAGGAGCAGCACTCGCAAAATATTACTTGATGAAGGCGATTAAAAGAAAATTTCTTGTTTCTCCAGCTGGTTTCTTGGGCAATTTTTACTAATTTTTTTGGCAGGGAGGAGGCTCTTTGTTTTTTTGGCAATTGAGAGCTTCCGTCATAGTACAGTTTAAAGCTTGAAAAGAGATCGCCTAAATAAGAGTAGATTTTGACTGGTTTAAATTAAAACAGGTAAAAGAAAAACATTTTGCAAAATTTTGATGACAAGGCAGGTGCTTGAGAAACTGGTGATTTTTGTATAGCCATTATTTTATGACAAGGGTTAATTAATACAACTATTAACCACACTGAGTGGATGTGTAAACATAAGCAAAAATTATTCATTGTAATTTTGACAATGGTTTATTGTAGCAAAATTGTCATTATTGATTGCATGAACATTAGGCTCTTAAGCCTGCATATTATTTTTGTTGGAATATGTGATGGTGTCAGGTATCAACAGTTTACTGGTGGAGTTCTAAATTTTATTTTATTTTCATTCGTTTTTCTTCCACCAAAACAAATCATATTCCCACTCCCATTCCCCACCAGCATCATATTGCACTCTCAGCGATGACAGACTACTTTTTTTTTGTTGTGTTACAAATCATTTGAGTTGAATCAGTTTTTTAAGGGTTGTTTTGGGAAAACAAATAAGGAAAAAATAAAATAAATAGAAGTGTTCACTGCACAGTTTGAGTATGATTTTATCCTTTCATGGGCCACATATATCATTTCACTCAGCTAAAGCCTTATGAAATAATCCTCTATACGCCTCATGTGAGGATAAAAATCGTACTTGAATCCCAGTAGTGAACTGTTGTCTATATTTTTCAAAAGTGCTTTGAAATATGAGTGTTTATTTTACAAAGCTACCATGATACTGTCAAGAGGAACCTTAACTGAGTAATGTTTTATTCATGAATAATTGTTTTGTTACAGATTGTTGGAGAGTGCCTGTCAGCATTCTCCAATAATTTGTAACAAAACAATATCATATAAAGATTCATTTTTCTGCTGAGCAAACAATATGTTAATAACATACAGTGTAAACCCACTGATGTGGCTTTCAGCACTTTTCAATATAGCCATTATAACACTACTACTATCAGACAGCAGACCTTGTCTGAGGTAGGTTTTCATTCCCACAATCAAGCCTAGAAATATTTATGTCGTGTAACTGTAGGAGTTTCAGAAGAGTAAAATAACAGCTTGGAGGGTGGGGGTGAGAAGGTAGTCATTGATAGGGCATGTTTGAAAGATTAACTGTGAATACGATGCTGCATTCATCTGAACCATGTCATTTGCAGAACATTTCCTTTACCATTGGTGTATATATAGAACATAATTATTCATCACTCAGTTGCATATTTTATTGTTAAAAAATTTGTTTGCAGCCTTACCATTCTAGACCAAGCCTGGAAATGAGCAGATTGTCATCTGCAAAATGGGGTCACCAGAGGGTGAATTTGGTGATACTACCCTGCACAGCAGGGTAGCATCACTAAATTTACCCTCTGTGAACCTCAGTCTGAATCACGGTCTCAAGCCTAAACAAAAAGAGGTACTCAGAGGATAAATTGGCCTACTGTATGGGATAGCATTAGCAAATTCACCCTCTGGGGTCCTCATTCTGCAAATGATAGACTGCTTATTTCCAAGCTTGCTCTAGACCATTCCACAAGAACACCCAGCAGGCACTACCTCCACCCATCCTCAAGATTACTTTTTTAGATGTACTGTAGGCACAATTAAACCATATATTCTGAAAGTTATCTTAAAAACCATTAACCCTAAGAGGCGTAATTCTGAATATTTGGATAAATTTTTTTACTTCACTGCAACAGACAGTTGACCCATCATGCAGTCTCTGGGTAAACTTGCATGTACCTTTGCAATTGTTTATTGGAAGTATTGGATGCCCACAAACCACTGCAAAACCACAGGATGTAAACTGTCAAAGTGTTGCAAAAATATGTAAAAATCTCCAGGCCCTTTGGGCTTAAACAAATACATGACACGCATGTGAGCAGGTTAATCGATATGGCGTGACGACACAAGTGCCATATCGATTAACCCATTCACATGCGCGTGTTGTTTGTGTTTATTACATGCCTTCACATCTATAAAAGCAAGTATTAGAAGAACTCGTCCCCCTGAGTTCCGATGTGTTCTATAGAACACATTGGAACTCGGTGGACGATATATCAACAAAAAGAACACTTTTTATCATCAAGCAAATTTGCAGGGGGGAACCCATGTCATTATTTTTAGCTATCATTAGCAATTCAGATTGTAATTGCAGTGCACGATTTGTAGAAAATTTCAGTGAAATTCCATTTCTGTTTAATAATAGTCTGTCACCAATTTCTGTTTCACACATGTGTGCAGAAGAGATTTTCATTTTCCACATGGTTTAGTGTTGCTGTAGATGGGGATTTCATAGAACAGGGCATGTAATAAAAATTGAACTCCAACTCATCATCAGTACCGTACATGGAAAGTCAGATTTATTCACTGTTGACAGGGGTATGGTTGTGCTGTGTACCAACGTGTGCTTCATGTGGATGGTGTACTTGTCGTCAACTGTCTCTCGCCACTACTCAATGCTTCTCTAGCTTCCTCCACCTGTAAACTGCGCAACGCGATGTGACCCTGGCTGTTGAAAGTGCCATTAAATCCCAATAAACAAACAAACAATTCGCTGTTTACATCATTCACATCTGATCTTAACCCTTCACCCATCATATTGAATATATCCATCAAACACCATTCATAAAAATAGCCAATCAGATTTTATTATTAGCTCACCTTGACAAAGTCAAGCTGAGCTTATCTATTCACTCTCCGTCTGTTGTCTCTCTGTCGTCTGTCACCACCATGTTTTGGTCTTCTCCAAAACCACTAGGCCAATTCAAGTGAAAGTTTCTCTAAGTGATGGTCCCAAATGGGCATTGCATTTTTGTTCAACTCAACATGCCCAGCCCCATAGGGAGGGGGAAAATGCTCCAAAATATTTTTAAAATCTTCTTCTCATTCACCAGTGGGTACAGTCACTTGATATTTGTTTTGGAGCTTCCTTTTGAGGTGAAGAATCAAATTTGTTCAAACGAAGTTCGTGAAACAATATTTGGCATTGTAATGGGAAGGGTAAGATTTTTGGCCCCACCCAAAATGTCTGTTTTCAAAACCGATGGTCCGATTCGAACCAAATTTGGTATGTGCTATTATTGGGTCATAAGTACTTGACTTGTACAAAAACAAAATTGCTGTATCCCCGTGGGAACCCAAGGAGCTAAAAATAAAAATATTTTCAAACGCCCATATTTCCCAAACCACATGAAACAAAGAACTGTTATTTGGTATGAAGCATCCTTAGAACCACTAGAAATTAATGGTAAAAACTCTTTTTTCCAGAACCAGTGGTCAGAATTTTTTTATATTTGGTATACAACAGCATCCATAGGGGGGTCTGATACAGGTTTGTTAAAATAAAGCCCATTGGTTCATATTTGGGCTCAGTACAAGAGCCCAAATTTTTAACCTAGGTCTACATGGGGAATATTCTTTAAAAATCTTCTTCAGAACCACCAGTCAGAATCTTTTAATGTTTGGTATACATCATTGCTATGAGGGTCAGATTCAAGATTTTTCAAACCAATGGAAGCCCAAATTTTAACTTAGTGCGATATGGGGGTAATGTTTAAAAATCTTCTTCTTCAGATCTACCTGTCAAAATGCTTTCATATTTGGTGCACAACATCTCTAGTGGGGGTCAGATTCAAATTTGTTCAAATCGGGTCCATAGGTTTATATCAGGGTTCGCTATGGTAGTCTAATTTTTGACTTTGTACAATTTGAGGAAATTTCTTTAAAAATTTTCTTCTTCAGATCCACTAGTCAGAATGTTTTCATATTTGATATACAACATCTCTAGGGGGGTCACATTCAACTTTGTTCAAATTGAGTGCCTGGGTTAATATTTGGGCTCCATTGGGAGTCTGAATTTTAACTTAGTGCAATATGAGAAATTTCTTCAAAAATCTTCTTCGGATTCATCAGTCAGAATCCTTTCATATATGGTTTATAACTTTTCTAGAGGAGTCAGATTCAAGTTTGTTCAAATTGGGTCTCTGGGTTAAATATTTGGGCTCCCTATGGTAGCCCAAATTTTAACTTAGTGCAATATGAAGAAATTTCTTTAAAAATCTTCTTCTTCAGATCCACCAGTCAGAATGCTTTCATATTTGGTATACAACATTTTAGGGGGGGGGGGGGGGGGGGGGAGGGAGGGGGGGGGGCATCGGATACAAGTTTGTTCAAATTGGGTGCCTGGGTTAATATTTGGGCTCGAGCTGGAATTGGCCCTGTAGCTGAAGAATTAGAAATTTTGTATTCAGTACCCTCTGGAGGTGTGTAACTAAGATTAATCCACTTAGGTTGTATCAAGGGGCTTCAAAGGGGAGGTCCACTTTTTACTTTATGATCAACTGAAGAAAAGGCATGACGCTTGGACTATTTTAGTCACTCCTGAGGGGCTCAAGGATTGACAATGTATCCTATGGAGGTGGATTCCTTAATGTAGATTGATTCTTGGACTCAGTTTATAGCATGTTCTGTTCAAGGTGAGCGCTTCAGGCCCCCAAGGGCCTCTTGTGTCATTTGATTTGTGCGTCCAAAACACAGTTCACAGCCGCAGTTTATGACCTCATCGTGCTCATTCAAATAAAGCAAATATGTTCAGGAAGCTTTTTCAACAAGGTATATTTAATAAGACTGCAGCATTGAGGGGACAAAATTTATTATCTTGGTTAATTCTTTCAAAAAGTTTCATTGTAGGCATTTTTTTGTAGTCACATTTGATTTTAGCACAACTGTATAAAAAGGTGGTTTTAATGTTTTCATGTTACCAAGAAGTGCCCAAAAATCTAAGCTTAATATGTGATAGGAATGAATTGGAAGTGTTTTTTTTTTTTTTTGTATGTGCAGAGAAAAAATAATCTTCCCATTTTATGTACCACTTCTCTGGTAGGAGTTGAAATGATATGTATACTATATGAATTTTAGTATGTTTGTATACACATTTTAGACCAAATATGATTATGTGGGTCTCTAATTCTTTTTATTATTGATATCAATTATACAAGCTAAAGGCCAGTGAATATATACCGTTTACACTTATCATTGTTGATCGATGAGAAAAAAAAAACATTGAAGAATTACTCAGTGATAGCAAACATAGGACTTGTTATGTTGATGCCTAAATTATACGCTGGAACTCAGTTAATTGGATATCTCTTAATTTAATATCCCTGTTAATTGAATATTAATAAATACAAACTTGATCTTTTAATTGCATATAGTAAATTGAATAAAAAATCTTGTAATATGAAGAAATTACCCTGACAATCACCAATTTCCCTTGTTTATGGACCAATTTGGCCTAAGTAATCCAATACAGGTATTTAACCTATTATATCTTGTTTGACAGAGCTCATGATGATAGAATAAATGCTCATATATCTTCACCATACAGAATAATGACTAAATCACTGTTAATTGAATATTCCTGTAAATTGAATAAATGTCATGGATACAGTGTCTATTCAGTAAATGGGTTTCCACTGTATTTAACCAGATCAAGCTTTTAAATCCCATCATGTGGGAACACTGTGAGAGGAGGGATCATTGCTTGTAGACATGGTGTGCTCTACCCGTATAAAAGGACGAGGTTGCCAGTGTCAGGGGGTAAGGGTTCTCTTAAAGTGGACAGGGCAACACAATCATAAACTATAGGAAAAATTTGACTTTATACTTCTGTTGTGGCCACAGTATAGCCATAGGTGCTGATTTGACTTTAAACTGTGATGAACAACTGCAAAACATTGTGCAGTTAATAATAGGATTCTTCTGTTTACCAATAGCTGTTAACTTCTTCATACAAACTCTTGGAAGTGAAGTGACACTTGATGATGTCTGAGCAATCTATAATATGATGCAGGGTGTGTTGTATCTGTGTAACTGCAACCTGTCCGAAATAGTTTGCATTGCAAGGTTGAAACTGTCAGGAGAATATCTCGAAGAATTTCATGTGTAATATATTTTTTCATTAAAAGGAGGAAAGTCAGTATACATATGCATTCTAATTTTCAGTCAGTTGACAAGAGAAGATTCACCATGTGGAATGCACTTTTGACTGGACAAACTTCGAAACTTGGGACAAAAATAGAAGTGGATCTCTCCGTACATGAAAAATAGTTGCCTATTAGGGCAGCATTGTGAAGGAGAGAGGTATTCAAAGCCTTCTCATCTGAGATCTGTGACAAATCTGAGGCTGACCAAAGTTTTATTATAACTATTCCTGGAGAGCAGGCAAGGTGGCCAGTCGGGCCCAAAGCTAGAATCTCGAAATTTTCTGATGTGTGGCAAGAGTTAAAATTTTCCAGCAGTATTCTCGAGTCGGTGACTCTAAGGTACGAACCAGAAACATGTCTCAATACTTTACTTCAAAATAATAACAAACAAACAGGTCAGAAATTTTTGTTTATTATTATTATTTTAAAAATGTAGTTTACTTAATTCTTTAAAATAATAATAAGGCCGAACAAAGTAGATCTTCTGTTTCTCAGGCCATTTTTTTTTAAATTGTATGCAATTTGGCATTTTTTATTTTATTTTTGTAATTATTTCTCTGCCATCAAAAGTTTGTATTCTTAGTTTGTTTTTTGTTTTTGGCCTCATAATCTGCAGAATAACATGTGTGGTGGTGTATTTCGTACCTTGAGTGCTAAAGCATTGCAAAGCCTTGTTGCATTCAAGAGACAAATTTATCAATTTTATTAACTTGGGTAAAATATCAGACATAAACCATTTAATTTTTATATTTTTATACTGTACCAATGACCCAGACATAGCTGGTGCTAACTCTTAAAAATGTAGGGCCAAACACAAATTTTGCCCCCCAATCCCCAAAATTTGCATCTAAAACCAAAGAAAACATGTCCTGAATGGCCCTCCATACTTCACCTCTACTGCGCATGCGCAGTGTCAAGGACGTCCCGAAATTGGCGCCATTAATCATTCTTTGTTTGGCCCTTCATCAGTTAACATCTGACTAATCTTTGTGCTTGTAAATCTCAGTTTAAATGATGCCAGACACATAAATATTAGAGAAATGGTGATTCTAAGGAGGATATAGAAGGAGGAGAGGAAAAATGAGTGACAGAAAATAATCAGGGCTGTAACTTAAAATTTTTTAATGAAATTATGTTAAGTTACCTATTTTCGAGGCAATAGCCTGTTGTGGTCATTCTTGTTATCAAGTTACACTGCTTGTTCAGTGTTTTCCTCTCTCCCTTTCCTTTAAGTCCCCTCTTGCTATTCTCCCATGCTTTTGGCATATTTTCTGTAATATTATTACTAAAATTTCTTGGGAGTTTTAGCTGGATAACAGAATGAATTCTGTTCTTTTCCCCATGTTTATGTCTTCACCTATGGGTGGTTAGGCGTAGTGTTCTGCATCTACCATCTGATGTTCTGCAGTTTCTTCCCTGGAAGTCTCTGTTTTGCATCAGATAGTGTATTATTGGTAACTGATTTCGGGCCAGGGTGCCTGGAGTTTTGTTCTGGTGTTTTTACACTTATTGTTTACATTTACAACAGCCCTCTGTGTGAGGGGGGATTTCTTGAAAATAATATCTTGATGTTAATTTAATCATAACTAGATACATTATTATTGTTCATAAGTGTTGCATTAATTTTTAAAAATATTTTTAGAATTTTTGTCCACACTTAGGCTTGGGATCCATTGGGGCTCAACGTTACTTTTCAGAAACTTGGGCTGTTCTGAAAAAATATTTTTTCAAAATTTTTTGATTTCAATTATTTTTTTCTATGTTAATGGATCATGTTATTATGTATTTTGATTGTCAGGGGTTGGTGCGAGTACTAGGACTTTGTTTTCTTTTCACAATGAAGGATATTGTTCATTTGTAATAAGAGGAAATCTTCCTCTGACTTTCATAATCATTGTATAAATGTAGTCAGTGTACTCGCACTAACTCCTGTTCTGTATATGTTAATTTCGATGACAACATGGGAAGCGTGTGTCACGGTATGTTAGTGGGGAAATGGCCATTCCGGTCCTTTCCCCGCAGGGTCACTCTACTTTATCAATCTCTATTTCAGACGATCAAGATCAGGGTGATCTATCCGTGATTTCTTCCAAAAGTGTGCCTCCGTCGTCACAATTAATGAAGAGCTAAGGGAAAAGTGCTCATGTAAATACGTCAATTGCCTAAGAGGACCCTAGTAGGTCCGACGGCCTTTGACGTCCGCTAGCTCACCCGGCGTAGCGTCCATTCATCGAATGGTTCGGCAGCCGGGTTCGTCCGTTGCGGTCCAGAAGGAGTTTTGGGTGATGCGAGCACTATAAATCAACCAAATGCACACCCAGTGACGGCGGATTAGAGGAGAGAATGGAGGAAGCCTTTTAGTCTGGTTCCTAGCTCGTCCAGGTCCATCCGGACTGCGAGCGAGAGAGGCCCCTCTCTCGTACAACAACATCTGGCCCCAGATGTTGTGGTACAAAATGTTTCGCATTCGGAGCGTACGTCCGCCGCTCGGGACGCTCCGATATATAGTCAGTCGGAGAGACTGTCAATAAGGCTTCTCATCCTCATGGTAGTGCACACGACCGCTCTTGGCTACGTGACCTCGGATATCCAGCCAACTTCGCCAATCAGAGAATCATCGGCAACCAGGTCACACCATCCGGTAGCCAGGGACACGAGGCCTGCAGACTCCGGATGTTCGCATAAGAAAGTATGCGGGAGTGAACGTACACGGAGTTTCCAGCGGCAAAGCATCGTAAGACCTCTACTGCACAGGCCTCGGTGACGGACGTGCTATCCCAAATAGCACAGCTTATCGCAGCATCCCAGCATCGACAGAATCTCTGTCGCATCATGTATTATCCGACGACGCTGGGTCGGGACGCTCCGCGGAAGCAGGTACGGACGTCCGAAAATTTCATCCGGTCCGACGGGATGCCGAAAGGGATTCGGAGGATTTCGAGCTTTCCCTTTCGGAACAACATCATCTGCTGTGTATGTCATCTGACTTTATCTTCTAGAGGTTCTTTCGTCGGACCAGAATGCTGCGATGCCGGATAAGAAACTGATAGCGTCGGTGGACACAGAAATTTTTGGTTCGGTTCAGGGACATCGTCCCTCAGTTCCGACACAGCCCAATAATGTTACACAACTTTCGATTTATTGAACGACGCTATATATATATTATTATATATTATTATATGCTTGCTATTAACAAGCATGTCTGGTTTCTTGTTCGCAAAGTTATGGAGATGTCTTTCAAAAGTGTGCCTCTGTCGTCATAGATAATGAAGAGCTAGCGGCAATAAGTGCTCATGGAATACGTCAATTGCCTAAGAGGTCCCTAGTAGGATCGACGGAGTTGACATTCGCTGGCTCACCCGGTGTAGCGTCCATTCATCGAATGGTTCGGCAGTCGGGTTCATCCGTTGCGGTCTAGGAAGGAGATTTGGGTGATGCGAGCACTATAACTTTAGTACACACCCAGTGACGACGGATTAGAGAACAGATCGGAGGAAGCCTGTTAGTCCGGTTCCTAGCTCGTCCAGGTCCGTCCGGGCTGCGAGCGAGAGGGGTCCCTCTCTTGTACAACAACATATGGGACCGGATGTTGTGGTACAGTCATTTCGCATTCGGAGCATATGTCCGCCGCTCGGGACGCTCCGTTATATTGACTGTCCGAGAGACTGTCGATAATGCTTCCTCATCCTCACAGCAGCGCACACGACCGCACATTGGCTACGTGACCTCGAGTATCCGGCCAGCTTCGTCATTCAGTGATTCCACGGCGAACAGGTCACGCCATCCGGTAGCCAAGGGACACGAGGCCTATACACTCCGTTTGCTCGCATAATAGAAGTATGCATGGGGTAACGAACACGGAGCTTCCAGCGGCAAAGCATCGTAAGACCGCTTCTCCACAGGCCTCAGTGACGGACGTGCTATCCAAAATAGCACAGTTTATCGCAGCATCCCAGCACACGACAGATTCTCGGTCGGATCAGGAATAATCCAACGGCACTGGGTCGGTGCACTCCGCTGTTGCATCAGGTACGGACGTCTGAACACTTTATAGGGTCCGACAGGATGGCGAAAGGGATTCGGACGATTTCGAGCTTTCCCTTTCGGAACAACAGAAGCTGCCATACATTTCTTCCGGCATTATCTTCCAGAGGTTGTTCCGTCGGACTACATTGCTGCGATGCTGGATAAGAGACTAATAGCGTCATTGGACATGGAGTTTTGGATCAGTTCAGGGACATTGTCCCTGACTTGCCGACACAGTCCAATAATGTCATTAGAACATTCGAATTATTTAACGACGCTATATATAAGCTTGCTACCAAGCATGATAATCTAGTTTCTTGTCCGCAATGCTCTATTCTGCCTTTCATCAATTCTAGGAAATAATTTATATTGGCAGAACAGGGCATACCGAGAGTTCCTATGCGTCTTGACGGCGGGACTGAAGACTGGGAATTATCTTTTTCGCCGTCTATGTCAATTCCAACCACGATGTTGGAAATGACAATGATGTCTATTAGACTTAACTTAGACGCTTTATCATAAGTAGACCACCTTACTGAGGTGTTATCATTACGTCTTCAAGAGAAAGAATTCCAGGATATGATCCTCAATGTGATTTCTTTCAAGGGCAGTAGTTTTTCCACGTATAACTCCGCCCTTCAGTGGCAACCTGGAGTTGGTTAGATGTGACGCAGCCCTAGCTACATCCACGCGCGTGGATAGTAAGGTGAAGAACTCTCTCAGAGTTGCTTCGGTCTCGGAGAAGCTTCTCTTCGACGGCAGCCTTTCAGCAATCTATCAATTGCTCGATATACACGTTCTCTTGTCTATCAAGTGTAACAAGAGATTCAGACTGGGGCAAACATTCGGTGGTTGACTCAGAGAGTGCCACTGCAGTTGCCGGATCCGAGTTTTATGATTATGACGGATGCCAGTCAAACAGGTTGGGGTACAATATTGATCCCAACGGATTCGAAGTGCCAGGGTCTTTGGGTTCCGCAGTTTCTAGGCAAGCACTTAACTTCCAGGAAATGATGTTATTTTGGCTTGCACTATGTCATTGTATGAACATTATTCAGAAATGCATGTCCAAATCCTGTCCGATAATACGACGGTAGTTGCGTATCTCCGGAACCAGGGAGGCACTCATTCGTTTCCGTTATTCAATTTAACGGAAAGAATCCTTCTGTTTGTTTTAGCACACCAAGTTCTGCTTCGGTCCGTCATATTCCGGGTCGTCTGATTGTATTAGCAGACTCCCTTTCACGTAAGGGTCGCTTGTTGCCGTCAGAATGGACTCTCAACAAACAAGTATTCAATCAGATTTGCTATCAATGGGAGCGCCCAATGATAATTTATTTGTGACACAACTCACTAATCAATTGCAGACGTATGTGTTTCCATGTCCGGATCCCTGAGCTTATGTTGTTAACGCTCTATTGATCTAATAGGACGGAATGATAGGATATGCCAGGGACCAGCCGTGAGGGCGACTAGGGCGATTAAGTCGCCCTTCTAAGCCCAAAGTCGCCTAGAAAAATAGTCGGGGCGATTACAAGTCGCCCTCTAAAATTGGCCAAAATGAGAAAAGGCTGAACTGAGTGATGCGAGGTTTACATGAAAACGAGTATTTTCAAAAATCGAAGGTGCTCGAGTGTGATAAATGGGCATTTTAATTCGTCCAATAAACGTCCATTTATTTGAAATCACACGACAAGTAATTGTCCATTGTCGCTTTTGGCGGATTTTTTTATTTCTATTTTGTTGCGTTCCAGTCGGAGCTTCAAGTGTCGAAACGAAAATAGGTGACTTACGCGACTCAACAAACAACCCAGTTTGAAAGTAGGTTACGTCGCTTAGGATGCCGAAAATGTATACACGTATTTTATAACACATTATTTTCATTTCGATTTGCTGACGACTGTTAACTGTTGGGCTGTCTATTCACAGAAAAACACGAATGGAATTGAAACACATGAAAAAAAGCTTTTTGATGTCAAGAAAAGCTTTGTACAGGACACAAGTGTGCATGTGGACGATCTTGAAAAAGGGTCCTCCTAAACATCGGAATGACATGAAATGACGCGGAATGACACCGGAATGCCATAAAAATGATGCGGAATGACATTTCTTTTACAAAATACTCGACCCCAGAATGTATTTTGTTTATTAACTAACAAAGTACCTCCCAAGCAACCTTCTTACATCTGGTCCTGTTCACACTTTCAGACTTAGGAAATTATTAGCTTAGTAGACTTTGTTGAAAGGCAACCACAGGAGGGTGATGGGGGATTGGCACGAAGAAGAGGTGAGGGGTCATGAAGGAGAAGGTAGCAGTGGGGGATTTTCAGTCAATAATTACATTGTGATTTTTTAACCTGGCACAGATGCATCATAGACAACTGGACCTGGATTATTTGTACGTTAATGGAGGACCATAAATTGAAAATATGAAGGGGTGGCGGGGGTGGTACATGAATATTCTTAATTTTCCCCACTTGCCTATGAAGTCTCCCTACATGACTCTGCAGTCTCCCTATTTTTTCTGGAGGGAGACTTGAAGTCTCCCTAAAATTCCCTCCTAGGCTGGTCCCTGGGATATGCGTATCCTCAGCGCTGTTGATTCAGCTAGTATTGCTAAGATAAACATCCACAATACAATTCTGTTGATAGCATCTCTATCTTCACAGAGACCATGGGTAAATTTACTCAGGTGCCCACTGTGGGACTTACCGCGAAAACTTCCTCCATGAGAGGATCTTCTTTCGCTGGGGAAATCGTGTCAACTTCATCACAACCCGCAAGGTCTCAACCTTCACGTATTCCGTTGTGTAGTCCTTCTTGCACGGCAAGCATTGTACAGGACGAGCTATGGACGCGATTTCTTACTGTAGGAGAACCTCCTCTTCGCTATACTATGCGGCTAAAGTGGAGGCTCTTCCGTCGTTGGTGTAGGGATCATTATGTTGATATTTTTGATCCCTCCATACTAGACATTGCAACTTTCTAGTATACTTGTTTGACAAGATCAACTGCAGCCTGTTACTATTAAGGTTATAGGTCTATGTTATCTCATACCTATGCACTCCATGATGGTTTACTATTGAGTCTTATGTCTCTTTATCTAAGTTAGTTAGAAACTTTTCGATAAATAGACCTAGAATCCTTAGATTAATTCCTATACGGAATTTAGCTTCGGTTCTTATTTAGCTAAGTAATCATTTGAGCCTCTGGAAACAGTAGTTTTCAAATTCTGACCTTTTAAGACAGTAATTCTCTTAGTCTTCTCTTTTACTGAGGAGTCAGTGAGCTTCATGCACTATCGTTGGACGATTCTCACTTTCGTAGTTTTGGAAACACTATTTCCTTTACTACTTAGGTTGGATTTTTGGTTAAGAGTCAGGCTCCTAATAATATCCGGAACCTATTGTTATTAAGGTCCTTCCGTCTTCGTACGGGCATAGGCCTTTACTCTGTCTGGTTAGAGTTTATGTATTTATAAACAGATCTCAGTTTATTAGTAAGGACGTAAGCTTCTTCTGTCTTTGATGCCTAATAGAAGGACATTACGCTCCATTCTATTGCTAATGGATTCAATTAACTATCGGTACTGCTTATGGCATATCATTTACTCAGCAGTTTGTGCTTGAGATTTCGGCTCATGAAGTAAGAGCTCTTTCTACATCTTACATTAATAGTGTTGCTATTATAGATTTTATGAAGGCTGCACATTGGGCTCAGCCATCCACATTCATGAATTTTTATCTCAGAAATATTGAGTCCATTTCTGGAGGCCTGCATTGTTAGGTCTATTATCTACTGCTCAGAATGTTATTCACTTAACAGTTGCTACTTTAGCTAGGTAGGCGTTCTGTTCCGGCAGTGACTCCGTCCTGCTGCCCTCATCGCTCTGGGCTATTGTTCCCTTGGGTCACCTGTTTTATTATGAAAACAAGGGGATACCTCCTCCGGAGTTAGTAATTCTGAGCTGTTACTGGGATGGTTTTTAAGTGATAAGTTTATGTTTTAAAAATTCATTCAGGTCATAGTTTTTAAAGTATAGCTTTTGAATATATTATGTGTCAAACAGGCGTTATTATACAATCCTCAGACACTTTTAAAGGAGTATAAAGAGTCTCTATTCTCTAGACTAACTTTATTTATTGGCTTACTTTAAAAATTATTAGTATAAGGATTATACTGGATATTAATAGAGTACATGGATGTTATGATGCTCAATTATGAAAGGTGTTGTGTCTTTCTAATTTATCATAAATAAGAAAGATACATGTAAGGCCTAATACTCCTTTTCCCCTCGAGGGGATGACTCTATTTTATATAATTGAGCTTATTGGATTTTCCTCTATGTCCTAGGCCCTCCAGCCTTTTTACTATTCAGCTATGTCTGGGTCATTGGTACAGTATAAAAATGTTAAAAAATTTATAGTAATTTATATATTTTTAGCTCAACTTGACAAAGTCAAGCTGAGCTATTCCCATCACTTCTCGTCTGTCGGCATACGTACGTATGTTAGTATGTTAGTATGTTAGTACGTACGTCCACAATTTCCTTTGGCACACCTCACAGGTCGCATTTATGATCAGATTACTTTGAAAATTGGTATGCTTGTTTGGGGTGTCCTTTAGATGGGAGCTATCGATTTTCTTCAATTTCCGTCAAAAAATGTTGCCGCGGCCAACGTTCTTAGAACTTAGTTTAGTCAAACCACAATATTTCCCTTTGGCACACCCTACAGGGCACATTTATGATTTGATTGCTTTGAAACCTGGTATGCTTATTTAGGGTGACCTCTAGATGGGAGCTATCGCTTTTCTTCAATTTCCGGCAAAAAATGTTGCCACGGCCAACGTTCGAAGAACTAAGTTTAGTCAGACCTCAATATTTCCCTTTGGCACACCCTACAGGGCACATTTATGATCAGATTGCTTTTAAACCTGGTATGCTTGTTTGGGGAGACCTCTAGATGGGAGCTATCGATTTTCTTCAATTTCTGTCAAAAAATGTTGCCGCGGCCAACGTTCTTAGAAATTAGTTTAGTCAGAAGACTCAATATTTCCCTTTTGTCACACCCTACAGGGTACATTTATGATCGGATTGCTTTGAAACCTGGTATGCTTATTTAGGGTGACCTCTAGATGGGAGCTATCGATTTTCTTCAATTTCCGGCAAAAAATGTTGCCACGGCCAACGTTCGTAGAACTTAGTTTAGTCAGACCTCAATATTTCCCTTTGGCACACCCTACAGGGCCCATTTATGATCAGATTCCTTTGAAACGTGGTATGCTTGTTTGGAGAGACCTCTAGATGGGAGCTATCGATTTTCTTCAATTTCCGGCAAAAAATGTTGCCACGGCCAACGTTCGTAGAACTTAGTTTAGTCAGACCTCAATATTTCCCTTTGGCACACCCTACGGGGCACATGTATGATCAGATTCCTTTGAAACGTGGTATGCTTGTTTGGAGAGACCTCTAGATGGGAGCTATCAATTTTCTTCAATTTCCATCAAAAAATGTTGCCGCAGCCAACATTCTTAGAACTTAATTTAGTCAGACCTCAATATTTCCCTTTGGCTCACCCTACAGGGCACATTTATGATTAGATTGCTTTGAAACCTGGTATGCTTATTTACGGTGACCTCTAGATGGGAGCTATCGATTTTCTTCCATTTCCGTCAAAAAATGTTGCCACGGCCAACGTTCTTAGAATTTAGTCTCGTCAGACCACAGTATTTCCCTTTTGTACACCCAACAGGGCACATTTATGATTGGATTGCTTTGAAACCTGGCAAGCTTGTTTGGGGAGGCCTCTAGATGGGAGCTATCGATTTTCTTCGGTTTCTGTCAAAAAATGTTGCCACTGGCAAAAAAAATGACATTGGTACCAATGATCTTCAATTTTGCCATTTCATTTATAACTTACCAACTTCAAGTTTGTCAAGTTGAGCTTCAGTGTCACTGACACTTTCATTTATACTTACCAATGACCCAGATGGGGATGGCCCTCCCAGGAGTTGGGAACTCCTACCTCCCCACTGAGTACATAGCGCTTACCAGGCACTGATTATAAGAATGATTAATGGCGCCAATTTCGGGACGTCCTTGACACTGCGCATGCGCAGTAGAGGTGAAGTATGGAGGGCCATTCAGGACATGTTTTCTTTGGTTTTAGATGCAAATTTTGGGGATTGGGGGGCAAAATTTGTGTTTGGCCCTACATCTTTAAGAGTTAGCACCAGCTATGTCTGGGTCATTGGTAAGTATAAAAAATATATAAATTACTATAAATTTTTTAACTTTTTTAATTTTGCATTAGTTATAAAAAGTGAGCATGCGGCAGCTAAACGGACCATGTGGGAGGGCTTGAGAATCGGATTTTTAAATTTTTTAGGCCTAATACTGGTACACTAACAGTTATCTTGTACATGAATACTCCATTGTCATATACTTATAACAAGTGCTTTCATAGAAAAGATATTTGTAGCACAGAGTTATATTTGCACAACAAAAATTTCTGACAGACAGGGTCATGGTGGGGGAGCAGACCACTTCCCCCCTCCTCCAACACCCTAACTATCTTTGGGCCTGCAGATAGTCAATATAATAACCAACAAATTAAGGATGTTCAGTAAAATTTAAATCCTTCAGCTGTATTAGGCTGTAAGGTTAGATTATCACTGAACCTCCATTCAAAAGGAAAGAGCTCTGTAACAAATATTCCATATGATGATAAAATTTAAGGTTAATGATAGGTAATAATAGGCCTATGTAACCCTTAACTCTATGGACACAATATCAAAATTTGGGAGGGGGGGGGGGGGGGTGGTATTAATTTTTTCCAAAAAAAAAAAAATATCATGTTACCTTTCATTGGAATGAACATGCTGAGCTCATTCCAGTGAGGGATCATGATATAGTTCGTTGAAAATATTTCAAATTTTTCCAACTGCTCAAAATGTAAATTATACAGGCAGATACAGCTGATTCGTTAGGTAATGGGTTAAGATTTTCTTACATCATGAGGGCACTTTTCTGTTCCTCCTTGCCCGTACAGACCAGGGGCAGAGGATAGAACCCCTGCTGGGAAGGGGTTCCAGTTCCCTTACAAATTTTCATTTCATTAATTATGGAAGCCACACAAGTGTATACTATTTATAATGTACTGGCAGTCATAATGATGCTCTCTAGTCCTTTATTATTTCTGCACAAAACTTTTTAACATTCATCCATTGGTGGAGCGATCTGTCTGGCCTTCGATATTAATAGGGCCCCCTTCACAAATTTTGTTGACTTTGGCACTTGTAGTTTCTGATCTAATTATTGCAGTCACTGGGCAGCAAAGAGGAACTATTTTTTGTATAATAAAAACTAGGAGGATTTTCATTAGTTAATTGTAGCAGGCTTGTTACTCAAACCAAAGTTTTTATGTGATTAGGAAAAGCTATGCAATAAATTTATCTAAACTTTTAGCTGTTTTAATGCCATGATATTGTTTAAAAGAAATACAGTTTGAATCAACTACAACCACCCACTTATTTACTTATTGAGCAGTTGAAAAAAGTTATTTTTCTAAAAATTTCAACAAGAACATATAATGTGATCCTTCATTGGAATGAGCTCGTTGAGCTCATTCCTATGAGGGATCACATAATATGGCACTAAAACAGTTAAATATATATGTCACTTATTTTGTACAGGGGTACATGACTGAAGAAAGTGAAAATGTTCTTCTATATAATAGGAATTTATATTAGTTCAAACTTTTTAATATCTCATGATCAGGTACATGTATAATTGGTTTAGAGAAAATGAAGTGGAAATAAATCTTAATTCATATAAAGGTGTTTTGTTATCTGTGAATCCCAATGTTAACTAAAAATGACAGATAGTTTGGACTTCTGGTCATTTCATCGTTCTCATTTTGAGAGAGTGTAGTAATTGTGTCAATATACACAGTATATTTTATTTTATGGGTTGTAAAAAGAAATAAATTTATGTGCATTTGGTCAATGAACTTTACCTTCTGTCGATTCGGACTATTTCTGCTACAACTAGTTCAAATATGGAAGAACTGGACCAAGCAGGTGTGTAACCATGACATTTTCCATGACATTTTTGGGGACGGTGTGCTAAGTAGTGATCTATGATGGTGTGGTGCTGGAGCTATGACCACTGCCAGCGAAAGTTATGAAAAAATGAGTATCAAATGAAGTTCTGTGGTAGCATCTAGGGAAATATTATGTGTAATTTCGGATCGAAAATATATACACTGAACAACACACGCCTGTGAATGGGTTAATCGATATGGCACTTGTGCCATATCGATTAATCCATTCTCACATGTGTGTCATTCTGTGTTTATTACATGCCTTCACTTCTATGAAAACAGTTAATAGAAGGACACTCAGCAATTCATTTGACAGCTATCAATAAAAACAACATGTTTTATCGCCAACCAAATTTGCAAGTGAAACATGTGTTACTATTTCGTCCCCTGAGTTCCAATATGTTCTATGTGCCTACAGGCACATAGAACATATTGGAACACAGGGGACAATTTTCAGCTATTGCCAGCGATTCAAATTGTAATTGCATTGCACGATTTGTAGTAAATTCCAGTGAAAATTTGCTTCTATTTAAAAATAGCCTGTCAATGATTTCCATTCTGCACATATGTGCAGAACAGATTTTCATTTTCTGTATTGTTTAGTGTTGCTGTAGATGGGGAATTACGTAGAACAGGCGTGTAATAAAAAGAACTTTTGCACTAGTGTGTGTGAAAAATTAAAAAAAAGAGCTCGATAAAGATGATAGGTGCATTTTATTTTCGAGTTATACAATACATTATAACAAGCAGAATTTAAACAGTGATAAGCTTGATGTAACATATAGGGCATGTAACACCTGGATCATGCAAATAGTTTCTGTTAAATGCCTACGCAGTTTGGTACTTTTTTATAGCTGATGCTAAAAAAATATCAAAGTAGTGTCGGCATGTCACAGAAACTACATGCAATGAGCACATTTATTTTTTAAACCAACTTACTCCAATACATGGAACAATCGAGGTAAATGAGGTCGCTACATTTTATTAAAATTGTCAATTAACAAATGGGTGATAGTCCTTAAAGTGGAATTCCAATTTTCTGGAGAGGTGCATTCGCACCCCCATCCCGGCTGGGTGTCTGCCGAAGCATGAGCAGATCATGGTGAGCGGGTACACTGAAAAATGGAGAGACAATCTATACACCTGGAACTTAATTAAACACCCAGTTTTTTTCACAGTGGTGTTAACAAAAACTGTCATTACTTTCATGCTCTTTCAGATGGCCAAAAGTGATTGTTTGCGGAAAGAATGGTCTATTGACAAATGAAAGACAACACAATGATGAAAATATCCTGTATTTTAATGGCGCTAATTACGTGTATCTTTCACCAATGTTTTTGATGGAAATATGTTCTCTCGACAAGTGTGGTGCTGGAACGGTCCATGATGAAACAATGCCGGTAATTACTGACAAAAAATGTTACTTGTGATCTCCTGAACACAATAGCTGTCTCTGATGTCAGTAGCGCGTGTACTCACCACGTGCCCAGATGACAGACTGAACCCTCCTCCTAATGCTACCAGTGGGCCTTCTGATACGGTCCAGAGGCAACTGGGCCCACTCCTCATGTTATGCAGCTTCGAAATCGACCAAATTCTGTACAGGCGGATCTCTTGCTTGCACACAAGAAAGTCCCAGATGTGTTCCAAGGGATTCAAATCGGAACTCATTGCAGGTCTAGGTAGTGTTGTAATAGCGTTGTTCTGGAGGAATTATCTCACAGCATGGGAACCATGATGCTTTGCATTGTTGTTCATGAATACAGGGCGAGTAGCCAACGGGTTGTTGTCAAAATGAGGCAGGACAACCGGATTGATAATGTCTCGGATGTACTGATGACCATTTAGATGTCTACATACAGTCACCATATCAAGTTTACAATCATGAGAGAGGCATCCACCGATCATTACTGATCCTCCACCATAAGGAACAGTGGGGCGGATGTTCCTAGGCACGTGAGCGGTATTTCAATGCCTCCACACTCTAATGCGACCATCTCTGCCATGAAGCAAGAACCTACTCTCGTCGGACCAATGGATTCTCCTCCACGTCCTGAGATTCCAATGTTGTCGTGCCATACACCACTCCAAACGCCGTCTTTGATGCTGATCGGACAGAGCTGGATGCTTGGTGACCTCTGGACTTCATACCCAGTGCTTTGAGACGGTTTCGGACAGTTCTGTTGCACAAACGTCTGTTGGGGAGCCAAAGGCGTTTCAAAACCCCACTTGAAGCAAAGGGTTCACGCCTAACGAGGCGAGCCATGCTCCGATCTTCCCGGGAAGAGGTCTTTTTGGGGTTGTCCAGGCCTTGGTCGATCCTTAACATCGTTGGTTTGTTGATGTTTTCGGACAAGTCTGCTGATGACAGAATGACTATAGCCAACTTGAATTCCAATAGCTTTGAATGACATGCCTGGTGCGTCCATGCCAACGAATTGCCATCTTAGTTTCCCTGACAGTATCCTCCTTGACATGTCAACATTTATTGATAAAAGAAGTAACAAATTTTCTTGTTTTATACCCTGATATTGCATGTAGATGGTAGTGATATTTGTGACATTCGTGGGAAGCATGCTTCAAGCGGACGAGGGGTGTGTTTGGGGTACAAGTACGCTATCAATCAGAAACATCATGTTTCACTAGATGAAATGTACTGCAAGACATGGCAATCATAAAAACATAATAATCAGTAACATCAACTTCACTGTCATGAAACATTTCAGGGGGTGCTTAATTAAGTTCCAAGTGTATATGACACTTGTCAAGTTTGTCGAGAGCTGAGAATAAAGAAAAGGCAAAATCTTCGGATCAATTTTTCAAATTAGCCCACACCGAGCCGTACCATTGTTGGTAAGGCAAGTGTTGCTTCTTGGATATTTGTGCTCCCACCACCAACATTTTATTCCTTCCTTTAGCGTCATCCATCTCTGCAGTGGCTTTTATGTTCCAAGACACAAAATTCTGTCTGACATGAACCTTTGGAAAAATACAGTGGACTTCTCTTGGATATCTCTTAATTAACAACCCTCTTGGTTGAATATAACTTCCAAACACAAACCATTTACTATACTTTCAGTACAAATTTGACCTGTTAATTCCATATAGGTCATACAGTAAACTCCTGTTAATCCTTTACCCCACGTAACGGCCAAAAGCGGTTTATGTCCACGATCTTTGTTAAACAAGATATAAGATAGAATGCTGAATTTAGTTCAAGAATACGGGAGAATGGCCTTATCTATGTTAATTGAATTCTCCTGTTAACTGAATAATTTTCACTGGCATATTTCCTGATTTTAAAACAAGGATCTCAAACAAGCCCGAAAATAAGCAGACTGTCATCTGCAAAATGAGGTCCCCAGTGGGTGATTTTAGTGACGCTACCCTGCACAGCAGGGTAGCATCACTAAATTTACCCTCTGTGAACCTCAATCTGAATCAGAGTCTCAAAACTAAACAGATAGAGGTACCCAGAGGATAAATTAGCCCACTGTATGGGATAGCATCATCAAATTCACCCTCTGGGGACCTCATTCTGCAAATGTCAGACTGCTTATTTTCAGGCCTGATCTCAAATTGTTCTAGCAAAATACACGATTTCTCAAGAAAAGGACATTTTTAAACTAAAAGACACGACTTAATGCATGTATTCTAAGACTACGTCACTGGGCATACATAACTGACACAGACCAAGTTGCTGCAAAGACATGATCTATTTTGGCGAGATAAAAACGTTGCTGTGTGTCTCAGACTATATAGCTTGGGGAATACTATTGTGTGACACATGGTTGGAAAGCGCCTGATGGCCTATGTTCTGCTGGGTTAATCATGATGGTGTTCAGATGCCATTCATTTGGGAGTTGGTATGTTATGTCAAGACGATTTAGCACAAATACACTTTGGTCGATTTGCTGTCTAGAAATTCAAATATTTTTTTTTTTTGGTGGGGGGGGGGGAGCAAAATTTGTTTACGTGTACTTGCCCTGTAACAATTTATGGAAGAGTACCTAAAGGCAGTGCACCACAAACTATAACAAGTCTATTTCATACAGACTAAATAATTTCGCTTTAAAGATAATATGAACCACATCCAAAGAATGTGAAGCCTTTAAGCCCACATATGGGATTCCAGTACTCAGTCAGTTAACCGGTCAATCATTCGCGTGGCTTTGGTTTCGCATAACCTTCGCGAGAACGAAACAAGTCATCTCGTGAAATTTTGTGTCCTGGTGTTCAGAAGTGTAGAACAAAAATAATTATTTTTCAACTGACAGGGATCTCTTTTAATTTAAAAGTTTATCAGTAGACTCGATCTCCGTTATGAGACTTTATTTCAGTGAATTCGACCTTCTTATCCATGAATCAAATAATTCGAAGGCACGTTTCACAACATTCCCCAGTTGGTCTGCCAATCGTAAAGCCTGGACTACACATTGGAAGAGGACATTGCCGCATATCACACATTTCCGGAACACATGTTTCACAACATTCTCCTCTTCGTATACCGGAAGTGAATCCAGGGGCACATACCGGTATAGGACAATTTTGTGGATCACAAATATCTGTGATGCATGTTTCGCAACACTCACCTCTTCTTCTGCCGATGGTGGAACCAGGACCACACATCACATGCGGACATATTGAAAGGTCACAAACATCTGGTATGCACGTTTCACAGCAATGTCCTCTCTGTAATCCCAATGTGTAGCCTGGAGTACACAAAGGTAACGGACATCCTCGAGGTTGGCACACATCTCTGATGCATGTTTCACAACACTCACCATCTAATATGCCGATAGAGTGGCCCCGGTCACACATTGGAACAGCACAGTTTGAAGGATCACAGATCTCTGGTATGCACCTTTCGCAACACTGTCCAGCCAGTCTTCCTAAGATGAAACCATGTCCACACATTGGTAAATGGCATGTTGTGGGATCGCATGTTTCGTTTCCGGTGACTTTTGTGTGAACCTCACACAAGACCACTGCGATAGTGATGTAGATATAAACATAGAGCATTTTGAAGCCTGTAAAGTAAAAGGTTTAAAACAATGAGTGGAATCATTTCCCAGCATCAAGTAATCTCAAACATATACAGAGACATAGGGAGCCTTTCGAACTTGGTAACGGGAGGGGGTGGGGGGGTTCGGGGGGCACGGTCATACAAAAACAATCATAGTCACACAGTGGTGTATATTAGTGGTGGATCATGTACTTAGTGACATGGGAAGAAGACATTACACAAAGTTATATTTGAGATTCATGAACCTCTACTTTAGGAAAAATGCACATATTGGCTCACCATTTAACTGGTAGAGTGCTGGATGGGCTTTGTTTTGAAGTCCGGGTACCGCTTCGCAGAGGCTTCATATTCTGTTGATGTGCTTCATATTATCTTTGAAGTGAGCTTATGTAGTCTGCATGGATTTGCCTTATTACACTTTATGAGAGAGTGCCTGTTGGGCACTCTCCCATGAATTGTAACAAGGCAGAGTCCTGAGAATAAAAATTGATGACCAAAAATAATTTTGCCCTTTACCATTTAACAATGATATAGATGAAAAAGACATTTCATTATTGTACACAAAATAATACATTATCTGATAGTGAAATTTGTTCAATATGGAGCCAAAGTGTGCATTTTCTCCACATCAAGGGACTTAGTAGAAATAAATCGAACGAAGGAGTAAAGAGTCTGTGCACCCTCTTTCTACTAATTCCAAAAATAAGATTGCAAAGACGGATTGGTAAAGATAAAACTCTTTCTCTCCCTCTCTCTTTCAACATTATTCTCTCTCTCTCTCTCTCTCTCTCTCTCTCTCCCTCTCTCTCTCTCTCTCTCAACATTATTCTAATGAAAGTGTCAATGACACTGTAGCTCAACTTGTCAAGACAAAGACATGTACATGTATAGTATGTGACACAGCAATGACAAACATCTAGGTAATGACCTGATAACAAAGGTACATATAAAGTATTGTAACGGTCTGTACATAAATACTGACCGTTGCCTGTAACAAATGTATAGGTAAAGTATTGTAAAGGTGGGTGACAGTCAGATGCTGAACTAGAAAAAATCTTTGAGTCCCAGAGTGGGTCTGACTGAACCCCAAAATATTTGTTCTCATAGCACAATGATAACAAAGGCACCCCAAAACACACTCGTTCCTGTCCCAAGGTGAAAACAAAAGTACTCAAGAAGTTTTGTGAAGATCAGTTCATAAATACGAGCTGTATAGAACTTGTGACAAAAAACTGATTGGACCTAATTTCGGTACAAAATGGCCACTGGCAGCCATCTTGAATTTTGGACCGTACCCAGAAACACTCATTCTCATCCCAAGGAGATAACAAAGGTACCCAAGAAGTTTTGTGAAGATCGGTTCATAAATACAGCCTGTACCCTGAGCCGTATTGACATGTGTGCTTACATTGTGTAAGTAGCACTGAATAAATCAAAGTTCATCTAATTTGCATAATTTCTGCACGAAAAAAAACCCCTTACAATATGTGATGTATTCCATGTTACTAAACATTCATACAAAAATTTATTAAAATCAGAACTTTCATACAGAAGTTCTATACAAAAGACTGATTGCACTAATTTTGGTACAAAATGGCTGCTGGTGGCCATCTTGAATTTCGGACCACACCCAAAAACACTCGCTCTCATCCCACGGTGATAACAAAGGTACCCAAGAAGTTTCGTAAAGATTGGTTCATAAATATGGCCTCTAGTCTGAGCTGTATAGAAGTTGTGTACAAAAAACTGATTAGACCTAATTTCGGTACAAAATGGCCACTAGCAGCCATCTTGAATTTTAGACCGCACCCAGAAACACTCGTTCTCGTCCCAAGGTGATAACAAAGGTACCCAAGACATTTCGTGAAGATCAATTCATAAATACAGACTCTAGTCTGAGCCGTATTGACATGTGTACTAACTGTGTGTAAGTCGAACTGAAAAAATCAAAGTTCATCTAATTTGCATAATTTCTGTACGAGAAAAAAACCCGTATTATATGTGATGCATCCCATGGTACTAAACATTCACACAAAAAAATTATTCAAATCAGGGCTTTCATATGGAAGTTCTGTGCAAAAATCTGATTGCACCTAATTTTGTACAAAATGGCTGCCATCGGCCATCTTGAATTTCGGACCGGACCCCAAAACACTCGTTCTCGTCCCACGGTGATACCAAAGGTACCCAAGAAGTTTTGTAAAGATCGGTTCATAAATACGGCCTCTAGCCCGAGCCGTATTGGCATTTGCACTTACAGTGCTGAAGGTAACCCAAAAAAACATCAAAATTAGTCTAATTTGCACAATTTACGTATGAGAAAAAAACCCGTATTATATGTGATGTATCCCATGGTACTAAACATTCATACAAAAAATTATTCAAATCAGAGCTTTCATATGGAAGTTCTGTACAAAAAACAGATTTCTGCATCGTCGGTACAAAATGGCAGCTGGCAGCCATCTTGAATTTCGGACCGCACCCAAAAACACTCGTTCTCGTCCCACGGTCATAACAAAGGTACCCAAGAAGTTTCGTAAAGATCGGTTCATAAATACAGCCTCTAGCCCGAGCCATAGCAGCTTGGCACTTACAGCTCTGAAAGTAACACTAAATAAATCAAAGTCAGTCTAATTTGCATAATTTACGCACGAGAAAAAAACCCGTATTATATGTGATGTATCCCATGGTACTAAACATTTATACAAAACTTTATTCAAATCAGAACTTTCATACAGAAGTTCTGTACAAAAACTGATTTTTGCATCATCGGTACAAAATGGCCACTGGCAGCCATCTTGAATTTCGGACCACACCTAAAAACACTCGTTCCCGTCCCAGGGTCATAACAAAGGTACATAAGAAGTTTCGTAAAGATCGGTTCATAAATACGACCTCTAGCCCGAGCCATAGCCAATTGTTGACGTACGGACAGACGGACAGACGGACGACGGGCCATGACAATAGCTCAAATTTGACTTCGTCAAAGTTGAGCTAAAAATCACTGACACACACCCTCAAGCCCTTAAAAGGGCTGTTAAATCTTTATTCAAATGTTTATTTATATCAAATGTACACTCGTTCCCAGCCAGACAAGCTTGTTTCAATCCTTGCCTAGCGTTTGGTGGTTTCTTGTATATGTTGCAGAAAGGTAGGTTGCACCAATTCCTCCTACGCTTTGTCTACCATTTCCATGCGTCTTCTTGATAAGAGTGTTGCAAGAAAATTTGAGAATGTTCAGTTAGAAAAGTAAAAGGTAGAGAGAAAGATAGGTATCCGCTATTGTATATTGTGCCTGCTGTGTGATTGTTGCTATGGATGGGGTAAGGGGTGTGTTTCTTCGGAGTCCACTCCCAACACGCAGAGTTGCGAGGCAATCCTTACAGACTCAATCCTAAAGACCTCAATGAGTAGCGAGACAATCCTCACTGACTCCACGCAGTTTAATTCTATTGAGTAATTTTAATTTACTGTAGATTATTTTGTTTTTCTGTTTAGGGTTCGGTGTTCGTTCAGCTTCACCATTGATTCACTATCCTGGAGTATGTGGAGGGTTTTGTTATATAGATCTTATTAAACGCGTTTCAATCGCGCTTCAGCAGAGTTGCGAGGCAGTCCTCACAGACTCTATCCTAAAGTTCCCAATGAGTAGCGAGGCAATCCTCACTGACTCCACGCGATTTAGTTATATTGTATAATTTTTATTTTATTTTATTTTATTATTTTTTTTTTTTTTTTTTTTTTTTCATTTTCTGGAAACTTATTTTGTTTTTCTGTTAAGGGATCGGTGTTCGTTCAACTCAACCATTAATTCACTATCTTGGAGTCTGTTGAGGGTTTTGGTTTGTAGGTCTTTTATTAATCTGTCAAAGGACCGGAGCCTTTGATGCATCCATTGAAAAGAAACCCATGCTGGCTGGGGAGGATTATTATTACCAAAACACCAACAGATGACAGCGTCTGGGCAAAATGTTTTCAGTCTACTAGTACTCCGACCGTTTCCAGCCCGGTGGCGGCGCTACAGGGGGCATGAGGGTATTTGCCCCCCCCCCAAATGTGTGCTCTGCCCCCCCCCCCACTTGCCCCCCCCCCCCCATCCACCAAACACACACACACACTCTCTCTCCCTCTCCTTCTCCCTCAGCTCTGTATATCTCTCCCATCTCTCTCTCCATCCCCTCTCTCTCTCTCTCTCTCTCTCTCTCTCTCTCTCTCTCTCTCACGCACAGACCCACCAGACGCGGATCCAGGATTTTTTGAAGGTATATTACGGGCTTTGGGTCCAAGTTTGGACTACCTCATAATAAAGTAATGATATGATCCTTTACGTATTTGCCCCCCTTCATGGGGAGTCTGTCCCCCTACTTGCCCCCCCCCCCCCGAAAAAATTTCTGGCGCCGCCACTGTTCCAGCCACGAAATAAAACATACTATTTCCAAGAAAAAAACGTACCAAATGCTAGGAAGATAAACATGGTGATCCATTAGTCTCTACCGGCCTACTGGACAAGCAAATGCCTACAACCTCCCCCCCCCCCCCCCTCCAGCCCTCAGAGACGTCACCAAGTTTCCATGCCTTTTTTGAGATATTGGAACTTGACAAGAAAATCCCACTATAACTTGAATTTGTTTACCGTAGGCCATGATTCGTCCATCCCTTGCTTCTAAATTTTCATGATTCCGAAGGCTGAACTTAATTTGAAAAATCCGCCAGAGTTGTTACGAAAAAGACTGGAAGGAGTAGATGGATTTATTTATTTATTAATTCTGTTCCATTCTCAATTTAGTTCGTCAAAAATAATTACTGATGTAAACGCGAAACAGCGAAACAGCTTAGAAATCTACAATATTAAAACATATGCCGGTTTCTTAATGATTCGGAGTCTCAGTGAAAAACAGGGACCGCACTTCGTAAAGACAGGATGTATCACCGAGACTGTCACATTATTGTTCTAAAAAACATAACAACGCACGGAATAAGTTTTATTTTTAAAATTCTTCTTCTATTGGGTAATTTTATTTAATGAAAGTGTCAATGACACTGTAGCTCAACTTGTCAAGACAAAGACATGTACATGTATAGTATGTGACACAGCAATTACAAACATCTAGGTAATGACCTGATAACAAAGGTACATATAAAGTATTGTAACGGTCTGTACATAAATACTGACCGTTGCCTGTAACAAATGTATAGGTAAAGTATTGTAAAGGTGGGTGACAGTCAGATGCTGAACTAGAAAAGAAATCTTTGAGTCCCAGAGTGGGTCTGACTGAACCCCAAAATATTTGTTCTCATAGCACAGTGATAACAAAGGCACCCCAAAACACACTCGTTCCTGTCCCAAGGTGAAAACAAAAGTACTCAAGACGTTTTGTGAAGATCAATTCATAAATACGAGCTGCATAGAAGTTGTGACAAAAAACTGATTGGACCTAATTTCGGTACAAAATGGCCACTGGCAGCCATCTTGAATTTTGGACCGTATCCAGAAACACTCATTCTCATCCCAAGGAGATAACAAAGGTACCCAAGAAGTTTTGTGAAGATCGGTTCATAAATACAGCCTCTACCCTGAGCCGTATTGACATGTGTGCTTACATTGTTGAAGTTGCACTGAATAAATCAAAGTTCATCTAATTTGCATAATTTCTGCACGAAAAAAAAACCCTTACAATATGTGATGTATTCCATGTTACTAAACATTCATACAAAAATTTATTAAAATCAGAACTTTCATACAGAAGTTCTATACAAAAGACTGATTGCACTAATTTTGGTACAAAATGGCTGCTGGTGGCCATCTTGAATTTCGGACCACACCCAAAAACACTCGCTCTCATCCCACGGTGATAACAAAGGTACCCAAGAAGTTTCGTAAAGATTGGTTCATAAATATGGCCTCTAGTCTGAGCTGTATAGAAGTTGTGTACAAAAAACTGATTAGACCTAATTTTGGTACAAAATGGCCACTGGCAGCCATCTTGAATTTTAGACCGCACCCAGAAACACTCGTTCTCGTCCCAAGGTGATAACAAAGGTACCCAAGACATTTCGTGAAGATCAGTTCATGAATACAGACTCTAGTCTGAGCCGTATTGACATGTGTACTTACTGTGTGTAAGTCGCACTGAAAAAATCAAAGTTCATCTAATTTGCATAATTTCTGCACGAGAAAAAAACCCGTATTATATGTGATGCATCCCATGGTACTAAACATTCACACAAAAAAATTATTCAAATCAGGGCTTTCATATGGAAGTTCTGTGCAAAAATCTGATTGCACCTAATTTTGTACAAAATGGCTGCCATCGGCCATCTTGAATTTCGGACCGGACCCAAAAACACTCGTTCTCATCCCACGGTGATACCAAAGGTACCCAAGAAGTTTCGTAAAGATCGGTTCATAAATACGGCCTCTAGCCCGAGCCGTATTGGCATTTGCACTTACAGTGCTGAAAGTAACAAAAAAAAACATCAAAATTAGTCTAATTTGCACAATTTACGTACGAGAAAAAAACCCGTATTATATGTGATGTATCCCATGGTACTAAACATTCATACAAAAAATTATTCAAATCAGAGCTTTCATATGGAAGTTCTGTACAAAAAACAGATTTCTGCATCGTCGGTACAAAATGGCGGCTGGCAGCCATCTTGAATTTCGGACCGCACCCAAAAACACTCGTTCTCGTCCCACGGTCATAACAAAGGTACCCAAGAAGTTTCGTAAAGATCGGTTCATAAATACGGCCTCTAGCCCGAGCCATAGCAGCTTGGCACTTACAGCTCTGAAAGTAACACTAAATAAATCAAAGTCAGTCTAATTTGCATAATTTACGCACGAGAAAAAAACCCGTATTATATGTGATGTATCCCATGGTACTAAACATTTATACAAAACTTTATTCAAATCAGAACTTTCATACAGAAGTTCTGTACAAAAAACTGATTTTTGCATCATCGGTACAAAATGGCCACTGGCAGCCATCTTGAATTTCGGACCACACCTAAAAACACTCGTTCCCGTCCCAGGGTCATAACAAAGGTACACAAGAAGTTTCGTAAAGATCGGTTCATAAATACGACCTCTAGCCCGAGCCATAGCCAATTGTTGACGTACGGACAGACGGACAGACGGACAGACGGCCAGACGGCCAGACGGACAGACGGACGACGGACGACGGGCCATGACAATAGCTCAAATTTGACTTTGTCAAAGTTGAGCTAAAAATGAAAAAAATGGGGGGGGGGGGGCATTTGCGACGCCTCTGAACATTTACGATAATGGTCGTTTGCTAGCTATTTCTTCTACGCGAGATATATTCCTGCTGGCACAACTTACTTTTGAACGCAGTTCAATTATTTCAAGATGTTTGTGTTTGGAGAATTGACACAGTTATTGCCCTTTGTTTATTTACAAGACAGTTCAAGAGCAGACATATGAATAGCACAGAATTCTGAGAAAAGATCTCAAAAGTTTGAGAAAAGATCTTGAAATTTTAAGATGCAGAACACTTTCTCTTCTTTTCTCAACTGAGAATTTTAGTCGTCTCTGGCGATTTCAACCAGAAAAGAACCACGCCACTTGCTGGCAAGTGCGGTATTTAACCCTTTGAACCGTAATGGCCGTTATTCTGGCCAGGAACATGATACGTCATAAACGTATTTCATTATGATGTTAAATCATTTTCAAAATAACGCCAAGAATGTTTTTTATACAGCGTGCGTGGAACACACAGGGTTTGTGAACAAACTCTGTAACCCAGATGTCTCACTTTTAAATCGCTACGTTTTATTACTATAACGGAAACGTGGCATTGTGAGGGCCAGTGATTATATTTACCTGGTTATCACTGCATTGACTATTGTCGTGATAAACAGAAAAATTCCACAGAAGGAATAGCTTTTTATTGTCGTTCAAAATATACGAAATATCTCAAATCTGTTGAAAGACTGCATGGAACAACGCTGTGGGTTGAATTTAGTGAAGAGATGTTTAGTCTAAAACAATATTGTTTTCATTTTCATATACATTGCTCCATTTAATTCTTCTCATTGGAGAAATAATAATACAGTACTATAGAATCAGTATTCAGTAACTCAGAGCGAGACTTGGTGGATTTAGAATTAGATCAATTGACTGTCATTGGTGGAAATATTAACGCACGTACGGGTGGTCGACCGGGTTATGTCACAAATGATGACGATTCACATTTAGTTTTACCTGATAATTATACATTTGATTGTGAAATTGATAGGGCAAGTTTGAATAAGGAATGTAATTCGTTTGGCACACAAGTATTATCTATGTGTAAATCGTCTGGTATGAGAATAGTAAATGGCAGGAAATTTGGAGATTCGTAGGGTAATCGAAGTAGAAAGTACTAAGCTTCAAAATACCTACCGAAAACATAATTTAGTTACAAAATGGTGTAAAGAGAGTGGAGATAAAGCCATTTCTGCCTTATGTGACCATATGTTCAAAAAGATTAATGGAGTTCAGATTAAGTGAGTATTATGCGAATCCCATTGGAACCGAAAGGGCCACCCGAGATCTGAATGAAATCATATTGTTTATTAATAAAGCTTCATCGAAAGTGATAAATTTTAGGTATAAACAAAAAACGGAAACGTCACTGGTTTGATAGACACTGTAAGGTTCCGCTCCACAGTTTTCCAGGCATTTCCAAAAGTGACATGCCATGCATTCACTTCAAATGCAAATATTCTGTAACTTAGTTACCTAACCCATAACATGTATTATATTTCCCAAATCCACTAAAAACATACAACACTATCTGACTAAGCAGAAGTAAACAACCTAAATGTGGGTGAAATAATTTATTGTCAAAGGTAAGACTTCAACCAGCAAAATAGCATAAAAATGCCAATACCAGTCATTTTCAGCCGACCAGCAGCCTCAAAAGCAGAATTTTCCCACTATCCCCACTCCCCTTTCCCTGGGTCATATAACCCCCTGTTTCTAAAATGTGAACAAAAAATCCATGTTTCCGTCTCATTTTTAGTTACATGCCTGGTAACAAACCTGTGTAAAAATGACATTTTAAAAAATAGCCAATTTTTCGAAGCCACCGTTTCCCATAATTCATCTGGTAATTTACCCCAATGCATCAGACTCCAAATTTGGGACCAAAACTTCAAATTCTCTTGTCCAACAAATAGCCTAATGTAATCATATATCTGATACTAAAAATATATCTCCAATTTAGATGGCATTAGTTTCACAGTATGCCCTATTTTTAGAATTTTACCCCCCCCCGTGCAATAGCGCGAAACTGCAGAGCGGAACCTAAACGGTTGAAAAAAGATATGATAAATGTCGTAAATGAGATGAAGAAGAGACCTTATGATAAGACATTACTGATTAAATTTCACTCTATAAAAAAGCATTTTAAGCGGGAGACACAACGTAAGCGCGGAGAATTTTATGAATGTATCTCTGATAAATTACCTAATATGGAGACAGCTAATCCTTCCGAGTATTGGAGTATTATTAACACATTTCGTGCGAAGAAAGAAGAGCCCAATTATTTACACCCAGATGAAACTGTAGAATTCTTTAAAACATTTCTTTGTGCGAAAAGATCTGAGTCTGAAATACGCCATCTTCTGACGACAATTAAGGAGCCAGATATCAAATTAAACAATGACCACATAACCGCTAGAGAAATATTAGACGCTGTGAAGCAGCTCAAAAACAATACGTCATCGGCTGTAGATAACAATCCAAATGAATTATTAAAACTTATTGTTCCAATTATTATAGATGATTTTGTCAAGCTATTTAATCAAATATTATTATCAGGTCATTACCCTGTATGTTGGAGTGAGTTTATAATAAAAACTCTCTATAAGAAAGGCGATCGACATGATCCTAACAATTACAGACCGATTGCGCTGAGTAGCGGCAATTTCGGAAAATTATTTAATAAAGTAATAAACGAATGAGTATTAGAACTCAACGATTTCATAAGCGATAACCAATTTGGATTCAGAAAGTATTGTGGAACAATTGACAGTGCATTCATTTTGCATTCATTTTGCGCACGTTGGCAAATAAATATAAAGAAGAGAAGAAACCAATGTACGTAGCTTTTGTTGATTTTAAGAAAGCATTTGATTCAGTAGATAGGTTGTTACTTTTTGAGAAAATGAAGTTATTGCGTATCGGTGGGAAAGTCCTCAAAATTCCTAGCTCTCTTTATGAGTCCAGTTACTATTCTATAAATACTTCTGTAGGATTGAGCTCACCTTTACTCTCAACGGTGGGTGTTAGACAAGGATGTTTTATATCCCCCACGCGCTTCAAAATGTTTATTGATGACATATGTGGGATATTTGATGAATCCCGTTCGCCAGTTAATGTGAATGGACAACGACTCAATCACCTACTCTTTGCCGATGACTTGGTATTGTTATCACAATCTCCAGTCGGATTGAATAAATGTGTTCAGAAGTTAGAACACTATGCGGATAAAAACAAACTTAGTGTCAATATTAATAAAACAAAATGCATGATTTTCAAAAATAGAAAAGATAGAAAAGATCCTACGTTTTGCATTGGAACAGTGAATTAGATATCGTAGATCAATATAAATACTTAGGTCTTGAATTCACATACAATGGAAACACAAAACAAGTTCAGGAGAATTTAAGTACAAAAGGATCGAAAACAATGTTTTTCATTACAAATTCTCTCAGAAAGTGACTTGACTTAACTCTTGATGTGAAATGTAAACTTTTTGATAAAATGATTAAGCCTATTTTATTATATGGTTGCGAGATATGGTCTCCAGACTTTAATATTCCTTTTGCGAACACTACAGCCTGTGAACAAGTCCACTTGAAATATTGTTCACAAATATTAATGTTGATTAGAAAAGCATCTAATCACGCAACACGGGGAGAGTTGGGTAGATATCCTATTGTGAACGATCTTACATTTCCATAAATGTGTCGATAAATTATCTAAAATTGCTGGCGATAACATACTCTCCAACTCATTCAAGGAGTCACTCAAATGTAAACTTCCGAAAACTTGGATAATTCAGTTATCTCGTTACAATATCAAGTTTCCGCTGCTAATACGTTAACCAATAGTAATGGAAAATGCCTGAAAGATGTACTAGAATCTCAGCATAGAGAACGATTTACTAAATATATGTTTAATGATGCTAAAATGACCTTCAGTAATAAGTTACGAACGTATCAATTAGTTAAAAATGAATACAAGCTTGAACCTTATCTGAAAACCACCAGATCTCGACAGGCCCGTGAACTGTTTACTAGACTTAGGGTTAGTAACCATAATTTAGAAATCGAAAAGGGGAGACATAAACAACCCCCAAAGCCCCTAAATGATAGGAGATTTGCGATACCGGTGAAATAGATAGCGAAAACCATTTTGTTATGTATTGTGAGGTATATGTCGAAATTAGGGAAACGGAGTTCGAGGAAATTATAAAAGAAAACAAAGAATTTGAACAATTAAATGATTCGGAGAAAATATTGAAAAACTGTGATAGTAAATCGATTAATATCATTTCAAACATGATCTGGTCATTCTTCTGTAAGCGAGATCACCTTGTTAAAGAAAAAAGTCATTTGTACTTTATATTATACATCATGTTTACTAATTCTTCTTATTTGTTATGTTTGCATTGTGCAACTGCCATTATGGTGTAATACATTAAACTATTAAACTAAACCAAACTAACGTCACTAAATAGGACGGCTGCTCAGTAAATGTGTGGGGTAGACCAATCAATATTTTCAACGTGCAAGCCCGAGGCTGCACGTTGAAAATATTGATTGGTCCACCCCAAATAATGAATATGAACTCTTCCAAGTGCTTCCATTGAACTGGCATGGAATATACCACTAGAGTTCAAAGGGTTATAACGCAGCTTCCGTCAGAATTGCCCTGCAAATACACTATTATTGACGATTAGGTTTGAATTATCGGGTTGTAAAATACATATCACGGGAAAATGTACGTTCAAAAAACCCAACAACTGATTATTGTGTTTTCTTCCGTCTGCTCTTGACATTTAATTTAGTTGACAACCGAGATTTGCATTACCTTCTACCGAGTGGTGCTTGCCAGAAATTCAACAAACACCTGTCACCATCGGCGAGCAACTGTACTGTCAGACTCCCCAACGCACTAACTCCGCACAAGCAAGGATAGCATTGGTTGAAGACAAGTGCACAGTCGACGTTTTCAAATTTTCTACGCCGTAGTACACAGCGCCACCGAGCCGCACGTGGGCAATCGAGCGAGATGAAGTGCCTTGCCCAAGGACACAACTCAGTTGCCCCTGGCGGGGATTGAATCGTGGACATTTCGGTTTGAAGTTTAATGCCGTAACCAATGAGCCACCACGATCCTTGGGGTTTTTAATATATACTTCTACTGCCTGACTATTTCCCCACGAGACAAAGAATTTTAGTGATAGTGTGGTACCCCTTCAGATTCCCCAATGATTTGCATAATGGCAGTCGGAATACCTGTTTTTTTCCTAACAGAAACAGGCAGACGACACTGTCCAAAAACAAATGCTAAGACCTAAGTTTTTAAACCTTTTAATGTTCAATAAATTTCCTATTTTCCCAGTGCTGAACGAGACGAGAATTTTAACCCTTTACCTAACATGAAAAACAGACGACACTTGCAAACAAATTTCTTGAATAACTATTTTGTTTTTCATTTTTTGTCTCAAAAACATAGGTTTTGACCCCCTTTGGGACGAGCTCCACGAGCTCGTTCCAAAGAGGGGTCATAACCTATGTTTTTGAGACAAAAAATGAACAAAATAATGAAAATTAATTGACGATTTTTGGGAATAGCGCTGACCGGTTTTGGCCGTTACGTTGGGTAAAGGGTTAAAGCATCCCTAAAAACCAAGGTCTTTCAATGCTAATGCGCGAATGTAAAGCGCTTTCAATGACCTGAAAACCTATTTTTCAATTCAAGGACTTTCAAGGCTTTCAAGGGCCACCATGAACCCCGATTAAATCAAGTGTATTACAAAAACAAAATTCCAACAACTCAGTCAGGGGTGTTGCTACAATACTCCATTCTTCATCAGAATTACAATAGTTGGAAATTCGAAGCCCACAATTGGAAAAGGTTGAAAATTTCGAGAAGATCACTAATAGAATTTTTCCAAACAAGTTTAGAATCTGGTCAAAATATGGAGTTTTTAGACTGAGAAGTAGTGAGAGTCTTCCATATATTGATTGAAAAGTAGTAAAAATCCCTTCAAATATTGATGTGCAGCTGGAATTTGTGACAACCTGTCTCAGTTGGATAATTTACAGCCAATGAGGGAACACAAATGGAATTCCGCAACTAAACCATCTACTAAACAAACGGCCAGCCCACCTGACTGCGAAATTTACAAATGTTGCAGTTGAAAAAAAAATGCAGAAAATTTTTAAAAAACTATATTATGTGACCCCTCACTGGAACGAGCTCGTCGACTTCCTTCCAATCAGCGTCAAAATTTTCTAACTAAAGGTTTTAAATCCAACATACACGATATAATTTTTTTTATTTCAATCCTTTTTCCTAATATGAAAAGCAGACGACACTTGCAAAAAAATTCTTGAAGAACTAATTTTTGTCATTTTTTGTCTCAAAAACATAGGTTATGACCCCTCATTGGAACGAGCTCGACTAACTCATTCCAAAGAGGGGTCATAACCATTCGCGGTCGATCATCGCTGGCATGTCACACCAACTGCCCATGTGTCGTCATTGATCACGCCACCGAATTTGAGTGGTTCACGAGACGACAAAAGATCACTCTTAATATCAAGGGTTGCATTTATCATTGCTGGTCTAAGAAGGCGTTGTCTGTGAGAGCTTGGACGGCTATTTTCAATTGACCTCGTTAACATAATATTAACTGGCCCGATCTAATTATTTGTCCTAAAGATGGAAAACGTTTGAAGTATTATTCAATGGGCACAGTTGCATGGGCGTCGCCAGGATTTTCTAAAAGGGGGTCGACTTTGATGAACAAAGGTACACAGTAAGTACACTTGGTACACAGAGAAGGAACCGCCGTGAATGCCGAAGGCAGGAGCATACTAAGGTGGTCCGGAGGCATTCCCCGCCCCCAGGAATATTTTCAAATTTAGTGTCAAGTGGAGCTCTCTGGTGGCCTTTGGGGGATTTATTTGCATTCTCTCCTCTTAAAAAAACGTAAAAGGAGTTCGTCCGCACTCCTGACTCCCAACTTCCCTGTCGACGCTACCCAGTAGGCACAGTATTTAGTGCTTATGGAAGGTTTGGAGCTTACGAAAAGATAAAGGCGTATATGTTGGAATAAAAATACATACAGTAGCCATTTCTTAAGAGCAAATGGTTCGCTTTACTAAAAGTATGGGGCCTACAATTCTCAGTGTGTCTGGAGCCCTCAGGGGAGGGGGAATGGGGGGGGGGGGGTAATCCTGACCTGTGTAAATGTGGTAAACCATGTAATATTTGCCGTGTCAGCTAATGTTTTCTGCGCTCTCGCTCATGCCAGAGGTTAGTCCCGTATCGCGTGGGTGGCGTTGACGCACAAAGGATTTGGCGAAATAGGGGAAGAGCACACACCGCAGGGGGAAGGAGCGACCCCACTTGATTCGCCCTGAACAGTCTTTTCTCTACTCTATGGTTTTGCCAACACCAGAATCTTATATGGACATCCTAGGGAAGCGTCGACGACTAAATAATAGAATTCTTAGAATCAATGTTTTCAGCACTGCTCTCCTGAATCCCGAAACAAAGAAATGTAGGTGCAGAAGTCGTCTTCTCGGCAAAGGCGGCGGAAGCTCGCTTAAAATGGAGCGGCACAACTTTTCAAGGCCACCATAGTTTGACCCAATGGGAGAACAGTTACAATCGTATATCAGTAAATATACAGTGACATATTATAGTCTCTCGTTTACACACTAAAAACTAAAGTGTTAAAACTGACACTTCCAACCCATTCTAACTCTTATGGTTTGATTTTAACACTCAAAGTGCAATGCTTTAAACACCTAGACATTACAATCGTCAGACATCTGAAACTTAAATGGATGGCACTTCCCATGTGTCTTGCATTGGTGGTTCTTCCAGAATCATCCATAATTTGATTTGCGCTTGGTGGGTACATAATTAAAAGGACACAACGCAGATGACGCGGATCAGGCTCGAGAGTTCGAGCCCGATCCGCGTCATCTGCGTTGTTTCCTTTTAAGTGTGGCGACATTACACTTGTCAAGTGGTATTATTGTCAACACCTGTCAAGTTCTGGGATACCTACACTTGAAGAAAGTGCTAGTTCATCACTTAGTAAGTGTTAAATACAGCACTTCAAGTGTAGTTTTTAACACTTTAGTTTTTAGCGCGTAGAATAGCATGCCGCAGTGTGGTCACTGCCCTGTCCATTTCTTCTGTTTCAGTCATCTTCCAACCCGAAGGCAAGCCTTTGGGTTGGAAGATGAGTGAAGTAGAAGAAATGACCGAAGCGTCCGAAGGTTGGGTTTCCAAATGTTGCTTGGATTTGCGTATATATTATCGGAATATCTGTATGTTGACTGACACGTTTGCAAGCGCACATTTTAAATTAGTTTGTAACCGCGCAACATGTCTGTGGAAAAAAGTGGAGGGGCACGTGTCCCCTGTACCCTCCCCCCCCCCCCCCCCCCACACCTCTGGTTCCACCACCTCTACTTCTCGGTTCAGGTATGTCAGCTTTGCATGACCTTGACATATCAAAGGTGCTGAATAACCCAAAGTAATATACATTAATTCGTTAGCACTCTGGTAGAATGTTCACCTGTCATTTCGAAGGGTCAGGGTTAGAGGATGATTATGTCTAAATTCTTTTTTGTACCAATAACCTTCTCTCCAACAGTGTAACACCATCCAAATGGGATAGAATATATACACTACTTAAGCATCCCCTGTTTTTTAGCAGTTGTGTTAATAGAAACTGTCTTCACTTTCATGCTATCTTTCAGATGGCCAAAAGTGATTGTTTGCGGAAAGAATGGTCTATTGACAAATGGAAGAAAACACAATGAAAATATGCAGTAATTTAATGGCGCTAATTACACATATCTGTCACCAATGTTTTTGGTGGAAAAATGTTCTCTCCACAAATATGGTGCTGGAACGGTCCATGATGAAGCAATGCCGGTAATTACTGACAAAAATGTAACTTGTAATCTCTTGAACACAATAGCAGTGTCTGATGTCAGAAGCGAGTGTATCCACCATGTGCCTGGACGAGAGCCTGAACCCCCCCCCCCCCCCGAATGCTACCAATGAACCGTCTGATACGGTCAAAAGGGAACTGCTGCAGCTCCTCGTGCAATGCAGCTTCCAAATCGGTCAAATTCTGTACAGGCGGACCTCTTACTTGCCCACGACGTCCAATAAAGTCCCAGATGTGTTCCAAGGGTTTCAAATCGGCGCTCATTGCAGGCCAATGTAGTGTTGTAATAGGCGTTGTTTTGAAGGAATGCTCCCACAGCATGGGGACGATGTGGCCTTGTATTGTTGTCCATGAATCCCGGGCGAGTAGCCAACGGGTGGTTGTCAAAATGAGGCATGACAGCCGGATTGAGAATGTCCCGGATGTACTGATGACCACTAAGATTCTCACGTAGTCACCACATCACGTTTACAATCAAGAGAGAGGCATTCCCAGATCATTACTGATCCCCCACCATAAGGAACAGTAGACCTGATATTCCTGGGCATATAAGCAGTTTTTCTATGCCTCCACACTCTCATGCGACCATCTGTGACGTGGGGCAGGAACCTACTCTCATCTGACTATTGGACTCTCCTCCACGTCCTGAGATTCCAATGTTGTCGTGCCATACTCCACTCCAAACGTCGTCTTTGATGCTAATCGGATAGACCTGGACTCTTGATGACCCTCCTGGACCTCACACCCAGTGCTTTGAGAAGGTCTCGGACAGTTCTGTTGCACAAACGCCTGTTTCGGAAGCCAAAGGCGTTTCAAAACCCCATTTGAAGCAAAGGGTTCACGCCTAACGAAGCGTGCCAGACTCCGATCTTCCCGAGGTTGTCCATGCCTTCGTTCGTCCTTAACATCCTTGGTTTGTTGATGTTTTCGGACAAGTCTGCCGATGACAGAATGACTGCAGCCAAGTTTCCTTCCAGTGTCACTGAACGACATGCCTGCTGCATGCATGCCAACGATATGCTAGCTTAGTACCCCTGACAGTCTCCTCCTTGCCATGTCAACATTTATTGATAACAGAAGTGACAAATTTTCTTGTTTTATACCCAGATAATGCATGTGGATGATAATTTTTTTTTGTAACATTCGTGGGAAGCATTCTTCACGTGGACGAGGGGGTGTGTTTGAAGTACGTTATCAACCAGACGCATCATGTTTCACTAGATGAAATGTACTGCAAGACGTAGCAATCACCAAAGCATAATAATCAGTAACAACTTCTCTGTCATGAAACATTTCAGGGTGCTTAATTAAGTCCCAGGTGTATAACTATCGTGTCGAGTGTCGATTTGAATTGCCAATCATCGGAATTAAACTCTTCATCAAAGATTAGAAGTAGTAGGTGATGTGGAGATCGGCCCCCTTTGGCAGGATCTCATGCGGGATCTCATGTGATGTCATAGTCTCATGACCCGGTGGCGCCATGTTGTGTTGTCATGGTAACTCAAGAGTGCGGCCATCTTGTGACGTCATCCCCATAGTGATGTGTGATGTGAGTGCGCATGCGCAGGTCGTGTTATTAGGGTGATACACATTTCCGTCGGCCATTTTGTATACTGGGAGCCGTCATCTTGGTTTCTATGGTAGCACGTGGTTGCTATGTTACCAAAAGGCTTCTTATAGAATAGGGGTATGTTCGGAGGGTATGTTCCTTTGTGCAGGAGTAAATCTAATTACCACAAACAACCCGACAATCCCTTCAAATCACCAAAAAAGCCCAACTTTATTTGAAACGGATCTCCCCCGAATCCTTTTTAGGACTCCCCATACCGTAGATTTTACTAGTAGCGCGTAGTGTTATATAGCGCGTTCGATTGAGTCGGAGTATACTCCAGTAGAGCAGAAGAGAGTATCAGCTGGAACAGCTTTGCTTATTGTTACTATTTTTTGCTTTTCTGGCCTATTCTTGTTAGTTCTGACCCTATTCCGAGTACTCTTGTTGTTTCATTTATCTAGATCGCCCAATCAGTTCACTTTACTGGCTCTAACCAATCAGATTGCTTTATTTTCCCATAATCTGTATGTAGAGTTATCTCCCTTCTGTATAACACAGGCCTACATTGTTCCCAAAGCCAATAAGCTACCGAATAGTTACTGATAAGTCATAGCTCAAACGACTCGAATCCCATCGAGCAAATAAGCCATAGAGTATTTGCTCGAGCTAGTGACTCGCACATACGACTCTTAGCCTCATTTCGGTATTTGAGGATGCCTATGACCTGGTAGTGTATTATTTGAGGATACCTATCGAGGATACCTTCTGAAGAATCCCCTTTTTGTCGTATGAGGGCATGAGGGCTATTGGAAAAGCCTTCATTGATGTCTAATTTACTATCCCTCTTAGCCTCACCTCGGTAGTTAACAGCCATATCCCATGGCACTCAATTTCAGCACCCCTTTTTGGAAAACGTATGGCCTTCGGCACCCTTTTTAATCATATGAGGCCATGGGGGCTATGAAAAAAGCCTTTAATGAGGTCTAATTTACTATCACTCTTAGTCTCATTTCGTTTGAGGCCATGAGGGCCATGAAAAAAATCCCTCAACGAGGTCTAATTTACTATCCCTCTTAGTCTCATTTCGGCAATTAAGGATAGCTATGACCCAGCTCCTATACAGCTGGTACATGGCTCCTATACAGGTAGTCTTACCAACAGCTCCCATCTTATCTCCAAAGCTCCAACGCCACTACTTGTCTGTGGTCTATTTGTCCTATCATTAGCTTTTACAGCAGGCTTATGTCATTGCGGCCTTGTACAAGTACTACTGGCTATAGTAGCATCCATTAATATTGACTTGTAACACTACTTCCTAGCTATACCTTCAAAATGTTCGATCAGATTGCTTTATTTCCCCTGTATACATACAGACAAGCTATATAAGGCATTCCGTAAGTGGGATTCTTATCCGATTCCGTAAAATTTGGAGCTGGGTCACGGGTATCCTTAAATGCCGAAATGGGGCTAAGAGGGATAGTAAATTAGACCTCATTGAGGGATTTTGTCATTGCTCTAATGGTCTCAAACGAAATAAGGCTAAGAGGGATAGTAAATTAGACCTCACTGAGGGCTTTTCTTATAGCCCTCATGGCCTCATACGACTAAAAAGGGGTGCCGAAGGTCGGACGTTTTCCAAAAAGGGGTGCTGAAATTGGGGTGCCACGGGATATGGCTGTTAAATACCGAGATGAGGCTAAAGGGATAGTAAACTAGACCTCATTGAGGGATTTTTCATGGCCCACAAGACCTCAAACGAAATGAGGCTATGAGGGATAGTAAATTAGACCTCATTGGGGGCTTTTCTCATAGCCCTCATGGCCTCATACGACTAAAAAGGGGTGCCGAGGGCCAAGCGTTTTCCAGAAAGGGGTACTGAAATTGGGGTGCCACGGGATATGGCTGTTAAATACCGAGATGAGGCTAAGAGGGATAGTAAATTACACTTCAAGCAGGGATTTTTCCATGGCCTTCATGGCATCAAATAAAATAAGGCTAAGAGGGATAGTAAATTAGACCTCACTGAGGGCTTTTATCATAGGCCTCGTGGCCTCATACGACAAAAAGGGGATTCTCCAGAAGGTATCCTCGACAGGTATCCTCAAATAATACAATACCAGGTCATAGGCATCCTCAAATACTGAAATGGGGCTAAGAGTCGTATGTGCGTGTCACTCGCTCGAGTAAATACTCTATGGCTTAATTTGCTCGATGGGATTCGAATCGTTCGAGCAATGGCTTATCGGTAACTGCTCTATGGCTTATTGGCTTTGGGAACAACATAGACTTTTGTTATACACAAGGGAGATAACTCTGCATATAGATTATGGGAAATAAAGCAATCTGATTGGTTAGTTAGCGCCAGTAAAGTGAACTGATTGGGTGATCTAGATAAATGAAACAACAAGAGTACTCAGAATAGAGTCAGAACTAACAAGAAGGGACCAGAAAAGCTAAATATAGTAACAATAAGCAAAGCTGTTCCAGCTGATAGGCTCTTCTAATCTTCTGGTGTATACTCCGATTCAATCGAACGCGCCCTATAGCACTACGCGCTATTAGTAAAATCTACGGTATGGTGGGTCCTGAAATGGATTCTGGGGGAAATCCGTATCAAATAAAGTCGTTATGGTGATTTGGGGGGGGGGGAGGGGTTGTCGGGTTGTTTGTTGTAATTAGATTTACTTCTGTTCAAAGGAACATACCCTCCGAAATACCCCTATCCTATAAGAGGCCTGTGGGTAACATAGCAACCACGTGCTACCATAGAAACCAAGATGGCGGCCTCCAGTATACAAAATGGCCGACGGAAATATGTATTACCCTAACAACACGGGCTGCGCATGCGCACTCACATCACCCATCACTATGGGAAATTGGAATGACGTCACAAGATGGCCACTCACACGGGTTACCATGACAACATAACATAGCGCCACCAGGTTACGTGACTGTGACGTCACATGAGATCCTGCATGAGATCCTGCCATGGGGGCCGATCTCCACATCTCCTACTACTATCAGAGAATTCAGCAAATGAAAGAATGCTTATCAAGTCAACACTGACCACAGCTCCTTCGTGTGTGAGCTACTGAAATTTTGCCTGATATAAAACAGTTATTCACAGTGCGAATATTAGCGTATACTAATAGCACAGTATCAATGCGTTTATTTCGTATTGACGTCATTCTGTGCGACATATTTTACATACTAATTGGAAATGTAGTTGATGTACCAACGAGAAGGGAATGAATGCTACACTCTTTTATTATTTGTCAGTTAAATTATGTTTGAAAGGTTATCACGCATCACAGTTACACACAGGGGGTAGTGAAAACCATAATATTATTTCACGTCTATTCTGGCAAAGTTGATTCCTTGGTCTGCTAGTAATGTGTCGGGTTTGGAATTGGACGAACAGGTTTCAGTTTCAGACAGAGGAACTTTCAAAAAAAAAAAATTACTTTGACAAGTGGGTTCTCCAACTTTACCCCCCCCCCCCCCCCCCCCCACACACACACAATTCTTGGCCACGAGTTGTTCTCGTGAAATGTTAGTTTATTATCAGTTCTGTTACGAATACGGTAGCAGACTTCCAGGAACCGTTGGTGTCTTCTGTCAGCTCTGCGAGTTGAATGCTTACATTTTTTGGTGTACTATACATCACAGCCTTCATTTTGATGTACAATTTGTGTGTATTTAATTTGAATTTATGAAATATCAAAGGTGGGAATTTCAAAGTAAACAAATTTCGCTTACTAATATAGCACCTTAATACAGCATTATCCCATTGGGTTGCCTCGCGGGGAAATTTATCATGGATAACACTGCAAAGCAGTTGAATGAAATCATAAAAAGAATAAGCTGACCGATCAGTGAAGGAGATACACACAAAAAAAGTTTTTCGCAAGATGTTAGCATTGTGAGTTCCATTCCCGTGCTGTTCAGCAAATTATATTTTTTTTTTTTTTTTTTTATCAACAATGGATTGGGGAAGAAAAAAACACTTTTGGAACTGAAAATGTTTACTTCATTGCATTATAATGATGTGATGCATTTTATGTTCAATTTATTTTACACTTGATAAGTGACATCTCCAATGAGACAAACAAGATTAGGTTCATGCGTGTACACGGCCTAGGGGTAACTTGCTTGTCTTGGTGTTCTGCTGGTCGCGGTTTCAGTTCCCATAGACGACATTTTACATGTTTGGAAACAAATGCTTGCTATCAGTTCTCATATCTTTAAACATTATATTTCAAAATGGAAAGCAACATGATAATGCTTTTTCAGAGAAAAAACAGTTGAAGTTTTATAATCCGTATGCGGACTTCGCCTCCAAACTATAGACAAACAGGGAAAACGATTTAAGGAACTTTAAACCTCCAAATTACATTAAAGTCCCCCCCAAACTACACATCTCATTACTCCATCTGTATCTGTTGAAAGTAAAATTGAAAAATATAAATAATTATCACAATAAACCCAATTAACCCTCCCAATACCCCTAACCAAGAACAAATCGTCGTATAGGCCTCCTTTATGTTCGACACTAACAGGGCGAATTAATTTGCTATAGGGATGTTAAGTTATAAAAACAGGCATCAGACATGTAGAAATCAGTTATTACTAACTCTTCCTCCAAAATCTTTATCTTGTACATTGAAGTAGAATGGTAGTAACACATCCGCATCAAATTTCGCCTTGATTTGAGAGTATATATATAATCAATATTTATATCCACCCCCATTGGAATATTTCAAGCCAACTTCAGTGCAAAAAGTTCATCTCAGTGCAGAAAGGTCAATATTTTTCTAATTTTTCATTTGTGCCGTAGAATGAAATTTTTGTTTCACAATGGACTGACCCGGGAAAGGGGAGATGAATCACATTAAATTCACATAAAATCACCCCTTTTACCTGGGGCAGTCCATTTCAAAATAAAATTGCATTTACGGTACAAAATAAAAATGAGAAAAATATTGACCTTTCTGCACTCAGGTGAACTTTTTGCACTGAACTTGGCTTGAAATATTCCAATGGGGGTGGATTTAAATACGAATTTTAGATCTGCTATCAAATCATGACCACGCTTGGTGTAAATGTTGTTATTATTCTGCGTTTAATTTCCATATAAAGATTTTATTAGGAAGATAAGTAATAACTGATTACCACAGGACTGTTGTCTGATATTATAACTTAACATCCCTACAAAATGAATTATCCCAGTTGGAGTCAACAATAAAGGGGGCCTATACGATAACCTTTTTCAGGAATACGGTGTTTTGGGGGTGATTCTTGTTTTGGGGTTACATTTTTAAAAAATGTTGTCAGTTTTTATGTATTACCCAAAACAAGCTTAAAGAATACACAATGAAAAAGTGTCTGTAATAAACTGCCACTGACAGGCAAATGCCAAGAACTTCTTCGGGGAATCGAACTCCCGGCCTCAAGACTTGGATCTAAATAAAATCCCTCTCGACTACGGAGTTACTTGATAAGTAAGTGTTTTCAACTCATCTCTGTTGGGGTTTCAGTTTTCTAAATTTGGAAATCAATATTATTTTTTATATCAAAGAAAAGGGAACTTATACAATTTCTTCAGTTCACTTTGAGACTTCTTCACAGTTGTTCCATTTCCACTAAAATAGAAACTTGTTTTTGACAGAAAAAATGATGGCGCTCGGTGACGACGCGGATCGAACTCATAATTTTCGAATCACACGTACCATCCGTTACCTCTAGGCTATCAACTTATACGATGATGTTTGCCGATTATATTAAGCGGACAACTCTGTCCGTTACTGACTCCGCATATCATTGGCGAATGTTATAAGGGTAGGGGGTGGGGGAGGTGAGGGGGGGGGGGGTGGGAGGAGAATGCTTTTTTTTTATTCTTTTGTTTATAATCCATTGCTAGTCAAAGACGAGCATAACGGAATACATTTGTAAGTAGGTTGTTTGTAGCCACACATTTTGAAGTGTGTTTTCTTTTTATCGTTAGACAATAGATGTGTTGCTTCGGAGAACTGTGCAGCTCAACTTCAGTGGAAGACATGTAAGGACAATAAGCGGGATAGGGGCGTCGATATGAGGATGGGTAGGAGGGTGTGCCGCCACCTCGACAGAAAAATAGCTTTTGGAGCGGACCAAACTCACAATCTTCGGATCACACATCCAAGGCGTTAACTCTGAGCTATCAACTCATACGAAATTATTTGCCGATTATATTAAGCAGGCGACTCTATCCGTTACTGACTCGGCATGCCATTGGCGAATGTTGTAAATGGGGTGGGGGAGAGGAGAATGGTTTTTTTTCTAATTTTTTGTTTATAATCATCCATTGCTAGCCAAAGACGAGCACAACGAAACACATTTGTAAGTAGGTGTTTGCAGCCACAAATTCTGAAGTGTCCTTTCTTTTTATGTTAGACAATAGATGTGTTGCTTCGATGAACTGTACAGCTCAACTTCTGTGGTGGACATGTATAGACAATAAGCGAGATGGGGGCGTCGCTATGGGGATGGGTAGGGGGGTGTGCCGCCACCCCGATAATTTTTCCAGGCATTTTCATTTGGGTTGGAGTCTTTGATATCGACTTATTTGTAATCATGTACTTTCTCACGAGTCTTGATTTGATATTTTTACGTTTGTCATACACACAGTCGACCATAGAAATGGATGTCTGTGGTTCAACCCAATTCGGGCTGTTGGGAGCCCAACATGAGACCAAACTGGATTACCGATATGATTCGATATGATTAAAACAAGATGTTGCGTCACAATTACTCAGAGGAGTAGACAGGGGAATGCCTAGTGGGTCATGGCCTGTGAGGAAATATTCTAAAAACGATAAACTGAATCAATGTACGCGTATTTCACGTGGTGATCGAAACATCGATTTTAACCCTTTGAACTCTAGCGGCGACTTTTCCGGCCAGGAACATGATACGCCATAACGTTATTAAATATGATGGCTGTTCAGTAAACATGTGAGTTAGACCAATCAATATTTTCAACGTGCAGCCCAAAGGCTGCGCGTTGAAAATATTGATTGGTCTACCCCAAATAATGAACATGGACTCTTTCAATTGTTGCCATTGAACTGGCATGGAAGATACCACCAAAGTTCAAAGGGTCAACATGGATTAATTTATGAACATAGACAAACAAGTGAGTGATAAAGACTTAACATAATGGATAATTCCCAACATACCTCCCCAACCCCTAAAATTACAGTGCCCTCCCAGCTCTAAATAGGAAAATTAAAACACTCTCTGGGCATTTGAATTTTCAAAATTTGCTCGGGGGTCCCCTCGATCACCCATCAATGGGGTGGGAGTGGTACTGTAGGCCTGAGACGGGTGTGGGTACAGCCTTCCTATTGTTGGGTGGTTCGGATACCCCCTGACCCCCCCCCCCCACCAATGGGAGGGCCATACCCACTCCCACCTAAGGCCTGCGTGTATACCAGTGGCATATATAGACCTGGTACTCCCTTCTTCCTCTCCCCGCCCCAACAAAACAAAAAATAAATTAAAAAATTATCCCTCAACCCTCAATAGGAAATCCCAGCTTCGTCCTTGCAACAACTTCATGTATATTTTGTATATCTAAAAGTAAACGTCAAAGAAGTCTTCAGTGTTTTACCTATAATTCTGGCTGACTACTATTCCAACTACACCACCAAGGCATACTTTCACCGAAGGCATGCCTTGACGATGTAGTTGGGATATTTTATCAGTCGGGACTTGGGTCATCACACTCAGGACTAATCAGGCTCATTCCTCCTCAATATGTCATTTTCGTGTGACCCCTGACCCGGGGGCCAACCATCTGCCGTGCACTTTCCCAGTCATCGGTAAGTATTTTTGGTGACCAGTTTCACGTAGACTTTGAATTGAATTACAGTCGCATCATACACAGCAGTTTCGCGTACAGACGTTTCGTACACTGGTTGTTTCGCAGCATGCAAAATATGTTACGTACAGACCATTTCGAACACAGACTAAATTTAATTGAATTATTGATATTTATTTTATTTATTTATTTAATTATCCTTGCTACAGTACAAGTCAAAATAAGTTGAAGCATAATCACAATAAACTAAGTATACTGCTGCTCCTGCACTGATATGATCAGAATCTGACATCATTTTCTGGAAAGGTCTGGAGAGCTTTCCAAAAATGATGTCATCTTCTGGTCTTATCGATGTAGGAAGAGAAGATACATTGTTTATAATGGTTATCCTACAATTTATTTTGACTTTAACTGTATCAACATCTATTATCCCCGCATGTTTTTTTAAAAAAAGCGTCCCGTCCCGTCCGTCCCGTTCGTACGTCCGAACTTCATATCACCAAGAGTATGTAATTCAAAACATTCAGTCCATGCCGATGTGTTCAGATAGCATCTGTAGATGTGCATAAAGGTTTCGGAATTTTGATTTGGCCCCAAGTGGTTCCAATGAATCATTTTTATTGTTATTGTTAGAAAATCGGTTTCCTTTGGAAGACCCCTACGGTATTTAACCCTTTACCCAACGTAACGGCCAAAACCGGCCAGCGTTATTCATAAAAATCGCCAATTAATTTTCATTAATTTTTTCAATTTTGTCTCAAAAACATAGGTTATGACCCCTCTTTGAGGGGTCATAACCTATGTTTTTGAGACAAAAAAGGAAAAAAAAAATTGTTTTTGAGACAAAAAATGAAAAAAAAATTAGCTATTCAAGAATTTTGTTTGAAAATATATTCTGCTTTTCATGTTAAGTAAAGTGTTAATTCGAAACCTTTAAACTATGCCGAGGTGGTCCGGCAGCATCTGCAGATGTCCAAAAATATTTTGGAATTTTGATTTGGCCCCAACTCGTTCCAATGGAATCACTTTTATTGTTAGAAAATCAGTTTCCGGTGGAAGGCTACTAGGGGTTTTTAAATCGAAAAGTGGAAAGTGTGTTCCTATGTTCTGCTAGGGTGTCTTGATGTGCATAAAGGTTTCGGATTTTTATTTCGACACCTTGTGGCACCCAAGAATAGAGAATAGTCTTCCGGCGAAAGGCTTTATTTCGAAACGTTGATAGTGTGTTCATATGTTCAAGTAGGGTCTCTTAATGAGCATCAAGGTTTCGGATTTTTGTTTCGGCCCTGCGCGGCACCCGTCGCGCCACTTTTGTCGGCAGAGAATCGGTTTCCAGCGAAAGACTCCTTTGAGGCTTTAATTCGAAGTGTTGAAAGTGTGTTCATACGTTCCAGTAGGATGTCTAGATGTGCATAAAGGTTTTGGATTTTTAATTCGGCCCCCATGTGGTGCCCGTGACGCCACTTTTGTCGTTAGAGAATTGGTTTCTGCCGAGAGCGCCTATGGGTTATAATTCTAAATGTTGAAATGTTGTGCCTATGTTCCCGGGGAGGGTATCTAAATATGCATAAAGGTTTCCCATGTGGCTTCCGGAGCGCCGCTTTTGTCGTTAGAGAATCAGGTTCCGGCGGAAGGTTCCAAGGGGTTTAAATGAAAACGCTTACAATGTGTTCATAGGTTAAGCTAGATGTGCATAAAGGGTTCGAATTTTTTATCCGACCCCACTTGGCTCCTGTCGTGTCACGTTTGTCGTTAGACAATCGGTTTGTGGCAAAAGGTTCCTGTGGATTTTAATTTGAAATGTTGAATGTGTGTTCATATGTTCAGGTAGGGTCTCTTGATGTGCATAATGGTTTAGGATTTTTGATTCGGCACCATGAGGCACCCCTAGGGACACATTTGTTATTAGAGAATCAGTTTCCTGCGAAAGGCTCCTAGGGGGTTTAATGTGCCTAAAAATTTCAGATTTTATAGAATACCCATTCATACCTCTCTGTATAGTTTGGTGGGAGGCTAAACGTGTTCCGAAGTTGGTGTCATTAATAGAGATTACAAAGAGGAATAACCCCACTATGATAACTTCTTGTAATTGCAATCCCTGCCTTGTTATAAAAATCAATTGATTTGGGGAGCAGTGGGAGATATGCGCCCGTCATTTGAATATATGGCAGCACATGTCAATGGTGCCATTCAGAGTTAAGAACATTTTTTCAACTTGGACTGCACACTGCATATAGATCAATATATGCCTTAATAGGGCTGCACGAGATTCAAAACTGAACACCGGTGTCGGTATTGAAAAAAATACCGCGGTATACCGGTATATCGAAAACTGTTCAGATATATGAACACAGGTACCACAATCGGGACTCGAGACATCACAGTCGGAACCAATTAGCATGCCTTGATGATGCGGTTCGAAAAATCTTTACCCAACGCAGACGATATCAAAATTTATCATTTACAAAATTAGTTTTTCAGATTTTCCCCAGATTTCAACAAAACTATATCATGTGACCCCTCATTGGAACGAGTTCGACGAGCTCGTTCCAATGAGGGGTCACGTGATATAGTTTTGTTGAAATTTTTTAAAATTATTTTTTCACCTGCTGAATTTGTATATTACGAGGGCACAGGCAGACGATTCCTTGGATAAAGGGATAATATTATTCATTCGGGGCTGCAATTAAAAAAATCAAGACATCTTGAAAATCAAAATTGTGGGTAAATATATAATGACGATAAACCGATATTTTTGTAATTACACCGGTATTCAGTCGATATTGGTTTGAATACCGGTATATATCGGTTTATCGATATACCGTGCAGCCCTATGCCTTAACCCTTTTACTGCCACGTCAATTTAACCATAAACGGAGGACCTCCATGCACGCCTGAATGCGAGAAAATTTACTCATATTTATGGCATACTTGAAATACTATAATCTTAGTAATTGTTGGAAAGGGCTCTATGAGCCCTTTCCAACAATTAATCAGATGGTACATTTGATCTACGCATACCAGAACTTACAGATAATCATCATAAATTAGGTGACAATAGATGCTTTCGGCGGAGCAAGTGTCAAGCCAGCCATTTGAGGTATAGGAAACCGGAGTAGCTTCAAGCGTCTCGTACGTACAAATAGTGACAACGAAATATGGGCCCACAAAGTAGTATTATGCCAAGATATTTTATTATTCATGGATGCCTCTGGTGTTATGTTCACTGTTAGGAATTATATCATTTGTAATAAAGAAATTGTTGTATTTCCACTGTATGTGGAGCTGACTACAACAGGCGCCATAACTTGGGTGCGAAACGTCCCAGGCATTTGTGTACGAAATGTCCCCAAATGGCCATGTATGAATCGCCCGTGTATAAAATAGCCTTCGGGTTGGAAGATGACTGAAGTAGAATCGACAGGACAGTGCCCACACCGTGGCATGTTCATCTAAACGAGAGACTTTAGTATGCCACTGTACATTTACTGATATACGAGTGTAATTCCACGTTTGGCTGAGCGTCACATCGCATCAAGGCGTAATTGGTGTGGAGGATGACATCGCTGGGACAATTATTGTCGGTGGAGCAACGTCATGTTTGCCGATGAATCGAGGTTCACTCTCGACTTCCACGACAGGCGAAACAGAGTGTGGCTGCGGCGGAACGAACGATACTATGACGTAACCGTTAGGCAGCACGGTCGTTTTGGTGGTAGATCGGTTAAGGTGTGGGAAGACATAACCAAGACACGCATTACATGTCATCTAAGGGCGTGTCACAGGGAAGTACTACCGTGACAACATGGTAGCAGCTCATGTGGTGCCATTTCCGCGACATTGTGACCGGCCGTCGATTCATTTTCCAAGATGACAATGCAAGAGCACACAGGGCCCGTGTCGCTACAGAGTTCCTCCAGGAGCAGAACATCACTACACTGCCTTGGCCAGCACAAAGTTAAGACATTTCACCAATCGAGAACGTCTGGGATATGCTTGGCAGGCGCCTACGACAACGCCAACAGTCCCCCACCAATGTCCAGGAGCTCGCCGTTGCACTGCAGGAAGAATGGAATAACATCAGTCAAACTGATATTGGACGTTTGGTGAGATGTATACCACGTCGGACCCGCGCTTGTCTCGCGAACTGTGGATGATTTACAAGGTATTGAGGTCTTGGACTGAATGCGGTAAATTCTCTGACTGACTGTCCATGTCTTCTACAGCTCAGTGCGTGGAATGTGTGCTTGTCAGACACCCAAACATCGCTGAAAACATCCACCAGATGTCACAGTGCAATGCCTCAACTGTCTTTTTGATGAAAATATAAATATATTTCTTCATATATCTCACTTTTATTAAATATCCACTACTTTTTTTAATAGTATACTTCAACCATTTTCCAATCCGAATGCTAGCCTTCGGGTATTATTCAGGTTGGAATACCCCAGACAGAAAGTAGAAGAAACCGACCGAAGGTGGGATTCTTTGGCCAAATGTTGTTTGGCTTAACAAATAATATATTACAGGAATGCCGGCATATTGGCGCGTTTGTATGGGGCCATTTTAACTCATTGAGTAACCACCAACATGTCTGTGGAAAAAAGTGGAGGGGCACGTGTTCCCTGTGCCTCCCCCACCCCTGGTTCCGCCGTCTCTGATTATACGCCTAAAGTTCAGTTACTCGGAATTAATTTTGCCTTTCGATAAATAGCTTCGACCGAAAGGCAAGCTGACCTAAAAGCAGTAGCAAATCTGTGATTCTGTGTTTGAGGTGTGTGTGTGTGTGTGTTTGGGGGGGGGGGGGGGGACACATTCACTCCTGGAGCATGAAGTATAGCATCATCCAGCGGCCGCAGTGGCTATGGTGCAGGCACGAGATGGGGGTATTCCACACTCGCCGGCCTTGACCGGGGCCCTTCCCGGGGAAAGTTTTGGCATATTACAGATCAGTAAGAACATACGGTGGTTTCTTTGCATATGACCAAAATGTTTTCCAGGCCAAATATACTCCCATTAGTTTGCATAGGCTCATTCAAATTTAAAAGCAAGAAGTTAATTTATGACGGCTCACAGAGGATCAGTGCTGGAGCTATAACTATATGCATGGGGCACGGTATTAATAACCCATCCATAACTGCATCCGGTTGTGGATGCTCATGGGTTTAAGCCAATAGCGAATAATACCGTTTCCTTTTATGTCGGTGTTTGCAGATGTTTGTAAAAAAAAATGAGCAACCAGACACGGACGAGAAGCACCAGCGTTAATTTATTTGCCAGTCTATCATCTGTCTGCTCGCCAGCAAACATCGTTTAACCCTTTACCCAACGTAACGGCCAAAACCGGCCCGCGCTATTCTCAAAAATCGCCAATTAATTTTCACTATTTTTTTCATTTTTTGTCTCAAAAACATAGGTTATGACCCCTAGTTGGAACGAGCTCGTTCCAACGAGGGGTCATAACCTATGTTTTTGAGACAAAAAATGAAAAAAATTAGTTATTCAAGAATTTTTTTTGCAAGTGTCGTCTGCTTTTCATGTTAGGTAAAGGGTTAAGGAGTTATAAGTTTTGTCTTGGTTGCCTGTTCGTGTGAAAATGCTCTCATTGCAGTTTTGGTCACAGACGCGGTCGAAGGGAGGTAACTCGAAATATTTACGACTACGGCATCTTGAGTTTTCGATTATTTAAAAAAAAATCGTCGTGTTTTAACTGAAGATAGAAAATGATAACATTCTTATTAAGCCTTTTCCTAACCCTTAACCCATCGCAAGTGGAGAATACCACCCACCACCCCCACCAAAAGAATATTTAACCCTTTACCCAACGTAACGGCCAAAATTGGCCAGCGCTATTCTCCAAAATCGCCAATTAATTTTCAATATATATGTTCATTTTTTGTCTCAAAAACATAGGTTATGACCCCTCGTTGGAACGAGCTCGTCGAGCTAAAAGCAAATTCTCCATAAAAAACATTGGTCTACGCCCTTCTCTTATGATATATCATTCGATAACCTCCTCCATTCTCTGCACTGGGTAAATTGGGTCGATTCGATACATAAAGTGCTGATGGGCAATTTCTGCAGTTGTCATTTTAGGTCACTTTTGTAATTACTTTTTGCCGACATGGTGCAGAGGCATTCCACTTCCACCCAAAGGGCATAAATCGTGGGTGCGTCTGTTGGTGTGGAGGTGGACAACCCCCCCCCCCCCCCCCCACACACACACACTCCCCGAAGAAAGAAAAAATGCTTGTCCTTGTCGGGAAGTAGCCGGCCAGAGTACTATCGATCAATGGCTGGCATACAGAGGCGGACTGGCCATATGGTCCACCGGGGAAATTCCCGATTGGCCCCTAGGCCTTTTGGAAGCCCAAAATTGGTGCACCCCACAAGTGTTGGTGCATGTGATTTTGTGAAAATGACCAACAGGCGAAACTGATGTGATTGCATGGACTGTCGGTATACTGAACTGCCTGCTACGTGGACTGCTACTGGCAGTCCACATATAGACATTTCGATAGGCCAACAGTCTTGTCTGCATTTGATTACATTTGATTGCTCAGATGCAAGGAAACAACAGCGTTCTGTTAGTTTGAAAAATTCATATTTTCTCCCTTTGGGTCGAACTGTGGTTGGCGTGATGGGTCCAAGGCAAGAAGAAGAACAGTTCCTAAAGAACCGATTATTTTTCGACAAATTATTGGTGGTACCCAGTAGACTGTCCACCGTAAATCAACGCCCCTGTACTAGAAATCTCGGTGGAAGAGGTATAACCGGAACCTAAATAATTCATCAGAAGGGAGCAGTTCGCACAAAAATTATTGAGTAATTAACGACTATGGTTTGAAACCAGGGCAAATTATTATGTTAAATACAGGCACTATTTGTCATTTGTTGGGTATCGACCGCAGATTATTCTAGTATATTAATGTTCCCTACCCTCTTCCCAGGTAAACTTACCCCCAACCCACTACATACACCTTCACACATTTTAAATGGGGATAGGACAATTGCTTAACCCTTTACCCAACGTAACGGCCAAAACCGTCCAGCGCTATTCTCAAAAATCGCCAATTAATTTTCATTATTTTTTTCATTTTTTGTCTCAAAAACATAGGTTATGACCACTCATTGGAACGAGCTCGTCGAGCTCGTTCCAATGAGTGGTCATAACCTATGTTTTTGAGACAAAAAATGAAAAAAAGTAGTTATTCAAGAATTTTTTTTTTTGCAAGTGTCGTCTGCTTTTCATGTTAGGTAAAGGGTTAACAGAAATTTTAATTTGCATACGGAAAATATAACCCAAAATTGTAGTATCTGATATATGAATCTGTACTGTGCATTGTGGAAATCTCGATCAGATTTCAGCCTCGTCTACTCCCCAATTCAATGTCGTCCTTCATACGCCACCAATAAGAATTATAATGAGCCCTCTTTTTTCACTTCTGTGATAGTGGACATAAATATCTCGTACATGTTGAATCATTCTATTCAGGCATGCCAACCTCCAATGCAAGATACATGACCCCCAAAGCGGAAGTTATTTTTTTCAACTTCATTTCACCTGACCGTGACCGGAACACTGGCGTCTGCTGTCTATGTGGTCGGCGAAGTATAAACACCTCTTTAATTTTATTGCATATTGATATCCCTTTCCCCTTTTATGCTATGCTCCAGTTCGCTCCACTCCTGTCCATAGACACTAATTTGGTATGGGACGCTCACTCCAAGTAAATTATGTGAAGGTGTGTGACATAGGAAGTGATTTGGGCGATTTGGATGGGGGGGGGGGGGGTTAGTGGACAACGGGCTCCGAATCGGTTTTGTCGGTAGTTCACTAATTCTATAAAAAATCGCCCAGATTGACTTGCACAGCAGAACGTCATTTGGTACTCTCACACGCCATTGTCACCACCTCGCCACCGACACCGACATCGGTAATCGCCGAGCCGAAAAGTAAGTTTTTGGTATTGAAACAAATGCTAGTTGCCAGTTAGAGTAAAGAAATCAAGTTTATGTACCCCTAACCCGACTTAGGTCGGGAGGTAAATAGTGATTGAAGAGTGCGTGCACGAGTGCAGGCATAGAAATTAAGAGCTTACAACGTTACCCGTTTGCAGGTTACGCTATATTACATGTTGGCAACCTATAGGAAAAAGTGTTATGCTTTTCCGCTTTTTGTGTTTTTACAACGCAAGTCATGCTGTTTACGTCATGACACAATTTTCACCAAAATAAACAGCAACAACTAACGCGCGATCTCGCCAAAGCGAGATCGCGCGTTAGTTGTTGCTATTTATTTTGATAGACACTCTATTAAGATGTAAACGACATGCCACTCTGGTCCCGACGCAATGTGCAGCCTTTGAATCGAATTTGGTTCGAAAGACTGTCATATATGACTGGCAAAACATGCGCGATTAGGAACTTAATTTATGCTGAGTTGTTTTATCGTCCTGCGTTCGCGTAGTTTATAACTGACGTAACCTCCACGTAACCTAAACGATCATTTCCAGGCCTGTGGGTGTGAGTCCGAGTCAATAACTTAGAAACTACTGGGTCTACAATCATCAGTCTTCACACAATTATAAAGGACAATGGGATGGAAGCATGTGCTACATGCCACAGCTGGGTCCGCACCTGCGTCGATAACTTCAAAATCAAGCCAAATTTCAAGTTTTACAGCTTTAGTTTTACAGCTATACAAAGGCGTACACCAACTGTAGTGAAATGTGATACATAGCCACCTCAGAGTACTGTAAAAAGAGTATTTGGTTAAAATTCAGTTAACCATGACCACGTGCGACGGTGCATGCTTTCAACAGATTTTTCGACAAAGCCTGCATCCGGGGCATTTTCGCGTGCTATGGGCTTGAAGACCATACCAAATCGAAGTTTTGAACAGTATGCATCGATTGCACAACATTTAATTTCAACTCGATTGAAAAGCAAAATGCTGCGAATGTCCGAAGTTGACAGGGGTAGGGCTATTGCTCTAATTATGCGGGGGCAATCGCAATTCGCGTCGCCCAGCAATTTGGGATCCATGAGTCAACGATAGCTCGTTTAGTTGGGCGTTTCAGAGCCACAGGAAGATTAGCTGACCGTCCCGGGAGCGGACGTCAGCCACGTCAAGATATAGACCTGTATTCGTCTCTCACACCTCCGCAACCGATTTCAGATGGCGACGGACACGCTAAAAACTAAAGTGTTAAAAACTACACTCGAAGTGCTGTATTTAACACTTACTAAGTGCTGAACCAGCACTTTGTTCAATTGTAGATAATCCAGAACTTGACAGGTGTTACAATAATACCACTTGACAAGTGTAATGTCGCGACACTTGAAAGGAAACAACGCAGATGACGCGGATCAGGCTCGAATTCTCGAGCCTGATCCGCATCATCTGCGTTGTCTCCTTTTAATTATGTACCCACCCTATCGCAAATCAAATTATGGACGATTCTGGAAGAACCACCAATGCTAGACACATGGGAAATGCCATCCATTCAAGTTTCAGACGTCTGACGATTGTAATGTCCAAGTGCTTAAAGCATTGCACTTTGAGTGTTGAAATCAAATCCTAAGAGTTAGAATGGGTTTAACACCTTGAAAGTGTCAGTTTTAACGCTTTAGTTTTTAGTGTGGAGACGGCGGGTCATGTTGTAAGCACTTATGGTCGCTGAGTGTGTCTGAGAACAGTTAGAGATCGGTTGCGAGATTTCAATGTAAGGCCACGACGTCCCTACATTGGGCCGCAACTCACACCAAGGCGACGTCAACGTCAATTGCAATGGCTGCGGGCACATGCACCAAATCGGTTTCACTTGGCCCACTGGAAAGATGTGTTATTCACTGATGAGTCTCGGTCAACGCTTTGCAGGTCAGATGGACGACAAAGTTGCTATCGACGTCGATATGAGCGGTATTCTGACGCGTGCGTTGAGGAAAACGACATATTCGGGGAGAGGGTCTGTTATGGTTTGGGGGGTATTTTTTATGGCGTGAACACGCCTCTCGTGCTCGTGGTTATCCACGGCAATCTTACAGCCGTAAGATATCGGGATAAGGTCCTCATGCCTCATGTCATTCCACTTATCCATGCGCGCAACCTTACGCTGCAGCAGGATAATGCGAGGCCACAAGTTTCTAGGGTTTGTCGTGACTTCCTCAACCAAAACAATGTTTCAGTTCTCGATTGGCCACCCCACAGTCCCGATTTGTTCCCGACCGAGCATTTGTGGGACGAGCCGGGCAGGAGGGCCGGGATGCGCGTCAACGTCCTAACCAACGTCGCTCACCTCATGCAGGCCCTTCTTCAGGAGTGGAATAACATCCCACAAAGGACCATAAACAACTTGATAGGGCCAATGGTAAGGAGAGTTAGAGCAGCGACTTAAGCCTGGGTGGGCACACCCGCTATGGATTTTGATAAGGAAATGGTGTAAGGTACCCACGTTTCAAATTATCCATGCGAACGTCGTCTGTGTTAAGACAACAAAACTCGTCAAAATATAATCAGTAATGAAGAAATAACATAAAAACCCAAACAATGAAATAATCAACCATAACACATTTGAAATAATTACCACAGAAAAAGATTTGCGTTTTCTTTTTCCGCTAGTATAGATAGAAGTGGTGACAAAGTGGGAATACAGTACGCAAAGCTATATCTAGGATTAACCCACCTCTCACTCAGAAAAATGCACGTTTTTGGTTTTATATTAAACAAACTTCAAACAAATGTTTCGGCCCCGTGGGGAAATTTATTAAATTTACAGCAAAGAATGTGCACTCAACTTCAATGGCCAAGAGGAGAGACAAAGCATACGGAGAAATCTTCGGTTACATCTTAGCCCTTCGGGCCCTGAAGGTATATTCCATGCCAGTTTAGAGCCATCAACTGGTAGAGTCTATAATCATTACTCGGGGAAGACCAATCAATAATTTCAGTCTTGATACAGGTCTACCACACAAATTCAATGAGCAACTATCTACGTTATGATTTAAGGTCTTATCACGGTCCTGAACCGGAAAAGCGGCCTTTCATGTTTACAGTAGAAAGTCTGTGCACTACCTCCCTCTAATTCCCAATAAGATTGCCACGACGGGCACTCAAGAGCAATACAAGTTTCGGGTGACTTCATATGAGACGTGAGGTACTGTGACACCGCTTCCTCCAATTCTCTGTTGGTGGTATTAAAGTGTAAAAATATATTAGTAAAGATAATGCTGGCCTAACCTCTCTTCCTCTCTCTCTCTCTCTCTCTCTCTCTCTCTCTCTCTCTCTCTCTCTCTCTCTCTGTCTGGCTCTCTCTGTAATTATTTCAATTATTTCTGGACAAAGTCTGTTCATTTCTTTCAACAAAAGTTGGGGTACGTGCCCCCTGCCGTGCCCCCTCCCTGATTCCCATGACCCAGAAAAGCCTGGAATAAATTATATAAAAAAATACTTGTGGTATCTAGAGGTAACAAACTATTTTTAGAGGGCTGTAATGTCGTGAAAATGGGGCGCGTTAGCTAAGTAGGTGCAGGCTGCAAGCCGAGAGGTCTTTGGTTCGAATCCCACCTGAGGCAACCGCGTTGTGTCCATGGACAAAAACACTTCAGCCCCAGTTGTCCACGTGAGGGCACGGTGGCGTTGTGTACTAAAGCGTACTGCACGTCGGTGGTGCACTTGTCTTCAACCAATGCTAACCCTGCTTGTGTGGAGTTAGTATGTTGGGGAGCTGACAGTTGTTCGCTGTTGCTCGGTGGTTCTCTCCTCCCAGAGTACTCTGGCTTCCTCCACCCGTAAAACTGTCGTGGTCATGATTAGCCACTTTGCAGAAATATGTGACTTTAACCCTTTACCCAACGTAACGGAAAAAACCGGCCAGCGCTATTCTCAAAAACTGCCAATTAAGTTTCATATTTTTTTCATTTTTTGCCTCAAAAACATAGGTTATGACCCCTTGTTGGAACGAGCTCGTCTAGCTCGTTCCAACGAGGGGTCATAACCTATGTTTTTGAGACAGAAAATGAAAAAAATTAGTTATTCAAGAATTGTTTTTGCAAGTGTCGTCTGCTTTTCATGTTAGATAAAGGGTTAAACACCAATAAATAAATAAAATAAATAAAGAAATGTGAAATAAATAAATATTTGCTTACCTACTATTATAACAACCTTACTTTGTTTCAATGTGTCAAGTACATGGACACTGTACGAATAATATCCAACTCCCAAATACAACAAGATAGTTGTATCAGAAAACATCATAATTTATTTAAAATTGTGTATTTCCCATAGCCGACGATTATATATTCTTGACACTAATTTGCGGTAACATTGTACGTATTTCCGTGATGTTTATGTCATAAAACCATGTAAAATTTTATGATTATATTTAATTGCTTGCATTATACGAAAAAACCCAACCTCTGACAAATTAACCATTAAACTCCACTTAAACTCTTGAACAGTTGCGTAATCGGGCTGGGGCGGACCTATGACATGTCCTGGAAGGGGGGTTCGAGAGGGTTATCCTCTTCTGGATGATGTGGGTCGTGGGTCATCCTCGGGGAAAGTTTTGTACCCCTGAGATTGATTCTGATGCCTCTCTCTGGCTTAACCGTTTACCCAAAGTAACGGCCAAAACCGGCCAGCGCTATTCACAAAAATCGCCAATTAATTTTCATTATATTTTCATTTTTTTTGTCTCAAAAACATAGGTTATGACCCCTCTTTGGAACGAGCTCGTCGAGCTCGTTCCAAAGAGGGGTCATAACCTATGTTTTTGAGACAAAAAATGAAAAAAATTAGTTATTCAAGAATTTTGTTTGCAAGTGTCGTCTGCTTTTCATGTTAGGTAAAGGGTTAAATCTGGTTATTTTGTCCACAAAAAACGCATTTCCCCAGGTAGATCCATAAGCTTTTCCCTTACAATGACTAGGCTACACGAGGACTGTAGACTGACAGATATTCGGTCAATACCTACTACTCCCAACTGACTGCCAGTCAGTTTGAAGGAGTGGGTATTGACTGAATAGCTTCAAGTGTATAATTTTTCTGTAGCCTGACCAGTGTAAGGGAAACACAACGACGAATTCTAAAAACCGGTGCAGTCACAGATTCGAGTAGGAATTTCGGAAAAATTTGCTGCCTGATTGGAAAAGTCTGAAAATTGAATCGAAAATTGGAAAAATCACTTGGGCTCTGACCGAAAAATATGACGAAAGCAAATTAAATTGATATTATCGAATTTTCCAATTTTGGGAAACATCACCGAATTGAATTTCAAACTTTTGAAATATCGGGCGATAATGGGGCGGGAGATGGGGGGACACCACTGAACACCAGCCCTCTAGCTGCGTCCCTGGGCACGTCCTCTCTAACAATTTCCTTCATTGTCGAAGTGCATACATGTTGTTACACGCGAGTATTTTGTATTTCACCGGGGGGGGGGGGGGGGGGGGGGGACTAAGCGCGCGGGTGTGTGTGTGGGGAGGGGAGGGTGAGGACCAAATATTTAGAAATATTTCTGACGGAAAAAGGGAAAGTCTGTCAGAAAAAAAAAATTAAACCGTTTTGGTACCCAAAAAGGGTTATTGAAAATTCAGTCTAAAACATATGTTTTAACGAAAATAATCATTTTCCTCCTATTTCAGTGTTCGTTTTGCAAAGTTTTACCAAGAAAAAGCCTAAAGCCGACGAGCCGAAAATTTTCCGAATTTTTATCAGTGGTTATTTCGTACGGTGGCGTAACTGTGTAGCTATGGAAGCGTATTGGTGCCAGTGCAGTGTAATGTTTTCGGGAACTTATCTCCTAATTAGGGCTTAAGTATCACCTAATTAGGAGACATTATCTCCTAATTTGGACTTATCACCTAATTACGAGATATTATCTCCTAATTAGGACTTATTATCAAATAATTAGGAGATAGTATCACCTCATTAGGACTTAAGTATCACCTAATTAGGAGATATTATCTGCTAATTAGGACCTTTTATCACCTAATTAGGAGATAAGTATCACCTAATTAGGAGATAAGTATCACCTAATTAGGAGATAGTATCACCTAATTAGGACTTAAGTATCACCTAATTAGGACTTTACCCCTAACTGACGTAACAGCCATATAAGGCTGGCGCTATTCACAAAAAATCGTCATTAGAAATGTTTTTCAATTTTGGCCTACAAGTGTAGCTTATGACCCTCGCTTAGGGTCGTCAAGCTTTTCCCGATTAGGGGTCAGAAGCAAATTTTTACGGCGAAAATGAAATTTCTTTGGTAATCAAAAATAATTTGTGCAAGCGTCGTCTTCTATCCGTGTTAACCCTTTACTTAACACGAAAAGCAGACGACACTTGCAAATAAAATACTTGAATAACAATTTTTTTTCATTTTTTTACCACAAAAACATAGCTTATGACCCCTAATTGGAACGAACTCAACAAGCTCGTTCCAATGAGGGGTCATAAGCTATGCTTTTGTGATAAAAAATGAAAAAATAATGAAAATTGGATAGTAATTTTTGTAAATAGCGCTGGCCGTTTTTTTTCCGTTTCGTTGGGTAAAGGGTTAAGTAAGGACCTAAATCACAATTCTTGGATCCGCCCCTGTTGAATTCAACAGAAGGATGAATAAGATCGGTCTGTCGAATGAATATTGGTGGACCAGGCAGAGCTGGAACTCATGGAGGGTCAGTGATCTTCACCTTGGAGCTATTACCTTGGCTCAAGGTTGTGCGGCACTCTTGCGTCATAAGCAATCATTGTATTAAATATGAACAAGATCAGTTCATTGAATAAATTTTATGGACCTGAAACTTCAAACACACAAACGATTTGTGACTTTGACAATGGAGCTATGACCCTAGTTAAAGGTCATTACACTCTTGAGTTATAAGCAACCATTACGTGAAGTATGAACAAGGTTGGTCCATTAATAATTCATTTGTGAATCGGAGAAAGTAAGAGTGGAAGAACTTACACCCTTGAGTTATAAGCAACCATTACGTGAAGTATGAACGAGGTTGGTCCATTAATAATTCATTTGTGAATCGGAGAAAGTAAGAGTGGAAGAACGAAAACAGCAATGGTCGGTGACCTTGACCCTGGGGCTATAACTTCGAGTCAAAGTCATGACACACCCTTGGGCCATAAGCGATCATTGTGTGAAGTAAAAACATGATCGATCAGTTGAATAATTTTTATGGACCAAAGTTAAAAATGGACAAACAAACACACGAATGGTCTTTGAACTCAACCTTGGAGCTGTCAAGTGAATAATTACCTCAAATGTCGAAACTGCTAATCAGGAACACGGTATATATGGAATAAAATCATTGTTTTATTTTAAACCGTAACGTGCAAAGCTGTTACATGCAACCTCGGTACAGAAGAAACTAAATCTATTTTAAAGAGTAAATATTCAACACGACGAAATACAAAATAACATACACAAATATACAAAAACATTTTATGTTAAATTGAGAGAATAAGAACTGTCGCCAGATATCAAACTCCAATCCCGCCGATTGTTTTGCTTGTTTGTTACGAAGCGGCTACGTAGAGTTCTCTCCCCTCTACGTTGGATTATTCTTGAACCCAGCGCAGAGAGGAGAGACAAACTACTTCGAATTTGTCCACATATTTTACCTTGTTAACCATAAATACCACAGACTGAATAGCTCAATCAAGGTTTCAGCCAAAGGACCAACACAAAAGGATGTTGTCTTAATTATACACAAATCAATGTTATCGCGTTATTTTCAGGGTGAAACCGCTAAATGATTTGGTATTTAAATGGTAGTCCGTTGGAATAAGCCGACAAATTCTGAGCCCTTTTGAACGAAAATTCGTCTATATGAAGCTGAAACAGCACAGGAATAAAATAGTTTGATACAGCTTTAGAACTCGTACTGCCGATTGTATAGCTTGTTTGTTTGGTGATTGACAACCAACCTCTGCCATTATAGCTACCCACAGGCGCGTTGCCAGGATATCAAAGTTCGGGGGGGGGGGGGGGGGGAAGAGTAATATCTAGGGGGGGGGGGGGGGCTAGTTAAGCGATCTGAACGTAGTGGCTAACCCCCCCCCCCCACGTAGGGGGGTAACCGCTACGTTCAGATCGCTGAACTACTAGGGGGCATAGAGAATAGGATGCGCAGAATCATCCGAGCCACATAAATGCAATGTCCTTGACTCTGAGCCCGTTTGTGTCCAAAATTTATAAGTTGTGTAAGACATCAATAATTAGGCCACAATCACGTGTGGGGGGGGGGGGGGCTGAAATTTGGTTGGAGAGCATGTGCCCCTAGTCCCCCATGGCTACGCCACTGGCTACCCCCCTCCCTCCCCAAAAAAAAATACAAAACAAAAAAAAAACAAAAAAACACCACACACATACACGACGACGCACACACTGGCATTGGTACACGTAAAGTACGTTAGAAACGAATATTCGAATTTCTTAGTTACGGCTCTCGGAAACTAAAGTCTTTTCCACTTGTGCATTTCTAGGCGGGGGGGGGGGGGGGGGGAGAGGACACGCGCTGCCCCTTGCCCACCTAGTCTTGGGACAAGGAGGTAGCTGCCCCTGCCACCCTGCTTCCCGTGCCGTTGGGCCCGGCGTAGATAGAAAGTTGGAGGTTTGGGGGAATTTTGAGGTTCCGTTGCAGTAATCTTTGGTAGTTGTCGGTTGTGTCCGTAAATTAGATATATTCTATTTATTCTATGTCATTGTCTACGAATGCCTGCATTTGAATCGTGAAGGGGGGGGGGGGGGTCAATCTATGGTGGTGTTTGTGTTATAAAGTTGTAACAGTTAGGCTTCCCTCGCTTAAGCCTGTCTAAACATTGTTCAGCCCGGCGTTAGATAATTTTGAAGTATTCAGCTGAACAATATGCAATTTCCTGTACTTCAAAGGCCGCAGAATAGACAAATCCTAAGGGAAACTCGCCATTGTATCCGGCAAAAAAAAAACAGGCTAGGCGCTCACTTCCTGCTAATTCTCCATATAATATTACACTAAAAAATTGATCCATAGAAGGGCCTCATCCATAGATACTAAAATACATGCTCGATTTTGTTTTTTTCCTGGGGCGGCGCCTGATTTGCCTCACAAAGGATCTGTTCTCAGCGACAGCGGGACAGGGCTAGGGTTTACCCCGACAAGTCTGCAACAAATGAAGCGGCTTCCTCGACTGACTTATATTCACTCAATCCAGTTGATTTGGGTTTATCTTTAAACCAACTGACTTTAGAGTGTACCGTGGCGGGCCCGACAGGGAATTACCAGTTCCAGGTAACTGTACCTGAGACGCTAGGGACATGTGGGGAGGGATATTTTATCAGCATTTTCATTTTATCAAATGGTAGGGGGCAAGTGGGTGCGATCGACATTTTTTTTAGTTAATCAAGTAATTCACCAAAAATGAATTACTGTAATGAATACGCTAAAGTTATCAACTGAGAACACAGAATCTTGGAAATTCTAAGACAATGAAGAGAAGAAACTCAAAAATGAACAAGCCAAGACCAATACCGGGTCTGGACCTGCGTCGCTGCATGCAATTGAATCGGCAAACAGGAAGTGGCTGCATGGCAGATCTGAAAATTGCATACACGATACAACTGATCATTATCAGGCTCCAGATGAAATATAAAATCAATCCCTTGCATAGAAGCCGAGAAAAGTTTGACGAAAAATTTCAATGTTCAGTGGGTACAGTAAAATTTCAAAGTATCGGCAAACAGGAAGTGGCTGCATGGCAGATCTGAAAATTGCTTACACGATACAACTCATCATTATGAAGCAGCAGACCAAATATAAAATCAATCCCTTGCATAGAAGCCGAGAAAACCTTGACGGAAAATTTCAATGTTCAGTGGGTACAGAAAATTTCAAAGTATCGGACGGACGGACGGACGGACGGACTGACGGACGGAGTCGAGCGGTTACTAGACCTGCTTTGCCGCTGGCGACGCAGGTAGAAATAGGGCAAATGCAGGGGTGGGGCCTCACGAGGGGCTGCCACGAAGGTCTACTCCGCCAGTAGGGAAACTGCCTCATTTTTGCGGACTTCTCAGGGGATGGCCTAATCTAATCCGCTAGTCGGGGAAGCTGCCTCATTTATTACAGACCCTATAGCTCCCGCCCCACTTTCGCTGAGAATAGAATCCCTTGAATCCCAGGAAATAACAAAGTTGAGATTGTCTTTCAGTATCTATGGATGGGGGAGGCCCTATCTATGTATCACCCGCTAACTAAAGAGTGGAAGGACGGGAAGACAGATAGACGGCAATTTTTTTTCAGTCCCAGCAGGCAAAACCATGCATAACATAATGCCTCCTGATCATACGCACAATTAAAACGACCGGTCAATCTAATAGTGGTGAAACGAAAGGATGAACAGAGCAAATGTGTCAGTTAACCCTTTACCTAACATGAAAAGCAGACGACACTTGCAAAAAAAAGTCTTGAACAACTAATTTTTTTTCATTTTTTTTCTCAAAAACATACGTTATGATCCCTAATTGGAACGAGCTCGTTCCAATGAGAGGTCATAACCTATGTTTTTGAGAAAAAAATGAAAAAATAATGAAAATTAACTGGCGATTTTTGAGAATGGCGCTGGCTGGTTTTGGTCGTTACGTTGGGTAAAGGGTTAAGATTCCGCAAACCAAGGTTCTTTGATAGGATTCGCTTTCACGGGAAGATCTTGTTCAGATTCTTCCAAATGGAAACCTGAAATATGCATTTTTTTCGATATCACTTTTCTAAATACTTCCCCGACGTATAACATATGAGATAAAGTATACACTCGTCGGGGAATCGCGAGTCTAATGCATTCCTGCTTCAATAAATTACCACGTAACATATGCCCCATTGGATTACAGCGAATTCCTCCTTCTAAATACATTGCGCACACCAGTGACCAGGCTGGTTGATCGGCACTCTCGATGTTATCAAGCGTACCCGCAGCATCCACGATTACAGAAGACCCACCTACGGGCTCGATTATTTTTGCCCCGTTACGTCTTAATATTTCCCCGAACTCCTTTGTGGATTCAATTCTGTATTTCAAGTAATCTTCTTGTAGTGTCTCCAAGAGTCCAATAGCAACAGCTTCCATATCCCGCCCAGACAGTCCGCCGGACGTAATGGAACCTTCTGTCTTCGTAACCTCCGAAGTTAACTCATTGTAGAGCGTTTCCTCCTTGACAGCTATAACCGCCCCACAGTTAGAGAGCCCATCCTTTTTTGCCGATATAAAACAACCATCACACAACGAAAACATCTCTTGTGAGATTTGTAACGGTGAGTTTTCAGAAAATGCTCTTTCTCGGGTCTTGATAAACCAGGCGTTTTCTGCAAATCTGCAAGCGTCCAAAAGTAAGAACGAACCAAATTCATTACATAATTCGCGCGTTTGTTTTATATTTTCCATACTGACAGGCTGTCCTCCTGCCATTTCATTCGTTAATGTTAATACAACAATAGTTTTGCTGTCGCCTGCTGCTGAAAGCTCGGTTCGCAATTTCTTGGTATCAATATTTCCACTAAATAAACGTTGTGTTTGTTGTTCTTCTGGTAGGTCCATTATTTCCGACTGCTCCGATCTGAAATTCACGCGAGCAGTCGCGAAAATCCCATTACTGAAAATTTTTGTCTTTCTATTTATCAACACGTCGCAAATATTCTCTCTGCTGCTCTTCCCTGGTGCACGGGTAGAATGAATTGAAACCCTGTTATTTCTTGGACGACCTTTACGAGCCGGCTGAAACTTGAAGAGTGTGAGCAACTCTCGTCTCCTGTCAGTAATCCGCCCCACTGAAAATGACTAAGTGCGGAAGAGCCCGAGTCTGCTAAGAGATCTATGATAACGTCTCGTGCTTCGGTGTTATAAACTTTATAACCGCTCTTCTCTAAAATAATGGCTCTCTCTTGACGAGAATTTTTCGGTAATGGCTCGACAACTTTAATTTTGAAAGGCTCCATTGCGTGCAGGGTACCTGCAATTAGAGAGAAAGAGAGAATAGAGACATGTTGTATTTATTTGTTTTCTGTAGGAGCTTACGGATATCTAGGCACAGGCCTGACATTCTAAAGGAGGGCTAGCCTCCAATAGCCCTCCAAGCCTGAAAATAAGCAATCTGACATTTGCAGAATGAGGTCCCCAGAAGGTGAATTTGCTGATGCTATCCAATACAGTGGGCCAATTTATCCTCTGGGTACCTCTTTCTGTTTTGGTTTGAGACCCTGATTCAGCTTGAGGTTCACAGAGGGTAAATTTGGTGATGCTACCCTTCACCCTCTGGGAATCTCATTTTGCAGATGACAGTCTGCTTATTTTCTGGCTTGGAACCCTCGCATCTTTTTAGGAGGGCCCTCCTGCATCTAGCCAATTAAACACATCACAAATTGTTTTGAAATACTACTTCTATTTTATGTGCACAATTTCTACGGCTCACTTTATCCATATGACAAAACGGAACATATAGTTTGCTCACAATTAAACCTCAACTGCACCACTGGGCTTCATGTTTAAATATTCTGTCACATTCATGGTAATAGTAGTATGTGACTCTCTGGTAATGCCACCAGTTAGATGTAGTATAATATTTGAACATTGTTGGAGAAAGTACAATTCTACCTTAACCCTTTACCCAACGTAACGGCCAAAACCGGCCAGCGCTATTCTCTAAAATCGCCAATTAATTTTCATTATTTTTTTCATTTTTTGTCTCAAAAACATAGGTTATGACCACTCATTGGAACGAGCTCGTCGAGCTCGTTCCAATGAGTGGTCATAACCTATGTTTTTGAGACAAAAAATGAAAAAAATTAGTTATTCAAGAATTTTTTTTGCAAGTGTCGTCTGCTTTTCGTGTTAGGTAAAGGGTTAAGATGCTGTTCACATCTCCCTAGAAATGCTGCTATGGTCAATCTTGTTATTCTTACACTTACTGTATGAAGCAAGAAGACTTCCTTAAGCATGTTGTCACATGAGTTCCATTCTGTTCTATCTCCCCCCTGAGAGACAGAACAGAATGGAACCCAAGTGACGATGTGTATCCTGACCAGAGCATTTGCTCTCCTGGGAGGATTAAGGGGGCAATTTTTAGCCCTCAAGTATTTTTCATAATGCCAGACCTTCAGACATGCACCTTTGTAGTAATAGCTGCAGATCTTTTAAAGAGGGCGCTCAACTTTTTGAGGAGAGTTAGGGCGTAGGGAGCTCCAAAATAATCGCAGACTCATATTTAGGCTCCCATTTTGGAATCTAATCATCATAAGGATGTTGTATGCCAAATATCAAAAGATTATGACTCCTGGATCTGAAGAGAAGATGTTCAAAGAATATCACTCACATTGCTCTAAATTAAACTTTGCGCTCTCATGGGAGCCCAATTATGAATTCGGGGACTTGATTTGAACAAACATGAATAAGGATGCTACATACCAACTATCAAAAAATTTTCACCTCTGGGTCAGTGGATCTGAAGAAGATTTTTAAAGAATATTCCTCGCATTACACTTGCTAAAATTCGGTCTCCCAAAGGTGGCGGGTGGGGGGCAAATATGCACCCACGGATTAGATTTGAACGAACTTCAATCTGCCCCAAAAACATGCTTGTTACCAAATATCGAAGGATTTTGGCTTCTAGATTGAAAGGAGAGTTTTAAAGAAAAATTCAGACTCTCGAAAGGAGCCCAAAGACAAACACAGGGATTTGATCAAAAAACTTCCGTCTTACCCCTCTAAGGACACCAAATTTCAAAAGATTCTGAATGGTTCCAGAGAAGAAAGATTTTTTGAATTTTTGAAAAAAAATGCCTAGATACTAACAGAGTTATGCCCCTTGTGATGTACCCAATCGGCGACACAACTTGATTTGAAAACCCTTGAATTCACACATGCATGATGTGGAACATGCATACAAAATTTTTATACAAAAACCATGTCGTGTAACATCTCATTGGAACGAGCTCGTTCCAATGAGGGGACACATGTTATGGTTTTGTTGAATTTTTTTCAACTGCTCATTTTGTGTATTAAGCAGGTGGCTGCCTCCGATTCTTTAGAAAAGGGTTAATCAGTGACTCCATGTTTCAATACACACAGCTGTCTCAATGCTGTGGATTACTGTGACGGCTTCCTGTAGAGGTTGGTTCCTGGAGTAATATTCCCCGAAATGAGTGCATATGTCTGATGTGCGACATGAATACTGTTGCTGATGAATATCATTACATCATCGAGTGTACTTGCTTAAAGGAATTACGCAAAAGTTTCCTTCCAGTGTGGTCTTACAACCGGCCGAACATTTGTAAATTCCAGAAATTAATGTGTACGACAAGCGCGAAAATCTTGAAGCAGCTCTGCAGTTTTATCGAGAAAATAAATTCAATGTTCAAATGATGCAGTTGCTTTACACATATTACTCAATCTAAATGATAACCCCCCTCCCCACCCCTCTGCGGTTCGCCGCCTGGGTTCCATGCTGTTCTCTCTCCCAACCGGGAGATAGAGATGTATGTAATTCAGGTGACGAGCTTCCAGGTTTCCGTTGCAGTTGAAAAAACACTGAAAAAAATATTCATCCAGACATCGCAATGAATCCATGAAGGGGCAGGAATGCCCAATAATGTGGATATATTCTTAAACTAGTAAAATGTTCTAAATGAGAACCCATCATTCCGCGTATAATGAGGCAATCTATTTTAACACATTCTTCTCTTCAGAGCGGTTGCAATCTATAATTTCAACCCAGTCCTTAAAATCTATAATTTAATAGTCACTGTTCGTGACAAAGGTAGTCCACAGGCCGGTTTTAGCAGGGATACTGCGTGGAGTTTCCTAAATACCCTACCGGTCCTGATATTCATTCCTTGCTTGATTCTGCGTAAGGGGCCTTAGGGGATACAGATATGGTCCTCATTTTACCCCCAAGTTCCACTATATATGAAATACAACGACACTGCCCATCTTGTACCAGCTTTGCGCAAGCCCATCTTTCCCTCTTTCGGAGCAAAAAAGAAAACTATTACTGTTCTCTATGTCTTACTCACCTTTACCCCATTTCGACGTATCCTGGGAAAGAGGGGTCCAGCATTGCAACAGAGTGAACTTAATATCCGTCAGCAACCCCCAAAAAAGAAATCATCGTCATATCGTGCCACGGAGTTGTGGGAGGTTGATTAACTCAAGCCTTAGAGTAACACCAAGTCCGTTGGTAGGGAACGGGTGGCTGCTACAATGTTTTAGCATTGCAGTGGGCATCCGTTTCCTCACAAGGGACAATACGAGGTCTTGGTATACACAACTCGTATTCCTATCTTCAGTCAATTTAATTATCACAATGTACAGTGTCATTTCTATGCTTATATCTAAATTATGAAACCACCAGTATCTTTATGTGTATATGTTATTTGTACCTCATGTACCCATGTCGGGTTGATGAGTGAATAAATTTGAATTGAATTGAAATTGACTGTTTTAATCCTTCCAATCCAGTATGCGTCAATTTTTGCGCAAACCAAAAGTGGGCAGTCCGCTAGTAGACAACATAATCTGAGAATAAACGCCCAACTAAAAAGGAAGTTCAGTGATAATTTATTTCTACCGCCAGGGCTGTAGAATTAAATCATTACTGAACCTCCCCACAAATGTAAAATAGACTCGCCTATTTAATTGTATGCAGTAGTGTATAAGAGGGTATAATTCAGGGCATCAATGTTGAGAGGGTTTAGAGCATGTCCAAAATTTGAGGTATTACATCAATTAATTAACTTCGACAAACTATAAACAAACACACACACACACACAAAACGCACACGGAAAAATACCCAGACAGTAAAATGTGGACGTAAAAATCCAGAAAAACGCTCAAAGCAAGAATTTTTGGTCATTACTCACTCGACGATGATGACTCAAATTCGAAACCAATTTTTAACCAGACTCGTGAAATTTAACCCTTTACCCATCGTAACGGCCAAAACCAGCGCTATTCACAAAATTTGCCTTTCAATTTTCTTTATTTTTTCATTTTTTGACTCAAAAGCATAGTTTGTGGCCCCTCATTGGAACGATCTCGTTGAGCTCGTTCCAATAAAGGGTCATAAGCTATGTTCTTAACACAAAAAAAAAAAAAAAATAGTTATTCAATAATTTTGTTTGCAAGTGTCGTCTGATTTTCATGTTAGGTAAAGGGCTAACTATACTAGCGAAAAAAATAAAAGTTTTTTTCTGTGGTAAATATTTCAAATGATGTTTCTTCATTGGTGATTAAATTTTGACGAGTTTTGTCTTAACACAGACGGCGTTTGCACAAATAACGTTCAAACCTGGGTACCCTAAGCCATTTCCTGATCAAAATCAACAGCGGGTGTGCCCACCCCGGGCTTCAGTCGCTGCTCTAACTCTCCTTACCATTGACGCCATCAAGTTGTTTATGGTGAAAAATCCTTTGTACGATGTTAGTCCACTCCTGAAGAAGGACCTGCGTGAGCTTAGCGACGTTAAGGCACGCATCAGAATATCTCTGACCTCGACGTCGATAGAAACGTTCTCGTCCATCTGACCAACAAAGTGATAACCGAGACTCGTCAGTAAATAACACACGTCTCCAGTGGGCCAAGTGAAACCCGATTTAGTGCAAGTGCTCGCAGCCATTGCAATCGACGTTGACGTCTCCTGGATGTAAGTTGTGGCCCAATGTAAGGACGTCGTGGCCTTACATTGAACTCCCGCAACCGATTCCTAACTGTTCTTGAACACATTCGGCGATCACGAGGGCCTACAACCCGTCTGAAATCGGTTACGTAGGTGTGAGAGACGAATGCCTCAGTCTTGACGTGGTGACGTAACGCGCGGACGTTTTCTTCTGGGACGGTCAGCTAATCTTCCTGTGGCTCTGAGTCGCCAACTAAATGAGCTATCGTTGACTTATGAACCCCAAATTGCTGGGCGACAAGACGTTACGATTGGTCCTGCATAATTAGATCAATAGTCCTACTCCTATCAATCGATGTTTACTGTTCAAAAACTTCGATTTGGTGTTATTTTCAAGCCCGTAGCACGTGGGAGTGCCCCGAATACATGTTTTGTGGAAAAATCTGTTGTAAGCATGCAGCGTCGCAAGTTGTTCTAGTTGACTGAATTTTAACCAAAGACTCTTTACACAGAACATTGGGGTAGCTATGTGTCAGATCTTACTGCATTTGGTCTACGGATTGAAAACAAAATATATTACCGAAACTGAACTTGCGTTTCTTTTTTTCATCAGTATATAATATACTACTCAAAGTTTGCTAAGCATCACATATTTGACACATCATTGTGAAATTTTCTTGTGACACATTTGCGATATTTTTGGTGAATATGACTGAGGAATGTATTGAGATGGTCCCCAGTGTTTACATTAGCTCTTTTGACAGGCAGACTTTTCATGACAGTCATGGAAAGCATGTACCCCTTGATTTTCATGATGTTTTCGTATTCTGTCTACATGTACATGAGATGTGTAGGGTATTCAATCTTCATTTCAACACAAACCTTTGTGATTTAATGATTGAATATGGCAAATGCAAATGTAAGGAGATATTTGTCTGAAGCAGAAATGTGGCGGACTGTAGAGATGGTGGAACAAGGGGCAACCCATCGTCAGGTTGGTGACGCCCTTGTGATCACCAGAGCCTGGGCAAGATTTCAGCAGTATGGCACACCAGTAAGACGGCATGGTGGTGGCAGAGACAGGGCAACATCTGGAGCTGAAGACCGGTTTTTGATCATTCAGGCCCGTAGGAACCGCTTTGCCACAGCAGCCCAGCTTCGCAGTGACCTTCAGAATGCATACGGGGTAAATTTTTCGACGCAGAATATACGGGCAAGGTTGTACGAAGGTGGTCTCCGATCTAGAAGAGCATGTATTCGCATTCATCTATCCCCGAACCACCACCAGGCACGATATGAATGGGCCATGGATCACGTTGTGTGGACCAGAGAAGATTGGAGACCTGTCCTTTTTACAGACGAGTCAAGGTACTGCCTAGACAACACAGATAGGCTTTCTAGGGTATGGAGAATACCAGGAGAGCGATTACATGCAGCCAACATTGCTGAGCATAACCGCTGTGGTGGAGGACGAACAGAGCTCTGTGTCGTTGACGGTGGTACATTGACTGCACAGCGATATATTGATGAGATCCTGGATGCCCACGTCAGATTGTATGCAGGTGCAGTGGGCCATAGATTCATTCTGATGAACGATAATGCCCGTCCTCATATTGCCCATGCTGTCCGGGAGTACCGACAGAGGGAGGGGATTGAGCGTATGGACTGGCCAGCAAGATCCTTTGACCTCAGTCCAATCGAACATGTATGGAATGAGTTGCAGCTTGCAATTTCAGCCCGTCCAGTCCAACCAAGAAGTGATCAGGAGCTTTGTGCCATTCTGGTCCAAGAATGGAACAGCATCCCACAAATGTCCATCTGAAATCTGATTTGGAGTATGAGAAGGCGTTGTCAAGCTGTAATTAACAGTAATGGGTCCCATACTCGATACTGAACCCATACCAGTTCGCTCCGTCAACTTTTTGGCATGTTTAAAAAATTTCCTCTTTTGCCAATAATATCCATTTTCCATGGTTATCGTATTCAAAAGCTAAAAAATAATGCCAAACACAAATAAAATCTTAATTTCTGTACTTAAATCATTAAAGATATAACTAAATAAAAAATATATACATTTTTCATAACAATATTTCAACTAAAACGTAAAACAGGTTGTTGGATCTGCTTGGTGCTTAGCAAACTTTGAGTAATATACTTATCTTCAATTTCAAATAAGTTGATCAGGAAACCATTTTATTTTTGTTAATGTCCAAAAAACAACGTGGCCACAAAAATAAAACCTACCAAAACAACTTGAAGTTTTCTTGTCCAAGTCAGCTTTCTTTGGTGACTTAAATATTCACTAACAAGTACTTCATCCAGTTTTTCAATATTCTCAACATATCAACCAGTATAAAAACAGGGCATTCGTTTGCTTTTCAAGAGCTCTGACAAATGCGCATCCCCCACCCCACCCCACCCCCCGTGGAATTGCGTTTTTATGGAGTCCGAGAGGAGACATTGTCATTTTTTTTTGTAATCCGTGCGAACGGATTACTAATCCGTACGAACGGATTACTAATCCGTGAGAACGGTTTAATAATCCGTGCGAACGGATTAATATGCAATGATTCTTCATTGGAGTGACGTCAAGGTAATGGTGATACGAGGTGTTACGTGCGCACGCCGGCGCTATGTGTTGGGATTTTTTTTAGCTGGATCAGAATCCCACGAGAATCCTCTGTAAAATGACCATGGGGCCGCCATCTAGTATTTGTATCGACAGAAATTACCCCCCCCCCCCCCCCCCCCACTGGAAATTGCATACGCCAGACGACTGATCCCTTTTGGGGGTTGGTAAATTAACTACACGGTTAGGGTTAGCCCTCACAAAGCACACTACCACCGACACCCCCCCCCCCCCCCCCCCCCCCAATCAGCGGTTGCTGCTCCTGCCTTTACTCCCTATCCTAGGATGATCCCGATCGTAATGTGATCCTGATACTCAATAATGACCCCATCCTGACCCAAGGATGATCTTGGGATTATCCGAATCTGAGTCACTCCTCCACTCATTCCTCTTCCCTTCCACCCTCTCCCTCCTTGTTCCCTTCTCTCTTCCCTTTGGGTGCCTTCCTTTTAGCAAAAATCTGTTATTTGTCTTCCAAAAGAGGGTCAGGCGCTCAGGGAAGATAACTCGTGTTGGCTCAAATACCCTCCGGATAAGATGGTGGCCAACTGATCCACAGTCGCTGCCAAAAAATGTCGTATGGTTTTCTGACTCTGATTCACCGGGATATATCTTTCTACAGCTGAAGGTGCAGAGAAAAGAAAAAAGGGCGACGCGTGTTTTTGTATTTCCAAAAAGTCTTGTTCTGAAGCTTTAAAGTTGTAAACTATGTGGTTGGACATATAATGACAATTGACCATACTCCCATGTTTTTGCAAAGGGGTCCGTAACGCGCTTCCCTGGATATTCCCCGCCCCCTCCCAAACACTGTCAATACATGCTATAACATACAGAAAAGGGTAGCATAAAATTCGTAGCTGATGTGTAAATTTACTTGCAAATCTGATGGAGTCATCGCGGAAGGTGTCAGCGCCAGGAGCGGAGTGGGCCAAGAAAAGTTACCGGAAAGTGTACAAAGGAAGGCCCGAACCCGGAGAAAATTTAGAGTTTTCAACCTGAAAGAACGCTGCTTCCTTGCATCTGATCGATCAGTGGCAGTTGACACACAGGGCACTTCAGTGGCACATTTATAGCACCGGGCGGGGGCGGGGGGTGCTGGGGCGCGGATCCTTGAGCCGACCATAGTTCGATCAAATGGGATAAAATTTTGGTCACAACCCCAACTATTTATGTCTCGGTCTTGACGCCGATTAAACGGGGATTCCGAAAGAATGCAAACTAGCAAAGATAACCTCATACGATGGAACACAACCTCACTGTATCAAAGGCCTTACAGGCTCATAGCAAGAACGTGCCACCGCAGAAATCAAGATGGCGGCCCCACAATACAAAATGAACGGCGGGTTCATATTTACTCAACCCAATTGATTTTAGAGTGTACATATATTAGGCCTTCGTATTGTCGCGGAGTATACTGTTTATGGGGTAGATTCATTCTGCCCCTTTCGGAACGGAGACTTTCCACTCTGCACGTGTTGTAAGACGGGTCAAGCAGCCTGAAGGTTAAGATCGCGCATCGTTTTAATGTATTTGCTTTCTAAGCAATGGTAGCAGGTAATTGTTTGGACACTTATTAGTATGCACCCCGGACCTTTTATTCCAAGGAAGGAATGTTGTGGTACTTTGTGTTTAATGCAAGAAGTTTATGGAACTAGTGATCGCTTACTTGGATGAAAAGAAATGGAATGGAGAATGGATGGTACCCAATCGTCCTCTTCCATCCATCGGCGATCATAGCTGGAATTGTTGGAGATGTTGGCCTAGTGATTAGGTGCTCCCGATAGGGGAAAACCATGCCGTCTTTGGTGGACTATCATGCATATTTTTCCAGGTAGAAAAAAAGCGGTAATAGAGTGATGTTGTTGATCAGCATGTTGCGGTGGCCCAACAAGCTCTATAGTAGGACAGAGCTGTGCTGTCTGTGATGGACTTGTAGGAATGTTGCTCCAAAAAGGAAAGAGATAGTGAAGCGAGGCTGCTGGTCAGCATGTTGCTGCGCGGAACAGTAAACTGGCTGGTCATGGTAGGAACATGCTGTGCGGCCTGTGAGCATATTGCTCCAGACAGGAAAAAAGTAATAGAGCGATGGTGTTGGCTGAAAAGAGCCATGCTGACTTTGGTAGCTCATCAGGCAGATTCCCATTCTGTTGTCAGCATGATGCGATGGCCCCGCAACCTGGCTACTCCTAGTAGGAAAGAGCTGTGCTGTCTGTGATAGCATCACATGCATCTTGCTCCAGGCAGGGAAGAGGTAATGAAGTGATAGTGTTGACAGGAGGGAGCCGAGCGTGGCCTATCAGGCTTATTCACACTGGTAGGAAGAGGTAACGGGGGGGGGGGGGGGGGGGGGGGGGGCTCCTATTGTTGAGCATGTTGCGGAGGCACAACAAGCTGGATGTTCCTGATAATCGCAGGAAGGAATTGCACTGGGTGCACTGTCTGGTGGTGGTATTGCAGGCATGTTACCCCAGTTAGGATATTGGGTAATGGAGCGACCTGGACAGCAACCTGGCTGCTCCTGGTTGGAAATAGCCATGTTGGCCTTACAGGAATTTTATTCGGGATAAGGGAAAGGAAGCCCATTGCCGTTAATGGAGCGATGCCGTTGTTCATCATGTAGTATTACCTGCGACAAGCAGCTCTATAAGTGGCAATGTCGGTCTGTCTGTCTGTCGGTCTGTCGGTCTGTGTGTGACCAACGAGTTTCAAAACTCAATAACTTTTGCAATACTTGATGGAATGACTTTACATTTGGCATGTAAGTGTATCTTATTGATGTCTAGCCACTGTTCACATGCATGTGTTGTTCCAAATATTTTTCTTGGAGTTATGGCCCTTGATGAACTTAGAATGTCGGTCGGTCTGTCTGTGACCAACGAGTTTCAAAACTCAATAATTTTTGAAATACTCGATGGAATGACTTTATATTTGGCATGTAAGTGTATCTTATTAATGTCTAGCCACTGTTCAATGCATGTGTTGTTCCAAATATTTTTCTTGGAGTTATGGCCCTTGATGAACTTAGAATGTCGGACGGTCTGTCTGTGACCAACGAGTTTCAAACTCAATAACTTTTGAAATACTTGATGGAATGACTTTATATTTGGCATGTAAGTGTATCTTATTGATGTCTAGCCACTGTTCAATGCATGTGTTGTTCCAAATATTTTTCTTGGAGTTATGGCCCTTGATGAACTTAGAATTTTGTGAAATTGCACCACCCGTCGCAGCTACGGCGTCGATGTCGCGATTTTTTTTAAGTAAATGGATATCATCATTGGAGATGGTGGTCTTTGGTTTGGAAGGTATTGGTAAGTAGTATGTAATGTGGTTTTGAGGACCCATTGGCAGAACCTCGGTGCAGGACCTCGGAAGTGACGTCATGTCACGTGACGTAGTGGCGCCATGTTGTGTTGTCATGGTAACCCGCGTGAGCGGCCATCTTGTGACGTCATCTCCATAGTGATACGTGGTGTGAGTGCGCGTGCACAGCGCGTGTTGTTAGGGTGATACGTGTTTCCGTCGTCCATTTTGTATACTGGAGGCCGCCATCTTGGTTTCTATGGAAGCACGTGATTGCTATGTTACCCAAAGGCTTATAATAGGACAGGGGTATGTTCGGGGTGTGTTCGATTGAACAAGAGTAATTCCCCGGTTCGTAGAATTACCACAAACAACCCGACAAGTTCTACTATTTCGAATTCTTTCAGAATTCTCTGCTTCTATCTATATATGTAATAGTTTTCGTCTATCTGGCCATGTTCCTTTGTTCTAGAGTATACTACAGTAGCGTAGAAGAGCCTATTAGTTGGAACATCTTTACTTATTATTACTATATTTAGCTTTTATGGCCTATTCTTGTTAGTTCTGACCCGATTCCAAGTACTCCTGTTGTTTCATTTATCTAGATCATTTATATAAATTATAACTTACCAATCAGATTGCTTGATTTCCCATAATCTGTATGCAGAGTTATCTCCCCTTATTACAACGAAGTTGTATCCGATTCTCATCGCCTCTATATTCAATGGCCATATCCCCTTTTTGGGAAACACCCGTGGCTAGGGAATCCATTTTTTGTCGTTTGAGGCCATGAGGGCTATGTAAAAGCCCTCAATGAGTCCTCATATATTATACCTCATAGCCTCATTGAATTTTGAGGTTATGAGGACCATTAAAAATCCCTCAATGAGGTATAATTTACTACGACTCTTAGCCTCATTTCAGTATTTGAGGATACCTATGGCCTGGTATTGTATTATTCGAGGATACCTATCGAGGATACCTTTAGGAGAATCCCTTTTTGTCGTATGAGGCCATGACGGCTATGTAAAAGCCCTCAATGAGTCCTCATTTATTATCCCTCATAGCCTCATTGAATTTTGAGGTTATGAGGACCATTCAAAATCCCTCAATGAGGTATAATTTACTACGACTCTTAGCCTCATTTCAGTATTTGAGGATACCTATGGCCTGGTATTGTATTATTCGAGGATACCTATCGAGGATACCTTTAGGAGAATCCCTTTTTTGTCGTATGAGGCCATGAGGGCTATGTAAAAGCCCTCAATGAGTCCTCATTTATTATCCCTCATAGCCTCATTGAATTTTGAGGTTATGAGGATCATTAAAAATCCCCCAGTGAGGTATAATTTACTACGACTCTTAGCCTCATTTCAGTATTTGAGGATACCTATGGCCTGGTATTGGATTATTTGAGGATACCTATTGAGGATACCTATCGAGGATACCTTTTGGAGAATTCCTTTTTTTGTCGCATTAGGCTATGTAAAAGCCCTCAATGGGTCTAATGTAGTCTTACCAACCGCTTCCATCTTGTCGCCAAAGATCCAAGGCCATTACAGGTCTATGGCCTATCTGTCATATCATTAGCTTCTACAGCAGTCTTGTTCCATTGCGGCCTTGTACCAGTACTATTGGCTTCTGTTATTCTGTCCCATATCTTATCCATTACTTCCTAGCTATACCTATCTCAGTCTCGACTATAACATTGATCAAGGTTGAATCAGATTTTCCCTGTATACATGTAAGGCATTCCGTTATTGAGATTCCTAGCCGAGTCCGTAAAATTTGGATTCCGTGTTTTAACATCGACACACGAGGGGATGGAAAAGGATTAATAACCCCCAATTCAACAATGACTGCAAGAACCTGAACAGATACAACTGACAACCAAGCACTACAAAACAACAAAGGTACAGGACGAACAGAACCAAGATTGAAGTGAACATTACAAATTGAAAGAAGGCCAAACTAGTCGGATTGATCGAACTAGTTGGACAGACTGGACAGATCTCATCAAATACAATCAAGATGGAACTGAACAAAACAAAGTGAACAAAGTTTAGAACTATAACTAAATATAACCCTCTTGAACTGTTTGAATGAACTATATATAATTAAAACCCTTTGAACTGTTTGAATGAACTTTATTTCCTAACTATATGTAATATAAATAAATATTAACACCTTTTGAACTGAATGAATGTTTTAACCATAACCTAAATGAAGGTATTAACACTCCCTTTTGAACTGTTTGAATGTTTAAACTTAATGAAAATATAACGAAGGTGATCTGAATTTTTAAACTAAAACCCATTGAACTAAATTCTTCCAATAGGGAAGGGAAATACCCTCGTGTATCGACGTTAAAACATGGAATCCAAATTTTACGGACTCGGCTAAGAATCTGAATAACGGAATGCCTTATATGTATACAGGGAAAATCTGATTCAACCTTGATCAATGTTATAGTCGAGACTGAGATAGGTATAGCTAGGAAGTAATGGATGATATGGGGCAGAATAACAGAAGCCAATAGTACTGGTACAAGGCCGCAATGGAACAAGACTGCTGTAGAAGCTAATGATAGGACAGATAGGCCATAGACCTGTAATGGCCTTGGATCTTTGGCGACAAGATGGAAGCGGTTGGTAAGACTACATTAGATCCATTGAGGGCTTTTACATAGCCTAATGCGACAAAAAAGGGATTCTCCAAAAGGTATCCTCGATAGGTATCCTCAATATAGGTATCCTCAAATAATACAATACCAGGCCATAGGTATCCTCAAATACTGAAATGAGGCTAAGAGTCGTAGTAAATTATACCTCATTGAGGGATTTTAATGGTCCTCATAACCTCAAAATTCAATGAGGCTATGAGGGATAATAAATGAGGACTCATTGAGAGCTTTTACATAGCCCTCATGGCCTCATACGACAAAAAGGGGATTATCCTAAAGGTATCCTCGATAGGTATCCTCGAATAATACAATACCAGGCCATAGGTATCCTCAAATGCTGAAATGAGGCTAAGAGTCGTAGTAAATTATACCTCATCGAGGGATTTTTAATGGTCCTCATAACCTCAAAATTCAATGAGGCTATGAGGGATAATAAATAAGAACTCATTGAGGGCTTTTACATAGCCCTCATACGACAAAAAAGGGATTCTCCTAAAGGTATCCTCGATAGGTATCCTCGAATAATACAATACCAGGCCATAGGTATCCTCAAAAACTGAAATGAGGCTAAGAGCCGTAGTAAATTATACCTCATTGAGGGATTTTTAATGGTCCTCATAACCTAAAAATTCAATGAGGCTATGAGGTATAATATATGAGGACTTATTGAGGGCTTTTACATAGCCCTCATGGCCTCAAACGACAAAAAAGGGATTCCATAGCCACGGGTGTTTCCCAAAAATGGGATATGGCCATTGGATATGGAGGCGATGAGAATCGGATACAACTTCGTTGTAATAAGGGGAGATAACTCTGCATACAGATTATGGGAAATCAAGCAATCTGATTGGTTAGTTATAATTTATATAAATGATCTAGATAAATGAAACAACAGGAGTACTTGGAATCGGGTCAGAACTAACAAGAATAGGCCATAAAAGCTAAATATAGTAATAATAAGTAAAGATGTTCCAACTAATAGGCTCGTCTACGCTATTGTAGTATACTCTAGAACAAAGTAACATGGCCAGATAGACGAAAACTATTATATATATAGATAGATGCAGAGAATTCTGAAAGAATTCGAAATAGTAGAACTTGTCGGGTTGTTTGTGGTAATTCTACGAACCGGGGAATTACTCTTGTTCAATCGAACATACCCCCGAACATACCCCTGTCCTATTATAAGCCTTTGGGTAACATAGCAATCACGTGCTTCCATAGAAACCAAGATGGCGGCCTCTAGTATACAAAATGGACGACAGAATCACGTATCACCCTAACAACACGCGCTGCGCATGCGCACTCACACCACGTATCACTATGGAGATGACGTCACAAGATTACCGCTCACGCGGGTTACCATGACAACACAACATGGCGCCACTACGTCATGTGACATGACGTCACTTCCGAGGTCCTGCACAGAGGTCCTGCCAAGGGGTCCTCAAAACCACATTACATACTACTTTGGTATAAACGTCAGTCCTTTACCCGCGACAAATTCGTGGTAACTGAGTGTATGGCTGGAGAAATCGGTGACACGCCTATTAGCGTTATCAGCAGATGTGGCCTACAACGACAATGATGACATTCTGCGGAGTGCATTGTTAGTAAATATGATTGGTGGTGTGCATCTGCCTCCCGAAGCATGAGAAGTCGGGTCGTTAAGCAGAAGCTGGAGTCTGCGTTGCGTTCTTGATACGTCTCCGTGGTGGTTTGTTTGCAAGCATGCAGGGCTTGTAGTTGTTGAAGGCCAGTTCACCATCGATGTGCAGTACGCCTTAAGTACACAGAGCCACCGTGCCCCCCACATGGGCAATCGGGATTAAGGAAAGGCGGCGGAAGCTCAATAAAAGTGGAGGGGCACAAATTTTAAAGGCTACTATGGTTCGGCCCAAGGGGAGAAAAGTTCCAATCGTATATCGGTAAATGTACCATGACACACTAGAGGCTCTCGCTTAGATGAGCATGCCGAGGTGTGGTCACTGTCTTGCTCATTTCTTCTACTTCAATCATCTTGCAAACCGAATGCTAACCTTCGGGTTGGAGATTGATGAAGTAGAAGAAACGGACCAAAGCGACCGAAGGTGGGATTCTTTCTCCAAATGTTGTTTGGATTTTCAAATAATATATTAGAGGAATGTCTGTATGTTCACGCTAAAAAACTAAAGTGTTAAAAACTACACTTGAAGTGCTGTATTTAACACTTACTAAGTGCTGAACTAGCACTTTGTTCAAGTGTAGATATCCCAGAACTTGACAGGTGTTACAATAATACCACTTGACAAGTGTAATGTCGAGACACTTAAAAGCAAACAACGTAGATGACGCGGATCAGGCTCGAACTCTCGAGCCTGATCCGCGTCATCTGCGTTGTGTCTTTTTAATTATGTACCCACCAAGCGCAAATCAAATTATGGACGATTCTGGAAGAACCACCAATACTAGACACATGGGAAGTGCCATCCATTCAAGTTTCAGATGTCTGACGATTGTAATGTCTAAGTGCTTAAAGCATCGCACTTTGAGTGTTAAAATCAAACCCTAAGAGTCAGAATGGGCTTAACACCTTGAAAGTGTCAGTTTCAACACTTTAGTTTTTAGTGTGTTGACACCTTTGTTTGAGCCCATTTAACTTGTGTAACCGCGCAACATATCTGTGGAAAAAAGTGGAGGGGCACGTGTCCCCATAGTTCCGCCGCCTCTGGGATTAAGTGTTTTGCAACAGAGTTACCGCTGGTCAGGATCAAACTGTTGCCTTTTCGGTTTGAAGTTCAATGATCTAACCACCAAGTCACCACTTCCGTGTGCAGATTGGCGTGTCGGTATGTATAATCTATGATAGTGTTGGAATAATGGAGAGCCTTCGGTGTATTTGTCCGGAATAACTTCCGTTATCTGTAAAATATCCACAACAACAGAACTCTATAAAATTGCTTTGCCCTAAATAGCTTGTCGTGCTATCATGCGCTACTTCGTGGAGTCGGAGCTATGGTGGTCGACACCTGGGTGTACATTGCATGGTTACTATTTGATTTTCCGCTTCCGCTTGAATTGAAATGATCATTCCTGCCACACATCCATTATATATATATATAACTTCTAATGTTTTAATGGTCTTTGGTCCCAGCTTTTAAACACAGCCATCTCAATTAATGGAGGATCTGCGAACATGCAACTGCTTGAATTTAACTTATATCGCGTATGTGAAGCACGAATTCCCCCAGGCGTCGTCCTTTAACACCGTGCCACTGGATTGAAAACTGAAGTTTTTTTTGGAAGATGGCCTCGACGGGAGTCGATCGCGGTTAACTTCCAATGTTTTAATGGGCTCTTGTGACGAAACCAATATGCATTGGGACATGCCCTTGGAAAACTCACCTCGAAATATCACGATATTTTGCTTCCATATTTAGGAAAAACTGGAATATCAACTGATTATCTGAGATGAACGGTCGGAATGGCACCTCATAGAGCTTTTGCGCAAGGCCGGAGAGAGGAAATCCGGGCCCCATGGATAATTCTGTGACGGGCTCCTCTTTCAAAAGTGTCGGGATACTAATGCAGATGCCGAAGGCACGAGCGATGAGGGGCGAAAACAAAATTGAAATCAGCTATTAAATGGAGACTTCTGGTGGCTTTTAGGATAAAAAGTCACGTTGTTTTTTGGCCGTCAAAATGACGTTTTTTAAGCAGCATGTTTCAAATTTCCAAGTTCATCAGCGAGTATCCAGTGACCTAGAGTTATAGCTTTTGGCTGCACAATTCTTAAAGTGATAACTTTATTACGTCAAGTTGATTTAATGAAGTTATTACTTCAAGAATGATGCAGTCCAAAATTACAACCATTGGTCAAGTGCAGAGATCCATTCACGTTGCAGCCCCCTTCTTAAGTGTTGGCACATTAGTCAGGACCTTGGGGGGGGGGGGGGGGTAGTCCAAACGTGGCCCCAAAAACCGTATTTTAATATTTTTAAAGGACGTGCCAACCAACCACCCCCACCCCCATAAAAAAAATAAGAATCCTGGGCCAAACCTGTCCCCCAAAGTTTTGGGCCCCGGGTTACTACTCCTGGACCCTCGTCTGTAGTGGCCTTTCCCTTCAGTATTGTTTTATAAACTATTCGTCGCTGTTATAAGGACTTTGTTCCCAAATATTAAATTGTTTTAGTTTACTGGAGAATGCCTATAGGTATTCTCCAGTAAACTGAAACAAATAAATATTTAGGAAAACTAACCCTCCCAATGCCCAGACCTCTTACATAGGAAACATGGAAGTAAAAATAACTTAGCACTCGACCAGTTAAGAACCGTGTCAAAAATTCAAATGACAAAGATACATAACCTCCTATGCCTAACTTTCGTTCGTATTCCAATCGCTTTAGGCGGAAAAATATTAGCCACTGATGTCACCCACTGCATACTTATAAATTGAAACACCGGCGTGTTACTCATTTGGAGTTCACATGGGGTGTGAGTTGAAGTCTCGCCTGTGCCAGTTGTGTTGGGCCTTCAAACAAGAGACCCCAGCAACTCTCGCGTGGCAAGAAAACGTCCTTATGACAAGCAACCAAATGAGGATTACCGGACTTCAGCCCGTCCCAGGCTGATTGGTAAGACCAAAATTCAAGGACACTTTCGGCATTTATGGTTATGGCATGACCACAACGCAAGTATTAAGTCGCGTTTACGTTTACTGCGACCAGTTCAATGTGACAAAACGCTCTTCTGCATCAACTGATCCCATACAATTCGCAGAACACTAGAACTTTAAAGGTTACCGGAAGTCTCGGGCTACACACTCCTGGAATATTGGTCGAGAATCCTTTGAATTTCCAATCACAAGTTTCATTTTGCCACTTTCTGTTTATATGAAAATAACTCACACACATGGTTACAACTCGACACATTAGATACCGACTTCCGTCTGCTTCCATGTTTGCAGTCAACAATATGAATTTATTACATGCCCATGTAGTCTCTCTTATGCAATACGGCTGTGCAATACGGAATTCCGTATTGCACACCAACCTGTTCCAACCGGGACTTTTTTATGCAATGCGACTGCATAAAGTGCATGGTGTTTACCACCGTTGATAGAAAAGAAAATTAGGTCAGTAGGTGCTTGGGTCATGTAATAAATACAAAACCATATGTATGTTTCAATGAGTCGTTTTGTATTCAATGAGTCAGATGTGCGTAGAAAGAAAACGTCTCGACCTTCGGTCTCGACGTTTTCTTCCTACGCACATCTGACTCATTGAATACAAAACGACTCATTGAAACATACATGTAGTTTTGTCTATGTATTGTTCATCGGGAATTTTGGAGAAAAGACTGGGGATAAGTACCCCATACCCTGGCTGCCATTCCACTGTGAAGACGTAAGCTATTTTAAACCGTGCCATACAGTCCCGTGTATTTTTGTAAAATTCCGCCCAGTGATCCCACAAGTCGACATGTATGGGGGCATGACAGTCCTGATCTACCATGACATGCATATTGATATAACTAATTATCTCGGGTTTAACTACACCTTCAACAGCCTGGTTCTTATAGTACCGGACAATTTTGAGGACAGTAAGAACCATCGAGCGGAGAGAAGGAACTTACGAACTCGCCAAATTACTAACACAAGCAGGTTTACATCGATTGAACGCAGGTATGCCACAGACGTTCAGTACGCCCTTATGCACTGAATGGCCTTGGACAATAGGTATTAACTCTTTCAACACGAGAGACCGCCTTGCCCGGTCCAGCAACACGATACGTCGTAATTTCATTACGTAGGATGGCTACTCAGTGAACGTGTGTGGCAGAACAATTAATATTTTCAACGTTTAGTCTGAGGGCTGTACGTTGAAAATATGAATTGCTCTACCCCAAACGATGGATATGGACTCTTCCAATTTCTGCCTTTTAACTGGCATTGAAGATACCACCAGTGTTCAAAGGGTTAAGTGTCTCGCTCAAGGTTCAAACAGACCTTCTGATCCAAAGTCCAATGCGCTAATGAGCCACCGCGAACCCCCGATGATAGGCATACAATAATATAAAGGAAAAAAAAACCACAACGTCTATATACACTCGACAATAACTGTTTATTGGATTTCATTTTCTTACATATGTACTTTCACCATATTACTGGAAACGGAAAACTAGAAAACGCCCGATCACTAACTAATTATACAGTAGATTCAACAGTATAATATAATGGTACTCTTTTTAGCCCCTAGAGCCCTAGATTAATTTTTAATTACTATTTAGCTGCCTATACCTTAAACAGTGTTTCTACATCATTGTTGACTGCGAGCAGCCAACAAAGATGAAAAAACATTGCAAAGATATACGAATTCTCAACTTGAAGGAGGCAATATATAAGTGGCAGCTCGGTGTGTATACTGTATGAGGGCTTTAGGGTTAAAGATGGTATTCTATTCATCAAGAACAGTGAATATAACCAACCACATCTTAGAAAACAAGGATAATGAACTTCTTATTTTGCGTAAAAGCCAAAATCGCTATCTATTCAAGGTTTATCCTTTCTCCAGTTTGCCTTGAAGACATAACTTGTATATGGGCAGTTATGGCACCTCATTTGAACAGGTTCGTTCCACTGCAGAGTCATAAGCGATGATTTCGAGGCACCCAGATGGAAATGCCTAGTATTCGTGCAGAATAAAGCATTAAACTGAGTTGACGTGACGATTGGTTAAGGCAAAGTTAACGATTCTTTTTTTTCAATTCACACAGCCCAGTCCAGCGATATAACCTAAAGAATTGGCGGCATCCGTCAGAACATATACAAACTGAGCACTTGAAGAAAAAAATTAGCAAAAATAATAATCAAAATAATAAATCTCGATGTGTGTTGGGTAAAGGATTACTCGTTTTGGTTTTAATCCCTTCAACCTGGTCGGTATGCATTAATTTTTGCGCAAAGCAAAAGTTAGCAGTCCGCATCAGCAAAAACACCAACAGGGTATGAGGATAATCGATAATTTAATCCGAAAGCTCTTAAGTTCTATAGGACTAAATTATTACCGAATCTCCCCACAAATGCAAGATAGACTCCCTCATTTCGCTGTATACAGGCATCAGGGTTGAGAGGGTTAGCGCATGTCCAATATTTGAAGTAGTACACTGTGTTGAAATTACAAATTGAGATTAAACTAGCTTATCAACACTTCGTCGCATCGTGCCCCGAGCACAAGAATCTAACCGCGCCGATAGTTGAAAGAAAAAAAATATAATAAAATGACTAAGTGTACGGATCCACTTGAAACTTCAAATATATGATACTTATACTCCGATCTAACATTATATCAAGAAAATATCACGTTCATTCGACATTTGTCCCATAATTTTATTTGTGTTCGTGAAGGCTACTAAACACCGAACACAAGAATCTAACCGCGCCGATAGTTGAAAGAAAAAAAATAATAAAATCACTTTACGTGAACGAATCCATTTGGAACTTAATTATTATATGATGTTTATACCCCCAATCTACCAATAAACCACCGAGCCATCGCACTCCCTTGGCTTGAGTATGATGACACACAAGTGACTTGCGTATCATCATACTCAAGCCAAGGGAGCTCAATGGCTCAGTGTTGCGGCAAGTTGAACCCAATTATAAACCCAACTCGTGAAATTTAACTTTTAAAATTTATCTCAGTTTCACGGAGTTGATCTCGAAACTATTTTACTTTTATTTAACAGACAAGAAGTCCAAAAAATAGTCCAAAACATAAAACTTACCACTCACAAACACAAGTTTTCTTCGCCAAATCAGCCTCCTTACTGACCTCACTACAAAATACTCAGCCAGTTTACTGAATATGTTTATCGCATTAAACAACACATCCATTGGATGAATTATTGCAATAAAGTTCTATGCATCCATTTGTTGCAAATGGTATGACAAATGTGCAACTCTCTTGAGAAATAACGTTTTTTTTTCATTTCAAATAGAAAACAAAACGTGTTGATGCATCAAGTCAGCAACGGTAAATTACAGTCGAGAGTGAAAGCAATTGTTTTCCAGGACTAGAGCAAAATCTAGTTCGTACCTTTGTTATGTTTGAAAAAGTCCCATCAATTCATCATACTGAGACCGGAAGAGATGCAAAAAGTGACACATAAATGCGATTGCAGGGTGTTCTGAAAAAAAACCCCAAAATGGCTACGGTAGTAGCCATTAAGGGTGACCAGCCGTTTTAAAAAAACGTTCTCACCAACTCATAAAACTAAGACACCATGCTAAATTGTCAGAAACAAGCTATTCATAAATGCAACCTATAGCCTGTGCTGAAGAAATTCAAGATTTTTGCTGTGGAGGCAATTGTGGGCAGCCGACTGAGACCACAATAGGACATCCTGATCTGGGTATGAATCAGGCGAAACAAGTATATAAAATTTGGTGATGATCGGACAAGAAATGCAGACTGGAGCCCATGCCAATCGAATTGAGGACTGTGTTCTCAGTGGAAATGAAAGTGTCAATGACACTGTAGCTCAACTTGGCAAACTTGAACTTGGCAAGTTATAAGTGAAATGATAAAATTGAAGATCATTGGTTCTATTGTCATTTGGTGAAACTTCAACATAACAGCATTGTGTGCGCACAACGTCAGAGCAATCCATGCATTTTTTAAATGTGAACTATAGGGCTGGCTAAAGGGAGAATGTTGATTCACAGATGTAGTAAGTTTAAAGGTCATTGTAATAGGCAACCTTTTTCACAGAAATGAATGCTGATCGACAGCTCTAATCTGGAGGTCATGCCTAATGAGCACACCAAGTTAAAAAAAAACAATCCTACGATAAATGCGCCCTGTAAGCCATGCCAAAGAAGAATGTTGATGCACAAATACACTAAATTCAAAGGTCGTTGCTAACAGCAACAGTGTCTGATGGAAATGAAAAGAAAATTAATAGCTCCAATCTTGGTCACCCTGAATAAGCATATCAAGTTTCAAAACAACCCGATAATGAATGCACCCTCTGAGGCGTACCGAAGGAAGATATTAATGCAAAAATGCACTAAGTTTGAAGGTCGTTGATAGTGGAAATGTTTTTTTTTTTTTTTTTGGGGGGGGGGGGGGGGGGGGGGGTTGTATGGAAATACATAAATATGCCCTGTAGGGAGTGCAAAGGGGATAAGTTGCTGCACAAGTTCAAAGGTTGGCGCTAACGACAACGCTTTTTTGATGGAAATGAATGAGAATTAATAGCTACCATCTAGAGGTCACCCCGAACACGTATACCAAGTTTAAAATCAATCTATTCATAAATGTTCTACTTAGCGTGCCAAATGAATATGCTGATGCACGAATGTATCAAGTTCAAAGGCCGTTGATAGAGCAACTTTTTTTGATGAACTGGAACCAAGTTTCAAAGCAATCCATTCATAAATGTGCCATGTAGGGCATGCCAAAGAAATATGTTGTGGCACAAATGCACTGATTTTAAAGGTCATTGCTGACGGCAACGTTTTTTGACGGAAAGGAAGAAAATCGACATCTCACATCTAGAGGTTAACCCAAACATGTATACCTAGTTTCAAACTGATTCATTCATAAATTCACCCTGCAAGGCTTGCCGAAGGAAAATGTTGACGCCCAAATGCAAGGAGTTGAAAGGTCCTTTGCTTACGGCAACATTCGGCAGCGTTTTTCGAAAGAAATGAAAGAAAATCAAAGCCCAAATCTAGAGGTAGCTCCAAACAAGCACCCTACATTTCAAAGCGATCGAATCATAAACGTGAACTGTGCAGCGTTGCAAAGAAAATTGTCAACACACAAAACGGTGAAGGTGAAGGTCGTTGCTAAGGCCACCATTTTTTTTAAAGACTGAAATGGAATAAAATCTAAAAGAAGTCACCCGAAACAAGCATACCAATTTTCAAACCAATCCATTCATAAATGCACCCTGAGGTGCATGCCAAAGGTAATGTTGATGCAAAAACAGCAAACTTCAAAGATCACTGCTAACAGCAACGTTTCTCGACGGAAATGAAAAGAAATCAATAGCCTGCATCTAAAGGTTACTCCAAACCAGCACACAAAGTTTCCAAGTAATCGGAAAATAAATGTGACACGTGTAGTGTGCCAAAGGAAAGTGTCAGCGAACAAAAGGGCACAAAGTTGAAGCTAGTTGCTAGCGGCAACGTTTTTGACAGGAATGAAAGAAGTTCCCATCTGGAGGTCAACCCCCAAACATCTGAAATTTCAAAGTGATCCATTCATGAATGTACCTTGCAGGACATGCCAAAGGAAAATGCTTATGCACAAATGCACTAAGTTTGAAGGTCGCTGCTAATGGCTACATTTTTTTTTACAAAAATGGAATAAATCGATAGTTTCAATGTAGAGGTCACCCCAAACAAGCATACCAAGTTACAAAACGATCCGATCAAAAATGTGCCCTGTGCGGCGTGCCAAATGGATATATTGATGCACAACTGTACTAAGTGCAAAGATTGCGGCTAGCGGCACTGTTTTTAACAGAAATGGAAGAAAATCGATAGCTCCCATATAGAGCTCACCAGAAACAAGCATACCAGGTTTCAAAGTGATCAGATCATAAATGTGTCCCGCATGGTGTAACAAAGGGAAATATTGATGAATAACTTCACTAAGTTCATAAAAGGTCATTGCCAAAGGCAAAATGATTTGACGGAAATGGAAGAAAATCAATAGCTCCCATTTACAGGTCACCCCAAACAGGGTGTGCCAAATGGAAATATTGATGCATAACTGTACTAAGTTCATCCAAGATCATTGCCAACGGCAACTTTTTGACGGAAATGGACGAAAATCGATCGCTCCCATCTTGAGATCACACCAAACAAGCATGCCAAGTTTCAAAGCGATCTCATCATAAATCTGCCATGAAGGGCATACCAAAGGAATATATTGATGTTGGACTAAACTAAGTTCAACGGTCGTTGTCAACAACATTTTTTAACGGAAATCGACTCCAATCTAGAGCACACCCCAAACAAACATACAAAGCGATCCGATCATAAATGTCCACTGCAGGGTGCACCAAAGGGAAATATTGATGCATAACTGCACTAAGTTCACTAAAGTTCGTCGCCAATGGCAACTTTTTTGACGGAAATAGAAAATCGATGGCTCCCATCTAGAGGGCAAACCAAACAAGTATACCAAGGTTCAAAGCGATCTGATCATAAATGTGGCCTGCAGGGCGTGCCAAAGGAATATATTGATGCCTAACTAAACTAAATTCAAAGGTTGTTGCCAACGGCAACGTTTTTTGATGGAAATGGAAGAAATTGATAGCTCCCATCTAGAGGTCACTCCAAATAAGCATACCAGGTTTCAAAGCAACCCGATCATAAATGTTCCCTGTAGGGTGTGCCAAATGGAAATATTGATGCCTAACATAACTAAATCCATAGGTTGTTGCCAATGGCAACGTTTTTTTGACGGAAATGAAAAACTAGAGACTCTAAAGAGCTTGTAATCGCTCACCTGGCAGAACTACATATAAAAATGTGATTTCCCACAGGGTTTCCATGGTAACTATCAGCCGCAATTGTGGCCATATTTGCAACATTACATGAGGATCATTGGTAGGTGTCCCAGTCCTCAATCATATGAAATTTCAAAACATTTCGCCTTGTAGTTTTAGATGAGAAAAGTTTTCAAAATCGACCAATCAGAATCAAAGAATGCCTCGGGCGGTCACGTTTTTCATCCAACAGGAATAAAATTAGTAGCAGTTGTAGATGACCTCTCGTAGACCATGCTTGCCAAGTTTGGTTCACATTCGTTCAGTAGTTCCAGAGAAGAAGATGAAAATGTGATTTCCCATAGGACTTCTATAGTAACTATAAGCCGCAACTGCAGCCATATTTCCAACCCGATCAAGATTAAATGAGGATCATTGGTAGAGGGGGTCCCAGTCATCATTTATGTGAAGATTCAAAACATTTGGCCTCGCAGTTTCAGAGGAGAAGATTTCTGAAAATCCACCAACCAGAATCAAAGAATGCTTCTGAAAACCATGTTTTTCATCCGACAGGAACACAATGAGGATCGTCCCATAGACCATTTCTGTCACATTTGGTTCACATCGGCTTATTAATTCCAGAGAAGCAGATGAAAATGTTATTTCCCATGGAGTTTCTATAGTAACTATAAGTCACAATTGCAGCCATGTTTGCAACCCGATCAACATTAAATGATGATCATTGGTAGAGGGTGTTCCAGTCATCAGTGACGTGAAGTTTCAAAACATTTGGCCTTGCAGTTTCACAGGAGAAGATTTCTTGACAGTACTCTCTTTCAAATAGCTTTGGATAGCTAAAGGGTTACAGAAAAGACATTTTATTCAAATAATTTGTCATATCTCAAATGATATCATAATTGACTGGTCAGCTCTACATGATGGTATACAAAACACCTGTCATCAATCAGTATTCTGATAAGAAACATGAAAGTAATATTAACATAATTACATGTATAGCTGCAAACTTGTTTACAGTACAAAATAAGTTGTAGGATAACCACTACAAACTATGTATCTTTCTCTTCCTACACTGATAAGACCAGAAGCTGACATCATTTTCTGGAAAGCTCTCGCTGATAGCTTTACAGAAAATGATGTTAGATTCTGAACTTATCTGTGCAGGAGCAGCAGTATACTTAGTTTACTGCAGTTATGCTACAACTTATTTTGACTTGTACTGTAGACACAATATTTTTGTAGTTTTTCCTAGTTCTCAGTGGAGAAAACTACCACCAGCCCTTACCAGATTCTCCAAAAACAAGTATTTTGCTGACAGTACCGATCTTCATGCAGAGGCATTGGGTTAAGCATTAGAATACCCTCTGGTGGCCACATATTTCCATCCTCTCACAGACCAGTCCTGTCGAGTTTTGGTTCACATCGGCTCAGAAGATCCAGAAAAGATGAAAATGTGATATCCCATAGGGTTTCTATAGTAACTATAAGCTGCCATTGCAGCCATGTTTGTGACCCGATCAACATTAAATGAGGATAGTTGGTAGAGGGGGTCCCAGTTATCGACCATGCAAAGTGTCAAAACATTTGGCCCTGTGGTTTCAGAGAAGAATTTTCAAAATCCACCAATCAGAATCAAAGAATGCCTCGGGCGGTCACGTTTTTCATCCAACAGGAATAAAATTAGTAGCAGTTGTAGATGACCTCTCGTAGACCATGCTTGCCAAGTTTGGTTCACATTCGTTCAGTAGTTCCAGAGAAGAAGATGAAAATGTGATTTCCCATAGGACTTCTATAGTAACTATAAGCCGCAAGTGCAGCCATATTTCCAACCCGATCAAGATTAAATGAGGATCATTGGTAGAGGGGGTCCCAGTCATCATTTATGTGAAGATTCAAAACATTTGGCCTCGCAGTTTCAGAGGAGAAGATTTCTGAAAATCCACCAACCAGAATCAAAGAATGCCTCTGAAAGCCATGTTTTTCATCCGACAGGAACACAATGAGGATCGTTTGTAGAGTACCTCCCATAGACCATTTCTGTCACATTTGGTTCACATCGGCTTATTAATTCCAGAGAAGCAGATGAAAATGTTATTTCCCATGGAGTTTCTATAGTAACTATAAGTCACAATTGCAGCCACCCGATCAACATTAAATGATGATCATTGGTAGAGGGTGTTCCAGTCATCAGTGACATGAAGTTTCAAAACATTTGGCCTTGCAGTTTCACAGGAGAAGATTTCTTGACAGTACTCTCTTTCAAATAGCTTTGGATAGCTAAAGGGTTACAGAAAAGACATTTTATTCAAATAATTTGTCATATCTCAAATGATATCATAATTGACTGGTCAGCTCTACATGATGGTATACAAAACACCTGTCATCAATCAGTATTCTGATAAGAAACATGAAAGTAATATTAACATAATTACATGTATAGCTGCAAACTTGTTTACAGTACAAAATAAGTTGTAGGATAACCACTACAAACTATGTATCTTTCTCTTCCTACACTGATAAGACCAGAAGCTGACATCATTTTCTGGAAAGCTCTCGCTGATAGCTTTACAGAAAATGATGTTAGATTCTGAACTTATCTGTGCAGGAGCAGCAGTATACTTAGTTTACTGCAGTTATGCTACAACTTATTTTGACTTGTACTGTAGACACAATATTTTTGTAGTTTTTCCTAGTTCTCAGTGGAGAAAACTACCACCAGCCCTTACCAGATTCTCCAAAAACAAGTATTTTGCTGACAGTACCGATCTTCATGCAGAGGCATTGGGTTAAGCATTAGAATACCCTCTGGTGGCCACATATTTCCATCCTCTCATAGACCAGTCCTGTCGAGTTTTGGTTCACATTGGCTCAGAAGATCCAGAAAAGATGAAAATGTGATATCCCATAGGGTTTCTATAGTAACTATAAGCTGCCATTGCAGCCATGTTTGTGACCCGATCAACATTAAATGAGGATAGTTGGTAGAGGGGGTCCCAGTTATCGACCATGCAAAGTGTCAAAACATTTGGCTCTGTGGTTTCAGAGAAGAATTTTCAAAATCCACCAATCAGAATCAAAGAATGCCTTTGGAGGCCATGTTTTTCAACATCTGGGAACAAAATGAGGATCGTTTGTAGAGGACCTGCCATAGACTATTACTGCCAGGTTTGGTTCATGTAGGCTCAGAAGTTCCAGAGAAGATGAAAATATGATTTCCCATAGGGTTTCTATAGTAACTATAAGCTGCAATTGTGGCCATGTTTGTAACCCGATCAACATTAAATGAGGATCATTGAAAGAGGAGGTCCCAGTCATCATTTATGTGAAGTTTCAAAACATTTGGCCTTGCAGTTTTGAGAAGATTTTTGAAAATCCACCAACCAGAATCAAAGAATGCCTCTGGCAGCCATGTTTTTCATCCGAAGGGAACAAAATGAGGATCGTTTGTAGAGGACCTCTCATAGACCATTCCTGCCAAGTTTGGTTCCCACCAGTTCAGCTGTTGCAGAGAAGAAGTGAAAACAAGTGTTTGACCACCGAGGTGGTATTAGTCCCCTACGGCGCTTTTGTGACATAAGGTGTTTTTGTCACAGAAGACACTAGAGTATATAAGCATCTTGGATTTTGAAAAAAAAATATTGAGCGTGCATAGTCCCCTCACAACCCTTTATCCATGTGCCATATATGAAAGGCGTAGCTTGAACCATGTTGGAGGGACGGGTGGTAACATAAAATAGAGAAAAAAGCTTAAAAAACACAACAAAAATGGCTGCCATTCTGCCATCTTGGATTTTGAAAAATAAATATTGACTGTGCATCATCCCCTCAGAACCATTTATCCATGTACCAAATATGAAAGGTGTAGCTTGAAGCATATTAGAGGGAGAGGTGGTAACATAAAAACACAGACAGACAGACAGACAGACAGACAGACAGACAGACAGACAGACAGACAGACAGACAGACAGACAGACAGACAGACAGACAGACAGACAGACATCCCATTACAACCCTCTATCCATGTGCCAGATATAAAAAAAAGTGTAGCTTGAACCATGTTGGAGTGAGGGGTGGTAACATAAAATAGAGAAAAAAACTTAAAAAACACAACAAAAATGGCCGCCATGGCGCCATCTTGAATTTTGGAGAAAAAAATATTGAATGTGCAACATCCCATTACAACCCTCTATCCATGTGCCAAGATATAAAAAGTGTAGCTTGAACCATGTTGGAGTGAGGGGTGGTAACATAATATAGAGAAAAAAGCTTAAAAAACACAACAAAAATGGCCGCCATCTTGGATTTTGAAAAAAAAATATTGAACGTGCATCATCCCCTCCCAACCCTCTATCCATGTGCCAAATATGCAAAGTGTAGCTTGAACCATGTTGGTGGGATGGGTGGTAACATGAAAATAGAGAAAAAAAGCTTAAAAAACACAACAAAAATGGCCGCCATTCCGCCATCTTGGATTTTGAAAAAAAAAATTTGAGTGTGCATCATCCCCTTAGAACCATTTATCCATGTACCAAATATGAAAGGTGTAGCTTAAAGCATGTTGGAGGGAGAGGTGGTGACATAAAAAACAGACAGACAGACAGACAGACAGACAGACAGACAGACAGACAGACAGACAAGACAGACAGACAGACAGACAGACAGACAGACAGACAGACAGACAGACAGACAGAGACAGACAGACAGACAGACGGACAGACAGAAGGACGGAGTGCAATCCTATAGTCCCCTTACGGTTCCCATAGGGGACTAATAATGTGAAAAGTTTACAGATGACAGACGACGGACGCCAAGTGATGAGAAAATCTCACATGGCCTTTCAGACCAGACAAGCTAAAAATCAATAGCTCCCATCTAGATGCCACCCCAAACAAGCATTGCAGGTTTCAAAGCGATCCCATCATCTTAAATGTGCCAAAGGTAAATATTGATGCATAACTGCACTAAGTTCATTAAAAGTCATTGCCTACAGCAACGCCTTTTGACGGAAATAGAACAAAATCAATAGCTCCCATTTAGCGGTCACCCCCAAACAAGCATACCAAGTTTCGAAGAGCGCCGATCATATATGTGCCTTGCAGGGTGTACCAAAGGGAAATACTGATGCATAACTGCACTAAGTTCACCCAGGATCATTACCAAGGCAACGCTTTTGACAGGAATGGACGAAAATCGAGCGCTCCCATCTAAAGGTCACACCAAACAAGCATACCAAGTTTCAAAGTGATCCGATCATAAATGTGCGTCGTAGGGCATACCAAAGGAATATACTGATGCTGGACTAAACTAAGTTCAAAGGTCGTTGCCAACGGCAACATTTGTTAATGGAAATGGAAGAAAATTGATAGCTCTTATCTAGAGGTCACCCCAAACAAGCATATGGGTACTAGGTTTCAAAGCGATCCAATCATAAATGTGCCCTGTCGGGTGTGCCAAAGTGAAATACTGATGCCCACCTAAACTAAGTTTATCAAACGTCATTGCCAACTGCAACTTATTTAAATAGAAGAAAAGCAATAGCTCCCATCTAGAGGTCACCACAAAAAAACATACAAACTTTCAAAGCGATCCGATCATAAGTGTGCCCTGCAGGGTGTGCCAAAGGGAAATATTGATGTATAACTGCACTAAGTTCATCAAAGGTTTTTGTCAACGGCAACATTTTTGACGGAAATAGAAGAAAATTGATAGCTCGCATCTAGAGGTCACCCAAACAAGTATACCAAGCTTCAAAGCGATCTGATCATAAATGTGGCATGTAGGGCGTGCCAAAGGAATATACTGATGCCTAACTAAACTAAATTGAAAGGTTGTTGCAAACGGCAACGTTTTTTTTTCACGGAAATGGAAAAGAATCAATAGCTCTCATCATGAGGCCACCCCAAACAAGCGGCCACCCCAAACAAGAATAGCAGGTTTCAAAGCGATCCCATCATAAATGTGCCCTGTAGGGTGTGAAAACGGTAAATATTGATGCATAACTGCACTAAATTCTTCAAATGGAAGAAAAGGTCACTGCAAACAAGCATACCAAGTTTCAAAGTGATCCGATCACACATGCAGTGTACCAAAGAAAATTGAGGATGTACATATGCCAACAGACGAGAAGTGACTGCAATAGCTCAGCTTGACTTCATCAAGTTGAGCTAAAAATCCAAGAGGGCCACCATCCATATCAAAATAGGGCATTCTCGTCTGCTCATCTTAAGTCATCTTGAAAAATTTCAAGCCCATGCTGAAGAAATCCAAGATGGCTGCCATGCTGGCTATTGCAGAATCTATCCTTGACCATAATACTACGTTATCATCAAGGTACATATATGACTGAACATGTACACGGAATTTTGTGATGATCGGAAGAGAACTGCGGGATATAGCACGTGCTGAATGAATTGTGGACAGTTTTCTGGACAAATCCAAGATGCCTGTCGTGGCGACTAACCGTTACCAAAATAGGATGTTCTCATCCACTCATCATTTCACATCATCCTGCCAAATTATATTAAAAAAAGTATTAATGCAACCTGTTGCCTGTGCTGAAGAAATCAAAGGTGGTAGGTGGTTGCTGTGGTGACCATTGTGGGTGGACAACCGTGACCATAACAGGATGTTCTCATCTAGGCATGAAACGAATATGCACATGGAGTGTGGTAATAATCGGAAAAGAACTGCGGCCTGTAACCTGCACTGAAAAATTGTGTGGAGATAACAGACTCACAGACTAACAGACATACACATGTGCCATGACAATAATTTACCTTCACTTTCTCAAGTTGAGCTAAAAATTGGAATACAATGAACATTCAGGGTTTTAAATTATTGCATGGTCAAGCAAAATATCACACAAATCCAAGATGGCTGCCATAGGGGCCATAATTAAAGTGACAAAATACTGAAAAGGAACCTTCCAATAGAGTCAACAGTAATAAACCAGAAACAAGAGGCCCCACGGGGCCTAAGGCACTCACTGGACAGTTCTTTAAAGAAGGATTTAATTAGCACCTATGACCAGTCAACACTACAGAGGACTGAAGTCATGTAACTATTCATAACTCTGTTGTCCAGTAAGATGATTTTTCTGGTATTGAGATACTACCACACTTATATTTATTTATTTATTGGTGTTTAAGGTCCACAGCAGGGCGATAAAGTCATGGTCAGCAAATCGTTTAGACCCCCAGATTGCCTATTTTAGAGGACTTGCACACACAAGCATCAGTGACTGGGTCCTATTTTATCAGTAAAACAGAGCTTGTTTAGCACACTGCTTCACTTCCCGGAGTTCCCGCGGGGGACCACGTGCATAATGCACAGATTTCCAGTAATGGAAAATAGGGAGCCCAAATATTAACCAAGAAACTTGACTTGAAAAAACTTGAACTGACTAAACCCCCCCCCCCCCCCCCCTCCCCCCCAAATCAGGATTCTGAACATTGGATCTGATAGGAGCAGTATTTCAAAGATTATTCATCATATTGGACTAAGTTAAAGGGCCCACATATTAACCCGGGGACTTGATTTTTACAATCTTGTATGGATTCTGTATACCATATATCAAAAGATTCTGCTTAGTGGATCTGCAGAAAAAGAGTTTTAAAGATTATCCCTCATATTGGACTAAGTTAAAATTTCGGGTTCCAATAGGGAACCCAAATATTAACAAAGGAACTTGGTTTGAACAAACTTAGATCTGACCTCTTAACTAGTAGAGTGCTAAATTATTTTTAGCCATCAAAATTTGTTCACATGTCTTTGCCTTGTTACAATTTATAGGAGAGTACCTGTGGGCACTCTCCCATAAATTGTAACAAGCCAAATCCAAACAGGCTAAATAATATCACTTCAAAAATAATATGAAGCATAGCCACTGAACTTGAATCCTTTAAGTTGCACTACCTGCACTTCAGAATAAAGCCCATATATGGGCTTCCAGCACTCTACCAGTTAAGAATGCTGTATATAAAATTCAAAAGATTCTGACTGGTGGATCTGAAGTAGAAGATTTTAAAAGATTATTCCTCATATTGCACTGAGTTAACATTCAGGCCCCCATAGGGAGCCCAAATATGACCACAGGGACTTGGTTTGAACAAACTTGACTCTGGCCCATTCTAAGGAGGCTCTATACCAATCATTAACTCCTTGAGTACTGGAGGCGACTACCAGGGCTTTGAAAAAACAATGAGTGTACCAGAGCAAAAGCCAACGTTTTCCTTGCTCATGTTTCATATTCAGTCAAGCACAAATATATTTTGGTTAAAATATATTTGTTTTATCACAAATTATTGAAGAGTGCCTGATGGTACTCTTCATTAATTTGTAATAAAACAAATTTTGATGAACAAATTCAGACCATCAAAAATAATGTAGCCCTCAACCAGTTAAGATTCTGACTGGTGGATCTGAAGAAGATTTTTAAATAATTTTCCTCATACTGTGCTAAGTTAAAATTCAGAACCCTATAAGGAGCCCAAATATTAAAGTGACAAAATACTGGAACTTGGTCTCTAGATGTGCATAAAGGTTTCAGATTTTTGATTCGGCCTCACATGGTCCCACAGCACCACTTTTGTTGTCAGAAAATCGGTTTCCGGCTAAAGGCTCCTTGGGGTTTTAATTCAAAATGCTGAAAGTGTGTTCATATATTTAGTCTCTAGATGTGCATAATGGTTTCAGATATTTGATCCAGTCCCATGTGGCAACCATAGTGCCACTTTTGTTATTATTGGTTTCCGATGAAATGCTCCTAGGGGTTTTAATTTGAAATGTTAAAAGTGTGTTCATGTGTTCAGAGAGGGGCTCAAGATGTGCATAAAGGTTTCAGATTTTTGATTCATCCCCATGTGGTGCCCGTTGTGCCACTTTTGTTGTTAAGGAGAATTGGTTTCCGGTGAAAGGCTCCTAGAGTTTTTAATTTGAAACATTGAAAGTGTGTTCATATGTTAAGGGAAGGCCTCCAGATGCGCATAATGGTTTGGGATTTTTGATCCAGCCCCATATGGCTCCCATGGTGTCACTTTTGTCATTATACAATTGGTTTCCGGCAAAAGGCTCCTGGGGTTTTTAATTCGAAAGGTTGAAAGGGTGTTCATATGTTCAGGTAGGGTCTCTAGATGTGCATATAGGTTTTGGTTTGTTGATTCTGGTCGTTAGACAATCAGTTTCCAGCAATAGGCTCCTTGGGGTTTTAATTTGAAATGTTGAAAGTGTGTTCATATGTTTAGGGAGGGTCTCTAGATGTGCATAAAGGTTTCTGATTTTTGTTTCGACCTCATGTGCTGCATTTGTCGTTAGAGAAACGGTTTCCGGTGAAATGCTCCTAGGAGTTTTAATTCAAAACGTTGAATGTGTGTCCATATTTTCAAGTAGAGTCTCTAAATGTGCATAAAGGTTTCAGATAATTTATTTGGACCTATGTGTCGACCCCCCCCCCCCCCCCCCACCCCCCCCCCCCCCCCACACACACACAAACACGGATGCTGCATACCAAATATCAAAACATTCCGACTGCTGGATCCAAAGAAGATTTTTAAAGAAATTCCTCATTTTGAACTAAGTTATAATTCGGGCTCCCACAGTGAGCCCAAATATGAACCCAGGGACTTCACTTGAACAAACCTGAATGTCACCCCCCTAAGGATGCTGCATATCAATATCAAAAGATTCTGATTGGTGGATCTGAAGAAGAAAATTTTAAAGAAAATTCCTTATTTTGAACTAAGTTATAATTCAGGCTCCCACAGTGAGCCCAAATATGAACCCAGGGACTTCGCTTGAACAGACTTGAATCTCACCCCCCTAAGGATGCTGCATACCAAATATCAAAAGATTCTGATTGGTGGATCTGAAGAAGAAGATTTTTAAAGAATATTCCTCATACTGTACTAATTTAAACACTTCAGCACTTTTTTTGGACCATTCCATTCTGTTGGTCCTAAGGAAGCATCACACCAAATAAGAATTCTCAGTGCCATGTAGTTTTGGAGATATGGACATTTTAAATTTTTTCTATTTTTAGCTTCTGTGGTTCCCATGGGGCGATGGGAAAAAATTGTTTTGGCATAAATTAAGTATGTATAACCCAATAAGCCCTCATATCAAATTTGGTTCCGCCTCTCGGTTTGGAAAATAGAAATTTTGGGTGCGAAAATTCTTGCCCCTCCCATAAAGACGGCAAATATAGCCCCTCAAACTTCTCTTGAACAAATCTGACTCTACACCTCAAAAGGAAGCTGCACACCAAATATCAAGTCTCTGCTACTGCTGGTTCATGAAAAGAAGATTTTAGCATACTTTTTGGGCATGGTCCTACTGAAGGGCAGGGCAACTTGATTTGAACAAAATTAAAATGCGATGTCATAACAAACAATTATCTCAAATTTCAATTAAATAGTTTCAGCGGTTTTGGAGGTGAAGATGCAAACACCATGTTCACGGATGCCAGACGGTGAGTGATCACTACTGCTCACCTGGCTGAAAGTCAGGCGAGTTAAAAATCCATAATAAATCTAAGTTCAGGGGAGATAACCTGGTTAAAATTGGTATGGATGAAAATTTTTACAATAGGTGCATGTTCACTTGCTAGTTATAATGTTTGAGAAGTTTCATCGAAATCAGTTCAATAATGTAGGAGTTGGACACACAAGAATCTCATTTGGAAATCTATAATAAATCTAAGTTCAGGGGAGATAACCTGGTTACAATTGTCGCAGATGAGAAATTTTGGAATCTGCACATGTTCACTTTGCTAGTCATAATGTTTCTGAAGTTTCATCAAAATTGGTTCAATAATGTAGGAGGTGTTGCGCACACAAGTTCGGACAGTCAGACGATACGACAGACGTATGGGCCATCAACTTCTCTGAAGTGGGGGTATAATTATTCATTGATTCATTCATATTCATGGTTTTCTTTAAAATGCAATGACAAGATATGGAGAAGAAACCATTCCTATATAACTCTCCCACTGTGTATGTAGTTTTCTAACACATAATGTTTGAATAACTTCTGGTGAAATTTATCAATGAGCAAATTTTAGAAGTAAAACAAATAGGTTAATATTGCAACAGTGAAGGAACTGATGTGATGAGAATGATATTAACCTTTAATTTGGTGAACTTTTAATTTGCAAAAATTCTTATATTTAAATAGGAAAATTATTAAACACTGCATTTTTAAAAAAATATAATACCATGTTGGAAAATTATTGATCGGCTTATGATCGAATTACGATCAACTAGCTCTTTTTCGACAAGAGCACCACCTAGCGGGGCACCATACGCCCGTCAAAATTGGAACATGCACAAGTTTCTCTGGGGTAAAGTTTGAAATTTTTGTTAACTCGACTATGTCTGCCTCCCCCACCATTCAATCATTGCCCATTCCTCTGTCCTGTCTGGGGTAAAGGGTTTCAAATTGTATGCTTGTGTGCACACATTTCATATTGTTTTTGTGAAATTTTAGTATGCAGAATGGAAATGCAAACAATTTTTACGTGTAGAAGATTCTCCTTGCCGTTTACAATGGTAGCATCCATTCAATGACAGGTTTACTTCATTGATACTGATTGACGATAGGTGGCGCTGGAAATACAAAACTGAGTTACCTACTCTTGACACATGCACAACGACAATTGGTGATCAACATGTGTGCAAAGTTTGGACAATATAGCATGTAAAATGTTGAAGGAGTAGGTGACACAATACTGTAATGTTTTAAGTACTAAAAGGGGGGGGGGGGGGGGGGGGGGGGGGGGGGACATAACGCTGGAAATACAAAACAGAGTTACCTGCTCTTGTCACATGCACAACGGCAATTGGTGATCAACATGTGTGCAAAGTCTGAACAATATAGCATGTAAAATGTTGAAGGAGTAGGCGACACAATACTGAAATGTTTTAAGTACTAAAGGGGCATAACTCTGGAAATACAAAATGGAGTTACCTGCTCTTGTCACATGCACAATGGCAAATGGTGATCACCATGTGTGCAAAGATTGAACAATATAGCATGTACAATGTTGAATGAGTAGGCGACACAATACTGTGATGTTTCAAGTACTAAAAGGGGGCATAACTCTGGAAATACAAAACAGAGTTACAAACTCATGACACACGCACAACGACAATTGGTGATCAACATGTGTGCAAAGTTTGAACAATATAGCATGTAAAATGTTGAAGGAGTAGGCGACACAATACTGTGATGTTTCAAGTACTAAAAGGGGGCATAACTCGAGAAATACAAAACAGAGTCACCTGCTCTTGTCACATGCACAATGGCAATTACTGATCAACATGTTTGTAAAGTTTGAATAATATAGCATGTAAACCTTTGGAGGAGTAGGCGACATAAAAATTGTTTACAGACAGACAGACAGACGCCATAAGATAATACATCCATCAAAAAATGATGGGCGTATAAAATGTAATGGAAGTACACAATCAGCACTTTTGCTTTTTAACCCTTTTAGAAAATGTAATGGATAAATCTGGCCAGCACTATTCACAAAAATCAACATTCAAATTTTAATATTTAAAAAAAATTTTGGCCTCCAAAACACAGAATATGATTCCTCACTGGGAAGAGCTCATTTATTTTACGCCAGTGACTGGATCATAGGCTAAGTTTCTGAGGGAAACAATTTTTTAGATATTCCAGAAACCTTTTGTGTGAGTTCTCATCTTGCAGTGTTTGGTAAAGGATATTAAAGCTCAGGTCTGTGTTATAAATATTGCATGGCTTGGAGCCAAGGTTCCCACTATTAGAGAATTAAATTCAAGCATTATTAAGCATTTTTCAAGGAATAGGACCCAATTTTTAAGGACCATTATAATTTTCATATGAACTAACAACACCGTGAACAGCCCAAAGAATTTCAGTCTCAAGAACCTGATTCCTGGACCACTCCCCTACCCACAAACTACCCATATATTGTCCCTGAGCACAACAAGGTGCCATCTGCAATGCTTCAGCATTGCAGATGGTATCATGTTCCTCTCAAGGAATAATATAGAGATCAATAAGATGTAATTCCTGACCGATTTTGTGATATTACATGCATGTGGGTTGGGTTATCATGAAACGTCTTGTCTCAAGAACTTATTGGTAAACTGAATTAAACTACTTTTTAAGGGTGGCAGTGGAAAATTATGAACTTTTCGAGGTTAGAAACAAACTCAAGTACTTTTCAAGGAAGGAGTCAAAATTCAAGGACTTTTCATTTAGAGTGGGGTCCCTGGGAGTTGACTGTGCCAAAATAGTGGTCCTCGAGGATGAATAAATAGTCCACATGCCTGTACGAATGTGGAAATTCTTCCCAAGGACCATCAACTGGCACAGTCAGTAACATGCCGTGCAATAACTGTTTTTACTTATTTTAACAAACCAAGCAAGAATCTAGCTATTCGTTGGGATTCCTATGCTAGGTATCTTTCCTGTTGTGTCAAGAACCTTACCTATGACAAGCATTTTCATTGCTGAACTTTAAAAAAAATAATGAAACAGAATTCCAGAAGGAATCTCTTAAAAAAGCATGTTATGTTCCATCAGTTAAATGTCTTGGAATGTTCCAGGGCTATTTTTAGAAAGTGCACAGTGCATGATTATTGAAAGGTAAAAAATATTGGAAATAGTACACTACTTCTCAGGTAACCAGGGAAAGGGAAGTTCAAGTGAGATATTATATATACACAGAACGACACACGCATGTGAATGGGTTAATCAATATGGCACAAGTGCCAGTGTGGAAGGATAAAACGAGAGGCCGCAGGCTTCAAGTTTTATTCTTCTGGATGGCACAAGTGCCATATCAATTAACCCATTCACATGCGTGTCATTCTGTGTTTATTACATGCCTTCATGTCTCTAAAAACAATTATTAGAAGGACACTCAGCAATTCATTTGACAACTATCAACAAAAAGAACACATTTTATCCACAAACAAATTTGTGAGAGTAACCCGTGAAACTATTTCATCCCTGGAGTTCCATTGTGTTCTATGAGCCTACTGGCACATAGAACACATTAGAACTCAGGGGACGATTTTCTGCTATTGCTAGTGATTCAAATTGTATTTGCGATGCACGATTTGCAGAAAATTCCAGAGAAATTTCGCTTCTATTTAAAAATAGTCGATCAATGATTTCCGTTCTGCTCATATGTGCAGAACAGATTTTCATTTTCCGCATTGTTAAATGTTGCTGTAGAAGGGGATTACATAGAACAGGCGCGTAATAAAAATAAACATGGCAAAATATTGTAACATCCTACACACACAGTTGTTATTCTGTAATATAAAGCCTCCCAAAATGTTTTGATTCTCAGGCAATCCCTCACTGAACTTGAACCCCTCTCACTGGACATTTTTATTGCCTTGCAGTGTCTTACAATATTATTACAAAATCAGGAGACTCAAAACTTTTTACAATTTTTGATTGATGTTTGATTGATATATGTGACTGGACTCTGAAGAGCATAACTAAAGACAATCTTCATCCTGTGGATTTGCAGCTGTTTACAGGTAAATCCTGGCTGCCTATACCAATCAAGACTTACTTAGAAACATCTACCAAGGCACTTAGAATGTAACTTTACAGTTTTCCATGAGACAGGATGTTGGGACACCCATTCTATTGCAGTAAAAAGTGATCTAAGTCAAAATCAGGTTCTTGGGAGTTGAAATTAAATGATTAATTTTTATAATTATGCACTCGGTGTGAAAACACAGCACAGAGCCTCTCAATCCATGCTGACTGACTGCTAGAAAAAAATGAAAATTGAAAATAAAAACCCCCTCCCTCCCTCACAGAGTTGAAAAAATTGCCTGAGAATCAAATTTCAATACATAACTCATTCACAACACCTGCTAATCCAGGCTTTTTGAGTGGTGACTGATCTTTGTTATCCTGCATGGTTACATCTGTTCAGTAATTTTGAACATTCCATCACTTTATATAAAAAAAATATCACTCAGAAAGTGGAAAATTGAGGATTTTCAATCATTTGGGTTTTTTTTCACAGTCTCCACAGATGGCCAGACCTTCCATTTTTGTCTCATTTCCCTTTGGACCAAAGAAAGTAAACCAAAAATACAGTGCTCATATCAACACTAAAAAAGTTTCAACAAGACCAATCCTATACGTTTGTTCTGCAGTTCTAGTTTCTCCACTTGGACTTCTACTTTATCACCTATATCCAATGTTTTTTTTCCTTTCAGCAAATTTGGTTTCATCTTACTGATGTGAATCAAACCATTCTCTCCAACACCAATGTCCACGAATGCACCAAAATGTGTAACATTTTGCACTCTTCCTGTGAGGACTGAGCCAACTTTTAGTTGATTAATGTTTGTTAAATCTTGCTTGAATAAGGGTTTCTCAAATGCTGTCAAAGTAAAAAAATAAACCATATATTCATTACTGTTCTTATGAGATCTATATGAGAGATGTGTGGTATACCATATTCATCATGCAGTATTGGTATCTAGGGATGCACCGAATAATGGTTCTGACTTAAACTATTTGGCTGGATTTCACGATCAGTTCTCATTCCAGGTCAGTTCGGTGCTTGATCAAAATCCAAATGAAACCAGATTTCTGGCAATGAGTTCACAAGAGTGAGAAGTTAAACAACTGTTTATGTTCAATTATATATTTTTCTTATTTCTTCAAATCTTACCAAAGTAACACAAGTGCTGTATCACCTTACTAACTCTCAGGTGAAAAAGAGGGCAAATTTTGGAGAATGATAAGGAAACAGTATTAGAAGGCTTTAAAATACTCAAAAGACAAAATTTAAGCCAAACTGCTCTGACCAGGTGCCATTTGTGCATGGTGCACAAAACCTGGTGATTTGTATTCAGCAAAGAACAGCCACCTATTGTCCAAGTCCTGCCGGTCATGTGCAAAGTCAATTTACTCTTTTTCAAAGACAATGGAGGAACCTGTGAAATTTCTCTCTTATTAATTTCAAGAAAATCAGCAGTTTTGGAGGACTTCTGGAAGTGTTTTGGGATTCTCAGTGCTGTTAACGATGATATTGACTGACCCAGCTGAAGATCACTGATGATTTCTCTCAGGAAAGTGCTTTTGAAAGTCTCAGAATGCTAATGTAACCATATCTTATCACCTATTTTCGTGCTATCATTTTTCAGTCTAAAAATGTTTTCTAAACTAAGTATGAGTGATTAAACTCATTTTTATGCAAAAAATAGATGATAACCACTTTCCTGTAGGTTACCTCACTCCCTTCATCCTTCACTTTGGTGTGTTTTTCGTACATATCCAATGACACCATATGTTTTCACCATGCAGTGACTCTAAGGCCTATGCCTATATGCATAGTCATTGCTGATGATGAGATTTCTGAAGGTATAAATTTTAACCTCTAGTTTATTAAAATAGGCTTAGGTACTAGAATAAATATTTTGATTACTGCATTTATATTTTCTGATATTATTAATACATTTCTTAATCATAATAATTTTTGCCACTAGTTTCAGTTTGAAAATGTCAAGTTTTTTGGACCACTTCCACTTAAAAGTTTCAGTTGGCAGACCTCCTTGCCAGAAGTTTGTTTGTTTTCCACTTGTGGTAAGTGATTGGGTTTGAATTAAATCTATATTGCCTTGTCATATTTATTGTCACCTAATGTGTTTCAGGTCAATTTATAATTTTGTTTTTCCAGGTTTTCAGTGATTATTTTGTCATTTTATCTTGGTCGCACATGTAACCTAACTTGTCTGTATTTTTCAGGTTTCCTGTGTCTATGATGCCTTGAGGTGCTACCTGTGACAAATGCTATCTAACGAGGCACGTTGATGACGACCACACAGATCATATTTCTTGCAATGGATGCTGTCCAGATTTTCATTGTGCCATATGTGGCATTTGGACTAACAAGATATAGTCCGAAGTGAAGCCCATTCTCAAGTCTCACTCCAAACAGGTCACATGCTGTTGCCGGTTCTTTCGGCATGGCCCAATCCTTCTGTCATTGATCGTATTATTGTTGCTAACAATAATTTTATCATTACAGGACAAGACACTGATGCAGCTCCATCAATGATGGATTATTCACAGGTAATCAGGTATACAGGTTTTAGGGTATAAACCCATGAGACAATTTTACACAAAACTGCTGCTGGATCAGAGCCAGGAGGGTCCAAAGGGACTTCCTTGAATGGCTCTCGATCTGACTGCGATCATATCCATATCGGCTTTGCACCACTATCCAGGGTAGGCTTGACATCCCAGGATGTCATTCATTCCGGGTCCTTAACTGGCATTTAGGCACCAGGGATCGCTGAGAATGAGAGCCTACTCATCTTGGTTGGAATCTATTGACTCAAAATGGGAGTGTTACGTCAGGCAAGAACCTAACACATGGGGTGTTCTTTATCCAGCATATAGCAACACCCAACCTTCAGACCACATGTAATGAGGTTAATAGTTGCACAACTATTCATGAAAGATAGTGCTGCTGGATCAGAGCCAGGAGGGCATGAAGGCCTTGAATGGCTCTCGATCTGAGTTAATATCGACACCGCAGCACTATCCAGGGTAAGTTCAATGTCCCAAGATATCTCCATTCCAGGTCCTAAATTGGCGATGCTGGGGGACTGCTGAGAATGAATATCTACCAGCCTCGGGTCGGAATCTGTGGGCTCAGAATGTGAGGGTTATATCAGTTAAGTTAAGCACTGCCAAATGATAATCTTAGATCGACCTCTGCCTGAATAAACATTAAAACCATCAACATATAACTGAATATAATTCTAATGATTTTGGAGTGCATACTGGTGTGTTAACAGCCCGTAGGAGATGAATAACAGCCTGGCAGCTTACAACAGGCCCTTGACAAAGTCGAGATCCTTCAAAAAGGTGAAGGGCAGTTAAACATTCTCTGGAGAGCTGTTAATACATCACAGTGCCCAACAGTATCATCTCATTACTATATTTCCGCTCCCATTTGGTCAAGTGTCAGGTCGTTATTGGGCAGCCAAGTCAATGCACCAAGACAGGTCATATCACCAATATGATTGAAAAGGGGAAGCAAAACAAAGGCATGCTTTCAGACAGTTCTAGGAGTATGTGACATACAGTTAGAGCAGAGAGTTGGATTGTCCCATATTTTGGTTTGTGGTTGCATACTGACCACTGTGAATGGGCCCGTGGATCTTACACAGTATTTGGAGAGGAGTGATCCTCACCCTCACTTGCGGAATCGAGATAGCATATGGACTGTTGTGTAAGTTTGTTTGTTTTCAGTAAAGCATATAGCTCATTTTACTTGACACCAGCAACTTGCTTGTGGAAACAAATAATGGTCAACTGGGCTTTGTAACAGATATATTCAGGCCATATCTTGGTGAAAAGTCTTAAGCACATGAAGCTGTTCAGAATGCAGTGATGTCTCGATAATTGTGATACAAAATAATAATTAAGTGGTGCTTGGTTGTTTTATCAAAGCACTTGGCAGTTTTATTAAAGCACTTGACTGCTTAATCAAAGTGCTTGTTTGCTTTATAGAAGCACTTGGCTGCTTTATTCAATCATTTGGCTGCTTTATCACAGCACTTAGATTTATCAAATGCTGAATTCGTTGTAATGTGCACTTGTGTTTTACAACAGATAGATACGACCCATATCATGGTGCATTGTATAAGTTTGGAGCCAAAGGGGCAGTTCAGACAGTAGTATGGTCTTGATGCTTGACACTCGTGATATTTATTTGGCACTTGTCTGTTTTTTCAAAGTGCTTGGTTGCTTTATCGAAGAGCTTGGCTGCATAATCAAAGAGCTTGACTGCATAATGGCAGAGTTAGGCTGCTTTATAGAAGAGCTTGGCTTATTGATTATTTTCATAGTTCACCTATCATATCTGAAGTTTCATATCTGAGTTTGGTGGGTGTCAGTATGATGTGTACTGGTCATACTCTCTTATTGTTGCCATGTATTTGTGATAAGATAGGCTTGTGTATAAACTGTTGTATTTTGCTAGCCAACCACTCCTGTTTGGATTTTCTAATTCAGTTTGTTCCATGTTAGTGACTAGGAACAGCATGGAGATGCATTTCTCATGGTCAGTCATATGGTTTTGACTTTGCTCTCCTTGAGCACTGGGACCGAATGAGTCCAGGAGGATTGTTTTTCCCATTGCTGGATGAGATGGACTTCTATATTCATTTCAGCAAGTTAATATGTTGAAACCCATTGTTGGAAGAAATCTGCTGAGGTTTCTTGTTTAGGTATGTATGTTTTGAATGGACCACATGAAGTCTTGTTGTGGTCAGGAACAACAGCATGGTTACACTTGTAAAATTAAGTGGACTCGGATTCGAGGACCTGCTGTAATAATATTTGTTGTGCTTATACAATGCACCTTGTTATGGTCGTGACTTAGGTCTGACCTACAGTACAGAGGATATTGGATCCTCTGGAGCATGATTTAGCTCATTTCAATTTTCTACCTTACAGAGTATAGCCATGTGTTGTTGAGGCTAGCTTGTTAGGCTGTGATGCCTCCTGATAATCCTTGAATGTCAGTGAGTTGTGTACACAGTTGGTATCAGCATGTTAGAAAATCGTTATGACACGTAAGTTCTGTTGTTACGTTACATGTTGCACTAACATGGAATGGTTTCACCAGCATGCCACAAATGTGTTGGTGCATGACACTGAGGAGCTGTTTTCTAGAGTTTGTCTTGCACAGTGGTTTTAGAGGACACATCTCGTGCCCTACGGCAGAGGATTTGTGATTGCCGGAAACAGACTTGGGTATTAAATTATGCCCTTGCACTTGGGGAAGCTGACCCCATAAGATACCAAAGAGTTGTTTTCTATAGTAAATACATCTTGCACAGTAATTGTGGAGGACATGTCTCACACAGAAGACAGAGGAATTGCATCACATGTCATGAGGTGCTGGATTTGGACCTCTAGAAAAACAGTTGGCAATGAAGTTGTTTATACAAGGTTTGTAGAACAAGCCTATGCTAAAAAAGAATTTTCTTTCATTATAGCAATTAAAATAAATTATGAAAGCGTAAAATAAAATAAATATTGTCTACTCATAAGCTGTTAATAGCAATGTAAAGAGGTGCCACATATATAGATGCAATAATTCTATCAATTAGCTGAGTTGACAGAATTGTTGTGATCAGAGTCAAAATGGCAGAATGATGCATAACCACTGTCGCTTTATCAAACAGACAACAAAACACAAAAAGCACAAACAGCAGGAAGGGGATACGTTTTGGGATAGTTTCAAACTCCTAACAGACCAAAAAAAGTTTAAAAAAAACCCAAACAACTCCTGCCTCGACTGGACTGGACTGTCCCATATTTTGATTTGTGTTTGTATATTGACCACTGGGAATTGGACCATCAGAGGGTTGTTAGGGTGGGATGTGATCCTTTCCCTTATTTGAACAATAATTAGAGCAATAATCAAGTTATCCAGGGTCGTACTCTTCGTAACTATCTATACTTCTACATCAAACCATTTATATGACTAAATAAATCAATCATTCTGGAGAAAGTATCTTGGTGATGATATGTTCAGACTCACAGTTCAACAAACAGATGCTAGCAGTTTGTTAAGCTTATTGCCTGAACACCATGTATGGATGACTCATTAACACTGCCCCACACCTTTTCATTTTGACATGCATGATGTTCATATTTGAAGCAACATTCATATGAAGAAAATAATGTGATTCTATTGTCCTCCTGAAGGTTACAAATAACCATTTTGTGGCACCAGCATGACATTCGGGAGTAAAGCATACTTAGTGTTTATATATACTACTCAAAGTTTGCTAAGCACCAAATATTTGACACATCATTGTGAAATTTGCTTGTGACATATTTGCGATATTTTTGGCAGATATGATTGAGGGATGTATTGAGATGGCCCCCAGTATTTTCATTAGCTCACTTGACAGGCGGACTTTGTGTGACAGTCATGGAAAGCATGTACCCCTTGATTTTCATGATGTTTCAGTGTACTGTCTACATGTACATGACATGTGTAGGGTATTCAATCTTCCTTTCAACACAAACCCTCATGATTTAATGACTGAATATGGAAAATGCAAATGTAAGAAGACATTTGTCTGAAGCAGAAATGTGGGGGCTGTAGGGATGGAGGAGCAAGAGGCTACCCACCGTCAGGTTTGTGAAGCCCTTGGTGTGCACCATTCGGTGATAACCAGAGCCTGGACAAGATTTCAGCACTACGGCACCCCAGTAAGGCGGCATGGTGGTGGCAGAGACAGGGCAACATCTGCTGCTGAAGACCGTTTTTTGATCATTCAGGCCCGTAGGAACCGCTTTGACACAGCAACCCAGCTTCGCAGTGACCTTCAGAATGCATACGAGGTAAATGTTTCGACACAGACTATCTGGGCAAGGTTGAACGAATGTGGTCTCCAATCGAGAAGACCATGTATTCACATTCCGCTATCCCAGAACCACCCCAGGCATGATATGAATGGGCCATGGACTACGTTGGATTGACCAGAGAAGACTGACGACCTGTCCTTTTTACAGATGAGTCAAGGTACTGACTAGACCACACAGATAGGCGTTTTAGGGTATGGAGACGACAAGGAGAGCGATTCCATGCAACCAACATTGCTGAGCATGACTGCTATGGTAGAGGGTCAATTATGGCCTGGGGTGGCATCAACAGGGATGGACATACAGAGCTCTCTGTCCTTGAATGTGGTACATTGACTGCACAACAGTATATTGACGAGATCCTGGATGTCCACGTCAGGTTGTATGCAGGTGCAGTGGGTGATAGATTCATTCTGATGGACGATAATGCCCGTCCTCATGTTGCCCATGCTACCGGGGAGTACCGATAGAGGGAGGGGATTGAGCGTATGGACTGGCCAGCAAGATCCCCGACCTCAATCCAATTGAACATGTCTGGAATGAGTTGCAGCTTGCAATTTCAGCCTGTCCAGTGTAGCCAAGAAGTGTCCAGGAGCTTGGTGCCACGCTGGTCCATGAATGGAACAACATCCCACAAGGGACCACCAGGAACCTGATTGGGAGCATGAGCAGGCTTTGTCAAGCTGTAATTAACAGTAATGGATCTCATACTCGATATTGATCCCATACCAGTTTGCTCCGTCAACTTTTTGGCATATTGAAAAATTTCCTCTTTTACCAGTAATATCCATTTTCTATGGTTATCATATTCAAAAGCTAAAAAATAATGTCAAACACAAATAAAATCTGTACTTAAATCATTAAAGGTATAATTAAATAAAAAATATATACACTTTTCATTACAATATTTCAACTAAAATGCAAAACAGGTAGTTGGATATACTTGGTGCTTAGCAAACTTTGAGTAGTATATTATATCAATAACAAGTCTATAATGTTTATTTTGACGAGTTGTAATTCTGCTAATTCTGATGCAATAATGGTGCTAGAGTATTTGTGCTAAAAAGACCTACATGTACCTCCAACTTTCGTCAGGACAGATGAGAACAACTTACTGTCAGTTCACTGCTTACCTGTCATATCTCCCATACCACATGGAGATGAGACATTACAGCATGGAAAAAAATTTGCATCATTTAATAGAAAATCACGAGACGAATCGAATGACACCTATATCTCATTTTCCCACCCAAATGGAGATATGATTTTTAAGCACTCATGCAACGATATGTCTGCGGTGGTTTGAAGATCTGCTGCTCTACCTTTACAATCTTTCTGTCTTTTGAGATCGTTGCAATCTTTACCTCATGATGCTTTTTCAGCCATCAATGTTCACCTACCTTCTAAAACGTCAAAATCTGCTTTTTTCAAATACACTGACACTACTCTTCCTCCAGCTCAAAAGGTATGATTGTTCCAGTACATTTTTTTCCTCTTCTCTACTCCCTTTTGATGAAGATGCTTCTATTCTGAAAATTCTGATGCCTAAGTGCAATAGCATTCATGTATTAACCAGTGAAACACAAAAAAGACTTTTCCAGAGCACTTGTACAGATTTTCTCTTTGGCAGATCTCCTTGTGGCAGCTCTAGTTGCAATAATATATCTGTTTGAAGAACTTGATGACACTGCCACTCCCTTTCGATTGCTATCTCATTATTTTATGACCGCTATCAATGTACAAGCAGTTAATGTCACTAGTTTGGAATTCCTCAGGAGATATGCAGCTCTTCTCTCTGATACATCCCTACCCGAACTCAACGTAATCAACTACGCTTGGGCCCTGTCTCAAATCAGCTCATGTTGATGGCACGGTTTCCACAGTTCAAGAAGGAGTTCTTAAATACTCTCAGAATCAAATGTTTATGAGACAACTTGGAGCAGATAATCGCTGTTCTTCAGGTCAAGGTAGTGGATCTAGACATTGTCAGTTCACTCTTTAACCACAACAGGTCTCTAGCCTCCTCTCAGCTCTCCACCCACCCTCGCAGAGCTAGAGGAAAAGCTGGAAGTGGAGGAGTTTGTTACTCCTCTAATTGGCCTTGACAGGCCAGGTATTGACCTGCTTCCGTTAGAACTTTGGATTGCGCATTTTCTTCATCAATGGTCCGTCATTACGTCAGGGAATTCGACTCCTCAGTTAGATGGACTCAATGGACTCAGCATTGCCTTTACAGAAGTCCCTCCTCTTAAACGCAATCCAATTCCAACTACTATCCTATCAGATCTTGTGAGAGCATCCCTTTTAGACACTGAGAGAGTGACACTCTTTAACAGGGTAATGATAAGGTCATTCACAGCCATGAGTCTCCAGAATTCTAAAGCTGACTCTGCCTTGTGCCATAGAGGAATGGTTAACTCAGACCTGTTGTAGATATGAACTAACTGAACCCTTTCATAAAAGCTTCAAAATTTGGTATAGAGATGTTCAAATTAGTGAGGAGATCTATTCACAAACACCATTTTTCTGCCAGCACAGATATGACGGATGCATATTTTCACTTTTCAAGTTATCCTCAGTCTCAGGTATATCTATGATTCTTGTTTCAATGCATTGCATACCAATTCAAAGCAGTGCAGTTCACTTTCAATTTAGCTCCTTGGGTCTTCACACGTCTGATGAATCACGTGAACATGCTCTCACAAGAGCCAGCATTCTCAGTACTTTTGCAATTCACTTCTCCAAATCGACAGCCAGGGAATTCTTTCAGCTGATTGGTATTGGCATCTCCATGATGGATCTTATCCCTCTGAGTAGACTTCATCTTCACCCTTTTCACTTTTATCAGCTCCAGAATTGGTGACTGAATGTAGACTCATTGAATATGATCATTCTACTAAACAAGTACATTCGTAATCAGACTCACCTGTGGCTAAACATCAATAGGCTCACTCAAGGAATTCCTCTGGATGCTCTGAACCTGGATAGAATTATCACAGCAGACGCCAATGATCTGGGTTGGGAAGCTATGCTGAATCCTCTAAACCTAGATTCTCTATCTCTCCTGTTGAATCATGCAATTCTCATTCTTTCCGACAATTCACATGCTTCTTTAATTTATCCTTAATGTATTACCATGTGTTTTTTCATCATTCCTTTCCAGTAGCTGGGTCTATTCTTTTCTGAAATCCAACTACTAACTCTTTCCTTTTGGTATGGAATCCATTGCACATCAGATCTCGGGCCGAGTCCTTCTTGCCATAGACAGGGTTTTTTCACCTCAGGCCTCTTGGTTGGCAGCCTTATTTAGATGGTAGGACAGCTGCTATTATCCTCTTCTATATTCTTTAGGAACTATGTTTTCATTTGGTACGTCCTGTCCTCCATACTCAGTTCTAATCTTTATTTTCTGACCTGAGTTATAAAGATTAACTGTTGGTATTGTTCTTTACGAGATTGTAGAATATTATTCTGGGGTCTATTTTGGCTCCTTTTGTAGGCTATTTTGGGCACTAGCTTATGTAACATGTTTAAATATTATCTCAGGAATAAATTCTTAGCTTTTTTATCTGTCAATATCAATGCATTTCTTCCATTAATTAGGATAACACTATTCTATTCAAAAATTCATAGCCGTCCTTTTAGAATTGTTTTCTACCGCTCGGCTGTTTCCGTTTGGGGAAGTTTGTTCCTTTTTTCCCCTGTTTCACCAAATATGCACTTCCCTTTTATTCAGATGAATCTTATCTGCCTCCAGCAGGGAAAAACTTTAGTTACGCTTCAAGGCTTTTGGCCCATGCTTCTCCAAATGTAAGGCTTTCTCTGTCACCTGTTATTACTAAGATCAGTTCTCAACTGACGTCACTGTGTTAATCCTGCCCTAGTTTCTGGTCCAGCTTGACACACTTTCTATCGATTCTTTTTTCTGTCTTTCTGCCTATTTCATCTTCTTGTTTTTGTGATTAGAAACAGAAGCGATAGACAGTGATTAGGACTATATTATATGCTGTTTAGTATTTAGTCTCCATCTTATTCAGCTCATGCCAGGTTTTTTCTTTCAAAAGATTGGGGTGGGGGAGCGTGAATAATATCCCTCTGTTTTATGTACACTACCCTCCTGGTAAGGTTAAACAATTTTTCTACAGGAATTCTCTTGTAACTTTTTAGCCTATGTAAGGCTCACTCAAGCGGACAGGATTTAATAATAATAATATTACTGCTCACAATGTTAGAGCCCTGTCTTTTTCATGAGCATTAGGTAATTCAGTACCTTTAATGACCTCATTTATGCAGTCTGTTGGAAGAAATAGTCCTCTATTTTCCTCTTTATTTATTAGAGACTTGTAGGAATATTCTGGAGATTTCTATTCAATCGGCTATGTGGTAGTTGACTATTTGTCTTTGCTCCTTGTCAATAATGGTACTTTTCAGCTTATATGTCATTTATTTTCAAACATTGTCGTTTCCCTATTTGTCTTCCATAGATATATATACTTTTCTGTTGGGAAGACTAATTCTTCTTGCTACCATTTCATGTAGTGGCAGTAACCTTTATCGTGGGATGGATAATTACTGGTATGTTACTTGGTGAAAATTGTGACTGTTATGTTGGCACTATTTCCCAGTATGTCTTGTTGACAAAGTTTTATTCACTTTACTGGTATATATCTTAGTCTGAAAACAAATGTTTGTTTTGGACATTTAGAGATCTTGATGTAGTTACAAGGAGTTTACATTTGATTGTTTACTTCCGAATTTGTTGTTAGAAATACTAAATGCTTTCAAGAACAGGTACTATGAAGCCTGCCATGTTTTATTGCTGATTAGAGTATTTGTTTCTATTGTGAGAATTGAATAACACATTTACAAATTATATTTTATATTGTGTTCCGGTTATATGTTCATGTTGTATTTTCATCATTTTCCTATGTAACCCTATTCTTGGGAAATGCTAAATTATTATGTACTTTTGTCATTATGGCATTAATTCCCTCTCAAGCTTAAATATGACCTCTATTATATCTATTAATCAAGCACAATATGCATAAAAATCCCTCTGCCTATTGGTCATTCAGACATCATGTTACTTTGGTACGATAAAGAGAAATTAAAATTTTATACCAAATTTTATTTCTTGTTATACTTATCAAAGTAACACAAAAAAGTGCCATTCCAGCAATAAAAACTGTCATTTATATGTGCTTGCCTCACCGCTCACATGTATACATGCATAATTGTCTTTTCAAAATTTGGAAACTGACTTTGTGCATGACCGGCAGGAATTGGACAATTGGTGGCTGTTTTTCACTGGATACAAGTCACCAGGTTTTGTGCACCATGCACAAATGGCATCTGGTCAGACTGCTTTGGCTTATTTAGCTTTTAACTATTTTAATGCCTCCTAAGAATTCTCAAAATTTGTCCTCTTTTTCACCTGAGAGATAGTAAGAGGAAGACACTTGTGTTACTTTGATAAGCACTGGTACAAGAAATAAAATTTGGTAAAACATTTTAATTTCTATTTGACATAAAATAATGAAAAATTCTATACTACTGGTATTGGTACAACAAACAGATATGAAATGATGGGAACTTTCGTGCAACACTTGATACAATAAAATTAAAAAAAAAAATAACAAGAGCAATGCTAACGCGTGTGCTGATGCCCCCGAAGGTAGCAAAGTCGGACTTGCATGTAAATAAATAACTTCTGAATGTTTGAAGAGAATTAGTTCATCCAAACAACTTTGAATGAATGGAATTAAAAAACACTATGATTCTTGTGTCATCCATATTTATATGTATACTTGCCCAAAAAAGAAAGTGTGCATTGCAGAAATTGACCAAACTCCAAAAAAATAATTTCGTAGGTGTAAAGAGTGTTAACCTGTTCATGAATAAGTTATATTGAACACAAAAACAGCTTTCCCCCGTTAAAATTGCATTAACGTTAAATGACGTGCTGCACGTTTGTGAAAAGGCATGTTTTGCACGTGGAGAGTCTGAAAATTCATGCAGCAGTGTGAATCCTTGGGTATTTAAACACTAAAGTAAGGCCTTCCTATCGTTCACATTCAAACTTGCGCTGCTGTTAAAACGACTCCACATTAGCATGCCAAGATTGACAATGAATCAACATCTCCTTGCCCTGGGTATGATTAGAGCTGGCAGAACACACAGAGAGGTTGCCCAGCATTTGAACTGCCACCGTAACACTGTAGACAGGCTAGTCCATCGACACGCACAACATGATGACGTTCGAGACCGATCCCGCTCCGGGAGCCCCCGAGTTACCACCCCTGCACAAGATCGGTATATCCGTGTTGTCCATCTCCAGAACCGGCAACAAACGGCAACGTCGACAGCCAGGAACATCCCTAACCTGAGACGGATACATCCTCAAACAGTAATCAACCGGCTGAGAGAATACGGCTTACGTCCTCGAAGACCTGCAATTCGTCCGATTTTGACGTTACGTCATCGTCGTGCTCGACTGCAGTGGTGTAGACAACATCTCAGGCATCCCTTACACTGGTGGCGTGTTTTATTCACAGATGAATGTCGTTTCCATCTTTCATCATCAGATGGCCGTCAGAGAGTGTACAGACGTCGAAACGAACGCTACGCAGATCCATGTGTCATGGAGCGAAACCGTTATGGGGGAGGGTCTCTCATGGTGTGGGGTGGCATCACTGCTCGTAACAGAACTGAGCTGGTCATTATTGATGGCAATCTCAATGCAGCCAGATATCGTGATGAAGTGCTTACACCTGTTGTTGTCCCATTTCTGCAACGTCACGGCCCCGGCGTCATTCTACAGCAGGACAACGCCCGACCCCACACAGCTCGTGTTGTTCAACAGTATCTGCAGCAACAACAAGTGGATGTTCTTCCCTGGCCCGCAAATTCGCCCGATATCTCACCCATTGAGCACGTATGGGACGAAATGAAATGTCAGCTACGCCGGCTTCCCCATGCACCGTCAACGCTTGTGGAACTCCAAAGACAGCTTATCAGAATATGGAACAACATCCCACAACACTTCCATGCTAACTTGTTCGCTTCCATGAGGCGTAGATGCACAGCAGTAGTTGATGCAGACGGAGGTCATACCAGATATTGAGTGTGTGACTTTTGTGTTTGACCCTTAGTGTCTTTGACTCTCCATGGCACCAAGAGTATTCGTCGCAGCGTAATGAAATTTCTCGTGTTGATCACAAATTGATTCATCTGTGATTGAATAAAATTTCCATGAATGAAAATGATATATATCTTTCTTTAGTGTTATTTTTCAGTATGCACACTTTCTTTTTTGGGTGAGTATATATATTGATATGTAGTAGGTTAAAATGACATGCAAACCTGCCCTGCAAACACTGGGCAGAACAGAAATGGCAGACTAGAAAAAATTGGGATAGTGGACTAAAAAAAAAAATTGGGCAGCACTTCCCCTTTAAGACACTGGCCAGTAAGAATAAAGCTGAAATTGGCATCCATATTTATATGGTTATATCGATATGTAGTAGGTGTAAAATGACATACAACCTCCCCACCAAGCACTGGGCAGCACAGAAATAGTGGACTAAAAAAAATTGGGCAGCACTTCCCCATGGGCACTGGCCAGTAAGAATAAAGCTGAAATTGGCATCCATATTTGTATGGTTATATTGATATGTAGTTTAAAATGACATGCAACCTCCCCTGCAAGCACTGGGCAGTACAGAAATAGTGGACTAAAAAAAAATCGGGCATCACTTCCCCTATAGGCACTGGACAGTAAGAATAAAGCTGAAATTGGGAAATTTGATTTTTTAATTCAAAAAGAGGCATAACTCTTGCAAGAATGGTCGGAGTGAACCTCCGAAGCGAACTTGACCTGTATTTTGACATTAGTAATAAGCAAATAAAATTTGAAATCGATTGGTGCGGTGATACAATTTTAAATGGTCCTGGAACCAAAATCACTATAATTCTTGTGTCATCCACATTCATATCGATATATTGATACATAGAGGTTAAAATGTCATGCAACCTCCCCTGCAAGCACTGGACTGCAGCACTTTGCCCTATAGGCTATGGTACAATTTACCTTAGTCAGAAACAGAGGCCAAAAACAAACACGGGCCATAACTTCACCAAACATGAATGGACGAAATGCTAGGTATGAGGGCATCCGTTCCCCCAAGCTGCCCTATTACAGGGTTCCCCCAGGTTAAAATCTTTGAAATTCAAGGCCATTCCAGGCCATTTCTTGGCAATTTTTGTGGATTTTCAAGGCCCCATTTATGAAATTCAAGGCTTTTCAAGGCCGCGGCTGGCAAAGTACCCTAAATTATCAGATAATGACTAGAAACTTCCTCTTATATTTCCCTTTGTTGGTAATTCTAACACTTGACATCATTTCTTGGAAAACTCTTTCTGAAAGCTATCCAAGCAATGATATCACTGATTAGAATTAGTGAGCCTGAGAAAGACATTTTCTTGTGTTTATCCCACAACTGCAGTGTAATTACCAGGTGGCACAATAGCTATGTCTCTTGTACATGTACCCCTATTCTAAATGAATAGTTACTGAATGCAAATGAATTGATGTCATCCTTTCTCCCAATGAGTAAAGTTGTAAACTACATGTTACATGTAAATGACACATTTTGTAACCCACAATGTCTCCGGAAATGTCATTCGAAAAGCAAAATGTAATTCTGTTGTGGGAAAGTGTACCTTCCAACAAGCTTGGATTAAATCAACTGCATACTACAACTGGTTACTGCCTGTTCCAGTTGAACGGTATTCAGCTAAATGAAGTAAGTGTCAAAAAGTTTTTAATGTTTCATACATGGGCGAATCATCCTTAAAATCGCACATGTTAACATTTGAGGTGAATAAGACAATAACACTTTCATTTGGAAATCCAAACTCGGAATCCACCGTGATGGCGACTGCCCATGCCAGGACTTTAAGATGACGTTGTGGCAAATTCATCAGACATACATGCTTCGGAAATACTCAAATAGTTCAACTGAACAATCATCCATTTGTAATATTTTCAATATGAATAAATTATCCATGCACATGCGCTCAGCATTCAAACAGGCAGAATTTACAATAAATCTTCCCATTGGCTTAAATATACACCATTGTGCTCGCCCACATCAATAGCAACCATTCACAATGCCTGATTCAAAGGATTTCAGTGTCACATCACTGCAAAGTTCTATCAATAATGCTCGCATTCGAACTGCCGTAAATACTCAAAAATATGACCGGATTAATAAAACCAAACAGTTACATTTGCTGTAAATGCCGTAAAATATGTTCAGATTAAATTACGCATCACAAAATTCTCAGATTTTCCAGGCTTTTCAAGGCACCCATTGGAAATTCAAGGCTTTCAAGGCCTTGAATGACCTTTTGACGAATTCCAGGCTTTTCCATGTTTTCAAGGCCCCGCAGGAACCCTGTATCACCATACCAAAGAACATTAAAATCCGACAACTGACGCTCGAGTTATAATACAAAATGTTCGTTCGGATGGATGGACGGACAGATGGATGGAAAGACGGACGTACAGACGTATGGAAGTACGGACATATGGATGGACGGAGACCTCGACTATATACCCACGAAAAATTTCAGGGGCATAATAAACTATGAGGCCCATGCCAGAAATCAATGGCTAATGTGGACTTTTTCATACAAAAACTAGTCATTTACTTGATACAATTTATGCTTTTTGGTGGTGTTTATGATCTATAAAGTAGAAAGCTTATGTTTTGTCATCAAGTCAACATAACTTAGGTGGGCTAAAATTAGCTTAACATTTGCTGCACAAAAGATACCAAACAATCTTAGTAAGACATAATAATTCAGTATTCTTTACTGGTGTAAAAATGCCTTACAGAATCTAAAAAAAAAAATGGCCGAATGAAACATATCGTCACGAAGTTGCAATCTGATGAATTGATAACATTTATATATGGGTACAGCTTAATCCTCTAAAAATGATAAATTTTAAGTAATTTGTTTATTTTTTATACTTACCAATGGCCCAGACTAGCTGGTGCTAACTCATATTAATCCAAGGCCAAACACAAATTTTGCCCCCCAATCTCCAAAATTTGCATGCAAAACCAAAAAAATCAAGTCCTAGATGGTCCTCCATACTTTTTAGATCTGTGCATGCGCAGTATCCAGAAAGGTACCGAAATTGGCGGCAACCATCATTCTTTCTACAGATTGCCTGTTAAATGTTATAAACAGCGGGGAGGTATGAGTGCCCACTCATGGGAGGGTCATACCCGTCTGGGCCATTGGTAAGTATAAAAAATATGAAAAAATTTAAAGTAATTTATATATTTTTTATACTTACCAGAGTGGAGAATGACGTGAAGAACAAAACTTCCCCTGAAGAAGAAGACCCTTTCGTGGGGGAAGCTTCAGGCGAATGTTCAATAACAGACACTTTAACCTAAATGTAATCAATTGAAACAAATGAATTGAAGGATACACATATCCTATCATTCATTCCCATGAATACGGCTGAGCGTCAATAGTATGCGCTCAAATGCCTAATACTGGCGACACAAATGATGGAAACTATCATTCCTGTGCGCCGCAAACTTAACTATCCTGAAGCGATCCTACATCAGATTATGTAAAAATCATACAGTTAGAATAAGCCCAAGATGCTGCCTGCACTTTTAGTTCATGCGCTGAAATCTTAAGCACTGACTGCTGATTGGAAGATAAATTTTCCTAAACAGTACGAATAGCTAAATGAATCCATCCAGCAATAGAATGAACTGAAATGTCCCTTCTATTGGAAATTAATGACAAAAGAAGCGTACTTCTCTTCTGATAAACTCTGATCTGCGTCTATAAATACATGATCGCTAATAATATAAATTCAATGATGTAAACAATAAGACATCATTTCTGAATATGTGGTCTCGAAGAACCGAGGGTCCCAAGAACCCTGCATAGAGAGACCATCGTAAGCAGCCCATCGAAATAGCATTCATAGCCGCTCCGCACAACCCCATCTGAGCACACAAAATCTTCTGCTATTAATGCGTCTGATAAAAGATAAAAGCGAGCCAAACAACTGGCTAATTAACTCTGTAAAACAACAGATGAACCAGCGTGTTGAAAATGAATTGTACGATAAGTGTATCCTATCATTCATCCCATGAGGCAATATCTAGTTCATTATTCAAGTGATCTAAAGAACTATACTCTACAAAGACTTAGTATCTGGAAAACTAAGGAGACCTGAAGCAAGTTTTCCACCTAGTCAAATGTTAAAGATGACGATGCAAGGCTTCAACACATCAGAATAATTCCCACTTAACATCTGTTAAGACAGAGATATATATGATAAATAGGCCTGGAAAGAATTTTTTAAAGGTACAAACGTCCACAAAATTCCTTTCCATATAGACGTTGCATCACAGTACTTAAAATTGAAGTGCATAAGACCGTGAGTCTAAATTCGCTCTGAATAAGAAATTATCTTCTCAATTGAATCCGAGCGAACAGCGAAATGATGAAGGTAAGGCTACAACTAAAATATTAGCCTGCTCATTCAACGCAGAGAAACTCTCAACACATCTTCCCCGGTCGTTTTTTAAATGTATGTGATCAAAAAACGGTTAACAATACAGAAGATGATGATAAGAAATCTAATTACTTCTTCCCACAGGGAGTAAATATGGCGTCGTCTACATAATCGAAGACCTGTGACACCCATGTAGACTTAACCGGAAAAGAGATCTTATTATCCTGCTCTTTGTTCGGATGAAGTCAGCGTCTAACAACGCAAGCAGTTTCTCACAATTACTCATAGCATTGTGATTCACTGGAACAAGTTCAAGGAAATGATAATGGATAGTATACATATCATCCATGAGTTGTTCCGAAAGGAAAGGAAATTCTCCTCCGTATTCCTTTCAACATTCGTCTAAATCAGTTTAGAATCACGTTCTCCGGCATCTGAAGAGGCAGATGACTGGACCGATCAAGCACCATTCAACAGCTCAAGTTTTGAGACTGACGTGAGTGCTTCTGCCTTAGCAGGAATACTGCGATGAGCTGCGCAATTTTGCGACAGAAAGTCCGTTACGGAGGCCTGAGGAGCAGCAGTCATGAATTGCTTGTCCACAGCTGCTCCTGGGACAGTGTGTCCGAGATGGCTCTTACTGCGGACGTTCCCGATGAATGAAGCTTCTTCTCCTCGGCTACTAGACGGTGCGACTTTCTTCACAAAAAGTGGACCTCTTGACGATGCAGACTAGATATCGTAAGTCACTTAGCCAAGGTGTGGTCGGGAGTGCTTGGTAGACGCTAAGAAGCCAAACTGTAGCCATCCCCGGCTAAGAATTGAACTGAGTGTATCAGGCAATATGTATGTATGTAAGCTCCGACTGACGCAAGTTCCTACCAACAACACCCGGCCCCAGATGTTGTTAAAAGAGAGAGAGAGGTCTCCTTCTTGTTCGTGGTCCTGGGAGACCTAGCCGAGCGTACCTCAGAACTTGTCGATTCTTCCTTCCATCGATGCAGGGTGAGCATGATTGGATTTTATAGAGCTCGCTACACATTTGTTTCTCTCTTGACCGCTACGGACATACCCGGCGTCACACTACCCATATCCTGAGTAATGATCTGCCGGTTGATCTAGCTGGAGGCAAGGTCATAAACCCTATATTCTAAGGTCTAGGAACTTGTCTTATATCATTGAGCACTATGCCGCTAGCTCTGAATACAATGCACATGCGACACATCCGGTGTCACAGTCCTCATATTCAATCTTAACCGCTTCACCGGCGACAAGGAACTGAAACCACTCTTCGCGGTTTATATCCCTGTGCAATATAAAAAGCACTTTATCCGTTATGTAGAGGAAGCCGTAAGACTAGCTGACCCTGGCTGTCTATTAGACGGGATGTCCCAGACAGGAGGTATAGACGTAAACTCCGACTGACGCCATGTTCCTACCAACATCTGTCCCCAGATGATGCTGTAAGAGAGAGAGACCTCTCTTTTGCTCACAGTCCTGGCTGACCTGGACGAGCGTACCTCAGAACTTGCCGGATTCCTCTTTCCATCGTCACTGGGTTAGCCTGGTTGTATATTATAGTGCTCGCTCCACCCTATATCATCTACTAGCCTGGAGCGGACACACCCGGCATCACAGTTCTCAAAGGTCTGAGTAACCGCTTCACCAGTTGAGCTAGCTGGCAACAACGGACTTTGTGCGGTTGTGTGTGCTTTTCAAACGTAGAGGAAGCTATAAGACTAGCTGACCCTGGCAGCCTATTAGGAGCATCCCGGACAGGAAGGCATGGACGTAAGCTCCAACTGATACAAGTTCCTACCAACAACCTCTGACCCCAAATGTTGATATAAGAGAGAGGACCTCTCTCTTGCTAGCGATCATGGTAGACCTGGATGAGCATACCTCAGAACTTGTCTGCTTCCTCCTTTCTGTCATCGCAGGGTGAGCATGTTCGGATTTTTATAGTGCTTGCTACACCCTTGTTCCTCTTCTCGACTGCTACAGACATACCCAGCATCACACCACCCATATCCTGCATGATAGATCTGCCGGTTGAGCTAGCTGGAGACAAGGGACGTGAACCCTATATTCTTAGGCCTAGCCCTTGTCTTATATCATTGAGCACTTTTCCGCTAGCTCTAATAGTATAATGTGACGACGGAAGCACACTCTCTGACGGCGTCAAAAAAACCACACCATGTTCTTCTTCCTCTGTAAACAGAAACTAAAAAACTATAGTGACATCTTGGCGAGAGGACCAGCAGTGTCCCCTCGCCGTGAGAGGACCGATAGTGTCCACTTGCCTAATACAAACCATGACACCCGTCATCAACATTGTCAAAATCTGACACATGGAGCAAGAATTAGTGGTAGTACATCAACTATACACAAGACAACGACCATGTAAATAGAGGAAAGGCTTCCTCTTATTTGCCCTACTATTAGATAAATATTATATCTAAAATCTAACATAGGTCAATTGTTCTGCCACCAAATCTACATAAATATAAGAAAACATGAAAATACGATTGATGAAATAAATACATCCAAAAGAAAAATTCCTTCAAAAAATACAAAAAGTTTTGAAAATTTTTTTCTTATATAAGAGCCCAAGTTCCCAAAGGGAATGATGAGCCCAAAAAAGCCTAAGTGTGGACAAAATTATAATAATATGCCATAAAATTAACTACCACACTATCAGAATATTTAATGTTACTTACAACTGTCGTTCCTTAAAAATAATAGGAAACTACCTTGAGCATTGTCAATGACGTCATCATTATCAATCAATGATGACATCAGGCCCATGTCCCGAAATTGGGGAATAAGAACTAATTTTTATAAATATTATAAAATTACAGCCCTGAACATTTCAAACCACCATTTCTTCCTTCCTTCATCCAGTTGTGACCTTGGAACCACCAAAATAACCATTGATTTGTGTCTGACATCATTAAAACTGAGATTTAAAAGCACAGAAGTCAGTTTGTTGTTATCTGACTGAAGGGCCATATGTAAATGTATGGAGGGCCAGATAGAACTTCTAATTTTCGGTTTTGCATGCAAATTTGGGGGATTGGGGGGGAAAATTTGTGTTTGTCCCTAAATATTTTTGAGTTAGCACTAGCTAAGTCTGGGCCATTGGTATTCAGTATAAAAATATACAAATTACTTGAAATTTATATTTTTATATGACAACCAATGGCCCAGACTAGCTGAATCATAAAAAAGGCTGGAAGGCCTGGGACTTAAAGGAAAATCCAATCTCTCAATTACTTCAGTAAAGAATAGCTCCTACAGGAGAATAGGAGAAGATAGGAATTATATCTGTCTTTCTCTTTTACAAGAAAAGAAAAAGACATAACACCAACAATGTAATTGAGAATTACATAATATATAACTCTCCATTTAATGCCAGCATAACCTGTTATGCTAATTCGGTGAAGAAAAACCAATATATAAAGATAGTCCAGGGAATGAGACGCTTTATACTCATTTAAAAGTGTCCGAAGATTTATATTAACGTCCGTTTGACACGTAACATATACAAATGCTTCACAGTGAGCTACACTATAAAAACAGTATATAAATGAGAAATAGTTATTGCTTTACACCGAACTACACATTAAAACCATCCCAGCACCGCTGCAGGACTACTGACATGGAGGAGGTATTCCCTTGCTTTTCACTATAAAGCCAGATGATCATAACAGAAAAAAACGTTCCCTACTCCCCCCCCCCCCCCCCCCCCCCCCCCCCCCCCTCCCTTGTTCTGAGGTACATTTCCTCAGAGCGAAGAGGGCAGTGGAACAGCATCAGTGCTGGAACGGACTGCCTAAAAACCTTATAGATGTAACATTAATAAACGACATTCTGAGCAACAGAAAGCGGACCCAAAGATCTATAGTCACCGGAGATGGACTCTAAATTTCTTAGGTAAAACTTGGTAAATGAAGAGGGCTGTGTCCAGTATGCAGCCTTAGAATAGGCCCAATAAGTGGACAGTGCTCTAACCTCGTGCACTGAGATCTTATTAACAGAACGTTGATCCAAAGATAGATTTTCATAGGCTATGCGTATTGCCAACTGAATCCATCTAGCGACAGCATGAACAGAAATATCCTTTCTGTCAGGAATCAATGAAAGAAAGAAACATTTTCTTCCCTTTCTAACAAAATCTGATTGATGTTTATAAATGCGCATAGCCCTGACAGGACACAGCAAAGGTCTAAGGTCATCCAAGGACGGTAAGGCCTTAATGACATAGGCTCCGACCGCTTGTCCGGAATCTGATTCTTAGACAAAAATCCCACATCCATAGTGAGGGTAATGGTATTACCCACTGTCCCACACTACGGTAGTGAGATTCATCAACAGATAATGCATGAAGTTCACTGACTCTTCTAGCAGATGCAAAGGCTAAGAGAAACGCTGTTTTATAAGTCAAGAATTTGAACTCTATGATGTCCAATGGCTCAACAGAAGCTTCTTTGAGCTTCAACAGAACCCAAGCCAAATTCCACTTAGGAATTAATCTGAGGGTTCTAGGTCTATTGATAGAGAAATTTCTCACTAGCTTGGATAATAAAGTATTCGATCCAATAGCCAAGTTATCATGATGAGCATATCTGATAACATAGACCTCTATAGCCCTTAATATTGACAGGCTGTAGTTTGAGACCATCAAACAAGTAGACCAGGAAATCGGCAACATTTGGTATGGACGGATCGTATATGTCTACCGTATGATCCCTACAACAACAGTTAGAAATTGCATCCACTGCGCGTCCTGTAAAATGTTTCCCGTGCAGGAAGGACCGCAAAATGGAAATATGTGAAGGTTGAGACTTTCCGGGTTGTGTGGAGTGCGTAAGACTTCCCCTGATAAAGAAGATCCTCTCGTGGAGGAAGCTTCCGTGTAACGTCCCATAACAGACACCTGAGAAGATTGATCCAAGGTTTCTGTGACAACAGAGGTGCTACTAGCATGAATTCTTCAATGAGACTGTTTGATCTTTAACAGAATGTGCTGAATCAGCGGAGTTGGAGGAGATGCATATCCTATCATCCTGTCCCATGAAATTGTCAGAGCATCCACTGCGTATGCCCAATGATCTGGGCAAGGCAACATGAACGTCGGTAACTGATTGTTCAGGTGCGCTGCAAAAAGAACTATCATGGGATGATCCCACTGGTAGCAAATCTGCCTGAATATTCGCATGTTGAGAGTCCACTCTGATGGCAACAGGTGACCTTTCCGAGAGAGCGAGTCTGCTAATACATTCAGATGACCCGGTATATGACGGACGGAGAGATGAACGTGATGATTCATGACGAATAGGAGAATCGTCTCCATTAATTCGCATAATGGAATCGAGTGAGTGCAGCCTTGGTTCCTGAGGTAAGCAACTGCTGTCGAATTGTCTGACACAGAATTTGAAAGTGGATGTTCGCTATTTGGCAAATCCAATGTTGCAGTGCTAGCCATATTGACATCATATCTCTTTGATGTTTATGTGCTTATCCAGGAACCGAGAGTCCCAAAGACCCTGACACTTCAAGTCTGCGGGACTTAGGGTCGGGCCCCAGCCCATATGACTTGCAGCCATTATAATCGTGAAAGCCAGATCCGGCAGTTGCAGCAAAACTCCTTGAGTTAACCACTGAAGATCTGCCCAATTCTGAACTTCTTGTTTTACTAGGTCAGTTAAAGCAATACTGGTTTTGTGCGAATGCATCTTCACACTCCAGTTCTGAGTAAAGAATATCTGGAGGGGACGCGTGTGCGGATGGCCCATCAGAATAAGATCCGTAGCCGTTCCGCACAGCCCCATCAGTCACATGAACTCCCTCGCTGTTATTGCATCTGTGTGTAGACAAAAGCGAGCATAACAACCGACTAATTTCTCTCTGGGTAACGGCAGACGAACCAGATTGTTGTGAGCCTCGAAGCTCATTCCCAATGGAGTGAACTATGAAACTGAGACGTCAGAGCAATAGTAGCAGACTCTGAAATCGTTCTGAAGAATAATTCTGTTGGCATATCTCTGCAGAATGTCATCCAAGTAAGCCGAGGTTGCCGCAGACGAATGAGCTCTGAAGTAAGACATTACCGAATTCATTATTGAAGTGAAAGTCCAGGGAGCCAGGTTCAGACCAAAGCACATTGCTCTGAACAGATAAACCTTCCCTTGCATGGCGAACCACAGGTACTTTCTGAATGCCATATGTACCAGGACATGAAAGTAAGTGTCCTTTAGATCGATGCTTGCCGCATAGTCGTTCACTTGAATGCTCGCTCTTACCGGCCGAATGGTTTCCATATAGAGCCATGATTAGCTTGTTTATCCAGCTCAAGTCTATTACTGGTTGGAAAGAGCTGTCTGGCTTCGGTACAAACAACAGGTGACTGTAAAAACCCTGAGAATTTTGATTCTCGATGACCTCTATTGCTTCCTTTAATAAGAGAGCCTGTATCTCCGCTAGAAGAGACTCTCTTTTGAAAGGATCGCCGGAAGATTTGTTCAAAGTGCACATCTTGTTAGTAGGGGTTTCCCTCGAAATGATAGGCGAAGGTCGTCCAAGACTACACTTCTCACTCACTGATCTTCCATGACTGCTATCCAGTTTCTCGCGAAGTTTGATAACCTTCTGCCAACTGGCAAGCAACAGAGGTCTTGACCATCACCTGTAGGACTTGCGAGGCTTATGGGAGGAGAAACTACATCCTCCCCACAAAGATCCTCACCCCGTTGGCTTAGGGGCATCTAACCAATAATCCCAATCAGACTTTCGCCCCTTTCCCGAGTCACTGTATTGATGACCTCCCGAGTAATTATATGAGGGTTTCTTGTACCCTCGCGAGGAATTCCCTTTTGAAGATTTTGATTTGGAATGTCCCTGCTTACCCCGGTCTGTTGAAGAGGGTTGTTGAGACGCCAACTTCAAGAGCAGAGCACTGGAAGCTTTCTTAGTAGCCTGTTCATAGACAAACAAAAGCTTATCGTCAAAGATGGTACGTCCGGAGACCGGAGTGACCCGGAGAGAACTTTTCACCTTGTCATTTATAAGTGATGACGATGCAAGGCAGCATCACATCTAATTAACTCCAGATTTGCCACTGTCAGGGCGGAGTTATACGTGGCATATACATACACGATTGCCCTGGAAAGAACTCTAAGCAAGGTACACACATCCTTAAATTCCTTCCCATTGAGACATTGCGCCATAGCTCTGGTAAGGTGATCTGCATAGAACCTTGCATCCAAATTCATTCTATTTGATGAAATTGCAAATTCCATTACACCGGAGCAAATGCTGAATGAGGAAGGGAAGCATATGTCGAAACCCCCGGCCTGCTCATCTAAACGCAATGGAGCTCTCTGCACATCTTCTCCGTTTTAAATGAGCATGGTCCAAGAAACGGTACATTTATGGAAGTTGTTGATAAGAAACGGCCTTTTTTCCTCACACTCGAGAGGTTAAATATGGCATCATCTACGTGGACGAAGGCCTGCGACACCTGTCCAGACTGAACCATGAAAGAAAGAACTTCTTCCTTCCTCTGTATAAAGTCCACATCTAGAGATGCCAGCGGTTTTTCCCTTGTTATCGCAGCTTGCTGATTCGGTGGAACAAATTCAGGATAGTATTTATGGATAAAATCCATTGCAACCAGGGGTCAGCCTGGAAGCTGATTTTAGGGAGAAGTGACTTCTCCCTCCAGAGACTTTAGGGAGAAGTCAGGGGCCAGGAGGGAGAAGTCAGTGGACATTGAGGGAGAAGTCCGAAAAAAACAAAACGTATATGACATTGTGACAAAATAAATGTACACAGAGGACACAATTGTGGAGAAAAAAATAAATAAAACTTATACAAACATACATACACACACAAAACTAAGTCATGTAGGTTAAAATCCTCCCCCCTCCCCTACAAAAAATTGTGTAGCCATGGTTTCTGAATACCCTTACTCTTTCCCTAACAGTGATGACTTGGGTTACCATGCAGTTGATTTTGTATTTGCCTCAATACAGTGGATTTGAAATTTACCCATGGTGAGAGTGTTCTTGTAATAGAAGGTATATTCTTTTAAAAAAATATTTAAAGTATTTAAAATAAATTTCAAGTTCACATAAGAAGATGGGTCATTCATGGTTTCTGAGTGTCCTAACTGAATTGAAAAGTGTAGTTAAAAAAGTTTTCGACATCCTTCGTAAATTAAGCGTCATTAAAAATTTGAGTTAATTTATTTCTAAGGTAAATGACAAAATATTTCAGTTGTCTCCCTTACCTGCTGCGCTGGGTGATAAAACTCTGTTCAGAAAAATGACAATTTCTGCCATCCATCTTACATTGACACGTGCGATTGGTGCTATAAGGCCTGCCATTCTTATCCATCCTAATATGTGTGATTTCTATTGTAGCCTTATTACATTTAACCCCTTCCAACACAGGTTTACAAAGAAAAACTTTGAATGCAAATTGCGGGGCGAATTTCAATGCAACCAATTTTTCAGTGGAACAGAGCGTGACCATAAACAATTTCGACATTTTTATGGATGAACTGTCCCCTGCACATTTTTTTTGGTTTTGAAACGGTGGTTAACTTTAATAAATTCCAATAAACTCGATGCGGGTCTTGTGTGATTCATTGTTTTTGCTAACACCTTTGGTTTTAAATAGCATTTTGTGCTGGTTGCTATCAGTTGGGGCGAATTGTTCGAACGACTACACCATTACTACTCTTTTCAGAAATATAAAATTGGGCTAGTTTAGGCTATTTTCAGAGCCGTATGACGGATTTTAACAGCAGCCGTATTTACTTTTTTGTGAATGCGGAAGCGTTGGTTTTTTGGAAATAAAACATAAGAAAATACAGTAAACTGCCATGTCTTCCAAGAAAGTTTTGGAGGGCGACTTGAATTTCGCCCCCAATGTAAGCCAAGGCGACTTGAGAAATGACAAGGCGACTTCTTCGCCCTAGTCGCTCACTCGGCTGACCCCTGATCGCAACCATATGTTGTTCTGAAAGGGAAGGGTAATCCTCTTCCTTATCCCTTTCACCATCTGACTGAATCAGCTAAGAATCCCGTCCATTGCATCTGCTTGAACAGACGACTGGACTGACCCAGCACCATCCGACAGCTCACTTTCTGAGTCTGAGGGAGGCTGCACTTGCACTTGCTGGGATGCTACGATCAGCTGCACAATCAGCAATAGCAAGTCATCACCGAGGCTTGAGGAGCAGCGGTTTTCTGTTTCTCAGCCATTTGTTGCCCTTGGGCGGTGTTCCGGAGATGGATCTCTTCTCCAAACATCTCAAAGATCAAAGCCTTGGTTCCCTAGTTACCAGATGGTCCGATTTCATGGGCAAAGGCTGGCACTGTCTAAGCGCAGCTGGATGGATATCCGATGTCAGGTAGCTAGAATGCGGTCGTGTATGCTTACTGATCATAGTGGAGGAAACTGTGACTGTAGCCGAGGCCGACTGCAGTCTAGATGGAGCATCCCGAGCACCAGGTGTGGACATATGCTCTGGCCCATGCAAGTTTCTCATAACAACATCTGGCCCCAGATGTTGCTGGGTTAAAGAGGGACCTCTCCCACTCGTGGCCTTTTCAGACCTCACCGAGCCCCCCGACAAGAAACTTGCCTGTTTCCTCCCTAGATCCGTCGTCGCTGGGTGAGCTTTGGTTTTTAATGTGCTTGCTCTACCCACTACACTTCCTTTGACCGCAATGGACATACCCAGTGATACGGCTCCCACAGACAGAGTAACCACTTCACTGGTCGAGCTTGCTGCCTGCAGTGGCCTTATCCCTTGCCTGATGTTCAAAAGCACCTTAGCAGCTAGCTCTGTTTGCTCATCAGAGCCCGACGATGGTAGCACACTTTTGGTGGGTGCCACATTACCATCACCATGTTCTTGTTCCTCTGAAAAAGAAACAGAAAAACTTGAATTACCTTGCGGTGAGAGCACTGGCATAGGCATCTCACTGCTAACAACGTACCGTGACACCTGCTTCCAATGTTTGGCATCCCAATCGACACATGTAGGACAAGAATCTGTAGGAGTACATCGACTACAGGCAAGGCAACATGCATGTAAATCTGAGGAAGACTTCCTCGCCTTGCATTTTGAGCAGTAAGCTTTCGTGATTAATCAAAACTAAGTCGATCGTACTCCCACAAACTCCACAATAAATATATGATAAAGATACATAATAAACAGCAATCCAAATCTAAATCGAAAAATTAAATTCAAAAAATATTTCGACAAAAGCCTAAGATCCCAAAAGGGACATGAAGAGCCCAAGGGCATCCTGATAGAGCCTAAGTGTGGACAAAATCCAAATTTGTTTTTGCTACACTACCAGAATATTAATTAATGTATCTTACAACAATCCTACAGTAATAATAACTAAATACTACACATATTTAAAGACGCTGGCAATGTAAGCAATGTGAAGGAAAAAACCGGAAACAAGACATCAGACACAGAAAAAAGGCCCAAAGTGAGTAACAGATTTTAAGCTACCAGATGTCAGGCAAGATCTTCAAACGAAGAAAAAACGATACATCAGATAGAGGATGCATGACCCAAATGACCTAACACCCATAGGGTGAGGACGTAACCATGGGGCTAAACAGAATAAACATTCTGTTACACACGTTAAATTCCCAAGAAATTTAATAACAAATTTTGATAAAAATAAGTCAAAAAGCTTGAGAGTTAGCAAGAATGATGACGTCAGGCACATGTTCCGAAACTGGGAAACATGAAATAATTTTTATAATTATTATAAAGTTACAGCCCTGAACGTTTCTAACCACCATTGTTCACAACCACCATCCATTTATATCCTTGGATCCACCAATTTTACCATTGATTTGTGTCTGGCATCCTCAAAAAAGGAGATTTGAAAGCACAGTTCAATGTTGTTGGCCAAACAAAGAATAATGGTTTGCGTCAATTTCGGTACCTTCCTGGATACTGCACATGCGCAGATAACAAAAGTATGGAGGACCATCTAGGACTTGATTTTTTTGGTTTTGCAAACAAATTTGGGGCATTGGGGGTTCAAAATTTGTGTTTGGCCCTGGATTAATTTGAGTAAGCACCAGCCAATCTGAGCCATTGGTTGCCTTATAAAAATAGCATTAACCTGGGTAGGAGAGGAACCACTACTTATTCTTGAGATAATTGTAACAGGTTAATGTAGGGCCCTGCGAATCACACATTTTTGATTCGAATCCAATCTTGAATCAAATGGGGTCTATTATTTGAAATTGAATCAAACCTCAAATCAAATCAGAGGCGTCTAGAAGGTGACCGATTGTGGAGGTGTGAGGAAATAAACATGATTTGTTCTGATTGTGATGGCTCAAATCCCAACTGATAAAACTATTCCAACATCATCAAGATATGCCTTTGCTGAAGCCATGCCTCGGTAATGTAGCTGGAATACCCAAGAATGATTATAGTTAATAAAACAGGAACAGGTGTGAGACTTACCAATACTACGCACTGCACATGACCAGCCATAGGCATGAAACTTTATTTTCGATTTGAACAGGGGTTGGGATGAATAATACTGAAATTAGCATGAGTGGTGGTATGGGTGCAGATGCTATTTATGTTAATACAAATGAAATTACATTCATTTCATATTTTTAGCATTATTTATGTACAATTTTCCATCTGAACTAGATACTTTGAGAGATGCCATAGATATGTGCTTTATTCCTGTGAAAAGATTAGAAAGGAAATGAATTGGGCAGCCAATTTCGAATCGAACTGGAAAGCAACTTAAGATTCAAAATCAAACAGACCTGGCATTTTCAGGAGAATGATTTATACGCTCGACTACTGCTCGCCTTAAAAAAATTAAGGAGTAAAACTAGCCCTCCTGGCCTTAGAAAATCATGATTACCACAACAGACTATTCCTAAAACCCACATCTTTTAATATCTCTGCTATATTAGTGGTCTCTGTAAGACAGCCACAATGCCCATCCCACACCTCCGTGCCTTGCTGAGGCCGGGAGGTGCAGTGTAGCAATCTCACAGAGACACAGACACTTCCTTGTTAGCAGCCCAGAGACTATCTTGCTAAAATGTAAAAAAAAAACACTAGGCTGAATTCACCAAGAGTAAAACTTCATGTTTGCCACTTTTAGCTTTTGTAAGGTTGAGGAGAGCTAATCGCTCCCCTAGGCCATACCAGGAGAGCACTTTTTAGCCATTCTGCATTTTTAAGAATGCCAGGCCTGAGCAAATAGAATCTCAAAGCATTGCCGGGCACAAGGTTAATGTCCCCACCTTACAATATGACAAGAAATTATACAGTGGCACAGTAGGAATATTATCAATCTCATTCAGCCCCGAAGTGTAGATACCTACTTTTATTCTAAAAATTTTGCTCCTTCTGCTGATTCTGTAGGATCACTTCAATTATTAACAAGACATGTACATGTATAGTATGTGACACAGCAATGATAAACATCTAGGTAATGACCTGATAACAAAGGTACATATAAAGTATTGTAATGGTCTGTACATAAATAATGACCGTTGCCTGTAACAAATGTATAGGTAAAGTATTGTAAAGGTGGGTGACAGTCAGATGCTAAACTAGAAACGAAATCTTTGAGTCCCAGAGTGGGTCTGACTGAACCCCAAAATATTTGTTCTCATAGCACAGTGATAACAAAGGAACCCCAAAACACACTCATTCCTGTTCCAAGGTGAAAACAAAGGTACCCAAGAAGTTTCGTGAAGATCAGTTCATAAATACGAGCTGTATAGAAGTTGTGGGAAAAAACTGATTGGACCTAATTTCGGTACAAAATGGCCACTGGCAGCCATCTTGAATTTTGGACCGTACTCAGAAACACTCGTTCTCATCCCAAGGTGATAACAAAGGTACCCAAGAAGTTTCGTGAAGATCGGTTGATAAATACAGCCTCTAGCCCGAGCTGTATTGACATGTGCACTTATAGTGTTTAAGTAGCACTAAATAAATCAAAATTCATCTAATTTGCATAATTTCTGTACGAGAAAAAAACCCGTACTATATGTGATTATTCCATTTTACTAAACATTCAAACAAAAATTTATTCAAATCAGAACTTTCATACAGAAGTTCTGTACAAAAGACTGATTGCACTAATTTTGGTACAAAATGGCTGCTGGTGGCCATCTTGAATTTTGGACCACACCCAAAAACACTCGTTCTCATCCCACGGTGATAACAAAGGTACCCAAGAAGTTTCGTAAAGATCAGGTCATAAATACGGCCTCTAGCCTGAGCCGTATAGAAGTTGTGTACAAAAAACTGATTAGACCTAATTTTGGTACAAAATGGCCACTGGCAGCCATCTTGAATTTTGGACCGCACTCAGAAACACTCATTCTCGTCCCAAGGTGATAACAGAGGTACCCAAGAAGTTTCGTGAAGATCGGTTGATAAATACAGCCTCTAGCCCGAGCCGTATTGACATGTGTACTTACTGTGTGTAAGTAGCACTGAAAAAATCAAAGTTCATCTAATTTGCATAATTTATGCACGAGAAAAAAACCCGTATTATATGTGATGTATCCCATGGTACTAAACATTTACACAAAAAAATTTTCAAATCAGCGCTTTCATATGGAAGTTCTGTGCAAAAATCTGATTGCACCTAATTTTGTACAAAATGGCTGCCATCGGCCATCTTGAATTTCGGACTGCACCCCAAAACACTCGTTCTCGTCCCACGGTGATACCAAAGGTACCCAAGAAGTTTCGTAAAGATCGGTTTATAAATACAGCCTCTAGCCCAAGCCGTATTGGCATTTGCTCTTACAGTGCTGAAAGTAACACTAAACACATCAAAGTTAGTCTAATTTGCATAATTTACGTACGAGAAAAAAACCCGTATTATATGTACTAAGCATTCATACAAAAAATTATTCAAATCAGCACTTCATATGGAAGTTCTGTGCAAAAATCTGATTGCACCTAAGTCTGTACAAAATGGCCACCAGCGGCCAACTTGAATTTCGGATCGGACCCAAAAACACTTGTTCTCGTCCCACGGTCATAACAAAGGTACCCAAGAAGTTTCGTAAAGATCGGTTCATAAATACGGCCTCTAGCCTGAGCCGTATTGAATTGTTGACGGACAGATAGACAGACGGACGACGGATGACTGGCCATGGCATAAGCTCAACTTTGGCTTCGCCAAAGTTGAGCTAAAAATATAATATTGACCATGATGACCAACAAACATATTTTCTTGTTAAATTAGGCCCTCAGACTCGAAATGAAAATGGCATTGCAATTGGAAAGGGATGCTTTAATGACTTATACATTCCATGGATAATGTATAGCAGTGTTCTGTAAGTCATACTTTTTTAAAATTTTTTGTGCTGTAGGAAACTTTCACCATGCATTAATATATCATAACCACAACTTAAGTCTGAATTGAAGTTTAACTGATTGTTTATACCTATGCTGCCCACTTTAAAGTACTTTCAGCTCAGGAATAGTTACTAGATCCTAATGCCCCAGTAACGCAGAGCATGTTACCTAGAGAAATCAAGGCAAATAAGACTTAATAATGCAACCCGATACCTCAAGTATTCCTCCACCCATCAGAAATGCTGCCAAGTGTTAATTTTTAATTCAATATCAAAATTTGCTATTTTAATTTCTTTTTAATAAATTATTTCAAAAAGTTTCAAAACAACCATATTATGTGACCCCCTCATTGGAATGAGCTCAAAGAGATCGTTTCAATGAGGGCTCACAAGATATGGTTTTGCTAAATTTTTTGAGACTTTTTTTAATCAACTGCTCAATTTGTAACTTACAGGGGCAGATGTAGACACTTTGTTAGGTAAAGGATTAACCGTGATCAAATCTGTCATGGAAACCTTGTGGAAATTTGCACTGATAGAAACATAATGTTTGCCAAGTTTGCCGATGTTGACACTGATGTGAGGTCTTATAGCAAAATGTACAAGTGTTTACCATTTACTTAATAAAATGGCCATATCTGGGCACTTGCAGAGCTGGGTGATTTTCAGTTAGGCAAGCTGAAAATTCCCACATGAGCTAAATATAGATCAAACACATAATACACAGAACGACATGCGTGTGTGAATGGGTTACTCGATGTGGCACGAGTGCCACGCAGAAGGATAGTACGAGATGCTACAGATCTGAGTTTTATCCTTCAGCGACGGCACAAGTGCCATATCGATTAACCCATTCAAACCTGCATGTCATTCTGTGTTTATTACATGCCTTCACTTCATTTGACAACTATCAACAAAAAGAACACCTTTTATCGCCAATCAAATTTGTGAGGAGAACCTGTGTTACTATTTCGTCCCCTGAGTTCCAATGTGTTCTATGTGCCTACTGGCACACAGAACACATTGGAATTCAGGGGACGATTTTCAGCTATCGCTAGTGATTCAAACTGTAATTGCATTGAATAATTTGTAGAAAATTCCAGTGAAATTTTGCTTCTATTCAAAAGTAGTCTGTCAACGATTTCCGTTCCACACATATGTGCGGAACAGATTTTCATTTTCCACACAGTTCAGTGTTGCTGTAGATGGGGATTACATAGAACAAGCGTATAATAAAACATTAATCCCCAAATGGCTGACATGAAAAGTAGGTGGAATCAGGGACCAGCCTAGGGGGGAATTTTAGGAAGAGTTCAAGTCTCCCTCCAGAAAAAATAGGGAGACTGCAGAGTCATGTAGGGAGACTTCATAGGCAAGTGGGGAAAATTAAGAATATTCATGTACCACCCCCGCCGCCCCTTCATATTTTCAATTTATGGTCCTCCATTAACATACAAATAATCCAGGTCCAGTTGTCTATGATGCATCTGTGCCAGGTTAAAAAATCACAATGTAATTATTGACTGAAAATCCCCCACTGCTACCTTCTCCTTCATGACCCCTCACCTCTTCTTCGTGCCAATCCCCCATCACCCTCCTGTGGTTGCCTTTCAACAAAGTCTACTAAGCTAATAATTTCCTAAGTCTGAAAGTGTGAACAGGACCAGATGTAAGAAGGTTGCTTGGGAGGTGCTTTGTTAGTTAATAAACAAAATACATTCTGGGGTTGAGTATTTTGTAAAAGAAATGTCATTCCGCATCATTTTTATAGCATTCCGGTGTCATTCCGCGTCATTTCATGTCATTTCGATGTTTAGGAGGACCCTTTTTCAAGATCGTCCACATGCACACTTGTGTCCTGTACAAAGCTTTTCTTGACATCACTAAAGCTTTTTTTCATGTGTTTCAATTCCATTCGTGTTTTTCTGGGAATAGACAGCCCAACAGTTAACAGTCATCAGCAAATCGAAATGAAAATAATGTGTTATAAAATACGTCCGTTGTGTATACATTTTCGGCATCCTAAGCGACGTAACCTACTTTCAAACTGGGTTGTTTGTTGAGTCGCATAAGTCACCTATTTTCGTTTCGACACTTGAAGCTCCGACTGGAACGCAACAAAATAGAAATAAAAAAATCCGCCAAAAGCGACAATGGACAATTGCTTGTCGTGTGATTTCAAATAAATGGACGTTTATTTGACGAATTAAAATGCCCATTTATCACACTCGAGCACATTCGATTTTTGAAAATACTCGTTTTCATGTAAACCTCGCATCACTCAGTTCAGCCTTTTCTCATTTTGGCCAATTTTTAGAGGGCGACTTGTAATCGCCCCGACTATTTTTCTAGGCGACTTTGGGCTTAGAAGGGCGACTTAATCGCCCTAGTCGCCCTCACGGCTGGTCCCTGGGTGGAATGCTTATTTCCCAAGTATTTACAATATCAAGGAAAGAAATCCCCCAAAACCCCCATCGATCCTGAAACTTCAGTACCCCCTCCAGCTCTACTCTAGCCTCCAGTGCTGCATGTATTTACAAAAAATTCGATTCAATTTCCACTCTCCAATAAATGGCAATAAAATAATTTTATATAAAAAAAAAAAAATTTTCTACTGCTGAAAAAACAACAAGCTAATACATACAGTGTAAAGCCACTAAAGTGGTTTTCAGCACTTTACAAGAGAACCATGGTAGCGGCTTCTAGCACTCAACCAGTTGAATAATTAACTGAATACTCACCATCTCTGATATCATAATCAAATGGTTTAGACAATGCATCAAATATCAGTTCTAATGTTGGCAATCCTGTATCAAGTTCGGCACTTAATTTATCCAAGGCTACAAAACATGAAAACAATATTGGACAAGGATGGTACAAATAATATTTCTTTCTACACTGCTTACATCCACGTGCTCACTTATTCAAGGTACATCATTTCCTGTAATGTGGACTTCACCTTCACTCCACATAACCAGGAGATGTTCTCTGATATCTTCCCTCCCCAAAACATCTACCCTTACGTTCATGCATTTTTTATGTATTCGTAAAAACAAATCACTGTTTATTCATACTATTTCACGTTAGAAATTAAAGAGCAGTGCCCAATTTTGTTCAAAACTACACAGAACACTTGCAGGCAATGGAATAGCTGTAAACTGTTTTTAAAATAAATTCTTGAAAAACAAGCATGTGCCACAAGATAACAAATTTGAAAAAATTTAAAGTAATTTATGTATTTTTTATACTTACCAATGGCCCAGACTTAACTGATGCTAACTCAAAATTATCTAGGGCCAAAAACAAATTTTACCCCCAATCCCCAAAATTTGCATGCAAACCTAAAGTTAAAAAAATTATAGTAATTTATATATTTTTTATACTTACCAATGACCCAGACTAAGCTGGTGCTAAACTCTTTAATTCAGGGCCAAACACAAATTTTGTCCCCCCAATCCCCAAAATTTGCATCAAAAACCGAAAATTACATGTCCTATATGGTCCATACATTAACTCCTCTGCACATGCGCAGTGTCAAGGAGGTCTCGAAATTGGCGCCAATTATCATTCTTACAACCAGTGCCTGGTAAGCGTTATGTACTCAGCAGGGAGGTATGAGTTCCCAACTCCTGGGAGGGCCATCCCCGTCTGGGTCATTGGTAAAATTTTTTTAACTCTTTTATACTGTACCAATGACCCAGACTTAGCTGAACAGTAAATAGGCTGGAGGGCCTAGGACATAAAGGAAAATCCAGTAAGCTCAATTATCTATAACAGAATATCCCGTCCAGGAGAAAAGGAGAGATAGGCTTTACATGTATCTTTCTTATTTATATTAAAGAAAGATACAATACCGATTAGTAATTGAGCATAATAATAATCAATGATCTCTATTAATATCCAGTATAACCCTTTATACTAATATTTTTAAAGGTAAGCCAATAAATAAAGAGAAAGTCCAGAGAAATGAGACTCTTTATATTCATTAAAAGTGTCCGAGGATTGTATATTAACGCTCGTTTGACACATGACATAGACAAATGCTTCACACCGAGTTACACTTTAAAAATATTACATGGATGAGTAAACTTTAGCTTTACACTTTAAAACCATCCCGGTACCGACTCGCAATTACTGACTCTAGGGGAGGTATTCCCTTGCTTTTCACTATAAAGCAGGTAACCTAAGGGAACACACACCCCCCCCCCCCCCCCCCCTTCCCCTTGCTCTGGGTCAAATACCCCAGAGTAGTTGCAACTGTTTAGTGGACGATATTCTGAGCAACTGATAATGGACCTAAACAATGGAGGTCTCCAGAAATGGACTCAATATTTCTGAGATAGAAATTAGTGAAAGTGGAAGGTTGAGACCAATATGCAGCCTTCATTAAATCAGTAATAGCAATACAATTAGCATAGGCCCAAGAAGTAGAAAGAGCTCTTACTTCATGAGCTGAGATCTTGAGTGCCGACTGCTGAGAAGAAGATAATTTTTCATAAGCAGTACGAATAGTTAATTGAATCCATCTAGCAATAGAATGAACCATAATATCCTTTCTATTAGGCATCAAAGACAGAAAGAAATGCTTACGTCCCTTTCTGATGAACTCAGATCTATGTAAATACGTATTGCTCTAACAGGACAAAATAAAGGCCTACGCCCATCGGATGATGGAAGGGCCTTAATAACAATAGGTTCAGGATACTTATTAGGAGCCTGATTCTTAGCCAAAAATCCAACATTGGTGGTAAAGGTAATAGTATTACCAACACTACGGTAGTGAGAATCATCCACAGATAGTGCATGAAGCTCACTAACTCTTCTAGCAGAAGAGAAGGCTAAGAGAAAAGCTGTCTTATATGCTAAGAATTTGAAGTCCACCGTGTCAAGAGGCTCAAAAGGCGCTTCTTTTAGCTTAAGAAGAACCACTTGGGAATTAATCTAAGGGTTCTAGGTCTATTTATCAAAAAATTTCTAACTAATTTAGATAAAGAGACATTAGTTCCAATCACTAAGCTATCATGATGTGCATAGGTATCGGATAGCATAGACCTATAACCCTTAATGGTGATAGGCTGCAGTTTAATCTCATCAAACAAGTATACTAGAAAGTTTGCAATATCTGGAATGGAAGGATCATAAATATCTACGGAATGATCCCCACACCACTGACGAAAGACCTTCCACAGCAGCATAGTTTAGTGAAGAGGAGGTCCTCCTACAGTTAGAAATCACATCCACTGCTCGTCGTGTAAAATGTTTTCCGTGCAAGAAGGACCGCACAACGGAAATACGTGAAGGTTTAGACCTTGCGGATTGTGATGGAGGATGCACGATTTCCCCTGCGAAGGAAGATCTTCCCGTTGAGGAAGCTTCCTCGGTATGTCCCACAACAGACACCTGAGTAGATTTATCCACGGTCTCTGTGGAGACAGAGATGCTACCAACAGAATCTTGCATTGCGATTGTTTTATCTTGAGCAATATCTGCTGAATCAACGGTGCTGGAGGATACGCATATCCTATCATTCCGTCCCAAGAGATGGAGAGAGCATCTACTGCAAACGCTCGAGGATCCGGACAAGGTGGACACATACGTCTGCAACTGATTGTTGAGATGTGTCGGAAATAAATCTATCATTGGCCATTCCCATTGGTAGCAAATCTGATTGAATACTTGCTTGTTGAGAGTCCATTCTGATGGCAACAGGCGACCCCTCCATGAAAGGGAGTCTGCTAAGATGTTCAGATGACCCGGAATATGATGGACCGAGAGAAGAATATGATGTTCTAGTACAAACAGAAGAATTCTTTCCATTAGATTGAACAACGGAATGGAATGAGTGCCACCTTGGTTCCGAATATATGCAATTACTGTCGTATTGTCGGACAGAATTTTCAAGTGTGCATTCTGAATAACGTCTATCCATTGACGTAGAGCAAGCCAAATCGACATCATCTCTTTGATGTTGATGTGCTTGCTTAAAAACTGCGGATCCCAAAGACCCTGGCACTTCAAATCCGATGGGCTCAGTGTCGCGCCCCAACCTGTTTGACTGGCATCCGTCATAATCGTAAAACTCGGATCTATCAATTGCGGTGGAACTCCCTGAGTTAACCACTGTATGTCTGCCCAAGTCTGAATCTCTTGTTTCACTTGGCTTGACAAGAGGATGTCCGTCTCGAGCGAATGAATCTTCACTCTCCAATTCTGAGTCAGATAGACCTGGAGAGGACGAGTGTGTAGCCGCCCCATTGGAATGAGATTCGCGGCAGCTCTGAACAGACCTATTAGTCTCATGAATTCTCTCGCTGTAACTTTGTCTGAGTGAAGACAATAGCGAGCGTAACAACTGACTAATTTCGCTCTGGCTAACGGCAGACGAACGAGATTGTTGTGCGTCTCGAAGCTCATCCCCAGGTAGGTGAATGACTTGGACGGCACCAGATCCGACTTCTCTTCGTTTACTATGAAACCAAGACGTCGGAGCAGATTCTGCATATCGTTCTGAAGCATTAACTCGTTGCCGTACCTCTGAAGAATATCGTCCAGGTAAGCTGGCGTTACCGCAGACGAATGAGCTCGGAAATAAGTCATTACCAAGTTCATTACTTGAGTGAAAGCCCAGGGCGCTAGATTCAGACCAAAGCACATCGCTCAGAACTGATAAACAACACCTAGGACAGTGAAGCGAAGATATTTTCTGAATGCCGGATGTACCATGTGAAAGTAAGCATCCTTGAGGTCTATGCTCGCAGCATAGTCGTTCACTCAAATGTTCGCTCTGACCGATCGAATGGTCTCCATATAAAAAAAAGTGATCACTGGACGTAACGAGCCATCTGGTTTCGGAACCAGAAAGAGATGGCTGTAGAAACCTGGAGATTCCTGGTTTTCTATGACCTCTATCGCGTTCTTCTTTAAAAGAGACTAGACTTCTGATGGAAGTGCCGTTCTTTTCTGAAAATTTGACGGAAGCTGAGTCCATCTTGGGCTTCGAGTTAACAGAGCTTTGCCTTTGAAGGACAGTTTTAGTCCTTCCAAAATAACCCCTCGAACCCAAGGGTCCTCCGTAATTGATTCCCAGTTGCTTGAGAAACTCGACAGTCTTCCACCCACCAGAACGTGACAGAGGTCTAAACCCTCACCTCCTGGATCTGCGAGGCTTGCGGGAGGAGAAACTATGTCCTTCGCGACCCGCACCTCGCCCCGTCGGCCTAGGGGCATCTGACTGGTAATTTCGGCCAGCGTTACGGCCCCTACTCGAGTCGCTACTCTGACAGTCTCTAGAGTAAGACCTAGAGAACGCATAGGAACCTCTATAGGAACTTCCCCTGGACGAACTCGTCCCAGAAGTGCCTGGCCTACTCCTCTCTGCTGGTTCCGACTTCTTGGAAGCAGACTTAAAAAGCAGAGAGTCAGAAGCTTTCTTAGTTAATTTATCATATAATGCAGAAAGCTTGCCGCTGAAGAGAAACTCTCCGGAGACCGGAGCGACTCTAAGAGAGTTTTTCACCTGTGGAAGTAGCTAGGGCCGCATCACGTCTAGCCAACTCCAGATTCGTGACTGAAAGGGCGGAGTTATATGTGGAAAAAGCTATGACCCTGGACAGAACTCTTAAGGACGTCTGTACATCTTGGAATTCTGGTCCTTCAAAGCGTAATGACAATGCTCTAGTAAGGTGATCTGCGTATGAAAGAGCATCTAAACTAGATCTGTTAGACGATATTGTCATTTCCATCGTTGACGAAGGAAGTGACATAGACGACGGCATGGATATTTCAAGGTCTTCAGCCTGGTCGTCTAAACACAGAGGAACTCTCTGGATGCCCTGACCTGCCGTATCAAATTTATTCCTTTGATTGATGAAAGGCAGTTGCAGAGCAGATGCCGGTAGGAAGGCTGACCTGCCCGTCTTGTTGGCAAGTTTGTCAATAGCGTCATCTAATAATTCAAATATCCGTGAGACATTCCTGGACTGTGACGGAAATTCCGGGACAATGTCCCAAAACCGATTAAAAAAGTCGGTGTCCAGTGGCGCTATCACCCTCCTATCCAGCTGTACAGCATTTTGGTCCAGCGGAACAACTTCTGGAAGGTAATGCCGGATAAACTCTACGGCTATTTTGTGTTGTTCTGAAAGGGAAATATCTAACTCATCGGAATCCCTTTCGCCATCCTGCCAGACCTCTTGCAAATCTTGGTCGTCCGCACCTGATCCAGCGGCGGAACATACCGACCCAGCTTCGTCTGAAACTTCATGTTCTGACAGAGGCTGTGCCGGTTGCTGGAATGCTGGGATGATCTTTGCTATCTGTGATAGCACGTCTGTTATGGAGGCCTGGGGAGCCACGGTCTTACTGGATTTAGCCACCGGAAGCTCCCTGGACGTTGCATCCTGCATACATCTTTTATGCGCACGTCCGGATGTAGAAGGCCTCGTATCCCTGGCTACCGGATGGAGTGACTTGGTCACCGTGGAATCCCTGGTCGGCAAAGCTGACTGTATATCACTGGTCATGTAGCCAAGGTGTGGTTGTGTGTGCTGCCGTGAGGATGAGGAAGCCTTATAGGTAGCATCGCGAGACTGCCTATATACCGGAGCATCCTGAGCGGCAGACGTATGCTCCAACTGCGTAACGCTACGAACTACAACATCTGGTCCCAGATGCTGCTGTATGAGAGAGGGTCCCTCTCACTTGCAGCTCGTGCCAAGCTGGACAAGCTAAAGACCGGACTATCAGGCTTCCTCCGATCCATCCTCCTTTCCGTCGTCACTGGGTGTGCACATGGAAGTTTTATAGTGCTCACAACACCCGACTCTCTCTCCTGGACATCAACGGACGAATCCGGGTGCTGACCCATTCGGTGAATGGACGCAACACCAGGCGAGCTAGCGGACCCCTTCGAATACCTTTCGGGTAATTGACGGATCTCCATGAGCACTTTTGCCGCTAGCTCTTCGCTTGTATGTGACGACGGAGGCACACTTCTGGATGACATCACGGAAATATCACCCTGTTCTTGTTCCTCTGAAAAAAGAGAGTGAAAGACTCGAGTGACTCTGCAGAGAAAGGGCCGGCATGACCCTCTCTCCAGTAACAACATACCGTGACACATGTTTCCAACGTTTGTCATCCCATTTGAAACACACAGAACAAAGATCAGTGCGAGTACATAGAGTACAATTAATACAGAGATCATGAGAATCATAGGAAGATTTCCTCCTATTACAATTTGAACAATAATCATTCATTGCGAAAAAAGGTAAACAATCATCGTACTCGCACTGATCCTTGAAAATAAAGATACATAATAAAACAATCCATTATAATCATTACGAAATAATGATTTGTTCAGAAGAGCCCAAGTTCCCAATGGGAACCCTGAGCCCAATGGATCCCAAAAAAGCCTAAGTGTGGACAAAAATTTAAATTCATTTTGAAAAAATTAATGTAACACTTACGGACAATATTAATGTATCTTGCTATGAAATAAGTGATGCAGAAGACAAGTAATCACTATCAGCAGTAACTGTTGTCAATCTAAGCAAAAGTGTCAACAAACCGGAAACATGACTCCAGGCACTGAAAAAAATCTGGCCCAAAATCAGTTTAAAACACCATCTGATGCAAAACAGAGCCTTCCAGAGAAGAAACTGCAGAACATCAGATGGTAGATGCAGACCAAAATGCCTAAACACCCCTAGGGTGAGGACGTAAACATCGGGAAAAAAAAACAGAAAAAATTCTGTTACCAAGCCAAAACTCCCAAGAAATTTTAGTAATGAACATTACAAAGTATAAGCCAAAACATGGGAGAATAGATAGGGGGAATAAAGGAAAGGGAGAGAGGAAACACTGATCAAACAATGGTACATTCATAGCAAGAATGACAACAACAGGGCCATGCCTTGAAAAAAGGCAACATGAAATCATTTTGTAAAATAATTATAAGTTACAGCCCTGAACATTTTCTTGCACTATTTTTTCCTCTCCTCCTTATATTTCCTCTTTATTTCCACCATATCTCTCATCAAAATGTGTCTGGCATCATGAAAACTGAGATTTGGAAGCACAAATAAAAGTGAAGTCTAACTGTTTTGAGGGCCAAACAAAGAATAATAATTGGCGCCAATTTCGAGACCTCCTTGACATTGCGCATATGCAGAAGAGTAAATGTATAGAGGACCATATAGGACATGTAATTTTCGGTTTTTGATGCAAATTTTGGGGATTAGGGGGACAAAATTTGTGTTTGGCCCTGAATTAAAGAGTTTAGAACCAGCTAAGTCTGGGTCATTGGTACAGTATAAAAATATTAGAAGTCCTATCTGGCCCTCCATACATTTACTCTCTGCGCATGCGCAGATGCCAGGAATTCACCGGAATTGGCACCAACATCATTCTTTGTAAAAGAGAGTATTATATAATAATTCAGTTGGGAGGTATTAGTGCCTAGTACTGCCCACTCATGGGAGGGCCATCTCCATCTGGGCCATTGTTAAGTATAAAAAAGATATAAATTACTTTAAATTTTTTATATTTTTATACTATAAACCAATGGCCCAGACTTAACTGAATCGAAAAAGGTGGAGGGCCTAGAACTTCTGAAATAGTTGATCAACATAGATCAAATCCTTCAATCCATGAAGAAGGAATTCAGAATAATTAGGATTTACATGTATGTCTCTCTATATCATAATAGAGGAGACATATCCTAATATGGATCTCAATTTATGTAAATCCTAAAACTGAGCATGAAACCATGCTAGTTAGGATGTAACAAGTTCCCAATTTTTAAGGCTAGTCTGGACTAAGCCCCAAAAATTAGGATGACACATTTGAGAATGAGAGAAAATTGCCCACAAACCTACACCATACAATAACACTACAGCTGTATGCAGAATATAATTATGGATAAAACAGCTTCCTTCATAGTTACATACCCATTGAGCCAGAGAAGGGGTGAAAATGACCCCCCCCCCCCCCCCCTCCTTTTTGAACATATCTTCATGGTATGGTCTAAATGGCCGAAGGCCTGCGACACCTGTCTAGACTGTATCGGAAACGACAGGATCTTCTCCTTTGTCCGGTTAAAGTCAGCATCCAACGACGTCAGCGGTGTCTTCTGAGCGATCGCAGCATTCTGATTCGCAGGAATGAACTCAGGAAAGTATTGATGAATTAGATCCATTGCCACCATGTGTTGTTCCGAAAGGGAAGGGTAATCCTCTTCCATATCCCTTTCACCATCCGACTGAATCAGATTAGACTCACGGTCAGCGGCATCTGAATGCACAGATGACTTGATCGACCCAGCACCATCCGACAGCTCAGTATCTGAGCCTGCTGTAGGTTGCTCCTGCACTTTCTGGGATGCTGCAATGAGGTGCGCAATCTGCGACAGCAAGTCCGTGACGGAGGCCTGAGGAGCAGCAGTCTTCTGTTTCTTGGCCGCCGGCTACTCCTGGGATGGTGTGTTCGAGATAGCTCTTTTCTGCTGACGTCCCGATGAATGAGGCCTCGTCTCCTTGGCTACCGGATGGTCAGACTTCTTTGACGATGAGTGGTCCTTTCTCAGCGATGCAGGCTGGATATCAGAAGTCACGTAGCCAAGGTGTGGTTGTGTGTGCTTGGTAGACGCTGATGAAGAAGCCATAATTGTAGCCAACGCCGGCTGTGAACTGAACGGAGTGTCCCAGACAGGAGGCGTGGATGTATCCTCCGAATGAAACAAGTTCCGAACCACCACATCTGGCCCCAGATGTTGTTGGGAAAGAGGCTCTCTTGTTCACGGTCCTTTCAGACCTCACCGAGCTCCCTGTTGAACTTGCCGGCTTCTTCTTCTTCTGTCGTCGCAGGGTGAGCCTGTTTATATTTTGAAGTGCTCGCTCTACCCATTCCACTCTTCTCGACCGCAACGGTCACCCGGCGTCATGGTACCCACGGACGGAGTAACTGCTTCACCGGTCGAGATAGCTGGAACCACTGGAGTGTGTTTTTTTGCCCTGCCTAATATTCATGAGCACTTTTGCCGCTAGCTCTGTTTGAACTACCCATTTCACTCTTTTCGACTGCAATGGCGGTTGCGACGACGGAAGCAGACTCTCTGAAGGCATCACATAAACATCACCATGTTCTTTTCTTGTTCCTCTGAAATAGAAACTGAGAAACTAGATTGACTTTGTGGTGAGAGGACCGGCATTGGTCGCTTGCTGCTAACAACGTATGGTGACACCCGTCTCCAACGTTTGTCATCCCATCTGACACATGTTGAGCAAGAATCAGTGCGAGTACACTGACTACAGGCAATACAACCATCATGTAAATCAAAGGAAGACTTCCTCACATTGCAATTTCAGCAATAAGCTTTCATTTAGAATCAAATTAAAGTCGACTGTACTTGCACCAACTCCCAATAAATATATGAAAAAGATACATAATAATAACATTCAAAACTAAAATTAAAAAAATAATTCTCAAAAAAATTTTCAAAAAAATTTTGACAGGAGCCGAAGCCCCCAAAGGGAACGATAAGCCCAAATGGATCCCGATAGACCCTAAGTGTGGAAAAATTTTTTTTTATTATCCAAAAATTAAATGCTACACTACCAGAATATATAATGTATCTTACAATAGTCCTACCATGATTGATAAATAGGAAACTACATATATAAACAGAGCGTTGTCAATGTGAACAACGTCAGAATGAAAACCGGAAACAAGACCCCAGGCACTGAATAACATGGCCCGAAGTCAGTAACAGAGTTTGAACTACCTGATGTAAAGCAAGATCTTCATCAGAAGATAAAACGATACATCAGATGTATGATGCATGATCAAAAACACCTAAACACCCTTAGGGTGAGGACGTAACCATGGGGATATATATACAGAATAAACATTCTGTGTAACATGTTAAACTCCCAAGAAATTTATAAAATGAAAGTGTCAATGACACTGTAGCTCAACTTGTCAAGACATGTACATGTATAGTATGTAACACAGCAATGACAAACATCTAGGTAATGACCTGATAACAAAGGTACATATGAAGTATTGTAACGATCTGCACATAAATACTGGCCGTAGCCTGTAACAAATGTATAGGTAAAGTATTGTAAAGGTGGGTAACAGTCAGATGCTAAACTAGAAAAGAAATCTTTGAGCCCCAGAGTGGGTCTGACTGAACCCCAAAATATTTGTTCTCATAGCACAATGATAACAAAGGCACCCCAAAACACACTCATTCCTGTCCCAAGGTGAAAACAAAGGTACCCAAGAAGTTTCGTGAAGATCAGTTCATAAATACGAGCTGTATAGAAGTTGTGACAAAAAACTGAGTGGACCTAATTTCGGTACAAAATGGCCACTGGCAGCCATCTTGAATTGTGGACCACACTCATAAACATTCTCATCCCAAGGTGATAACTAAGGTACCCAAGAAGTTTCGTGAAGATCGGTTGATAAATACAGCCTCTAGCCCGAGCCGTATTGACATGTGCACTTACAGTGTATAAGTAGCACTAAATAAATCAAAATTCATCTAATTTGCATAATTTCTGCACAAGAAAAAACCCGTACTATATGTGATGTATTCCATGTTACTAAACATTCATACAAAAATTTATTCAAATCAGAACTTTCATACAGAAGTTCTGTACAAAAGACTGATTGCACTAATTTTGGTACAAACTGGCTGCTGGTGGCCATCTTGAATTTCGGACCACACCCCAAAACACTCGTTCTCATCCCACGGTGATAACAAAGGTACCCAAGAAGTTTCGTAAAGATCGGTTCATAAAAACGGCCTCTAGCCTGAGCCGTATAGAAGTGGTGTACAAAAAACTGATTAGACCTAATTTCGGTACAAAATGGCCACTGGCAGCCATCTTGAATTTCAGACCGCACTCAGAAACACTCGTTCTCGTCCCAAGGTGATAACAGAGGTACCCAAGAAGTTTCGTGAAGATCGGTTGATAAATACAGCCGAGCAGTATTGACATGTGTACTTACTGTGTGTAAGTAGCACTGAAAAAATCTAAGTTCATCTAATTTGCATAATTTCTGCACGAGAAAAAAACCTGTATTATATGTGATGTATCCCATGGTACTAAACATTCATACAAAACATTATTCAAATCAGAGCTTTCATGTGGAAGTTCTGCACAAAAATATGATTGCCCCTAATTTTGAACAAAATGGCTGCCAGCGGCCATCTTGAATATCGGACCGGACCCAAAAGCACTCGTTCTCGTCCCACGGTGATAACAAAGGTACCCAAGAAGTTTCGTAAAGATCGGTTCATAAATGCGGCCTCTAGCCCGAGCCGTATTGGCATTTGCACTGACAGTGCTGAAAGTAACACTAAATAAATCAAAGTTAGTCTAATTTGCATAATTTAAGCACGAGAAAAAAACCCGTATGATATGTGATGTATATCATGGTACTAAACATTCATACAAAAATTCAAATCAGAGCTTTCATATGGAAGTTCTGTACAAAAAACAGATTTCTACATCGTCGGTACAAAATGGTGGCTGGCAGCCATCTTGAATTTTGGACTGCACCCAGAAACACTCGTTCTTGTCCCACAGTCATAACAAAGGTACCCAAGAAGTTTCGTAAAGATCGGTTCATAAATACGGCCTCTAGCCCGAGCCGTATCCAATTGTTGACGTACGGACAGACAGACGTACAGACAGACAGACAGACAGACAGACAGACAGACAGACAGACAGACGGAAGACGGGCCATGACAAAGCTCAAATTTGGTTTCGCGAAAGTTGAGCTAAAAGATTCAATAAAACAAGCCAAAAAGCATGGGAGTTTAACTGGGGGGGGGGGGGGGGGGGGCTTCAAGGAATGATAGGGAAGGAACACTCAACAAACAGTGGCAAAATCATTAGCAAGAATGATGACGTCAGACACATGTCCCGAAATTGGGAAACATGAAATAATTTTTGTCAAAATTATAAAGTTACAGCCCTGAATGCTCCAAACCACCATTTCTTCCTTCCATCATCCTATAGTGTCCTTGGATCCACCGAATTCACCATTGATTTGTGTCTGGCATCATTAAAACTGAGATTTAAAAGCTCAGAAGTCAGTTTGTTGTTATCTGACAGAGGGCCAAACAAAGAATGATAGTTGGCGCCAATTTTGGGGCTTCCTGGATACTCCGCATTACAAAAGTATGGAGGACCACATAGGACATAATTTTTTCGGTTTTGCATGCAAATTTTGGGGATGGGAGGGGCAAAATTTGTGTTTGGCCCTGGATATTTTTGAGTTAGCACCAGCTAAGTCTGGGCCTTGATTGTTGTATAAAAATATTCTGTATCACCAATCTCTTCACTTATATTTATGTTGAAAACAGTTTTTACAAAATTTATATGGGGATTTGAACTTTATTCAATAATTGTTTGTCTAATGGGGTTTAACAGTATTTTTAACAACACAGGCAAGGTAAATTCTGCTCATTTTGATACAGATTTACAGGCGAACAGCACATGAAAGCATATGCAAACAAAACAAGCACTTGCTTTGACTAAAAAATTTGGAATATCCAAGTCTTATTTTACAGCTTTGGCAAAATTATTTTGTTGACCCTATGGGCTAATTCTGACTTTGTTTATGAATAGCCTACGCATTCTACCTTAAGGTTTAAACAGTCAATGTTCTCACACTAGAACAGCTGGTTTTGCGGTAGATATTAACTGGCCACAAATTGTATGAAATCTGATCATTTCCCAGCTCAATAGGTAGAAGAATGGCATGGGAATGAATGAATGGTTTTGCTGCACGAAGGCGCGCAAGGACGATTTAAGACAAGCCCCTTTTCGACCCTTCTTTGATGCTTGAAGTTTTGATTATAACCATGGCAGGAGACAGCAGAGACGGAAATGCTGAGGTAGGATGCTTGGCATACCTCTTAGTGTTCTAGTTGAGGTGTTTTCCTCCCTTGGGGGTGGGGACCAGTGTGAGAGGGTGGTCCTCTCGACAAAGGTTCTACCTCTCCCCGACGGTGGTGGGGCAGAACAGTGGCACACTGTTAACTGAATTATACAGCCACACCGGCAGTAAAAATGTTCATTTAACAGGAATTTCCAATTATGTGGAATTAGGTAATTCTGCTTCATTGAGTACATATTCTATTATATCTTGAGCTCTGTTAAACTAGATATAACAGAATAAATGCTTATATCGAAAGTAGTGAGGTCAAATAGGTCGGTAATCCTTTGGAATTTGAGATTTGTTAAACTTTTCGCAAAAATCACAATATTCTTCAATCAATTAACGGGGATTTACTCTTAAGTATTTAATTAACTCTCATTTGTCGAAGCATGACAAAGCAATATAATATAATGAGTAGTAAATGTACTTGGTGTTTAGAAAATATTCAAACTTAAAGTGTTTAGTTCCACCCATTACTTACAATGTTTCTGTTTGAAGATTCCAACATTTTTGATAAAGTCTTCATGTCCAACATTAAATAGTGATGTTCCCATCTTATTTAAAATTCTGAAAGGAAAAAAATGACTTCTCCATCAAAATATAGACACAACTCTCCTTTTACAAAGCTGATGAAGTTCATGATGGTTGAAACATAATTGAAACTAGAGCTATTGCTGGATACAATTCAAACCTCCAATGCAGTGCTGAACTCAAGATAGAGTTCTGGCCTTTGAACAGGAGTCTGAAGAAAGTGCCAAAAACTGTATGGTAATACTGATTTGAACAAACTTGGGATTGTTAAGCAGTAAGGAACATACTTATCAAACTTTATTACATACCTTTAAACTTTATTAAATTTGATCAACCTGTTTCAGAAGAGAAACAATTTGCATGAATTTTACAAAAATGCAAGTTTATTGCAAGTTATTCCCACCTTTGGGAGCCTGAAATAGAGTATGGCAAACATACCTAACACACTAACATTTTGAGCAGCGTGAAAATGCAAGTCACATCAAAATAAAACAAAATTACTAATAAAATTATTGTAACTTTTGCATTTTGGAGTCTAAAGGTAACTTCTGGGCTCCCAAATCAAGCTCAAAGATGTACACAGAAACTTAACTTGAACAAACTTGAAAGTATTTAAGGGCAAATGCTACTTGCCAAATATAAAAAAACTTTCTGCATGATGACAAATAGCATGAATTTCACAAAAATGAAAAAATTTAAAGTAATTTATATATTTTTTTACCAATGACCCAGACTAGCTGGTGCTGTTCCAAAAATATCTAGGGCCAAACACAAATTTTGCCCCCCAATCCCCAAAATCTGCATGCAAAACCGAAAATTAGAAGTCCTATCTGGCCCTCCATACATTTACCCTCCACGCATACGCAGACGCCAGGAAGTCACCGAATCTGGCGCCAACATCATTCTTTGTAAAAAGATTATAAATAATCCAGTGGGGAGATATGAGTGCCCAGTACTGCCCACTCATGGGAGGGCCATTCCCGTCTGGGTCATTGGTAAGTATAAAAAATATATAAATTACTTTACATGTCTTCATATTTTTATACTGTAACCAATGACCCAGACTAGCTGAATTGTGAAAAGGTGGAGGGCCTAGAACTTCCAAAAATAGTAGATCAACATAGATCAAATCCTTCAATCCATGATGAAGAAAATTAGAATAATTAGAATTTACATGTATGTCTCTTTATATTATAATAGAAGAGACATATCCTAATATGGATCCCAATTATGTAAATCCTAAATGCGAGCATGAAATCATGTTAATTAGGATGTAACAAATAAACAATTTTTAAGGCTAGTCTGGACTAAGCCCTAAAAATTAGAATGGCATATTGAGAATGAGAGAAAATTGCCTATAAACCTACGCCAAACAATAATACTACAGCTGATCACCGAATATAGAATGGACAAAACAGCTTCCTTAATAGTTACATACCCAATAAGCCAGAGAAGTGGACAAAATGCCCCCCCCACCCCACCTTTATTGAACATATCTTCAAAAGAAAGAGGGGAGAGCTCTGGAATCAATAATCAGAATCCGAAAACGATATAAATAAATATCGATCAGGCACTCAAAAATTAATTCATGAATAATAAATGGTGCTTAACACCACTTCACAAGCCAAGGCTATAGCGATGATTTGGGTAAATAACATTATCCGCTACAAAATATGCACTGCAGACGGCGTATACAGGTACGACGAAATCAGTGAAATAATAATATAACATACACATACAAAAGCGAGATACGATGAACAATCTCTGCAGAGAAAACATGCTTCAAGATCATTCACAGGAGGCCTCTGTAATATTAAATCCAGTAAGAACAATCTCCAACGTGTACTATTTGGTATCTACAACTATAAACATGTGAGAATATGCGATTTGAGAGCTGACAAAATAGAGACCAGGATCTAGAAATGGAGGTAGGTATGATTAACCGGCTCCAACTCAGACCGCCCCCGAAATATATAATAACTTCAAGGTCCACCAAAGCGATAGCATAATCACATATTGTGCGAGTGCATAAAAATCCAGCCTATTAATCATCTAAAAACCACTAAATGGTTATGCAGTCACCTATAAACTCAAATAGCAGCCAATATGATGATAAAATAAGTGCTTGTATATTAGAAATCAGAAAATAAACACTGGAAACTAATGCAACAGAACTGCATATATGCCAATGAGGGCGCCATCCAACACGACCCAAACGCATAGTATGTATGTATTAAGATATATATACGCGACAGTGTGTGAGTGTGTGTGTGTGTGTGTGTGTGTGTGGGGGGGGGGGGTGGGGGTGGGGGGTGGGGGTGGGGGAGAATTCAAATACATGTCGAAACCTCCTCACCCACATTATTAATCATTGCTGGTACAGAAAGCAATAATATAGTGACCACAAAGCTCTTTCACATCTGACATAGTCCGTAACGCCACTGAGACCGGAGAATGATGTGAAGAACAAAACTTCCCTTGAAGAAAAAAACCCTCTTGTGAGGAAGCTTCTGACGAATGTTCAATGACAGACACCATAACCTCAATGAAATCAACAGAAACAAATGAATTGAAGAATACACATATCCTATCATTCATTCCCATGCAAATGGCTGAGCATCAATGTGCTCAAATGCCTAATACTGGCAACACAAATAATGGAAACTATTATTCCTGTGTACCGCAAACTTAACTATCCTGAAGTGATCCTATATAAGATCACGTAATAGCCATACAGTTAGAATAAGCCCAAGATGTAGCCAGCACTTTACTTCATGCACTGAAATCTTAAGCACTGACAGCCGATTGGAAGATAAATTTACCTAAGCAGTACGAATAGCTAACTGACTTATTAAACAATAGAATGAACGTAAACGTCCCTTCTATTGGAAATTAATGTCAAAAGAAGAGTTCTTCTCTTCTGATAAACTCTGATCAGCGTCTATAAATACATGAACTGTAATAATTCAATGATGTAGTGTATATGTGGTTTCCAAGAACCGAGGGTCCCAAGATCCCTGCATAGGGAGACCATCGGACTCAGGATTGTAATGCAATATATGAACTCATGTCGGTAATAATTGAGAAAACCATTAAATATATGTCCAAACTTGACCTTATGTTAAAAGATTCTCTAAAACAAAACAGGTCTAGAGCGAAAAATGTCTACCACTCCAGTTAAGAATAACTGGAGGGGACGTGTGCGTAAGCGACCCAGCGAAATAACATTCATAGCTGCTCCGCACAACCACATCCGGCGCATAAAATTTCCGCTGTTAATGCGTCAGATAACAGATAAAAGCGAGCTTTCCGACTGACAGATAATCATAAATAACCTAATTATCCAGTTCCAGTCAAAAACGGTCGGACCGAGCTCTATAAAAGCCTTGAGCCACTGGCCCAGGGGTGTCTGATCAGTAACTCAAACAGACATGAACCCCCTATCCAAGTGGCTGTATAGACAATCCTAAAGAAATATATAAATTCGCTATGAGTCCTTATAGACGAACTGAGTTTAGGACAACCTCTCCTACTCTTTCTGTTGGTGTGGTCGATTAGACCCCAACTTAAAGAGTCGAGTATTGATGCTTTCTTGTAGCTTAATCCTACAATAATGAAAGCTTACCATCAAAGACTTAGGTATACCTATACCTTCACTATGAGTCCTATAGACGATCTGAGTCTAGGACAACCTCGCCTACTCTTTCTGCTGGTGTTTGTCAATTAGACCCCAACTTAAAGAGTCGAGTATTGATGCTTTCTTGTAGCTTAATCCTACATTAATGAAAGCTTACCATCAAAGACTAGAGTCTGGAAAACTAAAGCGACTGTAGCAAGTTTTCCACCTAGTCAAATGTTAAACATCAGAATAACTCTCACTTAACATTAGTTAAGACAGAGAGATATATATATATATATGTCTGGAAAGAATTCTTAAAAGGTACAAACAACCACAAAATTCCTTTCCATATAGACGTTGCGTCACAGTACTGTGAAATTGAATTACATAAGACCATGAGTCTAAATTCGCTCTGAATAAGAAATTATCTTCTCAATTGTGTCCGAGCGAACAGCAAAAGATGAAGGTAAGGCTACAACTAAGATCTTAGCCCGCTCATTCAACGCAGAGACGCTCTCAACACATCGTCTCCTGTTGTTTTTAAAAGTATGTGAACAAACACAAACAGTTAAAATTACAGATGATGATAAGAAACCGAATTACTTCTTCCTGTAGGAAGTTAAATATGGTGTCGTCTACACAATCGAAGACCTGTGACACCCCTGTAGACTTAACCGGAAAGAGATCTTATTATCCTGCTCTTTGTCCGGATGAAGTCAGCATCTAACTACGCTAGTGGTTTCTCATAATTACTCGCAGCATTGTAATTTACTGGAACAAGTTCAAGGAAACAATAATGTATAGTATCCAAATCATCAATGAGTTGTTCCGAAAGGGAAAGTTACCGTATCCCTTTCATCATTCGTCAAAATCAGTTAGAATCACGGTCACCAGCATCTGAACAGGCAGATGACTGGACCGATCAAGCACCATTCAACAGCTCAAGTTTTGAGACTGACGTTGAGTGCTTCTGCCTTAGCAGGAATACTGCGATTTGCTGCACAATATGTGACAGCAAGTCTGTTATGGAGGCCTAAGGAGCAGCGGTCATGAATTGCTTGTCCGCCGGTTGCCCCTGGGACCGGGTGTCCAAGATGACTATTACAGCGGACGTCCCGATGCATGAAGCCTAATCTCCTTGGCTACTAGATGGCACAACTTTCTTCACAAAGATGGACCTTTTGACGATGCATACTAGATACCTAAGTCACTTAGCCAAGGTGCGGTCGGCAGTGATTGGTAGACGCTAAAGAAGCCAACTGTAGCCGTCCCCGGCTAAGAATTGAACCTAAGCGTACCGGACAATAGCTATGTACGTAAGCTCTGACTGACGCAAGTTCCTACAAATAAGACCTGGCCCCAGATGTTGTTAAAATAGAGAGAGGGGTCTCCCTCTAGCTCGCGGTCCAGAGAGACCTGAACGAGCGTACCTCAGAACTTGCCGGCTTCTTCCTTCCATCAACACAGGGTGAGCATGAATGGATTAAATAGTGCTCGCTACACCCTTATTCTCTCTCGACCGCTACAGACATACCCGGCGTCACACCACTAGTCTACGTGATAGATCAGCAGGTTGAGCTAGCTGGAGACAAGGGACGTTAACCTCTTTTGAAGCCTAGCCCTTGTCTAATATCATTAAGCACTTTTCCACTAGCTCTGAATACAATGCAGATGCGACATATCCGGTGTCACGGTCCTCATATTCAATCTTAACTGCTTCACCGGCATTAGTGAACTGAAACCACTCATCACGGTTTATAGCCTTGTGCAATATAAAGATCACTTTGTCCGTTATGTAGAGGAAATCATAAGACTAGCCGACCCCGGCTGTCTATTAGACGGGAAGTCCCGGACAGGAGGCATGGACGTATACTCCGACTGATGCAAGTTCCTACCAATAACATCTGTCCCCAGATGATGCTGTAAAAGAGAGAGGCCTCTCTCTTGCTCACGGCCTTGGGTGACCTGGACAAGATTACCTCAGAACTTGCCGGTTTCATTACCTAGAGGATCCAACATCGCACCCCATCTGAGATCGCTGGCATCTGCTGTCAGAGCATGATCAGACGTGGGCAAGTCCATCGGAACTCCCGGAACTCCCTGCATAATCCACTGAACATCCATCCAGGGGAGGTGACGATGAAGAGAGTCTGATAACTGAAGCACCAGATCCAGAGGATCGACATTTGGCCTCCAACAACTGAGCAGAAAGTGTTGGAGAGGTCTGCCATGTGGCCGACCTAAAGGAATGAGATCTGACACCGAACCGCAGAGACTGAGCAGCCGGAGAATACTCCGAGCTTCGCGGACATGGACTGGGACAGAGTCAGGGCGAAAGCTGAGAAAATCACAGTCCTCGCCTGGGCAACCACCACCGTATTCAGCTGAGTACATCCCCAGGTGACAAAACGATTGAGAAGGGACCAGGTCTGACTTCTCCTCATTGACTCAGAACCCTAGCGGCACAAGCAGGCTCAACAGTGTGTCGACATCTGACTCCAGAAGAGCAGCATTGGAGTGCCTCTGAAGAATATTGTCCAGATATGCCAAAGTAGTCACCCTGGACTGTGTGCGATGGAAGGCTATCACATGCGACATCAGTCGGGGGAAGGCCCAAGCAGCCAGGTTGAGGCTGAAAGGCATGGCCTTGAACTAGTAAACTCACCCCAGAAGCGAACCTGAGATACTTTACGTGAAAGTAAGCGTCTCACAGGTCGATGGTGAAAGCAAAATCTCCCTGTTGAATGGAGCAGCGAACCGACCTGAAAGTCTCCATGCTGAACTTGGGAGCAATGATAGACTGATTCAGGATACTCAGATCGATAACCGGTCGGAGTCGGCCATCCTTCTTCGGCACCAAGAACAGGTGGGAATAAAATCCCACTGAATGAATGTTCTTGACGACCTCGATCGCCCCCTTTGACAGGAGATTGTCTATCTCCATGATCAAAAGTTCCCAACATGAAACATCTGAAGGAACTTGTGTTGAAGAGGCACTCTCGACAGAGTGGGGTGCCTCCAGAAGGATATTCACAGCCTGGACCGAACAACATTTAACATCCAAGGATCAGATGTGATTGTGGCCCAATGGTCTGCAAACTCTGATATCTTTCCTCCAACCTGGGAAGAATCGAGGTGAGGACCTTCATTTCGAGTCCCGGCGAGAGAAGAAACCACCTCCTCTACTAGATGAAGGATCCTGAGTCCTCCCTCTGGTCTGCCGATGCTTACCCTTACCACGTGAATAAGAAGTAGAAGCGGCGGGAGGAGGATCTGCCTTTGGCTTCGCAGAGGATGCAGAAGGGCAATAAAGCTGGCAAAACAGCAGCAGCCGATCATTGGAATGATGCAAGAGGTCATCCCGGATCGTCGCCACGGAACCATGGAATAGTTGCGGACACGCCAAAGAAGCGGATCAAAGAGCAGCACGCTGCCCCTCAGAAAGGGAACGGCTTGTGTCCAACACAGCGTCCCGGTGAACTAATTCCAAGTTGGCCGTGTTACAGGCATGCGAGTGAGTAAGATGCATGAGCACCTTGAAAATCACACGCCAAGGAGCCTGTACATCGTCAAACTTATCTGGAGGCAGATCAGCAGCCAAAGCAAAGACAATGTGATCCGAGAGAGAAAGCTTGCCCAGCATCTCTCTCGATAAGCCTAACAGGGACTCCAGGGTCGTCATAGGAATAATGGCCGACTTGGGCTTGGAAAGCCTGAGGGATGAGGAGTCCTGATCCAAGACCGTCAAAGTCTGGCAGACTGACAGATTGGCGGAATCGTAGGAACGATAACACACTGGAGGCAAAAAGGTATCAGCCCTGGTGAAGAACAAAGTCTTCATAGCCTTGGAACTCAGCTTAGAGTCCAAAGCTGCAAATGCTTCAACCACCTGCACCGACTGGCACAGTCGAAGGCACCCAGAAGTGGGTTGCTCCACAGGCTGTAGGCGCGTGACCGATGATCGCGGCCTGGCTGATACGATCGGCTGGTCTGATGGTCTGTGATCCAGAGGGAACTCAAACACAAAGTCAAGAGCTGCCCCTAAGTCAGAAGACTGTTGGCTCTTGACGTCAGGTATGTCTGACCCATCCTCTGAGTTGGAAGACACATAGCCCATCACGGGCAAACCTGCCAATGCCTCCCATGGTGTAGGCACACCAGGGGCATCAGAAAGCAGCCTGCTTCCAATCCTGAGAGGCGGTGCTGCGGGGGGCACCTGGAAAGCACTAGTAGCCTTGCTGGAGGCAACAGGGAGGGTCTTGGAATGAAAGTGTTAATGACACTGCAGCTTGTCTGTGTGTTGTGTTTGATGAAAAGGATAATGTTCAATGTTTATGAAAGGATTATGAAATAAGAAAAGAATTGTGATAATTGGGAATATGTTAATTTCTTTTCCCTGTATGCTATGTTTTTAATAAAAATAATATGAGGTGAACACTGTACTAAAGAGATGAGGGGTGGGTTAATGTATGTGGCCTTCACAGTTAACGTATTTCAACGAAAGTTACCAAGTTACAGTGAAATTATTCCAAAACGAGTCATCCTATCAAGTTACATTGAAATCCCTTCATAAATATGGCCTGTTGACTGTGCTAAAGGTTTTTGGGCTTCAGGCCTCTGTAGCCATGACGGTCGACCGATTGCAACTAAAAGGGTATGTCCTCATTTCGACATTATACTATTTATTTATTTATTATTTATTGATGTTTAAGGTCACATATTTATGCACAATGGCTAATCATGACCGTGACAGTTTTACGGGTGGAGGAAGCCGGAGTACCCGGAGAGAACCACCGAGCAACGACGAGCAGCTGCCAGCTCCCCAACATCGTAACTCCGCACTGCAGCACATGCAGGGTTAGATTGGTTGAAGACATGCGTACCATCGACGTGCAGTACGCCTTAGTACACGGCGTCATCATGCCCTCACATGGGCAATGGGGGTGAAGTGTCTTGCCCAAGGACACAACGCGGTTGCCACAGGTGGGATTTGAACCGAGGACCTCTCGGCTTGCAGCCTGCACCTCTACCTACTGAGCCACCGCACCCCCATGACATTATACTAAGTCATTCTACTAAGTTACAATGAAATCCCTTCACAAATACGACCTGTAGTCTGTACTAAAGTTTTTCGGGTTTGGGCACGGGAAGCCATCATGGTTGAATGATCATGACCAAAAGGGGGTGTTGTCATCTGGGCATAATCTGAAGTGATCCTACGAAGTTACAATGAAATCCCTTCATATATATGACCTGTAGACTGTGCTCAAGGTTTTCGGGCTTCCGGACGTTGAAGCCGTCACAGTTGACCAATCACGAACCAAAAGGGGATGTCATCATCTAGGCATTTTATGGAGTCAACCTAAGAAGTTACAATGAAATCCTTCCATAAATACGACCTATAGACTATGCTAAAGGTTTTGGGGTTTTGGGCTTGGGCAGCCATCAAGGCTGAATGATCGCGACCAAAAGGGGACGTTCTCATCTAGACATTATTTGGAGTCATCCTACCAAGTTACAATGAAATCCCTTCATAAATATGACCTGTAGACTGTGCTAAAGGTTTTTGGGCTTCAGGCCCCTGTAGCCATCACAGTTGCCCAATTGCATCCAAAAGGAGACGTTCTCATCTAGACATTATATGAAGTCAACCTACCAAGTTACAATGAAATCCCTTCATAAACATGACCTGTAGACTGTGCTAAAGGTTTTTGGGCTTCAGGCCCCTGTAGCCGTCACAGTTGCCCAATCACGCCCAAAAGGGGGGACATTCTCATTGAGACACTATATGAAGTTAACCTACCAGGTTACAATAAAATCCCTTCATAAATATGAACTGTAGACTGTGCTAAAGGTTTTTGGGCTTTGGGCTCAGGCAGCCATCATGGTTGAATGATTGCAACCAAAAGGGGACATTCTCATCTGGGCATAATCTGGAGTGATCCTACAAAGTTACAATGAAATTCCTTCATAAATATGACCTTTAGACTGAGCTCAAGGTTTTCGGGCTTCGGGCACCTGTAGCCATCACAGTTGACTAATCACAACCAAAAGGGGACGTCATCATCTAGGCATTATATGGAGTCAACCTAACAAGTTACAATGAAATCCTTCCATAAATACGACCTATAGACTATGCTAAAGGTTTTTGGGCTCGGGCAGCCATCAAGGCTGAATGATCGCGATCAAAAGGGGACGGTCTCATATAGACATTATTTGGAGTCATCCTACCAAGTTACATTGAAACCCCTTCATAAATATGACCTGTAGACTGTGCTAAAGTTTTCGGGCATCAGGCCCCTGTAGCTGTCACAGTTGCCAAATCACGTCCAAAAGGGAACGTTCTCATCTAGACATTATATGAAGTCAACCTACCAAGTTACAATGAAATCCCTCCATACATATGACCTGTAGACTGTGCTAAAGGTTTTTGGCTCGGGAAGTCGTCACGGTTGACAGATCGCGACCAAATGGGGTAGGTCTCATCTAGACATCATACGGAGTCATCCTACCAAGTTACAATGAAATCCCTCCATATTAAATATGACCTGCAGACTGTGCTAAAAGATTTTGGGCTTGGGCAGCCATCATGGTTGACAGATCATGACCAAAAGGGGATGCTCTCATCTAGGCATTATACAGAGGCATCCTACCATGTTACAACGAAATCCCTTCATACATGCGACCTGTAGACTATGCTAATGGTTTTCAGGTTTTGGGCTCGGGCAGCCATACCGGTTGACCGATCACGTCCAAAAGGGGACGTTCTCATCTAGACAAGACCCCAAACATGCATATGAAATTCCGTGATGATCAGACAAGAACTATGGGGTGTAGCCTGTGTTAAAGGAAAATGTGAACAGACTCACAGACTTCCGCACACATGATGGCAATAGCTTATCTTGACTTTGTCAAGTTAAATTAAACAAGAGGCCCCAGGGGGCCTTAGGTGCTCACCGAATGTTCTATACTGTTAAGACACAAATTTTATCAAAAGCTATTCTTAAGGTTCTACAGAGTAAATCTATACTTATACTCTCTGTGGAGCTAAAACATCAACAGGACTGAATGGGACAATGCTGCTGATTAAATATCAAAAGATTCTGCATGATGGTTCTGAAGAAGATTTTTAAAGAATTTTCCTTGAATTGCACAAAGTAAACATTCACACCCCCATAGTGAGCCCCAATATTGATCAAAAGACTCAATTTGAACAAACGTGAATCCAACCCATACTAAGATGCTGCATACCAAATATTTAAAAATTCTGCCCACTGGTTCTGGTGAAGATTGTTAAAGATTTTTTCTTAAATTGCACTAAGTAAAAATCCCCCCCCCCCACCCCAATAGTGATCCCCAATATTGATCGAGGGACTCAATTTAAACAAACTTGAATCAGACCCATACCAAGATGCTGTATACCAAATATCAAAAGATCCTGCCCATTGGTTCTGGAGAAGAAGATTTTAAAATTTTTTTTCTTAAATTGCTCTAAGTAAAAATTCAGGTCCCCATAGTGAGCTCCAAAATTGATCAAGGGACTCCATTTGAACAAACTTGAATCAGACCCATACCAAGATGCTGTATACCAAATATCAAAAGATTCTGCCCACTGGTTCTGGAGAAGAAGATTTTTCCTTAAATTGCCCTAAGGAATAATCATGCCTCTATAGGGAGCCCCAATACTGATCAAGGGACTCAATTTGAACAAACTTGAATCAGACCCATACCAAGATGCTGCATACCAAATATCAAAAGATTCTGCCTATTGGTTCTGGAGAGGAAGAGTTTTAAAGAATTTTTCTTAAATTGCACTAAGTAAAAATTCACGCCCCCATAGTGAGACGCAATATTGGTTGAGGGACTCAATTTGAACAAATTTGAATCAGACCCATACCAAAATGCTGCATACCAAGTATCAAAAGATTCTGCCCACTGGTTCTGGAGAAGAAGATTTTTTAATAATTTTTCTATAATTCATATGGTGCTATCAGAGTTATGCCCCATACAGAGCCCCCAAGGGCTGTGGTCCTTTCATTTGAACAAACATGAATTGCCATATAGTAATGAACATCCACATGTAGTTTCATGAAAATCGGACCAGAAGTTTCAGAGGAGAAGTCGTTTGAAAAATGTTCATGACGATGGATGACGACGGACGGCAAGTGATAAGTTGAGCTCCCTTCGGTGAGCTAAAAATTCCTCATATTGACTAAGTTATAATTCGGGCTCCAACAGGGAGCCCAAATATGGACCCAGGGACTTGGCTTTAACAAACTTGAATCTCACCCCCTAAGGATGCTACACACCACATATCAAAACATTCCGACTGCTGAATCTGAAGAAGAAGATTTTTTAAGAAAATTCCTCATTTCAAACTAAGTTACAATTCAAGCTCCCACAGTGAGCCCAAATATAGACCTAGAGACATGGCTTGAACAAACTTGAATCTCACCCCCCTAAGTATGCTGCATACTAAATATCAAAACATTCCAAATGCTGGATCTGAAGAAGAAGATTTTTAAAGAAAATTCCTCATTTTGAACTAAGTTATCATTCGGGCTCCCACAGTGAGCCCAAATATGGACCTAGGGACATGGCTTGAACAAACTTGAATCTCACCCCCCTAAGGATGCTGCATACCAAATATCAAAACATTCCAACGGCTGGATCTGAAGAAGAAGATTTTTAAAGAAAATTCCTCATTTTGAACAAAGTTATAATTTGGGCTACCACAGTGAGCCCAAATATGAACCCAGGGACTTGGCTTGAACAAACTTGAATCTCACCCCCTAAGCATGCTGCATACCCAATATCAAAAGATTCTGCCTGCTGGATCTTGAGAAGAAAATTTTTAAAGAAATTTGCCTGAAATCCACTAAGTTCAAATTGGGTTTCTATACTGAGCCCAAATATGAACCCAGGAAGCCGATTTGAACAAACTTGAATCAGATCCACCCTACAATGTTGCATACCAAATAACAAAAGATTCTGCCTGCTGGATCTGGAGAAGAAGATTTTTTAAGAAATTTGCCTGAAATGCACTAAGTTCGAATTTGGGCTTCTATAGTGAGCCCAAATATGAATCCAGGGGGCCGATTTGAACAAACCTGAATCAGACTCATACCAAGATGCTGCATACCAAGTATCAAAAGATTCTGCCCACTGGTTCTGGAGAGGAAGATTTTTTAATATTTTTTCTATAATTCATACGGTGCTATCAGAATTATGCCCCGTACAGAGCCCCCAAGGGCGTGGCCATTTCATTTGAACAAACATGAATTGCCATATAGTAATGAACATCCACATGAAGTTTCGTGAAAAACGGACAAGTGGTTTCAGAGGAGAAGTCGTTTGAAAAATGTTCACGACAACGGACGATGACGGACGGCAAGTGATAAGTTAAGCTCCCTTCGGAGAGCGAAAAAACCTCCCTAAGTTCACGGCCTGTGTCAGCCAGTTCGACGTGGGAACGAACCAGCAAAGTGGCTTCACTCCTGACCCTTTTAACCAGCGAAAGGTCATGATCATCTGGTACACCCAACGCAGGGCAATGGGTAGTAGCCGAAACATCTTAATGCAGATGCTTATAGGGGTATGAAATACCCCGAGGATCTGATGTGCGGGAACTCAGGAGAGTTGCCATGGACATCTGAGGGACAGAAGGTCCAGGCTGCACAAAAACGTCAGTCCTGCAAAACTGTCCGTAGGACCACAGTATGTGGACGGAAATGCAACAGAGTCCAAGGTGACCCAACCATGAACATCCGAATCCAATGAAAAAGCACGATGGCTGAAAGACCACAGCAGAGGGTTCGGCTGGCAGCCCCTTCCAACATCGCAGAGTTGAAGTCAGGGAAGGCTGAGGCTGATATCCCATGTCCACACTACCAGACATCTCTGCAGACCCATGAAGGGATAAGCCGAGGTCGGCTGAAACAGTGACCGATGACGTTGCAGACGGAACAGCAGTAGCAGCAGATACTTTGGGACCTGTTGAAACCGGTGGAGAGAACAACCGATCTCGGCTCCAAAGGAGGAGTCACAATCCTAGGGACAGCCTCAGATGTCGAATGGAGTGGGACCACAGTCCCGGAACCAGGCATCTCTTCACCGGACAACTCAACAGCTCCCGTAGTATCCACCACAGGAAAAGACTGTACATCCCCCATGCAGGGTGTATAACTCTCACCAGATGTGGTCGTATCGGGAGACCCCGAACAACAGCGTTCCCCTTTCCCATGGGTGTGGGAGGAACGGCCACACCGCACGGTTCACAGAAGCCCAAAAAGTGGATCGATCTGAAGAACACCCATTACAAGAGGAACAAGAAGCAAAGGAATCGTCCACATGCTTGGGCAAAAGGCAATGCCAACAAGGAACAGTCCTGGGCATAACAGAGGTGAGAGCAGTAGAAGAAAGGTGAACTCAAGAGATGTAGAAAGTAGAACACACCCAACTACAAGAGAAAGGTGGCAAAAATTAAAGGACCGGCGGGAACATGACTGAACCCAGACAGCCAACAGGGACACAAAAAACGGAAATTCTGCCCTCAACAGAGAGAAATCCTGTCCATACAGCCCCCCACTGACACCTAACTCCAATAATACTAATAATATCCAAAAGGATAAACTAAATTTATCAACCAAAAAATTATATGTCTGAACCGCATGGTACGCGAAAGTTGCTCACGAACACAGAGAATATACAAAATACAATGAAAATGTGGTTGAAATTAATAACGAGAATATATAAAACACAGGCCTGTTATTATTATACGATCCTCAGATCCATAATTCTAGTCACAGGAAACCATTATCAACGAGTGGAATTATCACTGTTTCTTAATGCAAATGGAAACATGTCTTCACAGACGGCGGAAGAAAAAAGAATGAGTCATCGGTTACACATCTACACACACCGGAAGCCGTGGATCTGTACTAGGAGAAGAGCGTCCCCTACTGGGTGTGTGCCAGTAGCACTCAACCCAGTTTTGGCTTATTTTTTCTTGGTGCTTTTGAATCACTTTTCTTTCCCAAATTGCTTGAGAAAGATCAAAGTAGAGAGTATATTTTCTGAGTTAGGGACTTCCACTGTAGTGCAAGCCTGTAATAAACAATTGTAGGGTAGGTCGATAAGAAATCTAAATTTTATAGTAAATTTCCTTTCTTATGATACCTACCACAATTGTTTACTACAGGCTTGCACTACAGTGGAAGTCCCTAACTCGGATAAAATACTCTCTATTTTTGTCTTTCCCAAGCAATTTGGGAAAGAAAAGTGGTGCAAAGCACCAAGAAAAAATAAGCCAAAACTGGGTCGAGTGCAACCGGCGCAGACCCAGTATGGGACGCTCTCTCCCAAGTACAACTCCACGACTTCCGTTGCCAGTGCGCATATACCGTCGCTAAAGACTCATTCTTTTTGAATCCGTCAACGTTAGAGTTATGTGATCAGCGGGGAGGAAAGATTCTTTACCCGTAAAGAAGACGGAAGGGCCTCCATGTAAACAATTGTGGTAGGTATAATAAGAAAGGAAATTTACTTTAAATTTAGACTTCTTATCAACCTACTCACAATTGTTTACTACAGGCTGAATAGACAATAGGCTGGAGGGAATCGCATAACCAACCCACACATAACCCCAGTGCACTGGAACCGTGAAGCAGAAGGAAGAGGTTCCGAGGCTTATACCATAACGTCGCAATCATTGGTAAAGGACAATGAAAGGAGACATATGGGCCTGTGTGACACACAGACAGAAAAGGGCAGTAACAGCACAAGGCTGAAACTGACCTTCAAGAAGCCTAATGGCTAGGGCAGACAACAGCCTGAGCAGAAGAAAGAGGACCCAAGGCAAAAAGGTCCTCCGACTGCTCCTGCAACTGGCGCAGATAAAAGGTGGAGAAAGTAGAGGCATTTCTTCAGTAGGCTGCCTGCATAACATCCGACAACTTGACGGAGTTAGAATAAGCCCAAGAAGAGGATAATGCCCGCACCTCGTGGGCAGAAATACGATTGGTAATACAATCGCCAGCTGCTAAACGCCTGTAAGCCGTACAAATAGCAAGACAAATCCATCGAGAAATGGATTGAGGAGAGATCTTCTGTCGACCCGGAATAAGAGACAGAAAAAAACGTTTCCTGTCTTTCCATATGAAACGTGTCCGATCGAGATAAATGCGAATAGCATGGACTGGACAGAGCAAAGGGCGATTACCCTCAACAGAAGGAAGAGCCCTGATACAGATAGGAGGAGGAGTAGTATCTGGTAACTGATTCTTGGCCAAAAAAGAGCAATCAGTGGTAAAAGTAACACTGTTGGGAGAGCTCCTAAAAAAGGCCGGGTCAACCGAGAGGGCGTGAAGCTCACTAACCCATCTGGCCGAAGCAAACGCCATCAGAAACGCCGTCTTATATGTGAGAAAATGCATATCCAAATGGGATAAAGGTTCGAACGGCGTCCCCCCCAAGCAAAGCAGCAAGCACGAAAGATTCCATCGTGGGGTAAGCTGCAAAGTCCGAGGCCTTTTCAAAGAAAAGTGCCGAACAAGCTTGGAGAGGTAAGGATTAGTGCCGATACGACGCTTCTCCACATAAGAAAAAATCTCTGAAAGCATGGACCTGTAACCCTTGATGGTAACAGGCTGGAGACCCTGAGAATCAAACAGATATACCAGAAACTCCGCAATCTGTGAAATCGAAGGATTTGCATAATAATCAACAGAGTGATCAGCACACCATCGATAGAAGACCTTCCATTTAGCTGCATAAGCTAAACCAGTGGAGTGCCTCCTTGAAGAAGAAATGCACTCCACTGCTCATCTCGAAAAGCCTCTACGGACCCAGTGGAGTGCCTCCTTGAAGAAGAAATGCACTCCACTGCTCGTCTCGAAAAACCTCTACGGAGGAGACAGGACCTGACAAAAGATATGCGTGAAGGCACAATGAAGTCGGGTCGATGTGAAACCTCCTCGGGCGACCTTGACAAAGAAGGTCGCGACGTAGCGGGAGATGTGCCGGAACCGCCGCCATCAGCGAGCGGAGCTGATTGATCCACACCCGCTGAGGCAACAGGGGAGCGATCAGAATGATTCGACAACTGTAGGTTTGAATTTTGGCTAGAACCTGAGGCAGAATCGGAAACGGCGGGAGGGCGTAGCCGACTAGACCGTTCCAATCGAGTGACAGAGCGTCCACGGCAAAAGCCAGAGGATCTGGACACGGGGACACGAAAGTGTCCACCTGATGGTTCCAACGAGTCGCAAAGAGATCGATGTGGGGACGTCCCCAGAGATCGCAAAGCGACTGGAACACTGCCCTGTGGAGCATCCACTCGGTGGAAATAACCCTGCCCTGTCGGGACAGGGAGTTGGCTAGTTCGTTCAGACAACCGGGAATGTGACAAACAACCACTCCGCGTGAACATCCTGAGCGAGCAGTAGAAGATCCCGAGCCAATTCGTACATCGGAACCGAGTGCGTGCCGCTCTGGTTCCGAATGTAAGCAACCACTGTTGAATTGTCGGACAGCAGAAGGACCTGGCGATTCGACAGGTGAGGGATCCACTGCCTGAAACTCAGAAGAAGAGCAAGAAGCTCCTTCTGGTTGATGTGTAGAGCTGCTTGATCCTGGTCCCACATCCCGTGTAGGGAAAGACCGAGAGGATCCAACATCGCACCCCATCCGAGATCGCTGGCATCTGCCGTCAGAACGCGATCGGATGTGGGTAAGTCCAATGGAACACCCTGCGTAATCCACTGAACATCTGTCCAGGGAAGAAGGTGAGGATAAAGAGATTCCGGAAACAGAAGCACCTGATCCAGAGATTCTACATTCGGCCTCCAACGACTGAGCAGAAAGTGTTGGAGAGGTCTGACATACAGCCGACCTAGAGGAATGAGATCCGTCACCCAACCGCAGAGACCGATCAGCCGGAGAAAACTCCGAGCGGTCGCGGACGTGGACTGGGACAGAGTCAGAGCAAAAGCTGAGAGAATCACAGCCTTAGCCTGGGGAACCGCTACCAAATTGAATTGGGTTTGGAAAGCCATCCCCTGATGACAAAACGACTGAGAAGGGTCCGACTTCTCCTCGACTCTGAATCCTAGCGACGTGAGCAAGCTCAACTGAGTGGCGACATCCGACTCCAGTAAGGCAGCATTGGAATGCCTCTGGAGGATATCGTCCAGATATGCCGAAGTAGTCACCCTGGGACTGTGTGCGATGGAATGCTATCACATGCAACATCAGTCTGGTGAAGGCCCAAGGAGCCAGGTTACCATCAAGGCATGGCCTTGAACTGGTAAACTCACCCCAGAAAAGCGAACCTGAGATACTTCCGTGACGCCCGATGCATCGGAACGTGGAAGTAAGCATCTTGCAGGTCGATGCTGGCAGTGAAATCTCCCTGGTGAATTGATTGGCGGACCGACCTGAAAGTCTCCATGCTGAACTTGGGAGCAATGATAGACTGGTTCAGGATACTCAGATCGATAACCGGTCGGAGCCGGCCGTCCTTCTTCGGCACCAAGAACAGGCGGGAATAGAAACCCACTGACTGAATGTTCTTGACGACCTCGATCGCCCCCTTTGCCAGGAGATTGCCAATCTCCGTGGGCAAAAGTTCCCGATGTAAAACGTCTGAAGGAACCGTGGTTGGAAGAGGCACCCTTAACAGAGTGGGGTGCCGTCGGAAGGATATTCGCAGCCCGGACCGAACAACATCTAACACCCACGGATCGGATGTGATGGTGGCCCAATGGTCTGCGAACTCTGCTATCCTTCCTCCAACCTGGGACGAGTCGAGGTGAGGACCTTCATTTCGAGCCCCGACGAGGCCCGCGACAGGAGAAACCACCTCCTCTACTAAAAGAAGAATCCTGAGACTTCCCTCGATTCTGCCGACCTTTACCCTTACCCCTTGAGTAAGAAGTTGAGGCGGTGGCAGAAGGACCAGCCTTTTGCTTCACAGAGGAAGCAGAAGGGTACTTGTTAGGCTTGGAACGGCCCTTGCCTCCCCTAGAAGGCTGATCAAGCTGACGAAACAGCAGCTGATCTTTGGAATGACGTAGGACATCATCCTGGACCGTTGACACGGAAGCATGGAAAAGTTGCGGACCTGCCAAAGAAGCAGATCGAAGAGCAGCATGCTGCTCCTCGGGAAGGGATCGTCCTGTGTCCAGCACAGTGTCCCTTCGAACTAATTCCAGATTAGCCGTGTTACAGGCATGCGTGTGAGTAAGATGCATAAGCGCCTTGGACAGCACACGCAAAGGAGCCTGTACCTCGTCAAACTTATCTGGAGGCAGATAAGCAGCCAAAGCTGAGACGATGTGATCTGAGAGAGAAAGCATGCCAAGCATCTCTCTAGATAAGCCCAACGTGGACTCCAGAGTCGTCATTGGAATGACGGCAGACTTGGGCTTGGAAAGTCCGAGGGAAGTGGAGTCCTGATCCAGAACCGTCAAAGTCTGGCAGACCGATGGATTGGCGGAATCGTAGGAACGATAACGCACAGGAGGCAAAAAGGTGTCAACCCTGGTGAAGAACGGAGTTTTCAGAGCCTTGAAACTCAGCTTGGAATCCAATGCTGAAAAAGCTTCAACCACCTGTACAGACTGGCACGGTCGAAGGCGCCCAGAAGCAGGTTGCTCCATAGGCTGTAGGCGTGCAACCGATGATCGCGGCCTGGCTGACACTGTCGGCTGGTTAGCAGGTTTGAGATCAGGCAGAAACCCAAACACAAAGTCAAGAGCTGCCCCCAAGTCCGAAGTCACCGCGGACCTCTGCGGGGCAGAAGGTCCAGGCTGCACAAAAGGCATTGGTCCCCAAAACTGGTCGGGTGGCCAGAATGAGTGGACGGAAACGCCACGGAGTTCATAGTGTCTCCACTACGAACATCTGAATCCAAAGGCACAACTGTGGTACTCGACAGCGTAGAGACCACAGTGGTGGGTTCGGCCGGCAGCCCCTTCTAACTTCACCGAGTTGAAGTCAGGGAAGGCTGAGGCCGATATCCCACATCTACAGAACCAGTCATTCCTGCAGTCCCCTGCAGTGAAAAGCCGAGGCCGGCTGAAACTGACGACGAAGCAGACGGACCAGCAGTAGTAGTAGATACGTCGGGAGTCGTTGAGGCTGGTGGAATAGTGGAGAGAGCACCCCTGCTCGGCTCCGAAGGAGGAGTCACAACCCTAGTGACAGCCTCAGATGTCGACTGGAGGGGGACCGTAGTCCCGGAACCAGGCACCTCTTCACCAGAACACTCAACGGCTCCCGCAGTATCTACTACAGGAAAAGACTGCACATCCCCCAAGGAGGAGGAAAAACTCTCACCAGACAAGGTCGGCTCGGGAGCCCCCGAACGACCACGTTCTCCTTTCCCGCGGGAGCGGGAGGCACGGCCACGAGAACGAACGACACGGTTAACTGACGCCCAGAAAGTGGATGACCATGATCCACAGACACCACATGGCCGCTCGGCCGAACAACCATTACAGGAGGAACAAGAAGAATGAGAATCGTCCACATGCTTTGGCAGCAGACATTGCCCACAAGGAATCGTCCTGGGCATGATAGAGGTGAGAGGAGCAAAGAAGGTGAAATTAGAAAACAGAAAAACACCCCCAAAGAAGAGAGAAAGGTGACAGAAATTAAGACCCCAGACGGTCGACAGGGAACCACACAACAGGATGACTACTCTCAAAAGAGAGAAGAAAAACTGTAGGAGCGGTACCCCGCTGACACCCAACTCTAACACAATTAGAAAAATTAGCAAATTAAGCATTGACAATAATTGTGAAAAAATTTAAGTCCGAACCGCATGGCACACGAAATTCGCGCGCGCGACTCGAGAGAGAACAAATAAAATACATTATGGATATATAATATTGAAGAGATTATAATAAAAACTGTTCCTGATAATACAAAGGATACTCTGATACACTATGAATCAGGAAAACATCAATCAACGAGCTGGATAAACACTGATAAGCGTGCAGAACATCTCAACACAAGGCGGATGACAAAAAGAATGAGTCTTTAGCGACGGTATATGCGCACTGGCAACGGAAGTCGTGGAGTTGTACTTGGGAGAGAGCGTCCCGTACTGGGTCTGCACCGGTTGCACTCGACCCAGTTTTGGCTTATTTTTTCTTGGTGCTTTTCCACCACTTTTCTTTCCCAAATTGCTTGGGAAAGACAAAAATAGAGAGTATTTTATCCGAGTTAGGGACTTCCACTGTAGTGCAATCCTGTAGTAAACAATTGTGAGTAGGTTGATAAGAAATCACCCTTTGGGGAGTGCAAAATCAGGTGTGGCACACTTATTTATGCAGCAAAATTTACTGTAGTGTAAATAAACAGGTCACATCAAAACGAAACGAAAAGAACAAAAAATAACAACTGTTGCATTTTGAGCCCAGAGCCACTTTTAGTCTCCAAAACAAGTCTAGATATGGATATAAAAACATAACTTGAACAAACATGAATGTATATGTGCCAAAAAGCCAACACTTTCTGTGGTGTTTTTCTCAAAAAGAAAATTTCCAATTTTGCATTTTAGAGCCCAAAGGGAACTTTAAGGCTCTCAACAGAGCCCAAATATGGATACATAAACTTGGCTTTAGCAAAGTTAAAAATAAACAGTGGTTCTCAAGAAGAAGAAAAAATATTTTTTAGGTTTTTTGAGCTATCAATCCCATTAAGGGGCAGAGCAGATGGATTTGAACGAAATCTAATTATTAGGCTACAGGGAACCTATGACCCAACTTTGGTTAAATCTGACCCAGCAGAAAAGTATTTAGCCTATGGCCCGTTGTGACGAGATGCAATGCAATGTGCATGACAGGGGTGATTCCTATATACTCTGGGATGAAAGGGGTGGGGGGGGGGGGTATATTAAGAACTGACTCGGAAATATTAACTTATCATACAGCTTCATTATAAAAGCATGGTGGGTTGAGTATGTCGAAAGAGTAGAAAGTAAACCAATATTAATTAATAATGTTCAGGTATAAATTTAAAATTTAGGGTGATTGGTAGAAAATATTTTTTGAATCTGGCGAGTCCAGTGAATTGGTAATGTTGAAAGGACAGAAAGTAAAATTAATGCATTTAAACAATGAACTGAGTTGGCCCAAAAAATTTTATAAAGAAGTACTTGCCACATGGTTAATGGTATGCTATCAAGAGCATAACTATGGGGTAGGGGTTGTGACCCCCTCTCCTTCCCCCTAGATGACCCCCCCTCCCCAACAATAATTTTCCAACTGAGACATTTTCATTTTGATTGGTGTCGGATGTAAGATATCAATTCACTCTTGCTGGTATCACATACTTACTGGACTAGATTTGCTTCTTGGACTTGTGTCATTTACGCTGTCAGTATCACACAAATGGAAATCTGTGGCTGACCGGGGATGTTTGGGTACCATCATGACCAATTTGAAGTCCAGTATGTGCAAATTAAATAAGAAGCTGGGAATCTCATGCATCATGCATGTATTTATTCACAAACAAATTTCCCGAGTTTTTTTTTTAACTATAATCACCATTGACAAATATTCCAACTACATCATCAGCCCCCCACCCCACTTCCACCCCTAATCATTCATCATTATGACTGCTAATCATCAGTAAATCAACTTTTAATTTATATTTATTTATTTATTAGGGTTTAATGACACTTTAACAGCCAAGGTCAGTGGCAGTTTGACGAGTAGAGGAAGTTGAAGTACCCAGAGAGAACCACCAAGCAATGACAAGCAGCTGCCAGTTTTCCAACATTGTAACTCTGCACTGCAGCACAGGCAGGGTTAGATTGGTTGAAGACATGCGCACCATCAACGTGCAGTACACCTTAGTACATTGTGTCATCATGCCCCCATGTAGACAATCGGGGTTAAGTGCCAAACTTTTAATTAATATTGTTCAAGTAGAAATTCAAGATGACAGGTAGAAAATATATTAATATGTCAAATGAAAAAATATTTTCTCCCTGTCACTCTAAATTTCAGCCTGAACATTAATAACTTTTGATTGATTGATGATTTGCATACCATTATTACGTAACATGATCACAGAGGCAGAGAGTTTCTTTGATATCAGGCCTGGAAATGACAAGCAAATGATCATTTTGGTAACTTTGGGATTACTTCAATTGTAAAATATGTGAATAAAGTACAGCTATGACAAAACAATACAACATAATTAAATACCTAATTCCACCTGTTTTGTTGGCCAGACCTGACAATACTTTAGAACTAAATTGGATCAAATGCTGTGCATTGCATCCACTTGTGAACAGAGTGGCATGCTGCTTACATTTTAACAGAATTTTCACTAAAATAAACATACAGAACCACACTTAGGTTTGAATGGGTTACCGATTACTGGACGAGAGCGAGTAGCACAGGGATACCACGAGAGCCGAGTCCAGTAATCGTTAATCCATTCAAACATAAGTGTGGTTGTGTATTTATTACACACCCAACCCTGAAAAAGTATTCACTGTAATTAATTGTTAATTTAATTAAATAGTCAACGATTTGAACGGTTGAAAGAATTTTAGAGAGAAACAGGCAATTTTGCCAGAGAACTAGTCTTAAGTCTTTGACCTTGCCACCTGTAGAATCGCTGTTGATTCATTTTATTCGCAAAAAATGTTGGTCCGACCACTTAAAACTCAAAAGATTGCGTTCAACATATCAGATGTCACTAATTATGAGGTCAGAAATGTGTTTTCAAAAGTGTGTGTACAGGCATCATTATATCTGGAGGATGGAAAATGTACAAGGATTTGAAGTTAAATACGATGCGAACTGGCCGCTCTGTTTAAATTTCATGCTTTTTAAACTGAAACTAAAAGAGAAGTTTGAACTCGGCTTGACTATACATGTACTACTGTCACTAGGCTATCACATGTGGACATCGGCCATTTCTGTTCTGCATTGTAACAAAAGTACACATTGGACGAGAAAAGACAATTTGTGCAATAATTAACCTTCCTGGGCACTCATTCGATCATTCAGAGTAACTGAGGCAGTTTGAGATTCCATTCTGACTCTGAGTGAACTCTACAGTCTTGGTAAGTTAGCACTTTATTTTTCAACATTATGAAGTTTCTGACTTGAAATGTAGCCTTCTTTTTATTTTACCTCAAGTCTTGATAACCTTTGTTTGAAATGGACTGCACTTACAAATAAAGGCTTTAGGTTGTCCACATTTACTACAGATACAACATGTATACAAAATGAGAAATGTATTGCATGACAACTGCAAGAAAATGTCATGTCTAGTCTCCACATGTAATTTAGTTTGTACATCCTTTTTACAACCTCCCCCCCTAACAATCTATAACCTGGCATCGTTTTCTCAAAAGCTCACAAAATGAATATCCAACAATCTTAGTCAGAGGATCAAAGAGAAATAAGGGGGTGGGGGTGTTCTCACCAGTAAGCTCCAACTTATTTTGGTTGATAATATTTTCAAAGATTGATTATAGCTTACATTATTTTGTACTAGTATTATACTTCCCCAGTTTGTTATCTGAACGGTTCTGTCAATATTTTTTTCTTGGTATCTGGTTCAAAACAAAATAATTTTTTATGCGTCTGCTCCAATATCTTGTCAATCTTAAATTTGGAATTTGGTATTCTGAATTTGCATTTAGTAAGTAGTTTTAAAGAGAACTGATAGAATGTGACTGATGATAGGCTTTTGGACATTTTCTTGGGGATGGGGGCTGACCAATCAAATTGCCCCTGAACAATTGTTTCAAAATCAAAATGCAGGCCCTTTCCTCGAATTTGCCTATGAAAATGCTCTGCCCACTGCCCTGATATTTGTCAAAATTATAAAAATGCCCCCTCCCTCTGAACAATCTGTTCTGAAAATACCAGTCCCTTTCAATGAAAACTGCAAAATTAGCTGCTTATTGGTGAAGGGGAATGAGAGTGCTGCAACCCCCACCCCATCTCATACACCCATGTAGCTAATTCATACAGGTGACATTCGATTTAAGTTTTGTTGCTGAGAAATAAAGCAAAATAATATCCTTGTATAAAACAAAAATACTAGCAAAAATCCTAAATTAGTCATTTAAAAATACACATCAATCTGTGTCTGGAAAGTTAAAAAATTTATAGTAATTTATATATTTTTTATACTTACCAATGACCCAGACTTAGCTGGTGCTAACTCCACAAAAACCAGGGCCAAACACAAATTTTGCCCCCCAATCCCCAAAATTTGCATCCAAAACAAAAAGAAATCATGTCCTAAAGGACCTCCATAGTACGACTCTACTGCGCATGCGCAGTGACGCAGTCGTCCCGAAATTGGCGCCAAATATCATTCTTACTGGCAGTGCCTGGTCAGCGCTATGTACTCAGCGGGGAGGCAAGAGTTCCCAACTCAGGGAGGGCCATCCCCGTCTGGGTCATTGGTAAGTATAAAAAATATATAAATTACTATAAATTTTTTAACATTTTTATACTGTACCAATGACCCAGACTTAGCTGAATAGTAAACAGGCTGGAGGGCCTAGGACATAGAGGAAAATCCAATAAGCTCAATTATAAAATAAAGAGGTAACCCCTTAAGGAGAAAAGGAGTATTAGGCTTTACATGTATCTTTCTTATTTAATATTTAAATTAGAAAGATACACTACCCTTAATAATTGAGCACAATAACATTCATGTTCTCTATTAACATCCAGTATAACCTTTATACTAATTATTTTTAAAACAAGCCAATAAATAAAGTAGTCCAGAGAATTGAGACTCTTTATAATCATTTAAAAGTGTCCGAGTATTGTATATTAAAGCCCGTTTGACACTTGACATATACAAATGCTTCACACCGAGCTACACTTTAAAAATAAGACATGAATGAAATTAAACATTAATATTACACTTTAAAACCATCCCGGAAGCGACTCAGAAATACTGTCTTGGAGGAGGCATTCCCTTGCTTTTCACTATAAAGCAGGTGACCTAAGGGAACACCCGCCCCCCCCTTCCCCTTGCCCTGGGTCAAATAGCCCAGAGCGAAGAGGGCAGCCGGACGGAGTCACTGCCGGAACAGAAAGCCTGCATAACTATAGTTGCAACTGTTTAGTGGACGACATTCTGAGCAACAGATAACGGACCTAAACAATGCAGGTCTCCAGAAATGGACTCAATATTTCTGAGATAAAAATTAGTAAATGTGGATGGCTGAGACCAATAAGCAGCCTTCATTAAATCTGTAATAGCAACACTATTAGCATAAGCCCAGGAAGTAGAAAGAGCTCTTACTTCATGAGCAGAAATCTTAAGCACAGACTGCTGAGAAGAAGATAAATCTTCATACGCAGTACGGATAGTTAACTGAATCCATCTAGCAATAGAATGGACTGAAATGTCCTTTCTATTAGGCATCAAGACAGAAAGAAACGTTTCCGTCCCTTTCTGATGAACTGAGATCTCTGTTTATAGATACGTAGTGCTCTAACAGGACAGAGTAAAGGCCTACGCCCGTCTGAAGACGGAAGAGCCTTAATAACAATAGGTTCCGGATATTTATTAGGAGCCTGATTCTTAGCTAAAAAACCGACGTTAGTAGTGAAGGTGATAGTGTTCCCAACACTACGATAATGAGAATCATCCACCGATAGTGCATGAAGCTCACTGACTCTTCTGGCAGAAGAGAAAGCTAAGAGAAAAGCTGTCTTATAAGATAAGAATTTGAAATCTACTGTCCCAAGAGGTTCAAATGGCTTTTCCTTCAATTTAAGGAGAACCCAAGCTAAATTCCACTTAGGAATTAATCTAAGAGTTCTGGGTCTATTTATCGAAAAGTTTCTAACCAATTTCGATAAAGAGACATTAGATCCAATTTGTAAACTATCATGATGTGCATAGGTATCAGATAACATAGATCTATAACCCTTTATAGTAACCGGTTGCAGTTTGATTTCGTCAAACAAGTATACTAGAAAGTTAGCAATGTCTGGTATAGAGGGATCAAATATATCAACAGAATGATCCCTACACCAACGACGGAAAACCTTCCACTTAGCCGCATAGTTTAGCGAAGAGGAGGTCCTCCTACAGTTAGAAATCGCGTCCACTGCTCGTCCTGTAAAGTGCTTGCCATGCAAGAAGGACCGCACAACGGAAAAACGTGAAGGTTGAGACCTTGCGGGTTGTGATGCAGTTGGCGCGATTTCCCCTGCCAAAGAAGATCCTCTCGTGGAGGGAGCTTCCGCGGTAGGTCCCACAACAGACACCTGAGTAGATTTATCCACGGTCTCTGTGGCGACAGAGATGCTACCAACAGAATCTTGCATTGAGATTGTTTTATCTTTAGCAATACTTGTTGAATTAACGGCGCTGGAGGATACGCATATCCTATCATTCCGTCCCAAGGGATCGATAGAGCGTCTACAGCAAATGCTCTTGGATCCGGACACGGGGACACATACGTCTGCAACTGATTGTTGAGATGTGTCGCAAATAAGTCTATCATTGGCCGTTCCCATTGGTAGCAAATCTGATTGAATACTTGTTTGTTGAGAGTCCACTCCGACGGCAACAAGCGACCCTTTCGAGAAAGGGAGTCTGCTAGCACATTCAGACGACCCGGTATGTGACGGACCGAAAGAAGAACGTGATGTTCCAACGCAAACAGAAGGATTCTTTCCGTTAGATTGAACAACGGAACTGAATGAGTGCCTCCCTGATTCCGTATATACGCCACTACTGTCGTATTGTCGGATAGGATTTGGACATGAGCATCGTGAATAATGTCCATCCAGTGACGTAACGCAAGCCAAATTGACATCATTTCCTTGATGTTTATGTGCTTGCACAGGAATTGCGGATCCCAAAGACCCTGGCATCTCGAATCCGTTGGGATTAATGATGCACCCCAACCTGTTTGACTGGCATCCGTCATAATGGTAAAACTCGGATCCGGCAACTGCAGCGGAACTCCTTGAGTTAACCACTGAATGTTTGCCCAAGTCTGAATCTCTTGTTTCACTTGATCTGACAAGAGAACGTCTACATCGAGCGAATGAATTTTCACACTCCAATTCTGAGTCAAGAAAATTTGAAGAGGCCGTGTGCGTAGCCGTCCCATCGGAATGAGATCCGCAGCGGCTCCGCACAGACCTATCAGTCTCATAAATTCTCTCGCTGTGACTTTGTCTGTATTTAGACAATAGCGAGCGTAACAACTGACTAATTTCGCTCTGGTTAACGGCAGACGAACGAGATTGTTGTGCGTCTCGAAGCTCATTCCCAGATGAGTGAATGACTTGGACGGCACCAGATCCGACTTCTCCTCGTTTACTGTGAAACCGAGACGTCGGAGCAATAGAAGAAGATTCTGAACATCGTTCTGAAGCGTTAACTCGTTGCCGTACCTCTGAAGAATGTCGTCCAGGTAGGCCGACGTTACCGCAGACGAATGAGCTCGGAAGTAAATCATTACCGAGTTCATTACCCGAGTGAAAGCCCAGGGTGCTAGATTCAATCCGAAGCACATGGCCCGGAACTGATACACCACTCCTAGGACTGCGAAGCGTAGATACTTTCGGAATGTCGGATGTACCATGACGTGAAAGTACGCATCTTTGAGATCTATGCTCGTTGCATAATCGTTCACCCGAATACTCGCTCTGACCGATCGAATCGTCTCCATATAAAACTTCGGAGCGATGATCAGCTTGTTTATCCAGCTCAAATCTATGACTGGACGGAACGAGCCGTCTGGTTTCGGAACCAGAAACAGATGGCTGTAGAATCCCAGCGATTCCTGGTTTTCTACGACCTCTACCGCGTTCTTCATTAAAAGAGACTGCACCTCTGATAGCAGAGCGTCTCTTTTCTGAGGGTTTGACGGAAGATGAGTCCACTTTGGACTTCGAGTTAATGGAGGCTTTCGTTTGAAGGATATCTTTAGACCTTCCGAAGTCACTCCTCTCACCCACGGATCGTCCGTAATCGACGCCCACTCTTGAGAAAAACTCGACAACCTTCCGCCAACCGGAACGCGATAGAGGTTTGAGCCATCACCTCCTGGATCTGCGAGGCCTGCGGTAGGAGAAACCACGTCTTCCACGACCCGCACCTCGCCTCGTCGACCTCGGGGCGTCCGACCGATTGTCCCGGCCTGAAGGACGTCCCGAACGAGAGTCGCTATCCTGACGGTCTCTCGAATAAGAGCTAGAGGACGCACCGGAACCTCTATAGGAACCTCTCTTGGGCGGATAAGACCCAGAAGTGCCCGCCTTATTCGTGTCTGCTGAATCCGACCTTTTAGGAGCGGATCTAAACAACAGAGAATCACTAGCTTTCTTTTTAATATTATCATAAATAGCGGAAAGCTTGCCGTCAAAGAGAAGATCTCCTGAGACCGAAGCGACTCTAAGAGAGTTCTTCACCTTAGAATCCACTAGTGTGGATGTAGACAGGGCTGCGTCACGTCTAACCAACTCCAGATTTGCCACTGAAAGGGCGGAGTTACACGTGGAATAAGCTACTGCCCTTGAAAGAAGTCTTAAGGAGGATTGTATATCCTGAAACTCTTCCCCTTGAAGACGCAGTGATAACGCCTTCGTAAGGTGATCTGCGTAAGATAAGGCATCTAAATTGGCTCTGTTAGACGCAATAGCTGTTTCCAACACTGCGGTTGGAATAGAAGCTGACGACGGTAATGATAGCTCTAAGTCTTCCGCCTCGTCGTCCATACGCAGAGGAACTCTCGGTATACCCTGACCTGCCGTGTCGAATTTATTCCTTGCATTAATGAAAGGCAGGTTGAGAGTATTTGCGGACAAGAAGCCTGCTTTCCCTGTCCTGGAAGCAAGTTTAAAAATAGCGTCGTTCAATAATTCAAATGTTCTTGCAACATTATTGGACTGCGACGGAAACTCGGGAGCGATGTCCCTGAACCGCTCGAAAAAATCAGAGTCCAATGACGCTATAATTCTCCTGTCCGGAAGCGCAGCAGTCTGGCCCGACGGAACAACTTGAGGAAGAAAGTGCCGGATGAAGTCTACGGCAGCTTTGTGTTGTTCCGAAAGGGATAGCTCCAATTCATCCGTATCCCTTTCACCATCCGGTCGGACCTCCCGATGTTCCCGGTCGTCCGCCCCCGATGCTTCGGCGGAGCGTACCGACCCAGCGCCGTCGGATAATTCTCGATCCGACACCGTCTCTGTCGGCTGCTGGGATGCTGCGATAAGCTGTGCTATCTGCACTAGAATGTCCGACGTCGAGACCTGCGGAGGAGCGGTCTTTCGCTGCTTTGCCGAGGGCAGCTCCGCATCAGATGGCTCCCGCATACTTTTCCTATGCGAACGTCCGGAGTCCATCGGTCTCGAGTCCCTGGCTGCCGGATGGTGTGACCTGGTCGCCGAATAATCCTTCATCGGCGAAGCTGGCAAGATATCGGAGGTCACGCAGCCAAGGTGCGGTCGTGTGCGCCGGCGAGAAGAGGAAGCCTTAACAGTCTCTGCGGACTGCTTATACAACGGAGCGTCCCGAGCGACGGACGTATGCTCCGCTAAAGACACATTTTGTACCACAACATCTGGTCCCAGATGTTGTTGTACGAGAGAGGGGCCTCTCTCGCTCGCGGCCCGGCTGGACCTGGACGAGCTAGGAACCGGACTAAAAGGCTTCCTCCGTTCTCGTTCACTATCCGCCGTCACTGGGTGTGCATCTATTATTTTTATAGTGCTCGCATCACCCAAAATTTCCTCTTGGACCGCATCGGACGAACCCGGCTGCCGAACCATTCGGTGAATGGACGCTACACCGGGCGAGCTAGCGGACGACATTTGTCTAATCTCCATGAGCACTTTTGCCGCTAGCTCTGTATTTAATTGTGACGACGGACGCACACTTGAAGAAGATAACATGGAAACATCACCCTGTTCTGGTTCCTCTGAAATAGAAACTGAGAGAGTAGAGTGACCTTGTGGAGAAAGAGCCGGTATCGCTCTTTCTCCAGAAACAACATATCGTGACACACGTTTCCAATGTTTCTCATCCCAATGTTCACATACAGGACAGGGATTAATGCGAGAACACTGACTACAATTTATGCAATAATCATGAAAGTCAGAGGAAGATTTCTTCCTATTACAATTTGAACAAGTTCCTTTCATTGTGAAGGAACAACAATAAGTCCTAGTTACTCGCAAAAACCCCTGACACAAAGATACATAATAACATGATCCATTAATAAATGAAAAAACAATTGCAAAACAAAATAATTTTGAAAAAATATTTTTTCAGAGAAGCCCAAGTTGCTGAAAAGTAACGTTGAGCCCCGATGGATCCGATGGCAAAGTGTGGTCAAAAATTTTAAAATTATATAAAATAATTAATGAGACACTTTCGGATAATATAAATGTATCTTATAATGAGATAAACTACCTCAAAGGCAAACAGCCCCCCTCAAAAAAGGCTGTTGCCAATGAAAACAAACAGTGTAAACACAGAAGAAAACATGACTCCAGGCACTGAAAAAACTGGCCCGGAATCAGTCCTCAATTACACTCTATCTGATGCAAAACAGAGACTCCCAGGGGAGAATCTGCAGAACATCAGATGGAAGATGCAGAACACAAACGTTATACACCCATGGGTGAAAACGTAACTATGGGGAAAATAACAGAAAACATTCTGTAACCAAGCAACTCTCCCAGGGAAATTTTAGAAATGAAACTTCTCAAAAATATGCCAAAAGCATGGGAGAATTGCAAGGGGGGACTTTAGAAGGTTAGGGGAGAGGAAACACTGAATAAGCAGTGCAACAATTAGCAAGAATGACAACAAGAGGCGTTTGCCTCGAAAATAGGCAACTTAACATAATTTTAACAAAAAATTTTAAGTACAGCCCTGATTATTTTTTGCCACTTCTTTTTTCCTCTCCTCCTTCTATCCTCCTTAGAATCACATTTTCTCCAAGAATTACGTGTCTGGCATCCTTTAAACTGAGATTTACAAGCACAAAGATCAGTGAGATGTTGACTGATGAAGGGCCAAACAGAGAATGATATTTGGCGCCAATTTCGGGACGACTGCGTCACTGCGCATGCGCAGTAGAGTCGTACTATGGAGGTCCTTTAGGACATGATTTCTTTTTGTTTTGGATGCAAATTTTGGGGATTGGGGGGCAAAATTTGTGTTTGGCCCTGGTTTTTGTGGAGTTAGCACCAGCTAAGTCTGGGTCATTGGTACAGTATAAAAATATATTGTCATATTGTCTATGTTTTAAATAGTCTAATAATTATTTTTGAATATCATGGAAGTCATCTCATAAAATTGACAGTATATTACATTCATCAGACCACATGTATTTACCGTCCCTCCCCTCTTTGTGGTCTCATTCCCACCCTACTCAAGACTTTTTAGAATTTCAGTAGTGGGGAGCTGGTAACATTTTTTAATTTCCCCAGTACAAACTACAGAAAGTCATATTTTAGCAATACTACATCCCCCTAAAAAGCCCCCGCCCCCACAAAAAAAAAGTTAAAATAAATCTGTTGCCCCAACACCCACTAGCACGTAAAAAAACATTTGTTCCACAAATGTAAACTACTGAGTTTTTCTTATAAAACCAGGCTTTTTTTCTGAATTTATTTTCTTTATTAAGCTAGTGTGGGGCGGGAGGGAGTGGTCATCTAGTAAAGGTGGAATTGGTGATAGATAATCAATAACTGCATGTACTAGCTGCCAAACATCTGCAGGTGCTGTCGGTGTGTCGCCGTCTGTTTTTCTGCTTCATGGTAACCAGTTTTCAGGATTGAACTACTTCAACTTAACATGCTCTTTAAAGTATGTTTGCGTTGGCAAACGTGCTGCTTCATTGCCGAAGTGTGAATAATCTAAGAGGATTACACAGTAGACCTCGTATCGACTCGTCAGCAGCACGCAGTGGTTGGGACAACATTGTAACAAAATTTTATGGGAACTGTACAAGTGGCTGGCTGCAATATCGAACCTAATTGGACTTTTTTTCCCTAAAATTAATTAAGTTTTCTTCGGTTTTCAATAACGAAGCAAAGGTTGAGTTTCACTGTTCAATTTCTTGGCAGAGATCATGTGTCTTTCATGACTTTCAAAAGTTTTTAGCACAGTTGTGCATCAAACATTTCGTAATGAGAATCGGTAATTCCGACAGATAAATATAGCTGATGGTTCTCATTGGTTATGTTCTACTGAACGCTGCAAACCATAAGAACCAGTCTGTCGAGAGAACTTGTGCACGAGAAGGGTACTTTTTATCGGATCGCACTAGAGCTTTCTGGTTAAAATTACCGCATGCCCCAAAAATCCATGTGATTGTGACAAATACAGTTACGGGTGTGTAATAAATAGCAACAACTAACAAGCAAAAGCAAGTTTGTGAGCTAGTTGTTACTACATGTGTTTATTTGGGTAGAATTTTTGTTAAGATGTAAACAGCATGGCTGGTATGGTAAAAACAGAAGGTGAAAAGCATTAAAACACTCATTTCCTATAGGTTCCAACCATGTTATATACTGTAACCTGCTAAAGGATTACGATGTAAGCTCTTTACTTCAAGGCCTGTGATATTATATTACAGGCAAATGATTTTTTTGCACAATGTCTAACCTTGATTTTTCTACATAAATTTATGGATGCCAACCTTTTTTGAATTTACCAGATGTTACGTTTGCAAAATAGTAAATTAAAGAAATGTTCTTGGGGCATTCTATTTAAAATGCATCTGCATAATATAGCAATCACATGGCACTTGTCAATATTTCTCATGAGTATTCACGTCTATAAGGATTTTTCCTTTTGATTCTGCTTTCACTTTTCAAGTTTGCATGTTTTATTTATACTGCAAGTTGATACATCATTTCAACATTGAGGAAATTACATATAAAGCATGGTTCAAACAAATATTAGCCAAAAACAGACCCATCACATGTGAGAAGTAATATTTTTTTCTCCCAGTCATTAACAAAAATAATCTGTGAATAACATGCAAATATTTAAAAACCTAGAGGTTGGTAATATTCAGAAGACAGTAAGTAAAAGCTACATATATTATTGAGAACATTTTTGAAGACTTTCATTTTTGAGGAAGGTTTTCCATCATAGCAAAATATTACTAATGCGTAACTTCTAAGCCTGTGTTCAGAGTCACTAAGGGATGCAACTTCTAAGAGTATGTTTAAAGTCACTGAAAAAAAATTGTAGCTAATAAAAAAAAATCAAGTTTTTCTTTGGCTTTTCTTGCAAACTACCCAATTATTTTAAAATTTGATGAACTATAAAGTTAATAAAAGACACAACCTACTTTCAGATTATACAGCAATACAATCAAATTACCAAAACTTGTGTAAATGAAACACATTCGCTTAAGTATTCTGACAAGTGAATTTCAAAACAGAAGTTATAAAATATACTACTCAATGTTTGCTAAGCACCAAATATTTACAAAAAAATTTATAGTAATTTATATATTTTTTATACTTACCAATGATCCAGACTTAGCTGGCCTTGGTGCTAACTCCTTAAATTCTAGGGCCAAACACAAATTTTGGCCCCCAATCCCCAAAATTTGCATCAAAATCTGAAATTTCAGTGTCCTATGTGGTCCTCCATACCTTTTATCCACTGCACATGCGCAGTGTCAAGGAGGTCTCGAAATTGGCGCCAAATGTCATTCTTACAACCAGTGCCTGGTAAGCATTATGTAATCAGCGGGAAGGTATGAGTTCCCAACTCATGGGAGGGCCATCCGCGTCTGGGTCATTGGTAAGTATAAAAAATATATAAATTACTATAAATTTTTTAACATTTTTATACTGTACCAATGACCCAGACTTAGCTGAATAGAAAAAAAGGCTGGAGGGCCTAGGACATAAAGGAAAATCCAATAGGCTCAATTACATGTAAACAGAATTATCCCCTCAAGGAGAAGAGGAGAGCAGGCTTTACATGTATCTTTCTTGTTTGTATCAAAAAAGAAAGACACAATACCATTCTGTAATTGAGCACAATAACATCAATGATCTCTATTAACATCCAGTATAACCCATTATAGTAATTTATTAAAGGAAAGCCAATAAATAAAGGAAGTCCAGAGAATGAGACTCTTAATACTCATTAAAAGTGTCCGAGGATTGTATATTAACGCTCATATGACACATGACATATACAAATGCTTCACACCGAGCTACACTTTAAAAATATTACATGAATGAGTTAAACATTAGCTTTACACTTTAAAACCATCCCAGTACCGACTTGGAATTACTGACTCCAGAGGAGGTATTCCCTTGGTTTTCACAATAAAGCAGGTGACCTAAGGGAACATCATCCCCCCCCCCCCCTTCCCCTTGCCTTGGGTCAAATACCCCAGAGCGAAGAGGGCAGCAGTACAGAGTCACTGCCAGAACAGAAACTGTTTAGTGGATGACATTCTGAGCAACATATATCAGATCTAAACAATGCAGGTCTCCAGAAATGGACTCAATATTTCTAAGACAAAAATTTGTGAATGTGGAAGGCTGAGACCAATATGCAGCCTTCATCAAATCTGTAATAGCCACACTATTAGCATAAGCCCAAGATGTAGATAGAGCTCTTACTTCATGCGCCGAAATCTTAAGCACAGACTGCTGAGTTGAAGATAATTTTTCATAAGCAGTACGGATAGTTAATTGAATCCACCTTGCAATAGAATGGACCGTAATGTCCCTTCTATTAGGCAGCAGAGACAGAAAGAAATGTTTGCGTCCCTTTCTGATAAACTCAGATCTATGTTTGTAAATATGTATAGCTCTAACAGGACAGAGTAAAGGCCTATCGCTTCCGCGGAATGTCCCACAACAGACACCTGAGTAGATTTATCCATGGTCTCTGGGGTGACAGAGATGCTACCAACAGAATTTTGCAGTGAAATTGTTTTATCTTGAGTAATATCTGCTGAATCAATGGCGCTGGAGGATATGCGTATCCTATCATTCCGTCCCAAGAGATCGAGAGAGTGTCTACTGCAAACGCTCAAGGATCTGGACACGGCGACACATACGTCTGCAACTGATTGTTGAGATGCATTGCAAATAAGTCTATCATCGGATGCTCCCATTGGTAGCAAATCTTATTGAATACTGGTTTGTTGAGAGTCCATTCTGATGGCAAGATGCGACCCCTCCGAGAAAGGGAGTCGGCCAAAACGTTTCAGATGACCCGGAATATGACGGACCGATAGGAGAACTTGATGCTCTAGGACAAACAGAAGGATTCTTTCCGTTAAGTTGAATAAGAGAATGGAATGAGTGCCTCCCTGGTTCTGAATATATGCTACAACTGTCGAACTGTCGTACAGAATTTGCACATGTGAATTCTGAATGATGTTCATCCAATGACGTAGCGCAAGCCAAGCTGACATCAGTTCTTTGATGTTTATGTGCTTTTTAGGAACTGAGGATCCCAAAGACCCTGGCACTTCGAATGTGTTGGGCTCAAAGTTGCGCCCCAACCTGTTTGACTGGCATCCGTCATAATCATAAAACTCGGATCCAGCGATTGCAGTGGAACTCCCTGAGTTAACCACTGAATATCTGCCCAAGTCTGAATCTCTTGTTTCACTTAATTGGACAAGACGATGTTCGTATCGAGCGAATGAATCTTCACACTCCAATTCTGAGTCAGAAAGATTTGGAGTGGCCGAGTATGTAGCCGCCCCATCGCAATAAAATCCGCGGCGGCTCCGCACAAACCTATCAGTCGCATGAATTCTCTCGCTGTGACTTTGTCAGAGTGAAGACAAAAGCGAGCGTAACAACTGATTCATTTTGCTCTGGTTAACGTCAGATGAACAAGATTGTTATGCGTCTCGAAACTCATTCCCAGGTGGGTGAATGACTTGGACGGCATCAGATCCGACTTCTTCTCGTTTACTATAAAACCGAGACGGAGGAGCAGTTGAAGCAGATTCTGAACATCGTTCTGAAGCGTTAACTCATTGCTATACCTCTGAAGAATGTCGTCCAGGCAGGCCAACGTTACCGCAGATGAATGAGCTCAGAAATGAGTCATTACCGAGTTCATTATTCGAGTGAAAGCCCAGGGCGCTAGATTCAGACCGAAGCACATTGCTCGGAACTGATAAACGACTCCTAGGACAGCGAAGCGAAGATACTTTCTGAACGCCGGATGTACCATGACGTGAAAGTACGCATCCTTGAGATCTATGCTCGCAGCATATTCACTCGAATGCTCGCTCTGACCGATCGAATGGTCTCCATATAAAATTTTGGAGCCATGATCAGCTTGTTTATCCAGCTCAGATCTATGACCGGACGAAACGAGCCGTCTGGTTTCGGAACCAGAAACAGATGGCTGTAGAAACCTGGAAATTCCTGGTTTTCTACACCCTCTTTTGCGTTCTTCTCCAGAAGAGATTGGACTTCTAATAGAAGCGAACCTCTCTTCTGAGGATTTGACGGAAGCTGAGTCCATCTTGGACTTCGAGTTGATGGAGGATTTCTTTTGAAGGACAGTTTTAGCCCTTCTGAAATCACCCCTCGAACCCAAGGGTCGTCCGTAATCGACAACCAATTGGTTAAGAAACTCGATAGCCTTCCGCCCACTGGAACACGATAGAGGTTTGCACCATCACTTCCTGGACCTGCGAGGCTTGCGGGAGGAGAAACCACGTCCTCCACGACCCGCATGTTGCCCCGTCGACCTAGGGGCATCTGACCGGTTGTCTCGGCCAGTATTACGGCCCCTACCTGAGTCGCTACCTTGACGGTCTCTGGAGTAAGACCTATAGGACTTATGAGAACCTCTATAGGATCTTCCCCTGGACGTACTCGCCCCAGAAATGCCTGTCTTACTCTTCTCTGCTGAATCCGACTTGAACAGCAGAGAGTCTGAAGGTTTCTTAGTAATCTGATCATAGATTAAGGAAAGCTTGCCGTTGAAGAGAAGCTCTCCGGAGAGCGGAGTGACTCGAAGAGAGTTTTTCACCTTACGATCCACCTGAGTGGATGCAGCCAGGGCAGCATCACGTCTAATTAACTCCAAATTTGCCACTGAAAGGGCGGAGTTATACGTAGAGTATGCTATGGCCCTCGAAAGAACTCTTAAGGAAGTTTGTATATCCTGGAATTCTTTTCCTTCGAGACGTAATGATAACGCTCTGGTAAGGTGATCTGCGTACGATAATGCGTCTAAGCTGATCCTGTTAGACGAGATTGTCGTTTCCAACGTAGTGGCTGGAATAGACAAAGACGACAGCAAAGACAATTCTAGGTCTTCAGCCTGGTCGTCCAGACGCAGAGGAACTCTTGGAATGCCCTGTCCTGCCGTTTCAAATTTATTCCTTGAATTGGTGAAAGGCAGCTGTAGAGCATGGGCCGCTAAGAAACCGGAACTGCCTGTCTTGGAGGCAAGTTTGAATATAGCGTCATTCAAAAGTTCAAATGTCTGTGAAACATTTCTGGAATGGGTCGGAAACTCAGGGACGGTGTCCCTATTCCGGCCGAAAAAGTCTGTGTCCAGTGGCGCTATCAGTCTCTTATCCGGCAACGCAGCATTCTGGTCCGGAGGAACAACATCAGGAAGATACTGCCGGATGAAATCTACAGCTATCTTATGTTGCTCCGAAAGGGAAAAATCCCTTTCACCATCCGGCTGGACCACTTGATAATCTCGGTCGTCCCTTCCTGACTCTGCAGCGGAACGAACCGACACAGCCTCTTCAGACAATTCGGGATCCGAAAAAGTTTCTGATGGCTGCTGGGATGCTGCGATAAAATGAGCTATCTGCGATAGCAAGTCTATTACGGAGACCTGTGGAGCCGCGGTCTTATGTGATTTAGCCGCTGGAAGCTCCTGGGACGTTGAATCCTGCATATTTCTTTTATGCGAACGTCCCGACTGTAAAGGCCTCATATCCCTGGCTACCGGATGGCGTGACCAGGTCGATGTGGAATCAGCGGCCACGTAGCCAAGGTGCGGTCGTGTGTGCTGCCATGAGGATGAGGAAGCCGATAGACTAGTCTCTCCGGACTGTCTATGCAACGGAGCGTCCCAAGCAGGTGGAGTGGATGTATGCTCTGACTGATGAACGTTACGTACAACAACATCTGGGCCCAGATGTTGCTGTAAGAGAGAGGGGCCTCTCTTGCTCGCGGTCCGGGTAGAGTTGGACGAGCTAGCTACCGGACTGACAGGATTCCTCTGTACTATCCTCGGATCCATCATCGCTGGGTGTGCATGTTCAATGTTTATAGTGCTCACATCACCCAAACTCCTTTCCTGGATCACAACGGATGAACCCGGCTGCCGAGCCATTCCATGAATGGTCGCTACACCAGGTGAGCTAGCGGACGACAACGCCGTCGATCCTACTTGGGACCTCTTAGGCAATTGTCGTATTTCCATGAGCACTTTAGCCGCTAGCTCTTCGTTAGACTGCAACGACGGAGGCACACTTCTTGAAGACATCACCCTGTTCTTGTTCCTCTGAAAAAAGAGACTGAAAAACTAGAGTGACCCTGCAGAGAGAGGACCGGAATGGACCCCTCACCGCTAACAATATACCGTGACACACGTCTCCAACGTTTGTCATTTTGACACACACTGAGAAAGAATTAGTGTGAATACATTGACTACAAGAAACACAATGAACATGAGAATCAGAGGAGGACTTCCTCTCATTACAATTTGAACAATATTCTTTCATCATGAAAAAATATAAACAGTCATAGTACTCGCACTAACCCTTGAAAACAAAGATACATAATATAATATAATCCATTATAACATTTCGAAAAAATAATTCAAAAGAAAAAAAATTTTCGAAAAAATTTCAGAAGAGCCCAAGTTCCCAATGGGAACAATGAGCCCAAATGGATCCCAAAAAGCCAAAGTGTGGACAAAAATTTTAAAACATTTTTAAAAATTAATGTAACACTTACGGACAATATTAATGAATCTGGCTATGAGCAGAACTAAACAGAAGACAAGTAATCACTATCAGAAGTTACCATTGTCACTGTAAACAAAAGTGTACAAAAACCGGAAACATGACTCCAGGCACTGTAAACATGGCCCAAAATCAGTTACCAATTTAAACATTATCCGATGTAAAACAGAGACTTCCAGAGAAGAAACTGCAGTACATCGGATGGTAGATGCAGACCAAAATGCCTAACCACCAAAGGGTGAGGACGTAAGCATGGGGAAAAACAGAATAATTATTCTGTCACCAAGCTAAAACTCCCAAGAAATCTTAGTAAAAAAAAAAAATTACTAAAATGATGCCAAAAGCATGGGAGAATAGCAAGGGGGGAATAAAGGAAAGGGAGAGAGGAAACACTGAACAAACAATGGTAAATTCATAGCAAGAATGACAACATCAGGCCCATGCCTCGAAATTAGGGAACATGAAATAATTTCGTAAAAAAATTAAAAGTTACAGCCCTGAATACATCCTGCCACTGTTTCTTCCTCTCATCTTTCTATTTCCTCCTTAGATCCACCATATCTTTCGTAATTATGTGTCTGGCATCATTTAAACTGAGATTTACAAGCACAAATATCAGTGAGATGTTACTGAATTTAGGGCCAAACAAAGAATGACATTTGGCACCAATTTCGAGACCTCCTTGACACTGCGCATGCACAGTGGATAAAAGGTATGGAGGACCACATAGGACATTGAAATTTCGGATTTTGATGCAAATTTTGGGGGGCAAAATTTGTGTTTGACCCTAGAATTTAAGGAGTTAGAACCAGCTAGGTCTGGGTCATTGGTACAGTATAAAAATATTAAAAGTCCTATCTGGACCTCCATACATTTACTCTCCGCACATGTGCAGATGTCAGGAAGTGATCGGAATTGCCGCCAACATCATTCTTTGTAGAAGAGAGTACTACATAAAAATTCAGCGGGGAGGTATGAGTGCCCACTCATGGAAGGGCCATTTCCGTCTGGGCCATTGGTAGGTATAAAAATATACAAATTACTATGAATTCATAATATTTTTACACTGTAAACCAATCGTAAAAAGGTGGAGGGCCTAGGACTTCAGAATTAGTAGATCAACATAGTTCCAATCCTGCAATCCAAGGTGAAAGGAAATTAAAATTATTAGGAATTACATGTATTTCTCTCTATACAGTAATAGAGAAGACATATCATACAAAAGGAGCCCAGTTCAAGTAATTCCGTATACTTAGCATGAAGACTATGCTAATTGGATGTAACAAGTTCCCATTTTTTAAGGTTAGCCTGGACTAAGCCCCAAAAGTTAGGATGGCATATTTGAGAATGAGAGAATATCCCCCACAAACATACACCATACACAATAAAACTCCAGCTGTATGCAGGATATAATTACTGACAAAACAGCTTCCCTCATAGTTACATACCTATCAAGCTGGAGGAGAGGTAAACCCCCCCCCCCCCTTTTTCTTTTGAAGGAATAAAAAGACAGAGGGGAGCGCTCTGGAATCAGTAGAAGAGGTACCAAAAAACAATATAAATATTTGTCGAACAGGCACTCTGGTATTAATATATTATTAATAAATGGTGCTTAACACAACTTCAGAAGTTAAGGCTATAGCAATGATCCTGGTAATTAATATTGCCCACTACATAACATACACTGGAGACAGCATACGCAGATAGGTCGAAAACCGGTGATATAATATATAACATACACATGTCCTATCGAACCACAATGAACCATCTCTGGAGAGTAAACACACTTTCGAGGTAACCCACAGGCCACCCCATTAAGGTGTACAATAAATTCCAGTAACAACACTCCCCAACGTGTGCTATCCCATATCTAGGACGTTAAAAACGTGTGAAGATACGAGTTGAGTACCGACATTAATAGAAACTGAATTTAGAAATGGAAGTAGGTATGATTAACATGGACCGCCCTCGAAATAATTCATAATTTCAAAGGTCCATAATATATAATAAAGCGTCAGTCTAATAATTATTATGTGCATGAGCATTAAAATCCCGCATGTAATCATCTGAATACCAGTTAACTGGTTATGCAGCCTCCGAGGTACCTAAAGACTAGCAATTTAATTATGATGAAATATGCACTCTTATATGACATACAGATGAATAAACACAGGAAACCAATCTCAACTAAAAAGTGGATGTGCCCATGAGGTCGCCATAGAACACGATCCAGCCGCCAATCGAAAAGTGAAGAAATGCATGTGTGTATTTAAACTAATACGAGGCTTGCGGGAAGAAAACTACATCTTGCCCAGTGATCGCCTCAAAACACATTTTGGCTGTGGGGGGGATTCAAACTCATATCAAACCCTCTTCACCCGCATTACTTGATCGTTCTTGTGTTAGTCATAAAATAATATAGGAACCGCAATGGTTCCCTCACGACTAACCGACTCCATTATGCCACTATGGGCAGAGAAGGACATGAAGAACAAAAACTTCCCCGGATGAAGAAGGTCCTCTCATGGAGGAAGCTTCCGGGGAACGTTCCATAACAGGCACTTGAGAAGACTGATCCAAGGTTTTTGTGACGACAGAGGTGCTACTAGTAGGATTCACAATGAGACTGTCTGATCTTAAACATAATCTACTGAATCAAATGAATTGGAGGATTCGCGTATCCTCTCATCCATCCCCATGAGATCGGCAGAGCGTCTACTGCATGTGCTCAATGGTCTGGGAATGGTGACACAAATGACGGTAACTGATTGTTCCGGTGCTTCACAAATGGATCTATCATGGAGTGATCCCTCTCGTAGCAAAACTGTCCAAATACTCACTTGTTGAGCATCCATTCCAATTGCAACAGGCAACCTTTTCGAGAGAGCGAGTCTGCTAGTATGTTCAGACGACCCAGTACATGACTGATAAAAAGATGAACATGATGATTCAAGACGTATTAGGAAAATCTTGTCCGTTAGTTGGCATAATGGAAATGAATGGGTGTCACACCGGTTCCCGATGTACGCTGCTACTACTGTCGAGTTGTCCGACCAAATTGAACATGGACGTCCGTTAATATGTGAATCCAATGTTGTAGCGCTAGCTCATTAACATCATCTTGTTGTTGTTTATGTGTTTATCCTGGAACCGAGGGTCCCAAAGAACCTGACACCTCAAGACTGCGGGACTTAGGGTCGCGCCCCAACCGATCTGACTCACATCCGTCATAATCGTGAAAGCCGGATCCGGCAGTTGAAGCGTAACTCCCTGAGTTAACCACTGAATATCTGCCCTATTTGAACCCTTGTTTTACTAGATCCATTAAAACAATACTGGTTCAAGTGAAAGCGTCTTCACACTCCAGTTCTGGGTAAAGAATATCTGGAGGGGACGTGTGGGCAGGAGGCCCATCGGAATGAGATCCACAGCCACTCCGCACAGCTCCAACAGTCGCATGAATTTCCTCACTATTAATGCGTCTGAGTGTAGACAAAAGGGAGTGTAACAACTGACTAATTTCGCTCTGGGTGACGGCAGGCGAACCAGATTGTTGGGAGTCTCAAAGCTCAATCCCAAGTGAATAGACGACTTGTACAGAGCTAGATCCAACTTTTTCTCGTTTTCGATGAAAACCTAGAAGTTGAAGTAATAGAAGCAGACTATGAACATCGTTCTGAAGAATAATTCTGTTGCCATATCTCTGTAGAAGGTTGTGTCCAAGTAAGCTGACATTACCGCAGACAAATGAGCTCGTAAGTAAGACATTACCGAGTTCATTATTCGAGTGAAATGCCCAGGGGGCCAGATTCAGACCAAAGCATGTTGTTCTGAACTGATACTCTTGTACGGTGGCCCTCAGGCACTTTTAGAATGCCGGATGTACCAGGACATGAAAGTACGGATCCTTAGATCTATGCTTGCTGCATAGTCGATCACTCGAACACGCACTTTTACTGACTGAATGATTTCCATAAAAAAACTTTTAGAGCCATGATAAACTTGTTATCCAGCTCAAGTCTATTACCAGTTGGAACGAGCCATATGGCTTTGGTACCAGGACCAGGTGACTGAAAAAATCTTGAGAATCCTGATTCTCGATGACCTGCATTGCTTCCTTTGATAAGAGAGCTTATACCTCCGGTAGGAGAAACTCTCTTATGCAAGAATTTAATGGAAGATTTTTCCAACGCGGACAACTTGTTAGTGGGGTTTAACTCGGAATGATAGCCATAAGCCGTCCGAGACTACACTTCTCACCCACTGATCTTCCGTGATTGTTATCCAGTTTTTTTGAATTTGATAACCTTCCATCAACTGGCCAGCAATAGAGGTCTAAACCATCACCTGTATGACCTGTGAGGCTTACGAGAGGAGGAACCACGTCCTCCCGATGAAAAAGCTCATCCCGTCGGCCTTGGGGCATCTGACCTACAGTCACGATCAGACCTACGCCCCTTTTCGGAGTCGCTATACTGACGACCTCCAGTATAATTATAAGATGGTTTCTTGTACCCTCGTGAGGAGTTTCCTTTTGACGATTTTTGTCTGGAACGCCTTCCTTTACTCGTCTGCTAAAGCAGGTCATTGATACGCCGACTTCAAAAGCAGAGCACTAGACGCTTTCTTAGTAGCCTGTTCATAGACTAACGAAAGCTAGTTGTCGAAAATAAAATGTCCGGAAACCGGTGCGACTCGGAGAGAGCTTTTCACTGTGTCATCTTATCAGTGATGACGACGCAAGAGCAGCATCACGTCTGATTAACTCCAGATTAGCCACTGTTAGGGCAGAGTTATACATGGTATACATAATTGCCCTGGAAAGAACTTTAAGAGAGGTACGAACGTCCTCAAAATTCCTTTCCCTTGAGACGTTGCACCATAGCTCTTGTAAGGTGATCTGCATAAGACATAACGTCTAAATTCGCTCTATTTGAAGAAATTGCCATCTTAATTATGTCTGAGCGAATAGTGAATGATACAGGTAAAGATACCTCTAGATCCCTGGCCTGCTCATCCCAAAACAGAAGAACTCTCTGAACATCTTCCCCGACCATTTTTAAATGAACGTGGTCCAAAAAACGGTATGTATACGGAAGATGAAGATAAGAAACCGCCTTCTTCCTTGCACTCAAGAGGATAAATATGACGTTGTCTATATGGCCGAATGCCTGCAACACCTGCGTAAACTGAACCGGAAAAGAAAGACTTCATTCTTTGTCCGGATAAAGTCTGCGCCTAATGATGCCTGCGGTTTCTCTCTTGTCATCGCAGCATTCTGATTCGACAGAACAAAAGCAGGGTAGTATTGATGGATGAAAGCCATCGCAACCATGTACTGTTCCGAAAGGGAAGGGTAATCCTCTTCCTTATCCCTTTCACCATCTGAGAGAATCAGTTGCGAATCTCGGTCCATTGCATCTGCGTGAACAGATGACTGGATGGACCCAGCACCAACCGACAGCTCAGATTCTGAGTCTGAGGGAGGCTGCATCTGCACTTGCTGGGATGCTGCGATTAGCTGCGCAATCTGCGACAGCAAGTCCGTCAAGGAGGCCTGAGGAGCAGCAGATTTCCGTTCCTTAGCCGCATGCTGCTCCTGGGATGGTGTGTCGGAAACAGATCCTTTCTCCGAGCATCCCGATGATCAAGGCATCGTCTCCCTAGCTACCAGATGGTCCGACTTCATGGGCGAAGAGTGGTTCCTTCTTTGTGCAGCAGGCTGGATATCCAAAGTCGGGTAGCTAGGATGTGGTCGTGTGTGCTTAAATAATGTAGTGGAGGAAGCCGTGACTGAAGCCGACTAGACGGAGCGTCCTGAGCTGCGGGCAAACATATGCTCCATCTCATGCAAGTTTCCAACAAGAAAACTTCATTTCGGCATTGTGAAACGTAGCGGAGGAGGCCTAGACTGAAGCCAACCCCAGCTGCAGACTAAACAGAGCATCCCGAGTGGAGGGCAGACACATGCTCCGGCTTGTGCAAGTTTCTCAAAACAACATCTGACTCCAGATGCTGCTATATTAGAAAGGGGGGGGCCTCTCCCACTCGCGGTCTATCAGACCTCGCCGAGTACAAGAACTTGCAGACTTCCTCCCTATTTCCGTCATCGCTGGGTGAGCTATTTATATTATATTATAGTGCTCGCTCTACCCTATCCACCTCTTAGACCGCAACAGACTTCCCCGGCGTCACGGCACCCACGGATGGAGTACCGCTTCACCGGTCGAGCTAGCTGCTTGCAAGAGATTAAAACCTTTAACCAAAGGCCCTAACTCTTGCAATAATGAGTACTGCAGCTAGCTCTATATGCTCCATGGAGCACGACGACGGTAGCACACTTGGATGTGTGTCAGAATATCATCACCATGTTCATGTTCCTCTGAAATAGAAACTGACAGAATGAATTAAAACATGGTAAGAGGCTCTGAACCTCACCACCAACAACGTACCGCAACACCCGACTCCAACATCAATCATCCCAGTGCAACACAAGAATGACAAGAGTCCGCAGGAGTGTATCAACTAAAGTCGATATCAGTCCTCCAAACTCCACAACAATATATATATATATAACTGGGATACATGAATAATAGCAATCATATTTAAATTCAAAATATTTTTTGTCAACAAAAATTTTTTTTGAAAAATGCCCCAATTCCCAAAGGTAACATGAAGAGCCCAAGGACATCCTGATAGAGCCTAAGCGTGGACAAAATCCAAAATTTTTTAGCTGCACTACCGGAATAATAATCCATGTATTCTACAGTATATTACAGTATTTTTATCCACCAATTCTTGCACTGATTTGTGTCTGGCATCCTCAAAAAAGATTTTAAAGCACAGATATCATTTCATTGTTGATGACTTTTAGGGCCAAACAAAGAATGATGTTGGTGCCAATTCTGGTCACTTCTTGACAACTGCGCATGCGCGGAATGTATGGAGGACCAGATAGGACTTTTAATTTTTGGTTTTGCAAGCAAATTTTGGGGATTGGGGTTCAAAATTTGTGTTTGGCCCTTAATAACTTTGAGTTAAGCACCAGCTAGTCTGGGCCATTGATTTACAGTGTAAAAATCTTAATTTCTGTATTTAAATCATTAAAGATATAATTAAATAAAAAATATACACACTTTTCATTACAATATTTGAACTAAAACATAAAACAGGTAGTTGGATGTACTTGGTGCTTAGCAAACTTTGAGTAGTATATTTGAAAATGTTACTGTTGTAATACATCTTTTGATCATTAAGTTCACAAAAGTCAATCAATATACAGAAACAAAGTGTAGATATTGAGACGAGCACTGCAATAACACAAATATGAAAAAGACAGAAAATTAATTTAACCCTTTTTCTAACATAATGGTCATAACTGGGCAGCACCATTTACAAAAATATCCATTTAAATTTTTTTTTTTTTAAATTTTTTAGTCAAAAAGATAGCAATGAGGAGTCATAAACTATGTTTCGGATGCCCCCCTCACAAAAAAAAAAAATAAAAAAATAAATTTTGATATTATTCAAGAAGATGTGTTTGCAAGTGTCGTCTGCTATTCAGGTCAGATAAAGCATATTTAACCTTTTAGGGAATGGGGATGTTTTGCACCATTTTGCTGCACTTTGGCAGTCTTCATCCTGTGGTTTTGCAGTTGTTTATAGACAAGTCTTTGCTCACTATATAATCAGCCAGGACTTGCCTGGGAACAATTGGTACTTCTAATGTGATGTGTGTTTATCCAAGGACTGCTTGTTGGGGGCACCTGTTCTGTTGCATGAAAAGTGATCAAAATCAGAATTAGACCTTTAAAGGTTAATCACTTTCAACAACCATTACTAGTGAAGCATTCCTGTTAAAGACAAAATGGCATTAAAACAAGAAAAATATTACTAAGGTAATACATGCCCACCCCTCCCCCACCCCCAACTTGACCTTACAAACCTGGCTGTGGTGTGTGACACATCCACCCGTTGTCCTTTATAATTGAGCGAAGTTAGATGATTGTAGCCCTAATAGTTTTGGAGTTATGCTTGAGACACGATTTGTGACCCTGAACATATGAAGGTCAATTGTGACCTTCACCTTGCAGATGCGGCGGAAACTATTATAAGCGACACACCTTCTGACTGTCCTTAACATTTGTAAAAGGTTTAACAATTGTACTATGATTCGTTTCTGAGTTATGGCTGAGACACAAATATTGACCAATTTTTAGTGTGACCTTGAAATGTGACCTTGACCTTGAAGGTACAAACCCGGCTATGGTGTGTGACACATCCTCCCATGGTCCTTTATAATTGTGTAAAGTTTGATGACTGTGGCCCTAACAGTTTTCGAGTTATTGGCTCGGACACACAGACACACGCACACACGCACACTTCAATCACTATATGCCACCCGACTTAAGTCGGGGGGCATAAAAATTATTTGTACACAATACTAACTGTTCTGTAATGTGATAGGATTCTGGGTGAATACTGGTCATATCTAAAGGATTTGGTTTATCATCAACTTCTGTCTTCCTTTTCTTACTTTGTTTTCCACTTGATGTGGCAGCTTTCCTTTTTCTTGTCTTATTTTCTACAGATAACTTTTTCTCTTCACCAACTGCTTCGCTAAAGAAAATAGTTTATTCTTAATTCAAAATTACTGATATGACATTATTTTTGACATCAGCATAAGCATACATCTAGAACAAAAATGTTCACTGAAAAACAGGCTGATGAGCTTTCATTTTATTTGCAGTTTTAGAATTGTCATAATGTTGAGAAGTCAAATTTGATTTTTTTATCACACCAACTATATTAAGTTTATCCAAGTAAAGTAAGTAATGTGGGACAAGAATGTTTGTTAACATACGGTTGCAAACTCATAAAATTCATGAGCATTTTTATGAAAACTCAACATGATAATATGCTACGATGCTCTTCCTCAGAACATCATAAGATGACAACCACACTGTAAATTTCATTTGATGAAAAGAATCTAATTGAAAGTTCAAACATTAATTCTGGTGTATCAGAACGTCCTAAATTGGTTGCATTGAAACTGCCCATTGTATGCTATAGAAAAAAGGATTCCAGTGTTTAATTACTGTCATATCTTTTCTCAAGAACTCAAGAAGCCTATGATTACTACATTGCCTTGACTGTGCCTAAGTCTGAAACTCAACTTATGGAGCATGTTCAACTTATGGAGCATCTGTGAGAGAACCTTGGGCATTGTATAAGAGCAGACTTACCTACTCTCTTTACCAAGTCCTGGTTGCAGATCGATTGTGAGGATGCTGTGCCACTCCCAACTCAAAATCACTCAAATTTGCTGTGAGTATGTGATCCAAATTGGCATGGCATACTTTTGAATTCGGGAGTTGACAAGTTGAAACCCAAAAGTCGAGTCAAAGTTGACTAATCAGTACATTCCATCAACATTTTCATAGCTATACCTCAGTATTTGAATAGTTTGCTCCCAACTGACCTGCTATCGGTGTCGATTAATGGGAGTACATGGGAAAAATCAGGTGGTAAGACATTGGTTTAGTCAGTAATTCACATGAAAACATCTTCATTCATCTAAAGAGAAGATTGATCTTTGATGTTGAAGAGAACAATGATCAACAATGATTCATTCAGAACATTTAAATAATTCATTAAAATCATCTCTCTTTGAGTTTTGCTCTGTTTGTAATAATGTAATTTCAACAAACAGGTGTTTTCAAAACCATCTGACTTCGATAAAATGTTCCGCTGAAACAATGTTTTTAGCTCACCAACTTTAGTTGTGTGAGCTTATGGCATGGCTCGATCGGTCGGCGTCGCGTCAGTGTCCAATAATGTTAAAGCTTCTGTTTAGGTCACTTACTCGCCCTGTTTCCATATCATGGCCTTTATAATGCTGCTATATGATGATTATTATCATTCTACCATGATTTAACCCCTCATACCCTACATTTTAGCCATTTTTCTTGACATTTTTAGTTGCGTTTAGTTTTCTGTTTAGCTCAGAATTTCATGTTTAACTAAGTGTTTAGGTCAGCTGCTGTGCTCCTTCTCTTCCCATGGCACTTATATTCATCATACATGTTCCTCAGTATCATTGTTCCATGATTAACCCCTCATACCCTACATTTTAAACATTTTTCTTGACATTTTTAGTTGCGTTTAGTTTTCTGTTTAGCTCGGAATTTCATGTTTAACTTAGTTTTAGGTCAGCTACTGTGCTCCTTCTCTTCCCATGGCACTTATATCATACATGTTCCTCGGTATCATTGTTCCATGATTAACCCCTCATACCCTGCATTTTAAACATTTTTCTTGACATTTTTAGTTGCGTTTAGTTTTCTTTTTAGCTCAGAATTTCATGTTTAACTGAGTGTTTAGGCCAGCTGCTGTGCTCCTTCTCTTCCCATGGCACTTATATTCATCATAAATGTTCCTCAGTATCATTGTTCCATGATTAACCCCTCATACCCTGCATTTTAAACATTTTTCTTGACATTTTTAGTTGCGTTTAGTTTTCTGTTTAGCTTGGAATTTCATGTTTAACTTAGTGTTTAGGTCAGCTGCTGTGCTCCTTCTCTTCCCATGGCACTTATATTCATCATACATGTTCCTCAGTATCATTGTTCCATGATTAACCCCTCATACCCTGCATTTTAAACATTTTTCTTGACATTTTTAGTTGCGTTTAGTTTTCTGTTTAGCTCAGAATTTCATGTTCAACTTAGTGTTTAGGTCAGCTGCTGTGCTCCTTCTCTTCCCATGGCACTTATATTCATCATACATGTTCCTCAGTATCACTGTTCCATGATTAACCCCTCATACCCTGCATTTCAAACATTTTTCTTGACATTTTTAGTTGCGTTTAGTTTTCTGTTTAGCTCGGAATTTCATGTTTAACTTAGTGTTTAGGTCAGCTGCTGTGTTCCTTCTCATACCATGGCACTTATATTCATCATACATGTTCCTCAGTATAACTGTTCCATGATTAACCCCTCATACACTGCATTTTAAACATTTTTCTTGACATTTTTATTTGCGTTTAGTTTTCTGTTTAGCTCAGAATTTCATGTTTAACTTAGTGTTTATGTCAGTTTCTGTGTTTTACTTTTAAGGGGTTGTGTTTAGGTAAGCTTTGTCGCATGTTATGAGCCTGTTTGATACAGTTCTTGTGTTTGCCAAAGTTACTATCAAAGAGGAATGTTGGTGAGCTATAGGGCGTTGGCGTCCTTCTTGTGTTATTTGGAACATGTTACCATTTGGGATCTAGAACATTTACAGTATGGAAGATTGTGCACAGTACTTTTGAACTCTTTGGATTGGTTTCTGTCTCAATTTGAACTGAATACCTCATAAAAAGAATTTTATTAATAAGCGCTTGTATTTTTTGTGGATAGGTTCAGGTCAAGATGTGTCCAAACCAAAATCTCCCATAACTGATGAAAATGTCCCACAGCATTGGTCAAAATGTACCGACTTTGGTCAAAATGTGCATTGAATCGTCAATTTGGATGGTTTGGCCAGCAACATAGTATAATCCTTCTCTTGCTATCACATCAATACACTTTGTCAAAACATTTGATATCCTCCCACCCAATCCCCTACAAATGCAGAAGCATAGCCACTGTTGTTCGCCCATTTTAATTCCCAGAGGCTAATTCTTTTTCAATTTTCTTCTTGGTTACTGCTTGCAGTCAACACTGACAATTATGGGCAGTAAAATGGCTAAGTTATGGTCCTAATCATCAAAAGATCTGGGCTGAACTGTCCAAAAGAGATAAATTTTAAGTAATTTGTATATTTTTTATACTTACCAATGGCCCAGACTAGCTGGTGCTAACTCAATTTAACACAAATTTTGCCCCCCAATCCCCCAAATTTGCATATAAAACCAAAAAAATGAGTCCTATCTGGTCTTCCATACTTTTGTTATCTGTGCATGCGCAGTCTCCAGGAAGGAACTGAAATAAGCGCCAATCATCATTCTTTCTACAGTGTCAGCTAAATGTTATAACCTGCGGGGAGGTATGAGTGCCCACTTATGGGAGGGCCATCCCAGTCTGGGCCATTGGTAAGTATAAAAAATATACAAATTACTTAAAATTTATCATATTTTTGTACCACAACCAATGGCCCAGACTAGCTGAATCGTAAAAAGGCTGGAGGGCCTAGGACTTAAACGAAAATCTATTCTGTCAATTACTTTGATAAAGGATAGATCCTACAAGAGAATAGGAGAAGACATAGGAATTACATATGTCCTTCTCTTTTACAAGAAAAGAGAATGGCATAACACCAACAGTGTAATTGAGAATTACATAATTTCTCCATTTAATGCCAGCAAAACCCATTATGCTAATTCAGTGAAGGAAACCAATATATATAGATAGTCCAGAGATCGAGACACTTTATACTCATTTAAAAGTGTCCGAGGATTGTATATTAACGCTTGTATGACACGTAACATATACAAATGCTTCACAGTGAGCAACACTTTAAAAACAGTACATAAATAAGACATAGTTATTGCTTCACGCCGAGCTACACATTAAAACTACCCAGCATCGAGGGTAGACTACTGTCTCTGGAGGAGGTATTCCCATGCTTTTCACTATAAAGCCAGAAAACCTAAGGGAAAAAAATGTCCCCGCCTTTCCCCTTGTTAGGAGGTAAAATTCCTCAGAATGAAGAGGGCAGTGGAACGGCGTCAGTGATCGAGCAGACTGCTTATCTAGAATCTGATTCTTAGCCAAAAATCCCATTTCCGTAGTGAGGGTAATAGTATTACCCACACTACTGTAATGGGAATCATCTACAGATAATGCATGAAGTTCACTAACTCTTCTGGCAGATGCAAAGGCTAAAAGAAAAAGCATTTTATAGGTCAAGAATTTGAACTCTACAACGTCTAACAGCTCAAAAGGAGCGTCTTGAAGTTTCAACAGAACCCAAGCCAAATTTCACTTAGAAAATAATCTGAGGGTTCTAGGTCTATTAATAGAGAAATTTCTAACTAACTTGAATAAAGAAGTATCTGATCCAATAGCCAAGTTATCATGATGAGTATAAGTGTCTGATAAAATAGACCTATAGCCCTTAATAGTGATGGGATGCAGTTTGAGTTCGTCAAACAGGTAGGCCATAAATTGGCAATCTGTGGAATAGATGGATCATATATGTCTATCGACTGATCCAAACACCAACAGAAGAAAACCCTCCACTTCGCTGCATAACTCAATGAAGAGGAAGCCCTCCTACAGTTCGAAATTGCGTCCACTGATCATCCTGTAAAATGTTTTCCGGTCAAGAAGGACCTCACAATGGAAATACGTGAAGGTTGAGACCTTCCGGGTTGTGATGCCATGTGCGTGACTTCCCCTGAAATAGAAGATCCCTTCAAGGAGGAAGCTTCTGGGGAATGTCCTATAACAGACACCTGAGAGGATTGATCCAAGGTTGCTGTGATGAGAGAGGTGCTACTAGCAGGATTTTGCAGTGAGACTGTTTGATCTTTAACAGAATCTGCTGAATCAACGGAGCTGAAGGATAAGCATATCCTAACATTCCGTCCCATGAGATCGAAAGAGTGTCTACTGCGTAAGCTCGATGATGTGTACATGGCGACACAAACGTTGGTAACTGATTATTTAAGTGTGTTGCAAAAAGATCTATCATGGGACAATCCCATTGGTAGCAAACCTGCCTGAATATTCGCTTGTTGAGAGTCCTCTCCGATGGCAACAGACAACCTTTCCGAGAGAGCGAGTCTGCTAGTACGTTCAGACAACCTGGTATATGATGGACGGAGACATGAACGTGATGATTCAGAATGAATAGGAGAATCTTCTCCGTTAATTTGCATAACGGAATCAAGTGAGTGCCTCCTTGGTTCCTGAGGTAAGCAACTATTGTCGAGTTTTCCGACAGAATTTGAACATGGACGTTCGATATTTAATGAATCCAATGTTGTAGTGCTAGCTGGATTGACATCATCTCCTTGATGTTTATGTGTTTTTCCAGGAACCGAGAGTCCCAAAGACCCTGGCACTTCAAGTCTTCGGAACATAGAGACATGCCCCAGCCCATCTGACTCGCATCCGTCATAATCGTGAAAGCTGGATCCGGCAGTTGAAGTGGAACTCCTTGAGTTAACCACAGAAGATCTGCCCAAATCTGTACCTTTTGTTTTACTAGGTCCATTAAAAAAATACTGGTTTCGAGCGAATGCGTCTTCACACTCCAGTTCTGAGTAAAGAATATCTGGAGGGGATGCGTGCACAGGCGGACCATCGGAGTATGATCCACAGCTGCTCTGCACAGCACCATTAGTCGCATAAACTCCCTGTTATTGCGGGAGAGTTTATTCCAAAGTGAGCATAACAACTGACTAATTTCACTCTGGGAACGGCAGACGAACCAGATTGTTGTGGGTCTCGAAGCTCATTCCCAAGTGAATGAATGACTTGGACGGAGCTAGATCCGACTTTTTTTCGTTTACTATGAAACCGAGACATCGGAACAATTGCAGCAGACTCTGAACATCATTCTTCAGAATAATTCTGTTGCCGAATCTCTGAAGAATGTCATCCAAGTAAGCCGACATTACCACAGATGAATGAGCTGGGAAGTATGACATTACCAAGTTCATTATTCGAGTGAAAGCCCAAGAAGCTAGATTCAGACTGAAGCACACTGCTCTGAACTGATAAATATCTCCTTGCACGGCAAATGCAGGTACTTTCTGAATGCCGGATGTACCAGGACATGAAAGAAGGCATCCTTTAGATTTATGCTTGCAGCATAGTCATCCACTTGAATGCTCGCTCTTACCGACCGATTGGTTTCCATATAGAACTTTAGAGCCACGATCAACTTGTTTATCCAGCTCAAGCCTATTATCGGTTGGAACGAGCCGTTTGGCTTCAGTACGAGGAACAGGTGACTGTGAAAACCTTGAGAATTTTGATTCTCAACAACCTCTATTGCTTCCTTTAATAAGAGAGCTGGTACCTCTGCTAGGATAGACTCTCTTTTGAAAGGATCCGCCGGAAGATTTGTCCAACACGACATCTTGTAAGTGGGGGTTTTGCTTGGAATGATAGCTGTAGGCCTTAGGAGACTAAACTTCTCACCCACTGATCTTCCGTGACTTGTATCCAGTTTCTCGCGAAGTTTAATAACCTTCCGCCAACTGGCAAGCAATAGAGGTCCATCACCTGTATGACTTACAAGGCTTACGGGAGGAGAAACTATGTTCTCCCCGTGAAGAACCTCGTCCCGTTGGCTTAGGGGCACCTGACCGACAAGTCTTAATTAGACCTACCCCTTTCCCCGAGGTGCTATACCGACAACCTCCGGAGTAATTATAAGAGGGTTTCTTGTTCCCTCGCGAGGAGTTCCCTTTAGATGACTTAGAAGTGGAACGGCCTCACTTACTCCGGTCTGCTGAAGCATGTTGATGAGCCACCGACTTCAATAGCAGTGCACTGGAAGCTTTCTTTGTAGTCTGCTCATAGACTAACAAAAGCTTGTCGTCAAACAGAGTATGTCCAGAGACCGGATCGACTCGGAGAGAGCTTTTCACCTTGTCATCTATAAGTGATGACAACACAAGGGCAGCATCACGTCTGATCAACTCCAAATTTGACACTGTCAGAGCAGAGTTGTACGTGACATACATAACTGCCCTGGAAAGAACTCTAAGCAAGAAACAAACATCCTCAAATTCTTTCCCATTAAGCGTTGCGCCACAGCTCTGGTAAGGTGATCTGCATAGGACATTGCATCCAGATTTGTTCTATTAGATGAAATAGCACATTCCATCACTTCCGAGCATATATTGAATGATGCAGGTAGGGACATATCTAAATCCCCGGCCTGCTCATCTAAACACAGAGGAGTTCTCTGGACATCTTCCCCAACCCTTTTAAATGAACGTGGTCCAAAGAACGGCATATTTATGGAAGAGGTCGATAAGAAACCGCCTTTCCTGTTAGCACTTGAGAGGCTGAATATGGCGTCAACATGGCTGAAGGTCTGCGACACCTGTCTACACTGTGTCGGGAAGGAAAAAACATCCTCTTTCCTCCACACGAAGTCTGCATCTAAAGATGACAGCGGTTTATCTCTAGTAGTCACAGCATACTGATCAGGTGGAACAAATTCCGAATAGTATTGATGAATAAAATCCATCCTCTCCCTTGTCCCTTTCACCATCCGACTGATTCAGCTGTAACATTCGGCCCAACGCATCTGCATGTGCAGATGACTGGACCGACCCAGCACAGTCCGACAGCTCACCACCAGAGTCTGCTCTTGCACTTGCTGGGATGCAGCACTCAGCTGCGCAATTTACGACAGCAAGTCCATTCCCGAGGTTTGAGGAGCTGCAGTCTTCTGTTTTTTTGTCGCTTGCTGCTCCTGGGCCAAAGATCCGGAGATAGATCTCTTCTCCAAACATCCCGATGATCGAAGCCTCATATCACTAGCTACCGAATGGTCCACCTTCATGGGCGAAGACTGGCTCTGCCTTCGCGCAGCTGGCTGGATATCCAAAGTTGGGTAGCTAGCATGTGGTCGTGTGTGCTTTTGTAACATAGCGGAGGAAGCCGTGACTGTAGCCGACCCCGGCTGCCGTTTAGTCGGAGCATCCCGAGCGGCAGGTGTGGATGTATGCTCCGACACGTGCAAGTTTCTCAAAACTACATTTGGCTCCAAATGTTGCTGGGTTAGAGAGGGACCTCTCCCGCTCGGGATATAGTCAGACCTTGCCGAGCCTCCAGAAAAAAAACAACTTGCGGACTTCCCCCCTATTTCCGTCGCTGCTGGGAGAGCTTTTGATTTTGAGGTCCTCGCTCTACCCAAATCTACACTTCCTTTGACCACAACAGACTTACCCAATGTCACGGCTCCCATGGACAGAGTAACCGCTCCACTGTTCGAGCTAGCTGCTTGCAAGGGATTAAGAACACTAACTAGAGGCCTTATCCTTTGCTTAATATCCATGAGCACCTTTGCAGCTAGTTCTGTTTGCTCATCAGAGCGCAATGTTGGTAGCACACTTTCGATGGGTGTCACGATACCATCACCATGTTCTTGTTCCCCTGAAAAAGAAACTGAAAAAAACTGAATTATCTTGCGGTGAGAGTTCCGGCATAGGAATCTCACCGCCAACAACGTACCGTGACACCCGTGTCCTATGTTTGTCATCCCAATGCACACATGCAGTACAAGAATCCATAGGCATGCATCAACTACAGCCAGGCTACTAGCATGTAAATCCGAGGACGACTTCCTCGTCTTGCATTTAGAGCAGTAAGCTTTCATAATTACAATCAATATACAAAGTCGATATCACTCCTACAAACTCCACAATAAATATATGATAAAGATACATGAATAATAGCAATAAAATTTAAATTCGAAAAATTAAACAAAAAATTTTTTGAAAACTTTTTGAAAAAAATGCCAAAAAGGGACATGATGAGCCCAAGGGCATCCCAATAGAGCCAAAGTGTGGACAAAATCCAAATTTTTTGAGCTACACTACTGGAATCATAATGTATGTATCCTACAGTAATCCTACAGTAATATAATATAAAATACTACATATATTTGAGGACGTTGCCAATGTAAACAATGTCAAAGGAAAATCGGAAACAAGACATCAGGCACACAAAAGCGCCCAAAGTCAGTAACCAATTTAAATGCTACCAGATGCAAAGCTCGATCTTCATACAAAGAAAAAATGATACATCGGATAGAAGATGCAAGACCAAAATGACCTAACACCCTTAGGGTGAGGATGTAACCATGGGGATAAACAGAATAAACATTCTTTGTAATACACGTTAAACTCCCAAGAAATTTAATACAAAATTTCAATAAAAAATAGCCAAAAAGCTTAGGAGTTTAACAGGAGGGCATCAAGGAAGGATTGGGAAGGAACACTTAACAAACAGTGGATAAACAGAATAAACATTTTGTAATACACGTTAAACTCCCAAGAAATTTAATAAAAAATTTCAATAAATGAAAGTGTCAATGACACTGTAGCTCTCAACTTGTCAAGACAAAGACATGTACATGTATAGTATGTGACACAGCAATGACAAACATCTAGGTAATGACCTGATAACAAAAGTACATATAAAGTATTGTAATGGTCTGTACATAAATACTGACCGTTGCCTGTAACAAATGTATAGGTAAAGTATTGTAAAGGTGGGTTACAGTCAGATGCTAAACTAGAAAAAAATCTATGAGTCCCAGAGTGGGTCTGACTGAACCCCAAAATATTTGTTCTCATAGCACAGTGATAACAAAGGCACCCCAAAACACACTCATTCCTGTCCCAAGGTGAAAACAAAGGTACCCAAGAAGTTTCGTGAAGATCAGTTCACAAATATGAGCTGTGTAAAAGTTGTGACAAAAAACTGATTGGACCTAATTTCGGTACAAAATGGCCACTGGCAGCCATCTTGAATTTTGGACCGCATCCAGAAACACTCGTTCTCGTCCCAAGGTCATAACAAAGGTACCCAAGAAGTTTTGTGAAAATCAGTTCATAAATATAGCCTCTAGCCCAAGCCGTATTGACATGTGCACTTACAGTGTATAAGTAGCACTGAATAAATCAAAGTTCATCTAATTTGCATAATTTCTGAACGAGAAAAAAACCCGTACTATATGTGATGTATTCCATGTTACTAAACATTCATACAAAAATTTATTCAAATCAGAACTTTCATACTGAAGTTTTCTGTACAAAAGACTGATTGCACTAATTTTGGAACAAAATGGCTGCTGGTGGCCATCTTGAATTTTGTACCACACCCCAAAACACTCGTTCTCATCCCACGGTTATAACAAAGGTACCCAAGAAGTTTCGTAAAGATCGGTTCATAAATATGGCCTCTAGCCTGAGCTGTATAGAAGTTGTGTACAAAAAACTGATTAGACCTAATTTCGGTACAAAATGGCCACTGGCAGCCATCTTGAATTTTGGACCGCACCCAGAAACACTCGTTCTCTTCCCAAGGTGATAACAAAGGTACCCAAGATGTTTCGTGAAGATCGGTTCATAAATACAGACTCTAGCCTGAGCCGTATTGACATGTGTACTTACTGTGTATAAGTAGCACTGAAAAAATCAAAGTTCATCTAATTTGCATAATTTCTGCACGAGAAAAAAACCTGTATTATATGTGATGTATCCCATGGTACTAAACATTCACACAAAAAATTATTCAAATCAGCGCTTTCATATGGAAGTTCTGTGCAAAAATCTAATTGCACCAAATTTTGTACAAAATGGCTGCCATCGGCCATCTTGAATTTCGGACCAGACCCAAAAACACTTGTTCTCGTTCCACAGTACCCAAGGAGTTTCGTAAGGATCGGTTCATGAATACGGCCTCTAGCCCGAGCCATATTGGCATTTGCACTTACAGTGCTGAAAGTAACACCAAAAAACATCAAAGTTAGTCTAATTTGCAAAATTTACGCATGAGAAAAAAACTCGTATTATATGTGATGTATCCCATGGTACTAAACATTCATACAAAAAATTATTCAAATCAGAGCTTTCATATGGAAGTTCTGTACAAAAAACAGATTTCTGCATCGTCGGTACAAAATGGCGGCTGGCAGCCACCTTGAATTTTGGACCGCACCCAAAAACACTCGTTCTCGTCCCACGGTCATAACAAAGGTACCCAAGAAGTTTCGTAAAGATCGGTTCATAAATACGGCCTCTAGCCCGAGCCATATCCGATTGTTGACGGACAGACGGACGACGGGCCATGGCATAAGCTCAAATTTGGCTTCGCCAAAGTTGAGCTAAAAATAGCCAAAAAGCTTAGGAGTTTAACAGGAGGGCATCAAGGAAGGATTGGGAAGGAACACTTAACAAACAGTGGATTAATCATCAGCAAGAATGATGACGTCGGGCGTATGTCCCGAAATTGGGAAACATAAAATAATTTTTATAATTATTATAAAGTTACAGCCCTGAACGTTTGAAAGCACTGATGTTCACTTCCATCATCCATTTACAGTCTTGGATCCACCAATTCTTTCATTGATTTGTGTCTGGCATCCTCAAAAAAGGAGATTTTAAACCACACTTGTTAGATCATTGTTATTGACTTTAGGGCCAAACAAAGAATGATGGTTAGGGCCAATTTCGGTACTTTCCTGGATACTGCACATGTGCAGATAACAAAAGTATGGAGGATCAGATCGGACTTATTTTTTTGGTTATATGCAAATTTTGGGGATTGGGGGGCAAAATTTGTGTTTGACCCTGACTTAAATTGAGTTAGCATCAGTCTGGGCCATTGGTTGTGGTATAAAAATACATGCTCTGAATCATCAGAGACCTGGGCAGAAGCATCTCAAACTAATCTGGGCTGAATCCCACATGGTCCGAATTGTCCCGATACCTGAACTGGACACTCAAATGATTCATCCCTTCACATTAGTGATCACAGTGGATGCAAAATGGTTGAAATGAATACTTGTAGGATTCGGTTCTTTATTTTCCTTTTGAGGCAAATTAATCCATAATACAAAGCGACCAACTGGTAACCATTTAACCCTTTACCCAACACAGATGATATCAAAATTTATTACTTTAAATATCATTTTTTTAAATTTTTAAAAAAATGTCAACAAATCCATAACATGTGACCCCTCGTTGGAACAAGCTTGACGGGCTCGTTCCAACGAGGGGTCACATGATAGAGTTTTGTTGAAAGTTTTTGAAAAATAATATTTTTTCAACTGCTGAATTTGCATATTATGCGGGCGGATGCAGGTGATTCGTTGGGTAAAGGGTTAAAGACTGCAAAAGATCTGCCTAGTAGACAGCGTCTACATGTGTTAACATTTACCCAAACTTTATCAAGCATGTGATGTCCTCTTATAGTAGATTGTTCCATTTTTATTACCAGTAATTTTCTGTTATTTTATGCAGTGGAGATTAACCCACACATGACCACTGTTTAGTTAGAACTATGGATATTCCCCACTTTATTTGATTATTAAGGTCAGTACAGGAATACTTTTGTGAGTTTTTATTAAAATCTTGTGATTTGAGCAACTTTGATTGGTCAGTTCTCTACATATACATCACTAGTCAAACCTGTCATGTTGGCCAGCAAAACAATACTTTACTTCCTTCGATTTATAAATGAACATGTTTATAATTATTGTTTCAAAAATTTTATTTCAGTGCCTGACTTCATCATTATTACCGAAATGGTAAACAGTCTGAAGCATTTATCATATTTCGTCAATGTTCCTAAACAAATGATGTTTGAATGTGTTTGGAATGATATTAACACTCCTTCAGTCAAAATAGAAATTCAGAGTCGGCAGTGGCAAACATCATCATCGAAAATGACTAGTCGACTAATCATTTCAACATCAGCATATTCCAAAATAATTTCTCATGTGACTTCGCTCAAATCTGTTTAAGGTGACATGTGGAAAATGAAAAAATTTAAAGTAATTTATATATTTTTTATACTTACCAATGGCCCAGACTTAGCTGGTGCTAACTCAAAATTATCTAGGGCAAACACAAATTTTGCCACCAATCCCCCAAATTTGCATGCAAAACCGAAAATTTGAAGTCCTATCTGGCCCTTCATACATTTACTCTCCGCGCATGCACAGATGCCAGGAAGTCACCGAAACTGGCACCAACATCATTCTTTGTAAAAAAGATTATTATATAATAATTCAGCAAGGAGGTATGAGTGCCCAGTACTGCCCACTCATGGGAGGGCCATTCTGGTCTGGGCCATTGGTAAGTATAAAAAAATATTTAAATTACTTTAAATTTTTTCATATTTTTATACTATAACCAATGGCCCAGACTTAGCTGAATCATAAAAAGGTAGAGGGTCTAGAACTTCCGAAATAGTTGATCAACATAGATCAAATCCTTCAATCCATGATGAAGGAATTTAGAATAATTAGGATTCACATGTTTGTCTCTCTATACCAAAATAGAGGAGACATATCCTAATATGGATCCCAATTTATGTAAATCCTAAATCTAAGCATGAAACCATGCTAATCAGGATGTAACGAGTTCCCAATTTTTAAGGCTAATCTGGACTAAGCCCCAAAAATTAGGATGGCATATTTGAGAATGAGAGAAAATTGCCCACAAACCTATGCCATACAATAACACTACAGCTGTATGCAGAATATAGTTATGGATAAAACAGCTTCCTTCATAGTTACATACCCATTAAGCCAGCGAAGGGGTGAAAATGATCCCCCCCCCCCTTTTTTTTTAACATATCTTCAAAAGAAAGAGGAGAGAGCTCTGGAATCAATAAAAGCGGTACCAAAAAACAATATAAATAATTATCGATCAGGCACTCAGGAATAAATGCATGAATAATAAATGGTGCTTAAGGCCACTTCACAAGCCAAGGCTATAGTGAGGATTTTGGTAATTAATATTGTCCGCTACAAAACATACACCACAGACGGCGTACACAGGTACGACGAAATCGGTGATATAAAATATAACAAACACATAATAAATCGAGATACACTGAACAATCTCTGCAGAGAAAACACACTTCCAAGCCACAGGCGGCCTCTGTACAATAAAATCCAGTAACAACACTCTCCAATGTGTACTATATAATATCTACAACCACAAACACCTGAGAATATGCGATTTGAGGACCAACAAAATAGAGACCAGGATCTAGAAATGGAGGCAGGTATGATTGACAGGCTCTAACACGGACCGCCCCGAAATATATAATAATTTCAAGGTCCACCAAAGCAATAGCCTAATAAAATATTGCGTGAGTGTATTAAAATCCAGCATGTAATCATCTAAAAACCAATAACTGGTTATGCAGCCACTGATGAACTCAAATAGCAGCAATTATGATGATTTTAATAAACGCTTGTATATCAAAAATAAAAAAATAATCACCGGAAACTAATGCAACAAAACTGCGTATATGCATATAAGGGTGCCATCAAACACAACCCAAATGCATAGTATGTGTGTATTAAGATATATATACGAGAGTGTGAGTGTGTGGTGTGTGTGTGTGTGTGTGTGTGGGGGGGGGGGGGGGGGGGGGTCGGGGAATTCAAAGTCATGTCGAAACCTCCTCACCCACATTACTTAATCATTGCTGGTCCAGACAGCAAAAATATAGGAACCGCAAAGGCTCCCTCACGTCTAACAGACTCCCTTATGCCACTATGGGCAGAGAATGACGTGAAGAACAAAACTTCCCCTGAAGAAGAAGGCCCTCTCGTGGAGGAAACTTCTGCCGAATGTTCAATAACAGGCACTTGAGAAAACTGATAGAAGGATATTGTGACGACAGATATGTTATTAGTAGGAATCACACTGAGATTGTTTAACCTTAACGTAATCTACTGAATCAAATGAATCGAAGGATACGCGTATCCTACCTTTCATTCCCATGAATACGGCTGAACGTCAACTGTCTGTGCTCATATGTCTAACACTGGCGACACAAATGATGGAAACTATTGTTCTTGTGCGTCACAAACTTAAATATCCTGAAGCAAACCCACATGCATGTTTGCTAATAATATAAATCCAATGATGTAGCATAAACAATCAGACATCATTTCTGATGAATATGTGATCTCCAAGAACTGAGGGTCCCAAGAACCCTGCATATCGAGTCCGTTGGACTAAGGGTTGTAACCCAATTAATGAACTCGTCCATCATAATTGGGAAAACCGAATCTGGCAGCTGTAAAACCATTGAATATCTGCCCAAACTTGACCTTATGTTTACTAGATCTGCTAAAATAAAACAGGTCTAGAGCGAAAAACGTCTTCCCACTCCAGTTAAAAATAACTGGAGGGGACGGGTGCATAAGTGATCCATCGTAATAACATTCATAGCCGCTCTGCACAACCCCATCCGACGCATAAAATCTTTCGCTGTTAATATGTCTGATAGAAGACAAAAGCAAGCCTAATAACTGGCTAATTCGCTCTGTGAAACAAAAGACGAACCAGCTTGTTAAAAATGAATTGTAGGATACATGTATCCTATCATTCATCCCATGAGACATTATCTAGTTCATTCTTCAAGTGATCTTAAGCCGCACAGTCGATCATTCGAACGCTCGCTTTTTCGACTGAATGATTATCCAAAATAACCTTTTAGAGCCTTGATAAACAGGTTATCCAGTTCCAGTTAATTATCGGTTGAACCGAGCTCTAGAAGAGCCTCCAGCCACAGGCTCAGGGGTGTCTGATCAGTAATCTTGAACAGACCTAAACCCCCTATCCAAGTGACTGTATAGTCGATCCCTAAAGTAAATATAGGAGGGTTACCTATACCTTTGCTATGAGTCCTTATAAACGATCTGAGTCTAGGACATCCTCTCCTACTCTTTTGTGCTGTTGTTGGTCGATTAGACCCCAACTAAAAGAGCAGAGTATTGATGCTTTCTTGTAGCTTAATCCAACAGTAATGAAAGCTTACCATCAAAGACTTAGTGTCTGGATATCTAGAGTGACCTGTAGAGAGTTTTCCACATTGTCATATATTAAAGATGATGATGCACGACTTCGTCACATCAGAATAACTCGCACTTAGCAACTTCTAAGACAGAGATATATGTGATAAATAGGCCTGGAAAGAATTTTTAAAGAGGTACAAACATCCACAAAATTCCTTTCCATATGGACGTTGCATCACAGTACTTAAAAGTGAAGTACATAAGACAGTGAGTCTAAATTTGCTCTGAATAAGAAATTATCTTCTCAACTGTGTCCGAGCAAACAGCGAAATGATGAAGGTAAGGCCACAACTAAGACCTTAGCCTGCTCTTTCAAACGCAGAGAAACTCTCAACACATCTTCCCCGGTCATTTTTTAAATGAACGTGTTCAAAAAACGGTTAAAAATACAGAAGATGATGATAAGAAACCATATTACTTCTTCCCACAGGAAGTTGAATATGGCGTCATCTAAATAATCGAAGACCTGTGACACCCGAGTAGACTTAACCGGAAAAGAGATATCCTCCTCTTTGTCCGGTTGAAGTGAGTATCTAACAACGCTAGCGGTTTCTCACAATTACTCGAAGCATTGTGATTCACTGGAACAAGTTCAAGGAAACGATAATGGATAGTATCCCTATCATCCATGAGTTGTTCCGAAAGGGAAGATTAATCCTCCTCTGTATCCCTTTCATCATCCATCTAAATCAGTTTTAGAATCACGGTCAACGGCATCTGAACACACATATGACTGAACCGACCAAGCACCATCCGACAGCTCAAGTTTTGAGACTGACGTTGCGTGCTTCTGCATTTGCATGAATACTGCGATGAGCTGTGCAATCTGTGACAGGAAGTCTGTTAGGAGCAGCGGCCTGAGGAGCAGCGGCCATGTATTGCTTGTCCGCCGGCTGCTCCTGGGACAGTGTGTCCAAAATGCCTCTTAACTGCGGATGTCCCGATGAATGAGGCCTCGTCTCCTTGGCTACTAGATGGTGCGACTTCCTTGACAAAGAGTGGACTTATTGACGATGCAGACTAGATATCCAAAGTCACGTAGCCAAGGTGCAGTCATGAGTACTTAGTAGACGCTGAAGAAGCCGAATTGTAGACGACTCTGGCTGAGAATTAAACGGAGCGTCCCGGACAATAGGCATGTACGTAAGCTCCGACTGATGCAAGTTCCTACCAACAGCATCTGGCCCCAGATGTTGTTTTAAGAGAGAGGGGCCTCCCTCTTGCTCGCGGTCCTGGGAGACCTAGACGAGCGTACCTCAGAACTTGCTGACTTCCTCCTTTCCATCGTCACAGGGTGAGCATGACTGGATTTTATAGTGCTCGCTACACTCTTTTTTTCTCACCTCGACCGCTACGGACACACCCGGCGTCACGTTACTCAAATCCTGAGTAATCGCTCCACCAGTTGAGCTAGCTGGCAACAAGGTAGTAAACCCCATACTCTGCAGTCTAGTTCCTTGTCTAATAATATTGAGCACTTTTTGCCGCTAGCTCTGATTTACTATGTAAATGCGACACACCCGGTGTCACGGTCCTCATACTCAAGAGTAACTGCTTCACCGGCGACAGGGAACTGAAACCACTAACCACGGCCCTTGTCTTATATCATTGAGCACTTTTGCCACTAGCTCTAATTGTATATTGCGAAATTATATATTCCTAGCCCAGAACGGACACACCCGGCGTCACAGTTCTCAGAGGCCTGAGTAACCACTTCACCGGTCAAGCTAGCTAGCTAAATGCAACAACAGACTTTTTGTACGGTTGGGTGTGCTTTTCGGACGTAGAGGAAGCCTTAAGACTAGCCGACCCTGACAGCCTATTAGAAGGAGCGTCCTGGACAGGAAGGCATGGCTGTAAGCTCCAACTGACGCAAGTTCCTACCAACAACCTCTGACCCCAGATGTTGTTGTAAGAGAGAGGGGCCTCTCTCTTGCTCGTGGTCGTGGCAGATCTGGATGAGCATACCTCAGAACTTGTCTGCTTCCTTCTTTCCATTTTCACAGGGTGAGCATGTTCGGATTTTATAGTGCTCGCTACACCCTTGTTTCTATCCTCGACTGCTACAGACATACCCGGCATCACACTACCCATATTCTGAGTAACGATCCGCCGGTTGAGCTAGCTGGTAACAAGGTCATAAACCCCATATTCTGAGGTCTAGGCCCTTGTCTTATATCACTGAGCACTTTTGCTGCTAGCTCTAATTGTATAATGCGATGATGGAAGCACACTCACTGACGGCGTCACGTTACCTCACCATGTTCTTGTTCCTCTGAAAACAGAAACAAAAAAAACTAGAGTGACTTTTTGGCGAGAGGACCTCTCGCCTCAAACAACAAACCATGACACCCATCTCCTACACTGGTCTAAATCTGACACATGTTGTGCAAGAATTAGTGGTAGAACAGTATAAGATAACATTAAAATATATAATTGATGAAATAATTACACCCAAAAGAAAAAATATTTAAAAAAAAAAATAAAATTTTGAAATTTTTTTCTTATATAAGAGCCCAAGTTCCCAAAGGGAACGATGAGCTCAAAAGAGCCTATGTGTGGATAAAATTATAATATCCTATAAATTAATTGCCACGCTACCGGAATATTTTATGTTACTTACAACCGTCGTTTTCCTAAAAATAACAGGAAACTACCAATACAAATAAAGCATTGTCAATGTAAACAACTTCAGAATAAAAACCAGAAACAAGACCCCAGGCAGCACGGTCCAAAGTCAGTAACAGAAATAAAACTATCTGATGTAAAGCAAGATCTTCAGCAGAAGAAAAAATGATACATCGGATGTATGATGCATGACCAAAACTCCTAAACACCCCAAGGGAGAGGACATAACCATGGGGATGTACAGAATAATCTTCTGTATAATACGTTAAACTCCCAAGAAATTTTATAAAAAAAATTTCAATAAAACAAGCCAAAAAGCTTGGGAGTTTAACTGGGGAGGATCAAGGGATCAATACTTAACAAACAGTGGAAAAATCATTATCAATAATAATGACGCCAAGCCCATGTCCCGAAATAGGGGAACATGAACTAATTTTTATAAATATTATAAAATTACAGCCCTGAACGTTTCAAACCACCGTTTCTTCCTCCCTTCATCCAGTTGTGTCCCTGGATCCACCAAATTAACCATTGATTTGTGTCTGGCATCATTAAAACTGAGATGTAAAAGCACAGATGTCAGTTTGATGTTATCTGACTGAAGGGCCAAACAAAGAATGATGTTGGTGCCAGATTCGGTGACTTCCTGGCGTCTGTGCATGCACGGAGAGTAAACGTATGGAGGGCCAGATAGGACTTCTAATTTTCGGTTTTGCATGCAAATTTTGGAGATGGGGGGAAAAATTTGTGTTTGGCCCTGGATAATTTTGGGTTAGCACCAGCTAAGTCTGGGCCATTGGTTATAATGTTAAAAAATTTATAGTAATTTATATATTTTTTATACTTACCAATGACCCAGACATAGCTGGTGCTAACTCTTAAAATATAGGGCCAAACACAAATTTTGCCCCCCAATCCCCAAAATTTGCATCTAAAACTAAAGAAAACATGTCCTGAGAGGCCCTCCACACTTCGCCCCTACTGCGCATGCGCAGTGTCAAGGACGTTCCGAAATTGGCGCCATTTATCATTCTAATAACCAGTGCCTGGTAAGCGCTATGTACTCAGCGGGGAGGCAAGAGTTCCCAACTCCTGGGAGGGCCATCCCCGTCTGGGTCATTGGTAAGTATAAAAAATATATAAATTACTATAAATTTTTTAACATTTTTATACTGTACCAATGACCCAGACATAGCTGAATAGTAAAAAGGCTGGAGGGCCAAGGACATAGAGCAAAATGGAATACGCTCAATAAAATAAAATAGAGTCATCCCCTGTAGGGAAAAGAAGTAATAGGCCTTACATGTATCTTTCTTATTTATGATAAATTAGAAAGATACAACACCTTCTAAAAATTGAGCTTCATACATCCATGTACTCTATTAATATCCAATAATCCTTATACTAATAATTTTTAAAGTAAGCCAATAATAAAGTAAGTCTATAGAATAGAGACTCTTATACTCCTAAAAGTGTGTGAGAATTGCATAATCATGTCCGTTGACATATGCAATATTCAAAAGCTATACTTTAAAAACTAAGACTTGAATGAATTTTATAAACTTAAACTTCTCACTAAACAACCATCCCAATAACAGCTCAGAATTACTAACTCCGGAGGAGGTATCCCCTTGTTTTCATAGTAAAAACAGGTGACCCAAGGGAACACCCTCCCCCCCCCCCCTTTTTTCTTGCCCTGGGTCAAATAGCCCAGAGCGAAGAGGGCAGCCGAACGGAGACACTGCCAAAACAGACAGCCTACCTAGCTATAGTAGCAACTGTTAAGTGAATGACATTCTGAGCAGTAGATAATAGACCTAACAATAGAGGCCTCCAGAAATGGACTCGATATTTCTGAGATAAAATTCATGAATGGATGGCTGAGCGCAATGAGCAGCCTTCAAAAATCTATAATAGCAACACTATTAATGTAAGCCCAAGAAGTAGAAGAACTCTTACTTCATGAGCCGAAATCTTAAGCACAACTGCTAAGCCAATGATATACCATAAGCAGTACGCTAGTTAATAGAATCCATTAACAATAAAATGGAGCGTAACGTCCTTCTACTAGACATCAAAGACAGAAGAAGCTTACGCCCTTGTAATAAACAGATATCTGTTTATAAATACATAAACTGTACCCGGAAAGAGTAAAGGCCTATGCCCATACGAAGACGGAAGGACCTTAAAATAATAGGTTCCGGATAATAGGAGCCTAACTCTTATGCAACAATCCAACCTAAATAGTAACGGAAGTATTGATTCCGAAACTATGAAAGTGAAAATCATCCAACGATAGTGCATGAAACTCACTGACTCTACAGTAAAAGAGAAACCAACAGAATTACTGTCTAAAAGGTCAGAATTTGAAAACTACTGTTTCCAGAGGCTCAAATGATTACTTAGCTAAATAAGAACCTGAAGTTAAAATCCGTATAGGAATTTAATCTAAAGATTCTAAGTCTATTTATCAAAAAGTTACTAACTGACTTAGATAAAGAGACAAAAGACTCAATTGTAAACTATCGTAGAGTGCATAGGTATGAGGTAACATAAACCTATAACCTAAATAACAACAGGCTGCAGTAGATCTTGTGAAACAAGTATACTAAAAAATAGCAATGAGTAATATGGAGGGATCAACCATATGAACATAATGATCCCTACACCACGACGGAAGAGCCTCCACTTTAGTCGCATAGAATAGCGAAGAAGAGGATCTCCTATAGTAAGAAATCGCGTCCAAAGCTCGTCCAGTACAGTGCTTACAAAGCAATACGGACCACACAACGGAATACATGAAGGTTGCGACCTTGCTGGTTGTGATAAAGATGACACGATTTACCCAGTGAAAAAAGATCCTCACATAGAGGAAGATTTCACGTTAAGATCCACAGTAGACAAGAGAGTAAATTACTCATGATCTCTGTGAAGATAGAGATGCTATCAACAGAAATGTATTGTGGTTGTTCATCTTAGCAATACCTGCTAAAAACAACAGCGCCGGAGGATACGCGTATCCTATCATTCCGTCCTATAGATCAATAGAGCGTTAACAGTATTAGCTCAGAGATCTGGACAAGCCAACACATACGTCTGCAATTGATTAGCAAGCTGTGTCATAAATAAAACATCATTGGGCGCTCCCATAGATAGCAAATCTGATTGAATACTTGTTTGTTGAGAGTCCATTCTGACAGCAACAAGCGACCCGTAAGAGAACGGGAGTGCGATAAAACAATCAGACGACCCAGAATATGACGGACCAAAACTGAACTTGGTGTACTATAACCAACAGACGGATTCTTTCCATTAAATTGAATAACGGAAACGAAAGAGTGCCTCCCTGGTTCCGGAGATACGCCACTACTGTCGAATTAAAGGACAGGAATTTGGGCATGCGTTTCTGAATAATGTTCATGCAATGACATAAAGCAAGCCTAAAAAACATTATTCCGCGGAAGTTAACTGATAGCTAAAAGACTGCGGAACCCAAAGACCCTGGCACTTCGAATCCGTAGGGATCAGTATATATCCCAATCTGTTTGACTGGCAACCGTCATAACAGCCACACTCGGGTCCGGCAACTGCGGCGGCACTCTCTGAGTCAACCACCGAATGTTTGCCCCAGTCTGAATCTCTTGTAACACTAGATAGACAAGAGAATGTATAAATCAAGCAATTCATGGATTGCCGGAAAGTTGCCGTCGAAGAGAAGCTCCTCCGAGAACGAAGCGACTCTGAGAGAGTTCTTAACCTACTATCCACGCGTGGATGTAGCTAGGGCTGCATCACGTCTAACCAACTCCAATCAGCCACTGAAGGGCGGAGTTATACGTGAACAAACTACTGCCCTCAAAAGAAATTACATTGAGAATAATATCCCGTAAATCTTTTCTTGAAGACGTAATGATAACGCCTCAGTAAGGCGGATTACGTATAATAAAGCGTCTAAGTTAAGTCTACTATACATAATGTCGTTCCCAACATTGAAATTGGAAAAGACATAAACGGTGAAAAAGAATATATGCAGTCTTTAATCACACCGTCTAGACGCATATGAACTCTCGGTATGCCCTGCTCTGCCAAAATAAACTATATGTAAAAAAGATAAAATGGCAGAAATGAGCCACGCGGACAAGAAACTAAACTATCATGCTTAGTAGCAGGCTTGTATATATATATAAATATATAGCGTCGAAAAATAAAACACATGTTGTAATGACAATATTGGACTGCGTCGGTAAGTCAGGGACAAAGTCCCTGTACCGATCAAAAAATCCGAGTCCAATGACGCTATAAGTCTCTCATCCAAGATCGCAGCAATGAAGTCCGAAAAATAATCACTGGAAGAAATGCCAGAAGATATGAAAGGCATCTTCCGATACTACTAAAGGGAAAACTCGAAATCTTTCGAATCCCTTTCGCCATCCTGTCGGACCCTATAAAGCGTTCGGTCGTCCGTAGCTTGATGCAACCGCGGACCGCACCGACCCAGCGCCGTCGGATAATTCCTGATTCGACCGAGAAACCGTCAATTGCTGGGATGCTGCGAAACTGTGCTAACTCGGATAGCACGTCCGTCACTGAGGCCTGAGGAGCAGTGGTCTTACGATGCATTGCCGCAGGAAGCTCCGAGATCGTTACCCCGTGCATACTTCCAATATGCGAGCGAACGGAGTGTATAGGCCTCGTGTCCCTTGGCTACCGGATGGCACGACCTATTCGCTGTGGAATCACTGAATGCCGAAACTGATCGGATACTCGAGGTCACGTAGCCAATGTGCGGTCGTGTGCCCTGCAGTGAGGATGAGGAAGCATTAAAGACAGTCTCTCGGACTGTCAATATAACGGAGCGTCCCGAGCAACGGACATATGCTCCGAATGTAAAATATCTGAACCACAACATGCGGTCCCCTATGTTGTTGGCTTCCTCCGATCTGTCCTCAATATGCCGTCACTGGGTGAGTACTTAAGTAATTAAAGTGCTCGCATCACCCAAATCTCCTTCCTAGACCGCAACGGACGAACCCGGCAGCCGAACCATTCGATGAATGTACGCTACACCGGGTGAGCTAGCGAATGTCACTCCGTAAGCGATAGACATATTCCATGAGCACTTATTGCCGCTAACTCTTCATTAACTATGACGACAGAGGCACACTTTTGAAAGACATCTCCATAACTCTTCGAACAAGAAACCAGAAATGCTTGGATAGCAAGCATAAAATAATAATATATATAGCGTCGTTCAATAATTCGAAAGTTTGTGTGACATTATTGGACTATGTCGGAACTGAGGGACGATGTCCCTGAACCGAACCAAAAATTTCTAAGTCCAGCGACGCTATCAGTTTCTTATCCGGCATCGCAGCATATGTTGTTCCGAAAGGGAAAGCTTGAAATCCACCGAATCCCTTTCGGTATCCCGTCGGACCGGATGAAACTTTCGGACGTCCGTACCCGCTTCCGCGGAGCGTCCCGACCCAGCATCGTCGGATAAAATATATGCGACAGATTCAGTTGATGCTGGGATGCTGCGATAAACTGTGCTATTAAGGAAAGCACGTCCGTTCCCGAGGCCTGTGCAGTAGCGGACTTACGATGCATTGCCGCTGGAAGCTCCGTGTACGTTGACTCCCGCATACTTCCTATGCGAACGTCCGGAGTCTGCAGGCCTCGAGTCCCCGGCTACCGACCCAGCGCTGTCGGATAATTCTCGATCCGACACCGTTTCTGTCGGCTGGTGGGATGCTGCGATAAGCTGTGCTATGTGCACAAGAATGTCCGGCGTCGAGACCTGCGGAGGCGCAGTCTATCGCTGCTTCGCCGAGGGCAGCTCCGCATCAGATGGCTCCCGCATACTTTTCCTATGCGAACGTCCGGTGTCCATCGGTCTCGAATCCCTGGCTGCCGGATGGTGTGACCTGGTCGCCGAAGAATCCTTGATCGGCGAAGCTGGTAATATATCGGCGGTCACGCAGCCAAGGTGCGGTCGTGTGCGCTGACGAGAAGAGGAAGCCTTAGCAGTCTCAGCGGACTGCCTATACAACGGAGCGTCCCGAGCGACGGACGTATGCTCCGCTAACGACACATTTGTACCACAACATCTGGGGCCAGATGTTGTTGAACGAGAGAGGGGCCTCTCTCGCTTGCCGTCTGGATGGACCGGAACGAGCTATGAACCGGACTAAAAGGCTTCCTCCGTTCTCCCTCCGATCCGCCGTCACTGGGTGTGCATTAAGATAATTTTATAGTGCTCGCATCACCCCAAAATTCCTTCTAGACCGCAACGGACGAACCCGGCTGCCGAACCATTCGGTGAATGGACGCTACACCGGGCGAGCTAGCGGACGTCAAAGGCCGTCGAACCTACTAGGGTCCTCTTAGGCAATTGGCGTATTACATGAGCACTTTTCCGCTAGCCCTTCATTAATTGTGACGACGGAGGCACACTGTTGGAAGACATCACAGATACATCACCCTAATCTTGATCATCTGAAATAGAAATTGATAAAGTAGAGTGACCCTGCGGGGAAAGGACCGGAGTGTCCAAATCCCCAACAACATACCGTGACATACGCTTCCCATATTGTCATCGAAATCATACGATACAGAACCGGAGTTAATGCGAGTACACTGACCACATATAGAATGATAATAAGGTCAGAGGAAGACTTCCTCTTAAAACAATTGATCAATATCCTTTCAATGTGAAAAGAAAACAAGTCCTGGTACTCGCACTAACCCCTGGCAATCAAAATACATAATAATAATATGATCCATTAATATAGAAAAAATAATTGAAATCAAAATATTTTGAAAAAATATTTTTTCAGAACAGCCCAAGTTTCTGAAAAGTAACGTTGAGCCCCAATGGATCCCAAGCCTAAGTGTGGACAAAAATTTTAAAAATATTTTAAACAATTTATTCAACACTTACGAACAATAATAATGTATCTAGTTATGATTGAAATAACATAAAGATATTATTATTTAGAAATCCCCCCCTCACACAGAGGGCTGTTGTAAATGTAAACAATGAGTGTAAAAACACTAAAATAAGACTCCAGGCACCCAGGCCCGAAATCAGTTACCAAAAATACACCATCTGATGCAAAACAGAGACTTCCAGGGAAGAAACTGCAGAACATCAGATGGTAGATGCAGAACACAACGCCTAACCACCCGTAGGTGAAGACGTAAACATGGGGAAAGAACAGAATTCATTCTGTTATTCAGCTAAACTCCCAAGAAATTTTAGTAATAATAATTACAGAAATTATGCCAAAAGCATGGGAGAATAGCAAGGGGGAACTTAAAGGACAGGGAGAGAGGAAAAACACTTGAAAAAACAGTGTAACTAAATAATCAGAATGACAACAAAATGGCTGCTGCCTTGAAAATAGGTAACTTAACATAATTTCATTAAAAAATTTTAAGTTACAGCCCTGATAATATTCTGTCACACATTCTTTTCCTCTCCTCCTTTCTATCCTCCTTAGAATCACCATTTCACTAATATTTATGTGTCTGGCATCATTTAAACTGAGATTTAAAAGCACAAAGATCAGTCAGATGTTAACTGATGAAGGGCCAAACTTAGAATGATAAATGGCGCCAATTTCGGAACGTCCTTGACACTGCGCATGCGCAGTAGGGGCGAAGTGTGGAGGGCCTCTCAGGACATGTTTTCTTTAGTTTTAGATGCAAATTTTGGGGATTGGGGGGCAAAATTTGTGTTTGGCCCTATATTTTAAGAGTTAGCACCAGCTATGTCTGGGTCATTGGTACAGTATAAAAATATAAAAATATACATTTATGGGTTATGGTATATGTAATTCAGAGTGACCTCAGCAAGGAACTGGTTTTGTCAGTGGTTGTGTACTTTTTTCTTTTTTCCGTCATTAGTTGATTCTGAGGAAAATACAATACCATGATTGAAAAACTGGTCTCTCTCTCAATCAGATCATGATCGGTTTGTGACAATTTAGGCAAGTCAGTCGAGATTTAATCAATAAAACCTTGTGAAATCAAGCCCAAATAATAAAATAGAAATAAAAATAGCATCTGGGTTTAAATATTCTTGCATTGATTTTTTGACAAATTAGATTCTATAGTATTGTGTGGAGGAAGGGCAGACAAAGAATTTTGACCAGATTTTGACCTGCTTGGATCTGACTGAAATTCTCAGTCTGCTTTTATAATTATTAAGCTGTTAGAAGAAATGTCCACAGAGTTTTACAAGAAGCCGAATCAAGCTAATTTTTTTTAGTATGTGCAGATAGATAAGAAATGAACCACTTTCTCCCACCAAAAATGTCACAGAAGCATTTTTCTTTAGATTTGTCAGTTCTGGAAGATACTGAGGCATCAGCTCAAATTCTCCATGTCTTCTTTTACAATCTCAGAGTAATAAGCAGTGGGAGGTAACAGTAGAAAAAAAATATCCAAGATCAGACCTGGTGGTGGAAAAGCTAAAAGAAATGTGCATCAGGGGCTCAAATAGATGTGAACTACTGAATGAACTAAATATTTGAACTGTAAACAGAGAGAGAGGATTCACCAGTTATTCTACCGGCTTCAGTTTATTAATACAGCAGTAGTGGCTGATTTATTGGATGGACACCTCTTAATTGAAATATAACTTGGAAACACAAAACCATTTATTAAACTTATAATACAAATTTGCCATGTTAAATTGCCCTGTTAACTGCATACCATAATTCCTCTTAATTGAATAAAAATTCTTGTTATATGTTGAGAAATTACCCTGACAGTACTGAATTCCCTTCCCGACAATCACTGAATTCCACTTGTTTATGGACCTATTTGGCCTCAATAATCCTATACAGGCATTTAATCTATCAAATCTAATTGACAAAAGCTCACAGAGCTCTATAAAACCAGATAAAATAGAACAGATTCCCAGTTTATCTCAAGAATACAGGGAAGTGATCAGATCCATGTTAATTGAAAACTCCTGTTAACTGACAATGTTCAAGGGCAAAGTGGCAATTCAATTAACAGGGCTTCACTGTATGATTATTGGACACATAACGTAACTCACACTTGCACTTTCCACATGCTCTAACTCACCTGCTGTCAGAGTACTGGTTAATAATTCGAACAAATCCTGCACACTGCTCAAATGATTTTTCACCAAATGTTTTCACCAATAGGAGTTGTTTTCGGTTCAAAAATGGTCCATTCTCTTTTCTCCACTCAAGAATTTTCTTTGCTTTAGCTGAAGAAAGACCTGCCACTCTCCTGAAAACAAAAAGAAATATTTCATACTTTCAGATTACCACAGTGTTTTTAAAAAGTTGTTAGGAGCTGAACAGGTTTGTGCCTACATTAACATCCTTCCCTTACAGACATGTTTTTAAAATGTATGGAAGCGCAGTTGCATGGTATGGGTTGAGTGTTTTCTGTCTTTGTTTCATAATTTCATTGCTGCTAAATGAGCTTGATAATTGTATGCTACAATGCTCACTATCCTTTGGAATTCACAAAGCAGAGGTCACATACCACAATGAGCAAATACTCCTCTCAAATGAAGCTACAATGGTTACATTCTAAGCTTTCAGTAATAGAAAACATTGGCAAATAGGCATTAAATCACATTACACTGACGTTTCTTGTTCTTATTATATCAGGATGTCAAGTCACAGCCAAACTATTATGTTCCCCAGTTCATAATGCACAAATGTACATGGCTTTCTACTTTGCAAAAACAACTATAAAGTTGACACAGCCAACAGATGCTTCCCGAAATGCAAATTCATTGAAACAACATATGGATTTTTTCAAATGCAGAACTGTGAAATGGTTTAAGCCATACAAAAAAGTTAAAAAATTTATAGTAATTTATATATTTTTTATACTTACCAATGACCCAGACATAGCTGGTGCTAACTCTTAAAATATAGGGCCAAACACAAATTTTGCCCCCCAATCCCCAAAATTTGCATCTAAAACTAAAGAAAACGTGTCCTGAAAGGCCCTCCACACCTCGCCCCCACTGCGCATGCGCAGTGTCAAGGACGTTCCAAAATTGGCGCCATTTATCATTCTAATAACCAGTGCCTGGTAAGCGCTATGTACTCAGCGGGGAGGCAAGAGTTCCCAACTCCTGGGAGGGCCATCCCCGTCTGGGTCATTGGTAAGTATAAAAAATATATAAATTACTATAAATTTTTTAACATTTTTATACTGTACCAATGACCCAGACATAGCTGAATAGTAAAAAGGCTGGAGGGCCAAGGACATAGAGCAAAATGGAATACGCTCAATAAAATAAAATAGAGTCATCCCCTGTAGGGAAAAGAAGTAATAGGCCTTACATGTATCTTTCTTATTTATGAAAAATTAGAAAGATACAACACCTTCCAAAAATTGAGCTTCATACATCCATGTACTCTATTAATATCCAATAATCCTTATACTAATAATTTTTAAAGTAAGCCAATAATAAAGTGAGTCTAGAGAATAGAGACTCTTATACTCCTAAAAGTGTGTGAGAATTGCATAATCATGTCCGTTGACATATGCAATATTCAAAAGCTATACTTTAAAAACTAAGACTTGAATGAATTTTATAAACTTAAACTTCTCACTAAACAACCATCCCAATAACAGCTCAGAATTACTAACTCCGGAGGAGGTATCCCCTTGTTTTCATAGAAAAAACAGGTGACCCAAGGGAACACCCTCCCCCCCCCCCCTTTTTCTTGCCCTGGGTCAAATAGCCCAGAGCGAAGAGGGCAGCCGAACGGAGACACTGCCGAAACAGACAGCCTACCTAGCTATAGTAGCAACTGTTAAGTGAATGACATTCTGAGCAGTAGATAATAGACCTAACAAAAGAGGCCTCCAGAAATGGACTCGATATTTCTGAGATAAAATTCATGAATGGATGGCTGAGCGCAATGAGCAGCCTTCAAAAATCTATAATAGCAACACTATTAATGTAAGCCCAAGAAGTAGAAGAACTCTTACTTCATGAGCCGAAATCTTAAGCACAACTGCTAAGCCAATGATATACCATAAGCAGTACGCTAGTTAATAGAATCCATTAACAATAAAATGGAGCGTAACGTCCTTCTACTAGACATCAAAGACAGAAGAAGCTTACGCCCTTGTAATAAACAGATATCTGTTTATAAATACATAAACTGTACCCGGAAAGAGTAAGGCCTATGCCCATACGAAGACGGAAGGACCTTAAAATAATAGGTTCCGGATAATAGGAGCCTAACTCTTATGCAACAATCCAACCTAAATAGTAACGGAAGTATTGATTCCGAAACTATGAAAGTGAAAATCATCCATCGATAGTGCATGAAACTCACTGACTCTACAGTAAAAGAGAAACCAACAGAATTACTGTCTAAAAGGTCAGAATTTGAAAACTACTGTTTCCAGAGGCTCAAATGATTACTTAGCTAAATAAGAACCGAAGTTAAAATCCGTATAGGAATTTAATCTAAAGATTCTAAGTCTATTTATCAAAAAGTTACTAACTGACTTAGATAAAGAGACAAAAGACTCAATTGTAAACTATCGTAGAGTGCATAGGTATGAGGTAACATAAACCTATAACCTAAATAACAACAGGCTGCAGTAGATCTTGTGAAACAAGTATACTAAAAACTAGCAATGAGTAGTATGGAGGGATCAACCATATGAACATAATGATCCCTACACCGCGACGGAAGAGCCTCCACTTTAGTCGCATAGAATAGCGAAGAAGAGGATCTCCTATAGTAAGAAATCGTGTCCAAAGCTCGTCCAGTACAGTGCTTACAATGCAATACGGACCACACAACGGAATACATGAAGGTTGCGACCTTGCTGGTTGTGATAAAGATGACACGATTTACCCAGTGAAAAAAGATCCTCACATAGAGGAAGATTTCACGTTAAGATCCACAGTAGACAAGAGAGTAAATTACTCATGATCTCTGTGAAGATAGAGATGCTATCAACAGAAATGTATTGTGGTTGTTTATCTTAGCAATACCTGCTAAAACAACAGCGCCGGAGGATACGCATATCCTATCATTCCGTCCTATAGATCAATAGAGCGTTAACAGTATTAGCTCAGAGATCTGGACAAGCCAACACATACGTCTGCAATTGATTAGCAAGCTGTGTCATAAATAAAACATCATTGGGCGCTCCCATAGATAGCAAATCTGATTAAATACTTGTTTGTTGAGAGTCCATTCTGACAGCAACAAGCGACCCGTAAGAGAACGGGAGTGCGATAAAACAATCAGACGACCCAGAATATGACGGACCAAAACTGAACTTGGTGTACTATAACCAACAGACGGATTCTTTCCATTAAATTGAATAACGGAAACGAAAGAGTGCCTCCCTGGTTCCGGAGATACGCCACTACTGTCGAATTAAAGGACAGGAATTTGGGCATGCGTTTCTGAATAATGTTCATGCAATGACATAAAGCAAGCCTAAAAAACATTATTCCGCGGAAGTTAAACTGATAGCTAAAAGACTGCGGAACCCAAAGACCCTGGCACTTCGAATCCGTAGGGATCAGTATATATCCCAATCTGTTTGACTGGCAACCGTCATAACAGCCACACTAGGGTCCGGCAACTGCGGCGGCACTCTCTGAGTCAACCACCGAATGTTTGCCCCAGTCTGAATCTCTTGTAACACTAGATAGACAAGAGAATGTATAAATCAAGCAATTCATGGATTGCCGGAAAGTTGCCGTCGAAGAGAAGCTCCTCCGAGAACGAAGCGACTCTGAGAGAGTTCTTAACCTACTATCCACGCGTGGATGTAGCTAGGGCTGCATCACGTCTAACCAACTCCAATCAGCCACTGAAGGGCGGAGTTATACGTGAACAAACTACTGCCCTCAAAAGAAATTACATTGAGAATAATATCCCGTAAATCTTTTCTTGAAGACGTAATGATAACGCCTCAGTAAGGCGGATTACGTATAATAAAGCGTCTAAGTTAAGTCTACTATACATAATGTCGTTCCCAACATTGAAATTGGAAAAGACATAAACGGCGAAAAAGAATATATGCAGTCTTTAATCACACCGTCTAGACGCATATGAACTCTCGGTATGCCCTGCTCTGCCAAAATAAACTATATGTAAAAAAGATAAAATGGCAGAAATGAGCCACGCGGACAAGAAACTAAACTATCATGCTTAGTAGCAGGCTTGTATATATATATAAATATATAGCGTCGAAAAATAAAACACATGTTGTAATGACAATATTGGACTGCGTCGGTAAGTCAGGGACAAAGTCCCTGTACCGATCGAAAAATCTGAGTCCAATGACGCTATAAGTCTCTTATCCAAGATCGCAGCAATGAAGTCCGAAAAATAATCACTGGAAGAAATGCCAGAAGATATGAAAGGCATCTTCCGATACTACTAAAGGGAAAACTCGAAATCTTTCGAATCCCTTTCGCCATCCTGTCGGACCCTATAAAGCGTTCGGTCGTCCGTAGCTTGATGCAACCGCGGACCGCACCGACCCAGCGCCGTCGGATAATTCCTGATTCGACCGAGAAACCGTCAATTGCTGGGATGCTGCGAAACAACTGTGCTAACTCGGATAGCACGTCCGTCACTGAGGCCTGAGGAGCAGCGGTCTTACGATGCATTGCCGCAGGAAGCTCCGAGATCGTTACCCCGTGCATACTTCCAATATGCGAGCGAACGGAGTGTATAGGCCTCGTGTCCCTTGGCTACCGGATGGCGCGACCTATTCGCTGTGGAATCACTGAATGCCGAAACTGATCGGATACTCGAGGTCACGTAGCCAATGTGCGGTCGTGTGCCCTGCTGTGAGGATGAGGAAGCATTAAAGACAGTCTCTCGGACTGTCAATATAACGGAGCGTCCCGAGCAACGGACATATGCTCCGAATGTAAAATATCTGAACCACAACATGCGGTCCCCTATGTTGTTGGCTTCCTCCGATCTGTCCTCAATCTGCCGTCACTGGGTGAGTACTAAAGTAATTAAAGTGCTCGCATCACCCAAATCTCCTTCCTAGACCGCAACGGACGAACCCGGCAGCCGAACCATTCGATGAATGTACGCTACACCGGGTGAGCTAGCGAATGTCACTCCGTAAGCGATAGACATATTCCATGAGCACTTATTGCCGCTAACTCTTCATTAACTATGACGACAGAGGCACACTTTTGAAAGATATCTCCATAACTCTTCGAACAAGAAACCAGAAATGCTTGGATAGCAAGCATAAAATAATAATATATATAGCGTCGTTCAATAATTCGAAAGTTTGTGTGACATTATTGGACTATGTCGGAACTGAGGGACGATGTCCCTGAACCGAACCAAAAATTTCTAAGTCCACCGACGCTATCAGTTTCTTATCCGGCATCGCAGCATATGATGTTCCGAAAGGGAAAGCTTGAAATCCACCGAATCCCTTTCGGTATCCCGTCGGACCGGATGAAACTTTCGGACGTCCGTACCCGCTTCCGCGGAGCGTCCCGACCCAGCATCGTCGGATAAAATATATGCGACAGATTCAGTTGATGCTGGGATGCTGCGATAAACTGTGCTATTAAGGAAAGCACGTCCGTTCCCGAGGCCTGTGCAGTAGCGGACTTACGATGTATTGCCGCTGGAAGCTCCGTGTACGTTGACTCCCGCACACTTCCTATGCGAACGTCCGGAGTCTGCAGGCCTCGAGTCCCCGGCTACCGACCCAGCGCTGTCGGATAATTCTCGATCCGACACCGTTTCTGTCGGCTGCTGGGATGCTGCGATAAGCTGTGCTATGTGCACAAGAATGTCCGGCATCGAGACCTGCGGAGGCGCAGTCTATCGCTGCTTCGCCGAGGGCAGCTCCGCATCAGATGGCTCCCGCATACTTCCTATGCGAACATCCGGAGTCCATCGGTCTCGAATCCCTGGCTGCCGGATGGTGTGACCTGGTCGCCGAAGAATCCTTGATCGGCGAAGCTGGTAATATATCGGCGGTCACGCAGCCAAGGTGCGGTCGTGTGCGCTGACGAGAAGAGGAAGCCTTAGCAGTCTCAGCGGACTGCCTATACAACGGAGCGTCCCGAGCGACGGACGTATGCTCCGCTAACGACACATTTGTACCACAACATCTGGGGCCAGATGTTGTTGAACGAGAGAGGGGCCTCTCTCGCTTGCCGTCCGGATGGACCGGAACGAGCTATGAACCGGACTAAAAGGCTTCCTCCGTTCTCCCTCCGATCCGCCGTCACTGGGTGTGCATTAAGTTAATTTTATAGTGCTCGCATCACCCCAAAATTCCTTCTAGACCGCAACGGACGAACCCGGCTGCCGAACCATTCGGTGAATGGACGCTACACCGGGCGAGCTAGCGGACGTCAAAGGCCGTCGAACCTACTAGGGTCCTCTTAGGCAATTGGCGTATTACATGAGCACTTTTCCGCTAGCCCTTTATTAATTGTGACGACGGAGGCACACTGTTGGAAGACATCACAGATACATCACCCTAATCTTGATCGTCTGAAATAGAAATTGATAAAGTAGAGTGACCCTGCGGGGAAAGGACCTGAGTGTCCAAATCCCCAACAACATACCGTGACATACGCTTCCCATATTGTCATCGAAATCATACGATACAGAACAGGAGTTAATGCGAGTACACTGACCACATATAGAATGATAATAAGGTCAGAGGAAGACTTCCTCTTAAAACAATTGATCAATATCCTTTCAATGTGAAAAGAAAACAAGTCCTGGTACTCGCACTAACCCCTGGCAATCAAAATACATAATAATAATATGATCCATTAATATAGAAAAAATAATTGAAATCAAAATATTTTGAAAAAATATTTTTTCAGAACAGCCCAAGTTTCTGAAAAGTAACGTTGAGCCCCAATGGATCCCAAGCCTAAGTGTGGACAAAAATTTTAAAAATATTTTAAACAATTTATTCAACACTTACGAACAATAATAATGTATCTAGTTATGATTAAAATAACATAAAGATATTATTATTTAGAAATCCCCCCCTCACACAGAGGGCTGTTGTAAATGTAAACAATGAGTGTAAAAACACTAAAATAAGACTCCAGGCACCCAGGCCCGAAATCAGTTACCAAAAATACACCATCTGATGCAAAACAGAGACTTCCAGGGAAGAAACTGCAGAACATCAGATGGTAGATGCAGAACACAACGCCTAACCACCCGTAGGTGAAGACGTAAACATGGGGAAAGAACAGAATTCATTCTGTTATTCAGCTAAAACTCCCAAGAAATTTTAGTAATAATAATTACAGAAACTATGCCAAAAGCATGGGAGAATAGCAAGGGGGAACTTAAAGGACAGGGAGAGAGGAAAAACACTTGAAAAAACAGTGTAACTAAATAATCAGAATGACAACAAAATGGCTGCTGCCTTGAAAATAGGTAACTTAACATAATTTCATTAAAAAATTTTAAGTTACAGCCCTGATAATATTCTGTCACACATTCTTTTCCTCTCCTCCTTTTCTATCCTCCTTAGAATCACCATTTCACTAATATTTATGTGTCTGGCATCATTTAAACTGAGATTTAAAAGCACAAAGATCAGTCAGATGTTAACTGATGAAGGGCCAAACTTAGAATGATAAATGGCGCCAATTTCGGAACGTCCTTGACACTGCGCATGCGCAGTGGGGGCGAGGTGTGGAGGGCCTTTCAGGACATGTTTTCTTTAGTTTTAGATGCAAATTTTGGGGATTGGGGGGCAAAATTTGTGTTTGGCCCTATATTTTAAGAGTTAGCACCAGCTATGTCTGGGTCATTGGTACAGTATAAAAATATACAAAAACGTGTGGAAGGACAAGGGTAACAGTACACAGTAAACCTGTATTAAAAACTACTTGAGAAGGAGAAACTGACATTTGAAGACACATCACTGCTTAATTAGGGTGAATATATAAGCAGGTTTGATTATACACATGCCCTGGGCATTTAAGAAGATATGTTTTATCACTTTACCGTTTTGCCACATTTCAGGAGTTATAACTGTGGAATAGTATATGCTTTGATGGTGAAAATCGAACTTGACCTACATTTCATAGAATGTAGTAATGTTGCAAAATTATAAGGTCATACATCAAAGTGAACTAGAGTTATCACCCAGAAACCATAGTTTTTACCATTTTGCAACTTTTCAAGGGGCATAACTCTGGAACATTAAGGGCCATAAAAATGACAATCTAACATGACCTGCAAGTCATGGGCCATAATAATGTTTCAAAAATAATAAATTTAAAGTAATTTGTATATTTTTTATACTCACCAATGGCCCAGACTTAGCTAGTGCAAATTCGATATTATCAAGGGCCAAACACAAATTTTGAACCCTCAATCCCCAAATTTTGCATACAAAACTGAAAATTAAAAGTCCTATCTGGCCCTCCATACTTTTACTATCTGTGCATGAGCAGTACTCAGGAAGAGACCAGAATTGGCGCCAACATCATTCTTTGTAGATGAGCCTACTAAAATAATAACTCAGCATGGAGGTATGAGTGCCCACTCATGGGACGGCCATCCTCGTCTGGACCATTGGTAAGTATAAAAAATATACAAATTACTTTAAATTTATCATATTTTTATACTAATAACCAATGGCCCAGACTTAGCTGAATCGTACAAAGGCGGAGGGCCTAGGACTTAAGAATTAGCACACCAAATACAGCTCCTAAGCCTGTATTCCAAGGTGAAAAGGAGATTAAATTAAAAGGAACAAGAGCTATTGCTGAAGGCAATTTATACCCCCACTGCAGTGCTGGAATGATGAAGCATAAATGAAATATTCTCAGACCGGCTCACACATGGATGGACACATGGACACACAGATGGATGGACGGATGTAATCCAGTATACCCCCCATTTTCTTCAAAAGTGGGGGTATAATTACATGTATATCTCTCTATACAATAATAGAGAAGCCATATCATAAATAAGGAGCCATATCCAAGTAATTCCGTAATCTTTGCATGAATGATTATGCTAATGGGTGTAACGAGGACCCAATTTTAAGGCTAGTCCGGACTAAGCCCCTTAAATTAGGATGGCATATTCGAGAGTGAGAGACTAACCCCCACAAACACACGCCATATATAAATAATAAACAAGCTGTATCTAGGTTCAGTAATAATCTACAGACAAAACAGTTTCACTCATAGTTACACACTTATCAAGGTGGAAGAAATGAAGAAAAATCCCCCCCCCCCACCTTTTTATGAAGGAATATTCTTCAAAACAAAGAGGGAAGCATTCTGGAATCAGTGAAAAGCGGTACCAAATAATCAATATATATTCTCCCAACAGGCACCCAGTTATTAATTATTATTAATTATTGGTGCTTAATGCCACTTCAGAAGCTAAAGCTATTGTGGTGATCCCAGTTATTAACAGCGCCTGTTCTAACGTATACCAGAGTCGGAATACATAGATAGGTCGAAAACCGGTGACATAACATGTACAACCATACACTTGTCCAATTGAATTCCAATGGAAAGTATCTGTAGAGCAAACACACTTCTAAGGCAACCAACAGGCGACCCCGTTCAGGTGTACAATTAATTACAATTTATTTATTTATTTATTGGTGTTTAAGGTCACATATGTATGCACAATGGCTAATCATGACTGTGACAGTTTTATGGGTGGAGGAAGCCGGAGTACCCGGAGTGAACCACCGAGCAGCTGCCAGCTCCCCAACATCGTAACTCCGCACTGCAGCACATGCAGGGTTAGATTGGTTGAAGACATGCGCACCATCGACGTGCAGTACGCCTTAGTGCACGGCATCATCGTGTGGACAATCAGGGTTAAATGCCTTGCCCAAGGACACAATGCGGGAATCCGAATCGCTCGCTCACGACGGTCACCCATCCGAGGACTAACCAGACTCAATGTTGCTTAACTTTGGTGAAATTAATTCCAATAATAAAACTCCAACTGAACCGTGCGAATATACGAGAATGTGTACCGTCTCTGGTAGAAACCTGGATATAGAACATGGAACGAGCTATGATTAACAGACTCGTCAAGGACCATCCCTAAAATAATTCATCCAATGACTGTTCGGAGAAAGAATATACTACTCCGAATAATGATCCAAAAATTGAGAAAGTATGCATAGATGGCCTATTGAAAGTTCCATAACTGATCCAAATAGCCCCAAAATTCTCATGAGCTCTATAAGCAGTGTAAGATTTATATAATCTATTCAATAATGCGTCTGCCTAATAAATACACATATTATGCAAGCGAGCAATGAAATCCAACATGTACTCATCTGAATACAGCCTGTATCCACGGTATGACCGAGTACAAGTGTATCCAGGAAACTGAATGAATAATACAAAGCTATTATGCAGTTAACTGAGTAATAAACTCATACGTCATAAGAAAAGGCCACACCGCTCTGAGCGAAACTTTTCAGAGTGGACTAATTGCCACATTGGAGAATGTCGCCCAGATAACCAACATGTCAGCCACACAGGTACACGAAGGCTAGCAATTTTATTGATAAGGAATCATATGCTCGTATATGACTTATAACGAACAACTACTGGAAACAAACTAACTAAATAGTGGATGTGTCCATGAGGTCGTGTTAGAACATGACCCAGCCGCCAATTGAGGAGCCACGAAAGGCATGCATATACTTGAATGCATTCGAGGCTTACAGGAACAAAACTACATCCTTCCCTGTAATCGCCTCTCAACACATTGGCAGGGGGGAGGGGGGGGGGGGGGGCATTTAATGAATAATTGCTATTGAACCCCCACTCCCTCACCCACATTAGTTGAATCGCTCTTGTGTTAGTTATCAAATAGTATAGGAACCACAGGGCTCCCTCACGTCTGACCGACTCCATAATGCCACTAAGGATGGAGAGGGATATGATGAACAAATAATACACCATATTGACATAATAGCCAGTCTCCAAGGTGGAAATATAATCCACAGCAATAGACTGCATAGAAATGAAAAGGGGGACGAAAACAATGTTCTGACACCCGATCATAAAAACCTAGATGAACTCCTTACGTTCGATCTGATATCAGGAAATATATTCCTGAGAAGGAGTTTGAAGAAACGGTCATTGATCACACTCACACTAGGTAAATAAGGCATCATCAATAGGGCGTATCACCACATGTACAATGTAACTAACACCAAACCATACCAGTAGGAAGAGAATAACCTCCTCTAACATAACGGCATCCTGTGCAATAGGACCATGAACTGAGCCTAACTGAAGCAGCTAAAGGTATTCCTATTCGTGAAGAGAATAAAATGGTTGATAACTGCAGCCTTAGAAGCTCACTAAGGAGACTTACAATGCCAGCCATTGCTTTTAAGTCTTCATCTCCGTGAAGACAGATATATCAGTGTAAGTTGCAACCTTGAAAGCTCACTGAATGGAGACTTACAACTATCGTCGCACAAGGTAGGGAATGAAGAGCCGCTACTTTAACAGCCCTGAATTCCTAAAGAGACAGTAGTCTCAAGAGATAATTATATCAGTTATGTGATTGCATAATTACTGAAAAACATCGCTCATGATTCTAGCTAGGCTACTATGGAGTAAACAATAAGACTCAGGTCTATGACACCTAGGAAAACAAACCGAAAAGTCCTCTTCCTTTAGTAGTTTTATTCCCAAAAGACAGTGGTCAGATCCTAGTCAACGTAGCTTAGAAGTCTTCATCTCCTTGAAGACAGATATCTCAGTGTAACTTGTGATCTTGAAAGCTCACTAAACGGAGACTAACAACCATCATCGAGCAAGGTAGGGAATGACGAGTAGCTATTCTAACAGATGTAATTCCCAAAGAGACAGTAGTCTCAAACAGCTAGCTATCGACCCGAACATACGAAGTCAGATAGCAAGTCTGCTGTCAACGTGCTTCATTAATGAAAAAGGGGAAGATTCCATAGCTGCAACCAGAACCGGCTGCAGTGTGGAAGGTGCATCCTGAACCGTAAGCGTGAACGGCGGCCCAACTCACTAAAGTTTCTCGAACCAAAAACAGTTGACCCTGACTGCTGGCGGAAAGGAGAGGGTTCTCCAGCTCGCAATCTGCTCCAGACCTCGCTAAGCGTTCCATTAGAAACTTGTAGGCATCTATCCCTTATCGTGCATATCCAATGAAGAAGAGGAAGCCATAAACACAGCCAACCCCGGCTGGGGTGTGAAAGAAGCATCCCAACTCATCACATAGGACGGATGCTCCTACTCATTGACAGACTGTTAATGGGAAGAAAAACGCTCTACACTTGCGATCTATCCCCAGATCTCGCCAAGTATCCCACTTAGAAACTTCAAGGCTAATCCTCAATCATGTGCTTCCATGTAAGAAGAAGCCATAACAGCCGTCGTTAGCTCTGTCTCAGTGAAAGTTTCTCAAAGCAATAGTCGACCTCAACTATTACTGGGTTAGAGAAGGCTCTGCCGCTCACGGTGTAATGCAGACCTTGCCGAGCTTCCCTAAGAGAAACTTGCAGACTTCTTCCCCTTATTTTGCCATCATTGCTGGGTGAGTTTTTGATTAAAAGGTGCTCGCTCTACCCAAATCTACACTCTCCTAGACAGCATCAGACATACCTGGTACTATGGTTCCCACTTACGGAACCGTCTGACCGGTCGAGCTAGCTGCTGGAATAAGAGGATTTATTCCTTATATTCAATAGCACCACAGAAGCAAGCTCTATTTACTCCTCAGAGCGCGACGGCGGCAGCACATTCTGGATGGGTGTCACAATACCATCACCATGTTCTTGTTCCTTGGGAAAAGAAACTGAGAAATCAAATTATCTTGCGGTGACAGCCCCGACATCGGAACTTCACCGCAAATACATAGCGCGACACCCGCTTCCAATGCTTGTGTGCTAATGAGTCGACCCTGACCACACAAATAGGACCAGAATCAGTAGGAGTGCCGTGACTACAGGTAAAGCAACAAGCACGTAAATCCGTTGTAGACTATTATGCCCTACACAGAGAGCAGTAATTCATAAATAATTATAATCCAACAAGTTCATTGCACTCCTAACATCTAACATATAATCATACAATATAAGGATACATAACAAAGACAATCAAAAATAGTTTCGAAATAAATTAAAACAGATTTTTTCCGAATTTTTTTTTTAAAATGTCTAAGTTACCTAAGGGATCCACACGAGCCCTAGGGCATCCCGATAGAGCCTAAGTGTGGACAACACCAAAATATTAAAGCTACACTACTGGAATATTAATAAATGTATCCTACTATAATTATGATGAAATAAAACCCTGAATACTACCTGTTAAGGGTGTTGTTAAAAGTAAACAACGTCAGGATAGAAAAACGGAAACCAGACAAAAGGCACACGGATGACCCAAGTCAGTAAATAATTAACTGATACCTGGTGCAAAGCTAGATCTTCATGTGAGGAAAAAACACTGCATCTGGTGGAAGATGAAAGACAAAAACGACCCAACACCCCTAGGGTGAGGACGTAACAGTGGGGATAAACAGAATAAACATTCTGCACAACACGTTAAACTCCCAAGAAATTTAATAAAAAATCCAGCAAGAGGATCACAGATCCAGAAGTGGAGTTTTGACATTAAATTCTGAACAAATAAGCTATTTGTAGCAACAGTGACCTTGACCTTGGAGTCCCAGACTCCAAAATCAATAGGTGTCTTCCCTTCCTATAGGGTAACCTCTGGTATAAGTTTGGTAAATGTGCGTCAAATAGAACTAAAGTTATTGCCCGGAAACCAATTTGTCATAAAATATTCTATTTATAGTAACAGTGACCTTGACCTTGGATTCCCAGACTCCGAAATCAATAGGTGTCTTCCCTTCCTATAGGGTAACCTCTGGTATAAGATTGGTAAAGGTGCGTCAAATAGAACTAAAGTTATTGCCCGGAAACCAATTTGTCACAAAATATTCTATTTATAGTAACAGTGACCTTGACCTTGGGGCGCAAGACCCTGAAATCGTTAGGTGTCTTCCTTTCCTATAAGGTAACCTCTGGTATAATTTTGGTAAAGGTGCATCAAATAGAACTAAAGTTATTGCCCAGAAACCAATTGTTTACGCCTGCCGTCCACCCGCCACTTCATCAAAATATAAGTCGAGTTTGACTTCAGCAAAACTCGACTAAAAATTTCAATACAAAAAAACAGCCAGAAAGCTTAGGAGTTTAACCGGAGGGTTCATGGTAGGATAGGGAAGGTACACATAATCAACAGTAGGTAAATCATTAGCAAAACTAATGACGTCAAGGCGTATATCCCGAAATTGGGTAACATGAAATAATTTTCATATTATTTAAAAGTTACAGCCCTGAATGTCTCAAACCAATGTTGTTCACTTCCATCATCCATTTACTGCCTTGAATCCACCACATACTTCATTGATTTGTCTGGCATCCACCAAAAGAGAGATTTAAAAGCACAGATGTCAGTTGAGATGTTTACTGACTTTGGGCCAAACAAAGAATGATATGGCACCAATTCCGGTCTCTTCCTGAGTACTTTGCAAGCGCAGATAGTAAAAGTATGGAGGGCCAGATGGGACTTTTAATTTTCGGTTTTGTATGCAAATTTTGGGGATTGCGGGGTGGGGGGGGGGGGGTGTACATCAAAGGTTGTACATCAAAGCGAACTTGAGTTATTGTCCAGAAACCAGTGATTTTACAATTTTGCAACTTTTTTAGGGCCATAACTCTGGAATGATAAATGCTGTAACTGTGAAAATTAAACTTGACCTCCATTTCACGGTAGGTAGTAATGTTGCAAAATTATACGGTCGTTCAGAAAAGTGAACTAGAGTTATCATCTGGAAACCATTGATTTTACCATTGAGCGACTTTTCTGAAAGGGTAAGTGCATAACAATGACCCTCGAACTTAACTTGCATTTCATGGTATATAGCAATGCTGCAAAATTATAAGGTCGTACATGAAAGCCAACTGGTGTTATCATCCAGAAACCATTGATTATACCATTTTGTGATTTTTAAAGGGGCATAACTCTGGAATGGTAAATACCATAACCATGAAAATAGAACTTGACCAGCCTTTTGCGGTCCATAGTAATGTTGCAAAATTATAAGGTCATACATCAAAGCGAACTAGAGTTATCATCCAGAAACCAATGATTTTACCATTTTGCACCTTTTCAAGAGGCATAACTCTGGAATGGTAAATACCATAATGATGAAAATCAAACTTGACCTGCATTTCACAGTAGGTAATAAGGTTGCAAAATTATAAGGTCATACATCAAAGCAAACTGGCATTATCATCCGGAAACAATTGATTTTACCATTTTGCGACTTTTCAAGGGGCATAACACTGGATCAGTAAGTGCCATAATGGTGAAAGTTAAAAAATTTATAGTAATTTATATATTTTTTATACTTACCAATGACCCAGACTAAGCTGGTGCTAACTCCTTAAATTCTAGGGCCAAACACAAATTTTGCCCCCCAATCCCCAAAATTTGCATCAAAATCCGAAATTTCAATGTCCTATGAGGTCCTCCATACTTTTTATCCACTGCCCATGTGCAGTGTCAAGGAGGTCTCGAAACTGGCACCAAAAGTCATTCTTACAACCAGTGCCTGGTAAGCGTTATGTAATCAGCGGGGAGGTATGAGTTCCCAACTCATGGGAGGGCCAACCTCGTCTGGGTCATTGGTAAGTATAAAAAATATATAAATTACTATGAATTTTTTAACAATTTAATACTGTACCAATGACCCAGACTTAGCTGAATAGAAAAAAGACTGGAGGGCCTAGGACATAAAGGAAAATCCAATAGGCTCAAATACATGTAAACAGAATTATCCCCTCAAGGAGAAAAGGAGAAACAGGCTTTACATATTTCTTATTTGTATCAAAAAAAGAAAGACACAATACCATTCTGTAATTGAGCACAATAACACCAATGATCTCTATTAACATCCAGTATAACCTGTTATACTAATTTTTAAAGGAAAGCCAATAAATAAAGGAAGTCCAGAGAATGAGACTCTTTATACTCATTAAAAGTGTCCGAGGATTGTATATTAACGCTAGTATGACACATGACATATACAAATGCTTCACACTGAGCTGCACTTTAAAAATATTACATGAATGAGTTAAACATTAGCTTTACACTTTAAAACCATCCTGGCACCGATTCAGAATTACTGACTCCAGAGGAGGTATTACCTTGCTTTTCATTATAAAGCAGGTGACCTAAGGGAACACCATCCCCCCCCCCATTCCCCTTGCCCTGGGTCAAATACCCCAGCATGAAGAAGGCAGCAGGACAAAGTCACTGCCAGAACAGAAAGCCTGCATAACTATAGTTGCAACTGTTTAGTGGACGACATTCTGAGCAACAGATAACGGACCTAAACAACGCAGGTCGCCAGAAATGGACTCAATATTTCTAAGATAAAAATTCGTGAATGTGGAAGGCTGAGACCAATATGCAGCCTTCATAAAATCTGTAATAGCAACACTATTAGCATAAGCCCAAGATGTAGATAGAGCTCTTACTTCATGCGCCAAAATCTTAAGCACAGACTGCTGAGTTGAAGATAATTTTTCATAAGCAGTACGGATAGTTAATTGAATCCACCTTTCAATAGAATGGACCGTAATGTCCCATCTATTAGGCAGCAGAGACAGAAAAAAACGTTTACGTCCCTTTCTGATAAACTCAGATCTACGTTTGTAAAAACGTATAGCTCTAACAGGGCAGAGTAAAGGCCTATGCCTGTCTGAAGACGGAAGAGCCTTAATAACAATAGGTTCCGGATACTTATTAGGAGCCTGATTCTTAGCCAAAAATCCAACATTAGTAGTCAAGGTAATAGTATTACCTATACTACGATAGTGAGAATCATCAACAGATGCATGAAGCTCACTAACTCTTCTAGCCGAAGAGAAGGCTAAGAGAAAAGCTGTCTTATAAGATAAGAATTTGAAGTCCACCGTGTCAAGAGGCTCAAATGGCACTTCTTTTAGCTTAAGAAGAACCCAAGCTAAATTCCACTTAGGAATTAATCTAAGGGTTCTAGGTCTATTTATCGAAAAGTTTTTCACTAACTTAGATAAAGAGACATTAGATCCAATCTGTAAACTATCATGATGTGCATAGGTATCTGATAGCATAGACCTATATGGTAACAGGCTGCAGTTTGATCTCATCAAACAGGTAGACTAGAAAATTAGCAATGTCTGGAATGGAGGGATCATAAATACCAACAGAATGATCCCTACATCACTGTGAAAAAACCTTCCACTTAGCAGCATAATTTAGCGAAGAGGAGGTCCTCCTACAGCTAGAAATTGCGTCAGCTGCTTGTCCTGTAAATTGCTTGCCGTGCAAGAAGGTCCGCACAACGGAAACACTTGAAGGTTGAGACCTTGCGAGTTGTGATGCAGTGTGTGCAATTTCTCCTGCGAAAGAAGATCCTTCCGTGGAGGAAGCTTCCGTGGCATGTCCCACAACAGACACCTGAGTAGATTTATCCATGGTCTCTGGGGTGACAGAGATGCTACTAACAGAATTTTGCAGTGAGATTGCTTTATCTTAAGCAATATCTGCTAAATCAATGGTGCTGGAGGATACGCGTATCCTATCATTCTGTCCCAAGAGATCGAGAGAGCGTCTACTGCAAACGCTCGAGGATCTGGGCATGGCGACACATACGTCTGCAACTGATTGTTGAGATGCGTCGCAAATAAGTCTATCATTGGACGATCCCATTGGTAGCAAATCTGATTGAATACTCATTTGTTTAGAGTCCATTCTGATGGCAACATGCAACCTTTCCGAGAAAGGAAGTATGCCAGAACGTTCAGACGACCCGGTATATGACGGACCGATAGAAGAACTTGAAGCTCTAGGACAAACAGAAGGATCCTTTCCGTTAAATTGAATAACTGAATGGAATGAGTGCCTTCCGGGTTCCGAATGTATGCTACTTCTGTCGAATTGTCAGACAGAATTTGAACATGCGAATTCTGAAGAATGTTCCTTCATTGACGTAGTGCAAGCCATATTGACATCATCTCTTGATGTTTATGTGCTTGTTTAGGAACTGCGGATCCCAAAGACCCTGGCACCTCGAATCCGTTGGGCTCAGAGTTGCGCCCCAACCTGTTTGACTTGCATCCATCATTATCGTAAAACTCGGATCCAGCAGTTGCAGTGATACTCCTTCAGTTAACCACTGAATATCTGCCCAAGTCGGAATCTCCCGTTTCACTTGATTCGACAAGACGATGTTCGATTCGAGCGAATGAGTCTTCACACTCCAATTCTGAGATCAAATATATGTGGAGTGGACGAGTGTGTAGCCGCTCAATCAGAATAAGATCTGCAGCGGGTCTGCACAAACCTGTCAGTCTCATGAATTCTCTCACTGTTACTACATCTGAGTGAAGACAAACGCGAGCGTAACAACTGACTAATATCGCTCTGGTTAACAGCAGACAAACGAGATTGTTGTGCGTCTCTAAGCTCATTCCCACGTGGGTGAATGATTGGATGGCACTAGATCCGACTTCTTTTCATTTGCTATGAAACTGAGACATCGGAGCAATAGAAGCAGACTCTGAATATCGTTCTGAAGTGTTAACTTGCTGCCCTAACCCTGAAGAATGTCGTCCAAGTAGGCCGACGTTAGCACAGACGAATAAGCTCGGAAATGAGTCATTACCGAGATCATTATTCGAGTGAAGGCCCAGGGCGCTAGGTTCAAACTAGAGCATCATTGCTCGGAACTGAAAACAACTCCTGGGACAGCGAAGCGAAGGTACTTTTTAAACGCCGGATGTACCATGACGTAAAAGTATGCATCCTTGAGATCTATGCTCACAGCATAATCGTTCACTCGAGTGATTGCTCTGACCGATCGGATGGTCTCCATATAAAATTTTGGAGCCACGATCAGCTTGTTTATCCAGCTCAGATCTATAACTGGACGAAACGAGCCGTCTGATCTTGGAACCAGGAACAGGTGACTGCAGAAAACTGGAGATTCCTGGTTTTCTACGACGTCTATAGCGTTCTTGTCCAGAAGAGATTGAATTTCTGATAGAAGCGAATCTCTCTTCTGAACGTTTAACGAAGCTGAGACCAGCGTGGACTTCGAGTTAACGGGGGTTTTTCCTTGAAGGACAGTTCAGACCTTCGGAAATAACCCCTTGCACCAATGGGTCGTCCGTAATTGACAACCAATTGGTTAAGAATCTCGACAGCCTTCCGTCCACTGGAATGCAATAGAGGTTTAGACCATCACCTCCTGGCCCTGCAAGGATTGCGGAAGGAGAAACCACGTCCTCCACGACCCGCATCTCGCCCAGTCGACCTAGGGGCGTCTGACCAGATATCTCGGCCAGCATTACGACCCCTATGTGAGTTGCTACTCTGACGGTCTCTGGAGTAAGACGTAGAGGCTTTCTTAGATCGTCTATAGGAACTTCCTTTGGACGTATTCGCCCCCAAAGTACTTGCCTTACTCCTCCCTGCTGAGTCCGACTTTTTCAAAGCGGAATTAAAAGCAGAGAATCTGAAGCTTTCTTAGTAATCTGTTATAGATTGTAGAAAGCTTAAAGTCGAAGAGAAGCTCTCCTGAGACCGGAGCGACTGGAAAAGAGTTTTTGCACCTTACTATCCACTCTTGTGGATGCAGCCAGTGCAGCATCTCGTCTGACTAACTCCATACTGCCACTGAAAGGGCGGAGTTATACGTAGAATATGCTATAGCCCTCGAAAGATCTCTTAAGGAAGTTTGAACATCCTGGAATTCTTTCCCTTCGAGACGTAGTGATAACGCTCTGGTAAGGTGATCTGCGTGAGATAACGCATCTAAATTAATTCTATTAGACGAGATTGTCGTCTCCAGTATACTGGAGTTAATAGACATGGACGCCGGCAATGACAATTCCAGGTCTTCAGCCTAGTCGTCCAAATGCAGAGGAACTCTCAGCATGCCTTGTCCTGCCGTTTGAAATCTATGTCTAGCATTGATGAAAGGCAGCTGTATAGCGCTAGGCGATAAGAAACCGGATTTGCCAGTCTTAGAGGCTAGCTTGAATATAGCATCATTCAAAAGTTCAAATGTCCGTGACATTTCTGGAATGGGTCGGAAACTCAGGGACAGTGTCCCTAATCCGGCCGAAAAAGTCTGTGTCCAGTGACGCTTTCAGTTTCTTATCAAGTAACGCAGCATTTTGGTCCGGAAAAATAACTTCTAAAAGGTGATGCCGGATGAAATCTACGGCCACCTTAAGTTGTTCGGAAAGGGAAAATTTCAGCTGTGCTGATTCCCTTTTACCATCCGCCTGGACCACATAAGAATCTCGGTCGTCCCTTACTAACTCTGCAGGGGAGCGAACCGACCCAGCTTGCTCAGACAGTTTCTTTACTGAAAGAGTTTCTGATAGCTGCTGGGATGCTGCTATGAATTGAGCTATCTGTGATAGCAAGTCCATCATGGAGGCCTGTGGATCCGCGGTCTTACGTAATTTAGCCGCTGGAAGCTCCAGGGACGTTAATTCCTGCATACTTCTCATATGCGAACGTCCCAACTGGAAAGGCCTTGTGTCCTTGGCTAGCGGATGGCGTGACCTGGGCGACGTGGACTCCCTGGTCGGCGAAGCAGGCTGGATATCTGTGGTCACATAGCCAAGGTGCGGTCGTGTGTGCTGACGTGAGGATGAGGAAGCCAATAGACAAGCTGTGTCAGACTATGCGACAGAGCATCCCGAGCAGGAGGAGCGGATGTATGCTCCGACTAACAAACGTTACATACAACAACATCTGGGCCCAGATATTGTTGTAAGAGAGACGGGGCCTCTCTCGCTCGCGGTCCGGTTAGACCTGGACGAGCTAGCTACCAGACTGAAGGCTTCCTCCGTACTATCCTCGGATCCGTCGTCGCTGGGTGTGCACGTTCAGTGTTTATAGTGCTCGCATCACCCGAACTCCTTCCCTGGTCCGCAACGGATGAACCCGGCAGCCGAGCCATTCGATGAATGGTCGTTTCACCAGGCGAGCTAGCAGACAACAACTCCGTCGATCCTACTTGGGACCTCTTAGGCAACTGTTGTATTTCCATGAGCACTTAGCTGCTAGCTCTTCGTTAGACTGCGACGACGGAGGTACACTTCTTGAAGACATCACGGAAACATCACCCTGTTCTTGTTCCTCTGAAAAAGAGACTGAAAAACTAGAGTGACCTTGCGGAGAGAGGACCAGCATGGAACTCTCACCGCTAACAATATACCGTGACACAAGTCTCCAACGTTTGTCATCCCAATTGACACACACTGAGCAAGAATTAGTGCGAGTGTACATTGACTACAAGAAACATAATGAACATGAGAATCAGATGAAGACTTCCTCGCATTACAATTTGAACAATATTCTTTCATCATGAAAAAATATAAACAGTCATAGTACTCACACTAACCCTTGAAAACAAAGATACATAATATAATATAATCCATTATAATATTTCGAAAAAATAATTCAAAAGAAAAAAAAAATTTTTGAAAAAATTTCAGAAGAGCCCAAGTTCCCAATGGGAACAATGAGCCCAAATGGATCCCAAAAAAACCTAAGTGTGGACAAAAATTTTAAAACATATTTAAAAATTAATGTAACACTTACGGACAATATTAATGTATCTGGCTATGAGCAGAACTAAACAGAAGACAAGTAATCACTATCAGAAGTAACCGTTGTCAACGTAAACAAAAGTGTACAAAAACCGGAAACATGACTCCAGGCACTGTAAACATGGCCCAAAATCAGTTACCAATTTAAACACTATCCGATGTAAAACAGAGACTTCCAGAAAAGAAACTGCAGTACATCGGATGGTAGATGCAGACCAAAACGCCTAACCACCCAAGGGTGAGGACGTATGCATGGGGAAAAACAGAATAATTATTCTGTTACCAAGCAAAACTCCCAAGAAATTTTAGTAAAAAAAAATTACAAAAATTATGCCAAAAGCATGGGAGAATAACAAGGGGGTATTAAGGAAAGGGAGAGAGGAAACACTGAACAAACTGTGGAAATTTCATAACAAGAATGTAAACATCAGGCCCATGCCCCGAAATTAGGGAACATGAAATAATTACATAAAAAAATTATAAGTTACAGCCCTGAACACATCCTGCCACTGTTTCTTCTCATCCTTATATTTCCTCCTTAGATCCACCATTTTTTCATAATTATGTGTCTGGCATCATTTGAACTTAGATTTACAAGCACAAATATCAGTGAGATGTTACTGATTTTAGGGCCAAACAAAGAATGACTTTTGGCGCCAATTTCGAGACCTCCTTGACACTGCGCATGCGTAGTGGATAAAAAGTATGGAGGACCACATAGGACATTGAAATTTTGGATTTTGATGCAAATTTTGGGGATTGGGGGCAAAATTTGTGTTTGGCCCTAGCATTTAAGGAGTTAGCACCAGCTAAGTCTGGGTCATTGGTACAGTATAAAAATATCGATTGATCTGAATTTCATAGTAGGTAGTAATGTTTCAAAATTATAAGGTCATACATCAAAGCAAACTAGAGTTATAATTTGGAAACCATTTTTTTCGGATGGACAGACAGGGCAGTGACTATATGCTCCCCCAAACTTTTTTACGGGGAGTACAAAAAACAATCCTCCTTCAATGTAGATAAACATATACTAATTTGTAGGTAGTGGCAAGGGCTTTTATTACACTACTTCCTGTGCAGAGGGGGAATGATATGAGACTGAATTACCCCACTATCTTAATCAGCTAAACAACAAATTCACCCTTTTTACTGGGGAGCTTGGTGGCTCATTGATTAGAGCATTGGGCTTTACTCCAAAAGGTTGATGGTTCGATCCTGACCTGTGCTGTGTCCATGGGCAAGACACTTAATCTTGATTGCCTACAGCACATGAATGGAGTACTTGCCTTCAACCACTGCAAACTCTGCTTGTGCTAGGTTAGTAAGTTGGAGAAACTGACAGTCTGGGTTAGTAAGGTGGTGATCCTCTCAGGCTTCTTCTAGCCATAAAACTGTCCAACACGATATGCCACAGGCTGTTGAAAGTGCTGTTAGCGCTTAAGGCTCAGAGATTTTGATGCATTTTTGCGACACTCTGATCGTCTACATCTTGTGGTTGTGAAATTTCTTCTAGGCAAGTCTTTGCTGCTTATGCAATTGTTTCTAGGCAAGTTTTGGCTCTCATGTGATCTTCGACTTTGCAGTTGAAGACCTCAAAATCAATAGGATTCTTCCCCTCTCACAGAGATACCTAATCTATAAATCTGGTGAACATGTGACCATTGTGCTACTGCTAGTAACAGTTAATTTGACCTTTGGTCGATTAACTTGAAAACTAATAGACTACTCCTTCCATGAGGGTGCCAACCTTGTAAATTTGGTGGATCTGCATCAAACAGAAACAAAAGTGATTGTCTGGAAATCAACAATCTGAACGGACATGGCATACTTTGCGATTTTATTGAAGTAGGCTACTACTATCAGATGAGTTATGCTCAGGATGGGCTGGAGTGAATATGTGCATGGACATAAAATATCTTCTAAATGGAAAAAGTGGTGTAACTCAAGAATGAATGAACAGACAGTAAAACTTGATATATGTCTAGAAGGACATGAATGCTCGACATCCATGTAAGACTTCATTGAGATCAGACTACTGTTAGCTGAATTATGCTCTAGATGAACTTGTATGGATGTACATATGAAGGTACATACATATGCACAGAGTCAAATGTAATCCAGTATACCATGCTTTTTTCAAAATGCAAGGGTATTCAAAGAACATATTTTAACTTCAATTTACCTCAGCAGAGATTCACTACAAGTGTTCAAATCCACACCCACAAAGCTAACACATTCTTCAACAACAGAATCCAAGGCTGTTTTCAACTGATTCTCTGAAATATCATGCTACAAAAGATAAAAAATACAATATTTTGCAGAGTTGTGTTAAATGAAGGTTGTGAATATTTTAAACCTGCACAAAACTGAATGGCCAATTTGTTCAGCACTATACATATAACTTCAAATTTGTTTAATGAGAATATTTTGTTACCTACAAGAAAATATTGTAAGAGTTGACTTCTGGTCATGTAAGGTAAAGGAGTAATCCTTTACCCAATGCACAAAAGGCAAAATTTGTTATTTTAACCCTTGGCAAACACAAGAACTGTATCAAACAGGCTCATAACATGCGACAAAGCTTACCTAAACACAACCTCTTAAAAGTAAAACACAGAAACTGACATAAACACTAAGTTAAACATGAAATTCTGAGCTAAACAGAAAACTAAACGCAAATAAAAATGTCAAGAAAAATGTTTAAAATGCAGGGTATGAGGGGTTAATCATGGAACAATGATACTGAGGAACATGTATGATGAATATAAGTGCCATGGGAAGAGAAGGAGCAAAGCAGCTGACCTAAACACTAAGTTAAACATGAAATTCCGAGCTAAACAGAAAACTAAATGCAACTAAAAATGTCAAGAAAAATGTTTAAAATGAAGGGTATGAGAGGTTAATCATGGAACAATGATACTGAGGAACATATATGATGAATATAAGTGCCATGGGAAGAGAAGGAGCACAGCAGCTGACCTAAACACTTAGTTAAACATGAAATTTTGAGCTAAATAGAAAACTAAATGCAACGAAAAATGTCAAGAAAAATGTTTAAAATGCAGGATATGAGGGGTTAATCATGGAACAATGATACTGAGGAACATGTATAATGAATATAAGTGCCTGGGAAGAGAAGGAGCACAGCAGCTGACCTAAACACTAATTAAACATGAAATTCCGAGCTAAACAGAAAACTAAACGCAACTAAAAATGTCAAGAAAAATGTTTAAAATGCAGTGTATGAGGGGTTAATCATGGAACAATGATATTGAGGAACATGTATGATGGATATAAGTGCCATGGGAAGAGAAGGAGCACAGCAGCTGACCTAAACACTAATTAAACATGAAATTCCGAGCTAAACAGAAAACTAAACGCAACTAAAAATGTCAAGAAAAATGTTTAAAATGCAGTGTATGAGGGGTTAATCATGGAACAATGATACTGAGGAACATGTATGATGAATATAAGTGCCATGGGAAGAGAAGGAGCACAGCGGCTGACCTAAACACTTAGTTAAACATGAAGTTCCGAGCTAAACAGAAAACAAAAAGCAATTAAAAATGTCAAGAAAAATGTCTAAAATGTAGGGTATGAGGGGTTAAATCATGGTAAAATGATAATAATCATCATATAGCAGCATTATAAAAGCCATGATATGGAAATAGGGCGAGTCAGTGACCTAAACAGAAGCTTTAACATTATTGGACACGTATGCCGGCGCCGACCGATCGAGCCATGCCATAAGCTCACACAACTAAAGTTGGTGAGCTAAAAATCGCACAATCCTAACAAACCCAACAAGTATGGTATAAAGGGATACAAGATATGTGACACAACTGGATACACCTGGAAATATGACAGAAGAAAACATAAGCTTCTTTGTACTAGGAATATCATCTATATCATATTGCCACAATTATTTCCTGCAGACGTATCAATCTGTTCATGACATAGGAAAAACATGTACCTAAATCAAGAACAAAGGTGTGAAATCGAGAAGTCACGTGGTCAAGTTTGAAAGCCCATTTACCAGTTGGGTCAATTTGGGGTTCTCAATAAGCTAAACATTTGTTGGAACTTTTTGTACTATGTTCTTAGAAACTATCATCATTTGATGGGTGTAGAATCTGTGCATTAAGATTTATTTGTAAACTACCCTTCCTGTACTATATCCTCTTCAACCTTATAGACCTCTTTCTGCTTACAGGCATTTACAACCTCTTTTTTATGCCTCCGACAATTTTGGCAGGGGCATTAAGTATTACCCTTGTCTGTCTGTCCTGAATATTGTTTCTGCACGATAACTTTAGATTGACTGAATAAAATGAAACAATATTTTATACATAGGTTTATTACCACATAATACAGATTGGGATTGATAGTGGGCTTTGTCCGATATTTTCTGACTTAGAAGACATGCTGATATTGGTTTCCGGATGGTAACTTGAGTTATAGGTGTCCAATTTCAATCAAACTTGGTATAGCTTATTGTAGACAATATACCAGACAGCTTTGATTTTGTGAGTGGTGCAATAATTTTTAATCTGAGTTATGACCCCTTTTTGGACTTTGTTAAATACTAAATATAGATTATCATAAAGCGGGGGCATCAGTGTCCCATGGACACATTTGGTGGCCTGCTATGGTTTAATGGAGATAAGATAAAGACATTTATTGATTCAATATTAACCAAGTTAAATGACTACAAACTCATGCTTGGCAGTGGGGGCATAGCCACTCCTGGCATTGCACTTGTTTTTACCTAATTTTCAATTTTGTGGGATGAATGTCAAAGTGCTTCAACAGCCATGACAAGCCATGTTGTGGTTAACAAAGGAGAAGTAATAACGGATAAATCAAATGACAGGTACATTGATTTAAAGATCAAAGCCCAATGAACTAAAAATGTTAGTATAATGGCTATGAAACAAATATCCAAACATGAATAATACAAGACAATTTTTCCAAAACAAATTAGGTATTCAAATATTAGCAGCAGGAAGTTGCCAGTTCAATTGACACTGTGACAAAGTAATTTTTCAGGGTTGAATTTAGTTTTGTAGATTTTTTTTCAAACTTTATTTGTTTACTGAGACAAAACACAATTCATTTTCTTTTAATTATGAACTTTTAGAGTGTGAGTTTCTTCTTGGATTATGACTGCTGCAAACCATTTGTTGTTTAAAGTGTAAACCAACTAGAATTAAGATGGCACTTAGTCACTGCACACAGTTTTGTTCAGATTGAACTTCAGAGTGCTCTCAGAGGGATGATCGTGGATCCTTTGGCACCTCCTTAATTATGTGGTAATGGCTCTAACACATTTTTCATCATACTCAATGCATGTTTCCAGCACAAAGGGTAAGACTAATGGACAAAGTCATCACATTTCTGTGTCTTTTCTTACTTTATATGGCGAAAACACATACCTGGTACATTCCAACACCAATATGTTTTGGCTCAATTTTCACCAGCTCAGACAATGGATCTTGAAGTCTTCGTGCAATTGACACTGAAATACAATGGGGAGTTAATTGAACCATTGGGCTCATTCCAATGAGGGGTCATAAAGTATGTTTCTGAGGCAAATGAAAGTGTCAATGACACTGTAGCTTAACTTGTGTGTTGTGTTTGATGAAAAGGATAATGTTCAATGTTTATGAAAGGATTATGAAATAAGACAAGAATTGTGATAATTGGGAATATGTTCATTTCTGTTCCCTGTATGCTATGTTTATGATAAAAATAATATGAGGTGTACACTGTTCTAAAGATCTGAGGGGTGGGTTAATATGACCTCACAGTTAATATACGTGGCCCTCACAGTTAACGTATATCAACAAAAGTTACCAAATTAAAGTGAAATTATTCCAAAATGAGTCATCCTATCAAGTTACATTAAAATCCCTTCATAAATATGCACTGTAGACTGTGCTAAAGGTTTTTGGGCTTTGGGCCCCTGTAGCCGTCAGTTTCCCAATTGCGTCCAAAGGGGACATTCTCATCTAGACATTATATGAAGTCAATCTACCAAGTTACAATGAAATCCCTCCATAAATACGACCTGTAGACTGTGCTAAAGGTTTTTGGGCTTTGGGCTCTGGCAGCCATCATGGTTGAATGATCGCAACCAAAAGGGGACAATCTCATCTGGGCATCATCTGGAGTGATCCTACAAAGTTACAATGAAATCCCTTCATAAATATGACCTGTAGACTGTGCTCAAGGTTTTTGGGCTTCGGGCCCCTGAAGCCATCACAGTTGACCAATCACGACCAAAAGGGGATGTCATCATCTAGGCATTATATGGAGTCAAACTTACGGGTTACAATGAAGTCCTTCCATAAATAGGACCAATATTTAAACTATGCTAAAGGTTTTGGGGTTTTGGGTTCGGGCAGCCATCAAGGCTGAATGATCGCGACCAAAAGGGGACGTTCTCATCTAGACATTATTTAGAGTCATCCTACCAAGGTACAATGAAATCCCTTCATAAATATCACCTGTAGACTGTGCTAAAGATTTTCGGGCTTTGGGCCCCTGTAGCCAACACAGTTGCCTAATGGTGTCCAAAAGGGGCTGTTCTCATCTAGACATTACATGAAGTCAACCTACCAAGTTACAATGAAATCCCTTCATAAATATGATCTGAAGACTGTGCTAAAGGTTTTCGGGCTTTAGGCTTGGGCAGCCATCATAGTTGAATGATCGCAACCAAAAGGGAACATTCTCATCTGGACATCATCTGGAGTGATCCTATGAAGTTACAATGAAATCCCTTTATAAATATGACCTGTAGACTGTGCTCAAGATTTTCTGGCTTCAGGCACCTGTTGACATCACAGTTGACCAACCACGAGCAAAAGGGGATGTCATCATCTAGGCATTATATGGAGTCAACCTAACAAGTTACAATGAAATCCTTCCATAAATACGACCTACAGACATGCTAAAGGTTTTGGGGCTCGGGCAGCCATCAAGGCTGAATGATCGTGACCAAAAGGGGACCTTCTCATCTGGACACTATTTGGAGTCTTCCTACCAAACTACAATAAAATCCCTTCATAATTATGACCTGTAGACTGTCTAAAGGTTTTCAGGCTTTGGGCCCCTGAGGCCGTCACAGTTGCCCAATTGTGTCCAAAAGGGGACGTTCTCATCTAGACATTATATGAAGTCAACCTACCAAGTTACAATGAAATCCCTTCATAAATATGACCTTAGACTGTGCTAAAGGTTTTCGGGCTTCGGGCTTGGGCAGCCATCATGGTTGAATGATCGCAACCAAAGGGGACAATCTCATCTGGGCATCATCTGGAGTGATCCTGTGAAGTTACAATGAAATCCCTTCATAAATATGACCTGCAGACTGTGTTCAAGGTTTTCGGGCTTCGGGCACCTGCAGCCATCACAGTTGACCAATCACGACCAAAAGGGGACGTCATCATCTAGGCATTATATGGAGTCAACCTAACAATGTTACAATTAAATCCTTCTATAAATATAACCTTTCGCCTATGCTAAAGGTTTTTGGGCTCGGGCACCCATCAAGGCTGAATGATCACAGCCAAAATGGGACGTTCTCATCTAGACATTATTTGGAGTCAACCTACCAAGTTACAATGAAATCCCTTCATAAATATGACCTGTAGACAGTGCTAAAGGTTTTCGGGCTTCGGGCACCTTTAGCCATCAAAGTTGCCCAATCATGTCCAAAAGGGGATGTTCTCATCTAGACATTATATGAAGTCAACCTACCAAGTGACTATGAAATCCCTTCATAAATATGACTTGCAGACTGTGCTTAAGGTTTTCAGGCTTCGGGCTCGGGCAGCCATCATGGTCGAATGATCGCAACCAAAGGGGACAATCTCATCTGGGCATCATCTGGAGTGATCCTATGAAGTTACAATGAAATTCCTTCATAAATATGACCTGTAGACTGTGCTCAAGGTTTTTGGGCTTCGGGCACTTGTAGCCATCACAGCTGACCAATCACGACCAAAAGGGGATGTCATCATCTAGGCATTAAATGGAGTCAACGTAATAGGTTACAATGAAATCCTTCCATAAATATGACCTTTTACCTATGCTAAAGGTTTTTGGGCTCGGGCACCCATCAAGGCTGAATGATCGCGATCAAAAGGGGACGTTCTCATCTAGACATTATTTGGAGTCATCCTACCAAGTTACAATGAAATCCCCTCATAAATATGACCTGTAGACTGTGCTAAAGGTTTTCGGGCTTCGGGCACCTTTAGCTGTCACAGTTGCCCAATCATGTCCAAAAGGGGACGTTCTCATCTAGACATTATATGAAGTTAACCTACCAGGTTACAATGAAATCCCTTCATAAATATGACCTGTAGACTGTGCTCAAGGTTTTCGGGCTCGGGCAGCCATCATGGGTGAATGATCACGCGTTCTCATCTAGACATTATATGAAGTTAACCTACCAAGTTACAATGAAATCCCTTCATAAATATGACCTGTAGACTGTGCTGAAGGTTTTCGGGCTTCAGGCTCGGGCAGCCATCATGGGTGAATGATCGCAACCATAGGGGACAATCTCATCTGAGCATCATCTGGAGTGATCCTAAGAAGTTACAGTGAAATCCCTTCATAAATATGACCTGTAGACTGTGCTCAAGGTTTTCGAGCTTCGGGCACTTGTAGCCATCACAACTGACCAATCACGACCGAAAGGGGATGCCATCATCTAGGCATTATATGGAGTCAACCTAACAGGTTACAATGAAATCCTTCCATAAATATGACCTTTTGCCTATGCTAAAGGTTTTTGGGCTCGGGCACCCATCAAGGCTGCATGACCCCGATCAAAATGGGACGTTCTCATCTAGACATTATTTGGAGTCATCCTGCCAAGTTACAATGAAATCACTTCATAAATATGACCTCTAGACTGTGCTAAAGGTTTTCGGGCTTCGGGCTCCTGTAGCCGTCACAGCTGCCCAATCACGTCCAAAGGGGGACTTTCTCATCTAGACATTGTATGAAGTCAACCCACCAAGTTACAATGAAATTCCTCAATAAATATGACCTGTAGACTGTGCTAAAGGTTTTCGGGTTTTGGGCTCGGGCAGTCGTCACGGTTGGCAGATCATGCCCAAATGGGGAAATTCTCATCTAGACATCATAAGGAGTCATCCTACCAAGTTACAATGAAATCCCTCCACATTAAACATGACCTGCAGACTGTGCTAAAAGTTTTTGGGTTTCGGGCTTGGGCAGCCATCACGGTTGATAGATCATGCCCAAAAGGGGACGTTCTCATCTAGGCACTATACAGAGGCATCCTACCAAGTTACAATGAAATCCCTTCATAAATACGAACTGTAGACTGTGCTAATGGTTTTCGGGTTTTGGGCTCGGGCAGCCATACCGGTTGCCAGATCGCAACCAAAAGGGGACGTTCTCATCTAGACATGATGACCCCAAACCTGCATATGAAATTTCGTGACGATCAGACAAGAACTAAAGGAAAATGTGAACAGATGTCACAGACTCACAGACTAACAGACTTCCGCACGCGTGATGGCAATAGCTTATCTTGACTATGCCAAGTTAAGCTAAAAATGAACAGAATTCCACAGTATTCAGAAAAATACACCACAGTGCACACATTGTTTTTTACTTTGATGTGCCAAGCAATGTATAGTGGGTCTTCATAGCATTATTCCCAATGCAAAATTCAAATACTCTTTAGTATTGAATACAACTGACTGCCTCATATAAAAGGTAATATCCATTACAACACTCCGCATCTCCAACAGGCTAAATGCATACAGCCGCTTTGAAGCACCTCCCCCCCTCCACACCCCCCACCGAAGTATGAACTTTCCATGACCAGGTATTGGTTTCCAGACTTTTTACAATAACAATGTTGTATTTTTACTCTCTCGTTTTTATTGGTGGATAATTATTACAAATGACAAAGAACTGGGAAAGATATCATCACTTAAGTAATTTTTAAAATCTGAATTAAATCATTATTTTAGAAAAAGGTCTTCCAAGAACCTAGTTCCTGTAAATGTGGTAAGTGAATTGGACACTAGGGATTTGACAGTATTGGTGAAAGTGGTGAAAATTATATCAATTATAATTGGTGTACAGAAATACCATCCAGCACTACCACCACCAGACAATAGTACTGTTCTAGTTTGCATTTCTGTTGTCCAAGTGCACTTTCCATTGCACTTTCAGTTTTTTTGAGAAAGAGAATTCTTGAAGTTTTTCATTTGTTATTTTTAGGAGCATAAAACAGTTATAATTCAATGTATGTAGAAAAGGAGCTTTAAGAGTTTGAACAAGATGTTTAGTATTAGGCCAGTGTCTCAAATTTTGATACATACATAACTTCCAAATGCCTTTGAAGCAATCCCAAGGCAACCATTAACCCTTTTCCTAACACAAATAGATGACTTGTACAACTAGAACTATCACTGAAGGTGATTAATACCCCCGCTTTGGGTTTTTAGAGGAATGCACTTCTGATCATGTAGGCGAAGGCCATAAGGAAATGTATACATAAAGATAATTTTTTGTTGTTGAAATTTGTATTTGCATGTGGCCTTCCACAGAACAGCACTGAATACTTAAAGAGCCAACACATATATGGTTTACATTTGGAAAAACACATTTACAATGTGCAACATGTATTCAAAATCGGTTCATTAATGTAGGAGGAGTTGCACACACAAGAATCCCATTTGAAAACCTATAATAAATCCAAGTTAAAGGGAGATAACCTGGTTAAAATTGTCGCAGATCAAAAATTTGGGAATATGCGTATGTTCACTTAGTTGTGATAATGTTTGAAAAGTTTCGTCAAAATTGATTGATAAATGTAGGAGGAGTTGCACGCACAAGAATTTCATGTAGAAACCCATAATAAATCTAAGTTAAAGGGAGATAACCTAGTTAAAATAGCCACAGCTCAAAAATTTTGGAATATGCGCATGTTCACTTAGTAGTGATGATGTCTGTAAACTTTCGTCCAAATTGATTGATAAATGTAGGAGGAGTTGCGCACACAAGAATTTCATGCAGAAACCCATATTAAATCAAAGTTCAAGAGAGATAACCTGGTTAAAATTGTCGCAGATCAAAAAGTTTGGAATATGCACATGTTCACTTAGTAGAGATGATGTTTGAAAGGTTTCATCAAAATTGGTTCATTAATGTAGGAGGAGTTGCGCACACAAGAATTTGTTCGAACGGAAAGACATAATAAATCTAAGTCAAAGGGAGATAACCTGGTTAAAATTGTCGCAGATCAAAAATCTTGGAATATGCACATGTTCACTTAGTAGTGATGATGTCTGAAAAGTTTTGTTCAAATTGATTGATAAATGTAGGAGGAGTTGCGCACACAAGAATTTCATGTAGAAACCCATATTAAATCAAAGTTCAAGAGAGATAACCTGGTTAAAATTGTCGCAGATTAAAAAGTTTGGAATATGCACATGTTCAATTAGTAGAGATGATGTTTGAAAGGTTTCATCAAAATCGGTTCATTAATGTAGGAGGAGTTGCGCACACAAGAATTTGTTCGACGGAAAGACATAATAAATCTAAGTCAAAGGGAGATAACCTGGTTAAAATTGTCGCAGATCAAAAATCTTGGAATATGCGCATGTTCACTTAGTAGTGATGATGTATGAAAAGTTTTGTCCAAATTGATTGATAAATGTAGGAGGAGTTGCGCACACAAGAATTTCATGTCCAGAAAGACGTACGGACGGACGTACGGACGGACAGACGTACGGACGTACAGGGCGATTCCTATATAGCCCCCACTTCTTCGAAGCGGGGGTATAAAAAAGAATTAAGCTAATTCTAATGAAGGGTTATAAGCCATATTTCTGAGACAAAAAATGAAAACAGTCAAAAATATTAATTTTTGTGAATGACACTGTCCGTTTTTTGAGGAGTTACATTAGGTAAAGAATTTTAATTTTTTAAGTACAATACCAATAAAACTTTTATGCAGAATAACAGAAAGAGATAATATCTCTTCCTGACTTTTTTCTTGACAAATGATATCTGCTCTTGACAGCTTCCTAAACAGCAGTGTTGGGATAAGGTATTATTTATGGTACAATAAAAAATACCACAGTATATAAATACCAAAACAGGCCAAACAATTATCTAGATTTATGTTTCCAGGATCTCGCCATAACATGTTCAAGCACATCACTATCCTGGAATTTCAGTTTGAAATTTAACCCTTTACCTAACGAATCAACTGTATTCGCTCATGGAATTTACAATTTTTTTTTCAATAAACATCAACAATTGTTGAGCTTGTTCCAATGATGGGTAACATGATATGGTTTTGTTAAAATTTTGAAAAAATATACTTGAAATAACAAATTTTGATATCATGTGCATTGGGTGAAAGGTTTAAGCAACTTTAAGGATGCAAACGAACCCTGTTAAAAGGTCCAGAATTATTTTCAGTCTGCAGCTTTTAACTTCAAATCGTCTTCCCTACAACTTCACAAAGTAGCCATTAATTAATTCATTTTTGTGATGGTTCAAAGGCTTTATAGGTACACTACTCAAAATACAAAAAGAAGCAAAAAACAAGAGTACTGAAGCAGTATACCAACTCAATAGTTACATTAAAACAATCTGTCTTGTAATGCAGGGATGAGATTAGCGACAATTTACACGTTTTTTGGAACAAGTGCACTGCCAGGCGTGGGCTATGTCACCCGACAGCAAGTTCTTACATTGGACAACTTTCCAGATAACAAATTTTCAAAATTTGGTGTTGATTCAATAACTCAAAACTAAAATTATTAGCTGGACATCCAATTTTCAAAGTAATAAAAATGGAAAAAAGGGCCATAACTCAGCCAAAATTAGTTGAACTGAACCCAAATTGATCTACGTATTCTTGAGACAAACCTACGTACAAAATTTGGTGTTGATTCAATAACTCAAACTGAAGCTATCATTCGGATACCAAATTTCCAAGTTGCGAAATTGGGTGGAAAAGCATCAGAAAAGGAGCATAACTCCAACAAAAATCATTGAATCCAACCAATATCCAGAATTTGCCTAATCATTGGGTAAGAGACATATATATACCAAATTTGGTTTCGATCCGATGACCCGAACTTTAGTTATCACGCTGGACGGATGGATGGATGCATGGACACACAGACTCACTCAGGACTGATGGACAGATGGATGGATGGACAGATGGATGGATGGACACAGCTGATTACAATAGTCCTCTGACAAAATGTTTTGTCGGGGGACAATAAAAGAACACAGAGTGAACCTGCTGGTTGATACATTTTTTATTTCTATCAATTTAAATTACAGCATTTAGGGGGTGAATTCGTTAAAATTAGCAACATTGAGAAAATTTCTCATCCCTGAGTGATGAAGACATTTGAGAAAAAGAATATGAAGTCCCTATTCATTTCAAATAATATTTTTTAAACTGGAACTACAGACGTAACCAGAAGTTCGAAAAAATTGAAAAATTCTCAATTTTGTTTCCCAAATATCATTTGAGATGAGCTTTCATTTAATATACTCTATTTCTATTATTATTTTCAACTTCATAGTGCACAAACATGATTTCAGCATTATGCAATAACATCATACAAAATATAAAGAAGCATACACCATGACGAGGCAAAATCCCTTCCAAGAAACGAGAGAAGTGGATTTAAATGTTTATGAAAAAATACGAGATCACTCACAATGTGTGCCTATAGCAAGTTTTGTGAAAATTATAAATTCATAGTAATTTGTATATTTTTATACTTGCCAATGGCCCAGACTTGCTGGTGCTTAACTCAAAGTTATTAAGGGCCAAACACAAATTTTGGACCCCCAATCCCAAAAATTTGCTTGCCAAACCGAAAATTAAAAGTTCTATCTGGCCCTCCATACACTTACTCTCCGCGCATGTGCAGACGTCAGGAAGTGACTGGAATTGGCGCCAACATCATTCTTTGTAGAAGAGAGTACTACATAAAAATTCAGCAAGGAGGTATGAGTGCCCACTCATGGGAGGGCCATCTCCGTCTTGGCCATTGGTAAGTATAAAAATTAACAAATTACTATGAATTTATAATATTTTTACACTGTAAACCAATGGCCCAGACTAGCTGAATAGTAAAAAGGTGGAGGGCCTTGGACTTCAGAATTGGTAGATCAACATAGTTCCAATCCTGCAATCCAAGGTAAAAAAGGAAATTACATGTATTTCTCTCTATACAGTAATAGAGAAGACATATCATACAAAAGGAGCCCAGTTCCAGTAATTCCATATACTTAGCATGAAGACTATGCTAACTGGATGTAACGAGTTCCCAATTTTTAAGGTTAGCCTGGACTAAGCCCCAAAAATTAGGTTGGCGTATTTGAGAATGAGAGAATATCTCCCACAAACATATGCCATACCCAATAAAGCTCCAGCTGTATGCAGGATATAATTATGGACAAAACGGCTTTCCTCATAGTTACATACCTATCAAGCCGGAGGAGAGGTAAAAATCACACCCCCCACCCCCTTTTCTTTTTGAAGGAATCTTCAAAAAGAAAGAGGGGAGCGCTCTGAAATCATTAAAAGCAGTACCAAAAAACAATATAAATATTCGTCGAACAGGCACTCAGGTATTAATTTATTATTAATAAATGGTGCTTAACGGCACTTCAGAAGTTAAGGCTATAGCAATGATCCCAGTAATTAATATTGCCTGCTATATAACATACACCGGAGACGGCATACGCAGATAGGTCGAAAACCGGTGATATAATATATAACATACACATGTCCAATCGAACCACAATGAACGATCTCTGGAGAGTAAACACACTTCTGAGGTAACCCACAGGCGACCCCATTCAGGTGTACGATAAATTCCAGTAACAACACTCCCCGACGTGTAGTAGCCGATATCTAGGACACTATAAACATGCGAATATACGAGTTGAGTACTGACATTAATAGAAACCTGGATCTAGAAATGGAAGAAGGTATGATTAACAGGCTACGACACGGACCGCCCCCGAAGTAATTCATAACTTCAAAGGTCCATAATATACAAAAAAAAGTCAGTCTAATAATTATTATGCACGTGAGCATTAAAATCAACGCATGTAATCATCTGAATACCAGTTAACTGGTTATGCAGGCTCCGAGGTACCCAAAGACTAGCAATTTAATAATGATGAAATATGCGCATGTATATGAGATATAGACGAATAATCACAGGAAACCAATCCAACTAAAAAGTGGATGTGCCCATGAGGTCGCCATAGAACACGACCCAGCCGCCAATCGAGAAGTGAAGAAATGCATGTATGTATTTAAACTTATACGAGGCTTGCGGGAAGAAAACTACGTCTTGCCCGGTAATCGCCTCAAAACACATTGGTGGTGGGGGGAGGGGGGGGGGGAGGGGATTCGAAGTCATAACCCTCCTCACCCACATTACTTAATCGTTCTTGTGTTAGTCATAAAATAATATAGGAACCAAAATGGTTCCCTCACATCTAACCGACTCCATTACGCCACTATGGGCGGAGAAGGACGTGAAGAAAAAAAACTTCCCCTGATAAAGAAGGTCCTCTCGTGGAGGAAGCTTCCGGGGAATGTCCCATAACAGACACTTGAGAAGACTGATCCAAGGTTTCTGTGACGACAGAGGTGCTACTAGTAGGATTAACAATGAGACTGTTTGATCTTAAACATAATCTACTGAATCAAATGGAGGATACGTGTATCCTATCATCCATCCCCCATGAGATCGTCAGAGCATCTACTGCATGTGCTCAATGGTCTGGTCGAGGTGACACAAATGATGGTTCCCGATGTACGCTACTACTGTTGAGTTGTCCGACCAAATTGAACATGGACGTCCGTTATTATATGAATCCAATGTTGTGGCGCTAGCTAATTAACATCATCTCGTTGATGTTCATGTGTTTCTCCTGGAACCAAGGGTCCCAAAGACCCTGACACCTCAAGACTGCGAGACTTAGGGTTGCGCCCCAACCCATCTGACTCGCATCCGTCATAATCGTGAAAGCCGGATCCGGCAGTTGCAGCATAACTCCCTGAGTTTACCACTGAATATCTGCCTTGTTTTACTAGGTCCGTTAAAACAATACCGGTTCAAGCAAAAGCACTTTCACACTCCAGTTCTGAGTAAAGAATATCTGGAGGGGACGTGCACATAGGCGGCCCATCGGAATGAGATCCACAGCCACTCCGCACAGCTCCAACAGTTGCATGAATTCCCTCACTATTAATGCATCTGAGTGTAGACAAAAGCAAGCATAACAACTGACTAATTTCGCTCTGGGTAATGGCAGGTGAACCAGATTGTTGTGATTCTCAATCCCAAGTGAATAGACGACTTGTACGGAGCTAGATCCGACTTTTTCTCATTTACGATGAAACTGAGATGTCGGAGTAATAGAAGCAGACTCTGAACATCGTTCTGAAGAATAAATCTGTTGCCGTATCCCTGTAGAAGGTCGTCCAAGTAAGCCGACGTTACCGCAGACAAATGAGCTTGTAAGGAAGACATTACAGAGTTCATTAATCGAGTGAAATGCCCAGGGGGCAAGATTCAGACCAAAGCATATTGTTCTGAACTGATACACCTTCCCTTGTATTGCGGACCACAGGTACTTTTAAAATGCCGGATGTACCAGGACATGAAAGTACTGATCCTTCGATCTATGCTTGCTGCATAGTCAATCACTCGAACGCTCGCTATTACCGACTGAATGATTTCCATAAATAAACTTTTAGAGCCATGATAAACTTGTTATCCAGCTCAGGTCTATTACAGGTCGAAACGAGCCGTCTGGTTTTCGTACGAGGAACAGGTGACTGTAAAAATCTTGAGAAACCTGATTCTCGATGACCTGCATTGCTTCCTTTGATAAGACAGTTTATACCTCCGGTAGGAGAAACTCTCTTTTGCAAGAATTTAATGGAAGATTTGTCCAACGCGGACAACTTGTTAGTGGGGTTTTACTCGGAATGATAGCCGTAGGCCATCCGAGACTACACTTCTTACCCATTGATCTTCATTGATTGTTATCCAGTTTTTTGCGGAGCTTGATAACCTTCCGCCAACTGGCCAGCAATAGAGGTCTAAACCATCACCTGTATGACCTGCGAGGCTTATGGGAGGAGGAACCACGTCCTCGCCACGAAAAAGCTCGTCTCGTCGGCCCAGAGGCATCTGACCTACAGTCCCGATCAGACCTACGTCCCTTTTCCGAGTCACTATACTTTTCTTGTACCCTCGTGAGGAGTTTCCTTTTGACGATTTTTGTCTGGAACGCCCTCCTTTACTCTTGTCTGCTGAAGCGGGTCGTTGACCGGAGCGACTCGGAGAGAGATTTTCACCTTGTCATCTTATCAGTAATGATGACGCAACGGCAGCATCTTGTCTGATTAACTCCAGATGAGCCTGAGGAGCAGCGGATTTCTGTTCCTTAGCCGCATGCTGCTCCTGGGATGGTGCATCGAAAGCGGATCCTTTCTCCAAGCATCCCAGTGATCAAGGCCTCGTCTCCCTAGCTACCAGATGGTCCGACTTCACGGGCGAAGAGTGGTTCCTTCTTCGTGCAGCAGGCTGGATATCCGAAGTCGGGTAGCTAGTCGTGTGTGCTTAAATAATGTAGCGGAGGAAGCAGTGACAGAAGCTGACCCAGGCTGCAGACTAGATGGAGTGTCCCGAGCTGTGGGAGGACATATGCTCTGTCTCATGCAAGTTTCCAACCAGAAAACTTCATTTCGGCCTTGTGAAACATAGCGGAGGAAGCCTTAACTGAAGCTGACTCCGGCTGCAGACTAAACAGAACGTCCCGAGTGGAGGGCGGACATATACTCTGGCTTGTACAAGTTTCTCAAAACAACATCTGACCCCAGACGCTGCTATATTAGAGAGGGGGGCCTCTCCCACTCGCAGTCTATCAGACCTCGCCGAGTACAAGAACTGCCAGACTTCCTCCCTATTTCAGTCTCACTGGGTGAGCTATTTATATTATAGTGCTCGCTCTACCCAATCCACCTATTAGACTGCAACAGACTTACTCGGCGTCACGGCACCCATGGACGGAGTACCGCTTCATCGGTCGAGGTAGCTGCTTGCAAGAGATTAAAACCTTTAACCAAAGGCTCTAACTCTTGCAATAATGAGCACTGCAGGTAGCTCTATATGCTCCTTGGAGCACAACAATGGTAGCACATTTGGATGGGTGTCAGAATATCATCACCATGTTCATGTTCCTCTGAAATAGACAGAATGAATTAATGAATGAAACGTGGTAAGAGGCTCCGATCCTCAGAACCTCACCACCAACAACGTATCGCGACACCCGACTCCAACATCAGTCATCCCAGTGCAACACAAGAATGACAAGAGTCTGCAGGAGTGTAACAACTAAAGTTGATATCAGTCCTCCAAACCCCACAACAATATATATATATATATATATATAACTGAGACACATGAATAATAGCAATCATAATTAAATTCAAAATATTTTTTGTAAACAAAAATAAAAATTTGGAAAAACGCCCATGTTCCCAAAGGGAATATGAAGAGCCCAAGGGCAACCCGACAGAACCTAAGTGTGGACAAAATCCAAAATTGTTTGAGCTACACTACCAGAACAATGTCCATGTAAACAAGACATCAGGCACACAAAAAGGCCCAAAATCAGAACCAATTGAAATGCTATCAAATGCAAAGCTAGATCTTCATACGAAGAAAAAATGATACATCGGATAGAAGATGCAAGACTAAACGGCCTAACACCCCTAGGGTGAGGACGTAGCCCTGGGGAAGAAGCAGAATAATATTCTGTAATAAATGTTAAACTCCCAAGAAATTTAATGAAAAAATTCAATAAACAAAAGGCCCCAGTAGGCCTGAGGGCGCTCACCTGACATGGTAGCCTAAATATCAACCCAGAGAATTGATTTCAACAAGTTGCATCTGCTCCTCCTAAGAAAAGCTTATACCAACTAGAGGTACTGTGAGCAAGCTCACAAAGTGATACCCCCCACGCCTGTCAGAACAGAATTATATTGCTTCATGCACATCTTCATATGGAGTTCTTCCATTGTGTAAGTTTCATGAAAATTCTTCAAACAGTTTAGGAGGAGTTGTGCTTATAAGGATGGACAGACGGACGGACAGGATGATTCCTATGTACCCCCCAAACTTTGTTTGCGGGGGGGGGGGGGGGGGGGGGGGTGGGCAGGGCCCCCCCCCCCTCCAAGGATGCTGCACACCAAATATCAAAACATTCCGACTGCTGGACCTGAAGAAGATTTTTAAAGAAAATTCCTCATTTTGAACTAAGTTACAATTCAAGCCCTCACAGTGAGTCCAAATATGGACCTAGGGGCATGGCTTGAACAAACTTGAATCTCACCCTCCTAAGGATGCTGCATACCAAATATTAAAACATTCCGATTGCTGGATCTGAAGAAGATTTTAAAAGAAAATTCCTCATTTTGAACTAAGTTATAATTTGGGCTACCACAGTGAGCCCAAATATGAACACAGGGACTTGACTTGAACAAACTTGAATCTCACCCCCCCAAGCATGGTGCATACCCAATATCAAAAGATTCTGCCTGCTGAATCTTGAGAAGAAGATTTTCAAAGAAATTTGCCTGAAATGCACTAAGTTCAAATTTGGGCTAAACTGAGTCCAAATATAAGCCCAGGGAGCCGATTTGAACAAACTTGAATCAGATCCACCCCACAATGTTGCATACCAAATATCAAAAGATTCTGCCTGCTGGATCTGGAGAAGAAGATTTTTTTCAAGAAATTTGCCTGAAATGCACTAATTTCGAATTCGGGCTTCTATAGTGAGCCCAAATATGAATCCAGGGGGCCAATTTGAACAAACTTGAATCAGATCCACCCCACAATGTTGCATACCAAATATCAAAAGATTCTGCCTGCTGGCTCTGGAGAAGAAGATTTTTTAAGAAATTTGCCTGAAATGCACTAAGTTCGAATTCGAGCTTCTATAGTGAGCCCAAATATGAATTTAGGGAGCCGATTTGAACAAACTTGAATCAGATCCACCCCACAATGTTGCATACCAAATATGAAAAGATTCTGCCTGCTGGATCTGGAGAAGAAGATTTTTTTAAGAAATTCGCCTGAAATGCACTAAGTTCGAAATCGGGCTCCTATACTGAGCCCAAATATGAACAAACTTGAATCAGATCCACCCTACAATGTTGCATACCAAATATCAAAAGATTCTGCTTGCTGGATCTGGAGAAGAAGATTTTTGAAGAAATTTGCTTGAAATGCACTTAGTTTGAATTCGAGCTTCTATAGTGAGCCCAAATATGAATCTAGGGAGCTGATTTGAACAAACTTGAATCAGATCCACCCCCACAATGTTGCATACCAAATATCAAAAGATTCTGCCTGCTGGATCTGGAGAAGAAGATTTTTTAATGTTTTTCCCATTGCCTACAGTGTTAAAAAGTGCTGACTCGGCACTTTTTCAAAGTCCTGAAAAAAGTACCTTGTGATCAAACCGATAGGGATATTTTTAAACCATTCTATTCTACTGGATAAAAGTAAGCTTTATACGAAATAAGAATTCTCTGTGCCGTGTAGTTTTTGAGATATGGCAGTTTTAAGGTTTTTCCTATTTTTAGCTCCCGAGGTTCCCACGGGGCAATTCTTTTGCATCAATCAACTACTTGTGACCCATTATCATCTCATATCAAATTTGGTTCAAATCGACCTCATGGTTCTGAAAATATAAATTTTAGGCGTGGCCAAAATTTTTGCCCATCCCATAACGAAGGCAAATAATGCCCGACAAACTTCTCTTGAACAAACTTGATTCTAAACCTCAAAAGGACTCTGCATACCATATATCAAGTCTCTGCTACTGGTGGTTCATTAGAAGAAGATTTTCAAAAAATTTGGCCATTTTTTCCCCACCCCTCTGCTGATTGTCAGGTGAGCTAAAAATAGCCAAAAAGCTTTAGAGTTTAACAGGAAGGGTTCATGGAAGGATAGGGAAGGAATACCTAACACAGAGTGGAATCATCATTTTTAAAAATGATGACGACAGGCATATGTCCCGAAATTGGGAAACATAAAATATAAATATTATAAAGTTACAGCCCTGAACCTCCAAAACCACCGTTGAACACTTCCTTCATATCCAATAACAGCCTTCTATCCACCAATTCTTGCATTGATTTGTGTCAGGCATCCTCAAAAAAGGAGATTTTAAAGCACAGATGTCATTTCATTGTTAACATTTAGGGCCAAACAAAGAATGATGTTGGCACCAAATCCGTCACTTCCTGATGCCTGCGCATGTGAGTAGAGTAAATGTATGGAGGGCCAAATAGGACTTTTAATTTACGGTTTTGCAAGCAAATTTTTTGGATTGAGGTTTTCAAAATTTGTGTCTGGCCCTTAATAACTTTGAGTTAAGCACCAGCAAGTCTGGGCCATTGGTTTACAGTGTAAAAATATCTAATTGTAGTTTTTCAAATTAATACATTCACAAAGTCATTATCCGACAAACAACAAGTTTTCAACAAAACAGGGCACAACTCCTACAAAAGCTGAAAAAAATTTGGTGAATATCAGACTTTTCAGAGATCTTCTCCAAATGTATGCTACACCAAGTTTCATGAATACCCAATTACAAGTTATCACATTCACAAAGTGATTATCAGACAAACACTGAATTTCAAATAAAAAGGGGCATAACTCCTTCAAAAGCTGAGGAAATTTGAGGAATATCAAACTTGACCAAAATGTGAATGCCCGAAGCAAGGTTTGTAAATCTGATTACATTTCAAGTTAACAGATAAACAATGCCATTATCAGGAAAAACAGCGAATTCCAATTCATAGGGGTATAGCTCCTACAAAAGCTAACAAAAATTGGAAAACATCTGAACTTGACCGACATCTTTTCCAAATGTATGCCTATAGCAAGTTTTTTTAACAAACTCAATTATATTTGGTCAAGTTATTGCATTCACAAAGTCAATATTAAACAAACACCAAGTTTCCAAGAAAAAAGGACATAAATCCTACAAAAGCCAAAGAAATTTGGAGAATATCAAACTTAACCAAGATCTTCTTTGTATGTATCCTGTATGTATGCCTGAGTTTCATGAAAATCTGTTTACATTTGTTCAAGGTATCACATTCACAATGTCATTATCACACAAACATCAAATTTCCAACAAAAACAGGCATATGAGGAAATTTGGTGAATATCGAACTAGACAGAGATCTTCTCACAATAGCAATTTTCTTGAAAATCTGATTACATTTGTTCTGAGTTATCATGTTCAAAAAATGTATGGACATAGGTGGATGCACAGAAAGATGCATGGGACCCATTTCTATATGCCCTGCCAAACTTTATTTTTTTGGGGTGTGTGATAATTAAAATGAGAAAGGGAGTGGACTTGAGGTGGCTGGAAATTGGGTATGGAATGATATCAAATGTGAAAACACTTTCTGTTTCGCATTTATTATCATATCATCTTTATTTCATCAGTGGAAGATGCCTGTTTCTACAATTGGAAATCAATTAGTTTGAACCTTTTTGGACCTTTAGTATGTATGATTTGACTAGGAATTCATTTTATCAAGTACTGACTCTTACTTCACCATGTTATATTCCAAAATATCTGATGCATATAATACTATCACATGCAGTGACATAACAGTATATTCTTCATGTGATTTGAGATACTCACAATAAAATATTGAAAATTGATCCCTGTGCATGTTTACATGTTCAAATCAAATTCAGTGAACTGAGTCAACTCAACTTATAAATTCTAAAACAAATAGGAAACCATTAGAGATCTTCTGTTCGAAAAAAGAACCAAAGCTAAAGACAGAAAAGAAATAAAGGATCAGCAGTTGAATTATTGTTACCATCAGTGGTACAAAAAAGTGCTCATTTGTACATGCATATTCTTTCAAAGATATGAAAATTACTGAATTGCTGAAGGTTGATATTAAAACACTCCAAAATTTTCAACCAACTTACCTGCTCCCCTGAGGGTATGGTCTAACTCAGGCATTTCTACTGCTGCTTCCTTGGATACACTATAAATTGATGCACCACTCTCATCAACAATGCTGCATTATATAACAAAAAAGGTAAGACATTTATTAATTATATATTTGTTACATCTTAGCAAATTATAAGACTTAACTTTTACATCTCTATTGTTTTCCAAACTGAAAGTGCCTAGTAGATATTTTATATTATGTATTTGATATGATTTTCTTTCTCAGAATTGTCCATTACCAAACTCATCAGATATGGCTTGAAACTCAGCTGATGTGATGCCAATCTTAGCAGGTATGAACCAAGCTACAGTTGTCCCCCTTGATGTGTTACTATGCCCAACCAATTTGTTTGTAACAAAATCGGTCACAGTTATTTGTTCAACACAATCAAGAATATACCAGGCATAATGAGAAGGTTTGAAGTTGAGTTTTCGTATGGTGACAAATTAACCCTTTACCCAACATAATGGCCAAAACCGGCCAGCGCTATTCTCAAAAAAATCTCCAATTAATTTTCTTTATTTTTTCATTTTTTGTCTCAGAAACATAGGTTATGACCCCTCGTTGGAACGAGCTCGTCGAGCTCGTTCCAACGAGGGGTCATAACCTATGTTTTTGAGACAAAAAATGAAAAAAAATAGTTATTCAAGAATTTTTTTTGCAAGTGTCGTCTGCTTTTCATGTTAGGCAAAGGGTTAAATATGGCAATAAGTAAGGGACTAGGTGGATGAAAGAGGGGAGTTGTACAAAAAATTCACACTATGATTAAATGTCATAAGCAGAGATTCGTCGAAGTGGGAATAGAGCTATCTGAATGTCATGCCTTCCCCAGTGTGAAAGCAGAGACATTCAGTTAGCTAAACTAGAACTTGGTAAAGAGGAAAATTCAGACTTTATGAAAAGAATGAGCAACAATAATGCTGTCATAAAACTGTAACAGATCTGAGATCATATTGTAATTATTCATTTTGGTTTAATAAATATAGAGGTTATTGCTTGGTTAGTTTCAACTAACCAAGCAATAACCTCTTTATTATGAAACTAACCAAGTATTAACATCTAAAGCACACCTAAAAATCTAGGCTGTTAACACTATTGATTTTAATAAATGATGATCTTAAATGTATACTTGAGTAATTGTACTGGAATGAATGATGTTACATATGAGTTTATAAAAAAACAACTGCTGGGCCAACGTGTTCAATAGTATGTCTTATGGCACTGCATTATGATTTCATATTAAATAATAGAAATAACAGAAGATTTTTTGAGGAAAACTTGAAATACTGATTCTGGGAGGACGAGGGAAGTTTTACTTACATATCCACCAATCGCGTTACATGCTAAATTTGGTTTAAATCTGCCAAGGGTTTGTAAGAAGTGATAACTGAGATACAGACAGTAAATTCTGCCAGTTTGCTGAAACTCCAAATATTATTCCCGAAACAATGTTTCAACAAATCTGAGTTTCCAAACTTTAAGGTACCTCAATATCAAAAAAAAGAATCAATGCATCCACTGGGCCAATGAACATTTTTGGGGGACTTTTTCATGCTCTTTTAGTGTTCCCATCAGGGCAAGTCAAATTCTCACACAAGGAAACTGTATATAAAGTTTGATTGGATTAGAAGCGACAGTTCTCTGGAAGACTGAAAAGTAAAATTTTGAGGACACAGGACAAATAAATAATAACTTGATCTTAAATGGTGTTGCACTTCATTATAGAAACATCATGGATGATTAACCAACTTAATGACCAAAACTGGCAACCACTATTCACAAAAATCATCATTCAAATTCTATGATTTTTTCATTATTTTGCCTCAAAAACATAGAGTGTGACTCTTTAATAGAACTATCTCTTTGAATGCATTCTATTGAGAAATCATAAGTTATGTTATTGAAGGAAAACAAGTAAAAAGTTAGCACAGCCAACAGATGCTCAACAAAATGCAAATTGATGGAAACAACACACTGATTTTTTCAAATGCTGAACTGTGAAATGGTTTAAGCCATATAAAAAAAAAATACAAAAAAGTGTGGAAGGACAAGGGTAAGAGTAGACGATAAACCTGTATCAAAAGCTCCTTGGGAAGGAAATTAAACTGGCCTTTAAAGACAGATCAAAGCTTAATTAGGGTGAATGTATAAGCCATTTCAAGAGGCATAACTCTGATTTGGTGAATGTCATAAAAGTGAAAATTGAACATGACCTTTATTTCATGGTAGGTAGTAATGTTGCAAAATTTATATAAGGTTGTACATAAAAGTGAACTAGAGTTATCATCTGGAAACCATTGATTTTAACATTTTGTGACTTTTCAAGGGGTGTAACTCTGGAACGGTAAATGACATGATGATGAAAAATCTAAATTTTATAGTAAATTTCCTTTCTTATTATACCTACCACAATTGTTTACTACAGACTTGCATTACAGTGGAAGTCCCTAACTCAGAAAAATATACTCTCTATTTTGATCTTTTCCAAGCGATTTGGGAAAGAAAAGTCGTGCAAAAGCACCAAGAAAAAATAAGCCAAAACTGGGTCGAGTGCTATCGGCGCACACCCAGTAGGGGACGCTCTTCTCTATGTACAGATCAATGGCTTCCGGTACCAGTGCACAGACATGTGACAGATGACTCATTCTTTTGAATCCGACAAAATTGGAGTTATGTGACCAGCGGGGAGGAACAATTCTTACCCGAATAAGAAGACGGGACAGCCTCCATGTAAACTATTGTGGTAGGTATAATAAGAAAGAAAATTTACTATAAAATTTAGATTTCTTATCAACCTTCCCTACAATTGTTTACTACAGGCTGAATAGACAATAGGAGGAGGGAATCACATAACCAACCCTCACATAACCCGACTGCACTGGAACCGTGGACAGAAGAAGAGTTCCCAAGGCCTATCAAACCATAGCATCACAAACATTAGTAAAAGACAATGAGAGATGAGGTGTATGGCACTGCGTGACGCATAGACTGAAAGGACAGTAAAACTGGAACTGACCTTGAAGCCTAATAACTAGGGTAGACAACAGCCTGAGCAGAAGAAAGAGGGCCCAAAGAAAAAAGGTCCTCAGACTGCTCCTGCAACTGACACAGATAGAAGATGGAGAAAGTAGAAGTATTTCTCTAGTAGGCTGCCTGCATATCATCTGACAACTTGACGGAGTTAGCATAAGCCCAGGAGGTAGACAAGGCACGCACCTCGTGGGCTGAAATACGATTGGTGATACAATCATCAGTCGCTAGACGAGCATAAGCCGTGCAAATAGCAAGATAAATCCATCCAGAAATGGATTGAGGAGAGATCTTCTGTCGACCAGGAATAAGAGACAGAAAGAATCGTTCCCTGTCTTTCCTAATGAACTGCGTCCGGTTGAGCGAAGTGCACGAACCGGACAGAGCAAAGGGCGATTACCCTCAGCTGAAGGAAGAGCCCTGATACAGATAGAAGGTGGAGTTGTTTCTGGTATCTGATTCTTGGCCAGAAAGGAGCAATCAGTGGTAAAAGTAATACTGTTGGCGGAGCTCCTGAAAAAGGCCAGATCAACCGAGAGGGCGTGAAGCTCCTAACCCATCTAACGGAGGCAGAAGCCATCAGAAAAGCCATCTTGAGAAAATGCATATCCACCTGGGATAAAGGTTCGAAAGGCTAGCTGACTAAACCGTTACAATCGAGTGACAGAGCGTCCACGGCGAAAGACAGAGGATCTGGACACAGGGTCGCAAAGATATTGATATGGGGACGACCCAAGAGATTGCAAAGTGACAGGAACACCCCTTTCAGAAGCATCCACAGAGTGGAAATGACCCTGCCCCATCGGGACAGGGAGTCGGCTAGGACGTTCAGATGACCGGGAATGTGACAAACAACCACTCCAGTGTCGACATCCTGAGCTAGCAGTAGAAGATCCCGAGCCAATTCATACATGGGAATCAAGTGTGTGCCGCCCTGGTTCCGAATGTAAGTGACCACTGTCGAATTGTCGGACAACAGAAGGACCTGATGATTCGAAAGGTGGGGGATCCACTGCCAGAAACTCAGAAGAAGAGCAAGAAGCTTCTTCTGGTTGATGTGAAGAGCTGCCTGACTGATCCTGGTCCCATTCACCGTGAGAGGAAAGACCGAGAGGATCCAACGTCTCACCCCATCCGAGATCGGTGGCATCGGCCGTCAGAACACGATTGGACATGGGCAAGTTCAACGGAACTCCCTGCATAATCCACTGAACATCCGCCAGGGAAGAAGGTGACGATGAAGAGAGTCTGGTAACTGAAGCACCAGATCCAGAGGATTGACATTCAGCCTCCAACAACTGAGCAGAAAGTGTTGGAGAGGTCTGACATGCAGCCGACCGAGAGGAATGAGATCCATCACCGAACCGCAGAGACCGAACAGCCTGAGAATACTCCGAACTGTCGTGGACGTGGACTGGGACAGAGTCAGGGTGAAAGCTGAGAGAATCACAGCCCTTGCCAGGGAACCACCATCATATTCAGCTGAGTATGGAAGTCCATCTCCAGATGACAAAACAACAGAGAAGGGACCAGGTCCGACTTCTCCTCGTTGACTCTGAACCCTAGTGACGTGAGCAAGCTCAACAATGTACAGACATTGGACTCCAGAAGAGCAGCCTTGGAGTGCCTCTGGTGGATATCGTCCAGATATGCCGAAGTAGTCACCCTGGACTGTGTGCGATGGAAGGCTATCACACACGACATCAGTCGGGTGAAGGCCCAAGAAGCCAGGTTGAAGCCGAAAGGCATCGCCTTGAACTGGTAAACTCGCCACCGAAAAGCGAACCCGAGATACATTGTGATGTCTGATGAATTGGAATGTGAAAGTAAGCGCGTTGCAGGTCGATGCTGGAAGCTAAATCTCCCTGGTGAATGGAGCGGTGAACCGACCTGAAAGTCTCCATGCTGAACTTGGGAGCAATGATAGACTGGTTCAGGATACTTAGATCGATAACTGGTCGGAGTCGGCCATCCTTCTTCGGCACCAAGAACAGGCAGGAATAAAATCCCACTGAACGAATGTTCTTGACGACCTCGATTTCCCCTGTTGACAGGAGATTGTCTATCTCCGTGATCAAAAGCTCCTGATGTGAAATATCTGAAGGAATTTGTGTTAGAAGAGGCACTCTCGACAGAGTGGGGTGCCTCCGTAAGGATAATCGCAGCCCAGACCAAACAATGTCTAACACCCAAGGATCGGATGTGACAGTGGCCCAATGGTCTGCGAACCCTGATATCCTTCCACCAACTTGGGACGAATCGAGGTGAGAATCTTCATCTCGAGTCCCGGCGAGGCCCGCGAGTGGAGAAACCACCTCCTCTATGGTCATTTGATGTTGCATAATAGTATAAAGTTTCATTAAAAAATATTAAGCGGTTCAGTAATTATGGCCCGGACAAACAAATGTCAAAGTTTTTACTATATCAAAGGGCCTGTGACCTTGACTTTGAGGGGCACATACCATATTATGATTCGCGACACACCGTCATTTGATATCACATGTTGGTATAAAGTTTCATTAAAAATATTCAGCGGTTAAGAAATTTTGGCCCAGACAAACAAATGTCAAAGTTTTTCTAAGTGTAACCTTATCATAGGGCCTGGGATATTGATCTTGAGGGGCACAAACCATATTATAATTCGAGACACAGTCTTTTGATATTACATATTAGTATAAAGTTTCATTAAAAAATATTCAACAGTTAAGAAACTATTGCCTGGACAAACAAAATGTTGATGCCCAATGGGCAGACAGACAGACGGATGACAGACAACATAGCATCAGAAAAGCTCTGGTGAGCTAACAAGTACTAGAACTCAACCTAAAAGGAGAAATATATATATATAAACATGAAGAGTAATGAAAAGTGGTTGAAAGAATATTAATTTTCACTTACCAATACATGACATTGAGTGTGGAGAAGAGACCTTTCTTTATGAATTGAGAAACAATGGTCTCTGTTTCTCTGCAACCAACACCATTTCCAATAGCAATTATTTCACATCTACAATGAAATTTGAAAATTACAAACTTTAAACGACTTCCCCATTTGTTTGTTTGAAATTTAAGGACATTTTCAGCAAGAATTGCTATATTGTGATTGTAGCACAAGTTCAGCCTAGTTTGGCAAAACTGTCTATATGTTGTCCACTTTAGAGGATTCACACCCAGGTTGCCAGGTCCTAATATGCCCGTAAAGCAAAACTGTTCTACTATAGTGAAGAAGCATTGCGTCACTTCTCTGGATTACCATGTGGTAACTTTCATCTACTGAAACATGCGAACTTACTTGGATAATCTGTCATGTATCATCCTGTTAGTATTTTCATGTATCATCCTGTTTGTATCTTCAAGATTGTGGGCGAGTAACAAAATAATTAATCTGCAGAGGTTTGAAAAATAATTTCAGGAACTGAAGAGGTTCAAGTTTTCTCTCTAGGAACATCTTTTTCTGATTTGTTCTGCTTGGAAATATACGAGAGCATTCGTCAATGTCCTATAACTGCGTTTGCTTAAAATAAGTTTTTCGGAAATTCTGCACATGAGTTGTGGACATTTGTTGGATGTGAAATGAAACTGAGTAGCGACAAGACAGTGGATTGAAAGTTGATTTTTTATTTTACGTGGTACAACTGTTTTAGTGTTGTTGTCTCAGATAGAAAGGTGCCATGCATTTGTGTATCTTTGCTTTTGTTGATGAAATACCTTGTTTGATACTATATTGGGATTGGCTCTCAGGTCGCCTTCAAATGGTGTATCACATCACAACATCCCATTGTCCCACCATTGAAAATCACAAAGTTATTAAACTGTTGAGGGCAGGGTAATTCAGGATATTGTTGCTAGATATACTTGTGGTTTCCTGAATATTTGCAAATATTCGCAAAAGCTGATCCAGGGTGGAATGATGGAAGAAGGATTACCCTGGGAGAGCAAGTTCCTTGTAAAACAGAAATGGCACTGTACAACAGCAGGTGCAAAAGGATTTGATGAGGATATCCCCTGCCAAAAAGACAAACAATATATTACATCTTGACATGGCAATGGTTTGGAATTTAACCCTTTACCTGATGAATCTGCCGCATTTACCCACGTAATATCCAAACAGAGAAGTCGGACAAAAACTATTTGTCAAAAAATTCTGACAAAACCATTTTGACAAAAACATATCATGTGACCCCTCCCTGGAACAAGCTCATGCCTTCAAATTTTGTTCACTTATAACAGCTTCTGACACAGAATCTATAAGATCACTCTCCAAGATCAATATTAGCAACTTTTATTATCAGGAAAGGAAAAACAAGAGAGAAATTTTCTAGCAGGAATTTTACAACTTATTGTAAAACGTACTAAATGAGCAATAAGACCAAAAAACTATGAGATCTCACTGATTAATAACAAATTCAGTTTTTATAAACTTCAAATCTTGATATAAAATTTGTTTTGAGCTCATGACACCTGCACAATCTGCATACTAAAATTCTGTGTCAGTCTTTTTGATTGTACAGGGTAATCTACTGCTCCATTTGTTTTCATTTGACACGCATGTTCAACACACAACCGAGGCCATTTACGTCAACTCATTTCAGTTAATCATTTTTTTTTCATCCCTAGGATGGGGAGGGAAATAGTAAATTCATCCACTCCCATCTTGAAGCTGTCCATGTATGTGATGGACAGTTATGCATAAACTGGAATAGAAGATGTCATTATACATTCAAAATGTAAGCTTGGTAATGTAATTTTTGACATAAACTTCATCACCTTGGGACATTGATTACCTTGGAATAATCATTAACAGAAACATTTATTTTGTCTGCATAATTATGCAGTTTGACTCTTAAAGGCCTCAAAATATTTATACATTTTTGCTATACTTTGTATACCCTGTGGGCTTGCAGTTGTTTCTACAAACAACTGCCAAGGTACCCAGAATGTAACTTGCAAGTTTACTTAAATACTGCTTGTTTTGGGCACCTGTTTGTTGCAGTAAAAAGAGATCAAAGTTGGAATTAGACCACTGAGGGTAAAGTCCATAATTCTGAGATTACCTCCTTTTCTGCAACAGCAAGGCAACTGCATCAAAGGAGTCTCACCTGCTTTAAGCATCACCTTACCATGGCAGATCCCTGTGGTGGTTGTGTGAATTAGGAGAATTTTGGCAATTTTTCTTTACGATGGGTTTTGAAGGATTTTGAGCAAATTATGCGATTGAAAACTGATTGAAAAACTTAACCTTGACATGAAATCTATTTTTAGTAACAGTGACCTTAGTATTGAACCTGGTGGCATGATTTTGATTGTGTATCTTGAATGGTTCTAAGTTATAACCCATTGTTGACAGATGCTAGTCTTAGGCTGCAAGCCTTCAGAATTAGTAATGCCTATATTTCACTTCTGCTAATGTAGACAAAACAATTGTGTCAGAAAGCTCAATCACAGTACACCACGAGAAAACAAATCCAAGCCTCAGAATTTCCAAGCATTTTTCAGGTACTCTGCAATTTTTAAAATCTCTTATGTTTATATAGATGCCAGTTAATATTACTTATACACTGTATTCCAAACCTATAATATCAGCACAATGATTCTCAGGAAGCTCATAGAGTAAAATAGGAAATATTTAAGAGACTTAGATGCTGATGTGCCATTAAGCACCAATAAATAACAATAAAAACACGCCAATACAACAATTCTAAGTTTGATCAAAATGAGCTAAACAAAACAATTACCTAAGAAAAATTTGTACGACTTTTTCACAGAAAATATGATTTAAAATTTCTGTTCAACCCTTTACCCAACATAAAGGCCAAAACCGGTCAGCACTATTCACAAACGTCGCCAATTAATTTTCAGTATTTTTCCATTTTTTGTCTCAGAAACATAGGTTATGACCACTCTTTGGAACGAGCTTATTGACAAAAAATTAGTCAAGAATTTTGTTTACAAGTGTCATCTACTTTTCATGTTAGGTATAGGGTTAAAATACAAGCACTTTCAAGGATCTTGACACATTTGTTTGTAGTGATGAATCAATAATCGGAATCGGTAATCGGAACCAGCCGGTTATGGCGCATCAGCCGATTATGACACCCGGTAGTTGAAAACTGGTAGTTTCCGGTTATTCTATATTTAACACCGACTGTTGAAAACCCCTTTGATATCTGGCCATTTCACTAAAGTTTCCCCATTAAAAACGTGTGTAGAGCATAGCAGAAAATTTAGGGATTTTAAGAGCAGAGATATTACAGAATTTACCAACTGCAATCGGTACGAGATTGCCCCCTTTTGCCGAAGATTGCAGAGTTCATGTAAACATTAGAGAAACACATCAAGGGAGGTAACACACTGAAAAAAGAATACTGAATAATACATTCTGACAAACGTGTAAACCATGGATCATACGACTTCACAACACACATTAACATCAAAATTATTATTCATTTAAGACACAAATTATGTGTGCTCAGTATATTCCTGGTTAATACAGCCAAGTGTATTGTATCCATACACAAAACCGTATTAACACTATTTACCGGAATAAAACACAATCTTCACGAGAACAATATCGTGTGACTGTATCATTAATAACGATCTTTTCCCCACACTCCAAACAAAATGCAAATATTATTTTGGCCAATACTGCCCAGCAATAAATATGCATACTCCGATAACTTATATGGTATTAAGCTTTCATAACTGATGATTTATCAATGGAATTCTGTAGTATAACAGGCCCCAACAAATTTTCTTCAGTGTCCTACTTCAGCCATCGGAATCGGAATCGGCATAATCGGCATAGAAATAACTGGTAATCGGTTGATAGCAAGTTTTGATAATTGATTCATCAATATTTGTTTGATTCAAAGATAATGAGTATCAGGCCACTTTAATATGGGCCATGTCAATTGGTTTGTTTGATCCAAGGATAATGGCGCTAACAATTAGATTATCAGGCCACTTTAATATGGGCCATGTCAATTGGTTTGTTTGATCCAAGGATAATGCCGCTGACAATTAGATTATCAGGCCACTTTAATATGGGCCATGTCAATAGGTTTGTTAGAACCAAGGATACTGTCGCTAACAATTAGATTATCAGGCCATTTTAATATGGGCCATGTCAATAAGTTTGTTTGGTCCAAGGATAACAATTAGATCATCAGCCACTTTAATATGGACCATGTCAACAGGTTTGTTTGATCCAAGGATAATGCCACTAACAATTAGATTATCAGGCCACTTGAAAATGGACCATGTCAATAGGTTTGTTTGGTCCAAGGATAACAATTACATTATTAGGCCACTTTAATATGGGACATGTCAATAGGAGTCATTCAAGGATAATGATGATAATAATTAGATCATTAAGCTATTTCAATATACAGATAAACAAAATTTTAAAGTGGAATCAGTTATTGCCCATGGTAAATTTCTGAAAATTTCAATAATTTTTTAGTAAACTTTCTTAAGCCAGGAAATTTTTAACTCTTGAGTAAACTTTATTAAGCTGGTAAACTGAAATGACTGACTGTCATTATGTGTACACTGCATTAAAGACCCCGATTCATCACCCGAATCTTTGTATTAATTAAAGGATAGAAATGTGGGGATTGACCCCGAATTTGTTACTATAAATAACACACTGGAGAATCCCATGCAAAGCTAATTAGGCTTTTCCCTCTGGAAAAGACTATTGTTTTTCTACGGATTATTATTATTTTTTTAGGCTTTTCCCTCTGGAAAAGACTATTGTTTTTCTACGGATTATTATTTTTTTGGGTTTTTTTAGGCTTTTCCCTCAGGAAAAGACTATTGTTTTTCTACGGATTATTATTTTTTTTTTTTTTTTGGGTTTTTTTTTTTTTTTGGGGGGGGTTTTTTGGGGTTTTTTTTTTTCCACACATTTTGTCCGCACGATTCCGAAGCCATTTTCGGACCGATTTTCACAAAATTTTGCACACGCATAGAGGGGCACAAAATCTAAAAATGTACCGAAGCGGAATTTTCGATTTTATCCTTATTTCGTCAGAATTGGCAAAAAACTGTCAAAATTGGGGTTTATCGGCACTTTCTCGAAACACGTCTTGTAGATTTTTTTTAAACCTTCATCATTGATAGACCTGCCTGTGCCACGACCTTTGATACACATGACATATCTGGCGATGCATATGGTAACCCTCCACAGGCTGCCAAACATCGAAATTTTGATGAAATGGGCCGGTTTTAGGCCCCCAGAGAACCCAAACGATACACGAGAGATAAACATAACTTCATTTATTGGAAGTGGAATTCACCGAGGATCATTTTTGTAAGTAATATGGGTGTTCAAAAAACCAAGCGTTAACCCGTTTTGGGCTGGTTAAACAGCAATACCCACAAAAAGCTAAAAAATGCAGGTTTTCCGTGGATTTCTCCAAACGAGTCTTGTAGATTTTCAAGAAAAAATTGTCACTCCCAGGCCTTGATGTGACAATAGAAGTTGCATGGACAAAATACTGCGGTGAACATTTGTTAACCCTCCACGGGCTGCTAAAAGTCAAAATTGTGATAAAATGGGCTGTTTTTGGACGCCAACAGCACCCAAACGGTATACCACAGAGAAAGTGGCCTTCATTTATCGGACGCAAAATTGATCGGAAAATATTTTTGAAAGTGGTAAGGGTATTCAAGATTCGACGTCTTAACCCATTTTGGGCTGGTTAAAGAGAGATACCCATTAAAATCTTAAAATACCTATTTTCTGTGGATTTCTCTAAAAACATCTTGTAGGTTTTCAAGAAAAAATCGGCTATTTGCAGGTCTTGGTGCGACATTACAAGTTGCATGGACAAAATATTCCGTTCAGCATTAGTTAACCCTCCCAGGGCTCCCCAACGTCAAAATTGTGATAAAATGGGCTGTTTTTGGACACCAACAGCACCCAATGGGTACACCACAAAGAAAAGCGTCTCCTTTTATCGAGTGTACAATTTATACAGAAACATTTTTGTAAGTAGTAAGGGTATTCAAAAGTCGAAGTCTTAACCCATTTTGGGTAGGCTAAGAGAGATATCCCTTAAAAGCTTTAAATTCCCATTTTCTGTGAATTTCCCTAACAGTAACTCGTAGGGGTTCAAGAAAAAATGACTATTCGTAGGTCTTTATGTGACATTACAAGTTGCAGGGACAAAATACTCCGGTGAGCGTTTATTAACCATCTACAAGCTGCCAAGCATCGTAATTTTGTTGACATGGGGCTGTTTTCGGACATGCACAGCACCCAAAGTATACACGAGAGATAAACATAATCACCTTTGTTGGAAGTGGAATTCATAGAGGACCATTTTTGTAAGTAATAAGGGTATTCAAAAAACCAAGCGTTAACCCCTGTTGGGGAGGTTAAAGGGATACCCATCAAAAGCTTAAAAATCGTTTCACCTGGATTTCTTTACAAACATCTTGTAGGGTTTCAAGAGAAAATGGCCATTGATAGGTCTTGGTATCACATTACCAGTTGCATACATTATTCTGGTAGGTATTTGTTAACCCTCCATGGGCTGCTAAATGTCAAAAAATTTGAAGAAATAGTCTGTTTTTGGACACTGACAACATCAAATGGAAATGCCACAGAGAAACGTAACTTCTTTTACTGGACGCAAACCTGATAGAGAAACATTTTTGTAAAGTAGTAAGGATATTCAAAAATCGAGGTCTTAACCCATTGTCGACTAGTTAAGGAGATATACCCCTCAACAGCTTAAAATTCCCGTTTTCTGTGGATTTCTCAAAAAAATCTAGCACGTTTTCAAGAAAAATTGACCATTTGTATTTGCAGGTCTTTGAGTGACATTACAAGTTGCATGGACAAAATATTCCAGTAAGCAATTATTAACCCCCAGAGCCTGCAAAGTATAGACATTTTGAGAAAATGGGCTGTTTTGGGGCACCCATAACACCCAATGTGTACCTGCGTGATAAACATAACCTTCCTCATTGGAAGTGAAATTCACTGAGGATAATTTTTGTAAGTAATGAAGGTATTCATAAAACCAAGCATTAATCCGTTTAGGGCTGGTTACAGAGCGATACCCCTCAAAAGGTTAAAAATTCGTATTTTCCGAGGATTTCTCTAAAAGCCTCTCGTAGGTTTTCAAGACAAATATTGGCCATTCTCATTTGAGACAACTATACTCACCTTGTATGATCTCAAAGTAAGTGTATAGTTATTTATCATCAAGAATATCAAGAATAACTGCCCATAAGTTCCACTCTCACTGTGTCCCGCTTCATCGGTCAATTCCACGGTTGTCCCACGCCAGCGGTCGATTTATCCAAACAAAATTACCAAGGTTACCACATCCTCCCTGCCTCTTTCTCCAACCAAACACACATTGAAAGGTACGCCTCCCCTCCTTTTCCACACTGCCCTGCATGATATCATTTATTATTTATTTATTGGTGTTTAAGGGCATATACTTATGCACAATGGCTAATCATGACCGTGACAGTTTTACGGGTGGAGGAAGCCACAGTACCTGGAGAGAACCACCGAGCAACGACGAGCAGCTGCCAGCTTCCCAACATCGTAACTCCGAACTGCAGCACAGGCAGGGTTAGATTGGTTTGAAGACATGCGTACCGTCGACGTGCAGTACGCCTTAGTACATGGCGGCATCATGCCCCCATATGGACAATCAGAACTGTTTTCAGACACGCACAGCACCTAATGTATACATGAGAGATAAACATAATCTCCTTTGTTTGAAGTGGAATTCACAGAGGACCATTTTTGTAAGTAATAAAGGTATTCAAAAAGCCAAGCGTTAACCCCTGTTGGGGAGGTTAACACGGGATACCCATCAAAAGCTTAAAAAATCATTTTCCCTGGATTTCTACAAACATTTTGTGGGGTTTTCAAGAGAAAATGGCCGTTGATAGGTCTTGGTGTCATATGACCAGTTGCATGGATCAATTATTCTGGTAGGCATTTGTTAACCCTTCATGGGCTGCTAAATGTAAAAAAAAATGAGGAAATAGTCTGTTTTTGGACACCAACAACATCAAATGGAAATGCCACAGAGAAACGTAACTTCTTTTACCAGACGCAAAACTGATAGGGAAACATTGATATTGATATTAACCCATTCTACCATTAATGATGGGTTTTACCTAAACATTTTTTTATCAAACCCAAACCGAGTCATTTGAGACTACTATACTCACCTTTCTCATAACATCAATGAAGGAACTTTAGTGAGACAGTTAAAAACAATTCATCAGACACTGTGGGGTCAAGAAAAATCATGGAATCTAATCGGGAAAAGCCATGATTCTCCAGAATCATAAAGTCTAGTTTTTTTTTGTTTTTTTTTTCCACACATTTTGTCCGTACGATTCAGAAGCCATTTTCGAACCGATTTTCACGAAATTTTGCACACGTATAGAGGGGCACAAAATCTAAAAATGTACCGAAGCGGAATTTTCGATTTAACCCTTATTTCGTCAGAATTGACAAAAAACTGCCAAAATTGGGGTTTATCGGCACTTTCTCGAAACATGTCTTGTAGATTTTTTTAAAACATTCGTCATTGCTAGACCTGTCTGTGACACACCCTTTGGTACACATTACATATCAGGCGATGCATATGGTAACCCTCCACAGGCTGCCAAACATCAAAATTTTGATGAAATAGGCCGGTTTCAGGCCCCCACTGCACCCAAACAATACAAGAGAGATAAACATAACGTCCTTTATTGGGAGTGGAATTCACCGAGGATCATTTTTGTAAGTAATAAGGGTGTTCAGAAAACCAAGCGTTAACCCATTTTGAGCTGGTTAAACAGCAATACCCCCATAATGCTCAAAAGTTCGTGTTTTCCGTGGATTTCTCTAAACGAGTCTTGTAGATTTTCAAGAAAAATTAGTCACTCTCAGGCCTTGGTGTGACAATACAAGTTGCATAGATAAAATATTCTGGTCAGCATTAGTTAACCCTGACCGAGCTGCTAAACGTAAAAATTGTGATAAAATGGGCTGTTTTTAGTCACCAACAGCACCCAAACGGTATACCAGAGAGAAAGGGTCCTTCATTTATTGGACGCAAAATTGATCGGAAAATATTTTTGAAAGTGGTAAGGGTATTCAAAATTTGACGTCTTAACCCATTTTTGGGCTGGTTAAATAGAGATACCCATTAAAATCTTAAAATACCCGTTTTCTGTGGATTTCTCTATCAACATTTTGTAGGTTTTCAAGAAAAAATCGACTATTTGCAGGTCTTGGTGTGACATTACAAGTTGTATGAACAAAATATTCCGGTCAGCATTAGTTAACCCTCCCCGGGCTGTTGAAGGTCAAAATTGTGATAAAATGGGCTGTTTTTGGACACCAACAGCACCCAAAGGGTACACCACAAAGAAAAGTGCCTCCTTTTATCGAGTGCACAATTTATACGGAAACATTTTTGTAAGCAGTAAGGGTATTCAAAAGTCGACGTCTTAACCCATTTTGGGCAGGCTAAAGCGAGATATCCCTTGAAAGCTTTAAATTCCCATTTTCTGTGAATTTCCCTACCGATAACTTGTAGGGTTTCAAGACAAATTGACTATTCGTAGGTCTTTATGTGACATTACAAGTTGCATGTACAAAATACTCCGATGAGCGTTTATTAACAATCTACAAGCTGCCAAGCATCGTAATTTTGTTAACATGGGGATGTTTTCAGACATGCACAGCACCCAATGTATACATGAGAGATAAACATAATCTCCTTCGTTGGAAGTGGAATTCACAGAGGACCATTTTTGTAAGTAATAAGGGTATTAAAAAAACCAAGCGTTAACCCCTGTTGGGGAGGTTAACACGGATACCCATCGATAGCTTAAAAAATCGTTTTCCCTGGATTTCTTTACAAACATTTTGTGGGGTTTCCAAGAGAAAATGGCCGTTGATAGGTCTTGGTGTCATATGACCAGTTGCATGGATAAATTATTCTGGTAGGCATTTGTTAACCCTCCATGGGCTGCTAAATGTAAAAAAAATTGAAGAAATAGTCTGTTTTTTGGACACCAACAAATGGAAATGCCACAAAGAAACTTCTTTTACTGGACGCAAAACTAATAGGGAAACATTGATCTTGATATTAACCCATTCTACCATTAATGATGGGTTTTACCTAAACATTTTTTTTTTATCAAACCCAAACCGAGTCATTTGAGACTACTATACTCACCTTTCTCATAACATCAATGAGGGAACTTCAGTGAGACAGTTAAAAACAATTCATCAGACACTGTGGGGTCATGAAAAATCATGGAATCTAATCGGGAAAAGCCATGATTCTCCAGAATCATAAAGTCTAGTTTTTTTTTGTTTTTTTTTGGGGGGGGGGGGGGGGGGGGGGGGGGGGGGGGGGGGGGGGTTCCACTCATTTTGTCCGTACGATTCAGCAGCCATTTTCGAACCGATTTTCACGAAATTTTGCACACGCACAGAGGGGCACAAAATCTAAAAATGTACCGAAGCGGAATTTTCGATTTAACCCTTATTTCATCAGAATTGGCAAAAAACTGCCAAAATTGGGGTTTATCGGCACTTTCTCGAAACATGTCTTGTAGATTTTTTTTATACATTCGTCATTGCTACACCTGTCTGTGACACACCCTTTGGTACACACGACATATCAGGCGATGCAATATGGTAACCCTCCACAGGCTGCCAAACATCAAACTTTTGATGAAATAGGCCGGGTTCAGGCCCCCACTGCACCCAAACAATACAGGAGAGATAAACATAACTTCCTTTATTGGGAGTGGAATTCACCGAGGATCATTTTTGTCAGTAATAAGGGTGTTCAGAAAACCAAGCGTTAACCCACTTTGAGCTGGTTAAACAGCAATACCCCCATAATGCTCAAAAGTTCGTGTTTTCCGTGGATTTCTCTAAACGAGTCTTGTAGATTTTCAAGAAAAATTGGTCTCTCTCAGGTCTTGGTGTGACATTACAAGCTGCATGGATAAAATATTCCGGTCAGCATTAGTTAACCCTCCCCGAGCTGCTAAACGTAAAAATTGTGATAAAATGGGCTGTTTTTAGATGCCAACAGCACCCAAAAGGTATACCAGAGAGAAAGGGGCCTTCATTTATCGGACGCAAAATTGATCGGAAAATATTTTTGAAAGTGGTAAGGGTATTCAAAATTTGACGTCTTAACCCATTTTGGGCTGGTTAAATAGAGATACCCATTAAAATCTTAAAATACCCGTTTTCTGTGGATTTCTATATCAACATTTTGTAGGTTTTCAAGAAAAAATTGGCTATTTGCAGGTCTTGGTATGACATTACAAGTTGCATGAACAAAATATTCCGGTCAGCATTAGTTAACCCTCCCCGGGCTGTTGAAGGTCAAAATTGTGATAAAATGGGCTGTTTTTGGATACCAACAGCACCCAATGGGTACACCAGAAAGAAAAGTGCCTCCTTTTATCGAGCGCACAATTTATAGGGAAACATGTTTGTAAGCAGTAAGGGTATTCAAAAGTCGACGTCTTAACCCATTTTGGGCAGTCTAAAGCGAGATATCCCTTGAAAGCTTTAAATTCCCATTTTCTGTGAATTTCCCTAGCAGTAACATGTAGGGTTTCAAGACAAATTGACTATTCGTAGGTCTTTATGTGACATTACAAGTTGCATGGACAAAATACTCCGGTGAGCGTTTATTAACCATCTACAAGCTGCCAAGCATCGTAATTTTGTTAACATGGGGCTGTTTTCAGACATGCACAGCATCCAATGTATACATGAGAGATAAACATAATCTCCTTTGTTGGAAGTGGAATTCATAGAGGACCATTTTTGTAAGTAATGAGGGTATTAAAAAAACCAAGCGTTAACCTCTGTTGGGGAGGTTAACACGGATACCCATCGATAGCTTAAAAATCGTTTTCCCTGGATTTCTTTACACACATCTTGTGGGGTTTCCAAGAGAAAATGGCCGTTGATAGGTCTTGGTGTCATATGACCAGTTGCATGGATAAAGTATTCTGGTAGGCATTTGTTAACCCTCCATGGGCTGCTAAATGTAAAAAAAAATTGAAGAAATAGTCTGTTTTTGGACACCAACAAATGGAAATGCCACAGAGAAGCGTAACTTCTTTTACCGGACGCAAAACTAATAGGGAAACATTGATCTTGATATTAACCCATTCTACCATTAATGATGGGTTTTACCTAAACATTTTTTTTATGAAACCCAAACCGAGTCATTTGAGACTTCTACACTCACCTTTCTCATAACATCGATGAGGGAACTTCAGTGAGACAGTTAAAAACAATTCATCAGACACTGTGGGGTCATGAAAAATCATGGAATCTAATCGGGAAAAGCCATGATTCTCCAGAATCATAAAGTCTAGTTTTTTTTGTTTTTTTTGGGGGGGGGGGTTTTTTTGGTTTTTTTTTTTTTTTTTCCACACATTTTGTCCGTACGATTCAGAAGCCATTTTCAAACCGATTTTCACGAAATTTTGCACACGCACAGAGGGGCACAAAATCTAAAAATGTACCGAAGCGGAATTTGCGATTTAACCCTTATTTCATCAGAATTGGCAAAAAACTGCCAAAATTGGGGTTTATCGGCACTTTCTCGAAACATGTCTTGTAGATTTTTTTTATACATTCGTCATTGCTACACCTGTCTGTGACACACCCTTTGGTACACATTACATATCAGGCGATGCATATGGTAACCCTCCACAGGCTGCCAAACATCAAACTTTTGATGAAATAGGCCGGGTTCAGGCCCCCACTGCACCCAAACAATACAGGAGAGATAAACATAACTTCCTTTATTGGGAGTGGAATTCACCGAGGATCATTTTTGTCAGTAATAAGGGTGTTCAGAAAACCAAGCGTTAACCCACTTTGAGCTGGTTAAACAGCAATACCCCCATAATGCTCAAAAGTTCGTGTTTTCCGTGGATTTCTCTAAACGAGTCTTGTAGATTTTCAAGAAAAATTGGTCTCTCTCAGGTCTTGGTGTGACATTACAAGCTGCATGGATAAAATATTCCGGTCAGCATTAGTTAACCCTCCCCGAGCTGCTAAACGTAAAAATTGTGATAAAATGGGCTGTTTTTAGACGCCAACAGCACCCAAAAGGTATACCAGAGAGAAAGGGGCCTTCATTTATCGGACGCAAAATTGATCGGAAAATATTTTTGAAAGTGGTAAGGGTATTCAAAATTTGACGTCTTAACCCATTTTGGGCTGGTTAAATAGAGATACCCATTAAAATCTTAAAATACCCGTTTTCTGTGGATTTCTATATCAACATTTTGTAGGTTTTCAAGAAAAAATTGGCTATTTGCAGGTCTTGGTATGACATTACAAGTTGCATGAACAAAATATTCCGGTCAGCATTAGTTAACCCTCCCCGGGCTGTTGAAGGTCAAAATTGTGATAAAATGGGCTGTTTTTGGACACCAACAGCACCCAATGGGTACACCAGAAAGAAAAGTGCCTCCTTTTATCGAGCGCACAATTTATAGGGAAACATTTTTGTAAGCAGTAAGGGTATTCAAAAGTCGACGTCTTAACCCATTTTGGGCAGTCTAAAGCGAGATATCCCTTGAAAGCTTTAAATTCCCATTTTCTGTGAATTTCCCTAGCGGTAACATGTAGGGTTTCAAGACAAATTGACTATTCGTAGGTCTTTATGTGACATTACAAGTTGCATGGACAAAATACTCCGGTGAGCGTTTATTAACCATCTACAAGCTGCCAAGCATCGTAATTTTGTTAACATGGGGCTGTTTTCAGACATGCACAGCATCCAATGTATACATGAGAGATAAACATAATCTCCTTTGTTGGAAGTGGAATTCATAGAGGACCATTTTTGTAAGTAATGAGGGTATTAAAAAAACCAAGCGTTAACCTCTGTTGGGGAGGTTAACACGGATACCCATCGATAGCTTAAAAATCGTTTTCCCTGGATTTCTTTACACACATCTTGTGGGGTTTCCAAGAGAAAATGGCCGTTGATAGGTCTTGGTGTCATATGACCAGTTGCATGGATAAAGTATTCTGGTAGGCATTTGTTAACCCTCCATGGGCTGCTAAATGTAAAAAAAAATTGAAGAAATAGTCTGTTTTTGGACACCAACAAATGGAAATGCCACAGAGAAGCGTAACTTCTTTTACCGGACGCAAAACTAATAGGGAAACATTGATCTTGATATTAACCCATTCTACCATTAATGATGGGTTTTACCTAAACATTTTTTTTATGAAACCCAAACCGAGTCATTTGAGACTTCTACACTCACCTTTCTCATAACATCGATGAGGGAACTTCAGTGAGACAGTTAAAAACAATTCATCAGACACTGTGGGGTCATGAAAAATCATGGAATCTAATCGGGAAAAGCCATGATTCTCCAGAATCATAAAGTCTAGTTTTTTTTGTTTTTTTTGGGGGGGGGTTTTTTTGGTTTTTTTTTTTTTTTTCCACACATTTTGTCCGTACGATTCAGAAGCCATTTTCAAACCGATTTTCACGAAATTTTGCACACGCACAGAGGGGCACAAAATCTAAAAATGTACCGAAGCGGAATTTTCGATTTAACCCTTATTTCATCAGAATTGGCAAAAAACTGCCAAAATTGGGGTTTATCGGCACTTTCTCGAAACATGTCTTGTAGATTTTTTTTATACATTCGTCATTGCTACACCTGTCTGTGACACACCCTTTGGTACACATTACATATCAGGCGATGCATATGGTAACCCTCCACAGGCTGCCAAACATCAAACTTTTGATGAAATAGGCCGGGTTCAGGCCCCCACTGCACCCAAACAATACAGGAGAGATAAACATAACTTCCTTTATTGGGAGTGGAATTCACCGAGGATCATTTTTGTCAGTAATAAGGGTGTTCAGAAAACCAAGCGTTAACCCACTTTGAGCTGGTTAAACAGCAATACCCCCATAATGCTCAAAAGTTCGTGTTTTCCGTGGATTTCTCTAAACGAGTCTTGTAGATTTTCAAGAAAAATTGGTCTCTCTCAGGTCTTGGTGTGACATTACAAGCTGCATGGATAAAATATTCCGGTCAGCATTAGTTAACCCTCCCCGAGCTGCTAAACGTAAAAAATTGTGATAAAATGGGCTGTTTTTAGACGCCAACAGCACCCAAAAGGTATACCAGAGAGAAAGGGGCCTTCATTTATCGGACGCAAAATTGATCGGAAAATATTTTTGAAAGTGGTAAGGGTATTCAAAATTTGACGTCTTAACCCATTTTGGGCTGGTTAAATAGAGATACCCATTAAAATCTTAAAATACCCGTTTTCTGTGGATTTCTATATCAACATTTTGTAGGTTTTCAAGAAAAAATTGGCTATTTGCAGGTCTTGGTATGACATTACAAGTTGCATGAACAAAATATTCCGGTCAGCATTAGTTAACCCTCCCCGGGCTGTTGAAGGTCAAAATTGTGATAAAATGGGCTGTTTTTGGACACCAACAGCACCCAATGGGTACACCAGAAAGAAAAGTGCCTCCTTTTATCGAGCGCACAATTTATAGGGAAACATTTTTGTAAGCAGTAAGGGTATTCAAAAGTCGACGTCTTAACCCATTTTGGGCAGTCTAAAGCGAGATATCCCTTGAAAGCTTTAAATTCCCATTTTCTGTGAATTTCCCTAGCGGTAACATGTAGGGTTTCAAGACAAATTGACTATTCGTAGGTCTTTATGTGACATTACAAGTTGCATGGACAAAATACTCCGGTGAGCGTTTATTAACCATCTACAAGCTGCCAAGCATCGTAATTTTGTTAACATGGGGCTGTTTTCAGACATGCACAGCATCCAATGTATACATGAGAGATAAACATAATCTCCTTTGTTGGAAGTGGAATTCACAGAGGACCATTTTTGTAAGTAATGAGGGTATTAAAAAAACCAAGTGTTAACCTCTGTTGGGGAGGTTAACACGGATACCCATCGATAGCTTAAAAATCGTTTTCCCTGGATTTCTTTACACACATCTTGTGGGGTTTCCAAGAGAAAATGGCCGTTGATAGGTCTTGGTGTCATATGACCAGTTGCATGGATAAAGTATTCTGGCAGGCATTTGTTAACCCTCCATGGGCTGCTAAATGTAAAAAAAAATTGAAGAAATAGTCTGTTTTTGGACACCAACAAATGGAAATGCCACAGAGAAGCGTAACTTCTTTTACCGGACGCAAAACTAATAGGGAAACATTGATCTTGATATTAACCCATTCTACCATTAATGATGGGTTTTACCTAAACATTTTTTTTATGAAACCCAAACCGAGTCATTTGAGACTTCTACACTCACCTTTCTCATAACATCGATGAGGGAACTTCAGTGAGACAGTTAAAAACAATTCATCAGACACTATGGGGGTCATGAAAAATCATGGAATCTAATCGGGAAAAGCCATGATTCTCCAGAATCATAAAGTCTAGTTAACTACGATGTTGTTACAACTTAGAATAAGTCACTTCCACAAGATTTAAATCTTACACAGGTGCAAGTGAATTTAACCTATAAAAGGACACCATTTTGTTCAACAAGCAATAAATATTATAAAATTATTAATCTGACATATGTGTATGAAGAAAATATGTCAATAATAAGAAGTTTTAATCCATATTCTGATTTCCAAACACTGACATGACCTTAATCCCACCTACAAAATTCTGCCATCCAATGAGACATTGGTGCAGATATGTGTGACATCCCACAAAAGCTTACTTTAAGCAGGAAAAGAAGAATAAAATATGAAAGTTTTCAAAAAACTTTTTATTCACATTTGTTCCATTTTTATTATCTTTCATTTCTCTGTAATTTTTTGCTAACTGTCACAAGTGGGGAAATGAAGGTCGATAGAAAAATTCAGGCATTCGATGAACTTGGTTGCTAGGAAGATGGAAAAGTAGATGTTATTTTTCTAGATGGATTTCAAAATTCATTGTGCATTTACGGGTTGGACGAGTGAATTTGATAGGACTGTTATGGAAATGGACATAAGAGACCCAGTAAATTTCACTGACATTTCCATGAACAGTTCGGTAGTGGGTGGGGCAATATAGTACCGTATTTTATCTATGTATTGAGACAGATATAATTAATTTTGCAGGTGTCTCAATTCTTAGTAAAAGGTAAAAAACTCACGTGTTTCGATGCTTAATGAAGTTGTGTGTGATTGTGGTAATTTCATTTTTTTATTCATATCAATAAAACAAGAGGCCCCACGGGACCCCACGGGGCCTGAAGTGCTCATCTTGAACAGAACACAATATAAACAGAGTCCAAGAATGAGTCTACATTAAGCAATCCATTTCCATAGGATACACTGTCAATCCTTGAGCCCCGCAGGAGTGACAAAAATAATCTGGGCATCGTGCCTTTTCTTCAGTGGATCATAATGTAAAATGTAGAGCTCCCCTATGAAGTCCCTTTATACAATCTATGTGGATTAATCTTAGTTACACACTTCTAGATGGTACTGAATACAAAATTTTTAATTCTTCGGCAACACAGCCAATTCCAGCTCCCACAGGGAGCCCAAATTTTAACCCAGGCTCTCGATTTGAACACAGTTGAATCTGACTTCCCTCGAGATGTTGTGTACCAAATATAAAGGCATTCTGACTGTTGGATCTGAAGAAGAGAAATTTTAAAGAAATTTCTTCATATTGCACTAAGTTAATATTTGGGCTACCATAGCGTGCCCAAATACTAAACTATGGATTGGATTTGAACAAACTTGAATCTGAACACCCTAGATATGTTGTAAACCAAATATGAAAGCATTCTGACAAGTGGATCTGAAAAAGAAGAGTTTTGAAGAAATTCCCTCATATTGTATTAAGTCACACCTACGAATCGGTCTCACGCTGTGACGTGCAATTCGACGCTGTGATGTTCTGTTCGGGTGCTGTGACGTGTTTTTTTATGTAAAAAGTCATTGCTGCGGCTGATTTTATCAATTTTAATTCAAATGGAGAGGTAAGAAACACAGCCTTTTACTTTATCAGTTAGACTGATGTTTCCCAGTCCCAACCAGCTAACTTTCACGTAGCAGATACTATCTCTCTTCAAATAATAGGGCTCACAAAATGCCTGGGTACAACTTCTGTGCATCGCCACTCGACTCAAAATCACTTACCTAGGTGACGCCCCATTGTTCTGACGCCAGGAAATGGCCCTCGTAGCCTAAATGAAAGTGTCAATGACACTGTAGCTTAACTTGTGTGTTGTGTTTGATGAAAAGGATAATGTTCAATGTTTATGAAAGGATTATGAAATAAGACAAGAGGCCCCAAGGGGCCTGAGGGCACTCACCTGACATGGTAGCCTAAATATCAACCCAGAGAATTGCTTTCAACAAGTTGCATCTGCTCCTCCTAAGAAAAGCTTATACCAAATATCCAAAGATTCTGACCAGTGGATCTAAAAAAAAAAGAAGATTTTTAAAGAATATTCCTCATATTGAACTAAGTTATAATTCAGGCTCCCACAGGGACTTGGCTTTAACAAACTTGAATCTCACCCCCCTAAGGATGCTGCACACCAAATATCAAAACATTCCGACTGCTGGATCTGAAGAAGAAGATTTTTAAAGAAAATTCCTCATTTTGAACTAAGTTACAATTAAACCTCCCACAGTGGGTCCAAATATGGACCTAGGGACTTGGCTTGAACAAACTTGAATCTCACCCCTGTAAGCATGGTGCATACCCAATATCAAAAAATTCTGCCTGCTGGATCTTGATAAGAAGATTTTCAAAGAAATTTGCCTGAAATGCACTAAGTTCTATAGTGAGCCCAAATATGAATCTAGGGAGCCGATTTGAACAAACTTGAATCAGATCCACCCCACAATGTTGCATACCAAATATCAAAAGATTCTGCCTGCTGAATCTGGAGAAGAAGATTTTTTAAGAAATTTGCCTGAAATGCACTAAGTTCAAATTCGAGCTTCTATAGTGAGCCCAAATATGAATCCAGGGGGCCGATTTGAACAAACTTGAATCAGATCTACCCCTCAATGTTGCATACCAAATATCAAAAGATTCTGCCTGCTGGATCTGGAGAAGAAGATTTTTTAAGAAATTTGCCTGAAATGCACTAAGTTCGAATTCGGGCTTCTATAGTGAGCCCAAATATGAATCCAGGGGGCCGAATTGGACAAACTTGAATCAGATCCACCCCACAATGTTGCATACCAAATATCAAAAGATTCTGCCTGCTGAATCTGGAGAAGAAGATTTTTTAAGAAATTTGCCTGAAATGCACTAACTTCGAATTCGAGCTTCTATACTGAGCCAAAATATAAACCCAGGGGGCCGATTTGAACAAACTTGAATCAGATCCACCCCACAATGTTGCATGCTAAATATCAAAAGATTCTGCCTGCTGAATCTGGAGAAGAAGATTTTTTAAGAAATTTGCCTGAAATGCACTAAGTTCGAATTCAGGCTTCTATAGTGAGCCCAAATATGAATCCACGGAGCCGATTTGAACAAACTTCAATCAGATCCACCCCACAATGTTGCATACCAAATATCAAAAGATTCTGCCTGCTGGATCTGGAGAAGAAGATTTTTTAAGAAATTTGCCTGAAATGCACTAAGTTCGAAATCGGGCTCCTATACTGAGCCCAAATATGAACCCAGGGGGCCGATTTGAACAAACTTGAATCAGATCCACCCTACAATGTTGCCAAATATCAAAAGATTCTGCCTGCTGGATCTGGAGAAGATTTTTTAATCTTTTTCCCATTGCCTACAGTGTTAAAAAGTGCTGACTCAGCACTTTTTCAAAGTCCTGAAAAAAGTACCTTGTGATCAAACCGATAGGGATTTTTTTTAACCATTCTATTCTACTGGATAAAAGTAAGCTTCATACAAAATAAGAATTCTCTGTGCCGTGTAGTTTTGGAGATATGGGAGTTTTAAGGTTTTTCCTATTTTTAGCTCCCGAGGTTCCCACAGGGCAATGAGAAAATTTTTTTTTTGTATCAATCAACTACTTGTGACCCATTATCATCTTATATCAAATTTGGTTCAAATCGACCCCATGGTTCTGAAAATATAAATTTTAGGCGTGGCCAAAATTTTTGCCCATCCCATAACGAAGGCAAATAATGCCCGACAAACTTCTCTTGAACAAACTTGATTCTAAACCTCAAAAGGACTCTGCATACCATATATCAAGTCTCTGCTACTGGTGGTTCTTGAGAAGAAGATTTTTTAAGAATTGGAGCATTTTTGCCCCATCCCTCTGCTCAATATGAGCCGAAACCTAATTTGACAAAAAATCAAAATGCCCTTATATAATCCCTACTCACATGGGGCAATGAGAAATTTTTTTTTTGTATCAATCAACTACTTATGGCCCATTATCATCTCATAACAAATTTGGTTCAAATCGACCTGACGGTTCTGAAAATAGAAATTTTAGGCGTGGCCAAAATTTTTGCCCCTCCCATAACGAAGGCAAATAATGCCCGACAAACTTCTCTTGAACAAACTTGAGTCTACACCTCTAAAGGAAGCTGCATACTAAATATCAAGTCTCTGCTATTGCTGGTTCTTGAGAAGATTTTTTAAGAATTGGAGCATTTTTGCCCCATCCCTCAGCTCAATATGAGCCGAAACCTAATTTGACAAAAAATCAAAATGCCCTTATATAATCCCTACTCACATGAAATTTCATTAATATGCGGCCAGTGGTTTGGGAGAAAAAGGCCCAAACACCACCTTCACGACGGACGACAGACGCCGGACGACAGACGATGGACGACACACGACGGACAACGGACAAAAAGTGATAAGAAAAGCTCACCCTGACTTTCAGTCAGGTGAGCTAACAAGAATTGTGATAATTGGGAATATGTTCATTTCTGTTCCCTGTATGCTATGTTTATGATAAAAATAATATGAGGTGTACACTGTACTAAAGAGCTGAGGGGTGGGTTAATATGACCTCACAGTTAATGTATGTGGCCCTCACAGTTAACGTATATCAACAAAAGTTACCAAGTTACAGTGAAATTATTCCAAAACGAGTCATCCTATCAAGTTACATTAAAATCCCTTCATAAATATGGCCTGTAGACTGTGCTAAAGGCTTTTGGTCTTCGGGCCCCTGTAGCCATCAGTTTCCCAATTGCGTCCAAAGGGGACGTTCTCATCTAGACATTATATGAAGTCAACCTACCAAGTTACGATAAAATCCCTTAATAAATATGACCTGTAGACTGTGCTAAAGGTTTTTGGGCTCTGGCAGCCATCATGGTTGAATGATCGCAACCAAAAGGGGACAATTTCATGTGGGCATCATCTGGAGTGATCCTACAAAGTTACAATGAAATCCCTTCATAAATATGACCTGTAGACTGTGCTCAAGGTTTTTGGGCTTCTGCCCCTGAAGCCGTCACAGTTGACCAATCACGACCAAAAGGGGATGTCGTCATCTAGGCATTATATGGAGTCAAACTTATGGGTTACAATGAAGTCCTTCTATAAATATGACCAATAGACTATGCTAAAGGTTTTGGGGTTTTGGGTTCGGGCAGCCATCAAGGCTGAATGATCGCGACCAAAAGGGGACGCTCTCATCTAGACATTATTTCGAGTCATCCTACCAAGGTACAATGAAATCCCTTCATAAATATCACCTGTAGACTGTGCTAAAGATTTTCGGGCTTTGGGCCCCTGTAGCCAACACAATTGCCTAATGGTGTCCAAAAGGGGCTGTTCTCATCTAGACATTACATGAAGTCAACCTACCTAGTTACAATGAAATCCCTTCATAAATATGATCTGAAGACTGTGCTAAAGGTTTTCGGGCTTTAGGCTTGGGCAGCCATCATGGTTGAATGATCGCAACCAAAAGGGGACATTCTCATCTGGACATCATCCAGAGTGGTCCTATGAAGTTACAATGAAATCCCTTCATAAATATGACCTGTAGACTGTGCTCAAGATTTTCGGGCTTCAGGCACCTGTAGCCATCACAGTTGACCAATCACAACGAAAAGGGGATGTCATCATCTAGGCATTATATGGAGTCAACCTAACAAGTTATAATGAAATCCTTCCATAAATACGACCTACAGACATGCTAAAGGTTTTTGGGCTCGGGCAGCCATTAAGGCTGAATGATCGTGACCAAAAGGGGACGTTCTCATCTGGACACTATTTGGAGTCATCCTACCAAGCTACAATGAAATCCCTTCATAAATATGACCTGTAGACTGTGCTTAAGGTTTTCGGGCTTTGGGCTCGGGCAGCCATCATGGCTGAATGATCGCAACCAAAGGGGACAATCTCATCTGGGCATCATCTGGAGTGATCCTACGAAGTTACAATGAAATCCCTTCATAAATATGACCTGTAGACTGTGCTCAAGGTTTTTGGGCTTCGGGCACTTGTAGCCATCACAGCTGACCAATCACGACCAAAAGGTGATGTCATCATCTAGGCATTATATGGAGTCAACCTAATAGGTTACAATGAAATCCTTCTATAAATATAACCTTTTGTCTATGCTAAAGGTTTTTGGGCTCGGGCACCCATCAAGGCTGAATGATCGCGATCAAAATGGGACGTTCTCTTCTAGACATTATTTGGAGTCATCCTACCAAGTTACAATGAAATCCCCTCATAAATATGACCTGTAGACTGTGCTAAAGGTTTTCGGGCTTCGGGCACCTTTAGCCGTCCCAGTTGCCCAATCACGTCCAAAAGGGGACGTTCTCATCTAGACATTATATGAAGTTAACCTACCAAGTTACAATGAAATCCCTTCATAAATATGACCTGTAGACTGTGCTAAAGGTTTTCGAGCTTTGGGCTCGGGCAGCCATCATGGCTGAATGATCGCAACCATAGGGGACAATTTCATCTGATCATGAACAACACATCAAAGGTGACAGCATGAGAGGGGTCCTCTCGTGTTATCCCCATTCGGCATCCGTCATTGTAAAGGAGCCCCTCTACCCACCCCTTTCTAAACGCCCCAAAAGGAGAGGGGGGTTATCTCTTATTGGTGGGAGTTCGGATGGCTTTGGGGAGGAAAATTGAATGTTCAAGCTCATAAGTTGCAATTTACGACATTATGAAGAAGAAAATGTTCCGCAGAAAGTATTTGATACCACTGGGCAGAGGGAGGGCAAGAGTCATATACCAGGCGGCCAGAAATTCCTGAGCTATGGGAAGGGGGCTACCCCCACTTCCCCCTTGGGTCCCATCCAATCTACCTGGTCTAACTTGATAACATGGTCCCCATAATGTTTGACATAGCAATGGTATACTATCACGTAAACCAGCTACCACTCAAGCTGATGACTCGAAAGATGATTATCGGAGGTCGGAAGTGTTATGATTAAAAAACATAGAACTGCGACTTGTCTTGTCGATGACGCACCCAAAGATCGCCCAGACATGAATTTATGTCTTACTTGAGTGTATAAGAATTCATATTTTCTCCGTGAATTTTTAGCACGTTTCAGGCCAGGGTGGTACCAGAAACCACCTTCTACGGTACGTGCGGTCATGCCGTAGGCGTGACATGCCCCCCCCCCCCCCCCCCCCCCCCCACACACACACACACACAATTTCTACTCAGCCTCTCTTAACTAAGAATCCTGGCTTAGCCACTGTATTCAAATGGTTATCAGACACCAGCTGCCGTCAGATGGATCTACCTATCAGGTTGGTAGATAAAGTAAGCTATTCTGTTTATTCAAACTAGTATGGACTGGAGAATTTTGTCAATTTAAATTCATTAATTTGAAGTATACCGGTACTTAGCAATCCGTTACCCTATGCTTTGCAAAAAATAGAGACTGACCCCCACACCCCCTGGCTTAGCGGCCCATGGACTGATGTGCAGACGCAAAAATGAAAGGTTATAATGAACCTGACCGAGAGTTGTGTCTTACCCGGTATTACTCAGTGCATGCATTTGAAGATTATTCGTGGCACTAGTTCTCCTAGGCCTGTCTTGGGCATGTGACTGTCTGTAGAACAGGGAAGGTGGCCTTACTGCTCACACCATGGGTGGGTCACCCAAACGTTGCACGTGAAATTACATCCGTCTGGAACATAACTCAACATTTAGCAGTCATAGCATCCCCATATTGCAGTGCAGTGGAGATTCTCAATGGAATTTTGTTGCCAAACATCACCATTTACTTGCAATGTTCTAAGTTTTGAATTAACCCTTTGCCCAATAAAGCGACAAAAGCCGCACAGTATATTAACATATATGAGGCTTCTGCATCCTGAAATGTCTTGGCTGTTGATGAAATTACACCAATATGGATTCATATTGGCATGCTTTTCATTGAGTCATACTGAAGATTTTTTTCCAAATCTGAAATTTTGTATATTTTCCCCCCAAAAAGTTGTGATGGTAAAGGGATAAAGTGCATCACTATTTTGCTAATCAATATGGGGGATTTGATTTGCAGCGCAGGTATTTTGTGTCGCTAATTGCGATACGAAACTGGCGAGATTGTTCCCTGTCTCGTGGATGTGGGTACGGCTTTCGCGGAGGAATTTAGAGAAAACTTGATGCCTCTTGAGCGATTTTGGGCGCGATAGGGTTTTTTACAAGGTTTTTTCGGACCCACATAATTTCATTCCAAGACGCTTTGAATAAGATTATGTGTGCTCGAAAAAGGCTTGAAGAAAAACTGCATGGCCGATTACATGACGGAACGTTGGATATGTGTAATGGCGTAAATGAGATTGGACGGCATGTCAGTTCAAAAAATTACGACGTCATTGGACGTAATGTCGATATTGGTTGTTATAGAATTTATCTAAATGATTTCAAAACCAGTTTAAAATCGAATACATCTCCTTTTAATGGTTGTATGTGTGTGTGTGTTTCTGGGGGGGGGTATTCTTTCGGTAAGTATTTTTACCTTATGTCATTCTAATGCTATATATCCCGTCGGATATACAATCGGAAATTATATTACGGCAATAGAGTGTAGCTCTTGTTTGTCTGGGGTAGTGGGGATGGAGAGCAAAAGTGATTTTTGGTGAGTAATTGTACCTTATGTCGCAATATAATTATCGGTGCAATATATCTCGCGGGGTACATAGCATCCGAAATTGTATTGCAGCAATAGTGTATAACCGCTGCTAGTGTTGATTAGGAAGGGGAGCAAGAGTGATTTTTTGTGAGTTGTATCTTATGTCGTAATATATTTTTTCAATTTTCCCTGCTGTAAATCCTCCTGGGTAGACAACATCGGAAATGATATTACGATAATAGAATACACACTTCCTGTTAGTGGTGTGGAGGAGCTGAGAGCTACAGTTAGTGGAGTGATTTTTGTTAATTAGTTAATTATTGTGTGAAATTATGAAATGCCACCAAGGCATTATTAATTCCGAATCATCACTTCAGTCAGACTGAACGATATGTCGAAACCTTTATTCGACAATATATTGGAACTTACCATTACTTTTACAAGATCATCATCTGCTCAAGTCCTTCGGCACCCAAATTGTACCGACTGAAAATTTATTAATTCAGGTGTCTCCCCAGCCCCCACCCCCCCCCCCCCCCCTTTCGAAGTGGCGTCCATGTGTGTACGCAACTGCATTTTTGCGTTCGGGTTTCTACGCCCTTGCAAAACAACGTAGATGATACAGATGAACGAACCAACTGAAAAACTTTTTTAAAAAAACGCATAATGATGTTTAAAAAAACCCTTTACTTACAAATTTTCATTTCGGTTAAGAAATGATGAACATTACAGCGTGTTTGCCATTAACATCACAGCGCCGTTGCCACTTTCCACCACTGGGTGGTTCACTTTGACGGGCTGTGTTGGGGTTATTCAGCACCCGGGATCTGTCGGGGTAAGTTTTTTAAATCGAAGGGATATTTTTTAGGCTACAAGGGCCATTTCCTGGCGTCAGAACAATGTGGCGTCACCTAGGTATGTGATTTTGAGTCGAGTGGCGATGCACAGAAGTTGTACCCAGGCATTTTGTGAGCCCTATTATTCGAAGAGAGATAGTATCTGCTACGTGAAAGTAAGTTGGTTAGGATTGGGAAACATCAGTCTAACTGATAAAGTAAAAAGCTGTGTTTCTTACCTCTCCATTTGAATGAAAATTGATAAAATCAGCCGCCGCGATGACTTTTCACATCAAAAAACACGTCACAGCACCCGAACAGAACATCACAGTGTCGAATTGCACGTCACAGCGTGAGACCGATTAGTTGGTGTGTAAGTTAAATTCCAAATAATAACCCAGGCACTCGAATTGAACAAATTTGAATCTGACCCCCCTAGAGAAGATGTATACCAAATATGAAAGCATTCTGACTAGTGGATCTGAAGAAGAAAATTTTTTATAGAAATTTCCTCATATCGCACTAAGTAAAAATTTGGGCTACCATAGCGAGCCCAAATATATACCTAGGGATCTGATTTGAACAAATTTGACTGACCCCCCTAGAGATGTTGCATACCAAATATGAAAGCATTCTGACTGGTGGATCTGAAGAAGATTTTTTAAAATTATCCCCCATATTGAACAAAGTTAAAATTTGGGCTTCAATATTAACCTAGGGACTTGGTTTGAACAGTCTTGAATCTGACCCTCATAACAATGATGTATACCAAACATTAAAAGATTCTGACTCGTGGTTTTGAAGAAGAGATTTTTAAAGAATATTCCCCATATTACCCTATGTTAAAAATTCGGGCTCCTGTATTGAGCCCAAATATGAACCAATTGGCTTTATTTTGACAAACTTGTATCTGCCCCCACCCTATGAATGCTGTATACCAAATATCAAAAGATTCTGATGATTGGTTCTGGAGAAAAGATTTTTTAAAATGTTTGCAAATATGCTGACTTAGCATTATTTCGATGCCCATGACAGAACATCCTAACATAACCGATGTCAATTTCTTTTAACCATTCAATTCTACTGGTCCTAAGGATACTTCATACCAAATAACAGCTCTCTGTTCAGTGTGGTTTGGGAAATACGAGCGTTTGAAAATATAAATTTTATAGCAAATTTCCTTTCTTACTATACGTACCACAATTGTTTACTACAGGCTTGCACTACAGTGGAAGACCCTAACTCGGATAAAATACTCTCTATTTTAATCTTTCCCAAGAGATGTGGAAAAGAAAAGTGGTGTAAAAAAACACCACAAAAAAAAATAAGCCAAAACTGGGCCCAGCGCCATCGGCGCACACCCAGTATGGGATGCTCTTCCCAAGGACAAATCCACGACTTCCGTTAACCAATGTGCAGTGCGTCATCAATTCATCATTCTTTTGATTCTGCAAACATAGGAGTTATGTGATTAGTGGGGAGGAAGGATTCTTACCCGAATAAGAAGACGGGAGGGCCTCCATGTAAGCAATTGTGGTAGGTATAATAAGAAAGGAAATTTACTATAAAATTTATATTTCTTATCAACCAAACTTACAATTGTTTACTACAAGCTGAATAGACAATAGGATGGAGGGAATCACATAACCAACCCACACATAACTCAATAGCACTGGAACCGTGGACAGAGGAAGAGATCCCTAGGCCTATCAAACCATAGCATCACAAACATTAGTAAAAGACAATGAAAGATGAGGCGTATGGTGAAGTGTGATGCACAGACAGAAAGCTGGAACTGACCCTAAAAAAAAAACAAACTGAATGGCCTGGATAGACATCAGCCTGAGCCGAAGAAAGAGGGCCCGTAGGTCAAAGTCCTCTGTCGGCTCCTGCAACTGTCAAAGATAAAAGGAGAAGGTAGAATTTCTCCAGTAGGCTGCCAGTATAACATCCGACAACATGACAGAGTTATTAAAAGAGAAAGACAATGCATGCACCTCGTGGCAGAAAAAACGATTGGTTATACAATCACCAGTAGCTAGCCGAGCAGAAGCTGAACGAATAGCAAGACAAATCCATCGAGACATGGATGCAGGAGAGAACTGGCCTGTGAGAAAACGCATATCCATCCAGGATAAAGGCGTGAATGCCACCCCCCCCCCCCCCCCCAAGCAGAGCAGCACCCAAGAAAGTGTCCATCTTGGAGTAAACTGCAAAGTCCTAGGCCTTTTCAAGGAAAAGAGCTGAACAAGCTTGGAGAGGCAAGGATGAGTGTCGAAACAATGTGGTACCACATATGAAAAAGGTCTCCGAAGCATGGACTTGTACCCATTGCTGGAGACCTCCAGAAACAAACATATACCAGAAACTCCGCAAGTGGTGTGATCGAAGGAGTGACAGAAGCAACAGAGTGATCGCACACCATCGACAGAAGAACCTTCTACTAAGCCAGAGGCTAAACCAGTGGAGTGAGTGCCTCCTTGAAGAAGAAAAGCAACTCCACTGCTTGTCTCTAAAACCACTACAGAGGAGACAGGACCCGATAAAAGATATGCGCGAAGGCACAATAAAGTCGGGTCAACTTGAAACCTCGGGCGACTTTGGCAAAGAAAGTCGCGATGTAGAGGGAGACATGCCGGAACTGCCAACAGAGAGTGTAGCAGATTGATCCACACCCGCCGAGGCGACAGGGGTGTGATCGAAAGGATTCGACGACTGCAGGTTCATATCTGGGCTAGAACCTGAGGCGGAATCGGAACCGGCAGGAAGACGTAGCCGACAAGACCATTCCAAAGGAGGGCCAGAGCATCCACGGCGAAAGCCAGAGCATCTGGACACGGGGACACAAAAGTGTCCACCTGATGGTTCCAATGAATCGCAGAGATCGATGGAACATTGCTATGTGAAGCATCCACTCGGTGGAAAAGCCCGATGGGACAGGGTGTCGGCTAGGATGTTCAGTCGACCGGAAATGTGACGAACAACCATCCTGGCGTTGACATTCTGAGTGAGCAGTAGAAGATCCCGAGCCAATTCGTACATTGGAACCGAGTGCATGCCGCCATGGTTCCGAATGAAGCAACCACTGTTGAATTGTCGTACAACAGAAGGTCCTGACGATGTGACAGGTGAGGGATCCACTGCCTGAAACTCAGAAGAAGAGCAAGAAGCTCCTTCTGGTTGATGTGTAGAGATGCCTGATCCTGGTCCCACATCCCGTGAAGGGAAAGACCTAGAGGATCCCACGTCGCACCCCATCCGAGATCGCTGGCATCTGCCGTCAGAATGCAATCGGACATGGGTAAGTCCAATGGGACACCCTGCGTGATCAACGGAACATTCGTCCAGTGGAGAAGGTGAGGATGAAGAGATTCTGGTAACTGAAGCATCAGATCCAGAGAATCGACATTCGGCCTACAACGACTGAGCAGAAGGTGTTGGAGAGGTCTGACATGGAGACGACCTAGAGGAATGAGATCCGTCACCAAACCGCAGAGACCGAGCAGCCGGAGAAAACCCCGTGCTGTCACGGATGTGGTCTGGGACAGAGTCAGAGCAAAAGCTGAGAGAATCACAGCCCTGGCATGGGGAACCGCCACCATATTGAACTGAGTGCGGAAAGCCATCGCCAGATGACAAAACAATGGAGAAGGGACCAGATCCGACTTCTCCTCGTTGACTTTGAATCCTATCAACGTGAGCAAGCTCAACAGAGTGTCAACATCCAACTCCAGTAAGGCAGCATTGGAATGCCTCTGGAGGATATCGACTAGATACGCCGAAGTAGTCACCCTGGACTGTGTGCGATGGAAGGCTGCGACATCAGTCGGGTGAAGGTCCAAGGGGCCAGGTTGAGGCCGAAAGGCATGGCCTTCAACTGGTAAACTCGCCCCAGAAAAGCGAACCTGAGATATTTCCGCGACACCCGATGAATGAGAACGTGAAAGTAAGCTTCTTGCTGGTCGATGCTGGAAGCAAAATCTCCCTGGTGAATGGAATGGCGGACCGACCTGAAAGTCTCCAGCTGAACTTGGGAGCAATGATAGACTGGTTCAGGATACTCAGATCGAAACCGGTCAGAGTCGACCGTCCTTCCTCGGTACCAAGAACTGGCGGGAATAAAACCCCACTGACTGAATGTTCTTGACGACCTCGAACGCCCCCTTGGCCAGGAGATTATCTATCTCCATGGACAAAAGCTCCCGACGTAAAACGTCTGAAGGAACTCTGGTTGGAAGAGGCACTCTGGACAGAGTGGGGTGCCTTTGGAAGGATATTCGCAGCCCGGATCGAACAACAACTAACACCCAAGGATCGGATGTGATGGTGGCCTAACGGTCTGCGAACTCTGCTATCCTTCCTCCAACCTGGGACGAATTGAGGTGAGGACCTTCAGTTCAAGCCCCGACGAGGCCCACGAGAGGAGAAACCTCCTCCTCTACTGAATGAAGAATCCTGAGACTTCCCTCTAGCCTGCCGATGCTTACCCCATAAGAAGTAGAAGTGGAGGCAGAAGGATCAGCCTTTGCTTCGCAGAGGAAGCAGAAGGGTACTAGTTAGGCTTTGAATGGTCCCTGCCTCCCCTAGAAGGCTGATCAAGTTGACGAAGCAGCAGCTGATCTCTGGAATGACGTAGGATGTCATCCCGGACCGTCGACACAGAACCCATGGAACAGTAGCGGCCCTGCCAAAGAAGCAGATTGAAGAGCAGTGCGCTGCCCCCAGGAAGGGATCGGCCTGTGTCCAGCACAGAGTCCCTTTGAACTAGTTCCAAAATAGCCGTGTCACAGGCATGCATGTGAGTAAGATGCATGAGCGTCTTGGACAGCACACGCAAAGGAGCCTGTAGATCGTCAAACCTATCTGGAGGCAGATAAGCAGCTTAGGCAGAGACGACGTGATCGGAGAGAGAAAGCATACCCAGCATTCCTCCCGATCAGCCCAACATGGACTCCAGAGTCGTCATAGGAATGATGGCAGACTTGGGCTTGGAAAGCCCGAGGAAATTAGAGTTCTGATTTCTGATCCAAAACCGTCAAAGTCTGGCAGACTGACAGATTGGTGAAATCGTAGTAACGATAACGCACCGGAGGCAAAAAGGTGTCAACCCTGGTGAAGAACGGATCCTTCATAGCCTTGGAACTCAGTCTAGAGTCCAAGACTGAAAATGCTTCAACCACCTGTACTGACTGGCATGGTCGAAGACGCCCAGAAGCAGGTTGCTCCACAGGCTGTAGGCGCGCGACTGATGATCGAGGCCTGGCTGACACTGTCGGCTGGTTTGATGGTTTGAGATCCGGAAGGAACCCAAACACAAAGTCAAGAGCTGCCCCCAAGTCAGAAGACTGCTGGCTCTCGACATCAAGGATGTCTGACTCCTCCCCGGAGTCGGAGGACACATAACCCATCGTGGGCAAACAGTCGACGTCTCCCATGGTGTAGGAACACCAGGGGGGATCAGAAAGCAGCCTTTTTCCAATCCCGGGAGGCGGCGCCATAGAGGGCGCCTAGAAACCACTCGCTGCCTAGCAACAGGAAGGCTCTTGGACAGAACCTGAGTGAGTAAGGAGAGGGCCTCCCTAAGCTCACTGCCCGTACCAGCCGGTTCGACATGGAGACGAACCAGCAAAGTGGCTTCACACCTGACCCTCTTATCCAGCGAAGGGTCATGATCCTCCAATACACCCGAAGAGGGGCGATGGGCGCCAGCAGAAACATCTGAGGGCAGACGTGTATAGGGGTTCGACACACCCCGAGGATCAACATAGCGGGAACTCAGGAGAGTTGCCGCGGACCTCTGCAGGGCAGAAGGTCCAGGCTGTACAGAAGGCATTGGTCCTGCAAAACTGGCCGTGTGACCAGAATGAGTGGATGGAAAACGCCAATGACAAAACTGTGGTACTCAATGGTGCAGAGACCACAGTAGAGGGTCCAGCCGGCAGCCACTTCCAACTTCGCCGAGTTGAAGTCAGGGAAGGCTGAGGCCGATACCCCCACAACCACACAACAGACATCCCTGCAGACCCTTGCAGGGATAACCCGAGGCCGGCTAAAAACGTTGCCCGATAACGTTGTAGATGGAACAGCAGTAGCAGCAGATACGACGGGAGCTGTTGGAACGGGCAGAAAAGGGGAGAGAGCAACCTAGCTCGGCCTCCAAAGGAGGAGTCACAACCCTAGTGACAGCCTCAGATGTCAACTGGAGAGGGCGCATAGTCCCGGAACCAGGCATCTCTTCACCAGAAAACTAACAGCTCCCGCAGTATCCACCACGGTAAAAAAAACTGCACATCCCCCACGGAAGGGGAATAGCTCTCACCAGACATGGTCGAGTCGGGAGGCCCTGAAATGATAGAGTTCCCCACCCCCCACTGGTGCAGGAGGAGCTGCACATCCCCCACGGAGGGGGAGTAATTCTCACCAGACGTGGTCAAATCGGGGGGCCCCGAAACGACAGTGTTCCCCACCCCCGCAGGTGCGGGAGGAGCTGCACATCCCCCACGGAGGGGGCAAAACACACACCAGACGTGGTCAAGTCAGGAGGCCCCAAAACAACAGCATTCCCCCCCCCCCCCTGCAGGTGCGGGAGGAGCTGCACATCCCCCATGGAGGAGGTATAACTCATAACAGACGTGGTCAAGTTGGGAGGGGGTGAAACGACAGTGTTCCACACCACGCACGGGTGCGGGAGAAACAGCCACGAAAACGCATCAAGGCGAGGGCAAAAGAAATTGCCCTAAAGGAACCGAACTGGAAATAACAGAGGTGAGAGCAGTAGAAGAAAAAGGTGAACTCAACAGATACAGAAAGTAGAAGAACACCCTCAACTACCCTCAACTACGAGAGATGGTGGCAGAAAAAAAAACGGTGGGTACACGACAGAACCCAGACAGCTGACAGGGACCGAAAAAAACAGAAATTCAGCCCTTAACAGAGTGAAGAAATCCTGTCCAGACAGTCCCTCATTGACACCTAACTCCAATAACAATTAAATTTATCAACCGAAAAATTTCATTGTCGAACCGCGATGTCGAAAAAACATTCGCAAAAATGGAATTATAAATAATATACAATGAGAATGTGGTTGAAAATATTATTAACGAGAATATATAAAACACAGTCCTGTTATTATACAATCTTCAGATCCATAATCCAGTCACAGGAAAACCATTATCGAAGAGTTGAATTATCACTGTTTCGTAGCATAATGGCGCACATCCTCCATGTGTGCGGATAAACAAAAGAATGATCAATTGATGACGCACTGCGCATTGGTTAACGGAAGTCGTGGATTTGTACTTGGGAAGAGCGTCCCATACTGAGTGTGCGCAGATGGCGCTGGGCCCAGTTTTGGCTTATTTTTTTTCGGGGTGTTTTTTTTACACCACTTTTCTTTCCCACATCTCTTGGGAAAGATTAAAATAGAGAGTATTTTATCCGAGTTAGGGTCTTCCACTCTAGTGCAAGCCTGTAGTAAACAATTGTACGGTAGGTTGATAAGAGATATTTCTATTTTTAGCTCCCAGGGTTCCCATGGGGATGCGGGAATTTTTTTTTTTTGCATGAGTCAAGTACTTATGACCCAATAATACCACATACCAAATTTGGTTCAAACCAAACCATGGGTTCAGAAAATAGAAATTTTGGGCTCTTACCCCTCCCATTACAAAGCCAAATATTGCTTCACGAACTTCGTTTGAACAAACTTGATTCTACACCTCAAAAGGAAGCTCCAAGACATTGTACACACTGGTTCATGAGAAGAAGATTTTAAAAATATTTTGGAGCATTTTTCCTCACTCCCTCCCTATGGGGCTGGGCATGCTGAGTTGAACAAAAATGCAATGCCCCTTCAGGACCATCACTCACACAAACTTTCTCTTGAATTAGCCTAGTGGCTTTGGAGAAGACAAAACATGGTGTTGATGGACGACGGATGGAGGGATGGACGACGGATGTAGAGCGATGGGATTAGCTCAGCTTGACTTTGTCAAGATGAGCTAATAAAATAGTCAATAAATCAATTAGTGTTTAGTTGTTAATTAATTCCTGTTGTAAACACCATACAGCAATAAGAGAAGAATTATTATTTATATTTGATCTACATTTTCCATGATTTAAAGTTAGTTTAGGCTATAAAAACAGTTTTGTGTGACGAAAAAACTTCCTATTTTAACTTAATGCCCCATCTCTCTGTTTCAAGGCTGAATTTACCAGGTTCTAAGTTTATAAGCGATTATTTTATTCTATAGTAATCCCCTCCGATTTTTTGACTTGTTTATGTTTATCAGGGTAATTTAGAAGTCATCAACTCAATTTGTCAGGCACTTTCAGTTGGCATATGCCCAAACCAGCCTCCTACATTTTCGCATGATCCAGCCTCCACCTGACACAAACCAGCCCTCACAATTTTACCCAAACCGGACTCCAAACATTTTCACCCAAACCATCCTCCTCATTTTTACCCAATATGATTTTCAAACAAAATATATTTCTTTTGACATATTTTACAATTACATTAATTTCAGATATAAATACAGTCCTACTCTAGACATAAATGTCATGAATAACAAAACTCACGAATAAATAAAAACAAAAGATATATTTTTATTTTGGATGCAGTTGTGGAAGTTGTTTGGCTGGAGGCCAGATGGGTGTAACTCTTTCAGTTTATTGCCATATTTAGAGATAATAGCTTCTTATTTCCCCAGTGGGAATCCTGGGAATTGAAGCAGATTACAGTGGTTGCAATTATGCATAGTCCAGAAAGTGACCTTAAACCCCAATAAATAAATTATTTTTTATTTTATTCTTATTATTCTTCTTTTTTTTGAAAAGGGGATGGGGGGTGGGGAATTATATACTACTGTGATCTGACAATTTTCCTGCCTCCTAAATAAACTGAATGGTCGACAAACCAATTGTAAGGATCGACAGTCATATACCTTGCTTTATACCTTTGGAAAGGCTTCCTACGACAGCGATTTTCACCCTATCTTCTTAGGGATGTCGAATAACTTATTTATTCTGTCCACAACATCACTGGGTGACATTATTTGCAAGATCATTTCTTCCCATCTGTAAAAAGACCTTACAGACTCACCGATTTTTGCACACGTGATGACAACATTTTGCTTATCTTCACTTTCAATTTGCCTCTACTTTTGTTTCAATTCCATTAATAAGATAATAAAGATGTGTTGATTTAAAAGCAACTAGCTTCTGTTATCATCCTTTTGTGAAGCAAGTTGCATTCCCAATCTGCCCTCTGCTCTTACAAACTTCTCAATAAAAATAACAAAAACGACCGATAGATTATTTATAACCATGGAGACTGAAGTAGATCCAGTGTAATCAATGTGGTGTAACATCTATTTATAGACAAAGGAGGCATAAATCAGCTTGGATAACTGAACACAGTTTTTTTAATGCTGTGCACATGTAATGGTGTCGAGCAGGTTGTTTTGAATATCTCAGTCCTTCAACACCAAACTGGCTAAGAAGACATTGTCACATTAGATGTTATTTTCTATGAAAAACTAGTTTACCAGGATCTTTTATTTGTGTGCTTCTGGGAACAATATCATAATATTTGTGGTAACTGGACTCATTCTTATATTTGACAGAAGAAGGTGAAAGAATGTCAGCCTTCAATTTACTTTTGGTTGGTAACTAGTCACAGCCATCTTTTAAACAGACTCTGTTTCAATGGCTCAAATCAGCAAAAACACCATTCCAAAGTGTATGAAGACATTTTTAAAAAGTTACCAGTAAGATTTATTGATGTTCAGATTGACAACACTATCTGAAATTGGTAGCTTGAGACAATCTGCAAACAGGGTATACAGTTCATTCAACAACATTCAACAACAAATTTGACATATTTTTTTTTTTATCAAACATGAAGTCATAATTCAATTTTCAAGGTTTCATAAACCTATCCTAAATTAATGCATCAATAAGGCCCCAGAAAGTAGATCTTGTTTCTCAAGCCATTTTTGTAAAATTGCATGCATTGCAAATTGTTTTTTATTTTATTTTTTATTTTTGTAATTATTTCTTTACCATCAAAGGTTCATGTTCTTGGTTTGTTTTATGTTTTAGGCCTCATAATCTACAAATGAGTGGTGTTGTATTTCGTACCTTGAGTGCAAGAAGTCTTTGCAATGCTAAAGCATTGCAAAGCCTTGTTGCACTCCAGGGACAAATTTATCAATTTTATTACCTTGGGTAATATATCAGACATAAACCATTTAATTTTCATTCTTTTAAGTTTGCATCGGTTATAAAAAGAGAGAGTTTGCGGCAGCCAAAAGGACCACATGTGAGGGACTGAGAAACAGATTTTTAACTTTTTTAAGCCTAAAAGGACATTATTATAGTCAGGAGATTACTTTTTACGCTCAGTGTGGGGAAATAATGAAAATTGCCTATGCATTTATTTATTTTGTACCACTTTTAAAAGATAATGACATGCCACCTATTTGTGGTACTGCTCTTTCATCCCGAATAACAAGGACTTTTATGTGAAGAGGAATTAATTTTACCATAACAAAGGTGACAGATCAGTTTTTCATTTTTTTTCTCAAATCAAGTTGTTTTTGTTTAGAAAACATAATGTAAATAAACTTCACTTTGTGGGTACATATAATAATGTACACAAAAGTCTTGAAAGTATAAAGATCATGTATACCTGTACTTTACAATTAAGCTGACAAGTTTTGAATGTTCTTTCTCCTGTCCTTGTCTACAGTGCAGGTACAACACATCTGTCTCCTGAACACTCCCTGAAATAAAGATCACACAGATTGCAAGAAATCCATTGCTCAAAATTTTCAAATTTTACAAACAAAATTACCACTGTGCTATTCAGTCCTGATGATTCAAACGTAAAGAAAATGTGATGTATGTTTAACCCAAAAATTTGTCTCGAGATATGTCTTTTGTTCAGTGTTTTGGTGTGATTAATAGGGATTATTTATTTATTAGGGTTTAATGACACTTTCAATAGCCAGGGTCATTTTGTGTTGGACAGTTTTACAGGTGGAGGAAGACGAGGTACCCAGAGAGAACCAGCGAGCAACAGCAAGCAACTGTCAAACTCCCCAACATACAAACTCCACACAAGCAGGGTTAACATTGGTTGAAGACAAGTGCACCATCGATGTGCAGTACACCTTAAAACACAACACCACCGTGCCCCCATGTGGGCAACTGGGATTAAGTGTCTTGCCCATGGACACAATGCGGTTGCCGCAAGTGGGATTCGAACTGAGAACTTCTCGGCTTGCAGCCAGAATCTCCACCTACTGAGCCAGTGTGCTCTCGATTAATAAGGATTATCTCTAACCTATACAAATAGATCAAATTTCTGATAAAAGTACAGCTAATTGTTTGAAAGTTATATTCATTTATCAAGGTTATTAGCAATATTCAGTTAAATGGACCCACAGTAGTATGATATATTTATGTGAGTCTACATGTTATGAAATACAGTGCTTTCCATAACACATTATGCAGTTTTTGTAAATTAATTCTGTCGCAGAAAAATGTAGCCCATATTTTACAAACAGTTTATCTACAAGCAATTTATCTTCAAAGGGGAAAAATGGTGACTAGCCAAAATGGACATAAATACCGAAGTCTACGATACCATGTTTTGAAAAATATGCCAGTTAAAAGGAGAATCTAGTAATTAAGAAATGATTGTTGTCTTCTTGACTCTCATACACAGTCTCAAACAGAATATGTTTTTTCAGAATCCAGATTCTGACTATAAACCTTGTTGCCTAAAAAAAAGAAGAAAACGTGTATCCAATAAACAGCCACAACACAGAGTGACACCAATAAACAGCCACAACACACAGTGACATAGAGTGACATAGATGTTTTTTTGCAAGTTCTCAGGCTTTCAGTCTAACTTTGTTTGGAGTTTGGTGCTGTTGTGGGCTGTTTGTTTACCGACTTTTTATGCAAAGTTTGAATGCAGACTAGCATTGGTGTAATCGGATGCTTTTTTGACTCACAAAGATATATATATATATAGATATTCTTTTGTGCTCCAGTTAAAGATATTCCAACAATAAGTATTTAATTTGCCCTGAAAACACTAAGATATTATCACAATTAGTGGAATTATGCAACATAATCATAAAACTACAGCTGTGGTGAGTCTTCACTTCTAATGGTAATGTCATCAAACAATCGGTTAAATCTTGTCTCGATGGAGCAACATTTCTTGAGCTGATTCTAAGAAAATGAATTCTTATGGTATTTATTTAAATTCAATCATCTGGAATATATCTGCTGTTTGAAAAAACGAACCATAGGTTCTCTTTTTTGACCAACTGAAATATTCCAGATGAGTGAATCTAAACACAGAATTAAGCTGGTGGATTGAGAGTTTGAGTTTTTGTTGGGTTATGGTGGGCAAGGGTGCAAAATGAGCACCATGATTACCACACCAACTGACACTGTTACAAATGCTAAATACAAAATTTCCAAAGGCACAACAAGACATGAAAAGTATAATTATGAATGGAATAAGTCTTAAATCTTTAAAAAAAAAAGAAAGAAAGAAAGAAAGAAAGAAAGAAAGAAAGAAAGAAAGAGGTAATCACAGATCATAAACTGAACTGACCCTGCCTGCATGCACACACAATAAACATTTACTAGTTTCACTTATCAACCATTTTCTAATGCTGTCACATGGTATATGCTAGTACTGTATTTTGACAGATGACATTTTTGTAAATTAAAAACCATAAAGTATGGCTTAAAATGCCAATAACCTACCTGTATTTGATATCACAGCAATCTTACAACCATTAGTAAAACCAGGATCTATCCCAATTACTGTTCTTTGCTTAACAGGTGCAGTCAGCAGCAGGTGTTTTAGATTGGTACCAAACACTCCAACAGAGGCCTTTTCTGCACTTTTTGTTAAATCAGATCTACAATACAATAAATTTATTTATTTATTAATGCTTAAAGTCATTTTCAGCGCCTGTACATCATGAGAACAGTTTAACTCTCAGAAAACTGATATCAAAATTCCAAGCAGAAAATTTTGCCATAATGCAACTAGGAATTTAACCAATTCATTCTTGTTTTACAGAGCTCAATGGGCTGTCAAACAAGACTAAAACTGACTGAATTCCTAGATGCATTATGAGAAAAACTGCAGCTTGGAAGTTTGATATTTTGGCATTAGTGTGCAGTGGGTTACGTATAAAGTCATGTTCAGCTGGTCGTTTGAACAGATGATGCCTACTTTAGAAGACTAACATCCCAGCCATTGGGCGTTGCATCCCATTTTACCAGTGAAACTGTATCTTCTGTACCACAGTAATAAAGCACTGTTCCCAGGGAACCCACAGGAAACAAAACAGTTAAATGACAAGTTTCCATCCCTTTAGTATTGCTATTTATACTGTATCCAAATGCCATTTTCTGTTTATATACTATTCAAAAAAAGTAGGGGGTATTTGATAAAAGAAAGATATATGAAGAAATATATTTATATTTTCATCAAAAAGACAGTTGAGGCATTGCACTGTAACATCTGGTCAATGATTTCAGTGATAGTTGAGTGTCTGACAAGCACATATTCCATGCACTGAGCTAAAGAAGACATGGATGGTCAGTCAGAGAATTTATCACATTCAGTCCAAGACCTCAAAAACTTGTAAATCCTCCTCAGTTCAGGAGACAAGCGCGGATCTGGCGTGGCATACTCCTCACCAAACGTCCAATACCAGCTTGGCTGATGTTACTTCATTTTTCCTGCAGTGCAACGGCAAGTTCCTGGACATTGGCAGGGGGCTGTGGGTCGTTGTTGTAGGTGCCTACCAAGCATATCCCAGACGTGCACGATTGGTGAAAGGTCTGGACTTAGTACTAGCCAAGGCAGTGTAGTGATGTTCTGCTACCTGTAGCAACAAAGGCCCTGTGTGCTCTTTCACTGTCATATTGGAAAATGAATCGATGGCTGTAATGTCGCGTAAATGGCATGAGGTGCTAACATGTTGTCATGGTAGTACTGCCCTGTGACATGCCCTTGGATGACATGTGATGCTGTTCTGCTTGTCATGGTTATGCCTTCCCACACCAAAATGATCGAGCTGTCTAACAGTTACATCATGGCATCATTCGTTCCGCTGCTTCCACACTCTGTTTTGCCTGTTGTGGAGGTCGAGAGTGAACTTCGATTCATCAGAAAACATGATGTTGCTTCACCGACAGTTGTCCCAGCACTGTCATGCTCTACACCAATTATGCCTTGCTGCGATGTGACGTTCAGTCAAACATGGAATTATTCGAGGTCGCCGAGTGTACACATTCCAGCTGTGTAGACGATTTCGGATAGTCTGATCACTGACGCGCACATCAGTCGCTCGGTGCAGCTACTGTCCAATTTCTGAGGCACTTTGATGGCTGTTACATAATGCTGTGGTTTGGATGAAATGATCCTGGTTAGCAGTTGTCGCCATTGAACGACCTGACCGACGTCTGTCATCAACATTGTCTGTCTGACGGCAGTGTGACCACAACCTGCTAATCACCGATTGTGTAACATTGAGAATTTGAGCCACTGCAGTGTGTCTGTTGCCAGCTTCCAACATGCCAACAGCACATAATCCTTTGTCACGTGTCAGTCTTCACATACCTCAAAAGTTGTTTTGACCAGAAACTACTGATGAACAAGTTTATAACAAGAAAAGACTGATGAGACCTCTGAAATAGCCTGTCCAGTACAGAATGAAAATTTCAAAACGTACTTCACAGACATTAACATGACTCTTGTGCGAAAAACATGCACAAAGTTTTCGTGGGCTGGTGACATTCATGATCCACACTAAACTTGGTAACATACATATGTGTCCAATCATGCATATCAATACAATGGAGTCCACTTAATTGGATACCTCTTAACGGAATAACCCTGTTAACTGGATATAATTTCTCAATGCAAAACCATTTACCATACCTCCAGTACAAATTTGACCTGTTAATTGAATATAGGTTATAGAGTAAACTCCTTTTAATTGAATAAAAAATCTTGCAACCTGTCGAGAAATTACCCAGACTCTCTACAGTGTTCCTTTGTTTATAGACCTCTTTGGTCTCAGTACCTCCAATACAGGCATTTAATCTATTATATCTTGTTTGACAGAGCCCATGAGCTCTGTCAAACAAGATATAATAGAAAAATCCAGCAAGAGGATCACAGATCCAGAAGTCGAGTTTTGACATTAAATTCTGAAGAAATAAGCTATTTATAGTAACAGTGACCTTGACCTTGGAGTCCCAGATTCCAAATCAATAGGTGTCTTCCCTTCCTATAAGGTAACCTCTGGTATAAGTTTGTTAAAGGTGCGTCAAATAGAACTAAAGTTATTGGCCGGAAACCAATTTGTCACAAAATATTCTATTGATAGTAACAGTGACCTTGACCTTGGGGCCCCAGACTCCGAAATCGATAGGTGTCTTCCCTTTCTATAGAGTAACCTGTGGTATAAGTTTGGTGAAGATACACAGAATAGAACTAAAGTTATTGCCTGGAAACCAATTTGTCACAAAATATTCTATTTATAGTAACAGTGACCTTGACCTTGGAGTTCCAGACTCCGAAATCAATAGGTTTCTTCCATTTCTATAGGGTAACCTCTGGTATACGTTTGGTAAAGGTGCGTGAAATAGAACTAAAGTTATTGCCCGGAAACCAATTTGTCATAAAATATTCTATTTATAGTAACACTGACCTTGACCTTGGAGTTCCAGACTCCGAAATCAATACGTGTCTTCCCTTCCTATAGGGTAACCTCTGGTATAAGTTTGGTAAAGGTGCGTCAAATAGAACTAAGGTTATTGCCCGGAAACCAATTTGTCACAAAATATTCTATTTATAGTAACAGTGACCTTGACCTTGGGGCACCAGACTTTGAAATCGATAGGTGTCTTCCTTTCCTATAGGGTAACCTCTGGTATAATTTTGGTAAAGGTGTATCAAATAGAACTAGTTATTGCCCAGAAACCAATTGTTTACGCCCGCCGCCCACAACCCGCCTGCCACTTCATCAAACTAAAAGTCGAGTTTGACTTCGTCAAAACTCGACTAATAAATGCTAAGTTTATCTCTAGAATACAGGAAAGTGACACAATCCCTATTAATTGAATACTCCTGTTAACTGAATAATTATCCCCACATTTTCAAAAATGTGGGGATATAGTCTTGATCTCCGTCCGTCCGTACGTTACACCCTGAAAGGCTCCCAGGATATTCAATTCGAAACATTTAAACTATGCTAAGGTGTTCAGGTAACATCTCTAGATGTGCATAAAGGTTTCGGAATTTTGATTTGGCCCCAGGTGGTTCCAGTGAAACCACTTTTATCGTTAGAAAATCAGTTTTCATTGAAAGGGTCCTAGGGTATTTAATTCGAAATATTTAAACTATGTTAATGTGTTCAGGTAACATCTCTAGATGTGCATGAAGGTTTCCGAATTTTGATTTGGCCCCAGGTGGTTTCAGTGGAACCACTTTTATCATTAGAAAATCAGTTTTCATCGAATGGCTCCTAAGATATTTAATTCGAAACGTTAAAACTATGCTAAGGTGTTCAGGTAACATCTCTAGATGTGCATAAAGGTTTCAGAATTTTTATTTGGCCCCAAGTGGTTCCTGTGGAACCACTTTTATCGTTGGAAAATCAGTTTTCTTCGAAAGGCTCCTAGGGTATTTAATGTGAAATGTTTAAACCATGCTAATGTGTTCAGGTAACATCTCTAGATGTGCATAAAGGTTTCAGAATTTTGATTTGGCCTCAGGTGGTTCCAGTGGAACCACTTTTATCATTAGAAAATCAGTTTTCATCGAAAGGCACCTAGGATATTTAATTCAAAACATTAAAACTATGCTAAGGTGTTCAGGTAACATCTCTAGATGTGCGTAAAGGTTTCAGAATTTTGATTTGGCCTCAGGTGGTTCTAGTGGAACAACTTTTATCATTGGAAAATCAGTTTTCATCGAAAGGCTCCTAGAGTATTTAATTCGAAATGCTAAAACTATACTAAGGTGTTCAGGTAACATCTCTAGATGTGCATAAACGTTTCGGAATTTTTAGTTGGTCCCAAGTGGTTCCAGTCGAACCACTTTTATCATTGGAAAATCAGTTGTCATCGAAAGGCCCCTAGGATATTTAATTCAAAACGTTTAAACTATGCTAATGTGGTCAGGTAGCATCTCTAGATGTGCACGAAGGTTGCAGAATTTTGATTTGGCCCCAGGTGGTTCCAGTGAAACCACTTTTATCGTTAGAAAATCAGTTTTCATCGAAAGGCTTCTAGGGTATTTAATTCGAAACGTTAAAACTATGCTAAGGTGTTCATGTGACATCTCTAGATGTGCATAAAGGTTTCGGAATTTTAATTTGGTCCCAAGTGGTTCCAGTGGAACCACTTTTATCATTTTGGAAAATCGTCATCGGAAGGCTTCTAGGGTATTTAATTTGAAATGTTAAAACTATGCTGATGTGTTCAGATATCATCTCTAGATGTACTTGAAGGTTTCGGAATTTTGATATGGCCCCCAAGTTGTTCTGGTGGAACCACTTTTATTGTTGGAAAATTAGTTTTCATCGAAAGGCTCCTAGGGTATTTAATTTGAAACATTTAAACTATGCTAATGTGTTTCAGTGGAAATGTGGGGATACACCATTGTGTGCTTTGCACACAAATAACTCTATCTTTTTATTAGTCTAAAGTCTCATGCTTGTTTTCACTGGCAAAGTGGCTATTCAATTAAGAGGGTTCCTCTGTACCAGTTTCCGAAAATATCAACATCAGTTTGGATATCCCCTACTCTTTTTAATAGTATATGTGTATATTTAAAAATCTTTGTCTCCTGTATATTTTAAACAAATATTTCTGATTTGCTTAATCCAAAATGATAAAATACCATGAATCACTGAAATTTTAGACAAACCTCCAAAACAGAGGTTAATGGAAGCTATTTTTGTACTTTATTCTGAAGTGCATGTACCAGAATTTAATGACTTCATATTCTGATAATGTTATTCAAATTATCTCTTTGGCATAAATAGTTTGGTGATTTGTTTGAATTTCTTGTCGACAGCCTTCAATTAATTTACAGGTAACCGTGAATGCCTAGTTTGTGTCTTTTCAAGTGAGCACCTTTCTCTTAAATATGATCATCCAAACTAAATGAGGCATTTGGGGGTAAAAGTTAAGCTCACAATATGTTTGTAGTTGAATTTTAATTAATTCACTACATGGGTATATATATATCCCCCCACCTCACTTCTTTCACACATCAAAATGACAAACGTTCAAGTAAGTGCAACTTATATCCCCAACGGTAGAGGTGGAAGGCATCTAGTATACAATGATTACAAGTATAGAATAAAATCTTGAAGGGGCAATGCAGTTCACTGGATATGCTACAACAAAGACTGTGGAATAACACTGAATACGAAGAATGATATGATATGTTCCGGTGGAACACAACACAACCATCCACCAGATTTCAACCAAATTAAAGTTGAAAAGTTGTTGGCAACAATGAAACAAACTGTGGTTTGCGAGTCTAAAACTGTCTCTTCAATATACCAAGAACTTGTATCATCACTGAGAAACAAAGAAAGTGAATGTAGAGTAATAGAAAAAGTGCCTACTTTTTATAGTGTAAGGTCATCTTTGTACCGTTCTCATCCTAAGACTACACCACCTCTTCCAAAGATACGGTCAGGCATAGATCTACCAGATAGTTATCAAATGATTACAACCGGTGATGAATTTCTTCTGGCAGATGACGGAGAAAACGAAAAACTTTTAATATTTGCAACAGAGAGTAATCTCAGATTTCTTGCCGCGGCGGAGAAATTGTTCTGTGATGGCAACTTTTACAAGTGTCCTTATAAATGAAAAGACTCAAGAAATAGCCTTTTTGCTTACACCGTTTTTACCAATTTTGAAAGTGCAGCACAGAATGCCATAAGAGCAGTTTTTCCTTCTGTCATAATGAAAGGTTGTTTTTTCATTATACGCAAAGTGTGTGGAAATATGCAAATAGTTGTGGCTTAAAAACCGATTACCAACAGGATGAAAATATTCAACTGCTCATCAGAAGGGCTATAGGTCTGACTTTGGTTCCAGTGGATCAAATAAGTGACACTTAGTTTATGGTACTCGATGAGTGGGAGGATGTTCTGCAAAGCAATTGATTCCTGTGTAACCCGGTTCACTGATTACGTTACTACATACTGGGTTGAGGGTGAACATGGGACAACAATGTGGAATCATTTCGACACGGAGGGCCACGAACTACGAACCACGTAGAGGGGTGGCACCAAAAGCTTCAGCTATTCATCGCAGGTTCACATCCAAACTTGTACAAAATGTTAAAAAATTTATAGTAATTTATATATTTTTTATACTTACCAATGACCCAGACATAGCTGGTGCTAACTCTTAAAATATAGGGCCAAACACAAATTTTGCCCCCCAATCCCCAAAATTTGCATCTAAAACTAAAGAAAACATGTCCTGAAAGGCCCTCCACACTTCGCCCCTACTGCGCATGCGCAGTGTCAAGGACGTTCCGAAATTGGCGCCATTAATCATTCTAATAACCAGTGCCTGGTAAGCGCTATGTACTCAGCGGGGAGGCAAGAGTTCCCAACTCCTGGGAGGGCCATCCCCGTCTGGGTCATTGGTAAGTATAAAAAATATATAAATTACTATAAATTTTTTAACATTTTTATACTGTACCAATGACCCAGACATAGCTGAATAGTAAAAAGGCTGGAGGGCCAAGGACATAGAGCAAAATGGAATACGCTCAATAAAATAAAATAGAGTCATCCCCTGTAGGGAAAAAGAAGTAATAGGCCTTACATGTATCTTTCTTATTTATGATAAATTAGAAAGATACAACACCTTCCAAAATTGAGCTTCATACATCCATGTACTCTATTAATATCCAATATAATCCTTATACTAATAATTTTTAAAGTAAGCCAATAAATAAAGTAAGTCTAGAGAATAGAGACTCTTATACTCCTAAAAGTGTCTGAGGATTGCATAATCATGTCAGTTGACATATGCAATATTCAAAAGCTATACTTTAAAAACTAAGACTTGAATGAATTTTAAAAACCTAAACTTCTCACTAAACAACCATCCCAATAACAGCTCAGAATTACTAACTCCGGAGGAGGTATCCCCTTGTTTTCATAGTAAAACAGGTGACCCAAGGAACACCCTCCCCCCCCCCCCCTTTTTCTTGCCCTGGGTCAAATAGCCCAGAGCGAAGAGGGCAGCCGAACGGAGACACTGCCCAAACAGACAGCCTACCTAGCTATAGTAGCAACTGTTAAGTGAATGACATTCTGAGCAGTCGATAATAGACCTAACAATAGAGGCCTCCAGAAATGGACTCGATATTTCTGAGATAAAATTCATGAATGTGGATGGCTGAGCGCAATGAGCGGCCTTCAAAAATCTATAATAGCGACACTATTAATGTAAGCCCAAGAAGTAGAAGAACTCTTACTTCATGAGCCGAAATCTTAAGCACAACTGCTAAGTCAATGATATACCATAAGCAGTACCGATAGTAAATAGAATCCATTAACAATAAAATGGAGCGTAACATCCTTCTACTAGACATCAAGGACAGAAGAAGCTTACGCCCATAGTAATAAACAGATATCTGTTTATAAATACATAAACTGTACCCGGAAAGAGTAAAGGCCTATGCCCATACGAAGACGGAAGGACCTTAAAATAATAGGTTCCGGATAATAGGAGCCTAACTCTTATGCAACAATCCAACCTAAATAGTAACGGAAATAGTGATTCCGAAACTACGAAAGTGAAAATCATCCATCGATAGTGCATGAAACTCACTGACTCTACAGTAAAAGAGAAACCAACAGAATTACTGTCTAAAAGGTCAGAATTTGAAAACTACTGTTTCCAGAGGCTCAAATGATTACTTAGCTAAATAAGAACCGAAGTTAAAATCCGTATAGGAATTTAATCTAAAGATTCTAAGTCTATTTATCAAAAAGTTACTAACTGACTTAGATAAAGAGACAAAAGACTCAATTGTAAACTATCGTAGAGTGCATAGGTATGAGGTAACATGAACCTATAACCTAAATAATAACAGGCTGCAGTAGATCTTGTGAAACAAGTATACTAAAAAATAGCAATGAGTAGTATGGAGGGATCAACAATATGAACATAAGGATCCCTACACTACGACGGAAGAGCCTCCACTTTAGCCGCATAGAATAGCGAAGAAGAGGATCTCCTATAGTAAGAAATCGTGTCCAAAGCTCGTCCAGTACAGTGCTTACAATGCAATACGGACCACACAATGGAATACATGAAGGTTGCGACCTTGCTGGTTGTGATAAAGATGACACGATTTACCCAGTGAAAAAAGATCCTCACATAGAGGAAGATTTCACGTTAAGACCCACAGTAGACAAGAGAGTAAATTACTCATGATCTCTGTGAAGATAGAGATGCTATCAACAGAAATGTATTGTGGTTGTTTATCTTAGCAATACCTGCTGAAACAACAGCCCCGGAGGATACGCGTATCCTATCATTTCGTCCTATAGATCAATAGAGCGTTAACAACATTAGCTCAGAGATCTGGACAAGCCAACACATACGTCTGCAATTGATTAGCAAGCTGTGTCATAAATAAATCATCATTGGGCGCTCCCACAGATAGCAAATCTGATTGAATACTTGTTTGTTGAGAGTCCATTCCGACAGCAACAAGCGACCCGTAAGAGAACGGAAGTCCAATAAAACAATCAGACGACCCGGAATATGACGGACCAAAACTGAACTTGGTGTACTATAACCAACAGACGGATTCTTTCCATTAAATTGAATAACGGAAACGAAAGAGTGCCTCCCTGGTTCCGGAGATACGCCACTACTGTCGAATTAAAGGACAGGAATTTGGGCATCCATTTCTGAATAATGTTCATGCAATGACATAAAGCAAGCCTAAAAAACATTATTCCGCGGAAGAAAACTGATTGCTAAGAGACTGCGGAACCCAAAGACCCTGGCACTTCGAATCCGTAGGGATCAGTATAATATCCCAATCTGTTTGACTGGCAACCGTCATAACAGCCACACTCGGGTCCGGCAAATGCGGTGGCACTCTCTGAGTCAACCACCGAATGTTTGCCCCAGTCTGAATCTCTTGTAACACTAGATAGACAAGAGAACGTGTAAATCGAGCAATTCATGGATTGCCGAAAAGTTGCCATCGAAGAGAAGCTCCTCCGAGAACGAAGCGACTCTGAGAGAGTTCTTAACCTTACTATCCACACGTGTGGATGTAGCTAGGGCTGCGTCACGTCTAACTAACTCCAATCAGCCACTGAAGGGCGGAGTTATACGTGAACAAACTACTGCCCTCAAAAGAAATTACATTGAGAATAATATCCCGTAAATCTTTTCTTGAAGACGTAATGATAACGCCTCAGTAAGGCGGATTACGTATGATAAAGCGTCTAAGTTAAGTCTACTATACATAATGTCGTTCCCAACATTGAAATTGGAAAAGACATAAACGGCGAAAAAGAATATATGCAGTCTTTAATCACACCGTCTAGACGCATATGAACTCTCGGTATGCCCTGCTCTGCCAAAATAAACTATTCGTATAAATGATAAAATGGCAGAAATGAGCAACGCGGACAAGAAACTAAACTATCATGCTTAGTAGCAGGCTTGTATATATATATATAGCGTCGAAAAATAAAACACATGTTGTAATGACAATATTGGACTGCGTCGGTAAGTCAGGGACAATGTCCCTGAACCGATCGAAAAATCCGAGTCCAATGACGCTATAAGTCTCTTATCCAAGATCGCAGCAATGAAGTCCGAAATAACAATCACTGGAAGATAATGCCAGAAGATATGAAAGGCATCTTCCGATACTAATAAAGGGAAAACTCGAAATCTTTCGAATCCCTTTCGCCATCCTGTCGGACCCTATAAAGCGTTCGGTCGTCCGTAGCTGATGCAACCGCGGACCGCACCGACCCAGCGCCGTCGGATAATTCCTGATTCGACCGAGAAACTGTCAATTGCTGGGATGCTGCGAAACAACTGTGCTAACTCGGATAGCACGTCCGTCACTGAGGCCTGAGGAGAAGCAGTTTTACGACGCATTGCCGCTGGAAGCTCCGCAATCGTTACCCCGTGCATACTACCAATATGCGTGCGAACGGAGTGTATAGGCCTCGTGTCCCTTGGCTACCGGATGGCGCGACCTATTCGCTGTGGAATCACTGAATGCCGAAACTGATCGGATACTCGAGGTCACGTAGCCAATGTGCGGTCGTGTGCCCTGCTGTGAGGATGAGGAAGCATTAAGGACAGTCTCTCGGACTGTCAATATAACGGAGCGTCCCGACCGACGGACATATGCTCCGAATGTAAAATATCTGAACCACAACATGCGGTCTCCTATGTTGTTGGACGAGAGAGGGACCTCTCTCGCTCACAGCCCGGACGGACCTGGACAAGCCAGGAACCGGACTAACAGGCTTCCTCCGATCTGTCCTCAATCTGCCGTCACTGGGTGAGTACTAAAGTAATTAAAGTGCTCGCATCACCCAAATCTCCTTCCTAGACCGCAACGGACGAACCCGGCAGCCGAACCATTCGATGAATGTACGCTACACCGGGTGAGCTAGCGAATGCCACTCCGTAGGCGATAGACATATTCCATGAGCACTTATTGCCGCTAACTCTTCATTAACTATGACGACAGAGGCACACTTTTGAAAGACATCTCCATAACTCTTCGAACAAGAAACCAGAAATGCTTGGTTAGCAAGCATAAAATAATAATATATATATAGCGTCGTTCAATAATTCGAAAGTTTGTGTGATATTATTGGACTATGTCGGAACTGAGGGACGATGTCCCTGAACCAAACCAAAAATTACTAAGTCCACCGACGCTATCAGTTTCTTATCCGGCATCGCAGCATTCTGGTCCGACGAAAGAAGCTGTAGAAGACCAAGTCAGATGACATACACAACAGCATATGTTGTTCCGAAAGGGAAAGCTCGAAATCCTCCGAATCCCTTTCGGTATCCCGTCAGACCGGATGAAACTTTCGGACATCCGTACCCGCTTCCGCGGAGCGTCCCGACCCAGCATTGTCGGATAAAATATATGCGACAGATTCAGTTGATGCTGGGATGCTGCGATAAACTGTGCTATTAAGGGAAGCACGTCCGTTCCCAAGGCCTGTGCAGTAGCGGTCTTACGATGCATTGCCGCCGGAAGCTCCGGGTACGTTGACTCCCGCACACTTCCTATGCGAACGTCCGGAGTCTGCAGGCCTCGTGTCCCTGGCTACCGGATGGTGTGACCTGGTCGCCGAAGAATCCTTGATCGGCGAAGCTGGTAATATATCGGCGGTCACGCAGCCAAGGTGCGGTCGTGTGCGCTGACGAGAAGAGGAAGCCTTAGCAGTCTCCGCGGACTGCCTATACAACGGAGCGTCCCGAGCGACGGACGTATGCTCCGCTTGCGACACATTTTGTACCACAACATCTGGGGCCAGATGTTGTTGAACGAGAGAGGGGCCTCTCTCGCTTGCCGTCCGGATGGACCGGAACGAGCTATGAACCGGACTAAAAGGCTTCCTCCGTTCTCCCTCCGATCCGCCGTCACTGGGTGTGCATTAGGTTAATTTATAGTGCTCGCATCACCCCAAAATTCCTTCTAGACCGCAACGGACGAACCCGGCTGCCGAACCATTCGGTGAATGGACGCTACACCGGGCGAGCTAGCGGACGTCAAAGGCCGTCGAACCTACTAGGGTCCTCTTAGGCAATTGGCGTATTTACATGAGCACTTTTCCGCTAGCCCTTCATTAATTGTGACGACGGAGGCACACTGTTGGAAGACATCACAGATACATCACCCTAATCTTGATCGTCTGAAATAGAAATTGATAAAGTAGAGTGACCCTGCGGGGAAAGGACCGGAGAGTCCAAATCCCCAATAACATACCGTGACATACGCTTCCCATATTGTCATCGAAATCATACGATACAGAACAGGAGTTAATGCGAGTACACTGACCACATATAGAATGATAATAAAGTCAGAGGAAGACTTCCTCTTAAAACAATTGATCAATATCCTTTCAATGTGAAAAGAAAACAAGTCCTGGTACTCGCACTAATCCCTGGCAATCAAAATACATAATAATAATATGATCCATTAATATAGAAAAAATAATTGAAATCAAAATATTTTGAAAAAATATTTTTTCAGAACAGCCCAAGTTTCTGAAAAGTAACGTTGAGCCCCAATGGATCCCAAGCCTAAGTGTGGACAAAAATTTTAAAAATATTTTAAACAATTTATTCAACACTTACGAACAATAATAATGTATCTAGTTATGATTAAAATAACATCAAGATATTATTTTTTAGAAATCCCCCCCTCACACAGAGGGCTGTAAATGTAAACAATGAGTGTAAAAACACTAAAATAAGACTCCAGGCACCCAGGCCCGAAATCAGTTACCAAAAATACACTATCTGATGCAAAACAGAGACTTCCAGGGAAGAAACTGCAGAACATCAGATGGTAGATGCAGAACACAACGCCTAACCACCCGTAGGTGAAGACGTAAACATGGGGAAAAGAACAGAATTCATTCTGTTATTCAGCTAAAACTCCCAAGAAAATTTAGTAATAATAATTACAAAAACTATGCCACAAGCATGGGAGAATAGCAAGGGGGACTTAAAGGACAGGGAGAGAGGAAAACACTTAAAAAAAAACAGTGTAACTAAATAATCAGAATGACAACAAAATGGCTGCTGCCTTGAAAATAGGTAACTTAACACAATTTCATTAAAAAATTTTAAGTTACAGCCCTGATAATATTCTGTCACACATTCTTTTCCTCTCCTCCTTCTCTATCCTCCTTAGAATCACCATTTCACTAATATTTATGTGTCTGGCATCATTTAAACTGAGATTTATAAGCACAAAGATCAGTCAGATGTTAACTGATGAAGGGCCAAACTTAGAATGATTAATGGCGCCAATTTCGGAACGTCCTTGACACTGCGCATGCGCAGTAGGGGCGAAGTGTGGAGGGCCTTTCAGGACATGTTTTCTTTAGTTTTAGATGCAAATTTTGGGGATTGGGGGGCAAAATTTGTGTTTGGCCCTATATTTTAAGAGTTAGCACCAGCTATGTCTGGGTCATTGGTACAGTATAAAAATGATAGACTTTATCAAAAAGGAACAAGCCTTTCATGAATCTACAATTTTGCAACTTAACGCAGGTGGTAAAGTATAGCATTCGTCATTTCAAACGCATTTTTAAAGAACGTCAGAGAGGGGTACTTAAATATCTGGATGCAGAGTCTAAATTCCGGGGTATTAACTTACTGTGTATGCATTTGTGTATACTTTGACATGTATGTTTTGAAAAAAAAAATTGAAAAAAAAACTGCCATGTTCGGAAGAGCACTACCTCGAAGCAGCAATTATGTTTGACTGTACTCAAGAAGTATATATATATACTCCATTGAGTACAGTCAAACACAAATGCTGCATTGAAGGGAGTATACTCCCAAATATTGTGTTTGTTTTTCTTTTTTTTTTTCTTTTTTATATATATTGCTCATGTTCTTATAATAATTATTGAATGGCATACAGAAATACAAGTTCACTGTGTATAAAATTTTATTTTTGCTCTTGTTATTACTTATTCACCCCACCGGCAAACTGCAACATTCCCCAAACGTTAACTCTACAACTTTAGAACAAACTATAATCCTCTGCTCTTTGATGAATAGGATTTTTCACACCTCCGTGTACCACCTTTAGAAACAATAGATGTCAGCAAACCGAGACGACCCCGTTTTAAGGAATGAGTGTGTCGCATAATTAACCAATGTTAATGTTCTGACAATTGGCTACAATTACTTATAATCTTTAAGCTGCATGAACAGTGGAAATAGGCTGAATGATAACCACATGGAAAATTTCTTTCTCACTTTTTATTCACTGTTAACTCTTTACCCATCAGGAATACCAGATGACACTTGCAAAAACATTTTGTAAATAACCAAAAATAAAATGCCACCATCATTGGAATAAGCTCAACAAGCAAGATGGGCAATATACAGATACCAATATCATGGGATACAAAACACTGAATCAAACCATTCAATCAATATCGAAACTATCCACATTTTCAAATTTTCCTACATTCACTACATATATTTTGAGGTTGATAGCAGGTCAAGTGTTCATTTTCATGAAAGGTGTGAGTGATTTTCTTTTCACTTTTGTTAACCCAGAGTCTTAGCCTAAGAGCTTGAGTAATTGTCCCGAATTTCCACAACCTGTACATGTCCAGCTGCTCAGCAATGATTTCTAGCCAAAACTTGATGAGAAATCACTGCCCAGATGATTTTACTATTGTCAGTAGGTCATCCTGATGGCATGTTAAGGGTCCATGCTGTAAGATCACAAAAGCAAGTCACAAAATTACTGTACGTTTGATTTCTGCTGGCAAAAGATTGCCAACATTGAGCTCATTGACAGAGGTATTTGTGGCACTGTGGTAGTATGATGTAAGAACAACTTATTCTGTATTTTCCTGATGTTAATTCTCCTTTGGTGCTATCAGCAAATCTCAGTCAAGTCAGATACTGAAGTGTTTCCAAAGCTATACCGCGGTGTACTCCCACTCTAAAAATTCAGAACTGATTCCAAACTCAAAATTCCAATACACCCATCTCTATCAAATACCACTGTCATATGCTGGCAATACTTCTGGAGAAACAATAAATGCAAAGTTTTCTTATAAATATCCTTCAATTTATTTCCACAACAGTACATCTGTCCTGTTGCTATGTGTGACAGGCCTTAATTATTTATTGATTTTCTCATGTTTAAGGTCACATATTATTTGTGGCCAATTAGATATAAAGTCAAATTCAGCCAATTGTTTATACCCATGATGTCCATTTTAGAGGACTTCCACCCCAGGCACTGGCAATCAGGTCCTATTTTACCAGTAAAACAGAGTTAGTTTACCACAGTAAACAAGCACTGCATCATTTCCTGGTGTGCCCATGGAACTGACATGCTTTAAATTGTTGATGAACCATCAATGAGTCATATACTGGTATTCAACAAATTTTTTATTTCATTGTGATTTTTTTTTGTCTTAATTTTTTTTATTTTTTATATTTACGTCAAATTAATTCTGGTCAGACATTCATTGGAGTAGGGTTAAAGTACCATCCGTTAAAGCAATATAAATTTAAAAAAGTAATCAGAAGCTAATTGATTACATTTCCAAAGTAATTTAAATTGTAATCATTAATTTAAAATGAAAGTGTCAATGACACTGTAGCTTAACTTGTGTGTTGTTTTTGATGAAAAGGATAATGTTCAATGTTTATGAAAGGATTATGAAATAAGACAAGAATTGTGATAATTGGGAATATGTTCATTTCTGTTCCCTGTATGCTATGTTTATGATAAAAATAATATGAGGTGTACACTGTACTAAAGATCTGAGGGGTGGGTTAATATGACCTCACAGTTAATATATGTGGCCCTCACAGTTAACATATATCAACAAAATTACAATGAAATTATTCCAAAATGAGTCATCCTATCAAGTTACATTAAAATCCCTTCATAAATATGGCCTGTAGACTGTGCTAAAGGTTTTCGGGCTTCGGGCCCCTGTAGCCGTCAGTTTCCCAACTGCGTCCAAAGGGGACGTTTTCATCTAGACATTATATGAAGTCAACCTACCAAGTTACAATGAAATCCCTCCATAAATACGACCTGTAGACTGTGCTAAAGGTTTTCGGGCTTCAAGCACCTGTAGACATCACAGTTGATCAACCACGACCAAAAGGGGATGTCATCATCTAGGCATTATATGGAGTCAACCTAACAAGTTACAATGAAATCCTTCCATAAATACGACCTACAGACATGCTAAAGGTTTTTGGGCTCGGGCAGCCATCAAGGCTGAATGATCGTGACCAAAAGGGGACGTTCTCATCTGGACACTATTTGGAGTCATCCTACCAAGCTACAATAAAATCCTTTCATAATTATGACCTGTAGACTGTTCTAAAGGTTTTCGGGCTTTGAAGCCGTCACAGTTGCCCACTCGTGCCCAAAAGGGGACGTTCTCATCTAGACATTATATGAAGTCAACCTACCAAGTTACAATGAAATCCCTTCATAAATATGACCTTAGACTGTGCTAAAGGTTTTCGGGCTTCGGGCTCGGGCAGCCATCATGGTTGAATGATCGCAACCAAAGGGGATAATCTCATCTGGGCATCATCTGGAGTGATCCTGCGAAGTTACAATGAAATCCCTTCATAAATATGACCTGTAGACTGTGTTCAAGGTTTTCGGGCTTCGGGCACCTGTAGCCATCACAGTTGACCAATCATGACCAAAAGGGGATGTCATCATCTAGGCATTATATGGAGTCAACCTAACAATGTTACAATGAAATCCTTCTATAAATATAAACTTTTGCCTAAAGGTTTTTGGGCTCGGGCACCCATCAAGGCTGAATGTTCACGGCCAAAATGGGACGTTCTCATCTTGACCTTCTTTGGAGTCAACCTACCAAGTTACAATGAAATCCCTTCATAAATATGACCTGTAGACAGTGCTAAAGGTTTTTGGGCTTCGGGCACCTTTAGCCGTCAAAGTTGCCCAAACATATCCAAAAGGGGACGTTCTCATCTAGGCATTATATGAAGTCAACCTACCAAGTTACAATGAAATCCCTTCACAAATATGACTTGTAGACTGTGCTTAAGGTTTTCGGGCTTCGGGTTCGGGCAGTCATCATGGTTGAATAATCGCAACCAAAGGGGACAATCTCATCTGGGCATCATCTGGAATGATCCTATGAAGTTACAATGAAATCCCTTCATAAATATGGCCTGTAGACTGTGCTCAAGGTTTTTGGGCTTCGGGCACTTGTAGCCAACACAGCTGACCAATTACGACCAAAAGGGGATGTCATCATCTAGGCATTATATGGAGTCAACCTAATAGGTTACAATGAAATCCTTCCATAAATATGACCTTTTACCTATGCTAAAGGTTTTTGGGCTCGGGCACCCATCAAGGCTGAATGATCGCGATCAAAAGGGGACGTTCTCATCTAGACATTATTTGGAGTCATCCTACCAAGTTACAATGAAATCCCCTCATAAATATGACCTGTAGACTGTGCTAAAGGTTTTCGGGCTTCGGGCACCTTTAGCCGTCACAGTTGCCCAATCATGTCCAAAAGGGGACGTTCTCATCTAGACATTATATGAAGTTAACCTACCAAGTTACAATGAAATCCCTTCATAAATATGACCTGTAGACTGTGCTAAAGGTTTTCGGGCTTTGGGTTCGGGCAGCCATCATGGGTGAATGATCGCACGTTCTCATCTAGATATTATATGAAGTTAACCTACCAAGTTACAATGAAATCCCTTCATAAATATGACCTGTAGACTGTGCTAAAGGTTTTCGGGCTTCGGGCTCGGGCAGCCATCATGGGTGAATGATCGCACGTTCTCATCTAGATATTATATGAAGTTAACCTACCAAGTTACAATGAAATCCCTTCATAAATATGACCTGTAGACTGTGCTAAAGGTTTTCGGGCTTCGGGCTTGGGCAGCCATCATGGGTGAATGATCGCAATCATAGGGGACAATCTCATCTGAGCATCATCTGGAGTGATCCTAAGAAGTTACAATGAAATCCCTTCATAAATATGACCTGTAGACTGTGCTCAAGGTTTTCGGGCTTCGGGCACTTGTAGCCATCACAACTGACCAATCACGACCGAAAGGGGATGTCATCATCTAGGCATTATATGGAGTCAACCTAACAGGTTACAATGAAATCCTTCCATAAATATGACCTTTTGCCTATGCTAAAGGTTTTTGGGCTTGGGCACCCATCAAGGCTGCATGATCACGATCAAAATGGGACGTTCTCATCTAGACATTATTTGGAGTCATCCTGCCAAGTTACAATGAAATCATTTCATAAATATGACCTCTAGACTGTGCTAAAGGTTTTCGGGCTTCGGGCTCCTGTAGCCGTCACAGTTGCCCAATCACGTCCAAAGGGGGACTTTCTCATCTAGACATTGTATGAAGTCAACCCACCAAGTTACAATGAAATTCCTCAATAAATATGACCTGTAGACTGTGCTAAAGGTTTTCGGGTTTTGGGCTCGGGCAGTCGTCACGGTTGGCAGATCATGCCCAAATGGGGAAATTCGCATCTAGACATCATAAGGAGTCATCCTACCAAGTTACAATGAAATCCCTCCACATTAAACATGACCTGCAGACTGTGCTAAAAGTTTTTGAGTTTCGGGCTTGGGCAGCCATCACGGTTGATAGATCATGCCCAAAAGGGGACGTTCTCGTCTAGGCACTATACAGAGGCATCCTACCAAGTTACAATGAAATCCCTTCATAAATACGACCTGTAGACTGTGCTAATGGTTTTCGGGTTTTGGGCTCGGGCAGCCATACCAGTTGCGATCAAAAGGGGACGTTCTCATCTAGACATGACCCCAAACCTGCATATGAAATTTCGTGACGATCAGTCAAGAACTGCGGGGTGTAGCCCGTGCTAAAGGAAATGTGAACAGACGTCACAGACTCAAAGACTAACAGACTTCCGCACGCGTGATGGCAATAGCTTATCTTGACTATGTCAAGTTAAGCTAAAAATTGGAGTAAATGTAAGTATAATCATAATCACACAAGATGAAAGTTATCATTGTGATCATTACCGTTACATATTGGTATATGAATTAATCACCACAGCCCTTCTGGAACAAGCTCAAAGAACCTGTTCCAATAAGTAGTCACAACCTGTGAACTGAATGGATAAGAAAACGTTTGACCAACGCTGAATGCATTTGGCCAGTTTGTTACATGAAAACATACTAGAAAAACTGTGAGCACTGCTCACAAAGTGATACCACCCACTCCCATCAAGAAAAATTTTACAACAGTAATAGTGTGTTTAATGTAGAGAGCACAAACACAGACACCCCCCCCCCCCTCCACCTCCACCCTAAAGCTTGAATTGACAAAGCCCATTTTTCAATATGTCAAACTGTAAAAATGAAAATATCTGAAAACAAAATAGAAGGTACACATCTTCACTGTATGTAAAAGAATGTTTGAAGGTTTCATTGAAATCCATTCACTAGTTTAAAAGAGGTCGCGGATAGCAAATGTAAAAAAAAAACCCATGCAAGCTTGAATTGACAAAGCATATGGGAAACCCTAAAAATGAAAATATCTGAAAACAAAACAGGAGGTGCACATCTTCAATATATCTAAAAAACGTCTGAAAGTTTCAATGAAATCTGTTCAATGGTTTAAGAGGAGTTGCAGATGGCAGATCTGGGCAGAATGTCAATTGAATTTGACAAAGGTCATTTTTCAGAATGGGAAACTATAAAAAAGAAAATACCTGAAAACAAAATATGAGGTGCACATCTTCAATATATGTAAAAGAATGTCTGAGAGTTTCAATGAAATCCATTCACTGGTTTAAGAGGAGTTGCGGATAACAGATGTGTACCCCCCCCCCCCCCCTCCCAAGCGTAACACCCCTAGCATAATGGACGGACAGACGGACACTCCAACATTTTGGGTTTATGGGCTACCAAAAAAACATTTTGTATGTCCAAAACCTTATTTTACCCAGAACCCCACCCCCTCCACCCTAGAACTTATATTTAACCCTAACCCCACCCCTCCACTCAAAAACCACACCCTAACCCTACCCCGCCCTGAACCTAAACCCGAAAAGCCCACCCCAGACCCTAACCCCCACCCACCCACCCCCGGGACCTAACCCCCCCCCCCCCCCCCCAAAAAAAAAAAAACCTTAAGCCCTACTCTGGGGCTACCCCTAACCCTACCCCCCACCCCTGACCCATCCCCACCCTAGCCAAACCAATAGGATTAGGAGCTATTTTTCGGTTTAGGGGCTACTAAAACTAACCCTCCCCCCTGACCCCCCCCCACCCCCGGGACCTAACCCTACCCAACCATAAGCCCTACTTTGGGGCTACCCCTAACCCTAACCCCCTCCTAACCCTAACACTACCTTAATTTGGAGGTAGCCCCCTAATAATAATATCCCCTAAACCTGAAATGTTGGCCCGGACGGACAGATGGATGGACAGACGGACATATGTTGGAATATGAAAATATCTGAAAGAAAAATAGGAGGTGCACATCTTCAGTGAATGTAAAAGAATGTCTGAGACTTCCAATGGAGTTTGTTCAATGGTTTAAGAGGAGTAGCGGATAGCAGATCTATACCGATCTCTAGTAAAACCTGAATTGACAAAGACCATTTTTGAATATGGGGAACTGTAAATATGAAAATATCTGAAAAGAAAATAGGAGATGCACATCTTCAATATATGAAAAAGAATGTCTGAAAGTTTCAATGAAATCTGTTCAATGGTTTAAGAGGAGTTACGGATGGCAGATCTGTACAGAATGTCAACTGAATTTAACAAAGGTCATTTTTCAACATGGGACACTGTTAAAAAAGAAAATACCGGAAAAGAAAATAGGAGGTGCACATCTTCAATGAGAGTTTCAATGGAATCCGTTCACTGGTTTAAGAGGAGTTGCAGATAGCAGATGTGTACATCTATAAAGCATAATGGATGGATGGATGGACGGATGGATGGACAGACAGACATCGAAATATGCAAATATCTGAAAGAAAAATAGGAGGTGCACATCTTCAATGTATGTAAAAAAAGGTCTGCGAGTTCCAACGGAGTTTGTTCAATGGTTTAAGAGGAGTAGCGGATAGCAGATCTATACCGATCTCTAGTAAAACCTGAATTGACAAAGACCATTTTTGAATATGGGGAACTGTAAACATGAAAATATCTGAACAGAAAATAGGAGGTGCACATTTGCAACGTATGAAAAAGAAGGTCTTTTCAATGAAATCTGTTCACTGGTTTAGAAGTTGAGGATAGCAGATGTGTACCCCCCTAAACCATAATGGACGAACAGACGGATGTACAGATGTATGGATGGACCAAGTGAACACTATATACCACCCACTTTTCAAGTGGGTGGTATAAAAACAGGCTAGCTGCAATGAAATGACGCTTCATGTTGAAGTGCTATTGTATTTAAGTCATTCTTTCTGTTGCCCTAATGCAATATGAAAATTACCTGATATTTCGACAAAGTTGTGGGTGTATTAATCTGCTGTATGTATCATCTATACATCCACCTATAGTCTTCTTGCAGAAATTATTCTGCCCCGAACTCCACTTTTTGTTAACATGGAACTCAAATGATTTCTTGACTGATTCTGGAATGATCACTTTCACCGATAATATTTTCAGATCTTCTCCTCTATTTATTGCCATTACCTATAAAAAATAGGTAACTGACATTAACTGATATTAACAATATGTACTTTTAATCCTTACATGCATGGACATATCTTAACCCTTTCAACATTCAGGAGTTCCTGAAATGATTCGACCTACAGAATATTAAATACAACTAGATGAGGCCTGTCCCAAATTGGGACCAAGAATACCCCTGCGACACACTCTCTGATAGTGGGCAACAATAAGTCCAAGTATCATTAACATCCTTCGAGGCCATCAAAAGTTCTGAGCCAGACACGACGATGTATATTTGGATATGGGTATATGAACTTGAACTAAGTCTGTAACCTTGAGTTTGTAGTCAGGCATTACAGCCTTATTCGAGACACACCCTCTGGTGATGGGCAACATTAATACCAAGAATCTTTAATATCCTTCAAGGTCATCAAAAGTTCTGAGCTGGACACGTCTTGTGTATATTTGGATATGGGTATGTGAACTTGAACTTAGTCTATGACCTTGACCTTACAGACAGACATTCCAACATTATTCACAACACATGCTCTGGTGGTGGGCAACATTAATACCAAGTATCATTAATATCCTTCAAGGCCATCAAATGTTCTGAGCCTGACACAATTTTCAGACAGATGGATGGACAGCCAGACAAAGTGATTCTTTCATTTTGCAGGGGGTATAATAAAATGGCTGAATCTATTTGGTTTTTATCGGAAGGGTCAGTGATATTTAAATACTACAGCACTATATAATATATAGGGCTATAGGATAAAATTAGTACAGATCTCTTGTCCATGTTGTGTTGCTTATTGTGTTATTTTACTGTTGAATGACAAATTCTCTTTCTGCACAGAGGGCTTGCATTCCAGGTTGAAAGGGTCAACAGAATACATCAAATGGTAAACCATTACCTGCATGGCAAGAGGTTTGGCAATGATTTTAACCCTCAAGGGCAAGGAGATTTTTATACATACTGCCAGCCCTTGACAGTCTACATAGTGTGGCTTTACAGTTGTTTTTAGGCATGTATTGGCTGCCTATATAGGCAGCCAAGACGTACCTAAATGCAACTGCCGAGGTACTTAGAATGAAATTTGAGAGTTAACCAAGAGAATGCATGTTGGGGTACCTGTTTCATTGCATTAAAAGTGATCAAAGTCTGATTTAAGACCTCAAGAATTAAGTCAAGTTTTGGCCACCTTTCTGGACACTAAACACTGTACAGATAAACCATTGTCAGGGTGGTAAGATTGTTGTTCAGAAGACTTTTTCACGATTGCAAGCTGTGCATTGATTCAGAGACCATAAAGTTTCTCAAAGTCGGAATTAGGCTCCTAAAGGTTAACCAAACACTTTGGTCAAATGAGCCCAATGTTTCACACAAATGTTATAAATCAAATTTTGCAAACATCTGAGTTTGCTTTCAAAGCATACCATATGTCAGAATGGCTAGCTATTTCCACTCCAATGTAGGGTAGCAAGCATGTTTTCAAACAGTAAAGTGAATATTTTCATTTGTTCAGGTCAGCTTCAGGAATTACTGGTGGTGTCATCTTCAAGAATTTTGAATAGGTTTACTGTTTTGGTGTTGAATTTCAACCAATGTTATTGCCAAACTCAGACTGCAGTACACGTATTTGAGAAAATTGCCATAAGCTATTTTAAATGTGTTTCAGTTTTTTGTGCGCAAAATTTATATTTCCTCAATGGAAAAAGCTATCTTTTCGAAGAAATAAAATAAATTTTTAAAACTGTTTTGTTAATATAGTTTGATAATGTCAGGAATTTTTCTTGATGTCAAGAGGAACCAAATATGGGTCCCATTACCAATGATGTTTGGGAATGAACCTACCCAATTTCTAACATGTAAATTCCCAACTGGTATCCAGTACCAGCTTGGTGCCTAATCCTTGAAGTACAGGATGAATTTTGAAAAAACTTTCACTATGAAATCACAGAAATCATTTTGTGCTATAGTAGTTGTTTCTAATCAAGTATTGTCTACCTACATGGGCAGTCAAGGCTTGGCTAGAAATCTCAGCTAACATTCTGCATACTAGGACAATGTTCTAGGACAATAAAGTCTGCAAAGGAATAATCAGACCATGATTTGAATTCATAAAATTTAATTCTTCAATACAGAATGTGCATGAATGAAAGAAATGTACATATTTTACTACTTCCTACTGCCAATAGAGTTCCCATTTTGGTCCTGCAAGGTAGTTATTTTCCAAATGCATGGGCTCTGAACCTATTCCAATACATGTTGAATAAATCCCAGACAGTTTTTTGAAAACTCTGTGTAGGTAAAGGTAAACAAAGAAACTTAATTTTTTTTCAACAGCCCAAAGCTCTGTTGTTTATTTATAATTATTAGTTTCCCAAAATTCATTTATATGTATATCCTGACAATCATTTATGCCAAGAGGCCCCAAGGACCTGAGACATTTACCTGAATGATGAGATTCCAACCACAAAAGATGCCCAATACACACGTTTATTTCAGTTCTGAAAACAGAAATTTCCACAGAGGCCTAAAACTGTGATCCTCCCATGGTAAGTCCAAATATTGCTTTTCCTTGGACAAACTTCAATCATCAACATCAGAGGAAGTTGCATACAAAATATAGCATTCTTACTGATGGCTTATCAAAAGATTTTTGAAGAATTTTAGGCTTTTTTGGAGCATTACCCCCTACCCCAAAGAAAGCAGCAAATTTTATTTTATAAAAGGAATGCGTACAGTCCCCCAAGATGAGGTGTGTCAAGTTAATTTAGATTTGGTACACTGGTTCTGAAGAAGTCTGAAGACAGTGGATTGTGATTCACAAGACAAAGACATTTTACCATTACCTACAGAGTTGAAATAGGCATCTCCATATGGTGCCATGTGAAACAACTGATAGAAATCTTTAGGCTCATTGGATATTGCAGGTCCACAGGAAACTTCTTGCCAAATAACAATTATTTCTTTCATGCAGTTTGTGAAATATGGGCATTTCAAAAGTTTTCAATTTTCAGTTCTTGGAAGTTCCCCACAGAGATTCTGTTCATTTTTTTTTTGCATGAATCATGAACATATGACCCCAAAATGGTGCATGCCAAATTTGGTTCTAATCAATCTTTCAGTCTGGAAAAAGAAATTTTGGATGAGGCCTAAAATTTCCCTTGGAGAAACTTTAGTGTACACCTCATAAGGATGCTAAATAGCAAATATAAATCATTTCCATCCATTTAATACAAAGATTTTTTTTTAATTAGGCAGGATTCTTCTCCACCCAAACCCTATGCAGAGCAATGACTCACCTTGAAGAAAATCAAAATGTGATGTGATGACAAACAATTCCCTCAAATTTCACTGAAATCAGGTCCAAGGTTTTGGAGCTGAAGTCATTAATATCATGAATACAGACATGGATGCACAGATGAAGGAAGTTCGTGGGACTTTCAATCAGGTGAGCTAACAAGATGCAACAAAATAATATACTAGTCATCTTCTACCACACAGCTGACCAAATGATGCTCTTCAGAAATTTGATGAAATACTCAAACAACAGAGCCATATCCAGCAAGCGCCATTTCCAAATGAAAGTGTCGATGACACTGTAGTTTAACTTAACAGTGTGTTGTGTTTGATGAAAAGGATAATGTTCAATGTTTATGAAAGGATTATGAAATATTGATATATGACAAGAATTGTGATAATTGAGAATATGTTAATTTCTGTTCCTTGTATGCTATGTTTTCAATAAAAATAACTAAAGGTGCAGACTGTACTAAGGAATTGAGGGGTGGGTTAATTTGGCTCTCATAGTTAATGTATGTCAACTAAAGTTACCAAGTTGCGGTGAAATTATTCCAAAATGTGTCATCCTATCAAGTTACAATGAAATCCCTTCATAAATACAGCTTGTAGACTGTGCTAAAGGTTTTCAGGCTTTGGGACTGTGTGGCCATCATGGTTGACCAATCGCAACCAAAAGAGGATGTCCCCATCTGGACATTATACTGAGTCATCCCATCAAATTTACAATGAAATTCTTTCATAAATACGACCTGTAGTCTGTGCTAAAAGTTTTTGATTTTGGGCTCGGGCTGTCATCAAGGTTGAATGATCATGACCAAAAGGGGAAGTTCCCGTCTAGACATTATCTGGAGTCATCCTACCGAGTTACAATGAATTCCCTTCATAAATTTGACCTGTAGACTGTGCTCATGGTTTTCAGGCTTTAGGCCTCCGTAGCCGTCATAGTTGACCCATCGCGACCAAAAGGGGACATTCTCATCTGGACATTATATGGAGTCATGCAACCAAGTTACAATGAAATCCCTTCATAAATACTACCTATAGTTTGTGCTAAAGGTTTTGAGGTTTTGGGCTCAGGCAGCCGTCACGGTTGTACGATCACGACCAAAAGGGGATGTTCTCATCTAGACATTATCTGGAATCATCCTACCAAGTTACAAGGAAATCCATTCATAAATTTGACCTGAAGACTGTGCTAAAGGTTTTCAGGCTTTAGGCCTCTGTAGCCATCACAGTTGACAGATTGCAACCAAAAGGTATGTTCTCATCTAGACATTATATGGAGTCATCCTACAATGAAATCCCTCCATAAATACAACCTGTGCTAAAGGTTTTTGGCTTAGGCAGCCGTCACAGTTGACAGATCGCAACCAAATGGGGAAGTTCTCATCTAGACATACAGAGTCATCCTACCAAGTTACAATGAAATCCCTCCATATTAAATACAACCTGTGCTAAAAGTTTTTTGGGTTTCGGCGGTCATCACGGTTGACAGATCATGACCAAAAGGGGATATTCTCATCTAGACATTATACAGAGTTATTCTGCCAAGTTACAATGAAATCCCTTCATAAATACGACCTGTAGACTGTGCTAAAGGTTTTCTGGTTTGGGGCTTGGGCAGCCATCATGGTTCACCCATCGCGACCAAAAGGGGATCTTTTCACCTAGACTTGATGATCTTAAACCTGCATATGAAATTTTGTGATGATCGAACAAGAATTACGGGGTGTAGCCTGTGCTAAAGGAAAATTTGAACCGACTCACAAACAGACTTCTGCACATGTGATGGCAATAGCTTATCTTGACTTTGTCAAGTTAAGCTAAAAAATCACATTCAAACTATCTTTTCACTTTCTGCCTCCAGAACATAGCTTAGAACCCATCACTGGAATGAGCTCATCACGCTGGTTCCAATGAAGGTTCAAAAGATATTGCTATGAAGTAAAAATGTAAAATTTTATTTATTCCAAGAAATTTGTGTGCAAGTATTCAAGAAATTTGATTATGTTAGGTAAAGGCCAGAAAAAAAAAATTACCAAGTTTATAGAATTCAGCTGCAGTTTCAGTTTATTTCAGATTGATGAAAAATTTGCATCTCTACCAGACTGAATGAAACATGAGAGTTGGTTCATTTTTGCAAGGATGGATTTACAAGCGGATATACAAACAAAAGGCAAAACCATGACATGGATACCTCCATAAACACATAAAACAAGTCATTTTAACCCTTTACATAACATAATGGCAATAACTGAAATTCACAAAAATTGTTCTTCAATGTTATCGTTTTTACAATGCTTGCTTCATAACAAATGAAAATTTAAGTAAATTTCCTTTCTTATTATACCTACTGCAACTGTTTACAACAGGCTTGCACAACTGGAAGTCCCTAACTCGGAAAAATACTCTCTATTTTCTTCTTTCCCAAGAGATTTGGGAAAGAAAAGTGGTGCAAAAGCACCAAGAAAAAATAAGCCAAAACTGGGTCAAGTGCGACCGGCGCACACCCAGTAGGGGAACTCTTCTCCTTGTACTAATCCACAGCTTCCGGAACTAGTGTGCATACATATAACCAACGTGTCATTCTACTGAATCCCCCAACAGTGGAGGTATGTGATTAGCACCAAATTCTCACCAAAAATAAGAAGACGGGAGGGCCTGCAGGTAAACAATTGTGGTAGGTAAAAGAAAAAAGGAAATTTACTATAAAATTTAAATTTCTTATCAACCTACCTTACAATTGTTTACAATAGGCTGAACAGACAACAGTAGGAGGGAATCACATAACCAACCTCCACATAACCCGACTGCGCTGGAACTGTGGACAGAAGAAGAGTTCCCTAGGCCTATAAAACCATAGCATCACCATTAGTAAATGGCAACGGGAGATGAGGCATATGACCCTGTGTGACACACAGACAGAAAGGACTGTACCAAGAACAGGGCTGGAACTGACCTTGCAAGAACCCTAATGACTAGGGTTGATGACAGCCAGAGCAGAAGAAAAGAGGGCCTGAAGAAAAAAGGGCCTCAGACTGCTCCTGCAACTGATGCAGATAGGTGGAGAAAGTCGAAGCATTTCTCCATAGGCTGCCTGCATAACATCCGACAACTGACAGAGTTAGCATAAGCCACAATGCTAGCACCTCGTGGGCAGAAAAATGATTGGTAATACAATTGTCAGTCGCTAGACGAGTGTATGACACGCGAATAACAAGACAAATCCATCTAGAAATGGATGAGGAGAGATCTTCTGTTGACCAGGGATAAGAGACAGAAATATATCTTTTCCTGTCTTTCCTAATGAACTGCGTCTAGTTGAGGTAAATGCGAATTGCATGAATCAACCAGAGCAAAGGGCAATTACCCTCAGCAGAAGGAAGAGCCCTGATGCAGATTGGAGGTTGATTCTGACATCTGATTCTTGGCCAGAAAGGAGCAATCAGTGGTAAAGTAAGACTGCTGGCGGAGCTCTGAAAAAGGCCGGATCAACAGAGGGCGTAAAGCTCACTAACCCTTCTGGCTGCGGCAAAGCCATCAGAAAAAGCCATCTTGTATGTGATAAAATGCATATCAAGAGGATAAAGGTTTGAACGCCCCCCCCCACCCTCCCCCCCCCCCCCCCCCGCCCCAAGCAAATCAGCACCCAAGAAAGATACCATCTTGGGGTAAGCTGCAAAAAGCTAGACCTTTTCAAAGAAAAGTGCCGAATAAGCTTGGCGAGGGATAGAATAGTGTCGATGCTGCCACCAATAGAGAGTGGAGCTATATGGATCCATACCCACTGAGGTGACAGAGGAGCAATCAGATGGATTTGACAACTGCAGGTTCGTATCTTGGCTAGAACCTGAGGCAGAATCGGAACCAGTGGGAAGGCGTAGCCGACTAGACTGTTCCAATCGAGTGACAAGAGCATTCACAGCGAAAACCAGAGGATCTAGACACAGGGACATGAAAGTGTACAACTAAGGGTTCCAACGGGTCGTAAAACGATCGATGTGGGGATGACCCCAGAGATCGCAAAGCGACTGGAACACTGCCCTGTGAAGGTGGAGACGAACCCACACCGTCGGGACAGGGAGTCGGCTAGGACATTATGACGACAGGGATTGTGATGAACCACCACCCGGCAATGACATTCTGAGCGAGCAGTAGAAGATCCCGAGCCAATTCGTACATGGGAACCAAGTGCGTGCCACCCTGATTCCAAATGTAAGCAACCACTGTTGAAGTGTCGGACAACAGAAGGACCTGAAAGTTCGAAAGGTGGGGGATCCACTGCCAGAAACGCAGAAGAAGAGCAAGAAGCTCCTTCTGGTTGATGTGAAGAGCTGTATGATCCTAATCTCATACATCCGTGAAGGAAAAGACCAGAGGATCCAATGTCGCACACAATCCAAGATCGCTGGCATCAGCCATCAGAAAACGATCAGACATGGGCAAGTCCAACGGAACTCCCTGCATAATCCACTGAACATCCATCCAGGGAAGGTTACCATGAAGAGATGCTGTTAAATGAAGCACCAGATCCAGAGGATCAACATTCGACCTCCAACAACTGAGAAAGTGTTGAAGATGTATGACATGTGGCCGACTTACACAAATGATATCCGTCACCGAACAGCAGAGACAGAGCGGCCGGAGAATACTCCAAGCTGTCGCGGACATGGACTGGGAAAGAGTCAGGGCAAAAGCCAAGAGAATCACAGCCCTCGCTCGGGGAACTGCCACTGTATTCAGATGAGTACGGAGTTCCATCCCCAGATGACAAAACGAGTGAGAAGGGACCAGGTCCTACTTCTCCTCATTGACTCTGAACCCTAGTGACGTAAGCAGGCTCAAGTTTGTCGACATCTGACTCCAGAAGAGCAGCACTGGAATGCCTCTGGAGGATGTTGTCCAAATACGCTGAAGTAGTCACACTGGACTGAGTGCGATGGAAGGCATTCACATTCGACATCAGTCGGAAGAAGGCACAAGGAGCCAGGTTGAGGCCGAAAGGTATGGCCTTGAACTGGTAAATTCGCCCCAGAAAAGCAAACCTGAGATCCTTTCGCGATGTCCGATGAATCGGAACATGAAAGTGAGCATCTCGCAGGTCAATGCTGGAAGCAAAATCTCCCTGGTGAATGGAGCGGTGAACCGACCTGGCATGCTGAACTTGGAAGCAATGGGAGACTGGTTCAGGATACTCAGATCGATAACCAGTTGGAGTCGGCCATCCTTCTTCGGCACCAAGAACAGGCAGGAATAAAATCCCACTGAATGAATGTTCTTGACGACCTTAATCGCCCCCTTTGACAGGAGAATGTCTATCTCCCTGATCAAAAGTTCCCGATGTGAAATGTCTAAAGAAACTTGGGTTGGAAGGAAGCACATTCGACAAGAGTGGGGGTGCATCAGAAAAGATTTCCACAGACTGGACCAAACATTTAACACCCAAGGATCAGACGTGATCATGGCCTAACAGTCTGCAAACTCGGATATCCCTCCTCCAACCTGGGATGAATCGAGGTGAGGACCTTCATTTTGAGCCCCTCGGCGAGACCCGTGAGAGCAGAAACCACCTCCTCTGCTAGATGAAGGATCCTGAGACCTCCATCTGGACTGCAGACTCTTACCCTTACCACGTGAGTAAGAGGAAGAAGCGGCAGCAGCAGGAAAATCAGCCCTATGCTTCACAGTGCGGCCTCCAACAGAAGGCGGATCAAGCTGGCGAAGCAGCAGCTGATCTTTGAAATGATGCAGGACGTCATCCCAGACTGTCGCTACGTAATTATGGAATAGTGGCGGACCCACCAAAGACGCGGATCGAAGAGCAGCACCTTGCCGTCCAACACAGCATCCCGGCGAACTAAATCCAAATTAGCTGTGTTATAGACATGCATGTGAGTAAGATGCATGAACGTCTTAGAGATCACACGCAAAGGATCCTGTATGTCGTCAAAGTTATCTGGAGGCAGATGCGGGGAGACGGGTGGTAGCCGAAACATCTGAATACAGACGCTTATAGGGGTATGAAATATCCCAAGGATCTGAAGTGTGGGAACTCAGGAGAGTTGCCATGAACCTCTGAGGGATGGAAGGTCCAGGCTGCACAAAAATGCGCTTGTCCCGCAAAACTGGCCGAAGGACCAGAGTGGGTGACCCCTCCATGGACATCTGAATCCAAATCAAAACCTGCTGGGCTTGACGGCTGAGAGACCACGGCAGAGAGAACGGCTGGCAACCACTTCCGACTTCACCGGGTTGAAGCCAGGGAAGGTTGAGATCAATATCCCATGTCCAAGAAGCAAAAATCCCTGCAGACCCCTGTGGGGATAAGCCGGCTGAAACGGAGACTGCTGACATCACCGACGGAGTAGCAGCAGGAGCGAATTCATCAGTAGCTGTTGACAAAGGCAGAAAAGCTGAGAGAGCAAATGAGCTCGGCTCCAAAAGAAGAGTCACAACTCTAGTGACAGCCTCAGATGTCGACTGGAGGGGGACAGTAATCCCGGAACCAGGCATCTCTTCACCAGAAAGTCAGCAGCTACCACGGTATCCATGCGATAAAAAGACTGCAAAACACCCAGGAGGGGGTATAACTCTCTCCAGACAGATTCGAATTGGAGTCATGTGCCCGAACTACACTAAAGACGGAAGCCCAAAAGGTGGAAGACCACCCAGCCCACATGGTTTTTCAATAGAACACCCAAATAAAGTAGAGCATGAATAATGGGAAACTTCAATATAGTAAGACAACAAAAATGGCCCACAAGGTATCGTCCTAGGCATATCTGGCGAGAGCAATGTAGATGGGAAGGTGAGCTCAAAGAAAAATAAATCAGGACACTCCCAGCTACCAGAGTAAGGTGGCAGGAAACAAAGTCCCGACGGGAACAGAAAAGTACCTCAACAGCCAAAAGGGAACTAGCAGAAATTCTACCCTCAACAGAGGGGAGAAAAGCAGCCACAACCGCCCCCAGCTGACACTTAACCAAAGGGTTAGCATTAATGTACAAAAGACCGAAATGGCATGGTACACGAAAATCATGAGCAAAATCGGTATAGAGATTTAACACGAAAAATACTGTGAATAATCGAGAGAATATATAAAAACGTGTATGTCTGGATAGAGAAGAAACAACTATGAATCCACATATCAGAACAGGAAACATCGTTAACATCGATTCAAAAGGTATCACTGTTGAAGAGTGAGACGATCCTCATCCTTGTAAGATGGCAGAAAAAAATAGAATGACACGTTGGTTATATGTCTGTAATCTGGTTCCGGAAGCCGTGGATAAGTACAAGGAGAAGAGTGCCCCCTATTGGGTTGTGCTGGTCGGACTCGATCCAGTTTTGGCTTATTTTTTCTTGGTGCTTTTTCACCACTTTTCTTTCCCAATTCGCTTGGGAAAGAAGAAAATAGAGAGTATTTTTCTGTGTTAGGGTCTTCCACTGCAGTCCAAGCCTGTTGTAAACAACTGTAAGGTAGGTTTATAAGAAATTTGCTGGTGTTCAAAAATTTAATCGGAGAGTGTTGTCTGCTATTTGTATTAGGTAAAGGGTTGAAGATGACCATATAAAAACAGCTATTTAAAAGAAAATCACCTGATGAGGTTGTAGTCTCTGTATAGGGCTTTTAAAGTCCATATACCGTTCAAACTTGAATTTCTGAGAGTTTTTTTCTGATGTGAGTTTGCATTTTTTAGCCTTTTTGTCAATGTTTTCTTTATTTTTTGTCTTGGTTTCTGATGTTTCAATGCACACACGACTTCCTGCAAGACTGAAAAATGAAACACATGTAAAATTTCTGAACAGACAATGTTGGCAACAGATGAAACTACTTCACACCAACTTTCCTTTTCTGAAGATGTAAAATTCCTCAATATTACATTTTATTTCTGCAAAAAGCGGTTCTAAAATTCTCATCTTACAAGATTTTCAGATGTATCTCAAATTATCACAAAAGAAGAAAGTTCATCCAACAAAAATGATATTTCAGTGCTGCTAGTTAACTTAGAGAGTATCAAAGACTCAAGCAAACTCACAAGGAAAATTCAGTGGATTGTTAAGTTTTGTAATGCATTACACCATGCATTTCAGACTTTTATAATAATGATGGGAAAAATTAATAGACATAAATATTTTTCACAAAAGAGAAAAAAATCATCGCCTGTACAATTTTTTTTCTAAATTTTCCAAAATCATGTAATGCACAGTCTTTGTCATGTATTGCACAGAGTTTTTGTTTGCAAAATGAAAAGTTTTTGTTTGCAAAATGAAAAGTGTTTGCTTCTGCAGTTTTTATGCAGCCATCATGGACTGGAAAACCCAACTTTCAATGAGCAATGAATAAGAACTAATGTCTGTGTTTTAGGACTACACTTTAAATTACTGAAGTAGATTTTATTGTTTGATATATGTATCATAAGTACAGTGTAGCCAATAAAGGAGTAGTAGAATGATTATAATGACTGCTCTATGGGGAGTTTCATTTTGGAAAATGTTGCCTACATTGTGGGTGGTATGAAAAAACGCCCACACAACCTAAACTGTACCCATAACGAGGACACTGGACAAGCTATACCAGTGCAATGAATTTACAAAGGTGTTGGTAGGGGGAGGCAGGTGAATTTTGATTGGAAATTCACCACCTGACCCAGTTGTTTTAATGTAATTCACAGACTGACTGGTCACAAATACACAGTGAGAAATCAAGCACAAATGTCTGGAGTGCTGTCGTAATTAACTTATGCAAACCAACCCAATCTGAGATAACAGTGGGGTCATTGAAATAACTAAAGGATGACAAAAAGACAGATCTGGGGATAATTTACCCTAAACTAACCATATAAATGTAATGTGATTGCTGCCTAAAAACTACCATAATTCTTCTGATATTGTATTTTTCAGTTGGCAAGGTTGCTTCCTGTATGTGAAATTTATTATTTTAAATACCATTTTTTCACACTTTTCTAAAAATGTCAACAAAACCATATCAATGTGACTCCTTACTGGAACAAGCTCGATGAGTTTGTCCAATGATGGATCGCATGATATGGTTTTGTTAAAATGTTTTAAAAAATAATCTTTTTTCAACTGCTGACTTCGTATATTGAGAGGGCAGATGTCACCAATTTTGTTAGGTAAAGGGTTAATATTGTAGAGTTCTTTTATATTACCTGTTACTTAAACATTCCAACATAAAATTTTCTACATTGTATTGGAATGAATCCGTTTATCTAAATGCTGGTGAAGTAAATAAAATGAAAGTGTCAATGACACTGCAGCTTAACTTGACTGTGTTGTGTTTGATGAAAAGGATAATGTTCAATGTTTATGAACGGATTATGAAATATGACAAGAATTGTGATAATTGAGAATATGTTAATTTCTGTTCCCTATATGCTGTGTTTTCAATAAAAACAACTTGAGGTGCAGACTGTACTAAAGAATTGAAGGGTGGATTAATGTGGCCCTCACAGTTAATGTATGTCAACCAAAATTACCAAGTCACAGTGAAATTATTTCAAAACAAGTCATCCTATCAAGTAACAATGAAATCCCTTCATCATAAATACGGCCTGTAGACTGTACTCAAGGTTTTCAGGCTTTGGGCCTGTGTAGCCATCACGGTTGACTCATCGCAACCAAAAGGGGATGTCCTCATCTAAACATTATACTGAGTCATCCTACCAAGTTACAATGAAATCCCTTCATAAATATGACCTGTAGTCTGTGCTAAAGGTTTTTTGGTTTTAGACTCTGGCAGCCATCACAGTTGAATGATCGCGACCGAAAGGGGATGTTCTGATCCAGACATTATCTGGAGTCATCCTACCAAGTTACAATGAAATCCCTTCATAAATACAACCTGTAGACTGGGCTAAAGGTTTTCAGGCTTTGGGAGCCTTTAGCTGTCACAATTGATCGATTGCGACCAAAAGGGGATGCTCTCATCTAGACATTATATGGAGTCAACCTCACCAGGTTACAATGAAATCCCTCCATATTAAATTTAACCTGTAGACTGTGCTAAAAGTTTCTGGGTTTCGGGCTTGGGCTCTAGACATTATACAGAGTTATCCTACCAAGTTACAATGAAATCCCTTCATAAATACGACCTGTAGACTGTGCTACAGGTTTTCAGGTTTTGGGCTCAGGTAGCCATCACGGTTGACCGATCGCAACCAAAAGAGGACGTTCTCATCTAGACATACATTTTGTGATGATTGGACAAGAACTACGGGGTGTAGCCTGTGCTAAAGGAAAATGTGAATAGACTCACAGGTTAACAGACTAACAGACTTCCACATGTGTGATGGCAATAGCTTATCTCGACTTTGTCAAGTTTCAACAAGACAGTCTAACAGCATCCATATCCCCTGCCGACTTTTATGTTATTATAGGAATAATCTCATTATCGATCTGGACATGTATTCATACCTATAATGTCACTCACCAACTACCATTTAATGTATTTTATCGCAACTGAAGATATCTTCTAAAAACCTGCAATTTTTAGTAAATTCAAAGTCGACAAGGCCAATAACTGTAGTAAAATTATTTGAATCAAGACTTCCTTTCTATATGCACATGTACACATCATACTGATACAGTACACCAGGTTTAGTAAAAATCCAATGAAAAATACAGGAGTTAAGCAGACAAGCATTTGTGATGGAAATTTTGCTATTACCAAGGGTCATAATACACAAAATACATTGCAATGACAATTTCTGTCCACATGCACATCTACACTTGATACCGATACTTCAGACCAAGTTTCATAAAAATCCAATATAAATGTAGAGGGAATTAAGTGGACAAGCCTTTGTGATAGAAATTTTGCTATTTCCAAGGGCTGGAACCATGCAAAATTTGTCGCATCGAAAATGTCTGTCCACATGCACATCTACACTTGATACTGATACTTCCGACCAAGTTTCATAAAAATACACTTTTCCTGCTGCCATTCAATAAAAATTATTCTCATGTACAAAAAACAACAACTGCAAGAAGTTCATAGGGACAGATTTCACAAGAGGTATGCTACTTTAAGTGTGTGTTGATGAAACCTGTAAAATTCAGATGACTTTTCTCCCATCCTGGTCCTTCACTATACTAACAGACATCAGAACATGACAACCTATGCTTAAGTTATAAATTAAAACTTTCATAGGGACTGTCTTGTAAGTACAATAAGGGACATAACTCTGGCAGGTATGCATGGACAAAATTTGTAATATGCGAATATCCTTTACCCCATACTGAACCATCATCATACAAAAGAACATCAAAATCTGCTTACCAATAATTGAGTTATAATGCACAACCTTCATACGGAAATACGGATGGACGGAGACCTCAACTACATACCCTCCAAAACCAGCTACGGTCTGAAAATTATTCACAGAATGTTTTCTCTGTCATTCGAAAACCAACAAAAAACCAACAAAAAGATTCTCTATAGATATTCAGCTATTTTGAGAAAAAAAAACAAAAACAAAGAGCAATAATTTGGAAGGAAGTGACTGTAAAGGCTAATTGCCAAACACATTCACGATATTGTCACAGAGATATTATGAAACTTGGAACTGATTCAATGAATAGTTCTCATCACAGAGACAAAAGGATAGGAATTTGAAATAAAAAATTCAAACAGCAATAACTCTCAGAAAAAAGATTGGGCAATGCTAATTTGAGAAACCATTTGAGATACTGTCAAACAAATCTATCAATGAAATTTGAAAATGATTTGTCAAATTGTTCTTACAGTCTGATGACAGGTTAGGCAATTAAAAAAAATACCTCTGGGAAATACATCACAGTTACTCCAGAAAAACTGACGAGGTGGGGCTGACGTTTGAACTCATTTGAGATATTGTCACCAAAAAGCTATGTATAAAGTAAGAAAACATTTCACTGAATGGTTCTCTAAGAGTGATGACCACTCACTGCGCGGTGCGATGGCTGGATGAGATGCCCATACAGGCTGATGACATAAATATGGAAAGAACCCATGCACTACATGGCTTGGGATAAAAAGATGTAGCTCTTTGAGTTATCAACTGTGGAACATCAGACATACTAAGTACTTTTGTCTTCTAAAATATACACATTAATTGGCCTAGGAAGGCTATTAATCAGACAATGTCGCAAGAGAGGAAAAGTACTTGCAAGAAAAGCATTCAGTGTAAAAAGACTACTATCACTACAACCACATTTCAAAACAACACTTAATATGACTCCTACAGTACGTGGAGAGTGGACTGTAACTAAATCACCTGCAGAAAGGGAGTTACCACCCAAGTTATAACTTTCCAATTGTGTACATATCGACAAAAAACACAAGCAATGTTTCAGCCAATGGACCTCCAGGTTTATTCCGTAGGTCCATTGGTGAAACTTTGCTGGTGCTGATTATGCTTTGCAACAAATTTGCAATTATTGCCCAGGTGGAATCTCCACTCTGCAGGTGATTTAGTGATAAAACACTCTCCACATACTGTAGGTCAAAGTTTTTATGAGATCCATTGGACGAATAATCAGAGCTTTCAAATGTTTACTCGAATTAATGATATGACTGTTTCTGGAACAACATTCAGGTCCATTTCTACTCCTTTATTACATTAGTACGGCAAAAAAAAAAAAAAAAAAAAAAAAAAAAATACATTTGATTCACAGGCAATTAATTTTCCAAATCAATGAAGGAGGGAGGCTTTTATTTTTACTTTTTTTTACTGTTATATTTCTGCACTTTTTTTTGAAAAAAATGAATACTATCCTCATAATATTTCAGTTATTTTCTTCAGAATAGAGCAAACTGGATGTTTATGAAACAAATATAACACATAGACACTGTATATTAATCATGCTTTGTTGCAAACACATAGAAATAAATCTACATCAATCAAATAAGGTAAAATCTTTCAGACTCATGATGTCATGCTAATTTTGGAAGACACTGCAAACCAATACAGTGATTGCCTGTGAACCCTCGCCCCCCCCCCCTCCCCCACCCCCTCCCACCCCTTTTTTTAGACTATTCAATCTATTTTTTTGATATGATGTCCACAAGACAAAACATAAATCCTGATGGCATTAATTTATTATTTATTTATTTATTGGTGTTATTTATTTATTTACAGGGGTTTAACAAACTTTTGCCAACTACTGTCACCTCATGTCAGACAATTTTACAGGTGGAGGAAGCCAGAGTACTTGGAGAATTTATTGGTGTTTAAGGTCCCTTTCAGCATCTATGGCTATATCATGACAGCATTATAGGTATGAAGTCAAGTTTAGCCAATAGTTTAAACCTCTGCTGCCCACTTTAGAGGATTTCCATCACAAGCATTGGTTACCTGGACCTATTTTACCAGGATAGCAGAACTCGCTTAACACAATACACAAGCACTTCTCCACTTCCAGGGGTTGCCACATGGAAGGAGAAGTATTAAGAGAAACAATCTATATAAAAACAACCCAAAATGGAAAAATATATAAACAGCCGTCCTGCAACTACTTTTAAGATGTCAGAGTCTGAGAAACTTTTTTTTTGGTATGACCTAAATCAGATATAAATTTCTGAGGAACTTTTTTCTAGCTAAGTTTGGTTGTCATTAGTTTGATAATTACAAAAGCACGGGCAAGAATACTTGTTTGTGCCAATGTGTGTGTTGACTATTTATGTCCCTTACTCATATGATAGTCTATCACATTTGCCGACAGACTTTCCTGTTGTACAAGAACTCATACTCCCACTTATTTTATTATTTTTTAAACCTAGTAAATATGTTAGGGGCAAGTACAGACAGGAAGATGTTACCCAATATGTAGATTATACTGTATAATATTTAAAAAATATTATACAGCCGTAGTACTCGCACTAACCCTTGAAAATACAAAGATACATAATAATAATATAATCCATAACAAAAATATTGAAAAATAATTCAAAAGAAAAAATTTTCGAAAACATTTTGACATGAGCCCAAGTTCCCAAAGGGAACAATAAGTCCAAATGGATCCCAAAAAAGCCTAAGTGTGGAAAATTTTTTTAAAACATTTCTAAAAATTAATGTTACACTTACGGACAATATTAATGTATCTGGCAAAATAATGAACCTTACAGAAGTACAGAAGACAAGGAATCACTGACAACGTTGTCAACATAAACAAAAGTCAATAAAAACTGGAAACAAGACTCCAGGCACTGAAAAACATGGCCCGAAATCAGTAATCAATTTAAAACACTATCCGATGTAAAACAGAATCTTCCACAGAAGAAGCTGCAATATATCGGATGGTAGATGCATGACCAAAATGCCTACACACCCCTAGGATGAGGACGTAACCATGGGGATAACAGAATGAACATTCTGTAACTATGCTAAAAGTCCCAAGAAATTTCAATAAAAAAATTTCAAAAATTATACGAAAAGCATGGGAGATTAGCAAGGGGGGTATCAAGGAAAGGGAGAGAGGAAACACTTAACAAACAGTGGAGATTTCATAGCAAGAATGAAAACATCAGGCCCATGCCCCGAAATTAGGGAACATGAAATAATTTTACATAAAAATTATAAGTTACAGCCCTGAACACATCCTTCCACTGTTTCTTCCTCTCATCCTCTTATTTCATCCTTGGATCCACCATTTCCTTCATGATTTTGTGTCTGGCACCATTTTAACAGAGATTATAAGCACAGATATCAGTGAGATGTTACTGATAGAAGGGCCAAATATAGAATGAAGATTTGCGCCAATTTTGGTACTTCCTTGACACTGCGCATGCGCAGTGGCCAAAAGTATGAAGGACCATATAGGACATTGAATTTTTTGATTTGGATGAAAATTTTGGGGATTGTGGGGGGGGGGGGGGGCAAAATTTGTGTTTGGCCCTGAATAATTAAGAGTTAGCACCAGCTAAGTCTGGGTCATTGGTACAGAATAAAAATACCGTATTTGGAAAGGGTTAAACAAAACTGACTGAATTTGACAGCGCAGAGCACAAAAGATAAATAGTTGAAACACATTATCTCAAAATTGTTGGACCAACACTCCACTTCAAGTTATCCAAGTGTCCGAGTTATCCAGATTTGGGTGATTACCAGTAGTTGATTTCGACCGGTAAATGGGTATAAGGTCACTATCATGTAGTTTAAATATACAGCATTTACACCTGCACCATACATTTATTTCAGCCTTGAGTCCTATTGCATTGTTTGCACGTGAAACAGGGTATAGAATATGGACTGTCTTTTGCATTTTGGTCTGAAATAAACTATAAATTGGTCTACAATTTGTTTATCTTATTTATTTCAACTTAAATAAATTTGTAAAGTACAGAAAAAACAGAGAATACTTCAGATATTGAGGCTAAATGCCATATTCCTACCTGACATACACATAAATAGACAAGGAGACACAATTATTTCAAGACCACTGGATCATACAGTTGAAGTTCTTTTTCAAATGTTTTGAGTACACTTACCACTTCCTCACAAAATCCATGGTGTCTTTATTCTTGTGGATTATGTCCGCGATAATATTTTTAATTCCAGTGAGGACTTCCGCTTGTGAACTTATACCTTTAAAATAAGAAAAATTCATTGTGCACTTTCTTAGAATTCAAAGAACCATCAAATCAATACCCCCATTTCACAAGATAACTAAAGAATATATGTGAGTTGGCACAAAGTCATGTGATCTGATACTAAGCAACAGAAGGGGTGGACATTTGCCTATCCCTTACTTGCTAGGCCAGTAGATATTTGAGGACCCATAGAGCAATGCCATCCTAGGAATTGGTTACCATATCCTATTTTACCAGTAAAACGTAGTTTGTTTACCATAGTACACAAGTACTGCTTCACATCCCTGGATTCCCACAGAGAAAAAGCTACACTTTATGGATCACAAGGTATACTACCCATGATCCATGAACTGCTGCTTTTGTGTGCTGGGTTTTCAAGTTTCTCCTGGTCTAGTGAATAATACAGGTAAATATCCACCTAGTGGGTGGTCAAGTGCCAATCCTCCTGTGAAAATTGAATATAGCTAAAAGATCCCTAGTGTCATCGAGTATGCCATAAGGAAATGTAATTACATTAAGATAGCATAAAGTCTGATGCCCTAGCTAAATGAACTACCATGTCGTTTGTTCAGTATGTCCACTTGTCACTCCACAAAAGGAAAGTCAATGGGTCGTTTGATTGAAATCAATTGTACAAAGAGTCTTCTGTGACCATTTCTGATATTATATGCTCCCACAAACTAATGTTTATGCATGCACTTCACTTCCTTCATTTGGATGGATATTTTGTATTTATAAGTGCATGTAGCAGGGTAGAACTGAAGGTGGAGCTTTAATTAGTTTGTTTATTTAAATCACTAGTGAAGCCTTTACCAATGTACATGATACCAAGGGTGTGCAGAATTGAACTTCAAACCAAGAGGTTCACTGTTTGATTCCCGCCAGGAAATGCAAGGTGGGAATCAATAAGCCAGATAGGACCATGGCATTTAGCATTGTCCTTGGGCAAGGCACTGAATCCCGACTGCTCAAGTGTTGGCATAGTGGCGCTCTGTACCAAGTTGCACTGCACGTCAATGGTGCATCTGTGTTCAACGAATACTAACCCTGGCTTGTGTGCAGTTAGTATGCTGGGGAGTCTGACAGTTGCTCACCCTTGCTCTGTGGTTCTCTCGGAGTACTCTGGCTTCATCCACCTGTAAAAATTGTCTGATGTGAGGTGACCCTGGCTGCTGAAAGTGTTGTTAAACTCCAATAAATACATTACATCAAAATGTGTTATTTTAATTATTTTTTAAAACTCTTTTTCACAAAGTTTCAACAAAATTATATCAGGTGTCACCTCATTTGAGCAGTCACATGATATGGTTTTGTTGAAAACTTCTGAAAAAAAAAGTTTCAACTGCTCAATTTGTAGATATGCAGGCAGATGCCACAGATTTGTTGGGTAAAGGTTTAACTGGTACAGTGTTAGATTAATTTTTGATTGTTAGATTTAGTTCACATGGGTCTGACTTGTGACAGTGTATAAAAGAGATGCCTTTAAGCACTCATTAAGTTCTTGCATGCTGCTGGCGGATATTCCTGAGCAGAATAGGAAATCTCTTGCTATTAACTAGTTAAGTGCTAGAAGCCACTATCAGCCACTGAATACTGAATAACAAATTCAGATCATCAAAAATAATCTAGCCCTCAACCAGTTAACATAGTCAAATTTGAGAACATTTAACCAAATTTTCCCCTGTAAATTGTATAGACTTTTTTGACCAATGATTTCTCAAGTCAAATTTTCAGGAATTTTTCAACAAATCTAGTCATGGTTGCTGTGAAGTAGCTATGACTAGATTTGATTAAGAAGATCTTAAAATTACTCAGCAGGTTAAAAGTTAATAAGTTGTGACAAGCAAGCCTGGAAATAAGCAATCACTCACTTACAGAATGAGGTCCTCAGTGGGTGAATTTGCTGATGCTACCCCATACAATGGGCTAGAATCCCCCAATTTATCCTCTGGGTACCTCTTTCTGTTTTGGCCCAAGACCTTGATTCAGACTGAGGTTCACAGAGCATAAATTTAGTAATGCTACCTGATGCTAACCTGCTTTGCAGGGTAGCATCACCAAATTCACCCTTTGAAGACCTCATTCTGCACATTACAAGCTTATTTCCAGGTTTAGTGAAAAGACAAAATCAAAAAAATTTCATTTCCAAGGGAATGTGATGCACATCCATAGAAAATGAAGCCTTTCAATTGTGACAAAATCACTTTTCGGTAGAACCCAACTATGGGCTTCTAGTGTTCAACCAGTCAAGACTTTCATTGAGAAGAGATGTGACCTCAGTCTTTATCTTTTGTATATTACTGAAAGAATAAAACTGGAAGTCTAGTACGAAATCAATACTGCAACATTTTCTGACAGGAAATCCTAGTATAAACAAATTCAAAATTCTTGGAATCAAACAACTAAATATGACTTATAGGAAGGAGGAGCGAGTCGTTCTGGATCAACAAACTTCAAACACTAGCACCAAATGGGCTTAAAAGACAATAATAGTTACTTTCTCCAATTAATAGTTTGGGGTGAGGGCTGGAGTGAAGGTTGCTTGTAGGGGATGCACAGTACAAAACAGTGACTGCAATGGGCCCCAAAAATGGTGGGGGTGGGGGGTTATAGTATACCAGAATTATGGGTGTAGGTACAACAAGGTGCTGTGCAAATTGCATGGGACTGATGGGTGGTATGTTTGCCTGGACCTCAATACGGAGCTGGGGAATGGTATGTTATAGGTTTATTGAAAGAGAAGGTGCCAGTATTGATGCTGTCGGGAATAGGGGGCAGCATTGAAACCCTTGTACCAATTTGGTTGAGGTGTGGTATGGTTGCCAGAGTTGGGTAGTGGTGCAGGCTGAGTTGGTGAGAGGAGACATGCGCATTGCAGTGTTGATGTGGTGGGACGGGGGCTTTGTTGGATTTCATGGGGAAAAATGTTATACTGTGTGGTATGACTGCCCAGGTCAATTCAATGTGTTTACATGGAAACATGGGATGAAATATAAAAACATGTAGAGCAGGGTTAGGGTTTCGATGAGAGGTCATCCAGGTGTTGCAGTTCGAGGGGAAACTTTGAGGGACAAGATAAAACTTTTGGAAGCATACAAACTCATTATCTGTTACAAGTGGGAGTTCAGACATAAAAACATTCCACGCGTATGAATTATAAAACGTACTGCACATGAACAGACCCCTATTACCAATGGGATTTTTTAATGAAATAAACAACTGCAAGGATAATATCTTCACTTGTTGCTACCTAGGGAAGATATACATTAAAACGTTAACTCTTTAGTCAAAGCATACAAACTCACCATCATCCCAATGGGAGTCCTGATATAAGAACATTCCAATATACATAAAGGTTTGTACATTACTACATCTATTATCTGAACATCAATTTCCCAAATGTGGCACCTCTCTGTTTCTTCAGCTGCCGTTCAATCTTGTTGCTGGATAGTATGTCAACTGGTAGAGTGCAAATTATGTTTTTGTCTTCAAATTTGTTCACATGTCTTCTACCTTGTCACAATTTTTAGGAGAGTGCCTATAGGCACTCACTCAGAAACTGTAACAAGGAAAATCCATGCAAATTAACATCAAAGATAACATGAAGCACATCCCCAGAAAATAAAGCCTTTAAGTTGTGGTACTTGGGACTTGAGAAAAATGCATGAATATTGGCTCCAAGCCATCTACCAGTTAAAACAGACAGTGAGCTGGGAAAAGAAATTCTTAATTCAAAAGTCTGGATCAGTTTCTGATAAAATTTCCCTATAAAGAGTCTTTACTTCTCAAATTATTTTCCAATGCATGTTTTACCCTCAGGAAATTTATCTCAAAATCTTTAAAAAGTATTTTAACCACTTCAGTGTAGTGATATAATGTCAGATCAGATGAGTCCAAACACGTTTCGAAGTTGAAAAATGATCTTTGATAAGTTTTTGATAGATTCTGTAATAATTCAATCAAAATAGTTTCATCAAGTATCAATTTTTTTGACTTCTTAGCTTCTGCAGAAGATTTTTGTTTACAGAAATTCAGGTGTACTTCGTGGAAAAAAAGCATTTTCAGGCATGTGACACATGTAAATTATCAGTAAATTATCAGTAAGTTTTCTTTCAGACATACTAAATGTATTTGAACACCTTAGACTTATTTCTAATGGATTTTTGCTGACAATCATGTTATAACACCTATATATGTCTAATCTAGGAGAACAGTGAATCATTGGACTTTAAACCAAAAGTGTAAAAGTTCAATCCTGACAATGCTATCTCAGGTGTGTCCTTACACAAGTCACTTAATCGAAATTGTCCATGTGGGGACATTGTGGCATTGTGTTCAGACATACTAAATGTCAATGATGCACTTGCTTTCAATTGCTGCTTGAACCAGGTTAGTTAACCCTTTAACCAATGTAATGGACAAAACCGGCCAGCGCTATTCACAAAAATTGCCAATTAATTTTCATTATATTTTCATTTTTTGCCTCAAAAACATAGGTTATGATTCTTCTTTGAAACGAGCCCATTGGACTCATTCCAATGAGGGGTTATAACCTATATTTGTGAGACAAAAAATTAAAAACATTAGTTATTCAAGAATTTTGTTTGCAAGTGTCATCTGCTTTTCATGTCAGGTAAAGGGTTAAGCTGGAGAATCTGACACTTGCTTTTCACTGCTCGGTGGTTTTCTCTGGGTTCTCCAGCTTTCTCCACCTTGTAAAACTGTACAACTCAATTATGACCCTGGCTGTTGAAAATGTTGTTAAACCACAATAAACATACAAACAAACATGTTTTATCTAAAGTTCTTACCAGAAGAGCTGAAACGGTAAACCAATTAACCAATGATCAACATCTTAATTGATTGATTAACTGTTACTTTTGAACTACTGCATTATATGAGTTAACAAAGGAACAAACTTGCTCCAAAGCAGGTAAACATTGTCAAACTGACTCACATCAATTATATGAGACAGAGCAAAGTATGCACGCTATGTGCTGACATACTTGTTCACTTGCATGATCATTATACTGTATAAGTAGCCAGAAATGGTCATTCTTAACACATTACCCAATGCTGATACAGTGTAGTAGATGATACTTTCAAAATAAATTCTTGAATAACTAAATATTTTCAATTTTTGTCTCAAAAACATAGCTTATGAACCCTCATTGGAATGATCTCAACATGCTCATTCTAATGAGGGGTCATAAGCAATGTTTTTGAGACAAAAATTGAAAACCTAATAAAATTTGAATGGCAATTTTTATCTTTAGCGCTGGCCGGTTTTGTTTGTTTTGTTGAATAAAAGTTTAATACTGTAAATCATCAAAGGTACAGCAATTAGTCAGATACCTATTAGGGCAAGTGATTAATTGGTTAACTAAGGTTAATCCATGTGATTAATTGATCAAGAAAACCCTTTAACCATTTCAACTATACTTGTCAGATCATTAAGATGATTTTTCCAATGTGTTTAGAACTGTATTTGCATCATGTATAGAAACTACTACATGTATTTCCCAATTCATCAGCCTCCTACTTTTCATCACTTTCAAATAATCTTTCTACACCATTTACATTCTCACACTCATCACCAACTTTCAACTATATAAAAACACTATAGAGTGCATCATCTTCCATTCCATCCATTTTGTTCAAGATGCCATACTTCTTGAACAACTATCTTCAAATTTCTACAAGGAGTGACTATTTTCTCTTCTGAATCACACATCCTCTCACAAAATTTCGTTTTCATACTACGCTTAAGTGTGTTCTTGAGACAAACATCTAAAGGCTGAAGTACACTAGTCGTTCCACCTGGTATCACACCCAAATGACATCAAAACTATTTCCCTTCAGACTGTCAGAGAAGCATTCAAAATCTATCTCAAACTAACAAAGATCTTTTCTTCATCAAACCACCTGATCGACTAACTCACACACTTTCAAACCAGTCAACCATTTCACTCTCATCTATCCAATCCTTGGCCTGCAACCAAACAATATCTCCACAAAGAAATTTTTCATTTTGGCATTGTTTTCCTTTTTGAAATAACTGTGGGTATGAATTTCTTTTCATTGGCCATACAACATAAAACAACAGCAAAATTTGAATTTTGGAGGCCAGTCATCATAATTTGCACTGTCCTTGTTCCCAATCAGTTCACAGATTTTTTTTTCTGGGGGCATATAGAAGAACAACACTGACACTATCCACATTTCCTACTTATCTCTCACAACTTAACTGGTAGAGTGCTAAGTTATTTTTGGTCATCAAAATTTGTTCATGTGTCTTTGCATTGTTACAATTTATGGGAGAGTGCAAAGAGCCACTTTTCCATAAATTTTAACAAGGCAAACCCATATAGACTAAGTAATGTCACCTCCAAGATAATATGAAGCTCATCCACAGAATATGACACCTTAGGCTGGGGTATCTGCTCTTCATATTAAAGCCCAGATAGTGGCTTCATTCACTTTACAAGTTAATGAACAACTTTTGAAACTCAATGGATTTGATCACAAGGCATTTTCTGTGAAATTCTTGTCTTCTCACTTACCATGTCATCAGGAAATCTTCTAATATGGACAATTTACAACCCTACCATGGTTGGCCCTCTTATTACATCTGGTTTCCAGTCAGTTTACAATTTTTGTGGGGTCATATAGAAGAACATTTGCCATATCCATATTTACAATACATCTCTCACAAGTTAATAAAACACTTTTAAAACTCAATGGTTTATCCTAATAATCACAAGGCATTTTCTGTAAACTTCTTATCTACGTCACTTGTGGACAGACCATACTTTTCCATAACCTACTTTCCAATGCATAGACACCTTAAAGTCAACACATTTCAGTTTTTGTTAGTGTTTGCGAGACTTTCAGCTGAATTATGTTCTTGGAAATGGGCAAAGCCTGGACCCTCATAAGATCAAATCAGTAGGGCAGGAGATCTTCTGATTCAGGTCAATCTGAAGTCCTACAATGGTTGGCCCTCTTATTATGTCTAGTTTTTTCTTATATAACTGCTTTGTTTTTATCTCCAGTCTCAGACATATTTTTAGTCACTTCAAACTCTCTTTTAACCAACCACATTATTTCCCTTATGTCCAGCAAACTCAATAGCTTTTAGCTTAAAGCCAGTGTCATAACTTTGACACTCATTTTAATCCACATTTGACATCCATATTCAATTGATCAACAGAAGTATGACAGTACCATTTTCACCAGTGCCTATATCGCATTGGCGTGAGGACATGTTTTTTTAATTTCTCTATGATAAAATTAACTGCCATATGGCTGCATGGGTAGTTTTGGGACATTCCTTTTTAACATCTCTTTGACAAAATCAACTGCCATATGGTCATATGGCTTACCAATATTTTTATGTTTTTTTAAGTTTGTTAAAAGGCCATGGATCCTAAAGATCAGCTTGGTATTAGTATATCTCATATCCAAAACACTGACAAGTGTTCAAAAGTGGTGATAGAAGAATATCACTTCTTTGATTTATGACATTTGTCAGAACATGTAAATCAAACTTTGGTGATAAACTGATGCCAAAATATACTTACCTTTGTACAAGTCACAACCCTATTCTAGTTGCATAGGTTTAGAGTACTAAATTGTTACTTAAACATGGACATATACAGTATTTTTCAACATTTTTTTAAATAAAATGCCTGATAGGAATTATTAACACAAAGGAACCCTGTTAATTGAATTGTCGCTTTGCCAGTGGAAAATATTCAAATAACAGGAGTATTCAATTAACAGGGGGGGGGGGGGGGTCTGTTCACTTTCCTGTGTTCTTCAAATAAAAAGAGCATTTATTTTATTACATTTTGTTTGACAGAGTTCAATGAGCTCTGTCAAACAACATATAAAAGATTAAATGCCTCTATGCGATGTAGAAGCTCCAATAGGTCAATAAACAAGGAGGGAAGCTGGTGGATTATCAGGGTTTCTTCTCGATATACTACATATTTTTTATTCAATCAACAGGAGTTACTCTATAATACATGTGCACTTAACCAGGTAAATGTGTAAAGAAGGTATGGTAAATGGTTTTGTGTTTGGAAGTTAGATTGAATTAACAATGTTACTCAATTAAGAGATATCCAATTAATTGGGCTTCACTGTACCAACAAAAAGTAGCTTGTAGGTTGTAATTCAACTTTAGGAACATGAAAAATGTACAATAACAAGAGGCCCCAGGGGGCCTGAACCCAGAGAGGTGATTTCAACAAGTTGCATCTACTCCTCCTAAGAAAAGCTTATACCAAATATAAAAAGATTCCGACCAGTGGATCTAAAAAAAGAAAGAAGATTTTTAAAGAATATTCCTCATATTGAACTAAGTTATAATTCGGGCTCCCACAGGGAGCCCATATATGAACCCAGGGACTTGGCTTTAACAAACCTGAATCTCACCCCCCTACGGATGCTGCACACAAAATATCAAAACATTCCGACTGCTGGATCTGAAGAAGATTTTTAAAGAAAATTCCTCATTTTGAATTAAGTTACAATTCGAGCTCCCACAGTGAGTCCAAATATGGACCTAAGGATATGGCTTGAACAAACTTGAATCTCACCCCCTAAGGATGCTGCATACCAAATATCAAAACATTCCGACTGCTGGATTTGAAGAAGATTTTTAAAGAAAATTCTTCATTTTGAACTAAGTTATAATTCAAGCTACCACTGTGAGCCCAAATATGAACCCAGGGACTTGGCCTGAACAAACTTGAATCTCACCCCCCTAAGCATGGTGCATACCCAATATCAAAAGTTCTGCCTGCTGGATCTTGAGAAGATTTTTAAAGAAATTTGCCTGAAATGTATTAAGTTCAAATTTGGGCTCCTATACTGAGCCCAAATATAAACCCAGGGGGCCGATTTGAACAAACTTGAATCAAATCCACCCCACAATGTTGCATACCAAATATCAAAAGATTCTGCCTGCTGGATCTGGAGAAGAAGATTTTTTAAGAAATTTGCCTGAAATACACTAAGTTCGAATTCGGGCTTCTATAGTGAGCCCAAATATGAATCCAGGGGGCAGATTTGAACAAACTTGAATCAGATCCACCCCACAATGTTGCACACCAAATATCAAAAGATTCTGCCTGCTGGATCTGGAGAAGATTTTTGAAGAAATTTGCCTGAAATGCACTAAGTTCGAATTCGAGCTTCTATAGTGAGCCCAAATATGAATCTAAGGAGCCGATTTGAACAAACTTGAATCAGATCCACCCCCACAATGTTGCATACCAAATATCAAAAGATTCTGCCTGCTGGATCTGGAGAAGAAGATTTTTGAAGAAATTTGCCTGAAATGCACTAAGTTCGAAATTGGGCTCCTATACTGAGCCCAAATATGAACCCAGGGGGCCGATTTGAACAAACTTCAATCAGATCCACCCTACAATGTTGCATACCAAATATCAAAAGATTCTGTCTGCTGGATCTGGAGAAGAAGATTTTTAATGTTTTTCCCAATGCCTACAGTGTTAAAAAGTACTGACTCAGCACTTTTTCAAAGTCCTGAAAAAAGTACCTTGTGATCAAACCGATAGAGATTTTTTTTAACCATTCTATTCTACTGGATAAAAGTAAGCTTTACACAAAATAAGAATTCTCTATGCCGTGTAGTTTTGGAGATATGGCAGTTTTAAGGTTTTTCCTATTTTTAACTTCCCAGGTTCCCATGGGGCAATGAGAAAATTTTTTTTTGTTTTGCATCAATCAACTACTTATGACCCATTATCACTTCATATCAAATTTGGTTCAAATCGACCTCACGGTTCTGAAAATAGAAATTTTAGGCGCGGCAAAGATTTTTGCCCCTCCCATAATGAAGGCAAATAATGCCCGACAAACTTCTCTTGAACAAACTTGATTCTAAACCTCAAAAGGACTCTGTATGCCACATATCAAGTCTCTGCTACTGGTGGTTCATTAGAAGAAGATTTTCAAAAAATTTGGCCATTTTTTCCCCATCCCTCTGCTCAATACGAGCCGTAACCTAATTTGCATAAAAATCAAAATGCCCCTATATAACCACTACTTACATGAAATTTAATTAAAATGTGGCCAGTGGTTTAGGAGGAAGAGGCTCAAACACCACATTCACACAGAAAGACGGACGGCGGATGGACGGATGGATGAAGAGTGATCAGAAAAGCTCACCCTGACTTTCAGTCAGGTGAGCTAATAAAACACAGAGCATTTTAATGGTGGTTCAAGCAAATTCTTTTCTAACTATTTATGCCTTTTCCTAATATGGCTAGAAGATGACACTAGCATGCAAAAAAAAAAGATTTTTATTTTTGGCCTAAATAAAACATCACTTATGCCCCCATCATTGGAATGCACTCAATAAACATGATTTTCATAGAGATCATAAGTCATGTTTTGGGTTTAAAAACAAGAGGCCCCAGGGGGGCCTGAGGGGCACTCACCTAACATGGTAGTCTAAATATAAAACCAGGGACTTGAATAAGCTGCATACGCCCCTCCTAAGAAAAGCATATACCAACTGGATGAAGCGATTGTGCCCACACAATACACAGGATTTTCCTTCTATTTTCAGTTCCTGCACTTTTACATCCCAAAATTGAGATAAACGCATAAAAACAGATTTTTTCCCAAACAACATATTTTCAGCCCCAATCTTTTTTTTCTTCTTAAAACGCATAAAAAAACAAAAAACAAATTTCCGGATTTTGGTCCAAAATTTTCTAAGTCCCACCTGGACCCCAAATTTTCAGTGTAAAAAAAAAAATTGTTTTTTTGTCTTGAAATTGACCAAAACGCATAAAAAACAAACCAAAAATTTCCGGATTTTGGTCCAAAATTTTCAAGTCCCACCCGGACCCCAAATTTTCAGTGTAAAAAAAATAAATTTTTTTTCGTCTTAAAATTGACTGAAACGCATAAAAAAAACAAAAAAAATTTCCGGATTTTGGCTCAAAATTTCTAAGTCCACAACGAGACCGCACATTTTCAGCCTAAATATGAACCCAGGCACTTGGCTTGAACAAACTTGAATCTCACCTCCCTAAGGATGCAGCATACCAAATATCAAAAGATTCTTATTGGTAGATCTGAAGAAGAAGATTTTTAAAAAATATTCCTCATACTGCACTAATTTAAACATTTGGGCTCCCATAGAGAGCCCAAATATGGACCCAGGGAATTGATTTCAATAAACATGTGAAACAATCTTCCAAAGATGTTATATGTTAAATTTGAAAGCTTTTGGAGCAGTGGTTTGGGAGAAAAGTAGTCTTATATGTTTTTTCCATTACCCACGGTGTTAAAAAATGCTGACTCAGCCTTTTTCAAAGTCCCAGAAAAGTACCCCATGATAAAACCGATAGCAATTTCTTTTTATCATTCCATTCTGTTGGTCCTAAGGAAGCTTCACAACAAATAAGAATTCTCAGTGCCGTGTAGTTTTGGAGATATGGGCGTTTTAATTTTTTTCTATTTTTAGCTCCTGCGGTTCCCATGGGGGCGACGTGAAATTTTTTTTTGCATAAATTAAGTACGTATGACCCAATAAGCCCTCATATCAAATTTGGTCCAAATCTGCCTCTCGGTTTGGAAATGCAAATTTTGGGAGAGGCAAATGTTCTTGCCCCTCCCATTACAATGCCAAATATAGCCCCACAAATTTCTCTTGAACAAATCTGAGTCTACACCTAAAAAGGAAGCTGCACACCAAATAATTTATCAAGTCTCTGCCACTGCTGGTTCATGAGAAGATTTTTTAAGATTTCAGCACATTTTTTGGGTGTGGCCCTACCAATGAGCGAGGCAACTTGATTTGAACAAAATCAAATTGCAATGTCATAACAAACTATTATCTCAAATATCAATTAAATTGGTTCAGTGGTTTGGGAGGAGAAGATGCAAACACCATGTTTACGGACGACGGACGACAGACGGTGAGTGATCACTATAGCTCTCCTGACTGAAAGTCAGGTGAGCTAAAAATGGAAAAGATAATGGAATTTGAATGGAGATTTTTGTGAATATAGTGCTGTTATTTTAGGGACATTACATTGGGTAATGGTTGACTCAAGTCACTGGTTCATCTTAAATGTTGTCAAGGAACTTTAGATTACATGTTTGCTTATCAGCAAAACTTCAATTTCAGGTATTTCAGTTCTTAAAATTCTACAGTACCTTTTTCTCCCGGTTGAACAAAGCCATTAATATGGGTTTCTGCTTGTGAGGAGAATTTCAATATGTCTTCTGCAAGTGGTTCCAAACCCAAAGCACGAGCTCGCTCAGCAAGTGTACCTTTATTTCCTGGTTTGTATGGAGCATACTGTAATCAAAAAATGAAAGTGTCAATGACACTGCAGCTCAACTTGTCCAAGAAGAGACTGAACTAAATAGAAAGCTCCAGCAATGCCAAGTCATTTAATCAGGTTTCCACAGAGAAGACACCATGCCAAAGATACATATGAAATCTGAAAAAGATCAGGTGAGGGATGTGACCTGTAGGGTGTACTAATGGAATTGTTGACAATTTATATGCCAAATCCAAGATAGCTGCTGATGGCCATGTTTTCAACAAAATTCATAAAGATTTGATAGCCCCCCATCTGGACATCACACCAAAGCTACCTATGTAATCTGAAAACAGCTGGGTGAGAGATGTGGCCTGTGGGGTGTGCCAATGGAATTGTTGACAATTTATATGCCAAATCAAAGATGGCTGCTGGCAGCCATGTTTTTTAACGAAATTCAAAACAATTCCATAGCTCCCATCTAGACATTGCCCCAAAGCCGAGAATGAAATTTGGAATTGATCAGGTGAGAGATGCGGCCTGTTTGGTGTGCCAATGCAATTGTTGACAACTCAGGTGCAAATCAAGGACGGCTGCTGGCGGTCATGTTTTTCAACAAAATCCATAAAAATTTGATAGCTCCCATCTAGAGATCACACAAAAGCTGAATATGAAATTTGAGGAGATCTGGTGAGAGATGTGGCATGCAGGGTGTGCCAATGGAATTGTTGACAATTTATATGTCAAATCTAAGATGGCCGCTGACGGGACTGTTTTTCAACAAAATACAGAAAAATTCAATAGCTCCCATCTGGACATTACTCCAAAGCCACATATAAAATTTGGAACTGATCGGGAGAGAGATAAGCCCTGTAAAGTGTTCCAATGGAATTGTTGACAATTTATTTGCCAAATCCAAGATGGCTGATGGCGGCCATGTTTTTCAACAAAATTCAGAAACATTTGATAGCTCCCATCTGGACATCACATCAAAACTACATATGAAATTTGAAGCTAATTGGGTGAGAGATGCGGCCTGTAGGGTGTGCCAGTGGATTTGTTGACAATATATATATGCCAAATCCAAGATAGCTGCTTGTGGCCATGTTTTTCAACAAAATTCAGAAAAATTTGATAGCCCCCCCCCATCTGGACATCACACCAAAGCTACCTATGTAATCTGAAAACAAATGGGTGAGAGATGTGGCCTGTGGGGTGTGCCAATGGAATTGCTGACAATTTATATGCCAAATCTAAGATGGCTGCTGGCAGCCATGTTTTTTAACAAAATTCGAAACAATTCAATAGCTCCCATCTAGACATTGCCCCAAAGCCGAATATGAAATTTGGAATTGATCAGGTGAGAGATGCGGCCTGTATGGTATGCCAATGGAATTGTTGACAATTCAGGTGCCAAATCAAAGATGGCTGCTGGTGGCCATGTTTTTCAACAAAATTCAGAAAAATTTGATAGCTCCCATCTAGACATCACACAAAAGCTACATATGAAATTTGAGGAAGATCTCATGAGAGATGTGGCCTGCAGGGTGTGCCAATGGAAATGTTGACAATTTATATGTCAAATCTAAGATGGCCACTGGCGGCCATGTTTTTCAACAAAATATGGAAAAATTCAACAGCTCCCATCTAGACATTACCCCAAAGCCACATATGAAATTTGGAACTGATCGGGGGAGAGATAAGCCCTGTAAGGTGTGCCAATGGAATTGTTGACAATTTATGTGTCAAATCCAAGATGGCTGCTGGCGGCCATATTTTCAACAAAATTCAGAAACATTTGATATCCCCCATCTGGACATCACATCAAAACCACATATAAAATTTGAAGCTGATTGGATGAGAGATGTGGCCTGTAGTGTGTGCCAGTGGAATTGTTGACAATATATATATACCAAATATAAGATGCCGTATTATACAGATATGTTTTTCAACAAAATTTGAAAAAAATTGATAGCCCCATCTAGACATTGCCCGAAACCACATATGAAATTTGAACTCATTGGGTGAGAGCCGCGGCCTTTAGGGTGAGTGTGCTAAAGGATTTGTGGACAGAGGAATATATGGATGTACAGACATTTGGAAGGACATACAGAGGGAGAGACGTATGGACAGATTATGGATCACAATCCATCCCAACAGCTCATATTTGACGTTGTCAAGTTGAGCTAACAATTTATGTATAATACTTTTTACAATATACCAAATGTAATGCATACAGAAACTAGAGGGGGTATCAGTACCCCGTGGGTCACCAACAGGTAGCCAATGTAAACGGGTGGCTGGAGTAAAAAAAAAAGTTCAAAACCTGCACACAAAAGTCCAAAATTAAAGAAAATAAGCAGCTAAAGGGTTAAATAATATAATAATAACCCCTAAGAAGCATGGAGATATGCTGCAAGGTAAATCTCCACTTGGGAGAAAGGAAAAAAAAAACATCAAAACCTGCACGCAAACATCAAAATAAGTCTAAAATTTGATTCAAAGGGTTAAAATTAAGACAAAATACCCTGGAAAAGAGTTAAATGTTATAGTGAACCACCATAGCAATATGCAGAAACTCTACACTTGGAAGAAAGGAAAAAAAAAAAAACCATGAAAACCTGCACGCAAACGTCAAAATAAGTCTAAAAATCTATTCAAAGGGTTAACATTTTTTTAAAAATGCACTGGAAAGATATCAATGTTATAATAACCACCACTTCAATATGCAGTGAGGTCAACCTCACTTGAAATTGTTTTTTTTTATCACAACCTGTACATAAAAATAAGAAACTGTAAGCCTAAGTCCAAAAGCTGTACATAAAAGTCCAAAATTGAAGTAATTCAGCAGGAAAAGGGTTAAATAATACAAACATAGCCCTAAGATGCATGTTTACATACAATAGAAAGCATGGACATATGCTGCAAGGTAAATCTCCACTTGGAAGAAAGGAAAAAAAAACATCAAAACCTGCACGCAAACATCAAAATAAGTCTAAAATTTGATTCAAAGGGTTAAAATTACGACAAAATACCCTGGAAAAGAGTTAAATGTTATAGTGAACCACCATAGCAATATGCAGAAACTCTACACTTGGAAGAAAGGAAAAAAAAAACCCCATGAAAACCTGCACACAAACGTCAAAATAAATCTAAAAATCTATTCATAGGGTTAAAAAAATTTTAAAAATGCACTGGAAAGATATCAATGTTATAATAACCACCACTGCAATATGCAGTGAGGTCAACATCACTTGAAATTGTTTTTTTTTTATCACAACCTGTACATAAAAGTAAGAAACTGTAAGCCTAAGTTCAAAAGCTGTACATAAAAGTCCAAAATTGAAGTAATTCAGCAGGAAAAGGGTTATATAATACAAACATAGCCCTAAGATGCATGTATACATACAATAGAAAGCATGGACATATGCTGCAAGGTAAATCTCCACTTGGAAGAAAGGAAAAAAAAAACATCAAAACCTGCACGCAAACATCAAAATAAGTCTAAAATTTGATTCAAAGGGTTAAAATTAAGACAAAATAGCCTGGAAAAGAGTTAAATGTTATAGTGAACCACCATAGCAATATGCAGAAACTCTACACTTGTAAGAAAGGAAAAAAAAAAAACCATGAAAACCTGCACGCAAATGTCAAAATAAGTCTAAAAATCTATTCAAGGGGTTAAAAAATTTTTAAAAATGCACTGGAAAGATATCAATGTTATAATAACCACCACTGCAATATGCAGTGAGGTCAACATCACTTGAAATTGTTTTTTTTTTATCACAACCTGTACATAAAAGTAAGAAACTGTAAGCCTAAGTCCAAAAGCTGTACATAAAAGTCCAAAATTGAAGTAATTCAGAAGGAAAAGGGTTAAATAATACAAACATAGCCCTAAGATGCATGTTTACATACAATAGAAAGCATGGACATATGCTGCAAGGTAAATCTCCACTTGAAAGAAAGGAAAAAAAAAACATCAAAACCTGCACGCAAACATCAAAATAAGTCTAAAATTTGATTCAAAGGGTTAAAATTACGACAAAATACCCTGGAAAAGAGTTAAATGTTATAGTGAACCACTATAGCAATATGCTGAAACTAAAAAAAAATTTGAAAAGCCAAAAAATCAAAACCTGTACACAAAAGTTCAAAATATTTGAGAGCGGACGCCGACGCCGACGCCGACATGAGGGCTATGCCATAGGCTCACACAACTAACGTTGGTGAGCCAATAAAAACCAAGAGAGATGTATGCAGTAAAGACCTCATTATTGTGATAAATGTTGAATAAAAAATTCAATTCTACTATGATGAAATACAGAAGTTATCATAAGCATGATTTATTGTGAGCATATTTGAAATATGACAAAAAATATATGAAAAGAAAACAAAAGGAGAAAAACAACACAAGAATACTATTGTGTGTTATCCTTCACGTAACCAGAAATTGAACCAATTCAATTTTGTTTGACACAGCTGTCAAACAATACCCAATTGGTTAAATTGCTATTTGTAATATGGGTAAAATTGGCTACTTGAAATTTCTATTTTTTTTACATTAGTTTGAAAGAAAGTTATATTTTGATGGATGAAGTTGGCTGAGCTTTAAACCTCTGCCGCACACAATACAATTGCAGTGAGTGGATATATATGTTTTCAAGGCAAGACATGAAGTGACATATGAATGGTGACTGTTGTGAATAACAATGGCAGCCATTTAGATTGGTCCAAATTCACAGTGCTTTACAATATTCCCAAATAATGGATATGTCCCCCAAATTATGAGAGTCGCACAGAGGAATTACTAACCAAAAATCAAGAAAACTTATGATATAAACATCGTATCCGATGTTCAATGAAGAAGGCTAATAAATATCCCATTGGAATCTGATTACTTTGTATCTCTTCAATTTCGTACTCAAGTGACATTCATCCAGTTTGGTTACTTTGGACCCAAACGGGTGAATTCAGCCAAAGTAATTTCAGAACCATTCAAAATGATTTTTGGAAATACATCGAGGGAATTTCAAGGCTTGTGATGTAATTCACTAACTTTCAATGTCTGGAAAATTTCTGAATTTGGGGCTCTTACACCTGCCAGAGCAACTATGGTTGCTCCAGCAGGTCAATTGAATCCAAATTTAGCCAATGTAAATGTCCCCAAATGAGCCAATCTAAAGGCACCTGTTACAAACAATAGGTAAAGGGTTAACCTTCCATCACAAAGGATTATTAAACGTTCATAGCCTGGTAGTTTTGCAAACATTTCAATGTACCATAATGGCTTGGCCTGTCCAAGTCTTAGCTGCCTGTATAAGCATAACAGGACTCAACTGGAAATCACATCTGCCTGAGCCAGGAGATCTGACACAATTCCTGACCATTACGTTCTGTGTTTGCTTGTACCCTCCTTGGATATTTTTGGTCAAGATATTATATGTGAGTGATGGGTTATCTGAAATATGTGAATTCTAATTTCTTGGGATAAGTGACCACTGAAAATTAATAATCATATAAGGCCAGATACGGATATTACATGCAGGAATTTTGTATGAAAAAATGGTCATACTCGTAAGATTATTAGGCCCACAAGACCGCAACATATGTATGAAGTCAAGTCTAGTCAATCATTTATACCTACATATATACTGCCCACTTTTAAGGACTTCCACCACCAGGTGTTCGTTATAAGTCCTATTTTACCAGTAAAACAGAACTTGTTTACCATGGTAAACAAGTAATGCTCCACATCCCTGGATGCTTCCCACTGTATAAAAAGGTATTCCAAATCATTTATCCCTTGAGGGCCAACAGATTTTTACATATTTTTGCTAAACTTTGACAGTCGACATCCTGTGACTTTGCTGCTGTTTTTTGGAAAGTCTTGGCTGTCTACATATAGGCAGCCAAGACTTGCACAACAACAACTACCAAGGTGCTTAGCATGTAACTTGTGAGTTAACCAAGAGACTACATGTACTGGCACCTGTTTTTTGCAAAAAATGTGATCAAAGTCAGAATTAGGACCTTCAGGGTTAAATTTCAGTAAGTTGTTCATTTCAATAACATTTAAGCTTTGGTAGAAAATTCAATTTCAATAACTCACTGAAAAGTTTATTATACTACTCATAAGATCAGAGTATCTCCAAAACAAACAGATTAAACAGAGTTGCTGATGACTTGAGCATTATTTCCTTCACAGTGAAGAGAATTAACCCATAGGATATTATCAATATGAATTTATGTAACTATTTCTATACATTATCATCATATAATTGCATCACTTAATTCTACATATTGCACAACATGGAAATCAGCAAGAATGTCTCTTTTTCAAATTGACAAGTGCTATAGAATCAAGAAATGACTCTGGTTATATTTACAACGGCATAGCTGAGGTTCGAACCCATGCAGAGAGAGTTTCCTTCAATGTCAACTGCCTAACAAAACTATACTAAACCACACACACCACTTGACCACAGACACCATCTCTTGGTGGCCAAGTGATGTGCGTGGTTTAGTCTAGTTTTGCTAGACGGTGGTGCTGAAGGAAACTCTCTCTGCGTGGGTCCAAACTCCCTCTATGCCAACCACTGTAAATATTTCTGCACAATTAGCATTATTCAGTTTACCTATGTTAATAAAACTTACCACCTGGTCCACTTCTGTCAAACTCTGAGCACTTTTCAAACAAGATAGTAATGATTCTGTCATTTTACCCATCTTTTCTATTGAAGATTTGACTGTAGCAATTTTTGCCTGAACAGACCTGTGAAAAAAGCAGTTGGATACAAGAGGCCACTTATATTCTTTTCTAAATGATATCTATTATTAGCTTTTCTTGAACCACAGAAAAAGAAGGGCTACATTTCCATCCAGGGATCTGATACATGTTCATCCTCATTATATGAAAGTTAACTGCCACTCAGCCAGTTTCAGTAAACTAATCAATACAGTGGCCTCTTTTTACTGAATAGCCACTTTACCAGTCTAAATTATTCCAGTAACAAGAGATTTCAGCTAACTGGTTTTGATAACCTTTTTGAATTCTAGAGATAAAGTGAGCATCTAGTCTAATGCATCTTGTTTGACAGAGCTCCTTGAGTACTGTCAAACAAGATATAATAGATTAAATGCCCATATTGGATGCACTCTTGGATGAAGAGGTCTACAAACAAAACAAGGGAAATTTGGCGATTGTCATGATAATTTCTTGACATACTGCACAATTTTTTATTCGGTTAGCAGGAGTTTACTCTATACTCCATATTCAATTAACAAATCAAATTTGTACTGAAGGTATGGGAAATGGTTTTATGATTGGAAGTTATATTCAGTTAACAAGGTTATTGAATTAGGAGATATCCGAATAAGTGGAATTCACTGTGTTTTCAATGCACAGCCCGAATGCAGGGTTTTCTCTACCCTTTTTTGGGAAAGGGTCCAAAGGCTTTTCAGTTGGGAAAACTTGCACTGTAAAAGACTTAATTGAGAATTTCTTTAATACCCAGAAGTCTGAGGTCAGGTTCACTTGCATCCAATTACAATGTTGTAATGTTGTGCTTGGCCTTTGATGTTTTGAGTAATAGTGAGCAGCGAAAGATATCTACATGAGAAGCAGTTTCTAGTCAAATGTCATCTGCCTCAATAGGCAGATAACACTTGATCAGAAACAAGTGCTATGTCATAAGTCGTCATACTTATGTTTATTTTGTTGTAGCAGTTAAGTAGTTTATTTATTTATTGGTATTTAAGGTCACTTTCAACACAGTTGGCTATCTCATGGCTGCAACATAGGTTTGTAGTCAAGTTTAGCCAATTATTTATACCCATGCTGCACACTTTACAGGACTGTGTTTCTATTATTCTATTATATATACCCAGTATAGAGAGGGGAACTGGGATTTTTGGGGTTGGAATTGAGAGAGAATAGTACAAATTCACATTGGGAATGGGTATTCAACTCTACTTTACCTCAATTGATCCCCATAACATTGAAAATATTAATTGCTCAACCACAAATGATGAAAGTGGATTTTTGAAATAATTCATGCTAATGACTCGACTTGGAAAATACTATCATGGGCAAAAATGGACAAAAAAATGTCAATGGTGAAAAATACCAAAATTCAAATTTCTTTTTATACTGTGAGAAAATCCTTTTTCTCATCAATTTCCTCAAAATCATTTTTTTTTTAACTATTTACTACTTACCTTGTTATTATTTGATCCTACTGCACTAGCAAGCTTAACAAGAACCATGTCCAACAAAACAAGTTATTGTGATGAATTGATGCTAACATGGTCTGAGGTGTGTGGCTCATAGCTTTTGTTAAGCCGAGACAGGAAGCAATGAGACTGAACATATGCTTTGAGCTGCAAACCTTAAGCTACGTGACAGTCAATTCATCATGATAACATATATGTTCCAATAAGAACCTACCCATAGCCCAAAATCCACAATGTGAAATAAAGAAGACAACTTGAATGAGGAAGGAAACTTTAACGACAACAAATTTAGTAAATAAACCTCTTGTGTACCCCTCGATGTCACTGGACAAGAACAAATTAATGACAAAGATAAAGTAACTTTTCGTAAGTGGATTGGGGTATACATTCATAGAATGATCAATGGCCTTGAAAAATTTATAGGTAGTATGCACTTCCAATCTCCTTCCATTGTCATCATTTTTTCAAATATTTCACTTGGTGACGTCAGATGGTAACATATGCCACTGGAGTTGTAAACATAGAAAAAAACTACATGAGCTCTCATCCAATCAGACGACAGATTTTAGTCTTATTGGAACATAATGTCATGGGTAATATTGTTATATTTTTGAAGACCTTTTTCATTATGTGGTTTAGGAATCATTTCCTCCTCTGAGTTATATATGTAAAGCCTTTGAAAGATAATAAAAATCACACATGGATTTTTTTAAAGCTGAGCCCAAAGAATCTACAACTACCCTTGAAGGTGATCGATACCCCAACTTCTGGCTTTCCAGAATGAACCACAAAATAAGAAGCTTCACAATTTTGAAATATGTGGATGTTTGTTTGCTTGTGGGCATGTCGGAGAAATTTAATCAAAATCAGTTCATAAATATAGGAGTTACGCACCCAAAAATTTCATGCAGAAATCTACATTAAACTAAGGAGATAACTGGGTGAAAATTGTCACGGTTTGAAAATTTGGAAATATGCACATGCCCAGTTGCAAGACATCAAGTATAAAAAGTGCAGAAGAATTTCACACAGAAATCAGTATTAAATCTAAGTTTCAGAGGTGTTAATTTGGTTACCTTTATTTCTGACTGAAAATTCTGAAACATAAGCATGTTCACTTGTTAGTGGTCATGTCTAAAAAATTTAATCAAAATCACTTCATAAATGTAGGAGGAATTGTATAGAGTTTTCCAATAAATAATAACATTTGATCAGATCTATATTTAAATTTAGCATGCATATTCATATTAAATGTAACAATTTAGCTAGCTACAAAACTAGTGATGAACCGATAATCAGAATCTGCAATCGGAACTGGCCGGTTATGGGGCATCGGCCGATTATGACAACCAGCTGTTAAAAACTGGCAGTTTCCGGTTATTCTATATTTAACACTGACTATTAAAAATCCCTTTGATATCTGGCCATTTCAATAAAGTTTCCCAATTAAAAACGTGTGTAGTGCATAGCAGAAAATTTAAGGATTTGCAGAGCAGAGATATTACGGAATTTACCAACTGCAATCGGTACGGAATTGCCACCATTTCTCGCAGATTGTAGAGTTCATGTAACCATTGGAGAAACACATCAAGGGAGGTAACAAGTTGAAAAAAGAACACTGAATAAAACATTCTGACATACGTGTAAACCATGCGTCATACGACTTCACAACACACATTAACATCAAAATTATTATTCATTTAAGACACAAAGTATGTGTGCTCAGTATATTCCTGGTTAATACATTGTATTGTATCCTTACACAAAACCGTATTAACACTAATTACAGGAATAAAACACAATCTTCATGAAAACAATATTGTGTGATTGTATCATTAACAGCGATCTTTTCCCCACACCCCAACCAAAATGCAAATATTACGTTTGGCTAATATTGCCCAGCACTAAATATGCATATTCTGAGAACTTATGTGGTATTAAGCTTTCGTAATTGATGATTTATCAACAAAATTCTGTAGTATAACAGGCACCAACAGATTTTCTTCTGTGTCCTATTCAGCATCGGAATCTGCATAATCAGCAGAGAAATAATCGGTAATCAGTTAATAACAAGTTTTGATAATCGGTTCATCACTATACAAAACTAGCTCTTGGAATTTAGCACAAAAAATTACAATGATTTGATAGACAGACATAAAGTAGTCTTTGCTTCTTATCATGTACAATTTTAAAGAAATTATTTCTACCTTTGAATGTATCAGTCAAAACCAACCTCAGTATGGTCTACTGCTGAAAAGTGTAATGCTGATTTTCAGTTCTCAAATCTATAGAGGAACAAAAATCGAACCCTTGTTAAAGAAAACTAAACGGCATTTAGGCATCATGAGTACAACAATGAATACACTGTGCCAAACAAAAGTCTATCACATAATCTGGTGAAGATTTACTAATTTGAAGATCTCCTCCCAGTTGGAAGGACAATTTAATAAACATACAGGCCCAAATTAGGTGCATACAGGGTGGAAAAATTCCCCCAAATTAATAAACATACATGTATGTTTATTATGAAAAGGTGAATAAGGTGATAGCAGTGTGGAGAGAATGAATGGTTCTGTTAATTCATCTCCTTTAACTGTGTATTTAAGAGGTGGGTAACTGCTCTAGTGTGAGAATGGCCTTACATTTCAGAATACTGATGCTGTGTGTTGGCTCTTCTCAAGTGTCTTCATGTGTATTTGGGTGACTGGCCATGGGGTGAAGGCAGTTACTGAGGGTTCATTAGTTTACTTTTTTTCAAGTTTTATGAATTGTTGAGTAGGTATTTTATTGGAAAAGTGGTAACCATCACACCATTGTACACAGGTGTAATTTGAAAGGGCTGAGGTGTGTTTATTTTTCACACTCCTTGTGACTGAGTGAGGTGTTGGATAAGTGTGCAGGTGTAATCACACACCTCAAACTCTAAGCACTGGATTTCTACACCTACACAGAAATACAGATATATAAACATCATAGGAATGGAATATTAGAACAGACCTTTCAAACACTGATAACTATTAACTATGTTAACAGCAGTGAAAAAGATGAAAATGCTAAAATGACCAGAAGAAACTGTACAGGGGATTCTACACTCTACAGAAATCAGAAAGGTTAGTCATGTCAGGGATGTCAATTTTCGTAATTTCCCTAATCTCTCTGGTGTTAACCGAGTCCACGGAGAAAGGGCTCTACCCAAGCACCCAAGGGGCAAGCTGGAGGCGGAAAATATCTGCCAACATCTGGCATCAATTAACGATCAATTGTCTGAAGAGAAAATAGAAATGGCCAGGGAGAGGATTCAATATGAAAAGAAAATAGCCACTATGGCTATTGAAAAAAAAAACACATTAGATAAAATTGATAGAATGCAAAATACTCTCGACGACCCAACATAACAGATAAAAACCCTAACTTTACAGTTGGGATCTTCTCCTAGGAGTACCTCTCAAGGAACAGAATTTGAACTAACCGAGACCACAACAGGGGTTTCTCTGCCAACATCATGCTCTCCTCCAACGTAAACCACAGTGGTGACAGAGGTTCATGCTGAGTCGATTCCAAGCTCTTCTACCAAGTCTTCAAGCAAGACCACGTCCAAGGACCCACTTGCACTGGATGACACCTGTCCAGAAGAGAAGCTCCCTGAACTCCTACAAACTAAATTTCAAACTCCTATCAAAAGGTAAAAGAACATCCAGGAAGTTTCAAGAGGATGTGGAGTCCTTCAAGCGCCGAACTGTGTGAACTAAAAAGTTCAGAAATAGTACACCTTATCCTACTCAGTCCACTGGCTCAGTGGATCCTAACAAAAATGTCAACAAGGCTATTGATAGACCTGCTCCCTCTATGGGAGCTGGTGAATCTACCACCAGCCAACACACACATGAGGTAGGACTGTCTGACTGCCAAGCAAGTGGCCCTAGCAGGGTCACAGGCAAAAACAACGCTCTCTATTCAGATGCAGTCAAGGCAACCCCCATTAAAGTTGCGAAACTACCAGTCAATAAAAACAAGCAACAAGTTCTCGAACTGAACCCTTTTCTGGTCATCACTAGGGTCCACCTGCAGACCAGCAAGGCTGACATTGATAGAGCCCTCTCAGATTGCAAGTGGGAAAGGTTTACTTCTAAGGTAATGGGGAAGAAGACTTGGAAGCTGAAAGCCACAGCCCCAAATAGGGTCACTAAAATTAACTTCCTCAATAATGGTGTCCACATCGCAGGCCATAAACACAAAACAGAGGAGTAGGGGCTAACCCCCCAACCTCTCCAGTGTCACAAATGGCAAAAACTGGGCCATCTCAAGAGCAAGTGCCATTGGGACCCCGACTTTCACGTAATGCACAGGTAACCCCCTCTCCAGCTCATGCAAAACAGACTCCCCCTCTTGCCCTATCTGCAAAAGGGGCTCACTCCAGCAATTATTGTGGGTGTTATCACTATAAGAAAGTAAAAGGGAGTATCCAATTAAAATCACATGACCTAAAAAAAGCCGGCCAATGCCTCCCCTCCTCATATTCTCTGTTCTCTCATTGCAGGAATATTACATAAAGTTCTCCAAAATCATCTTAATGTCGACCTCACTGAGATCTGCAAAGATGTCAGCACCAGTGCACCTAACCTCTTCAAATCCCAAATCTCCCATACTCTACTTAAAGCCACAAGTAACAATCCAAACTATCATAAGTGAATAAACAATACCACTACTACCAATTGGCACTCATCATGGATAAGCTCCAATGATTTACAGACAACTCGGACCAAAGACAACTCGGACCAAGACAACTCGGACCACTTTTGAAGACAACTCGGACCAACTTTGAAGACAACTCGGACCAACTTTAAAGACAACTCGGGCCAACTTTGAAGACAAGTCGGCCCAATTTTCAGGACAACTCGGACCACTTTTGAAGACAACTCGGACCAACTTTCAGGACAACTCGGCCCAACTTTTGAAGAAGTCGACCCAAGTTTCAAGACAAGTCGGACCAATTTTCTAGGCAACTTGGACTGACTCGGTGAATAATTCCGACCTAAATAGTGGACAAACGAAGAATCGAGGTTGATGGGGAAAGACACAGAACAACCAGTCACGGTTTAAACGATTTACTAAAAACTGAGACATGACAATCAAAGACATGAATAAATGAATGAATAAAACTTCACATAAAAAACAATGTCCAGCACATATTTTAACAAACTATATGTACAATATATATGTATTGGTATTTAAAGTCACAATTCTTCAAATTTAAGTCCGTATGAACATCAGCATTATCATCTGAATGATATATATACATTCACCCTTTACCTAACGCTTGTAGCAGACGACACTCGTAACGCGTTACTAATTTTTTTTTTTGCTTCATAAACATAGGTTATGAAACCTTATTGGAACAGACGTGATTCACTCATTCCAATGAAGGATCATAATCTATGTTTTGGAAACAAAAAAATGAAAAAAACTATATGGCTGAACCAATCAGTGAATTAACTCAGGGTTGTCAATTTTCACCTGTAATTACATTGAATATAATCCCATGACTGAGTCTCTATTGTTATATTTGAGGTGTTTATTCAACACACAGATTATACACAACTTGCTCCTTTTAATGCCAAATTTAAAAATTTTTACACGCCGGGTGGAACCATGGTCGACCCGGGACACATGTGCTTGACAAGATGTATCCAAATTAGTGAACTTTAGTCACTTGGGGGTGGGAGGGGGCGAGTGGGGATGATTCTGGACGGACTGTTGCCTTACACTCTGTACAGTCATCAGCCATGATTGAATGACTAAATTCTCGAAACGAACATAATATATAGAAAAGCTAATGCCTACAATAAAGAATAACTTCAAAGACAACAGAAGCCGCACTGAAAAGTGTTGCGTCGCATCTATTGAAGTCTTTGAGACCACATTTAATTATTTCCGACATCATTCTGTTCTTCACAGTTGGTCCGACCTGTTTTATAGTCGTTACAACTTGTCTTGAAAGTTGGTCCGAGTTGTCTCCAAAAGTGGTCCGAGTTGTCTTGAAAGTTGGGCCGACTTGTCTTGAAAGTTGGTCCGAGTTGTCTTCAAAAGTGGTCCGAGTTTTCTTGAAAGTTGGGCCGACTTGTCTTGAAAGTTGGTCCGAGTTGTCTTCAAAGTTGGTCCGAGTTGTCTTCAAAAGTGGTCCGACTTGTCTTGGTCCGAGTTGTCTTTGGTCCAAGTTGTCCTGATCCCGCTCCAATTAGCAGTGTGGAATGCAAGGTGCATTAATAATAAAAGATCACAAATGAGCCACTACTTCAAAGATACCAACATAACAGGGATTTGTGAGTCATGGATGTCAAAAGATAAAAACTTCTACCATAGCGGATTCAGTGTTGCTAGAAGGGACAGCCTGCTCACCAAAGGTGGGGGTGTAGCTCTTCTAATAAAGCAGAACATTAAATTCAAACCCATCAAAACAGATCATCTCGATCCCGAGGAGGCTGCAATCGAGATCAAAGCCGACTCTTAAAATTTTAATGATAGCTTGTTATTACAATGACTCCAGTGAAATGGTTAATAAGAAAGTATTTGAATTCTTTGCAGAAAAATACAACCACTGTGTCTTCCTGGGGGATTTCAATGCTAAACATCAATACTTCGGATGCCATTCCACTTGCCCTAACGATGATGCCCTATTCAATATCACAGAAAAATTACATCTTCATGTAGTCACAAATGACAACTCCGCGACTTATATCAGTAGAAACCTGCTATTCCGATCTGATATCCTAATAATAACAAGCGATTCACTTATAAACCACATCGACCACCACTGAGTCAGCGATGATGACTTAGGCACTAACCATCTCCCAGTCCATGCTACCATCAAACTAGGTAGTGGCTCCCTCAGGTACCCCCCCCCCCTCCCATCTGCAGGAACTTTAAACAAGAGGCCCCAAGGGGCCTGAGGGCGCTCACCTGACATGGTAGCCTAAATATCAACCCAGAGAATTGATTTCAACAAGTTGCATCTGCTCCTCCTAAGAAAAGCTTATACCAAATATCCAAAGATTCTGACCAGTGGATCAAAAAAAAAGAAGATTTTTAAAGAATATTCCTCATATTGAACTAAGTTATAATTTGGGCTCCCACAGGGAGCCCATATATGAACCCAGGGACTTGGGTTTAACAAACATAAATCTCACCCCCCTAAGGATGCTGCACACCAAATATCAAAACATTCCGACTGCTGGATCTGAAGAAGAAGAATTTTTAAAGAAAATTCCTCATTTTGAACTAAGTTACAATTCAAGCTCCCACAGTGAGTCCAAATATGGACCTAGGGACATGGCTTGAACAAACTTGAATCTCACCCCCTAAGGATGCTGCATACCAAATATCAAAACATTCCGTCTGCTGGATCTGAAGAAGATTTTTAACGAAAATTCTTCATTTTGAACTAAGTTATAATTCAGGCTACCACTGTGAGCCCAAATATGAACCCAGGGACTTGGCTTGAACAAACTTGAATCTCCCCCCCCCCCCCCCCCCCCCCAAGCATGGTGCATAAGTTCGAATTCGGGCTTTTATAGTGAGCCCAAATATGAATCCAGGGAGCCGATATGAACAAACTTCAATCAGATCCACCCCACAATGTTGCATACCAAATATCAAAAGATTCTGCCTGCTGGATCTGGAGAAGAAGATTTTTTAAGAAATTTGCCTAAAATGCACTAAGTTCGAAATCGGGCTCCTATACTGAGCCCAAATATGAACTCAGGGGCCGATTTGAACAAACTTGAACTAGATCCACCCTACAATGTTGCATACCTAATATCAAAAGATTCTGCCTGCTGGATCTGGAGAAGAAGATTTTTTAATCTTTTTCCCATTGCCTATAGTGTTAAAAAGTGCTGACTCAGCACTTTTTCAAAGTCCTGAAAAAAGTACCTTGTGATCAAACCGATAGGGATTTTTTTTAACCATTCCATTCTACTGGATAAAAGTAAGCTTTATACAAAATAAGAATTCTCTGTGCCATGTAGTTTTGGAGATATGGCAGTTTTCAGGTTTTTCCTATTTTTAGCTCCCGAGGTTCCCATGGGGCAAGCAGAAAATTTTTTTTTTTGCGTCAATCAACTACTTGTAACCCATTATCATCTCATATGAAATTTGGTTCAAATCGACCTCACGGTTCTGAAAATAGAAATTTTAGGCGTGGCCAAAATGTTTGCCCCTCCCATAGTCGCCAAATATTGCCCCTCAAACTTTTCTTGAACAAACTTGAGTCTACACCTCAAAAGGAAGCTGCATACCAAATATCAAGTCTCTGCTACTGCTGGTTCATGAGAAGAAGATTTTCAAATATTTTGGTGCCCCTTGGGGGCATGGCCCCACCCAGGAGGAGGGGCAACTTCATTTGAACAAATCTGAATTGACATTAGGTAATAAACATTTACCCAACATTTGAAAAATATTGGGCCAGTGGTTTCTTCAGAGAAGTTGGTTTTGTAAGGTTTACGCCGGACAACGACGGACAACGACGGATGGAAAGCTATTAGTAAAGCTCCCCTTGAGCTTCGCTCAGATGCGCTAAAAAATAAATTGGGATCTCTACCGTGAAATAGTTAATGTCCCCAGCAGCACCACCTCAAATGCCCCTGAACATGAAGGCCAATGCGTGGGCCTTGGAAAAATAATCAACTCAACCCTGGAAAAAAAAGTCCTAAAAAGAGGTGCTCCCCTAGAAAAAACAGTCTTAGGGGATACCCTATCACTAAAAACTAAATGAAAAGCCCTTCAAGCACTACAATCTGAAAGTGACCCCGACAAAAAAGCGGATCTAAAAAAACTTAATAACTGTCTTCACGGCAAGGTTAAAAAGGCCCTCCAGGCTGAACAACAGGCTAACTGGGAAAAAAGTCACAGCCAACCTCAATGGAGCTAGAGAAGTTAAAAAATTTTGGAACACCTTCAAAGTGTTAACAGGCCAAAAAGAGTGCTTACCAATCGACTGAGGGACCACCCTGAAGATGCCGACTTCTTCAACGACTGGCAAAGAGCCTACAGGAACTGTAAAGAAGGTACAGAGCACACCCATCGCCTTGTGGAACAAATGAAAACTGCAATTAATAATCAACAAGTAGGTGCAGCAATCCTATTTGATGTTGAAAAAGCATTTGATTCCGTTTGGCACAATGGAATATGCCTCAAACTATCCTAAATGAATCTCCTAATAAAGCTGTTAAGACTACTCTCCTCCTTTCTTAACGACCGGAAATTAAAAATCAGAGTCAACAATGAAATGTCCGAAAGTGTCCACCTTGAAGCAGGCACCCCTCTCAGATCTGTTCTCAGCCCCTCCTCTATCTCATCTATGTCAACAACCTTAAAATCACAGACAAGCATCTTCAAATTTCACAATTTGCAGACGATAAAGTTACTATGGGATTCTAACAACACTGCCAACCAAGTCCAAAAATCTCTTCAGCGCACTCTGGATGACCTGGAGCTATGGTGTGCAAAGAGAAGAATTAAGCTAAACACAAACAAAACCTAAAGAATCACCTTCACCCATAGGAATAGAAAACATGACTTTGACCTCAAACTACTGGATAAAGCCTTCCCAGGAAGCACCAATGAAAATTTCCTTGAAATAACCACTGACCAATATATGACTTTCAATGAACACACAAATAATATCGCCACTAAAGCAACAAAATGCATTAATCTACTGAAAATGCTTCGCGGTACCTCCTGGGGAGCCTATGAGACAGTACTCCTCAAACTGCACAAAGTATTCATGTGTCGTGCACCCCGTACTTGAGCATGGGGCACCCGCCCTCAGTGAAATAAATAAATCTAACATGGGAAAACTCCAAAGAGTCCAGAACCATGCACTTAGGGTTGCCCTCCGAGCCCCCTGGGTTACCCCAATTAAAGTACTCCATGAGTGGGCCGATATTCCAACAATCAAAGACAGCCTAACTACTATAGCCACCAAAAACTGCAACCGCCTAAAGGACAGCAAACTAATATCAGAACTAAAGGACATCAGTGCCAGTCGACAAAAACTGAAAAATGCAATAAAATAATCAGCCCAAACCAAATTCAACTGGTAAGGTGTGATATGCCACTGTCGATGGCTTCTTCGATAAAAATCTAACCAGCTATAAAAGATTACTTCTCACCACAATAGCTGTACTTGCACCCACAAGTGTGATACACACATGTAGCTGGCTGCTCTCAAAGGATGATTAGATATGACTATGTGTTCCTGCCAGATGGTGATCACAACATACTACCAAATACCTCATATCCATTCACTTGTATGCAACTTACTAATCCATTTTCTTCTATCCATACAGGTACTCACAGAATGTTTTTTTTCTCGCACTTACCGTTACGGAATTATTATAACTGCTATGGATACTTAGTAACCACTTCAGATTCTGATCATCGTTCCCTCCATCCCCAGAGGTAGTCACCCACCTCTGAGGAGGAGAGCGTTGCTCCTGCATCCCTCTTCTGGCCCTTTTTGTAAACATCACCAGTGCACTCAGGCCTTGGCCGAATAGGTTAACATGCAGGCTTGCCCCAGAACCAGGGAAGTTCAGGTCTTTCCTTGGGTGGTCCTCGATAGGGGTCGTTGGTTGTTTACTTGATTAGGTCTACTCCTGTGAAAGAAACCTGCATGATGTCAGCTCAACTTCTGAGAACTGCCCGAGGCAGACTATACTTGCCCACCACAACAAGATAACTTTGCAAGTGGCAGACTATACTTGCCTGAAAACATCGGCAAATCACCCACGGGAGTGGTAGCACCTTTGTCAAGAGGACCCCCTCTCGCACTGGTCTGCACCCGAGGGAGAATATCAAGGAACATCACAGAAACATCACATCAACTCGACTAACAACTAAGAACAACAAGATCCCTGACACTTGCGGAGAACCATCCCTTCTCCTCCTTTGACATGCCCTGACATGTGGTGGGAAACGTTATTCTACCATTAAAGAGGCTTGACCATCACTGTCACAGCACGCCTTCGGTGCGCGAAACCATTGTTTCTTCTTCAGATACTACACTTTTTGTTACACTTGTCATATTCACACCTCTACTTCAGAGTGTGAAGACTAATTACTCGGCTTACTATGGAGAACATCCCAACAACCACTACAGTCTCACCATCACAGCCTCCTCCACCTAAGAAGAAAAACAAATTACTCAAATGCCGCTAAACAACCAAAGAGGGTCGAAAGGGGCTTTCCCCAAACCATCCCTGTATGCGAAACCATTAATTCATTAGTCAATACTACACTATTGAGTTATAGTCATCGTGACAGGTACCATGTGTCAAAAGATGTACAGAAATATTAGGACCTAACACCACGGCACCACACAAAAATTTATTTGCAGGAATGGCAACAGAGTTTGTAAAAACATTTCCTCCTTTTTCCTGTTGGGTTGTATAATCTCCACTTTGTCAGGACTGCACAAATTGGGTGATCGAACATTTCATTCCCCTATGTTTGCCTTAACAGAAATTGGGTGACTGATTTTTCATCCATTTAGATTACTTGATTTGGTATTAATTTTGCAACATTTCCAGGTGCCTGACCTATTTTATAATGGTGATAAAACATTTGGTGAGGAAATATAATGTAAATGTGATGATGTGATATAAATACACTGTCTGAGCACTTTCCAAAAGTGTTTTACAGCACAATATCAATATAATAGGTTTATGAAAGAAACTCACAAAAAAAGCTGAGCTTTCTAGATTTTTCATCTCGGCATTTGTGCTAATAATGATAAATGTTTACTAGGTATTATTTCATCTTAAACAATTTCTGAAATGTATTGCCTAGAAAATGTAGGGCTCAGTTCACCTTAATTTCTAATTGGTACAGGTCTGTTAACCCTACTTCCTGTATGTTGATATGGACTTTTTGCAATTAAAACACAGTGCCACATGCCAACTGGATAGCATAGGTTAACTGGCAAAAGAATCTGAAGACAGAAAAATGCACAAAACACACACATGCAGCTTATTCCATATGCGCATACATGATCATTTCATAGACCACCACAGACTGTATACTATCTAGGGCCAGGTGAGGAAATTCGGGCCCTAGAGTTAATTCTGTCACAGGCCCCCCCTTTAGAAAGTGTCGGGATACTGATGCAGATGCCTATGGTACAGCACCTATGATGGGGGTGGGGGGGGGGGGGTGGGGGGGAGGGGTTCTCCCTTCAAAAAAATTTTGATATCAGTTATTAAATGGAGACTCCTGGCAGCTTTTGGGTTGAAAACAAAACGTTATTTTTGAGCCGTCAAAATGACAGCTCTTAACACAAAGTTGTAAATTTGCAAGTTCATCAGCGAGAAGCCAGTCACTAGAGTTATAGCTTTTGAGTGCACAATTCTTGAAGCAAAAACTTTATTATGTCAAGTTGATTTAATAAGTTATCACTTCAAGAATCATGTAGCACACAATTACAACCATTGGTTAAATACAGAGCTCCATTCGCGATACAGGGGGGGGGGGGGGGGGGCTGACCCAAGAAACCTGGATTCAGACTCCTGGGCCAAGCCTGGGCCCCCAAAGTTCTGGGTCCCCCCCCCCCCACCCCAACCTATCCCACTATAGCAATTGTGAATTATAGACAAGGCATGTAAAGATGCCTACAAGCTGCTTGAAGCGATACAGGCCCCTTCTTAACATTTAGTTCTATGCAACTATAGAGCTAGTGCTTCTTAGTTGGAATGCGTTAATAGTAAGACCCACTACTTCTGTTGTGCAAAACTAAAATGTTGATAAGGTTACAATGGTACTAACTTTGAAAAGGGCACATGAGTGGCAAATAGTATTCCTATATGAATGGCAAATTCTCTTGCTGGTTCTCGCTCGGTGTTCATGTGCCCAGGCTTAGCACAGGAGTCAGAACTTTGGGGGGGGGGGGGGGGGGGGGGGGGGAGGCCTGACCCAAGAATCCTGGACTCAAGCCTAAGCCTCCAAAGTTCTGCCCCCACCCTGACCTATCCCACAATAGCAATTGTGAATTATAGACAGCTTGAAGCATGTCAGCTTAGTCTGACTGTGGCTAAAATTTTCACAAAGTAATATGCATGCTAATACATCAATGTAACATTGCCAATTGAAGTGTCCTTGCCAAGAAAGAAACAAAAAGAAAAAAACATATCTTTTGACCCTAAGTAGAACAAGCTCATTCCAATAAGGGGTCATAAGCTATGCTTTTGAGGAAAAAAATGACAACATTAAATTGATGTAGCAAGAAACTAACTTTCTACGGGAAAATATGTGATAAGAATCAGGTGTTGTGTCTGACACACTGCATATGCATATGTTTCTGATGCTGTTTCTGCAAAATCTAAGAGCTACATGCATGAGTGAAAATTCTGCTACATGGGTGTTTCATGGTACATGTATATCCACTCTCCATGTCTTCTATGTAACTTACTTGAGTTCCTCACATACAGAGTGAACTTCTCTTAATTTTTCTATTTCAATATCACCAGTTTTCTCTTTCCTATATCTAGCTATAAATGGTATGGTACAACCTTCATCTAACATACGAACAATGTTTGAAGATACTTTTTGTGATATGCCAATCCTTTCAGAAATGACATCAGCAACTTCCCATTCTGTGGATGCCATTTTAGTTTCAGAATTGCAGCTCTAAAGTGACTAATCAAAAGTATATCTGAAAAAAAGTAAATGTAACCCTTAACCCTTTATGAAAATCAGACGACACTTGCAAAAAAAAATTACTGAATAACTAATGTTTTTCATTTTTTGTCTCAAAAACATAGGTTATGACCCCTCAATGGAACGAGCTCGACACGGTCGTTCCAATGAGGGGCCATAACCTATGTTTTTGAGACAAAAAATGAAAATTAATTGGTGATTTTTTAGAATTGTGCTGGCTGGTTTTGGCCATTACGTTGGGTAAAGGGTTAAGGGCCTACTTCCGACCTTTATCACAATTCACTGCAACAGAACAGCTGCCCCAACATGCAGTCTCTACCAGTAGGATAACTCACAAGTTACATTATGATTACCTTGGAAATTGTTTTGAGGCATGTCTTGGCTGTCTATATAGGCAGCCAAGACTTGCGCATAAAAACAACTTCAAAGCCATGGGAGGTAGACGGTCAAAGAGTGGCAAAAATAAAATGTATGAAAATCTCTAGGCCCTTATGGGTTAAATTAAAATGGAGATCATTTTTAACCCTTAGTTAATATGAAAGTGTCAATGACACTGTATCTTTAACTTGTCTGTGTGTTGTGTTTGATGAAAAGGATAATGTTCAATGTTTATGAAAGGATTATGAAATAAGACAAGAATTGTGATAATTGGGAATATGTTAACTTCTGTTCCCAGTATGCTATGCTTTTAATAAAAATAATATGAGGTTATGAGGTGTACACTGTACTAAAGAGCTGAGGTGTGGGTTAAAATGACCTCACAGTTAATGAATGTGGCCCTCACAGTTAACATATGTCAACGAAAATTACCAAATTACAGTGAAATTATTCTAAAACGAGTCATCCTATCAAGTTACATAGAAATCCCTTCATAAATATGGCCTGTAGACTGTGCTAAAGGTTTTCGGACTTCAGGACTGAGTAGCCATGACAGTAGACTGATTGCAACTAAAAGGGGACGCCCTCATCTCGACATTATACTGATTCATTCTACTAAGTTACAATGACATCCCTTCACAAATACCACCTGTAGTCTGTACTAAAGTTTTTGGGGTTTTGGGCTCGGGAAACCATCATGATTGAATGATCATGACCAAAAGGGGATGTTGTCACCTGGGCATAATTTGGAGTGATCCTACGAAGTTACAATGAAATCCCTTCATATATATGACCTGTAGACTGTGCTCAAGGTTTTCGGGCTTCGGGCCCCTGAAGCCGTCACAGTTGACCAAACACGACCAGAAGGGGATATCATCATCTAGGCATTATATGGAGTCAACCTAACAAGTTACAATGAAATCCTTCCATAAATACAACCTATAGACTAAAGGTTTTTGGCTCGGGCAGCCATCAAGGCTGAATGATCACGACCAAAAGGGGACGTTCTCATCTGGACATTATATGAAGTCAACCTACCAAGTTGCAATGAAATCCCTTCATAAATATGACCTGTAGACTGTGCTAAAGGTTTTCAGGCTTTGGGCTCGGGCAGCCATCATGGTTGAATGATCGCAACCAAAAGGGGACGTTCTCATCGGGGCATCATCTGGAGTGATTCTAAGAAGTTACAATGAAATCCCTTCATAAATATGACCTGTAGACTGTGCTCAAGGTTTTCAGGCTTCGGGCCACTGTAGCTGTCACAGTTGACCAATCACGACCAAAAGGGGATGTCATCATCTAGGCATTATATGGAGCCAACCTAACAAGTTACAATGAAATTCTTCCATAAATACAACCTAGAGACTATGCTAAAGGTTTTTGGGCTCGGGCAGCCATCAAGGCTGAATGATCGTGACCAAAACGGGACGTTCTCATCTAGACATTATTTGGAGTCATCCTACCAAGTTACAATGAAATCCCTTCATAAATATGACCTGTAGACTGTGCTAAAGGTTTTCAGGCTTCAGGCCCCTGTAGCCGTCACAGTTGCCCAATCGTGTCCAAAAGGGGACGTTCTCATCTAGACATTATATGAAGTCAACCTACCAAATTACAATGAAATCCCTTCATAAATATGACCTGTAGACTGTGCTAAAGGTTTTCGGGCTTTGGGATCGGGCAGCCATCATGGTTGAATGATCGCAACCAAAGGGGACATTCTCATCTGGGCATCATCTGGAGTGATCCTACGAAGTTACAATGAAATCCCTTCATAAATATGACCTGTAGACTGTGCTCAAGGTTTTCGGGATTCGTGCACCTGTAGCCATCACAGTTGACCAATCATCACCAAAAGGGGATGTCATCATCTAGGCATTATATGGAGTCAACCTAACAAGTTACAATGAAATCCTTCCATAAATACGACCTATAGACTATGCTAAAGTTTTTTGGGCTCAGGCAGCCTTCAAGGCTGAATGATTACATTAGGATGTCCTCATCTATTCATTATTTGGAGTCATCCTACCAAGATACAATGAAATCCCTTCATAAATATGACCTGTAGACTGTGCTAAAGGTTTTCTGGCTTCAGGCCCCTGTAGCTGTCACACTTGCCCAATCACATCCAAAAGAGGACGTTCTCATCTAGACAATATATGAAATCAACCTACCAAGTTACAATGAAATCCCTCAATAAATATGACCTGTAGACTGTGCTAAAGGTTTTCAGGTGTTGGGCTCGGGTAGTCGTCACGGTTGACAGATCGCGACCAAATGGGGAAGTTCTCATCTGACAACATCCGGAGTCATCCTACCAAGTTACAATGAAATCCCTCCATATTAAATATGACCTGCAGACTGTGCTAAAAGTTTTTGGGTTTTGGGCTTGGGCAGCTATCACGGGGTTGACAGATCATGACCAAAAGGGGACGTTCTCATCTGGGCATTATACAGAGGCATCCTACCAAGTTACAATGAAATCCCTTCATAAATACGACCTGTAGACTGTGCTAATGGTTTTCGGGCTTTGGGCTCGGCCAGCCATACTGGTTGACCGATTGCATCCAAAAGGAGACGTTCTCATCTAGACATGACCCCAAACCTGCATATGAAATTTCATGACGATCAGACAAGAACTACGGGGTGTAGCCTGTGCCAAAGGAAAATGTGAACAGACTAACAGACTCACACACAGACTAACAGACTTCCGCATGCGGGATGGCAATAGCTTATCTTGACTTTGTCAAGTTAAGCTAATTAAATAAAAGTACAGACCCAAATAATAGTACAGGGCAGAAATCCATTGAAGGGGGTGAGGGAGTAATGGTCATTAATTTTATCTGCAAACCAACTTACTTTCCAGTATTGCAGTTAGTTTTATTAACCCTTTACCCAACGTAATGGCCAAAACCAGACAGCACTATTCACAAAAATCATCAATTAATTTTAATTATTTTTTCAATTTTTGTTTCAAAAACAAAGGTTATGACTCCTCTTTGGAACAAGCTCGTTCCAATGAGGGGTCATAACTGATGTTTTTGAGACAAAAAATGTAAAAAAATTAGTTATTCAAGAATTTTGTTTGCCAGGGTTGTCTGCTTTTCATGTTAGGTAAAGGGTTAAAGAAAACTAACAGGCATTTAGGCATCATGATCACAACAATGAATACACTGTGCTAAACAAAAATGAAAGTGTCAATGACACTGTAGCTCAACTTGTCAAGACAAAGACATGTACATGTATAGTATGTGACAGAGCAATGACAAACATCTAGGTAATGACCTGATAACAAAGGTACATATAAAGTATTGTAACGGTCTGTAGATAAATACTGATCGTTGCCTGCAACAAATGTATAGGTAAAGTATTGTAAAGGTGGGTGACAGTCAGATGCTAAACTAGAGTCCCAGAGTGGGTCTGACTGAACCCCAAAATATTTGTTCTCATAGCACAGTGATAACAAAGGCACCCCAAAACACACTCATTCCTGTCCCAAGGTGAAAACAAAGGTACCCAAGAAGTTTCGTGAAGATCAGTTCACAAATATGAGCTGTGTAGAAGTTGTGACAAAAAACTGATTGGACTTAATTTCGGTACAAAATGGCCACTGGCAGACATCTTGAATTTTGGACCGCACCCAGAAACACTCATTCTCATCCCAAGGTGATAACAAAGGTACCCAAGAAGTTTTGTGAAGATCGGTTCATAAACACAGCCTCTAGCCCGAGCCGTATTGACATGTGCACTTACAGTGTATAAGTATCACTGAATAAATCAAAGTTCATCTAATTTGCATAATTTCTGCACGAGAAAAAAACCTGTACTATATGTGATGTATTCCATGTTACTAAACATTCATACAAAAATTTATTCAAATCAGAACTTTCATACAGAAGTTCTGTACAAAAGACTGATTGCACTAATTTTGGTACAAAATGGCTCCTGGTGGCATCTTGAATTTTGGACCACACCCAAAAACACTCGTTCTCATCCCACGGTGATAACAAAGGTACCCAAGAAGTTTCGTAAAGATCGGTTCATAAATACGGCCTCTAGCCTGAGCCGTATAGAAGTTGTGTACAAAAAACTGATTAGACCTAATTTCGGTACAAAATGGCCACTGGCAGCCATCTTGAATTTTGGACCGCGCCCAGAAACACTTGTTCTCATCCCAAGGTGATAACAAAGGTACCCAAGACGTTTCGTGAAGATCAGTTCATAAATACAGACTCTAGCCCAAGCCGTATTGACATGTGTACTTACTGTGTGTAAGTAGCACTGAAAAAATCAAAGTTCATCTAATTTGCATAATTTCTGCACGAGAAAAAAACCTGTATTATATGTGATGTATGCCATGGTACTAAACATTCACACAAAAAATTAATCAAATCAGCACTTTCATATGGAAGTTCTGTGCAAAAATCTGATTGCACCAAATTTTGTACAAAATGGTTGCCATCGGCCATCTTGAATTTCGAACCGCACCCAAAAACACTCGTTCTCGTCCCACGGTGATAACAAAGGTACCCAAGGAGTTTCGTAAAGATCGGTTCATAAATACGGCCTCTAGGCCGAGCCGTATTGGCATTTGCACTTACAGTGCTGAAAGTAACACCAAAAAACATCCAAGTTAGTCTAATTTGCATAATTTATGCACAAGAAAAAACCTCGTATTATATGTGATGTATCAGATGGTACTAAACATTCATACAAAAAATTATTCAAATCAGAGCTTTCATATGGAAGTTCTGTACAAAAAACAGATTTCTGCATCGTCGGTACAAAATGGCGGCTGGCAGCCATCTTGAATTTTGGACCGCACCCAAAAACACTTGTTCTCGTCCCACGGTCATAACAAAGGTACCCAAGAAGTTTCGTAAAGATCAGTTCATAAATATGGCCTCTAGCCCGAGCTGTATCCAATTGTTGACGGACAGACGGACGACGGGCCATGGCATAAGCTCAAATTTGGCTTCGCCAAAGTTGAGCTAACAAAAAAATATCACCCAATCTAGTGAAGATTTACTAATTTGAAGATCTCCCTGTTGGAAGGGCAATTTTAATAAACATACAGGCCCAAATAAGGTGCATACAGGGTGGAAAAATTCCCCAAAATTAATAAACATACTTGTATGTTTATTAGGAACACAAGAGTAGATATCAACAAAAGGATTGTGGTACTCAAGTACTACAAGTAGGAGAACTGAGTACTTTGGACCCAGCCCTCAGGCTATCCGATCATAAATGAGTCATGAGGGGTGCGCAAAATGAAAATATTGATGTTTAACTAAACTAAGTTCAAAGGTAGTTGTCTTGTCAATGGCAATGATTTTTGATGGAAATGGAAGAAAATATATAGCTTCCATGTAGAGGTCACCCCAAACAAGCACACCAAGTTTCAAAGAGATCTGATCAGAAATGTGCCCTGCAGAGTGTATCAAAGGGAAATATTGACGCATAACTGCACTGCATGTTAGTTTATCAAAGGGCTGGTTGCCAAAGGCAACTATTTTGGTTGGAAATGGAAGAAAATCAAAAGCTCCCATCTAGAGGTCACCCCAAAAAAGCATACCAAGTTCAAACCGATCCAATCATAAATGTGCCCTGTAGGGTGTGCCAAAGGAATAAACATGTATTGATGCCCGACTAAACCAAGTTTCAAGGTCATTGCCAACGGCAATGTTTTTTTTACGGAAATGAAAGAAAATCGATAGCTTCCATACAGAAGTCACTCCAAACAAGAATACAAGGTTTCAATGCAAACCAATCATAAATGTACCCTGTGGGGTGGACCAAAGGGAAATATTGATGCCTAACTAAACTAAGTTCAAAGGTTGTTGTCAGTGGCCATGTTTTTTGACAGAAATGGGTGAAAATAGCTCCTATCTAGAAGTCACCCCAAACAAGCACACCAAGTTTCAAAGCATTCCAATCATAAATGCGACCTATAGGTGAGCCAAAGGAAATTGTGGACGTACATGTCTTCGTCAAGTTGAGCTAAAAATCAAATCTGAATGACTTTTTTGTGAATAGCACAGGCTTGATCATCTGAAAGTCACATCAGAGCCACAACAGCCCCCTGAGATCACTCTATGGGAACCATATTTATATCACAGCTGAATTTAATTGATAATTTCATATTTATTCCCAAATTAAGACGAGGCATTTGTTTGTTTTTTTATAGCTATAGGAGAGCAATTATAGATCACCCTTAATCTAGTTTTGCAGATGGTGTAACAAGTGGGGGGCAATGACTTTTCAAAAATAAGCAGACCTGATAGCACTGGCCGATTAGTTGTTACGTTTGGTAAGCGGTTAAAAATCTGAATAAATTCCTAACACATTAATGAATGAGGGATACAAAGAATATTTGTCCATTGGTAAATATGATGAAATAAAAAACAAAACATATACATGTAGTGTAGAAGGAAATTGTATCTCAATAAATGCTGAAAATAAAGACTGAGAATAATTTTCTCAACATTAACAAAAATAGCATCTGCATCCATGGCATCAGTTACTACCAAGGTTTTAAGCATATGTAAACTTTCCAAACAAAGTCGACAGTGGTCTGTTGCTAGTGGCTAGCCCTGTTCAGTACCTAGTACTGGTACAGTACAGTCGCCGTGGACTGGTCGTAATCCACGTGATGGCAGTGATGTCCTCGCTCACATTTACCAGCTAATAAAAATCATCAGCAGCAAAATTTTAATTAATGACGCACTGGGTTGAACCCGGTGCTTCATTAAATACATTTTTGATTATTTTTGCCGTGAATAGTGTTTGGAATCTAATATTATTGTGTCCGTGGAAATACTGCCCACACGTGGAAAGTGACCTGTCTGCGGCAGACATACTGTAATTCTCACATTTTTAACTGTAATCCTTAATGGGTAATATTCCAACTACATCATAAAGGCATGCCTTCAACAAGGACATGCTTGATGATGTAATTGGAATAAAAAAACAAAATGTATAAAAGTGTCATCACAGTCAGAACAAATCTGGTTTACAGCACCACCCCAGCTCCCCCCTCCCCACAATTGGTCATCTGGAAGACACTCCTGATTCACATTGAGGTTTGATTTCATTTCGAACAATAGGCCCAATTTGATTTGAATCGAAAATGAATGATTCACAGGTTCCCAATAACTAAGCAGGCTTAAACCTTTACCTACTGAAATGGCCATAGCTTCCTGCATAATTAACAAATATTGAAAAAACATTTCCAAACATTTTGACAAAAAACATATCATGTGATCCTTTATTGGAATGGGCTCGCTCCAATGAGGGTGTAACATGATGTGGTTCTGTTAGAGATTTTTGAAAACATATTAACAAAATAATAAAAAATAACAAATTTGGATATTGCGTGCATTGGGTAAAAGCTCAACTGTGTGCAGAATGTGGAAAGGGGAACATTACTAAAACACTTATAAGTTGAAGGTTCCGACAATAATTCAACCCGGCAAGAGAAATTCTATTTCCTTAATTCTTAAGATTCAAACAGTGTTTTCAGTTCCCTTAAATGTTTTGGGTTGCAATGTTCAATTTAGTGTCAAATTGGGGTGGCTCTGGTAAATTTCATCATCTGGAATGCAATAGGTCCTAAGTACTTGGTAAGGCCAAAACCATTTCACTGGCTCAATTAACTCAAGGCTTAAATTCAGGTGAGACAGGTCCCAAATCATTTGGGCCAAATTCACTAAATTGCAATATCATCTTCCTTTCAGGGACATCAAATTCTTTTCTTTGAGAACTGTACTGCTCAAGGTTCATAGAATTCATTGCAAAGATTCATACCATGGATGTTGTGACAGGGAGATGTGAAGTGTGTCTACTGCACCCCCCCCCCCCCCCCCCCAAACACACACACACACACACACCAACAATTTCAGAAAAACTAAACTTCAATGGCCAGGAAATTTTGGGGCTCAAGTCCCCAAAAGTCAAAACATTCGCAAGTACCAGGTGGAAAATTTCCATCAAAATGGGAAGGGTATGTGTTTGTGTGCAAACAGGCTTCCCTAAAGTTGGGAATTCAGTACCTAAACCGGGGGTGGGGGGAGGAAGAATGCAAGTTTGGAAGTGGACACCTGCCATTCAAGACCCAGTAGCCACATCACTAATCATAACTGACAATTCATTCAACAAATCTGAAGTATCCCTGATTGGTACTCTACATCACAAACTGAAGATTTTAAGAAACAACAAATTACTTCCACTTTCAATTCATATGCCACATTTCTAGAGAATAGCAGATTTCAGATGTCTCTGTCGCAAATTTTCTCAATTTTTATTAGCTATTTTTTCTAACAAACTCTCCTAATTTGGTGTGAGGGTCAGATTTTGAGGGCATTTTTCCATTCTGTGAAATTGGGCAAAACTATTTGAATTTGAGGCCTGAATTTGCATAGTGATTTTGTGAATAGTACCGTCCGATATGACTTTCACATTTGGTAAAGGGTTAAGAACTACCAGCTGGGTGTAAACCCCATGCTGAAGTTGGGGATGGGGGTTGGGAGTTACGATAATCCACTTTCCATGTATTGTTGTTACATGTATTTGAGTACAAAATTTCAACAGCAGACTGTAGGTTATGTAGTTTCAATTTGTTTAACCCTTGCCCAACATAATGATCAAAACCTACCAGCACTATTCATAACTAGAGTGATGTCACGCATGCAGCCCGACTGTCCCAGGAATGACAATGCTTAGACGCAAAATAGTCAGAGCCATTTTTTGTTAACAGTTTACCTAACGAATCTGCCATATCTGCACTCGTGATATACAAAATTTGCTATTCAAATTTTATTTTTTCATTTCTCTACTTCAAAACATACCTCATGACCTATTAATGGAACAAACTTGATGAGCTTGTTCCAATAAGGAGTAATAAGCCATGGTTAGAAGTAAATAAAAAATGAAAAAATCTGAGGTTTCAGAAAAATAATTTGTACTGTTGGCTTCAACTTGTGTAAGGTAAAGGATTAAAGATCCAGTACATAAAGCAATGTTGGGCTATATGAGTCAATTTTCTTTTTTGCATGTGATAACTCCCAATCCTTCAAAATGCATTTTGGGAATAATTGCCTAAGTGACAATTTGAGTGTGTGTGTGTTTGGGCAGTTGTGGAACCTATATTGAAACCTGGCCTGTATTACTAGCTGGAAAATACACATATGAACTTTGGTTGAAATCAAATAATCCAAACTGGAGTTATCAGTCGGAAACCAATTGTTTACAGACAGATGGATGGACCGACAGATGGATGGACGAAAGTCATGACTATAGCCCTGACTATAAACAGTCAGGCTAAAAATGCATTTTGTACCAAAGAAAAAATATTGCATGAATGGCCCAGGGTGAGGAGGAGGTGCAGTAGGTGATGAGGGGTGGGGGGAGAGTGGGTGTGTGTTAGGGGAGTCCATTTTTTTTTCCACATGTGGTCAGTCTAAATCTTTCAGAATGCATTTTGAGCAGAGAAAAAAAAAAACCTAACTGGCAACATGGGGGTGGGGGTGGGTGGTGGTGTTTGTCTGGGTTTTTAACCACAAACATTAACGAAAACTGTAAAAACGCATTTTTGACGAAAGAAAAAAAAAGTGCCTAATTGGCCCCCAGGGAGTGGTGGGGGGGGGGGGGGGTGGGTGGGGGGGGGGGGCTGGGGGGGGGGGGGGTTACGTGAGTTTAAAAAAAGGCTCCACATGTAGTGACTGTAAATAGTTAAAAATGCATATTTGAGGAAAGAAAAAAAAATGCCTAATTGGGGGGGGGGGGGGGGGGGGTGGGGGGGTGGGGGGGGGGGGGGGGAGTGGGATAATTTCTGTCTGGATTTTTAACCTCAAACTTTAACCAAAACTGTAAAAAAGCATTTTTGACAAAAGGAAAAAAAGGGTTCTGCATGTAGTGACTGTAAATAGTTCAAAACGCATATTAGAGGAAACAAAAAAAAAAAAGCCTAATTGGGGGGGGGGGGGGGGGGGGGCGGGGGGGGGGGGGGTGTTTGGGTTTTTAACCAAAACTGTAAACAAGCATTTTTGCCGAAAGAAAAATAAAGTCCCTAATTGGCCCCTGGCAGGTGGGGGGAGGGGAGAGGTGGGGGTACATAAGTTTAAAAAAAAGGTTCTGCATGTAGTGACTGTAAATAGTTCAAAATGCATATTGGAGAAAAGAAGAAAAAAATAAGCCTAATGGGGGGGTAGGGGTTGGTGGTGTTTGTCTGGGTTTTTAACCACAAACTTGGAGTCATCCTACCAAGCTACAATGAAATCCCTTCATAATTATGGCCTGTGGAATATTCTAAAGGTTTTCGGGCTTCGGGCCTCTGTTGCCGTCACAGTTGCCCAAAAGGGGACATTCTCATCTAGACATTATTAAGTCAACCTATCAAGTTACAATGAAATCCCTCCATAAATATGACCTGTAGACTGTGCTAAAGGTTTTCAGACTTCTGGCCCCTGTTGCCGTCACAGTTGACCAAAAGGGGACGTTCTCATCTAGACATTATATGAAGTCAACCTATCAAGTTACAATGAAATCCCTCCACAAATATGACGTGTAGACTGTGCTAAAGGTTTTCGGGCTTTGGGCTCGGGCAGCCATCATGGTTGAATGATCGCAACCAAAAGGGGACATTATCATCTGGGCATCATGTGGATTGATCGGGCAGTCGTGATGGTTGATAGATCACGCCCAAATGGGGAAATTGTCATGTAGACATCATACGGAGCCATCGTATCAAGTTACAATGAAATCCATCCATATTAAACATGACCTGCTGACTGTGCTAAAAGTTTTTAGATTTCGGGCTTGGGCAGCCATCACAGTTGACAGATCATGCCCAAAGGGGGGACGTTCTCATCTAGGCATTATACAGAGGCATTCTATGAAGTTGCAATGAAATCCCTTCATAAGTACGATCTGTAGACTGTGCTAATGGTTTTCGGGTTTTGGGCTCGGGCAGCCATACCAGTTGAGCGATCATGACCAAAAAGGGACATTCTCATGTAGACATGACCTAAAACCAGCATATGAAATTTTGTGATGATCAGACAAGAAATACCGGGTATAGTCTGTACTTGAAGGTTGAATAAAAAACTTTAACCACAAACTTTAACCAAAACTCCAAATGTCAACTAAACAGGAATAAGAAAAGAAAAAAAAAACACTTCAACTTTCCGTAAAAAACTTTAACCACAAACTTTAACCAAAACTCTAAATGTAAACTGAAAAAGACAGATGGACAGACAGATAGATGGATGGACAAAAGTCATTACTATAGCCCTCACTATAAACAGTCGGGCTAAAAATCACCATTGAATTTTCATTATTTTTTCATTTTTTGTCCCAGAAACATAGCTTATGACCCCTCATTGCAATGAGCTCAATGAACTTGTTACAATGAGGGGGTATAGGCTAAGTTTTTGACTCACTTGTCCCAATGAGAAACTGAAGCTCTAAAGGAAAACTTCTGAGAAAATGTTGAAAAATGTTCCTGTGCTTATCCTACAACAATTAAAAAACACTGAAATTCAACAAAGTAGCTGGGTATCAATGAACCACAATTTTCCCAGCAAAGCCATATTTCTAGTGGACAAGCAGAAACATATAATCATTTAGAAATATGTGTATAATCATTGCTATCAAGTCTCAATACTCCATTTTTTAAACTTGTGCCGACCTGACATTATGTAACTGCACTGCAATGGGTGAACTACCCACTGAATGTTTTGAAATGTGTTTTACAAACATTTAGAGAGGATATATATTAAAATGTGGTTTGCAAAAAAATGTTGAGAGTTCAAACTGCAAAACTTGGGAACAAGCCACTGCAGTGGGAAGGGTGTATTAGGACACACATTTTTACATGCTGCTGGTGGATATTCCTATGAGGACAAATTTCCTTTTGCTACTAAAATAAGTATAATTTTAGCACATCCTATCAAATATCCATTGTAAATTGAAAGTATGTATCACTAACGATTTCTTGAATTAAATTTAGATGAATTTTTCATTAAATCTAGTCATGGCTGTTTTCATTTGATGAAAATTATCTTGAAAATACTCAGCAGCTCAAGAGTTAAATGTGGAAATCATACATGTATGTGAAAAAATGATTAAAGGGTTAAAATAAAATATGTCTGGCAAAGAAAGTTAAAAAGTAACATGGTTATAATTAAAAAAAACGGTGGACATTGTAAAACTGGTGGGTGTGGGGAAAAAACTGATGGGGAAATTGCAAAACTGGGAGGGGTTATTGTCGGGGGAGATGTCCATTGTGGGTAGGTTTGTCAGAGGGAAATTGTTGGGAGACGTCTGTGTGAATCTCTATACCAAATGTGTGTGATAGGATGTTGTGAGGGAACATGGCAGAAAAAAACCCTCACAGAAAAACACCCTCAGGAAAAAAACCCTCACACAAAATACAGGGTCGGAAAAAACCCTCAACTTTTTTAGAAGGTAATGGAAGGTAACTAAAGGGAAGGTAACTAAAACTTTAAGTAAAACAACAGAAAAGACTTTTCCACATTTATTCATTCCATATAAAATGAAATCATACATCATGAAGTACTTTTAACCCTAAATCAAACATCAGGCCTGGCATTCTGAAAAATGCAGGAGGGCAAAAAATCGCTCTCCTCAATCAGCGTAGGAGAGCAATTAGCTTTACACAGCATTTTAAGTATCCAGTTGAACGAACTCATTGAAACTGAAACCAACAGACTACATCAGTGATTTTATTAACTTTACTAAGGTAAAGCGAAATCTCTTAGACATCTAGATGTCTCACTCAACAACCGAACACACACTTCACAAGACCTGTGTGTGTACCCAGACCTGTTGTCCAAGAAATTCATACGCCTACCACTACCACCTTCAACCCCCCAAGGGGGGTTGAAGGTGGTAGTGGTAGGCATATGACTTTCTTGGACAACAGGTCTGCTTGAATCTATAGTCACATCCTGGTGCAAGTACTTCAAGTGACAGGATAGTAGTAATGGTAGTATTTTATAGTGTCAATATTCCTTGAATAATTACCCCTCAAACTGTGATGTCAGTTGCTGAACTTGAAACTGACAGAAAAAAAATATTTCTGTGACCCATTTTGCTTCAAATGATTGCAACTGTGTTTGTGTATGGTTGCAGCCATTACCTTTTACCACTAAACCACTTTCAAAATGAAATTACGTGATGTTATGTGACTTCGAAGTTAAATTACATTTGTGCTTTACAACAAAAATTTAATGTGAGCATAATACATGTAATCTCAATCATCCCAGACCAAAATATTTAGGAGGGCAATTTTTCGCTCTCCTTAATTCTTTCAGGAGGGCATTAAGGAGAGCTAAAAAATCGCTCTCCTGAAATTGCCAAGCCTGAAACATAATGTATTATATAATAAAGGTGATTAAAATTGTATCAAAATGTCTTTCTTTTGGAGAAAAATGTATTATCAAAACTGAATAAAAACCATACTAATATAGATACCATTGAAACCAGGTCACTGATCTGGTCCCAATGGTATCCATACTAGGATGGTTTTCTGAAATATGCTGAACCTCTTTAATATGTAGGAGCACTTTTAACATTTTAGGAGCACTAAAGCTTTATCACAAAAATAACTCTACATAACATTTAACCATATATATTACTCACAAAAATTATCTTATTTGCATGTCAGTATACATGTATAAAACCATGGCTGTTTGTAACATTTAAGAAGAAAGAAAACCAAACTTTGTATTTAACGAATATGTAGAGCTAGATATCTGTATCTGTGTGTTCTAAAATCTTATAATAAAACCAACACCTTTCAAAAATCTGGGATACTCTTTTTACACTCTTGGTAGGCAACACAATCTTTTCAGTCTGTCATTCATCACTTTTGCATTTCTACAAATTCTTTTTTCTGGTCATTCTCCAACAAGATGTTGATGAATGGTATCCTGTGCGTTGGCATTGAGGGTTTTTTTTCCACCCTCTGTATTTTGTGAGAGGGTTTTTTTTCTGTGAGGGTTTTTTTCCAGACACCCCATAACACATTCCCTGCAGGGGGTCCGGGAAGATTCGGCCCTGGGAAGATTCAGCCCTGGTGATGGGCCGAATCTTCTCACTTTGAGTTTAATTTTTGGAAATTTATATTTTATTCAGTTATTTAGAAAAGTTGTTTGAACATGTTTTAATGGTTTTTCCATTTCATCAATTGACTTGAAACATATTGTTCATTACCTGCGGGAATTATCTTTTTTTAACTTCAATGGTGACTTCTGTAAATGAAAAATGTTCTTTTTAATAAGCAAATAAAGTTATTTGGGTTTCAACTTCAAGGGATTTCAAATCCCACATTGTTCCTGTGCACCTTTGGCGCACTGAAACTTTTCATTCATCGGATTTCAAATCCCACATCGTCCCTGTATGCCTTCGGCACGCTGAAACTTTTATCATTCATCCTGAATATGAAATATTGTACACCAAATATTAAAGGCAGTTAACTGCAATTGACAAGAAAATAGATTCACTATGGACCAACTATAGAGACATAGATGCCTGAACAACCGAATGACTCCATCTTTGAAAATAAAATTTAGACTTGGAAAAACTAAAAAATAACTTTTGTAATTACATCTATATATCTTTAAAATATTACACTTGTACCACCTCCAGTGTTTTGTGTGACATTTTGTATATTTATGTATAATATTAAAAATTGTAGTGTTAGAGTTTTTGTGTTGTAAAGTTGTGAAATAATGTTATCTAATGTTATTAGAATTAATAAATAATTACCTTAAACCGCTTGTCAATAATATTGTCACTTGTCAATTATGTCAATTGCCAAACCCCGACACAGAACATGAATAGACTAATTGGCAGTCAATCATTGAGTACACAGGCCAAATCTTCCGGCTAAATCTTCCCAGGGCCATAAAATCCAAGGCCGAATATTCCTAGGGCCAAATCTTCCTGATCCCCCTGCAGGCCTACAGCCTCTGTCTGTACCTGTATTACGTAGTACTATACACTAAATTTCTACGTGAGCAATAGAGCTTAAACAGTTAAGGGGTTTTCTTGATCGATTAATCACATGGATTAACCTTGGTTAACCGATTAACCACTTGTCCAAATAGATATCTGAATAACTGCCATACCGTTGATGATTTACAGCATGAACCCTATACTCAGCGTAAAAAAAAAAACAAAACCGACTAGGCGTATATACAAAAATCTCCATTCAAATTTTATTATGTTTTCAATTTTTGTCTCAAAAACATAGCTTATGATCCCTCATTGGAAAGTGCTTGTTGAGCTCATTCCAATGAAGGGTCATAAGCCATGTTTTTGAGACAAAAATTGACAATTTTGAGTACTTCATGTATTTATTTTGCAAATATTGTCTGCTACCCGCAATGGGTAAAAGGTTAAGAATGACCATTTCCAGTCACTGATACAGTATGATGATCATGCAAGTAAACAAGTATGTCAGCAAGTAACTTGCATGCTTTACTCGGTCTCATTTAATTGATGTGAGTCAGTGTGCCAATGTTTACATGTTTCGTAGCAAGTTTGTTCCTTTGTTAACCCATATAATACAGTAGTTCAAAAGTAATGGTTAATCGATCATTACTTTTTGGATTGATCAAGATGTTGATCATTGATTACCCGGGTTAACTATTCAGCTCAAGTGAGTAAACAAAAGAAAACAATTCAATTTCAGCATCTGGAGGGATGATGTCACAATGATTGTAGTTTTCTTGGAGAGGAATCTAATAGGTATCCACAGGGTTCTATTGGGGCACCCACCATACGGTTCTAAATAGTCTGACTCTCACTTTCAGTTCAACTTCAAAGATGGAGATTGTGTTTCTCAATGACGGAAAGGAGTTCTTTGAGCCACACAAAAATGATTGAATCAAAATTTAAAAGGATTAAAAAACCAACTGCTACAATGTATACATCTTGGTAGGCTCTCATCATTCTTATTATTGAAAATATGTTAAGGAACGAAAATATGCCTGGGGGGGGGGGGGGGGGGGGGGGGGGGTTAGTTGAAGACACGATTGTTACCACTTGATGTGTTTGATTCTTGAAATTTTGCAAAATGATTTGACGTCTGCTGATCGGGATGCCGGAAAACAGTAATCTAATCAGATAAAATTATGCTTGTCGTGCGTTCATGCCGGGAAACATATTGAGTTCTTGTGCCACTGGTCTATTCAAAAGAGCTCTTTCAACAACAACAGTCTGTCAATAAATACGTCCATTCGCACATTCAGTTGTGGTGTCTTTTCGTTCATAATCTATTACCTGCTAAAATTTGAATTTCGGTAGACCTCAGCTGACAACATAAACATAACCTCTCGCCACGTGTTTTTCCTTAACCCGGAAGTTAACCTTGCAAATTAGGTGGAAAGAAAAATGGTTATAAACAGAAACGAATCTGGAAGACTTGGATTTGAAAATCTTGGGGAAAATAAAGCGCAGTGATATTTTTAAGATTTGCATTTATCTCGTTCCCACAGAAGAGCAAAATGACGAGTTAAAGCTATCAGACTTTGTTTAAAAATAATCGGTAGCAGGACGAAACAACCCATGGGCGAAAGGGCCCAGATTGATTTTGGCCACATCGACCCACATTTTGAGACGGAACGGCCCAGATTTCGAAACAGAACGGGCCACATTTTTGGACAGAAAAATGTATTTCTTATTGCTTATGTCCCCATTATTTTTTTTCACAAAATTATTTGGATTTAGAAAAAAAAATATCATTACATAATACAATGGGGTCGGAGTACTTAGATTTTGCCGTAAACTGAATAAATCGCGTTACCACCAGTACCGGTTTACACCACAAGGACCTATTAAGCGGGACTTACGTGAACCATCGGGTTCCAGACAAGTGCCCTCCACCCCACCCCCCATCCAGGAAAAAAAGGCGACATGTGAGATAATATTACATTAAATAACAAAGAGAACAACTTGTAAGGGAATCGACCGTAAGCTTGGAGCTTTTGTGAGTCGTCTTACTATTATGCCACCACTCTACGCCGTTCTTTGTTCTGATGGACCGTCCACAAACACATCACGCCTGCACTGGCAACACTGTGCTATCTATATATCCACATACGTTCTGCATATTCAAAAATTTCACCATTTCATCTGCTTCTGGGTCTACTTTGGGGCAGTAACTCTTCAAATGCGGGTCTAATGTCATCCGTGGGTAACATGGACAGAGCAAAAACTTTTCTCAAAAGTTTATACATTGTCTCTGACGTAATAGACAAGTGCTACGCAACCCAGTCTCCTGAACCTTTTTCCACAAATATTATTATTAAAAAAATAAAAAAGTACCGGTAAGTAATATAAAGAAACAGGACCAACAAATTTCAGCTCATGGACGAACATCAATCATGAATGAATGAAAGGTTTTAGCGCGCCGAAGGCGCGCAGGGACGATGTGGGATTTACAAATCCCTTGCGACCCGGTTAACCTTATTTTTTTCCTTGGATCACACAGGCCTAGCTTTCCTATTGCCCAAAATGGAGTCTGAGGGGGTTATGCACGCGGTTAGAATACCCGGCAGTTTAAGCTGGAGTGTTAGATGGTCAATACTCAATCCCCCAACGCCTTTAAAACTATTAGAGAGCGAGCTCTGTTCGGTTCCAGTTCGGCGATGGTAGAGGTTTGAGTCCCACCATGGTGGCGAGCCAGAATGTAATGTTGTGCGATGGCAAGTTTAAGGGAAGAAGAGAAAAGAAAACCAAACAGCAACGCCGGTTTGGTAGCGGCCCCGGTATATGACCATAGCGGTTACAAAAAAGAAGTGGAGAAAGCTCCAACAGTTTAGTTTTAAGAAACCGGGAGTCATCCATCAAGCCTTCTGGGAGATAGGATGCCGTATGTGATTTTGAGGTATCTGGTTATCCTTCGGGAATCCCAAATGACCTCCTCCACCCCACCCCAACCCCCCCCCCAAAAAAAAACAAAAAATCACTGACACACACCCTCAAGCCCTTAAAAGGGCTGTTAAATCTTTATTCAAATGTTTATTTATATCAAATGTACACTCGTTCCCAGCCAGACAAGCTTGTTTCAATCCTTGCCTAGCGTTTGGTGGTTTCTTGTATATGTTGCAGAAAGGTAGGTTGCACCAATTCCTCCTACGCTTTGTCTACCATTTCCATGCGTCTTCTTGATAAGAGTGTTGCAAGAAAATTTGAGAATGTTCAGTTAGAAAAGTAAAAGGTAGAGAGAAAGATAGGTATCCGCTATTGTATATTGTGCCTGCTGTGTGATTGTTGCTATGGATGGGGTAAGGGGTGTGTTTCTTCGGAGTCCACTCCCAACACGCAGAGTTGCGAGGCAATCCTCACAGACTCAATCCTAAAGACCTCAATGAGTAGCGAGGCAATCCTCACTGACTCCACGCAGTTTAATTCTATTGAGTAATTTTAATTTACTGTGGATTATTTTGTTTTTCTGTTTAGGGTTCGGTGTTCGTTCAGCTTCACCATTGATTCACTATCCTGGAGTATGTGGAGGGTTTTGTTATATAGATCTTATTAAACGCGTTTCAATCGCGCTTCAGCAGAGTTGCGAGGCAGTCCTCACAGACTCTATCCTAAAGTTCCCAATGAGTAGCGAGGCAATCCTCACTGACTCCACGCGATTTAGTTATATTGTATAATTTTTATTTTATTTTATTATTTTTTTTTTTTTTTTTTGTTTTTCTGTTAAGGGATCGGTGTTCGTTCAACTCAACCATTAATTCACTATCTTGGAGTCTGTTGAGGGTTTTGGTTTGTAGGTCTTTTAATCGCGTATCAATAGTTTCTATTTTTGCTAGCTCGTGAAGTTCCTTTATCGGTGTCCATTTCGGTTTGCATAGTGCCACTCGCAGGGCATAATTTTGAACCCTCTGTAGCTTCTGAATGTTGGTTTTGCTTAGGTCGCTTGTTATTATGGCACCGTATTCTAGTACCGGACGTATAAATGTTTTGTAGAGCTTGAGAAGCACATCTTTGTTTGCTCCCCAATTTCTACCTCTGATCATCTTCAGAAAATTGATACGTTTAGTAGCTCTAACCGTAATGGAGTTTACGTGACTGTTTAGACTGAGATTGCTATCTAGGATAAATCCCAAAAATTTGGCCTCTTTGTTTGCTTCTAGTTTGTGATCGTATAACTGGAGATCGATACTCGGGACTGGTTTTTTCCTTTGCTTTTTGAAGAACGTAACTTTTTGAGTTTTGGCGGCATTGAGTTTGATGCGCCACAGGGCACACCAGCTTTCAAGATCGCGAATGGTATCCTGCAGACGATTTTTAATTATGTTTCTGGACTTGCTGGCTGTCCAAATGCCTTTGTCATCTGAGAACTGCGATAGTTCAACAAAGTTTTTCCCTACTTTTTCTATATCATTCACATATATTATGAAAAGAAGCGGACTTAGAACCGACCCTTGTGGTGTTCCCGCTTCGAGTATTACTTCCTCTGACACCTCGCGATTAACCCTCACCTTGATTTTTCGGTCAGTTAGAAATGATGATATGATCCTTAGAATTTTAGTGGGTAATCCCATTTTCGCTAGTTTATATCTCACGCCAGTGTGCCATACCGAGTCGAACGCTTTTTCTACATCCAAGAAAAGCGCGGTTCCGATTTCGTTTTGACTAAATGCTGTTTTCATATAATCGACCAGTCTATATACGTGTTCGATTCCCTCTTTCTGACTCCTATACGCTATTTGCCATTTGTTGAAAAAATTGATTGATTCGAGATAGCTGCGAAGTCTCGTAGTGAGAATCCGCTCAAATATTTTCCCAACACAGCTAAGCAAGCTGATTGGGCGGTAGTTAGAAGGGTTTGTAAGGTCTTTGTCGGGTTTAGGTATCATGACTCCCGTGGCCACTTTCCAGCATTTTGGGAAGTACCCACAGGAGAGACAGCAGTTTAAGAGTTTGGTAAGTCTGCAGTAGAAGATGTTGGGGCACTGTTTCATTATTTTGTAAGAGACTTCGTCTTCTCCTGGGGACGAAGATGACCTGCATTTTCTGATTATACCCATGACCTCTTCTACGCTTATTGGTTCGGTTAATTCATGGTCGTCCCCGTCTTCATGCCTTTTGTCGAAGTTCGGTTCATTGAAGATTGAGTTGTTATCTTGGACAAATTTATTTACTCGTACCTTAAAATCGTTGTCATATCTGTTCCCTTCTTGTGGACGATGTGCCTTCTTTAGAAGTTCGGCAAAAGCACTGGCCTTTGCCTTGTCGTCTATGGCCATAGATCCGTCGCTAGTCTTTAGCGCATTATTATTGGCAATTTTGCTCTTTTGGCCAGTAAGAGTTTTAAATGTATCCCAGAACCTCTTAGGTTCTCTCAGCCCATTTAGGTTTTCGGTTGCTTTTTCCCATCTCACGCGATTGTCGTTAGCTATGGCCTTTTTTACTTCCCCATGAAGGCGATTGTACGCGGTTTTAAGTTCTGCTCTTTTCATTTGATCATTCTCTGATTGGTAAGCCCGGAAGGCTTTTCTTTTTTGTTTGATTATTTGAAGAGTTGTTTGGGTTATTCTGTTTATCCGCGTCTTTACTGTTTGCTTGGGACAGATTTCATCTAGCGTACTGTTGATAACGTCGTTAAGGTGGGTGCAGGCTTTTTCTAGTTCATGAACATTTGAGGGGTCATTTGCCTTTATTTTTACTTCGATAATGTTTCTGAAGAGGTTCCAGTCAGTTTTTGATAGGTTCCTCCTATTCACGGGAGGATACCTTGCGGGACCAGTATTACATTTCAGAGTGGCGTGAACCGGCAGGTGATCACTGCCTAGATCATCGTCTCCTACAAATATGTCTTGCATTTGGCTGGTTAGTGATTTGCTGGTGATAATCAAGTCTAGGATATCTGATTGATGGAGTGTGTTGTTGCTTATGTATGTTACGTCTTGATCGTTATTTACCACGAATAGATCGAGTTCTTCAATGATATGGAAAAGGGCGTCACCATTAGGCTCAGTCTTATGACAACCGAATACCTGTTGTTTGGAATTGAAATCACCCAAGAATATGCAGTGCTTGTACTTGTTGGTAAAAAATTCAAATACTTTACTGTCTACTGTTGCTTGCGGCTTGTTATAATATGATATGATGGCCACGTGTTTGTGGTCAAGTTCAATTTCAGCTGCAATCACTTCAGCATTGAGGTGGTCGCATCAATCAATGAAGTACACCAAGCACGACAAGCTCTAAAAGTAACAAAGCAATTAATCTACCTTATTTCCTTCTTCGATAATTGTAATTGACCCAGAATGATTGTAATAAAAACACAAGTCGAAAAGTGATAATTGTTGAACTTTGTTTTGTACACCTGATTACAGAGTAGTTAAATTTATACCTTTTTATAACCCCTTATTCCTTATGCCACTGACATTACACCCAAAACATTAGATTACAGAACCAGTCAAGATACGTTCTGGGACGACCACAAGATTGAAGAAAATGTTAATGTCATAAGTGACCTCCAACATAATAATAAACTTCAATACCGCCGTAAGTACTTTTGTAAAATACAATAATGTGGGCATAAGAAATATTTTTTTTAATAAATGAGTTTTTTTTAATAAGGGCCGCTCAGTCCAAAAATGTGGGCCGTTCTGTCTCGAAATCTGAACCGTACCGTCTCATATTCTGGGCCGTTCTGACCAAAGTCAATCTGGGCCGTTTCGTCCATGAGCCGTTTTGTCCAGCATTCAAATGATTAATAATATATAAATTGTTAGGACAAGATAGAGAAGTTGTTACTGCAAGATAGTTAAGCTGTAGTATAACAATATTGCTGTTATAACAAGATAGCAAACAACGATAGCTAATTTATAAAAACAAGATGGCCAAGTTATAACAAGATGGTTTAGCAGTTATAACAAGATTGCTACGTTGTTATATAAGTAGTAACAAAGATATCTAAGTTGTTATAACAAGACAGCCAAGTTGTAAAAACAAGATGGCTAAGTCATTATGTCAAGATACCTAAGTTGTTATGACAACTTTACCGGCAATCGATGTTTCGACTAGTGGCCATGGGTAGTATATTATGTTGTAAGTATTTCTCGACCATGTGATGGACCTCGGGCAGGATCCCCTGGGGGAACCTAGTGAGATACTCTGGAAGGATACGACTGCTCAAGGGCGGTGCATGATATAAGGGAATGGCTCGGTGTATTGCATATATACTATAGTATGGTATGGCATACACAGTGAATTATATAGTTTGAGAATGTGAGCGAAAACTGATAGGGAAGATGAGAGTTTTTTGTTTTTAACTTTTCCCCGCGATACGATTGACATTGCTAGTAACGTTATTATTACGTCGATCGTTTTGCGCACGCGACCCCAAACCCACCACTGTCATCCGAGCACACGCCCCAAAGGTATGCATAAGTCCTCAAACCAACCGCTGTCTTCAGCCTGCACACCACCACCGTGTTCAGTGCCCAAATCCTCAAGCCATCAATCTCTTTCAACTGAAGTCACAAAGTTTCTAAAGCACACAAAGGCCCACATCAGCCCAGCCTAGTATATAGTTATAATCTAGGGGCTAGAAGCAATAGAGGTTATAATCTAGAAGCCACGAAGGCTCTTCTACGTACGCTAATGGAGTACTGGGAAATGGCAAATGCCAGCAGATGTTCTCAACCACGTTTATACACAGCACCACAGGGCTTAACATTACGTACTATCTTTCGACATAATATGACCGAGGCTGTTAAAAGTGTCGTGACACGTTAATCCCCAATAAACAAACATTCCATCACATATAACCGTACGACAGACCCAAAGCCGCGTACGTTCATACAGCACTGCACATATATTGCAAATATAGTATACATGCAGTATGTATAGGCCTATCTCAACATATTACACTACTGACCTGTTCCATACTATACTGCCTTTCATTGCCCCTCTTCTTCTGAGCAACACCCCCCTCTCCCCCCACAACTAAGTCCCACATGTGATCCAAACCTATGGCAGCCAAGTGAAGATTTATCTCAACATAACATACAATTTAGCTAACTTTTTATAATAGCTTGGCTATCGTGTTAAAACAACTAAACTATCAGGGGCGTAGTAAGCTAATTTTATTGGGGGGAGGGGTAGGACCTATATTCCTATGACACGACGCGTCATCCGAGCGGCGAGTGGGGGTGAACACGAGAGGGGATATCCTCCGTCTCGTTGGTGGGGGGTCCGGGGGCCTCCCCCGGGAAAATTTTCGAATTTAAGATATAAAAACATGCATTCTGGTTGATTCTAAGCAAATAAATCGGATATTCCTATGACGCGAAGCGTCATCCGAACCGCGAAAAGGCGAGTGGGGGTGAGCACGAGAGGGGGTACCTCCCCGTCTCGTTGGTGGGTGTCCGGGGGGCCTCCCCCGGGAATTGTTTTTAATTTAAGATGTACAAATATGCATTCTGAGTGATTCTGAGCAAATACATCGTCAATAAGGAAATACGTCAGCTCTCTGATCAATTCAGCGTGATTTCCGAGCAGAATGACAGGAATAGTGAACATGCAATGAATTACCCTGTGGTTGGTTGGGGTTTAACATCGCTTTCCACAATTAGGCGAAACATGACTGTCAGTTTTATTGGTGGAAGAAAGCCCACATGGAACCCACTCAATCCAGTAATCATTAACAGTAATGTTGGAATATGGTAACCAGTGGGCATCCCGTGTGGAGAAACCACCAACCCAGCCCAGTAAAGCCTACTTTTGACAAATTTGTGGGGGTGGGGGAAATATCTCCCTTAACGCCCCCCCCCCCCCAACCGGTTCCTACGCCACTGTTCTAATCTGAGTTCAATAATGTAATGTCCAGTTTTATTCAGATTACATCGGTTGCTCCCATCATGGATAAACTAACGACGAAATGTGAGCAAATTATTGGGGGGGGGGGCTGCAGCCCCCCAGCCCCCCCCCCCCCCCCGGTTCCGACGGGCCTGCAGAAAACAAAATACATATTGTTACTCGCATAGTTGATGGCAGGCATGAATGGTTCAAGAAAGGTTGCTACTATATTCGTATCAGAACTGATAATAAAATAATGTTTCAGTTCATGAGAACAGCTTGTAGCCAAATAATCAGGATCCTTTCCCAGAAAATCATGTTTAAATTTGTGACCTAGTGTGCGATTTTATGACATTAGTGGACTACCGCACGGTTTGGTGCCGGTAGTCCACCAATTCTCTGCCTGGAATCACCCAGATCGCACAATAGGCATATATTGTGTCATGCGATACGCAGTTGGGGTAGTAACTACTCCGTTGCCGAGATCGACTCCCACAACTGCCTGCGACTCGAAAAGTTACGTCGATGGTGTTAAGGATGACAAGTAGAATTGCTAGCCTGAAGACCCCCAACCCAACCCCGGCTTCACGGTCACTGTTTTGGGTCAAAGACACGAAGTTAAACCGAGTGCAATGTGTTAGAAAAAGCTTTGAGGTTAAATTCAAATCAGTGCACAATTATTTGAGATTTGAACTTATTTTGCTTCGTTGGCTCCAAATGAGGCATCACGTTTTACAACTGCTTGCGTTTGGGTCTCTCCGTTGTCCCCCCCCCCCCCCCCCCCCAAAAAAAAAAAAAAGAAAAAAAAAAAAAGAAAAAAAGAGAGAATGAAGGGCCGCATCCAATTTCTTATAGTGTTGAGATAGACTTTAGGGAGGGGAGTTGTTTGGAGTTTGTTTATGTATAAAGAAGTAAATTGTTAATATCACACGAGTTTCTTCAAAATCAACCCCATTGGATCTTTTCAAACAACAAAATATTAAACTAATTATTTTGACATACTAAATTAATGCAGTTACGATATGTTTCAGAGATTATTTATGTGGTGTCAGTTTTCAAATTATATTGCTTGTGTCATTTCTCGCCTTCGTATTTCTGCAATAAATCAATGAGATCATTGTGTCTTGGAGATGGCAGACTTCCAGCTCACGATCTACAAAGAGACGTTTAACACTAAGCTTCGAAAAAGCGGCACATATATATGTTACTATAGAAGGGATTGAAGGATTCATCGTCCTCTTTTTTTCCGCGGTAAAGGTTATTTTATTTATTCATGTTTAAGGTCACGTATTTATGCACAATGGCTAATCATGACCGTGACAGTTTTACGGGTGGAGGAAGCCGGAGTGCCCGGAGAGAACCACCGAGCAACGACGAGCAGCTGCCAGCTCCCCAACATCGTAACTCCGCACTGCAGCACAGGCAGGGTTAGATTGGTTGAAGACATGCGTACCATCGACGTGCAGTACGCCTTAGTACACGGCGTCATCGTGCCCCCATGCGGGCAATGGAGATGAAGTGTCTTGCCCAAGGACACAACGCGGTTGCCGCAGGTGGAATTCGAACCGAGGACCTCTCGGCTTGCAGACTGCACCTCTACCAGCTGAGCCACCGTGCTCACCCCTCCGCCCCCCCCCCCCCCCACGGTAAAGGTTTGTTGAACACAAAGCAAGCTGTATATTCGCAGCTAATTGCTGAAGTAGGCACGGACAGATAAAAGTAGTAGACACAATTACAGATTGCTTCTCTTTCAAGATTTCCACTGTCTTAACCCTTTGCCCAACGTAACGTGAAAAAACCGACCTGGGCTCTTCACAAAAATCGCCAATTAATTTTTATTATTTTTTCACTTTTTGTCTCAAAAACATAGGTTATGACCCCTCGTTGGAACGAGCTCATTGAGCTCGTTCCAACGAGGGTCATAACCTATGTTTTTGAGACAAAAAATGAAAAAAATTAGTTATTCAAGAATATTTTTTGCAAGTGTCGTTTGCTTTTTATGTTAGGTAAAGGGTTAAGTTACGCCAGGTTATATTGTCAATTGAGCTTTAGAATTGCAGATGGCGCCATGACACACTCAAGAGACGATATATGCAAATGACTATACTTCTAGAAATGTAAGAATACAGAAGAATAACATTATTCAGAAGCAAGACATATTAATTGTTGAAGTTCTTAGTTTTAAATTATCTCGATTTCCAGAATAATGATACCAGAGGCGTAAATACCGGGAAGAGTGGAGTGGAAGAAGGAATGGGCGTACTTCTATCACGAACTTTGTGAGAAATTCGAATTCTTATTGGTGTTTAAGGTCACATACTTATGCACAATGGCTAATCGTGACCGTGACAGTTTTACGGGTGGAGGAAGCCGGAGTACCCGGAGAGAACCACCGAGCAACGACGAGCAGCTGTCAGCTCTCCAACCTCGTAACTCTGAACTCTGCACCGCAGCACAGGCAGGGTTAGATTGGTTGTAGGCAACCGGGGTGAAGTGTCTTGCCCAAGGACACAACGCGGTTGCCGCAGGTGGGATTCGAACCGAGGACCTCTCGGCTTGCAGCCTGCACCTCTACCAACTGAGCCACCGCGCCCCCAATTCTGTTAGTTTGTTGTACTAACATAATGGTCAATTCGAACCAAAGCGATTTCTAATTGTTACTTAATCTCGTCAAGGAGATCACGCTTTTTAGAAACACTTTTTTGAAAAATTCGCCAACTGAAATCAAACTTTCCTATCATAAAAATCCCTACCATAAAATGTCGATATATATCAAATAATTACTGAGACAGCACACCACGTTCCATGATTACTTATTAGAAGGACGGCGACCAAGACACACTGAAGCTGAGAAGAAACGAAACAAGGCTGCCCGAGGGTTGAACAGATAAAAGAGAAAGCATACGTCTCAGTAGTAGTTCTCGCACCTTTTGAACAAGATTTGCAGGCCTCAGGCAAGGACCTATAGGAAGGACATCACAACCACGTGCCTCGGTTACGTCATGTCTTGTTGACGCGGTTGCCATGCTCAGGCCCGTAACTACCGAAAATATTGGGATGGGGGGGGGGGGGGGTATCATTATTCTGCCCTACTGTCAGCGCATATTGCCCTGCATATACACAGTAATATCATATGATATCAGGTGCCCTGTTGGGCAGGGCGCTCCACACATGAAGTTAAATGAATATATTCTATTCTAAATAGAATTGTTGAATTTACAAGGACACCCTGGCCTCCTTTTGCATGAGCAGCATAGCACATGAACTGAGATGGAAGTTGTACAAGACCATGATATATCAGGTGCCCAACGTGCCCTACCTGTTCAGCTCTATTCTGTTAGGCAGGGCAACATTCTGGCAAATAATTCCTTAGCAGGGCAGTAGTTGCGTGGGGCGCAGATCTTGGTAACCGACAGAGGCTGGGCACCAGAGGGCAGGCCTTTGGCCTGCCCTACTCACTGCCCAGCGAATAGAAGATCTTAATATTTTCTTTTTTTCGGGGGGGGGAGGGGACACCCCCACCCCACCCCACCCCGCATGATTTACGCCCCTGGCCATGCTGTGATGTCATAGCCTTCTTGGGGTCTATGGTGGCACGTAGTTGCTGTATGACCTCAAATTCTCTAATAGGACGTGGGGGGGGGGGGGGGGGGTGTCAAAGGTTGTGTATATATCTAATTACCTAAATGTACCCGACACGGACATTAAATCACCACAAACGACCAAAAATCACCGAAACGGGCCGGCAAAGCCCCCATCTTGAGCGAATAGGAGTAGCAATTCATTGATACATAAAAAAGTGCGTTCGATTGTATAAGAGTACCTTTGTTGGTTCGGATTTCTCCAAATCCTCGGTTAGCATACACAACACGATAACCGTTTATTTGGCTCGGATTCTTCTACAATCCTTGTTTCCTGCTTATCGCTGCCCCAATTCTCTCCATTCCTTGACCTGTTCTACCTGTGTTAAGTCTTTCCTGTTCTACCAATTCCGACATGCCCAGATGTGCCTGTGTAGCCATGGTTACCAGCACACAGGCACGTGCTGGATGCGCCGATATGTGCTTGTGTGCTAGTGCACTATGTGAGCACAACACATGCAGAACATATGCACATACGGGTATTGGCTCCTCTTAGTCTCCCAGTTCCTATGTGGCTCCTATATAGCTCCTAGTTCCTATAACGTCGCCTGAGTGCTAGAATGTCCTATGTCTCATAGGGGACATAGGACATTCTAGCACCCAGGCGACGATATGGCTCCTGCATAGCTCCTAGCTCCAATATGGTTTCTATTACCTGTATGACTAGCACCTGTCCGGCAGCTGGCTTCTAGTCCATATCATGACGTTCCTGGCTCCTACACTACTGTGACTGGCTTGTCCAAAATCGCTACCATCTGCACAACGATCAGCGTCCACTGTATTTACCCAGTACTATAATTTCTACTACCATTGTAGCCTTGCACTAGTACCACTGACCCGTTGCTTCGCTGTAGGCTTGCTAGATATGTCTGGTTCTGTCTCAACTCTGCCCTCGACCACGTCTTTAACAAGTTTAATCAGATCGCTCCGTTCATCAAAACCTGTCTCAGTCTATACAGTTGCATGGCTCAATGCAAAATGGGTTACCTCACACATAAGAAACAGTCTGCTGATCGTACCAAGATGTTCTTGTGTGCTAGTGCTCACTGTGTAACAGTGCGTGAACATAATCTGCAGGAAATAGCAAATAGGATGTGCCGATATGTGCTTGTGTGCTAGTGTACAATGTGCACAGAACACATGGAGCATATACAGGAATTGGCTCCCATAAGGCGTCGTGTTCCTATATGACTCCTATATAGCTCCTAGCTCCCTTGGACATGACTGCAGTCTTCCCGAATGTATTCGCGGGCGTGCACATATGTTGCTATATACATTACAGTTAGAAACTGAAATAAGCCAATCAGTCGTGAGTGAGATCGCGTCCGGTGCCAAATGTTCATGAGACTCGTAAACTCATCTGGTAAATCATAAGATCATTTTGCCGAAGTGAGATCTCGGTATCCGTCTTTCAGCGCTTCCATCTTTTCAAATGGAAAACATCGCATCCCTCTTTTTCCAGATGAGCAAAAATGCTCTTAACCCTTTACCCAACGTAACGGTCAAAACCGGCCAGCGCTATTCTCAAAAATCGCATATTAATTTTCAAAATATTTTCATTTTTTGTCTCAAAAACATAGGTTATGACCCCTCGTTGGAACGAGCTCGTCGAGCTCGTTCCAACGAGGGGTCATAACCTATGTTTTTGAGACAAAAAATGAAAAAAAATTAGTTATTCAAGAATTTTTTTGCAAGTGTCGTCTGCTTTTCATGTTAGGTAAAGGGTTAACGCTCACCACGCGCCAGTATGCCAGTTTGTGTCAAGCACAGTGGGGCGACGTCTTTTCCTGCCCCGGCATTCTCTACCGCAAGATATTATTAGGAATATGATACACTACTTATCGTCTTTTGTTTGTACTTCACTGACGTTTATCTTGAGATGGACACGGTTTATTAATGTTAAGTGAAAAAGCGTGTTGCGTAGACCGAAATTTATGATATCAACAATTCCGTTCTATTTAGTGATATCACAAAATCCATTTAGTGATATCATAAAATGATTTAATGATATCATTAAATCGAATTAGTGATATCACTAAATCATTTCGTGATTTCAATAATTCGTGTGGAAGTTACTATTTTGTGATATCAATAAATAATTTGTGATATCATAAAATATTTTGTGATATCGTAAAATCGAATTATTGATATGTACAATCACTTGGATTTAATGATATCACTAAATGAATTTAGTGATGTCACAAAATGATCTTATGATATCATTTAATTCCGACTATTTTATGATATCTCAAAAGTGATTTTGTGATATGTACAGCGATTAGAAGGAGGCGCCACTGCATGGAATCGGACAATTTAGTGATATCATTAAATCGAATTTGTGATATCACTAATTCACTCAATTTGGTGATGTCACAAAATGATTTAGTGATATAACTAATTCGATTTTGTGATATCACAAAATGATTTTATGATATCAATAATTCGATTTAACCCTTTACCTAACATGAAAAGCAGACGACACTTGCAAACAAAATTCTTGAATAACTAATTTTTTTCATTTTTTGTCTCAAAAACATAGGTTATGACCCTCGTTGGAATGCGCTCGTTCCAACGAGGGGTCATAACCTATGTTTTTGTGACAAAAAATGAAAAAATTATGAAAATTAATTGGAGATTTTTGAGAATAGCGCTGGCCAGTTTTAGTCGTTACGTTGGGTAAAGAGTTAATGATATCACTAAATGTTGTCGATTTAGTGATATCACTTATTCGATTTAGTGATATCACTAAATCAGGTAATGAAATGGGCTGATATGCCGTTTTCATATTTAGTGATATCACAAAATGATTTAGTGATATCACTAATTTGATTTAGTGATATCACAAAATGATTTAGTGATATCACAAAATCGAATAAGTGATATCACTAAATCGACAACATTAAGTGATATCATTAAATCGAATTATTGATATCATAAAATCATTTTGTGATATCACAAAATCGAATTAGTGATATCACTAAATCATTTTGTGATATCACTAAATAATTTGTGATATCATTAAATGAAATAGTGATATCACTAATTCATTTAATGATATCATTAAATAAGGAATAAATAGAGGGATGGCGCCCCATATATTTTAGCCTTACTGAGTCCCGTTATTTCAGTGTATTTACCGGGACGGCGTGGATATCTCATTTTTATTTTTAAAGTGATCCATATTCATGGATAATACGATTTTGTAATAAAATCTCATTGTTGGAGACAATTCATACGGCATTGGGTTTCCTAATAAATAATACGGTCAGTTTACTGTACACAGCACATATCATTAAATGTTGTGAACAGTTATTAAATGTATTCTTCTGAACTTTTTACAGAATGCAGAAAAAGCAATGGAGGAGGGTGTAGATTCACTACAATTCGGGTTTTGAAAATAGATTTGTTTTCAAATTTCCAACCTTCAATTAAATGGACTAGTCAGAAATGTAATGATCGATTTTCGAGACACTAATTTTTAGTTGTGAATGGGTTATAACTGTGAAGAATTTCTTGGCATTCGCGTAGTGATCAAGTATGTTTGTCTCGTCACATGCAGTACTGTACTTTATCTGTCGCAATGTTCGTCACAAGAGTTAGTGGCAAGAGATGGGAACAAAATCTGAGGTTTGTTGATATTTTGTTACTTTGACTTTACTAATACTGTCCCACAAATGGATTCAGTTTTACATCGCATGTATCATTGTCCACCTGTTCAACACCGGAAAATAATATAAATTACACTATTTATTTATTTGTGTTTAAGGTCACATATTTCTGCACAATGGCTAACCACGACCGTGACAGTTTTACGGGTGGAGGAAGCCGGAGTACCCGGAGGAACCGAGAAACGGCGAGCAACTGTCAGCTCCCCAACATACCAACTCCACACAAGCAGGGGTAGCATTGGTTGAAGACAGGTGTACCATCGACGTGCAATACGCCTTAGTACACAACGTCACCGTGCCCCTACGTGGGCAATGGGAGTGAAGTGTCTTGCCCAAGGACACAACGCGGTTGCCGCAGGTGGGATTCGAACCGAGGACCTCTCGGCTTGCAGCCTGCACCTCTACCAACTGAGCCACCGCGCCCCCATAAATTACACTAAGGCGACTGTCTAACTATACATACATGCGACAGAACGAGGGGACACATGTGGCAAATGAGCTCTGTCAAACAAGAAGAAAGTGGCTAAATTACTTAACCCTTTACCCAATGTAACGGTCAAAACCGACCAGCGCCATTCTCAAAACTCGCCAATTAATTTTCCTTTTTTTCCATTTTTTGTCTCAAAAACATAAGTTATGACCCCTCGTTGGAACGAGCTCATCGAGCTCGTTCCAACGAGGGGTCATAACCTATATTTTTGAGACACAAAATAAAAAAAAATAGTTATTCAAGAATTTTGTTTGCAAGTGTCGTCTGCTTTTCATGTTAGGTAAAGTGTTAATTAACATTATGGTAAAAAAATTAATCTTGAAATGCTTGTTACTTCGACATCAGTGCGCAGACGGTTCAACAATAATAAAGTATGTTTCTGCAACAACGATCTTTCTTCGCCTCGGTTGATAACATTTTTCGGAATTGGATATGTTAAAAAAAAAGATAATAACATTTAATCATTATTGGTTTATTTTCGATAAATTGGACTTAATTAATTGCATGGTCCGTTATTCCTGATGGCATGCCCAGATGGCTTGCCTCTAGTTCTCTTTTGTCTCTCACGTGTAATTTATTTTTTTAAGAAACCAAATCATGGATGTTACAACAAAGCAAAGATGGCTAGTCCTGCCTACATATTCCCTTGTTCTTGCCCAGGGGCCATTCTTGTGGACTTACCGAAGCTGACTCTGTTCGCAGTCTCTACCCAAATGTAACAATACAGCCTATTCCCGCATCCGTATGTCCTTCCCACGCCCTATATCGCCGTGCCTAATTTTGTGTAATACACTCGTACACTGTACTTTCAGATATTTGTCATCAGTAGAAACCTTTATCCTGAAAGTAAATGTGCTGATCAGATAAATGGTATTACAAGTGCGGATTCTGGGGTATTTCTGTCGAAGCTAGATTCATTTACTAATGGCGAGAAAGCAGGTAAGAACATTTGTTTCATAGACAGACAGTTCATTTGTTTCCATGTTCAGAAGTTGCAGTGGAAGCCATGGATCTGAGAACGAGAATTCACTACAGACTTCCCCATACCTATATGTGCCGACCCGAGGACAGGATTTAGGCTACTATGGGAATTCCCATTGAAAATTCTGTAAAATTTTGGCTTCAATTTTCATATATTTCGCCATGGGGCACTATTAGCTATCCTTGTATTTTCCAGGGTGTATGGGAATTTACACCGGTTTGGAACTCATACACCCTGAGGCGAAGCCGAAGGGTGTATGAGTTCCCAGCCCGGTGTAAACTCTCAAACACCCTGGTAAACACAAGGATGATGGATTTATTTCCATTTTTATTATTTTGGTGTACTTAATACTTTAACCTACACTGTGGGCAAAAACTGACTTAAAATTTGTTCTTTGTAAGTTTCTTAATAAAACCAGACAAATATGGATGTCATTGGAACTGGCCCAATGAGCCAGTTCCAATGACATTCATACCTGTAATATTTTATTGTACATAAATATTAAATTTCTTGTATTTTTATTTTTGTTTTAACATAACCGAGCAGAAGGTTTGAATTACTAATTAAAAATGGGTACTTTGTTTTAGCCATACAGCCTGCTATTGTGTATTCTTGTTTTTACACCCTGGTTAACCACGGTATAAAAAACCCACTGTGAATTGCAAGTTACACCGTACCTCTCAGCCAATCAAAACGCAGTATTTTTTTTTCATTTGGAAATAAAATTTGATACCAAAAGCGATGCACAGAGGACGAGGGAATAGTATAAACAAGCTATTGGTTGAAAATAGAATGTGTTTTCATTTTTGGAATTCACAAAAAATATTTGCACAATCCATTCCAATGGGCGGGGTGTGGGCGTCATAAGCTGAGTTTAAATACTTTTTGAGAATATTAGGGGCTGATTTTGGCCATTATGGTGGGTAAAGAGTTGCTATCGATGACACTAAGGCTGTACAGGGTTAGTTACTCAGTTAATATTTATTTATTTATTGGTGTTTAAGGTCACATATTTCTGCACAATGGCTAATAACGACCACGACAGTTTTACGGGTGGAGGAAGCCGGAGTACCCGGAGAGAACCACCGAGCAACGGCGAGCAACTGTCAGCTCACCAACATACTAACTCCACACAAGCAGGGTTAGCATTGGTTGAAGACAAGTGCACCATCGACGTGCAGTACGCCTTAGTACACAGCGTCACCGTGCCCCCATGTGGGCAATGGGGGTGAAGTGTCTTGCCCAAGGACACAACTCGGTTGCCGCAGGTGGGATTCGAACCGAGGACCTCACGGCTTGCAGCCTGCACCTCTACCTACTGAGCCACCGCGCCCCTGCTCAGTTAATAATGAAAATTGTTTATAACCAGAAACTGTGACTAACCCTGTGCAATGCATAGGATTAGTCACATTTTCTGGTCATAAAATAACTTGTTGACTGTCATATCACTCACAACATGAAAATGTACACTCACTGAGGCTGTGCAATCCACGGACTTAGTCAATCTTTTCTTTCTGGTTATAAATAAGATCAGAGCTATTATGCGAGGTATGAGAAAATTCAATCCTGTAGTACATTCTGGTCCTCAGATCGACAGCTTCCACTTCTCAACTTAATGGCAACAAGTGGCAAGTGCTTTGCCAATCAGTGTTTAGTGAATGGAATACATACTTGTGTCCAATACATCCATTTCTTCCAGAATAACACAACAAAATCTCTATTTTCTGATGTATTTACAGTGTTGCCATTTTATCCTCTCCTTCTTTGTCCATACTCTAAAACCTGTTCGGTTAAAAAGTAACCCAAATCAACTGGGTTGAGTAAATATGAATCCAGCTGGGTTCAAATTCACTCAACCTAGTTGATTTGGGTTAATTTTTAACACAACTGATTTTAGAGCCCACAAGTGAGTATCAGTATCCTTACTGAATAAACTGAACGTGTCTTCATTAGTGGAGTGTTTAACATCTTATTGGAAGAGGTTCGTCGAACTCGCACAAGGAGAGGTTAAAAAGAGGACATATACTGAGTTGCGAATCCACACCGAATTTATTCAACTGGTCAGGGAATATTGAAAACAGAGTTTGGAATAGGCCGAATGGGGTCAGGGTATATAAAATTGGGAGAAAATACGAGCCAATAAAAATACTGATATTGAATCGAACTAACCCACTCTGACTTCGATTATTGAATAATATTTGTACCTGTACCTAGTCATACACCATCGGTAGATTGATTTGATATTAACCCTTTACCTAACATGAAAAGTAGACGACACTTGCAAACAAAATTCTTGAATAACTATTTTTTTCATTTTTTTTTTTTTGTCTCAAAAACATAGGTTATGACCCTCATTAGAACGAGCTCATTCCAAAAAGGGATCATAACCTATGTTTTTGTGACAAAAATAATGAAAATTAATTGGCGATTTTTGAGAATAGCGCTGACCGGTTTTGGCCGTTACGTTGGGTAAAGGGTTAATAGTTTATTATCTGTGATATGGACTTTATCCTTTTATACGTCCATGTAGCCATGTTGATTTTTTTGTGAGGGCAATGGTGGTTTATGTCTTTCATGTCTTTGATTATTGGACAAGATGTCCAGAACTTCTCTCAGACTTCAGATCAGACTGATATGATATTTAGTTGGTTGACAGACAATGACGTGGACGTGGATATTATATGAACGTGTCGCCAAACTCACTTTGAGAATTAATCAATTAGGGCCCTCTGTGTCACTGATTATTGACACTCCACTCTCCTGACGGTATCCGGACATTTCCCCACAGGACATTTCCCCACCCTTCGTTTTTGAGAAAACGGACATTTCCCCGACCTCAATGAATAACCATCCGCTTGCTGATTTGTCTACAGCTTACAGAACTATACTACCGTTTATGTAATGTGATACTACTGGAGCTGGGAGGTTCTAAGTTTTCAGATTCGGTTTCGGTTCGGTTTCAGGAATCGTTTCAGTTCGGTTTTTGTATGTGTTAAGAACAGATAGTAAATAACACGTCAGGCTCCTTAATCCTTTACCCAACGTAACGGCAAAAACCGGCCAGCGCTATTCTCAAAAATCGCCAGTTAATTTTCATTATTTTTTTCATTTTTTGTCTCAAAACATAGGTTATGACCCCTCGTTGGAACGAGCTCATGGAGCTCGTTCCAATGAGGGGTCATAACTTATGTTTTTGAGACAAAAAATGAAAAAAATTAGTTGTTCAAGAATTTTTTCTGCAAGTGTCGTCTGCTTTTCATGGTAGGTAAAAAGGGTTAACTTGAAAAAAAAATCCGCAATAGTTTGCACGACATCACTCACACAAAAGCTGTATTAGATTCAGCTAACACCCCCTTCCACCATTCTTAGGGGTTTCATGGGATCACATAAATCAAAGTAACAAATGAATAAAGATCATCTAAACGATGTTGTATTCTCATTGCCAAATTTTCTCTCTTATTGATTGACTCGCCCGGTGGACGAATCAATAAGGGAAAAAATGTGTCAGTGAGAAAGCGACATATTCACCCCTCTGCCGGATAGCCTCTTGATAGTATTGCACTATACGATTGCCGTTAAAATCCATTAAAATGACTGCTATGACAACCAACCGTTGGTCTTCTCACCATAACCTTTACACAATATTGTCACTACTTATAAATCTTAACTGGTCAATAAAATTGTTTCATTGTCTTTGCTTTATTACAATATATAAGAGAATGCCTCCACGCACTCTCCTACATAAGTTGCAACTTGGTAAATCCATACATATGAAAGAATTTCACTCCTGAGATAACATGAAGCACATAATATGCAGTGTGTGTGTGTGTGGGGGGGGGGGGGGGGGGGGGGGGGTACTCATGTCAGTACAGCAAACTCCTTTCCAGAACAAAGTGAAGTGAACTCTTTGCTCATCCGTTTAAGCAAAATGTCAAACGACCAGAGAAGACGGTTACCAAAACATTTCTTGAATAACGACGATATCAGGCTGTTGTGTTTGGGGTTAAGATATGAATAACTCATCAGGAAAACTGAACGACCTTCTGGTGTAATGATGCAAAGCAAATATCTGTTCCCATGTTATGTACCATGGTGGGACAAACATGATCGTCCATGTAAAAGATGCCTGTATTTTTAACTGCAGGCCAAATTTTTTTTTACAACGTGTTTAAGGCGGTATCATCCAAGAACTTGTTCATCTGGTCAGTTCGGCAACGTAGCAGTGTTTTCACTCTCTATATGCTTATGAACTAATCCTTTACCAATAATCGGTGTTATAACTAATGAACCATTGTCAAGCCCTTTAGACATAGCTTATTAATGTATTATGAACGTAAATCTCAAATAAATGAACTGACTTTTTCATTGATTTTCCCCTATATGCACGAGAAGTCTGATTATATATATGGATAAATAATAATGTATTACAGCTGCTCATATTGTTATTGTCATTTATGCAGATTTTTGTGGATTTTACAAACAACGTAGCTTACTTCATTCACGTCATCGTATCGTGCGTTTTGTCACGATAGGAAAACAAGACATCAGGAATTCTTTGAACGAAATTTTATCCAGTATTGGATTCGGTAAGGAAAGGAGGAATATGATTATTTAGAAATCGGCCGCACTGGTTTCATAAGAATGTGCGTTCGAAGGAAGACGGGACAACGCAAAATTATTTCAATTCCCAGTGACCAGTGACATAAATAGAACAAACACGAGAAAGCCGTGTTCAACTTTAGGTGTTTGAGGATGGACTTTAGTAAAGTCGGGAAGAGTCTGTTGAGAAATCCCAAACTCCAAACTCAGAGAACGTTCGGTAAGTGAAGTGCCTACATGTCCAAAATACCAGTCTAATGGAATAAGATTCACCGGGATTATGATGGAGAAGTGGGATGGGAGAAAGGAGGACATGTGGTTACTGGGTGACACAAAGGGGAGGCGTTTGTGAAATCAGGTTTAATCAAGGCCTTCTCGTCTGTGAACCGCGACAAATCAGCGGCCGGCCAAAGTGTTATACAGGTTTTTGCATCAGCCAATTGATTTGTGTTGTTCTTTTCCGCCGTGTTGATGAGACCAGATCAGCCAGATCAAACAGGACGCCGCAGACAATATTTGATTTGTCTGACCGAGGTTCGTCACCGACAGTGGCTGACCCGGGATTCTAAGTTTTAGAGGGCCTTCCATTTCAATCATAGGTCACATGAGAAGCATCACTCGATGGTCGTAGCGGCAAGGTAGGGCGAACACGAGAGGGGCTATGTTAGAACATGGAGGGTCAGTGTGGCCCTCCGATGACTGCTTTGCACATGATCGCAATGTTTTCCAACCAAAATATTTCAGTATTTTGAAGAAAAGAAGCACCGTGTGTTATCGCCGATAATGTCCATTGGTATTTCTGCTTCTGTAAAAAAATTGAATTACAAAAATAGGAGGGACGCGCGCCGGGTGCGCCCCTCTGATTCCGCCCATGCATTGCTGAGATAATCTGTAATAATCATTTATTATATGACAGTTTTTTTTTAAAAACTGAATCGGAAACCTGAAATGTAAACAAAAATAAATTATAGAATATTTATCCAGAGCAGTCTACACAAAGGTACTCATATTAATTTTTTAGCGTTTGTTAACGTAGCTGCCAAACCGGCCAGCGCTGTTCACAAAAATCACTATTCAATTTTCATTATTTTTTTTCATTCTTTTATCTAAAAAAAACATAGCTTATGACCCCTCATTTGAACGAGCTCGGTGAGCTCGTTCCAAATGAGGGGTCGCAAGCAATATTTTTGACGCAAAAATGAAAAACGTTAGTTATTCAAGAATTTTATTTGCAAGTGTCGTCTGCCTTTTGTGTAAGGTAAAGGGTTAAGATGTTGCATCGGTAGTTTGCGCACGCCAGCGACGCCAAGTGAGCCTCATTTGAGACAGGCATCATATGGATTTTAAAAGGTTGAGGCTGTCGTTTGCCGGTGAGCCAGAATTGATGAGCAAACTAGAGCGACATTGAAGAGCTGTTTGTGGTCGGCATACTAAATATTGTGTCCTGTTTTTGTAAAGTGTCGGTTTGTGTCTTAAATTTAAGAATCAGTAGTTCCTATCAAAAGAAAACCTTGATAGTGCTCGGGAGGGGGGGGGGGGTGGCTGAAGTTATAGCCCCCCTCAACAACATTGATCTTCTTGTGGGGTTGTGGGGGTGGGGGGTTAAACGACCCAGACCCCCACTTAAGAACGAAAGTAAACCAGTTAATGTAATTATGTCCTTGGAGAATAAATGGTATTACCAAATCTAATGACACAATAAAGTATCAATACGAGAGGCGCGAAAAGGGGTTCAATGTTTTACGGGGAACTCTCCTGTTAATTTCAGCATTAGAAACATTGTAGGTAAGCAGACTCAGACGTTATCCTTTCCAAAACATGAAGTCACACCCTACCACACACGAACAAGATAAACATTTCACAAGAGAATGGTCGCTTAGGGAATACCATCTAGATTCAGGATGTCGTGTGTCGTGGAAGGGATGCTGTTGAAACAAACCTATTAATAGGCATCACAGTACAAAATATTTCCCCATAGGCGACCGACCATTATAACGTTCAGGCGAAAAAAAAAATGATCGCATCACATCAATTTTGGCATTCAGATATCTTTGTGAAGTACATCCCTTCAGACAACCTTTGCTGGCCCGAAAACAGGTAGTCATGCAACAAACAAGAGAGAAAAACTGACAGGAAAGGAAGTACCGGTCAATTCCCAACAAGAACACACCAATTGTCAAGTGTATTTTTTAGGGCCAAAAAAGTCATCAAATCACCCTCTTTATTTATCTGGAATATTCAACAATAATGCAAGATGTCAGTAGAATGCTTCAAATGTTTATTGAAACAATCTATTTTCCCAAGGCTGGTAAGTTTTGGAGATTATATCATTCCCTTTTCAAGGCGGGTAACTCTAATTCAAATATTTACTACAGTGATACCAAAATTGAGACTTAAAGAAAACCGCTAGTAGGCGGTGGATAAATAATACTGCTGCACATGGCATAATGTGCGTTTTCAAAATACTGAAATATTTGCACGTTTATTTCATTTGATGGTTTTTCGGACGCTATGGACATATTTTTTGTTATCTCTTCCAGTGCAAAGACGATCCGACGGATGGACGGACAAAAGAACACTGACAATTCTAAAGCTACTCATATCATCCCCTGAGTTCCAATGTGTTCTATGTGCCTACTGTCACATAGAACACATTTGAACTCAGGGGATGAGATGTCGGTCGCAGCAAGAAGGATCGAAACTATAGGTTTTATCCACTTGATCGACTCTACCCAGTATCAGCCTTTTTCCACCAAAAATTTCACACGCATAAGTACGCATCCAATTTTTGTTTATTTAATAGTTTCTAGCCGCTGTATTCTTCATTGATACGTTCCTTGTTCCTTGCAGATAGTGGATGTATTAAAACGGCAAAGAATTCTTCATCGCTGAGTACTGAGGACAAGAAAAAGATTTTATACGAGAAAGAATGTAACAAACTCCACGTTACACCCGTTGGAGCGTACCTACGACAACTCAACAAACAAGAACTGGCAATACGAAATTATCCACTTGGTGCAGATGGGGTGAGAGCCTTATCCGTCCCATTGATGGTATGTTGGAATTTTAATCTTTTCAAACTGAGTGGAATACCGTAAGATGGTCTCTTGTGTAATTAATTAACAAAATATTTTGTACATGTACTGCATATAACGATCATAAAGTAATGTAATCATGGACCAATTGATGGTGTTGATAGTTTTTTCCGGTGGTAGCCGCAGTGGTGGGGTTTAGGGACCATAAAATTTCGATAGCATCGCAATGTACCACTTGTGACGCATTGCATTGCAAATTTCTGTTCGAAAATTCCATGGTCGCTTATTTTGGGAAGGTGTAATCTTCACCTAACATTGCATTTTGGGGGAAAATGGTTGTCTAAAAAATGCAATCTTCTTGATTCTAACTGTTAACCATTTCCCTAACACGAATAAACAGACAATTACAAAAATCATTGAATAACTGCAAATTTGCATTTTTTAAAATTCAAAACATGGCTTACGTTCCCTCTCACAACTAAGCTAGACGAGCTCGTTCCAATTGCATTGTCGATGTTTGTACCGCAACAAGTTCTCGCTTGGGTGCTACCTTGAGTAGTGGAATGGACACGCATGATAAGCAAGTTGCCTTTTGTGAATTGGAAACCACCGACCTTCGGCTGGAATATGTGTTGGACAATATCTTTGGTCTCAGCAGTGAAATAACTCGAGCCCCATTCCCCGTTATGTGTAGACCAGAAACGGTTAACCATTAATCGATTAACCAATGATCAACGTCTTGATCGATCAAAAAAGTAATTGATCGATTAACCGTTGCTTTTGAACTGTTGTATTATACAGATTAAGAAAGGAACAAACTTGCTCCAAAACAGGTCCACGTTGTCACACTGACTCATATCAATTATATGAGACAGAGTAAAGCATGCAAATTACGTGCTGACATACTTGTTCACGTGCATGTATCAGTGGCTGGAAATGGCCATTCTTAACCCTATACCCAATGCGGTTGAAAGACGAAAGTTGCAAAATAAACTCTTAAATTACTAAATATTTTCAATTTTTGTCTCAAAAACATAGCTTATGGCCCCTCTCGTCCCAATGAGAGGTCATAAGCTATGTTTTTGAGACAAAAATTGAAAACATAATAAAATTTGAATGGAGACTTTGTATATAGCGCTGGCCGGTTTACCCGTTATGCTGGGTAAAGAGTCAGTATGCTGTAAATCATCAACGGTGCGGCAATTATTCAGCTACCTATTGGGGTAGGTGATTAATCGGTTAACCAAGGTTAATCCATGTGATTAATCGATCAAGAAAACCTTTTCACCGTTTCAGCTCTATATATAGTTATGTGTCATCTTTTATGTTTCATATTTGAATTATTTTTATGATAGTTTGTTTGGAATCCTACATCCATTCAAGAGTTTCAGGTAGACTGTCAATCTAGGTAGGCCAGCGCTCCCAATATACTTGCCAATTAAATTCGAAAAATGTATGCATTTGTTATTGCTTTTTATGTCTACTTTTGCAGAGCTTTTGGACCACCAGGGCTAGCCAGCAACCATGCTCTAAAATCAGTTGGGTTAAAAATCAACTCAAACTAAATGGGTTGAGTGAATATGAACCCAGTTGGGTTCATATTCACCCAGCCCAGTTGATTTAGGGTTAATTTAATCCAACTGATGGGAGCGGGCTGCCTCAGTGGTTACGACATTGGACTTCAAACCAAAAGGTCCATTGTTCGATCCCCGCCAGAGGTAACCGGGTTGTGTCCTTGGACAAGGCACTTCATTCCGATTGTCCACGTAGGGGCACGTTGATGATGTGCACTAAGCCGTACTGCACATTGATGACGCACTTGTCTTCAACGTTCGCTAAGTTGCTAACCCTGCTTCTGTGGAGTTAGTACGCTGGGGAGTCCGACAGTTGCTCGCCGCTACTCGGTGGTTCTCTTCTGGTAAACCGGCTTCCTCTACCCATAAAACTGACCGATAGGAGGTGACCCTGGCTGTCGAAAGTGTCGTTACACCCCAGTAAAGGGCCAACTGATTTTAGAGTGCACGTGAAGGAGCACATAATACACTCTGTACAATGATCAATAGGCGCGTGGACATAACTGCCCCAATCTATTATATAAATGGAAAGTCTGTAATTACGTCGACTTTGATTAGCTCTCTTGGTATGCAGTGGGCTTTTTTGCCGCGCGACGCGGGCCTTCTCGTCCTGGGACGGGTGGACCTGCTAGTTATATGTATTTCATGGGTCTGGTGTTACTCGGGTTATGCAGTTTTACAATCGCTGATGCTAAGTATGTGCCCCATAATAAACGTTAGTCATGGACTGGATTGTAATGGATTAGAGTGAGTATTCTCCATGGTATACTTGGTGAGCATATATTTCCTTGTGAACAGTACTGACATGTCAGTTTAAAACATGTAGTTATTTCCTTTATGATTTCTAGAAATTAGTACCGTACACCATCTCGCATCCCCCATTATTCCCTGAGGTGTAAGACATTTGTGCCTTGTGGTGTTGAAATCCAGAAATTTCTCGTGGGGATCGAAACATGGTCTGACTGCTGGGTCCTGTCCGACCTCATCGAACCTGGTTTTACTCCGCGTGAGACCGTTTTCGTTTTTAATCCCAAATGACTCAGTGACATGATCACAGAGTTATTTGGGATTAAAATCGAAAACTGCCCCCACCCCTCCCGTGTTTACAGTAACTTATGTCTTGGTCAAGAAACTGTTTCCTCAACAATAACGATTTCATCACCATTGTAAAGTTGGCTTGAGACCTTATAACCTTATAGTTTCGTTTTGCCCAAGTGGTACAGGTAGAATGGAGGGGAAGTTCGTATACGAGTTCGGAGATATCAAATCCAGAGTGGCTCTAATTCACACTAATTGATTCTGCAGGTAGACAACAGAGTGATCAAATTGGACTTGGAAGGGAATGAAATTGGACCAAAAGGTCTTTCATATTTGTTTGAGTTTCTGCAAGACGGTCTTGTTCACAGCTTGGTAAGTATAACTATCGTAATTAATAACCATTAGGCGGTGAAAGGTACGTACCAGATATTAGTGCTGATATTTGATTTTAATAGGCTTGCTGAATCTTTATATTATCATAAACATAGGAAGAATTTAACCCTTTACCCGACCGGCCAGCGCTATTCTCAAAAATAGCCAATTAAGTTTCATTATTTTTTCATTTTTTGTCTCAAAAACATAGGTTATGAACCCTCATTGGAACAAGCTCGTCGAGCTAGTTCCAATGAGGGGTCAAAACCTATGTTTCTGAGACAAAAAATGAAAAAAAAATGAGTTATTCAAGAATTTTTTGGCAACTGTCGTCTGCTTTTCATGTTAGGTAAAGGGTTAACCAAAATTCCCACCTCCGAGATCTTGTATTCGTAGATATAGTATCAAGCTCTCGAGAAACCAGTCTAATTCTATAAGGAATTCTACACTGGTATGGCCTAGGATCAGTCCAGCACTTAAATAGTCCATCGCCTATATTTAGATTCCATGGTTCGCTTTTCCGACCAACTGATATATTCCAGACGATTGAAACGAAAATTAAAAAAAAAAACACCATGTTAACATTGATTTTCTTTGAATCGGTGATAGGAATGTTGCTCTATCCTGACTTGATTTGTCTGAATATTTGATGACATTACCATCAAAAATGAAGACACACCGCGATCGCAGTTTTATTATCAAACCGCGCAGTTCCATTAAATTCTCTAATATCTTGGTGTTTTCGAGCCGAATTAAATATTTATTGGTTGGAATATCTATAACTGGAGTACCAAAGCCTATATGTACATCTTTGTAAGTAAAAGGACTTCACATTACATCAACGGTCGTCTGCGCGCAAATTTCCTCAAAAAGTGTGGAAACAAAACAGCCAACAACAGCGTCGAATTCCCAACGGAATTGGTCTGGTGGCCTGAAAGCTTGATATAGTATATACACGGGTATATATAAAAATATCAAAACAGGCACGTAACCAGGGGATGTTCGGCGGGTGCGTAAACCGCTTAGCCACATAGAGTGCTATGCATTATGGTAAGTTGTTTTGAAACATAAATGTTCTCGTTTGCACATCGTATCAGAGACCCAATTTAAGGATGGAACAAATTCCTCGGAATTTGCTACACCAGTATAGTGAAATGTCTATGTGAACAGCCAGGCCATCGCTGCTGTGCATTAATAACCTGGCTACCAAATGTGGACGCATTATACCCGGGCCCACATGGGGTTCAAGCTGTAATGTAATACTAGGAAGGGAGTATGTCAGTCAGCATAATTTTAGAAGGAACAATGTTTTCGCATTCACTTCATGTACCTGTCACGTTATATAGGGGTGATTTGCTGGTATTTGCTGGAATAATCTGCTGAACTCGCAGGAACGTGTGCAGAAATTTTGTCAACAAAGCTTCAGCAGGACATAAATTATGACGTAAACATATTATGTGTTCTATGGTAAATGCTTACCAGTTTTGTATGTGTGCATTACACGTCTCGCGTAATTTATACCTCTGTTCACGCATTCCCCCCCCCCCCCCCCCCCACCCCCGCGGTTCTTAAGAAAAAAAAATTGCATTGAACATAGTTTAATACAAAATAAGCCTAATGTAATTTTCTGTAATGATATCAGAGTTGCTTGCATATGATTGGCCGAGGCAGGGCTCGATTTAACTGGATTAGCATAGCACTTTGCTCTCCAATTTCTGAATTTTGCTATTCAAGATTTATTAGTTTCAAGTGCTTTTGGATCAACTGCTAATCAATTTTCCAGGGTGAATAGTAAATTGCTATTCAAAATTTTCAGATTAAATCAAGCCCTGCGAGGTGAGTTTTTCATAACTCGATGAATAATTTTCCCATCGTTTGAAAGGTCTTGTTTTGCTCTGCTCATTTGTCAAATAAAACAATGTGGGCGTGTTCAGTGATGCACTTAACACTTACGCTGCCAAAAGCTACTGTTGTCGCATATTTTATGATGATTATCTGTACGTTCTGGTATGCGCAGATCTAACCTACCATCTGATTAATTGTTGGAAAGGCATAAACATATTATTCCAACAATTAATCAGATGATAGAGTTTCAAGTATGCCATAAATCTTATTAAACTTCCTCGCACGCAGGCGTACATAGAGGTCCTCCATATATGGCGTGGCAGTAAAAGGGGTTAAACTGTAATTGCGGCAAGTGGAATGTTAGTGTTGACGTGGGTTGTTCACTTTTTCTCTTGACTTCCAGACCGCGAACTGTATCCGTCAGTTTTCGATGTTTCCGGGAAACACCGATTAAGTTGTGCCAGTTTTGAAACAGTGACTTACTGTCTCGGCTAATTATTTTTTTCCTCGATTATCAGGGGATTGAGTTCCACAGCAGTTTGTTAGTTACATAATATGGTATTTATACGGTGTCAGCAAATTCCATATTGGGTGCCAGTTAAATTCATATTATTGGGAGTAGAGAGAAACGCAAGAAGAATATGGAATTAACTGACATCGTATACCTTATTACGTCACTAACAGAATGTGTGACGAATATCTCGCGGCAGCTGCTATTTCTGAATACTGAACCGGCAATTCAGTGCGATGAATAATAAATGACGTAATTCTTACTTGTTTAACGTGAAGATCGACCCAAACAACAACCGATTTTTAACCCCACACCCACCCCTCTTGGAACGAACACAGTTCAGCGATAATTTGGGGTCTCAGTTACCATTATTTTGACAGTGTTTACCACCGATAATTCGGGTGAACTATAAGAACAGGTTCTCAAACGGTAAAATAATTCTCGGAACAGACAATCGTGTGCCCGTATCAAAAAGGGCCCACAGGTTGCTGGTTTCCAGACTTGAACGAGTATCGTTGTTGTTTTGTAGAACTTGGCTGGAAATAACCTCGGATGTGATGGTGCTGTATTGATGTATAAACTGATGGCGGCAAATCACTTCATAGATACTTTGAATTTATCAGGTAAATATTTATCAATAGTAAATAGGTGTAATTCGTACAAAAGTCCAAAGTCTCCCATCTAAGTACACGGTCTCCAGACGCCGTGAGCCGTTCCGGACCAGATTGATGCAGGGGTGAAGGCCGGCCGGCTAAATGAAGTGAGGGGGGATACCCACTCCCTCCCCCACCCCACACCACACACACACACACACACACACTTCATGCTGGGTTATCAGTGCATATCACCTTAATGTCCTAAACACTCTCCACTCGGAGCTCACGCGATGGGGAACATGTCGCCACTTGGCTTGGGATAATAGGATTAAGTATACACAATTATGGGATGGTAGCCGTTGTATTAAGTGTGCAGACTTTGGACGGTGGTGGAGTATTCAATATCAAAAGATCAGGGGGATTATGACGAAAGCAAGATAAAAGAGCAATGTCACAAATCAAATTGAATAATATTATACATTGAAAAGTACGAATGTGCGGGTAAATTAATGGCCAATGTTATATAAAACTATTAATGTACATTACATTTTTCTTTGCTTTTCGAGACCCTTTGATAACCTCAGACCCGAGGACACGTGTGGCGAGCCGGCCTATTTATATTTTTTGTACAATAGGATTATTTCATCAATAACAAAGCAAATTCATTTTTTGCCTCAAAAGCATAGCTCCTGCATGATCCCGTACTGGAACGGGCTCGTTGAGTTCGTTCCAATGAGGTGTCATGAGCTATGTTTTGGAGCAAAAATTGAAAAATAAATTAGAATGGTGATTTTTTGAAAGAACGCTGACTTGTTATTGCCATCACGTTGGGTAAATTAAATGTACGCGATATATATTATATTTACAAAATATAGCTGCAGACAAACTGCATACATGCAAGAGAGAGACCAAGAAGGGTTTGATATATATAATCATATTTTGGTTCAGTTAAGGCTAAAGAAAATTAATTTTTTGATTCTCAGGCACCGGCGCATTCGTTTTTTTCGGCCCGCGTTCTTCATATTTATTTTGGAGGCAAAATTCAAATGTACAAAACTATCATAGGGTGTGATTTTAGCGGTATCACATCGCGATTCGCGATTCAATATATCGTATACATTGATACAGTATTGTTATTGTCTTCGCGAAATGCGACAAGATTCTCATATGTTTCTTCAAAATAAATATTTATATAACTGGTTGAAAGGTAGATTAGTTTTGGTGGTCTAAATTTGTTCATCAAAAATTGTTTTATTACAAATTATTGGAGAATGCCAACAAGCACTCTCCAATAATTTGTAATAGAACAAATTTGTATAAACAAACTATTATTTACGTTTGACTAAATACGAAACATGGGTAAGGAAAATGTTGGTTTTTACCCTGGAACTCTCATTCTTTTTTAAAGGTATGATTCTGGCTTCTAGCACCCACCCAGTTAAAAAACTTATTATTTTTAATCTCCATTTTAGTTGTTCTATATTGATTTTATGATGTATATATATGATCACTGTTACAAAAAAAACTATCAGTGAAATCAACATGGAAGCTCTAGTATTTAAATTTAGGCTCTCACAACTGGATTTTGGGCATCAGCGACCAATCTATCAGGAATAAAAAATAAAAATAAAAACCGCCATCCCTCATTCGTTTTAAAAAAAAAATTGTATGAGAATCAATTATTCAATTTTGTTTGGCCTAAGAACAGTCTTATATAATCGGCATACTTCTCTTACAGGAAACGGTTTTGTTGACAGCGATTCAGAGCTTTTTGCAAGAATCATCCAAGTAAGTTTACCCTGCACATCGTAGCACGTAACAAACTTCATCTTTAGAGACAGAAATATATATGCTCCCTGTATCAACAAACAGCTTGGGATTTATTGACGAATGGATTACCCCTGTATCAACAAACAGCTTGGGATTTATTGACGAATGGATTACCATCAACCTGTGACATTATATCACAGAGACACAAGGAACCTCTATCGGGCGCGACGGAACACAGAAAAATGGGAGGGGTGGGGGGGGGGGGGGGGCTAAAGTATGTTATGTGATATCTCGCCAGCGCGGAAGGCGTGAAGCTGCGAGCACCGAAGGTACGAGGCCATTATAGCGGGAAGTCTGGGGTCCTCCCCCAGAATAGTTTTTTAAATGGGTGCCAGGAGAAGCGTTCTCCTGCGTTTTCCTACCAATAACTGCGCAATTATTTCCATACAAATTGGCCATTTCTTTACCTTTAATTCTGCGAAAATTTTCTGGGAAGTGGAACATATGTGTCTCAAATGACAAACTGTAAAAACAAAACTGAATTCACTGAATGGTGGAGTATTTAACCATTTCACTGTTGGCAAATTAACGATGTACACACTAAAAGGTATCAGAAGGGTTATAACAAGTGTGGGTGTGGGGAGAGGGGGGGGGGGGCTAAACCGGGCCCCCGAAGTGTAAACGTGGGGAGGCTAAGCCCTGCTATCTCTCCCCCCCCCCCCAAGTCCCTCCGCGCCTGACCTCTGTTACATGATGATACAGGTGCTGGTGCGTAATACCAGGACTTTTGTCGGGGAGGTGCGCTAAGTGGCGATCGACGATCACCGAAAACATTTGAAAAATGAGTATCAAATGGAGCTCATTGGTAGCATCTGGTAACATAGACAGTGATGTGAAATTGAGGATCTGAAATATAAGCACTTTTAGAGTTTAGACTATTGTATGTGAACAATTACAAACAAAATCTATCGATAAAGTTGATAGACATATTTTATTTTCCAGATATATATTGTACCTATAGGGCCTATAAGTAATACTGTTCACATGTGATTCTGTCAGAAATCAGACAGCAATAAGCTCGGTGTAACATATAGGGCATTAGGTCAGTGCCGAATTAACCCATGACCGGTCCCCTAGGCATTTAGGTACTTCGGGCGGGCCCCCTCCGGCACTTCAATCGTTCACCCCATTACAGCTGACGGCATGACCCTGGTACGCTATAGGCACTATGTCACATGCAGTATATACCCCCATATCCATTTTGGGGTCTCCTGGAGAATTCTACTCACAACACAATCATTAAAATAATGTACTGAATATAAATATATATATATAGTATTCTTATGAGAGTATATATATGGATAAACACATATATACATGTATCGGTACGGCGCAGAGTGCCTTTAACCATTAGAGCCCTAAGGCACTAGTAACAGTTCCTCAACAAAAGGAAAAAAAATGGCGGAGACACCTGTCTCAGCGGGCCCCTAGGCTTCAGCCTGCAGTCTTATGAATAATACGACCCTGCTACACGCAAACGAAAACATTTATGTTTTAACACTTTACCAAACATGAAAAGCAGACGACACTTGCCAAAAAATTATTGAATAACTAATTTTTTTCATTTTTTGTCTCAAAAACATAGGTTATGACCCCTCATTGGAACGAGCTCGACGAGCTCGTTCCAATGAGGGGTCATAACCTATGTTTTTGAGACAAAAAATGAAAAAATAATAAAAATTAATTGGCGATTTTTGAGAATAGCGCTGGCCGGTTTTGGCTGTTACGTTGGGGAAAGGGTTAACACTTTACCAAACGTAACCGCCAACACCGGCCAGCGCTATTCTCAAAAATCGCCAGTTAATTTTCATTATTTTTCCAATTTTTGTCTCAAAAACATAGGTTATGACCCCTCATTGGAACGAGCTCGTTCCAATGAGGGGTCATAACCTATGTTTTTTAGACAAAAAATGAAAAAAATTAGTTGTTCAAGAATTTTTTTTTGCAAGTGTCGTCTGCTTTTCATGTTAGGTAAAGAGTTAAAACAGCTTACCCCGATGTGTCGTGGTAAGTGAAGTCACCCCATTTTATCAAATTTTTCAAATCACAAATGGGAAATAGTTCCTGAAGTGGAACTCCAATTTTGTGGGGAGGTTATGTCCAAACATAACTGATAAACATAGACTGGAACGTGTGGTGTCCGCAAACGAGTCGATTGTGTCAGTTGGAAGACCTCTTGTCGATAACTTCCGAAAGAAGCCGATGGTGTCCGCAAGCCCACTGCGTCTGCAAAACGCAAACATATTGTGCCCGCTGATTTGCTTGCGGGCACAACCTTTCGCATTTTGTGGGCGTAATCGGTATACGGGCACAATCGGCTCCCATTTTGAGGACGTAATCGGTATGCGGATACAATCGGCTCGCATTTTGTGGACAAAATCGGTATGCGGGCACAATTGGCCTTGCGGTCTTACTCGGTCGAAATAAACGTGTCTTTGAGTTCGATTTGTTCAAACAAGCATGTTCTTTGAGTTCGATCTGTTTGGAAGTCAATAGTTTTTCAAGAGTATTTAGGAGGAGATATTCGGGACTGTTTACTGACAAATGCTTTGAAGACTCAATAATGAACGATCACATAGGTACACAATGAACGTTCGTAAATCGAGCTGAAGTTGGAGTGTCAGATTCAATCAGATCACAGGAAAACACATTGAAGTCACCCCCCCCCCCCCCCCGCACTCCACAAACCCACAACACGCTGTTCTTGGGTGATACTGACTTTTAGAACATTATATACAGCAAAATGGGCGCCCGTTTTATTTCTGAGATGACGTTTAGTACAGATTTAATCATACAGTAAATAATAATGACATGAACAGGGTTTCGAAAAACTAATATACTATTAACAAAAAGTAGAGGATATTTGATAAAAGTGAGATATATGAAGAAATATATTTATAATTTCATCAAAAAGACAGGCATTCCACTGTGACATCTGGTGAATGAATTCAGCGATAGTGTCTGACAAGCACACATTCCACGCACTGAGCTGTAGAAGACATGGACGGTCAGTCAGAGAATTTACCACATTCATTCCAAGACCTCAATACCTTGTAAATCCTCCTCGGTTCGCGAGACAAGCGCGGATCCGACGTGGTATACTCCTCACCAAACGTCCAATATCAGCTTGACTGTTATTTCATTCTTCCTGAAGTGCAGCGGCGAGTTCCTGGACATTGGTAGGGGGGCTGTTGGCGTTGCCGTAGGCGCCTGCCAAGCATATCCCAGACGTGCTCGATTGGTGAAAGGTCTGGACTTAGTGCTGGCCAACGCAGTTTAGTGATGTTCTGCTCCTGGGGGAACTCTGTAGCGACACGGGCCCTGTGTGCTCTTGCATTGTCATCTTGGAAAATGAATCGACGGTCGTGACGTCGCGCAAATGGCACAACATGAGCTGCTAACATGTTGTCACGGTAGTACTGCCCTGAGACACGCCCCTGGATGACATGTAATGTTGTTCTGCTTGTCATGGTTATGCCTCCTCACACCACAACCGATCCACCACCAAATCGATCATGCTGCCTAACGGTTACGTCATGGTGTCGTTCGTTCCGCCGCCGCTACACTCTGTTTCGCCTGTCGTGGAAGTCGAGAGTGAACCTCGATTCATCGGAAAACATGGCGTTGCTCCACCGACGATTGTCCCAGCGCTGTCGTGCTCCACACCAATTACGCCTTGCTGCGATGTGACTTTCAGTCAAACGTGGAATTATTCGAGGTCGTCGAGCGTACAAATTCCAGCTGTATAGGCGATTTCAGATAGTCTGACCACCGACTCGCACATCTGTCGCTCGGTGCAGCTGCTGTCCTATTTCTGAGGCACTTTGATGGCGGTGACGTACAGCTGTGGTTCGGATGAAACGATCCTGGTTAGCAGTTGTCGCCCTTGGACGACCTGACCGATCGTCGCCTGAGTGCTAGACTGTCCGACATTCTAGCACCCAGGCGACGCGATGTCTGTCATCAACATTGCCTGTCTGCCGGTAGCGTGAGCACAACCTGCTAATCACCGACTGAGTAACGTTGAGAATTTGAGCCACTGCAGTCTGTCAGTTGCCAGCTTCCAACATGCCAACGGCACATAAACGTTCCAGTTTTCGCATACCTCAAAAGTTACGTTTCGACCAGAAACTACTGATGAACGAGTTTATACCAAGAAAAGAACGATGAGACCTCCCAAAAAGCCCGTCCAGTACAAATGAAAATTTCAAAACGTACCCCACAGACATTAACGCAGCGCTCATGCGAAAAACCAGCACGAAGTTTTTATGGGCCGGTGACATTCATGATCCACACTAGACTTGGTAACATATTGATGTGTCCAATCACGCGTATCCAATACCATTTTCCGAAAATATCAACATCAGTTTGGATATCCCCTACTTTTTTGGAATAGTATAGTATAATTTCTCCCCACCATTTCTTCAGAATAGCCTCTTTCCTGTGAGGTATAGTGATATAGTATAGTAAAAATGTATGCTCTGTATACTGAACTTGAGTATGCCTTGATGTAAAGTATACGACAGTAGAGTACGTGATGATAAAAGCCATTGAATCGTCTCTGTGATCTTCATGTGCGTGTGGGTGGGTGGGGGAGGGGAGTAGTCCTGTCTAGGATCCTCCGGTCGTTGCACCCTCTCCCACTTCCCTTCAGTTAGGAATAGGGGAGGCCCCCGAAACCCTACATAACGGCCTTTTAAATATCATCGTTGCCCCCCCCCCCTCCCCTACGCGCCTGATCTCAAAGGATGACCGTTTCCTTAAATAACTTAAATATATTCAACCCAACAGTCAGATCCCTTTCTCTGAATCTTGGAATTATAATCCTTGATCTTTTGGAGTATGTGTTTAAACAATTAATTAAATGAGATGTTGCGTCATGACCACTACCCGTATATTTAATTTATCCCCAAATAAATTCCAAAGAAGTCTTGAGTTTTTGACTAGTATCCCTACTGACTAATATTTGATCAGTCAGGATTTAAGCCGTCACTGTCGGTACAAATCAGTTGTACCCCCCCCCCCCCCACCCCTCAATCCGCTATCTTCGCGACACCCCTGAATCCTGTAATTCAAAGGTGTTTGTACGCACGATGGCCTATCGTTTATAGAACCTGATATTGCGTGTACCCCTTTAAACACTGGTGCCCTGGAAGGTATCATTTCAGTCAATTCTGTCAACGGCAAAATGGGCGAAACCATCCTGGTTTGTTGGGAGGGTCAGTAATACTTTAATCCAACAGCTCTGTCGAGCTGTTGGATTAAATTATTACCGAACCTCGCTTCAGATTGTTTGCTGTTTATATCGTCTGCTCGTCCACTGCCAATTTTTCTTCACGCAAAAAATTTTGAACATCGTGTTGAAAGGGTTAATGTTAACTAAGCTGAACTCAAATTTCATTTACTATTGCAGGAAAACAAACAGCTTCGGCGCCTTGACTTGTCTCACAACTCGTTTGGCGGCACTGCCGCTCGAGCTTTTGGAAAAGTGCTGGGTAAGTGGCAGTATTTATTGTATTTTCAGATATTTTTTTGGAAAACAAATTAGTATTCAACTGCGTCACGTAACGAAAAATTGTGCTAGCCCCTTTCAACTTAAATGGTATTTCCAGTGCTAGTTTAATAGCATGGATTGCGGAAGTCTATATTCTTTATTTCGGTAGACCAATTAATATTTCCAATGCTGGGTGGCTTTTATTTTATCTCTTGACTACTCTTGTGACTAAATAGATATATTATATGTTACAGCTCAGAACGAAAACCTGGAGTATTTTGACATCAGCTGGAACCATATCAGAAAACAAGGTGCAGTTCTTTTCTGTGAAGGAATCAAGGTAAAAACATGAACGAACAAAAAAATAATATAAATAAACTAAAATAAAGTAAAGCAACTTACTTCTTCACCCCAGAAACTTTGAAACAGTAAAGTTCAATACGTTTGGCATTTTTAATGCTGTTTACAGTTGGGTTAAAATGAGATTCAGCCAAAGGAATAAGCTTTTCCAACACCCAATCCGGAGGAAGGGGTAACGACCGGAGGGTCCTAGTTAGGGCTTCTTCACCTCAGAAACATAGAAACAGTAAAGTTCAATATGTTTAGCAGTAGGGCTGCACGGTATATCGATAAACCGATATGTACCGGTATTCAAACCAATATCAACTGAATACCGGTGTAATTACAAAAATATCGGTTTATCGCCATTATTTTACCCACAATTTAATTTTCAAGATGTCTTGAGTTTTTTAACTGTAGCCCCGAATGAATAATATTATCCCGTTATCCACATGAATCGTCTGCTTGTGCGCTCGTAATATACAAATTCAGCAGCTGAAAAAATAATTTTCAAAAATTTCAACAAAACTATATCATGTGACCCCTCATTGGAACGAGCTCGCTGAGCTCGTTCCAATGAGGGGTCACATGATATAGTTTTGTTGAAATCTTTGGGGAAAATCTGATAAACTAATTTTGAAAATAATAAATTTTGATATCGTCTGCGTCGGGTAAAAGTTTTTCGAAACGCATCATCAAGGCATGCTAATTCGTTCCGACTGTGTTGCCTCGAGTCTCGATTGTGGTACTTGTGTTCATATATCTGAACAGTTTCCGATATACCGGTATACCGCGGTATTTTTTTGAATACCGATACCGGTATTCAGTTTTGAATATCGCGCAGCCGTACTTAGCAGGTTTAATGCTGTTTGGTTGGGTTACAATGAGATCCAGCCAAAGGAATAAGCTTATCCAACACCCGTCCCGGAGGAGGGGGTAACGACCGGAGGGTCCTAGTTAGGGCTATTTCACCTCAGAAGCTTGGAAACAGTAAAGTTCAATACGCTTAGCAGGTTTAATGCTGTTTAGTTGGGTTAAAATGAGACCCAGCCAAAGGAATAAGCATATCCAACACCCGGTCCGGAGGAGGGGGTAACGACCGGAGGGTCCTAGTTAGGACTAGGCCCCCTTCCCCGACGAAAGTTCGCACCGTTCAGTGCTCTAACAACGAATTTGAGGCATTTGTAGCGTGTGTACCCCTATGTTAAACACCATTCTAGGGCTCAATGTTATATGAAAGTTAATTTGGGCCAGTGTTGGGGGTTGTCTATTATATAAATTAATTGGGAAATCTGGAAGTTCCTCACTTTCAGTGCAATGGAAAATCGCTGTGTTAAATATTAGACACAATTTTAGGGGGTGTTAAGACACCCACCAGTAACCCCCTCCCCGCCCCAGACTACACCACTAGATGTAGTTGGAATATTTACTTGAACCTGGACTTGAACCATCAAAGTCGGAACAAATCATATTTACACCCTACCCCATCTTCGCGAGGTTCATTACCGCAGTATGCCGTTTGGTCCAGGAACAGAGGAATGTGCAAGCGTACATATTCGATATAGTCATTCCATTTGAAATTTTTGGGTGCATATTTGATTCGAGTTGTATAGTGCTATATTCTCAGGATCCCATGTAAAAGTATACCTGATGGCCTGACATTCAGTTTGCTTGCAGAGATCGTAGCTGTATAAGGCATGTGGTCGACTCTTGGACACGAGTACTGGTGGAAAAAATAAAGTTCGCAGCCAGTTGCCCAACTTTAGAGTTCAGAGTATAAGCGGACCGCCTCGAGTGGAAAATGCTCCGGCTTTAACTTCTCTTGGGCCGCGTAGCGACTTTGAAAGTATGAGTGTTTGGGTGGTGGGGAGGCTGAAATGTAAGTGAGGATTCTCCCGGAAGATCCCGTAAAAACTGTGACATAAGAAGCGCTGTGGCTAATTTTAGGAGATCAGTGGACTATCGGTACTGATTCGGCAGTCCAGTCCAGGGGCAGGGGCATTCCCCGACAAGCACACAATAAAGGAGGCAGTTTACCATACGGAGTGGGGGGGGGGGGGGGTAACCCTCCTGACTGGGGGAATGCGCTATCTGACACCCCACCACGCGCACCACCCCTGACTCCACAAACTAGACGAGCTCAGTTTGTGTCTCTATAACCTGCCTTATTCCTAGTTGGACATTCTCTGCAGTTGTAAGCGAGAGATCGACACTGGCATTGTCATAATATACTGATGATTTAGCATTATTTACAGGAAAATGTTGGTCTTAGGATACTGAATGTGAGTTTCAACGGATTTGCATCTGAAGGTTTGTTAGCGATGGCTGGTGCCCTCCGCCACAACCAATCTCTTACGGAGCTTGATATGTCAAACAACCGGATATTGGATAATGGTATACCAACATTCTCGGAAAGTTTGAGAAAAAACGAATCTTTGAAAGTCTTGAAGGTGAGATTACATGTATCTTGGAATGTGATGCAGTATTTGGTACACTAACCCGATCGAAAAATATTCACATTTGAACATGTATTATCCCCGCATTTTTGAAGAAAACAACTATGCTGAGGTGTTCGGGTAGCATCTGTCGATGTGCATAAAGGTTTCGAAATTTTGATTTGGAACCAGTGAAACCACTTTTATTGTTATTGTTAGAAAATCGGTTTCCATTGAAAGGCTCCTAGGGCGTTTAATTCGAAACCTTTAAACTATATATATATGCTAAGGTATTCCAGTAGCACCTGTAAATAAAGGTTTTGGAATATTGATTTGGCTCCTAGTGGTTCCAGTGGAACCACTTTTATTGTTAAAAAATCAGTTTCCGCTGGAAGGCTCTTTGGCGTTTTAATTCGAAACGTTGAAAGTGTGTTCATATGTTCTGGTAGGGTGTCAAGATATGCATAAAGGGTTCAGATTTTTTTTGGCCCCCATGTGGCGCCCGTAGCACCACTTATGTCGTTTCCGGTGAAAGGCTCCTAGGGGTTTTAATTCGAAACGTTGAAAGTGTGTTCATATGTTCCAGTAGGGTCTTCAGGTGTGCATAAATGTTTCGGATTTTTTATTCAGCCCCGTGTGGTACCCGTAGCGCCACTTTTGTCGTTATAGAATCGATTTCCGGCGAAAGGCTCCTAGGGGTTTTAATTCTAAACGTTGAAAGTGTGTTGATACGTTCCAGCAGGATGTCTAGATGTGCATAAAGATTTTGGATTTTTAATTCGGCCCCATGTGGTGCCTGTAGCGCCACTTTTGTTGTTAGAGAATCGGTTTCCGGAGAAAGCTCCTACGGGTTTTATTTCGAAATGTTGTTCATATGTTCCGGTAGTGTGTCTAGATGTGCATTAAGGTTTCGGATTTTTGATCCGGCCCCATGTGGCACCCGTAGCACCACTTTTGTCGTTAGAGAATCAGTTTCCGTCAAAAGGCTTCTAGGGGTTTTAAATCGAAACGCTTAAAGTGTGTTCATATGTTCAGGTTGGCTCTCTAGATGTGCATAAATGTTTCGAAGTTTTTATCCTGTCCCATGTGGCTCCCGTTGTGCCACTTTGTCGTTAGACAATCGGTTTACGACAAAAGGCTCCTAGGGGTTTTAATTCGAAATGTTGAAAGTGTGCTCATACAATTATGTTCAGGTATAGGGTCTCGAGATGTGCATAAAGGTTTCGGATTTTTGATTCTGCACCATGTGGCTCCTGCTAGGACACATTTGTCTTTAGAGAATCAGTTTCCTACGAAAGGCTCATAGGCGGGTTTTAATATTGTTAAATTATATTGTTAATAATATTGTTGTTTAACAATCAATTTAATGTGCCATATAATACCTTTTTATTTCTGTCTGTATCAAGCATTAACCTACAATCAAGAATTCAAATGCGGGGATAAAAACTAATGTGTGCTTTGCACACAAATGGCACCATCTAGTTTTTTTTTTTATATATATATCATCGTTATCTTTTCAAAGTAATACTTTGGCTGGTATTTATTACAGTTGACGTTGTTATTTTTTCTCGCGAAATAGCACAATTCTTTCTTCCTAACTGGAGAACTTTAATGTCACCTCAGCGGCATGAACTGGACATGAAACCTTTACCTTAGAAATACAGTCATATCTGGCCAGTACAGTATCATTCACAAAGCCCTATCGAATTTTTGTGTGTGTGGCTATTTTCACCCCCAAAACATAGCTTATGACCGCTCACTGGATAAAGCTAGCCCTGGAGGCACAAAAATAGGAAAATATTTAGCAATACTCGAAAATATTTGTGCGCGTTTCATATTCTAGTCCGCGCACTCAAGCCATCGATTTAATGCTGAAAGGAATTTGACGCTGTTGTGACCTGGAAGCAGTCTAATCCTTTAACCCTTTACCCAACGTAACGGCCAAAAACGGCCAGCGCTATTCTCAAAGTCGCCAAGCTCGTTCCAATGAGGGGTCATAACCTATGTTTTTGAGACAAAATATGAAAAAATTAGTTATTCAAGAATTTTATTTGCAAGTGTCGTCTGCTTTTCATGTTAGGTAAAGAGTTAATAGCCCATCACCTATGTTTAGATTCACTCGTCTGTAATATTTCAGTTGACTAGAAAGCGAACCTACGGGTTTCCGACCAACTGGGATATTCAAGATGGCGGAATCTAAAAAATACCACAAACATTATTTTTCTCTCAATCGAGACTTGATTTGACCAACCCTTTAATGACTTTACCATTACTATCAGGCACGTCTGTTTACTAAACAGTTATGAATGAAGACTCATCAGAGCTGTAGTTTTATGATTATGCCGTGTAGTTGAACAAAGTGTGACATCTTCATGCTTTCAGGGCAAATTAATAGAGCTGAAACGGTTAACCGATTAATCAATTAATCAGTTATCAACATCTTGATCGATCCAAAAAGTAATTGTTCGATTAACCGTTACTTTTGAACTACTGCATTATATGGGTCAACAAAGGAACAAACTTGCTCCAAAATAGGCAAACATTGTCACACTGACTCACATCCATTATATGAGACAGATAAAAGCATGTAAGTTACTTGCTGACATACTTGTTTACTTGCATGATCATCATACTGTATCAGTAGCTGGAAATGGTAATTCTTAACACTTTACCTAATGCGGGTAGCAGACGATACTTGCAAAATAAATTCATAAATTACTCAAAAATTTCAATTTTTTCTTTCAAAAACATAGCTTATGACCCCTCATTGGAATGAGCAATGAGGGGTCATAAGCTATGTTTTTGAGACAAAAATTGAAAACATAATAAATTTGAATAGAGATTTTTGTATCTAGGCCTAGTCGGTTTTGTTTGTTACGTTGTTTGGATAAAGGGTTCGTGCTGTAAATCATCAACGGTATGGCAATTATTCAGATATCTATTTGGACAAGTGATTAATCGGTTAACCAAGATTAATCCACTTGATTAATCGATCAAGAAAACCTCTTAACCGTTTCAGCTCTACAAATTAATTACCTATTGATAAGAATGTCAATAACTGAAGCACGAAAAATATCTGTATATTCTGTGTATAAATGGACATCACATTACACTAACGGTAATCTGCATGCAAACTCCGCGAAAAGTAGGTGTACAAATAGTCCATAGCAGCGTCGAATTCCGAACAGAATTAGACTGCTGACCTGAGGGCTTGATTCTAATCGTGATAGGTAGAGTCTTGGGAGCGCCGTGGCTAATTGGTTTGCGCAACTAACTGGACTAGAGATCGAAATGTCGATGGTTCGATTCGATTCTGACCCGCGACACCTGCATTGTGTTCTTGAGCAAGACATTTAACCCCGACTAGCCAATTGACTCCGCGATGCAGCCATGTAATAAAGGCGTACAGACGCTGATGGTACATTTTCCTTCAATCTGTATGCCTACAAAAAGTGCTTGTGCCTCGTAAGTAAGTTGGAGAGACCGACATGTACTCGTCACTGCTTGGGGGCTTCCAATGGGTACTTCTTCAACACGTAAAACTCTCCATCACGATATGACCCTGGCTGTTGAAAGTACCCCTAAACCCCAATAAATAAACAACTAAACATAATGGGTTAACTTTATTGACAATTTATAGCCATAGCCAATTATCATTGCAAATTAGTCAACCTGCCCACGTGCGGACCGGCCCGATGCAATTTAAACAAACAGTGACGGATCCGATCACTTAGCTTCTGATCCCTCATTCGAACGGGCTCGGCAAACTCCCCCCAACGAGGAGTCATAAGATATATTTAACAGCTTTGGGGAAGATGTAATGAAATTTGAATAAATTAACAAAAGAAACACTTCTGTATGATAGAAATGTTACCCGTACACTCCCCAGCGCATTTGGTTAGTGCCATGGTCTAAGCAGGAGAGAAGCATCCCACTAGCTAATTAACAAATGAAACTCTTCTGTATGATAGAAATGTTACCCGTACACTCCCCAGCGCATTTGGTTAGTGCCATGGTCTAAGCAGGAGAGAAGCATCCCACTAGCTACTCAGCAGTCAAGAAGCTCAGAAGAGTCTAGGACTAGGGTTGTATAGCTAGATGACTACTTGTCTGGAAGGTAAAGGTTGCCAAGAGTTTTTGGATAAAGACAGTAGTAGTGGAATCCAGTCTGAAGTGTTATCGCGGTAGCTGTGGTGGAAACCAGTGGTAGAGATAACGGTAGATCGCTGTTGTGATAACCAAAAGTGTTGGTAGTGTCCGTTTAAGATCCGCTTGACAAGTCAACTTTCCAGCTAACCTCTCAAGCCACCAATCTAATTGTATAAGGAACTCGACACGCATTGGAATATTTCAGTTGGTCGGAAAAGCGAACCCATGATTCGCTTTTCCGACCAACTGAAATATTCCTGACGATTGAATCTAAAAAATACCATAAAGATTCACTTTCTATAAATCAACGGCAGAATTGTTGCTCAATCGAGACTTGTGGCCGAATTTTTTTTATGACATTACCATTAGGAATGAAGACTCACAACAGTCGTAGTTTTATCCTTACGTAACGTAATTCCACTAAATGTGTTAATATCTTGGCATCAAGGTGAATTAAATACCAGTTGGCTGAAATATCTATAACTGAAGCAAGAAAACCTGCATAGGTTTGTGAGTAAAAAGACATCACATTACAGCAACGGTCGTCTGCGCGTCATTCTCCACGAAAAGTGTGTAAACAAATAGCCCATAACAGCGTCCCCAGTTATCTAATCAATTGGTATTGAATTCACCTTAACCCTTTACCCAACGTAACGGCCAAAACCGGCCAGCGCTATTCTCAAAAATCGTCAATTAATTTTCATTATTTTTTTCATTTTTTGTCTCAAAAACATAGGTTATGACCCCTCATTGGAACGAGCTCGTTGAGCTCGTTCCAATGAGGGGTCATAACCTATGTTTTTGAAACAAAAAATGAAAAAAATTAGTTATTCGAGAATTTTTTTTGCATGTGTCGTCTGCTTTTCATGTTAGGTAAAGGGTTAAACCATCAAGATATTAACACAATTAATGCAACTATGTGGCGTAATCATAAAACTACGGCTATAGAGAGTCTTCATTCCTAATGGTAATGTCTGATGGTAATGTCAAATAAAGACTCGATTAAGCAACATTTCTAGTTTTGATACAAAGTGGTTCGCTTTTCTGACCAACAGTCGAGTAAATCTAAACATAGGCGATGGACTATTTAAGGCAAGGCTGGTTCCGACCATAACAGTGTTGAATTTCTTACAGAATTAGACTGGTGATCCGAGAGCTTGTCACACTTTAGCATTTGTATCAAGTATTTGAAACTGTGCGTGGTACCCTAAAATTTATGTTGGCCAATCTAATTTCATCTTATTTCAGATTGGAGACAACCCGATGACCGGAGCTGCTGCACTTGAACTAATAATGGCGATAGAGAACGGAGAAAGTGGTTTAGTGGAGCTTGATTTGCAGGTACACGCAACCCGGAAAATAAGCAGACTGTCATCTGCAAAATGAGGTTCACAGAGGGTAAATTTAGTGATGCTACCCTGCTGTGCTGTGCAGGGTAGCATTACTAAATTTACCCTCCGTGAACCTCAGTCAGAATCAGGGTCTCAAAACTAAACAGAAAGAGGTACCCAGAGGATAAAATTGGCCCACTGTATGGGATAGTATCATCAAATTCACCCTCTGGAGACCTCATTCTGCAAATGTCAGATTGCTTATTTTCAGGCCGGGGTACATGTATGATGAATACAAAACTACTTCATTCCAATTAACTATGTTACTTAACATAGTTGTTTTCCTTATCTATATCAAGGTAAATGAATACGATTATCTTCTCCATCATACACACCCTTTAGGCGCTCGTGCAATTCAGTTTTGATTTCAGTCATTTTTTGGGCTGAAGATAAATATTGTGCTAAAAAATGATAATTAATGCATAACACATCTCGCTACTAGCGTTTAATATTCATGTCTAAAAAAATTAAAGTTCGATTTGAAGTTCAAAACTATCTACCCTGTGGTTTCCTTCTCGCCTTCGAGTTCTTTTAGTCTTAAGTTATGTTTTTAGATATCTTACTTTCAAGGGTCGAAGTCTGAGACTTTATTTGCGGTGTTTTAACTTTAAGCAATGTTTTTAGAAAATCTTACTTTACGGTCGAAGTATGAGACCTTAGATACCGGATTGACGTGCCCACGGATGTCCAGAGTATCGTTTCTTTCCAACACTCAAACCTCAAGTATGAGTTTATATTGTTTTCACTTCAGTAGCTGCCTTCAAGTCTTCTACTGTTGAATATACCTGTTGTGTTAAGTTTGAATTGCTGAGTGAAGCAGGGCTGTATAGCTTTCTCTGATGGTGGTGATGATAGACCATTAACTCTTACCCTATCACCCATTTTCTTGAATTTCTTGAAAAAAGCAACTGTTGATCCAAAGCAGCCGCGGCTTCATTTGATGAAAAATTCAACAGTCACGCATAAAGAAATTATTATTTATTAGAATATACTTTGATAACAAGATCTAGTAGCATACGTCTTCTATTCAACAGTTGTTTTGTGTTCGGCAGGTAAATTAGCCTGCAGCAGGCAATCAGTTGAATGTCAACAGGAATGTCACAATATGACTAAGATTTTGTCTCGCCGGAATCAACAAGGACTGTTTTCTAGACGATTTTACGAAAAATTCCCTTCAGAACAAAAAGTGTGAAAACATGGAAATCTAAGGAATCCGACGGATACCCGTGCCTGCAAGAAATTGGTGCCTCCCTCACATTTGGCGATCTCAAGTAGCCTCTAATAGACACATCTAAGAAGTTGTGGAAACATCATGTAGAACCCTTGAGTGTAATAATAAGGCGCAACCTGCAAGGAACCTGCAGTGGTTTTCTTGTAATCAATGGACGGGATTTAGCGAATCCACGATTTGTGAAAGACAAGTTGTCGTAGATGAAAGGTTGTCTGGGTAGATTACATCGACTGCGAAAAATGCGTGAAAATTTATCATACCATCCTTGTAAATAATGGGAGACTTGGGAGTGCCTTGACAACTTAAGGTGCTATATTAGTAAGGGAAATTTGTTTGCTTTGAAATTCCCAACTCTGATTCTCCATAAATACAAATTAAATTTGTTTACTTTGAAATTCCTACCTCTGATATTCCATCAATTCAAATTAAATATACACAAATTATACATCAAAGTCGAGTTTGTGATGTATAGAATGCGAAAAATATATGCAGTCAACTCACAGAGTTGACAGCAGGCAGCAATGGTTCCTGGAAGTCTGCAACCATATTCGTACCAGAACTGATAACAAAATAATATTTCAGGAGAACAACTCGTGGTCAAATGTGTTTAAGATATCCAAGAACAAAGCTAGGAAATCAAAGTACTTCCAAAAGCAGCGAGAGAGCTGCGTGGGGGTAAATTCCAAAACTTTCGGTTTTGTCTTCGTTGTCTGTTTGTTTACATTTTGGTCAATGTCATCTGGGCAGAAAAAAACATCGATACACAATGCCGTCTAAAATCAAATAATGAGAAAGATCGCCTTCATACTGCACATTATTATTATATGGAGACTGCACATTTGCCATATTACTTGCAAAATACCCTGACACCTGTTTGAATTTAATTAGTATTACTTGAGTGTTTTTCGATGAAAATTCGTAGTAACGAGTGAAAAAAGCATGTCCGTCGATCATGGAATCTATCGTCAATAAAAATTGAAGACGGAGTTGTCCATTCCCCAAATGAAATCCTGCCGCTGCATCGTGGTTTGAATGTTCAGCTTTGTTCTTGGATATCTGAAGCACATTTGGCCACGAGCTGTTCTCCGGAAATATTATTTTATTATCAGCTCTGGTACGAATGTGGCAGCAGACTTCCAGGAACCAGTGGTGCCTGCTGACAACTCTGTGAGTTGATTACATATATTTTTCGTGTTCTGTATATCGCAACCTTCATTTTGATGTTTAATTTGTGTATATTTAATTTAAATGAATGGAATATCAGAGGTGGGAATTTTAGGGGGACGTCCAACCTAACTTTGGTCAAATTTCATGCAATGTTCTTTCAAGTCTAAAAAAGGCCCAAAATGAATAACCCCAATAAATTATATACCAAAATGCTTGGAATGAAACATAGAACATGTGGAAACTGAAATTTGCCATGGAACTGCTGCCATGTGTAAATAGCACCACCTGAAAGTCTGCTATGGCATAAGTAAGAGAACAAAATTTTTACAATAAAATACCTCAAAATAAAATAACAGCTGTATTCTATAAACATTGAGGTACATACTCGAAGAAATCTTTTCCTAATTCATGAAAGTAATAAAGACTGAGACCAAATGTTATAAGTTGTGTGCTCACTGATTGAAGGCAGACATTTTCTTTTGTTTATGTTTTGATTTGGGGAGTTCAACAAAGGTCAACGTGAAGGAGTCCAGCAGAAGAAGTATGGAAGGACAAAAGCGTATCTCCCAGTATAAAGATGTATGTGTCACTGTGGTGGTTTGGAAAGAAACTATGATATTCTCCTATGTAGAATGCACTGCAATGTCATACATTGTAGTTGAATAAATATATTTACAAACCCCTTGCACTGTAACCCCTTTTATCCCATGCATCAATTTGAAAGTGATTAAATTGTTAAATTTGTCTGGTTTATCAATTAGTATAATAGCTTTGTTTACTCTTGGACACCAATACACTCATGATATCTGTTGGAGAAGAAATAAGGGTAACTGTAACCTGTCACTGCAATAAACCTTCTAATGTACTTAAAAGTACATTGTTATTCAAAACACATCAAATCAACCTTACATAACCATTATTGCATGTACTTTCCCCAAGGAGGCTTATTGGCATATTGAGATCAGAAGGGCACATCCAGAGGGTCTCACATATTTTTTTTCAAGAACGCAGTACACAAAGCAATCCCCAAAAGGTGACAAGTGAGCTCCAGTTGACACAAAAAAATTACCGGGGAGGGGCTCTCTAACTTGTATGACTCTACCTCTGGCACTCAAGGCAAATGCCGTTTTCTCAAAGTTTAACTCTTTTTTTCTTTTTGAAGATCCAGGCCACACATGTTCCAAACACTATCAGACAGGTAACCCTCCAAATAAGTGTATCTGCAAAAATCATGTTACACTGCAAAACATTCTTTTTAGACTTTTAGTTCTGGACCTTTCATGCTTCTTACTTCCAACTATAACACTTAATTTATTGATTTATGGGTGAATAGAAAAGTCCTGCCATAATCAACATTTTGAGTTACATACAGTACGTGGAGAGTGTATTATCATTAAATCACCCGCAGAGTGGAGATTCCATCCGAGCAATAATTGCAAATTTGTTGCAAAGCATAACCATCACAAGCAAAGTTCCAGCCAATGGACCTCCGGGTGAAACCCAGGGGTCCATTGGCTGAAACTTTGCTTGTGTTTTTTGTCCATATGTACAGAAATTGAAGGCGATACTTTGGATGATATTCCACTCTGTGGGTGTTTTAGTTACAATCCACTCTTCGCGTACTGTAAGCCTTCAAAACCGCTCTGATAAAAGTGTCAAACATCAGATTGGTGGCTTTGTACAGAATATTCATTAGGTTGTTGCTTGATAATAGGAACAAACTCTTCACCAGCAATATTTTGTAGCAATACATTTGAGGGTATCAGCAGGCACTTTGCAACAAATTGTAACAAATCAATTAGTTATAAACAAAATTTTCTAACTCAAAAGAGTGAAGAAGTACCACAACTCTGAAAAAAAGTGGGAAGAAACACGTGCTACAGCAGCTACACAGGCATTGTTTGATGTTTCCCCATGATGCTCGATCACAACACCAAATATCCTTCAAATTGGAGTAGCAATGGTTGAGATACAAGGGAGAATGTTGGTACATGTAATGATGAATGGGTAAGAGGACAGAGGTCACCACTGGCACTGCACGGCCCTAGTCTGCCTAGATGCACCTTTGATTTTTCAACTTCCAGGTCTGGGGCATAATAATCGCAACACACCCACCTTATCAATTCATAATTTCAGTAAAATAAAAGGAATTATCAATTTTAATTAATTTATAGATGATGCTACTGATGGGAAGTATTTGGCTTCTTTCGCCTTCTCGTACTATTAATTACCACAAACAATATCAGTTTGATGCCGTCAAACGAAACTGAACGCATGTGGTCTGGTTAAAAAGTTACTCGGCATGGACAATGAAGAAATTGCGAATATTTCGTGTATTTCATTTGTTTAAAAGCCAATTGCAGTTAATTTTGGCCGTGGATTCGATAATTCGTTTCAGTTTTGACCACACGGCCATGCTGACAGCGGTTATGTTTATTGTTATATGCAAATTGGGAGATAAGTCTCCAGTGAAGGAGATTTGTCACATTTGCCAGTGTAAAACGATGACAAAAGACACTGATCGACGCTTGTGTTAGTTGGGTTGGTTGCAAGAAAAAACTAAATTCTCAGCATCGTCCAAGCGCACCTTATTTAAAAGCACGAATGCATCATTTTCACCCCATCTTCAATCGGTCCTTTGCAGACATCAAACATACCCGCCTGAAATTCCATGGTTACTAGGAAGTAAATAACTTCACACCATCGGGGGGAAATCAACACGCTCAATATAGTTCCAGGTCACTTGGAATATACTTCGTGAAAAAGTGATTTCTGAAGCATTCTGCTTACTTTGTTATGAATATTGCCTTATGTTATGTGTATCGTCCCAATTTTATACACTCGGTTATTTTTTTACAAGTGGTTCATGTTGTCTTTCTAGTGCGCAATAATTCAGATTTTTTGTCAACAAAAAAGTTCAGACGGCCTGTAAACACGAGAGGGAATTTCAAACCATATTTTGCAGTTATGACATTAACAGCTCAAGTATTTGCTGTCACCTGTTTGCAAATCCGCTCATACATTGTCTCGAACAAATAAAGGGCGTGATCACGTCCTTGCATTCTTACGATTGCCCAAATTGAGTATTTCTGCAAGAACCACATCGTAATCACATGACCGGAATAAACATCATTGAAACATGGCCACATCCGGAACATCAAAAATTTGTGTTGGTGTTATTACATTCAAACGTCAAAACCCACCAGAGTGTGTGTCAAAAAAATGCTTTCTCCGAGTCTGTAGTATGTTATCATTATATTGAGGACAAGGCTTTCGAATTACCGATTATTTTGTGGTTTTACCGGTTCGTTACTTATGTCATTTGCAAATTAATCTTCTTCAAAATCCTAAAATTCACTTTTTTTCCTGAAAAAAAGTTATATGTACCTTTTCTATGCACTTTACTCATTATTTTAATATATAATTTGCCTTTCCTTACTTCTCTTATCTGTTTCTGAGGCATTGGGAAAAATGTCAAAAAATTGACCAAAGTTAGGTTGGACGACCCCTTAAAGTAGACAAATTTTCCTTACTTATATATCATCTTAAGAAAAACAACAATTGCATTTTTTCAGAAAGCACTGTCGTTTGTTTATCATTACAGAGTGTAGGTGTTGATGAATATTTCGTCCAAGTGGTGGAAACTATTCAAGAAAAGAGAGATTTCAAGGCAAAACACGGAAGGTTACAGCGAGTGCAGTGGAAATCCATGGAAATGAGTGTGAAAGACAATGATAAAGTAGGGGATTTAGACAATGAAACAGATGTTGACCCTACAGATGGTGTTGTGCGCAGTACATCGAATGGCACACCAGAAAGTAGGAGTTTTGACGACGAGGACTTTGTTGAACAAAGTGAATTTGTGAAAACTGCAATTGAAAGACAGCCATCAAGCTTGTATGACACGGATGAGGGCAGATCAAATAAGAGTTGCCCTCCTGCCTTACCAAACAGTGAGAACGAAGCATTCAAAGCTTCTTCTCGAGATAGTTCCACGCCATTAAAACTGGAACGAGAAGCCAGTAGCTGTAGTTTACAAAGTGCTCTATGAACGTCAAATATACAGTCCGGAGACAAAAAATAAATATACAGCCCGGAGACAAAAAAGAAGTATTTCGAGCAGTTTATCCTTTTACCCAATGTAACGGCGAAAACCAGCCAGTGCTATTCACAAAACATCTCCATTCAGTTTTTATTATTTTCTCAGATTTTTGTCTCAGAAACATTGGAACGAACTCGTTGAGCTCGTTCTAACGAGGTGTCATAAGCTGTGCTTTTGATGCAAAAAAATGAAAAAAAACCCCAGTTATTCAAGAATTTTGTTTACAAGTGTCGTCTGCCTTTCGTGTTAGGTAAAGGGTTATTCTGACAGAGAAACAGTTACATTGAGGAAGAATGCATTTTTTTCTGAAGGGTAAAAGAAAAATATAAACCGTTTGACACGTTTTATCGGAGTTATTTTCGAATACTTCCATTACATTTACAGAAGACTTCCAGTAAGAAAACGCACGAAGACACCAACAAGCGTTCTAAAATACGAGGGAGATGTGCAGCAGTACTCCGATTGCTTTTCCACAGATAAACTAGCATTCAAAGAGTAGAACAGGCTGCTATGGCTAATACCACCTCCACACTCATTGGGTTTGTCATGGTTCCCAAAAGTAGTCGAATATCCAGACATTTATGAATCACACCAGCCACTTGATTTTTTTTAATCACTTGAATAGAATGGGACGTGATTAAAAATATATTCTATTTTTCACTTAGTTTCATCTTATTTCACTGGTTACTCATTTCCTCGGGATCATACCTCCCAGCCTTATATAGGTGTTTTTTCCACGAAAATCGAAGCAAAAACAAAACAACAACAAAAAAACCCCAAAAAACAAGAGCAACGCCAAGGATGGCATATGCCCCCGCCTGCAATACCACGCCTGTAATACCATGGATAGCATTACAGAAATGAAACATTTATTACTGGGTGACGGATGAAGGGTGACAGACGACAGACACTTGACAGATTACAGACCACTGGGGCATTATCATAAAAAAAACTATTAAGTGCCACCATAGTGTGGCACAAAAAGGTACCCCCACCTCTTTACCAAATGTAAGAATGACTTGATTTGATATGATATAATTTGGTGAAAAATATTTTTCCTCAAACTTTATATATGTTGCACATCTCCAAGGCATGTGTAATCATATCGTAAAGTTTCAACTATCTACATTTGAAACTGTGCGATTACACCATGATGGTATTAAACTCAATTAAAAAACGCTAGAAATTTTCAAGTCGATAAAGGGCGATAATTCTATGAAAAACTATTTTTTCTGCAAACTTTAAAGATGTTGCACAGCTTCAAGGCAATGTGTAACTATATCCTAAAGTTTCAACTCTGTACATTAGAAACTGAGGAAGGGGTTGATTACACAATGAAGGTACTCTCAATTAAAAAATACAGGAAATTGTCTAAGTCAATGACGGGCAATACTTTTGTGAAAAAAATATTTTCTTCGTAAACTTTATTGATGTTGGCCATCTTCATTGTGTGTGTGTAACCATATTCTAAGATTTCATATCCCTACATTACAAACTGTGGAAGGAGTTGATTACACCATGAAGGTACCCTCAGTAAGATACCCTGATTTAAAAAAAAAACAAAAACACTGGGAATTTTCTAAGTCAATAAAGGGCAATAATTATGTTAAAAAAAATTTTGTTAAATTTTTTTTTTGTTGTTGTTAACTTTATACATGCTGTTTATCTTCAAAGCATGTGTAACCAATACTAACCATGTCCTAAAGTTTCAACTCTCTACATTAAAAACTGTGGGAGGAGTTGATCACATTATGAAGCCCCCCCCCCCCTCCGCACCCCCAATTAAAAGGGGCGCGGTGGCTCAGTTGGTAGAGATGCAGACTGCAAGCCGAGAGGTCCTCGGTTCGAATCCCACCTGCGGCAGCCGCGTTGTGTCCTTGGGCAAGACACTTCACCCCCATTGCTCACGTGGGGCACGATGACGCTGTGTACTAAGACGTACTGCACGTCGATGGTGCACCTGTCTTTATCCAATGCTAACCCTGCTTGCGTGGAGTTAGTATGTTGGGAAGCTGACAGTTGCTCGCCGTTACACGGTGGTTCTCTTCGGGTACTCCGGCTTCCTCCACCCGTAAAACTGTCGTGGTCATGATTAGCCATTGTGCAGAAATACGTCTCCTTAAAACACCAATAAATAAATAAATAAATAAATAAATAACCCTCAATGAAAAAACACTGGAAATTTGAAGCTGATAAAGGGCAATAACTGCGACAAAAACATACAGAGTCATCTGACCTTCTTACATGGTATAAAAATCCTAAGGAAATTTTTGACATCTCAGGTTTTTTCATAGGGATTTCAGATCACTTCCAGGTAATATAGCTATTTGACATCACTGGTGATAATTTGTTGAAACAAGCTGTGGAAATACATTTGTGTAAACCTATAAAAGTACATTAACCCATTAGACATCAGATTTTTTATTGGTGTTTTAGATCACTTTCAGCATTTTGGCTATCTCATGAGCGCAACATACCAAATCGTTTATACCTATGCTGCCCACTTTAGAGGACTTTCCCCTCACTTTTGGTTCCGGGTCCTATTTTAACAGTAAAACAGAACCTGTTAACAGAAAACAAGCCATGCTCCACTTCATATTTGCCACTGGGAGAGGCCATCTAATATTTTTTACAATAATTCCTTTCCTCTAGACATGAACACAGCTGCAGTATAGAGCTGAAACGGTTAAGGGGTTTTCTTGATCGATTAATCATGTGGATTAACCTTGGTTAACCGATTAATCACTTGTCCAAATAGATATCTGAATAACTGCCATACCGTTGATGATTTACAGCATGAACCCTTTACCCAACGTAACAAACAAAATTGATTAGGCTTATATACAAAAATCTCCATTTAAATTTATTATGTTTTCAATTTTTGTCTCAAAAACAGCTTATGACCCCTCATTGGAACGAGCTCGTTGAGATCGTTCCAATGAGGGGTCATAAGCTATGTTTTTGAGACAATGAAAGTGTCAATGGAACTGTAGCTTAACTTGTCTGTGTGTTGTGTTTGATGAAAAGGATAATGTTCAATGATTATGAAAGGATTATGAAATAAGACAAGACTTGTGACAATTGGGAATATGTTAATTTCTGTGCTCTGTATGCTGTTTTTAACAAAAAATAATATGAGGTGTACACTGTACTAAAGAGCTGAGTTAATATGACCTCACAGTTAATGTATGTGGCCCTCACAGTTAACGTATGTCAACGAAAGTTACCAAGTTACAGTGAAATTATTCCAAAACGAGTCATCCTATCAAGTTACATTGGAATCCCTTCATAAATATGGCCTGTAGACTGTGCTAAAGGTTTTCGGGCTTCAGGCCTTTATAGCCATGATGATAGACCGATTGCAACTAAAAGGGGACGTCCTCATCTTGACTTTATACTGAGTCATTCTACTAAGTTACAATGAAATCCCTTCACAAATACGACCTGTAGTCTGTACTAAAGTTTTTCGGGTTTTGGGCTCGGGAAGCCATCCTGGTTGAATGGTCGCGACCAAAAAGGGGCGTTGTCATCTGGGCATAATCTGGAGTGATCCTTCGAAGCTACAACGAAATTCCTTCATATGTTTGACCTGTAGACTGTGCTCAAGGTTTTTGGGCTTCGGACACCTGAAGCCGTCACAGTTCACCAATCACGACCAAAAGGGGATGTCATCATCTAGGCATTATATGGAGTCAACCTAATAAGTTACAATGAAATCCTTCCATAAATACGACCTATAGACTATGCTAAAGGTTTTTGGGCTTGGGCAGCCATCAAGGCTGAATGATCGCGATCAAAACGGGACACTCTCATCTAGACATTATTTGGAGTCATCCTACCAAGGTACAATGAAATCCCTTCATAAATAGGACCTGTAGACTGTGCTAAAGGTTTTCTGGTTTCGGTTCCCTTGTAGCCGTCTCAGTTGCCCAATCGTGTCCAAAAGGGGATGTTCTCATCTAGACATTATATGAAGTCAACCTACCTAGTTACAATGAAATCCTTTCATAAATATGACCTGAAGACTGTGCAAAAGGTTTTCGGGCTTTGGGCTCGGGCAGCCATCATGGATGAATGATCACAACCAAAAGGGTACATTCTCATCTGGGCATCATCTGGAGTGATCCTACGAAGTTACAATGAAATCCCTTTATAAATATGACCTGTAGACTGTGCTCAAGGTTTTCGGGCACCTGTAGCCGTCACAGTTGCCCAATCGTGTCCAAAAGGGGATGTTCTCATCTAGACATTATACGAAGTCAACCTACCAATTTACAATGAAATACCTTCATAAATATGACCTGTAGACTGTGCTAAAGGTTTTCGGGTTTTGGGCTCGGGCAGTCGTCACGGTTGACAGATCACGACCAAATGGGGAAGTTCTCATGTAGACATCATACGGTTCATCCTACCAAGTTACATTGAAATCCCTCCATATTAAATATGACCTGCAGACTGTGCTAAAAGTTTTTTTGTTCGGGCAGCCATACCGGTTGACCGATCACGACCAAAAGGGGGCGTTCTCGTCTAGACATGACCCCAAACCTGCGTATGGAATTTCGTGGTGATCAGACAAGAACTACGGGATGTGGCCTGTGCTAAAGGAAAATGTGAACAGACTCACAGACTAACAGACTTCCGCACGCGTGATGGCAATCTTAGTTGAGAACAGCGGCAATTGTGGGGATGGCCAATGGAATATCTCGCCCCCCCCCCCCACCCAAATAACCCCCCTTCCCCCACATAACACACCCATTCAGATTAACTTTGGCACTAATCTCTTTATATAATATTGGTTTTTAAGGTGACATCAGTAGCTACATCACGACCTCAAAATTTTACCTAATGTAACACCCATAACCGACAGCGCTATTCTCAAAAATTGTCATACAAACTTTCTTACTTTTTCAATTTTCCCCTTAAAAATATAGCTGAATACCACTCGAAGGAACCAGATTGTATATCTTGATCCAATGAGAGGTATTTAGCTTCGTTTCTGATGCATAAAAAGACATTTTTTTAGTTATTCCAGACAATTGTTAGCCAGTGTCATCTTCCAAGTGTGTTAGCCTGTTAGGCAGGGGTGTCAAAAGCATCTGAAGGCGTGTGTGTGTGTGGGGGGGGGGGGGGGGGGGGGGGCGGTGTCAAAAAAGGCTCTCAACTCTGGGTATGAGTTAAGACCGGGAGTTTACAACGTATCATATATTGTATAGTAATGTGACACTCAATAGTATTGACATTATATATATCACCTCTTGAAGGCAACGCGGTGTCATCTGCAATGCATGCTTTTGTTGAAGTTTTGCAGGTGGCACATTGTTGCACTCACGGGACGATATAAAGCTTTAGAAACTCACCCCGCCGATTGTATATCTTTGTTTGATGATTATCGATCAGCTTCTGTCATTAAACTCCCCCCCCCCCCCCCCCCCCCCCCTGCCATTAGCACACATAAAACACGTTCGAAAACAATGGGGTTTCTCAGTTCCAGTTCTCTGAAAGTAAAGTCTTTTCCACTTGTGCACTTCAAGTGGTTAAAGGGCATGTGATGCACATTCACTCTCGGTTCTGCTTATCTATTTATTTATTAGGGTTTAACGTCACTTTAACAGCCAAGGTCATGTCGGTGAGTTTTTACGGGTGGAGGAAGCCGGAGTACCCGGAGAGAACCACTGAGCAACGACGAGCAGCTGCCAGCTACCCAACATCGTAACTCCGCACTGCAGCACAGGCAGGGTTAAATTGGTTGAAGACATGCACACCATCGGCGTGCAGTACGCCTTAGTACACGGCGTCATCGTGCCCCCATGTGGACAATCGGGTTGAAGTGCCTTGCCCAAGGACACAATGCGGGAGTCCAAATCGACACCCATCCAAGGATTAACCGGGCTCGACGTTGCTTAACTTCGGTGATCTGACGAGAACCGGTTACCGCAACGCCACCGCACACCCCCCCCCCCCCCCCCCACCGCTTCTTGCTACCTTACTATTAGTTATAAAAGGGTTAAACCCATGTTGCTCACTTTTTTTGGACTCTTATCACAAGCATTGGTCAAATGGTCCCATTTTAACAGTAAAACAACTTTTCTAGCACAGTAAACATGCAATGCTCCACTTCCTAGGGTTCTAATCTGTGCCATTCAAATGAACCCAAACTTAAATGCTGCTTTCTCAAGATGACACTGTGCGGGAAAAAAAGGGAGTTTGCGGGAAAAAAGGGAGTTTCATCTGATATAATCAAAAATGAAAAAATAAAAGACTAGTAGACTAGTATGAACATTACTAATTATTTTTATTTGACATTGTGTGATTTAAAAAACAACTAACATCATTCAATAACAAATAAAGAAATGTGCAGGCTTTAACAGAATTCATCATTTCATCAGACATTACAGATCAAACAGGCAGTCAGCTTGGGGCACTGCTGGATTTCCTTTTCGATCAATATAACTACTTGGGGTTAGTTAGTTTGTTTACTGGGTTGAAGGACACTTTCAACAGCCAGGGTCACATCATATTGGACATTTTTATGGGTGGAGGAAGTCAGAGTACCCAGGGAGAACTATTGGGCAGTAGCAAGCAAATGTTAGACTCTCCAACTGAGGCAAGTTAGCAGTGGTTGAAGGCAATTATTACACCATCAACGTAAGAAGGCTTTTAAAATGTAGTGCACGTAAAGAATGCCTTCCCATGTGGGTAATCGGAATTAACTCTCAACCTGCTGAGCATTTTTAAAATATTTTTCATCAAATCTAGTCATGGCTGCAGTGAAGCAGCCATGACCAGATTTGATGAAAAATCCATTAAAGTTTGATTCAAGAAATCGCTGGTCAACAAAGTCAGTACAATTTGTAGGTGAAGAGTTAGTTAGGTGTTCTCAAATGTTACTTATTTCAGTGGCAAGTGATTTAATGTCCTGGGTAGGAATATCCACCAGCAGCATGCAAAGAGTTAAGTGCCTTGCCCAAGGACACAATGGAGTATCTGCTGGTTAAGATCAATCCCTCAACCTTTTGGTTTAAAGCTCAATGCTCTAACAACTGAGCCACTACACTCCCATAACTTCCATAACTTCGGGTGACACGACTTCAAAACAAACTCCCAGAAAGAGCATTCAAACATTCAATATCAAGTTCTGGTATTGTCATTAACCCTTTACCTAATGAATCGGGAACATCTGCTCATGTGATTTACAAATTGAGCAGTTGAAAAAAATTATTTTTCTAAAAAATTTCCACAAATTTCCGCATATCACATGACCCATCATTGGAACCATCCAAAATATGGTAAGTAGTCACTGACTTACCAGTACCTGGAAATACCCAAACCATTTTACCAGTTTTCCACTGTTATCACCACCAGGTTATAAGTCATGTCCATTCTTGAAAACCATGACATCATTCCAACATCTGTTAAAAAACCATACAAATTTAGATATCTGTCGAACAAGCTCAAAGAGTCTGGTCCACTGACATCCATATCTGTGTGCTTTTGTTCATCAGATTGCAGTATACATTGGAAAATTTAATTAATCCTCTCCACAAAAGTGTCAAAATACCAAAATTTCATCAAGCAAATTTTTCCCATATAGGAAACTAAACATTTAACTGGTGAAGTGCTAAATTATTTTTGGTCATCCAAATTTGTTGACATGTCTTTGCCGTGTTAAAATTTATGGGAGAGTGCACTCTCCCATAAATTGTGACAAAGCAAATCCTTAAAGACTAAATTTATTTATTTATTGGTGTTTAAGGTCACATACTTCTGCACAAGGGTTAATTGTGACTGCAACATGGAGATAAAGTCAAGTCCAGCCATATGTTTATACCCATGTTGCCCATTTTAGAGGACTTCCATGGACCACCCCAAGCATTGGTGACTGGGTCCTATTTTACCAGTAAAACAGAGCTTGTTTACCACAGTAAACAACCGCAGCTAAACATCCCTGGGAGATAAAGACTAAATAATTTCACTTCAAAGATAATATGAAGTACACTCAATGAATATGAAGTCTTTACATTACAGTACATGCACTTCAGATTAACCCTTTACCTAACATGAAAAGCAGATGACACTTGCAAAAAAAAAATTCATGAATAACTAATTTTTTTCATTTTTTGTCTCAAAATCATAGGTTATGACCCCTCATTGGAACGGGCTCAATGAGGGGTCATAACCTATGTTTTTGAGAAAAAAAAAATGAAAAAATAATGAAAGTTAAATGGCAATGTTTTAGAATAGCATGACCGGTCTTGGCCGTTACGGTGGGTAAAGGGTTAAAGATCAAATATGGGCTTCGAGCACTCTACCAGTTAAACACTTGAATCTTGTTTGACAGAGCTCATTGTGCTCTGTCAAACAAGGTTGAATTAGTTAAATTCGTAATTGCATTATGGGAAAAGTTTGCTGCATAAAATTTCAGAATTTTATAACAGTGTGTAGAGGGTTAAGTTTAATTTTGAAGACTTGTAACTGATATGTACTGGTACATACATCAGTAATTACTCATCTGATTAGCTCTCAAACATCTTGTGACCCTAGTTGTTGAAAGTGTCATTAAAATCAAATAAACAAACCTACTGAGCCTACATAGTGGCAAATGAAGGCTTACTCGCTCCGATTTTACTTGTGGAGTGGACTGTGGCCAAGCCAGAAAATAAACAGACTGTTATCTGCAAAATGAGGTCCCCAGAGGGTGAATTTAGTGATGCTACCACAGCAGGGTAGCATCACTAAATTTACCCTCTGTGAACCTCAATATGAATCTGGGTCTCAAAACTAAACAGAAAGAGGTACCCAGAGGATAAATTGGCCCACTGTATGAGATAGCATCATCAAATTCACCCTCAGTGGACCTCATTCTGCAAATGTCAGACTGCTTATTTTCAGGCCTGACTGTGGCATTAATATAACTTACAAATTCTCTTCTTCTGACTCAATCAGCAAGAAAGAATAAGAGAGAGAAATGTTACCATAACAGAGTCATCAAGAGCTATTCTGGACCCAGAGTACGCAAACACCCATGAGCAGCCATTGGCCCCTTTTGTTTATTACATGAACAAACAGATTTTAGCAACAACCCACTCATTTTTATTTAGAATGGCATTATTTTGCCATTTGCTGATAACATTTCATTATTTAAAATAAAAAGCATCGATGGTATCAGCATACCATGGTCGTATATTTGCCAAATAAATGGGGCGACAGAAGATTGATTTCACATTTCAATTACAAAATTTTATTCAAAATAGCACCAACCACATGCCAAACATTCATATTATACTTAACCTGTAAGGGCCTAAACAATTTAGAGACAAGCTTCTTATTAAATCATTACACAGATTATGAAGCATATACCAACTCCATTAAAGTATTCTGAGTTTTCCCTGACAAATGCAAGTTATGAAACTTATAAAAGCAATATGTTTATTCTCAAGTTAAGTTAACAAAACACATCATTTCATCTGGAAAAAAACAGCAATCTTGTATCTATTTATTTATATATTTATTTATATTTACTTATTGGTGTTTAACTGGTAGAGTGCTAGAAGCCCATATTTGGGCTTTATTCAGAAGTACAGGTACCACAGCTTGAAGGCTCATGTTCAGTGCATTTGCTTTGTATTATCTTTGAAGTGATATCATCTAGCCTGCAAGGGTTTGCCTTTTTACAATTTATGAGAGAGTGCCCATAGGCACTCTCCCATAAATTATAACAAGGCAAGACATGTGTACAAGATTTGAAGGCCAAAAATAATTTAGCATTCTACCAGTTAAGGTCACATATTTCTGCACAATGGCTGATCATGACCACAACATGGAGATATAAAGTCAAGTTTAGTCAATCATTTATACCCATGTTGAAAATCTTAGAGGACTTCCACTTCAAAGATTGTTGACTGGGTCCTATTTACCAGAAAACAGAGCCTAATTGAACATATTTCTGAAACCCATAGATCATACAATTTACAAAAAACTTTGACTAACTTGCTAATTCTATCTGAGATAACTGCAAATAGTAAATCCCTGTTAAATAATTAAGAATGTTTTAATAAATCAGAATGAATGTTTTTATGAAACAGATGATCACAAAATACCTTTTGACTTGTTTCATTCCATTATTTCTAACCAAAGCATTTAAACCATTATACATGTATCTTGATTGACAGGACTCCATGAGCTCTGTCAGACAAGATAATGTGGATTCAAAAACCAAACTGGCAATTCAACACAACTCTCTAGACAACAAACGATTTTCTGGTTATATGTTTGTTTGTTATTGGTATTTGAGGTCACTTTCAGTTTGGTACTACAACTTTAAATTATTTATTTATTTATTGGGGTTTAATGACACTTTTGACAGCCAGGGGCACCTCGTGCCAGACAGTTTTATGGGTGGAGGAAGCCGGAGTACCCAGAGAGAACCACTGAGCAATGGTGAGCAACTGTCAGACTCATCAACTCAACACAAGCAGGGTTAGCATTGGTCAAAGACAAGTACACCATTGACATTCAGTACTCCTTAATGTACAATACCACTGTGCCCCCATGTGGGCAATTGGGATTAAGTGTCTTGCCCAAGGAAACAATGTGGTTGCCGCAGGTGGGATTCGAACCGAGGACCTCTTGGCTTGCAGCCTGCATTTCTACCTACTGAGCTGCTGCTGGCAGATATTCCTACCCAAATGAGGATTTCTCTTGCCACTAAAATAAGTATAATTTGGGCACATTTAATCAATTTTTTACATGATAAATGGTATGAATTTTTTCACCAATGATGTCTTGAGTTAAATTTAATTGCATTTTTCATCAAATCTAGTCATGGCTGCTACACAGCAGTCATGACTAGATTCGGTGAAAAATATCTTGAAAATACTCAGCAGGTTAAGAGTTAAGGGGTCGTCCAACCTAACTTTGGTCAATTTTTTGACATTTTTCCCAATGCCTCAGAAACAGATAAGAGAAGCAAGGAAAGGCAAATTATATATCAAAATAATGAGTAAAGTGCATAGAAAAGGTACATATAATTTTTTTCAGGAAAAAAACTGAATTTTATGATTTTGAAGAAGATTAATTTGCCAATGGCATAAGTAACGAACCGGTAAAACCACAAAATAATCGGTAATTCGAAAGCCTTGTCCTCAATATGATGATTTTGAAGAAGATTAATTTGCCAATGGCATAAGTAACGAACCGGTAAAACCACAAAATAATCGGTAATTCGAAAGCCTTGTCCTCAATATGATGATAACACACTACAGACTCGGAGAAAGCATTTTTTTGACACACACTCTGGTGGGTTTTGATGTTTGAATGTAATAACACCAACACCAATTTTGGATGTTCCGGATGTGGCCATGTTTCAATGATGTTTATTCCGGTCATGTGATTATGATGTGGTTCTTGCAGAAATACTCAATTTGGGCAATAGTAAGAATGCAAGGACGTGATCACGCCCTTTATTTGTTCGAGACAATGTATGAGCGCATTTGCAAACAGGTGACAGCAAATACTTGAGCTGTTAATGTCACAACTGCAAAATATGGTTCAAAATTCCCTCTCGTGTTGACTCTGAACTTTTTTGTTGACAAAAAATCTGAATTATTGCGCACTAGAAAGACAACATGAACCACTTGTAAAAAAATAACCGAGTGTATAAAATCGGGATCATACACATAAAATAAGGCAATATTTATAATAAAGTAAGCAGAATAGTACAGAAATCACTTTTTCACAAAGTATATTCCAAGTGACCTGGAACTATATTGAGCGTGTTGATTTCCCCGATGTTGTGAAGTTACTTACTTCACAGTTACCATGGATTTTCGACGGGCTGTCTTTGATGTCTGTAAAGGGACCGATTGAAGATTGGTTGAAAATGATGCATTCACGCTTTTAAATAAGGTGCGCTTGGACGATGCTGAGAATTCAGTTTTTTCTTGCAACCAACCATACTACCACAAGCGTCGATCAGTGTCTTTTGTCATCGTTTTACACTGACAAATGTGACAAATCTCCTTCACCGGAAACCATCTCCCAATTTGCATATCACAATAAACATAACCGCTGTCACTGAGTGTCAGCGTGGCCGTGTGGTCAAAACCGAAACGAATTATCGAATGCACGGTCAATATTAGCTGCAATTGGCTTTTAAACAAATGAAATACACGAAATATTTGCAATTTCTTCATTATTCATGCCGAGTTACTTTTTAACCAGACCACATGCGTTCAGTTTCGTTTGTCGGCATCAAACTGATATTGTTTGTGGTAATTAAATAGTATGAGAAGGCGAAGGAAGCCAAATATTTACCATCATCTATTATTTAATGAAAATTGATAATTTCTTTTATTTTACTGAAATTATGAATTGATAAGGTGGGTGTGTTGCGATTATTATGCCCCAGACCTGGAAGTTGTAAAATCAAAGGTGCATCTAGGGCCGTGCAGTGGTGACCTCTGTTCTCTTAGTCTTACCCATTACCAACATTCTCCCTAGTATCTCAACCATTGCTACTCCAATTTGAAGGATATTTGGTGTTGTGATCGAGCATCATGGGGAAACAATGCCTGTGTAGCTGCTGTAGCATGTGATTCTTCCCACATTTTTTCAGAGTTGTGGTACTTTTTCACTCTTTTGAGTTAGAAAATTTTGTTTATAACTAGTTGATTTGTTACAATTTGTTGCAAAGTGCCTGCTAATACCCTCAATTGTATTGCTACAGAATTTTCTGGTGAAGATTTTGTTTCTATTACTGATCAAGCAACAACCTAATGAATATTCTGTATAAAGCCACCAATCTGATGTTTGACACTTTTACCGGAGCTGTTTTGAAGGCTTATGGAACTCAAAATGTTGATTATGGCAGGACTTTTCTATTCACCCATTAGTAGATAAAGTAAGTGTTATAGTTGGAAGTATGGTAAGAAGCATGAAAGGTCCAGAACTAAAAGTCTAAAAAGAATGTTTTGCAATGTAACATGATTTTTGCAGATACACTTATTTGGAGGGTTACCTGTCTGATAGTGTTTGGAACGTGTGGCCAGGATCTTCAAAAAGAAAAAAAGAGTTATCACTTTGAGAAAAAAGGCATATGCCTTGAGTGTCGGAAGTAGCATCATACAAGGAAGAGAGCCTCCCTCCCCCCTCTGGGAGATTTTTTGTGTCAAATGGAGCTCACTTGTCACCTTTTGGGGATTGCTTTGTGTACTGCGTTCTTGAAAAAAAATATGTGAGACCCTCTGGATGTGCCCTTCTGATCTCAATATGCCAATAAGCCTCCTTGGGGAAAGTTCATGCAATAATGGTTATGTAAGGTTGATTTGATGTGTTTTGAATAACAATGTACTTTTAAGTACATTAGATGGTTTATTGCAGTGACAGGTTACAGTTACCCTTATTTCTTCTCCAACAGATATCATGAGTGTATTGGTGTCCAAGAGTAAACAAAGCTATTATACTTATTGATAAACCAGACAAATTGAACAATTTAATCACTATCAAATTGATGCATGGGATAAAAGGGGTTACCGTGCAAGGGGTTTGTAAAGATATTTATTCAACTACAATGTATGACTTTGCAGTGCATTGTACATAGGAGAATATCATAGTTTCTTTCCAAACCACCACAGTAACACATACATCTTTATATTGGGAGACACTCTTTTGTCCTTCCATACGTCTTCTGCTGGACCCCTTCAAGTTGACCTTTGTTGAACTCCCCAAATCAAAACATAAACAAAAGAAAATTTCTGCCTTCAATCAGTGAGCACTCCACTTATAACATTTGGTCTCAATCTTTATTACTTTCATGAATTTGGAAAAGATTTCTTCGAGTATGTACTTCAATGTTTATAGAATACAGCTGTTATTTTATTTTGAGGTATTTCATTGTAAAAATTTTGTTCTCTTACTTATACCACAGCAGACTTTCAGGTGGTGCTATTTACACATGGCAGCAGTTCCATGGCAAATTTCAGTTTCCACATGTTCTATGTTTCATTCCAAGCATTTTGGTATATAACTTATTGGGGTTATTCATTTTGGGCCTTTTTTAGACTTGAAAGAAAATTACATGAAATTTGACCAAAGTTAGGTTGGACTTCCCCTTGATGCATGGAATGACTGTGACAAATCACTTTTGTTACAACAATCACTTTTATTTCAACAACTTCTGTAACAATAATTGCCAGCATTGCAACAGCTCACAACTTCTGTAACATTTAGGTATTTATCTATTGTTGTTACTTTCTGCACATTTGGCTATCTTGTGACCGCATTATAGAGATGAAGTCAAGATTTCAGCACATCATTTAGATGACTTTCACCCCATTCGTTGGTTTCTGGACCTACTGTATTTTTAAGACAGAACCTGTTTACTGCAGAAAACAAGCACTGCTCCACTTCCCAGGGCTTCCAAGGGGAAATTTCTATAACAAAATCAATCACTTTTGGTAGAATCCAAACTCGACTTGATTGTAGCAGAAATGGTTGGCAACAACAAAAATGGTTGATTTTGTAGCAAAAGTTGTAATCTGTAACAAAAGCTGGCATTTACTGTGACAAATGACAAGCGGTAACAAAAGTGGTTATTGTGACAAAAAATAGGTACAATAAATCACTCCATCTTGACTTCCTTTTGATAAAACAAGTATCTCATTTTATAACCTACAAGCCAAACCTTTAGCTTGCTGTATTTTGAGCACATCTTTTTCAGGGTTTTAAATGTGCCCAAAAGAGAGAAAATTCAATTTTCAAGGGATACTGTCAATTTCTGAAAGCAGAAAGTAACTTTACACATCATAAAAAGAAAACAAAAACACTCTAATCAGCAGAAAATTCACTTTTAATTGAGACAAAATAAGGACATTATTTTTACATGTTTCTTATTTTGGGCACAGCTTTTACTGCCTTGAGTTTAGGGTAATCTAAAGACCTGCTACTAGCTAAAACAATTACAGCAGCAAAACCAATCTATTTGTGTACTGCATAAAATCTAACTGGAATGTAATAAAAGTCTACACTATATACACGAGATTACTCTTGGGGATCTGGACATGGAGTATTAGTAACAAAATATAACAGCTGTGGAAATCCACAAACATTTTGTTTGAGTTATTATACTAATGGACTGAAAATTACAACAAGAGGCCCCAGGGGGCCTGAGGGCGCTCACCTGACATGGTAGCCTAAATATCAACCCAGAGAATTGATTTCCACAAGTTGCATCTGCTCCTCCTAAGAAAAGCTGAAACCAAATATCCAAATATTCTGACCAGTGGATCTAAAAAAAGATTTTTAAAGAATATTCCTCATACTGAACTAAGTCATAATTCGGGCTCCCACAGGAAGCCCATATATGAACCCAGGGACTTGGCTTTAACAAACCTGAATCTCACACCCCTAAGGATTCTGCACACCAAATATCAAAACATTCCGACTGCTGGATCTGAAGAAGAAGATTTTTAAAGAAAATTCCTCATTTTGAACCAAGTTACAATTCGAGCTCCCACAATCAGCCCAAATATGGACCTAGGGACATGGCTTGAACAAACTTGAATCTTACCCCCCTAAGGATGCTGCATAAAAAATATCAAAAGCATTCATCTGCTGGATCTGAAGATTTTTAAATAAAATTCCTCATTTTGAACTAAGTTGTCAATCAGGCTCCCATAGTGAGCCCAAATATGAACCAAGGGACTTGGCTCGAACAAACTTGAATCTCAGCCCCCTAAGGTTGCTCCATGCCAAATATCAAAACATTCCAACTGCTGAATCTGAAGAAGAAGATTTTTAAAGAAAAATTCCTCATATTGACTAAGGTATAATTTGGCCCCCCCCCCCCCCCCCCCCCCCAGTCATGACTAGATTCGGTGAAAAATATCTTGAAAATACTCAGCAGGTTAAGAGTTAAGGGGTCGTCCAACCTAACTTTGGTCAATTTTTTGACATTTTTCCCAATGCCTCAGAAACAGATAAGAGAAGCAAGGAAAGGCAAATTATATATCAAAATAATGAGTAAAGTGCATAGAAAAGGTACATATAATTTTTTTCAGGAAAAAAACTGAATTTTATGATTTTGAAGAAGATTAATTTGCCAATGGCATAAGTAACGAACCGGTAAAACCACAAAATAATCGGTAATTCGAAAGCCTTGTCCTCAATATGATGATTTTGAAGAAGATTAATTTGCCAATGGCATAAGTAACGAACCGGTAAAACCACAAAATAATCGGTAATTCGAAAGCCTTGTCCTCAATATGATGATAACACACTACAGACTCGGAGAAAGCATTTTTTTGACACACACTCTGGTGGGTTTTGATGTTTGAATGTAATAACACCAACACCAATTTTGGATGTTCCGGATGTGGCCATGTTTCAATGATGTTTATTCCGGTCATGTGATTATGATGTGGTTCTTGCAGAAATACTCAATTTGGGCAATAGTAAGAATGCAAGGACGTGATCACGCCCTTTATTTGTTCGAGACAATGTATGAGCGCATTTGCAAACAGGTGACAGCAAATACTTGAGCTGTTAATGTCACAACTGCAAAATATGGTTCAAAATTCCCTCTCGTGTTGACATGCCGTCTGAACTTTTTTGTTGACAAAAAATCTGAATTATTGCGCACTAGAAAGACAACATGAACCACTTGTAAAAAAATAACCGAGTGTATAAAATCGGGATCATACACATAAAATAAGGCAATATTTATAATAAAGTAAGCAGAATAGTACAGAAATCACTTTTTCACAAAGTATATTCCAAGTGACCTGGAACTATATTGAGCGTGTTGATTTCCCCGATGTTGTGAAGTTACTTACTTCACAGTTACCATGGATTTTCGACGGGCTGTCTTTGATGTCTGTAAAGGACCGATTGAAGATTGGTTGAAAATGATGCATTCACGCTTTTAAATAAGGTGCGCTTGGACGATGCTGAGAATTCAGTTTTTTCTTGCAACCAACCATACTACCACAAGCGTCGATCAGTGTCTTTTGTCATCGTTTTACACTGACAAATGTGACAAATCTCCTTCACCGGAAACCATCTCCCAATTTGCATATCACAATAAACATAACCGCTGTCACTGAGTGTCAGCGTGGCCGTGTGGTCAAAACCGAAACGAATTATCGAATGCACGGTCAATATTAGCTGCAATTGGCTTTTAAACAAATGAAATACACGAAATATTTGCAATTTCTTCATTATTCATGCCGAGTTACTTTTTAACCAGACCACATGCGTTCAGTTTCGTTTGTCGGCATCAAACTGATATTGTTTGTGGTAATTAAATAGTATGAGAAGGCGAAGGAAGCCAAATATTTACCATCATCTATTATTTAATGAAAATTGATAATTTCTTTTATTTTACTGAAATTATGAATTGATAAGGTGGGTGTGTTGCGATTATTATGCCCCAGACCTGGAAGTTGTAAAATCAAAGGTGCATCTAGGGCCGTGCAGTGGTGACCTCTGTTCTCTTAGTCTTACCCATTACCAACATTCTCCCTAGTATCTCAACCATTGCTACTCCAATTTGAAGGATATTTGGTGTTGTGATCGAGCATCATGGGGAAACAATGCCTGTGTAGCTGCTGTAGCATGTGATTCTTCCCACATTTTTTCAGAGTTGTGGTACTTTTTCACTCTTTTGAGTTAGAAAATTTTGTTTATAACTAGTTGATTTGTTACAATTTGTTGCAAAGTGCCTGCTAATACCCTCAATTGTATTGCTACAGAATTTTCTGGTGAAGATTTTGTTTCTATTACTGATCAAGCAACAACCTAATGAATATTCTGTATAAAGCCACCAATCTGATGTTTGACACTTTTACCGGAGCTGTTTTGAAGGCTTATGGAACTCAAAATGTTGATTATGGCAGGACTTTTCTATTCACCCATTAGTAGATAAAGTAAGTGTTATAGTTGGAAGTATGGTAAGAAGCATGAAAGGTCCAGAACTAAAAGTCTAAAAAGAATGTTTTGCAATGTAACATGATTTTTGCAGATACACTTATTTGGAGGGTTACCTGTCTGATAGTGTTTGGAACGTGTGGCCAGGATCTTCAAAAAGAAAAAAAGAGTTATCACTTTGAGAAAAAAGGCATATGCCTTGAGTGTCGGAAGTAGCATCATACAAGGAAGAGAGCCTCCCTCCCCCCTCTGGGAGATTTTTTGTGTCAAATGGAGCTCACTTGTCACCTTTTGGGGATTGCTTTGTGTACTGCGTTCTTGAAAAAAAATATGTGAGACCCTCTGGATGTGCCCTTCTGATCTCAATATGCCAATAAGCCTCCTTGGGGAAAGTTCATGCAATAATGGTTATGTAAGGTTGATTTGATGTGTTTTGAATAACAATGTACTTTTAAGTACATTAGATGGTTTATTGCAGTGACAGGTTACAGTTACCCTTATTTCTTCTCCAACAGATATCATGAGTGTATTGGTGTCCAAGAGTAAACAAAGCTATTATACTTATTGATAAACCAGACAAATTGAACAATTTAATCACTATCAAATTGATGCATGGGATAAAAGGGGTTACCGTGCAAGGGGTTTGTAAAGATATTTATTCAACTACAATGTATGACTTTGCAGTGCATTGTACATAGGAGAATATCATAGTTTCTTTCCAAACCACCACAGTAACACATACATCTTTATATTGGGAGACACTCTTTTGTCCTTCCATACGTCTTCTGCTGGACCCCTTCAAGTTGACCTTTGTTGAACTCCCCAAATCAAAACATAAACAAAAGAAAATTTCTGCCTTCAATCAGTGAGCACTCCACTTATAACATTTGGTCTCAATCTTTATTACTTTCATGAATTTGGAAAAGATTTCTTCGAGTATGTACTTCAATGTTTATAGAATACAGCTGTTATTTTATTTTGAGGTATTTCATTGTAAAAATTTTGTTCTCTTACTTATACCACAGCAGACTTTCAGGTGGTGCTATTTACACATGGCAGCAGTTCCATGGCAAATTTCAGTTTCCACATGTTCTATGTTTCATTCCAAGCATTTTGGTATATAACTTATTGGGGTTATTCATTTTGGGCCTTTTTTAGACTTGAAAGAAAATTACATGAAATTTGACCAAAGTTAGGTTGGACTTCCCCTTGATGCATGGAATGACTGTGACAAATCACTTTTGTTACAACAATCACTTTTATTTCAACAACTTCTGTAACAATAATTGCCAGCATTGCAACAGCTCACAACTTCTGTAACATTTAGGTATTTATCTATTGTTGTTACTTTCTGCACATTTGGCTATCTTGTGACCGCATTATAGAGATGAAGTCAAGATTTCAGCACATCATTTAGATGACTTTCACCCCATTCGTTGGTTTCTGGACCTACTGTATTTTTAAGACAGAACCTGTTTACTGCAGAAAACAAGCACTGCTCCACTTCCCAGGGCTTCCAAGGGGAAATTTCTATAACAAAATCAATCACTTTTGGTAGAATCCAAACTCGACTTGATTGTAGCAGAAATGGTTGGCAACAACAAAAATGGTTGATTTTGTAGCAAAAGTTGTAATCTGTAACAAAAGCTGGCATTTACTGTGACAAATGACAAGCGGTAACAAAAGTGGTTATTGTGACAAAAAATAGGTACAATAAATCACTCCATCTTGACTTCCTTTTGATAAAACAAGTATCTCATTTTATAACCTACAAGCCAAACCTTTAGCTTGCTGTATTTTGAGCACATCTTTTTCAGGGTTTTAAATGTGCCCAAAAGAGAGAAAATTCAATTTTCAAGGGATACTGTCAATTTCTGAAAGCAGAAAGTAACTTTACACATCATAAAAAGAAAACAAAAACACTCTAATCAGCAGAAAATTCACTTTTAATTGAGACAAAATAAGGACATTATTTTTACATGTTTCTTATTTTGGGCACAGCTTTTACTGCCTTGAGTTTAGGGTAATCTAAAGACCTGCTACTAGCTAAAACAATTACAGCAGCAAAACCAATCTATTTGTGTACTGCATAAAATCTAACTGGAATGTAATAAAAGTCTACACTATATACACGAGATTACTCTTGGGGATCTGGACATGGAGTATTAGTAACAAAATATAACAGCTGTGGAAATCCACAAACATTTTGTTTGAGTTATTATACTAATGGACTGAAAATTACAACAAGAGGCCCCAGGGGGCCTGAGGGCGCTCACCTGACATGGTAGCCTAAATATCAACCCAGAGAATTGATTTCCACAAGTTGCATCTGCTCCTCCTAAGAAAAGCTGAAACCAAATATCCAAATATTCTGACCAGTGGATCTAAAAAAAGATTTTTAAAGAATATTCCTCATACTGAACTAAGTCATAATTCGGGCTCCCACAGGAAGCCCATATATGAACCCAGGGACTTGGCTTTAACAAACCTGAATCTCACACCCCTAAGGATTCTGCACACCAAATATCAAAACATTCCGACTGCTGGATCTGAAGAAGAAGATTTTTAAAGAAAATTCCTCATTTTGAACCAAGTTACAATTCGAGCTCCCACAATCAGCCCAAATATGGACCTAGGGACATGGCTTGAACAAACTTGAATCTTACCCCCCTAAGGATGCTGCATAAAAAATATCAAAAGCATTCATCTGCTGGATCTGAAGATTTTTAAATAAAATTCCTCATTTTGAACTAAGTTGTCAATCAGGCTCCCATAGTGAGCCCAAATATGAACCAAGGGACTTGGCTCGAACAAACTTGAATCTCAGCCCCCTAAGGTTGCTCCATGCCAAATATCAAAACATTCCAACTGCTGAATCTGAAGAAGAAGATTTTTAAAGAAAAATTCCTCATATTGACTAAGGTATAATTTGGCCCCCCCCCCCCCCCCCCCCCAAGGATGCTACTCACCACATATCAAACCATTCCGACTGCTGGATCTGAAGAAGAAGATTTTTTAAGAAAATTCCTCATTTCGAACAAAAGTTACAATTCAAGCTCCCACATTGAGCCCAAATATGGACCTAGGGACATGGCTTGAACAAACTTGAATCTCACCCCCCTAAGGATGCTGCATACCAAATATCACAAGATTCTGCCTGCTGGATCTTGAGAAGAAGATTTTCAAAGAAATTTGCCTGAAATGCACTAAGTTCGAATTTGGGCTTCTATAGTGAGCCCAAATATGAATCCAGGTGGCCTATTTGAACAAACTGGAATCAGATTCACCCCACAATGTTGCATACCAAATATCAAAAGATTCTGCCTGCAGGATCTGGAGAAGAAGATTTTTGAAGAAATTTGCCTGAAATGCACTAAGTTCAAATTCGAGCTTCTATAGTGAGCCCAAATATGAATCTAGGGAGCCGATTTGAACAAAATAGAATCAGATCCACCCCACAATGTTGCATACCAAATATCAAAAGATTCTGTCTGCTGGATCTGGAGAAGAAGATTTTTTAAGAAATTTGCCTGAAATGCACTAAGTTCAAATTTTGGCTCCTATACTGAGCCCAAATATAAACCCAAGGGGCCGATTTGAACAAACTTGAATCAGATCCACCCCACAATGTTGCATACCCAATATCAAAAGATTCTGCCTGCTGGATCTTGAGAAGAAGATTTTCTACGAAATTTGCCTGAAATGCACTAAGTTCAAATTTGGGCTCCTATACAGAGCCCAAATATAAACCCAAGGGGCCGATTTGAACAAACTTGAATCAGATCCACCCCACAATGTTGCATACCAAATATCAAAAGATTCTGCCTGCTGGATCTGGAGAAGAAGATTTTCAAAGAAATTTGCCTGAAATGCAGTAAGTTCAAATTTGGGCTCCTATACTGAGCCCAAATATAAACCCAGGAGGCCGATTTGAACAAACTTGAATCAGATCCACCCCACAATGTTGCATACCAAATATCAAAAGATTCTGCCTGCTGGATCTGGAGAAGAAGATTTTTTAAGAAATTTGCCTGAAATGCACTAAGTTCGAAATCGGGCTCCTATACTGAGCCCAAATATGAACCCAGGGGGCCGATTTGAACAAACCTGAATCAGATCCACCCTCCAATGTTGCATACCAAATATCAAAAGATTCTGCCTGCTGGATCTGGAGAAGAAGATTTTTTAATGTTTTTCCCATTGCCTACAGTGTTAAAAAGTGCTGACTCAGCATTTTTTCAATGTCCCGAAACTGTACCCTATGATAAAACCGATGGCAATTTTTTTTTACCAATTCTTTCTGTTGGTCCTAAGGAAGCTTCACACCAAATAAAAATTCTCGGTGCCGTGCAGTTTTGGAGATATGGGCGTTTTAATTTTTTTCTATTTTTAGCTCCTGCGGTTCCCATGGGGCTACGGGAAAAAAAAAATCAGCATAAATTAGTTACTTATGACCCAATAAGCCCTCACATAAAATTTGGTTCAAATCAGCCTCTCGGTTTGGAAAATAGAAATTTTGGGCGGGGCCAAAAATTTTGCCCCTCCCATAACGAAGCCAAGTATAGCCCCACAAACTTCTCTTGAACAAATCTGAGTCTACACCTCAAAAGGAAGCTGCACACTAAATATCAAGTCTCTGCTACTGCTGGTTCATGAGAAGAAGATTTTTTAAGATTTCAGCACACTTTTTGGGTGTGGCCCTACCCACGGGCGGGGCAACTTGATTTGAACAAAATCGAATTGCGATGTCATAACAAACTATTATCTCAAATATCAATTAAATTGGTTCAGCGGTTTGGGAGGAGAAGACGCAAACACCATGTTCACGGACGACGGACGACGGACGACGGACGCAGGACGACGGACGACGGACGGTGAGTGATCACTATAGCTCTCCTGACTGAAAGTCAGGTGAGCTAAAAAATCAACAAACTAAGGGGAATACATCTGGTAAAAAAATTGGACAATAGTAGTTTTCAATCCTGAGCAAAATATTTTGGCAACAAAGTCACATATAGGCCTGGATATAAAAAGCTTACATTGTAACCTCTTAGCAGGTTACGCAATATAACATGGTGGTAATGTATTCGTAAGAAGTGCTGTAATGCTTTTCTGTTTTCTCTGTTTTTACTATGTAAGTCATGTTGTTTATTTATTCATCAGATAATTGCATCTGAGTACTTAATTCTATGAACTCCACCTCAGAAGAAATCAGCGACAATTGTCTTTTTCAAATTTCCTGGATGCCATAGAATTAAGAAAGGATGCTGGTTTTCGTTACAATGGCATGGAGGGGGTTCGGCACCAACCGCCTAGCGAAACTATACTGAACCATGCATACCACTCGGCCACCGACAGTACCAAAAACGAGTCTCATCATGATAAAAGATTCTGTACAAGCACAATGTGCACATAACATATACATACACATGTACCAATTAACAATTTTTATAAAGGTTTTACAAGGAACTGATACAAGTTCCTGTATCTAACAGTGATCTTTGGGAAGCTCTCTCAGATAGCTTTCAAAGATTATTATTGTTAGGTGCCGATATTTTTTCCATACATAAAAAATGCAAATTAAAGTAACAACAACAAAACACACACAAATGTAGATGATCTCTAATGTGTCATGATTTGATATAAAAAGTCGGATTGCATTATCCATAAAAAATCAATAACCCAAAACTATTGTTTTTTCAATTTTTACCTTGAAAACATAGCTTATGACCCCTCGTTGGCACAAGCCCATTGACCTCATTCCAATGAGGGATCATAAAGCCAATGGACCTCCTTGTAGAAGCCAGAGGTCAACTGGCTAAACCCTGCTTGTCTTTCTAATGCTTGTCTTTCCTGTCCATAGCCTGAAACCAGGGATGTAGGTATCACTTCAAACTTGGGGGGGAGAGGGAACAATCACACAAAGCCACTCCCACACAGATTCATATCAGTTGTGACCAATGAGATTTAATAGCATAGTGGGAATACAATACACAGAATTACGGATCTCTACATTGAGAAAAAAATGCACCTTTTTGGCTCCACATTTACAAAATCTCCCCATTGGGCTGAAACATTGTTAAACATTGAGCAGAAAATGTGCATTTTTCTGGATGTTAACCCTTTACCCAATGTAACGGCCAAGACCACCCAGTGCTATTCACAAAAATTACCATCCATTTTTCATTATTTTTTTTCAATTTTGTTTCAAAAACATAGCTTATGGCTCCTTACTGGAACAAGCTCATTGAACTTGTTCCAATGAGGGGTCATAAGCTATGTTTTTGATGCAAAAAATGAAACAAATTAGTTATTCAAGAATTTTGTTTGCAAGTGTTGTCTGCCTTTCGTGTTAGGTAGAGGGTTAACTGTTGTAGTAGAGAGAAATCAAATGAGGGAATCTTCAGGCACAATTTAAGAGTCTCTGCATGGCATTCCTGCTAATTTCCAATAAGACTGCGATGATAGGTTGTAAAGATAATGTTTGCCTAAACTCTCTCTCAACTATTTCCGGACAAAAGTTTTTGTTTGGAGGGTATATGCCCCCGGGATTCTTACCCCCTCCTCCATCCCTGGCTAAAACTCTTTCTCCATCTAATACTTGACCTTCTAATACACTGACTAAACTGCTGGTCATCCTAATTCTAAAGCCCTCCCCCCCTCCCCCCCCCCCTATTAATGACAAGTGTTTTAGCAGGTTCATCACTCTCCACATACTTATGCCCTGTATTCAGAAAAGTGAAGGCAGTGTAAAATTATACATCAATCAAACACAACACCTTGAGCAGCTTTTCTTTTTCGGCTGCTTGGGTTGAGAATGCTCATTCCTGTTTTCTTCTGAATATTTTTTGCAGGATTGCCACCTTTCTTTGGTCCTAAATCCATGAAGGCACTATGACCAGTTGCACCCTTCTGGGCTTTCAGTGTCTCAATAGTTTTTGTTGCTTCTGCAAGTTTTTTGTCCATTGAAGTGGCAACATCTGCCAAGCGGAACAATATGCTTTGCATTTCTACTTTTTTAACAGATACCTTTGCTTCATAGAGGTCAATAGTGAGGGCTGAAGTACCTTTACCAACAGTCAATGAAAGTTTTGTACCAATCAATGCTACAGATACATCTCCACTCTCAAATGCATTCCTGAAAATATAAAAATCACTAAAAAATATTTGCCATTAACTGGAGGCATTCTAGTGGAAAATACGAGAACTCTGTTAACGGAATTGTCGCTTTGCCGGAGAAAAATATTCGATTAACATGAGTATACAATTAACAGTAACTGGGTCATTTTTTTCTATCTTCTAGTTTTCAACTGAGCATTTATTCTATTATATATTGTTTGACAGCGCTTATTGAGCTCTGTCAAACATTATATAATAGATTAAATGCCTACACTGGATATATTGAAGCCAAAAATGTCTATAAATGTGGGAAATTCAGTGGACATCAGAGTAATTCAGATTACAAATTTTTATTTACTGAATTCACAGGAGTTTACTCTAGACACAATTAGCAGGCAGGTCAAATTTGTTCTGAAGGTATGGTAAATGGTTGGTGTTTGTAAGTCACCGTATATACAATTTACAAGGCTATTCAATTAAAAGATCTTCAATTAAGTGGGCTCCTCTGTACTAGCTGCTACATGTATCGTGACGTTATTGGAAAGTGCTGAAAGCCATTAAAGCATCTTAATTTTGATTGGTAGTAGAAACAAATTACTTAGGCACCACAAAATAAATAAATTGATTCTCAGGCCTTTTTTAAAAAAAAAATCAGTGAGGGGTAGGGTTTTTTGGGGGCACATACATGTTGTTCGCATGGACTGTTAGATTTTCTGCTGTCCTTTCACACACCAAATTTATAGAAAGTGTAAAATTATACAAATAAACCCATTAATTTTACATCTAGTTATTCTCTTCAGTTACTCTCACCTGCCATATAATAGTGATGACACTATTATTAATTTTGACAAAAAACTTTGGCTCTCACTATTATTTGGAAATGAGACAAAGAGAGAAAATGCGATCACTATTATTAATTTGATCTGAAAATGCAGGACATCACTATTATTCGGCCATAACTATTATTCAGCAGGTAAGAGTACATACATCAATCAAAAAAAGTTAAAAAATTTCTGAATCTCATTTTGTAGTAATGTTGGAAGATACTGCATGGCAATCAAAACGTCCAATGAGGGGGTTCAATTTCAGTGAGAGATTGCCTGAGAGTCCCAAAATTTATTTAGCCTCATATAATTTTTTTTTGTTTTGTTACAATTTAGTGGAGAAGCATTAACTGGTAGAGTGCTGGAAGCCCATATTTGGGCTTTATTCTGAAGTGCAGGTGCTGCAACTTAATGGCTTCATATTCTATGGATGTGCGTCATATAATTTTTTAATTGAAATTATTTAGTCTGGGAGGATTTGCCTTGTTACAATTTATGAGAGAGTACCAACTGGCACTCTCCCATAAATTGTAACAAGGCAAAGAGACGTGGAAAATCTGAATGACCAAAAATAATTTAGCACTCTACCAGTTAAGTGACTGGCTCAGGAAATATTGGATGGTCATGTGAGCAATTAGCTTAATGATTCCAATGCAAAAAGACATTAAGTTTAATACCTTCATCAGTTGTGTGTAAAAATAAAACACCTCATTTAACCCTTTACCTAACACACTTTTTTCAATAAATTTCACAATTTTTCAATAAAAACATAGAAATATGGATAACGTACAATGAGCAGGTTCTAATAATATCCATATTTGTATCATTTTATTGAGAAACTTCATAAATATTTTAGGCTGTGGTAGGCTTATTCTGGTTTATTTTCTGGCCGTTTTTGGCCACTATGTTAGGTAAAGGGTTTTGGAATAATCTTGTGACCATTAGATCTGGTTCCTACACTAAATTGATAACAGGGTATTTGGACATTTTTGTATAGCATTTTGCGATGTGAATCCAGTCATCAAATACCCTGGATAAGGTGTTTCTTGGACCCATAAGATGAACAAAAAAATTATATTACAGCCTCTGGGTCCAAGTAAGTTTAGATCAGATCAGAGATGGAATCGACCAGGTCCTACTTCAAAAATCTAAACATACCTTTCAGCTACCATTACATACTTCAGAGTGCATCCATTCAAAATAATAGTAGATATGGGATCTCATGAACATAGGAATTATCCAGAAATACATGGAAGTGCTTATATTTTGGAGAAATTACTCAATACATGTACAAAACAACTTTGATCCTGAATTTGTGGGATGTTACTGATGTGGAGCTGAAACGGTTAATCGATTAATCAATGATCAACATCCAAAAAGTAATTGTTCGATTAACCGTTACTTCTGAACTACAGTATTTTCTGGTTCAACAAACTTGCTCCAAAACAGGCAAACATTGTCACACCGACTCACATCAATTATATGAGACAGATAAAAGCATGTAAGTTACTTGCTGACATACTTGTTTACTTGCATGATCATCATACTGTATCAGCAGCTGGAAATGGTCATTCTCAATCCTTTACCCATTGCGGGTAGCAGACAATACTGGCAAAATAAATTCATGAATTACTAAAAAATTTTCAATTTTTGTCTCAAAAACATAGCTTATGACTCCTCATTGGAACGATCTCGTTGAGCTTGTTCCAATGAGGGGTCACAAGCTATGTTTTTGAGACAAAAATTATAAATTTTAAGTAATTTGTATATTTTTTATACTTTCCAATGGCCCAGACTAGCTGGTGCTAACTCAAAAATTAATCCAGGTCCAAACACAAATTTTGGCCCCCAATCCCCAAAATTTGCGTGCAAAACCAAAAATTTAATGTCCTATCTGGTCCTCCATACTTTTCAGATCTGCGCATGCGCAGTATCCATGAAGACACCGAAATTGGCGCCAACCATCATTCTTTCTATAATTGCCTGTTAAATGTTATAAACAGCAGGAGGTATGAGTGCCCACTCATAGGAGGTCCATACCCGTCTGGGCCATTCTAAGTATAAAAAATATATAAATTACTTAAAATTTATAATATTTTTATACAATAACCAATGGCCCAGACTAGCTGAATCATAAAAAGGCTGGACGGCCTAGGACATAAAGGAAAATCCAATCTCTCAATCACTTCAGTAAAGGATATCTCCTACAGGAGAATAGGAGAAGAAAGGAATTATATAGGTCTTTCTCCTTTTCGAGAAACGAGAAAGACATAACACCAACAATGTAACTGAGTATTACATAATATATAATTCTCCATTTAATGCCAGCATAACCCGTTAAGCTAATTCGGTGAAGGAAAGCCAATATACAAAGATAGTCCAGAGAATGAGACTCTTTATACTCATTTAAAAGTGTCTGAGGATTGTATTTTAACGCCCGTTTGACATGTGACATATACAAATGCTTCACAGTGAGCTACACTTTAAAAACAGTACATAAATGAGACATAGTTATTGCTTCACACCAAGCTACACATTAAAACCATCCCAGCACTGACTCAGGACTACCGACACTGGAGGAGGTCTTCCCTTGCTTTTCACTATAAAGCCAGATGATCATAAGGGAAAAAAAATGTACCCCCTCCCCTTCCCCTTGTTCTGAGGTACGTGACCTCAGAATGAAGAGGGCAGCGGAACAGCGTCACTGCTGGAAAGGGCTGCCTAAATAACTATAGATGTAACAATTAATGGACAACATTCTGAGCAACAGAAAGAGGACCTAAAGATCTAAGGTCACCGGAGATGGACTCTAAATTTCTCAGGTAAAACTTGGTAAATGTAGAGGGCTGTGTCCAGTACACAGCCTTCATGGGATCAGTAATGGCTATACTGTTAGAATAAGCCCAAGAAGTGGACAGCGCTCTAACCTTGTGCACTGATATCTTATTAACAGTTGATTCAAAGAGAGATTTTCATAGGCAATGTGTATTGCCAACTGAATCCATCTTGCAACTGAATGAACAAAAATATCTTTCCTGTTAGGAATCAATGAAAGAAAGAAACGTTTTCTTCCTTTTCTAATAAAATCTAATTGACCTTTATATATGCGCATAGCCCAGACTCGACACAGCAGAGGTCTACGGTTGTCCGAGGACGGCAGAGCTTTAATGGTAACAGGCTCAGGCCATTTGCCTGGAGTCTGATTCTTAGCCAGAAATCCCACTTCCGTAGTCAGGGTAATGGTATTACCCACACTACAGTAGTGAGATTCATCAACTGATAAAGCATGAAGTTCACTAACTCTTCAAGCAGATGCAAAGGCTAAGAGAAATGCCGTTTTATAGGTCAAGAATTTGAAGTCTACAACATCCAACGGCTCAAACGGAGCTTCTTTAAGCTTCAACAGAACACAAGCCAAATTCCACTAAGAAATTAATCTGAGGGTTCTAGGTCTATTAATAGAGAAATTTCTAACCAGCTTGGACAATGAACATCCAATAGCCAAGTTATCTGATGAGCGTAAGTGTCTGATAACATAGACCTAAAGCCCTTAATAGTGATGGGCTGCAGTTTGAGATCGTCAAACAAGTAGACCAGGAAATTTGCAATATTTGGTATGGACAGATCATAAACGTCTATCGTCTGATCCTTACACCAACAGAAGAAAACCTTCCACTTCGCTGTGTAGTTCAATGAAGAGGAAGACCTCCTGCAGTTAGAAATTGCATCCACTGCTCGTCCTGTAAACTGTTTTCTGTGCAAGAAGGACCGCACAATGGAAATACGTGAAGGTTGACCTTCCAGGTTGTGATGTAGTGCGTGTGACTTCCCCTGATAAAGAAGGTGGAGGAAGCTTCTGGGGAACGTCCCATAACAGACACCTGAGAAGATTGATCCAAGGTTTCTGTGATGACAGAGGTGCCACTAGTAGAACTTTGCAATGAGACTGTTTGATCTTCAACAGAATCTGCTGAATCAACGGAGTTGGAGGATACAGGGTTCCTGCACCAAACTGAGAAGTAAATTCCAGGAGTTTCCGATCAATTTTTCAAGGAGTCAGCTGGGTGAAATTCAAGTGTTTTCAAGGAGTATAAAGTGACCATGTGTTGGGAAGAAGGAAAAATGTTAGGAGTTGAATTAATCCAGTGATCGACCAACTCGATTTTTCTAAAATTCCAGGAGTTTCCAGGAGGTGCTTCAAAATTCAAGGAGTTTCCAGGTCCTTGGGAGGGGGTTTTGAAATTCAAGGACTTTCAAGGAATTCAAGGAGGCACGGGAACCCTGGGATATGCATATCCTATCATTCCGTCCCAAAAGATCGACAGAGCATCTACTGCGTATGCTCGATGGTCAGGACATGGCGACATGAACGTCGGTAACTGATTGTTCAGGTGCCTCGCAAACAGATCTATCATGGGGCGATCCCACTGGTAGCAAATCTGCCTGAATACTCGCTTGTTGAGCGTCCACTCTGATGGCAACAGGCGACCTTTCCGCGAGAGCGACTCTGCTATTACGTTCAGACAACCCGGTATATGACGGACAGAAAGCTGAACATGATGATTCATGACATATAGAAGAATCTTCTCCATTAGTTCACATAACAGAATCAAATGAGTGCCGCCCTGGTTCCTGATGTACGCTACTACTGTCGAGTTGTCCGACAAAATCTGAACGTGAGTGTCCGCTATTATGTGAATCCAATGTTGTAGCACTAGCCATATTGACATCATCTCTTTGATGTTTATGTGCTTCTCTAGGAACCGAGGGTTCCATAGACCCTGACACTTCAAGTCTGCGGGACTTAGGGTCACGGCCCAACCTGTCTGACTCGCATCTGTCATAATCGTGAAAGCCAGATCCGGCATTTGCAGCGGAACTCTGAGTTAACCACTGAATATCTGCCCAAATCTGAACCCTTTGTTTTACCAGGTCCGTTAAAACAATACTGGTTTCGAGCGAATGTGTCTTCACACTCCAGTTCTGAGTAAAGAATATCTGGAGGGGACGTTAACGGCACACGAACCAGATCGTTGTGAGTCTTGAAGCTCATTCCCAAGTGAATGAAAGACTTGGATGGAGCTAGATCCGACTTTTTCTCGTTTACGATGAAACCGAGACGTCAGAGTAATAGAAGCAGACTCTGAACATCGTTCTGAAGAAAAATTCTGTTGCTATATCTTTGTAGAATGTCATCCAAGTAAGCCTACGTTACCGCAGACGAATGAGCTCGGAAGTGTGACATTACCGAGTTCATTATTCGAGTGAATGCCGGATGTACCAGGACATGAAAGTAAGCATCCTTTAGATCTATGCTTGCTGCATAGTCGTTCACTCAAATGCTCGCCCTTACCAACTGAATGGTCTCCATATAGAACTTTGGAGCCACGATAAGCATCCAGCGGAAGTCTATTACCGGTCAGAACGATCCGTCTGTCTTCGGTACGAGGAACAGGTGACTGTAAAAACCTTGAGAATTTTGATTCTCGACGACCTCTATTGCTTCCTTTGATAAGAGAGCCTGTACCTCTACTACGAGAGGCTCTCTTTTGCAAGGATCTGACAGAAGATTTGTCCAATGCGGACATCTTGTTAGTGGGGGTTTCGCTCGGAATGATAGCCGTAGGCCATCCGAGACCACACTTCTCACCCACTGGTCTTCCGTAACTGCTATCCAGTTTTTCAGAAAGCTTGATAACCTTCCGCCAACTGGCAAGCAATAGAGGTCTTGACCATCACCTGTATGACCTGCGAGGCTTACGGGAGGAGAAACCACATCCTCCCCACGAAGAACCTTGTCCCATCAGCCTAGGGGCATCTGACCGATAGTCCCGATCAGACCTCCGCCCCTTTCCCGAGTCGCTATACTAATGACCTCCGGAGTAATTATAAGAGGGTTTCTTGTACCTTCATGAGGAGTTTCCTTTTGATGATTTTTGTCTGGAATGTCCTCCTTTACTCATCTGCTGAAGCGGGTTTTTGAGACATCAACTTCAAAAGCAGAGTACTAGACGCTTTCTTAGTAGCCTGATCATAGACTAACAAAAGCTTGTCGTCAAAAATAGTATGTCCGGAGACCGGAGCGACTGGGAGAGTGCTTTTCACCTTATCTATCAGTGATGACGTCGCAAGGGCAGCATCACATCTGATTAACTCCAGATTAGCCACTGTTAGGGTGGAGTTATACATGGTGTACATAATTGCCCTGGAAAGAACTCTAAGAGAGGTATGAAAATCCTCAAATTCCTTTCCATTGAGACATTGTGCCATAGCTCTTGTAAGGTGATCTGTGTAAGACAAAGCATCCAAATTCGCACTATTTGAAGAAATTGCCATCTCAATTGTGTTTGAGTGAATTGTGAATGAATCAGGTAAGGATACCTCTAGATCCTTGGCCTGCTCATTCAAATGCAGAGGAACTGTCTGAACATCTTCCCGACCATTTAAAATGAACATGGTCCAAGAAACGGAATGTTTATGGAAGATGAAGTTAAGAAACAATCTTTCCTTCTCACACTCGAGGTTAAATATGGTGTCGTATATATAGCCGAAGGCCTGCGAGGCTGCGACACCTGCCTAGACTGGACTGGAAAAGAAAGGACTTCCTCCTTTCTCCGGATAAAGTCTGTGTCCAACGACGCCAGCGGTTTCTTCCTTGTCGTCGCAGCATTCTGATTCGATGGAACAAATTCTGGGTAATATTGATGGATGAAATCCATCGCAACCATGTGCTGTTCTGAAAAGGAAGGGTGATCCTCTTCCTTATCCCTTTCACCATCTGAGAGAATCAGTTGTGAATCTTGGTCCATCGCATCTGCGTGAACAGACGCCTGGACCGACCCAGCACTGTCCGACAGCTCAGGTTCTGAGTCTGAGGGAGGCTGCTCTTGCACCTGCTGGGATGCTGCAATCAGCTGCGCAATTTGCGACAGCAAGTCCGTCACTGAGGCCTGAGGAGCAGCGGTCTTCTGTTTCTTGGCAGCTTGCTGCTCCTGGGACGTTATGTCAGAGATGGCTTTCTTCTCTGCACGTCCCCATGATTGAGGCCTCATCTCCCTAGCTACCGAATGGTCCGACCTCATGGGCAAAGCATGGTCCCTTCTTCATGTAGCAGGCTGGATATTCGAAGTCGGGTAGCTAGGATGCGGTCGTGTGTGCTTAGTAGTTGAAGAGGAAGAAGCTGTGACTGTAGCCGAGGCTGGCTTCAATCTATACGGAGCATCCAGAGCAGAAGGTGTGGATGTATGCTCTGGCCCGCACAAGTTCTTCACCACAACATCTGGCCTCATGTGTTGTTGGGATAGAGAGGGACCTCTCCCGCTCCTTTCAGACCTCGCTGAATTTCCCAAAATACTTGCTGGCTTCTTCCCTAGTTCCATCGTCACTGGGTGAGCATGTTTGGATTTTAAGGTGCTCGCTCTATCCACTACACTTCCTTCGACCGCAACTGACATACCCGGCATCACGGTACCCACGGACGGAGTAACTGCTTCACTGGTCGAGCTAGCTGCTGACAAGGGATTAAAACCACCGGTAGTGGCTTTATCCCCTGCCTAATATTCATGAGCACCTTGGCAGCTAGCTCTGTTTGCTCATCAAAGTGGGATGATGGTAGCCCACTTTTGGTAGGTGTCACATAACCATCACCATGTTCTTGTTCCTCTGAAAAAGAAACTGAGAAACTTGAATGACTTTGTGGCGAGAGGACCGCCATTGGCCTCTCACCGCTAACAACTTACCGTGACATCCGTGTCCAATGCTTGTCATCCCAATCAACACATGTAGGACAAGAATTAGCGGGAGTACATCGACTACAAGGAAGGCAACAAGCATGTAAATCTGAGGAAGACTTCCTCACCTTGCATTTTGAGCAATAAGCTTTCATGATTAATCAAACCAAGTCGATAGAACTCCCACCAACTCCTCAACAAATATATGATAAAGATACATAATAATCAACATTCAAAATACAAATCGAAAAATTAAATTCAAAAAATTTTTTGGAAAAAGTTTTGACAAAAGCCCAAGTTCCCAAAGGGAACATGATAAGCCCAAGGGTATCCCGATAGAGCCTAAGTGTGGACAAAATTCCAAAAATAATTGCTACACTACCGGAATATTATAGCATGTATCTTACAACAATCCTACAGTAATAACTAGAAAGTGTTTTAGCACACTAAAACATATGTCTCCCCTTCCTTTCTATTTTATGCAACATGAAGGTCATGATTACATGTGACATGCGACACATCCACATGTCAAATATCTAAGCCCTAGGTCAAAAACAAAAAAGTTCTGGTCTGGATAATTATTCCCTATTTGAAGTACATAAATTTGACCTTAAGGTCAGAGGTCAAGGTCACATGAAGGTCATCGAGGTAGACGACATGCGGTCTCATGGTAACACATCCACATGTCAAATAACCAAGTGCTAGGTCAAAAAACAAAAAAATTCTGGTCTGGACAATTACTCCCTATTTGAAGTACATAAATTTGACCTTGAGGTCAAGGTCACACGAAGGTCACAATGGTATGCGACACACCGGCTCATGGTGATACATCCACGTGCCAAATATCTAAGGGCTGGCTCAAAAGACAAACAAGTTTTGGTCCGGACGAAGTTTCCTTGAAAAAAGCACAAATCTGACCTTCAGATCAAAGGTCAAGGTCACATGAAGGTCACAATGGTACGCTACACACCGGCTCATGGTGATACATCCACATGCCAAATATCTAAAGCCTGACTCGAAATACAAAAAAGTTCTAGTCTAGACAGTTTCCCTTAAAAAACGCATAAATCTGACCTTCAGGTCAAAGGTCAAGGTCACATGACAGTCACTGTGGGACACTGCACACCGGTTCATGATGATACATCCACATGCCAAGTATCTAAGGTGTAGGTCAAAAGACAAAAAAGTTATGGCCCGGACAAAGTTTGTGTGATGTTTCCCTTAAAAAAACACATAAATCTGACCTGCAGGTCAAAGTCACATGAAGGTCACTATGCTACACTGCACACCGGCTCATGGTGATACATCCACATGCCAAGTATCTAAGGTGTAGGTCAAAAGACAAAAAAGTTATGGCCCGGACAAAGTTTGTATGAGAAGAAGGAGAAGAAGAAGAAGAATATGCACTAAAACAATATGTCTCCCTTCTGGGAAGGGGAGACATAATAAGATGAAACTACATATTTTTATAGGACGTTGCCAATGTAAACAACGTCAATGAAAAAACCGGAAACAAGACCCCAGACACTGAATAAAAAAGGCGTGAACTCAGTAACAGATTTTAAAGGCACCCGATGTAAAGCAAGATCTTCAAATGAAGAAAAAACGATACATCAGACAGAAGATGCATGACCCAAACGCCCAAACACCCCTAGGGAGAGGACGTAACCCTGGGGATATACAGAATAAACATTCTGTAATACACGTTAAACTCCCAAGAAATTTAATAAAAGATTTCAATAAAAATAAGCCAAAAAGCTTGGGAGTTCAACAGGAGGGCTTCAAGGAAGGATAACAGGAGGGCTTCAAGAAAGGACAGAGAAGGAATACTTAACAAACAGTGGATAAATCATTAGCAAGAATGACGATGTCAGGCCCATGTCCCAAAATTGGGAAACATGAAATAATTTTGATAAAAATTATAACATTACAGCCCTGAACGTTCCAAACCACCGTTGTTCACTTCCATCATCCAATTATGTCCTTGGATCCACCAAATTGATTTGTGTCTGGCATCCTCAAAAATGAGATTTAAAAGCACAGATGTCAGATCATTGTTGCTGACTTCAGGGCCAAACAAACCATGATGGTTTGCGCCAATTTCGGTGTCTTCCTGGATACTGCGCATTCGCAGATCTGAAAAGTATGGAGGACCAGATAGGACATTAAATTTTCAGTTTTGCATGCAAATTTGGGGGATTGGGGGGCAAAATTTGTGTTTGGCCCTGGATTAATTTTTGAGTTAGCACCAGCTAGTCTGGGCCATTGGTTGTTGTATAAAAATATTGAATTTGAATGGAGATTTTTGTATACAGCCCTAGTTGGTTTTGTTTGTTATGTTAGGTAAAGGGTTCATGCTGTAAATCATCAACACTATGGCAATTATTCAGATATCTATTTGGACAAGTAATTAATCAAGTTAACCAAGGTTAATCCACGTGATTAAACGATCAAGAAAACCCCTTCAGCACTATACTGATGCAGACGCTTGGGGAAAAAATCCCAGCAATCACTATTATTTGACAGTGTGTAATTCAGAGAAAATGCCATCACTATTATTATTTCCAATCAAATATCCTGACCATCACCATTATTCAGCCATCACTATTGCTAGGTACATGTAGGTAAGAGTATTGTTATCATTTTTGGGTATGCATTGTATTATTTGCCCACAAACAGATTTTAACTTTTTACAAAAATGCATGATATAAAAACTTATTTAAATTTTTTTCCATGCAATTATTAAAAAAAAAATCAACAAAACCATACCATGTGACCCTTCAATGGAACAAGCTCGACACGCCTGTTTCAATGATACTGCTTTGTTGAATGCAACTGAATTGTGAGGTAAGTGTCAATCACTCACAAGGTGGAACCAATGCGCTTTGTTGTTAAACTTGCAGGTGCCATGGCCAGGCCTAAAAATAAGCAATCCGACATTTGCAGAATGAGGTGGTGAATTTGATGATGCTATCCCATACAGTGGGGCAATTTATCCTCTGGGTAACTCTTTCTGTTTAGTTTTGATACCCTGATTCAGATTGAGGTTCAAAGAGGGTAAATGTAGTGATGCTACCCTGCTTTGCAAGGTAGCATCACTAAATTCACCCTCTGGGGACCTCATTTTGCAGATGACAGTCTGCTTATTTTCTGGCTTGGCCAAGGTAGAGATGAGACGATTAATCGGTGTAACATCGGCACTCGGCCGATAAGCGCCCATGAAAGTAAAAGTGTTATGGATGATCTGTAAAGAACTTTCTTCGCCTTCGTGGGACAACCAGTGACAAGCGATCTGTATGTCACTCCTCTGTTACTGATATCAGGTAAGTGATGGTTCATGAAAGAAAAGGCAGAATATTATATTAAAGATTTTGATTGTGTAATTGTGTACAGAGTTGTTTTTCATCCATCATGTGAATACGGATGCTCTTCACTGCCCAAACTGTACTGCATTCTGCAAAATTTCACAATATTTCTTTCAACCACGCTCATCGTCTCATTAAATGTATAATGGCAGTCTTTATTCCCATATTGGACAGATAATTCCTCCATATTAGTAATCCGAGTTAATTGTGAGAGGTTTGGGTGAAATAAGTTTAATATCGGGCCATTCGGGGTGGGATTTATCAACACAAAGCCACTGAATTTTTATCATGTTGAATTGTGTGGAGCATGTGATAAAAATAGATAATGCAGAGCAACGTCATGACCCGTGTGACACAATCGCATATATGGGTTTACCGAAAATAAACTCCCACTTTAAAATGTGTGGTTCCAACGACGGCTTTTGATTTTCACAAAACATTTTCTTCCAAATAACTGATAGTCGACTTCAAAGCCTGTGTAGGGGGCAATTCGGCAAAGATCCAACTTTGAAATGAATTGTTGCCAGTGTTGATGTAAACCACATCAAAGTTTCAGAACACAATTTACCGTGACGATGTATGTGATGAGTTCTCGACTCAGTTGTTAGCTGTTTATTTTAAATCGAAAATATACTGCATTGATGGTGCTTCACTGACATAATGATAATTGCGCCAATTTCGAGACCTCCTTGACACTGTGCATGCGCAGTGGAGTAAAAGTATGGAGGACCATATAGGACATGTAATTTTTGTTTTTAGATGCAAATTTTGGGGATTAGGGGGAAAAATTTGCGTTTGGCCCTAGATATTTTAGAGTTAGCACCAGCTAAGTCTGTGTCATTGGTACAGTATAAAAATATGAAAATAATAGTTATTCAAGAATATTTTTTGCAAGTGTCGTCTGCTTTTCATGTTAGGTAAAGGATTAACAACAGCAACGGCTCCTGGAACATCGGTTCGACCCATTGTTGCCAAGCATTTTTCTGTGATGATTCATTAACAGCATTTTATTATCTTTTGCAATTGTTCAATTGTTAATGTAAAATGATGTCAATGAATCCATTCAATAAATTTGAGAAACAACCACAACGTGTATTCTTAATTTCTCTAGATGACCCTTTACGGGATATATAAGTTAAACAACATGTGAAGCTTATAATTGAGCGTACTTGCAGCAATCGCTAGTTCATACTGGAAAAAGTAAAGGCTGCACTCCATTGACTCAGGTCGTAGTAAAATGACAAGTTGCACGCACTTGAGAGCCACGTATACCGCCCAAGTGTGCACATCACGTCTGGTCATTTTACTGCGACCTGAGTCAACGACGTTTAACACTGCGAAATATGCTCAATTTAATGTAGTTCTTTCAAGCCTTGACTCGTCTAGAAGTGCACAGTATTACAATCGGAATCGGCCAAGTGTGAGTGCAAATAACCGGTAATCGGTCAGCGGCCACTTTTGGTAATCGGCTGAACACTAAGGACCAGTAGGTGGAAGCCAATGAATCTTGGTTTCCTGAATGTGGGTTATAGCAACATACAGGGTCTCCACTGGAAATTAAGTGAAATTAATACATTGATCGAGGCAGAGGATTTTGATGTCATGGGCTTAAGTGAGACATGGGTAAGACACGAGGAATGGGTAGACCAAGTAAGGGGATGCGTGTGGATAGGTGTAGGGCGAACGGAAGGCCAGAAAAAGGGGGGAGGGGTAGGCATGTACATTAAAGAGGATTTAAAACTGCCGCTGATCACAGACCTGGAACATTTTATCACCTCGGCTGAGGTATCGAAAGAAATTGGATGGGTAAAGATCAATCTAAGAAACAAAAGTATTGCCCTTGGGATTGTGCACTGTGTGGTGGAGGGAAGCAAACCCGAGTGGAATGACTCGATATACTCAACACTAATGCCCAATATCACAGAACTAGAAAACAGGGGGCTCGGTATAATTTTGATGGGTGAATTTAATTATTATTATTATTATTATTTATTGGTGTTTAAGGTCACATTCTTATGCACAATGGCTAATCATGACCGTGACAGTTTTACAGGTGGAGGAAGCCAGAGTACCCGGAGAGAACCACAAACAACGACGAGCAGCTGCCAGTTCCCCAACATCGTAATTCTGCACTGCAGCACAGGCAGGGTTAGACTGGTTAAAGACATGCGCATGATCAACGTGCAGTACGCCTTAGTACATGGCCAAAAGCTAAATGTGTTGCATACAGGAGAAGTAGAAAACTAGAGAGAGCGGAAAGCAAAGAGGACATGGTAGCAAAGGAAGAATACCAACAAGCACGAAATAAAGTAAATAAGCTTAAAGACGATAATCGGCGAGTGCGAAATAAGTTCAAATAACAGTCTTATTAGGACGATAAGACTGACAGGAGGGTACATTTTGAATGCATTTTGGAAATGGGTGAATAAACGTAACAAAGGAAGTAACCCACAGAGTACTAAAGTAGATGGCAGAGCTACAGACGATCAAGATCAAATCGTATCAGAACTACTTACTAGTCAAGCACTGGAAAAAGGTAAACGATAAGCGATGGGGCATAGGGAACCCACCGGAGTGTCCAAACCAGGTCGGGGAGAATCTATCGAATTTCGTGTGCAGCAAAATTAAAATGGACGAGGTGCGAAATGTGATCTCAAAATTAAGGAAATTCAGGAATGGAATAGTGGGAGGGGTGGACAAAATTCCTGATGAGTTTATCAAAAAAGGGGGAGAAGAACTCTTGGAAAGCCTAACTTCCCTATTCAATTAAGCCATAGAAAAACAAGAGGTCCCAAATGAGTGGAGAGAAACAAACTGACATTTATTCACAAAAAGGGGAAAAAGATATTTTGGATAATTATCTAGGGATTTCCGTCAGTAGCAACATTGTAAAAGTTTTCTATAAAGTCCTGTATGGGAGATTAGAGGAGGTGATTGATGAGAAGGGTTTTTTGGGAGAGATCCAGAATGGAATCAGGAAGGGAAGGAGAGTCACTGACCATCTTTTCACGCTATCCCAAATGATGTTTATGGCCTTTTTGGATGTTAAAAAGGCATACAATAGAGAATGGAGGGAAGGTATGTGGTGAAAGCTTGAGGCTCTGGGCTTGGGAGGCAGGTTTGTTGGAATTATGAAAGCATTATATAAAGATGTACAGAGTGAACTTAGCCTGGGTAACATAACACCAAAACGTGTGCCTATGTAGGTAGGCCTAAAACAGGGATGCATTCTTTCGCCAATTCTTTTTGCATTGTACATCAAAGGTTTAGGAGATGAACTCCTGCATAGTAACGAGGGGGTAGCAGTTGGGGACTTGAAGATCCAAGGGCTATTTTTTGCAGATGATATGGTGCTAGTGTCAGAAAGCGAAGAGGGGGCTAGCGAAAATGCTGGGAATTGTTGGGAAATATGGGAGCAAATGGAGACTCAAACTTAATGAAAGCAAGAGCAAACTTATACCTGTGTGCCGCAAAGTGGACCCCACTCGAAGGTGGAGAGTGGGGAGTTCTGTATTCCAGAAGGTAGCAGCAAACTTCTTAGTGTAGGAGAGACAGGTGACGAGTATCTGGGGGGTAAATATAAATATCACAGGAAGAGGCATCTACCGAAACCACACAAATAAATTGATTCTGAAGGGGAGGCGAATCCTTAACCAAATGAAACTTATAGGGAGAAACAGTTTCAATTAGGTTTTCGTGGGGAAAACCATTTGGGAAATGGTTGGTCTGCCAAGTATAACATATGGTATGGAAGTGGTACCCCTAAACCAGATGGCTGTAAAGAGCTTGGAAATCCTGCAGAATGATGCAGGCCGATGGATAACGGGGTCGAGTAATACCACAGCACTAGAAGCAATCAGTGGTGAGCTTGGGTGGATGAGGATCAAGGAGAGAATAGACTTATTGAAACTCAGTTATCTTAATTATTTGGTAAATCTCCCCGACAGCCGATGGTGTAAAGTAATGTTCCTGAGAATTTTCAACTCAAATATCAAGACAGGGTGGATGGTCCAAGTGAGGGAGTTAATAGAGAACTACTCATTGGAGATTTCGGACCTAGTCATTGGGGCAAACCAGGGTAAAAAATCGTCAGAGAAAGGGTCATGGAGGATGGTAACCTTAATTGGCGAAAGGGGGTAAAATCAAAGAGGACAAAGAGAAGCCTGGTTTTGACCTTGATGGCACCTTTAGGGGGCCACTGATGTTCAAGCTGAGGTCACGGTCCCTGGAGCTGAGGGAAAAAATTGGGAAAAACAGTGAAAAGGAGTGCCAGATGTGTAATTTGGGCGTGGTGGAGACGGTAATTAATCAGTGAAGTCGACCCACGTTGAAGTCGACCCAAAAAAGTTAAGTCGACCCACTTTTGGTGATCTCGACCCGAAAAAAGTGAAGTCGACCCACTTTTAAAATTCACCTCAGACCCATTTGAAATGGACTCGAGACCGTCTCAGGCCCCGTTTGAAAAGGGGGAATATACGTGATCTCGACCCACTTTTGAAAATGACAAGATACCATCATTAGATTCACTATTGACATTGACCATCTCAGACCTCGTTTGAAAGGGGAACATAAAAACAACAACAAAAATTTCAAAGCAATTTATTCAGGCCATAATAACACCGTTATAACAAGTTGACTCTCCCGGTGTAAAACATTCACCAAAATGTAAAATTGAGTGTTTATATTTGCTGATTTGTTCAAACGATTGTGCCATCCCTCAACGTCATTGTTTGTGCGCACACTCTGGTTAAAAACACTCCAATTCTCCACAGTCCAAATGTCAATGTTGATCCAAGTTGCACGGACATAGTTTGTGAAATCAGAATCCACAAGAGAATTGTGTAATGTGAAACTTGGCATTTCAGCCTCGACCTGCGAAGTGTTATCAGATACAGTATTATTGTCAACCTGTTCAATTCAGTGATTGCAAATCCAATCAATAGACCTTCGCCCCCTAACTGCCAACCTGTACGCATCTCATGTTATGCCAGTACCACACACCCTATGCTGCCATCTGTCACATCTTTCACATTGTAAACCTTCTTGCTGAGGCCTCACACTGTTAGTGCAAACAAGACACACATCAGACATGCTTACGATTGTGGAATGTTGAAAAAATGGAATTTATCTGTGCTTATATATCGCTAGTTCTGTTTATGCAAAACAAACAAACCAATAAAAGTGAGTTGCCGCAGTTGTTGTATTAAGGACAGAATAAAGGGATTGCTCTATCAAAGTGAGTTACTGCTGACCATTCTTTTTTATCGAATGAAACATTAAAGTAATTAGCCGCTTTTCATATATCATTGACGCCTACAAACAGCGGAATGTCCCAAGCTGTCCTTTTTCATAAGTTAGCTAGTAAAACACAAACGAACATGGACAAGGATCTTAAAAGGATAAATTCCACTTCTATTGAGTTCAAAAAAATTCTAACAGTAACCAAGACACTTTTAGATAGGGTATTAGGGATGGAGATGGCTTTCAATAAATTTTAAAAGTGGGTCAAGATAACTTTTTTCGGGATGAAATCACTTCGGGTCGAATTCACTTTTTTGTGTCGAGATCACTTTTTGGGGACGACTTCACTTTGGGTCGACTTCAACGTGGGTCGACTTCACTGGTATTTGGTGGAGACCCTGTAACACTTTCTTCTAGAATGCCCAAAATACCAGTCTAAAATCTTGAATAAGATTCACTGGGAGTAGAATGGGGAAGTGGAATGGGAGAATGATGGACATGTGGTTAACGGGAGACTCAAAGGAGAGGGTTAATATGCTAATCGGAGAGATTGGGAAGAATGGGGCAAGGGTAGTCATCAAGCAGTTCGTCTCCAGAAACATGGGAATAGGGAGGCAGTTGGGAGTACACTCAGTACAGGGGTAACCAAGGCCTTCTCACCCGAGAACTGCAACAAATCAGCGGCCGGCCAAACTGTTATTATTATTATTATAAATATAAGCAAGTGCTTATTTCCACATACGTTTGTGGAAATAAGCACAACACCATGTTTAGCTTATTGACACATACGTATGTGGAAATAAGAGAACCACAGTGGGTTTCTTATTGACACATACCATATATTTCTTTATTATGATTATCATGTATAACACATTGTATTTGGGAATATTGTTACCTAATTTTTTGCAATATAATGAATTCAATGAAGACTGTCACAAAATTAATTGACTTATCCATAATCCATGCAGCTTCTAATTCTAATATTAATCTCACTGGCTGTGGGTTTCATAAATTAACCTGTGTTTTTATTACGGTTGAGGAAATTGAGCAAAGACAATTTTGATAGTTCAAGTGTGAAAATACTAGTAAGTCATCAGTGTTTTATCTGTTAACTGTTTTTGTTTGTTCACAAAATGATTACAGCTAGGCACCAGTTGGTTATACAACAATTTTCAGATGGCAGATTCAATGTCTTTAAAATTCTGTTTCCTGCCAGATTCAACAGGTGAATAAACAGGCCGAATAACAGCTTAACTGTGGCCTTCTACCAGAAAAGGCTGCCTTCACCGACTCAACTAAAAGTTACATAAGGAATAAATGAATCCCTGACATCTGCCCCCCGGCTGTCTGCCCCCCCCCCCCCCCCCCCCTGTCAAAATTGATAGGAGTGGACACCTGCCCCCCTCATGATTTTCCAGAGATGGACACCTGCCCCCCTACTAAATTTTATTAACAGGACACCTGCCCCCCCCCCCCCCCCCCCCCCCCCCCCCCCCCCAGCTAATTTGTATACCGTGGACACCTGCCCCCCTGCTGGTTTATACACCTATAGGACATATGCCTATTTTCTAACAAAAAATGTTATAGTAACTTATTGATATGAGCAGGCTTTTTACTGTGGAACACGCAATATATTTTTAGCTGTTATCCAGGGGGGAATAGAATATAATGAACAACATTTATCATTGAAATTGTCGACACATTTTCGACTGCTTGGCCTTTATAAAGTGGGAAAAATAGATTTTCTACTTATTCCAAAACAAATTCATATGAATCTTCTAGAAAAAAAAAACTATGTGCAATGGTGGGGATATACTTGAGTGGTATTAAAATGAGATTAAATGGGTTTGTATTGTATTGATGTTTCTATTTATTACTCAAATAAAACACTTCTTAGCAATGAATCAATTTGGCAAACAGAATAGAGTAATAATACAAGAAGTATGGTGTTAAATTTTAGAGTCTAATTCAGTTAATTCACACTCAATGTATTGTATGTAACTGCTTTATTGCTCAAGATTATGTACCTGTATGTTATTGTTGTTATTTGAGACAATTGTGTTATGGAAATATATCACATTGACACTTTTTTGACAGTTTTAGTTTTTATTATTAGATGTGTCCTATAGGTGTACAAACCAGCAGGGAGGCAGGTGTCCACAGTATAAAAATTAGCTGGGGGGCAGGTGTCCTGTTAATAAAATTTGGTAGGGGGGCAGGTGTCCAACCCTGGAAAATACATGAGGGGGGCAGGTGTCCTTTTTCTATCAATTTTGGCAGGGGGCAGAGAGCCGGGGGGCAGGTGTCCGTATCCCGGAATAAATACTGTTATAAAAACTAAATAATAAATAGGGAACGATTGGGGTCCCAAGCACGAGAGTATGTTACTGCTCTTACGAATGTAAAGATTCGTGCATTTCATACTCTCCCCCACATACACAGCAGATACCACAAGGACACGCAACTAAAGAGGTGCTACTTTTATCTTCACAGTTTACATATTCTAATGAAAACTAATTCTACCTTCTTCTTTTAAGCAGGTACACAGAAGATGTTTTTTTGACCAGCACCCCAATAACCGCTACAGACAGTCTAACTGTTATGGAAACAGTCACCCCCACGGTTCCTGAACATCCTCCGCTCCATCCCTAAAAGTGGTCAACCACTTTAAGGGAGGCGAGCGCTGGTCCTGCATCCCGCCTCTGCCCCTTTTTGTAAGCACATTGCGCATCTTTTTGTCCCAACCCAATAGGATTACAATGCAGGCCTGCCCCCGAACCAGGGAAGTTCGGGTCTTCTTCTTGGTGGTCCCCGAAAGGGGTCGTTGTTGTTTCCTTCAAAAGACATCCTATCAAACAGAGACAGCCTGAGGCAGATTATACTTGCCAGTGATGGCCATCACTCAAATCTCCGAAGTGGCAGACTATACTTGCCCGAAAATCCATACCGACTGAACCCTCGGGGAGAGGTAGTACCTTTGTGAGAGGACCCAACCTCTCACACTGGTCCTCACCCGAGGGTTCAACCGACATCAGTCAAAGAGACCATCACGACGCCGCAACCGGTGACACCTGCCGAGTACCTGAACCTCCTTCAACACGAGTAATGTGGAAATTAGTCACTTACAGTCAACGAGGGTCGAAAGGGGCTTGTTCCCCATACCGTCCCTGCGCACCTTCGGCGCGTTAAACCATTCCATTCGGATTCAAGAATCGTCATCGTCCATTCACCTCGCCCATTCGCACCTTGGACTCCAAGGTGCTAACAACTGAACAATGGAACTCCCACTTGTTATACAAGACACACATGTCAGAGTGAAGGCTACCCTTGTCACCACCTGGAGTATCCAGGTGCTCAAGGGTAAAATTCACCTGACAGTGGATTTTGATAGAGAATCGGAACCGCCGTCCGTGGAGAGGTGTAGTACCTTTCGTGAGGGGATTTCCCCTCACACTGGTCACCCTCCTAGTGATGCAGATAAGCTGGATGAAGGCCGCCGGAGCAACACAGCCACCAAGAAGAAGAGGACGAGAAAGAAGGGACCCTCCGCCAGACGACGAGATGCCTGCCGAATGACGGAGTTTCTGGAGAAGAAGAAGAAGGAGAAGGAAGAGAAGGAGGCAAGTGAGGGTGTCAAAGGGTCAACACCTGTCACCCCTGACCAACCCCTGTCAAGCTCGGCACCCCCCACCCCCCTCCCAGGAGGTGGGTCCGGAGGACTATGGGTCGTCAGGTGACAGATCGATCTCCAACCCATCTGACTCTTCATCTGAAGAGAAGATGGAGGAAGACGATCTGTCTATGGTACAGGTATGTGTCAATAAGCAACCCACTGTGGTTCTCTTATTTCCACATACGTATGTGTCAATAAGGCTTGCCTAAATATAATGGGGTTCCCACAGGGTGCTCAGAAAAATTAACTTCCTGAATAACGGAGGAATTTCCAAACATGCAACAATAACATATCAAGTTCGCAAACCTAAATCTAGTAAGGAAAGCCTCCGTAGTATTAATTGTTGCTAAATCACGGTGTGTTTCAATCTCTTCGTTATCTAACTGAAGTTGCCAAACATTGGTTCCATCTGTAGCCGCGATGATCCACTCATCCGACAGTCGTGTATACACCAAATATTTCTGTCGCCCATTTTCGATGGTTCGGTGAAGTTCGTGTACTTTGTGATCGGTAATGAGAGTACAAAAATCTGACATTGTTCAGAGCTTCGGTAAAACTACTGCAGTCTCATACGATTGGCAATGCTCAACTTGAATAAAATATAAATGATTCCAGTATCAATAATTGCAATGTTTGTTTGAACGAACCGCTGACTTTGCTTCGCTATGTTCGTTTCACAGGAGTATTCTCCGCTGTTTCTTGGAATGGTAGGCCTCCATTCACAGTTCGAGCAATGGATGTGGGAAATTCCGTTAACGCGATTCCGGTACAATAATTTTTCAGGACATTCGGCCATGACCGGGGACAAATATTCCGACTTTATGGGCGAAAGCAGCAGCAAAGCCAGGAAAGGGAGGGACAGTCACCTCCCCCAATATTTCTTGGGTAAATTTCCGATATTTTTGTGTGGTCAATTTGCAATAGTTACTTATACCTCCACTTTCTTGGTTCTTCTGCCTTAGAAGAAATAGGCTACTCGGAGTTCTCATCTTCTGCCATGAAAAGCTAAGCCCTGGGGAAGAATCTGCTCATAATACCCGCAAGGGGTGTGCAGCAGTATTTAAAGAAAGAAAGAAAGAAAGAATCTGGAGCTGCCTATGGGGAGCACATATAGGCCCACATACTCTTAACATCACGAGATGAAAGAGAACTTGTGAAATGAGAACTTATTTTTTTTGCTGCTAATGACACAAACATAATTGGCGAAAGGATACACCCTTGCGTTTTGTCTCTCTCCATATGCACACATTTTGGTATTATGTTACCGGTACCTAGACGAAGTTCACTTCGTACATCTTCATATAATGCTTTCATGAATTTCACAAACACACCTCCCAAGTCCAAAGCCTCACGCTTTCGCCACATACACTCCCTCCATACTCTATCATATGCGTTTTTAGCATCCATAAGTGCCATAAACATCTTTTTCTTATTAACTTTCGCAGATTCTGTCATCTGGGATAGCGTGAAAACATGGTCAGTTACTGTCGTTCCCTTTCCGAAGACATTCTGGATCTCTCCCCCAAAACTCCTTCTCTTCGATCACATCCTCTAATCTCCCAAACATGACTTTACAGAAAACTTTTAAACGCTGCTACTGACAGATATTCACCGATAGTTGCCCAATACGTCTTTATCCCCAACTGATACGTCTTTACCCCCCCCCCCCCCCATACCCATCCTTTCCTATAAATGTGACCTTGCTTCCTCTCCACTCTTGAGGAACCTCTTGTTTGTCTATGGCTAAATCGAATAGGGTCGGTAGGCTTGTACATGGTTCCCCTCCTCCATTTTTAGGAACACGTTAGGAATTTCATCCACCCGTCCAGATTTTCCATTCCTTAATTCTGAGACCACCTTTTGAACCTCCTCTACTTTCATTTCGCTGCACACGAACATCGATAAATTTTCCTTGACTTCATTGTGACACTCCTGTAGGTTCCTCGTGCCCAGTCGCTTATCTCTTACATTTTTTCAGTGCTTGACTAGTTCTGATGCGATTTGGCCATGATCGTCTGTATTTTCACTCTCTACATTAATAGTTAATACTCTGTGAATTTCTCCCTTTGTTCCTTTTATTCACCCATTTCCAAAATATACCCCCCCCCCCCCTCCGCCATTCTTATCGTCCTAATAAAATTGCAGTTCTACACTTTCCGATTATTGTCTTTAATGTTATTTACTTTAGTTCGTGCTTGTTGGTATTCTTCTTTTGCTACCATGACCTCAGTGCTTTCCACCCCTGAGTTTTCCACTAGTCCTGTATGCAGAATATTTGTCTTTTCTGCCTTTTACAGCCTTTTTCATCTCCTCATTCACTCTGTACCCAAGTTCCCGCGTTGGCACCCAAATCTTTTCTATTCTTTCCTCCCCTCCCTCCACGAGACACACAACTATGACATCTGCAGTTTCCTGGACATTGGCATCCGTGTGTACCTTCTCGTGCTTTGGTTTAAATTTTTCTTCAAACTGGGCCCAGTCGGCATCTTTTCTGAGTTGCCAAATCTCTTTAAAGCTGCTTTTGCTTCTTCCTGTGTTTTTGCCCCTGATCATAGCTGTAATCAAGTTGTGATAACTACCCAACTCCCTTTTATCCCCATCGTCCACTGCTACCTCTATCATATCCCTCCATAAATGGGTATATATCTGTTAGAATATAGTCGATTATTGTTCTTCTGTCGTTCCTCTCCCAGGTCAATTTCCACTTAGACCTCGCATCCCTGTTCAGAATCTTAAAACCGAGCTCATTTGTGAAGTCCGAGAGGTTCCTTTCATTCCTGTTGACTTTCTTATCCCCACCCTGTATGCCTTCTTTCTTATCACCTATGCGTCCATTAAAGTCTCCCATCAGAATTATTCAGAGTCTCATCTTTTCTAATTCCGCGATATTGGACCTAAGTGTTGAGTATATTGAGTCATTTCACTCAGATTTGCTTCTTCTTCTACACAGTACAGATCCCAAGGGCTACACTTTTCCTTTTTGAACTAACTCTTATCCATCCAATTTCTTTAGATACCTCAGCCGAGGTGGTGACATCTACCAACTCTAACTGTGATCAACGACGGTGTTAATTCATCTTCAACGTACATGATTACCCCTCCTCCCTTTTTCTGGCCTTCAATTCGCCCTACACTTATCCACTCGCACCCCCTACCCGTTCATCGTGTCTTAATCACGTTTCACTTAAGCTCATGACATCATACCCCCTCACCCGTACATGCTCCCTTTACCCCCAAACACGTCCAAGTGATCAAAAAATGGTATTCCCAAATCAACACATTTGTCTTCCATCTCCTCATTCAACGCGATGTTCCCGAATTCCGCTCATCCCCACACATAGGACAGGGAGGAACGCCCGATAGTGCCTTGTTGTGGATTCTTGAATGATGATAATGATTACATGATAAGTGTACAAAAATATTTATTCTGAGCAACGTGGTGCAACGTTTTTGATCAGATTGATTTTTTTGTGATTGGCCTTTTCGAAACTATCTTGGCTTTTAATCTATATAGGTCACAGGTCGCGTGGTGTAAACATTTCAAGAAAACACGTTTCTTCAGTTAATTCGAATGATGACATCGGTTCTACGAATTTAAACTTCATATTTCACAAAACTAGCTGTCTTGGCTAACACAGAACTCAGCGCGACGAATATAAAAATCGCCTTGTTCACACCCCACATAGATTAAAAGCCGAGACGGCAGTTTCGAAAAAGGCTTTTTGGTTACAATACAGTGTTTTCGTGCAAACAGCGCCTCTAGTGGTTTACACCGAACCTTTAATGGAGGATAAAAGTTCCTGGAATTATCCGATTGGTGGAAAATGAACCGAGCTTATAAGTGTGAATAAAATTTTTAAAGTGCATGTTTTGGAAAAGATATAAAATATTGGTGACTATTGTCTTCTGAAATGTGTGAGAGAAGATTAAAATTGGGTGGGGTAGGTAAAAATATGTCTATTTCATTCAGTGCGAAACTGGACGGGAGTATAGGAAGCTCCAAATTTGAAGGCAAAATTCATATGGCGACCTATATTTTTTTTCAGTCTATTGTTTTCATGAGATGATAAACTAAATGGATAGATGGTTGCTTTTGCCCAAATCAGCTTGATAAGATGGGGGTGGAGGAAAGATTAGTACTGTCGTCAATGAAAAAAACACTGTATTGTAACCTATCGTTTACTGAAATCAATTGCACTCTCAAAGTGCATTACTCAAGAGTGCCTAGTCAATATTGAACCAGTCTTTTGAGAACATGACATCCCTCCCCAACTTAAGATAAAGTTTTCAAATGGTAAAACCAGATTAAATGTTGACGTATCTGTCATTAAAATTTAAAAAAATCAAACTCTGAGAATTTTGAATGTCTACAAGGCAAAGAGGAGGACTATTTTGGTTCTCAGATGCACGCAGTAATACACTCGATCTATTCTCATCTGCAAGGGACATACTCCCAATCTACTATATGGCTCAGAATTCTTGAGTATTGAGAAGAACCGTCATATTTTGAAGTGGTACACAAGTTCATTTTATCAAGTAGACGCTTCCGATCAACTCCAACGTAACTGAATCCAAGTATCCAACGCGGGGAACAACAACTGTGTTTAATTTGTCGTAATTATTCCTGCTTCTGTTTCTTTGCAGTCTCAGCCCCGATGAAGCTGTGTATGCCGAAAACTTCATGGAAAGCACATAGGTTATTCTCTTATGATTTTTTGAATGGAACGTTATGCTTCGTGTATTCAAGGTGCCCCCCCCCCCACCCTCCTCCTTCTCCCTTTTCTCTGTTTCTTTATTTATTCAGTTCTTCACATGTCAAGCTTAAACAGTCTCATATGTCGTTGTCTGGCGGCCTGAGTCCCATCCGCTATTTTGTTTTCGTATAGAGTTAGTTTATACTGGCACACTTCCTCTGCCCTGAACGGGGACATCGGACCTCTTCACCCGCGATTGGTTCTGTGTACATTCCGCGTGAATGTAGACGGAATTGGTTGCGCGTATGGGGGTGCGGCGTCCCGCCCTGTGTCTCGCGGTGTACGGTTAGTTTTATAATCAACTAAATCAGCATAATCAGAAAGGGTCTAGGCTACCAGACAGCAATATATGAATATATATTACCTCCTACAAGTATTTGGGAATTTAATTGGTTCAAAGACGTCACATGCAGACTGCATATAAAACCACATACTGCCTGTCAACATCAATATACGCTGACACCTATGGATAATCTCCTCTTTGTTCATTGATATATTCAAAATGGTGGCAGCCGATAAACGCTTCAAGTTGAAAGATTGAGTGTTGGAAGCCCATATTTGGTCTGAAGTGCAGGTTAGGCAACTTAAAAGGCTTCATATTCTGTGGATGTGTGTCATGTTACCTTCGAAATGAAACTGTTTGGTATGTATGAATTTGCCTTGTTACAATTTATGGGAGAGTGCCTGCACTCTCCCATAAATTGTAACAAGGCAAAGACACGTGAACACATTGTGAGAATTATCTCATTTAATTTTGATCGCTGTTGTTATTAGTTCTGTGCAACGGACGGAATGGTTTCGCGCGCCGAAGGCGCTCAGGGACGATTTGGGGCAAGACCCTTTCGACTCTCATTGGCTGTTTGAGATCTTTTGGATTTTTGTCAAGGTGTGTTGAAAGAGGACAAGGTTCAGGTACTCGACAGAATTTTCTGGCTAGGGTGTCACGGGTGGAAGGTTGGCTGCGTTGAATGATGTTGATTGAACCCTCGGGTGAGGACCAGTGTGGGAGGCTGGGTCCTCTCACAAAGGTGCCTCCTCTTCCCGAGGGTGCTGTGGTGTTTTATTTTCGGGCAAGTATAGTCTGCCACTTCGGAGATGATTTCGATGGTGGGCCATCACTGGCAAGTATAGACTGCCTCAGGCTGTCTTAATCGGTGTTTATGTTCGTGGAAGGACATCTTTGCAGAGATAACAACAACAACCCCTTTCGGGACCACCAGAAAGAAGACCCGAACTTCCCTGGTTCGGGGGCAGGGCTGCATTATGATCCTGTTTGGCTGGGTCAAGGGATGTGCAAAATAGTTGCTTACAAAAAGGTGCAGCGGTGGGACGCAGGACCAACGCTCGCCTTCCTTGAAGTGGTCGACCACTTCTAGGGATGGAGTGGAGGATGTTCAGGAACCATGGGGATTACAGTTTCCATAACGGTTATAGTTTCCTTAGCGGTTATTGGGGTGCTGGGCAAAAAGTATCTTCTGTGTACCTGCTAAAAGAAGAAGGCAGAATTAGTTATCATTAGAATATGTAAAGTATAAAAAATAAATATAGCATATTTAGTTTAATGCAGTCTTTAAATATGGTGTGATTTTAGCTGAGTCGATGAAGGCAACCCTTTCCAGTAGAAGGCCACAGCTAAGATGTTAATCTGCCTGTCAGCTCACCGTCTCGTTCCCTATTTTTTCTCGAGCATGTTTAGTTTTATACAGTATTTAAACATGATGTAATTTTAGTTGCGTCGGTGAAGGCAGCCCTTTCTGGTAGAAGGCCACAGCTAAGCTGTTAATCTGCCTGTTAGCTCACCTTCTCGTTCCCTATTTTTTCTCGAGGCTTCCGATTTTTAGTTACTTTAGTTGAGTTGGTGAAGGCAGTCCTTTCTGACAGAAGGCCACAGCTGAGCTGTTAATCTGCCTGTTAGTTCACCTTCTCGTTCCCTATTTTGTGTTGAGCCGAAGAACAGGCTTACACACAGAGCCACACCCGGGGGTGTTACTTTCCTGTCTTTTCCTCGTTTAAAAGTCCTATTTTAATGATCGGCCTATTTTAGATAGTTGAGGTAGCGAAGAACAGGCTTACACACAGAGCCACACCTAGAGGTGTTACTTTCCTGTCTTGCCCTCGGTTGTAAGTCCTAGTTAGTATTTCCTAAGTTTTGGCGTTATGGGGTTTTTGTCTGCTTTCGCAGATTACCTGTAGTTCGGATTTTAGTTGGCTATCGGCTAGCCGGTCATGGTTTTTCGCGGCTAAAGAGGCAAGGCGGTCTTTTATGGTGGGGATATCGGCTCTGCCGTGGAGTGTGTTGATAGGTGTATCCCATGGGGCACGGAGGATGACCCTAAGCGCGTGATTTTGGACCTTCTGAAGTTTTCCCATATTAGTTTGATTGAGCTCAGTTAGGATGTTGCCCCATATTCGAGTACTGGGCGCTCAAAGACTTTATATAGTTTAAGTAGGGTAGACTGGTTGGCTCCCATCGATGCAGCAGTCGATAAGATATATTCGTTACAAAGTTTTGTTGGTGGCCTAATATGGTATATATGGTGTCAGTTAATTCCATATTGGACTCGAGCTTCGCTCTCGTCCAATATGAAATTAACTGACACCATATATACCATATTAGGCCACCAACAAACTGGGTAGCCTTACATCCTCATTCCACCCCACCATCATAGGTAACTTTCATTGGGCGATCCCCGATACACCAGCCTTGCACAGCCTCCCCTTTAGCTCAGCAATTTTCCGCTGGAACCCAACAAACTTCTCGAGCAACTGTAAGGTATCCCTGGAATTCGCACACACCCCACTACATTCCATAAGCCGCCCCCATACCTCATATTACATTGTCTGTAAGCCCCAACCCCCTCTACCTGCATATCTCGGCTCATCTCCAGCCCCTGGACCCCTTTACTAAATGTACTTACCTCCATCTGGACATTCGCCGCGCACTTATTCTACCATCCATGTTTACAAATATAATAACCGAAATAATAATAACCGAAAACAACCAAAGCACACAAAAAGGCAAAGTAAAATAAAGCAATTGAAACTCCCGTGAACCTATGGCCTACACCTACTTGCTTCACCATACACTATAGCAATACATTCATAATATCTGCTCATCGCGGTCTCCAAGAACTAGGGACCAGCGAATTGCCGATTTTGATCGAATCGAATTGGTGAAAACGAATCGAATTTCGAATCGAATCACATTTAATGGATACGTGGTCAAAAGAAAAGTTTTTTTTCTAAAATAATACCCCGGATTATTAAATGACACACAGTTATGTTGAGTGCATTTTTCGCCTCACCACTTCCAATGCTAAAAACTGAGATATAAACCAATAAGCTAGCTACTGACTGAAACTATATTCGAATTGTTGACTTTGTAGCTTTTAAATAAAAATGCGAAATTTCGAAAACGAAACAATAATTCACCGCCGAAAGGAGTTGATCCGCTTATAAATTAAGCCTGCTTTTCTTCTGTTTATATAATAATCAGGGGTATTCTTTTAGAAAACCGTTGCTTTTGACAATGTATCAATTAATTGTGACCGAACAGAACAAAACTCAGTATAAAATAATGTGATCATATTGTGGTTCCAAAGCAGGTCTGCCCCCGAACCAGGGAAGTTCGGGTCTTCCTATGGGTGGTCCCCGAAAGGGACCGTTGTTGTCGTCTATCCAAAAACACATCCAACTGTAAAGCCAGAAAAACTGATTAAAACAGCCTGTGGCAGATTATACTTGCCAATGATGGCCCACCATCGCTCCATGATCTATCTTCTAAGTGGCAGACTATACTTGCCTGAAAAAACACCACAGCACCCTCGGGGAGATGTAGCACCTTTGTGAGAGGATCCCCTCTCGCTCTGGTCCTCACCCGCGGGTTCAGTCAACGACCTACACAATCTGACCTGATCATCTAGCCTAAGACATCTGCTGAGTACTCGATCCTTTTCCTCCTTCCACTCGCCTAGGCACGTAGCTTCCTGGTCTCAATAGTCACAGAGGGTCGAAAGGGGATTGCCCTACAGCGTCCCCGCGCGCATTCGGCGCGCGAAACCATTTCATCCCGCTAGAACCTGCCCCCAAACCAGGGAAGTTCGAGTCTTTCTCTGGGTGGTCTCCGAAAGGGGGCGTTGCTGTTTTTTCCTCGATCCGACGGAATGCTCAAACAGTATCCAATAAAATGAACCAACTCCACTAACCATCGACCGCCTGAGGCAGACTATACTTGTCAATGATGACCAACCACCACAACATGACAGCCCTATAAGTGGCAGACTTTACTTGCCTGAAAATACCATCACAGCACCCTCGGGGAGAGGAAGCACCTTTGCTGAGATGACCCTCTCTCGCTCTGGTCCTCACCCGAGGGTTCAGACCAACGACCATCAAAAAGACGAGCCACAACTCCTAAGATCACCTAATCCTGGACATTTCCGAGTACCCGACCCTTTTCCTCCTTCAACACGCCTGGACATGTTGCTATAAAAGATCTTATACAGTTAAAGAGGGTCGAAAGGGGCTTGTCCCCCGGCGTCCCTGCGCGCCTTCGGCGCGCGAAACCATTCCATCTGGAACAAATCATTTATTGAAGTTGGACAGCTGAATAACGTTTCAAAGTTCGAAACTTAAAATTTTCATAAATGATCACTGGTCAATAAGTTGAAACGAACAGTTGTAGCAGTAACAGTGTTTGTAGCGTTGTAGCTACAACTGTTCTTCAGTTGTAGCTACATCTCTACAAACAGTGTTACCACTGCAAGTCAATTACGTTTCTACTCAGAACTGCCACAAACTTATGGCCGACGTATATTCGAAAATATTCGAATTTCCGATTTCGAATCAAATCAAATATTGACTTTCGAATCGAATTTCGAATTTTCGCTGGAGCCAACCGAGAACAGACGCCAGCATCGCTGTTGCTGGAGCCGGCCGTAGTTCAGCGATCTGAACGTAGTGGCTACCCCCTTACGTAGGGTGGCAGCTACTATGTTCAGATCGCTGAACTAAGGCCGCCCGCGGCTTGACCTTGCCCGACCGACTCAACAAACTACTGAGTGTCCAGTGTGCATAAAAATACACAAACACCAACGCTGGGTCTCAAATGTGTGAATGTAACAGTTTTGTTTTAAGTAATGATAATGAACGGGTTGTTTTATTGTCTTAATATTTAACTGGAGACAGACGAGCATAAGCTCTTAGCTTGATGCTGAATCTACTTCCTTAATACTTTGGTGAACTTTTGTTTTGCTTAATCTGTGCATTATACTTTGGAAATAAATATAGTTTAAACTAAATTGCTTTCAGATTCACTCAATCCAGTTGATTTTTGTTGATTTTAACGTAACTGATTTCAGAGTGTACTAAAAAATACATCCACAAACTGAGGCATACTAAATCCACATATATTCTGAATATCTCAACTCTTTTTTGTTGGGGGGGGGGGGGGGGGGGGGTACAGCAATGTTTATGGTCTCCATAGTAAAGTGGGCGAAATTACGACCTTGGTGGAGGACAAGAACCTTGATTTGGATGGCCTTAGTGAGACATAGATTAGAGAGGGTGAAAGGACTGGCCAGATCAAGGAGATATGTGTGGATTGGCGTGGGGCGGCCAGAATGCCAGAAAGAGGAGGGTGTACATATCTATGTCAAAGAGGAGTTAGGCCCTGTGAAAATCACAAACTTATCAAAAGTAAATAATAAAAGAAACAGAAGTGTCGCAGTTGGGGTTGTATATTTAGCAGCTGAAGAGAGCAAGCCTGAGTGGATTGATAGAATACATGCAACACTCAGATCCAATGTTACAGAACTGGAAAATATGGGGGTTCAGTGTTGTATTAATGGGCGATTTTAATGGTCACATTGTGGATGGATGTGAGGGTATAGTGGGTGGGGATAAGAAAATCAATATTAATGGGAGGAAACTCTTAGAGTTTACAAATGGACTGGGCCTGAAGATTTTGAATAGGAATGCAAAGTGTAAGGGTAAATGGACGTGGGAAAGGAACGATAGAAAGACAATAATAGTCTATGTACTCACTGACGTAGAGCAATTGAGGGATTTCATAGACATAGAAATAAACGACGAAGGAAAATCTGAGTTAAATAGTGATCACAACCTGATAACAGTACGGGTTAAGGGCAAAAGAAAAGTAAAACAAACAACGGCCTTTGAAGACATTTGGAAGCTGGTGAAAAAGCAGACTGGGGACACTTTGAGGAGAAATTAAAATCAAAGTTAGAAAATGTGTCGAACAGAGATAACGTTCAGGAGGTGGCGGACTCAATTGTAAGAAGTCTAAATGATGCTGGGAGGGAAAGCCTAGAGAGAATCAGAGTGACGACAAATGAATTAGGATATAGAGTAAATAATGAGCTCAAACACGCAATAAAAGAGAGAAAGAAAAAAATATGCTGCATTTAGATGGTGAAGAAAACTCAAGGTGGTAAATGATACAGCCACTAAAAGTTCCAAAGAAGTATATGAGGAGGTAAGAACAAAGGTTAATATAATCACAAAAATAGGAAAGTTCGGAATAGTAATCTACTAATCTCATAAAAGGAAGAAAAACAGGGGAGGGGGTGGGGGTGGGGGGTCAAGTTCGAATCTATTCTGAAAATGGATAAATAAAACCAGAAAAGGCAATACCACATTGAGTATTAAGGTGGATGGGGAAAGTACTGATGACCGGGAAAGTATAGCAGTAGAAATGATCAAGCATTGGGAGAGGGTAAATGACAGAAGATTGGTGGAAGACGTCCCTCCAAAATATATGATGGAGAGTGCAAAAAATGTATCTGACTTAGTATGTACAGAAATTGGGGTGGGGGAAGTACGGAATGCAATCACCAAGTTCATGAATGGCAAAGCGTCAGGCACTGATGAAATTCCCAACGAGTTTTTAAAAAAAGGAGGGAATACATTATACGAACATCTTACGGCACTATTTAACATGGTCATCACAAAGCAAGAGGTCCCGACAGATTGGAAGGAAAGTAAGGTAACATTCAAACACAAGAAAGGAGATAGGGAAGTTTTAGATAATTACAGAGGGATATCTGTTAGCAGCAATATTAGGAAGGTATTCTGCAAGGTTCTGTATGGAAGGCTTGTGGAAATAGTCGAAGAAAGAAGATTCCTGGGGAAAAATTCAGACAGGGTTCCGCAAAAGGAGACGAGTCACCGACTACTTGTTTACACTATCACAACTGATAGAATCAACGAAAGTCAGTAAGAAGAAGATGTTTACGGCCTTTCTTGATGTGCAATAAGCATATGGCAGAGTTTGGAGGGAAGGAATGGGGCAAAAACGTAAGGGCCTTGGATTCGGTGGGAGTTTTGTTTGAATCATAAAAGCACTGTACAAAGATGTGCAGAGTGTCTTAACCTGGGAAACATCACAACGAAGACGGTCCCAATGGAGACAGGCCTTAAGCAGGGATGCAGTACCTGGATGGATCTTTCTTCTTTTTTTCTTTTTTTTTTGGGGGGGGGGGAGGGGTCATTGTTGTTCAAAGTGAGATCCAAGTCACTGGAGTTGAGGGGAAGAATCGGGTAAGGCGAGGAAAGAGTGTGCAAAATGTATAACTTGGGTGTAACGGAGACACTGGAACATTTCATTTTAGGATGCCCCAAATATTTGCCTAGTAGAACAAGACTCCTTTTTAACTAATGGAAAAATGGGATGAAAATGTGGAGGATAAGTGGATGAAGAATGACATGAGTAAAATGGTCAATGTTATAGCTGGGGAGATCGAGAAGGCGCCAGTGGGGGAAATTATGAAACAGTTTTTGACTGCATGCTGGGATATTAGGAGAGAGTGGGAGAGGAATATCTCAACGGGGCACTGGTTTAATGTAGTCCCCCTCGTTGAGGACCGCGACAAATCAGCGGAAGGCCGAAGATTTATTATTATTATTATTATTATTATTATTATTATTATTATTATTTTATTATTATTAAAATAATGATAATGCTCGAGTTGTTTTATTTTTTTAATATTTAACTGGAGACAGAAGATCATAAGCTCTTATCTTTATGCTGAATCTACTTCCTTAATACTTGAGTAAACTTTTGTTTTGCTTCATCTGTGCATTACACTTTGGAAGGGAGCGCGGTGGCTCAGTAGGTAGAGGTGCAGGCTGCAAGCCGAGAGGTCCTCGGTTCGAATCCCACCTGCGGCAACCGCGTTGTGTCCTTTGGCAAGACACCTCATCTCCATTGCCCGCGTGGGGGCACGATGACGCCGTGTACTAAGGCGTACTGCACTTCGATGGTACGCATGTCTTCAACCACTCTAACCCTGCCTGTGCGGAGTTACGATGCTGGGGAGCTGGCAGCTGCTCGTCGTTGCTCGGTGGTTCTCTCCGGGTACTCCGACTTCCTCCACCTGTAAAACTGTCACGGTCATGATTAGCCATTGTGCATAAATATGTGACCTTAAACATCAATAAATAAATAAATAAATAAATACACTTTGAAAATAAATACAATTTAAACTAAATTGCGTTCGGCTTCACTCAATCCAGCTGTTTTAGGTTCAATTTTAATCTAACTGATTTCAGAGTGTACTAAAAAATACACTCACAAACTGAGGCACACTAAATTCAATGAACATCTCAACTCTTTTTAGCTTAACTTGACATAGTCAAGATAAGCTATTGCCATCACGCGTGCGGAAATCTGTTAGTCTGTGAGTCTGTGAGTCTGTTCACATTACACCCCGCAGTTCTTGTCTGACCGTCACGAAATTTCATATGCAGGTTTGGGGTCATGTCTAGATGAGAACGTCCCCTTTTTGTCGCGATCGGTCAACCGGTATGGCTGCCCGAGCCCAAAACCCGAAAACCATTAGCACAGTCTACAGGTCGTATTTATGAAGGGATTTCATTGTAACTTGATAGGATGCCTCTGTATAATGCCTAGATGAGAACGACCCCTTTTGGGCATGATCTATCCACCGTGATGGCTGCCCAAGCCCGAAACCCAAAAACTTTTAGCACAGTCTGCAGGTCATGTTTAATATGGAGGGATTTCCTTGTAACTTGTTAGGATGACTCCTTATGATGTCTAGATGAGAATTTCCCCATTTGGGCGTGATCTGCCAACCCTGACGACTGCCCGAGCCCAAAACCCGAAAACCTTTAGCACAGTCTACAGGTCATATTTATTGAAGAATTCCATTGTAACTTGGGGGTTGACTTCATACAAAGTCTAGATGAGAAAGTCCCCTTTTGGTCGTGATTGGGCAACTGTGACGGCTACAGGGGCCCGAAGCCCGAAAACCTTTAGCACAGTCTACAGGTCATATTTATGAAGGGATTTCATTATAACTCAGTAGGATGACTCCAAATAATGTCTAGATGAGAACGTCCCATTTTGATCGCGATCATTCAGCCTTGATGGGTGCCCGAGCCCAAAAACCTTTAGCATAGGCAAAAGGTCATATTTATGGAAGGATTTCATTGTAGCCTGTTAGGTTGGCTCCATATAATGCCTAGATGATATATGTATGGAAGGATTTCATTGCAACCTGTTAGTTTGACTCCATATAATGCCTAGATGGTGACATCCCCTTTTGGTCGTGATTGGTCAACTGTGACGGCTTCAGGGGCCCGAAGCCCGAAAACCTTGAGCATAGTCTACAGGTCATATTTATGAAGGGATTTCATTGTAACTTCGTAGGATCACTCCAGATGCCCAGATGAGAATGTCCCCTTTTGGTTGCGATCATTCAACCATGATGACTGCCCGAGCCCAAAGCCCAAAAACCTTTAGCACATTCTACAGGTCATATTTATGAAGGGATTTCATTGTAACTTGGTAGGTTGACTTCATATAATGTCTAGATGAGAACGTCCCCTTTGGGCGCAATTGGGAAACTGACGGCTACAGGGGCCCGAAGCCCGAAAACCTTTAGCACAGTCTCCAGGTCATATTTATGAAGGGATTTCAATGTAACTTGATAGGATGACTCGTTTTGAAATAATTTCACTGTAACTTGGTAACTTTTGTTGATATACGTTAACTGTGAGGGCCACATACATTAACTGTGAGGTCACATTAACCCACCCCTCATCTCTTTAGTACATTGTACACCTCAAATTATTTTATCAAAAACATAGCATACAGGGAACAGAAATGAACATATTCCCAATTATCACAATTCTTGTCTTATTTCATAATCCTTTCATAAACATTGAACATTATCCTTTTCATCAAACACAACACACAAGTTAAGCTACAGTGTCACTGACACTTTCATTCGTTTGGGGAGTGGGGGGGGGGGGGGGGGGGGAGACATGGCATCTCAACCTTCTTGAAAGATAGGTGGATTTCAGTCGCCCTTCAAAAATACTTTTCGTGTTTTGTCCAACCCTATTTTTATAGCCATTATGGAATATCATGCCACTCCCTGGCTGGTGTTGCTGCTGGGGTTTCTTCTTCTCCCCAATCCAACCAGACTCTCCATTTGGGTTATCTTGACCTAGCGGTGTTAAAATTACCCCCGACTTTCGGCCTAAACGAACGGAAGCTTCAAGTCATCCTGGAGTGACGGGCCTGATCGAGCCGGAGACAGATTGTACTTGTAAATGAGGGCTCGACCGGGGCATCAACAACTACTAGTGGCAGACTATATGTGCCAAGGTCGGAGACGATTATACCATATCAATGAGGGCAATGGACCTTCCTAATCAGCTTCACCACATAAATGGCTGAGTTTACATGCATAATAATAATAACACTTTGGCCGGCCGCTGATTTGTCGCGGTTCTCGGATGAGAAGACCTTGGTTATTCCTGTACTCCCAACTGCCTCCCTATTCCCACGCTTCTTCTCTCCTCCCAACACTCGGAGACGAACTGCGTGATGACATCCCTTGCCCCATTCTTCCCAATCTCTCCGATTATCATATTAACCCTCTCCTTTGAGCCTCTCACTAACCACATGCCCTTCATTCTCCCATCCCACTTCCCCATTATACTTCCAGTGAATCTTATTCTTTTAGACTGGTATTTTGGGCATTCTAGAAGAAAGTGTTCCAGGGTCTCCACCACGCCCAAATTACACATCTGGCACTCCTTTCCATTGTTTTTCGCAATTTTCCCCTCAGCCCCAGGGACCGCGACCTCAACCCCTTTTGGTCGTGATTGGTCAAGTTAGGATGTTGCCCCATATTCGAGTACTGGGCGCTCAAAGACTTTATATAGTTTAAGTAGGGTAGACTGGTTGGCTCCCATCGATGCAGCAGTCGATAAGATATATTCGTTACAAAGTTTTGTTGGTGGCCTAATATGGTATATATGGTGTCAGTTAATTCCATATTGGACTCGAGCTTCGCTCTCGTCCAATATGAAATTAACTGACACCATATATACCATATTAGGCCACCAACAAACTGGGTAGCTAATATTATCTTCCCATCTATACCATCAAGATGAGGTAAATGATACAGACGCTAGAGCGACGACTTATAAAAGCTATAAGCTTACTGTCGAATCCCTCCTTTCCTCGACAACATGTGAATCATCATATTTGTTATATTGTATCTTAATTTGTTAATTTTGATTTTTCTTTGTTGTATTTTAGGTATTGTATACATATAACAATTTTTTAAATAAAGATTGTTTAAACTAAACAGGACTGTCATAAGAAAACTAAATTTCTTCAACCAGGCGTCTAGGAACTTGTCTATTCTGTCGCCTTGGATATCTACATGTAGGTTGTGATACAATGGAAGGAGGCCCTTGAGATTTATTTTTATCTTGTGGAAACAAGTCATCAATATCACTATCATCTTTTTGGCTAGGATGTTCAGTATATAAATTTGGATCAACTAATTTGAAATGAGACACATTTCGTTTGACCTGATGGCCATTTCTCTCAGCAATAACAAGTGTAAGTTTCACATATAGAACCTTATATGGTGTCGGGTTAACCCTTTACCCAACTAAACGGCAAAAACCGGCAAGCGCTATTCTCAAAAATCGCCAATTAATTTTCATTATATTTTCATTTTTTGTCTCAAAAACATAGGTTATGACCCCTCTTTGAAACGAGCTCATCGAGCTCGTTCCACTGAGGGGTCATAACCTATATTTTTGAGACAAAAAAATGCAAAAATCAGTTATTCAAGAATTTTGTTTGCAAGTGTCGCCTGTTTTTCATGTTAAGTAAAGGGTTAAAACGTGAAACTAATTTACCTCTTTTGGTTTGTCGCGCACTAATACTGTATCCCTATCTTGATTTGAGATGATTTAAAATTGTTAACCCTTACCCAACGTAACGCCCAAAACCGGTCAGCGTTATTCTCAAAAATCGCCAATTAAATTTAATTTTTTTTCATTTTTTTCATTTTTTGTCTGAAAAACATAGGTTATGACCCCTCGTTGGAACGAGCTCGTTCCAATGATGGGTCATAACCTATGTTTTTGAAACAAAAAATTAAAAATATAATGAAAATTATTATTATTTGGATTTTTGAGAATAGCGCTGGTCGGTTTTGGCCGTTACGTTGGGTAACGGGTTAAATTCTTCCTATGTTTATGATAATATAAAGATTCAAAAAGACTATTAAAATCCAATAGCAGCACTAATATCTGATACGTACCTTTCACCACCTAATGGTTATTTTTTTATTTATTTTTTTTTTTTTTGCAAGTGTCGTCTGCTTTTCGTGTTAGGTAAAGGGTTAAATGGAGGACCATTGTCTGTCTTTTGGGATGCCAAATATTGTAAATATCTCATCTAATTTGGGAATAACCGCTTCAGCGAAAGTTGTGGAAACAGTTTCTACTTGTACAGCTCTTGAATACTCGTCCATAACAACCAACAAGTAATCTGAAGATAAAGGTCCACAAAAATCGGCAGTCTTTTTGCCCATACATAATTTGGAAGCATATTAATTCGCTATGGTTCCGTTTGTATTTCCACACCGACTGCTTGACATGTTAAACAATTCTTTATGGTAACATAAACTTTAGAATCAATATAGGGAAACCATACCTTTTCCCTCAAACACTGTTTAGTCCTGACCGGACCCAAATGCCCCTCATGAGCAATTTGAATGATTTTAGATTGAAGTGTCCCAGGAATAATTATTTTTGTACCACATAACAAAATGTCTTTATCAGGTGCGAATTAGAGCTCGTGTGAGAGTTTACGGAAAATCTTGAGAGCATTGGTGTTGATGTCAACAGATGAATAGATGTGTTTGTCAATATCACACCAACTATTGGTTTCAATCAATCGAATGACCTCTTGGTGAGTAGAGTGACAGCTTTGATTTCATCTAAAGTCACAGCCTTAGGGGTTGTCCCTAAAGCAATGTAGTCCAAGAAACCCACAGCAGAGTCTGACAATGCAGATACAGTTGACCGATTGTCATTTTGAATTTCAAAAGAGTAACGCGATACGAATTCTGTGGGTGAGATTGACAGATAGTGCGATACTACCACCCTTGCATTTCTACTGAGCAGTTTACTGACTAAACCACCATACGACTCCACCAGTGTTACTGGCTTCCTCCCCCCCCCTGTATTGTTGGACCGCACATGAATCACCACTACCGAATTCGACCCTGACACCACCATGATACCATCCACAGGTCCCTCAATCTTCCACCTTCGCCACATGAAAACACAAGACAGTCCGACTTGAGCTGCCAGGACCACAGGCCACCGTGTCAATTCCGCGTACAATGCTGCTCCCTGCTGCAACTAACTTTTTGTTCTCCTTCCTACCTCTTTCTCCAGGCCCTATATCACCTGCAGCTCTCATCGTTTGACAGACATCCGAACTCTTCTTTCTCTTGACCGTTCGCCTTACCCTATCTGTCCTGATTTCACCCTCCGAATTTTCCTAATGGACCTCCCCTCCTCAGTTGGACCTCTTCCACATGAAGTCCACCACGTTTCCTGCCTCCACGTTTCCTCTTTAAATCCACAACCACCTTACATCCTCATTCCACCCCACCATCATAGGTAACTTTCATTGGGCGATCCCCGATACACCAGCCTTGCACAGCCTCCCCTTTAGCTCAGCAATTTTCCGCTGGAACCCAACAAACTTCTCGAGCAACTGTAAGGTATCCCTGGAATTCGCACACACCCCACTACATTCCATAAGCCGCCCCCATACCTCATATTACATTGTCTGTAAGCCCCAACCCCCTCTACCTGCATATCTCGGCTCATCTCCAGCCCCTGGACCCCTTTACTAAATGTACTTACCTCCATCTGGACATTCGCCGCGCACTTATTCTACCATCCATGTTTACAAATATAATAACCGAAATAATAATAACCGAAAACAACCAAAGCACACAAAAAGGCAAAGTAAAATAAAGCAATTGAAACTCCCGTGAACCTATGGCCTACACCTACTTGCTTCACCATACACTATAGCAATACATTCATAATATCTGCTCATCGCGGTCTCCAAGAACTAGGGACCAGCGAATTGCCGATTTTGATCGAATCGAATTGGTGAAAACGAATCGAATTTCGAATCGAATCACATTTAATGGATACGTGGTCAAAAGAAAAGTTTTTTTTCTAAAATAATACCCCGGATTATTAAATGACACACAGTTATGTTGAGTGCATTTTTCGCCTCACCACTTCCAATGCTAAAAACTGAGATATAAACCAATAAGCTAGCTACTGACTGAAACTATATTCGAATTGTTGACTTTGTAGCTTTTAAATAAAAATGCGAAATTTCGAAAACGAAACAATAATTCACCGCCGAAAGGAGTTGATCCGCTTATAAATTAAGCCTGCTTTTCTTCTGTTTATATAATAATCAGGGGTATTCTTTTAGAAAACCGTTGCTTTTGACAATGTATCAATTAATTGTGACCGAACAGAACAAAACTCAGTATAAAATAATGTGATCATATTGTGGTTCCAAAGCAGGTCTGCCCCCGAACCAGGGAAGTTCGGGTCTTCCTATGGGTGGTCCCCGAAAGGGACCGTTGTTGTCGTCTATCCAAAAACACATCCAACTGTAAAGCCAGAAAAACTGATTAAAACAGCCTGTGGCAGATTATACTTGCCAATGATGGCCCACCATCGCTCCATGATCTATCTTCTAAGTGGCAGACTATACTTGCCTGAAAAGACACCACAGCACCCTCGGGGAGATGTAGCACCTTTGTGAGAGGATCCCCTCTCGCTCTGGTCCTCACCCGCGGGTTCAGTCAACGACCTACACAATCTGACCTGATCATCTAGCCTAAGACATCTGCTGAGTACTCGATCCTTTTCCTCCTTCCACTCGCCTAGGCACGTAGCTTCCTGGTCTCAATAGTCACAGAGGGTCGAAAGGGGATTGCCCTACAGCGTCCCCGCGCGCATTCGGCGCGCGAAACCATTTCATCCCGCTAGAACCTGCCCCCAAACCAGGGAAGTTCGAGTCTTTCTCTGGGTGGTCTCCGAAAGGGGGCGTTGCTGTTTTTTCCTCGATCCGACGGAATGCTCAAACAGTATCCAATAAAATGAACCAACTCCACTAACCATCGACCGCCTGAGGCAGACTATACTTGTCAATGATGACCAACCACCACAACATGACAGCCCTATAAGTGGCAGACTTTACTTGCCTGAAAATACCATCACAGCACCCTCGGGGAGAGGAAGCACCTTTGCTGAGATGACCCTCTCTCGCTCTGGTCCTCACCCGAGGGTTCAGACCAACGACCATCAAAAAGACGAGCCACAACTCCTAAGATCACCTAATCCTGGACATTTCCGAGTACCCGACCCTTTTCCTCCTTCAACACGCCTGGACATGTTGCTATAAAAGATCTTATACAGTTAAAGAGGGTCGAAAGGGGCTTGTCCCCCGGCGTCCCTGCGCGCCTTCGGCGCGCGAAACCATTCCATCTGGAACAAATCATTTATTGAAGTTGGACAGCTGAATAACGTTTCAAAGTTCGAAACTTAAAATTTTCATAAATGATCACTGGTCAATAAGTTGAAACGAACAGTTGTAGCAGTAACAGTGTTTGTAGCGTTGTAGCTACAACTGTTCTTCAGTTGTAGCTACATCTCTACAAACAGTGTTACCACTGCAAGTCAATTACGTTTCTACTCAGAACTGCCACAAACTTATGGCCGACGTATATTCGAAAATATTCGAATTTCCGATTTCGAATCAAATCAAATATTGACTTTCGAATCGAATTTCGAATTTTCGCTGGAGCCAACCGAGAACAGACGCCAGCATCGCTGTTGCTGGAGCCGGCCGTAGTTCAGCGATCTGAACGTAGTGGCTACCCCCTTACGTAGGGTGGCAGCTACTATGTTCAGATCGCTGAACTAAGGCCGCCCGCGGCTTGACCTTGCCCGACCGACTCAACAAACTACTGAGTGTCCAGTGTGCATAAAAATACACAAACACCAACGCTGGGTCTCAAATGTGTGAATGTAACAGTTTTGTTTTAAGTAATGATAATGAACGGGTTGTTTTATTGTCTTAATATTTAACTGGAGACAGACGAGCATAAGCTCTTAGCTTGATGCTGAATCTACTTCCTTAATACTTTGGTGAACTTTTGTTTTGCTTAATCTGTGCATTATACTTTGGAAATAAATATAGTTTAAACTAAATTGCTTTCAGATTCACTCAATCCAGTTGATTTTTGTTGATTTTAACGTAACTGATTTCAGAGTGTACTAAAAAATACATCCACAAACTGAGGCATACTAAATCCACATATATTCTGAATATCTCAACTCTTTTTTGTTGGGGGGGGGGGGGGGGGGGTACAGCAATGTTTATGGTCTCCATAGTAAAGTGGGCGAAATTACGACCTTGGTGGAGGACAAGAACCTTGATTTGGATGGCCTTAGTGAGACATAGATTAGAGAGGGTGAAAGGACTGGCCAGATCAAGGAGATATGTGTGGATTGGCGTGGGGCGGCCAGAATGCCAGAAAGAGGAGGGTGTACATATCTATGTCAAAGAGGAGTTAGGCCCTGTGAAAATCACAAACTTATCAAAAGTAAATAATAAAAGAAACAGAAGTGTCGCAGTTGGGGTTGTATATTTAGCAGCTGAAGAGAGCAAGCCTGAGTGGATTGATAGAATACATGCAACACTCAGATCCAATGTTACAGAACTGGAAAATATGGGGGTTCAGTGTTGTATTAATGGGCGATTTTAATGGTCACATTGTGGATGGATGTGAGGGTATAGTGGGTGGGGATAAGAAAATCAATATTAATGGGAGGAAACTCTTAGAGTTTACAAATGGACTGGGCCTGAAGATTTTGAATAGGAATGCAAAGTGTAAGGGTAAATGGACGTGGGAAAGGAACGATAGAAAGACAATAATAGTCTATGTACTCACTGACGTAGAGCAATTGAGGGATTTCATAGACATAGAAATAAACGACGAAGGAAAATCTGAGTTAAATAGTGATCACAACCTGATAACAGTACGGGTTAAGGGCAAAAGAAAAGTAAAACAAACAACGGCCTTTGAAGACATTTGGAAGCTGGTGAAAAAGCAGACTGGGGACACTTTGAGGAGAAATTAAAATCAAAGTTAGAAAATGTGTCGAACAGAGATAACGTTCAGGAGGTGGCGGACTCAATTGTAAGAAGTCTAAATGATGCTGGGAGGGAAAGCCTAGAGAGAATCAGAGTGACGACAAATGAATTAGGATATAGAGTAAATAATGAGCTCAAACACGCAATAAAAGAGAGAAAGAAAAAAATATGCTGCATTTAGATGGTGAAGAAAACTCAAGGTGGTAAATGATACAGCCACTAAAAGTTCCAAAGAAGTATATGAGGAGGTAAGAACAAAGGTTAATATAATCACAAAAATAGGAAAGTTCGGAATAGTAATCTACTAATCTCATAAAAGGAAGAAAAACAGGGGAGGGGGTGGGGGTGGGGGGTCAAGTTCGAATCTATTCTGAAAATGGATAAATAAAACCAGAAAAGGCAATACCACATTGAGTATTAAGGTGGATGGGGAAAGTACTGATGACCGGGAAAGTATAGCAGTAGAAATGATCAAGCATTGGGAGAGGGTAAATGACAGAAGATTGGTGGAAGACGTCCCTCCAAAATATATGATGGAGAGTGCAAAAAATGTATCTGACTTAGTATGTACAGAAATTGGGGTGGGGGAAGTACGGAATGCAATCACCAAGTTCATGAATGGCAAAGCGTCAGGCACTGATGAAATTCCCAACGAGTTTTTAAAAAAAGGAGGGAATACATTATACGAACATCTTACGGCACTATTTAACATGGTCATCACAAAGCAAGAGGTCCCGACAGATTGGAAGGAAAGTAAGGTAACATTCAAACACAAGAAAGGAGATAGGGAAGTTTTAGATAATTACAGAGGGATATCTGTTAGCAGCAATATTAGGAAGGTATTCTGCAAGGTTCTGTATGGAAGGCTTGTGGAAATAGTCGAAGAAAGAAGATTCCTGGGGAAAAATTCAGACAGGGTTCCGCAAAAGGAGACGAGTCACCGACTACTTGTTTACACTATCACAACTGATAGAATCAACGAAAGTCAGTAAGAAGAAGATGTTTACGGCCTTTCTTGATGTGCAATAAGCATATGGCAGAGTTTGGAGGGAAGGAATGGGGCAAAAACGTAAGGGCCTTGGATTCGGTGGGAGTTTTGTTTGAATCATAAAAGCACTGTACAAAGATGTGCAGAGTGTCTTAACCTGGGAAACATCACAACGAAGACGGTCCCAATGGAGACAGGCCTTAAGCAGGGATGCAGTACCTGGATGGATCTTTCTTCTTTTTTTCTTTTTTTTTTGGGGGGGGGGAGGGGTCATTGTTGTTCAAAGTGAGATCCAAGTCACTGGAGTTGAGGGGAAGAATCGGGTAAGGCGAGGAAAGAGTGTGCAAAATGTATAACTTGGGTGTAACGGAGACACTGGAACATTTCATTTTAGGATGCCCCAAATATTTGCCTAGTAGAACAAGACTCCTTTTTAACTAATGGAAAAATGGGATGAAAATGTGGAGGATAAGTGGATGAAGAATGACATGAGTAAAATGGTCAATGTTATAGCTGGGGAGATCGAGAAGGCGCCAGTGGGGGAAATTATGAAACAGTTTTTGACTGCATGCTGGGATATTAGGAGAGAGTGGGAGAGGAATATCTCAACGGGGCACTGGTTTAATGTAGTCCCCCTCGTTGAGGACCGCGACAAATCAGCGGAAGGCCGAAGATTTATTATTATTATTATTATTATTATTATTATTATTATTATTATTTTATTATTATTAAAATAATGATAATGCTCGAGTTGTTTTATTTTTTTAATATTTAACTGGAGACAGAAGATCATAAGCTCTTATCTTTATGCTGAATCTACTTCCTTAATACTTGAGTAAACTTTTGTTTTGCTTCATCTGTGCATTACACTTTGGAAGGGAGCGCGGTGGCTCAGTAGGTAGAGGTGCAGGCTGCAAGCCGAGAGGTCCTCGGTTCGAATCCCACCTGCGGCAACCGCGTTGTGTCCTTTGGCAAGACACCTCATCTCCATTGCCCGCGTGGGGGCACGATGACGCCGTGTACTAAGGCGTACTGCACTTCGATGGTACGCATGTCTTCAACCACTCTAACCCTGCCTGTGCGGAGTTACGATGCTGGGGAGCTGGCAGCTGCTCGTCGTTGCTCGGTGGTTCTCTCCGGGTACTCCGACTTCCTCCACCTGTAAAACTGTCACGGTCATGATTAGCCATTGTGCATAAATATGTGACCTTAAACATCAATAAATAAATAAATAAATAAATACACTTTGAAAATAAATACAATTTAAACTAAATTGCGTTCGGCTTCACTCAATCCAGCTGTTTTAGGTTCAATTTTAATCTAACTGATTTCAGAGTGTACTAAAAAATACACTCACAAACTGAGGCACACTAAATTCAATGAACATCTCAACTCTTTTTAGCTTAACTTGACATAGTCAAGATAAGCTATTGCCATCACGCGTGCGGAAATCTGTTAGTCTGTGAGTCTGTGAGTCTGTTCACATTACACCCCGCAGTTCTTGTCTGACCGTCACGAAATTTCATATGCAGGTTTGGGGTCATGTCTAGATGAGAACGTCCCCTTTTTGTCGCGATCGGTCAACCGGTATGGCTGCCCGAGCCCAAAACCCGAAAACCATTAGCACAGTCTACAGGTCGTATTTATGAAGGGATTTCATTGTAACTTGATAGGATGCCTCTGTATAATGCCTAGATGAGAACGACCCCTTTTGGGCATGATCTATCCACCGTGATGGCTGCCCAAGCCCGAAACCCAAAAACTTTTAGCACAGTCTGCAGGTCATGTTTAATATGGAGGGATTTCCTTGTAACTTGTTAGGATGACTCCTTATGATGTCTAGATGAGAATTTCCCCATTTGGGCGTGATCTGCCAACCCTGACGACTGCCCGAGCCCAAAACCCGAAAACCTTTAGCACAGTCTACAGGTCATATTTATTGAAGAATTCCATTGTAACTTGGGGGTTGACTTCATACAAAGTCTAGATGAGAAAGTCCCCTTTTGGTCGTGATTGGGCAACTGTGACGGCTACAGGGGCCCGAAGCCCGAAAACCTTTAGCACAGTCTACAGGTCATATTTATGAAGGGATTTCATTATAACTCAGTAGGATGACTCCAAATAATGTCTAGATGAGAACGTCCCATTTTGATCGCGATCATTCAGCCTTGATGGGTGCCCGAGCCCAAAAACCTTTAGCATAGGCAAAAGGTCATATTTATGGAAGGATTTCATTGTAGCCTGTTAGGTTGGCTCCATATAATGCCTAGATGATATATGTATGGAAGGATTTCATTGCAACCTGTTAGTTTGACTCCATATAATGCCTAGATGGTGACATCCCCTTTTGGTCGTGATTGGTCAACTGTGACGGCTTCAGGGGCCCGAAGCCCGAAAACCTTGAGCATAGTCTACAGGTCATATTTATGAAGGGATTTCATTGTAACTTCGTAGGATCACTCCAGATGCCCAGATGAGAATGTCCCCTTTTGGTTGCGATCATTCAACCATGATGACTGCCCGAGCCCAAAGCCCAAAAACCTTTAGCACATTCTACAGGTCATATTTATGAAGGGATTTCATTGTAACTTGGTAGGTTGACTTCATATAATGTCTAGATGAGAACGTCCCCTTTGGGCGCAATTGGGAAACTGACGGCTACAGGGGCCCGAAGCCCGAAAACCTTTAGCACAGTCTCCAGGTCATATTTATGAAGGGATTTCAATGTAACTTGATAGGATGACTCGTTTTGAAATAATTTCACTGTAACTTGGTAACTTTTGTTGATATACGTTAACTGTGAGGGCCACATACATTAACTGTGAGGTCACATTAACCCACCCCTCATCTCTTTAGTACATTGTACACCTCAAATTATTTTATCAAAAACATAGCATACAGGGAACAGAAATGAACATATTCCCAATTATCACAATTCTTGTCTTATTTCATAATCCTTTCATAAACATTGAACATTATCCTTTTCATCAAACACAACACACAAGTTAAGCTACAGTGTCACTGACACTTTCATTCGTTTGGGGAGTGGGGGGGGGGGGGGGGGGGGAGACATGGCATCTCAACCTTCTTGAAAGATAGGTGGATTTCAGTCGCCCTTCAAAAATACTTTTCGTGTTTTGTCCAACCCTATTTTTATAGCCATTATGGAATATCATGCCACTCCCTGGCTGGTGTTGCTGCTGGGGTTTCTTCTTCTCCCCAATCCAACCAGACTCTCCATTTGGGTTATCTTGACCTAGCGGTGTTAAAATTACCCCCGACTTTCGGCCTAAACGAACGGAAGCTTCAAGTCATCCTGGAGTGACGGGCCTGATCGAGCCGGAGACAGATTGTACTTGTAAATGAGGGCTCGACCGGGGCATCAACAACTACTAGTGGCAGACTATATGTGCCAAGGTCGGAGACGATTATACCATATCAATGAGGGCAATGGACCTTCCTAATCAGCTTCACCACATAAATGGCTGAGTTTACATGCATAATAATAATAACACTTTGGCCGGCCGCTGATTTGTCGCGGTTCTCGGATGAGAAGACCTTGGTTATTCCTGTACTCCCAACTGCCTCCCTATTCCCACGCTTCTTCTCTCCTCCCAACACTCGGAGACGAACTGCGTGATGACATCCCTTGCCCCATTCTTCCCAATCTCTCCGATTATCATATTAACCCTCTCCTTTGAGCCTCTCACTAACCACATGCCCTTCATTCTCCCATCCCACTTCCCCATTATACTTCCAGTGAATCTTATTCTTTTAGACTGGTATTTTGGGCATTCTAGAAGAAAGTGTTCCAGGGTCTCCACCACGCCCAAATTACACATCTGGCACTCCTTTCCATTGTTTTTCGCAATTTTCCCCTCAGCCCCAGGGACCGCGACCTCAGCTTGAACAACAGTGACCCCCAAAGGTGCCATCAAGGTACTCTTCAAAACCAGACTTCTCTTTATCGCGCAGGCCACCCAAAGACCTCTTTGATTTGACCCCCTCTCGCCAATTAAGGTTACCATCCTCCATGACCCTTTCTCTGACGATTTTTTTATCCTGGTTTGCCCCAACGTCTAGGTCCGAGATCTCCAATGAGTAGTTCTCTTTTAGTTCCCTCACTTGGACAACCTATCCTGTCTTGATATTTATGTTGAAAATTCTCAGGAACATTACTTTACACTCTCGGCTGTCGGGGAGATTTACCAAATAATTAAGATAATCGAGTTTCAATAAGTCTATCCTGTCCTTGATCCTCATCCACCCAAGCTCACCCCGATTGCTTCTAGTGCTGCGGCATTACTCGACCCCGTTATCCATCGGCCAGCATCGTTCTGCAGGATTTCCAAGCTCTTTACAGCCGTCTCGTTTAGGGGTACCACTTCTGTACCATATGTTATACTTGGCAGACCCACCATTTTCCAAATGGTTTTCCCCACGAAAACTTTTTGAAACTGTTTCTCCCTATAAGTTTCATTTGGTTAAGGATTCGCCTCGCCTTCAGAATCAGTTTATTTGTGTGGTTTTGGTAGATGCCTCTTCCTGTGATGTTTACATTTACCCCCAGATACTCGTAGTCACCTGTCTCTCCGACAATAAGAAGTTTGCTGCAATCTTCCGGAATACAGAACTCCCCCACTCTCCACCTTCGAGTGGGGTCCACTTTGCGGCCCACGGGTATAACTTTGCTCTTGCTTTCATTACGTTCGAGTCTCCATTTGCTACCATATTTCCCAACAATTCCCAGCATTTTCGCTAGCCCCTCTTCGCTTTCTGACACTAGCACCATATCGTCTGCAAAAACTAGCCGTGGGATCTTCAGACTAAAGAATCACCTACTATAGACAACCGGTGGGACAGTGGATTTGGTGGCTTTCCGGGGCCCTTTGCATCTTCTCCTTTGAGGCTGCTGGACATGGAAGAGTACCACTGTACCGCTAAAGAGGTCGTGAGGGATTAGTTTACCCCACACTGTCCCCGCATGCCTTTGGTGCGCAAGACTTTCGGTTTGTTTTTACTCAAAAACGTTTGTCAAGACTCTCACAAAATCGTTTGAACAGACTTCCCTCCCACAACCACACACACACGTAGGATGGTATAGGAGGTCTATAAGTAGTTATGATAAGTTCACTCATCCATGCAGTCAGTTTGTAATTACCCCCTCTCCCACACACATAACACATGCTCTCTCTCTCTCTCTCTCTCTCTCTCTCTCTCTCTCTCTCTCTCTCTCTCTCTCTACCTCTCTCTCTCTCTCCCTCTCTCCACACACACACACTCGCACCTACCCTCACATATGTGAGGAAAGCAAGAGAGTTAAGTGGATGAAGGGTGATATGACTCATAATAAGGGAAAGAGTCAATATAGTTGGGGAGATTGAGAAAGCACCAAGTGGGAAACAATAACACAGTTTGTGTCAGAATGTTGAGAGATTAGGAGGGGTAATGAGGGAGTAGGGACTAGGTGGATGACAGGGTTGATGTAGAAGGCTTCCTGGTTAGAGGTCCGCGACAAATCGGCGGAAAGCCCAAGAATTATATATGACTAGCGGGTGAATATTCGGCGTTGCATGGGAGAAGATGGTTATATCAATATACCCTCAGATATGAACGGCTCAGCCGCTTTCGAAATAGAAGGTCAAGGTCACCAATTTCAAGGTCAAGGTTATCCCGCACGGGCACCCCGATAAAGTCAAAATGATCGATGGGTCAATAATAATAATAACTCTTTGGCCAGCCGCTGATTTGTCGCGGTCCTCATAAGAGAAGGCCATCATTCCCCTGCACCCCACCCCCTCTTCCTCTCCTCTCCTCCCAGCATTCAGATATAAACTGCTTAATAGTGTCCCTCACTTCCTCTTTTTCAATTTCTTCAATAAGCATTCCTACCCTCTCCCTCGTGTCCCCCTTCAGCCATCTATCCTTTGTTTCTTCACCCCACTTCTACATTATTCTTCCAGTAAATTTTATTCTATGAGGTATATACTGTGGGCATTCCAAGAGAAAATGTTCCAGGGTCTCCACTACTCCAGAGTGGCACATTTGGCATCCCTTTTCCCCATCTCTCCCAATTTTTCCCCGAAGCTCCAGTGATCTTGATCTCAGTTTGAACAGCAGTGACCCTCCAAAGGTGCCATCTAGGTACTTCTCAAAAGCTGGCTTTTCTTTATATTGTAACCCCTGCAGTGATCTTTTCACGCTAACCCCTGCTCGCCAGTTTCGATTGCAATCTTCCATGACTCTCTCTTTGACAAACCTTTTGACTTCTTTCATTCCTACTTCTATGTTTGTGACCTCTATAGAGTAATTGTCCATTAGTTCCCTCACATGTTTTGACCACCCCGTTTCTATATTAGAATTCCAAATGGTATCGAGCATCAATTTGCACCACCGGTTGTCAGGCAGGTTTCTCAAGTAGTTAAAGTAACACAGTTTTCCATAATCTACCCTGTCCTTGATTTTCATCCACCCAAGCTCCCCCCTTACTGCTTCCAAAGCTGCAGCATTACTCGACCCTGTTATATATCTGCCGGCATCATTCTGAGTACTTTCCAACTTCTTAATAACGGTTTGGTTTAATGGAATCACGTCCGTGCCATACCCTCTCCCACCGTGTTTTCCCCACAAAGACCTTGTTGAAACTATTTTTCCCTAAAAGTTTTAGTTGGTTCAGAATTCTTTTCCCCTTCAGAATCAGTTTGGCTGAGTAATTTCTGTACACCCCTCTTCCCGTTATATTTATGCTTACCCCTAGATACTCATACTCTCCCGTTTCTCCTACAGTGATTTGTTTGCTTTCCCCTTCGGGGATTGAGAACTCCCCCACTCTCCATCTCTTCGTCATATCTACCTTGCGTCCAACGGGTATTACCTTGCTTTTATTTTCATTTAGTTCGAGCCGCCAAGTGTTCCCATATCTACCAACAATTTCCAGCAATTTCTCTAGCCCCTGTTCAGTTCTAGACATTAACACCATGTCGTCCGCAAAGAATAAGCCTGGTATCTTTATGTCTCCAACATTTACCCCCTCCGCACTCTGAATTAGTTCGTCCCCTAAATCTTTAACATACAATGCAAACAAAATCGGTGAAAAGATACACCCCTGCTTGAGACCTATATCCACAGGGACTCGTTTTGTAGTGATACTCCCTAGACTGAGTTGGCTTTGCACATCTGTATACAGTGCTTTCATGATTCCCACAAAGTCACCCCCCAGTCCGATGCCCTCGAGCTTTCGCCACATACCTTCCCTCCACACTCGGTCGTACGCTTTTTTCACATCTAGAAATGCCAGAAACATCTTTTTCTTTTCAGCCTTTGTTGATTCTATCAGTTGGGTGAGTGTAAATAGGTGATCAGTGACTCTTCGTCCTTTCCTGAAACCATTTTGAATTTCTCCTAAAAAACCTTTCTCTTCAATAACTTCCTCTAGTCTACCGTATATGACCTTACAGAATACTTTTCCGATGTTACTACTAACTGATATCCCCCTATAGTTATCTAGAACTTCCTTATCCCCCTTTTTGTGTATGAATGACACCTTACTTTCCCTCCACTCTCTGGGGACCTCTTGCTTTCGCAGAGCCAGGTTGAAAAGGTTTGTCAGGACTTCAATAAGTGCCTCCCCTCCATTTTTGAGGAATTCGTTTGGAATTTCATCAGTCCCTCCCGCTTTACCATTTTTTAATTTCGAGACCACGTTCCGCACTTCTTCTGCCGTTATTTCGCTACATACACGATTGGATAGGTTCTCCTCCACCAGTGTATTTCTTTTTGGTGGGGACCCACTGCCCCATCGCCTATCGTTTATCTTTTCCCAGTGCTTGACTAACTCTGAAGCGATACGGCCTTTATCTTCTGTACTTTCCCCATCCACTTTGATACTCTGTACACTACTTTTCCCCCGTTTATTTACCCAGTTCCAAAATACGTTTGAGCTCGAACCCCCGTTTTCTTTATTGTTCTGGCAAGACTGCAATTGCGCTCCTTCCTATTATTATTCTTTATCTCATTCACCTTTTTCCGTGCCAGTTCATATTCTCCTTTCATTAGTCTCGTGTCATTGTTATCCACCCCTTTAAGCTTCCTACTTCTTCTGTAAGCAGCGCATTTTATTTTCCTTTCTTTTATAGCCTTTTTCAGTCCCTCGTTAACCCTGTATCCAAGCTCTCTCGTTGGGACCCTCACCCTTCCTATACAATCCTTCCCTGCCTCTGTTAGGCTATTTACTATGCCATCTGAAATACTCTGGACATTTGCATCCCTTGGTATACATTCAAGATTTGGTTTTAGTTTTTCCCGAAACTGCTTCCAGTCGGCTCCTTGTTTTAGTCCCCATACTTCCTTGAAGGTATTTCCGTCTCTATTCGTCTTTTTGCCCATAATCTGAACTGCTATCAGGTTGTGATCACTACCCAAGTCATTTTTTCCCTCGTCATCTATTTCTACATCTATAACCTCCCTCCATACGCTAATGTCAGTGAGTATATAATCAATTATTGTTTTCTTATCGTTCCTCTCCCAGGTCCATTTACCCTTACATTTCGCATCCCTGTTCAGGATCTTTAAACCAAGCTCTTTTGATAGGTCCAACATCTTCCTCCCATTCGTGTTAATTTTCCTATCACCTCCCTGTATGCCCTCCTCCTTATCCCCGATGTGCCCATTGAAGTCCCCCATTAGGACAATACTGAACCCTCTGCTTTCAAGCTCTGTGATATTCGATGTAAGAGTTGTATATATTGAATCATTCCACTCGGGCTTACTTCCCTCCACTGCTAAGTATACAACACCAACGGCAACAATCCTGCTTCCTAACTTGAGTTTTGCCCAGACTATTTCGTTGGATACTGGAATCTGAGTCCTTGCTTCTGTGAGATCTGTAATCAATGAGGGCTGTAATTCCTCTTTAGCGTAGATGCCAACACCCCCAACCCGTTTCTGACCCTCAGTTCGCCCAGCTCCTATCCACACGCAACCCTTCATCTGATCAACCCGCTCATCCCGTCGTATCCACGTCTCACTTAGACCCATTATATCGAAGTCTCCTTCGTCCATCATTGTTGATATTTCGTTTACTTTCTTGTGCAGACCCTGGATGTTGCAGTACCCAAACTTAATGAATCTTTGTTTTTTGTCATCACTGGCACATTATTATAACCCTGGTATGTCCCTGTGTTGTGCATGTTTGTTGTTCTTCCTATGTTCCCAGCATTTGAGCCCCTCTGGGTTATCGGCTGTGGTCCCCTACCCCCCTTTTCTCCAAAAAAGGCCCAGCCACCTGTAACATTTTATGGTCCAACAGGTCTGTACCCATCCTACTTAAATGCAATCCGTCTCGCCCATACGACTCTCCTTGTCCCCAGAATGAATCCCAGTGGTCAATGAAATATATTCCCAAGTCTTTGCAGTGCTCTTCCAGCTCCTCGTTTAGTGCCATAATCCGCGAGTTCCTCTCATTCCCACCACCCATAACGGGGAGCACCCCTGAAACGATGATCCGAGCATTCCTGCTAAGTAGCTTACTAATTAGGTCCTTGTATGTGTCCACCAAACGAACTGATTTCCTCTCCCTGATGTTATTAGACCCCACATGTAATACCACTACCGGATCAGGCTCCGACCCAGCTACAATACCGTCCACTCTATCCCTCGGGTCCTCCACTTTAGCCCCCGGAAAGCACAGAACTGTTCTATTTTTACTGTCCGGACCACAGACAACCTTGTCGATCCCCCGAACTATGCTACGTCCCGCAACCACCAACTTACTTTTGGCCCTCGCCCTATTTATCTCCTCTAGTCTCCTATTGTTTACAGCGTCCTCTTCCTCTCCAACAGCCCCACTCGGAATCAATATCGGTATCGGTATCTTTGACCTAGGATTACTCCTATCCTTGTCCCTCCGTCTCTTTCCAGGCCCTGAACTACCTGGACTACTCCCCTGGTCTTCTCCCGGATCCCTCCTCCTTTTTCCTGGCCTAAACCCCAAGCTACTATCTGTTGCAACTACCTCCATCACCGCCTCTGTCTCTTCCGAATCGAGCACATCAAATCTGTTTCTGGTGCTGAACTCCCCACTGCCTTTGGACTTTACACCCCTATCTACCTGCTTCTCTGGCCCCCCCTTTCCTACCACTTTTGATAGTCCACGCCAAACGCTTTACAGCATTGCTCCGGCCTGGGCCCCCCTCATCTGTCCTACGTACTTTTCTAGCAGCCCCCACCTCATCACCTACCTCATTCACATCAAAGGTTCTACCCCCATGTTTCCTCTTGGAACCACCGACAACCACCCACTTTTCTCGGAAAGCTACTTTCACAGGTGTAACTCCAGACAGCCCCGCCCTACCAAGTTTTCCCTTTAGCTCAGCAATCTCCCCCCAAACTTAACAATATACCCGCACATATGAAATTTTAGCGAGATCGGCCCAGCCGTTTTCGAAATAAAAGGTCAAGGTCTTCAATTTCAAGGTCAAGGTACCCCGCACGGGCACGGCACCCATCCCGTGCTACTCGCAAGGACGAATTACCCCCGTGTACAAAATTTGAGATCGATCGGTCGAGAAACGGAGGAGTTCACCCGGAACAAAGATAGAGAGATAGAGATATAGATACAGACATTCGCATTTATATATTAGAAGATGATCTTGTGTCTTGAAATCTGGTCCGATCTTTACAGTACGAGACAGCAATAAACACATCATTTCTGGGAAGAAAGGAGAGAGAGAGAGAGAGAGAGAGAGAGAGAGAGCTGTAAACGCATTACACTGTTTCCTTGTCAACAGTTATATTTATTTTGTAAATCGGAGGCTATTCAGTATTCATTCATTAGGTAATTACAAAAGGTATAACAAAACTTTAAATAAATAAAAATGATAAGTGGATGAGTGAAAAATCCAATACATTTAAAAATGAAAGCAGTCGGCTTCTTTTAATCATTTACCTGTATACGAATGGAATAATAGTAATTATTTTTTTGCCTTCGGCTGATTTGTCGCAAGCCTCTAACGAGGAGGCCCTACGTCAACCCCGTCCTCCCCCGGGGTATTCTTCCCACACTCTCCCTCCTAAGTTCTATCAGCCAGTCATAAACTGTTTCATAATTTCTCCCGCTGGAGTGTTATCTCCCTCACTATAATATTGCCCCCCCCCCCCCATGTCATTCCTCATTCATGTTTTCATCCCGTTTTACTATTAATTTGGCAAGGGGTCTTGTTCTACTTTGGCAGATATGTTAGGCATTCTAAAATGAAATGTTCCATGGTCTCCGTTACTTCTAAGTTGCACATTCGGCACGCTCTTTCCTCCCCTTTCCCGATTCTCCCCATCCAGTGACTTGGAGCTCACTCTAACCTTTTACCAAACACGGAAAGCAGACAACACTTGCAAAAAAAAATTCTTGTATATCTAATTTTTTTTCATTTTTTGGGGGGGGTCTCAAAAACATAGGTTATGACCCCTCATTGGAACGAGCTCGTTCCAATGAAGGGTCATAACCTATGTTTTTGAGACAAAAAATGAAAAAAAAATAATGAAAATTAATTAGCGATTTTTGAGAATAGCGCTGGCCGGTTTTAGCCGTTACGTTGGGTAAAGGGTTAAACAATAATGCTCCTCCGAACGATCCATCTAGGCACTCTTCAAAAGCCGGCGCATCTTTTTTATATAACCCATCTAAAGACCCCATGGCCCTAACTCCAATTCGCGAGTTTCTATTGCAATCCTCGCGCACCTTCCCTTTGATAAAACTGCTTCCCTGCTTCATTTCCCCTTCTAGATCTCCCGTCTCCATGGAGTAATTCTCCATTAGCTCCCCTCTTCATGCCTTATTAATCCCGTCTGAATGTTCGAAGTTGTAAAAACAATTCAGAACGCAAGATGATAAATTAAATTTTGTTGACAAGAGCATTCGCAAGCTTCGGAATTCGATTGGATTCGAAATCATCCCGATGGATCGATTCGATTCTAGTCACGCTAATTCGGACATTTTCGAATCGTCGGGATGTTCTCAAAGTCCTATCAAGTTTTCAACTCTTCGTCAAATCCCTCTATTATTCTGTTACTCTACATTGTTGAACAAATGTTAAATTTAAGATATTTCGTCCTACTTCGTTACTTTTTGTAAACATTTTTAAAGAATAAAAAATATTGTTTAAACCAAGTTTTTCCTCTTGAACAACTGAGAAATTTAAAATAAGGCTACACAAAATAATTTAATTGATTCTCAGGTAACTTTTTTCGTACTGCAATTCAAAGGCTTTATATCCACATCAATGTATGTAACAATTTTTATTATATATTCTTGAAATAAATAATGTTTAAACTAAAGGCTTTTTTATATTCTTTCGATGCTCTTCATATTATCTTTGAAGTGAAAGTACATGGGGATTTGCCTGGTTACAATTTGGTTTAAACAATATTTTATTCTTCAAAAATGTCATATATAACAAAATGTTTACAAACAGTAAAGAAGTTGGATGAGATATCTTATATAACATTTGTTCAACAATGTAGAGTAGCAGAATAATAGAGGGATTTGACAAAAAGCTGAAAGCTTATGTGCGTCATCTCCCTAAACCATGAAATATATCAATTATCTGAGGTGGTAAAAACACTACTTAAATTTGTCCAAAGCTACCTAGAATCATGACCCATATTCGAAATTATAATATAGTCTGAGCAGATGCCCAGCTAACTGGGTGGGGCCTCGCATCCACGAACACTAGGCACTCTCCCATAAATTGTATCAAGACAAACATATTGGCTGGCCAAAGAGTTGTTATTATTATTATTGGAGACGCAGCTAAATAAATATGCATCAATCAAAAATTGTAAAATGTGTCGGTTTTCCCTGAGTTTGTACTAATATTGGAAGACACTGAAAGGCAATAAAAATGTTCAATGAGGGGGTTCAAATTCAATGAGAATCAAAACACTTTGTTTAGCCTAATGCAAAAGATTGTTGATAATTAACTAAGTCCTTTTCGAAGCTGTGGACTATTGATAACCGACAGGAGAACAGACCTAAGGGGCGACGCACCTATATTTTTTCTGAATGAATGAATGAACGAAAGTTTTCGGTTTTGTGACCCAATGAATAATCTGACTAAATCTCACTGAAAATATGATAAAAAAGCAAGTTTTTTAGACCCAAATGAAATAAAAATCTGAGTTTTCTTGTGGTGTTGTGCATGAATCAACTGTTGTGAAAACACAAGCTCTATATTCCATATTGGATAGAAAACACAAGCCACGACAGTGACACTGGCCCCTTCTATTGTAAAGATAACAGATGGGAATTTTTTTGTAGTTGACTTGAGTAATACATCTTTCCGACAATACCAAAACAAACACAAGCACATTGCCCAATAATATAAAGGGGGGTTTCGATTTGTGACAAATAGTCTGTTTCTTCCACCTCTTGGACAATCTATATAGTATTGAAGTTCTTCCTTGCCTGCTTGCAAACAATAATTTTTCCTGGTGAAATAAACCGAATTTACTTTTTACACAACTAGTACGAAATGGATGGAGATATTGGTTATACCTATTTTTGTGGACAGAGTGATACAAGATATAGTCCGGAAAGGGAGGTTCATTATAGACAAAGGGACATGGAGCAACAGAAGCAGGTATGTTTAAACTTAACCAGATGCTATTAATTTTGTATGGTTCGGACCCCCCCCCCCCCCCCCGACTTTGCCCATCGTTGGACAGTTTTCCCAAGGACCCCCAGACGGACATTTTCTTCATTATTAAATGGAAAACTGGATATTTCCCCATACCTCAATGAAACGTGTTTTATACATTAACCTGTTGAACCCGAGAGGCCGCTTTTCCGGTCCCAAAACAGTACGCGTGGAGTGGATTGTAACAAAATCACCCATGGAGTGGAGTTATCACTGAAAGTATCACTTTCAAACCCTGTGCATATGAACCCAAAACACGAGCAATGTTTCAGCCAATGGACCTCCGGGTTTAACCCGGAGGACCATTGGCTGAAACTTTGCTTGAGCTTGTTATGCTTTGCAAGAAATTTGCAATTATTGCTTGGGAGGAATCTCCACTCCGACGGTGATTTAGTGATAATACACTCTACACGCACTGTACGTCAAAATTTCACTAAGTGGGCTGGCTGCTTAGTGGATGTGTGGGGTAGACCAAGCAATATTTTCAACGTGCAACCTAAAGGGTTAAGATTTCATTTTAATAGTAAACAAATTTATATTTCCACATACACAGAAATATATCGGCGGTGGCCCAGGTGCCTTGGTGATAACGCAGTTCGGCGATCGCCTCACCAGGTGAGAACGTGGAAATACAATACACAAAGCTACCACTGGAACTGAAACATCTCCTCCGTCCTTTGAGAAAGTTGCGTTGCCTTGGCTCCATGTTTAACACATTTCCCCCACCCGGTTAGACTCTGTTGGGAAATTTATTAAATGTGAAGAAAATGTGTACAATATCCACGACGCTAGAAGCCGTGGAGAGACAAATTACAGAAGGGAATTCCAGATCGCATCAAGAGCCAGGGCACATCCTTTCCTCTACATTGGAGGTTTTATAAAATATATAAAAGATACAGCTGGCCTAATCTGTAGAAATAGACCGTGGAAATATTGGCCGCGCGACTCAAGTAATCGACCTGTCCAAGAAATAGTCGCATGGGTATAGGTGTCCGTTGAAAATATCCTATTATATCCAGTTCTCTTCGTCTGTACTACGACCTTGGGGAATTGGTTCAAGTTTTGTCATAGTTTCAGAACGATAGACATATTTTGTTTGAATAGAGGTTGGATCCCTCCCCCCCCATATCTTACTTAGCCCCCCCCCCCCCTTCCCAAATCGAAATCATGGCGCCATCACTGCTTGTTTGACAGCTCATTCGGCTCTGAATTGGTTCAATTGCCAGTTGTATTATGTGAAAACTTGCTACCGGTACTTTGACAGAGGATTAAATGGCAATTCTTATATGATTCTTTATACAGAACGTTAGCTGAAACATGCTTCGTCCTACGACCGCAAACACCTTTATCAGGATTTGCCTCAGCAACTCATTTCTTGAGAAGTTTCCTTAGCTTAGAATTACGAACCACGAAGCATCTATTTTTCTTTTTGTGGCGGTAGCATCCTATAATTATCAATACACAAAGCTTGAATTTTTCTTTATGTGGCGACGGCATCCTATAATTATCAAGACACGGAGCATATATTTTTCTTTCTGTAGCCACGGCACCTTATAATTATCAATGCACAGAGCATCCAATTTTCTTTTTGGCAATCCTATAATTATCAATACATGAAGCATGCATTTTTCTTTCTGTAGTGGCGGCATCCTAAAATTATCAATACTCGAAGCATGTATTTTTCGTTCTGTAGCGGCGGCATCCCATATTTATCAATATACGAAGCATGTATTTTTCTTTCTGTGGCGGTGGCATCCTGTAATTATCAATACAAGAAGCAATTATTTTTCTTTCTGTAGCAGCGGCTATTTATAATTATCAATACGTGAAGCATCTATTTTTTCTTTCTGTATCGGTAGCATCTTATAACTATCAATATACTTAGCATGTATGTTTCGTTCTGTAGCGGTGGCATCCTATAATTATCCAAACACGAAGTATGTTCTTTTCTTTCTGTAGCGGGGCATCCTGCAACTATCAATATACGAAGCATGTATTTTTCTTTCTGTAGCGGTGGCATCCTATAATTATCAATATACAAAGCATGTATTTTTCTTTCTGTGGGGTTGGAATCCTATAATTATCAATATACGAAGCATGTAATTTCTTTCTGTAGCGGGGGCATTTTATAATTATTATTACAGGAAGCATCTATTTTTCTTTATGTATCGATGGCATCCTATAACTATCAGTTGACCAAGCATGTGATTTTTCGTTCTGTAGCGCTGGCATCCTATAATTATCAAGACACGAAGTATGCTTTTTCTTTCTTTCTGTAGCGGCGGCATCCTATGATTATCTATATACGAAGTATGTAATTTCTTTTGCGGTGGCATCCTATAACTATCAATATACAAAGCACGTATTTTTCTTTCTGTAGCGATGGCATCCTAATTATCAAAACACGAAGTATGTTTTTCTTCTTTCTGTAGCGGTGGCATCCTATAATTATAAATATACAAGGCATATATTTTTATTTCTGTAGCGGCGGTATCCTATAATTATCAATACACGACGCATGTATTTTTCTTTCTTTAGCGGTGGCATCCGATAACGTGTACGAAGCATGTTTTTTCTCTCTTTCTGTAGCGCTGGAATCCTATAATTATCAATACGCGAGGCATGTACTTTTCTTTCTGTAGCGGTTGCATCCTACAAGTATCAATATACGAAGTATATTTTTATCTTTCTGTAGCGCTGGCATCCTATAATTATCAATACGTGTTTTTTCTTTCTTTCTGTAGCGGTGGCATCCTATAATTATCAATACACGAAGCATGTTTTTTTTTTCGTTCTGTAGCGATGACATCCTATAATTATCAATACTGTGATAGCTGTGGTATCCCATAAGTTAATATAAGATAATAACCGGTGAATACCCGCTTTGTATCATTCAGTTATTTACGTATTTTTCTAGGAATCGCTGAACACCTTTCTGTCAAGCGACTGCACATTATCAACTACGGGCGAATCATTCTATGATGAGAATCTTCTGAACAAAATGACTGAAAACTATAAACTTAGTTTACAGACGGTTAATGATACTCCTTTAGATCTGACAACTAAGCAGAAAGGGAATATGTACAGTATAACTGAATGTGAACAGTCTGGCACAAGCAGTGACAATATTAACCCATCGATGCACATCGCAGGAAACAACGTTGGTCAACAAAATATTTGGATTCCTTCTCATATTCTTCAGCTACAACAACAAATCCAAGAAATGCAGAATCAACTTCTTTATCAGTTTCAACAACAAACAATGTTGCATTTAAAAAATCACACGAGTCCAAATTATTCTCACCAACAGAATATTTACGCACGCGTGCAGAGGGTGTCAGACTGTACCAGCACAAATTGTTATGAACCAACAAAATTAAACCATATGAATGAACAGGATAATCTTGCGAAGACTTCTGGAACAGATAAGAACAAATTTATTAACAAAATCAATTCTCGTTTTCACACAGAAAACACAAAGTCTCTTGCATTTCTCACCAGCTCTCCATTTGATCCTAAACGTCTACCACCAATGTTATCACATGATATGACAAATAGCGAGTCAACCATCGCGGGCGCAACAAATCAGATCAACTATGTCAACTACATAGAAAGGGGTATGACAACACCATACACCAGTCTTGATTCAATAAATCAACCCTCTTCCACAAATATAACGAGAGACAGTGTGTGTTCTGATCAGTATGTTCACGGAATCATTGCACCGTACAGCAGTAGAGACGATATTACCCCCCGTGATACCACATCAGATTTCAGTTCCACCGAGTATGAATATGAACATCCAACCATGAAGTGTGGCAGCAATCTGGCACCCCAAAAGAAAACAATATCAATACATCGAAGAAAAGTGCGGACGAGCTGCTTACCCTGTTCTTCGACCAAGCCATTGGATGTCACGACTGAGTATGGGGTCAATAGAGATGCTTCACCTGCAAAGGTATCATTTGCATTTTTTTAACCATCACTTTAACTTTCAATCATCACTCTTACATGGCTATTAGTGTTTAAATTTCGGGTGTTAATAGTTTGCTTGCGTCCACCTGTGGTTGTTCAGTTGGAAGCCCTTATCTCCATGCATCTGTGGATGGAATATTTTTCAATAAATGCTTCCACAATCAGGGGCGTGGCTAGAGGTTTCCGACTGGAGGGTGTAGGGTAGTGAATTTCCAACTAGAGGGAGGGACCGGGAGGGGAAAACCCCCTCCCGGTCCCTCCCCCTAGTTGGAAATTCAGTACCGAGGAAACTTTTGAAAGTGAAGCCATGAAAGAGGGTATACAATTGATTGTAGTAACTGAAATGCCAACACATTTATAATAAAATTATCAGGTTATTATTATTTGGTATTATCCTGGGAATTGAAGATGTGCTAAACAATTGCTCAAGCTGAGAACTTTGAGCAATCCTACACTGTCCTAACATTAAATCAAATCTTTTGCAGGAATGATCAATTTTCGATGTTTCACCATTTTGTAACTGTGAATGATGGAATTAACTCAGGATAACGATTTTACATGATGTGATTTTCTTGAAGTGCATTTTGAGGATTTTTTCTTATTACGATAAGTAAACGTACTATAAAAATCTAATACCGATTGACATCATGCATACTTATGAAGATCGATATGACGATTATGTAGTTGTAAATAGTAACAGTTGAAATTTTTGCCGATTTGAAATCGAATTGGAATTTTGGGAAGTAACGGAGACATCAGCTTCACCAAAGAAGCTCTAAAATCCAGATAGATGGAATTTCCAACTACTCATGACTTGCCTTTCGAATTTCCAACTACAGGAAATTTTGGCCAGGATTGAGGGTGACCTCCCCCTCCCCTGCCGTCACGTCTCTGTCCATAACCTCCCAAATCTCCACGTCATCTGCCCCCCCCCCCCCCAAAGCAGTGTTTTTTTTTAAAAGCTGATTTGGTTTTTACAACGGTTGACAAAAAAGTTAAGCAACTTATATTAACGCCTCTCCTTGGCTTAATGGCGCAGGTGTGTGAGATGACCTTCCTAACGGCAACTTCGTAGTCTCGATGTTCTATATATACTACGAAAGGATCTTTCCGCACAGAGGGCAGTCATTTTACGTACACACCCGATAGGGTGATGAGCTGTGACAGCATCAAACCCTCAACTGATGCTGAAAGAAAGTGTTCAGGCACGCACCCCGAGAACTTCCCTCAACAGAGGATCAATCCCGGGATTTCTGGCCTGAGAAACCAACGCACTTGTCCACTCGATCACCACTCTCTTCTGTTTTACCATTAACCCTTTACCCAACGTAACGGCCAAAACCGGCTAGCGCTATTCACAAAAATCGCCAATTAATTTTCATTATTTGTTTTCATTTTTTGTCTCAAAAACATAGGTCGAGCACGTTCCAAAGAGGGGTCATAACCTATGTTTTTGAGACAAAAAATGAAAAAAAAATAGTTATTCAAGAATTTTTTGTCGCTGCTTTTCATGTTAGGTAAAGGGTTAAAACAAAGCTTATGTACCGCAGTAAAGAAACACTGCTTGTTTACTACAGCACACAAGCTTTGTTTTACTGGTAAAATGGAACCCAATGCCTGGGATGGAAGCCACGATTAGCCATTGTGCAGAAATATGTGACCTCAACACCATTAATATTGATACATATAAATAAATAAATCTGGCTTGCCAAAGTTATTCCATTGAGGGTGTCACACAAAGATGGATATCATCCCAGTGACGTAAGTGGGGGCGAGGGGCATATAGATTGAGAATTGTGTACTTAAGGAAAGATATTGGATTCGATATTTGTATACAGATAGAGGTTTATGCTACCCGATCGGGCTATTGCGACCCAGCATGACAATAGGTTACCATAGGTCACCATTAAGCTTATGCATACTGATGTCAAAATACAAAACAAGTCGTAATTTTCCCCATAATGCATCTGGGTATTCTCGTGAATTAGTTAAATTCCCAGTTGTATTGAGAGAAAAAATGCAGTTTGAAATTTTGTTATTTCGACATCTGACAATTATGTTGTTGAGTCACAGTACAGGCTACCGCACAATTATACAGCACTTGCACAGAACGATATAGTTTTGTGTATAAATGAGGGTACCAGTGCAAATCATTTTCCTAACTTGTGTTCCATATTCAGTCAAACGCAAATAATATTTTGTTTATACAAATTCGTTCTATTACAAATTATTGGAGAGTGTCTGTTGGCACTCTCCAATAATTTAATAAAAGAAATTTTGATGAAGAAATTCAGAAATTCAGACCATCATAAATAATCTAGCCCTCAACCAGTTAATAGTTGTTTTCCCAGTGAGCAGTCTCATATTTGGCACTTTGGATTTCGTCGTGGGGATTTCGTCGTGGTGGTGGGGGGGGGGGGGGTGGGGGGGTTGTCCTGGGCCAAATTATCAACAAGGGATACGATAAGTGGGGACTTATATGTTTTAAGCTTGATCACATGTTATTTGCAATACTTTAAAACCAAAGCGAAGTTATAAAGTTAATATCATTCTCTTTTATAAACCATTTGTTTTCAGAATGCTAGTGATTTGCATGAAGGACGACCTGAGCTCTCGGAAGAAAAACTCCAACCTGCAAGTTCCGTCATCCAGAGTAAGTATTTCTTTCGGTAATTAAAATGTCTCGAGTCATCTCGAGTTTACTGGTCATTCAAAGATAGACACAATGAGGGACTGCTGACAACCCCCAAATTCAACAGGGAAGCGATAGGAATAGGCTGTACATAATGAATCCTTTACCCAACGCACACGGTATCAAAACTTAATATCAATTATTTTGTTTCGAATTTGAGCAATAAAATCCTGTCCAGTTACCCATCATTGAGCGAGTTCATTTTATAAATTACGCGGGCGGGACCGGTCCATTCGTTAGGGCTAATACGTAACCCTTTACCTAATGTAACGGTCAAACGGCCAGCGCTATTCTCAAAACTCGCCAATTAATTTTCATTATTTTTTCATTTTTTGTCTCTAAAACATAGGTTATGACCCCTCATTGGAACGAGCTCGTTCCTATGAGGGGTCATAACCAATGTTTTTGAGACAAAAAATGAAAATAATAGTTATTCAAAAAATCTTTTTGCAAGTGTCGTCTGCTTTTCATGTTAGGTAAAGGGTTAATACAGATGAGGGAATAATAATATATCAATCAGTGTGAAGTTGACGGCTCATCCACAGGCGTAACTATGGGGGTGTAGTGTGACACCCCTCAATAATTTCTCTCAATCAGGACTGATCAATTCTCTCTTGCTAGTAATCGTGTAGTATGACTAGATTTGATACTTGTACTTGTGTCACGCTCACAGTTGGTCATTCAGATGAAGTCTGCGGTACCCGATTCGGGCCGTTCGGGACCCCTCATGATCAATTTGGAGTAGCGGTACAGTAAACAAGTGTTAACCCTTTACCAAACGTAACGGCCAAAACCGACTTTCGCTGCTCACAAAAATCACCATTCATTATTTTTCACTTTTTGTCACAAAAACATTGCTTATGATCCCTCATTGGAACGAGCTCGCTGAGCTCGTTCCAATGATGGGTCATAAGCTATGTTTTTAACGCAAAAATATTTAAAAAAAATAGCTTCAAGAATTCAGTCTGCAAGTGTCGTCTGTCTTTCGTGTTAGGTAAAGGATTAATTGAATAAGAAGCGGTGTCAAGACTACGACAGGTATACTTTGTTTATTGACTAATAGCCTACATTTCTAACAATTTAGTTTTTTTTTTAACTATAAATCCGATTAACTAATATTCCGACCACATCATCAAGGTTTGCCTTCGTGATAAGAAGTCGCGAAAAGTCAGGTTTACACCCCACCCCATCCACCCACCTTCCCGGCGCCCCTGGGCTCATTGTGCAGGCATGTCTTATTGACAGCGAATAAACAGCTCTTGGTCTATACTAGACTAGTGTTAATTTTGTTTGCAAATCGTTTGAAATCAAAAGAACTCTTTTTCGACTTACTTCTAGATAGTAGGATAAAATATTAATGATTATTAATGGCATTTCAAGGAATCAACTTATCCTCGCTTGGTCACGAACAATGTGCCACATGAGATCAATTTTGGAAATTTCTGTTGTTCAAAAATTTTGACAATCCTAAAATTCCATATGCTAAACCACATTGATGCATTATCTCTCTGCGGAACAGGAATAGTACACGGCACTTTCACAAAAATTCGTGAATCCCTTTTTACCTCAAACGTAGCTCGTTGAAACGAACTCAGTCTCGCGCGGGCTCAAAAGATTCAACTCTGGATTCAAATGACAATATGCATGAATTTGACTCACGTCCACATCGTTACATATGGGTACATTAAATCGTTAGCTTACAATCTATGTCAGCCTAATGATGCACGAAAAATTACTTTAACGTTCTTGCATTTGGTATTTTTCTTTTTGAATTACATTTTTCCAGGATTTTGCATGTTATATAGTTATACATGACTATACTGTACCGGTTAGGCTATGTTCCTTTTATCAACAACACAATACCCGAACTCCAAGCAATGTCGTCTCTCCTCGCTCCCCTCGATAATCACAATTGTATCCGATGTGACGAGCGTAGCGAGAGAAAACAGCACTGTTTAAAGTTTGCACAATACCATCATCAAAATTTAGACTCAAATCGGGTAAACTGTATTTTTTTGTTCTGGGGCATTCAGATCGTATTAAATGCATAACAAACCAATATTACTGTGGTGAGAATGTTTTTCTTGTTCGCGATCATGTTATATAATGTACATACCAGTCAAATTATGTTAATGGGTACAATTATTTTGAGGTGGAATTGAAAGGATTTGGTGTTATACATCTAGGAACAAATCAAGATACGTATAAAAACATAAACCAGTTGTTGAAAACACATAATTCATATCTGTGCACGAGTGGCTTAATGTATATTTCAGATGAAGGTGATGCGCTACGTCAAGATAACAGAAATGTGGATGGACATTCCAAGCAGCCAGTTTATTGGTCTATAAAAGATGGTGAGAACCTTGATGAAACTAAGGTTGTAAAGTCATGCAATCCTGGACTTAAATTGAAGCTTTTATGGAAAAGAGCAACGAAGGGTGTAAAGAAACAATATAACCTGAGCAAAGCACAGATACAGACTGGTAACATATGCAGGGAGTCGTGTTTGTATTCGAAGTTAGACGAGCAGTCGCCTTCACAAAACAAGGTATGCTGCTGTTTTCTGTTCGTTCTTTTTTTACTGTGTTAATTGCATTATTTGTCCTTTTAGCTTAGACTTTTCCTGTAAAACGCCATTGCTCTTGTCATAAGCCAAAGTGATTTTCCAATTTCCGAGCAAATTCCCCTCAGTATTACCTAGTGTGTGTAAAGGCTTATATAAAAAGGGTAACTTGCTTATATGAAAAAGTATACCAGAACACACTGCTGAGCATAACACTTCTCTTGTTATTGGTGCAATACTCGAAACTCTCCTTACTGCTAGCCCATGTGTATTGTTACACTCTAAAAACAGTTGGGTTAAAAATTAACACAATTCAGCTGGGTGTTGGTTCATATTCACTCGACTCAGTTGACTTGGGTTGTATGCGTCTACTTTGCATTTAGTAAGTTATTCAATGGAAGTTCCATTTTTGGCGATGTGAAATGCATTTTGCAGATGAGTTGAATTCTTTTCACACCTGCCGATGGTTACCGAAAAATATTTTTATACCAGGTAGAAAGCATAATCCCTTGTTATTTATCGAGGCATCTGCCCGGTGTTATCAACAGTTATTTCCAATAGTATTCCATTATGGTGAAAACAACAGATGATTGCTATGCGTAACATTCACGTTTTTACTGAATATTGATAATTATGGAAAGTTCTAATCCCAGAACCATGGGAAAATTTTTAAATGGGGCAGAGAAAGCGTAATTTCTAAAAGTCTTGCTGTTAGCAATCGTTTTTCCTGCCTTACACTAACGCGAACAGTCCGAACTGTTTTGATTGAAAATAACTGGGTTGTTAGCTATCACTGGAAAACAAATATGCCTTTGGTTCGTGTATGTGCCTAGCTGTAGGCCTTTACGAAACGTAACAGTCATATATTTGGTCATATGTTGGTGAACGGTATGGGTGATAAAGCACGGACCTCTTTTGCGTAGTGATTACACAAAGGATGATGGACCCTTCCATTGATAAGTAGACAGATAAATAGAGATTATTACCATTAATTGGATGTACAAAATGTGTATCCGAGTCGAGCTCCGGGTTCTAAGGGCAGATCACGACGAGTCGAAGACAAGTCGTGATCTACCCTTAGAACCCGGAGCGAGACTCGGATACATATGTTGTACATCCACATAATAGTAATAATCATTTTATCTTACAATATATTGGAGATAAGTCAAGAATGTAGACGAATATATAACGAACTATTTACTCGTACGGATGAACAAAAAGAAAGGAAAAAAATGGAACTCACGCGAAAGGAATGTGCTTGTACCCGACCCCCTGATACAAACATCTGCATCAGGGGGATCGGATACACAACAGTTGTGGAGTTAATACAAACAAAATACATGTTGATTGTAAGATAAATATTTTTTATTTAACACTAACGCTGTCGAAAGAGAGTATTGTCACCTAATTTATGATGATTATCTGTACGTTCTGATATGCGCAGATCAAACAAACCATCTGATTAATTGTTGGAAAGGGCTAAGTGAGCCCTTTCCAACAATTAATCAGATGATAGATATTCAAGTATGTCATAAATTTTATTAAACTTCGTCGCATACAGGCGTACATAGAGGCCCTCCATATATGGCTGAGGTGGGCGTGGCAGTAAAAGGTTTAATGATTTAAACATCAAATGCAAACACATCCAGCGAAAAAACCTAATAACTTGATACCTTTCTCGCGCTTGCAGCATGTAATAAGCACTGTTATTTTTACAGATTCAACACAATGAAGAAAAGAAAACATCAAAGCATGAAACCGTTGACAGCTTTCAGTCGGCGTCCGTTCCAGATGGAATGCTCTCCAGCTCGGCCTTTAGGTAAGATCTTAACTGCAGAATACTCCAGTTGTACAGGGTCTGGAAAGTAAAATGATTTAATATTTGAAAAGCGAAGGGAGGTCAATAGTTCAAGAAGCTTGTTCGTGATAATAAGAACCTCAAGAAATGTTCATGAATGGTATATTTGTATTAAAACACAGTTTTTTCAATCCTCAGTGGAATGGGCTCTACAAACTCGTTTCAATGAATGGACTTAAGGTAGAATAATTAGTGGCAATTATCATGTGCAATTCGTCACAGGAAAACACTTCATTTGCTTCTAACATTTTGCTCCTAGGTTATAAAGACATATCATTTGAGGTTTACACAAAATATGTACTTGTAACAATTAAATCGATTTGTTGGATCAAGTGTTAACCCTTTACCGATGGTAACGGTCAAAACCGGCCAGCACTTCTCAAAATCGCCAATTAATTTTCATTATTTTTTCATTTTCTGTCTCAAAGACATAGATTATGACCCCTCATTTGAACAAGCTCGTCGAGCTCGTTCCAATGAGGGGTCATAACCTATGTTTTTGAGACAAAAAATTAGTTATTCAAGAATTTTGTTTGCAAGCGTCGTCTGCTTTTCGTGTTAGGTAAAAGGTCAACTGAGCATGTTTACACATTCCTGGGAGAGAGGGGATATGGTATTCCAGCATTTGTTGGTAATTTACAGGAGATATGTGCTGCTTTGATAATTCATTTGATGGACATGGACTACTAAAATTAAAATTTCAAAATGAAAACAGCATGTTGTATAATGATCCGAAACATCTTATTTTCAAATTCTTTTAGATATGATCCTGAAGGTGCAACAATGAATTCCGATACTTTGAATCTTCAAAACATGTCTGTCTCCCAAAGCCAAGACAGTGAAGGTAAAATATCTATATAATAAAGAGTTAATTCTTTTCTGAAATGGTAGAATCAAGTCCAGTGGACAATCTGAACGAAGAATGATATTAAACTAGAAATATATTTAATAATAAATTAGATGTGGATTTATTCGGTGGTTTTTTTTTCAAATTAATTTTTCGTTGTTTTTATCTAATGACAACTTCAGTTAATTAACGTTATTAAGCCTTTGAACCCGCAAGATCGATTTTTCAGTCCAAGGTATAATTTTGTCCCAGTTTTTGTCTTGTTATGAGAGGTCTATACAGGGAGGCATTAATGATAAAATAATAACCGCAGTCTGCAGCCTCTCGGCAGCAGACTGCAGTTATTATTTTATCCCCCCCCCCCCACACCCCTGTATATTGATATTGGATTGACCCATCTCACTGTAAGAGACTCAAAGAGGCAACTCCGTTCGATACCGCGATACCGTTCCAGGAAACGAGGGTTCAAAGGGTTAAATATTGGCTTAATGGATATATAATATAATAATTTAATAGATATCGTGGCCAACCATTTCTGGAAAAAAGCTGGCACGTTTCCCATTATTATAAACCCAGCCCCAGTTCCTAATTTTAAATAAGTTATTGAAGAAGACTATTCCAGTGTTTGCACAATAATTTCACCGTTGTTACTGGTATACCCGATGCGGAGATAGAATATTGAAAATCAAAGTATATTTTTGTTTATAGTCCAGATCTTTTTGAAAACATTCCTAAAATGTAACGCTTTTCAAAAAAATTATGTAAGGTATGGATCAACAGCGTGACTAAACTTGATATATTCTGCCCTACAATTTCATATCTTTCCGTACTTGAAACAAAAACAATAGAAAAGTACCCAATGTGACTGATGTGAATAATAAAATAATAAACAAGAGGGGCAACGCAAAGCCAATGCCCCGACCCGCCAAAAATGTTCTTGAAGTCGAAAGAGTGAAAAATGGCCATAACTATGAAAATATTTTTTGGAAGAAACTCACGCTACATAGGTATCGTTCTCCCATGATGCTCTAGCACAGTACCAAATATCATTCAAATCGGAGTAGCATGCAGTGGCTGAGATACAAGGGAAAAAGTTGGGACGGACAGTCGGTCGGACGGAGGTCTCCACTAGATACCCCTTCGCCTTTTTAAGTCGGGGCGTAATAAAAGTAAAATAATAAAATAAAACTATTATTTGTTACATAATTCAAATACAAAAATGATCTTTCATAGACTATTTATAATCAGTATATCTTTCATGTATAGATTTATTAATATGTAGCTGGTCGAGAGTTGACTCCCTTCTTTTTGTCTTGTTATAAACATTAGTTTTTCAAAATGTTTTGTTTTGTGTTTCACCAGTAAAATATAATTTAATGAAAAAAAGTCAAAAAAGGCGAACAAATTAATCATTCGGTCTTTTTATTTTCTTACTGGCCACAGATTTATTTTAGCCCCATGCGCCCAGCGTTACACATAAAATTCACCATTGAAATTTGAACGTGTCCTTTCAAACCCTAATTCGTCTGCTTTTCATATACTAATATTTTCTATTCATAAGATCAAAGTTTGGAATACATCATCTAAACGTTATTACAATAAATAACACATTATTTCTGGGAGCCCCCCCCCCCCCCCCCCCCCCCCACACACACACACACAAAGTACAAAGTAGAAAGATGATTGTCGTTTACTATCAGTGCGTCTTTTTTACACCTTAAAAATGGTCATGCAAAGTAATACGGGGGTGAGGGACGTGGAATTTCCACCTATAATTATCGATGCAGTGATGCCAGTGACGAGTTACAGCCAGAATAACCTTAGATGAAGATGTTACTGTTGAGCTTTAACAAAATTTCTTTTCAGATACAGACCAGCAGTGGGAGAGAGAAACAACGACTGAATCGCGTGATGGAGCATTTTTCTCAGATTTATCAAGATACAGAACATTTTCGAATCTTTCATACGACCTCACCAAAATTATCTCGGCTAAAGAAACAATTGTGTAATGTGATCGCTGCATGTACGTTGCAGTGACAAGAAATGTCAGTAATTTATTCGAGGCTCCTCGGTTTCGGTTTGTGCAATCGAGACTCTGCTTGCATTGAATGCTGGCTTGCTAAAGAGGAGAAAACTATGCATTAAATTTTCGTTGTGCACGTTTCATACTCTTTTTATACCCATAAAATGAAACTTGTCAAAGTGCTATGTTATTAACTTGAAGCTATGTGAATGTTGTAATATGAATGCGCATCTCCTGATGCGTGGGATGAAGGCATGTCTTAGTTGTATCTGACTGTATCAGTACCGTACTCTGACCCGGGGAACAACACCTAACATGGAAGTCCTCGGTTGCTCATTAAATTTACAGGACCCAAGGAGGTGTTCAATCGATAACTTCATTTCCTGCAGGGAATCAAGGAAATGTCAAATTTTGCCGTCCAAATTTGGAATGCTCACATCTCGGGTATTTTTACAATTTGGACTGATGTCAGCAATGTCCCGGGTTTCTCAACCGTAATGCGCCCTATCAAACTCACCACAGCGCGTTGGATCCACAGCAGAATTCAAGCAAAAGTGGGATTTCCCCCAAATACCGTGGTTTATTAGTGTTGTCCGGTGCATTCATGGCCATTTCCTCGCGCATAATGTTGATGGCATTGGGAGTTGTAAGACTATAATATCACAGTGATAGTGTAATTACGCAGTTTACTCAGGTTCACTGATAACAAATAAACGAAAACTCGGTTTTGGAAGAATTTACACACAGTCTGTTCCCGTCTGCACCCACCGCTGGCTGACACCTGATTGTCTTCTCCCCCCTTCAAATCAAAATTATTCACAGAAATCAGCGTTCAGATATTTTATCTGAGACAGGTATAAAATTCGTTAGAAATTATTACATATCAACATTGTTCCGTGGACTAGGGTTAAAATTCAGCTTGATTTGAAAACGAGGTAGAATAGCGGAAAAGGGAACAGTTGATGTTAATGGCATTCTTCTGCATCTTTTCCTGCACACAAAGATGAGGTACACCGAATCTGGTGCTCCCTGGAAATGCACAGGCTCATTAACTTGAAAATGAATAGAGCAAATACACACGAAGAGGTTTTGGCAAAGCCAAACATGGGATTATGTGGATTTTATATTTAGATCTACATATTCACGTGATCACAACATATATGAGGTGTTACCAAGTAAAATTGGTACTGTTCCAAGAAACACAACTCCACATGTAAGTGACCAAATAAAATGATAAAAATAAAATGAAAAAAAAACAACAACATTGTTTTTGTTTTTTACTCTTCCAGTCATACTCGCGGATATTGAAAGAACCACCCGTTGATGAGGCTGCAATATATATCCGTTTAATCTATTATTAAATATTGTCGGGCATAATTATTTTAAAAATCGTATCTTAAAAAAATGCCTTAAACATACAAACCTCCCGGTCCCTCTCCCCAGTTGTAAATTCACTACAGAGAAATATTTTGAAAATGAAGCCATGAAAGGGGGAATAAAATTGGCTTATAACTGAAATGCCAACACATTTATGATAGAATTATCAAGTTATTATTATTTGGTATTACTCTGGGAATTGATTATGTGCTAACAACTATAGGAAATTTTGGCCAGGATTAGGGGGGGGGGACACAGCCCACCCACCCCCTATCGCCACGTCCCTGTCTGAAACTATAGACAACGAGCGTTTCGGTGCCCCATTTTAATTCAAGGATGGGTCGTGGTGGTGGGATGATAATTTGCTAGATTCTTCATCCCTTTCCCGATTGGACACGAAGCGTTGCTGTCCCTCTCTTGCGCATTTCTGGACGAGAAACATCAGGTGGGATATGATATTTACCGGAAAATCCCCCGGTGGGATATCAAAATACTTAATAGGAAGCCAAGACTAGACTAAGGTCCACGACTATGGCTCTTCTCTAGTGATTTCAATCTGAAAATAAAACAAAATGGGTATTTCATACTACCCCAATAGGACAAATATACTCGTACAATACGTGAACACTCCATTTCTATGTAACGTGACTTTGTTCCACATATGTACCATCAGAAGCATTAATTGGCTGCGCCACAACTTTCCAGTGTAAATGCACCGTAAACCCTTCGCAATAAGCGGCACGTTCTGCAATAACACCATACCCAAACAAGACAACATTACTGTCTGCCCTCACAATTATCGGAAAATTTCGTGCATCAAATTATTAGGCTCGTCTGTCAGTGGCCTGGAATCTACTGTGCCGCCCAATCTTGGAGGGAGATGCATTCGATTTAAGATTTAAATACCACGATAAAATGTGAAAATATTTAAATAATCACAGGTTTCCAGAAAATGTGATACATATAGTTCATGTGAGTAGTACATATCTAGACTGGCCACGCCAAGAATGTTGCTTGAGATAGAGTAACCTCCCCTCCCAACACGTCACTTCCCAGCAAATCCAAAACAGATCCGCTTCAGGGTTTTTTTCTCTCAGATCGATGGTAAGCATGCACGCGCCCCTTCTAGATTTGATGTCCCGATTAACCAATATTCTGTTAACATGACACATTTGGGGCGCCATCCCTCTATGTATTCCCTATTTAATGATATCATTAAATGAATTAGTGATATCATTAAATGATTAATGATATCATTAAATCAAATTAATGATATCACTAATTCCGTTCCATTTAGTGATATCACAAAATCCATTTAGTGATATCATAAAATGATTTAATGATATCATTAAATCGAATTAGTGATATCACTAAATCATTTCGTGATATCAATAATTCGTGTGAAAGTTACTATTTTGTGATATCAATAAATAATTTGTGATATCATAAAATATTTTGTGATATCATAAAATCGAATTATTATATGTATAATCACTTGGATTTAATGATATCACTAAATGGTAATATCACTAAATCGATTTAGTGGTATCACAAATTGTTTTAGGATTTCATTTAATTCCTACTATTTTATGATATCACAAAATTGATTTTATGATATCAATAATTCGATTTAATGATATCACTAAATGTTGTCGATTTAGTGATATCACTTATTCGATTTAGTGATATCACTAAATCAGGTAATGAAATGGGCTGATATGCCGTTTTCATATTTAGTGATATCACAAAATGATTTAATGATATCACGAAATCGAATAAGTGATATAACTAAATCGACAACATTAAGTGATATCATTAAATCGAATTATTGATATCATGAAATCATTTTGTGATATCACAAAATCGAATTAGTGATATCATTAAATCATTTTGTGATATCACTAAATAATTTGTGATATCATTAAATGAATTAGTGATTCGGCATCAAATACAGACCCAGGTGGGAAATAATTGCACAACATCACTTTGTACCCACAGATGCAAGAAATTTTCATTTTAAAACATTCACCCGAGGGGGATTTTTTCGACCATACGAACCAATTTTTCCATTCAGTTTCAGATGAAAAATCGAAATCATACGGTTACTTTTGGCTCACGTAGGATTTGGGACGTGAGCGCTAATCAGCCTTTAAAATTGCTGGAAACAATTGACGACAAACCAGTTGATGCCGAATCCAGTGCGATCACCATGCGCATAAAGCTCATTGGTGGGGAGTCAGGGGATCCCCCCCCCCCCCTCAGAGAACACGAGAATGTTGTTATTGTTTCACTGAATCTATGACAATTTAACTCAACAAATAGGCTCGGATTAATCAATCGATATTATACAACATATACTTGTCTGCGATACATAAACAGAAATCTGTATTGTTCTTCTGCCTCAATTGTGGGTTGGGCGAGTATATGGTGTTCCCCTTTGAAATTGTTATTGAGTGGACATGTTCCCCCAAGCCAGTGATCTGCGCCCATGGTTTGGACTACAAAAAAATTAGATCCGGTCATTTGGTGCGAATTTCTCGAATTTCTGGAAGAGAGTTGTTGAAAACCCATTTTGCCCAGCAGTCATAGACACAAAAAACAGTTGGGAACATCCAGTAGCTACACGCCCAAATCCATTTTTTTCTCGACCTTGAAATGTTATGATAGTTTTCAGTAGCGTCAATCTCTCCCACACAGACACACCTTCACATGCTATTTACAGCCCGAACTCATTATTTAACACTGGAGGAGAGGCGCGGTGGCTCAGTTGGTAGAGGTGCAGGCTGCAAGCCGAGAGGTCCTCGGTTCGAATCCCACCTGCGGCAACCGCGTTGTGTCCTTGGGCAAGACACTTCACCCCATTGCCCATGTGGGGGCACGGTGACGCTGTGTACTAAGGCGTACTGCGCGTCGATGGTGCACCTGTCTTCAACCAATGCTAACCCTGCTTATGTGGAGTTAGTATGTTGGGTAGCTGACAGTTGCTCGCCGTTGCTCGGTGGTTCTCTCCGGGTACTCCGGCTTCCTCCACCCCGTAAATCTGTCACGGTCATTATTGTGCAAAAATATGTGACCTTAAACGCCAATAAATAAATAAATAAATAAATAACACTGGAGGAGGTGTGATTATCTCGAGCAATTAGTAATTATTTGAGATGAGTTGGGATCTTTCATCGGCAACTTAGCGAACAATATTTTCCTACCTGGCAGGCCTTCCCCTTCGTTCTGTTTCCCACTGATGGTATCGTGAAAGGCGTCAGCTGAATGTACTAGATCCAATTGTAGGGATCATCTGATTATTTTTTCACAAGATTGGTGGGATATACACATGTACCTTGTCAGTCGCGTTTGCTCCCTTATCCAAAAAACCTACATTTAGTTCTCTGTGCATGAACCAAAATCGACAATTCTCCAGAACGATTTATTCAGAAGGGTATTTGAAAAAATAACTTATACCTGGCACCCTCCAAAACGCCCCCCCCCCCCCACACACACGCATTTTAAATGCTTCGAAAACATGATTGGCCCATGCCAGTCCTCTTCTGAGGCCAACACACCACTTTCTTCGTAGTGTAGCTGCCGTAAGGAAAGTGGACCAAGTAATCATGAGAACATCTTCTAATAAGCTGGATTCAGCCATCGTTTTTTGACGGTGTGCAATGGTCCAGTAGTTTAGGTTTTGGACTCCTGATTGCCAGACGGGATTGCCGACAGTTCGATTCCGGGCCGGGATTAGAAATCAACATTCCAAATTCTTGGAAAACGTGATTGTGTCACTGAATACACCTGTGGCGGATCCAGAAGTTGGACATGGGGAACGGAAACACTCACATAGAGAAAGCCGTTCAGTGAGACACACAGAGGAAGATGTTCAGTCATCATACCGAACCTGTGAATTTGGGGAATTCGGGAAAGTATTCATGCTTCAGCCCCAGGTACCATGTTTGGTATCATTGATACCAAACATGGTACCTGGGGCTGAAGCATGAATACTTTCTGTATTTTTGGTCGCGACAGTGACATCGCATTCGGGACAAAATGATCCAGCCATTAGGTCTAGAACGTCTCAGTGGGAGTTGTTGAAATACATATGCCATTACATACAAGTTTTAATAATACATTTGGTTAAATTTACTCGAAAAGAATTGATGCATTCTGCAAGAGGTGGGGTGGCTAGCCACCCTATTCACCCCCCCCCCCCTGGATCCGCCCATGTACACACACGAACATCTACACACACTACCACAAACAGAATCACAATGATTCGCACACACCATGAACACATTATTTAGCAACGACTGGAAAAAGGCGGCTGTTTGACCAGAGTTCTGACATTAGCTACTAAGCTGAGCCCGAATACACCCAAGACATCCTCTGGCCAAACCGTCTTCTGCAATTTGATCAAACCGGCCCCTACATTTGGATCAAACCGGCCCCTACATTTTGACCCGAAACAGTCGCTAATGGACCCAAACCGCCCTCCAGAAATATACATAAATAAAAAACATAAACACCTTTTTTGTAAATATGTCACGTCAGATAATAGTCATCAAATGTGTTGGATAACGCTTGGATAATTTTTTCTCTTTGCATTTTCTTCAGCCTTTAAGTGAACTGGTGCACTTGAATACATTAAATACATATTTGCACATCAATCTACCAATATAATACATGATATTTATACCGCAGTCTACAAATATATCAACAATATAGCAACTTTATTTAACACTTGTTCCATAATTTTATTGTGTTCGGTGTTCAGTAGCACCGATAAAAAAATAATATTTGTAAAAAAAAAACAAAACACGTGACAGACTGACATACCATGTAATTACTTTAATTTTTTTTAATGTCATGTTGAAAATAAAAAAAAAAAATAAACAATTTGTGTTCAGTTATTTTTTCTCTGTTATCCATAAAAATCATTCCTTTTCCGGGGGACGATTTGGGTCAAAGTGATAGAGAACGGTTCGGTCACTGTGGAGGACGTTTCGGTTTAAATTACCAGTCGGTTTGGGTCAAATTGCTGGAAAACGGTTTGGCCAGAGGACGGTTTTGTGTAATTCGCCGAGTCATGAGATGCTCAAAACCCACGGTCCCGCCCTAACCCTCACCGACATAGCTTCAGACTCCGGACATATGGCCATGACTTTGGAGTAGATATTGTTGCCGTCACCAGTCATAATTATTTTTAGCTGATCAAAAACGATTTTCTTCCAATATTCCCACAAGCTTTATTTTACTGGAGCATATCTCATGAAAAATATGCGGTTGAAAAAGTTTATTTATAAACAGATTTGCTGATATTACATTTTTTTATTTTAAAACTTTTTTGTGGATTGGTGCCTGCATCATCTTGTTCTTGTTTTTCACTACCCGGGAACGCGTTTTCTTTCGATCGAGGTCTTGAAAAGCTGGAAATGTGAATCTCTCACGTTGCCGGGCACTGGACGGAAAAATGTAAAAGTAAACTTCGAGCACACAGTACAGCCTTGAAATTGCAATTCTGTTTAGTTGGGAATAAAATATTCCGCAATTTTCGCAGACAAAGACGTTGGATGTCAATGAATGTTTTTTTTCTATTTTTATAAAAATTCTCAAAATGTTGATCCAAAGATATTTCATCACTCATTTCGTTTTGATATTTTATGCAGGTTGGAATTTTCATCCATTTCCGGAAGTGGTGACGACGTTTGTGGTAAATGTTAATTCCGCTTAAATTAGGAGAGTTTATTGCTTAAAAAGCTTATTTTTGAATCTCGGTTTGGACAATTTTTGTGATTTATTGTTCAGATATTTCATAGAGTAGTTATTGAATATCTAGAGTTGTGAATCTCTGCCAGTTTGTTAGAACAATGACTGATAACGCTACATGCCCCAAATTGTGAGTTTTCTCCCCTTGTGGATAATGAATATTTTGTGGGAAAACGCCATTAAAAAACGGTTTTATTCGGTATATATGATGAAGATTGGAAGCACATGACATCCAAATCCACCATTCTGGTACACGCAATCGGTTGCATGTGCAAATTCATTTTGGAAAACAATCTTACACGCCCACATAATTACCACAAAGGAAAGTTTGAACGTGAGAATAACATTTCACTGATTCACATTGTTATCACTTTCTCAGCATATCTGCGTTTTGATATGATTTTCCCGGAACACGGTGTTAGTTATTTCATCATCTAACCCCCATAAAACTCATTAACAACCTTAGGACAGCTTACCCAAGTGATTTTGTTCACCTCTCCCCATAAACTTTTAAACATTGAACAGAACATAGGCTTGGGAGGCCCTGGGATATGTTTCTGGACATTTTTTTGATGTCTACCATTTTTTTCAAAAAAGTGTTATAATTTCTAAACACGGATAATTACATTATTTATGTTAACATTTTGTTATCAGATGTCTTGTTTGTGGTAATTATTTCATATTTGGGTGATTAGTCAGGTAGGGTAATCACCCAAAACGCCCCAAATGCACTGAAAAAGCATAGCAGGATAAGCATGTTTATTTATGAATTTACAGCAATCCTATTGAATGCCATTATATTATTCTCATTTCTTCCTTTAGCTGGCATACTTGTAAAGCCACTAAAGTAAAGGTGTAAAATAAGCGAGGATCTGCCCACTCTGGCCACAATTAGTAGTGAAAACGCCTAAACACCTGGTCTCGTAAATTTTTCTGTGTTCTTTTCATCCTGTATCTAGTTCCCAATTAATAATAAATGTTTTGGGTACAACAATATCATATACTAGGATTAGTTATTTTAACCCTTGTCATTCTATAAATTTTTGGGAAACAAATCTCCCTCCTTGTAGAGGACCTAAAATCAGTGACATTCATCATGGGTTAAGGTTAGGGGAAGGGGAAGAGTTGGCAGTTCAGTTGCCACCCAACCTGCGCAAATGCAATCGAATTTCCGATTCTGCATTGTTGAAAAGGTCTATTCGTTTCGGCGCCATTACCGGGTTATTATTTTTAATGTTTTATACTTATGCAAAAACATAGACGATTTCGAAATATTCGTTGACGTTTAGAGGGTATTCAAATAACGATAATTAAAGGATAAAACATAGTTTGGATCAATAAACTCTGCCCAAATGTAAGGAAATACGTGTACTATCGATTGCAGCCGGTAATAAGGGCGAAAGCTTGATATATATTCCTATTTTCGAGTTAGAGTTCCCATAAAAACTTGATGGGAACTTTTTCTATAGGATTGAATGGGAAGAATCTGAACGTAGAGGGGTAGCCACTACGTTCAGATCGCTGAACTGCCACCTAACCCTGATATCAACTGGACTCTCCCATGGTTTGTCATTTTTTCTGTCATCAAACATATGCATGTGCCTCTTTAGAATGTAAGCATTTCCACTGGGGTATTTGTCCTACAGGCTGACAGCACTCAAAATAGTTATATAAAAGTGGTAAACCACCTTTTTTTTTACTAAATTTGTTGAAAATATGATGAAGAACAGTGATAAATAAAAATAGTTGAGGAGACCTGGCCTAGTATTTCACACCTTTTCTGGCATAGCAGATTTCAAGTGGATTATCCCAGTTCCTGTGTTCCAGGGACCGAAATTTGAAGGGAATGAATAAGTTAGGATGAATGGAAATTCAGTCTCCTCAATAAAGCATTGTACCTCAGTTTTGCTTGAGCTGACTATGGTTAATTAAGGGATAACTTTATTTTTACCTCCCTATAATAGTGCTATTTTCTGGCATAATGCTATTTGACATTTAAGAATTCATTTTCATTCCAGATTTGTGTTACATGATCTCATTTGTGTGTTTTATTGGGTTTTTTTTTTTTTTAATAAAATCCCCCATGGGCACCCCAGGAAGTGAAGCCAGGCCTCAACAATTCAAGCGAGGGATTGTTCTGTTCGCCAGGAGGTTTTGCAAACAAAAATTAAGCTGAACAGACAATCGGTTAACCACAAGGATCCATCGGTTAACCCACTTTTTTTTAGCTCACCGGACTGCTAGTCAGTGTGAGGTATTGTCATCACTTGGCATCCGTCGTCCGTCATCCGTTAACTTTTGTGAACCTGGCTTCTTCTCCACAGCCATTCAGCCAAATTCAAACATATATTGCACAAACCATCCCTGGGGTATACCCTTTCTATTTTGTTCAAATGGAGCGGCTGCCTTCTTCGGGCTCTGGGCAATGATGCCAAAGCCTAAAAATCTTCTCATGAACCACCAGAGAGATTGCCTTGATATATGGTATGTAACACTCTTTGGTGTTGGAGATTAAAGTTTGTTCAAGAGAAGTTGGTAGATCAATATTTGGGCTCTCTGTGGGCACATATCCATTTTGGGCTATGCCCCAAATTTCTATTTCAAGAACTGTTGGGCTGATTTGAACTAAATTTGGCATGTAGCATAAGTGTGTCCAAAGTACTTGATTGATGGCCGAAAAAATTTTTTTTGTTACCCCGTGGGTACCCTAGGAGCTAAAAATAGAAAAAAATTCAAATGCCCATATTTTCCAAACTAAACGTAACAGAGAACTGTTATATGGTATGCAGCATCCTTTTGACCAGTAGAATGGATTACAAAAAATGGCCATCGGTTGTGTTAGGGTGTTCTGTAGGGGGGGGGGGGGGGGCGTTTGAAAAAATGCTGAGTCAGCATATTTGCAAAAATTAAAAAAAAAAACATTTTCTTCGGAACCGCTGATCAGAATCTTTTGATATTTGGTATACAGCATCCATAGGATGGTCAAATACAAGTCTGTTTAAATCGACCCTCACGGTTTATATTTGGGCTGAACAGAGGAGCCCAAATAATTACCTTAGGGCACTATGGGGAATAAGCTTTAAAAATCTTCTTCTTCAGATCATACAGTCAGATTCTTTTGATACTTGGTATACAGCATCTCTACAGGGGTCAGATAGAAGTTTGTTCAAATTGAGTCCCTGGGTTAATATTTGGGCTTCCTATGGATGCCCGAATATTAACTTGGTGCAATATGGGGAATAATCTTTAAAAATCTTCTTCTTCAGATCCACCAGTCAGATTCTTTTGATATTTGGTATGCAGCATCTCTGGGGGGTTAGATTCAAGTTTTTTTCAAATAGGATCCCTGGATGAATATTTGGGCTCTTTATTGGAGCTCAAATGTTAACTTAGTGCAATATGAGAAAATTTCTGAAAAAATCTTCTTTTTCAGAGCTGCTATTGAGAATCCGTTCATATTTGGTATGTGAAATGTCTAGAGATGTAAGATTCGAATTTGTTCAAATTGAGTCCCCTGGGTCAATATTTGGGCTTCCGGAGGGGAGCCTGAATATTAACTTTGTGCAATATGGGTAATAATCTTTAAAAATCTTCTTCTTCAGATCCACGAATCAGATTCTTTTGATATTTGGTGTGCAGCATGTCTTGGGGGTTAGATTCATGTTTGTTCAAATGGGACCCCTGGATGAATATTTGGGCTCTTTATGGGAGCCCAAATTTTAACTTAGTGCAATATGAGAAAATGTCTTAAAAAATCTTCTTTTTCTGACCCACTAGTGAGATTCCTTTCATATTTAGTATGTGACATCTCTAGAGATGTAAGGTTCATATTTGTTCAAATCGAGTTCCTGGGTTAATATTTGGGTTCCCCAAGGGAGCCCAAATATTTACTTAATGCAATATGGGAAATTATTGTTTAAAATCATCTCCTTCAGACCCAGCCGTCAGATTCTTTTGATATTTGGTGTACAACACCTCTGGGAGGGTTAGATTGAAGGTTGTTCAAATCAGGTCCCTGGGTTAATATTTGGGCTTTTTATTGAAGCCCAAAGTTTAACTTAGAGCAATATGAGAAAATTTCTTGAAAATTCTTCTTCTTCAGATCCACCAGTGAGAATCCCTTCTTATTTGGTATGTAACATCTCTAGGGGTGTCAAATTCAAGTTTGTTCAAATCGATTTGCTTGTTTTTTTTTAATTTATGTTTTTTGGAGGGGGGGGGGGAGGCGCAAGAGAGAACACAGTAGTTTAAAACAAAACAAAAATTTCTTTCGGTTGTTGTTTTTTAATACTTCACAGAACAGAGTTTGCTAGGAAGCTTTCCTAGGACCAGCAGAAATGAAAGGTCAAAAAGGTTGCCTTTGGTTGTGTCATAGCAATTTAGCAAATCCAAAAAAATGCTCTTGCTGCTGATCACATGCTGATACACTCATCTGTTTTGACAATTTGAGCCAAGTGAGCATTTTAGGCTCACTTGAGCCTCTGGTTATGTTCGTCATATTAGATGCCTGAGGAGAAAGTAGTACACAAACAAATATTAAATTTGTGCTTATTCAGCTATAAGCATAATTAGAAACATTATTACAGTTTATGGAAATTGAAATGCTCTGCAGCCTGATGTATGATGGGGGCCACTGCTAAATCAATTCTGGACCTATTCACCGCTACACATTCTGATATGTAATGCTGCCAATAGAAAAGGCATAACATATATTTCTAGTGATTGCGTATTTCTGCTTCGCTGGTATTTTTATTGTTGGAAGTCATTGCATGTTGCCAACAAAAGAGGTATAACTCTACATTTCTCTCCCTCAGCTCAGGCCTACAGCCTTTGGGATATGCCTGTAGCATATCATGTTTGGATTTTTGGTTAACCAACAGGTTAATGAAACAAATTTACTTAACCTTCAGAATAGGTTAATGAACAACTAAATGGGTAACCTGTTTATAGGTTTACCAAAATATGGAATTGTCAAGGCCTGGAAGCAGTGCTTCTTTTCTGTGGTAAACAAGCTGTTTTACTAGTAAAATAGGACCCAGTCACCAATAATGCTTGGGATGGAAGTCCTCTAAAATGTGCCACATGGGTATAAATGACTGACTAAACTTGACTTTATCTCCAAGTTGTGGCTACAATTATCAATTGTGCAAAAATATGTCACCTTAACCACCAGCAAATAGATATATAATTGAATAAAATGGAAAAAGAAATCAATATCGTACATGTGCATGTACTTTTCCTCGGAAAAAGTTTTTGTGATTGTGAATGGCTTATCACCACCATAAATTATAATACGATACACATTGACACTGGATAACCAAAAACCTGAAAAGCCCAGTCTTGAAAAACTGGGACTATGAGTTTCATCGCGAACGTATAATCTAAAAAATATGCTTACAAGTGAATTTATTTATTTATTTATTGGGGTTTAAGGTCACATATTTATGCGCAGTGGCTAATCATGACCGTGACAGTTTTATGGGTGGAGGAAGCCGGAGTACCCGGAGAGACGACGAGCAGCTGCCAGCTCCTCAACATCGTAACTCCGCACTGCAGCACAGGCAGGGTTAGATTGGTTGAAGATGTGCGTATCATCAATGTGCAGTACGCCTTAGTACAGAGTTGACAGCAGGCACCAATTGTTCCTGGAAGTCTCTTACCATTTTCGCAGCAGAACTGATAATAAAATAATATTTCATGAGAACAACTCGTGGACAAATCACCAATGCACATCACTTCTCGACATCCCCCTTCACTTAAATAATGATTCATGATGGATAAAATGTATGAAAAAAGAATTAAACAATATATATTTATTTATTTGGTTTAAATGTCCACTTGTTTTTAGCTCACCTGACTGAAAGTCAGGGTGAGCTTTTCTTATCACTCTTCGTCTGTCGTCCATCCGTCCGTCGTCCTGCGTGAAGGTGGTGTTTGAGCCTCATTCTCCTAAACCACTGGCCACATTTTAATTAAATTTCATGTAAGTAGTGGTTATATAGGGGCATTTTGATTTTTATGCAAATTAGGTTTCAGATCATATTGAACAGAGGGGTGGGGAAAAAATGGCCAAATTTTTTGAAAATCTTCTTCTAATGAACCACCAGTAGCAGAGACTTGATATGTGGTATACAGAGTCCTTTTGAGGTTTAGAATCAAGTTTGTTCAACAGAAGTTTGTCGGGAATTATTTGCCTTCATTATGGGAGGGGCAAAAATTTTGGCCACGCCTAAAATTTTTATTTTCAGAACCGTGAGGTTGATTTGAACCAAATTTGATATGAGATGATAATAGGTCATAAGTAGATGATTGATGCAAAAAAAATGTTTTCTCATTGCCCCGTGGGAACCTCGGGAGCTAAAAATAGGAAAAACCTTAAAACTTCCAAAACTACACGGCACAGAGAATTCTTATTTTGTATAAATCTTACTTTTATCCAGTAGAATAGAATGGTTAAAAAAAATCCCTATCGGTTTGATCACAAGGTACTTTTTTCAGGACTTTGAAAAAGTGCTGACTCAGCACTTTTTAACACTGTAGGCAATGGGAAAAACATAAAAAAATCTTCTCCAGATCCAGCAGGCAGAATCTTTTGATATTTGGTATGCAACATTGTAGGGTGGATCTGATTCAAGTTTGTTCAAATCGGCCCCCTGGGTTCATATTTGGGCTCAGTATATATACGGAGCCCGATTTCGAACCTAGTGCATTTCAGGCAAATTTCTTAAAAAATCTTCTTCTCCAGATCCAGCAGGTAGAATCTTTTGATATTTAGTATGCAAAATTGTGGGGTGGATCTGATTCAAGTTTGTTCAAATCGTCTCCCTAGATTCATATTTGGGCTCACTATAGAAGCTCGAATTCGAACTTGGTGCATTTCAGGCAAATTTCTTAAAAAATCTTCTTCTCCAGATTCAGCAGGCAGAATCTTTTGATATTTGGTATGCAACATTGTGGGGTGGATCTGATTCAAGTTTGTTCAAATCTGCTCCCTGGATTCATATTTGGGCTCACTATAAAAGCTCGAATTCGAACTTAGTGCATTTCAGGCAAATTTCTTAAAACATCTTCTTCTCCAGATCCAGCGGGCAGAATCTTTTGATATTTGGTATGCAACATTGTGGGGTGGATCTGATTCAAGTTTGTTCAAATCGGCCCCCTGGGTTCATATTTGGGCTCAGTATAGGAGCCCAATTTGAACTTAGTGCATTTCAGGCAAATTTCTTTAAAAATCTTCTTCTCAAGATCCAGCAGGCAGAATCTTTTGATATTGGGTATGCAGCATGCTTAGGGACGTGAGATTCAAGTTTGTTCAAGCCAAGTCCCTGGGTTCATATTTGGGCTCACTCAGGGTCCAGCCATGAGGGGGACTAGGGTGATTATGTCGCCCTTCTAAGCTCGAAGTCACCTAGAAAAATAGTCGGGGCGATTACAAGTCGCCCTCTAAAAATTGGCCAAAATGAGGAAAGGCTGAACTGAGTGATGCAAGCTTTGCATGAAAACGATTATTTTCAAAAATCGAATGTGCTCGAGTGTGATAAATGGGCATTTTAATTCGTCAAATAAACGTCCATTTAATGAAATCACACGACAATCAATTGTCCATTGTCTCTTTTGGCGGATTTTTTTATTTCTATTTTGTTGCGTTTCAGTCGGAGCTTCAAATGTCGAAACGAAAATAGGTGACTTACGCGACTCAACAAAATAACTCAGTTTGAAAGTAGGTTACATCGCTTAGGATGCCGAAAATGTATACGCAACGGATGTATTTTATAACAGTGTTTTTATTTCGTTTTGCTGACGACTGTTAACTGTTGGGCCGTCTGTTCCCACAAAAACACGAATGGAATTGAAACACATGAAAAAAGCTTTAGTGATGACAAGAAAAGCTTTGTACAGGACACAAGAGTGCATGTGGACGATCTTGAAAAAGGGTCCTCCTAAACAACGGAATGACACGAAATGATGCGGAATGACACCAGAATGCCATAAAAATGATGCGGAATGACATTTCTTTTACAAAATACTCGACCCCAGAATGTATTTTGTTTCTTTCCTAACAAAGTACCTCCCAAGCAACCTTCTTACATCTGGTCCTGTTCACACTTTCAGACTTAGGAAATTATTAGCTTAGTAGACTTTGGTGAAAGGCAACCACAGGAGGGTGCTGGGGGATTGGCATGAAGAAGAGGGGAGGGGGTCATGAAGGAGAGGGTAGCAGTGGGGGATTTTCAGTCAATAATTACTTTGTGATTTTTTAACCTGGCATAGATGCCTCATAGACAACTGGACCTGGATTATTGGGACATTAATGGAGGACACCAAATTGAAAATATGAAGGGGCGGCAGGGGTGGTACATGAATATTCTTAATTTTCCCCACTTGCCTATGAAGTCTCCCTACATGATTCTGCAGTCTCCCTATTTTTTCTGGAGGGAGACATGGAGTCTCCCTAAAATTTCCTCCTAGGCTGGTCCCTGGGCTCACTGTGGTAGCCGGAATTATAACTTAGTTCAAAATGAGGAATTTTCTTTAAAAATCTTCTTCTTCAGATCCAGCGGTAGAAATGTTTTGATATTTGGTATGCAGCATCCTTAGGGGGGTGAGATTCAAGTTTGTTCAAGCCATGTCCGTAGGTCCATATGTGGGCTCACTGTGGGAGCCCGAATGATAATTTGGTTCAAAATGAGGAATATTTTTATACTGTACCAATGACCCAGACATAGCTGGTGCTAACTCTTAAAATATAGGGCCAAACACAAATTTTGCCCCCCAATCCCCAAAATTTGCATCTAAAACCAAAGAAAACATGTCCTGAATGGCCCTCCACACTACACCTCTACTGCGCATGCGCAGTGTCAAGGACGTTCCGAAATTGGCGCCATTAATCATTCTAAGTTTGGCCCTTCATCAGTTAACATCTGACTGATCTTTGTGCTTGTAAATCTCAGTTTAAATGATGCCAGACACATAAATATTAGTGAAATGGTGATTCTAAGGAGGATAGAGAAGGAGGAGAGGAAATGTGTGACAGAATATTATCAGGGCTGTAACTTAAAATTTTTTAATGAAATTATGTTAAGTTACCTATTTTCGAGGCAGCAGCCATTTTGTTGTCATACTGATTATTTAGTTACACTGATATTTTTATACTGTACCAATGACCCAGACATAGCTGGTGCTAACTCCCAAAATATAGGGCCAAACACAAATTTTGCCCCCCAATCCCCAAAATTTGCATCTAAAACTAAAGAAAACATGTCCTGAAAGGCCCTCCACACTTCGCCCCTACTGCGCATGCGCAGTGTCAAGGACGTTCCGAAATTGGCGCCATTTATCATTCTAAGTTTGGCCCTTCATCAGTTAACATCTGACTGATCTTTGTGCTTTTAAATCTCAGTTTAAATGATGCCAGACACATAAATATTAGTGAAATGGTGATTCTAAGGAGGATAGAAAAGGAGGAGAGGAAAAGAATGTGTGACAGAATATTATCAGGGCTGTAACTTAAAATTTTTTAATGAAATTATGTTAAGTTACCTATTTTCAAGGCAGCAGCCATTTTGTTGTCATTCTGATTATTTAGTTACACTGTTTTTTCAAGTGTTTTTCCTCTCTCCCTGTCCTTTAAGTTCCCCCTTGCTATTCTCCCATGCTTTTGGCATAATTTCTGTAATTATTATTACTAAATTTTCTTGGGAGTTTTAGCTGAATAACAGAATGAATTCTGTTCTTTCCCCATGTTTACGTCTTCACCTACGGGTGGTTAGGCGTTGTGTTCTGCATCTACCATCTGATGTTCTGCAGTTTCTTCCCTGGAAGTCTCTGTTTTGCATCAGATGGTGTATTTTTGGTAACTGATTTCGGGCCTGGGTGCCTGGAGTCTTATTTTAGTGTTTTTACACTCATTGTTTACATTTACAACAGCCCTCTGTGTGAGGAGGGGATTTCTAAATAATAATATCTTTATGTTATTTTAATCATAACTAGATACATTATTATTGTTCGTAAGTGTTGAATAAATTGTTTAAAATATTTTTAAAATTTTTGTCCACACTTAGGCTTGGGATCCATTGGGGCTCAACGTTACTTTTCAGAAACTTGGGCTGTTCTGAAAAAATATTTTTTCAAAATATTTTGATTTCAATTATTTTTTGTATATTAATGGATCATATTATTATTATGTATTTTGATTGCCAGGGGTTAGTGCGAGTACCAGGACTTGTTTTCTTTTCACATTGAAAGGATATTGATCAATTGTTTTAAGAGGAAGTCTTCCTCTGACCTTATTATCATTCTATATGTGGTCAGTGTACTCGCATTAACTCCTGTTCTGTATCGTATGATTTCGATGACAATATGGGAAGCGTATGTCACGGTATGTTGTTGGGGATTTGGACACTCCGGTCCTTTCCCCGCAGGGTCACTCTACTTTATCAATTTCTATTTCAGACGATCAAGATTAGGGTGATGTATCTGTGATGTCTTCCAACAGTGTGCCTCCGTCGTCACAATTAATGAAGGGCTAGCGGAAAAGTGCTCATGTAATACGCCAATTGCCTAAGAGGACCCTAGTAGGTTCGACGGCCTTTGACGTCCGCTAGCTCGCCCGGTGTAGCGTCCATTCACCGAATGGTTCGGCAGCCGGGTTCGTCCGTTGCAGTCTAGAAGGAATTTTGGGGTGATGCGAGCACTATAAAATTAACTTAATGCACACCCAGTGACGGCGGATCGGAGGGAGAACGGAGGAAGCCTTTTAGTCCGGTTCATAGCTCGTTCCGGTCCATCCGGACGGCAAGCGAGAGAGGCCCCTCTCTCGTTCAACAACATCTGGCCCCAGATGTTGTGGTACAAATGTGTCGTTAGCGGAGCATACGTCCGTCGCTCGGGACGCTCCGTTGTATAGGCAGTCCGCTGAGACTGCTAAGGCTTCCTCTTCTCGTCAGCGCACACGACCGCACCTTGGCTGTGTGACCGCCGATATATTACCAGCTTCGCCGATCAAGGATTCTTCGGCGACCAGGTCACACCATCCGGCAGCCAGGGATTCGAGACCGATGGACTCCGGACGTTCGCATAGGAAAAGTATGCGGGAGCCATCTGATGCGGAGCTGCCCTCGGCGAAGCAGCGATAGACTGCGCCTCCGCAGGTCTCGACGCCAGACATTCTTGTGCACATAGCACAGCTTATCGCAGCATCCCAGCAGCCGACAGAAACGGTGTCGGATCGAGAATTATCCGACAGCGCTGGGTCGGTAGCCGGGGACTCGAGGCCTGCAGACTCCGGACGTTCGCATAGGAAGTGTGCGGGAGTCAACGTACACGGAGCTTCCAGCGGCAATGCATCGTAAGTCCGCTACTGCACAGGCCTCGGGAACGGACGTGCTTTCCTTAATAGCACAGTTTATCGCAGCATCCCAGCATCAACTGAATCTGTCGCATATATTTTATCCGACGATGCTGGGTCGGGACGCTCCGCGGAAGCGGGTACGGACGTCCGAAAGTTTCATCCGGTCCGACGGGATACCGAAAGGGATTCGGCGGATTTCAAGCTTTCCCTTTCGGAACAACATATGCTGCGATGCCGGATAAGAAACTGATAGCGTCGGTGGACTTAGAAATATTTTGGTTCGGTTCAGGGACATCGTCCCTCAGTTCCGACATAGTCCAATAATGTCACACAAACTTTCGAATTATTGAACGACGCTATATATATATTATTATTTTATGCTTGCTATCCAAGCATTTCTGGTTTCTTGTTCGAAGAGTTATGGAGATATCTTTCAAAAGTGTGCCTCTGTCGTCATAGTTAATGAGGAGTTAGCGGCAATAAATGCTCATGGAATATGTCTATCGCTTACGGAGTGACATTCGCTAGCTCACCCGGTGTAGCGTACATTCATCGAATGGTTCGGCTGCCGGGTTCGTCCGTTGCGGTCTAGGAAGGAGATTTGGGTGATGCGAGCACTTTAATTACTTAAGTACTCATCCAGTGACGGCAGATTGAGGACAGATCGGAGGAAGCCAACAACATAGGGGACCGCATGTTGTGGTTCAGATATTTTACATTCGGAGCATATGTCCGTTGCTCGGGACGCTCCGTTATATTGACAGTCCGAGAGACTGTCTTTAATGCTTCCTCATCCTCACAGCAGGGCACACGACCGCACATTGGCTACGTGACCTCGAGTATCCGATCAGTTTCGGCATTCAGTGATTCCACAGCGAATAGGTCGCGCCATCCGGTAGCCAAGGGACACGAGGCCTATACACTCCGTTCGCTCGCATATTGGAAGTATGCACGGGGTAACGAGCTCGGAGCTTCCTGCGGCAATGCATCGTAAGACCGCTGCTCCTCAGGCCTCAGTGACGGACGTGCTATCCGAGTTAGCACAGTTGTTTCGCAGCATCCCAGCAATTGACGGTTTCTCGGTCGAATCAGGAATTATCCGACGGCGCTGGGTCGGTGCGGTCCGCGGTTGCATCAAGCTACGGACGACCGAATGCTTTATAGGGTCCGAGAGGATGGCGAAAGGGATTCGAAAGATTTCGAGTTTTCCCTTTAGTAGTATCGGAAGATGCCTTTCATATCTTCTGGCATTTCTTCCAGTGATTATTTTTCGGACTTCATTGCTGCGATCTTGGATAAGAGACTTATAGCGTCATTGGACTCGGATTTTTCGATCGGTACAGGGACTTTGTCCCTGACTTACCGACGCAGTCCAATATTGTCATTACAACATGTGTTTTATTTTTCGACGCTATATATTTATATATATATACAAGCCTGCTACTAAGCATGATAGTTTAGTTTCTTGTCCGCATGGCTCATTTCTGCCATTTTATCCTTTTTACATATAGTTTATTTTGGCAGAGCAGGGCATACCGAGAGTTCATATGCGTCTAGACGGTGTGATTAAAGACTGCATATATTCTTTTTCGCCGTTTATGTCTTTTCCAATTTGAATGTTGGGAACGACATTATGTATAGTAGACTTAACTTAGACGCTTTATTATACGTAATCCGCCTTACTGAGGCGTTATCATTACGTCTTCAAGAAAAGATTTACGGGATATTATTCTCAATGTAATTTCTTTTGAGGGCAGTAGTTTGTTCACGTATAACTCCGCCCTTCAGTGGCTGATTGGAGTTGGTTAGACGTGATGCAGCCCTAGCTACATCCACGCGTGGATAGTAGGTTAAGAACTCTCTCAGAGTCGCTTCGTTCTCGGAGGAGCTTCTCTTCGACGGCAACTTTCCGGCAATCCATGAATTGCTTGATTTATACATTCTCTTGTCTATCTAGTGTTACAAGAGATTCAGACTGGGGCAAACATTCGGTGGTTGACTCAGAGAGTGCCGCCGCAGTTGCCGGACCCGAGTGTGGCTGTTATGACGGTTGCCAGTCAAACAGATTGGGATATATACTATTCCCTACGGATTCGAAGTGCCAGGGTCTTTGGGTTCCGCAGTCTTTTAGCTATCAGTTTAACTTCCGCGGAATAATGTTTTTTAGGCTTGCTTTATGTCATTGCATGAACATTATTCAGAAACGCATGCCCAAATTCCTGTCCTTTAATTCGACAGTAGTGGCGTATCTCCGGAACCAGGGAGGCACTCTTTCGTTTCCGTTATTCAATTTAATGGAAAGAATCCGTCTGTTGGTTATAGTACACCAAGTTCAGTTTTGATCCGTCATATTCTGGGTCGTCTGATTGTTTTATCGCACTCCCGTTCTCTTACGGGTCGCTTGTTGCTGTCAGAATGGACTCTCAACAAACAAGTATTCAATCAGATTTGCTATCTATGGGAGCGCCCAATGATGTTTTATTTATGACACAGCTTGCTAATCATTTGCAGACGTATGTGTTGGCTTGTCCAGATCTCTGAGCTAATACTGTTAACGCTCTATTGATCTATAGGACGGAATGATAGGATACGCGTATCCTCCGGCGCTGTTGTTTTAGCAGGTATTGCTAAGATAAACAACCACAATACATTTCTGTTGATAGCATCTCTATCTTCACAGAGATCATGAGTAATTTACTCTCTTGTCTACTGTGGATCTTAACGTGAAATCTTCCTCTATGTGAGGATCTTTTTTCACTGGGTAAATCGTGTCATCTTTATCACAACCAGCAAGGTCGCAACCTTCATGTATTCCATTGTGTGGTCCGTATTGCATTGTAAGCACTGTACTGGACGAGCTTTGGACGCGATTTCTTACTATAGGAGATCCTCGTCTTCGCTATTCTATGCGACTAAAGTGGAGGCTCTTCCGTCGTGGTGTAGGGATCATTATGTTCATATGGTTGATCCCTCCATACTACTCATTGCTATTTTTTAGTATACTTGTTTCACAAGATCTACTGCAGCCTGTTGTTATTTAGGTTATAGGTTTATGTTACCTCATACCTATGCACTCTACGATAGTTTACAATTGAGTCTTTTGTCTCTTTATCTAAGTCAGTTAGTAACTTTTTGTTAAATAGACTTAGAATCTTTAGATTAAATTCCTATACGGATTTTAACTTCAGGTTCTTATTTAGCTAAGTAATCATTTGAGCCTCTGGAAACAGTAGTTTTCAAATTCTGACCTTTTAGACAGTAATTCTGTTGATTTCTCTTTTACTGTAGAGTCAGTGAGTTTCATGCACTATCGATGGATGATTTTCACTTTCATAGTTTCGGAATCAATACTTCCGTTACTATTTAGGTTGGATTGTTGCATAAGAGTTAGGCTCCTATTATCCGGAACCTATTATTTTAAGGTCCTTCCGTCTTCGTATGGGCATAGGCCTTTACTCTTTCCGGGTACAGTTTATGTATTTATAAACAGATATCTGTTTATTACAAGGGCATAAGCTTCTTCTGTCTTTGATGTCTAGTAGAAGGACGTTACGCTCCATTTTATTGTTAATGGATTCTATTAACTAGCGTACTGCTTATGGTATATCATTGGCTTAGCAGTTGTGCTTAAGATTTCGGCTCATGAAGTAAGAGTTCTTCTACTTCTTGGGCTTACATTAATAGTGTTGCTATTATAGATTTTTGAAGGCTGCTCATTGCGCTCAGCCATCCATTCATGAATTTTATCTCAGAAATATCGAGTCCATTTCTGGAGGCCTCTATTGTTAGGTCTATTATCTACTGCTCAAATTGTCATTCACTTAACAGTTGCTACTATAGCTAGGTAGGCTGTCTGTTTCGGCAGTGTCTCCGTTCGGCTGCCCTCTTCGCTCTGGGCTATTTGACCCAGGGCAAGAAAAAGGGGGGGGGGGGGAGGGTGTTCCCTTGGGTCACCTGTTTTTACTATGAAAACAAGGGGATACCTCCTCCGGAGTTAGTAATTCTGAGCTGTTATTGGGATGGTTGTTTAGTGAGAAGTTTAAGTTTATAAAATTCATTCAAGTCTTAGTTTTTAAAGTATAGCTTTTGAATATTGCATATGTCAACGGACATGATTATGCAATTCTCACACACTTTTAGGAGTATAAGAGTCTCTATTCTCTAGACTTACTTTATTATTGGCTTACTTTAAAAATTATTAGTATAAGGATTATTGGATATTAATAGAGTACATGGATGTATGAAGCTCAATTTTTGGAAGGTGTTGTATCTTTCTAATTTATCATAAATAAGAAAGATACATGTAAGGCCTATTACTTCTTTTCCCTACAGGGGATGACTCTATTTTATTTTATTGAGCGTATTCCATTTTGCTCTATGTCCTTGGCCCTCCAGCCTTTTTACTATTCAGCTATGTCTGGGTCATTGGTACAGTATAAAAATGTTAAAAAATTTATAGTAATTTATATATTTTTTATACTTACCAATGACCCAGACGGGGATGGCCCTCCCAGGAGTTGGGAACTCTTGCCTCCCCGCTGAGTACATAGCGCTTACCAGGCACTGGTTATTAGAATGATAAATGGCGCCAATTTCGGAACGTCCTTGACACTGCGCATGCGCAGTAGGGGCGAAGTGTGGAGGGCCTTTCAGGACATGTTTTCTTTAGTTTTAGATGCAAATTTTGGGGATTGGGGGGCAAAATTTGTGTTTGGCCCTATATTTTGGGAGTTAGCACCAGCTATGTCTGTGTCATTGGTAAGTATAAAAAATATATAAATTACTATAAATTTTTTAACTTTTCAGTGTTTTCCTCTCTCCCTTTCCTTTAAGTCCCCCCTTGCTATTCTCCCATGCTTTTGGCATAGTTTCTGTAATTATTATTACTAAATTTTCTTGGGAGTTTTAGCTGAATAACAGAATGAATTCTGTTCTTTTCCCCATGTTTACGTCTTCACCTACGGGTGGTTAGGCGTTGTGTTCTGCATCTGCCATCTGATGTTCTGCAGTTTCTTCCCTGGAAGTCTCTGTTTTGCATCAGATAGTGTATTTTTGGTAACTGATTCCGGGCCTGGGTGCCTGGAGTCTTATTTTAGTGTTTTTACATTCATTGTTTACATTTACAACAGCCCTCTGTGTGAGGGGGGGATTTCTTGAAAATAATATCTTGATGTTATTTTAATCATAACTAGATACATTATTATTGTTCGTAAGTGTTGAATACATTGTTTAAAATGTTTTTAAAATTTTTGTCCACACTTAGGCTTAGGATCCATTGGGGCTCAATGTTACTTTTCAGAAACTTGGGCTGTTCTGAAAAAATATTTTTTCAAAATATTTTGATTTCAATTATTTTTTCTATATTAATGGATCATATTATTATTATGTATTTTGATTGCCAGGGGTTGGTGCGAGTACCAGGACTTGTTTTCTTTTCACATTGAAAGGATTTTGATCAATTGTAATAAGAGGAAGTCTTCCTCTGACTTTTATAATCATTCTATATGTGGTCAGTGTACTCGCATTAACTCCTGTTCTGTATCGTATGATTTCGATGACAACATGGGAAGCGTATGTCACGGTATGTTAGTGGGGAATTGGACACTCCGGTCCTTTCCCCGCAGGGTCACTCTACTTTATCAATTTCTATTTCAGACGATCAAGATTAGGGTGATGTATCTGTGATGTCTTCCAACAGTGTGCCTCCGTCGTCACAATTAATGAAGGGCTAGCGGAAAAGTGCTCATGTAAATACGCCAATTGCCTAAGAGGACCCTAGTAGGTTCGACGGCCTTTGACGTCCGCTAGCTCGCCCGGTGTAGCGTCCATTCATCGAATGGTTCGGCAGCCGGGTTCGTCCGTTGCGGTCTAGAAGGAGTTTTGGGGTGATGCGAGCACTATAAATCAACCAAATGCACACCCAGTGACGGCGGATTAGAGGGAGAACGGAGGAAGCCTTTTAGTCCGGTTCATAGCTCGTTCTGGTCCATCCGGACGGCGAGCGAGAGAGGCCCCTCTCTCGTACAACAACATCTGGCCCCAGATGTTGTGGTACAAAATGTTTCGCATTCGGAGCATACGTCCGTCGCTCGGGACGCTCCGACATATAGTCAGTCCGGAGTAGACTGTCAATAAGGCTTCCTCATTCTCATGGTAGCGCACACGACCGCTCTGGCTACGTGACCTTGGATATCCAGTCAGCTTCGCCAGTCAGAGAATCATCGGCGACCAGGTCACACCATCCGGTAGCCAGGGACAGGAGGCCTGCAGACTCCGGACGTTCACATAGGATAGTGTGCGGGAGTCAACGTACACGGAGCTTCCGGCGGCAATGCATCGTAAGACCGCTACTGCACAGGCCTCGGGAACGGATGTGCTTTCCTAAATAGCACAGCTTACCGCAGCATCCCAGCATCAACTGAATCTGTCACATATTTTTTATCTGACGATGCTGGGTCGGGACGCTCCGTGGAAGCGGGTACGGACGTCCGAAAATTTCATCCGGTCCGACGGGATACGGAAAGGGATTTGGAGGATTTCGAGCTTTCCCTTTCGGAACAACATATGCTGTTGTGTATGTCATCTGACTTGATCTTCTACAGCTTCTTTCGTCGGACCAGAATGCTGCGATGCCGGATAAGAAACTGATAGCATCGGTGGACTTAGAAATTTTTGGTTCGGTTCAGGGACATCGTCCCTCAGTTCCGACATAGTCCAATAATGTCACACAAACTTTCGAATTATTGAACGACGCTATATATATTATTATTATATGCTTGCTATAACCAAGCATTTCTGGTTTCTTGTTCGCAAAGTTACGGAGATGTCTTTCAAAAGTGTGCCTCTGTCGTCATAGTTAATGAAGAGCTAGCGGCAATAAGTGCTCATGGAATATGTCTATCGCCTAAGAGATCCCTTGTAGGATCGACGGAGTGACATTCGCTAGCTCACCCGGTGTAGCGTACATTCATCGAATGGTTCGGCTGCCGGGTTCGTCCGTTGCAGTCTAGGAAGGAGATTTGGGTGATGCGAGCACTATACATGTAATTACTTTAGTACTCACACAGTGACGGCGGATTGAGGACAGATCGGAGGAAGCCTGTTAGTCCGGTTCCTGGCTTGTCCAGGTCCGTCCGGGCTGTGAGCGAGAGAGGTCCCTCTCTCGTCCAACAACATAGGGGACCGCATGTTGTGGTTCAGATATTTTACATTCGGAGTATATGTCTGTCGGTCGGGACGCTCCGTTATATTGACAGTCCGAGAGACTGTCGATAATGCTTCCTCATCCTCACAGCAGGGCACCTGACCGCACATTAGCTACGTGACCTCGAGTATCCGATCAGTTTCGTCATTCAGTGATTCCACGGCGAAAAGGTCATGCCATCCGGTAGCCAAGGGACACGAGGCCTATACACTCCGTTCGCTCGCATATTGGTAGTATGCACGGGGTAACGATCACGGAGCTTCCAGCGGCAATGCATTGTAGGACCGCTTCTCCTCAGGCCTCAGTGACGGACGTGCTATCCGAGTTAGCACAGTTGTTTCGCAGCATCCCAGCAATCGACAGTTTCTTACTCGAATCAGGAATTATCTGACGGCGCTGGGTCGGTGCGGTCCGCGGTTGCATCAGGTACGGACGACCGAATGCTTTATAGGGTCCGACAGGATGGCGAAAGGGATTCAAAAGATTTTGAGTTTTCCCTTTCGTAGCATCGGAAGCTGCCATTCATATCTTCTGGCATTATCTTCCAGTGATTGTTATTTCGGACTACATTGCTGCGATGTTGGATAAGAGACTTATAGCGTCATTGGACACGGAATTTTGGATCGGTTCAGGGACATTGTCCCTGACTTACCGACACAGTCCAATAATGTCATTACAACATGTGTTTTATTTTTCGACGCTATATATGCATATAAGCCTGCTACCAAGCATGATAGTTTAGTTTCTTGTCCGCAATGCTCATTTCTGCCGTTTTATCATTTATACGAATAATTTATTTTGGCAGAGCAGGGCATACCAAGAGTTCATATGCGTCTAGACGGTGTGGTTAAAGACTGGAAATATTCTTTTTCGCCGTCTATGTCTTTTCCAACCACAATGTTGGAAACGACAATGATGTCTAGTAGACTTAACTTAGACGCTTTATCATACGTAATCCACCTTACTGAGGCGTTATCATTACGTCTTCAAGAAAAGATTTACGGGATATTATTCTCAATGTGATTTCTTTTGAGGGCAGTAGTTTGTTCACGTATAACTCCGCCCTTCAGTGGCTGATTGGAGTTGGTTAGACGTGACGCAGCCCTAGCTACATCCACGTGCGTGGATAGTAAGGTGAAGAACTCTCTCAGAGTCGCTTCGTTCTCGGAGAAGCCTCTCTTCGACGGCAACTTTTCAGCAATCCATGAATTGCTCGATTTACACGTTCTCTTGTCTATCTAGTGTTACAAGAGATTCAGACTGGGGCAAACATTCAGTGGTTGACTCAGAGAGTGCCACTGCAGTTGCCGGATCCGAGTGTTATAGTTATGACGGTTGCCAGTCAAACAGATTGGGATATAATATTGATCCCAACGGATTCGAAGTGCCAGGGTCTTTGGGTTCCGCAGTCTCTAAGCAAGCAATTATCTTCCGCGGAATAATGTTTTTTAGGCTTGCTTTATGTCATTGCATGAACATTATTCAGAAACGCATGTCCAAATCCTGTCCGTTAATTCGACAGTAGTGGCGTATCTCCGGAACCAGGGAGGCACTCATTCGTTTCCGTTATTCAATTTAATGGAAAGAATCCGTCTGTTGGTTATAGTACACCAAGTTCTGTTTCGGTCCGTCATATTCCGGGTCTTCTGATTGTTTTACCGGACTCCCGTTCACTTAGGGGTCGCTTGTTGCCGTCAGAATGGACTCTCAACAAACAAGTATTCAATCAGATTTGCTATCTATGGGAGCGCCCAATGATAATTTATTTACGACACAGCTTGCTAATCAATTGCAGACGTATGTGTTGGCTTGTCCGGATCTCTGAGCTAATGTTGTTAACGCTCTATTGATCTAATAGGACGGAATGATAGGATACGCGTATCCTCCGGCGCTGTTGTTTCAGCAGGTATTGCTAAGATAAACAACCACAATACATTTCTGTTGATAGCATCTCTGTCTTCACAGAGACCGTGGGTAATTTACTCTGATGTCTACTGTGGGACTTAACACGCAATCTTCCTCAATGAGAGGATCTTTTTTCGCTGGGTAAATCGTGTCATCTTTATCACAACCCGCAAGGTCGCAACCTTCACGTATTCCGTTGTGTGGTCCGTATTGCATTGTAAGCATTGTACTGGACGAGCTTTGGACGCGATTTCTTACTATAGGAGATCCTCTTCTTCGCTATTCTATGCGGCTAAAGTGGAGGCTCTTCCGTCGTTGGTGTAGGGATCACTATGTTCATATTGTTGATCCCTCCATACTACTTATTGCAAGTTTTTAGTATACTTGTTTGACAAGATCTACTGCAGCCTGTTATTATTAAGGTTATAGGTTTATGTTACCTCATACCTATGCACTCTACGATAGTTTACAATTGAGTCTTATGTCTCTTTATCTAAGTCAGTTAGTAACTTTTTGATAAATAGACTTAGAATCTTTAGATTAAATTCCTATATGGAATTTAACTTTGGTTCTTATTTAGCTAAGTAATCATTTGAGCCTCTGGAAACAGTAGATTTTTATACTGTACCAATGACCCAGACTTAGCTGGTGCTAACTCCAACAAAACCAGGGCCAAACACAAATTTTGCCCCCCAATCCCCAAAATTTGCATCCAAAACAAAAAGAAATCATGTCCTAAAGGACCTCCATACTACGCCTCTACTGCGCATGCGCAGTGACGCAGTCGTCCCGAAATTGGCGCCAATTATCATTCTCTGTTTGGCCCTTCATCAGTCAACATCTCACTGATCTTTGTGCTTGTAAATCTCAGTTTAAAGGATGCCAGACACGTAATTTTTGGAGAAAATGTGATTCTAAGGAGGATAGAAGGAGGAGAGGAAAAAGAAGTGGCAAAAAATAATCAGGGCTGTACTTAAAATTTTTTGATGAAATTATGTTAAGTTGCCTATTTTCGAGGCATGGGCCTCTTGTTGTCATTCTTGCTAATTGTTGCACTGCTTATTCAGTGTTTCCTCTCCCCTAGCCTTCTAAAGTCCCCCCTGGCAATTCTCCCATGCTTTTGGCATATTTTTGAGAAATTTCATTTCTAAAATTTCCTGGGAGAGTTGCTTGGTTACAGAATGTTTTCTGTTATTTTCCCCATAGTTACGTTTTCACCCATGGGTGTATAACGTTTGTGTTCTGCATCTTCCATCTGATGTTCTACAGATTCTCCCCTGGGAGTCTCTGTTTTGCATCAGATAGAGTGTAATTGATGACTGATTCCGGGCCAGTCTTTTCAGTGCCTGGAGTCATGTTTTCTAGTGTGTTTACACTGTTTGTTTTCATTGGCAACAGCCTTTTTTGAGGGGGGCTGTTTGCCTTTGTGGTAGTTTATCTCATTATAAGATACATTTATATTATCCGAAAGTGTCTCATTAATTATTTTATATAAATTTAAAATTTTTGACCACACTTTGCCATCGGATCCATCGGGGCTCAACGTTACTTTTCAGCAACTTGGGCTTCTCTGAAAAAATATTTTTTCAAAATTATTTTGTTTTGCAATTGTTTTTTCATTTATTAATGGATCATGTTATTATGTATCTTTGTGTCAGGGGTTTTTGCGAGTAACTAGGACTTATTGTTGTTCTTTCACAATGAAGGGACGTTGTTCAAATTGTAATAGGAAGAAATCTTCCTCTGACTTTCATGATCATTGTATTAATTGTAGTCAGTGTTCTCGCATTAATCCCTGTCCTATATGTGAACATTGGGATGAGAAACATTGGAAACGTGTGTCACGATATGTTGTTTCTGGAGAAAGAGCGATGCCGGCTCTTTCTCCACAAGGTCACTCTACTCTCTCAGTTTCTATTTCAGAGGAACCAGAACAGGGTGATGTTTCCATGTTATCTTCTTCAAGTGTGCGTCCGTCGTCACAAATGAATTCAGAGCTAGCGGCAAAAGTGCTCATGGAGATTAGACAAATGTCGTCCGCTAGCTCGCCCGGTGTAGCGTCCATTCACCGAATGGTTTGGCAGCCGGGTTCGTCCGATGCGGTCCAAGAGGAAATTTTGGGTGATGCGAGCACTATAAACATAATAGATGCACACCCAGTGACGGCGGATAGTAAGCGAGAACGGAGGAAGCCTTTTAGTCCGGTTCCTAGCTCATCCAGGTCCAGCCGGGCCGCGAGCGAGAGAGGTCCCTCTCTCGTACAACAACATCTGGGACCAGATGTTGTGGTACAAAATGTGTCTTTAGCGGAGCATACGTCCGTCGCTCGGGACGCTCCGTTGTATAAGCAGTCCGCAGAGACTGTTAAGGCTTCCTCTTCTCGTCAGTGCACACGACCGCACCTTGGCTGCGTGACCGCCGATATATTACCAGCTTCGCCGATGAAGGATTCTTCGGTGACCAGGTCACACCATCCGGCAGCCAGGGATTCGAGACCGATGGACTCCGGACGTTCGCATAGGAAAAGTATGCGAGATCCATCTGATGCGGAGCTGCCCTCGGCGAAGCAGCGAAAGACTGCGCCTCCGCAGGTCTCGACGCCGGACATTCTTGTGCAGATAGCACAGCTTATCGCAGCATCCCAGCAGCCGACAGAAACGGTGTCGGATCGAGAATTATCCGACGGCGCTGGGTCGGTACGCTCCGCCGAAGCATCGGGGGCGGACGACCGGGAACATCGTGAGGTCCGACCGGATGGTGAAAGGGATACGGATGACTTGGAGCTATCCCTTTCGGAACAACATAAAGCTGCCGTGGACTTCATCCGGCACTTTCTCCCTCAAGTTGTTCCGTCGGGCCAGACTGCTGCGCTTCCGGACAAGAGAATTATAGCGTCATTGGACTCTGAATTTTTTGAGCGGTTCCGGGACATCGCTCCCGAGTTTCCGTCGCAGTCCAATAATGTTGCTAGAACATTTGAATTATTGAACGACGCTATATTTAAACTTGCTTCCAGGACGGGGAAAGCAGGTTTCTTGTCCGCTAATACTCTCAACCTGCCTTTCATTAATGCAAGGAATAAATTCGATACGGCAGGACAGAGTATACCGAGAGTTCCTCTGCGTATGGACGACGAGGCGGAAGACTTAGAGCTATCATTACCGTCGTCAGCTTCTATTCCAACCGCGGTGTTGGAAACAGCTATTGCATCTAACAGAGCCAATTTAGATGCCTTATCTTACGCAGATCACCTTACTAAGGCGTTATCACTGCGCCTTCAAGGGGAAGAGTTTCAGGATATAGAATCCTCTTTAAGACTTCTTTCAAGGGCAGTAGCTTATTCCACGTGTAACTCCGCCCTTTCAGTGGCAAATCTGGAGTTGGTTAGACGTGACGCAGCCCTAGCTACATCCACACTAGTGGATTCTAAGGTGAAGAACTCTCTTAGAGTCGCTTCGGTCTCAGGAGAACTTCTCTTTGACGGCAAGCTTTCCGCTATTTATGATAAAATTAAAAAGAAAGCTAATGATTCTCTGTTGTTCAGATCGGCTCCTAAAAAGTCGGATACAGCAGACACGAATAAGACAGGCACTTCTGGGTCTAATGCGCCCAGGAGAGGTTCCTATAGAGGTTCCGGTGCGTCCTCTTGGTCTTATTCGAGAGACCGTCAGGATAGCGACTCTCGTTCGGGACGTCCTTCAGGCCGGGACAATCGGTCGGACGCCCCGAGGTCGACGAGGCGAGGTGCGGGTCATGGAAGACGTGGTTTCTCCTACCGCAGGCCTCGCAGGTCCAGGAGGTGATGGCTTAAACCTCTATCGCGTTCCGGTTGGCGGAAGGTTGTCGAGTTTTTCACAAGAGTGGGCGTCGATTACGGACGACCCTTGGGTGAGAGGAGTGACTTCGGAAGGTCTAAAGATATCCTTCAAACGAAAGCCTCCATTAACTCGAAGTCCAAAGTGGACTCATCTTCCGTCAAATCCACAGAAAAGAGACGCTCTGTTATCAGAGGTGCAGTCTCTTTTAATGAAGAACGCGGTAGAGGTCGTAGAAAACCAGGAATCTCTGGGATTCTACAGCCATCTGTTTCTGGTTCTGAAACCAGATGGCTCGTTCTGTCCAGTCATAGATTTGAGCTGGATAAACAAGCTGATCGTCGCTCCGAAGTTTTATATGGAGACGATTCGATCGGTCAGAGCGAGTATTCGGGTGAACGATTATGCTACGAGCATAGATCTCAAAGATGCGTACTTTCACGTCATGGTACATCCGACATTCCGAAAGTATCTACGCTTTGCAGTCCTGGGAGTGGTGTATCAATTCCGGGCGATGTGCTTCGGATTGAATCTAGCACCCTGGGCTTTCACTCGGGTAATGAACTCGGTAATGATCTACTTCCGAGCTCATTCGTCTGCGGTAACGTCGGCCTACCTGGACGACATTCTTCAGAGGTACGGCAACGAGTTAACGCTTCAGAACGATGTTCAGAATCTTCTTCTATTGCTCCGACGTCTCGGTTTTATAGTAAACGAGGAGAAGTCGGATCTGGTGCCGTCCAAGTCATTCACTCATCTGGGAATGAGCTTCGAGACGCACAACAATCTCGTTCATCTGCCGTTAACCAGAGCGAAATTAGTCAGTTGTTACGCTCGCTATTGTCTGCACGCAGACAAAGTCACGGCGAGAGAATTTATGAGACTGATAGGTCTGTGCGGAGCCGCCGCGGATCTCATTCCGATGGGGCGGCTACGCACACGTCCTCTTCAAATTTTCCTGACTCAGAATTGGAGTGTGAAAATTCATTGGCTCGATGTAGACATTCTCTTGTCAGATCAAGTGAAACAAGAGATTCAGACTTGGGCAAACATTCAGTGGTTAACTCAAGGAGTTCCGCTGCAGTTGCCGGATCCGAGTTTTACCGTTATGACGGATGCCAGTCAAACAGGTTGGGGTGCATCATTAATCCCAACGGATTCGAGATGCCAGGGTCTTTGGGATCCGCAATTCCTGTGCAAGCACATAAACATCAAGGAAATGATGTCAATTTGGCTTGCGTTACGTCACTGGATGGACATTATTCACGATGCTCATGTCCAAATCCTATCCGACAATACGACAGTAGTGGCGTATATACGGAATCAGGGAGGCACTCATTCAGTTCCGTTGTTCAATCTAACGGAAAGAATCCTTCTGTTTGCGTTAGAACATCACGTTCTTCTTTCGGTCCGTCACATACCGGGTCGTCTGAATGTGCTAGCAGACTCCCTTTCACGAAAGGGTCGCTTGTTGCCGTCGGAGTGGACTCTCAACAAACAAGTATTCAATCAGATTTGCTACCAATGGGAACGGCCAATGATAGACTTATTTGCGACACATCTCAACAATCAGTTGCAGACGTATGTGTCTCCGTGTCCGGATCCAAGAGCATTTGCAGTAGACGCTCTGTCGATCCCTTGGGACGGAATGATAGGATATGCGTATCCTCCAGCGCCGTTAATTCAACAAGTATTGCTAAAGATAAAACAATCTCAATGCAAGATTCTGTTGGTAGCATCTCTGTCCCCACAGAGACCGTGGATAAATCTACTCAGGTGTCTGTTGTGGGACCTACCGCGGAAGCTTCCTCCACGAGAGGATCTTCTTTCGCAGGGGAAATCGCGCCAACTCCATCACAACCCGCAAGGTCTCAACCTTCACGTTTTTCCGTTGTGCGGTCCTTCTTGCATGGCAAGCACTTTACAGGACGAGCAGTGGACGCGATTTCTAACTGTAGGAGGACCTCCTCTTCGCTAAACTATGCGGCTAAGTGGAAGGTTTTTCGTCGTTGGTGTAGGGATCATTCTGTAGATATATTTGATCCCTCTATACCAGACATTGCAAACTTTCTAGTATACTTGTTTGACGAAATCAAACTGTAGCCTGTTACTATAAAGGGTTATAGATCTATGTTATCTGATACCTATGCACATCATGATAGTTTACAAATTGGATCTAATGTCTCCTTATCGAAGTTGGTTAGAAACTTTTCGATAAATAGACCCAGAACTCTTAGATTAATTCCTAAGTGGAATTTAGCTTGGGTTCTCCTTAAATTGAAGGAAAAGCCATTTGAACCTCTTGGGACAGTAGATTTCAAATTCTTATCTTATAAGACAGCTTTTCTCTTAGCTTTCTCTTCTGCCAGAAGAGTCAGTGAGCTTCATGCACTATCGGTGGATGATTCTCATTATCGTAGTGTTGGGAACACTATCACCTTCACTACTAATGTGGGTTTTTTAGCTAAGAATCAGGCTCCTAATAAATATCCGGAACCTATTGTTATTAAGGTTCTTCCGTCTTCAGACGGGCGTAGGCCTTTACTCTGTCCTGTTAGAGCACTACGTATCTATAAACAGAGATCTCAGTTTATCAGAAAGGGACGGAAACGTTTCTTTCTGTCTTTGATGCCTAATAGAAAGGACATTTCAGTCCATTCTATTGCTAGATGGATTCAGTTAACTATCCGTACTGCTTATGAAGATTTATCTTCTTCTCAGCAGTCTGTGCTTAAGATTTCTGCTCATGAAGTAAGAGCTCTTTCTACTTCCTGGGCTTATGCTAATAGTGTTGCTATTACAGATTTAATGAAGGCTGCTTATTGGTCTCAGCCATCCACATTTACGAATTTTTATCTCAGAAATATTGAGTCCATTTCTGGAGACCTGCATTGTTTAGGTCCGTTATCTGTTGCTCAGAATGTCGTCCACTAAACAGTTGCAACTATAGTTATGCAGGCTTTCTGTTCCGGCAGTGACTCCGTCCGGCTGCCCTCTTCGCTCTGGGCTATTTGACCCAGGGCAAGGGGAAGGGGGGGGGGGGGGCAGGTGTTCCCTTAGGTCACCTGCTTTATAGTGAAAAGCAAGGGAATGCCTCCTCCAAGTCAGTATTTCTGAGTCGCTTCCGGGATGGTTTTAAAGTGTAATATTAATGTTTAAATTCATTCATGTCTTATTTTTAAAGTGTAGCTCGGTGTGAAGCATTTGTATATGTCAAGTGTCAAACGGGCTTTAATATACAATACTCGGACACTTTTAAATGATTATAAAGAGTCTCAATTCTCTGGACTACTTTATTTATTGGCTTGCTTTAAAAATAATTAGTATAAGGGTTATACTGGATGTTAATAGAGAACATGAATGTTATTGTGCTCAATTATTAAGGGTAGTGTATCTTTCTACTTTAATATTAAATAAGAAAGATACATGTAAAGCCTAATACTCCTTTTCTCCTTAAGGGGTTACCTCTTTACTATATAGTTGAGCTTATTGGATTTTCCTCTATGTCCTAGGTCCTCCAGCCTGTTTACTATTCAGCTAAGTCTGGGTCATTGGTACAGTATAAAAATGTTAAAAAATTTATAGTAATTTATATATTTTTTATACTTACCAATGACCCAGACGGGGATGGCCCTCCCTGGAGTTGGGAACTCTTGCCTCCCCGCTGAGTACATAGCGCTGACCAGGCACTGCCAGTAAGAATGATAATTGGCGCCAATTTCGGGACGACTGCGTCACTGCGCATGCGCAGTAGAGGCGTAGTATGGAGGTCCTTTAGGACATGATTTCTTTTTGTTTTGGATGCAAATTTTGGGGATTGGGGGGCAAAATTTGTGTTTGGCCCTGGTTTTGTTGGAGTTAGCACCAGCTAAGTCTGGGTCATTGGTAAGTATAAAAAATATATAAATTACTATAAATTTTTTAACTTTTCAAATTCTGACCTTTTAGACAGTAATTCTGTTGGCTTCTCTTTTACTGAAGAGTCAGTGAGTTTCATGCACTATCGATGGATGATTTTCACTTTCGTAGTTTCGGAATCACTACTTCCTTTACTATTTAGGTTGGATTTTTGCATAAGAGTTAGGCTCCTAATATCCGGAACCTATTGTTATTAAGGTCCTTCCGTCTTCGTACGGGCATAGGCCTTTACTCTGTCCGGTTAGAGTTTATGTATTTATAAACAGATATCTGTTTATTACAAGGGCGTAAGCTTCTTCTGTCTTTGATGCCTAATAGAAGGACGTTACGCTCCATTCTATTGCTAATGGATTCAATTAACTATCGATACTGCTTATGGTATATCATTGACACAGTAGTTGTGCTTAAGATTTCGGCTCATGAAGTAAGAGTTCTTCTACATCTTGGGCTTACATTAATAGTGTCGTTATTATAGATTTTTGAAGGCTGCTCATTGCACTCAGCCATCCACATTCATGAATTTTTATCTCAGAAATATCGAGTCCATTTCTGGAGGCCTCTATTGTTAGGTCTATTATCTACTGCTCAGAATGTCATTCACTTAACAGTTGCTACTATAGCTAGGTAGGCTGTCTGTTTCGGCAGTGACTCCGTTCTGCTGCCCTCTTCGCTCTGGGCTATTTGACCCAGGGCAAGAAAAAGGGGGGGGGGGGGGGGGGGGGGGAGGGTGTTCCCTTGGGTCACCTGTTTTACTATGAAAACAAGGGGATACCTCCTCCGGAGTTAGTAATTCTGAGCTGTTATTGGGATGGTTGTTTAGTGAGAAGTTTATGTTTTAAAAATTCATTCAAGTCTTTAAAGTATAGCTTTTGAATACAGCACGTGTCAACGGACATGATTATGCAATCCTCAGACACTTTTAAGGAGTATAAGAGTCTCTATTCTCTAGACTTACTTTATTTATTGGCTTACTTTAAAAATTATTAGTATAAGGATTATATTGGATATTAATAGAGTACATGGATGTATGATGCTCAATTTTGGAAGGTGTTGTATCTTTCTAATTTATCATAAATAAGAAAGATACATGTAAGGCCTATTACTTCTTTTTCCCTAGAGGGGATGACTCTATTTTATATTATTGAGCGTATTCCATCTTGCTCTATGTCCTTGGCCCTCCAGCCTTTTTACTATTCAGCTATGTCTGGGTCATTGGTACAGTATAAAAATGTTAAAAAATTTATAGTAATTTCTATATTTTTTATACTTACCAATGACCCAGACGGGGATGGCCCTCCCAGGAGTTGGGAACTCTTGCCTCCCCGCTGAGTACATAGCGCTTACCAGGCACTGGTTATTAGAATGATTAATGGCGCCAATTTCGGAATGTCCTTGACACTGCGCATGCGCAGTAGAGGTGTAGTGTGGAGGGCCATTCAGGACATGTTTTCTTTGGTTTTAGATGCAAATTTTGGGGATTGGGGGGGCAAAATTTGTGTTTGGCCCTATATTTTAAGAGTTAGCACCAGCTATGTCTGGGTCATTGGTAAGTATAAAAAATATAGAAATTACTATAAATTTTTTAACTTTCTTTAAAAATCTTCTTCTTCAGATCCAGCAGTCGGAATGTTTTGATATTGGGTATGCAGCATCCTTAGGGGGTGAGATTCAAGTTTGTTCAAGCCATGTCCCTAGGTCCATATTTGGGCTCACTGTGGTAGCTTGAATGGTAACTTAGTTCGAAATGTGGAATTTTAGCTCACCGAAGGGTGCTCAACTTATCACTTGCCGTCCGTCGTCGTCCGTCGTCTGTCGTGAACATTTTTCAAATGATTTCTCCTCTGAAACTGCTAGGTCGATTTGCTCGAAACTTGGTATGGATGTTTATTACCATATGTCAATTCAAGTTTGTTCAAATGAAATGGACATGCCCACTTGGGGCTCCATAGGGAGCATAACTCTGATAGCACCGTATGAATTATAGAAAAATTATTAAAAAATCTTCTCCAGAACCGGTGGGCAGAATCTGTTGATACTTGGTATGCAGCATCTTGGTATGGGTCTGATTCAAGTTTGTTCAAATCGGCCCCCTGGATTCATATTTGGGCTCACTATGGAAGCCCAAATTCGAACTTAGTGCATTTCAGGAAAATTTCTTAAAAAATCTTCTTCTCCAGATCCAGCAGGCAGAATCTTCTGATATTTCGTATGCAATATTGTGGGGTGGATCTAATTCAAGTTTGTTCAAATCGGCCCCCTGGTTTGACATTTGGGCTCAGTATAGAAGCCCGAATTCGAACTTAGTGCATTTCAGGCAAATTTCTTAAAAATCTTCTTCTCCAGATCCAGCAGGCAGAATCTTTTGATATTTGGTATGCAACATTGTGGGGTGGATCTGATTCAAGTTTGTCCAAATCGGCCCCCTGGATTCATATTTGGGCTCAGTATAGAAGCCCGAATTCAAACTTAGTGCATTTCAGGCAAATTTCTTAAAATTCTTCTCAAGATCCAGCGGGCAGAATCTTTTGATATTTGGTATGCAACATTGTGGGGTGGATCTGATTCAAGTTTGTTCAAATTGGCCCCCTGGATTCATATTTGGGCTCACTAGAAAAGCTTGAATTCGAACTTGGTGCATTTCAGGCAAATTTCTTAAAAAATCTTCTTTTCCAGATCCAGTTGGCAGAATCTTTTGATATGCAACATTGTGGGGTGGATCTGATTCAAGTTTGTTCAAATCGGCCCGCTGGATTCATATTTGGGCTCAGTATAGAAGCCCGAATTTGAACATAGTACATTTCAGGCAAATTTCTTAAAAAATTTTCTTCTCAAGATCCAGCGGACAGAATCTTTTGATATTTGTTATGCAACATTGTGGGGTGGATCTGATTCAAGTTTGTTCAAATCGGCCCCCTGGATTCATATTTGGGTTCGCTATAAAAGCTCGAATTCGAACTTAGTGCATTTCAGGCAAATTTCTTAAAAAATCTTCTTCTGCAGATCCAGCAGGCAGAATCTTTTGATATTTGGTATGCAACATTGTGGGGGTGGATCTGATTCAAGTTTGTTCAAATCGGACCTCTGGGTTCATATTTGCGCTCAGTTTAGGAGCCAAATTTGAACTTAGTGCATTTCAGGCAAATTTCTTTAAAAATCATCTTCTCAAGATCCAGCAGGCAGAATCGTTTGATATTGGGTATGCAGCATGCTTAGGGGGTGAGATTCAAGTTTGTTCAAGCCAAGTCCCTGGGTTCATATTTGGGCTCACTGTGGTAGCCCAAATTATAACTTAGTTCAAAATGAGGAATTTTCTTTAAAAATCTTCTTCTTCAGATCCAGCAGTCGGAATGTTTTGATATTTGGTATGCAGCACCCTTAGGGGAGTGAGATTCAAGTTTGTTCAAGCCATGTCCGTAGGTCCATATGTGGGCTCACTGTGGGAGCCCGAATGATAACTTAGTTCAAAATGAGGAATTTTCTTTGAAAATCTTCTTCTTCAGATCCAGCAGTTGGAATGTTTTGATGTTTGGTATGCAGCATCCTTAGGGGGGTGAAATTCAAGTTTGTTCAAGCCATGTCGCTAGGTTCATATTTGGGCTCACTGTGGGAGCTTGTATTGTAACTTAGTTCGAAATGAGGAATTTTCTTAAAAAATCTTCTTCTTCAGATTCAGCAGTCGGAATGTTTTGATATTTGGCATGCAGCATCCTTGGGGGTGGGGGGTGGGGGGGGGGGGAGATTCAAGTTTGTTCAAGCCAAGTCCCGGGGTTCATATTTGTGCTCACTGTGGGAGCCGAATGATAACTTAGTTCAAAATGAGGAATTTTCTTTAAAAATCTTCTTCTTCAGATCCAGCAGATGAATGCTTTTGATATATGGTATGCAACATCCTTAGGGGGGTAAGATTCAAGTTTGTTCAAGCCATGGCCCTAGTTCCATAATATTTGTCTCTCATAACTTCATTCCTTTGTTGTGTTGATGAACCATGTCTAACTGAATGTGACCCCCAAATACTTCTTTGAACCACTTTGGCCGGTGAGCGATTAAAGCTCCTTGGGGCCTCTTGTCTTAAAAAATCTTCTTCTTCAGATCCAGCAGTCGGAATGTTTTGATATGTGATGTGTAGCATCCTTAGGGAGGTGAGATTCAACTTTGTTAAAGCCAAGTCCTTGGGTCCATATTTGGGCTCCCTGTGGAGCCCGAATTATAACTTAGTCAATTTCAGGAATTTTTCTTTAAAAATCTTCTTCTTCAGATTCAGCAGTCGGAATGTTTTGATATTTGGCATGCAAAGTTTGTTGAACAGTATTTTTTACCTTTTATTTTTGCAGTGCTGGAAATGAACAAATTTGACGGGTGCAGTTTTAAGCTCCTGCGAAATTAGAGACGAGAGTAAATTGCACCTGTAAAATGTTAGTATATGAATTTTTGAGGAAATACTGTCACCAAACACCAGAAACCTTAACCCTTTGAACCCGAGCATCCGTTTTTCCGGCCAGGAACATGATATGTCATAATGTCATTAAATAGGATGGCTGCTCAGAAAATGTGTGAGGTAGACCAATCAGTATTTTCAACTTACAGCCCTTAGATTGCACGTTGAAAATATTGATTGGTCTACCCCAAATAATGAATATGGACTCTTCTAATTGCTGCCATTGAACTGGCATGGCAGATCCCACTGGTGTTCGAAGGGTTAAATGTATAAGGAATTGCTGAATTATGACGGTAACTTGCCACTGTCCATAGAGTGCTGCTTTCTCAAAACAACACACATTTATGTGCCCTCACAATATATTAGTGCTCCACAATATTTTTCAATGAATGCATTTTTTAGCTTCCGTAAAATAGGATACACGGGTGCTGATGGGAACAATTGCACTCGTACCCGTCTGATTTCCAGGACTGGTACCAATCACATCTTGTTTGACAGCTGTCACTGAGATCTAAACAAGATGTAATTGGTTAATTCCTCAATAGTATAGCCGAAAAAGTTTTCAGAAGAACAGTAATAAATAGGATGTGAATCATGTGATAGATATTGATTTTAAGTGCTTGATAACTTTAACATTCTACAGTAATAATTTTTTGGACCTGAATATAAATAAGGACATACTTATATACACACCGACCTGAGACTGAGTTGTAAGTTTCCACAAAAAGAGTCTGATACATGTAAGTGCCCATTGGTTGGTGGAGATTTTTCTAAATTCAAAATTTCCATTTTTATCTTTGTGCATGTATGTACTCAGAGCGCTGTGTAAACCTCTGATGTAAAAAAAACATTTCAAACAGCAGAATTATTCACACAATGCAGCGAGAAATTTAACACTTACTCTGCCAAAAGTGACCATTGTCACCTAATTTATGATGATTATCTGTATGTTCTGGTATGTGCAGATCAAACCAACCATCTGATTAATTGAGAGAGAGAGAGGCCTTTCCAGCAATTAATCGGATGATAGAGTTTCAAGTATGTCATAAATCTTATTAGTCCCTCCAACATGCTTTAACTGGTTGAGTGCTAGAAGCCACTATCATGGCTCTATTGAAAAGTGCTAGAAGCCACTTTAGTGGCTTTATACTGTATGCATTAGCTTGATGTTTGCTCAGAAGCAGAAATTTTTTTATATAAAATTGTTTGGTTGCAACTTTTTGGAGAGTGCCTATTGGCACTCTCCAATAAATTGCAACAAAACAATTACTTATGAACAAACTTTTGTTAAACTAAAGGTACTCTTGCTGGTAGCATGGTATCTGAATAAAAAAACACCCATGTTTCAAACTGCCTTTGAAAATTAATTTAGCATTCAACCAGTTAAGCTACACCTTTCATATTTGGTACATGGATAAATGGTTCTGAGGGGATGATGCACGCTCAAAAATTGTTTCAACCCAATATCAAATAATGATGTAAACTCAATTTTAGACACAATCTGGGGGCCCTTGAAGACCATGTTGGGTGTTGTAGTAGAAATGCTCAGATATTGCTCCCAGGGCATCCAAATATGAAAATTTTTCCTGGAGCTGATCCCTCAGGCCCCCACCAATGGGAGGGGGACACTCCCTCCCATACCCTCCCCTTGCTTAGGCCTGCAGCCTTTGGCATCTCAACATTGCCCCCCCCCCCCCCCTTCCCCCATATCTTACTTAGGCCACCCCTCAATCAAAATTCTGATGCCGCCATTGGTATTGCTCCTCCCATACACCTGCTTCTTTGCATTTGACTTTATTTCACTTGATTTGCCATGAAAGCAACAAAAGGTAACAGTTACTATGAAAACTTGCAGTGTTTCCTCCCCATACATATGGTGCCCCACTCATATTTGCTTCCATAAATCCTCAGTCATAATTTAATTCTTTGCTGTGAAATACTGAAATAAATACAGGACAAGTAGCATTTCCAACTCTGATCCTGAAAAACTGAGAAAAACTGAAATACCGAAAAACTGAGGCATATTCAATGGCACAATTTTGTTCTTTCATTGATATTAGTTATGCTGACAGATCAGTGTATCAACAACATCGGCAGTTTAGCACATGTACATGTACAATGCAAATTAAAATGGAATGATGACTCTTGTGTATGGAACTACCGGTATATTTTATTACAGGGAGGAGGTGTCTGACGAAATCCCATATCCACCTTCAGTTGGCTTTTTAAAGCTGCCTTCAGTTCAATGTACTGCTTTGGCCTAGGAACCCAATGATTTGGAGGGTCAGGTCACAGGCGGTTTTAACCCACAAACTGTTTCTGGACTCTAAATTGGCAACATTATATTCATGTATGTTCATTTGTCATTTTTCAGGTTACAATGTATTTGAAGGTAAAAGAAGACTGGAGTGCTCAAATCAAAGTTTGAAAGATAAAATAAAGATTCAGAAATCGTAAGTTGTAGTGGAACATAAGTTTTATTATCTTACCTCAGAGTTAGACAATTAACTTTTAACCCCACTGAGTATTTTCAAGATATTTTTCAGAAAATTTAGTCATGACTGCCGTTAAGATTTAAAGAAAAATTCACCTGAATTTAACTCAAAAAATCATTGGTGAAAAAATCCATTCAGTTCACAGAGAGGAAATTTGCTTAAATGTGCCCACGTTAGACTTATATCAAAGGCAAGAGAAATCTTGTGTTTGACAGGAATATCTGCCAGCAGCATGCAAGGAGTTAACCCTTTACACAACTCAAGTAAAAGACAACAATATATTTTTGTGATTTAATTAAATAAACTACAGTACAAATCAAAATAAGTTGTAGCAGATCCGCAATAAACTAAGTATACTGCTGCGCTAGCACTGATAAGATCAGATCTAATCTCATTTTCTGGAAAACTCTCAATGAGAGCTTTCCAGAAAATTATGTCAGATTCTGGACTTATCAGTGCAGGAAGAGAAAGATACATAGTTTGTAGTGGTTATCCTACAACTTTTTTGGACTTGTACTGAATAGTCATGTTTCCCTTCTAAAAGATAGTTTCTAGTCCTTGGACCTACCTCATTTGTATGATGGATCTCAATCAAGTTTTTGTAAAAAAAAGTGCAAAGACATTTAATCTTTTAACATAGTGTGCAACAATATCCCTCCCCCATCCAGCCCTCCCTTCCCCCTACTGGAGGAGGGGGATAAACTACCTGATGTTTATATTCCCCCATCTGGCTTATCTTCCCCCAACCTATTTTTTTTTTCAACTATTCCATTTAATCACAGACTTTTTTTCCATAATTCGCTTTTATACCTATTTGTGATGTTAAAAAAGCAACAATGGCACATTGAAAACTCATGAGTCAATGTGAGAGAGGGTAGTGGGAGAGGGAAGATACACAGGGTGGAAGATAAACTGTTACACCGTTGTGCGCAAGTTTGTGTAAAGCAAATGTTAGCAGCCCATGAATGGTACTTGTAAGAAATATTGGTTATATTGGTTGCCCTCACATTCCAACCCAGAAAGTCGTTTGTTGAGTGGTTTAACCAGTGACCCATCCACCATCTTTTTAAAAGGCCGATTTTCTTTTTTGCCCTATGAGGCTGTAATCTATTTTTAGTCCCCTACGGGAACCATAAGGAGACTATAGGATTGCACTCCGTCCGTCTGTCTGTCCATCCGTCCGGCCGTCCGTCCATCCGTCCGTCTGTCTGTTTTTATGTTACCACTTCTCCCTCCAACATGCTTTAAGCTACACCTTTCATATTTGGTACATGGATAAATGGTTCTGAGGGGATGATGCACGCTCAAAATTTTTTTTTTAAAATCCAAGATGGCAGAATGGCGGCCATTTTTGTTGTGTTTTTTAAGCTTTTTTCTCTATTTTCATGTTACCACCCCTCCCACCAACATGGTTCAAGCTACACCTTTCATATTTGGTACATGGATAAATGGTTCTGAGGGGATGATGCACGCTCAAATTTTTTTTTTCAAAATCCAAGATGGCGGAATGGCAGCTATTTTTGTTGTGTTTTTTAAGCTTTTTTTCTCTATTTTATGTTACCACCCCTCACTCCAACATGGTTCAAGCTACACTTTTTATATCTGGCACATGGATAGAGGGTTGTAATGGGATGTTGCATGTTCAATATTTTTTTTTCAAAATTCAAGATGGCACCATGGCAACCATTTCTGTTGTGTTTTTTAAGCTTTTTTCTCTATTTTATGTTACCACTACTCTCTCCAACATGGTTCAAGCTGCCCTTTTCATATATGGTACATGGAATAAGGATGTTGTGAGGGGATTATGCACGCTCAATATTTTTTTTCGAAATCTAACATCTGTCTGTTTGTCCGTCTGTCTGTCTGTCTGTCTGTCTGTCTGTTTTTACAACCTCTCCCTCTAATATGCTTCAAGCTACACCTTTCATATTTGGTACATGGATAAATGGTTCTGAGGGGATGATGCACAGTCAATATTTATTTTTCAAAATCCAAGATGGTAGAATGGCGGCCATTTTTGTTGTGTTTTTTTTAAGCTTTTTTCTCTATTTTATGTTACCACCCCTCCCTCCAACATGGTTCAAGCTACGCCTTTCATATACGGTACATGGATAAAGAGTTGTGAGGGGATTATGCACGCTCAATATTTTTTTTTAAAAATCCAAGATGCTTATATACTCTAGTGTCTTCTGTGACAAAAACACCTAATGTCACAAAAGCGCCGTAGGGGACTAATACCACCTTGGTGGTCAAACACTTGTTATAGTTTGGTGTATCCTGAAAGACGTGCCAAACTAAAAAAAAAATAAATTATAGCCTCACAGTCCTGCTGGGACCAGAAAACATAAAAGTGAGTGGGTCAATGTGAATGAAATCACTGCATTAGGCCATGGTTAATTAATTTTTGGTTTAGAATTATTCGCCTCATTTAATTTTTTGCCTGAATAATGCATTTTCTCTATTGTTGGCTCTGCAAATGGGTCACCTCCTTTATAGGGCCAGAAGAATACACCCATTTCATGTTTCTTCTACATCCATTGAAATGTCAGATTATTGCCTCATTTTTGCCAGATTGCTATAATAATGAGGCAATAGTCTTGTGTTATTAGTCCCCCATGGTTTCACCATGAAGGGGACTATTGGATTGCACTCCGTCCATCTGTCTGTCCATCTGTCTCTTTGTCCGTCAATCCTTCTGTCCTGTTACAACCTGTATCTCAGAGATGCTTTGGTGCGTTTGATTCATACTTTCAGATTTGATGGAGCATTAGGAAAAATTGATGTACGTCAACATTTTTTTCCGAAAAAAATTAAAAATGTCCAACTGATGGCCATTTTTGTTGGAAATTACAAATAATTTGTTTTACGCTCAGAACTTTTGAACGACATTTCCGATTTCAATAATTTTTGGTATGGATGTCTAGCAGCATAAGATAAATAACATACCATGCAGGTTTTTTCTCGTGCATAAATTATGCAAATTAGCCTTACTTAACCTTTTTTTCTGGTAATATTTTTGTGCGCATTATGTTGTGTACTGTTACCACCTGTATCTCAGATATGCTCTAATGCTTTTGTTTCAAATTTCCAGATTTGATGGGACATTAGGAAAAATTGATGCATGTCAAATTTTTTTCCGAACAAAATTCAAGATGTCCGTCTACTAGTAGTAGCCATTTTTGTTGGAAATTGCTTGTAATTCATTATACGCTCAGAACTTCTGAATGACATTTCCAATTTCAGCAATTTTTGGTATGGAGGTCCAGCAGCACAAGATAAACAATATGTCTACAGGTTTTTTCTTGTGCATAAATGATGCAAATTAGCCTTACTTAACCTTTTTCTTGGGTAATATTTTTGTTTGTATTATGTTGTGTAGTTTTACCACATGTATCTCAGAGATGCTTTCATGCTTTTGTTTCAGATTTTCAGATTTGAAGGAAAGGGACATAAGATAAATAACGTATTACACAGCGTTTTTTTCTTGTTCATAAATTATGCAAGTTAGCCTTACTTAACTTTTTTACAGGTATTTGGATGCTTCCAGTAAAACCACAGAAATATGGGTAATATTGGGACTAGTTTGTTGAGTTGTTCCTTTGATATCCATATTTGTTTGGGTTTTATTGAGGAAATATCAATATATTTCACAGTAATCCACCTGTTATGGGGGATGATATTTTTATACTGTACCAATGACCCAGACTTAGCTGGTGCTAACTCTAACAAAACCAGGGCCAAACACAAATTTTGCCCCCCAATCCCCAAAATTTGCATCCAAAACAAAAAGAAATCATGTCCTAAAGGACCTCCATACTACGCCTCTACTGCGCATGCGCAGTGACGCAGTCGTCCCGAAATTGGCGCCAATTATCATTCTCTGTTTGGCCCTTCATCAGTCAACATCTCACTGATCTTTGTGCTTGTAAATCTCAGTTTAAAGGATGCCAGACACGTAATTTTTGGAGAAAATGTGATTCTAAGGAGGATAGAAGGAGGAGAGGAAAAAGAAGTGGCAAAAAATAATCAGGGCTGTACTTAAAATTTTTTGATGAAATTATGTTAAGTTGCCTATTTTCGAGGCATGGGCCTCTTGTTGTCATTCTTGCTAATTGTTGCACTGCTTATTCAGTGTTTCCTCTCCCCTAGCCTTCTAAAGTCCCCCCTGGCAATTCTCCCATGCTTTTGGCATATTTTTGAGAAATTTCATTTCTAAAATTTCCTGGGAGAGTTGCTTGGTTACAGAATGTTTTCTGTTATTTTCCCCATAGTTACGTTTTCACCCATGGGTGTATAACGTTTGTGTTCTGCATCTTCCATCTGATGTTCTACAGATTCTCCCCTGGGAGTCTCTGTTTTGCATCAGATAGAGTGTAATTGATGACTGATTCCGGGCCAGTCTTTTCAGTGCCTGGAGTCATGTTTTCTAGTGTGTTTACACTGTTTGTTTTCATTGGCAACAGCCTTTTTTGAGGGGGGCTGTTTGCCTTTGTGGTAGTTTATCTCATTATAAGATACATTTATATTATCCGAAAGTGTCTCATTAATTATTTTATATAAATTTAAAATTTTTGACCACACTTTGCCATCGGATCCATCGGGGCTCAACGTTACTTTTCAGCAACTTGGGCTTCTCTGAAAAAATATTTTTTCAAAATTATTTTGTTTTGCAATTGTTTTTTCATTTATTAATGGATCATGTTATTATGTATCTTTGTGTCAGGGGTTTTTGCGAGTAACTAGGACTTATTGTTGTTCTTTCACAATGAAGGGACGTTGTTCAAATTGTAATAGGAAGAAATCTTCCTCTGACTTTCATGATCATTGTATTAATTGTAGTCAGTGTTCTCGCATTAATCCCTGTCCTATATGTGAACATTGGGATGAGAAACATTGGAAACGTGTGTCACGATATGTTGTTTCTGGAGAAAGAGCGATTCCGGCTCTTTCTCCGCAAGGTCACTCTACTCTCTCAGTTTCTATTTCAGAGGAACCAGAACAGGGTGATGTTTCCATGTTATCTTCTTCAAGTGTGCGTCCGTCGTCACAAATGAATTCAGAGCTAGCGGCAAAAGTGCTCATGGAGATTAGACAAATGTCGTCCGCTAGCTCGCCCGGTGTAGCGTCCATTCACCGAATGGTTCGGCAGCCGGGTTCGTCCGATGCGGTCCAAGAGGAAATTTTGGGTGATGCGAGCACTATAAACATAATAGATGCACACCCAGTGACGGCGGATAGTAAGCGAGAACGGAGGAAGCCTTTTAGTCCGGTTCATAGCTCGTCCAGGTCCAGCCGGGCCGCGAGCGAGAGAGGTCCCTCTCTCGTACAACAACATCTGGGACCAGATGTTGTGGTACAAAATGTGTCTTTAGCGGAGCATACGTCCGTCGCTCGGGACGCTCTGTTGTATAAGCAGTCCGCAGAGACTGTTAAGGCTTCCTCTTCTCGTCAGCGCACACGACCGCACCTTGGCTGCGTGACCGCCGATATATTACCAGCTTCGCCGATGAAGGATTCTTCGGCGACCAGGTCACACCATCCGGCAGCCAGGGATTCGAGACCGATGGACTCCGGACGTTCGCATAGGAAAAGTATGCGGGAGCCATCTGATGCGGAGCTGCCCTCGGCAAAGCAGCGAAAGACTGCGCCTCCGCAGGTCTCGACGCCGGACATTCTTGTGCAGATAGCACAGCTTATCGCAGCATCCCAGCAGCCGACAGAAACGGTGTCGGATCGAGAATTATCCGACGGCGCTGGGTCGGTACGCTCCGCCGAAGCATCGGGGGCGGACGACCGGGAACATCGTGAGGTCCGACCGGATGGTGAAAGGGATACGGATGACTTGGAGCTATCCCTTTCGGAACAACATAAAGCTGCCGTGGACTTCATCCTGCACTTTCTCCCTCAAGTTGTTCCGTCGGGCCAGACTGCTGCGCTTCCGGACAAGAGAATTATAGCGTCATTGGACTCTGAATTTTTTGAGCGGTTCAGAGACATCGCTCCCGAGTTTCCGTCGCAGTCCAATAATGTTGCTAGAACATTTGAATTATTGAACGACGCTATATTTAAACTTGCTTCCAGGACGGGGAAAGCAGGTTTCTTGTCCGCTAATACTCTCAACCTGCCTTTCATTAATGCAAGGAATAAATTCGATACGGCAGGACAGGGTATACCGAGAGTTCCTCTGCGTATGGACGACGAGGCGGAAGACTTAGAGCTATCATTACTGTCGTCAGCTTCTATTCCAACCGCGGTGTTGGAAACAGCTATTGCGTCTAACAGAGCCAATTTAGATGCCTTATCTTACGCAGATCACCTTACTAAGGCGTTATCACTGCGCCTTCAAGGGGAAGAGTTTCAGGATATAGAATCCTCTTTAAGACTTCTTTCAAGGGCAGTAGCTTATTCCACGTGTAACTCCGCCCTTTCAGTGGCAAATCTGGAGTTGGTTAGACGTGACGCAGCCCTAGCTACATCCACACTAGTGGATTCTAAGGTGAAGAACTCTCTTAGAGTCGCTTCGGTCTCAGGAGAACTTCTCTTTGACGGCAAGCTTTCCGCTATTTATGATAAAATTAAAAAGAAAGCTAATGATTCTCTGTTGTTCAGATCGGCTCCTAAGAAGTCGGATACAGCAGACACGAATAAGACAGGCACTTCTGGGTCTAATGCGCCCAAGAGAGGTTCCTATAGAGGTTCCGGTGCGTCCTCTTGGTCTTATTCGAGAGACCGTCAGGATAGCGACTCTCGTTCGGGACGTCCTTCAGGCCGGGACAATCGGTCGGACGCCCCGAGGTCGACGAGGCGAGGTGCGGGTCGTGGAAGACGTGGTTTCTCCTACCGCAGGCCTCGCAGGTCCAGGAGGTGATGGCTTAAACCTCTATCGCGTTCCGGTTGGCGGAAGGTTGTCGAGTTTTTCACAAGAGTGGGCGTCGATTACGGACGACCCTTGGGTGAGAGGAGTGACTTCGGAAGGTCTAAAGATATCCTTCAAACGAAAGCCTCCATTAACTCCAAAGTGGACTCATCTTCCGTCAAATCCACAGAAAAGAGACGCTCTGTTATCAGAGGTGCAGTCTCTTTTAATGAAGAACGCGGTAGAGGTCGTAGAAAACCAGGAATCTCTGGGATTCTACAGCCATCTGTTTCTGGTTCCGAAACCAGACGGCTCGTTCCGTCCAGTCATAGATTTGAGCTGGATAAACAAGCTGATCGTCGCTCCGAAGTTTTATATGGAGACGATTCGATCGGTCAGAGCGAGTATTCGGGTGAACGATTATGCAACGAGCATAGATCTCAAAGATGCGTACTTTCACGTCATGGTACATCCGACATTCCGAAAGTATCTACGCTTTGCAGTCCTGGGAGTGGTGTATCAATTCCGGGCGATGTGCTTCGGATTGAATCTAGCACCCTGGGCTTTCACTCGGGTAATGAACTCGGTAATGATCTACTTCTGAGCTCATTCGTCTGCGGTAACGTCGGCCTACCTGGACGACATTCTTCAGAGGTACGGCATCAAGTTAACGCTTCAGAACGATGTTCAGAATCTTCTTCTATTGCTCCGACGTCTCGGTTTTATAGTAAACGAGGAGAAGTCGGATCTGGTGCCGTCCAAGTCATTCACTCATCTGGGAATGAGCTTCGAGACGCACAACAATCTCGTTCGTCTGCCGTTAACCAGAGCGAAATTAGTCAGTTGTTACGCTCACTATTGTCTGCACGCAGACAAAGTCACGGCGAGAGAATTTATGAGACTGATAGGTCTGTGCGGAGCCGCCGCGGATCTCATTCCGATGGGGCGGCTACGCACACGTCCTCTTCAAATTTTCCTGACTCAGAATTGGAGTGTGAAAATTCATTGGCTCGATGTAGACGTTCTCTTGTCAGATCAAGTGAAACAAGAGATTCAGACTTGGGCAAACATTCAGTGGTTAACTCAAGGAGTTCCGCTGCAGTTGCCGGATCCGAGTTTTACCGTTATGACGGATGCCAGTCAAACAGGTTGGGGTGCATCATTAATCCCAACGGATTCGAGATGCCAGGGTCTTTGGGATCCGCAATTCCTGTGCAAGCACATAAACATCAAGGAAATGATGTCAATTTGGCTTGCGTTACGTCACTGGATGGACATTATTCACGATGCTCATGTCCAAATCCTATCCGACAATACGACAGTAGTGGCGTATATACGGAATCAGGGAGGCACTCATTCAGTTGCGTTGTTCAACATAACGGAAAGAATCCTTCTGTTTGCGTTAGAACATCACGTTCTTCTTTCGGTCCGTCACATACCGGGTCGTCTGAATGTGCTAGCAGACTCCCTTTCACGAAAGGGTCGCTTGTTGCCGTCGGAGTGGACTCTCAACAAACAAGTATTCAATCAGATTTGCTACCAATGGGAACGGCCAATGATAGACTTATTTGCGACACATCTCAACAATCAGTTGCAGACGTATGTGTCTCCGTGTCCGGATCCAAGAGCATTTGCAGTAGACGCTCTGTCGATCCCTTGGGACGGAATGATAGGATATGCGTATCCTCCAGCGCCGTTAATTCAACAAGTATTGCTAAAGATAAAACAATCTCAATGCAAGATTCTGTTGGTAGCATCTCTGTCGCCACAGAGACCGTGGATAAATCTACTCAGGTGTCTGTTGTGGGACCTACCGCGGAAGCTTCCTCCACGAGAGGATCTTCTTTCGCAGGGGAAATCGCGACAACTCCATCACAACCCGCAAGGTCTCAACCTTCACGTTTTTCCGTTGTGCGGTCCTTCTTGCATGGCAAGCACTTTACAGGACGAGCAGTGGACGCGGTTTCTAACTGTAGGAGGACCTCCTCTTCGCTAAACTATGCGGCTAAGTGGAAGGTTTTTCGTCGTTGGTGTAGGGATCATTCTGTAGATATATTTGATCCCTCTATACCAGACATTGCAAACTTTCTAGTATACTTGTTTGACGAAATCAAACTGCAGCCTGTTACTATAAAGGGTTATAGATCTATGTTATCTGATACCTATGCACATCATGATAGTTTACAAATTGGATCTAATGTCTCTTTATCGAAGTTGGTTAGAAACTTTTCGATAAATAGACCCAGAACTCTTAGATTAATTCCTAAGTGGAATTTAGCTTGGGTTCTCCTTAAATTGAAGGAAAAGCCATTTGAACCTCTTGGGACAGTAGATTTCAAATTCTTATCTTATAAGACAGCTTTTCTCTTAGCTTTCTCTTCTGCCAGAAGAGTCAGTGAGCTTCATGCACTATCGGTGGATGATTCTCATTATCGTAGTGTTGAGAACACTATCACCTTCACTACTAATGTGGGTTTTTTAGCTAAGAATCAGGCTCCTAATAAATATCCGGAACCTATTGTTATTAAGGCTCTTCCGTCTTCAGACGGGCGTAGGCCTTTACTCTGCCCTGTTAGAGCACTACGTATCTATAAACAGAGATCTCAGTTTATCAGAAAGGGACGGAAACGTTTCTTTCTGTCTTTGATGCCTAATAGAAAGGACATTTCAGTCCATTCTATTGCTAGATGGATTCAGTTAACTATCCGTACTGCTTATGAAGATTTATCTTCTTCTCAGCAGTCTGTGCTTAAGATTTCTGCTCATGAAGTAAGAGCTCTTTCTACTTCCTGGGCTTATGCTAATAGTGTTGCTATTACAGATTTAATGAAGGCTGCTTATTGGTCTCAGCCATCCACATTTACGAATTTTTATCTCAGAAATATTGAGTCCATTTCTGGAGACCTGCATTGTTTAGGTCCGTTATCTGTTGCTCAGAATGTCGTCCACTAAACCGTTGCAACTATAGTTATGCAGGCTTTCTGTTCCGGCAGTGACTCCGTCCGGCTGCCCTCTTCGCTCTGGGCTATTTGACCCAGGGCAAGGGGAAGGGGGGGGGGGGGCGGGTGTTCCCTTAGGTCACCTGCTTTATAGTGAAAAGCAAGGGAATGCCTCTTCCAAGTCAGTATTTCTGAGTCGCTTCCGGGATGGTTTTAAAGTGTAATATTAATGTTTAAATTCATTCATGTCTTATTTTTAAAGTGTAGCTCGGTGTGAAGCATTTGTATATGTCAAGTGTCAAACGGGCTTTAATATACAACACTCGGACACTTTTAAATGATTATAAAGAGTCTCAGTTCTCTGGACTACTTTATTTATTGGCTTGCTTTAAAAATAATTAGTATAAGGGTTATACTGGATGTTAATAGAGAACATGAATGTTATTGTGCTCAATTATTAAGGGTAGTGTATCTTTCTAATTTAATATTAAATAAGAAAGATACATGTAAAGCCTAATACTCCTTTTCTCCTTAAGGGGTTACCTCTTTACTATATAGTTGAGCTTATTGGATTTTCCTCTATGTCCTAGGCCCTCCAGCCTGTTTACTATTCAGCTAAGTCTGGGTCATTGGTACAGTATAAAAATGTTAAAAAATTTATAGTAATTTATATATTTTTTATACTTACCAATGACCCAGACGGGGATGGCCCTCCCTGGAGTTGGGAACTCTTGCCTCCCCGCTGAGTACATAGCGCTGACCAGGCACTGCCAGTAAGAATGATAATTGGCGCCAATTTCGGGACGACTGCATCACTGCGCATGCGCAGTAGAGGCGTAGTATGGAGGTCCTTTAGGACATAATTTCTTTTTGTTTTGGATGCAAATTTTGGGGATTGGGGGGCAAAATTTGTGTTTGGCCCTGGTTTTGTTAGAGTTAGCACCAGCTAAGTCTGGGTCATTGGTAAGTATAAAAAATATATAAATTACTATAAATTTTTTAACTTTCTGATCGCTGGCGATCGGCGTTGCACTTATTAAGGATAAAATGTTGACCAATGGTACATTTTGTCGCAGGCTGTTCTATATATAACCAAGGCCATTGAAAGTTCTATTATCCGAGACAGTCTACACATGCAAGGAAGCAGCACGCAAGTGCAAAATGATAAAATATACATCTTGTGAAAAGCCTGGAAAGGTATATATTACGCTATTTCCCCATGAGAATATAATTAATAATTAACAATAACCTCATTTTGCATTTTGTTCTGATAACCTGGAATAATGCTAAACTGAAAATGAAAAAAATTATAGTAATTTTTATTTTTTTTTATACTTACCAATGACCCAGACTTAGCTGGTGCTAACCCAAAAATATCTAGGGCCAAACACAAATTTTGCCCCCCCAATCCCCCAAATTTGCACGCAAAATCTAAAATTAGAAGTCCTATCTGGCCCTCCATACATTTTACCCTCCACGCATGTACAGATGCCAGGAAGTCACCGAATCTGGTGCCAATAAATCATTCTTCGTAGAAAAAAAGATTATAATAATTCAGCAGGCGGGGGAGGGGGGGGGGGGGGTATGAGTGCCCAGTACTGCCCACTCATGGGAGGGCCATTCCCATCTGGGTCATTGGTAAGTATAAAAAAATATATAAATTACTATAAATTTTTTCATATTTTTATACTGTAACCAATAACCCAGACTTAGCTGAATCGTAAAAAGGCGGAGGGCCTAGAACTTTCGAAATAGTAGATCAGCATAGATCAAATCCTTCAATCCATGATGAAGAAATTAGAATTTACATGTATGTCTTTTAATACCTTAATAGAAGAGACATATCCTAATATGGATCCCAATTAAGTAAATCCTAAATCTAAGTATAAAATCATGTTAATTAGGCTGTAACAAATAAACAATTTTAGAGACTAGTCTGGACTAGGCCCTAAAAATTATTATGGCATACTGAGAATGAGAGAAAATTGCCCATAAACCTATGCCACACAATAATACTGCAGCTGATTGCCGAACATAGTACGGACAAGATAGCTTCCTCAATAGTTACATACCCCATAAGGCAGAGAAGTGGACAAAATGAACATAACTTCAAAAGAAAGAGGGGAGAGCTCTGGAATCAATAAGAAGGACCCGGAAACGATATAAATAAATATCGATCAGGCACTCAAAAAATTAATTCATGAATAATAAATGGTGCTTAATGCCACTTCACAAGCCAAGACTATAGCAATGATTTTGGTAAATAATATTATCCGCTACAAAATATTTGTGAAGGGATTTCATTTTACCTATTGACTAAAGTGAATTTTTTGATTTGATTGGTTGATAGATACGTGGTATGAGACCATATTCATTGAAACCCACGATACGTCTGCCCAGCCACTGACAAATTTCCCATACCCAGTGGAAGCCGCGTTCCGAATCTACAAATTGTCCATACCCTGTAGAAGACGCGTCATTCCAGTTTTACAGTGTACATATATTATATTTTAATTTTTTATCTCCAAAATATAGCTCATGACCTCTTATTGGAATGAGCTAGTCGAGTACCCTCCAATGTGGGGTTCATAAGCTATATTTTTGAGACAAAAAAGAAAAAAAGAAATTCAATAATTTTTTATACTAGTCATATCGCCATATTTTCACAAAAACTCTTTTGCACAAAAATTCCACAGAAACCTGTATGGCTCAATAATGGAAGATAAAAGATCTCATGCTGTGTGTGTTCACACAAGAAATAGATTGTACTTCTAAAACGGAAAATCAATAGATAAATTCGTTACCCTGTGTCTGATCACATGGTACGGGTTTTTACCTACCCGAAGCCAGCCGTATCCCATTCGACCTCATGGGATACGGCTGGTTTCGGGTAGGTAAAAACCTGTACCATGTGATCAGACACGGGGTAACTAATAGTAACTTGGTAGAATGACTCAGTATAATGACGAGATGAGGACGTCCCCTTTTAGTTGCAATAGGTCAACCATGCTGGCAACACAGGTCTGAAGTCTGAAAACCTGTAGCATAGTCGACAGGCCATATTTATGAAGGGATTTCATTGTAACTTGATAGGATGACTCGTTTTGGAATAATTTCACTCTAACTTGGTAATTTTTGTTGACATGCGTTAACTGTGAGGGCCACTTACATTAACTGTGAGGTCATATTAACCCACCCCTCATAATCCACATTCAAATCCTGTCGGACAATTCGTCAGTAGTTGCTTACCTCAGGAACCAGGGCGGCACTCATTCGATTCCATTATGTGAATTAACGGAGAGGATTCTCCTATACGTCATGAATCATGGCGTTCATCTCTCTCTCTGTCATATACCGGGTTGTCTGAACATACTAGCAGACTCGCTCTCTCGGAAAGGTCACCTATTATCATTGGAATGGACTCTCAACAAGCAAATATTCAGACAGATTTGCTACCAGTGGGATCGTCCCATGATAGATCTTTTTGCGACACACCTGAACAATCATTTGCTGATGTTCGTGTCGCCATGCCCAGATCATCGAGTATATGCAGTAGACGCTGTGTCGATCTCAGGGGACGGAATGATAGGATATGCATATCCTCCAACTCCGTTGATTTGATTCAGCAGATTCTGTTAAAAACCAAACAGTCTCATTGCAAAATTCTACTAGTAGCACCTCTGCCATCACATAAACCTTGGATCATTCTTCTCAGGTGTCTGTTATGGGACATTCCCCGGAAGCTTCCTCCACGAGAGGACCTTCTTTATCAGGGGAAGTCACACGCACTGCATCACAACCCGGAAGGTCTCAACCTTCACATATTTCCGTTGTGCGGTTAATTCTTGCACGGAAAACAGTTTACAGGACATGCATTGGACACAATTTCTAACTGTAGGAGGTCCTCCTCTGTGTTGAAGTATGCAGCGAAGTGGAGGGTTTTCTACCATTGGTGTTAGGATCAGTTCTTGGTCTACTTGTTTGACGATCTCAAACTGCAGCCCGTCACTATTAAGGGTTATAGGTCTGTGTTATCAGATACTTACGCTCATCATGATAACTTGTCTATTGGATCAAATACCTCATTATCCAACTTAGTTAGAAATTTCTCTATCAATAATCCTAGAACCCTCATATTAATTCCTAAGTGGAATTTGGCTTGGGTTCTGTTGAAGCTCAGAGAAGCTCCTTTGAGCCTTTGGACATCGTAGAGTTCAAATTCTTGACCTATAAAACAGTGTTTCTCTTAACCTTTGCATCTGCTAGAAGAGTCGGTGAACTTCTTGCTTTATCTGTTGATGAATCTCACTACCATAGTGTGGGAAATACCATTTCCCTCATTACAGAAGTGGGATTTTTGGCTAAGAATCTGATTCCAGACAAGCATCCAGAGCCTATTATCATTAAGGCTCTACCATCCTCTGATAACCTTAGACCTTTGCTGTGTCCAGTCAGCGCTATGCACATTTATAAACATCAATCAGATTTTGTTAGAAAAGGAGGAAAAGGTTTCTTTCTTTCATTGATTCCAAACAGAAAGGATATTTCTGTTCATTCCGTCGCCAGATGGATTCATTTGGCAACACGCTTTGCCTAACAGAAAGGATATTTCTGTTCATTCCGTCGCTAGATGGATTCAGTTGGCATTATGCATTGCTTATGAAAATCTATCTTCGGTTCAATGTTCTGTTAATAAGATATCAGCGCACGAGGTTAGAGCACTGTCCAATTCTTGGGCTTATTCCAACAGTATAGCCATTACTGATCTCATGAAGGCTGCATACAGGACACAGCCCTCTTCATTTACCAAGTTTTACCTGGGAAATTTAGAGTCCACCTCCGGTGACCTTAGATTTTTGGGTCCTCTTTCTGTTGCTCAGAATGTCATCCATTAATGGTTACATCGATAGGTATTTAGGCTTCCGTTCCAGCATTGACACTGTTCTGCTGTGGCCCCCTTCGTTCTGGGGATATTTACCTCAGAACTGGGAGGGATGTTTTTTCCCCTTATGATCATCTGTCTTTATAGTGAAAAGCAAGGGAAGACCACCTTCGGTGTCAGTAGTCCAGAGTCGGTGCTGGGATGGTTTTAATGTGTAGATCGGTGTGAAGCAATAACTATGTCTCATTTATGTACGTTTTTTAAAGTGTAGCTCACTGTGAAGCATTTCTATATGTCACGTGTCAAACCGGCTTTAATATACAATCCTCGGACACTTTTAAATGAGTATAAAGAGTCTCATTCTCTGGGCTCTCTTTATATATTGGTTTTCTTTCACCGAATTAGCATAATGGGTTATGCTGGCATTAAATGGAGAATTATATATTATGTAATACTCAATTACATTGTTGGTGTTATGCCTTTCTCTTTTCTCGTAAAGGAGAAAGACATATATAATTCCTATCTTCTCCTATTCTCCTGTAGGAGCTGTCCTTTTCTGAAGTAATTGAGAGATTGGATTTTCCTTCAAGTCGTAGGCCCTCCAGCCTTTTTACGATTCAGCTAGTCTGGGCCATTGGCTGTTATATAAAGATATTATAAATTTTAAGTAATTTGTATATTTTTAGCTCAACTTGACAAATTTCCTTTGGCACACCTCAAAGATCGCATTTATGATCAGATTGCTTTGAAACTTGGTATACTTGTTTGGGGTGACCTCTAGATGGGAGCTATCGATTTTCTTCAATTTCTGTCAAAAAATGTTGCCGTGGCCAATGTTTTAAGAACTTAGTTTAGTCAGACCTCAATATTTCCTTTTGGCACACCCTACAGTGCACATTTATGATCGGATTGCTTTGAAACCTGGCATGCTTGTTTGGGGTGACCTCTAGATGGGAGCTATCGATGTTCTTCCATTTCCATCCGTCAAAAAATGTTGCCGCTGGCAACGATCTTTGAACTTAGTTTGGTCGGGCATCAATATATTCCTTTGGCATGCCCTACAGGGCACATTTATGATCAGGTTTGAAACTTTGTATGCTTGTTTTGGGTTACCTCTAGATGGGAGCTATCGATTTTCTTCGATTTCCGTCAAAAAATGTTGCCACTGCCAATGACCGTCGATGAACTTAGTAAAAACTTAGTGAAGTTAAGCATCAATACTTCCCTTTGACACGCCCTGCAGGGCACATTTATGATTAGATCGCGTGCAAACTTGGTGTGCTTGTATGGGGTAACATATGGGAGCTGTCGATTTTCTTCCATTTCTGTCAAAAAATGTTGCTCCTGACCTTTGAACTCAGTTTGTCAGACCTCAATATTTCCCTTTAACACACCCTTCAAGGCACATTTTTGATTGAATCACTTTGAAACTTGGTATGTGTGTTCGGGGTGACCTCTAGATGTGAGCTATTGCTTTTTTAGCTCACCTGAGCAAAGCTCAAGGTGAGCTTTACTAATCGCCTTCCATCCGCCATCCGTCGTCGTCCGGCGTAAACTTTACAAAACCAACTTCTCCGAAGAAACCACTGGCCCAATATTTTTCAAATGTTAGGTAAATGTTTATTACCTAATGTCAATTCAGATTTGTTCAAATGAAGTTGCCCCTCCTCCTGGGTGGGACCACGCCCCCAAGGGGCACCAAAATCTTTGAAAATCTTCTTCTCATGAACCGGCAGTAGCAGGGACTTGATATTTGGCATGCAGCTTCCTTTTGAGGTGTAGAATCAAGTTTGTTCAAGAGAAGTTTGTCGGGCGTTATTTGCCTTCGTTATGGGAGGGGCAAATATTTTGGCCACGCCTAAAATTTCTATTTTGTGAACCGTGAGGTCGATTTGAACCAAATTTGATATGAGATGATAATGGGTCATAAATAGTTGATTGATGCAAAAAATTGTTTCTCATTGCCCTGTGGGAACCTCGGGAGCTAAAAATAGGAAAAACCTTAAAACTGCCATATCTCCAAAACTACACGGCACAGAGAATTCTTATTTTGTATGAAGCTTACTTTTATCTAGTAGAATAGAATGGTTGAAAAAAATCCCTATCGGTTTGATCACAAGGTACTTTTTTCAGGACTTTGAAAAAGTGCGGAGTTAGCACTTTTTAACACTGTAAGCAATGGGAAAAAGATTAAAAAATCTTCTTCTCCAGATCCAGCAGGCAGAATCTTTTGATATTTGGTATGCAACATTGTGGGATGGATCTGATTCACGTTTGTTCAAATCGGCCCCCTGGGTTCATATTTGGGCTCAGTATAGGAGCCCGATTTCGAACTTAGTACATTTCAAGCAAATTTCTTAAAAAATCTTCTTCTCCAGATCGAGCAGGCAGAATCTTTTGATATTTGGTATGCAACATTGTGGGGTGGATCTGATTCAAGTTTGTTCAAATCGGCTCCCTAAATTCATATTAGGGCTCACTATAGAAGCTTGAATTCGAACTTAGTGCATTTCAGGCAAATTTCTTCAAAAATCTTCTTCTCCAGATCCAGCAGGCAGAATCTTTTGATATTTGGTATGCAATATTGTGGGGTGGATTTGATTCAAGTTTGTTCAAGTTGGCTCCCTAGATTCATATTTGGGCTCACTATAGAAGCCTGAATTCGAACTTAGTGCATTTCAGGCAAATTTCTTCAAAACTCTTCTTCTCCAGATCCAGCAGGCGGAATCTTTTGATATTTGGCATGCAACATTGTGGGGTGGATCTGATTCAAGTTTGTTCAAATCGGCCCCCTGGGTTTATATTTGGGCTCAGTATAGAAGCTCGAATTCGAACTTAGCGCATTTCAGGCAAATTTCTTAAAAAATCTTCTTCTCCAGATCCAGCAGGCAGAATCTTTTGATATTTGGTATGCAACATTGTGAGGTGGATCTGATTCACGTTTGTTCAAATCGGCCCCCTGGATTCATATTTGGGCTCACTATAGAAGCCCGAATTCGAACTACACTGCACAGAGAATTCTTATTTTGTATAAAGCTTACTTTTATCCAGTAGAATAGAATGGTTAAAAAAAATCCCTATCGGTTTGATCACAAGGTACTTTTTTCAGGACTTAGAAAAAGTGCTGAGTCAGCGCTTTTTAACACTGTAGGCAATGAGAAAAACATTAAAAAATCTTCTTCTCCAGATCCAGCAGCAGGCAGAATCTTTTTATATTTGGTATGCAACATTGTAGGGTGGATCTGAATCAAGTTTGTTCAAATCGGCTCCCTGGGTTCATATTTGGGCTCAGTATAGAAGTTTGAATTCGAACTTAGTGCATTTTAGGCAAATTTCTTAAAAAATCTTCTTCTCCAGATCCAGCAGGCAGAATCTTTTGATATTTGGCATGCAACATTGTGGGGTAGATCTGATTCAAGTTTGTTCAAATCGGCCCCCTGGGTTTATATTTGAGCTCAGTATAGAAGTTTGAATTCGAACTTAGTGCATTTTAGGCAAATTTCTTAAAAAATCTTCTTCTCCAGATCCAGCAGGCAGAATCTTTTGATATTTGGTATGCAACATTGTGGGGTGGATCTGACTCAAGTTTGTTCAAATGGGCTCCGTGGATTCACATTTGGGCTCAGTATAGAAGTCGAATTCGAACTTAGTGCATTTCAGGCAAATTTCTTAAAAAATCTTCTTTTCAAGATCCAGCAGGCAGTATCTTTAGATATATGGTATGCAACATTGTGGGGTGGATCTGATTCAAGTTTGTTCAAATGGGCCCCGTGGATTCACATTTGGGCTCAGTATAGAAGCTTAAATTGGAACTTATTGCATTTCAGGCAAATCTTCTTCTCAAGATCCAGCAGTTACAATCTTTTGTTATTGGGTATGCAGCATGCTTAGGGGAGGGGGGGGGGGGTGGTGGAGATTCAAATTTGTTCAACCCAAGTCCCTGGGTTCATATTTGGGCTCACTGTGGTAGCCCGAATTATAACTTAGTTCAAAATGAGGAATTTTCTTTAAAAATCTTCTTCTTCAGATCCAGCAGTCGGAATGTTTTGATATTTGGTATGCAGCATCTTTGGGGAGGGGGGGGGGGAGATTCAAGTTTGTTCAAGCCATGTCCCTAGGTTCATATCTGGGCTTACTGTGGGAGCCCGAATGATAACTCAGTTCAAAATGAGGAATTTTCTTTAAAAATCTTCTTCAGATCCAGCAGTCGGAATGTTTTGATATTTGGTATGCAGCATCCTTAGGGGGTGAGATTTAAGTTTGTTCAAGCCATGTCCCTAGGTCCATATTTGGGCTCACTGTGGGAGCCCGAATGATAACTTAGTTCAAAATGAGGAATTTTCTTTAAAAATCTTCTTCAGATCCAGCAGATGAATGCTTTTGATATTTGGTATGCAGCATCCTTAGGGGGGTAAGATTCCAAATTGTTCAAGCCATGTTCCTAGTTCCATAAAATTTGTCTCTCATGACTTCATTCCTTTGTAGTGTTGATGAACCATGTCTACCTGAATGTGACCCCAAATACTTCTTTGAACCACTTTGGCCAGTGAGTAATTAAGGCTCCTTGGGGCCTCTTGTTTCCATAAAAAATTATTGTCGTTAACACCAGCCTTTGAACTTGATGCATTTGTGCATCAACTTATCCCTTTTGCACTCTCTGCAGGGTATATTTTTGAATTTCCATAAAAAAAACCCCAAAAAACATTGCCACAAGCAATGACCTTCTACTTAGTGCATTTGTGCATTAATATCTTCCTTTGGCATGCCTCAGAGGGCACATTCATTATCAGGTTGTTTTGAAGCTTTGTATGCTTATGCAGGATGATGAAGATAGGAGCTATTGATTTTCTTTTCATTTCAATCAAAAACTGTTGCTGTTAACAACAATCTTTGAATTTATTGCATTTGTGCATCAACATTCTTTGACAGGGCCCACAGGCCACATTTATCATAGGATTGTTTTTGAACTTGGTGTGCTCATTAGGCAAGACCTTTAGATAAGAGCTATTGATTAGCATTCATTTCTGTGAAAAAAGTTGCCATTTATAATAACCTCTGAACATACTGCATTTGTGTATCAACATTCTTCCTTTAGCCAGTCTTACAGTTTACATTTAAAAATGCATGGTTTACTCTGACGTTGTGCATACACAATGTTGAAATTTCATCAAATAACATTGGTACCAATGATCTTCAATTTTGCCAATTCATTTATAACTTACCAAGTTCAAGTTTGTCAAGTTGAGCTACAGTGTCATTGACACTTTCATTTATACTTACCAATGGCCCAGACGGGTATGGCCCTCCCATGAGTGGGCACTCGTACCTCCCCGCTGTTTATAACATTTAACAGGCAATCTGTAGAAAGAATGATGGTTGGCACCAATTTTGGTTCCTTCCTGGATACTGCACATGCGCAGAGCTCAAAAGTATGGAGGACCAGATAGGACTTGATTTTTTCAGTTTTGCCTGCATGGAGGAAGCCAGAGTATCTGGAGAGAACCTCCGAGCAATGACAAGCAACAGTCAGACACCCTAACGTACTAACTCCATAAAAGCAGAGTTAGTATTGGTTGAAGACAAGTACAACATCTTAGCTTTTAACCCCACTTCCGGCGTAAAACTTTTACTGGGGTTAAAAAAAATTACACCTATAGTACAAAGTTCATCCAACTTGACCTTTGACATGACATAATTTGCCAACTTCGATACATTCACACTTCACGATGTTTCATTCAAACATGACGTTTTACGGTACTATCGACAAGGTGAAATGACTAAAGTTTAAAATACCTGCAATTAAATATTTAAAACAAAAATTATAAATTTTAAATAATTTGTATATTTTTTATACTTACCAATGGCCCAGACTAGCTGGTGCTAACTCAAAAATTAATCCAGAGCCAAGGGGGCGTGGTGGCTCAGTTGGTAGCGATGCAGGCAGCAAGCCGAGAGATCCTCGGTTCGAATCCCACCTGCGGCAACCGCGTTGTGTCCTTGGGCAAGATACTTCACCCCCATTGCCCACGTGGGGGCACGGTGACGCTGTGTACTAAGGCGTACTGCACGTCGATGGTGCACCTGTCTTCAACCAATGCTAACCCTGCTTGTGTGGAGTTGGTATGTTGGGGAGCTGACAGTTGCTCGCCGTTGCTCGGTGGTTCTCTCCGGGTACTCCGGCTTCCTCCACCCGTAAAACTGTCACAGTCACGGTTAGCCATTGTGCAGAAATATGTGACCTTAAACACCAATAAATAAATAAATAAATAAATAAATAAATAAATAAATAAATAAATAAATAAACAAATAAATAAATCCAGAGCCAAGCACAAATTTTGCCCCCAGTCCCCACAATTTGCATGTAAGGAAATTGTGTTCTTTTGGAAAGAGCCCTTACAGCTCCATCCAACAATGTCACATAATAGAGTACCATTAGTTTAAAGGAAGAAAATCCATATGTGACACAGAAAAATCCATGTCATTCATATTTGTATTGTGTTCAGATAATAGCAATGTTCACGCTGGCCCGGTGGCAGATATTTAACTGACTTGCATATTTTTGTTCCCCAAAATGTTTTGAAGATGTAACCCTGATGGTGGCAGAAGGGGGAGTGGTGCTTTTGCTGCTTAAGCTGACAAAAAAAAAATACTCACTTATCGAGGTATTCAAGTCCTTGTCTCCAAATCGAGCCTTTATTTATAATTCATTTTGAACCTGACTGCTGATCATGAGCAAGCCTAAAAATAAGCAGACTGTCATCTGCAAAATGAGGTCCCCAGAGGGTGAATTTGGTGATGCTTCTGCAAAATGAAGTCCCCAGAGGGTGAATTTGGTGATGCTATCCTGCACAGCAGGGTAGCATCACAAAATTTACCCTCTGTGAAAAGATCTCAAGCCAAAACAGGAAGATGTACCTAGAGGTTAAATTGGCTGACTTTTTGGGATAGCATCAGCAAATTCACCCTCTGGGGACCTCATTTTGCAAATGACAAGTTGCTTATATTCAGCCTTGATCATGAGGTAAATGAATTTTACCACCCGGTAAATTAAATTTCTCAGGAGACATTTTTAGTGGTGGGGGAGTAGCTATGAGATGTCAGGCCGCAGAACTTTTCTTAAATTTTTGTGAATCTGTTTTGATTCTTGCAAACTTACTGGGTGAATGAGTTTTCAGTAAATAAATAAATTAGAATTTAAGAGTACTGGTATACCCAAGCCCGAAAATAAGCAGACTGTCATCTGCAGAATGAGGTCCACAGAGGGTGAATTTAGTGATGCTACCCTGTTCCATGAACTTCAATCTGAATCAGGGTCTCAAAACTAAACAGAAAGAGGTACCCAGAGGATAAATTGGTCCACTGTATGGGATAGCATCATCAAATTCCTCTTCTGGGGACCTCATTCTGCAAATGTCAGACAGCTTATTTTCAGGCCTGGGTATACCCTGATGAGTGTAACTATTACAAATTCCATAGCAAAAAATTAACAAACATACCTCAAATATGTAGTTATATACTGTTCAAAAAAAGAAATGTGAAAAAGTTTTCTGTGATGAGGGACGTTCCCATGTTATGGGATAATGAGATAGAGAACGAAATCAATTCATAACCAAAGTTGTAATGGATGAATGAAGCACAGATGGCGGCGTTTCAGACATTAACATCACGAGTCAACGTCAAACTCAATATCTAGTGGGACTGCCACCTGAGTCCAAAACTGCTTGGCACCTTCTGTTCACTGAAGCAATCGGATTCCGGATGGAAGCTTGAGGTTTGTTAATCCATCTTGTTACTGCAGTTACGTCTGAGGTTGTGTTTGACGTTGTTGCACATGTCAATCCAGTTGATCCCAGAGATGTTCGATTGGGTTCAAATCTGGCGATGTGGAGGGCCTGGGCAGGATTTCGATGTTGTTATCCTGTAGATAAGCTGTCACAAGCCTTGCTGTGTACAGTCGTGCGTTGTCATGCTAGAAAATGACATTGACATTCTGCATATTGGGGAGCATGTGTGGCTGCAAAATTTCATCTCTGCACTATCAAGTTACCCTCAACATGGATGAGGTCTTGTCTACCAGTGTATGATATGGCTGCCCACATTATAATGCTACCACCACCGAATCTGTCCACCTCCTGAATGCAGCTATGCGCAAAATGTTCCTCACGACGTCTGTACACATGGCATTGTCCATCAACTTGGTGAAGAAAGAAACTCGACTCGTCACTGAACCATATCATTCTCCATCTCTGAGGAGGCCATTCCCTGTGCATCTGATACCATTGAAGTCGATGATGCTGTGCTGTCAAAATGATGCCACGAACTGGCCCTCTAACATGCAGACCTGTCTAGTGCAGAGGTTGCGAACAGTCTGATCTGAAATCCTCTGCTGACCTGGTTCCCATGGTAGTTAACATTCCCACCATAAATAGCGTTGATGCTGTAGAGGTCACTGTGGTTGTTCTGTCCCGCAAATGACATAACCGGATGTATCAATCCTGAGCTGGGGTGGTCACCAGGGGTCTCCCGGATTTTGGAAGGTCCTGTGTTGTCTCCTGGATTTGGTAGCAGTTCCACAGGCATGTGGTATTGCTTGGTGAGACATTGAACACTCTCGCTGTATTCGAAGCTGATTCTCCTGTTTCCAAGCGGCCATTTGCATTATTTCTCTGAGATTCGGTCAAGCGTGGCATTTTACATGAGCAAAATCCCTTTAAAGCTGTCTGAATTCTGACCGATTTGGCAAGTAGTATTCACATTTTCTGTTCTTGTATTATTCTCCTTTAGTTCGTGAAAAATAATCTATTTTATGCTTTCTCAGGGATGCAAAATTGGATAACCATGCATTAAGTTCCTCGAAAGGTTATATAGGATAATCCTTTCTTGCTCCTCTAATATCACCTAAGGTCGATGGAGTACATGGGGGGCACATCACAATGTACTTGCAGATGTAAGATCCACTGAACAATGCTAAAGATAGACATTTTATTTTTGTGTTCACAAGTGCTGGAAGCCCATATATTTGGTCTTTATTCTGAAGTGTAGGTTCAGCAACTTTGAGGCTTCATATTCTGTGGATGTGTTTCATATTACCTTTGAAGTGAAATTATTATACCCCCCACAACGAGTTGTGGGGGAGGGGTGTATACTGAAATCATCTTGTCCATCCATCTGTCCAAAGACATAATTTTGTCCAGAGATTTTCTCAGATGCTTATGGACAATCTGCTTGAAACTATGAATGTCCACCACCATGGGAACCTGTGCACCTGCGATTATAGTTCCGGTCAGATTATTTGAAGTATCAGGCCTAGAATTTTGTCCTGAGATTTTCTAAGCTGTTTATGGGCTGATTCCTTTTTTGCCAGAGTTATGACACTTCTTGTCTTAGAAGGCATGAATTTTGTCTGGAGATTTTCTCCTATGTTCCTTGATCAGTTCCTTTGAAACTTGGTACAGATGTTTACTACCATGGGATCCTGTGCACCTGCGATTATAGTTTTGATTTGACTTTTTTTGCCAGAGTTATGCCCCATTTCATCTTAGAATGCCTAGAATGTTGTCCGGAGATTTTCTCCGATGCTTATGAGTCGATTCCTTTAGAACTTGCTATGGATGTTCACTGCCATGGGAACCTGTGCACCTGCGATTATGGTCTTGTTTCCTATTAAAAAGTCATATCCAAGGTTATTGAATATCCTTGGCCAAATTGCTATTTTGAGCCATAGTTTTATTTTGTGGTGGTGTGGATTTAGTATATAATTCTCATTAATGGTGATATTGTGGCCAAGCTGATCTGTTGATGGTCTTGATTCATACTTTGTACTGTCAAGTGCATTTCAGTTGGAGGTCAAGGTCATGCAGGAATGTTCAGTGACTATCCAGACCTGTTTGGAACCTGACAATTTGAAGGTTACAAATGAGACAATTTTTGTGTAAATTTGCTTTGAGAAAGCCTTCTGAAAAAATGAATAAGAAACCCATATATTTTTCATTTGTCAGAATGATCATCTTATGCTGTAAAATCCTCAGTAGAGGAATGAGGAGTTCCAATAATATAGTTTTATCACTATCGCTATCGATGCACAAAAATTGGAAATTTATCCCCAAATTGAGAAAATTTTGACCATTTTAAGCCATCAACTGTGTCACTCAGCTGAGTGTATTTGAGTGATATTTTAAGAGTTTTATTGTGTGGAGTTGTCTCCAGAAAAGGCCATATTCAGAGCTTTCAGAAACTGAATACATTGTGAGTGTTGTGAATAGAGGAGGTAATTTAAATGCGAAATATCCTTGGCTGTGTTAATGAGAAGCCGTGCATTTCTTGAAAAACCAACGTTTTCACCTGAATAACTGTTACGAGACCTAAAGTTTTGATTGGACTTTTTTGACCAGAGTTGTGCCCCTTTTCGTCTTAGAATGCATGAATTTTGTCCGGAGATTTTTTCACATGTTTATGGGTCGATCCCTTTGAAACTTGTTATGAATGTTCTCTACCATGGGAACCTGTGCACCTGCAATTATAGTTACGTTCAGACTTTGTTTTGCCAGAGTTATGCCCCTTTTCTTGTCTTAGAATGCATGAATTTTGTCTGCAGGTTTTCTCGGATGTTTATGGGTCGATTCCTTTGAAATTTAGTATGGATGTTCAATACCATGGGAACCTATGCACCTGCTATTATAGTTTTGATCGGACTGTTTTTGCCAGAATTATGCTTGAATTTTGTCCACAGATTCAAGTTTGCTCAAATCAAGACCCTGGATTTATATTTAGGCTCCCCATGGGAGGGCAATATCTTTGAAAATCAGATTCATGTTGTCACAAAAGGTTAATTTTTAGCTCAACTTTGATGTAGTCAAATTTGAGGTTATGCCATGGCCTATCGTCGGTTTGTCTGGACGACTGTCCATCTGTCAACAATTCAGTACGGCTCGGTCTAGAGGCCATATTTATGAACTGATCTTTACGAAACTTCTTGGGTACCTTTGTTATTACCATGGGATGAGAACGAGTGTTTTTGGATGCGGTTAGAAATTCAAGATGGCCACCAGCAGCCATTTTGTACCGAAGTTAGTGCAATCAGTTTTTTGTACCAAACTTCTGTATGAAAGTTCTGATTTGAATAAATTTTTGTATGAATGTTTAGTAACATGGAATACATCACTTATAGTATGGGATTTTTTCTCATGCAGCAATTATGCAAATTAGATGAACTTTGATTTATTCAGTGCTACTTATACACAGTAAGTACACATGTCAATGTGGATCAGACTGGGGCTGTATTTATGAACTGATCTTCACGAAACTTCTTGGGTACCTTTGTTATCACCTTGGGACAGGAACGATTGTTTTGGGGTGCAGTCCGAAATTCAAGATGGCTGTCGACGACCATTTTATACTGAAATTAGGTGCAATCATTTTTTTGTACAGAACTTCTAGGACTATGTTTGTTATCATAATGGGATGGTAATGAGTGCTTTGGGGCTCATTCAAAAATTCAAAATGTCTGTTGGCAGTCATATTTACGGGAATTCTATGTATTACATTTTTTTAACAGAACCTGTAAAGAAGATTTTTTATGTCAGTGATGTTTGCTATAAATTTATTGGGTGCCTTTGTTATCACTGTACTATGAGAACAAATATTTTTGGGTTCAGTCAAACCCACTCAGGGACTCAAAAAGGGAGATAATTGAAAATCTTTTCCAAAAACACCAGACAAAATAATGTTTCTTGAATTCAGCATCCCTAGGATGTGTTTATTCAAATGTGTTGAAGCCAAGTTCCTGTGTTAATATTTGTTGTTGTTTGGGGAGGATAAACATTAATTAGCACAACTCAATTTTCTATTTACAATGAGAAAAATAAAACCTCCTCACCCGTGGTAAACCCTGTGACCTAAATATAAAAAATTCAAATACCTACATTTCAAGAACGTCTGGACAAATATTTATTAATTAAACCAGTAGTTTGAATCAACCTTAGAAGGGTTTGAATCAAACAGGCCCAAACAATTGCTACCATTTGGCTTATGGTGCGCCATACAAGGATCCCTATTGTAATATTAACCCCATGAAGATTTATTTTCTAGTTTAGCATCTAACTGTCACCCACCTTTACAATACTTTACCTATACATTTGTTACAGGCTACGGTCAGTATTTATGTACAGACCATTACAATACTTTATATGTGCCTTTGTTATCGGGTCATTACCTAGATGTGTGTCATTGCTGTGTCACTTACTATACATGTACATGTCTTACACAAGTTGAGCTGCAGTGTCATTGACACTTTCATTTTTTCTTGCTTCAAAGTTTTGTAGGATTTCATGTAGGTGAATGCAAAAATAAACCCCAAACTATTCATTATGCTGTCCCGCCTTCTCCACCCTTCCCTCGGTTCATTTGAGTGAATAATTTCTGCCCGCAATCAATTGAGACCTTCAAAACTTGTTGTAAAGTTGGAAAAAAAAATTGTCCAGTGCACACTGCATCCGAGTTCCCAAAACCTTAACTGCCCACTCCCTCCCCCCCCCCCCCCTTCACACTCACATACACCCCAAGATTCGACATTGAAACAATTTGGAGTTTGAACTCAGCCTACCTGGAAATACTTACAATTCCAGGTCCTGTAAATGGCTATTCTTTCACATTACTGCAAATCTAGCCATTTAAATCATCTAATGTGGAGAACAGTGTTAAAAAAATTCATAACATCAGTCCTATGTAGCGTTAACTAGCTACAGATGTTGAATGTGACCTTAGATCCTTCCTTAAGCAATTTTCTCAGGTGAGAAATTAAAAATTCATTGGACCTCATGTTTAGTTTGGCTTCAAAAAGATTTGTGGAAATGCAATGCGGGTGCATTTGTGTACTATGGCCACATTTGTTGGGCCTCTGTATTGGTGAGATTTGGGGATGGGTATCTAATCTATAAGGATAGAATTGGGGACATAGCCATCCTGGGTGTTATTTTAGTTCATTTTGCAATCCTAAAGTATAGCCAACATGTCTTCATTGAGCATATTCCAATGAGGTGTTGTTAGGTCCTGTCTGGAAAAGAATTTTTTTTTTTTTTAGGCTAGAGTGAGTTTCATTTAAATGTATGCTCAGCTTCGAGTGTAGCCATGTTAAATGTGCATATAATTGCCAATGCGAAACTATTTACCATACCTTGAGTACAAATTTGACCAGTCAATTGTATTCGAGTAAATCCCTGTTACCTGACTGAAGATAAGTGATTCGTCTGTAACTTCAAAAAAAAATTGCAGACCTATTTGTTGGTTTCAGTGATTCCAAAATGAACACTTATTCTATCATATGTTTGACAGATCTCAGTGAGGTCTGTCGAAAAAACAGAATAGATTAAATACTCAGTTTATTACCAAAACATAGGTATAATATTGGTTATTGAACATCCCTGTTAACTGACTACTTTCCACTGTTCAGTTAATACCGTTCCAGGCCTGAAAATAACATGGGAACGTCCCTCATCACAGAAAACACTTTTGCATTTCTTTTTTTGAACAGTATATAACTACATATTTGAGGTATGTTTGTTAATTTTTAGCTCAACTTTGGCGAAGCCAAATTTGAGCTTATGCCATGGCCCGTCGTCCGTCTGGCCGCCTGTCTGTCTGTCCGTCTGTCCGTCAACAATTGGATACGGCTCGGGCTAGAGGCCGTATTTATGAACCGATCTTTACGAAACTTCTTGGGTGCCTTTGTTATGACCGTGGGACGAGAACGAGTGTTTTTGGGTGCAGTCCGAAATTTAAGATGGCTGCCAGCCGCCATTTTGTACCGATGATGCAGAAATCTGTTTTTTGTACAGAACTTCCATATGAAAGCTCTGATTTGAATAATTTTTTGTATGAATGTTTAGTACCATGGGATACATCACATATAATACGGGTTTTTTTCTCGTGCGTAAATTATGCAAATTAGACTAACTTTGATGTTTTTTGGTGTTACTTTCAGCACTGTAAGTGCAAATGCCAATACGGCTCGGGCTAGAGGCCGTATTTATGAACCGATCTTTACGAAACTCCTTGGGTACCTTTGTTATCACCGTGGGACGAGAACGAGTGTTTTTGGGTCCGGTCCGAAATTCAAGATGGCCGATGTCAGCCATTTTGTACAAAATTTGGTGCAATCAGATTTTTGCACAGAACTTCCATATAAAAGCGCTGATTTGAATAATTTTGTGTGTGAATGTTTAGTACCATGGGATACATCATATATAATAAGGGTTTTTTTCTCGTGCAGAAATTATGCAAATTAGATGAACTTTGATTTTTTCAGTGCTACTTACACACAGTCAGTACACATGTCAATACGGCTCGGGCTAGAGTCTGTATTTATGAACCGATCTTAACGAAACGTCTTGGGTACCTTTGTTATCAACTTGGGACGAGAACGAGTGTTTCTGAGTGCGGTCCGAAATTCAAGATGGCTGCCAGTGGCAATTTTGTACCAAAATTATGTCTAATCAGTTTTTTGTACACAACTTCTATACGGCTCAGGCTAGAGGCTGTATTTATGAACCGATCTTAACGAAACATCTTGGGTACCTTTGTTATCACCGTGGGATGAGAACGGGTGTTTTTGGGTGTGGTCCGAAATTCAAGATGGCCACCAGCAGCCATTTTGTACCAAAATTCGTGCAATCAGTCTTTTGTACAGAACTTCTGTATGAAAGTTCTGATTTGAATAAATTTTTGTATGGTTGTTTAGTAACATGGAATACATCACATATAGTACAGGTTTTTTTCTCGTGCAGAAATTATGCAAATTAGACTAACTTTGATGTTTTTTGGTGTTACTTTCAGCACTGTAAGTGCAAATGCCAATACGGTTCGGGCTAGAGGCCGTATTTATGAACCGATCTTTATGAAACTCCTTGGGTACCTTTGTTATCACCGTGGGACGAGAACTAGTGTTTTGGGGTCCAGTCCGAAATTCAAGATGGCCGATGGCAGCCATTTTGTACAAAATTTGGTGCAATCAGATTTTTGCACAGAACTTCCAAATGAAAGTGCTGATTTGAATAATTTTTTGTGTGAATGTTTAGTACCATGGGATACATCACATATAATACGGGTTTTTTTCTCGTGCAGAAATTATGCAAATTGGATGAACTTTGATTTTTTCAAGCTACTTACACACAGTAAGTACACATGTCAATACGGCTCGGGCTAGAGTCTGTATTTATGAACCTATCTTCACAAAAACTTCTTGGGTACCTTTGTTATCAACTTGGGATGAGAACGAGTGTTTCTGGGTGCGGCCCAAAATTCAAGATGGCTGCCAGTGGCCATTTTGTACCGAAATTAAGTCCAATCAGTTTTTTTGTCACAACTTCTACACAGCTCATATTTGTGAACTGATCTTCACGAAACTTCTTGGGTACCTTTGTTTTCACCTTGGGACAGGAATGAGTGTGTTTTGGGGTGCCTTTGTTATCACTGTGCTATGAGAACAAATATTTTGGGGTTCAGTCAGACCCACTCTGGGACTCAAAGATTTCTTTTCTAGTTTAGCATCTGATTGTCAACCACCTATACAATACTTTACCTATACATTTGTTACAGGCAACAGTCAGTATTTATGTACAGACTGTTACAATACTTTATATGTACCTTTGTTATCAGGTCATTACCTAGATGTTTGTCATTGCTGTGTCACATACTATACATGTACATGTCTTTGTCTTGACAAGTTGAGCTACAGTGTCATTGACACTTTCATTTACTATGGAATATGTAATAGTTACACTCATCAGGGTATACCCAGGCCTGAAAATAAGCAGTCTGACATTTGCAGAATGAGGTCCCCAGCCAATGAATTTGATGATGCTATCCCATAGAGTGGGCCAGTGTATCCTCTGGGTACCTTTTTCTGTTTAGTTTTCAGACCTTGGTTCAGATTGAGGTTAACAGAGGGTAAATTTAGTGATGCTACCCCCGCTATGCAGGATAGCATCACTAAATTCACCCTCTGGGGATCTCATTTTGCAGATGCCAGTCTGCTTATTTTCTGGCTTGTACAGTTCCCCCATGTTTGGATAAAATATGTTCCAGTATTATCCTGTTCCTTAAGTTGTTTTGTGGATTAACAATAAACAAAGTTCAGTGAATCTTCCAGGATATGACTGAGTTCCATGACAATGACATTTTATTCACTTTCATTGTGTGATATGTTATTTTACCGAACATTTTTCAGGTTGATAAGATGTCTTTGGAAAAGGTGGCCGAGATGGGAGATGCCGGAATGATAATCTCCAAGTCAGATGATGAAAATGTAAGCTATTGCCTCTTGATCTGTCTTCAGTAAGGACTATAGAAGTTAAAAATCTGCTTCTCAGGCCCTCTCACATGGTCCTTTGGTCTGCTGCATGCTTTCTTTTTATAAGCAATGCAAACGTTAAAAAATAAAAATTAAATGGTTTAATATGTCTGATATTTTATACAAGTCAATGAAATTGATAAATTTGTCCCTTAGGTGCAGTGAGGCTTTGAAATGCCTTCTTCCACTCCAGGGATGAAATACACCACCACCCATTCTCTTCTGTAGATTATGAGGCTTAAAACATAAAACAAACCAAGAACATGAACATTTGATGGCAAAGAAATAATTACAAAAATAAAAATTAAAATCACAAACTGCCCGCCCACGAGCAATATTACCAAAAAATGGCCTGAGAAACAGAAGATCTTCTTTGTGAGGCCTAACTTTGATTTTTTTTTTATTGTAAGCCCTTTATATCACTACATGTGAAAAAAAAGTAAAAATGTAAAAAGAAATTCTATCATTTCTCTCTTTTTTTTAGTATTCAACAGGGGGAGAAGTTGGAAGATCTTTGTGAGGCCTAACTTTGATTTTTTTTTCAATTGTAACACCTTTATATCATTACAAGTGAAAAATAAGTAAAAATGTTAAAAAAAATTCTCTCCCTTCTCTCTCTTTTTTTTAGCTCACCTGACTGAAAGTCAGTGTGAGCTTTTGCCATCAGTTGGCGTCCGTCGTCCGTCATCCATTGTCTATGGTCCTTTAACTTTCGCAACTCGGTCTTCTCCTTCAAAACCACTAACCCAAACCTAAACAAATTTGACATACAGTATATTGGAGGTATCCTCTTTCCAGTTTATTAAAATGAACTCGGTGCCCCCACTGGGGTGGGAGTGATGCCCCAAAAGCATCAATTTCTCCTGAAATCTTCTTCTTATAAACCACCAGTTAGAATGCTGTGATATTTGGTATGTAAGCTCTTTTGGTACTCAAGATTGAAGTTTGTTCAAAGAAATTTTCTCTGTCAATATTTGGGCTCGCTACGGGAGGATCCCTACTTTGTGCCCCGCCCAAAATTTCTATTTTTCGAACTGGGTGGCCGATTTGAACCAAATTTTCTATGAGGTATTATTGGGTTCTAAGTACTTGATTCATGCCAAAAAAATTTTTCCCGCTGCCCCATGGGAACCTCAGGAGCTAAAAATAGAAAAAGAAAATCAAATGCCCATATCTCCAGAACTGCATGGCACCGAAAATTTTTTATTTGGTGTGAAGCTTCCTTAGGACCAATTGAAAGGAATGGTGAAAAAAAAAATCGCTATCGGTTTTGTCCTAAGGTACAGTTTCGGGACTTTGAAAAAATGCTGAGTCTGCATTAGTTAACACTGATGGTAATGGGAAAAATATAAAATAATCTTTTTCTCCCCAACCACTACTCCAAAAGCTTTCATATTTCACATATAACATCTATGGAAGATTGATTCACATGGTTGTCGAAATTTAACCACTGGGTCCATATTTGGGCATTCTACAGGAGCCCAAATGTTCAAATTAGTGCAATATGAGGGATATTCTTTAAAAATCTTCTTCTCCAGATCCAACTGTCAGAATCTTTTGATATTTGGTATACAGCATTCTTAAAAAGGGAGATTCAGGTTGTTAAAGGCAAGTCCCTGGGTTCATATTTGGGCTCCCTATGGGAGCCCAAATTGTAACTTTGTTCCATATGAGGAATATTCTTTGAAAATCTTCTCTAGATCCAGCAGTTAGATTCTTTTGATATTTGGTGTACAACATCTCTGGGAGGGTTAGATTGAAGGTTGTTCAAATCAGGTCCCTGGATTAATATTTGGGCTTTTTATTGAAGCCCAAATTTTAACTTTGTCAAATATGAGAAAATTTCTTGAAAATTCTTATTCTTCAGGTCCACAAGTGGGAATCCTTTCATATTTGGTATGTAACATCTTTAGGGGTGTCAAATTCAAGTTTGTTCAAATCGAGTCGCTTGTTTTTTCTTGTTTGGGGGGGTGGGGGGGAAGGGGTGCTAGAGGGAACCACAGTCGTTGGTAGTTGAAAACAAAACAAAAATTTTGTTCGGTTATTGTTTTTTAATACTTCACTGAACAGAGCTTGCTAGGAACCTTTCCTAGGACCAACAGAAATGAATGGTCAAAAAAGTTGCCATTGATTGCGTCATAGCAAATCAAAAAATTGCTCTTGCTTCTGTTCACTTACTGATACACTCATCTCTTTTGACAATTTGAGCCAGGTGAGCATTTCAGGCTCAGTTGAGCCTCTTGTTTAGTATTTAACAAGGGAGAAGTCACTCCTTTTTAGCTCACCTGGCCTAAAAGGCCATGTGAGCTTTTCACATCACTTGTCATCCAGTGTCCATAAACTTTTCACAATTTCATCTTCTCTGTAACTGCTGAGCCTGTGTGAACCGAACTTGGCTGCAATGGTCAGTGGGAGGCCCTCTACAAACTATCCTCATTTTGTTCCCGTTGGATGAAAAACATGGCTTCCCGGGGCATTCTTGGATTCTGGTTGGTGGATTTTCAAAAATCTTCTCCTCTGAAATTGCCAAGCCAAATGTTTTGAAATTCACATAAATGATGACTGGGACCTCCTCTACCAATGATCCTCATTTAATGGTGATCGGGTTACAAACATGGTCGCAATTGCAGCTTATAGTTACTATAGAAACCCTACGAGAAATCACATTTTCATCGTCTTCTCTGGAACTACTGAGCCGACGTGATCCAAACCTGGCAGGGATAGTCTATGGGAGGTTCTCTACAGAAGATTTTCATTTTGTTCCCATGGGTTTGAAAACATGGCCGCCAGAGGCATTCTTTGATTTTGATTGGTGGATTTTGACAAATCTTCTGTGAAACCACAGGGCTAAATGTTCTAACTTTCATTCTCCAGACACTCTGTTGCAACGTCATTTCTTTTTTTCCTTTCGGGCAAGGTCTACTGAAGCTGTACACAGTGGTTTCAAATAATATTGGCATTAATTTAACCAGGGCTCAAAATACCTTTTTAGCTCAACTTTGGCAAAGCCAAATTTGAGCTTATGCCATGGCCAGTCGTCCGTCTGGCCATCTGGCCGTCTGTCTGACTGTCCGTCTGTCTGTCAACAATTCAATACGGCTCGGGCTAGAGGCCGTATTTATGAACCGATCTTTACAAAACTTCTTGTGTACCTTTGTTATGATCGTGGGAGGATAACGAGTGTTTTGGGGTCCGGTCCGAAATTCAAGATGGCAGCCAGCCGCCAATTTGTACCAACGATGCAGAAATCTGTTTTTTGCACAGAACTTCCTTATGAAAGTGCTGATTTGAATAATTTTTTGTATGAATGTTTAGTACCATGGGATACATCACATATAATACAGGTTTTTTTCTCGTACGTAAATTATGCAAATTAGATTAACTTTGATGTATTTAGTGTTACTTTCAGAACTGTCAGTGCAAATGCCAATACGGCTCGGGCTAGAAGCCGCATTTATGAACCGATCTTTATGAAACTTATTGGGTACCTTTGGTATCACCGTGGGACGAGAACGAGTCTTTTTGGGTACGGTCCGAAATTCAAGATGGCCGCTGGCAGCCATTTTGTTCAAAATTAGGGGCAGTCAGATTTTTGCGCAGAACTTCCACATGAAAGCTCTGATTTGAATCATTTTTTGTGTGAATGTTTAGTACCATAGGATACATCACATATAATACAGGGTTTTTTCTCGTGCAGAAATTATGCAAATTAGATGAACTTTGAATTTTTCAGTGCTACTTACAGTAAGTACACATGTCAATACGGCTCGGGCTAGAGTCTGTATTTATCAACCGATCTTCACAAAACTTCTTGGGTACCTCTGCTATCACCTTGGGACGAGAACGAGTGTTTCTGAGTGCGGTCCGAAATTCAAGATGGCTGCCAGTGGCCATTTTGTACTGAAATTAAGTCTAGTCAGTTTTTTGTACACAACTTCTATACGTCTCAGGCTAGAGGCTGTATTTATGAACCGATCTTTACGAAACGTCTTGGGTACCTTTGTTATCACCGTGGGATGAGAACGGGTGTTTTTGGGTGTGGTCCGAAATTCAAGATGGCCACCAGCAGCCATTTTGTACCAAAATTCGTGCAATCAGTCTTTTGTACAGAACTTCTGTATGAAAGTTCTGATTTGAATAAATTTTTGTATGGTTGTTTAGTAAAATGGAATACATCACATGCAGTACAGGTTTTTTTCTCGTGCAGAAATTATGCAAATTAGATGAATTTTGATTTATTTAGTGCTACTTATACACTGTAAGTGCACATGTCAATATGGCTCGGGCTAGAGGCTGTATTTATCAACCGATCTTCACGAAACTTCTTGGGTACCTTTGTTATCATCTTGGGACGAGAACGAGTGTTTCTGAGTGCGGTCCAAAATTCAAGATGGCTGCCAGTGGCCATTTTGTTCCGAAATTAGGTCCAATCAGTTGTTTGTCACTTCTATACAGCTCGTATTTATGAACTGATCTTCATGAAACTTCTTGGGTACCTTTATTTTCACCTTGGGACAGGAATGAGTGTGTTTTGGGGTGCCTTTGTTATCACTGTGCTATGAGAACAAATATTTTGGGGCTCAGTCAGACCCACTCTGGGACTCAAAGATTTCTTTTCTAGTTTAGCATCTGACTGTCACCCACCTTTACAATACTTTACCTATACATTTGTTACAGGCTACAGTCAGTATTTATGTACAGGCCGTTACAATACTTTATATGTACCTTTGTTATCAGGTCATTACCTAGATGTTTGTCATTGCTGTGTCACATACTATACATGTACATGTCTTGACAAGTTGAGCTACAGTGTCATTGACACTTTCATTTTCTATGCTTAGCAAAATGATACACATTTCCGAAAAATGAATAGCATTTTGTTTAAATTGCATAGCAGTTCTTGTACACTGGAGTTATGCCGTACTGTTTTGTATTGAAGTCGTCTGAGCAGATAAAATAATGTCCATCCATTTCTGTGCTTTTTCATATGAGCTGCAACATGTGAAGCACTAGCTATATTTTTCAACTTAACTGCCTTTAACAACTGCATGGACTTAGATATTTCCAAATTTGTAACATCTCTTAATTTGATGGGCTTAAAGTTATTTTGACTGGGTATTTTATGCAAAATGCAGAAACAATGCAGGATGAATTTAAACCAATAAAATTCATGTTACATATGAAGTTGCTAATGCGAGATGGAGAGTTAATCTTATATCAGGAGTAAAGCATCAGTGAAATAGCTTGCAAAGTTTGTTGCAAATTTTCATTTTTACATTTTGCAATACAAGATATTCAACTGCAGCCTATTAGGCTGCAGTTAAATATATTGTATCGCAAAATGCTGTATATAATTGAAAATTGTGTAGCTTTTAGCGTGTTTTGCATAGCAAATAGTGATGCGAAACCACTTATTTTGAGCCCTGAATTTAACTCTTTTCACAACGCTTTTCGAACTTAGTTTCTCTAAATTTCAAATTAGGCTTCTACCACATACTTTGTTACTTTTTATCCCCTCCCACAAGGGAGGGATATAGCACAGATCTTGCTCTGTCAGTCCATCCGTCCATCATTCCGTCTGTCTGTCCGAACTTTCTTTATGCCATAACATAAACGGATTTCATTTCTTTCAGTACATGTCTCTATGTCTGAAAGTCAAGTTTGATGACCACAATTATCCAATGAAAAAAGTTATTGCCCTGCCTAGCCCCCGTCAATTAGGCATTTTTTTCCCCCTCCAATATGCATTTTAAACTATTTACAGTCACTGCATGTGGAACTTTTTTTAAACTCATGTAACCCCCCCCCCCCCCCCCCCCCCCTTGCCAATTAGGCATTTTTTTTTTCATTTGTCAAAAATGCATTTTTTACAGTTTTGCTTGAAGTTTGTTGTTAAAAACCGAGACAAACACCCCCCCCCCCCCACCCCCCATCCACCCCACCCCCCTCACCCGCCATCCCTCGGTTTCAGTTAGGCATTTTTTTTTCGCTTTGCTCAAAATGCATTCTGAAGGATTTAGACTGACCACATGCAGAAAAAATGGACTTTCCTAGCACTCCCCCCCACCCACTTCACCCAGGACCATTTAAGCAATATTTTTTCTTTGGTACAAAATGCATTTTTAGCCTGACTGTTTACAGTCAGGGCTATAGTCCTGACTTTTGTCCGTCCATCCGTCCATCCATCTGTCTGTAAAAAATTGGTTTCCGACCGATTTTTATTTCAACCAAAGTTGATATGTGGATTATTTTTATTTCAACCAAAGTTGATATGTGTATTTTCCAGCTAGTAATACAGGCCAGTTTTGAATATATACTTGTGTTTAATGAATGCTTTTACATGTCTATTTTGAAAACAAAATAGGGAACTAAATTTTTCAGGCTTTTATTTATTATTATTTTTTCATTGAACTCTGTCAAAGAAGGCATAATTTGTTAAATTTCCAATTTTTTTTTTTAAACATCTGTTGCTGAAAACCTTCACACTTTGACATCAGAGTGCAGAGGGTTAATTGCCTTCACTGATAGTTGCAGTTTTATATATCTCTGTCCAGGGTTTCTGCAGGGGACCTTAGATTCAAAGAAAGGCCCATTGACGATGAACCATTCAAGGCCTTGAAATAACAGGTATTTGGCACAAGCGGAGACTTTGGGAAAATGATATTTGATAAATATTGTTTGATTGATCCTTTCCAGTCCCTTAATGGATAATAAATATGCAGGCATGCAGTTTTCATGGAAATGATCGTTTCATTTCTGTGCAGGTTCAGCCAGGCCAAAAGCTTGGGAAACAGGTTCCCACTATTGTTTTTAGCATTTTGCTTTTCATCAAGAGTCATTTAACGCACACAAGTTTTCTGCCAAGACTAAATAAAATTGTATTATTTATGATCGATGAAACAGTGGCCCAATTCGTAGCAGTAACAATCGTGCTCTCATTTTTAGCTCACCAACTTTAGTTGTGTGAGCTTATGGCATGGCTCTATCGGTCGGCATCAGCGTACATGTCCAATAATGTTAAAGTTTCTGTTTAGGTCTCTTACTCGCCCTAATTTCCATATCATGGTCTTTATAATGCTACTGTATGATGATTATTATCATTCTACCATGATTTAACCCCTCATACCCTGCATTTTAAACATTTATCTTGACATTTTTAGTTGCGTTTAGTTTCTGTTCAGCTCAGAATTTCATGTTTAACTTAGTGTTTAGGTCATTTGCTGTGTTCCTTCTCTTCCTACGGCACTTATATTCCTCATACATATTCCTCATTATCATTGTTCCATGATTTAACCCATCTTCAGTGAATTTCTTCAAATTTTTCATCAAATTTTGAATGTTAAGTTCTCTGTTCAGCTCACACTTATATATTTTCAGTGTGTTAAAGTTTTTTTTTAACATCCGTTTCATCCCATGGCCATTATATTGCCTCTATATGGTGCTTATTATCATTATTTAACGCTCGCCCAGTGCATTCTAAACCTTTTTCTTACCATTTTTAGCTACATTTACTTTTCTGTTTATCTCAGATTTTAGATTTAACTTTGTGTTCAGGTCAGCTGCTGTGTTCCTTCTTTTCTCATAGTGCTTATATTCCTCAAACATGTTCCTCATTATCATTCTAGCATCATTTAACCCAGGTCCACTGAAGTTCTTCAAATTGTTCATTAAATTTTTAATGCTTACACTTACACACTTTCAGTGTGTTAAAGTTTCTGTTTAGGTCAGTTGCTGACACCATTTTCATCCCATGGCCTTTAAATTGCTTCTATGTGGTGTTTATTTTCATTCTACCATTATTTCATCCTCACCCAGTGTGTTTTAAACCTTTTTCTTACCATGTTTAGTTACGTTTGCTTTTCTGTTTACCACAGAATTTCATGTTTAAGTTTGTGTTTAGGTCAGCTGCTGTTTTCCTTGTCTTCCCATAGTGCTTATATTCCATCATACATTTTCCTCATTATCATTCTAGCATCATTTAACCCTTGTCCAGTGAATTTCTTCAAATTTTTCATCCTATTTTTAATGTTAAGTTTCCTGTTTACCTCACACTTAGACATTTTCAGTGTGTCACAGTTTTTGTTTAGGTCAGCTGCCAACACCCTTTTCATCCCATGGCCTTTATATTGCTTCTATATGGTGCTTATTTTCATTCTACCACTATTTAACCCTCACCCTATGTGTTTTAAACCATTCTCTTAACTTTTTTATTTATTTCTTACTTCCGTTTAGTTTTCTTTTTAGCTCATAATTTCATGTTTAACTTAGTGTTTGTTTATGTCAGTTTCTGTGTTCCTTCTCTTCCCATGGCCTTTAAATAAATCATACATTTCCTCATTATCATTCTACCATGATTTAACCTTCATCCAGTCAATATTTTTCAAATTTATTTCAACATTTTTAATGTTAAGTCTCTGTTTAGCTCACACCTAGACATTTTCAGTGTGCTAAAGTTTCTGTTAAGGTCTGGCAACACCATTTGTAAAACATCATTTCCGAGGTTCCTCATATGATCAACAATTAATAATCTAATTGTGCCATGTTGAATTTCTTCATCAGTAATTACAAATGATAATGCATGGAAAAGGCGGTTTCCATCACCACATAATTTTGTTAAAACGGAGGGTTCTTCCATTTCTCTATGTAGTGTACTTTCAGGTATCTGATAAGTCACAGTGTTTTGAAAGTTTAAATCAAACATAGTACACTGAAGCATCTGCCAGTGAAGACTGGTTGGTTCAAAGTAATACTCACTTAATAATGTGGCTGTTAAAATTATTATTTTTTCAGTTTTACTTTTAAGAGATTGTGTTTAGGTCAGCTTTGTCGCATGTTATGAGCCTGTTTGATACAGTTCTTGTGTTTGCTAAAGTTACTATCAAAGAGGAATGTTGGTGAGCTATAGGGCGTTGGAGTCCTTCTTGTGACAATCTCAGTCGATTTAGATTTTGTTGTTGAATGATCATGCGTGTCGCCAACAGTTTCTGATTCATCCCACTTAATAATGTGGCTGTTAAAATTATTATTTTTTCAGTTTTACTTTTAAGAGATTGTGTTTAGGTCAGCTTTGTCGCATGTTATGAGCCTGTTTGATACAGTTCTTGTGTTTGCTAAAGTTACTATCAAAGAGGAATGTTGGTGAGCTATAGGGCGTTGGAGTCCTTCTTGTGACAATCTCAGTCGATTTAGATTTTGTTGTTGAATGATCATGCGTGTTGCCAACAGTTTCTGATTCTTAATTACTAAAATGAAATGCACTCAGTTTTGGTGTGTTCAACAACAAAACCATGTAAAGCCAAACACACAAAACTGTAATCCACCTCGTACCTTGTGGGAAACCCCAGAGAGTGAAACAGTGCTTGTTTACTGTTGTAGACAAGCTCAGTTTTACTGGTAAAATAGGACACAGTCACCAATACTTGGGTTGGAAGTCCTCTAAGCCTTTACCCAACAAATCGCCCGCATCCGCTTGCGTAATATGCAAAGTCAGCAGTTGAAAAAATATTATTTTTCAAAAACTTTCAACAAAACCATATCATGTGACCCCATGTTGGAACAAGCTCGTTCCAATGAGGGGTCACATGATATGGTTTTGTTGAAATTTTTTGAAAAATTTAAAAAAATGATATTTAAAATAATAAATTTTGATATCGTCTGCGTTGGGTAAAGGGCTAAAATGGGTATAAACGATTGACTGGACTTCACTTTATCTCCAAGTTGTGGTCACAAATAGTCATTGTGAAGAAATATGTTGCCTTAAACACCAATAATTATAAATAAATAAATACACCTTGTGAGGAAGTTTACCTATTTTATTCTGACATAGCAGTTCATTGTCACAAAATTAGGGTAATACATGTATCTCTGCAAATTTGAGGAATGGCAACTGAGATGGATAGCATTCGCTTGTGAATGAAATCATGATTTTATCATTGAAAGCAATAACAAAATCACATTTTATCACTGAAATTGATGATGAGGGGAAAATTTCTTTGCAAAAATGCAAGATATGTTCTTCCAATTTCAAAGCGCTCCATTCAGAATCAAGAAGAGGTGTGTTCAAGCTTTATTTTGTCCCAGTCAATTCAATATCATTACCTTCGTAAATGGGATGTTTCACACACCTGAATGATTTGCCCGTTCCTAATCAGAATGCACAAAGAAGAATTTTTATTTAGCTATTTTTTTATTTGATCAACTTAGTAAAAAACAAAATAATTTTTTCATTGTCCTTCACTTTTGAATGTTATTTTTTCTTTGTTATCTTTTCACTTGCAAGTAATGTTGTGCACTCTCATCTGAGTCATCATTGCCTCTGATCATCCATTGCAATTAAATTGAGTATTCAAAGGCACAAAATACACAAATGAAAATACAGATAATTTGTTGCACATTTTTATTTCATTAAATGTATTCACCCTCTCATCTATAGCAAACCACTTCGTATTCTTGGTCCTTCTTAAACATTTGCAGGTTTTAAACTGGAAACCAAGATAAGAAAATTGGTACAGAATTAAAAAGAAATAAAAATAGGTTTCTTGATAGCTCTTGTTGGAACCCAAAAGTGGGCTCCATAGTGTTCTGCGTGCACAAATATGACAAAGTATACAACTTGCCTTTTCAAAACAAATTAACCAGCCTTCTTTATATTCGTCTCAAAGTTGCACCTCTTGGGGTATTCCTGATTACCTGGTCTCAAATAAAAGCTGGAACACTAAGCATTACACTGTATCACTTGCCCATTAGGCATTATTGGGTTATTCATAATTTATGAGAATTTCGTATGAAAACATGAAAAAATAAGAGGTCAGACAAAAAGGTGCTCAGTAATAATTGGATCATCACCTAAATTTCTTTGTTTTACAATCAGTCAGGAGATGACACATACTAACTAAAATGGTTTCTAAATTGCCTGTGTCACAGTATTGATCTTCAAACGTGAGTTGAATTTAACTCATACCTGGTTGCCACAGGTCTAGTTTTTACATTTTCTTGAGGACAGTCTTTGAAGTATCACACCAGGACAGGAATTTCTTCCCCACTTCCTATGCAAGATATGCGTGTCCCATATGAGAAGGCCATGTGAGATAGATATCTATCTCGCATTACCCACATGACTGTATCTTATGTTTCGGTGGTCTTCAAAGTAATGTTGTATGTTGTACTTGATGTTAATAATGACAGTATATTGTAAGCACTTTGTTCAATTTCTTAACTTAATTCCTATCTCTATAGCATCCATCCATCGATAGATGTACAGGCTCAACTGACGTCATCGGAATGTGTCAGTGTTCATTTTGTTACAAATATTTAACACCTGTCTAGCCAGCGTTGAAATTTAATTTCATGGTATATACCTGTGGTATATTTATTTATTTATTTATTGGTGTTTAAGGTCACATACTTATGCAAAATGGCTAATCGTGACTGTGACAGTTTTACGTGTGGTGGAAGCCGGAGTACCCAGAGAGAACCACCGAGCATCGACGAGAATTTATTAGCTCCTCTTCATTTTAACTCTGTTCAAGCTCCGCTCAAGCAGAGTTACAGCGGTTGAAGACATGTGCACATCGACATGCAGTATGCCTTAGTGCCCTGTAGGCAACCGGGATAAAATGCCTTGGCCAAGGTCACAACACAGGTCATCCCAGATGCGGATCGGATTCCAGTCCTCTAGCTTAGAAGTCCAACGTGCTACCACTGAGCCACCGCATTCCCCCATCTGTGGTATATACATAACTTTTGTGCCCACTTTCTGATGAGCAAATCAGGTTTTTTTTCAGAAATGTACAACAATATTGTTTGATACAGCTGCACATGCCACTGAATTACTTTTGATGATGTCAGGGTGTTTTGGTGGTGGAGAAAAATGATCCCTAATGAGGGTAGGTGTGAGATGTGGTAAATCTCACCTCCGAGACAAAATATTTTGTTTCCCCATCTCACACCCTCACTTAATAATATTCCATTCGCAACAGAAACCCCCCCCACCCCCTTTCCATTGGCTAGCAGCTTTCTCAACATGAATTGCAGCAATGGAATGGCCTGACTGATAAAAATGTATCATTTAGATTAACCCAATTTCAGACCGTTTACAGGTGTGACCAAATTTGAGAAGGTTTGAAGGCATCAAGAAAAATATGTAAATTTTCTGTGCCTCTTCTTCATTTGAGAATAACTTCCATCATAATATGACCGTAGCAACACAAAGAAAGGCATGCCAATAAAACATAACAGGGTAAGACTTTTATTTCTGGTTTTTTATGTGCCCAAATTAGGGCAAAATGGTGTGCTCAAAGTACATAAAGTTAAAGGGTTGATGTAGTAATTTTCCTACATGAAAATATCACTTACACTGAAGATACAGGTCTCTGCAAAGCAGGTTAATGAAAAGATCAAGTTACAATGTTGATCGTTTGGATTTCTCAGTATAAGTGCACCAAATAAACAAAGGTAGTTGAGTCGTTACCCAAGGTGCTTTAGGAACATCTGAGATGTCCACTGAAAACCATCTGGTACCACAGAAATTTAGGTGGTGCCCAGTTACCTGAATGCCTGTTTGTCTTATTAAATACTTTTTCGTGTTTTCCACTTACATTCTCATTAGTTATGATTACGCCAAAAATGTCCAATGATCAAGGGATACATCAACATAAAGTTTATTGTCCTGTCTTTCACTTGACAACAGGTGTATGGGAACACATCAAGTGGTTCACATTTGAGATGAATATAAAGCAATTTGGTTGGTTTATTTTGAAAAGATGGGTTGTGTTAACTTGTGTATCTTGTTATATTTATATATCTATTAAGAGGTCGGAGAGGATTGATGAAAAATAATTTATCAAATATCATTTTTCTGAGTTCTTAGCTTGTGGTGAGCATCTGTGCTTGAAATCCTAGGAAATGGACCAGGAGGCCTTGAAAATCCCTGATTATTTCTGAAATAAAAACTGATGAAGCATGTAATAATAACAATACAGTTTTTTATGCTATAGTGCTTAGTGCTAACTGGGACCGTCCTGTCATTACCCCCTCCTCCCTCTCCCCTTAAAAGGAAATGGTTGAAGGACGTAATGATCGGAGGGTCCTAGTTAGGCCTGGTGAATGCAGGGCTTTGGAAATATTTGAATTTGGCCATTGTTGGACAATAAAAAATGCTGGCAAATGTTGAGAATTGACCGTGAATAGGCTTGAATTTTATGAGTTCTTTCCTGTGGGAACCCTTTTATCTCTATAAAATTTTAATCTATTTTTCAGGTGAAAACACCACCCCAAGATTACTGGATGCCTGAAGATCTTTTGAAAGTGCCTGATAAAATGCCAACTATTGAAACAAGCAGTGTTTTTCGCCATGATGAACACTCACAGACATTGTTGGATAAATATACAGAAATAAAAGACAAAAAACCAGTTCTCATCACCAATGACAGTGATGGTATTTTTAATGCTGTGTCGATGGCTCTTTATGGCAATGAACTCTTTTCATCCGAACTGAGAATACGGTGTTTAATTGAAATGACAAAGAATGCTAAAATTTATAAATACCATCCAGATGCCAAGAGCTTTTTGCTGTTTTCATCGGGTTATGAGGATGCTGTTGCTAAGTGTGAGAGGCTGGAAAAGTGTTTGTCAGTATGGGTATTCCTGGCCCTATCAACCGTCATAGGGATAGACATTCATTCGGTGTACCCACCAGTTGCTGGGCAGGACATGGCATCAACATTTCTCAACCGATGCTTTCAACCTTTGTATAGATTACCAGATAACACAGCCTCAATTACAATTATGTGGACAACAACTGAGGATGTACATCCACCTTCATGGTCTCCCAATCACTTTGTGCCCCTCATAACACTTCGAGAAACAGACAGAGTACCAGATGAAACTCCTAAGGAGATGATTATAAGTGAAAATATTTCAGAGATTACAACGTCAGAGGTAGAAGCACAAATTGTTTCTACAGAGAATGCTGCAGAGATTATTTCGGTTGAGAATTCCAATGTAGAAGTGAACACCGAGGACTCGTCACAGATCATTGCTGGTAATACTTTATCAGATGGGCAGCTCATCTTTGTTGTGGTACAAGATGATATTGACACAGCACAGACAACTGAAGTAATAGAGTGTGGAGATGTATTACAGCAGACCACAGCTAGTTTGGAAGTTTGTAATAATGTAGAAGTTTCTGGTACTGGAGAACTCATTGAGTCCACTAACAGTAACCTAGGTAAACCAGAGATCGGTGAGTGGCAAACAAGTGATGTAACTAATTGTACAATAAGTAGTGATGTGCCTCCTGTATCCATAGAAGAGAAAGTCAGTACAACAGAAACTGATTCTAATATTAATTGTTTATCTTTACATAGTTACCATACTGTTGACAGCAAGCAACAGAGCACTATAGATGACTCAGTTGTTCACACTGGAGAAAATGATATTCAGCTCGAGGAAACTGTTGTGCCTCCCACTGACAGCTCATTTCATTTGATAGATTTAAAGAAGGAATACACATCAGACTTTGACTCCTACAGGGAGGATTCTGAAGATGAAATGCAGGGAGATGCTGGGAGAGATAACAGTCGACTAACAATACAGGAAATATTTGATGAGATCACTCAGGCCAAAGAAGTATTGTCACATATACCACCAGGGGAAAAAAATAACGTGTTTATGTTGATTGACAACACAAGTAACATAATAAGAAGCAAGAACAACATGAGAATAGAGTTTCCGGATGATTGTGGACTATGGGACATTACTAAAACTAACATTTCCACTGCACAGTTTTTGTTTGATGATACTTTGAAGCAGATATCGAAAAAAGCCGGTGTTTATTCTGTTCTTAAATGTGATAAGTATTCAAATTCAACATGGATTCCACTTGAGCCTCAACCTGATGAGGAGAGCATTATTGTTATGGATAGGTATTGTTCACGTCTGAAATCCAACATCTCATACAAGAAGCGTGTTACTTGGTTTTCAAAGTTGCCTCCACAACACAAAGACAAGCTTCCCGTTGCTTTGGTTGAGTATAATGGGATTTTAGAGACAGGAAGTTTACATACTGACTTCAAGCAGTTAGAAGCAGAAAGTTTACACATTAAATCTAAACAATCCAGATTGGAAGTGAAGCAGAATGAACAAAAAATGACCACTCAAGCAGAAAATAAGGCTAAAAATGTAAAGCCATTAACTGTTCGTTTTACAGCTCAAGAAATATTTTATGAGATAACAAATGCTACTGAAGTATTGCCTGGAATTCCTCCTGGTACAAAGGTTAATGTTTATATGGTTATTGATAATTCTGATAATGTTACAAGAAAACGTAAGAATATGAAATTACGATTTGATGATGATTATGGACCTTGGGATAACAGTTCATCTAACAGTGCTAAATCTGAATATGTCATGTCTGATGGTGTATTGAAAATGATATCTCACAAAAATGGTTCATATTGTATACAGTGTGCAGAGAGACGAAAGGGTAAACAGTCATCAAACTGGGTTCCATTAGAACCTCAACCGAGTCGAAAAGACATAATTGTCTTACAGAAGTATTACATTAGTTTGAAGTCAGATGAAAACTTTAAAAAACGTATCAGCTGGTTTTCAAGGCTGCCTCAAAAGTATCAAAAGGAACTAAACTATGCCCTTGTGGAATACAGTTGTGAAGTAGATGATGATACAGTGTTGAAAAGTGAACAGAGTCCACTTACAGATATAGTTTCAGAGAGACCAGTTAATGTTTACCCTCTCCATAACCGACTATCTGCAGAAGATATATATTACAAAGTTATACACAACAGGGGCATTCTAACTGAAATTCCACCTGGTGATAAAAGGAATGTCTACATGCTAGTAGATGATACTCTTAATGCATCAAGGAGAGAAAAGAGAATGCGTTTCTCTTATCCAGATGACTGTGGTGCATGGAACAATAATAATAAAAGTATTGCACGATCAGACTTTCTGATTTTTGATGGATCATTGAAAACTCTTCACAAAAAGAATGATGTTTTCTGTGCTGAGAAAAGAGTAAAAGGTCGAAGTTCATGGGTTCCATTAGATCCACAACCTAAGGATGAGGATCTTGTGACATTGCACAGGTACTACACCTCACTGAAATCTGATGACAACTTTAAGAAACGTGTTAGTTGGTTCTCTAAACTTCCACCTGAATATTCAGATAAAACTAATATAGCAGTGATAGAGTACAGTGTATCACAGGACATAGACGCTGAGAACACAGAGGGTCAAAATGATGATGTGGAACAGTCCGACTCACTTCCTCAGATTAATCATGTTACAGAAATAGAAGAAGAGGTAGCCTCTAATGTCCATGAACTCAAAGATCGCTTTACTGCTGATGAAATATACAAGGAAATAACAAATGCAAGTGAGGTGTTGTCTCATATACCAACTGGTGTGAAGAACAATGTTTACATGTTGATAGACAACACTGATAATATACTGCGAAGAGAAAATAAACAAAAAAGTGAATTTCCAGATGATTGTGGAGTTTGGGACTGTAATCAAGGAACAACTGTTAAAACAGAGTTTCTATTGTCTAATGATATGCTGAAGCCACTGCATCAGAAAAATGGTGTGTATTGTGTTGAAAAACAGAAAAACAAACGTGTTTCATGGGTTCCATCAGATCCTCAGCCAGACGAAAATGACATTGTTGTACTACATAGATATTACACTTGTCTGAAAGCAAACAACCAATACAAGAAGCGTGTAAGCTGGTTCTCCAAGTTACCTATGGAGCATAGAGATAAACTTGTTGTTGCACTAGTTGAATATAGGGGTATGTATCCTGTTCAAAGGCAGCCAGTTAAAAAGTTAGTAAGAAAATATGATCGAACTAGACCTCAAAACAAGAAGTGTCGTGGACTCTATTTGAAGTTGCTTGAAGGTGATTCATTAAACGAATCAAGAAAACTGAGTGGATTGTTAAGCAGTGCAAAGGCAGAAAGTAAAAGGCTTATTACATCGAAAGAAAAATCAAATATTTATTCTGAAGACAGTAATTCTGAATACTCAAGTGATCAGGATGGCTCAGATGATAATCGTGATGATGATGATGATGACGATGATGATGATGACGATGAAGAGAATGATGTTGATAATACTGATAATGATACTTCTCAGTCCGAAAGTACATCAGAATCTGAAAGTGATTCAGAGGATGAAAACAACCTCCCAAGTTCTGCAAGAAAGAAAAAATGGCGCTTATCAACTAGTGCTGGCCCATCTAGAAAGAAATTACGAATTGCATTAAAAGACTCAAAAAGTAAGTCAAAATCCAATAGGAAAAGAAAGCGATCAAGAAGAGAAGAAAGTGATAGTGAGTTCGATTCAGATTCTGACCAAGTGGGAAAACCAAGGAAAAAATCAAAATCTGCTAAAAAGAGAAAGCACAAGAAAGATAAAGATACAAATAACAGGTTAAGTGTTCAGGAAATTTATGAGAAGATTACACAAGCCACAGAGGTGTTCTCACACATCCCACATGGCGAAAAAAATGATGCTTTATTCTTGATTGATAACACTCATAATGTAGCAAGGAAACAGAAGAAGTTAAAAACCCATTTTCCTGATGATTGTGGGGCATGGGACTCAAGACAAGTTAAAACTGTCAGTACAACACATACAGTATCATATGATGTTCTCAAAAAGGTGTTTCTCAAAGATGGTATGTATTGTGATGAGAAGAGAGTTGACAAACAGTTCATTGTTTCACCCCTAAAACCACAGCCTACCGAGAATGATATAGTTGTCTTGCATAGATATTATGCCTGTTTGAAGAGTGATAAGAATTTTAAGAAACGTGTGAGCTGGTTTTCTAAGTTACCTCCAGAACATAAAGAAAAACTTACTGTAGCTTTGGTAGAGTATAGTGGAGATTGGTCTCCTGAAGGAGAAAGTAGCTTGCCTTCTTCAACTTTATTCGAAGAGACACCATATGCTTACGCGAGGTCAGATACTATGGAGAAAGCATCAAATGTAAAAGATTTGGAAAGCCGATTGTCTGTACAAGAAGTATATGATGAGATAACAAAAGCAAAAGAAGTTCTTTCACATATTCCTCCTGGTGAAAAGAATAATGTATACATGCTGATTGATAACCGAAGAAATGTTGCCAAAAGACGCAAAAATATGAAAAGTGACTTTCCTGATGATTGTGGTATATGGGACAGCAAGCGAGGATCTACAGCAGCTTCCATATTAGTTTTGATTGATGGAGTGCTTAAAAGTGTTATTCGTAAAAAACGTGTTTATGGTGTTAACAAACAGGTTGAAAAACGCACCACTTGGGTGGAATTGGATCCTCAACCTGATAAAAATGAAATTGTTGTCCTACATAGGTATTATACATGTTTGAAGGCTGACAACAGTTATCAAAAACGTGTCAGCTGGTTTTCTAAACTACCGCGTGAACATGCTGACAAACTCAATATTGCTCTCGTTGAATACACTGGTTTCCGTGTTACTGAGAGTGTACACGGCAATGCTAAGAAGAACCTCTCTCCATACATTCGTACTAGACCAGAAGTGCTTGACAAGGCAGCTAGTTTAGGACAAAATAAAAAACCCAGGGAAGTGTATCAAGAGTTGACTGAAAATGAGCATGTCAATGCACCCCTTAGTTTAAGTCAGATTCGAAACAAACGCTATCATGATAGGAAGAAGCTTCAGCATTCTATGACATCTGCTGTCATGTGGGATCCAACATATTAACCACAGGAGCAGTTGCATCATTTGGTGTAATTGTATAGCAGAACCTTGTTAACCCTTTACCTAGCAGAATGACTGAAACTGGCCAGTGCTATTCACAAAAATTGCCATTCAAATTTTACTATATTTTTATACAACAACCAATGGTCCAGACTAACTGGTGCTAACTTATAAATTAAGCCAGGGCAAAACACAAATTTTGCTCCCCAATTCCCAAAATTTGCATGCAGAACCGAAAAATTGATGTCTTATCTGGTCCTCCATACTTTTCAGATCTGTGCATGCGCAGTATCCAGGAAAACACTGAAATTAGCGCCAACCATCATTCTTTGTTTGGCCCTAAAGTCAGCAACAATGAACAGACATCTGTGCTTTTAAATCTCAATTTTTGAGGATGCAAGACACAAATCAATGGTAAAATTGGTAGATCCAAGGACATAATTGGATTATGGAAGTGAAGAATGGTGGTTAGGAATGTTCAGGGCTGTAACTTGATCATTTTTATCGAAATTATTTCATGTTTCCCAATTTCGCGACATGTGCCTGACGTCATCATTCTTGCTAATGATTTATCCACTGTTTGCTAAGAGTTTCTTCCCTATCCTTCCTTGAATCCCTCCTGTTAAACTCCCAAACTTTTTGGCTTATTTTTACTGAAATTTTTTATTAAATTTCTTGGGAGTTTAATGTGTATTACAGAATGTTTGTTCTGTTTATCTCCATGGTTACGTCCTCACCCTACAGGTGTTGAGTTTTTTGGGTCATGCATCTTCTATCCAACGTATTGTTTTTTCTTCATCTGAAAATCTTGCTTTGCATCTGGTAGCTTTAAATTCTGTTACTGACTTTGGGCCTTTTTTTATTCAGTTGTTGAGGTCTTGTTTCCGTTTTTTTCCTTGATGTTGTTTACGTTGGCAACATCCTTAAAATATTATGTAGTATCTACTTATTATTACTGTAGGATTGTTGTAAGATACATGTTTTATTATTCCGGTAGTGTAGCAATAATTTTTGGATTTTTGTCCACACTTAGGCTCCATTGGAATACCCTTGGGCTCTTCATGTTTCCTTTGAGAACTTGGGCTTTTGTCAAAATTCTTTCGAAAGATTTTTTAAAATTAATTTTTCGATTTGTATTTTGATTAATTATGTATCTTTATCATATATTTATTGTGGAGTTGGTGGGAGTTCAATCTACTTTGTTTGATTAATTATGAAAGCTTATTGCTCAAAATGCAAGACGAGGAAGTCTTCCTCAGATTTACATGCTTGTTGCCTTGCTTGTAGTCGATGTACTCCCACAAATTTTTGTCCTGCATGTGTTGATTGGGATGACAAACTTTGGACACGGGTGTCACAATATGTTGTCAGTGGTCAATGGCAGTTCTCTCACCGCAGAGTCTTTCAAGTTTCTCAGTTTCTTTTTCAGAGGAACAAGAACATGGTGATGGTTATGTGACATCTACCAAAAATGTGCTACAGTTGTCATGCTCTGATGAGCAAACCAGAGCTAGCTGCTAAGGTGCTCCTGAATATTAGACAAGGGATAAAGCCACTGGCCGGTGGTTTTAATCCTTTGCCAGCAGCTAGCTCGACTGGTGAAGCGGTTACTCCGTCCGTGGGAGCCGGGTATGTCCATTGCGGTCGAAGGAAGTGTAGTGGGTAGAGCGAGCACCTTAAAATCTAAACATGCGCATCCAGAGACGACAGAACTAGGGAAGAAGCCAGCAATGTTTTTGGGAAGCTTGGCGAGGTCTGAAAGGGCCTGCGAGCGGGAGAGGTCCCTCTCTAGCCCAGCAACATCTGGGGCCAGATGTTGTGGTGAAGAACTTGCATGGGCCGGAGCATACATCCACACCCGCCATTTGGGATGCTCTGTCTACATTGCAGCCGGCCTTGGCTGCAGTCACGGCTTCTTCTACTTCAAATATAAAGCACACGCGGCTGCATCCTAGCTACCCGACTTTGGATATCCAGTCTGCTGCACAAAGAAGGGACCACACTTCGCCCGTGAAGTCGGACCATCCGGTAGCTAGGGAGATGAGGCCTCAATCATCGGGACATTCGGAGGAGAGATCCATTTCCGACATGCCATCCCAGGAGCAGCAAGCGGCTAAGAAACAGAAGACCACTGCTCCTCAGGTCTCGAGAACGGACTTGCTGTCACAGATTGCGCAGCTGATCACAGCATCCCAGCAAATGCAGGAGCAGCCTCCCTCAGACTCAGAATCTGAGCTGTCGGACGGTGCTGGGTCAGTCCAGTTGTCTGTCCACGCAGATGCAGTGGATGGAGATTTGCAACTGATTCTCTCGGATGGTGAAAGGGATAAGGAAGAGGATTACCCTTCCCTTTCAGAAAAGCACATGGTTGCGATGGATTTCATCCATCAATACTACCCTGAATTTGTTCCGCCATATCAGAATGATGTGACAACAAGAGAGAAACTGCTGGCGTTGCTTGGCACAGACTTTATACAGAGAAAGGAAAAAGTTCTTTCTTTTCCGGTTCAGTTTAGGCAGGTGTTGCAGGCCTTCGGCCATGTAGACGATGCCATATTCAACTTCTCGAGTGCGAGGAAAAAAGGCAGTTTCTTATCTATATCTTCCATAAACATACCGTTTCTTGGACCACGTTCATTTAAAATAGTTGGAGAAGATGTTCAGAGAGCTCCTCTGCATTTCGATGAGCAGGCCAGGGATCTAGATGTATCCTTACCTGCACCATTCACTATTCGCTCAGACGTAATAGAAACGGCAATTTCATCAAATAGAGCAAATTTGGACACCCCCACTAATAAGATGTCCGCATTGGTCAAATCTTCCGTCGGTTCCTTTCAAAAGAGAGTCTCTCCTAGCGAAGGTACAGGCTCTCTTATTAAAGGAAGCAATAGAGGTCATCGAGAATCAAGATTCTCAGGGTTTTTACAGTCACCTGTTCCTCGTACCGAAGCCAGACAGCTGGTTCCGACCGGTAATAGACGACATGAGCTGGATAAACAAGCTTATCATGGCTCCAAAATTCTATATGGAGACCATTCGGTTGGTAAGAACGAGCATTCGAGTGAACGACTGTGCAGCAAGCATAGATCTAAAGGATGAGTACTTTCATGTCCTGGTACATCCGGCATTCAGAAAGTACCTGTGGTTCGCCGTACAAGGGAAGGTTTATCGGTTCAGAGCAATGTGCTTTGGTCTGAACCTGGCTCCCTGGGCATTCACTTGAATAATGAACTCAGGAATGTCATACTTCCGAGCTCATTCGTCTGCGGTAATGTCGGTTTACTTGGACGACATTCTGCAGAGATAGGGCAACAGAATTACTCTTCAGAACGATGTTCAGAGTTCTTCTATTCCTCTGATGTCTCGGTTTCATCGTAAATGAGAAAAAGTCTGATCTAGCTTCGTCCAAGTCGTTCACTCACTTGTGGATGAGCTTCGAGACTCACAACAATCTGGTTCGTCTGCCGTTACCCAGAGCGAAATTAGTCAGTTGTTATGCTCGCTTTTGTCTACACTCAGACGCATTAACGGCGAGGGAATTAATGCGACTGTTGGGGCTGTGCGGAGCAGCTGCAGATCTTATTCCGATGGGCCGTCTGCGCACGCGTCCCCTCCAGATATTCTTTACTCAGAACTGGAGTGTGAAGACGCATTCGCTTGAAACCAGTATTGTTTTTAACGGACCTAGTAAAACAAAAGGTTCAGATTTGTGCAGATCTTCCATGGTTAACTCAGGGAGTTCCGCCGCAACTGCCGGATCCAGCTTTCACGATTATGACAGATGTGAGTCAGATGGATTGGGGCACAAACTTGAAGTGTTAGGGTCTTTGGGACTCTCAGTTTCTACAGAAGCACATGAACATCAAAGAGATGATGTCAATATGGCTAGATCTTCAACATTGGATTCACATAATAGCGAACGTCCATGTTCAAATTTTCTCGGACATTTCGACAGTAGTAGCTTACATCAGGAACCAAGGCGGCACTCATTCAATTCCATTATGCGAATTAACAGAGAAAATTCCTCTATACATTATGAATCATGAGTTTGCGACACACCTGAACAATCAGTGACCAACGTTCATGTCGCCTTTCTGATCATTGAACGTATGCAGTAGACGCCCTGTCGATCTCTTGGGACAGAATGATAGGATATGCCTATCCTCCAACTCCGTTGATTCAGCAGATTCTGTTGAAGATGAAACAGTCTTGTTGCAAAATTCTGCTAGTAGCACCTCTGTCATCACAGAAACCTTGGATCAATCTTCTCAGGTATCTGTTGTGGGACGCTCCCCAGAAGCTTCCTCCACGACAGGACCTTCTTTATCAGGGGAAGTCACGCGCACTGCATCACAACCCGGAAGGTATCAACCTTCACATATTTCTGTTGTGCGGTCCTTCTTGTACGAAAAACAGTTTACAGGACGTGCAGTGGACGCAATTGCTAACTACATGAGGTCCTCCTCTGTGTTGAACTACGCAGCAAAGTGGAGGGTTTTCTTCCGTTGATGTCAGGATCAGTTGATAGACGTTTATGATCTGTCCATTCCAAATATTGCCAATTTCTTGTTATCTGGCTTAAAAGTGAAAAGCAAGTGAATAATTGCAGCCCGTCACTATTAAGGACTATAGGTCTGTGTTATCAGACACTTACGTTCATCATGATAACTTGGCTATTGGATCAAATGCTTCATTGTCCAAGCTGGTTAGAAATTCCTCTATTAATATACCTAGAATCCTCAGATTAATTCGTAAGTGGAATTTGGCTTGGGTTCTGTTGAAGCTCAAAGAAGCTCTGTTTGAGCCATTGGATGTTGTAGATTTCAAATTCTTGACCTATAAAACGGCATTTCTCTTAGCCTTTGCATCTGCTAGAAGAGTCAATGATCTTCATGCTTTCTCTGTTGATGAATCTCACTACCTTAGTGTGGGTAATACTATTACCCTCACTACGGAAGTGGGGTTTTATATATTAGATGTAATACTCAGTTTCATTTTTGATGTTATGCCTTTCTCTTTTCTCGTAAAGGAGAAAGACATATATAATTCCTATCTTCTATTCTCCTTTATATCCTAGGCCCTCCAGCCATTTTACGATTCAGCTTGTCTGGGCCATTAGTTGTTGTATAAAAATATAAATTTTAAGTAATTTGTATATTTTTTATACTTACCAATGGCCCAGATGGGTATGGCCCTCCCCTGAGTGGGCTCTCAAACCTCCCCGCTGTTTATAACATTTAACTGGCAACCTGTAGATAAAATGATGGTTGGCGCCAATTTCGGTGTCTTCCTGGATACTCAGATCTGAAAAGTATGGGGGACCAGATAGGACATCTATTTTTTGGTTTTGCATGCAAATTTTGGGGATAGGGGGGTCAAAATTTGTGTTTGGCCCTGGATTAATTTTTGAGTTACCACCAGCTAGTCTGGGCCATTGGTAAGTATAAAAAATATAGAAATTACTTGAAATTTATAATTTTTAGCTCAACTTGACAAAGTCAAACTGAGCTATTGCCATAACTTCTCATCCATTGATGTACGTACGTACGTCTGAGCGTATGTACATACATCAAGACATATGTATGTTAGTCTACAATTTCTTTTGGCACACTGCACTGATCACATGATCAGATTGCTTTGAAACTTGGCATGCTTGTTTGGGGTGACCTCTAGATGGGAGCTATCGATTTTCTTCCATTTCCGTCAAAATGTTGCCGTAGGCAACAGCCTTTGAACTTAGTTTAGTCAGAGACCTCAATATTTCCCTTTGGCACACCCTACAGGGCATATTTATAATCTGATTTCTTTGAAACCTGGTATGCCTATTTGGGGTGACCTCTAGATGGGAGCTATTGATTTTCTTCCATTTCCAGCAAAAAATGTTGCCACTGGCAACAAGCTTTGAACTTAGTTTAGACAGGCATCAGTATATTCCTTTGGCAAACCCTACAGGACACATTTATGATCAGATCGGTTTGAAACTTGGTATTCTTGTTTGGGTTAAATCTAGACGGGAGCTATCGATTATCTTCCATTTCCGTCAAAAAATGTTGCTACTGGCAATGACCTTTGATGAACTTAGTGCACTTATGCATCAATATTTCCCTCTGGCACACCCTGCAGGGCACATTTATAATCAGATCAATTTGAAACTTGGTATGCTTGTTTGGGGTGACCTCTAGATGGGAGCTATCAATTTTCTTCCTTTTCGATAAAAAAAAAAATATTGCACTGGCAACAGCCTTTGAACTTAGTTTAATCAGACGTCAATATTTCTCTTTGACACATCCTACATGACACATTTATGATCAGATCGGTTTGAAACTTGGTATGCTTATTTGGGATTACCTCTAGATGGGAGCTATCGATTATCTTCCATTTCCATCAAAAAATGTTGCCGCTGGAAATGACCTTCAATGAACTTAGTGCAGTTCTGCATCAATATTTTCCCTTGGCACACCCTGCAGGGCACATTTATGATCAGATTGCTCTGAAACTTAGTATGCTTGTTCTGGGTGACCTCTTGATGGGAACTGTCAATTTTCTTCCATTTCCAAAAATAGTTGTCGTTGGAAACGACCGTTGAACTTAGTATAGTCAGGCATCAGTATATTCCTCTGGCATGCCCTACAGTGTACATTTAGGATAGGATTGCTTGAAACTTGGTATGCATGTTCTGGGTGGCTTATAGATGTTAGCTGTTTATTTCATTTCATTTCCATAAAAAATTATTGTTGTTTGCACCAGCCTTTGGACTTTGTGCATTTTTGTAGCAACTTATCTCTTTTGCACTCTCTACAGGGTATATTTATGAATTTCCATAAAAATGCTAAAAAGACCATTGCCACCAGCCATGACCATCAAACTTAGTGCATTTGTGCATTAACATCTTCCTTTGGCATGCCTCAGAGGGCACATTCATTATTAGGTTGTTTTGAAACTTGATATGCTCATTCGGGATGACAGAGATAGGAGCTATCAATATTTTTATACTGTACCAATGACCCAGACTTAGCTGGTGCTAACTCTAACAAAACCAGGGCCAAACACAAATTTTGCCCCCCAATCCCCAAAATTTGCATCCAAAACAAAAAGAAATCATGTCCTAAAGGACCTCCATACTACGCCTCTACTGCGCATGCGCAGTGACGCAGTCGTCCCGAAATTGGCGCCAATTATCATTCTCTGTTTGGCCCTTCATCAGTCAACATCTCACTGATCTTTGTGCTTGTAAATCTCAGTTTAAAGGATGCCAGACACGTAATTTTTGGAGAAAATGTGATTCTAAGGAGGATAGAAGGAGGAGAGGAAAAAGAAGTGGCAAAAAATAATCAGGGCTGTACTTAAAATTTTTTGATGAAATTATGTTAAGTTGCCTATATTTTTATACTGTACCAATGACCCAGACATAGCTGGTGCTAACTCTTAAAATATAGGGCCAAACACAAATTTTGCCCCCCAATCCCCAAAATTTGCATCTAAAACTAAAGAAAACATGTCCTGAGAGGCCCTCCACACTTCGCCCCTACTGCGCATGCGCAGTGTCAAGGACGTTCCGAAATTGGCGCCATTTATCATTCTAAGTTTGGCCCTTCATCAGTTAACATCTGACTGATCTTTGTGCTTTTAAATCTCAGTTTAAATGATGCCAGACACATAAATATTAGTGAAATGGTGATTCTAAGGAGGATAGAAAAGGAGGAGAGGAAAAGAATGTGTGACAGAATATTATCAGGGCTGTAACTTAAAATTTTTTAATGAAATTATGTTAAGTTACCTATTTTCAAGGCAGCAGCCATTTTGTTGTCATTCTGATTATTTAGTTACACTGTTTTTACAAGTGTTTTTCCTCTCTCCCTGTCCTTTAAGTTCCCCCTTGCTATTCTCCCATGCTTTTGGCATAATTTCTGTAATTATTATTACTAAAATTTCTTGGGAGTTTAGCTGAATAACAGAATGAATTCTGTTCTTTCCCCATGTTTACGTCTTCACCTACGGGTGGTTAGGCGTTGTGTTCTGCATCTACCATCTGATGTTCTGCAGTTTCTTCCCTGGAAGTCTCTGTTTTGCATCAGATGGTGTATTTTTGGTAACTGATTTCGGGCCTGGGTGCCTGGAGTCTTATTTTAGTGTTTTTACACTCATTGTTTACATTTACAACAGCCCTCTGTGTGAGGGGGGGATTTCTAAATAATAATATCTTTATGTTATTTCAATCATAACTAGATACATTATTATTGTTCGTAAGTGTTGAATAAATTGTTTAAAATATTTTTAAAATTTTTGTCCACACTTAGGCTTGGGATCCATTGGGGCTCAACGTTACTTTTCAGAAACTTGGGCTGTTCTGAAAAAATATTTTTTCAAAATATTTTGATTTCAATTATTTTTTCTGTATTAATGGATCATATTATTATTATGTATTTTGATTGCCAGGGGTTAGTGCGAGTACCAGGACTTGTTTTCTTTTCACATTGAAAGGATATTGATCTATTGTTTTAAGAGGAAGTCTTCCTCTGACCTTATTATCATTCTATATGTGGTCAGTGTACTCGCATTAACTCCGGTTCTGTATCGTATGATTTCGATGACAATATGGGAAGCGTATGTCACGGTATGTTGTTGGGGATTTGGACACTCCGGTCCTTTCCCCGCAGGGTCACTCTACTTTATCAATTTCTATTTCAGACGATCAAGATTAGGGTGATGTATCTGTGATGTCTTCCAACAGTGTGCCTCCGTCGTCACAATTAATGAAGGGCTAGCGGAAAAGTGCTCATGTAATACGCCAATTGCCTAAGAGGACCCTAGTAGGTTCGACGGCCTTTGACGTCCGCTAGCTCGCCCGGTGTAGCGTCCATTCACCGAATGGTTCGGCAGCCGGGTTCGTCCGTTGCGGTCTAGAAGGAATTTTGGGGTGATGCGAGCACTATAAAATTAACTTAATGCACACCCAGTGACGGCGGATCGGAGGGAGAACGGAGGAAGCCTTTTAGTCCGGTTCATAGCTCGTTCCGGTCCTTCCGGACGGCAAGCGAGAGAGGCCCCTCTCTCGTTCAACAACATCTGGCCCCAGATGTTGTGGTACAAATGTGTCGTTAGCGGAGCATACGTCCGTCGCTCGGGACGCTCCGTTGTATAGGCAGTCCGCTGAGACTGCTAAGGCTTCCTCTTCTCGTCAGCGCACACGACCGCACCTTGGCTGCGTGACCGCCGATATATTACCAGCTTCGCCGATCAAGGATTCTTCGGCGACCAGGTCACACCATCCGGCAGCCAGGGATTCGAGACCGATGGACTCCGGACGTTCGCATAGGAAAAGTATGCGGGAGCCATCTGATGCGGAGCTGCCCTCGGCGAAGCAGCGATAGACTGCGCCTCCGCAGGTCTCGACGCCGGACATTCTTGTGCACATAGCACAGCTTATCGCAGCATCCCAGCAGCCGACAGAAACGGTGTCGGATCGAGAATTATCCGACAGCGCTGGGTCGGTAGCCGGGGACTCGAGGCCTGCAGACTCCGGACGTTCGCATAGGAAGTATGCGGGAGTCAACGTACACGGAGCTTCCAGCGGCAATGCATCGTAAGTCCGCTACTGCACAGGCCTCGGGAACGGACGTGCTTTCCTTAATAGCACAGTTTATCGCAGCATCCCAGCATCAACTGAATCTGTCGTATATATTTTATCCGACGATGCTGGGTCGGGACGCTCCGCGGAAGCGGGTACGGACGTCCGAAAGTTTCATCCGGTCCGACGGGATACCGAAAGGGATTCGGTGGATTTCAAGCTTTCCCTTTCGGAACAACATATGCTGCGATGCCGGATAAGAAACTGATAGCGTCGGTGGTTCGGTTCAGGGACATCGTCCCTCAGTTCCGACATAGTCCAATAATGTCACACAAACTTTCGAATTATTGAACGACGCTATATATATTATTATTTTATGCTTGCTATCCAAGCATTTCTGGTTTCTTGTTCGAAGAGTTATGCAGATGTCTTTCAAAAGTGTGCCTCTGTCGTCATAGTTAATGAAGAGTTAGCGGCAATAAGTGCTCATGGAATATGTCTATCGCTTACGGAGTGACATTCGCTAGCTCACCCGGTGTAGCGTACATTCATCGAATGGTTCGGCTGCCGGGTTCGTCCGTTGCGGTCTAGGAAGGAGATTTGGGTGATGCGAGCACTTTAATTACTTTAGTACTCACCCAGTGACGGCAGATTGAGGACAGATCGGAGGAAGCCAACAACATAGGGGACCGCATGTTGTGGTTCAGATATTTTACATTCGGAGCATATGTCCGTTGCTCGGGACGCTCCGTTATATTGACAGTCCGAGAGACTGTCTTTAATGCTTCCTCATCCTCACAGCAGGGCACACGACCGCACATTGGCTACGTGACCTCGAGTATCCGATCAGTTTCGGCATTCAGTGATTCCACAGCGAATAGGTCGCGCCATCCGGTAGCCAAGGGACACGAGGCCTATACACTCCGTTCGCTCGCATATTGGAAGTATGCACGGGGTAACGATCTCGGAGCTTCCTGCGGCAATGCATCGTAAGACCGCTGCTCCTCAGGCCTCAGTGACGGACGTGCTATCCGAGTTAGCACAGTTGTTTCGCAGCATCCCAGCAATTGACGGTTTCTCGGTCGAATCAGGAATTATCCGACGGCGCTGGGTCGGTGCGGTCCGCGGTTGCATCAAGCTACGGACGACCGAACGCTTTATAGGGTCCGACAGGATGGCGAAAGGGATTCGAAAGATTTCGAGTTTTCCCTTTAGTAGTATCGGAAGATGCCTTTCATATCTTCTGGCATTTCTTCCAGTGATTATTTTTCGGACTTCATTGCTGCGATCTTGGATAAGAGACTTATAGCGTCATTGGACTCGGATTTTTCGATCGGTACAGGGACTTTGTCCCTGACTTACCGACGCAGTCCAATATTGTCATTACAACATGTGTTTTATTTTTCGACGCTATATATTTATATATATATACAAGACGGCTACTAAGCATGATAGTTTAGTTTCTTGTCCGCGTGGCTCATTTCTGCCATTTTATCTTTTTTTACATATAGTTTATTTTGGCAGAGCAGGGCATACCGAGAGTTCATATGCGTCTAGACGGTGTGATTAAAGACTGCATATATTCTTTTTCACCGTTTATGTCTTTTCCAATTTCAATGTTGGGAACGACATTATGTATATTAGACTTAACTTAGACGCTTTATTATACGTAATCCGCCTTACTGAGGCGTTATCATTACGTCTTCAAGAAAAGATTTACGGGATATTATTCTCAATGTAATTTCTTTTGAGGGCAGTAGTTTGTTCACGTATAACTCCGCCCTTCAGTGGCTGATTGGAGTTGGTTAGACGTGAGGCAGCCCTAGCTACATCCACGCGTGGATAGTAGGTTAAGAACTCTCTCAGAGTCGCTTCGTTCTCGGAGGAGCTTCTCTTCGACGGCAACTTTCCGGCAATCCATGAATTGCTTGATTTATACATTCTCTTGTCTATCTAGTGTTACAAGAGATTCAGACTGGGGCAAACATTCGGTGGTTGACTCAGAGAGTGCCGCCGCAGTTGCCGGACCCGAGTGCCGTCTTCGTATGGGCATAGGCCTTTACTCTTTCCGGGTACAGTTTATGTATTTATAAACAGATATCTGTTTATTACAAGGGCGTAAGCTTCTTCTGTCTTTGATGTCTAGTAGAAGGACGTTACGCTCCATTTTATTGTTAATGGATTCTATTAACTAGCGTACTGCTTATGGTATATCATTGGCTTAGCAGTTGTGCTTAAGATTTCGGCTCATGAAGTAAGAGTTCTTCTACTTCTTGGGCTTACATTAATAGTGTTCTATTATAGATTTTTGAAGGCTGCTCATTGCGCTCAGCCATCCATTCATGAATTTTATCTCAGAAATATCGAGTCCATTTCTGGAGGCCTCTATTGTTAGGTCTATTATCTACTGCTCAGAATGTCATTCACTTAACAGTTGCTACTATAGCTAGGTAGGCTGTCTGTTTCGGCAGTGTCTCCGTTCGGCTGCCCTCTTCGCTCTGGGCTATTTGACCCAGGGCAAGAAAAAGGGGGGGGGGGGGGGGGAGGGTGTTCCCTTGGGTCACCTGTTTTTACTATGAAAACAAGGGGATACCTCCTCCGGAGTTAGTAATTCTGAGCTGTTATTGGGATGGTTGTTTAGTGAGAAGTTTAAGTTTATAAAATTCATTCAAGTCTTAGTTTTTAAAGTATAGCTTTTGAATATTGCATATGTCAACGGACATGATTATGCAATTCTCACACACTTTTAGGAGTATAAGAGTCTCTATTCTCTAGACTTACTTTATTATTGGCTTACTTTAAAAATTATTAGTATAAGGATTATTGGATATTAATAGAGTACATGGATGTATGAAGCTCAATTTTTGGAAGGTGTTGTATCTTTCTAATTTATCATAAATAAGAAAGATACATGTAAGGCCTATTACTTCTTTTCCCTACAGGGGATGACTCTATTTTATTTTATTGAGCGTATTCCATTTTGCTCTATGTCCTTGGCCCTCCAGCCTTTTTACTATTCAGCTATGTCTGGGTCATTGGTACAGTATAAAAATGTTAAAAAATTTATAGTAATTTATATATTTTTTATACTTACCAATGACCCAGACGGGGATGGCCCTCCCAGGAGTTGGGAACTCTTGCCTCCCCGCTGAGTACATAGCGCTTACCAGGCACTGGTTATTAGAATGATAAATGGCGCCAATTTCGGAACGTCCTTGACACTGCGCATGCGCAGTAGGGGCGAAGTGTGGAGGGCCTCTCAGGACATGTTTTCTTTAGTTTTAGATGCAAATTTTGGGGATTGGGGGGCAAAATTTGTGTTTGGCCCTATATTTTAAGAGTTAGCACCAGCTATGTCTGGGTCATTGGTAAGTATAAAAAATATATAAATTACTATAAATTTTTTAACTTTCGAGGCATGGGCCTCTTGTTGTCATTCTTGCTAATTGTTGCACTGCTTATTCAGTGTTTCCTCTCCCCTAGCCTTCTAAAGTCCCCCTGGCAATTCTCCCATGCTTTTGGCATATTTTTGAGAAATTTCATTTCTAAAATTTCCTGGGAGAGTTGCTTGGTTACAGAATGTTTTCTGTTATTTTCCCCATAGTTACGTTTTCACCCATGGGTGTATAACGTTTGTGTTCTGCATCTTCCATCTGATGTTCTACAGATTCTCCCCTGGGAGTCTCTGTTTTGCATCAGATAGAGTGTAATTGATGACTGATTCTGGGCCAGTTTTTTCAGTGCCTGGAGTCATGTTTTCTAGTGTGTTTACACTGTTTGTTTTCATTGGCAACAGCCTTTTTTGAGGGGGGCTGTTTGCCTTTGTGGTAGTTTATCTCATTATAAGATACATTTATATTATCCGAAAGTGTCTCATTAATTATTTTATATAAATTTAAAATTTTTGACCACACTTTGCCATCGGATCCATCGGGGCTCAACGTTACTTTTCAGCAACTTGGGCTTCTCTGAAAAAATATTTTTTCAAAATTATTTTGTTTTGCAATTGTTTTTTCATTTATTAATGGATCATGTTATTATGTATCTTTGTGTCAGGGGTTTTTGTGAGTAACTAGGACTTATTGTTGTTCTTTCACAATGAAGGGACGTTGTTCAAATTGTAATAGGAAGAAATCTTCCTCTGACTTTCATGATCATTGTATTAATTGTAGTCAGTGTTCTCGCATTAATCCCTGTCCTATATGTGAACATTGGGATGAGAAACATTGGAAACGTGTGTCACGATATGTTGTTTCTGGAGAAGAGCGATTCCGGCTCTTTCTCCGCAAGGTCACTCTACTCTCTCAGTTTCTATTTCAGAGGAACCAGAACAGGGTGATGTTTCCATGTTATCTTCTTCAAGTGTGCGTCCGTCGTCACAAATGAATTCAGAGCTAGCGGCAAAAGTGCTCATGGAGATTAGACAAATGTCGTCCGCTAGCTCGCCCGGTGTAGCGTCCATTCACCGAATGGTTCGGCAGCCGGGTTCGTCCGATGCGGTCCAAGAGGAAATTTTGGGTGATGCGAGCACTATAAACATAATAGATGCACACCCAGTGACGGCGGATAGTAAGCGAGAACGGAGGAAGCCTTTTAGTCTGGTTCCTAGCTCGTCCAGGTCCAGCCGGGCCGCGAGCGAGAGAGGTCCCTCTCTCGTACAACAACATCTGGGACCAGATGTTGTGGTACAAAATGTGTCTTTAGCGGAGCATACGTCCGTCGCTCGGGACGCTCCGTTGTATAAGCAGTCCGCAGAGACTGTTAAGGCTTCCTCTTCGCGTCAGCGCACACGACCGCACCTTGGCTGCGTGACCGCCGATATATTACCAGCTTCGCCGATGAAGGATTCTTCGGCGACCAGGTCACACCATCCGGCAGCCAGGGATTCGATACCGATGGACTCCGGACGTTCGCATAGGAAAAGTATGCGGGAGCCATCTGATGCGGAACTGCCCTCGGCGAAGCAGCGAAAGACTGCGCCTCCGCAGGTCTCGACGCCGGACATTCTTGTGCAGATAGCACAGCTTATCGCAGCATCCCAGCAGCCGACAGAAACGGTGTCGGATCGAGAATTATCCGACGGCGCTGGGTCGGTACGCTCCGCCGAAGCATCAGGGGCGGATGACCGGGAACATCGTGAGGTCCGACCGGATGGTGAAAGGGATACGGATGTCTTGGAGCTATCCCTTTCGGAACAACATAAAGCTGCCGTGGACTTCATCCGGCACTTTCTCCCTCAAGTTGTTCCGTCGGGCCAGACTGCTGCGCTTCCGGACAAGAGAATTATAGCGTCATTGGACTCTGAATTTTTTGAGCGGTTCAGGGACATCGCTCCCGAGTTTCCGTCGCAGTCCAATAATGTTGCTAGAACATTTGAATTATTGAACGACGCTATATTTAAACTTGCTTCCAGGACGGGGAAAGCAGGTTTCTTGTCCGCTAATACTCTCAACCTGCCTTTCATTAATGCAAGGAATAAATTCGATGCGGCAGGACAGGGTATACCGAGAGTTCTTCTGCGTATGGATGACGAGGCGGAAGACTTAGAGCTATCATTACCGTCATCAGCTTCTATTCCAACCGCGGTGTTGGAAACAGCTATTGCGTCTAACAGAGCCAATTTAAATGCCTTATCTTACGCAGATCACCTTACTAAGGCGTTATCACTGCGCCTTCAAGGGGAAGAGTTTCAGGATATACAATCCTCTTTAAGACTTCTTTCAAGGGCAGTAGCTTATTCCACGTGTAACTCCGCCCTTTCAGTGGCAAATCTGGAGTTGGTTAGACGTGACGCAGCCCTAGCTACATCCACACTAGTGGATTCTAAGGTGAAGAACTCTCTTAGAGTCGCTTCGGTCTCAGGAGAACTTCTCTTTGACGGCAAGCTTTCCGCTATTTATGATAAAATTAAAAAGAAAGCTAATGATTCTCTGTTGTTCAGATCGGCTCCTAAGAAGTCGGATACAGCAGACACGAATAAGACAGGCACTTCTGGGTCTAATGCGCCCAAGAGAGGTTCCTATAGAGGTTCCGGTGCGTCCTCTTGGTCTTATTCGAGAGACCGTCAGGATAGCGACTCTCGTTCGGGACGTCCTTCAGGCCGGGACAATCGGTCGGACGCCCCGAGGTCGACGAGGCGAGGTGCGGGTCGTGGAAGACGTGGTTTCTCCTACCGCAGGCCTCGCAGGTCCAGGAGGTGATGGCTTAAACCTCTATCGCGTTCCGGTTGGCGGAAGGTTGTCGAGTTTTTCACAAGAGTGGGCGTCGATTACGGACGACCCTTGGGTGAGAGGAGTGACTTCGGAAGGTCTAAAGATATCCTTCAAACGAAAGCCTCCATTAACTCGAAGTCCAAAGTGGACTCATCTTCCGTCAAATCCACAGAAAAGAGACGCTCTGTTATCAGAGGTGCAGTCTCTTTTAATGAAGAACGCGGTAGAGGTCGTAGAAAACCAGGAATCTCTGGGATTCTACAGCCATCTGTTTCTGGTTCCGAAACCAGACGGCTCGTTCCGTCCAGTCATAGATTTGAGCTGGATAAACAAGCTGATCGTCGCTCCGAAGTTTTATATGGAGACGATTTGATCGGTCAGAGCGAGTATTCGGGTGAACGATTATGCAACGAGCATAGATCTCAAAGATGCGTACTTTCACGTCATGGTACATCCGACATTCCGAAAGTATCTACGCTTTGCAGTCCTGGGAGTGGTGTATCAATTCCGGGTGATGTGCTTCGGATTGAACCTAGCACCCTGGGCTTTCACTCGGGTAATGAACTCGGTAATGATCTACTTCCGAGCTCATTCGTCTGCGGTAACGTCGGCCTACCTGGACGGCATTCTTCAGAGGTACGGCAATGAGTTAACGCTTCAGAACGATGTTCAGAATCTTCTTCTATTGCTCCGATGTCTCGGTTTTATAGTAAACGAGGAGAAGTCGGATCTGGTGCCATCCAAGTCATTCACTCATCTGGGAATGAGCTTCGAGACGCACAACAATCTCGTTCGTCTGCCGTTAACCAGAGCGAAATTAGTCAGTTGTTACGCTCGCTATTGTCTGCACGCAGACAAAGTCACGGCGAGAGAATTTATGAGACTGATAGGTCTGTGCGGAGCCGCCGCGGATCTCATTCCGATGGGGCGGCTACGCACACGTCCTCTTCAAATTTTCCTGACTCAGAATTGGAGTGTGAAAATTCATTCGCTCGATGTAGACGTTCTCTTGTCAGATCAAGTGAAACAAGAGATTCAGACTTGGGCAAACATTCAGTGGTTAACTCAAGGAGTTCCGCTGCAGTTGCCGGATCCGAGTTTTACCGTTATGACGGATGCCAGTCAAACAGGTTGGGGTGCATCATTAATCCCAACGGATTCGAGATGCCAGGGTCTTTGGGATCCGCAATTCCTGTGCAAGCACATAAACATCAAGGAAATGATGTCAATTTGGCTTGCGTTACGTCACTGGATGGACATTATTCACGATGCTCATGTCCAAATCCTATCCGACAATACGACAGTAGTGGCGTATATACGGAATCAGGGAGGCACTCATTCAGTTCCGTTGTTCAATCTAACGGAAAGAATCCTTCTGTTTGCGTTAGAACATCACGTTCTTCTTTCGGTCCGTCACATACCGGGTCGTCTGAATGTGCTAGCAGACTCCCTTTCACGGAAGGGTCGCTTGTTGCCGTCGGAGTGGACTCTCAACAAACAAGTATTCAATCAGATTTGCTACCAATGGGAACGGCCAATGATAGACTTATTTGCGACACATCTCAACAATCAGTTGCAGACGTATGTGTCTCCGTGTCCGGATCCAAGAGCATTTGCAGTAGACGCTCTGTCGATCCCTTGGGACGGAATGATAGGATATGCGTATCCTTCAGCGCCATTAATTCAACAAGTATTGCTAAAGATAAAACAATCTCAATGCAAGATTCTGTTGGTAGCATCTCTGTCGCCACAGAGACCGTGGATAAATCTACTCAGGTGTCTGTTGTGGGACCTACCGCGGAAGCTTCCTCCACGAGAGGATCTTCTTTCGCAGGGGAAATCGCGCCAACTCCATCACAACCCGCAAGGTCTCAACCTTCATGTTTTTCCGTTGTGCGGTCCTTCTTGCATGGCAAGCACTTTACAGGACGAGCAGTGGACGCGGTTTCTAACTGTAGGAGGACCTCCTCTTCGCTAAACTATGCGGCTAAGTGGAAGGTTTTTCGTCGGTGTAGGGATCATTCTGTAGATATATTTGATCCCTCTATACCAGACATTGCAAACTTTCTAGTATACTTGTTTGACAAAATCAAACTGCAGCCTGTTACTATAAAGGGTTATAGATCTATGTTATCTGATACCTATGCACATCATGATAGTTTACAAATTGGATCTAATGTCTCTTTATCGAAGTTGGTTAGAAACTTTTCGATAAATAGACCCAGAACTCTTAGATTAATTCCTAAGTGGAATTTAGCTTGGGTTCTCCTTAAATTGAAGGAAAAGCCATTTGAACCTCTTGGGACAGTAGATTTCAAATTCTTATCTTATAAGACAGCTTTTCTCTTAGCTTTCTCTTCTGCCAGAAGAGTCAGTGAGCTTCATGCACTATCAGTGGATGATTCTCATTATCGTAGTGTTGGGAACACTATCACCTTCACTACTAATGTGGGTTTTTTAGCTAAGAGTCAGGCTCCTAATAAATATCCGGAACCTATTGTTATTAAGGCTCTTCCGTCTTTAGACGGGCGTAGGCCTTTACTCTGTCCTGTTAGAGCACTACGTATCTATAAACAGAGATCTCAGTTTATCAGAAAGGGACGGAAACGTTTCTTTCTGTCTTTGATGCCTAATAGAAAGGACATTTCAGTCCATTCTATTGCTAGATGGATTCAGTTAACTATCCGTACTGCTTATGAAGATTTATCTTCTTCTCAGCAGTCTGTGCTTAAGATTTCTGCTCATGAAGTAAGAGCTCTTTCTACTTTCTGGGCTTATGCTAATAGTGTTGCTATTACAGATTTAATGAAGGCTGCTTATTGGTCTCAGCCATCCACATTTACGAATTTTTATCTCAGAAATATTGAGTCCATTTCTGGAGACCTGCATTGTTTAGGTCCGTTATCTGTTGCTCAGAATGTCGTCCACTAAACAGTTGCAACTATAGTTATGCAGGCTTCTGTTCCGGCAGTGACTCCGTCCGGCTGCCCTCTTCGCTCTGGGCTATTTGACCCAGGGCAAGGGGAAGGGGGGGGGGGGGGGGCGGGTGTTCCCTTAGGTCACCTGCTTTATAGTGAAAAGCAAGGGAATGCCTCCTCCAAGTCAGTATTTCTGAGTCGCTTCCGGGATGGTTTTAAAGTGTAATATTAATGTTTAAATTCATTCATGTCTTATTTTTAAAGTGTAGCTCGGTGTGAAGCATTTGTATATGTCAAGTGTCAAACGGGCTTTAATATACAATACTCGGACACTTTTAAATGATTATAAAGAGTCTCAATTCTCTGGACTACTTTATTTATTGGCTTGCTTTAAAAATAATTAGTATAAGGGTTATACTGGATGTTAATAGAGAACATGAATGTTATTGTGCTCAATTATTAAAGGTAGTGTATCTTTCTAATTTAATATTAAATAAGAAAGATACATGTAAAGCCTAATACTCCTTTTCTCCTTAAGGGGTTACCTCTTTACTATATAGTTGAGCTTATTGGATTTTCCTCTATGTCCTAGGCCCTCCAGCCTGTTTACTATTCAGCTAAGTCTGGGTCATTGGTACAGTATAAAAATGTTAAAAAATTTATAGTAATTTATATATTTTTTATACTTACCAATGACCCAGACGGGGATGGCCCTCCCTGGAGTTGGGAACTCTTGCCTCCCCGCTGAGTACATAGCGCTGACCAGGCACTGCCAGTAAGAATGATAATTGGCGCCAATTTCGGGACGGCTGCGTCACTGCGCATGCGCAGTAGAGGCGTAGTATGGAGGTCCTTTAGGACATGATTTCTTTTTGTTTTGGATGCAAATTTTGGGGATTGGGGGGCAAAATTTGTGTTTGGCCCTGGTTTTGTTAGAGTTAGCACCAGCTAAGTCTGGGTCATTGGTAAGTATAAAAAATATATAAATTACTATAAATTTTTTAACTTTCTTTTCATTTCTATCAAAAACTATGGCTGTCAGCAACAATCTTTGAATCTATTGCATTTGTGCATTTACATTCTTTTTTGACATGACCTATAGGGATCATTTATCGTAGGATTGTTTTTGGTCTCTGCATGCTCATTAGGCGAAACCTCTACATGTAGATTCATTTCTGTGAAAAAAGTTACCACCATGTACAATGACCTCCGAACTTACTGCATTTGTGTATCAACATTCTTCCTTTAGCCAGCCTTACAATTTACATTTAAAACACATGGATTGCTCTGACATTGGCACACACAGTGCTGTTATGTTGAAGTTTCACCAAATAACATTGGAACCAGTGATCTTCAAATTTACCATTTCAAGTTTGTCAAGTTGCGCGATAGCGCCAATGACACTTTCATTCAAATTCTTGTCTCAAAAACATAGCTTATGACCTCTCATTGGAACGAATTTGTCAAGCTTGTTCCAATTTGAGGTCATAAGCTATGTTTGTGAGGCAAATTTTCGTATTTGTGTGGGGTAAAGGGTTAATTGAATGCCGATAATTCAGGTAAAATGTATGCATTAACAGGAATATTAAATTTTCCTTTTGCCAAATGGATCAGCCCAGCCAAATCAATCCAGTGCTCGACTCGCATGTCTGTATTTTGTTTTTATTTTTAAAATTTTTGCCTGAAAATTATAGCCTATGGCCCTCCCCTTGGAACAGGTTATCAAGAGTTTTCCAAGAAGAGGGTCAAAAGCTATTTTTTATAAGCAAAAGCAGTTTTTGTTATTTAGGAAAAATATTTTTCCAAGTGTTGTTTGCTAGTCAAGTAAAAGTTTGACCATATGTTGGTATTTTTTAATACTTTGAGGATATACTGAAGTATTAATTTTATTATACCCACCCTGCAATAAGTGGTGGGAGGGGGGAGGGGCATGGCGTGGCATTATACCGGAATCACTTTTTCTGTCTATAGATATAATTTGGTCCAGAGATTTTCTCAGATGTTTAATGACCAATCTGCTTGAAACTTGGTATGAATGTTTACCACCATGGGAACCTGTGTACCTGCGATTATAGTTCCAGTTGGATTATATTTGCCAGAATTATGCCCCTTTTCAACTTGAAATAGCAGGTCTAGAATTTTGTCCTGAGATTTTCTCCGATGTTATGGGTTGATTTCTTTGAAACTTGGTCTGTATGTTCACTACCATGGGAACCTGTGCACATGTGATTATAGTTTAAATTGGACTTTTTTGCAAGAGTTATGCCTCTTTTCATCTTAGAATGCCTGAATTTTGTCCTGAGATTTTCTCAAATCTTCATGGGTCAATTCCTTTGAAACTTGGTATGGGTATTCACTTCCATGGGAACCTGGGCATCTGCGATTATAGTTTTGATCAGACTTTTTTGCCAGAGTTAAGCCCCTTTTCATCTTAAAATAATCATGGCAGTTTGAGTATGGGCAGGCCCACCTGGGACAGTCACACCTCTAGTTATCTGTTTGACAGATCTTCTTCAGTGCCACCAGACAAAGTGTGAAAAATTAAATACCTATTTCAGAAGTACTATGAGTCATGACCCAAAAAGTCTGATGAATAAGAATTTTGTAATAATTTATATAAATTTCTGATAGATTCTGATATTTTCTTGTTTACTTAACAGACACTTTATTCCTCAATCAAGCAATCATTTCATTAACCCTTTAGCTAACCTAAATGAACAACACTTACAAATAGAAAATATTGAAACAATTGGAATATTTTATTTTTTACTCCCCAGAAAGATAGCTTATGTAACCCCAGTGGAATGAGCTTGACATTCTTGTGCCATCGAGAAGGTCAGAGGATATGTGTTTGACTCAAAATTTAAAAAAAATGTTCAAATTTTGCTAGCCAGATTTTTGTGAATAGCATGGCCGTTTATTGCCATTGCATTGGGTAAAGGGTAAACTTGATTTAAATTGGTAAATACATTGGTCTTTTACAGAATTATTCTGTTAATCATATGACTGGATGAGATCCACCATAATATCATGGTAGCAAACTGATGGAATGATGACACGTTTTCTGAAAAGATATGAAAATTTCCCCTCAAATATCAATAGCGAAAAATTACTTTGCCTCCTTCTACCGAAGGTACCAAAAAACATAATTTAGAATTTTGTGTAAAAATACCTCCACTATGATTATTTGTAAATCATTTAGTAAAAGCAGTCTCCCCATGGGAGCCCCAGGAAGTGGAACACTGCTTCTTTACTGTGGTAAACAAGTTCTGTTTCACTGTAAACAGTGCCTGAGATAGAAGTCCTCCACAGTCGGTACCATGGGTATAAGTGATTGGCTAAACTTGACTTTATGCTGATGTTGCAGTTGGGATATAGGCATTGAGTAAATAAACAAAGTCCTCTCTCACTCCCAATCCCATTTCTGGAGTAACTAAGATAATACAAACAATTTTCTTGTTTTTGTAATTACATTGTGTACCCCCACTCTCAAATGTATTGAGTATTATACTGGATAACACGTGTGTTTGTCCATTTGTCTGTCCGTCTGATTTCATACAATTGGAATACCGTCGGCAACAGTCGACATATTGTAATATGTAATATGCAGCTGATTTTAGGTAAAAGTGACTTCTCCCTCCAGAGATTTTAGGGAGATGACAGGGGCTAAGAGGGAGAAGTCAGTGGACACAGGGACCAGCCTAGGGGGGAATTTTAGGGAGACTTCAAGTCTCCCTCCAGAAAAAATAGGGAGACTGCAGAGTTATGTAGAGAGACTTCATAGGCAAGTGGGGAAAATTAAGAATATTCATGTACCACCCCCGCCGCCCCTTCATATTTTCAATTTGTGGTTCTCCATTAACGTCCAAATAATCCAGTCCAGTTGTCTATGATGTATCTGTGCGAGGTTAAAAAACCACAAAGTAATTATTTACTGAAAATCCCCCTCTGCTACCCTCGCCTTCATGATCCCTCCCCTCTTCTTCATGCCAATCACTCCATCACCCTCCTGTGGTTGCCTTTCACCAAAGTCTACTAAGCTAATAATTTTCTAAGTCTGAAAGTGTGAACAGGACTAGATGTAAGAAGGTTGCTTGGGAGGTACTTTGTTAGTTAATAAACAAAATACATTCTGGGGTCGAGTATTTTGTTGAAGAAATGTCATTCCGCATCATTTTTATGGCATGCTGGTGTCATTTCGTGTCACTCCGGTGTTTAGGAGGACCCTTTTTCAAGATCGTCCACGTGCACACTTGTGTCCTGTACAAAATTTTTCTTGTTATCACTAAAGCTTTTCTAAATGTGTTTCAGTTCCATTCGTGTTTTTCTGGGAATAGACAGCCCAACAGTTAATAGTCGTCAGCAAAACGAAATGAAAATACTGTGTTATAAAATACGTTTGTTGTGTATACATTTTCGGCATCCTAAGCGGCATAATCTACTTTCAAACTGGGTTATTTTGTTGAGTCGCGTAAGTCACCTATTTTCGTTTCGACACTTGAAGCCCCGACTGAAACGCAACAAAATAGAAATAAAAAAATCTGCCAATAGTGACAATGGACAATTGATTGTCGTGTGATTTCAAATAAATGGACATTTATTTGACGAATTAAAATGCCCATTTTTCACACTCGAGCACATTCGATTTTTGAAAATAATCGTTTTCATGTAAACCTCGCATCACTCAGTTCAGGCTGCAGCCTTTCCTCATTTTGGCCAATTTTTAGAGGGCGACTTGTAATCGCCCCGACTATTTTTCTAGGCGACTTTGGGCTTAGAAGGGCGACATAATCGCCTTAGTCGCCCTCACGGCTGGTCCCTGAGTGGACATGAGGGAGAAGTCAGAAAAAACATAAAAAATATTTGCCATTACATTAAACAGCACTATAAAGTAGATTAACTGTCACATAAGCAATCTAAAATTTGAAAAATCTGCTGCATCCAGGCTGTTCATTTCAAATTTTAAAATCTGAAGTAGGCGTCCATATCACGGATCAGTCTTTACCCAACATCATCATACCGTCAGAAAGGAATGGGTACACATAAGTGTGTTCGCTGGACTCGGCAGCATCAGAGTACAGTTCGTTTTAGTGATGAATCGCAATTTTGTCTATGGCTCGCTGATGGTAGGGCAAGAGTGTATCGCCGACCAGTCCAGCATCTTTGGGATCAATTGGACCGTTGGGTACAACTTCATGATCTTCAGATGCTAGGTGATGTTCATAATGTTCTTAGTCAGGAGTGGAATGCAATATGACAGGGTGACATCCAGAGACATATCAGGTTCAAGTGACATCGATGTCTTGCCGTCCAAGAGGCAAACGGCAGACATACACACTATTGATGCATGTGTGAACTTTTCATTTCACCCCATGTCTGAATTGCGACGTCCTGAAGTGACGCTGGCAACAGTAAGAACATGAAATTATGTATATTCATACACCTAGCTTCGAAATATGAATTTATAATAATTTGTTTGGGATTAAAGTTGATAATAATAAAAAAATTGCTTCTCAAAGTTTATTATACTTTCTTTTTTGACTCTGTATATTATGGTGAGATGGTAGTGGTAACTACTACCGGTAGTATGTATCTTCCAATGATCTCTATACAACTGGATTGCTGGAATGCTCATTGGGTACATATAGAAAAGTACCTCACCGGCCACCATCTTAACCATTATGGGCCTGAACAATTGCCTTGAATTCACACCTAACCACAGCCTGTACTTGTCCACTGGCTTAGCAGTGATTTCTAGTCAAGTCTTGGCTGTCTGTTAAGGCAGCCAAGACTTGACTAGAAACCACTGTCTAGATAATTTGTCTATTGTCAGCAGGATCTCCTCGTGATGGCATGTTAAAGGCACCTGCTCTGAGGTCATAAATGTAGGAAATAGCCTTTAAGGGTTAAGGGGGCAGTTGTTGTTTTCAATAAACAATGATTCTAAAAGTTTTCAATTTCCCAACGCTTTGTAATTGCCATATGCCATTTAAAAAAAATACACTTTGACGGCTGTGAATAATAAATATGTTGATCACATTGTCTGGATATTACACAATAGTGTAGTTATTATTGACAAGAAACAAGTGCTGAGATAGAAAAGTTGATACCAAGCTACCAGTTTTCTTGCTATGCTTTTCTTTAATGCTGTTACACTATGGCTACAGTCACAGACAGCATACCAGTTTTTGCTGTCATCGATAGGAGGAGTTATTTATTTATTTATTTATTGGTGTTTAAGGTCACATATTTCTGCACAATGGCTAACCATGACCGTGACAGTTTTACGGGTGGAGGAAGCCGAAGTACCCGGAGAGAACCACTAAGCAACGGCGAGCAACTGTCAGCTCCCCAACATACCAACTCCACACCAGCAGGGTTAGCATTGGTTGAAGACAAGTGCACCATCGACGTGCAGTACACCTTAGTACACAGCATCACCGTGCCCCCACGTGGGAAATGGGGGTGAAGTGTCTTGCCCAAGGAGATAGGAGGAGTTAAAGCAATGATTGATTAACTTGATGCCATTGGGGTGGGGGGGGGGGCACAGCACATGGGGCAGGTTGAGTTGCGATGTTTTTTTGCTTACATTACAGTATTCCAGTTGTATAGGATTCAGAGGTATCTTCCCTTGAGATGTCAGATACTCGCAGTGCAAAATGCTGAATTATTTCATTCAAGAGTCATGCCCTTTTGTTAAAAATATGAATATGCAGTCATGCTCTTTGGCTTCTATCAATGTTATAGTGCAGTTTGACATTCCTTTCTACACAAACCTGTTTGTAGAAAGAACAAACTGAAAAGGAGGACCAGTAACTCTTTAAACCCTCAACCATATTGGGGTGCAGGATTGAACTTTAAATTGGATTTGTCAATTTGCTATACATATCATTGTATATCTTGCCTCCTAGAAGTATGTTATATGCAAGCAACATATAAACTATAAACGGTCAGTGAAAATCTATATAAGGTTGACAGTCAAGAATGATGTCCCCATTCTTCATTCATCTTCCAAAATGTCAGCAGATGATAACTACTTTATACTAAACAAGTAAGACAGTCATTTATTATTAATTGTGCATGTTCATTTAGTGCTTAGAAGATTATGTAAGATACATTTGTTACACAGTTCATTAGTAGCCAAATGTTGTATTTATGGAGTCAGTTAATTCCATATGAAATGAACAGACATCATATATACCACATTAGGTGACTAACAAAATTTGTAACAAATAATATCTTGCCTCCTATAAATATTTGGGATTTTCATTGCATTCAAGATATTACATTCTAGGTATAGTGGAGCCCACTTAATTGGATATCTCTTAACTGAATAACCTTGTTAAATGAATAGAATTTCCCAACACAAAACCATTTACCATACCACCAGTACAAGTTTGACCTGTTAATTGAATATAGGTTTTAGAGTAAGCTCCTGTTAATTGTATAAAAAATCTTGTAACCTGTCACAAAATTACCCTGACTCTCCCCAGCTTTTCTTTGTTTATTGACCTATTTGGCCTCAGTACATCCAATACAGGCATTTAATCTATTATATCTTGTTTGACAGAGCTCATGGAGCTTTGTCAAACAAGGTATAATAGAATAAATGCTAAGTTTATCTCTAGAATACAGGAAAGTGACAATCCCTGTTAATTGAATACTCCTGTTAATTGGATAATTTTCATTGGCAAAGTGGCTATTCAATTAATAGAGTTTCACTGTATATGTATATCATACACAGATTGTTCAACTCTGTCGATGACTTGAGTGATCTTTCCTTTATTTATTCATCTTATTAACTGCTTCATGTTAAACAAGACAAGAATTCCATCATTTATAATTAATTATAAGTACATTTAAAAGAGAAATAGTCTGTATGATGTAACCATTACACAGTTTATTAGTGACCTGATATGGTATTTTGGGTGTCAGTAAATTCTTTATTTTGGGAGATTCACTATCTCCCAATATTAGATTTACTAACACTGCACATTATTGCTTCACTAACAAATTGTGTAGCTAATGAGTTGATACCATCCAATAACACAGCATTTAACCCCTTACCTAACATGAAAGGCAGACAACACTTGCAAACAAAATTACATTGGTTAAAGGGTTAAGTGATCACACTCTATTGAGTCACAATTGTATGTGAGTAACAGTGTTCCTACAGTGCTTTGAAAATTTTGAATGTTTCTCAGGGCTTGAAAGTCCTCGACCCGTTGAATGGGCATTGAAAGGTCTTAAAATCAGTCTTTTCTAGTAGGGTTGTTGGATAATGGTCTGAAAAATTGCTTACATTTATCAAATTTTATTTCCAATATTAGTCCATGACGCTCAGTCTTGGAAAGCTCTCATTTACAGCTTTCCAATAATCATTGTCAGGAGGGAGCATCCTGGCTCAGTGGTTACTGCATTGAACTTCAAACAGAAAGGTCCACAGTTTGATCCCCACCAACAGTGACAGCATTGTGTCCTTGGGCAAGACATTTAATCCCAACTACCCATGTGATGGCACAGTGGCACTGTGTACTAAGGCGTACTGCACATGGATGGTGCACTTGCCTTCAACCAATTCTAACCTTGCTTGTGTTGAATCAGTACGTTGGAAGTCTGACATTTGCTCGCCGCTGCTCGATGGTTCTCTCTGGGTACTCTGTCTTCCTCCACTCATACAACAGTCCAGCATGGCGTGACCCTGGCTGTGAAAAGTATCACTAAACCCTAATAAATAAAAACATGTCAGAAGCTATTATCTATCAGTACAAGAAGCAAAATCAGTGAGATTTTCTATATGTTGTCCTACCACTTTATACTTCAGCTAGTAATATCAAGAGGGAACGCTGAGAAGTGGAGCAGTGCTTGATTACTGTAGTAAATGAGTTCTGTTTTACTGGTATAATACAGAGATGGTAACTGATGCCTGCAGATTTAGTCCTCTGTAGTGTGCAACATTGGCATGAAAGAATGGATAAACTTGACTTTGTACTTGGGTTGTCATCATGATATAGCCATAGATGCTGAAAGTGATCTTAAATACCAATAAATAAGCAACAGTGACTGTACCCTGGTAGAATTTGTTTCTTTTATTTTCCTATGGCCTTGAAAAATCTGGCTTTTGAGTTTATCTAATCATTGTAAATCCCTGAAAACATTGCAAAAAGAGCATATGGAAATCATTAATTTCACTCTACATCCAGATGATGGAACCTTCATATACAAACACAGTTGACTCAATTTGATTTGAGTTTTGCTCTGGCCTGAATTGGATTTATACAGGATCATATCCAGGAATAATTTGGGAACACCTGTCCATATATGCCCAGGCATAACCGTAGGCCGTAGAGATGGAAAATGAAAGTAGGAATACCGCACTGAATGCAACATTATTCCAAGACTCAAAAGTTGTAATTATCATAATGCCTCCATGTGCTTTATGCATACCTGTTCCATGTTTTTTTTTTATCAGAGTGTAATTGCCTTGGGCATATTTTTAGTCTGTTGAAGCATGCTAGTTCGCGATTCAAGGGATTAGTTTTGTGTCGGTTGTAGCCATGTATAATTTTCGCTGATTTTCGACCATTTTCGTGGACTATGGGATGGAGATTATATATGAATACAATGAGTTTGGGCATCCAAACCAGTATACTGGTAATAAATAATGTCCTGGTTATGGCCCTGTTATAGGCCAAGGTTTTTAAACTTCTTTTAAAATGATGATGAATTTGAGCTTCATCACATAAACGAAACATCACAGTTTTAGTAGAAAATCTTATTGAATTTGAAAAAGAAGAAACCTCTTCTATTTTGAATCTACATTATTGCAAAGGATTGTATCACCCATGTTTTTTATTTATAGATACGACAACACTTTGGATGGTAATTATGCAGTAATAAACATTTCAAAATAAATTTTCATCTCCCACCAAATATTCTCAGGATGACATTCTTAGGAATCATTGCACACATCATTTGTTACACAGAGCATTAGCATATTTAGAACTGAAATAGTTTGAAAACAAGCAATGTTTCAGCCACTGGATGTTCCTGTTAACTTAACCCTTTTCTTAATGTAATGACCATAGCTGGCCAATGCAAGTCATAAAAATTAGCATTAAAGGTGTATTATTTTTTCATTTTTTGACTCAAAAACACTATCAGTTATCCATGTTTATTCCAGGGTGATTGAAAATTTACACTGGTTTGAAAACATACCAGTTTCTTAAACCAGTGTAAATTTCTATTCACCCTGGAATTTTCATGGGTAACAAATTTATTTTCTCACTAAGTTAATTCACATTGAAGAAGAAATTTCATTTTGCAGAACAGGAAAATAACCTATTCTGTTTTGTTTGATGGAGCTTAACGAGATCTGCCAAACAAAATATAATGGGTTATATCTATAGTTATTTCTAAACGAAAAAAAAAATACTGTGTTTTGATTGGCTGAGAGGTACAGTGTAACTTGCAATTCACAGTAGCTTTTTTTTACACTGGTTAACCACAGTGTAAAAACAAGAATACACAACAGCAGGCCGTATGGCTAAAACAAGTTCCCATTTTAAATTATTAATTCATATCTTCTGCTTAGTTATGTTAGAACAAAAATAAAAATACAGGAAAATGTGCAATAAAATATTACAGATATGATGTCATTGGAACTGGCTCATTGAGCCAGTTCCAATAACATCCATATTTGTCTGTTTTTTTTTAAAAACTTACAACGTGCAAATTTTCTGTCAGTTTTTTCCCACAATTTACGTTAAAGTATTAAGTACCCCAAAATTCTTGGAAATAAAATCTGTTATCCTTGTGTTTTCTAGGGTATATGGGAATTTACACCGGTCTGAGAACTCTTACACCCTTCGGCTTTGCCTCAAGGTGTATGAGTTCCCAGACCGGTGTAAATTCCCATACACTCTGGAAAACACAAGGATAACGAATATTATTTTCATGATGAGATGTATCAAAGATAAATGAATCGGTCAATAATATGCTCTTCAGAATAATCAATGAGTACCTTGCTATCGAAGAGGTATAAATAGATGCTCAGACTTTTTACAATGTAACAAAAAAGGAAAAAAAAGGAAGAAAGCCAACAAATACTGTCCAAATGGCATTTTGAAAGAGAAAAAAGAAAAATTGGTAACTCTACATTAAAATATAGTTCCCTCCGTGACCTAATTTTTGTCATGAATAACACACAATTAAAGGTATTATTTTTGATTATTTTTTTTTGATGAGCAGAACTGTTAAATATGCCGTTAACATAAATTATTTTTATGAACTTTGAAAAAAATCACATTGCCTGCATATTCATGTTTTTACACCGGGCTAACCAATGCATAAATATTTGATTTGGTTGAGGGGATTATTTACATTGTACCTGTCAGCCAATGAAATCGCCAGATTACATTCTGTCAGGAAATAAAGCTTATTACACATACACCTCATTGGAATGAGCTCAATGTCACATCTTGCACAAAAATTTCTTGACTGTCTGAAAAGTTTTTCTCCAAAAAATATCTTGTTACCCCACATTGGAATGGGTTCAATGGGCTTGTTCAAATGAGGCATCATCAGTTATGTTATGGATGCAATAATATTGAAAAAAAGTAGAATTTGAATGTGGTTTTGATGAAGGACACTGGGCAGATGTGAACAATTCAGAACTGTCATTAGGGAAAAGTAAAATCCACGTGTGGACAGTATTTCCACATATGTGTTAACAGTGAATCTCTGACATAACGGAATTGAATCGCCATCAAATTTCGATGACCAAATGCTTCTTTCATTAAATATTTGCTGGAAACTACTGATTATTGATTAGAAAAATTCCTGTGGGCAATACTGCCCATGGATTGCATGGATTTTTGCCATTCCACAGCGACTGTACTGTACATTACGTAAAGGTTAACCTTTCCTTTTTATCAAACTAATGATATTTGATAATTATACCCCCACTTTCGAAGAAAATGGGGGTATACTGGATTACATGCTCCGTCCGTCCGTTCCGTCCGTCCGTCCATCCATCTGTCCATCTGTGCGTCTGTGTGTGAGTCCATCCGAGACTATTCATAACTTAAGTAAATTATTATTTTTTATAATATTTGTTGGTCATAGGTATGCCCACACTAGTTTTTTTTTTTTTTATTATTTTTTTTTTTATTACTTGTTCACTTAGAAATTGTGTCCGTCCGAGCCAAATTTTGTCTGTTCAGCCTGTATCTCGGGTATCGAATATTCTATTGCAATGAAATTTGCCATCAACACTGCTATCTCAGGTATGGGTTATCGGATTTCAGTGAAATATGGCATGCAGTTTGCCTATGACAAAGGCTTCTGCCTCATTGCATAAAACTTCCAAACACCAAACAATTTACCATATCTTTTGACTTACAAATTGTTGAAAACTTTAAAAGAGAATGGGGGGGGGGGGGGGATGGGAGGGGGGGATACTGGATTGGGGTTATCAGATTTCATTGAAATATGGCATGCAGTTTGCCTATGACAAAGGCTTCTGCCTCATTGCATAAAACTTCCAAACACCAAACAATTTACCATATCTTTTGATTTAGAAATTGTTGGAAATTGTTGAAAACTTTTGAAGAAAATGGAAGGTGGGGGTGGGGGGTGGTATACTGGATTGCGTCCGTCCATCTGTGTATCCGTCTGTCAGTCCGTATGAGAATATTCAAAAATAATATTTGTTGATCAAGGCGGTACACCACGTGGGGGTATGCACCGGACAAAAGTCCAGCTCTTGTTTGCCCTGTGTTGTCCACAAAAAAACCCTGTGTTTCCATTCTTTTTCTCTTTTGACCTTCAATCCCCATACAGCCACAAACCGCCCATTTTATATTGCTCTGAAAAAATCCAACAATAATGTAGAGACACTCTTCAGTCATCTGAAGCTGTTTACATGTTCTTCTATATATGGTAGTTACTAACCTCAAATTTATCTGAGGACTTGACTGGTAGAGTGCTGGAAGCCCATATTTGGGCTTTATACTGGAGTACAGGTACTGCAACATGAAAGCTTCATACTCGGTGGATGTGCTTTATTTTATCCTTAATGCCACATTACTTAGTCTGTGAGGATTTGCCTTGTTACAATTTATGAGAGAATGCTTCTTGGCACTCTCCCATAAATTGCAACAAGGAAAAGACATGTGAACCAATTTTGATGACCAAAAATAATTTAGCACTCTACCAGATAAGGGTTAACTTATCAGGTTTTCCACACCTCCTTAAATTCCTCGTCCTGAAACTCTCTTCCCAAGAACCTGGAAAGTCCTTGAATATTGGAACCTTCCTTGAAACCCTTGAAAATGAGATATCGGATCATTGGAGGTGATTCCTTTCTGCAATATTTTGCTCACTTCACAACAAACTGAATACACGTATCATGTTTAGCAAAAAAAAATGTCTAGTCCCACCTCACTATAGAATTCTGGCTATGCACCTGACAACTCATTCGAATGCAGGATTCCTGCTTAACCCTCTGCACACTGGTGTCGAAATATCAAAATTTCAAACTGAAACTTTTTCCTGCAATGCAAGTATACATTTAACCAAATCAGTCTTTTTTGAAATTCATTGAGCCCTATCAAACAAGAATGAATTCAGTAAATTGCTGGTTGTATTTTGGAAAAAATTGCTTCTTGTAATTTTGGTATTTAGAATTTTGTGTGCAAAGCATTAAGATATTTCCTTGGAATTAGTTCATAGAGCTCATTTCTTTAGGGGCACAGTCTTGGGTTTGGATAAAAAAAAACACTTTCTGAGTTAATTAGTTAGTACAAAATATTGGGCCGACTCCTTCAATTTGCATTGGAATAAGAGTAAGATCTGAGGAACCTTCATCATCAAATACATTCAGTAGACCATTCATGCTTGTTCAAATCAGCAAAGCTGAAATTAAAGAACTGACTAATTGTTATTTTATTGCCTTTTGTAGAGCTGAAGCAGTTAAAAGGGTTTTCTTGATCGATTAATTATATGGATTAACCTTGGTTAACTGATTAATCACTTGTTTTAGTAGGTAGCTGAATTATTGCTGTACCATTGATTCAAATTTTATTATGTTTTCAATTTTTGTCTAAAAAACATAGCTTATGACACCTCATTGGAATGAGCTCGCTGAGCTCGTTCCAATGAGGGTTCATACGCTATGTTTTTGAGACAAAAATTGAAAATTTTTAATAATTCAAGAATTTTTGCAAATATCGTCTGCTGTCCTCAGCGGGCAAAGCTCCTGATACAGTACAATGATCATGCAAGTGAACAGGTATGTCTGCACATAACTTGCAAGCTTTAATATGTCTCATAATAAGTAATGCAAGTCAGTGTGACAATGTTTGCCTGTTTTAGAGCAAGTTTGTTCCTTTGTTAACCCATACAATACAGTAGTTTAAGGCAATGGTTAATCGATCAATTACTTTTTTTGATTGATCAAGACATTAATCATTGGTTAATCGATTAATCGGTTAACTATTTCAGCTCTAGCCATTAGGTTGTTGGATTAATCATTTATGTATGAATATTTGTTACTTGTATTTATCTGTTGTTTACATTTGAATGCATTTACAGCATTTTTGAACATAGTCAGTTTTCTCAACTGTAACCACCTAACAATAAGAATTTTGTTCAACAAAATTCAGGCACAAAGCCAGGATCTCAAAACTTTTCGTCATGGTTGGGCGAAAAGAGTTAAAATTTTCCGACAGTGTTCCCGAGTCAATGACCCAGACTTATTAACATTCCCAGAATGTCTGGGAAACTCCTGTGAATTCAATGTTGTTACCAGCATCCTGGAAAGTGATCCAGTTGGGCAAAACATCCTGGAAAATATCAATCAAAAAACTTGGCAGCTTTAAAATGGTACTAGTGTCAACTTGCCAGCAATTTCAAAACATTTACAGTCTAAGCATTTTTCTGTTCGATAGGATCCACACAGAAATTCATTTGATTCCTTTAAATTTTTCAAGAGATCCGCTGTCCGGTTTTTATACTATTCGGCAGACATGAAATTATTTTAGGAGAACTACAAGAATTTTTTTTTAAGTGGAATGATTGAAATTTCTAAACACTTGGGGGAGTTTAATTACGTCTCAGAATTTTAAAAAATTCCCTTTCCTTCAAATTATTGCTGCTGCACACAGCAGCCATGAATTGATTGTAGGAAATTATTTATTTATTTATTTATTTATTTTTTTATTTGTGTTTCAGATCACATATTTCTGCAAACTGGCTAATCATGATTGGAGCATGGAGATAAAGTCAAGTTTGGTCAATCCTTTATACCCATGTTGCCCATTTTAGAGGAATTCCACCCCAGGCATTGGTTACCGGGTCCTATTTTACCAATAAAGCAGATCTTGTTTACCACAAATGGTCCACAATAAACAAGCACTGCTTCACTTCGCGGGTTCCCAAGGGGGATTGCTTGTGAATAGAATACAGTTTAAATAAACAGCTGGACAGGACACAGAACCAGCTGAAATAAATAGTAGTATAACTCCAAAAAGATAAAACTAAATATTTGGGAATGCATCTTTGAGCAACGTGAACAGTTTTGTGGTGTCTCCTGTATGGTTAAGGTTCCTCTCTGAGGAGTTTTAGTGGTAGTCCACTGATTGCATAAGTATTTCTTCATGCAAACTTTTCCCTGAAATCCATGCCATTTCACTGAAAATCAACCTCAGTTTCCCTAAAAAAAATTTTGGAGGTAAAGATGCCTGAAATGACCAACTGTACAAAATTTGAATCTATCTCAATGTACTTCTTTAACCCTTTACCTTACACGGTATTTTAAAAAAATAAATTAAATTTCACATTTTTCGAAAACAAATTTCACAATTTTTCACTAAAATAAAACCATACAAATATGGATATCATTATCAGCGAGCTGATTCTAATGACATCCATATTGTATGGTTTTATTGAGAAACTGACAAGATATTTTAGGCTATGGTAGGCTTATTATGTCTGTTTTTGGCTGCTATGTTAGGTAAAGGATTAAAGCAATAATAAACGAAACAGGTCGTAAACAGTTTTTTCATTATTATTATTTTAAACAATTACTTTTGTTTGGGTGCAACATGGGTATAAACAATTAGCGCTGAACTTTCGTATTGCAGTCACAATTAGATATTGTGTTGAAAAATGTGACCTCAACCTTTTGAACTGCAGAGGCCATTTTTCCAACTAGGTCACAAGCTACGTCATAATGTCATTAAACTGCAAGGTAAATGTGTGGTGTAGACCAATCAATATTTTCAATGTGCAGCCCTAAGGCTGCACGTTGAAAATATTAATTGGTCTACCCCCAAATAATAAATTTGGACTCTTCCTATTGCTACCATGGAACTGACATGGAAGATACCACCAGGATTCAAAGGGCTAAACACCAAAACATAATTCTTAAATACTTCTAACAAGCACTACCATATCAAACATATTTGAAACATGAGGGTATTTTTGCATAATGAAAATTGTGGGCAACTTTTTTTTTCAAATTAGCAGCTTTCAGAGAAAACATTGCCAATTGAACAACCAATGATCATTCCAGCTGATAACAAAAAATTTTTCAACAGACATGGTCATGCGGAGTGGGCCCTCAGACCCGACAAATGTCATTTAAAAACACCATACTTCTATATAATTATATATATATATCTGAATACTGCTGCTGAAATGGTTAGTCATACCAACCTAACTGGTTGAAAAAAACTATAACCCACACTTCTCCCATCACCTGAGATATGCATATCCTGGGTTAGATACCTGGGCAAGACAGATCTACAGAACGGCCTGATCACTTTCCATTGGTGGGCAATATTTCTACAGATGCAATAATACTAGATTCCAAACACTAATTATAGGAATAATCATCAACAATTTAATTAATGAAGTACCGGGTACAATCCAGTGCTTCATTAATTACCATTTTGCCAGTGTTGATTTTTATTACCTGGTAAATGCATATAAGTGGACATCACTGCCCATGCATGGATTACGGCAAGTACACGGTGGCTGTACTGTTTCCTACACATCACATGCAACCATCCTCATATGAATATTCATTGATCATCGGACTAATTCATCATCATCATCTGCTTTTTGTAAACAAACATGGCATCCCACTCGACTTCAGTTGACACAGCTTCCCCGAGGAAACCCTGGGAAGTGAAGCAGTACTTGTTTACTGTGGTAAACAAGCTCTGTTTTACTCATAAAATAGGATCCAGTCACAAATACCTGATGTAGAAGTCCTCTAAAATGGGCAACATGAGTATAAACAATTGAACTTGACCTTATATCCATGTTGCAGTCATGATCAGCCATCATGCAGAAATATGTGACCTTAACCCTTTATCTAACATGAAAAGCAGACGACACATGCAAACAAAATTCTTGAATAACTAATTTTTTTTCATTTTTTGTCTCAAAAACATAGGTTATGACCCCTCATTGGAATGAGCTCAACGAGCTCATTCCAAAGAGGGGTCATAACCTTTGTTTTTGAGACAAAAAATGAAAAAATAATTAAATTAATTGGCAATTTTTTAGAATAGCGCTGGCCGGTTTTTCCCGTTATGTTGGGTAAAGGGTTAATTACCAATAAATAACAAGCTGCTGTTTTCTCACCAGACAAACCAATTTATAAAATTGTTTCTGCCAAATTACTTAAATACATACTTTAATGCTTCAAAGCCTGATCTGCACTCCTTTCATCCTGTTGTACAAGTCTTTGTTCTTCAATACTCTCACATTGTGGTACTGTAATCATATGAGGTCCCCCAGTGGATGAATTTGGTGAATTACAGCAGGATAGCATAACTAAATTTACCCTCTGTGAACCTTAATCTGAATCAAGGTCTCGGGCCTAAACAGAAAGAGGAACACAGAGGGATATATTGGGGGATTCTAGCCCACTGTATGGGATAGCATCAGCAAATTCACCCTCTGAGGACATTCATCTCTAAATGACAGAATGCTTATTTCCTGGCTTGACAGCAGTGTAATCACAAAGTGGTCTTGATCGATTCACCTGAAACAGTTTCAGTGCAGTTGTGACAAAGAAATACTATTGTTTTGCAAAGAATGAAAATGCAGCCAGCAGCAATCAATCGAGATTAAATTGACCAAAAATCAGCAACGCATTGAAGACCTGTAATCAGTTCATTCACAACCAGTAAGAGAATTGTGATTTTAGCAAAGATAAATTTGGTTTTTGATCAAATGTGATATCCTAACTGGTAGAGTGCTGAATTATTTTTAGTTATCAGAATTTGTTCACATGTCCTTGCCTTGTTGTAGTTTATGGGAGAGTTCATACAGGCACTCTCCCATACATTGTAACAAGGAAAATGCTTACAGACTAAATACTTTTACTTCAGAGATTGTATGAAGCATATCTGCTGAGTATGATGTATTTAGGTTGCAGCACCTGTACTTCTGAATAAAGCCCAGATTTTGGCTCCCAGCGCTCTACCAGCTAATAAGCATATGGGGCGGGGGGGGGGGGGGGGGGGGGGGGCACAGATATTAAAGTGTTGGAGGACTAGAGAGCAAAAAGGTCCATGGTTTGATCCTGACCAGCAGTAACTGCATTATGTCCTTGGGGAAAGCACCAGTTGCCCACATGGGGGTCATAATGGCACTATGTACTAAGGCATACTGTACGTCGATGATGCCCTTGCCTTCAACCAATACCAACTCTACTTCGGAGTTGGGCCACTGCTTTAAACCTCAATAAATAAATGAGGTGGTTACAGTACTGCAACATTATGGCAAAAGGATGGCATTATTTATCCTTTGTACTAGGGATGCACAATTTCAAAATTTAAGATAACCCCACAAAGGTTATGCAAAAACAAATTGTCTATCCCTTTTGAGCCACGATAACCTCAATCCCTTTGCACTTCCATTTTTCTAATGAACACAAAAGTAAAGTGTCTATCTTTAGCATTGTTCCGTTTACTTTTCTTCCATGAGTACATTGTGATGTCTTCATTGGACAAGTATATAACTGGTCTGTTGTATTACTTTGGTCTTCAAACCTTTGGAGGAACTTAATGTAGGGTTATCTAATTTGTAATGCAACTAATGCAACTACAAATTTAAATGTTTGAGTGCAGGAAGCCCATGTTTGGGCTTCATTTTATTAAAGTGCAGGTATTGAAAATAACCCCGATATAAGTTGCATCTAATTTTCAAATACCAAAACATCATACTTTTAGTCTAAATTTGCCCTGTTCATTGCATATAGGTAACAGCAAAAAAGTAATTTTTCATCTTCTGAAAATTTCTTTTGACATTCTTTGAATTCTCCCACTTATTTACATACACATACCTCTGCAGACTCAGTTTTTTTCTCCACTATAAGCATTTAATATGCTGTATCTAGTTTGACAGAGTTCCTTGAGCTTGTCAAAGAAAATATAATAGAATAAACGCACATGTTATCAACAAAACTTAGGAAAAGATGCTGTTTGGATAATTAACGATGTTAGTTGAATATTCTTTGCTGTATTTAGTTAACCATTATGCAACTTGAACAGAAGACACTGGTAAAAAACATTTCTTGAATAACTTAAGAAATTTCATATGTTGCCTCAAAATCATAGCTTATGACCTCTCAACATCCCCGTTCTAATGTGGACGTCATAAGCAACAAGCACCCCTGGAAGTGAAGCAGTGCCTGTTCACTGTGGTAAACAGGCTCTGTTTTACTGGTAAAATAGGACCCAGTCACCAATGCTTGGGAGGTGCAAACCCTCTCTAAAATAGGCAACATGGCTTATTAACGCTCACCCCTGGTCATGAGTTGATACTCAAGTTGTGGCCATGATTAGCCATTGTGCAAAAATATGTGACCGTAAACACCAATAAATAAATAAATAAATAATAAGCAACATGCATGTTTTTGAGATAAAAAATGAATAAATAATAAAATTGGCAAATTTTGTGAATATTACTGGCAATTATGTAAGGTACAGGATTAACCCTAATGCCTCAGATTATTTGTTACGATAACAGTTACCTTGACATCTACACTGCTGATGTCCTAATTGTGTTTCTACATCACTGCTGGCTACCTGTACAGGCAGCCAACAATGATGTAAAAACCCTGCCTGGTGCAAAGATAAATGCAGCATACTGTTTGAGAGAACTATACTCTTAGGGGCAACTGTTTCATTGCAGCATAAAAGTGGCAGTTTGTGGCTGTATGCCCCTTGGAACCCTTAGGAAGTGAAGCAGTGCTTGTTTACTGTGGTAAACAAGCTTTTTTTTTACTTGTAAAATGGGACCCGGTTACCAATGCCTGGGGTGGAAGTCCTCTAATATGGGTAACATGGGCATAAATGATTGGCTGGACTTGACTTCACCTCCATGTTGCTGTCACGATTAGCCATTGTTCAGAAGTATATGACCTTAAACACCAATAAATAAATAAATTGTAGCAGTATGGGTTTAGAAGGTTCCACGATATAATAAAACCTGACATGCAATATTTGGGTTCAGCGTTTGATTAGCCATTGTGCAGAAATGTATGACCTCAAACACCAATAAATAAATAGATGGGTTATTAAATTAGGTAACATGATTGTAAACAATGTGCATTTTATACTCTCTCAAACAATGAGTTATTGCAGAGGAAGATGGAGGTGGGGCAGGGAGTAGAGACACTATGGGAGTGTTTGGGTGTCAAACTACTTTCCATATATTAGACTTGCCATGGCTGCATGTGCTCTTCCAAGGGTCACAGTTACAGTGGGAATTACAAATTTCTCTTGTGATCGAAGAATATAACAGTTCTTTGCGATGTGTATTTATTGCTTTTTTGTTCCTTGTTACCATTGTTTATTGGAATAAAATTTAAAGTGTGTAAATGGCCATAATGCTTATAAATTTGATATAAATTATTCTTTTCCATAAACCTTGTGATCTTTGGACTGCTCTCTTCAAAACAAGATATAATAATTTGTATTTCTGGCATACTTGAGGGAACTTGAGGCTAAACTGAAGCATTTAGTAACTCAACTATGTCTTTCCCATATCTGCCTTTGAAGTTTGATCCAAAACTGGGTATTTGAAGATCACACTTTTTTGCTCAAATACTACCTGAACATTTTTAAATTGAACTCCCCTCCCCTCTGTGGGAACCCCAGGACATGGAGCAGTGCTTTTTTACTGCCGTAAACAAGTTCTGCTTCACTGGTAAAATAGGACCAGTAACCAGCACCTGGAGTTGAAGTCCTCTAAAGTGAGCAGCATAAGTAAAAACAGGTGGCTAAGCTTGACGTCATATGTATGCTGCAGTCATGATGTAGCCACAACAATGGTCACTCTGGCATACAGTTGTGTGCTTCCGCATTTTATTGCACGCCTGTTCTATGAAACCCCATCTACATCAACACTAAACCATGCGGAAAATGAAAATCTGTTCCACACATATGTGCGGAAAGGAAATTGTTGATGGATTATTTTTTTAATAGAAGCAAAATTTCACTGGAATTTTTCAAAAAATCGTGCAACGCAAATCGTGCAACGCCAGTAGGCACATAGAACGCATTGGAACTCAGGGGATGAAATAGTACCACGGGTTCCCTTTGCAAATTTGGTTGGCGATAAAATGTGTTCTTTTTGTTAATAGTTGTCAAATGAATTGCTGAGTGTAGTAATTGTTATAGATGTGAAGGTGTGTGATAAACACAGAACGACACACATATGTGAATGGATTAATCGAAATGGCACTTGTGCCATCGCGGAAGGATAAAACTCTAGGCCTGCAGCCTCTTGTTGTATCCTCCCATGCTGGCACTCATGCCATATCGATTAACCCATTCACAGACATGTGTCGTTCTGTGTATTTTGGTGCGAGCTGTGATGACTGTGGTAAACAAGCACTATTTTACTGATAAAATAGGATCCAGTGACCAGTGCTTGTGGTGGAAGTCCTCTAAAAGGTGCAATATGGGAATAAATGATTGACTAAACTGGACTTTATCTCCGTGCTGCAGTCACGATAAGCCATTGTACAGGAATATGTGACCTTAAACACCAATAGATAAATACTGGTAAAATAGGACCAAATGATCAATGCTTGGGGTGGAAGTCCTCTAACATGGGCAACATGATTGACTAAATTTGATTTTATCTCCCAAGTTATGGACACGATTGGCCATTGCTCAGAAATTTGTAACATTAAACACCAATAAATAAATAAATATTTTACCTTTCTGTTTTTTTCACAAATCTGAGAGAGAGTTACCCCAAAACGATGGGTTGCCTGAAAAAATTCAAGGTAATTTTTTTATTATTTTTTCTTCTTTTTTTTTTTTGGGGGGGGGGGGGGTTGGGGGTGGGGGGTTGGGGAGGGGTTCTCTCAATTTCTAATGTTTATATGCCTGCTTCTCTATTACAATGTTTCCAGTGGGCATTGGGTTTTCAATCTCTATCAAGACATGAACATATATATTATTGTTGTTCTGTTTAATAGAAGTAACTGGTAGTGACCTGATGTTATGTCTGTTTCTAACTTTATATTCAAACACATTATGATAATTGTACAGGTTTGATGAGAAAATAATCTTTGGTCAATTGGCAGACTTTGTTGTTGATTTGTTGATTTACTTTGTCAATTTGCTTCTGATTTTTATTATTTCTCTCAATAAAATAGTTGAATCTAATGAGGAATTTACTTCAATGACGTAGCTATGAGTGGGCCTGTGGTGCTTGTGGTGGAAGTCCCCCCCCCCCCCCCCCCCCCCCCCGCAAAAAAAACCAAAACAAAACAAAACCCGAACATTGGCCCAATGCAAGTTTCACACAACAAAGAGCACCCAAATGGTCTCCAATATTGGGATGACACACACTAGAATTGCCTCAGATTTGCAATTTGAGCACAAAATTTGGCACAATTTTCTCAGGGTTGCATGGGGGTGGTGGGAGTTAGTCCTGACTTGGTCCCTCTGGTCATTGCCCCGTACTCACTTCCTTTAAGACGAGGGTCCTAGTTAGGACTAGGGGAGACCTCCAAAACCCCACACAGCAGCCTTTCAAATCTCCCCTTTGCCCCCCCAACCCCCCCCCCCCCCCCTGGCTACTGCCTTTACAGAATCCTGGCTATGCACATGACTTGCTTACTTAGTGATGCTTATCTTTCTGAGTCTTCTTCCTCAAAGGTAGTCAAATATGTTTACTTAATAATATCCCCCGAGAGAATCCCGAGAAGTGGAGCAGTGCTTGTTTACTGTGGTAAAAGCTTTACTGGTAAAATATGCCCTTCTTACCAACACTTGTTAAACTTGATTTTATACTTATGTTGTGGTCTTAATATAGCCATGAATGCTGAAATTGACCATAACCTTGTACCTAATGAAGCGGCAACATAATTTACAAATTGTGTGGTTGAAAAAAAAGAAAATTTCAAACGAATTCAACAAAACCATATTATGTGACCCCTCCCCCATGGGAACCTCGGGAAGTGAAGCAGTATAAATTTGTAATTCCCACTGTAACTGTGACCCTTGGAAGAGCACATGCAGCCATGGCAAGTCTAATATATGGAAAGTAGTTTGACACCCAAACACTCCCATAGTGTCTCTACTAATAAATAAATCATGTGACCCCCCTCATCAAGCTCGTACCACTGAAGGATACTATAATAGGAGAAGTGGGGGGGGGGGGGGGGGGGGGGGGGCAGTCTTGTTTGCTGTAGTGAAACACTGCCACATTTACAGGATAGCGGTATTTTCATGGCTGACGAAAGACAATCATGGACTTTCAAAAGAATTCCCCAGTATCTGGATTTAACTTGTATTCCTACCATGCCACTAAAACACTTGGGCCACCACTGATTATACATTAGTGGTGCCCTTATATGACCTACCTAACCCCCCCCCCCCCCCCCCCTCAAAAAAAAAGAAGGTTCGAAACACCTTCTTCGTCCCTGAAAACACGTCGCTTTAATGTTTTCTGAAGTGGGATACATAGTTTTGAACGGTTGGTTTGAACTGACTTTAACCTGCTGTTACAGTCATGATACAGCCATTGATGTTGAAATTGACATTAAACACTAATACTTCCACGTGGAAACCCCGGGAAGTGAAAAAAGTACTCGTTTACTGTGGTAAACAATGTTTGTTTTGTTGGTAAAATAGGACCCAGTCACCAGTGCTTGGGGTGGAAGTCCTCTGAAATGGATAACATGGGTTTAAACGGTTGACATAACTTGACTTTACCTCCATGTTGCGGTCATGATTAGCCATTGTGCAGAATATGTGACCCCAGACACCAATAAATAAAAAAAAATAATGGTAAAATAGGACGTGGTAACCAATGACTGGGGTGGATATCTTCTAAAATCGGCATGGGCGTAAACAATTGGCTGCACTTCGACTTTATGTCTGTGTTGCGGTCACGATTAGCCCTTGTGTAGAAATATGTGACCTTAAACACCAATACATAAATGAATAGACACCAGTACTCTATGTAATCACCATAATTTGAAACGGAGAATTTGCCCCACATTTCTTCGATATTTTGAGAGAAAACATGAATCGGTCACTTAGGAGGGTTATCCGATAATTTATATTTCATCCATTGGGTACATCGAGGTATCACTTACAATACTAAAGCATTGCAGGTGGCACCTTGATACACGCAATGAAGAGTTGATACTGAGAATGGACTAATCGAAAGATATGGCGGCGAATTCAGAAGACTGCAGACACGAGGTACACCCCTCCAGTGTTGTATTAGTTTTCTTAAGTACACGCATGTGGCAATAAACAAATATTTGGTTTCCTTTTTTCAACAGACTGCTCAATTGCATAAAAATCCTCGTGTTTAGAGTTACAAACAAGCTTTTAACCCTAACCCCTCTCAATGCCATTAACCCTGTGCCCAACGTAACGCCAAAACCGGCCAGAAAAAAAATTAATTTTCATTATATTTTTATTTTTTGTCTCAAAAAACACAGGTTATGACCCTTCTTTGGAACAAGGCTCGTTCCAATGAGGGGTCATAACCTATGTTTTTGAGACAAAAAATGAAAAAATTAGTTATTCAAGAATTTTGTTTGTAAGTGTCGTCTGCTTTTCATGTTAGGTAAAGGGTTAATCCCATGGGAAAGTAAGAGTCCGTGAATGCAACAGATTACCCCTCACAAAAGAACACAACGGACCATCCGGATTGTCCAAAAAATTTTCTCAGCTATACCAGGGCAAGCAAGGTGTCTGGTAAATCGTGGTATACTGGGACAATACCGTGGTAAAACAGACGACATATCCACAAGGGGCACACAGAACCCTCCCATTTTTCGGAGACATTAGTGGCCTTGGACAGCTCGACGATTTTGGTTTGACTCTCACATGCCCCCCCCCCCCCCCCCCCCCCCCATTTAATCACCTTTCCGTGAATATCGCAACACAGTGCAAAGTCTTTGACTAATTTATTGAATCATAATGGTAGCCAGAGGTAAAATAAAATTCGAAGACAAAGTATTTTCACAATCAATCTACCCACAGGCGCGAAGCTACGATGTAAAATAAGTTATGGGACGTTTACTTGCCAGGTATGGCGTCATAGGCGAAGTGAGATTAATATTAGGCGAGGCCGTATAAAGGGTGTGACCCCCCCCCCCCCCCCCCAACATTTTCAACATTTTTTTCCAGTGAGGACATTTTTGTCGGGACTGGAGTCTTGGGCATCAATTCACTCTCGCTAGTTAGCGTGTCCTTTCTTACGAGAATAGATTTAATACTTGGACTTTTGTCGCACGTGTACACTCTAAAATCAGCTGGGTTATTTATTTATTGGGATTTAACGACACTTTCGACAGCCACCTCGTGTCTGACAGTTTTACGGGCCGAGGAAGCCGGAGTACCCAGAGAGAACCACCGAGCAACGACGGGCAACTGTCAGACTCCCCAACGTACTGACTCCACACAGAGTTAGCATTGGTTGGAGACAAGTGGACCAGTACACCTTAGTGCACAACGCCACCGTGCCCCCACGTGGGCAGTTGGGATGAAGTGTCTTGTTCAAGGACGCAACGCGGTTGCCGCAGGTGGGATTCGAGTCGAGGACCTCTCGGCTTGCATCCTCTACCTACTGAGCCACAGTGTTCCCAGCTGGGTTAAAAATCAACCCAAATCAACTAGGTTGAGTGCGGAATATGAACCCATTTGGGTTCATATTTATTCAACCCTGTTGATTTGGGTTGATTTTTAACCCAGCTGATTTTAGAGTGTACACAGTTGGTCATACAATGCAGGACTGTAGTTCTGGATTCGGGCTGTTGGGGGCATGGCCAATTTGTTGGCGTATGGTGCGTGTTAATTGAAAAAGAAATTGGGAAGCCCATGCGTCGCGACTACTATACGTGTATATTTTATTTACTCAAATAAATTAAGCCCTTCTGACTGATGTTCCAACTATATCATCAAAGCATGCATGCCTTCTAAGAAGGCACGCCTTGATGATGTTGTTAAATATTTTAGCAGTCGGGACTTGCGCGATCATAGTCGGGACAAATCAGCTTTACACACGCATCTTCGGGACGTCCCAGCTTCCCCCACGGAGAGGTGGTGAAGGAAGAAAACCATCTCATTTAACTGGTTGAGTGCTAGATTATTTTTGGGAGTTGGAATTTGTTCATATAGATTTGCATTATTAAAAATTATTGGAGAGTGCCTTAAGGCACTCTCCAATAATTTTTTAACAATGCAAATCTATATGAACACAATTGTATTTGCTTATGACTGAATAGGAAATTTGTGTAAAGAATATGAAGACTTTAGTATGGTACCCTCATGTTTCTTGAAAACCATGATAGTGGCTTCCAGCACTCAACCAGTTAAAAAATAATCTTCTCGTGAACCGATAGATCGCAATGACTTGCTGTTAGGTATATTGCGTAGTTGAAGAAAACTTGTTCAAGGGAAAGCTGGAAGGGCTTGTGAGCCGATAGACGTAATGCCTTGGTGTTAGGAATTGAGTTGCAGAATGATGTCTGCTCAAGGGAAGGTATGCAAGGTCTAGATTTTTTGCCCCACACCAATTTCACGTTCTTTTGACGCCTTGTTATTATTTGATCGTTTGCCAAACACGAATTGCAGACACTTGCCAACAGAAATCGGGATTTGGGAATGACTAAAAAGTTTCATTTTTTAAACTCAGAACATCCAGCATATGACCTCTTATTGGGACAAAAAATGAAGCAGAAACTGAAAAAATGAGCCCCACCTCACTCCCCCCCCCCACCCCACCCCATGGGAACCTCGGGAAGAGGAGCAGTGTTTATTTACTGTATCAAATAGGACCCGGTGGAAAGTCCCCCAAAGTGGACAGCATAGGTTTTAACAATTGACTGAACTTGACTTCATCTCTATGTTGCCTCCGTGATATAGCCAAAGATGCTGAAAGTGACCATCACCCTTCACATAACAAAATAAATAGATAATTAATAAATAGTACCCCCTGCATCCAACACAGACACTTTCATTTTAGTTCCGTCATCCCTGGTTCTCGTAAGAAAAGGCTAAGACCTGTGCATGATATGCCGCGTCTTATTGTGGATGATACTAAGTTCCAAAGTCGGACTTCGTACTCCTGGGTGAGGAATTGTTCAAACTAAGAGGCCTGAATAGAATTAAATATATATAAATACATTCATTAAATGGCATGCTTTGAAGGTTTGTAACTTTCTTCAAGGCATGGAAAACATAAATTGTATCAGCCCATCCCTTAACCCTTTACCTAACCCGAAAAACAGACGACACTTGCAAACAAAATTCTTGATTAACTAATTTTTTTTTATTTTTTGTCTCAAAAACATAGGTTATGACCCTCATTGGAACGAGCTCGTCGAGCTCGTTCCAATGAGGGGCCATAACCTATGTTTTTGAGACAAAAAATGAAAAAATAATGAAATTAATCGGCGATTTTTGTGAATAAAACTGGCCGGTTTTTTGCCGTTACGTTGGGTTAAGGGTTAACATAAATGTGGGTTAGGTGGGTGATATATCCTCCGTGATCTCCGACTATTAAGCACTTGACCCTATTCAGAGTGTTAACCATTTGAACCCTTGTTTTCTGGAATGGTATAACCTTTGTGTACACTTACAGTGAGATGGGTAAGTCCAATATCAATATACAATGCGGATAAAATAATAACTGAAGCCTGCAGCCGTAGTATGGCTGCAGACAGCAGTTATTTTTTCACCAATGTCCGTGTATAGACCTCTTATAATAAGACAAAAATGGGACGAAATGATGCCTTTGACCGAAAAAATCGGTCTTTCGAGTCCAAAGGGTTAAGGGAACAGAAACGATTACACCTACTTGTCGTGGGAAGTGTTAACAAATATGGGTGTGATTCAGTTGGTCCCGAACGTTATTTATTTATTTATTGGTGTTTAAGGTCACATACGTAAGCACACTGGCCAATTGTGACCGTGACAGTTTTACGGGTGGAGGAAGCCACAGAGAGAACCACGGAGCATCGACGAGCAACTGTTCGCTCCTGGTCCCGAACGTTATTTTATTCAGTTGCTTGAATGAACAATTATGTCAAGCGTTCCTTACAGTCGACTGAATCGTACTCTATAGTGAAATAAAAATAGCATTCTTTTGAAACCGGTTGTGTTCATGCGTGATTTCAAAACATGTATGTACAGTGGAACCTGAATAGGAAAAGATCGCGATAACGCGGTCCATTGTCCCACAGGTTTGTTTGATTTTGTTCCTTTATCACGGTTGTTTCCTAACGAGAACGTTCAACTACACCTGGTAATCTTTCAAGGAGGGGACGCAAGGTAAGCCGAATGACATTGATAACTCTCCTCTCTCACTCTAGACTTTAGACTTGCAGGGACCATGCATGCGAAAATCCGGGAAAAGCAGATGCCATCATACTTTTTGCCCCCATTAGATTGGCTGTATGTATTGCAGTGTCCTTCCATAATACATTTAATAAGGGAGAAAATAGAATGACATTAAATACAAGCTTCAATGATACATGGACATTTTCAAATTATATCAAAAAATCTGAATTTAACCTTTGTTTCAAATGTTCTAATTTGTTAATTTAATGTGCAGTCTTCAGTTGCAAACACAAGTAATCAGCAGTTTTTGTCCGAAATTTGCAGCCACTTTCCTCAGAATGCTGGGACTGGGAGAGGCCTTCCGGACTGTTGTAAATTATCATGGGAACATGCACTCTTCTGCATCTCTCTGCAGAGACCCTAAATTATCTTTAGATATTGGGATGGATGCATGACCATAGCAAGAATAAGAAAAAATGTTGTTGAGCTATCCATTCGCAGAACAATGGTTTGGCAGGTTTCCAATGACCTCCCCCCCCCCCCCCCCCCCCCCCCCCACGAACTGGAGGTACAATTGGAAGATGTAGGATATATAGGAATACTGCGTGAGTGTTAATAATTAATCTTGTGCGGTGCCCAGCAATCAGGGTACCTGACTTGTACCAGTACAGTTTAGAACAAACACAAAATAATATCATCCTATTATCAGGTTAGGAGACTCCGAACGAATAAGGACAAATATATTTATTTTTTTAGGAATTAGTCGGCGTTTTGTTTGTTTGTTTGTTTGTTTTTTTTTTGAAGGGGGTGGGTGATAAACAGGGCAATTTTGTGAAGGGGATTTGGGGGGGGGGGGGCGTGTCAATTTGCGCTATCATCAGAGCAGCATAGCGCTACATACCTCCCAATATTGAGGGTTAGTGACGCCTCGGATGCCAACTGATCTTATGTACACATAACGACGCTTTTGGCGTATTATTCAGACAAAGTCTACAATAACCGAATTAGTCATAGACTTCGGTAATAGCGTGGTATCCTCGTGGGAGCTCCTGGAAGTGAAGCAGTGCTTGTTTACTGTGGTAAACAAGCTCTATTTTACTGGTAAAATGCAACCTGATAACCAATGCCTATGGTTGAAGTCCTCTAAAATGTGCAACGTGGGTATAAACGGCTGGTTGGACTTTTACTTGACATTATTATATCCATGTTGCGGGCAAGATTAGCCATTCTGAAGAAATAAACACCAATAAATAAATAGCGTGGTAAAATCCGTGATAACCGCCACGATTCCACGACAGTGCCGATTGCCATGTATAATTTAGTGAGCTGGTTCGAGTCTCCCAAAGTCAATTAATAGTGTAAACCCAATTTGCCTCACTTGTCATGACTCAAGCCCCGATCCAAGAAATATTCCAACTACATCATCAAGGCGTGCCTTCGAAGAAAGCATGCCTTGATGATGTGCTTGGGATATTTGTCAATGGGGATTATAGTTAAAAAATAAATACATGTAGTACTTGTGATGTACGGGCTACTCAACCTCTTATTTAACCCTTTACCTAACACGAAAAGCAGACGACACTTGCAAATAAAATTTCTAAATAACTATTTTTTTTCATTTTTTGGTCTCAAAAACATAGGTTATGACCCCTCGTTGGAACGAGCTCGCCGAGCTCGTTCCAAAGAGGGGTTATAACCTATGTTTTTGAGACAAAGAAATTAAAAAAATAATGAAAATTAATTGGCGATTTTTGTGAATAGCACTGGCCGAATTTGGCCGTTACTTTGGGTAAAGGGTTAATTAGACTCAAAATTGGTCATGCTGGGTCTCCAACATCACCATTCAGCCAGCAGACCTCCATTTGCATGTGACCGACAGCATGTGTGACACAAGTCTATAAAGAAAATCTAGTCCCATAAAAAATTACATCATTAACAACAAGATCGAATCTATATTTGAGACTCCAATCCAGATGAAAATACCCCCAGTGGAAAATTATTGGAGGCGGTGGTCATTAACCCCCCTCCCCATAGTTACGCCCCTGCCAACAACTTCTTATTGCCGTTTTCTGCCCATTTGGCTCCGGAGGTCCTTTAAAAGCCAAGCTATCAGGCTTTTTTAATAACTAGCAAACCGACCCGTCCCGAGATGGGTAGCCCCTCCCGGCAACGAAACATTTCTAGTTCAAGGGGATAATCAAAGCTCGAATTTCTAGCTGGACTGAATCACGGAATCGCACACTCTCCATTTATATAATAGATGCTGAATATCCTGGTTGGGTGGGCTTTCCATGTAGCTATCAAAAACCACGTATTCTAACTTCGGATCTGCATCAAACTGTTCCAATAGAGAGAGGCTTGCCGCTTGGACCGAATACTCCTCCTGGCTATTGTCCGGTGATACAAAGAGTTGTGTGTGTGTGGGGGGGGGGGGGGGCAGATGCCATCCCCACACCATGGGTTCCGCGCGAAGTGAAGCAGTGCTTGTTTACTGTGGTAAACAAGCTCTGTTTTACTGGTAAATTCATTAGGACCCGGTCACCAATGTCTGGGGTGGAAGTCCTCTAAAATGGCAACATGTATAAACGATTGGCTGGACTTGAGTTTATGTCCATGTTGAGGTTACGATTAGCCATTGTGCAGTATATTGCAGTGGAAATAAATTTGTGGACGCATTTCTCAGCTCCACAATCACTTGAACCAAATTCGTGATAATTATTTTGTTTTTATAATCTCAGAAGACAACAGATAGAGTTACATTCCTTGGTCGTTAAGGAAACGAGACCACAGTATTTTGTTGACATATCTTCCCCTGAGTTCCAATGTGTTCTATGGGCCAACTGGCACATAGAAGACATTGGTACACAGGGGACGAATTATTTGCTCTTATTTTATTTTTATGATTGAATTGTTGGAAATCTGATGATATTTGTGACTATTTTCGGGTTTTTTGGTTCGATTTTATGTCGAGGCGTGCATATACCTTGGATGTTGGGTGCACCCTTTATCATGGCTATTTGTCCAAGGCATTCTGACCAATCAAAAGAGAGAATTTATCGGGATATAGGGACAAAAAACCGACTGAATGTCCACTGCACAGAGGTGTGAGGTCAAAATGAATTTTTAGTTGAATTTTAGCAACTTTTACAACTTGGAAAAAACATGTTACCGTTTCGTCGGTGTTGTGAGGATGGATATTCGTCGTAGTCATAAAATAAATCGTTTAGGAACTTATATTGTCAAAAAACTCCACTGAATTTTATCAGTATCAGTCAATATTCCCCTTCCATACGATGAAAATAAGTAGTGGGTCGGATTTTTGTTTTTATACCTGTGTCTGCATACCTTCCAGAGACGTGGCGACGGGGGTGGGGGGATGCCCCCCCCCCCCCCCCCCCCAATGCTGGCCAAAACTTACTATAGTTGGAAATTCGGAGGACAAGTCATGAGTAGTTGGAAATTCCATCTATCTGGATTTTAGAGCTTCTTTGGTGATGATGTTGTCTCCTTTACTTTCCAAAATTCCATTTTGGTTTCAAATCGGCAAAAATTCCAACTGATACTATTTGCAACTACAGTGTACGCAATATCGAGCTTCATTAGTACGCATGATGTCAATCGGTACGAGACTTCTATAGTACGTTTACTTGTCGTAATAAAAAATAAATCCTCGAAATGCACTTCAAGAAAATCGCATCATGTAAAATTGTTATCCCGAGTTAATTCCACCATCCACAGTTACAAAATGATGAAACATCGAAAATTTATCATTCCTGCATAAGATCTGATTTAATGTTAGGAGAGTGTGAATTGCTCAAAATTCTCAGCTTGAGCATTTGTTTAGAACATATGCAATTCCCAGAAGAATACCAAATAATAATTACCTGATAATTCTATCATAAATGTGTTGGCATTTCAGCTTCTAAAATCAATTTTATATGCCCCCTTTCTTGGGTTCATTTTCAAAACCTTTCTCGGTTGTGAATTTCCAAATAGGAGGAGGGACCGGGGGGGGGGGGGGGGTCCCCTTCCCTGTCCCTCCCCCTAGTTGGAAATTTACTACCCTACACCCCCCCCCCCTCAATCGGAAACCTCTAGTCACATCCCTGATACCTTCAAGACTACCTACCCCTACAGAAAGTAGAAAATGGTTTCTATAAATTTAAAGGGCTTGCTAAAATGAAACAGTCTAATAAAGACTACTTCGAAGAAGTAATTGGTGCGTGTGTTGTGTAAAAACTATGGTTCTTAAATAAATGCTGTGTTCTGCCATGCATCCTTGTAGGGCATAGAACTGATTTTTTCTTTTGTGTGTGTGTTGGGGGGGGGGGGGTACAACATGTCATCGCGCAATAATGACCAATGCAGGGCGCACAAGAGGGTTTGGGGGAAGTTGAGGAGGGGTGAGTAGCCCACCCCCGGTTTCTACGCCACTGCTCCTTGAATCATCCCTAGCTGAGGTCAAAAGTCTCGGTTTTGCCATACATTGAAGTCTCCCACGTTTCACTATCAGACTGAAAGCTCGCCCACTCCGCCCCCCCCCCCCCCCCCACCATCACCCTCACACACACTTTGTCCTCACGTGGTTGTGATTAAATTATATATAACTAACTGCAACTAATGCAACTTTTCGACAACTTTTCAGACGTAATCAGACTGCGGAGTTACGAAGAAAGATGCAGTGTAACGTGCAAATATCAACTTGTGTCGTCAAAAGAAGGTGAGTGAATACGAAGTCACACAGGGTGATGTTAGGTAGAGCTTGCCAACCGTTCTGGACACGTTCAAACCACTCAAGACGGTACAAGTTTAATGTTGTGCGGTCAGCTTGCTGACAGGACAGGCAGGGCGTTACTATGGGGGTGTAGGGGGTGATACCCCACCCCAGTAATTTTCCATCGGGACATTTTCATCTGGATTGATGTCTTGGGTATCAATTCACTGACGCTAGTAAGATTAGATTTGCTGTTTGGTATAACATCAGTTATAATAATTGGTCGCATATTGTGTGGCCGATTCGGTCCCAGCATGACCAATTTTGAGTCCGACTCGTGCTTATAAAACACGAAGTTGCGTCACGACAACTATATCTGTTTATCCACAAACGAAGTTCCTGAGTTTTTTAACTATAATTCACCTGACAAAATATTTCACCCTGCATCATCAAGGTATATGCCTTCGAAGAGGCACGCCTTGATAATGTAGAGGGAATATTTTATCAGTCGGGACTTGAGTCATAACAATCGGGTCAAATCGAGTTTACACGCCTCCAATCGGTCATCTTCGCGACGCCCCTGAGGTTAGGTCGCAAGTATCAACTGGCTGACGGACAGCGCCATGTAGTGGTTGTGTTACGAGGGAGAGCGCGGGGTCAGAGGCGGCATTTGCCTCTAAACAAAGGCATTGCCCCTCCCCATTTGCCCCGGTCCACCACACACACACACACACCCAACCACCCCCTAAACACACTCACACTTCAAATCTCTTTATTTTAACAAACTCTGCTAGAATATACACCATGACGACCATAGACTCCATTAGTACGCTACCCGTCACTTCAACCAAAGGGTCGCCGTCCAATTTAGGGACTTATTGCACTACGTGTTACTTTAATAAAAAAAAGGATTCTGGAAGATTCCAATGATTCTGGAGTTTGGGTAATTAGATATCCTTCCATTCAATCAAACACACCCTCTGAACAAACCCCCGTCCAATTAGAGGGTTCTGGTTCACATAGCAACCACGTACCATCAAAGAAACCAAGATGGCGGGCTCCGGTATACAAAATGGACGACGGAAACGTGTATCACCCAAACAACGCGCGCTGCGCATACCCACTGAAACCAGGTATCATTGTGGGTAATGACGTTACAATACAACCGCTCGCACGAGCTTCCATGACAACCCTACATTATGTAACTGAACTGGGTCTCGTGACATGGCGTTGCATGAGATCAATATATAAGAAGGGGCAATATCTCAACATTATTATTATTATTATTTATTGGTGTTTAAGGTCACATATTTATGCACAATGGCTAATCATGACCGTGACAGTTTTACGGGTGGAGGAAGCCGGAGTACCCGGAAAGAACCACCGAGCAACGACGAGCAGCTGCTAGCTCTCCAACATCGTAACTCCGCACTGCAGCACAGGCAGGGTTAGATTGGTTGAAGACATGCGCACCATCGACGTGCAGTACGCCTTAGTACACAGCGTCATCGTGCACCCGCGCGGGCAATGGAGATAAAGTGTCTTGCCCAAGGACACAGCGCGGTTGCCGCAGGTGGGATTCGAACCGAGGACCTCTCGGCTAATATCTCAACAAGCTATACTACTAATATATATAGTGCCCCGGGAGTAGATCATTTCTAAAACCCTCGTTGAAGAATGAGCCTCATACGACAAAAAGGGATTCTCCAAAGGGTATCCTCGATAGGCATCCTCAAATAATACAATAACAGGCCATAGGTATCCTCAAATACCGAGATGAGGCTAAGGGGGATAGTAAATTAGACCTCATTGAGGGATTTTTTCATGGCCCTCATGGCCTCAAAAGAAATGATGCTATGAGGGATAGTAAATGAGGTCTCTTTGAGGGCTTTTCACAAAGCCCTTAAGGCCTCATACGACTAAAAAAGGGGTGCCGAAGGCCAGGCGTTTTCCAAAAAGGGGTGCCGAAATTGGCCTGCCTGGGGATATGGCTGTTAAATACCGAGATGAGGGATTTTTTCATGGCCCTCATGGCCTCAAAAGAAATTAGGCTATGAGGGATAGTAAATGAGGCCTCACTGAGGGCTTTTCACATAGCCCTCATGGCCTCATACGACTAAAAAGGGATTCTCCAAAAGGTATCCTCGATAAGTATCCTCAAATAATACAATACCAGACCGTAGGTATCCTCAAGTACTGAAATGAGGCTATGAGGGATAGTAAATGAGGCCTCATTGAGGGCTTTTCACATAGCCCTCGTAGCCTCATACGACTAAAAAGGGATTCTCCAAAAGGTATCCTCGATAGGTATCCTCAAATAATACAATACTCGGCCATAGGTATCCTCAAATACTGAAATGAGGATTAGAGGGATAGTAAATTAGGCCTCATTGAGGGCTCTTCTCATGGCCCTCAAAAGAAATGAGGCTATGAGGGATAGTAAATGATGCCTCATTGAGGGCTTTTCTCATAGACCTCATGGCCTCATACGAGTAAAAAGGGATTCCATAACCAGAGACGTTTCACAAAAAGGGATTCCATGGGACGTGGTCATTGGATATAGAGGTGATGAGAATCGGATAGGACTTCGTTGTAATAAGGGGAGATAACTCTGTACGGTTAAGTACAGGTAATTGGAAATCAAGCAATCTGATTGGTTAGTTAGCGTCAGGAAAGTGAACTGATTGGGTGATCTAGATAAATGAAACAACAAGAGTACTCGGAATAGGGCCAGAACTAACAAGAACAGACCAGAACAGCTAAATATAGCAATAATAAGCAAAGCTGTTCCAGCTGATAGGCTCTTCTAGTCTACTAGAGTATACTCCAGGACAAAAGAACGTGGTCGGGTAGACAAAAGCTATTACATAGATAGATAGAAGCAGAGAATTCTGAAATAATTCGAAATAGTACATGTCGGGCTGTTTGTGGTAATTCTACGAATTGGGAAATTAAATCTGTTCAATCGAACACACCCTCCGAACATACCCCTATCCTATTAGAAGCCTTTGGGTAAAATAGCAACCACGTGCTACCATAGAAACCAAGATGGCGGCCGCCTGTATACAAAATGGACGACGGAAACACGTATCACCCTAACAACACGCGCTGAGCATGCACACTAACACCACATATCACTATGGGGATGACGCCACAACATGGCCGCTCACGCGGGTTACCATGACAACACAACATGGTGTCACTGGGTTACGTGACATGACGTCACTTCGGGGATCATCCAAATAAGTCCCGAAACGTGCGAGCACAACAACTGAAGTGTTTTTTATTTCTCGATTCATGTACATTTGCCTGCTCGGTTTTGGATCAAATGGTAAAGAGAATTTTCCAACTCGTCCCTTGTTTAGGACAAAATTCTACAGGAAATTAGGTCTAGGCCTCACCAAGGGCTCGGTAATGGGCGTAACTAAATGGGTGTAGGATGTGTGTATGACACCCCCACTCGCAAATATTTTCCAGGCAGGACATTTTCTTCAGGATTGGAGTCTCACGAAGGCATGCCTTGGTGATGAAGTTGGAATATTAGTCAGACAGGACTTGCGCCATCACAGTCGGACCAAATAAGGTTTCCACCCACACAACGGTCATCTTTGCGACATCGGTCGAATTTCGCTTGGTATCAGCCATCTTAGTCGTCCCACAAACGTACAGCTGAGATAGCAATTGTACATAAATAATGTTGAAAATAAAAACTGAGTGTAATTTCCGCTTTTTTATAATAAAAGAATCTATACTCATGCCACCATCCATGCTAATTCCAGTTGCGCTTGTCACTACCACTGCTGAAAACAATTTTAAAGTTCCCAAGCAATATCGACAGTGAATTCACAGATGCTAGCGAGAAGTCCCGTGTAGTGCCCAGTAGAGAATTCTCGCATGTATTTCTGTTATTTGAACAAAAACCTTACTGGGTACTATTCCAACTACATCATTAAGGCATGCCTTCGACGAAGGCATATGACGTACGAACAGGGTCATAAATCAGTGAATTAAGCATGATACTAAAATAATTAAGCATGATGCTAAGATAATATAGCATGATGCCTAAATAATATAGCATGGTGCTAAATTAATTAAGCATCATGCTTAATTATTTAGGCACCATGCCTAATTATTTATGCAGCATTCATGAAATCATACCAAAATTATAGCATCATGCTTAATTATTAGAGTATCGTGCTAAAATAAATTTATGACCCTCCCGTACGCGGACCTGATTTCAGCATCATGCTATATTATTTATGCAGCATTCGTGAAATCATACCAAATAATACAGTATGATGCTTAAATAATTAGGCATCATGCTCAATTAAAGTGCATGATCCTCTCGTAATTCGGCATCATGTTAAATTAATTCAGCATCATGCTAAATTAATTAATATAGTATGCTATATTATTTGTGCAGCATTCGTTAAATCGCGCAAAATAATATAGCATGATGCTTTAATAATTAAAGATCATGTTCAATTAAACTGCACGATCCTCTCGTAATTCAGCATCATGCTTAATTATTTCGGCATCATGCTATATTATTTATGCAGCATTCATGAAATCGTGCGAAATATATAGCATGATGCTAAACTATATTCAGCATCATGCTCAAATAATTAAACATCAAGCTAAATTAAAATGCATGATCCTCTTGTAATTTAGCGGCATGCTTAATTAATTTGGCACCATGCTATATTATTTATGCAGCATTCATGAAATCGTACAATATAATATAGCATGATGCTAAACTAATTCAGCATCATGCTCAAATAATTAAGCATCATGCTAAATGAAAATGGATGATTCTCTCGTAATTCACCATCCTGCTCAACTAAATTGGAATCATGCTATATTATTAATGCAGCATTCATACTATAATATTAGAACGTTCCTTTTCTTGTTCTATCGGTCGATAGTACCTGAGTTTGTGTGATTTCTGAAATAAAACCTTCAGCAACGTCGCTGCTGAAGGTTTTATTTCAGAAATCACACAAACTCAGGTACTATCGACCGATAGAACATGAAAAGAAACGTTCTAATTATTTTATTATGCCGAACAAAAAATAACGTTTTTGTTAAGCGTTAACTGTAGCATGCCATCAATCTTGTAACAACAATGTAGTCGAATCCAAAAACATGACGTCATTTCGAACGAATGACATCTCTTCGAAAATGACTTGTCACAAGTGCTGTCGCTTTGGGAGTTTCTATATCAACAAATGCCAGTGTTTACAGCTGTTCATGTTATAATTCATTGTTAATGCTTGTGTGATAAGTGGTATAAAATAATGGAATATAAATTCATGTTTCTCGGACGACGGCAGTTGATAGAATTAAGCGGAGTGAAACAATTTATTTTGAACTTGAGGCCGAGGTTCAGTGAGGACGAGGATTACTAAACTTGTGGAAATATAATTGATTGAGATCATAACTCATATTCAGGATTCACTGAGGTGGTGCACAACACGTGAGTTTTTAATATTTCTGATTCTTTTGAATTCATTGTTTGCAGTTAAAATTGAAAACACACCCACTGAAGATGCCCATTTGTTGGTAAGTTTGTGTCTACCGGTGACGAAAAAAAGCTAAACGGACACGGCGCCAGCGTTTTGGTGAATGGTGTTGAGAAATTGAGGGCGTACGTAATCGGCGCTGATCAATCGAAGTGGAGCTTACATTTTCTTTGTTCTCTTGTCTCCAGGGAAGAACGTTCCGATAGTACCCGTGTTTTGCCCCAAAACTCCAGTACTATGACTTTTAGAAGGTGTCAAATTAACCGATCACGGCTGATGTTACAAATGTGAGGCATAATAAAATATTATATAGCATGATGTAGTTGGAATATTTTATCAGTCAGTCGGGACCTCAAGATGCCTGTATTCCATTCGAGGTTCGATTCGAGTTTGAACAATGGACTCGATTCGACTCGAGATTCTAAAATAAATGCTTCGCTGGGACCTACCCCTGGGCTCGGTCAGACCTAATTTACTGAACAACTTTCTTCGTTTCACTATAAACTGTAGATACTTTCGAGTAGGGTCCTGCAAAGCTTCGAAATTCGATTCGATTCGAAATCGAGCCGCGCTGAGTCGGAAATTTTCAAATCGTCGAAATGTTTACAAAATGCTGCCAAGTGTTTCCTCTTGAACTCTTTTTCTAACATCCTCTTGTACAGGAGACCTTATGATAGAAGAAGAGTTAATCAAAGAGGTTTCGCTTCCGAAACTACATCGATTCCATTCCGGAATATTCCGTATATTTGACTGAAGTGTCCAAAACAGACCACTGGCAGTTGAATATAATACTGGAATGGAGACTGGCAATATTTAGGTTGTAAGAAGGTGCGCGGACGTGAAAACCGTTACTTATTCCCAGTTTCTTAATCGACATTCGTTATCAACAGATTTTATCGGTTAATAACGAATGTCGAATAAGGAACTGGGAATAAGTAACGATTGACACGCCGCCGTAGGTGCAATATTTACAATTGAAGAGCCGTGTCCCCATTCGAAATCCCCTCTCTTATTCGATTCGGGGATTCCATTCGATCCGAAATTTGATAATCGCATACCGAAATCATCTACCGGTACCCTATTTATCAAATGAACAGCAAACAGAAACTGTTCCACTATTCACATGTAGTTAACGGTGGTAGTAGTATAGCATGTATGAATCGTACCCCCCCCCCCCCCCTCATTACCCGGAGCTTTGCCGATGGAGTAGAGTGTTAAATTCCCATAGGAACCGGGGTTTTTTTGGAATGAGCAACTTCTTCCTTTGCAAAACTTCGGCGACATCCAGCTGGATCCGGCAAGTGGTACACGTACTGCATATATAATATGCTATGGTAGATATATGCATGGGTATGCATGTATAGTGATATATGTACACACAGAGCTATGGGTATATAGTACGCGTGTGTAATGGAAAATTGATGGTTAAGTTGGGTTTTCTTCAAAGTTTTCCCCGCGAAACGGTTGACGTTGCTATTGACGCCGTGGCGCCAATATGCGCCTATGACTGTAAAAGTAGAACATAATGCTATGCCAAGCGTTATTGCGGGCGTGGGTATTCCTGGTTGTCTTGTGCGATAGTATAGTGTCACTATGGGCGGTATATACCCTTGTAGGTCCCGCCTTAACCCTTGGAACCCCTAAACATCTAGGGTGGTGTGCTGGCCCAGAGATAATATAGGTAGTACGTAATGCTAGGTCAGGCAGTGTTGTGTGGTGTATGCTTGGTTTCTAGTCTCGTGGAAAACTATGGATGGTCCTTTGAGATTCTAAGACTTGGCCGAGGGTAGAGGTCGTGATCTGAGATAGTTAGCAAGCCTACAGGTCAGTTGTAATGGTTTAAGCTGCAAGGCTGATAGAACACAATAGTATTGGGTGAATACAGTGGTCGTTGTCCTTAGGACAGACAGCTGAAGATGCGATGGAAGCCGATTATAAGACCACCAAGAGCTGTTTTGGAGCTTGGAATTCCACTTATGAAATCCCACTTATGGAATCACATTTACGCAATCCCTAAGGAATCCCTTTTTGAAAAACGACTAGCCTTCGGCACTCCTTTTTACCGAGGTGAGGATAAAAGTCGTATGTGGGGTCACCTGTTCGAGTAATTACTCTATGGCTTATTTGCTCGATGGGATTCTAGTCGTTCGAGCAATCTGTGATAGTTAGCAAGCCCGCAGAAGTACTGCAAGTCAGTAGTAATGGTACAAGCGCAGAAGAAGACTATAGAATTGGGGGACTACAGTAGAAGCTAATCATGGGCCAGACAGCTTAAGTCGTGGTAGACGCCGGTGGTAGGACCGCCTGTATAGGAGCTGTATAGGGGCTGGGAATCCCACTTATGGAATCCCTTTTCCGGAACCCTTTTGTGAAAAACGACTGATCTTCGGCACTCCTTTTTACCGAGATGAGGATAAGATTCGTAGTGGAGTCACTCGTTCGAGCAAATACTCTTTTGCTTATTTGCTCGCTGGGATTCTAATCGTTCAAGCAATCAGTGACAGTTAGCAAGCCCGCAGTAATGCTACAAGCCAGTAGTAGTGGTACAAGTGTTAGACTATAGGATTGTGACACTACAGTAGAAGCAAATCATAGGACAGACAACGGTGACAAGGGAAAAAACGGAAAAGACTTATGGAGGCCTAGGGGGTGGTCTAGAATCCAGAAGGTGATCAGATGTCAGGAGCCATGACTACCTTCAGATAGATATCCTCCGTTAAGTATCTTCCAAAATTTATCCTCATAAGGTATCCTCCAGTACATCTCTACGTCATAGGTATCCCCCAATACCCAGATGAGTATAAGCGTCGTATGTGGAGTCACTTGTTCGAGCATCGTGCAATTGCTCGAACGAGTGACTCCACATTGATCAGCTTCTGAGTGGTCTTACCATCTGCTTCTACTGCGACTTCAGCTGCCTGTCCTATGAATAGCTTCTACTGTAGTCTCCCAATCATATAGTCTTACAATTGTGCCATTACTACTGGTTTGTAGCACTACTGCGGACTTGCTAACTGTCACAGATTGCTCGAACGACTAGAATCCCATCGAACAAATAAGCCATTGGGTAATTGCTCGAATGAGTGACTCCACATGCGACTCTTAACCCCATCTCGGTAAAAGGGGTGCCAAATGCCAGTCCTTTTAAAAAAGGGGTTCCGTAAGGATTCCGTAAAAGGTTCGATAAGGGGATTCCATAAGTGGAATCTCAAGCTCCAAAACAGCTCCTGGTGGTCTAATCATCGGCTTCCACTGCGTCTTCCACTATTTGTCCTAAGGCCAGCTTCCACTGTATTTACCCAATACTATAGTGTTCTATCAGCCTTGCAGCATTGAACCAGTACTAGTGACCCGTAGCTTGCTAGCTATGTCAGATCACGAATCTACCCTCGGCCAAGTCTTAGAATGTCAAAGGACCATCCATTCTTTGCTACGAGACTAGAAACCAAGCATACACCACACAACACTATATGACTATGTGAATTCTGTACTACTTATATCATCAGTGGGCCAGCACATCGCCCTAGATGGATAGTTTTTCGAAGGGTTAAGATGGGATCTATAAGGGTATATACCGCCCATACTATACTACCGCCCTAGACAACCAGGCATTACTCCACCCACGATAACGCGTGATAGCGTTATGTTCTACTTATACCAGTCATAGGCCCAATATGAAGCATTGGGTCGATTAGTAGTATCAAGGGCTCACAGGGGACCTACAGGAGTATATAACGTCCATACTATATTAACGCAATAGGCAACCATGGATTACCCCCGCCCATGCCATAATACCGCTTGGCCTACCATAATGTACTACTATACCAATTATAGGATAATATAAAGCATTCGGTATCTTAATACCACAAGAGTTAAGGTAAGGCCTACAGGAGTAAAGACAGTGCACCTTATACAACAGCACTAGACAACCATGCATCACTCCCAACCCCACAATACCACTTGGCCCGGCATTGTGTACCACCTGCACCAGTTATAGAATTTTATAAAGTAAACGGTGGATTAATAGTACGAACGGCCAACAGTAGACCACCAGAGCTGCAGACCGTATATCCTATTCTACTATTCTAAACCACCAAGGACTACCGCGCATTGCCGCACTAGACGACCATGCATTATCCCACCCATCCCACAATACCACCGGCCGCTGGGCCTAGCATTACGTACTACCTATACCAGTCATAGGATAGTACAAAGCATTGGGTCGATTAGTAGTACCAAGAGCTAACAGGGTACCTGCAAGGGTATATAACGCCCATACTATACTACCATATCAGTCCAGTACGAGAAGCCCGGCACACTCTTCCCCTAACAACGTCATATCAGAATGTACAGTGGACGACAACAGTGGTCAACGTTTCTATAAGGTCGCGTGAGCATATTGATATCACGACGTCAATATCAACGTCAACCGTTTCGCAGGGAAAACTTTCAAGAAAACGCACATTCACCATCAAATTTTCAAAACATACCCATACTATACCCATACTAGTTTTGCACAGGAAAAGGTTGCCTCCCACCCCCACCTAACAAAAGAAAAGGCTCCGGTTCCTATGGGAATTTAACATTGCTCCCCTGCCAAAGCTCCATGTAATGGGGGTGGGGAGATCCATACGTGCTATACTAATAGCGGTGTATGCCTACCAGAAGCCGCGATTACTGATGCGAACGCGCCGAGAGATGCGTCGACACAGTGGTAAGATATTTAGTTGTTATTCGGTTTAACAATATGTTAGGTCACTCTCTGACAGATTTTAGCATGAAAATCCAAATAAAATGTCTTAGAAAAAGCTATTAATGCAAATTAATTTTACAAAGGGCACCGGATTCTGAAAGAATAGTCATTTCAGCATCAGAAGACACACGTATGTGTCCCCGCTTTCGATTCAAAACTTTGATACGAGAGTAACTTAATTTCGTGGTATGAAATTTTGAGCGTTTGAAGTTTCCAGCCTTTCTATTGTTATTATATATATTAGGGGGATGGCATATATGAGGGCTATTTTGAAGCATTTGGCTATATATAATGAGTTTCCAGGCGCCTATGCCTAGAGACATAGTGGGCTACACCAGGAAACTACACTCAGGCGGTGTGTCATACGACGTTGTCTCCACTTACCAGAGGGGGTACACATATTGAGCATCTCCCAAACCATGGTAAATACCAGTCCAGTCATGTTTCAGTTGAACCATGTGACGGTGTTACAATCTGCCAGGTATCCCCTATTAATTTTGTATTTTGGGTATTTTACAGTTTGTCATTCGGATGTAACCAATGGATATTTGCATCTGGACTCATCATTTTTTGTATCGCATTTCTGTTAATGCCAATATTTTTATTCAACGAAACCTCAACAATATCGGCGAATTTGCAGAAAACCAACAAAACAGGTGCGAAGTGGCCCCATCCCAATCAAGAGACGACGAGAGAGACACGGAGGACGTTTATAATTGCAGAGTTAGGACATTACTTATACCACGGAGAAGAATACCACGGAGAAGACATCGTTGTTGACAATTGTGTTATAACGAGAAATGAGAATTTATGGAATATTTCCGATGCTGTTGCTGTAACGTTGAGGAAATTTCGCAAAAAACACCAAAAGTTTATTAAATATCGCAAATCAAACCAAATTTGGGTTATGATTTATGACGAAAGCGGCTACGAGAAGATGTCAGATGTTGACCCAAAATTTCTTAGAGGCATATTCAACTGGACGATGACATATAAAATGAATTCAGATGTTTATATTCCCTATGGAAATACACAGTGGGATACCAGTACAGAAATGAAAAAGTTGTCAAAATTTTCGCACGGGAAACTGCAACGTGTGGCTGCGGCTGTGTCCAACTGTCACGCAAATAACAGTCGTCTCGAAGTTATTTCTGCGCTCGGAACAACAATCCCTGTTGATTTATATGGACGATGTGGGAACCGTTCCTGCAAAGGTTATATTCCTTCTCTGTGGACAAATAATGCTCCATGTCCTGAAATTGAAAACTATATGTTTTACCTAGCATTTGAGAACTGCAATTGCAATGAGTATATTACAGAGAAACCATTCCAGCATGCCCTGTCTTTTGGACCTGTCCCTATAGTAATGGGGGCAAGAAAAAGAGATTATCAGAGGTTGCTTCCACCCAATTCTTTTATTCACGTGAGTGATTTCGAGGATACTGTTAAACTTGGTGAATACCTTAGACATCTCATGAATAATAAGTCAGAATATGCAGCATATCATAAATGGAGAAGAGATTATAAAGTCAAATTTAGAATACAGTATTTCAGCAAGGACATATGGCAAGCTTTATGTGATAAGCTAAATACTAATGCAGAGAACACAGAGAGTGTTGCTATTGACGATGTTGTATCGTGGTTTAACGCCAAAGAGGCATGTACCCTTGAACCACAGATCCACATAAAATCTTCTGCATATACTTTGTGAAAAGTATAGACGCGTAGACAGGAATCTAAATTACGAGGGTGGGGGCACAGAGATATTGTGTGGTGGAAAGGGGGTAAAAGCATTTTCATGTCGCAGGCATATCACGAAGATGGAAATCTTGAATTGGGGAAAGGTTTTCCATGTGGTGTCCAAGGAAGCATTCGAGGTCAAGGGGCAGTGGTATCAAAAAGGACACACGACTCGGTAGACCGAGAGACGAAGTTCACTATATAATAGTGATTCTTTGGCTTCCTCTTATTTTCTGCGGTCCCCAAATGAAGAAGCCTACATCAACCCCGTCACCCGATTTGTCACTCCTTCCCGACTATCCCTCATAATATCCAAGAATTCTGCCATAAACTGTTATATTATTTCCTCTATTGGTGCCTTCTGAATTTCTCCAACTATTGATACTGACTCTTTCCCTCATACCATATTCTTCTAGGCAATTATTTAGGGCATTCTGAAATAGAGCTGAAACGATTAAGGGGTTTTCTTGATCGATTAATCACGTAGATTAACCTTGGTTAACCGATTAATCACTTGTCCAAATAGATATCGGGAATAATTGCCAAACCGTTGATGATTTATAGCATGAACTCTTTACCCAACGTAACAAACAAAACCGACTAAGCCTATATACAAAAATCTCTATCCAAATTTGTTGTTTTCAATTTTTGTCTCAAAAACATAGCTTATGACCCCTCATTGGAACGAGCTCGTTCCAATGAGGGGTCATAAGCTATGATTTTGAGACAAAAATTGAAAATTTTTAATAATTTTTTAATAATTCATGAATTTATTTTGCAAGTATCGTCTGCTACCCGCAATGAGTAAAGGGTTAAGAATGACCATTTCCAGCCACTGACACAGTATGATGATCATGCACGTAAACAAATATGTCAGCAAGTAACTTGCATGCTTTACTCTGTCTCATATAAATGATGTGAGTCAGTGTGATGTCCAATGTTTACCTGTTTTAGAGCACGTTTGTTCCTTTGTTAACCCATATAAAACTGTATAGTTCAAAAGTGACGTTTAATCGATCAATTACTTTTTGGATCGATCAAGATGTTGATAATCGATTAATCGGTTAACTGTTTCAGGTCTATTCTGAAATCAGGGCTCAAAATAAAAATTTTTGTATGCGTAGCAAAATGCTTCACATTTCCGAAAAATGAATAGCATTTTGTTTAAATTGCATAGCAGTTCTTGTATACCGGAGTTATGCCATACTGTTTTGTTTTGAACTCTTCTGAGCAGATAGAATAATGTCCATCCATTCCAGCTATGTTTTCCAACTGAACTGCGTTTAACAACTCCATGGACTTAGATATTTCCAAATGCGTGACATTTCTTAATTTGATGGGCTTAAAGTTACTTTGATTGGGTATTTTATGCAAAATGCAGAAACAATACAGGATGAATTTAAACCAATAAAATTCACGTTACATATGAAGTTGCTCATGCGAGACAGAGAGTTAATCTTATATCATGGATGAAGCATCAGTGAACTAGCTTGCAAAGTTTGTTGCAAATTTTCATTTTTACATTTTGCAATACAAGATATTCAACTGCAGCCTATTAGGCTGCAGTTGAATATATTGTATCGCAAAATGCTATACATAATTGAAAATTGTGTAGCTTTTAGCATGTTTTGCATATCAAATAGCCATGCGAAACCACTTATTTTGAGTCCTGGAAATGAAATGTTTCCGGGTCTCCGTTATCTTTAAGCCGCACATGTGGCAGCATCCTTCCTCGCTTTTCCTGAACACCCCACCCCCCCCCCCCACCCTCAACTCAGGTGACTTTGATCTCACTTTGAACAACAAAGACCGCCCCACCCCACCCCCCCCCCCCCGACGACCAATTGAGATATTCCTCAAACGCTGGCGCGTCGTTTTTGAATAGCCCGTCCAAAGAGTTCTTGGTCCTAACTCCAGTTCGCCAGTTTCCATTGCAATCATCGATTGCGTTACTTGACCCGGTTATCCACCGACGCGTCTCATTTTGCAGAATCTCCCGAGTTCCTCACCACCGTTTGGTTCACATCCGTTCCATGCGTTATACTTTGTAACCCCGCCTTCTCCCAAAAATGGTTTTCAAACGAACACCTTGTTAAAGTTATTCCTTCCTAAAAGTTTTAACTGATTGAGTTTTCTTGTCCATTTTGTTTTAAGTTTGTCGATGTGGTTTCTCTCTATACCTCTGCCACTATGTGATATATAAATTCACCCCTAAGTATTCACATTCTCCTGTTTCCCACAATATTATACCCTTGCTTTCCACTTCACCAACAGAAAATGAACCCACTTACACTCTAACTTCGGGATTCATCTACCTAGCGGTCCACGGGTATTACCTTACTATACCAATAACATGATTTTGGAGGGCGTTACGGTTTATTAACGGCCCGACAAGAATGATTAACAGCCAGAGGGTCCATTAACAGTCCGAGACGAAGTCGAGGGCTGTTAACGGCCCGAAGGCTGTTAATCATTCCTGGGGGCCGTTAATAAACAGGGGTGCCCAACAAAATCTTGTTATTACTATTATTACCACTTCTAAAATGGTTAAATCCAAAGGTTCTTCGTCAAGTTCACTTGATTGTGACATCCCGAATTTTCGCAATGACATTTAACCAAAACGCATGTGTTGTCTGCTTCAAGATAAATAAAACGCCACGTGTTCAATCACATGATAGCTTAATTTAACTATTTTTGTTTGCCATGAAAAATTGGCCTTCTCCAGAAATCTACAAACAAAAACCTACCGTAATGAATTAATTACACTCACCAAGACAATTCGAATGCTTCATCGCCAAAGTAATGGGGAAATCACACAAACTGCACGTATTTTTTTAACATTCATTGCAGTTAAGCGCGTTTCATCATCTAGGAACCAGTGGTGCGTTTGGAATGACGGATTACATAAACTGTAACCGGAGCCGGGCTGTTAACGAAACATTTAGCCGAAGCGGTCTGTTAACTACGTTAACACACAAGTTCCGGTTTGAGTCTGTAATATTGTTTTCGTTCAATTCAAGTCGCCATTTATCCCTGTACTTTCCTACAATGGTTAACAGTTTTTATAGCCCCTCTTCACTCTCGGCTAACATTAGTTGTCCGTGTATATTCCAGGGTGTATAGAAATTTACACTGGTTTGAAAAATGGTGCACCCTGAGACGCAGCCGAAGGATGTATCAGTTTTTAAACCAGTGAAAATTTCTACACACCCTGAAATATACATGGATAACGAATTTATTTTCTCACAAAATTCCTTCACACTGAAGAAAAATTATAATTATGTAGAATAGGAAAATAACCTATTATATTTTGCTTGGTAGAGCGCTACGAGCCCTGCCAAACAAAATAGAATAAATATGTATTACTAGTTGGGCCGGTATTCAGATTTAAACCACGAGTAGGATAAGTGTTTTAACCACTCGGCTACTACAAGTGGTTTAAATCTGATTACCGGCCCAAGTACCTATTTGGGTTTTTTTATACCATGTTTTCGTCACTTAAAATGGAGAAAAACGACACTTTCTATTGCAGACACACGGGTTTGTTTTGTTTATATATGCGCCGGTGGGCAGTATTACCGGCTGAACGTGAATGCTTGATTGACAGCCAGACACATCGTCAAGGTTAATTGAATTTACCTTGTTTTTTCAGTCAAATTATTATTAACAATTCTTAAATTTTATTTTAAATATTTAATTGTAGGTATATTTTAAACTTAATAAGTTATTGCACGTAGTAGATAGTACCGCAAAATGTCGTATGTTTGAATGAAACATCGCGAAGTGTGAATATTTCAAAGTTGGCAAACTGTGCCATGCTCGGCCAAAGGTCAAGTTGGATGAACTTCCGACTTCAGGTGTAATTTTTTTTAAACACAGAAGCTTTACACCGATAGTGGGGTTAAAAGCTAAAATTTAACATACAGGCTTTTCAAGAGGTATTATTACCACTTTAGCGTGCGTTCTCTAGTATATTAACACATTTTTACCTTTACGGTAAAAGTGCATATAATGCACAGACTCAAACCGGAAGTTGTGTGTTAACGTGATTAACAGCCCGCTTCCGGCTAAATGTTTCGTTAACAGCCCCTGCTCCGGTAACAGTTTATGTAATCCGTCATACCAAACGCGCCACTGGTTCCGAGATTATTAAACGCGCTTAACTGCAATGAATGTTAAAAAAAACAAACACTTGAAATTTGTGTGATGAAGCATTCGAATTGTGAAGGTGAGTGTAATTAATTCATTACGGTAGGTTTTTGTTAGTAGATTTCGGGAGAAGGCAGATTTTTCGTGGCAAACAAAAATATTTAAATTAAGTTATCATTTGATTGACCACGTGACGTTTTGTTTATCTAGAAACAGACGACACATGTATGTGTTTTGGTTAAATGTCATTGCGAAAACTCGGGATATCATAATCAAGTGAACTTGATGAAGAACCTTTGGATTTAACCATTTTAGAAGTGGTAATAATAGTAATAACAAGATTTTGTTGGGCGTCCCTGTTTATTAACGACCTTCCAGGAATGATTAACAGCCTTCGGGCCGTTAACAGCCCTCGACTTCGTCTCGGACTGTTAATGGACCCTCTGGCTGTTAATCATTCCTGTCGGTCCGTTAATAAACTGTAACGCCCTCCAAAATCATGTTATTGTTATAGTAACATCGACGAGCATGGTGTAAAATGGGTTATATCTATACTTATTTTCATGATGAAATGTATCAAAGATAAACGAATCGTCAATAATATGCTCTTCGGAATAATCAGTGAGTACCTTGATATTGATGATGTTTAAATAGATGCTCAGACTTTTAGAAATGTGACAAAAGAAAAGAAAAAAGCCAACAAATACTGTCCAAATGGCATTTTGAAAGAGCGAAGAGAATTTCTGATAACTCCACATTAAAATATAGTTCTATCATTGATCTGATTTCTTGTCATGAAAAACATGAAATTAAAGGTATTATTTTGATTATCTTTTTCAATGGACAGCACAGTTAATTTTAATCCGTATGCTATTTTATGGATTTTGAAAAAAATCACATTGCCTGCATATTTTTACACCGGTCTAAGCCAGTGCACAGGTACTCGGCACAAACTGTGAAATCGAAAGAAAAATGATATTTGATAGCATTTGTGAGTCGATGCTACGTGCCCCTATAATGGTGTATAAATATTAACAAGGTACACAACTCGCTTTTCGAAAACGATAGCACTCATCTTCGTTATACCCCCCTCAAATTTGATTCACATAACGTATCCAGCAGTACCCAGTGTCGCCAGAAATGTGATCGCCAGAAATGAATAAATGTGGATCCAAGATTAGTAATTGATAAAGGTATGCGGTTAATGTTTGAATCTGCCCTCCATAGACAATGGGACCTCGAATTATTTATAATAAATTGGATAGTTGTCGCTCGTAACCCACTTTCAACTGTACACTATCTTGTCCGACTAAATGTTTTTCGGCCTTTTCTGCAACTTCTCCCAGTTATCATGAACAAACCAAGAACACCCAACGATCGTGTAATACACCACTGTAAAGCTTATTCATTCCCCTTTCCACTGACACTGGTTACTGCTGGATATGTTAGGTAAATCAAATTTGAAGGGGGTATAACGAAGATGAGTGCTATCGTTTTCGAAAAGCGAATTGTATACCTTGTTAATATTTATATTCCATTATGGGGGCACGTCAGCAACGATTCAAAAATGCTATCAAATATCATTTTTCTTTCGATTTCACAGCTTGTGCCGAGTACCTGTGAGCCAGTGCGTAAATATTTCAAGTGAGCGGGGGTATCATTAACATCGTACGTTCAGCCAATCAAATCGTTTGATTGCAGGTTGTCGGGAAATAATAAAATCAAATCATCTGCAAAGAATAACCCTGGGATTACAACGTATTATTAATTATAATGTGACACTCAATAGCATTGACATTGTATGTATTATAAAGTTTTAGAAATGACCCCGCCGGTTGTATAGAAAGCCTCTTTGTTTTGGGATCATCGAACAAAGTCTACCTGATCCCCCACCCCTCCAAACATTGGCATTGGCACGCGTAAAATACGTTAAAAACGAATACTCGAAGTTTCTCAGTTACAGTTCTAGGAAAGTAAAGTCTTTTCCACTGGTGCACTTCTTGCGAAGAAGCGGGGGCGCTTTGCCCAGCCTCAAGCCCCGCCCCCCGCTTCCGATGCTCTCGGTGGTGTATCTCTCGCATTGGTTGGGCCGAAGAAGAATATGTTTCAAAACATTCTCTGCTGGAGGCCCAAGCCTGGGTCTCATCCGGGAACATATTTGAAAAATATTCCGTAAACGGCTATATTTGTTGGCTAAAAAACTGTCAATTTTCACGAAGTGTGTTATGTCATATGTAATTTCACTTTAGTTGACGCCCGATGCAGAGAGTAGGATTCATAATTATTAATTTTTTTTCTTGGGTGGGGGTGGGGGTTGCAGGGATTTTTTTTTGGGGGGGGGGGGGGAGTGGTCCTCAGACGCCGTAAGCTACACAACAGGAAAAATACTGTGGAATATCACAAATGTAGGGGCGTCAGTTTTATACGTGTAATTTCTGGGAGTGCCCCCTGCCCTGAACAGAAATAATCTTTGTCCCGTCAGGAAGTAGCCAGGCAGAGTACCATTGCCCATCTCTTTACATTCAAAAATTCCACATAGGCATATTCGAGTCGAATCAGCTTTAAAAGTTTGCCACGTCACTTGTAAATGCACGTTCAAAAGCCGAGTCAAGTTGCCAAAACATTTGCCACAGTATTTCCAAATATCGAGGCTAATGAATATGATAACAGACTGTCTGATTAGCTCGACGAAAAGCATAGGTATGTCAGTGGGGACTGTGGGGCATATTAATGTCATGGTCGGGCAAACATCGGTCATTACTCCACACCTTTTTTTAAGATGGTTACAATCTTAGGTAAACTTAATACGGTAAATGTTGCGGTAAAAGAGCATACGTGGACTATTCCGACATTTTTTGTTCTATCTTTACGGACAGAGGCACCAGAGGAACAAAAGGACAGAAGAAGATGGCGTAACTTTGAGAGAGTGTTTACTTTTGGAATTGTGAACGTGCGATGCTTGAAGGTTTCTAACCAAATTATGTCATTTGTGGGACATAACCCCTGCTAGTGAGGGATATGGGATATTGTTATGATTTGTTCAGCGATTCAGTTGCATATTTATTGGTGTTTTAGGTCACATATTTCTGCACAATTTATCGTGACCGCAACGAGGGTATAAAGTCAAGTCCAGCTAATCGCTTATAACCGTGTAGCCAATTTTAGAGAACTTCCACTCCAGGCACTGTTGACCGGATCCTATTTTACCAGTAAAACACATCTTGTTATGTTTACCACAGTAAACAAGCACTGCTTCACTTCCCAGGGTTACCACGCGGAGATTCAGTTGCATAATGGTTTTAAAAAAAAACAGATAAAATGCATATTTTTCAAGAATAACTGAAAGTGTACCGTCGCCCCATCCCTCCCCCTCCAGCCTGGAGCAGGTGATGGACGGATTCCCAGCGTGCCCCTCACCACGTATCATTCACTGGGTTGTCAGTTTATTGCCTTCAAAATATAGCGTATGACTTCCTCACAGGAACGAGCTCAACTAGATTGTTCCAAAGAGGGGTTGAAATCTATGTTTTTGAAGTAAAAGTTAAAAAATAATACAACTGGAATTACAAAGTTAGTGAATATCGACGGTCGGTGATATCAAACACGTAAGGTATAGAGGATATCTAGTGTTTTTGAGTGGATACCGAAAATTATCTCATGAGTGACCGATACAAATGTTTATTTTTCGCGAACGAAAATAGCCATTTGTCTTGGTCACAAGTGAGATAATTTCGGCATCCACTCAAAAAAACTAGATTTTCTTTTCATTATACGCTTTTTATAAGAATCTGATAATTCCACTCGTTTCAACGATGAATTCATGCATGAAAGTAAATAGCGCATTGAATCATTGAAACACGGAAGCGATTTGATCGATAGATCTTGTCGGAACAGATAGAGTCTTGCGATCTGAATCAGTTGGGGGTTTCTAGTCCAAACATGGCCTGAAAATCCGTAACATAAGTTTTGGGTTTGGTACGTCCTTTGAAAGGACGTACCAACCAATAACTTATATTAAGGACTTTCAGGTCATGTTTGGACTAGCGGGTTTCATGCATCAGTTCAAGGTGAATACATCTGGAATTATTACTGGAAATGATCGGTATCCATTCAAAAACACTAGATTTTCTGTTCATTATACGTTTCTAGAACAAATTGATCATTTCCAGTGATAATTTGGCTCGATTCACCTTCAAGTGATGCTTTGAAAGCCGCCATTTTGATTGATACCGTGAAAGTGAAAATTTCTATATCTTCACAGTGGGGGATACGATTTCATTCTTTCCGCAATTTCTTCCATAATCTATCGTATAGCGTATAATAAAAAGGGATACCTCTCTCAACCAGGTATGAGTATTTTACGTAAAGATAAAAGCAGCCAATCTACGAGCAGTAAAAGAGCCTTAAAGAGGATCATCGATGATTAACGACCAAAGCCCTGTGGACTCTATTGATAAATCAATCTCCACCCTATCAACTGCGGTGGGTTGATGGAGGGTGTCACGATGTGTTCTCTCTTAGACAAAACTTGAAAATGTGCTATCAAATCGAGGCGAAATATTTACAACACAATGTACAGCAAATTAATAACCAATGGAAGTTAGTCTGAGAACGACAACTCACTTTCCGATAGACGCTAAAGACTTGTTGGATTTAGTTAATACGGCAGCGTATTAGGATCAGGACCTTTTTATTTAATAATCTGTTTTTACAGATTAATAAACTGTTTTTACAAATTAGTAATCTGTTTTAACAGATTAAGATTATTAGAAGACAGTTTTTAGGGATTAGTAATCTGTATTTACAGATTATTATGAGACTGTTTTTACAATTTATTTAATGGCTGTTTTGACAGATTATTACAAGACTGTTTTACAGATTAATAAACTGTTTTTACACACTATGTACACACAGGGCTATGGGTATATAGTATGGGTATGTAGTGGAAAATTAATGGTGAAGGTGGGGTTTCTCGAAAAAACTTTCCGCGAATCACTTGACGTTACTATTGACGTCGTGACATAATTTTGCGCACACGACGTCAGAGAAACATTGAACGCTGTTGTTGTCCGCTTCACAATCTAGTATGACGTTATTCGGATCAGGGTGTGTCGGGATTCTTGTTCTGGACTGATATCGTAGTACAGTATGAGTGGTATATACCCCTGTAGGTATACTATTATCCCTTGGTACTACTAATCGACCTTCATATTATCCTACGACTGGTAAGGTAGTACGTAATGCTATGTTAACCAGTATTGTGGGGTGGGGTAATGCATGGTCGTCGTCCAGTGCGGTATTGCGAGATAGTCTTTAGTGGTTTGGATTGGAAGTATAGTATGGGCGTTGTTAGCCATTCGTACCATTAATCCGCCTAATGTTTCAAAGTATCATACGACTGGTATAGGTAGTGTTCATTGCTAGGACAAGCACTATTGTGGGTTATAGGGGTATAGATCACCCATACTATACTACCATTCTAAGCTATCAGACTTACCCCTACCCCCTTGTAGCACTACTGCGGGCTTGCTAACTGTCGCAGATCACGATCTTTACCCTCGGCCAAGTCTTAGAATGTCAAAGGACCATGCATACTCTGCTAGGAGACTATAAACCAAGCATACAACACACAACTCTGCACTGCGTACTACTTATATATTATCTGTGGGACAGCACGCCGCCCTAGATGGATAGTGTTTCCAAGGGTTAAGGTGGGACCTGCAAGGTTATATACCGTCCATACTATACTACCGCACTAGACAATCAGATATTACCCCCGCCCGCAGTTGAGTAGATACGTTCTACCTATAGCAGTCATGGGATAATATGAAGCATTTGCTCTATTAGTAGTATCAAGGGCTAATATTGAACCAGCAGGGGTACAAACTGCACATCGGATACTACCACACTAGACAACCATGGATTACCCCACCCAACAATACTGCTTGGCCTAGCATTACGCACTACCTATACCATCTGTGGGCAAGTACACTACCCTAGATGGATAATGGTACTACTGTAACGAAATGCCCTCCACGGAGCCCCTCCATGGAGCGTGTCGGGTTAACCTCCGTGGGGCGCGTCGGAGTCTTATGATTGCACTCGAGAATCTTGGTTCCCGAAGTGTTAATGTATTAATCAGAGTGGCCAAGTCCTACTTGGTAATAATTCTCTGTTGTATAAACTTTAATAAGTAAACGCTGTTTTCGAGCACAAGTTATGTAATTTTCTTCATATTCCTAGTATATTTGCATTGCATAATAGCAGTGCAACTGACCTAACAAAGTACTCTACACACTTACGATAAGTGGAACACGAGACACGAAATTAGACATAGTCTGACAGAATTTGCAATTATGACTGGCATATGAGCTAGTAAAAGCCTAACCTATAATAACCCCATCAGAATGCTTTTGACAGATTTTAGCATTGTATACTGACCCGACCTAACCTCAACACACCCAGTATCACTTTCATCTCTGAGAATTGTGCAATCTTGCACGTTCGCTAGGTGGCACTGTCGGTTTTGAATGGTTTTGTAATTATACACCTATTAATTGCCAATGTCCTTTTAAATGCGAGAACGCATACTCTTAGCATAGGATACCCACAGGATGCCCTACTATCCCGAAATGGAAGTAAGGGGTTAAGAAATACCTCTCCACCATCTTGGGGTATAAGTGGTGTTTTGTGGTGTTTTATGACGTCAATTGAAACAAGATCTGCCGAGTAAACACGAATCAAACCGTATTTAAACCAACGGAATCACCCGAGACTTCACTTCTCTCTTTGGTCTTCCGTGTGTACAAGAAGTCACTCTCCTATTCTCGTGGAAGGACGCCGCCGAACGCTGCCAGGCCAGACAACATTTCCAGACACAGGACGCGATGAGAGCGATGCGATAATTTCGACTTAGTCTCATTTCGTATCTGATATATTTTAGAAATTTACCAGAGAGAGAGAATATTTCTTTACAAGTTTAATTTGTAGGACTTTTATTTAGGGTTTAGCTAATAAACGTAGAAAACTGTAAGTAACTTTTATGTGTTTTGAATTCACCCTTTCGCTGCGGCTGCAGTATCAAGAATTGTTGCAGACTCTACAGAAACTGGTTGCCTCCTAAGACTGAACACTTAGATTGTCCTGTGGCCACTTGCCACGATTGTAGTCCGAACCCAAATCCACTAGACGATCATTTTTCCGGGGTACTTAACCCTGCTACGCCACAGGCCAGTTTATATGGTGCCGCTCGTCAGGATGTAGACTCTGACTTTTAACTCTCTTGAAACGATCGGGTGAACATTCTAGAAACATCTATTAACCCTAACAGACCCAGTGAAGCCGAAATTGACTTAAAACGTTGCCGCTGGGGAGCACAGTGAACTTGTGAGAACTTTTTGCTAACTATTTATAAGGGACAGACATCCCTTAATTTTACTGGTAAATTGAACGCCTGGCAGCTAAAATTTGTAAGGCAGCAGACGCAGACAGCGCCCTCTGAATCTAAAAATTGGTACAACTCCATGGTGGAACTGGTTGCATGTCCAACGTGCCATTATTTACACTGACGCCGACCGCCAATTGCTATCACATCCAAACTACGCTCGAATGGTCGCACCGAGCGTTGCTCATCAGATATATCGAACTTTTGACTGAACATCAGAGAAAAACGGAAACTCAGGAAACTGTGAAAAATCTCGAGGAATTCCAGGAAATTCTGAAATGACAGCCGCGTGTGTTTGAGCAGTTATAGTACTAGCAAGGTAGGTGCAATTTTCTTCATTTTACATTCATTAACAGCAGAAAAATCCAATTGTAAATTATTTCATAAAACTCATTAAAAATGACCACGCCATTAACAGAAAGAGAGCAACAGTTCATCGATGAAATTACTCAAATAAAACAGGAAAGGGAAGGTCTTGTGGGTCAGTATGAACGGCAAATTGCTGAACTGGGCTCTCAAGCTCAGAGCTTGACACAGCAGCATACTGCCTCACAACAAACCCTTCACCAAACGCAGGCAGCCCTTGACCAGGTTAAAGCAGAATTAGTACAGCAGAAAGCTGATTTGGAACTACAGTTAGCTACTGACAAAGCCGGTGCCGAAGCAAAATTACTAAGAGTACAACAAAAATTGGCAGAAGCTGAAAGGAAAGCGAAGGACCCCACATCTTCTGCCATAATTGACCTGCATAAAACCGTGCGCCAAAGTGAAAAGAGTAATGCAAAGACAGCTAACGCCACTCAGGCACAGTCCATTCATTCCCATATTAAAAAATTTGACGGGAACCCCCTGAATTTTCGGGGTTGGATAAAATCTCTTGACCTTTTTTGTGAGACAAATGATGTGGAAGAGAAGCGACGACCTAAAATTGCCGCCCAAACCAGTGACTTCGTAGTTGCTGATTTTATTTTACGATCAATGAAGAAAAATCCTGAAATGCCCTGGTCCAAACTGTATGGCGAACTGAAAAGTCGCTATAGCACCACAATGAATAACTCCATGGCCACCAATCAGTTGCGCCATATGCGACAAGGGAAAAATCAAACTCTTGTCTCATATGCTGAGCAACTGCTTGATCTAGCGAAAGATGCCTTTGATCAGGAAATAGATAACCCCACCATTCAGAAAAACCTCTCAGATTACTTTTGTGACGGGTTGTATGACAACGATGTTCGGATGAAACTGATCCGACGCATGCCCAAGACGCTAGAAAACGCTGTTAGTCAAGCATTATTTGAAAATGCCGCGAAAATCAAATTTCGCGCTCGCTCTGAAGCCGCCAAAGGAAAAGCGCCCTTTGGGAAGGCATTTGACCGACAATATGAAGAATATGAGTGCTATCGGGACCCTGTATTTCGCGACTCCATCGACGAACAGGAAGAACATGTAGATCTCCCTCTGGAGACAAGGGACGAGACTCCCATGGACGTAGGCGTGGCACGCCGACGCCATAAGGTGAATATTTTAACGAAAAATTACACTGGAGGTTATGCGCGACCTCCATATCAGAATCAGAACAAAAATCAGTACAATAGTCAATACAGAAATAGGGGAGGACAAAATTACAACAGATATCAGAAACCGACACGATTTTCACGACCGGTTTGCAATCGTTGTAACCGCGTTGGCCACGTGAAACGCGATTGCCGCGTTAACTTGACCAAGCAGGTGAGAACACTAGATATTCAGCCAGCAGGTGAAAGGTCACCAGGGGCGACCTTTTGCTGCTTTCGCTGTGGGAAGCCAAACCACTTCGCTCGCGATTGCCGAGTCAATTTAAACGAAGGGAACTCTGCCCATATGGGGCAATGAGCAGAGTTAATGAGAAGCCACATGCTCCCAACAGAAGTGAAACTGGAAATCACCAGGGAGAAGTGTTAATTAATGTAAATAATGTACAAAATGAATGTATGAACAATTGTAAAAATAAAATTGTAAATAATAAGACAGGTGGACATCCAGTGAAAAGTAAAGCCATTCAATGCACAAGGTGTGGTCAGACCACACATAATAGGAAAAATTGTACAGTAAAATTCACCACCATTCCTCTGACTGGTAGGCCTAAGAAACCTAAGGCCAACTCACAAAATGGCTGCCCTGCAAGGGACAGTCAGCAAGAAAAATTTACTTCACAAAATTGTTTCAGCTATCGGACCACCAGTGGTCTGGAAATAAAAGTATACAGGACTGGAATAACCCAGGTAGCTACTGACGCTATGGTGAATGCGGCTAATAGCCAATTAACCCGTGGCGGAGGTGTTGCTAGAGCTATAGCTCTTGGAGCTGGTCCAGCCCTTGAACAAGAATGTCAGCAATATATTCAACAGCATGGAAATCTTCCAGTAGGTGAGAATATGACTACCACTTGTGGAATGTTGCCATGTTTAAAAATGATACATGCTGTGGGACCACGCTGGAATGATTACAGTGATAAAAATAAATGTCTCAATGTTTTATACAGTACTGTACAAAAAGTATTGCAGGTATGTGACAGGGAAAATTTTGTAAACATAGCTATCCCACTCATCAGTAGCGGGATATATGGTGTACCTAAACAGAAGTGTGCAGATGTTTATGTGAGAGTTCTACAAAACTTTACTCCTAAACAATTAAAAGAGATACACATTGTAGATGTAGACCCTGATATTATGACTTATATGAAAAATGCTTATGAAAATCAAATTATAAATCAACCAGGTAAGCAGGGTTGTGTTGAAATAAATCAACAGAAACAGACAGTAAGTGAATCAGGAAATAGGAATCCAAGAATAAGGAGCCAAGAGAAATCACTGGGGAAAAACCCAAAACTACAAAACAGGAAAAACCCAAGGGGAAGTAATTGGAAAAACCCATGTCAACAGGAAGTGAAACACTCTATGGAAACCAAGGGAAACAACTTAGTAAACAATGATGATTACCCAAATGGGGAACAACAGCAACAAAAACTTAGAAATTCTCAACCGGAAACAGTAACCATAAATTATGGGGCTGCTTCTTTGAATAGTGTCTTAGTGAACATCAAAGGACAACGAGTACGTGCCTTATTAGATACAGGGGCACAGACAAGTTGTATTAGTACAAAATTTTGGAAAAATCTTAAACACCGACCGAAATTAGTTGGTGATAAAAATTCTTTACCTCGAATTTCAGGTATTACTGGGAATGACACTCTCCCTCGAGGAAAAGTTAGACTTGAATTTTATATTCAAGGAATTTATCAGGTGCATGAGTTCTTAGTAATAAATGAATTGAATCGAAGTATGTTATTAGGAATGGATTGGATAAGGGGCAATCGAGTTAATTTATATTGGGAATTTCATAAATTGAGATTAGATGGTCACTATGTACCCATTGTTCAAGATATACAGGTGAGTTGTCTTACTCGACTGATCAATCAGGTGGAACTTAAACCACAGTCCACTTGTTTGTGTACAGCAAAAGCTTCCAGTGCAAAATCTGTCTTCGACACAAAATACTTAGAACATCATGGACTGACTAAAGGTCATGTGGCTGAACAGCCTGGCCTCTTAGTTAGTAACAGTATAGTCACTAATGGAAATGAAACCATACCTGTACTGTTGATGAACAGTACCAACAAACACTATACCTTGAAAAGGGGTTGTTTGATTGGAAAACTTGAGCCAATAGAGCAGGAAGAAAAAGTCTTAGAAATTAATCAGATCTTAACTCACAATACACCTGAAGACCAGATCACAGATGCTGACATACAGGTGCCTGAGGACAAACGGCACCTGTTGATGCCAGTCATCAATAATAATAAAGACTTGTTTGCAAAAACTGATAAAGAATTAACTCAGACAGATACAGTGAAGATGCGCATCGACACAGGTGATGCACCACCAATCAAAAGTAGAGCATATAGAGTTCCATTACTGAAGAGAAAAATTATGGACGAAGCCCTTGAAGAAATGCTTCAATCCGGAATTATCCGAAGGTCAAACAGTGCATGGAGTTTTCCGTGCCTGCTCGTGGACAAGAAAGACGGCTCGAAACGCTTCTGCATTGATTTCCGCAAGCTCAATGAAGTCACGAAAGTTACGAATTGGCCGCTTCCATTGATTGACAACATCTTTACTTTATTGAATGGATGTCAATACTTCACCGCTCTTGACATGAAGTCGGGTTACTGGCAAGTCAAGATGGATGAAGAAGATAGACCAAAAACGGCCTTTGTTTGTCATAAGGGCCTTTATGAGTTCAATGTGATGGCGTTTGGACTCGTGAATGCACCCTCGGTGTATCAATCCCTCATGACAAGCGTCTTGGAGGGCCTAGAGGATTTTTCTCTGGCCTACCTTGACGATATTTTGATTTTCAGCCGTGACATAAAATCTCATATCGACCACATTAAACAAGTATTTGGTCGACTAAGAAAACATAAACTAAAGCTTAAAGCTAAGAAGTGTTCCTTCTTTCAATCTGAAACATCTTATCTTGGTTTTGTAATTAGTGAAGATGGAATTAAACCTGAGACTTCGAAGGTCGAGGTCATTCGAAAATTAAATCCGCCGAAAACGGTAACAGAAGTAAGATCTTTTATGGGCATGACTTCATACTACCATAGATTTATTCCTCGGTTCAGTGAAATTGCTCAACCACTCTTAGAACTGACAAAGAAATATGCAAGATTTCATTGGCGAGAAACACATCAAAAAGCCTTTCAAGAGTTGAAGGATCGTTTAACTCAAGTTGCTCATTTATCATACCCAAATCCAAGAAAGCCTTACGTGCTTTACACAGATGCCAGTGGCCGCTGTGTCGGAGCGGTTTTGGCACAACCATGTGATGACGAAACAGGTCAACTACCTGGAGTACCGGATGAAAAACCCATTGTCTTCCTCTCTCATAAATTGGGTGAAACCCAACAGAAATGGTCGACATTTGAGAAAGAAGCTTTTGCTATCTCATATGCATTGGATAAATTCAATAACTACCTGCAGGGAGCAGAGTTTGTTATTAAGACAGACCACGCCCCCTTGCAGTACTTGTTGAAAAGTCCGCAAAACAATGCCAAAGTACAACGCTGGGCATTGAAGATAGCTAGCTACAATTGTAAGATTGAATATTTACCAGGTAGAAAGAATACATGTGCTGACCTACTTTCTCGTTTACCTGAAGGTATTGCAAACGCTGACCCCGGGTACGAGATGGATAATGTGGAAAATCAAAAAGCATTACAAATTGGAATTATAAAGAGTAATAAAATTGATCCTCAAAGATATGTACATGTCATCACAGATGAACCTCAGGTTCTGCCCGAACCACAAGCAATTAATTACAAAGATTTGGACATGAAGGTAGAGCAGCAGAAAGATGAAAAGATTGTAGAAATCATTAAGAAGTATGAAGGTAACAATACCCCTGCTCACATTAGTAGTAGATACCTCATGATTGAGGGAGTATTATATTACATTAGTACAGTTGACGATAACCCACGGGTACGCTTGTGCATACCCGAACAATTACATGCAGATGTGTTGAAACAATATCATGACGAATTAGGTCACCTTGGCATAGACAAAGTATACAATAATATCAGTAGAAAATATTATTGGAAAGATTTATATAAACATATTTATAAACATGTAGAAAATTGTCTTGTGTGTCGAGCTCGTAACACCAGAGCTCACACTTTGCCATTGCAAGAGACTGATAGACCTCCATACCCCTTTGCTAAAATAGCATTGGATATGAGTGGTCCACACCCTGAAACTTTATCAGGAAATAAATACATTGTGACCTTCATAGATATTTATTCTGGCTGGCCTGAAGTGTTTCCAGTGCCTGATAAAAAGGCGGAAACAATTGCTAACTTGATAATAGATCAAATTTTTCCAAGATTTGGATGTCCTTTAGAAATATTAACAGACAATGGATCAGAAAATGTAAATGCAGTGATGAAATATTTAACTGATTATTTCAAAATACATCATGTAACCACTTCCTACTTTCATCCACAATCTAATGGGAAGGTGGAGAGGCTACATAGAATGCTGAATGACATCTTAGCAAAACTAGCTCGAGAAGAATTGGAAACATGGGATTTATTCCTAAACCAAGCTATGGCAGCCATCAGGTTTAATGGTAGTGAATCCTCTGGATTCTCTCCATTTTATCTGGTGTATGGCAGAGATGTGGTTTTACCACTCGACAACATACTTAAACCTCGAGAAAAATATGTAGGTGAAGAACCTCATAAGATAGCCATTCAGGAACAACATAAAGCCTTTAGAAAACAACAAGCTGCACAAAAGAAACGAGTATTAAAACAACAAAGATTACATGATATTACAGCAAAAGATATCACCTTTGAAGTAGGTGATCCTGTTTTATACTCCTCAGGAAAATCTAAAGGAAAATTAGAATTGAAATGGGACTACCCATTTCGGGTCATTGAGAGAACAGGTCCAGTGAGTTACAAGATACAAGATCAATTAACTCGCAGAATAATTAAATGTCATGGAGAAACACTTAGTAAAGCGCCTCAAGAATGGGAGGTGCCTCAACCTGTCAAACCTGTTAGAGCGCGACGAATACAATGTTACGCTGCCCCATCAGAACAGTCGACTACTGAAGACAGTAACAGTAGTGACAGTAATGAAAGTGACGATATGCAAGGGATTCAAGAAAAACACCCCTTAACGTCATTCATTAAGAATAAAAGACAAAAACGAGAACATTCTTCTTCAGAGGAAGATGGTGCTACATTAGCAGAATTAAGACAACAAGTACAACAGGTACGGGATTACAAGAAACGTATGAAGGAGCTACGAGCTCCTTCAGCTGATCGGCTGCCATCACGGTTCATTGCTAACGATCAAAATGATCGAGTAAATGATTCAACGATGGAAGTTGATCAATTGCAAATAACTGAAAAAGGCCAAAATAGTGAGCCTCAACCAAAACAGTCAAGTAAAGATATAACTGAGATGATCTCTTGTATACAAGCTGTGTTACGAGATCATAATAAGATTAAAGAACCAGGTGAGAAATTAGAATTAGGAGCAATTATGGTACCCTCTGCCTGGAGTACTAGTGATTAAATGTTACCACAGGACTAATGATAACTATACTTAACATATAATGTCAGAGGCCTCTCCTTAAGTTTGAGAGAGACGAGAGAAAGTGTAAAATGAGTAACAAAATTGTATTGACTTATGATTTGTGTGGAACGAAACTATGAGTCTTGTCAGCCTCGCGAACTGACTGAGACTTCATGTAGTTAGAATACCTTTCTGACCTTTTACACCCGGGAAGTAAATCGTCAGAGTGAAAGTAATTGAATCGCGTATTACTCATTGCGCTAACTCTTGCTTCCTTTCTCATTGTAGGAGCAAGATGTTACGTTGGATGTTATTAGTTGGTCTTTTGACTACAATAATAGATGGACATACTATTATTAGAAACAATGTGATTTTTAAGAAAGTGAAAGAAGTAAATATGGTAACTAGTAATTGGAGTACAATGTTTGTTTATGAGCTCCAACCTTTTATACAATATGTGCGCAGACTTGATCGAAGTATGAAATATACTGATGGTTTGTATAATGCTACAACCATAGCTTTTCGACAAACTTTTGTCGAAGTAAATGGTGAAAACTCTACTCTTGCCGTTGCGATACAATCGATCATAACGGATATACACCAGGAGATCAGATACCTAAATAATCGTGTTAAACGAGTAAAAGAGGATCTGAACGATTATCGCAGATTACATGGCCATACAATAATCCCGTCTCGGAAGAAACGAGGTTTGTTCGACTTTGTAGGTGAAGGATTGAGTTTTCTCTTTGGAACTGTATCCCAGTCAGATTTAGATGGGATAACCGAAAATTTAAGACGTGTAAGTACTAATCAAGCAATGATTCAACATATTCAAAAACAAAGTTTAACCTTCATTATGATGAATCATGAAGCGATTCTGAAAAATAGAGAATTTATGTTAAATATGTCGCGCAAATTGATGTTATTTCAAGGTCGAGTAAATCAAGTAGTTCAGAATCATGAAGATCGAATATTATATATTGAACATTTCACTCATGCTTATCATCAGCTTGAGTTTGTAATGAGTTGATTGGAATCAATGATAATCGCCGCAGAAACCACTCTACGGGGATTACATGATCAAATGGATATTCTAGCCGATAGGAAGTTATCACCGAAAATAGTGGATCCTTCACTATTGACCTCAGTATTAATGAGTGTTACAGTTCAATTAGATGATAAGTCTATGTTGCCACTAGATCTGACAACGGAATTATGGCAATATTATCATTTGCTTACAACGGCTGCCATTTATGATGACGATAAATTGGTGATCTTTATGAAGATCCCCTTACGTAATTCGAACTTGCAATTTGAAGTGTTCAAGGTGCAGGCTTTGCCTGTACCCTTTGTCAATGTAACCAAGAATGAGTTGCGAGTTGAAAATAAATTAGTAGCAATATATACTCTTGAATCTGACATATTAATTATTAATAAAGAAAGGATGAAGTATGTCCCAGAAATAGGACATGACCAATGTGTAGATAACAATAAGTTGTTTTGTCCTTTAGTAGGTGCCGTACGAACGATACATACAACGACAAGTTGTATGTTAGCTTTGTTTTTAAACATGAAATTAGAGATTCCGAACTTATGTCAAACGGAAGTTCGATTGAATATCGACCTCCCGTTCAGTACTAGAATTGATGAAGGAATGTGGTACATCACGACAGATGTCCCACTACGATTCTCAATTACGTGTCCGAAACGAAGAAATCCAAAACCGAAACGGATTCTTCCGCCAATTGGAATTTTGGAATTAAAACCGTTATGTATGGCATCGAGCGGTCAATTAATGTTACCGAGTTATTTCCATAAAAGGGATAATTCTACTTTTCAGATTGTTACAAAGACGGTGTTGCCAAATTTCTCGTTGTTACAACGACAGATGTGGAAACCTGTCATAGAGAGGGTGAACATATCGACGTTTACGATACCAAAAGGAATAGATCACTTGGATGACTTACCCATGGATGACTTAATTCATGAACTTGACTCGCTAAATTTACAAATGACGGACTCATTTGAAGTCCCTAAGTGGGCTTATGCTCTCGCGACTGTTGCATTAATAATAGGATTATATCTGCTTTGGAAGTGCTATCGAGCCGATAGACACAAACAGATATACAAGTGGTTAAGAAACCGTAAAAGTAAACCGACTTTTTCTGCTGTTGATGATAGTGAAATGTCTAATTTTGCATTTGCCGATGATGAAATCTATACTAGTATGGGACCTAGACCACAGCCTTCAGCTCGTGCTGATCCAACTGGAGCACAACAACAACAACCTCCTAAGAGTATTAGAGACATGATGAGAAAAGCTGTTCAAAACTTTAGACCTTCTCCTCAACCTAATAGGAAATCAATATATCCCCGTGTACAACATGACGTGGATTCTGCCAATGTCCACATAACTATGTTTGATATAGACAAAGAAACTGAAAAACAGTAGTTCACACACTGTGTGTTTTTGTTTCAGTGACCAGTGTACAAATGGCAGAATCTGATTCTAGTGTTGACAGTGGGCTCGATGATTTCCCTGATTACCAGAGTTATTATAATGATCGTGACACTTTATATGATGATGAAACTTCAAGTACAGTTAGTACTGGAACTGACAGTAATAGTACTGTTTCACGAGAACTTTTTCAAGACACTAATTCATCTAGTAAAAACGTAAATATAAATAGCAATTCCTCTGATAATAATGTATCTGTATTGGCATCAATAGAAGCATCACCATCACCTTCTATAGCATCTTCCGACCTTTTGTCGACCCCTCCAAGTAGTGTTCAAACTCCTACTGACTCCATTTTACTATCTACACCTGAACGACTTCCACCTTATTCGCCTACGGATACCGTGGAAACGTTAGTTCTTCATCCAAGATTACCTGTTAGAACCCATGATGCAATTATTCATCGAGACCCCGAGAGCCAAGATGGACTCGGTGGATTTGTTTACGATATAACAATGAGATCACATACTTCTTCCAGTATGACCACACCTACAAGTGATTCTTTGCCTAGTGATTCTACCACTGTTCTGGACTCTGATGTTGCAGAGTCCGGTATCAGTGTGATACAAAATGAACTTGCACGAGCTGATCTTGGATTAGACGTACACACCCCTCCTTTAAGTGATGTAGAAGCAAGACAATTTACTCCATTATCTACTAATGTTGTCTCAGAACCTATAATCGATATTCGACCGAGAACGTGGGAGTGGGCAAGAAGCGAGTTTTTCAGAACACCTCGCCCGTTGGCCTCTCCTCATGAATTTGATCGAGATATCATACGACCCAATACATATGAACAAGATTTTATGAAAGATACAGATCTCTTAGGCATTGAGGATGAATTTGGATGTCAATATTTTGATATGGATTTGAATATACTATATATAGAGGTTGAGCGAGAGTTGATATATTATTATGACAGTGCTGTTGATACTCATTTAACTTTTGCAAATAGGTCTAGATATTTAGTGATATACAATTGCCCTGATTTACAATATCCAAAAATCAACGAGCAGGGTGAGATAAATGAACCTCTACGGTATTATAGTCACCGGGTGGCTACTACCAGTAGTGTACATCATAGATTTCACATGCCAAGAAATGTAGCAGAGTTTACTCCCTTCTGTGCAAGATATCGTGACTATAGTCATTGAAGACGAGCACGATATCACTCAGATGGCCGACCAAGGAGTTTTCAACCCTTTGTTGTCTATCGTCAATACCACCCAGATTATGTTGGACATTTCACAGGGTCAACGTTTGATTACCGAACAGGCCCAAATACTGTGTATCGGCATTATCAGTTGCCAACACAAAATAAAAACCTTCAGAGTGAAGATTGAGAAATATATATTTATAAGCAGCAACAAGCAGAAAAATCTAATTAGACTACTACATGTATATAAGATTTTCATGAATCTGGTTTCCCAATTTATGTATAACCCTTCATTGGAAACCTGATACATGACGATTACGGGTCGTCTGTGTTTGTCTTGTTTACTAGTCAAAAATTTTCCAAAAAGTTAGTAATTCTGCCCTGCAGTGTAACCAATTATTATAAATTCGGAGTTCCTGGAGTGTATTAGATAAGTTACACACAGGACTCCAGTATCAAGGCAAACAAATTTGAAAGTTGGTGGAAAGAGTGTTGATTGAGTGCACCAAGTTACAGACGAACCCAGGGGAGCGTACTATTAAGTGTAAATTTTAGTGTATATACATAATTCTATGGTAACATAGTGGTTTCTTTTTAAATATAGTCATATTTTTATTTCGTATTTGATTATTTTCTTGTTGGAATGGCTTCAGCAAATACTTTGGAATTTGAAGAATTCACCGAGGAACAGGCAATGTATGATTTACATAAACGCGAAGCTTACCAACATGCCGTACCTCCTTGTCATACTTACGAGGAACGGGCAAGGTTTGAATTACATAAACGCACAGCCTTTCATCGAGCTGCGTCTTCCTGTCATGATCATTGTCTATCTTTCCCGAAAGATTTATGGAGAGGTCGCCGTTTAAGGTATATTCGTATTTGGAACACGAGACATTATAATCCTGCCAATGGCCAGACAGAGATAATGCAACACCAACTTGGTTATCGTTTTTATCTCTCTGAGGAAAGAAAAGTAATATTTCCCCATCTTGTTTACTTTCCAGAATTCCCAGTCGAAATTGAACCCCATGAGGTCATTGGTCCCGGTCCTGACGGGGTCATTCATTATATCAATGACCCCTGTTGGAAAGGCCGATATTATGATCATCGCCAAAATCAATTGGATGCTGAACTGGACCTAATAGCCAATCCTGGCTTGGTCCGACCATTCAGGAGTCATGAGGTCTTCCCTGGTAGTACATATCCCGCCAGTGAAGATGCTGATGATTCATTTGGATTTTATCAGCACCAAATGCATCCTGCATGATTCTTTCCTCCTGGTAACGTACAGACAACTTATGAATTAGAGAAACAGCAAAAGCAGTATCGGCTCCTTCGTGAAGCTTTAATCCAACACGAGGGAAGACGATTACAACGTTTTAGTTTACGCAGCCAAATTATCAGATATAATGAGACTCTGGAAGTACAAACTCATTATAAGGGTCTTGGGGACCCTTGCTGCATCTGCTTAACAGAAATTTCAAAAACTTGGCAGGATTTATTTGAATGTGGCCAATGTAAACAGCAAATCCACTACTCTTGTGGTATTGCATGGGCCAGATCAAAAGCCGGTGCTCCTGAGCCAGCTTCTTGCCCGCACTGCCGTGCACCCATGAGGTGGGGTATCGGTAACGAGCCGAAGCTTCCAGTACCAGCTGAAATGGACCCACATCAGTTTTGAGTTGTTTATGACAAGACAGAAGTTAAAAAGGCGACCTCTACAGCTGCACGCCGTCGGGCACTGTTGTCATCTTTGGACATTCTTGTATAATTTTCTTCTTGTGCAAACAACAAGGTATTCTCAATAAAGTAAACGAAAAAGTTATTTTCAATCAAAATTATATAGTGACATTCTAGACGTGACTCCTAGTCTCATCACTATCGACAACAGATTAAAAACTAACGAAGAACCGTTAACGGGGAAAGTAGAATTGTTCATACGGCACAGCTGTAGCATAGTGTAAAATAGTTTTTGTATTTTGTTATTTTATTGAGTCTAGTCAATCACAGTTCTTTGTTTTATCGATCACACGTGATATTTAGTCAATTTTCAGTTTTTATCGTGAAGAATTTTTGGTTAAGTTACAAGTAATATTCAAGCCTTGAAAAATGGCCACTGCATTTGCATACCGAACAGTTAACCCAACTTCGGAAGATTTTCTTCCGGAGCAACTAGAGTACTGGACACAGAGATTTCATATTCCTGTACCTATGATCTTTCACAACGGAGCTTCCGCTTTTCAGCGTAAAATCCGTGTGTGGGATATGGTCCAGTTAAACGAAGTCACCGGTCATTTAGAATTAATTCAAACTCAAGTCTTGTACCGGTATTGTCTCCATACAACGGAAGTAGGACGCGAACTGGTGATGCCTCACATAGTGGTAATCGAACACGAGGCTCGATTGGCAACCCCTTGAGAGGCAGCATGATCAAGCCGTATAAGTGTTATTCGTTATTGGAATGACCCACGGTGGGACGGCACTTATTATGATCAACGAATTCCTTATCAATCAGAGAATGGGATCGATACATTCATCACATCGACTCCGGTCCGTCCATTTCGCCCTAGTGAATATAGTCAAATCTCCATACCAGATTTACCTCGCGAATATCGAATGATAATTGGTGAAACATTCCATCATGTGCAGGTGGAACATACCTATGAATGGGAAAATGCACAATACAATCATCAAGTCTTGCAATACTCGCTTGAAATGTATGCAAGCCTTCGAATCTTTCAAGCCAGACAAAATATAGTTGATGGAGATGGGAGACAATGTGCGATATGCTTGGTGGACATTGTTGGGCCCCGCGAAGCATATCGTTGTCCTCAATGTACTCAGATAGTACATCTCTACTGTGGGTTAACTTGGATGCAGCAAAAACAAAGTTGTCCTCTGTGTCGATTTGACCTCCTATGGGGAACCCCTTTGAAGAAGCACAGCTTCGATTTTACGGCCCTTAATTATCAGTTTTTCCCCACTAACAGACTTAGGTAACTTAGGTAGAGTTTATTGTTATTTAAAATTACTTTCAAAGAATGTAATGCCTGAAAAAGGTGATTCCTGTTGTCTGGAGGCGTTCTGATATTGTTAGTCCTTCATAAATAATCCCTGTAGTGCATTTCTTCTCCCTAAAAACCGGTAGTGACTGAACCTGGTCATGGATTCCCGTCACAGTGTTGACCGTGATGCTGATAGCATCTTGGTCACCGCATGGGATTGGTCATCCTGCTTCTATGGATCAGGTCAGCCAGTGATCCTGGTCACTATCCTGGTCACTGTTGACAATTCTGGAATTCATCTGATCCAGACTCGAGCTCCGATAAAAGTTTACCGGACCTCGCGTCTTGGTTGGGAGGATTGTAACGAAATGCCCTCCACGGAGCCCCTCCACGGAGCGCGTCGGGTTAACCTCCGTGGGGCGCGTCGGAGTCTTATGATTGCACTCGAGAATCTTGGTTCCCGAAGTGTTAATGTATTAATCAGAGAGGCCAAGTCCTACTTGGTAATAATTCTCTGTTGTATAAACTTTAATAAGTAAACGCTGTTTTCGAGCACAAGTTATGTAATTTTCTTCATATTCCTAGTATATTTGCATTGCATAATAGCAGTGCAACTGACCTAACAAAGTACTCTACACACTTACGATAAGTGGAACACGAGACACGAAATTAGACATAGTCTGACAGAATTTGCAATTATGACTGGCATATGAGCTAGTAAAAGCCTAACCTATAATAACCCCATCAGAATGCTTTTGACAGATTTTAGCATTGTATACTGACCCGACCTAACCTCAACACACCCAGTATCACTTTCAGCTCTGAGAATTGTGCAATCTTGCACGTTCGCTAGGTGGCACTGTCAGTTTTGAATGGTTTTGTAATTATACACCTATTAATTGCCAATGTCCTTTTAAATGCGAGAACGCATACTCTTAGCATAGGATACCCACAGGATGTCCTACTATCCCGAAATGGAAGTAAGGGGTTAAGAAATACCTCTCCGCCATCTTGGGGTATAAGTGGTGTTTTGTGGTGTTTTATGAGGTCAATTGAAACAAGATCTGCCGAGTAAACACGAATCAAACCGTATTTAAACCAACGGAATCACCCGAGACTTCACTTCTCTCTTTGGTCTTCCGTGTGTACAAGAAGTCACTCTCCTATTCTCGTGGAAGGACGCCGCCGAACGCTGCCAGGCCAGACAACATTTCCAGACACAGGACGCGATGAGAGCGATGCGATAATTTCGACTTAGTCTCATTTCGTATCTGATATATTTTAGAAATTTACCAGAGAGAGAGAATATTTCTTTACAAGTTTAATTTGTAGGACTTTTATTTAGGGTTTAGCTAATAAACGTAGAAAACTGTAAGTAACTTTTATGTGTTTTGAATTCACCCTTTCGCTGTGGCTGCAGTATCAAGAATTGTTGCAGACTCTACAGAAACTGGTTGCCTCCTAAGACTGAACACTTAGATTGTCCTGTGGCCACTTGCCACGATTGTAGTCCGAACCCAAATCCACTAGACGATCATTTTTCCGGGGTACTTAACCCTGCTACGCCACACTACTGCCGGTCTAAACTGCAAGGCATTACCCCACCCCCACAATACCTACCATAACGTACTACCTATACCAGTCAATACAAAGCAATCAGTTGGTCAATAGTACCAAGGACTAACAAGGGGCCTGCAGGGTATAGACCGCCATATTATAATAGCATTATCCCTACCCACAATACCGCTTGTACTAGCATTACGAACTACCTTTACCAGTCAGAGGATAATATCAAGCATTAGATGGATTAATTGTACTAAGGGCTAACATAGGACCTGTGGGGTGCAGAGCGTACATCCTATACTGCCACATTAGACGCCCATGCATTACCCCCCACCCAACCTACAATACCGCCTGGCACAGCATTACATACATCTATACCAGTCACAGGATAGTACAAACAATCGGTAGGTAAATACATCAAGGATTAAGATGGGTCTATATGGGTATATAACGCCCATAGTATACTACCAACCCAAACCACCAAGGACTATCTTCAATACCGCACTGGACGACGACTATGTATTGCCTCCCCCCACCCCCCCCCCCCAACCCCACAATACTGGTTGACCCAGCATTACGTATTACCTATACCAGTCAAAGGATAATATGAAAGTCGATTTGGCTATTGTCCATTTTCTCAACATTGCGGTGACGACCGATCTGTTCAGATATTCTCCCGACAATGAAATGAGTTGGCATGAGATTCGCATTCTAAAAGGTAGTTATGACATAGTCGATTTCTTAGAGATGCGGATGAAGATAAATGGTCACGGATGTCTGTTAAAAATAACTGCCAATGCCAATAGTTCACAAACGATACATGGGAGCTAGCTATTGAGTGGATTTCCAGGCGGACAGTACTTTTGGAATATTGTTGGGATTCAATCCAAACGTGTATCAAGGTCACTTGACCTCCCAAAAACGTGATCGAAATTCTCACGTCAATATTATTTTAGTGAACATGGATGCGATTGCCAGAAGTTTCGTCAATGGTAGCGCGCAGCCCATAATCTATTCTTTTTGTTTTTGAACGTTTCTCTGGGCTACAAGATCGTAGAGCAACCTAGAAATCTAGTCTTTTTACACATCACATTAGACATGATACGTAGTATCAAGATTAAGTTGATGGATCAAAATGGCAAGAAATTAGATCTTAAAAGAGAATATGTGCTGATACGATTTCACATTACGGAAATTATTAAAAAAAATAAGAAACTATTTTTTTTATATATTATATATATACTATTCAAGCAGGGGATATTTGATAAAAGTGAGATATATGAAGAAATATATTTATATCTTCATAAAAAAAACAGTTGAGGCATTGCACTGTGATATCTGGTGAATGATTTCAGCGATAGTTGGGTGCCTGACAAGCACACATTCAGTCAGAGAAGTTACCACATTCAGTCCAAGACCTCAATACCTTGTAACTTCTCCTCGGTTCGCGAGACAAAAGCAGATCCGACGTGGCATACTCCTCACCAAACGTCCAATGTCAGCTTGACTGATGTTATTCCATTTTTCCTGCAGTGGAGCGGTGGGTTCCTGGACATTGGTAGGGGGCTTTTGGCGTTGTCGTAGGCGCCTGCCAAGCATATCCCAGACGTGCTCGATTGGTGAAAGGTCTGGACTTAGTTCTGACCAAGGCAGTGTAGTGATGTTCTGCTCCTGGAGGAACTCTGTAGCGACACGGGCCTCGTGTGCTCTTGAATTGTCATCTTGGAAAATGATTCGATGGCCGTGATGTCGTGCAAATAGCACCACATGAGCTGCTAACATGTTGTCACGGTAGTACTGCCCTGTAGCACGCCCTTGGATGGCATGTAATGCTGTTCTGTTTGACATGGTTATGCCTCCCAGACTATAACCGATCCACCACCAAAACGATCGTGCTGCCTAACGGTTACGTCATGGTATCGTTCGTTCCGCCGCCGCCACACTCTGTTTTGCCCGTCGTGGAAGTCGAGAGTGAACCTCGATTCATTAGAAACATGTCGTTGCTCCACCGATGATTTTCCTAGCTCTGCCGTGCTCCACACCAATTACGCCTTGCTGCGATGTGACGCTCAGTCAAATGTGGAATTATTCGAGGTTGTCGAGCGTACAAATTCCAGCTGTGTAGGCGATTTCGGATAGTCTGACCACTGACTCGCACATCTGTCACTCGGTGCAGCTGCTATCCAATTTCTGAGGCACTTTGATGGCGGTTACGTAATGTTGTGGTTCGGATGAAACGATCCTGGTTAGTAGTTGTCGCCCTTGGACGACCTGACCGACGTCTGTCATCAACATTGCCGGTAGCGTGAGCACAACCTGCTAATCACCGATTGAGTAACGTTGAGAAATTGAGCCACTGCAGTCTGCCTGTTGCCAGCTTTCAACATGCCAACGGCACGTAAACGTTCGTCACGTGTCACTCTTCGCATACCTCAAAAGTTACGTTTCGACCAGAAACTATTGATGATCGAGGTTATACCAAGAAAAGAACGATGAGACCTCCGAAAAAGCCCGTCCAGTACAAGTGAAAATTTCAAAACGTACCCCACAGACATTAACGCGGTGCTCGTGCGAAAAACCTTCACGAAGTTTTCGTGGACCGGTGACATTCGTGATCCACACTAAACTTGGTAACATATTGATGTGTCCAATCACGCGTATCCAATACCATTTTCCGAAAATACCAACATCAGTTTGGATATCCCCTACTTTTTTTAATAGTATATATAAGAAGTAAAAAAAAATCAAATTAATATAATGTTATATGAGAAATAAAAAAAATGAGATACCAAAAAAGTAAACATATCCGAAGGATAATAGAAAGGTAAAATTCGTACAGCGTTAGAAAATCTAGGCAAGATGGTAAAAATAAAATTAAGTTACAAAGATCTGGTTGTGAACAGCGGTAAAGACGAAATCATTTTGACTCAAACACATATCAGTTGGATGACAAAAGCACGTCGCAATAACAGAGGATTGACCGTGAGACTGAGCCCCACTCAATTCAGATATAATTTAAAAATGAAAGGCGTTTTTTCAGGATTGTTGGCGGGACTGGCCACCAAAGCATCACCCATTCTTACAAAGACCATATTACGGCTTTGGGTATCAGTGCTCTTTCGGGACTAGCTAGTTCGGATGCATAGAAAATAATGGGAAATGTTCTGTATTTAAAACAGTGAGGAGCTGTGTATCGAATCGAAACGAATGGTAAAGGTTTCTATCTAGTACGCACAGAGACAAGTGCATTCAATGCCTACAGAAATGGTTTACACCTGAAGAGAGGAAAGAATATATCATTGGTCGGTGAAGGTCTGATATTAGGTCCAAATTCACCTTTTAAAAATATACCCATTGTAGTGATGTTATTATAAGCGAATTAAATTTGAAATGAAATTAAGAAGTGTCGTGCCATCGATTTTTTGTGTTATTATTCTAAATAGGAAGATTTAAAAAAAAATCAAATAAAACAAAGAAAAAAATGGAATTAAGAAGTAACAATATATATCCAAAAATACCATCAGTTCCTGCAATGTCTACCTCAGATATCATGACGAGAGATGATAAAGGGAACGAATTTTACATAAAGCAGATCAAGATTTACGCTGATTCCATCAGTTACGAGATATAAGTGCTGGACGGCAAAGAGATCAGGGGAAGGTTTTGCAAAAGACCGTTTTGTGTAGAAGAACTCATATAATATACTAAGAAAAGAAAAAAAAAATAAATAAATAAAAAATAGGAAAACTAAAAACATATGGACATATTAAACATAACGGAAGGTATAGTAAAAGATGAGAGTATTGAAGAATATGAAGTACACGAATACAAACTCACAATAAGAACCAATCTTAACAACGCAGCAGAAAAATGAATCAATATCAAGACGCAAGATCTCTTCATTCATCACAGCGAGCTATCTCGGAGTACAGGGGTGATTGACAAAAGCAGCAGACGTTAGCCAATACCCTGACGATGATGTCATCGCTCTAGCCAACAAGGGTATATTGTATATATTCAGAAATATAGAATGTCTACTGTCTGGTCAGAATCACTGTTTCATCTGGGTCAAGCCACATCCATGTTGGGACTCTTAAAATATCTCAACAACTATTCCAAATCAAGAGGACTCAAATCAACTCTGTGTGGAAGACACCACACCCGAAGTGAGTGTCAACAACAAGCATGCGGGAGTGAGACAGAAACACGTCATTCAGACCTCTCATCCCAAGGAACATTTTCTTTCAGGATGCCTTTGAAACACATTTTTGGATTTGCCAAAAGTTATGATAAGATCCTATACGGATTCAAACACAAGGTCACCCTAGTGCGTAAGGGAGATGATGATGTCATCGTGAGAGCTGCCGATGTGGATCCTGGAAAAGTGAAACTGAGCAAGATATCATGGTTTGGGCCGCATATGAAGCCAGATGACATGGCAAAATTCAAACTCTACAAGACCATCGAATAGAAGACTACAGTTCAAGTTATTGTATACGCCATGCCTGACATCGTAGTAATTTTGGAGATTTCTGTGCCTTCTCGACTATAGCAAATCAAAAAACATAACCAAAAACATTGTATTGAGGTTGTGGAGGTGGGGGGATCGTGTTGTTTGCTACTTGGTCGCGGCGCTCGAGTCGCCCGCATCGCATCCTCTGTGGAAATTCTCTTAGATGTGTCTCTAATTTGGCACTGCTAACCATAAAAATGGGAATTGAATGTTTTAAGTGCAACTGGGGGAATTTATGGGACATACTTATATAGAAAGTTAACTGATTTGGGGGGAATTTCTGATTTTGCCTCTATTATTCACCACTGGAATGTACTGTTTCACTATAAACATCTAGGTTGTAAGTTTACTGTGTGTGGTGAAGGCATTGTGTGGGCTATTCCTGTTCCCCGGGCCCAATTTCTAAAGAAAAAGATAATTACTTTTTAAATAAAACTCATCATTCAAAGTCGGAAAGAACATTGTAGACTCGTCGCATTTGAATTATTTGAGTTTGTTGAATCTGTATAATATTTTATGACTGTTGTAATGTCAATAAATTCGCGTGATGTATATTGGGAATATAATTATGCATTTTCTTTAAGCTGATACTTAAAAGACATTTTTAGACAAGTCGATTGGGGTGGGGGGATTGTTACTATGTTGTTTTATCGTCAGCTTCTTAAAACTGTTCTGATGGTCACCTGCCGGATGACGATGTTACTCTAATATTTCCAAACTCATTTCCATTCTTTTGGTGATGAATGGTGTGGTTTAGTGGTGTTTTTGCACTCTGGCTTGTGTATTATGTTTTCCGAAGAGTGTTGGTGACTTACCGCCTTCAAAATCTTTCGAGTATTTATTGATGAGTTGGTATTTAAATATATCGATATACAAGGTAAAGCTGAAAATTCAAACAAATATAATTTTTAAAAGCTAAGTAAACAGCAAGCCTAACGGAGATACAAATCAAAGGAATCAAACCGCTAAGAAGTTAATATTGTTCCAAAGATGAGAGATGAAAGATTGCTCAAAACTAGTTTTAGCATAAATAACTAAAATGTTTGCAGCCATGCAAGAAAAGCAAAGATAAATTCTGTTGCATTTTACTTTTTACTCACTTTAAAATTACTTTTCATTGCATTGTCAATCTGGGAAATTTACACCACCATGAATGAATGAAATTATCGCAATGAGGTATATATTTGTTTTTTAAAAGGATTTTTGTTGGTTATTTTCATTTCGAACGACTCATGCATCTAACACTTTCGGTTATCCATTTTGTACTGAAGCTTAGGCTTTGCGAGAGAAATACGAATGTTTTCACATACCACACGCTACGAACGCATTGATAGTCTGTGCATTTGTCTGACCAACTTTGAAAATCGCCAGTTTCTTAAATTTTGTAGCAAAGTGTGTGAGGGAACAACTATTCCGGTACTCCTCTCATGAAACGTAAAATCAATATAAAGGTTGGATCCTGGACTCTTCGTTAATTTTTTTTTTGGTGTGGTGGGGGGGGGGGGGGGGGTAGTTCGCCGGAAAATTCGGCACTTTGCCGGAAACCATGTGTAGATACGCCAAACTTATGGACGGTTCGCCGAACTTTTGGACAGTTTGCCGAACTTTTTGACAGTTCGCCGAAAAACTTGAGACACCTAGCCGTGAAAGTTTTGGACATTTCGCCGAAATAAATTTTGGCGTTTCATCGAAGTATTGTTTCATACCAGGCCTGCATTCTGGAAGCCTAATTTTTTTAATCATGGCTCTCAGTTATGATATAAACAAATGTGTCCGTCTACATATTTATCAAAATAGGAAGAAAATACACCAGTTGAGCGTTTGTGAGAACAGGTCGTTTGGGTGGAGAGGCGGGTGGGTGATGGCATGAGTTCATAAAATGACAAATCACTGCAATTGTAGTAAAAAGACACTGCTTGAGGCTGAAAATTTAACCACACATCATCATATTATGTTTATTCAAACAAAAAGTAACTGGAAAACGATATACAAAACAAGTGACATGAAATGTTACAACACTTGCAACTCTTCGGCTTAAACCCACTGGTAAGATGATAAATTATATATATACATAAAATAGTACGGAGGTATATATATATCTGCCCGAGTTTATCATCTACTCCCCCGTCCACCCTACCCGTGGCAGTAATCCCAAAATCTGTGGCGATTGACATGTATGAAGTAGAGATTGATAATTAATATTCAATTAGTCACATACACAACTACCAACTTGTTTATTAAATATCAGTTGTTTATTAATTTGTAATTATTAAACGTTGTAAAAGCATGCCATGACTGGTGGAAGGACATGAAGAATTATTTTCAACTAATCATCTTTCAGTAAAGGATGATCATTATCTAGCAATGTTCTTTACAGGTGTCGGGTCGTTTAGCCCCGATCACCGTTCGCCCCGGGTCGTTTCCCCTACATTGGAGGCGAAACGACAAGGGTATGGGGGCGAAACGACGACGATTTTATTCATTTTTAAATGGTTTTAAACTACTTTCACCACCAATTAACAATAAAATGCATATACCCTAATGTTTTTGTATAATGTTTTCTTTTGAATTTCGGACAACACTCTACACTGTCGACATTGCCAGTCTTTATAAACCGCCGCTACGTAAGAGTAAATTCATTTATGCAGCTTCAGTAAATTCAAACTGAATCATTTGATGAGACTTAAAGTCAAGGCACGTCAATGGCCACACCCTCCTTTGATTCATCTTTTGAAATTTCGCGGTCTAATTTGGGGGCGAAACTACCCACCTCCGCCTGTAGGGCGAAACAGGCATGGGGATTTAATAATAATTAATTCTTCAAGTGCAACATTAACATAATTTATATGTTCCGTTGTTGTTTAATCACAAAATGACCTTTAAACTTCATTTTTTTTAAATATACATATATTTTTTTTCTTTTTCTTCCATAACTGACTTGTTGTTTGGGTTGTATTAACATTTAGTTCCAGTCAACTTTACTTTAACTCGTCTGTAATAATAATATTGGGTATTTGGGTATTGACAGCCTGATCAATTGACAGTTCAATGTTTTTTCCATATATCTTGTGAAGCATTCGGTGGTCTGTAAAATGCTCCAAGAAAGAATTTACCTCTTCCATTGAAAAGTTCGAGCCCAACGTACATGTAACAACCAAGGTCGGCCAACATGATACAAGGAAATTACCATTCAGATTTCTCTGTATTTTCATCCCCCCAAGAAACAGCCAATGACGTTGAGCGAACTCACCAAGTTCGTTCCAGTGATGGGGAGACAAGCCATACTCATAAAGTGTTTTTATTATTCATACAAGATAATGTTAGCAAGAGTCTTTTTAAAATTTTGTAAAGGGTTAATGATCTACCTTGCGTATGATATACAGCAAAATAAGATCCGGAGGCATCACAAAACTAATTAGATTGAGATTGTACAGATAAATGTATATGTACTTTCAAGTGATATTGCACGTTTTTTGTAACATTCCATATTGAGCATATCAAGGATTACGTGGACATTTTGTACAAAACGTCCAACAATTTGGGTAAAAACGTCCTGGGTACAAAAGTCCAATCGTGGGTACAAAACGACCATCAGTTTGGGTACAAAACGTCTAGCGATTTGGGTACAAAGCGTTCAACTGGGTACAAAACGTCCTGGTACAAACAGACCAGTTACCCCGACGCTTATGATTAAGTAAGTATACAAAAGAAGTCTCCTTGTCTACGAATCGAAATTAAGTATTTTTATTGTTTACTAATCATATATATTTCATTTTCAGGTTATTTTATTCAACTTTGTGGGGAGGTAGTTTAGTATAGTAACTGGGACAAAGTTAGGAGGTCTTAAATAAAACTGTGAGCGCTAAGTTGTCGAACGGTTCGTCGTGTTGCCTTTTGTCGCGTGTTTACAGTTTTCCCTGTCCGATCGCGTAATTTTGTTTTGATGATGGCGAGCAAGTCTGTTCAGACGGAGGTAAGTATGGAGGTAAATACGTGTAATATCGCGGTCCAGGTCAACGGTGCCAACGGGGTAAGTATTGGTGTGCAGACAGAGGTCACTGGGGGTGTCGGTCAGAGCCGGGTTGGCGGGGCCACCGATGGCGATATTGGGCTTGAAGTTTGTAAACAGTGTTCTATGATGTATGGGGACTGTCGTTCGATAGGATATGGAGAGGTATGTGCAAACTGTCAGGAAATCCTCCGCCTACTTGAGACAAGTGTTAAGTTTGAGGGGGAGATTGCTGAGCTGAAGGGAAAACTTGGTAGGGCGGGGCTGTCTGGAGTTACGCCTGTGAAAGTAGCTTTCCGAGAAGGATGGATGGTTGTCGGTGGTTCCAAGAGGAAACATGGGGTAGAACCTTTGATGTGAATGAGGTAGGTGATGAGGTGGGGGCTGCTAGAAAAGTACGTAGGACAGATGAGGGGGGCCCAGGCCGGAGCAATGCTGTAAAGCGTTTGCGTGGACTATCAAAAGTGGTAGGAAAGGGGGGCCAGAGAAGCAGGTAGATAGGGGTGTAAAGCCCAAAGGCAGTGGGGAGTGCAGCACCAGAAACAGATTTGATGTGCTCGATTCGGAAGAGTCAGAGGAGGGGATGGAGGTAGTTGCAACAGATAGTAGCTTGGGTCTAGGCCAGGAAAAAGGAGGAGGGATCCGGGAGAAGACCAGGGGAGTAGTCCAGGTAGTTCAGGGCCTGGAAAGAGACGGAGGGACAAGGATAGGAGTAATCCTAGGTCAAAGATACCGATACCGATAGTGATTCCGAGTGGGGCTGTTGGAGAGGAAGAGTACGCTGTAAACAATAGGAGACTAGAGGAGATAAATAGGGCGAGGGCCAAAAGTAAGTTGGTGGTTGCGGGAAGTAACATAGTTCGGGGGATCGACAAGGTTGTCTGTGGTCCGGACAGTAAAAATAGAACAGTTCTGTGCTTTCCGGGGGCTAAAGTGGAGGACCTGAGGGATAGAGTGGACGGTATTGTAGCTGGGTCGGGGCCTGATCCGGTAGTGGTATTACATGTGGGGTCCAATAACATCAGGGAGGGAAATCAGTTCGTTTGGTGGACACATACAAGGACCGAATTAGTAAGCTACTTACCAGGAATGCTCGGATCATCGTTTCAGGGGTGCTCCCCGTTATGGGTGGTGGGAATGAGAGGAACTCGCGGATTATGGCACTAAACGAGGAGCTGGAAGAGCACTGCAAAGACTTGGGAATACATTTCATTGACCACTGGGATTCATTCTGGGGACAAGGAGAGTTGTATGGGCGAGACGGATTGCATTTAAGTAGGATGGGTACAGACCTGTTGGGCCAAAAAAAATTTACAGGTGGCTGGGCCTTTTTTGGAGAAAAGGGGGGTAGGGGACCACAGCCGATAACCCAGAGGGGCACAAATGCTGGGAACATAGGAAGAACAACAAACATGCACAACACATGGACATACCAGTGGTATAATAATGTGCCAGTGATGACAAAAAAAACAAAGATTCATTAAGTTTGGGTACTGCAACATCCAGGGTCTGCACAAGAAAGTAAGCGAAATATCAACAATGATGGACGAAGGAGACTTCGATATAATGGGACTAAGTGAGACGTGGATACGACGGGATGAGCGGGTTGATCAGATGAAGGGTTGCGTGTGGATAGGAGCTGGGCGAACTGAGGGTCAGAAACGGGGTGGGGGTGTTGGCATCTACGCTAAAGAGGAATTACAGCCCTCATTGATTACAGATCCCACAGAAGCAAGGACTCAGATTCCAATATCCAACGAAATAGTCTGGGCAAAAATCAAGTTAGGAAGCAGGGGTGTTGCCGTTGGTGTTGTATACTTAGCAGTGGAGGGAAGTAAGCCCGAGTGGAATGATTCAATATATACAACTCTTAGGTCGAATATCACAGAGCTTGAAAGCAGAGGGTTCAGGATTGTCCTAATGGGGGACTTCAATGGGCACATCGGGGATAAGGAGGAGGGCATACAGGGAGGTGATAGGAAAATTAACACGAATGGGAGGAAGATGTTGGACCTATCAAAAGAGCTTGGTTTAAAGATCCTGAACAGGGATGCGAAATGTAAGGATAAATGGACCTGGGAGAGGAACGATAAGAAAACAATAATTGATTATATACTCACTGACGTTAGCGTGTGGAGGGAGGTTATAGATGTAGAAATAGATGACGAGAGAAAAAATGACTTGGGTAGTGATCACAACCTGATAACAGTTAAGATTATGGGCAAAAAGACGAATAGAGACAGAAATACCTTCAAGGAAGTTTGGGGACTAAAACAAGGAGCCGACTGGAAGCAGTTTCGGGAAAAACTAAACCAAGTCTTGAATGTATACCTAGGGATGCAAATGTCCAGAGTATTTCAGATGGCATAGTAAATAGCCTAACAGAGGCAGGGAAGGATTGTATAGGAAGGGTGAGGGTCCCAACGAGAGAGCTCGGATACAGGGTTAACGAGGGACTGAAAAAGGCTATAAAAGAAAGGAAGGTAAAATGCGCTGCTTACAGAAGAAGTAGGAAGCTTAAAGGGGTGGATAACAATGACACGAGACTAATGAAAGGAGAATATGAACTGGCACGGAAAAAGGTGAATGAGATAAAGAATAATAATAGGAAGGAGCGCAATTGCGGTCTTGCCAGAACAATAAAGAAAACGGGGGGTTCGAGCTCAAACATATTTTGGAACTGGGTAAAAAAACGGGAGAAAAGTAGTGTGCAGAGTATCAAAGTGGATGGGGAAAGTACAGAAGATAAAGGCCGTATCGCTTCAGAGTTAGTCAAGCACTGGGAAAAGATAAACGATAGGCGATGGGGCAGTGGGTCCCCACCAAAAAGAAATACACTGGGGGAGGAGAACCTACCCAATCGTGTATGTAGCGAAATAACGGCAGAAGAAGTGCGGAACGTGGTCTCGAAATTAAAAAATGGTAAAGCGGGAGGGACTGATGAAATTCCGAACGAATTCCTCAAAAATGGAGGGGAGGCACTTATTGAAGTCCTGACAAACCTTTTCAACCTGGCTCTGCGAAAGCAAAAGGTCCCCAGAGAGTGGAGGGAAAGTAAGGTGTCGTTCATACACAAAAAGGGGGATAAGGAAGTTCTAGATAACTATAGGGGGATATCAGTTAGTAGTAACATCGGAAAAGTATTCTGTAAGGTCATATACGGTAGACTTGAGGAAGTTATTGAAGAGAAAGGTTTGTTAGGAGAAATTCAAAATGGTTTCAGGAAAGGTCGAAGAGTCACTGATCACCTATTTACACTCACCCAACTGATAGAATCAACAAAGGCTGAAAAGAAAAAGATGTTTCTGGCATTTCTAGATGTGAAAAAAAGCGTACGACCGAGTGTGGAGGGAAGGTATGTGGCGAAAGCTCGAGGGCATCGGACTGGGGGGTGACTTTGTGGGAATCATGAAAGCACTGTATACAGATGTGCAAAGCCAACTCGGTCTAGGGAGTATCACTACAAAACGAGTCCCTGTGGATATAGGCCTCAAGCAGGGGTGTATCTTTTCACCGATTTTGTTTGCATTGTATGTTAAAGATTTAGGGGACGAACTAATTCAGAGTGCGGAGGGGGTAAATGTTGGAGACATAAAGGTACCAGGCTTATTCTTTGCGGACGACATGGTGTTAATGTCTAGAACTGAACAGGGGCTAGAGAAATTGCTGGAAATTGTTGATAGATATGGGAACACTTGGCGGCTCGAACTAAATGAAAATAAAAGCAAGGTAATACCCGTTGGACGCATGGTAGATATGACGAAGAGATGGAGAGTGGGGGAGTTCTCAATCCCCGAAGGGGAAAGCAAACAAATCGCTGTAGGAGAAACTGTGGGAGAGTATGAGTATGAGTATCTAGGGGTAAGCATAAATATAACGGGAAGAGGGGTGTACAGAAATTATTCAGCCAAACTGATTCTGAAGGGGAAAAGAATTCTGAACCAACTAAACTTTTAGGGAAAAATAGTTTCAACAAGGTCTTTGTGGGGAAAACACTGTGGGAGAGGGTGGGTTTACCAAGTATAACGTATGGCACGGACGTGATTCCATTAAACCAAACCGTTATTAAGAAGTTGGAAAGTACTCAGAATGATGCCGGCAGATGGATAACAGGGTCGAGTAATGCTGCAGCTTTGGAAGCAGTAAGGGGGGAGCTTGGGTGGATGAAAATCAAGGGCAGGGTAGATTTGGGAAAACTGTGTTACTTTAACTACTTGAGAAACCTGCCTGACAACCGGTGGTGCAAATTGATGCTCGATACCATTTGGAATTCTAATATAGATACGGGGTGGTCAAAACATGTGAGGGAACTAATGGACAATTACTCTATAGAGGTCACAAACATAGAAGTAGGAATGAAAGAAGGCAAAAGGTTTGTCAAAGAGAGAGTCATGGAAGATTGCAATCGAAACTGGCGAGCAGGGGTTAGCGTGAAAAGATCACTGCAGGGGTTACAATATAAAGAAAAGCCAGCTTTTGAGAAGTACCTAGATGGCACCTTTGGAGGGTCACTGCTGTTCAAACTGAGATCAAGATCACTGGAGCTTCGGGGAAAAATTGGGAGAGATGGAGAAAAGGGATGCCAAATGTGCCACTCTGGAGTAGTGGAGACCCTGGAACATTTTCTCTTGGAATGCCCACAGTATATACCTCATAGAATAAAATTTACTGGAAGAATAATGCAGAAGTGGGGTGAAGAAACAAAGGATAGATGGCTGAAGGGGGACACGAGGGAGAGGGTAGGAATGCTTATTGAAGAAATTGAAAAAGAGGAAGTGAGGGACACTATTAAGCAGTTTATATCTGAATGCTGGGAGGAGAGGAGGGGAAGAGGGGGTGGGGTGCAGGGGGAATGACGGCCTTCTCTTATGAGGACCGCGACAAATCAGCGGCTGGCCAAAGAGTTATTATTATTATTATTAATCAGTTAATTTGAGGGGATTCTTTGGAAAAAAATTCACTGATACATGTATCTTGTTTCCGATGGTGCTTATTGTTTTTAATAGATCTGGTCATTTTAGTCAGTTATCTCTTCTTGAAGTATTTAGTTACAGTGCGACGAATCTAAATCTTATTCAGATTCTTCGGCTGTGCTGTACGTCAAGCTTCCTCATGATAAAAAATGTGTTGTTATGGTTCCATTTCCATTTCCATTTCAATATAAAAAAATTTGCACTTCCTGTTCAGTTTCGAATATTTTTATCCCGAGTTAGCCACGTATCCTACCTGTTCATTGCTCTTTATCACCATAGTGGATAGTATTTTGTGAATTGGTGTCAATTTCTCTCCGTGTAAATGTTAAAGTGAGTTAGTTAGAAAGGAGTTACCGTAGGCAACTTTGACTATCTTGTTTGTGGCCGGTAGTTTGGTCGATTTACCCAAATTGATGGACCTCGGATCTGACAGTTTTTTAGTGTAGAATAATGTGATCAGCAGGTCCACTTCATAAAAGACTCTCACCACAAAATACCAACCACATAACAATCCCCGCAGCACAAAGCATCGTTACCAAAAAGTACGACACAGAGAAGTAATTCTATGTCAGTATGTGCAATATTGATTATGTAATGTACACAGTACAGTATATAATTAAGGTATCCAGACAAAATACCCTTGGACAAAATACCCTTAGGACATAATACCCTCAAAAAAAATACCCTTAGGACATAATACCCTCAATGGGTAGGACAAAATACCCTCGGACAAAATACCCTCAGACCAAATGTATATAAAGTTGGATTTTTGGTGTGTGTGTGTTGGGGGGGGGGGGGGGGGGGGGGGTAATTGCATCTAAGGCACTAGCCAGTGTTTTGTTTGAAATAACAAGTACCAATATTTTTAATTTTTTTTATTAACCCTTTACCTAACGTAACGGCCAAAACCGGCCAGCACTATTCTCAAAAATCGCCAATTAATTTTCACTGCTTTTTCATTTTTTGTCTCAAAAACATAGGTTATGACCCCTCGTTGGAACGAGCTCGTTCCAATGAGGGGTCATAACCTATGTTTTTGAGACAAAAAATTAGTTATTCAAGAATTATTTTTGCAAGTGTCGTCTGCTTTTCAGGTTAGGTAAAGGGTTAAACTAAATAGATATGAAGCACAATACCAATGGCAGATGGCAATTGAATATGAGGGGGTGACTTTGTGGGAATCATGAAAGCACTGTATACAGATGTGCAAAGCCAACTCAATCTAGGGAGTATCACTACAAAACGAGTCCCTATGGATATAGGCCTCAAGCAGGGGTGTATCTTTTCACCAATTTTGTTTGCATTGTATGTTAAAGATTTAGGGGACAAACTAATTCAGAGTGCGGAGGGGGTAAATGTTGGAGACATAAAGATACCAGGCTTATTCTTTGCGGACGACATGGTGTTAATGTCTAGAACTGAACAGGGGCTAGAGAAATTGCTGGAAATTGTTGGTAGATATGGGAACACTTGGCGGCTGAAACTAAATGAAAATAAAAGCAAGGTAATACCCGTTGGACGCAAGGTAGATATGACGAAGAGATGGAGAGTGGGGGAGTTCTCAATCCCCGAAGGGGAAAGCAAACAAATCACTGTAGGAGAAACGGGAGAGTATGAGTATCTAGGGGTAAGCATAAATATAACGGGAAGAGGGGTGTACAAAAATTACTCAGCCAAACTGATTCTGAAGGGGAAAAGAATTCTGAACCAACTAAAACTTTTAGGGAAAAATAGTTTCAACAAGGTCTTTGTGGGGAAAACACTGTGGGAGAGGGTGGGTTTACCAAGTATAACGTATGGCACGGACGTGATTCCATTAAACCAAACCGTTATTAAGAAGTTGGAAAGTACTCAGAATGATGCCGGCAGATGGATAACAGGGTCGAGTAATGCTGCAGCTTTGGAAGCAGTAAGGGGGGAGCTTGGGTGGATGAAAATCAAGGGCAGGGTAGATTTGGGAAAACTGTGTTACTTTAACTACTTGAGAAACCTGCCTGACAACCGGTGGTGCAAATTGATGCTCGATACCATTTGGAATTCTAATATAGATACGGGGTGGTCAAAACATGTGAGGGAACTAATGGATAATTACTCTATAGAGGTCACAAACATAGAAGTAGGAATGAAAGAAGGCAAAAGGTTTGTCAAAGAGAGAGTCATGGAAGATTGCAATCGAAACTGGCGAGCAGGGGTTAGCGTGAAAAGATCACTGCAGGGGTTACAATATAAAGAAAAGCCAGCTTTTGAGAAGTACCTAGATGGCACCTTTGGAGGGTCACTGCTGTTCAAACTGAGATCAAGATCACTGGAGCTTCGGGGAAAAATTGGGAGAGATGGGGAAAAGGGATGCCAAATGTGCCACTCTGGAGTAGTGGAGACCCTGGAACATTTTCTCTTGGAATGCCCACAGTATATACCTCATAGAATAAAATTTACTGGAAGAATAATGCAGAAGTGGGGTGAAGAAACAAAGGATAGATGGCTGAAGGGAGACACGAGGGAGAGGGTAGGAATGCTTATTGAAGAAATTGAAAAAGAGGAAGTGAGGGACACTATTAAGCAGTTTATATCTGAATGCTGGGAGAAGAGGAGGGGAAGAGGGGGTGGGGTGCAGGGGGAATGATGGCCTTCTCTTATGAGGATTGCGACAAATCAGCGGCTGGCCAAAGAGTTATTATTATATGAAGCACAATATAAATCGCAGATAGCACAGAACATGAAACAAATATGAGGGTATTTTGTCCGAGGGTATTTTGCCCTACCCATTGAGGGTATTATGTCCTAAGGGTATTTTTTTTTAGGGTTTTATGTCCTAAGGGTATTTTATCCTACAATCATAATTAAGATGATGGATAAATAAGGGAAATTTGCGAGGTCACTAAATACCGAATCTGACCCCCAAAAAGATTAATAAAGATACTTTCAGATTACTATTCGCTGTTCTAGTGAATATAAAAATCATTTTAAATGAAAAAGTCACAGTAAAAATTTTGTGTTTTGGAATCATTAGTGAGGTGTTGTAAGTGAATGAGTTCCATTATCCACTCTATTGGGCAGGTTCAAATAGCCTCTTTGATTATCGCTGACATGTGACTTGTTTTAACATACATCAGATTATCACCGATTAGTGGGTAAAGGCCAAGAATAGATGACCGCGCGTTTTTTAAGATATTAAAACATTTTTTACAACTCTTTTGGAGTTTCTTATCATTCTAAGACATGTTTTACACAAAATTAGCCCAAAACACTGATACCTACTGACAAATATCATCACTTTTAACCCTTTTTACATTCTGTTAACCCTTTACCCAACGTAACGGCCAAAACCGGCCAGCGCTATTCTCAAAAATCGTCAATTAATTTTCAAAATATTTTCATTTTTTGTCTCAAAAACATAGGTTATGACCCCTCGTTGGAACGAGCTCGTTCCAATGAGGGGTCATAACCTATGTTTTTGAGACAAAAAATGAAAAAAATTAGTTATTCAAGAATTTTTTTTGCATGTGTCGTCTGCTTTTCATGTTAGGTAAAGGATTAACTTTATTCTCCAAACAATTTCAACAACAAAACCTGCGGTAAACAGGTACGCGATTCTTTGTTTTTTTCCGCTATCGTGTATACTCCATTTTATCGGAGTATACAAGCCAGGGTGTAATAACAATGGGAGAACGAATTAGGGTCAGTTTGGGATGGATACGGGTTAGCTAACCTGTACCCATCCTAAACTGACCCTAGTACGCAAAGAAGGCAATGATTAGAATATGGCGACCAATGCATTAGGGTCAGTTTAGGATGGGTACGGGTTAGCTAACCCGTACCCATCCTAAACTGATCCTAGCATGCAAAAAGGTAATGATTGCTCCCCTGTGACGTCACATAGAAACATCCACAGCTCCATTTCAGAACGCAATCAGAAATTCATTTTGTTTCAAAAACCCGTCACAGAGAAAAGGGTTAAAAGTGATTATTTTTGTGAGTGGGTATCGGTGTTTTGGGCTAATTTTGTGTAAAACATGTCTTAGAATGATAAGTAACTCAAAAAAGTTGTGAAATATGTTTTATTTTCTTAAAAAACACGCGGTGCTCTATTCTTGGCCTTTACCGATTAGTGTTTGTTCAGCATCAGGGCTCCATCAAGTTGTTTCAGTGAGCAATCAAATCAAAAGTGAAAGCATATTTTTTTGACGATAATTGTGGAAAAGATGAGTGCCAATTAACAGCTACACTTCAATGTATTGTCAACTGTTTTCTAAGCAGTATCGAGTTCATTTGCGAAATTTCTTAGAAAATTAGAAAGAGAGAGTGTAGCCTGTAGGGATGGGTGGATGGATGGATTACGATACGAAAATAATCAACTCGTTCCCAGTTTATTGTGAAATTTTTGAAATGCATCTCGTAAAGTAGGTCTGGATCTCACTAAAGACTCTGACCAGAGTCACCAGACCAAATATACTGAACTCATTCCGTAACATAATAATAACATTTATTGTTCCAGAGTATTTTCAACTCACCAAGACTGGGTGAATGGTCCAAGTGGGGGAGTTAAAAGTGAACTGCTCTTTGGAGATCACAAACCTAGACGTAGAGGCAACCTAGGGGTGGCATGCATGATAAAGCAGAAGCCTGGTTTTGAAGAGTACCTTGATGACACCTTTGGGCACAACAGTGAGACCCTGGAACACTTTCTACTAGAATTCCCAAAATACCAGTCTAAAAGAACAAGGTTCACTAGCAGTGGGATGGGAGAATGAAGGACATGTGGTTAGTGAGTCATTCAAAGGAGAGGGTTAATATGCTAATGGGAGAGATTGAAATGAATGGGGCAATGGATGTCATCAAGCAGTTTGTCTCCGAGTGTTGGGAGGAGAGAAGAGGCGTGGGAATAAGGAGGCAGTTGGGAGCACAAAATGAACGTTGAACAACCCCAATAATGGAACTTGTTACCTAAAAACAAATATTTTCCGGGACTTTTTCATTTAAATATTTTTTTCATTACTGAACACCCACAATAGCAAGAAATTAAGTGAGAAATATATATAATTACATTTTGGAGGGTCAGATTCGGTATTTTCAGTCAGATTTGGTCAGATTCGGTATTTAGTGGGACCCAAAATTTGTTTACTTTGAAATTCCCAGCTCTGATATAAGGACACAGAAAATATATGCTATCAACTCACCCAGTTGATAACATTAAGGTGCTATATAAGTTTATTTTGAAATTCCCACCTCTGATATTCCTTCAATTTAAATTAAATATACACAAATTATACATCAAATGAAGGTTGGGAGGTATACAAAACGAAACACATATGTAATCAACTCCATAGGCACCACTGATTTCTGGAAGTCTGCAGCCGTATTCGTACCAGAACTGATAATGAAATTATATTTCCTGAAAACAAATTATGGCCAAATGTGCTTCACAAAGCTAGGACATCAAAATCCTTCAAAACACAGTGACAGAGTTGCATGGGGCAAATGCCAAACTTGACAACTTTGTTTACATATATTCTTACTATCGATTTCTGGTCAACGTTATCGGATGGAAAAAAGCATTGAAAAACAACACCATCTGAAATCAAATAATGAGAAAGATCGCCTTAATACAGCATACTATTATTATATAGAGACTGCACAGTTGCCATATTTTCAGTTTTCACTCACATACCTACTCTTCGAACACTCAATCGGCTGTCACCCAACTTGGAATTTTCGCGGGAATTTCCCAGCTTCTGGACCAAGAATGACTGCAGAGTTACCTCCCCATTACTATATTAAATGCTGAATTTCATATAGAATCCGGTGTGGGGCTTTGAATTTTCTTTTTGAAATGGGATTAGAATATATTTATTCTATAATTGCTGCATATTATTTTGATGAAGCGCGATGAAGTGGCAATGTATCAATATTCGCAAATTTTCCTCAAGTACATACTGTTGTTTTTCTTTGTCTCCAATCGTCTTGAAGTTGCATTTCATATAATCCAATCCAATCAGAATCAACATCAGCTAAATTTATTTAGATGGTTTTAAAATAGCCACCCACGAAATCAGTGCCTTGTGACACCATTCACCAAGTTTCCGAAACAGGACAGGAAGCACCCCCAAGCGATGTTGGTTGTCCATTATTGCTAATAACAGGCATCAGTGATTCCTGGAAGTCTGCTACTGTATTGGTATCAGAACTGATGAAAACATAATATTTCCAGAGAACAACTCATAGCCAAATATGCTTCTGATATCCAAAATTAAGCTGGGCATTCGAAACACTTTATGATGCATTCAACTCAACTTGACAGCAGGCACCAATGTTTCCTGGAAGTCTGCTACCATATTCGGATCTGACAATTTACCCCATAGATACCCCACAGGACCCCATAGAGATGCCATATCTGAAATAGAGCTGGCACAATTATGAAATTTCATTATCGACTTTTGAAGAAAAATAATTGATTAAAAGTCAACTTTAATCATACTCTGTGACCTCTACAAACAACAGTAAGGAAAATGTTTTCATCATTAGGACCTCAAGTTGGGCTCCATTGCTTTCTGGCATCGCACTTTTTGGCCCCAGTAGTATTTTTTTCGCTCATCGGCCTCATGTTGGGCCGAAAAGCCCCACTATTCGGCTAAGGAGCGACAGTAAGTATTATTTTTAGCCGAATAATTTGTATATTTTACGTAAATTCAGGTTCACATTTATATTCCAAATTGTTTTTAAATAGTATTTTTTATCTTATTATTATCAGTTATAAATATATTTTGGATGTAAACTAGCGACAACATTTTTGTTTGCAAGGCTTTTTGTGCTAGGAAAAGGGCTAAGATCGCTCCTCATCCTTTCAAAGTATCAGTTTGTCCTGTTGTGAACAAACTAACTCACCCTACTGGGTGTATATACCAGTTCACACACACACACCCTCGCACACTCAGACGCAGAGAGAGAGAAAGAGACTGCGAATATGAAATAATACTCACTTCTGCATTGGTGGCAGTCTTTGCTGTAGTTCCCCACTGAACTGTATATTCTTTCCCAGTTTCAATCCAGGGTTGGGGCGAATACATTGTAAATGTATTGAATACAAATACTTTGAAATTTTAGGAATACGAATACACAAATTTCAAATGTATTTGAATACGAATACTTTACAATGTATTCATGAATACAAATATGAATACTTGAATACTTTTCAAAATTATTTCTTGTAAATGGATGATAATTTGATCATTCTTATTGGGATTAAGGGTATAAGGGTGGATCTCTTAATCCTTTAGAATCCAATCAACAGACATAAGTTGGTATTAATGTAGGGTCATAAGATGCAGTTTGGAAGGAAAAAATGGAAAAATAAAATCATTAAATAGGGAACTGTGAGAAATTAACACAATTTTTTTGGTATTTTTTAAAAAAAAATTCTTCTAAACTGCATTTTATAACCCCCAATAATGTCTATTAATTGTGGCTAATTGTGGCTTCTTTGCTTCATATCTTTTATTAATATTTAAACATAAATTGCTGGTGAGAATAAAAAAAACTGGCCAGTGCTATTCACAAAAATCAATTAAGCAATTACTGCACTATTGGAAAAATGTAATTCAAGCACAATAATTTTGCAGATCTATCAGTCTACACTTTATTTCTACTATTACTGTAGGAAAATATTAGATTAGTATTAATTGGATAATGGAGTTGTTTAGGGATTAAAAATCAATACTTTGGCCAGACTGATATCCTTTGTCCTAAGAATAATCTGTACAATTACAATGTTCAGTTTACAGTGAAACAAATTTTGAACAATGAAGAGTTTGCTATCAAAAGACTGATAAATAATTGAACTTACTTTCATGTGTAGTATGAAGTTTGATGTACTATTTGATGGACCTGATATGAATGTTGGACAGTGCTTACATTGAACTTTTATAGTACCAGATGGACTATCTGGCATTTTGTAATGAATAAAAACTAGCGATTTGTTCCTTTTTTTTTAAATTTTAATTGTTCCTTGATGACATCTTGGACATTTCCTAGTGAGTAAATCAAGAGATGAGAAATTGAGTTTGAGTAAACTGAACTTATATATGCTGAATGCCTGGTAAATTGTATGGTTAAAACAACACAATATTTGTTTGAAGGTCAAGACAAACAACACAACAAATCAACACAAACAAGCTTTGATCAATTAGTCGTTTATCTAATCATTGTCTTGATCATGAATCCCTACCACTCCTGGCCATCTGCAAAGAAACATTTCTTCGAAGGTCAAGACAAACAAGCTATTTGAAACAGCCATTAAAGTGAATTAGCCTGTTGCTGTTAAAGGTGCGCGGACATTTCCCCATCGGACATTTCACCATCGGACAATTCCCCATCCGGACATTTCCCCATCGATGGCGTACATTTCCCCATCAGCATTCCCCCATCAGAAGCAGACACTTCCCCATCGGAGGTTGACCTCTCTCTATCGGATATTAACACCTTTCCCCATCGAGGGCGGACATTTCCCCCATCAGATTTTACCCATCGGAGGAGGACATTTCCCCATTGGACATTACCCAATGTCGAATGAGGCTGACAGCTTCCACATGTGAATGAGTGACAAGTAACTCTTAAAAAGTTTTCATTTTTTTTCCTTTTATAAGACGGAAAAACAACATCTCGTCATATGGTACAGGCATTAGCACATTTTAGCACAATCTGAGTTTCACAACAATGAAACACACAACATCACTAACAAAAAAACAAGAACTTTTATTTGGTTACAGGTGTATGTATATATGTATATAAATATGTTTGCTTATAAATCTCTTACACATGCTTCTTGTTGAGGTGTTTGATAAACACTGATGCATTCATTGACATTTACTTCATTGAAGACACGGCTGTTTATCAATCTACTTAACAATATTTTTGAACGAAAGTAGCTTGACAGAAAGAACAAATATTAAAATTGCAATGAAAACATCCATATTGTTCAATCCACTTGTGTGATAAAAAGTGATGTATTCATTGAATTTCACATAAGTGAAGACGTTGCCGTTATCCTTCACCTCAACAAAAAGTTAACTGTAAATTACTACGAAAACAGAACACAAATGTTTTATAAACACTTCTTATAGAGTTGTTTGAAAAAACACTGATGCATTCATTGACATTTACTTTAATGAAGACGCCACTGTTTGTCAATCAACTCGACAATATCTTTGAACAAAAGTAGTATCTCAGAGAGAACAAATAAAAATATATAAATACTATTAAATCCCGATTAGGTTTAATCCTGACAATAAAAGTGATAAAAGCACATAAATCTATTTACACCTCATAATCACACTGACACATTCCAAAAACTCTTCAATATTTACACTACCATCAACAAACGGACCCACAAAAAATTAAGAAATGGATGGTGAAAAGTCTGCATGGGGAATTGTCCGTTTTTCTATTAAGCAGAATGGGGTAATGTCCGATGGGGGAAATGTCCGGCCTAAATGGGATGGGGTAATGTCCGGATGGGGAAATGTCCGGCGACTGCTGTTAAAAGGCACTTCAAAGGTATTAGTTTAATTCTTTACTACTTTCCAGTAGAGATAATCACAATATTTTTTTTTACAAATACTGTATACATGTGTATTAAAAACAAGAAAAGTATTCAAAAAGTATTCATGAATACACCTTAAATTTGACTGTATTCAAATATGAATATGAATACTTTAAAATTGCATGAATACTGAATACATTCGAATACTTGAAAAAATGTATTGAATACGACTGAATACCGAATACGAATACAAATACCCCAACCCTGTTTCAATCCACTGGGTTTCTGTGAAGAACCTCAGGGCTCGAATCTGCAGCATGCTGTCTTCTTTGTACCTTATGAGATAGTGGCTAGAACTGGATGTTGCTTTTCTGCTTGCCATTTTGGAACTCGGATAAAACATGAACGAATGAAAGAAACATTTTGATAAAACAGTAATGTAGTCTCGATATATAAAGACTATCTTGTTCACTCCATATTCCAATGGACCAATAAGATTCCATTTCCGGGTGTGAAGCCCAATGGTCAAACCTGCCCCTGGCGCTTGGCACCGTTCACACCTTTCTTGTGAGTCTTGACTCGTGCATGACAGTTTGTTTACACAACAGATTGTCTTAGTGATACTTTGCAGATACGACTAATTGTCGGGGCGACGATTGCTTGTCTAAGAGATTATTTGTCCAGTTACCAAATAGTCTATATTAAATAGCATTGCACAATGAATTGTGCTCTTCTTTTGAGCGAAAGGAAATAGAGATTAATGTAAATTTTTTCATTATAGTATTATTTTAATGTCTTAGAAACTTTTCACCTATTGTGTGTGGCACAACTATATACTAGCATTTCCATGATCACCAATACAGGAAATCCATTGTTAATTAGGTGTGAATGACAATGTAGTCATTAACACCTAATTAGACATGGTTTCCTGCCGAAGAAAATTAATGACACTTTGATGGTGATGGGAATCCTCCAACCTCTGCCTGAATCTCCATTCAACCCCCCCCCCCCCCCCTCCCCTGATCTCACCACAAAATCCAGTTCGACCTCTGACTGTAAAGGCAGCTCATATGAGGACCTACATGTACACAAAAAGCCTGGACCTACACAGAAAGCCTCTTCTTTTTTCACGGTAGCAAAACTTGATATTTTTTACAATGATGTTGCAAATTTTTAAAGATGCAGGCCAAAAGTAATATTGTATTTTGAATTATAAACTGGCAGCTTGTTCTTAATGTGGCGTTGTTATTGTAAACTTGATCTCTATCTTTGTCTCTCCTCTGTTTCTGCCTGTCTCTCCGTGTCTCTCTTTCTCTGTCTCTCTCTTGTTCTTCTCATTGAAACAACTACTGGCGGAAAACATTTGGGGGACACAGCTACATTGGGGGGGGGGGGGGGGGGGGTGGTGGGGGGGGGGGGGCATGTGACCTATCTTTGTCTTTGTCTCTCCCCTGTTTCTCTGTGTCTCTGTATCTCTCTTTTTTTCTTCTCATTGAAACAACCACTTGCTCTCTATCTTTGTCTCTCCTCTGTTTCTGCCTGTCTCTCCGTGTCTCTCTTTCTCTGTCTCTCTCTTGTTCTTCTCATCGAAACAACTACTGGTGGAAAACATTTGGGGGACACAGCTAGATTGGGGGGGGGGGCACGTGCCCTATCTTTGTCTCTCCTCTGTATCTCTCTTGTTCTTCTCATTGAAACAACCACTGGCGCAAAACATTGGGGAGCACAGCTAGATTGGGGGGGGGGGGGGGGCTATGCCATTTCCTGATTCCAGGGCTCTCAACGATGAATCTGGCGGCTTAGATTTTGAAAACTTGTGGATGTAAAAATAACATAAAAATTCTTCACTCACAACATATATGATATATTCGAAACAAATAAATCATGATACACTAAAATCTTAAATAACAATATATTGCAAGCTACACACTGAGATGGGAATCACGGGATGCATGCTTAGGGAGAAGCATTGTATTTGTCAGATTGTTCTGCTGTCATCTTTTGTGTGCTCACAACAAGTATTGTTTTAACATGGGGGGGGGGGGGGGGGGATTCTATTTTTTAGCGAATATATTGGTATATTTTTATGTAAATTTAAGTTCCTTTGATTATTCTAAATTGTTTTTTATTAGTATTTGAAAACAATTTAATTTAATTAATGTAATTACAGAAATATGTTGTTTTAATAAATTGATTTGTTGACTTTGTTTTAACTGATATACATGCTGTTTAGACTGTATAAGCTTATAACCAAGTACTTGTTAACCCGACCATATATTGTTGTGTTATATTGGTAGATTTTTCATAACGTTGAGTGTATAGGGACAAGGGACATAACTCTAGCATTCTATTTCTATTTGTTTACTTAACCAATCATATTTGTTAGAAAGGACTCATCCGTAGGTGATATCTTTATAATGGAATCGTCAAATATATACTATATAAAGGTATGTTCCCAGTAAGACGTCCTCACTTGATGAATTCACAAGCTTAGAGCTTTGGTTTCTGCGATAGAAGCAAGCAATATACTGTTTGTATATATTATATCACACTCATACTAGAAGTAGAAGTTATAGGATAGATTCAACAGAACAGGGTTTTGGGAAGCCTGTTACGTCTCAGACTAACAAGCTGAAACAGGTTCTGTGATTAGCTAGGCTCAGCACGTTACAAAATCTTTAAGACTTTTAAATGTGCATCAGAACATTTCGGTTCTGTCATTTTCTGTTTGATATTACTTATATTCAGTGTAAACAGGGCCAGGCTAAAAATACTGAAAGTGCTGTTCACATGGATATTTTTTATCTATAGTGCTTCTAGAATGGTGTTTAATAAGTTCCCCCACAACATTTTCTTATTGTAAGTATCATCGGATACAGTAAAACCTGTCTTGAGAGACCATTGTCTTGAGAGACCGCTGTGGCCTTGTACCATTTGGACGTTTTACTCTATAATGGACCTGTCGTGAGAGACCACCTGTTTTGAGAGACCACTTTTCCATGGCAAAAAGGGTGGTCTCTCAAGACAGGTTCTACTGTATTCATATCTGATTTTATCTACATCAGGAATGAACAATGGGGGGGGTGGGGTGGTGGTGGTTACTGTGTAAGTGTATTAATAGTTATAGGTTAATTGTGTGGTGCCTTGGAACTTTTGGATTCTGCCATTTTCTATTTGATATTATTTATTCTCAGTGTAAACAAGCTGAAAAGCCTAAATGTGCTGTTCTCTCTTAGATAACATGGAAATCTGTAATTTATCATTATTATCCATTTATTTATGCGCCTCTGTGTTTATTCATGTTTTATATTCAAAATAAATAAAAATTGTCTTTAATTTATACCCTTGTCCGTTGTTCATTTGCTGCCCCTGAGTGGGTTAGTTGACCAGAGTTAACCATTCAGAAATGAAGGACTCATTCCCAACACCAGACTCTTTGCCCAGTATTGGGTATGAATCATCATTTGTTGAATAACAGTTTATCTAGTCCATTAGTTCCGCCCATTCTTGCTTCCTCACACAAATCGTCACATGTCACTGATCATGTCAGAATGTCAAAATCACCCACGCCTCCATATTATGATCCCTGTTTATCGCTGAGTAAATGAAATGAAAGCGGTTGCATTTCATTTCCTTTTCTCGTCCAGCTCCTTCTGATGACTTACCTACCATCCAGAATAGTTCTCACTTCAGTCTTGACATAGAGGGAATCACTGCAATCAACGTTCTGAAAAAGTATAGTTTTTATTGGAACGTATGACCGACAGGAAGTACTTTTTGCAGTGCATATTATTGTTGTATTTGCCTGGATTTTCTCCACTGTCTCCCGATATACTGCAGCACTCTTTTTAATATTGTACCTGGTACTAAAATCCGAATACCGTGCAGCCCTAGGTGGGGTTGGGGCAGGGGAGTACAATTTCTTCAGATAAAAGAAAAATTCACAGCAAAAAAGATTAAAGAGATCTTTCAATTGATTTGGGGGTGTATAATCTCAAGAGGTATCAGAATTTGTGCTATTCAGTCCAGGTGTGTTATGGAATGCTGAACACCGAAAGAAATCTGTTCTTTGAGTTTTGAAAGAGTGCGGGTTGTTGCTGGTAAAGTCATAGACATCGATTCTCATGGAATCTGGTTATGGGTGCCCTTGGGCAGACATGGTCCAATTTGTCAATCAGTTCAGATAAAACACAGGCCGACTAATCCAATCAGGTTATGCTGAGGAAGTACTAAACTTGTTGGTTCAGCCCTTCTTATGGCTAAAGTAGATTTTTCTTCTCCAGTACAGCCATTGTGGACTGGTCACTTTCCATGGCAGAGAATAAAATCCTGAATTTTGAGATAACCTATTTACCATTCATCTTGCTATAATAAAGAGGGCTGATTACAGTACAGCCATCGTGGATGGGTCAGAATCTACGGGAGGGCATTTTGCTAGGTGTCATAGCAGATCATCTCTGAATTATATGCATTTAAAAAATTACAACCCATGGGTTTTGACCCATCCATGATGGCCCTGCTATATGACAGTTCACAGATTTCGAAAACATCTGGGGCAAGCAGTTTGAGCATTGAAGAGAGGGGTCTTCCCACAGGAACATTTTAAAACAGTGCTATCAAATAAGGTGATAAGACACAACTTTTTGCTGAACTGTATGTAGTTCCAGATGATCAACTTTTCGGTTATCTGTTTTTTTATTTAGATAATCACCTGAGGTGGATATAGTGATGATCTCTGTCCATACATGTACATCCCTTTTTTAGCTCACCTGACTGCAAGTCAGTGGGAGCTATTGCCATCACTTAGTGTCCGGCGTCCGTTAACTTTTGGAAACTTGTCTTCTTCACAACCACTAGGCCAAATTCACAAAAGTTCTATGCGGTTTGTTGTTTTCTGTCTGTATCTTGTATTTCTTTATTGAAGCGACATGTAGCAGTAAAGTGCCAATTATTAATTAATACGGGCCCTTTTTAGATTGAACTTGGGATGTTTTTTTTTTGAGCGTCGGAGAATCAATTCGACCACGTGGTTTCATGCTGAAACATTTAAAACTGCCATGTTTTCTCAACGGGCCAGGCGCCATATTTTCCGATTAGTTTGTGGACACCGTGATTTATCATTCAAGAAAAATGAATGCATTCTGTCATCTTCTTCCTGGCCTTCTGCTGTTTATTTTTCATGACATCTGTTCTCATAAATATTAAAAATTTATCTTTTTATGAATTAAAACTTTCGTACAGGAATGTGGCCGTGCGTTTTCATTAACATACTTCATGATGTAAAAAAATATGACGCAAACTAAAATGATAATACAACAATAACAAAAAAGAAACACGATCAGTTTGATACTTTTATTTTTTTCAACTAAAACTTAATCGGGCTGGTTTCGTCAACATTGTTGTGTACATGTAGATGTAACCCCAGTTGAGCACCACGTCAGAACAATTAGCTTGTATTAACGCACCTCCACTACTAAATTACACCAGCTACTGTTCGACCAAAACAATAAACAGTCGACTTAATCATCTGTTCAGTAAATCCCAGTGGCCAATTATCGCCACCGTGTTCAAGTGGGTCAAATTTGCATTTTCCACCTATCGCGGGGCTGGGTGTTGGAGACATAATCCACTTGTCATGTACTGTACGTCCCTTTTTTAGCTCACCTGACTGCAAGTCAGTGGGAGCTATTGCCATCACTTAGTGTCCGGCGTCCGTTAACTTTTGGAAACTTGTCTTCTTCACAACCACTAGGCCAAATTCATTAAATTCAAACATATACTGCACAGACGATCTATGGAGTACACCCTTTCTATTTTGTTCAAATGAAGCAGCTGCCATATTCGGGCTCTAGTTAATGCCCCAAAAGCTTAAAAATATTTAAAAATCATCTTCTCACAAACCAACAGAGGGAATGCCTTGATATTTGGTATGAAACATCCTTTGGTGTTGAAGATTCAATTTTGTTCAAGGGAAGTTGGTAGGTCAATATTTGGGTTCTCTGTGGGGGCATATCCATTTTGAGCTCCACCCAAAATTTCTATTTCAAGAACCGATGGGCCAATTTCAACCAAATTTGGCATGTAGTACAAGTGGGTCCTAAGTAATTGATTGATGCCCGAAAAAATTTTTTTCACAGCCCCATGGCAACCCCAGTAGAGATGAGCCAATTAGTAAAATGCCGCATCAGATGAATGCCGATTATTTTAGACAACAATCATCCGATACCGAATGCCGATGTCAGATGGTTTCTTTATTATTCAAACTTACTGCAGAAGCTGGCTGATTTACATTAATCAGAATTTAATTTACGTGCCATTAATCCCCATCAACCCGGAAGATAACACACTTTTAATACTCACTTAAATAAGTTAAATAACAGACATCAAAGGGTTAATTTTATGTCAATGACTGACCATCAATGCAGTACATGTATATTTTCGATTTAAAATAAACAGCTAACAACTGAGTCGAGAACTCACCACGTGCATCGTCATGGTAAATTGTGTTCTGAACTTTTGATGGGGTTTACATCAACACTGGCAACAATTCATTTCAAAGTTGAGTCTTTTGTCGAATCCCCCCTGCCCCCACCCCCCACCCCCCCACACACACAGACTTTGAAGTCGACTATCACAGACAAACAGTCTTTGAAGTTAACTATCAAAGGTATTCAAAACGCAGCTGAAAAAAAAAACAGAGAACAAAGAACACAAGCGCGTTTTTGTTTTTTCTGAATTAATGCCAGTACCACATTTCCTGTGTGCCTAAAATTGAAAAATAGGCAAGCGGAAAATTGATATTTACATGATAGTGGTTTTTCACCCTTGAATGTATATAAATATATTCGGAAGAAAATGTTTTGTGAAAATCGAATGCGGTCGTTGGAACCACATGTTTTAAAGTGAGAGTTTCTTTTCAGTAAACCCATATATGGGATTGTGTCACACTAGTCATGGCGTTGCACTGCATTATCTATTTTTATCACATGCTCAACACATTTCAACATGAGAAACATTCAGTGGCTTCGTGTTGATAAATCCCACCCCGAACGGCCCGATATTAAACTTATTGCACCCAAACCTCACACAGTTAACACAGATTACTAATATGGAGGAATTATCTGTCCAATATGGGAATAAAGAATGCCATTATCTATTTAATGGGACGATGAGCGTGGTTGAAAGAAATATTGCGACATTTTGCAGAATGCAGTACAGCGATGGTCAATGTTGAACCACCGAGTGCCGATGGTGAACCGATGGGCAGTTATCGGCCGAGTGCCGATGTTACACCGATTAATCGTCTCATCTCTAAACCCCAGAGGCTAAAAACCCCCAAAATACAAAAGCCCATATTTCCCAAACCACACAGAATAGAGAACTGTTATTTGGTGTGAAGCATCCTAAGGCCCAGTAGAATAAATGGGTTAAAAAAACACGTTTTTTTTTCTGGTTTCTTGGAAACATTTATTTGATTCCTGTATGAATGTCTTTAATTTAACCCTCTCAAGACTTAGTGTGTTTTCCAAAGATTTTATTTCACGTTGAATCCTTTCAATGCCTTGCACTTGTTTTTTTCTGGTTTCTTGGAAACATTTATCTGATTCCTGTATGAATGTCTTTAATAATCTTGGAAACATTTATCTGATTCCTGTATGAATGTTTTTAATTTAACCCTCTCAAGACTTCAATGTGGGTTTCAAAGATTTTATTGATGGCTTGCTCAAACCTTTTCAATGTTGTGCACATATATGTTTTTTCTGTTTTCTTGGAAAAAATTTATCTGATTCCTGTATGAATATCTTTAATTTAACCCTTTCAAGACCTCATTGTGGGATCCAAAGATTTTATTTCATGTAATACTGTTAACGAAAACCTATTTCCGATTTTTAAAAAAATATTTTAACCTCCCCCCCCCCCAAAATAAGCCTCCATAAATTCTCTTTCTGTTTTGTTTATTTTTGATGCTTTAACCATTTTCACACAGATTTAAATTTATTGGTGGCAGTAAAATTCTGTTTCTCCAATTTGAAATACATGTATTTCTTATTCTTTGAAAACACTGGGCCAAATTCATTCATTTATGGTACAGACCATCTTTGGAGTAAACCTTTTCTCCTTTGTTCAAATGAATCTGCCGCCATCTTCAGGCTGGTGGAATTTACTCTTCTGATTTTTTCCCCCCAAAATTACTATATCCATTGGGGTGGGGTTAATGCTCCATAAGCCTAAAATGCTTTAAAAATCCTCTTTTTATAAGCCACTTGTAATAATGCTTAGATTTCCTGTTTGGAACTTTCTTTAGTGATGCAGATTCACTTTTTTCAAAGAAACTCAGTATTTATTTATTTATTTATTGGTGTTTAAGGTCACATATTTATGCACAATGGCTAATCATGACCGCGACAGTTTTACGGGTGGAGGAAGCCAGAGTACCTGGAGAGAACCACCGAGCAATGGCGAGCAACTGTCAGCTCCCCAACATACTAACTCCACACAAGCAGGGTTAGCATTGGTTGAAGACAAGTGCACCATCGACGTGCAGTACGCCTTAGTACACAACGTCACCGTGCCCCCAATGGAGATGCAGTGTCTTGCCCAAGGACACAACGCGGTTGCCGCAGGTGGGATTCGAACCGAGGACCTCTCGGCTTGCAGCCTGCACCTCTACCTACTGAGCCACCATGCTCCCAAGAAACTCAGTAAGTTAAAATTTGGGCTACACTCAAAATTTCTATTTTCAGATCCAATGGGCAGATGTGAACCAAATTTGTCACGTAGGATATAACTGGGTCATAAGTATTTCATTTATGCCAGATTTTTTTTTTTGTTGTGGGGAAGGGGGGTGGGTGGAGAGAACCACAGTAGTTGAAAACAAAACAAAAATTTTGTTCGGTTCTTGTTTTTTAATACTTCACAGAACAGAGCCTGCTATGAAGCTTTCCAAGGACCAACAGATATGAATGGCTAAAAAAGTTGCCTTCTGTTGTGTCATAGCAAATCAAAAAATTGTTCTTACTGCTGATCACTTACTGATACACTCATCGCTTTTGACAACTTGAGCCAGGTGAGTGTTTTAGGCTCACTTGAGCCTCTGGTTTGAGCTATAATTATGAAACTTACCATACTTATTAAGTATGTGGTATAGAGATGACAAAAATAGGTTTAGTTTGAATTTTTGTGTCACCAGGTGGTGCCAGTGCCACCACTTAAAGACTGAGCTAAACTACTGCTTTCTGACAAAAGGCTCCCAGGATATGTAATTTCGGTTGTTTAAAGTGTGTTTATATGTTCTGGTAGGATGTCTAGATGCACATAAAGGTTTCGGATTTTTGATTCGGCTCCATGTGGGGCCCATAACACCACTTTTGTAATTAGAGAATTGGTTTCTGGTGAGAGGCTCTTAGGTGTTTTAATTCGAAATGCTGAAAGTGTGTTCATATGTTCCGGTAGGGTCTCTAGATGTGCTTAAAGGTTTCGGATTTTTGATTTGGCCCCATGTGGTGACCGCAGCGCTACTTTTGTCATTAGAGAATCAGTTTCTGGTGAAAGGATCCTGGGGGTTTTAATTGGATATGCTGAAAGTGTGTTCATATGTTCCAGTAGGGTCTGTAGATGTGCATAAAGGTTTCAGATTTTTTGATTTGGCTCCATGTGGTGCCTGTAGTACCACTTTTGGAATTAGAGAATTGGTTTCTGGTGAAAGGCTGTTAGGGGTTTTAATTCGAAATGCTGAAAGTGTGTTCATATGTTCCGGTAGGGTCTCTAGATGTGCATAAAGGTTTTGGATTTTTGATTCGGCTCCATGTGGTGCCCATAGCACCTATTTTGTAATTAGAGAATTGGTTTCTGGTGAAAGGCTCTTAGGGGGTTTGATTCGAAATGCTGAAAGTGTATTCATATGTTCCGGTAGGGTCTCAAGATGTGCTTAAAGGTTTCAGATTTTTGATTTGCCCCCATGTGGTGACTGTAGCACCACTATTGTTGATAGAGAATCGGTTTCCAGCAAAAGTCTCCTAGGGGTTTTAATTCAAAATGCTGAAAGTGTGTTGATATGTTCTGGTAGGGTCTCTAGATGTGCGTAAAGGTTTCAGCCTTTTGAATCTGCCCCATGTGGTGCCCATAGCATCAGTTTTGTTGTTGGAGAATCCGTTTCTGGCAAAAGGCTCCTAGGGGTTTAATTCAAAATGCTGGAAGTGTATTCATATGTTCCAGTAGGGTCTCTAGATGTGCATAAAGGTTTGGAATTTTTTATTCGGCCCCATAGCTCCACTTTTGTCGTCAGAGAATTGCTTTCCGATGAAAGGCTCCAAGAGGTTTTAATTCGAAATGCTGAAAGTGTGTTGATATGTTCTGGTAGGGTCTCTAGATGTGCATAAAGGTTTCAGACTTTTGATTCGGCCCCATGTGGTGCCCATAGCGTCACTTCTGTTGTTAGAGAATCAGTTTCCAGCAAAAGGCTCGTTGGGGTTTTAATTTGAAATGTTGAAAGTGTGTTCATATGTTCAAGTAGGGTCTCTAGATGTGCATAAACATTTTTGATTTTTGATGCGGCCCCATGTGGTGCCAGTAATGCCACTTTTGTTATTAGAGAATGTGAATTGCTTTGTGACCATCTTGATGGCATACCTAAAATGTGGGGATACACCTTAGTGTGCTTTGCACACAATTGACACCATTTTAGTTCAATTAGTGACAAGTTTGGGGCTAGCATAAGATCTGGTGTCCTACTCTCACTAGTGGGGTCTGGCTACTTCCCAAGGAGAAATTTTGTGAAAAGGAAGAACTTTGTGACCCTTTGGTGGCTTCTTCATTGGAGCTACATGTATAACTGTATACACTGGAGACCTGTAGTGGATGCCCATGTGTTATTGTAGATAATATCGTGTCCCTTGGTCCCAGTGCGTGTGAAAAAAATTTGAGTAACAAAAATTGAGATGGGGTGGGGGGGGGGGGAGGTGTTTACATGCCAGGCGCAACCTACATACTTATCCACCCATTCCTCCAGATTGACCCATGAGTACATACAGTATGACTGGTCACTTTCCATGGATGGGCAATATTTGCACAGGCACAATAATATTAGATTCCAAACACTACTTATAACACTACTTATAGGGATAATCATCAAAAATTTAATAAATGAAGCACAGGGTACAACCAGGTGGTTCATTCTTAACTATTTACCTAACACAAAAGACAGACAACTTTTGCAAACAAAATTCTTGAATAACTAAATTATTTTAATTTTTTCCTGTCAAAAACATAGCTTATGACCTCTCAGTGAGGGGTCCTAAGCCATGTTTTCACACAAAAAAATAATGAAAATTGAATAGTGATTATTGTGAATAGCACTGATCAGTTTTGGTCACTACATTGGGTAAAGGTTAAAATTTTGCTGCTAATGATTTTTATAACCTGGTAAATGTATGTGTAGATATCACTGCCCATGTGTGGATTATATCCAATTCACAGGGATTGTATTGTACTACTTATTGTGGTATAACTTTTTATGGCTTTTTTTCAGAGTAAGAAGTCAGAAAACGTGTGAATAAAATGAAATGTGGATAAGCCCAAAATGGCAAGGACTTGTCAGGTTAGTTGTCAAAATAATCAAAGGCAATGCTATATTCTGATTAACAGTATTGTAATCACCAAATTGGTTATTTAGTTGACCAGAATGTGACCTGATTGCATCAGAGCTCAGGCTGTACATGTATGTCAGAAGTTTACATATAAAATAGAGTGGAGTTTCACCCTTTGCTTCACACAGCTAGAAGATGACACTTGGAAATATTTTCTTAAATCACTAAACGTTTGATTTTTTTGCCTCAAAAAACATGGCTAGCTTATGGTCCTTCATTGGAATGAGCATGATGAGGTCCTTACAGTGAGGTGTCACAAGGTATATTTTGGGGGCAAATTATAAATTTGAAGGGCAATTTTTGTGAATAATGCAGTTTGTTGGGTTAACTCCTTGCATGTTGCTGGCAGTACAGGATTTCCTTTGCCCCTGAAATAAGTATAATTTTGGCACATTTAATCGAATCTTACTTCTGTAAACTGAAAGGATTTTTTCACCAACAATTTCTTGAGTTAAATTAACTGGTAAAGTGCTGAGTATTTTCTGACAACAAATCAAATCCCATCATATACTGCTCTATTACATTGAATTGGATAGTGCCTTATAGGCACTATCCAATTAAATGTCAGAGAGCAAGGTATTGTATAAAAAATCTGATTCATATCAGGGACAATTAAGGCTACCTCAGGCAGAATGTAGCTACAGACAGTTGTTGCCTGTCACTTTTAGTAAAGCCCAAAAAAGGGCTTCCAGCACTCTACCAGTTAAGATGATTTTTTCACCAAATCTAATCATGGCTGTTGTGAAGCAGCCATGACTACATTTGATGAAAAATATCTTGAAAATACGCAGTGGGTTTAGAGTTAAAAGGTTAAAAATGCTGAAAAATGAGCATAAGAAGCTCTGACCAGATACAGTATTGCTTCTGCAATCTGGCAATAATAAGGCAGTAACCGGATGTTATGAAGACAATATTCTTGCACTTTATAAGCTTTTGCTCCTTTGAAAGAAAAAATAATTCTCAGGAATGTTTTCCTATATGTAACTTAAAGTATTTAAAAATATGTTCATGCTTCAAAGCCTGATCAACACTCCTTTACATAGAGCTGGGAGGTTCGAATTTATCAGTTTCGGTGTCAGTTTGGTTTCATGAAAAAATCTCGGTTTTGGTTTGGTTTTTTTGTGTGTTAAGAACAAAAAGTAAATAACACTTAAGGCAAAATCCACAATTGTTTTTTCGACACCACTTATCACAAAAAGCTCTGTCTTTAAGTATCTCCAGTGGATTCCATCTAACTTCCCTTTGATCATTCTCAGGGGTTCAAGTGGATCAGTCCTAAGCCTATTCAGTCAGAAAAAGACATAAATAGACGATATGGAATGAGTGTTTTTCTCATATAATAATTATGAAACAAGTCTAAGAATTTTTTGCGTTTTGGCGAGCCTCTGGTGAGCGCAAACGGAAAATTTGGACGAGTTTCATAAATATTATATGAGAAAAACACTCATTTCATATTCTATTTATCATATGACACACACCCCCACAAATTAGCCACTTAGTATGACTTTTTAACCGATCACCTAACTTGAGTTGCAGACGGCACTTGGAAAAAACATCCTCGTATAACTAAAAATTTTCAATTTTTGCTTCCAAAACATAGGTTATGACCCCTCATTGGAACGAGCTCGATGCACTCATTCCAATGAGGGGTCATAACCTATGTTTTGGAAGCAAAAAGTGAAAATATAAAAAAAAATGAATGGCGTTTTTCTTGTAGGTAAAAGATTAATACAATATAACCAACCCTAAATAGGACAGATAATGTAAATTCTCCCTTCTGAAATTATGCAAATGTCACCCAGTTGTATTTTGTTTAGCCAATCAAATTGTCCAATTTTAAAATTGACCAATGAAAGCTCCCAACTCTAATTATGCAAATTATGAAAATGTGGCCCAGTTTTATTTTGTTCAGCCAATCAAATTGTCTAGTTTTGAAATTGACCAATGAAATTGATGGAAGGCTTTAATTATCACTGATTAATATGAAAACAAAATATCAAATGTTTTAAAGTGAACAAAACGGACAAGTCATATGATAAATTTAGGTAACAGATGAATAAAAGTTCATCTAATTTTATGTTGTGTCCTCATTGTCACATTTTCTTTCTTATTGACTTGTTTGTTGTGGATGAATCAATGAGTGAGAAATAGACAGAACGTGATGTGTGTTTGAATCGGTGGGTGTTTTACAAAACGAGTTGGCATGACGGCTTGAGTGAAATATGACTACGCCATTCCAACGAGTTATGTAAAACACCCACCAAATCAAAAACATATCGCATTTTGTGTTTATTATACATCCTGTGCATTAAAATTCATTTAAATAAACAAATTTTAGTTTAAACCTAAAGGTGAAGAGTCTGTTTGTTTTATTTGAAGCTATACTGATCAAATGGATCGATAAAAAATCAAAACAATCTTTTGGGGACTAGTCTAAATTACATTCATTATTTTTTCTATTCATTATTTTTTTCTATTGGGCATGTTTCTTGAAATTCGTATCTCTGTTTCTCTTCAGCAGGCATCCATTCACACCTCACCATTTGGTGGCTACATGTATTACTGTTAGTAAAATTATAAGTACAAATTTGGGCAGATTTGCAAAACGGCTGGGAGAAACTTTTTTGAAAGAAGTTTGAAGCATGTCAGGATGTCCGAAGATTTACCAAAATAAAGTTGGCCAATTTAGATATAACGGGATCTGCAGACGAGATGGTGACGGGACTGGGTTAATGTGGTTGGAAAGGATTGTTTTTTAATATTATCTCATTTTTGATTGACTAATTTTTTGTGAACCAACTTTATTTTGCTTTGGATGTTTTCATTTTCACACTATTCGACAGACGATCGATAATTGTATAACGAAATTTGGAAACTTCTTGAAGTGTAACTAATGACGCGACAGGAAAGGAACTAGTATAAATGGTGCTGGGAAAAAAGTTCCGGCTTGTACATCACCAGTTAAATACAGAAACATGTCATAGCGGCGCTTCCGTTAAATACAAGGGTTTACAGTTTGATGGATGTGTAATAAAATACAACAATGAGAACACAATGTACATGTATCCACCCCCTTGCTGGATAGATTAAGTGAAGAGAGTCCATAGGGGGCACAGGCCCAGATCCCTCCCAGTAAAATAGTTTGATCATTTTTTGCACAAAACACAGTGAAAGTATTCAGTCAATTTTTGCTGGGTCTTGTGGTTTGGTTTTCTGGTTTGCTGCAAAAACCAAAAGCAACCCAGAATACCAAAATGCTTTCCAATTCTACCTTTACATCCTGTTTTGCAAGAGTTTAGAAAGGTTTTTGTTTCTTAACCCTTTACCCAATGCAGACGACATCAAAATTTTTTATTTTAAATATTATTTTTGAAATTTTTTGAAAAATTTCAACAAAACCATATCATGTGACCCCTTGTTGAATGAGCTCATCGAGCTCATTCCAACGAGGGGTCACATGATATGGTTTTGTTGAAATTTTTGGAAAAATAATATTTTTTCAACTGTTGAATTTGCATATTAAGCGGGCAGATGCAGGCAATTTGTTGGGTAAATGGTTAATATTGTCGTATTGTGGCAAAATTGTGGCAACAATATGGTGATATTAACTGGTAGAGTGCTGTAATATTTTTAGTTGGCAAAATTTGTATACATGCCCTGGCTTTGTTACAGTTTATGGGAGAGTGCCTTAGGGCACTCTTCCATAAATTGTAACAGAGAAATTGCATACAGCCTAAATAGATGTCAGTCATTTCAAAGATAATATGAAGAACGTCCACTGAATATGAACTCTCTGAGTTGTGGTACCTGTACTTCAGAATAAAGCCCAAATATGGGCTTCCAGCTTTTCACTTTATTTTAGACTGTACTGCATCTTCTTTTTGGCATGTACTGTTAGAAAAGCGGACAGAGAGTCTTGTTTGGTTGGCAACTCTGTCAATATTCCATGTCATCTAAACAAAAAATAAATAAAACTATTGTGTTGTATTAAAATAATTCCCTCTACATACATGTGTTTTTGAGATGTCTATGTGCTAGAGAATACAGGTAGCTCAAGTTGCATGCAAAATGTATGAAGTAGGGAGTAGAATCTGTGCTATATATATATATAAAATAAAATGGTTACATGTTCATTTAGAAATGTTTTTTGTGACAAATTTTAATAAAAATGTAAAAATACCTAAAACACACTGTTGATAAGTGTTTACTTTGTTGAAGTGATGCATGTTGATTTGTGTATCAAAGTAGGTGTGCCTTAATTGTGGATCTGTTAGTCAGTCACCTACAAGTTAGAAAATAAAGTGACTTGAAAAAATTGATGGATATGTTTTAGGCAACTCCTTTGTCTGCTAGTCAAAGTAATACAGTGCTAATTAAATGGCCACATTGCCAATAGCGAATATTCAGTCAACAGGAGTATTAACTTTCCACAAATTTGGTTAATTTTCCTGCATTCTAATGACAAGTAAAGTATGTATTCTATTATATATCACCTAGAGGGCAAGGTGGAATAAATTAACCTCTTGCTTAACATGATTGCCATATCTGGCCAGTGCTGTTCACAAAAATCACCATTCAACTTTTTTTCAGCTCTTGCCTCAAAACACAGTTTATGACCGCTCATTGGAATGAGCTCATATAGCTCATTCAATTGAGGAGTCATAAGCTACACTGTATGTTTATTAGATAAAATGAAATTTTTTAGTTCTTCAAGACAAATATTTCCAGGTGTTGCCCCCGGTCTTGTCCTGTAAATCTTGGTGGCAGAGGTTGGTCCGTTTAACATTTTTTGATGTATCACTATATTTTAAATTTTAATTAACCCTTTATCCAATGTAACACCCAAAACCGGCAAGCACTGTTCACAAAAATTACCATTTAATTTTCATTATTTTTTTCCTTTTTTTGTCTCAAAAACATAGCTTTTGTACCCTCATTGGAACTAGCCTGTTCAGCTCATTCCAATGAGGGGGTCATAAGTTATGTTTTTGATGCAAAATATGAAAATATTTAGTTATTCAAGAATTTTGTTTTTAAGTGCCATCTGCTTTTCATGTTAGGCAAAGGGTTAACAAGGATTGAGTCTTTTAGGGTTCATAAGGGTCCTTGAAAGTGCTTAAATTTTAAAGCTGAAACTCCATGCTCTCTTGTAAGCAGTTAGAAAATGGATTTCTGGACTTTCATTGGAAAAGTCATGGGAAGTCTTTGAAAAATATATTGTCACAGTTGCTTGGCTCAGTTTTGTAAAACTGTGTTATGGAAAGTTGTGGTATTTTGTTACAAGACTAGCATTTTCTATCCTCTGTAACATGACCTACACCTGACACTGATCCTTCGAAGGCTCTCTGAGAGAGTGTCAAGTGTATGTATAATATTGATGAAAATATATAACTGTTAACTTGTAGAGTACGAAAGCTAGAAGCCCATATTTAGGCTTTATTCTGAAGTGCTGGTACCGCAAGTTAACCCTTTACCCAACGAATCGCCCGCATCCGCCCGCGTAATATTGAAATTCAGCAGTTGAAAAAATATTATTTTTCAAAAAATTTCAATAAAACCATATCATGTGACCCCTTGTTGGAACGAGCTCGTCGAGCTCGTTCCAACGAGGGGGTCACATGATATGGTTTTGTTGAAATTTTTTGAAAAATTTGAAAAAATGATATTTAAAATAATAAATTTTGATATTGTCTGCATTGGGTAAAGGGTTAATGATCTGGAATCTATGGAGGTGCTTCATATTATCTTTGATGTGAAATTATTCCGTGTGCATGTATTTGTTGTGTTACGATTTATGAATAAATTGTAACAAGCCAAAGACATGTAAACAAATTCTTATAACTAAAAATAATTTAGCACTCTACCAGTTAATTTCCTGAAAATAATCTCAGTGTGCTTCAAACATTTGCTTTGACTCATCAAGTTTGATCTAATCAGGGGTCATAAACTGTAATTATTTCAACTTCATTAGAACTATAGCTATGCTTGTGATTGAATAAAGTTGTAGCATAACTGAGGAGAACCATGTCTTACATGTACCAATGCTATATATTTTAGCACTGAAATGGTTAACTGGATAACTGGTTTGAATCCAGTTACCTACCTAACTGATTAGAGAAACCGTCAACAGGTTATCCGAAATATCGATAGTCATCATCATTCCATGGTTAAAACGTTGTAAATATGCCACTTCTCCTTTGGGATAGATTAAACCTCAAAGCTGTGTTATATATATTGAGAAATAATTGGCTTTGGCATTTAAGACTTTGTTGATGATCGTCATTTTCTTATCAACCTACCTTACAATTGTTTACTAAAGGCTTTCACTACAGTGGAAGTCCCTAACTCGGAAATATACTCCCAATTTTGATCTTGAAGTGATTTCGAAAAGAAAAGTTGTGCAAAAGCACCAAGAAAAAATTAGCCCAAACTGGTCGAGTGCTACCAGTGCACACCCAGTGGGGGATGCTCTTCTCCTAGTACAGATCCATGGCTTCCGGTACCAGTGCAGAGACATGTAACCAATGACTCATTCTTTTTTCTTCTGCCATCTTAGAAAGATGTGCCTTCATTTACGTTAAGAAACAGTGATAATTCAGCTCATTGATAATGGTTCCTGTGACTAGAATTATGGATCTGATGATCATATAATAACAGGGCTGTGTTTTTAGCTCACCTGAGCAAAGCTCAAAGGGAGCTTTACTAATCACTTTCCGTCTGTCGTCCGTTGTCCATCCATCCAGCATTAACTTTACATTATCGACTTCTTCTCACAAACTACTCAACCAAATTGAACCAGATCTGGTGTGCATGTTCCCTATCATATGTCAATTCAAGTTTGTTCAAATCAAGTTGACCCGCCCCTTGGTAGGGCCACGCCCAAAAAGTGAGCCTAAATCTTAAAAAATCTTCTCATGAACCAGCAGTAGCAGAGACTTGATATTTGGTGTGCAGCTTTCTTTTGAGGTGTAGACTCAGATTTGTTCAAGAGAAGTTCTAGGGGCTATATTTGCCATCATTATGGGAGGGGCAAGAATTTTTGCCCTGCCCAAAATTTCTATATTTTTATACTGTACCAATGACCCAGACTTAGCTGGTGCCAACTCTTAAAAATCTAGGGCCAAACACAAATTTTGCCCCCCAATCCCCAAAATTTGCATCTAAAACCAAAAGAAATTATGTCCTAAAGGACCTCCATACTTTGCCCCCACTGCGCATGCGCAGTGTCACGGACGTTCCGAAATTGGCGCCAATCATCATTCTTTGTTTGGCCCTTCATCAGTTAACATCTCACTGATCTTTGTGCTTGTAAATCTCAGTTTAAATGATGCCAGACACATAAATATTGGAGAAATGGTGATTCTAAGGAGGATAGAGAAGGAGGAGAGGAAAAAGGAGTGACAGAAAATAATCAGGGCTGTAACTTAAAATTTTGTTATAAAATTATGTTAAGTTGCCTATTTTCGAGGCATGGGCCTGCTGTTGTCATTCTTGCTTTGAAGTTGCACTGCTTATTCAGTGTTTCCTCTCTCCTTATCCTGTAAGTCCCCCCTTGCTATTCTCCCATGCTTTTGGCATATTTTTGAGTAAGATTACTACTAAAATTTCTTGGGAGAATTAGCTTGGTTACAGAATGAATTCTGTTATTTTCCCCATGTTTACGTTTTCACCCATGGGTGTTTAGACGTTGTGTTCTGCATCTACCATCTGATGTTATGCAGATTCTTCTCTGGAAGTCTCTGTTTTGCATCAGATAGTGTGTAATTTTGATAACTGATTTCGGGCCAGTATTGTCAGTGCCTGGAGTCATGTTTTCTGGTGTTTATACACTTCTTGTTTACATTGGCAACAGTCTCTTTTGAGGGGGGCTTTTTGCCTTTGGAGTAGTTTATCTCATTACAAGATACATTTTTATTATCCGTAAGTGTTGCAATAATTATTTAAAATAATTTTAAAATTTTTGACCACACTTACCCTTGGGATCCATTGGGGCTCAACGTTACTTTTAAGAAACTTGGGCTTCGCTGAAAAAATTTTTTTTTCAAAAATTATTTTGAATTTCATTTGCTTTTTTCAATGTTAATGGATCATGTTATTATGTATCTTTGTGTTTAGGGGTTTGTGCGAGTACTAGGACTTGTTGTTGTCTTTTCACAATGAAAGGACATTGTTCAAATTGTAATAGGAAGAAATCTTCCTCTGACTTTCATGATCATTGTATTAATTGTAGTCAGTGTACTCGCACTAACTCCTGTTCAATATGTCAATATTGGGATGACAAACATTGGAAACGTGTGTCACGGTATGTTGTTAGTGGAGAAAGGGCTATGCCGGTCCTTTCTCCGCAGGGTCACTCTAGTCTATCAGTTTCTATTTCAGAGGAACAAGAACAGGGTGATGTTTCCATGTTATCTTCCAAGAGTGTGCTTCCGTCTCATGGAGATACGACAGTTGCCTAAGAGGTCCCTAGTAGGATCGACGGCGCTGTCGTCCGCTAGCTCGCCCGGTGTAGCATCCATTCACCGAATGGTTCGGCAGCCGGGTTCGTCCGTTGCGGTCCAGGAGGAAATGTTGGGTGATGCGAGCACTATAAATATACTAGGTGCACACCCAGTGACGGCGGATGTTAGGAGAGATAGGAGGAAGCCTTCTAGTCCGGTTCCTAGCTCGTCCAGGTCCAGCCAGGCCGCGAGCGAGAGAGGTCCCTCTCTCGTACAACAACATCAGGTACCTGATGTTGTGGTACAAAATATGTCACAAGCGGAGCACACGTCCGTTGCTCGGGACGCTCCATTGTTTAGGCAGTCCGCAGAGACTGCTCAGGCTTCCTCATCCTCTCACCAGCGCACACAACCGCACCTTGGCTACGTGACCGCGGATATTCTACCAGCTTCGCCGATAAGGGATTCTTCGGCGACCAGGTCACGCCATCCGGTAGCCAGGGACACGAGGCCGGTAGACTCCGGACATTTGCATAGGAAGAGTATGCGGGAGTCAGTTGATGCGGAGCTTCCCGCAGCAAAGCAGCTAAAAACCGCCACTCCGCAGGCCTCGATGACGGACGTGCTTGCTCAGATAGCACAAATTATCGCAGCATCCCAGCAGCCGACAGAATCGGTGTCGGATCGGGAATTATCCGACGGCGCTGGGTCGGTACGCTCCGCCAAAGCATCGGGTGCGGACGGCCGGGAGCATCGTGAGGTCCGACCGGATGGTGAAAGGGATACGGATGACTTGGAGCTATCCCTTTCGGAACAACATAGAGCTGCCGTGGATTTTATCCGGCACTTCCTTCCTCACGTTGTTCCGTCGGGCCAGACTGCTGCGGTTCCGGACAAGAGAATAATAGCGTCATTGGACACTGAATTTTTTGAGCAGTTCAGAGACATTGTCCCTGAGTTTCCGTCTCAGTCCAATAATGTCACAAGAACATTTGAATTATTGAACGATGCTATATTCAAGCTTGCTTCCAAAACAGGCAAAGCTGGTTTCTTGTCCTCCAATGCTCTTAACCTGCCTTTCATTAATGCAAGGAATAAATTCGATACGGCAGGACAGAGTATTCCGAGAGTTCCTCTGCGTCTTGACGACGAGGCGGAAGACTTAGAATTGTCGTTACCGTCGTCTATGTCCGTTCCAACCGCAGTGTTGGATACGACAATCACGTCTAACAGGGCCAGTTTAGACACTTTATCTCACGCAGACCACCTTACAAAGGCGTTATCACTGCGTCTTCAAGGGAAAGAATTCCAGGATATACAATCCTCTTTAAGACTTCTTTCAAGGGCAGTGGCTTATTCCACATATAACTCCGCCCTTTCAGTGGCAAACCTGGAGTTGGTTAGACGTGACGCAGCCTTAGCTACATCCACACGCGTGGATAGTAAGGTGAAGAACTCTCTCAGAGTCGCTTTGGTCTCCGGAGAACTTCTATTCGATGGCAAGCTTTCTGCAATCTACGATAAAATTACGAAGAAAGCTTCGGATTCTCTGTTGTTTCAATCCGCTTCCAAAAAGTCGGTTACGACAGAGAAGAATAAGACAGGCACTTCTGGGTCTAATGCGCCCAAGAAAGGTTCCTATAGAGGTTCCGGTGCGTCCTCTTGGTCTTATTTAAGAGACCGTCAAGGCAGCGACTCTCGTGCGGGACGTCCTTCGGGCCGGGACAATCGGTCAGACGCCCCGAGGTCGACAGGACGAGGTGCGGGTCGTGGAGGACGTGGTTTCTCCTCCCGCAGGCCTCGCAGGTCCAGGAGGTGATGGCTTCAACCTCTATCGTGTTCCGGTTGGTGGAAGATTGTCGAGTTTTTCAGAAGAGTGGGCATCGATTACAGACGACCCTTGGGTGAGAGGGGTGATTTCGGAAGGTCTAAGAATATACTTCAAACGAAAGCCTCCGTTAACTCGACGTCCAAAATGGACTCAACTTCCGTCAAATCCGCAGAAAAGAGACGCTCTGTTATCGGAGGTGCAGTCTCTTTTAATGAAGAACGCGGTAGAGGTCGTAGAAGACCAGGAAACACCGGGATTCTACAGCCATCTGTTTCTGGTTCCGAAACCAGACCGCTCGTTCCATCCAGTCATAGATTTGAGCTGGATAAACAAGCTGATCATCGCTCCGAAATTTTATATGGAGACGATTCGGTCGGTCAGAGCGAGTATTCGGGTGAACGATTATGCTACAAGCATAGATCTCAAGGATGCGTACTTTCATGTCATGGTACATCCGACATTCAGAAAGTATCTACGCTTCGCAGTCCTAGGAGTTGTGTATCAATTCCGGGCGATGTGCTTCGGATTGAACCTAGCACCTTGGGCTTTCACTCGGATAATGAACTCGGTAATGATGTATTTCCGAGCTCATTCGTCTGAGGTAACGTCAGCCTACCTGGACGACATTCTTCCGAGGTACGGCATTGAGTTAACGCTTCAGAATGATGTGCTGAATCTGCTTCTATTGCTCCGACGTCTCGGTTTTGTTATAAACGAGGAGAAGTCGGATCTGGTGCCGTCCAAGTCATTCACTCATCTGGGAATGAGCTTTGAGACGCACAACAATCTGGTTCGTCTGCCGTTAACCAGAGCGAAATTAGTCAGTTGTTACGCTCGCTATTGTCTTCATGCAGACAAAGTCACAGCGAGGGAGTTTATGAGACTGATAGGTTTGTGCAGAGCCGCTGCGGATCTCATTCCGATGGGGCGGTTGCGCACTCGTCCTCTCCAAATTTTCTTAACTCTATCGATTTCATGGGACAGAATGATAGGATATGCATATCCTCCAGCGCCGTTGATTCAGCAAATATTGCTAAAGATAAAACACTCTCAGTGCAAGATTCTGTTGGTAGCATCTCTGTCTCCACAGAGACCGTGGATAAATCTACTCAGGTGTCTGTTGTGGGACCTACCGCGAAAGCTTCCTCCACGGGAGGATCTTCTTTCGCAGGGGAAACCGCGTCGACTTCATCACAACCCGCAAGGTCTCAACCTTCACGTTTTTCCATTGTGCGGTCCTTCTTGCATGGCAAGCACTTTACAGGACGAGCAGTGGACGCGATTTCTAACTGTTCATTCGCTCGACATAGATGTTCTCTTGTCAGATCAAGTGAAACAAGAGATTCAGACTTGGGCAAACATTCAGTGGTTAACTCAGGGAGTTCCGCTGCAGTTGCCGGATCCGAGTTTTACCATTATGACGGATGCCAGTCAAACAGGTTGGGGTGCAACATTGATTCCAACGGATTCGAGATGCCAGGGTCTTTGGAATCCACAGTTCCTAAGCAAGCACATAAACATCAAGGAAATGATGTCAATTTGGCTTGCGTTACGTCATTGGATGGACATTATTCACAAAGCTCATGTCCAAATTCTGTCCGACAATACGACAGAGGTGGCGTATATACGGAACCAGGGAGGCACTCATTCCGTTTCGTTTTTCAATCTAACGGAGAGAATCCTTCTGTTTGCTCTAGAACATCAAGTTCTACTTTCAGTCCGTCATATACCGGGTCGTCTGAATGTACTAGCAAACTCCCTTTCACGGAAGGGTCGCTTGTTGCCGTCGGAGTGGACTCTCAACAAACAAGTATTCAATCAGATTTGCTACCAGTGGGAACGGCCAATGATAGACTTATTTGCGACACATCTCAACAATCAGTTGCAGACGTATGTGTCACCGTGCCCGGATCCAAGAGCATTTGCAGTAGACGCTCTATCGATTTCATGGGACGGAATGATAGGATATGCATATCCTCCAGCGCCGTTGATTCAGCAAATATTGCCAAAGATAAAACACTCTCAGTGCAAGATTCTGTTGGTAGCATCTCTGTCTCCACAGAGACCGTGGATAAATCTACTCAGGTGTCTGTTGTGGGACCTACCGCGAAAGCTTCCTCCACAGGAGGATCTTCTTTCGCAGGGGAAACCGCGTCGACTTCATCACAACCCGCAAGGTCTCAACCTTCACGTTTTTCCGTTGTGCGGTCCTTCTTGCATGGCAAGCACTTTACAGGACGAGCAGTGGACGCGATTTCTAACTGTAGGAGGACCTCCTCTTCGCTAAATTATGCGGCTAAGTGGAAGGTTTTTCGTCGTTGGTGTAGGGATCATTCTGTTGATATTTTTGATCCCTCCATACCAGATATTGCAAGATTTCTAGTATACTTGTTTGACGAAATCAAACTGCAGCCTGTTACTATTAAGGGTTATAGGTCTATGTTATCTGATACCTATGCACATCACGATAGTTTACAAATTGGATCTAATGTCTCTTTATCTAAGTTAGTTAGAAACTTCTCGATAAATAGACCCAGAACTCTTAGGTTAATTCCTAAGTGGAATTTAGCTTGGGTTCTTCTTAAACTTAAGGAAAAGCCATTTGAGCCTCTTGGGACAGTAGATTTCAAATTCTTGTCTTATAAGACAGCTTTTCTCTTAGCTTTCTCTTCTGCTAGAAGAGTCAGTGAGCTTCATGCACTATCGGTGGACGATTCTCACTATCGTAGTGTCGGGAACACTATCACCTTCACTACTAATGTTGGATTTTTAGCTAAGAATCAGGCTCCTAATAAATATCCGGAACCTATTGTTATTAAGGCTCTTCCGTCTTCAGACGGGCGTAGGCCTTTACTCTGTCCTGTTAGAGCTTTACGCATTTATAAACAGAGATCTCAGTTTATCAGAAAGGGACGAAAACGTTTCTTTCTGTCTCTGATGCCTAATAGAAAGGACATTTGGGTCCATTCTATTGCTTGATGGATTCAATTAACTATCCGTACTGCTTATGAAAGTTTATCTTCTTCCCAGCAGTCTGTGCTTAAGATTTCGGCTCATGAAGTAAGAGCTCTTTCTACATCTTGGGCTTACGCTAATAGTGTGGCTATTACAGATTTAATGAAGGCTGCTTATTGGTCTCAGCCATCCACATTCACGAATTTTTATCTCAGAAATATAGAGTCCATTTCTGGAGACCTGCATTGTTTAGGTCCGTTATCTGTTGCTCAGAATGTCGTCCACTAAACAGTTGCAACTATAGTTATGCAGGCTTTCTGTTCCGGCAATGACTCCGTCCTGCTGCCCTCTTCGCTCTGGGCTATTTGACCCAGGGCAAGGGGAAGGGGGGGGGGGGGGTTCCCTTAGGTCACCTGCTTTATAGTGAAAAGCAAGGGAATTCCTCCTCCGGAGTCAGTAATTCTGAGTCATTTCCGGGATGGTTTTAAAGTGTAATATTAATGTTAAAAATTCATTCATGTCATATTTTTAAAGTGTAGCTCGGTGTGAAGCATTTGTATATGTCAAGTGTCAAACGGGCGTTAATATACAATCCTCGGACACTTTTAATGAATATAAGGAGTCTCAATTCTCTGGACTAACTTTATTTATTGGCTTACTTTAAAAATAATTAGTATAATGGGTTATACTGGATGTTAATAGAGAACATGAATGTTATTGTGCTCAATTATGAAGGGTATTGTATCTTTCTAATTTATCATAAAATAAGAAAGATACATGTAAAGCCTAATACTCCTTTTCTCCTTGAGGGGTTCACTCTATATTATATAGTTGAGCTTATTGGATTTTCCTCTATGTCCTAGGCCCTCCAGCCTTTTTACTATTCAGCTAAGTCTGGGTCATTGGTACAGTATAAAAATGTTAAAAAATTTATGGTAATTTATATATTTTTTATACTTACCAATGACCCAGATGGGGATGGCCCTCCCAGGAGTTGGGAACTCTTACCTCCCTGCTGAGTACATAGCGCTGACCAGGCACTGCCAGTAAGAATGATGATTGGCGCCAATTTCGGAACGTCCTTGACACTGCGCATGCGCAGTGGGGGCAAAGTATGGAGGTCCTTTAGGACATGATTTCTTTTGGTTTTAGATGCAAATTTTGGGGATTGGGGGGCAAAATTTGTGTTTGGCCCTAGATTTTTAAGAGTTAGCACCAGCTAAGTCTGGGTCATTGGTAAGTATAAAAAATATATAAATTACTATAAATTTTTTAACTTTCCAACCCAAGAGGCTGATTTGAACCAAATTTGATATGAGGTTTTATTGGGACATAAGTATTTAATTTATGCCCCAAAAAATTTTTCTGTCTCCCCATGGGAACCGCTGGAGCTAAAAATAGAAAAAATTTAAAACGCTCATATCTCCAAAACTGCACTGCACTGAGAATTTTTATTTGGTGTGAAGCTTCCTTAGGACCAACAGAATGGAATGGTAAAAAAAAATTGCTATCGGTTTTAGCACAGGGTACTTTTTCGGGACTTTGAAAAAGTGTTGAGTCAGCATTTTTTAACACTGTGGGTAATGGGGAAAACATTAAAGAATCTTCTTCTCCCAAACCATTGGTTCAAAGGCTTTCATATTTCACATATAACATCATTGGAAGATTGATTCACATATTTGTTGAAATCAATTCCCTAGGTCCATATTTGGGCTTTCTATGGGAGCCCAAAGGTTCAAAATTGTGCAATATGTGGAATATTCTTTAAAAATCTTCTTCTTCAGATCCACCAATCAGTATCTTTTGATATTTGGTATGCTGCATCCTTAGGGGGGTGAGATTCAAGATTGTTCAAGCCAAGTCCCTGGGTTCATATTTGCTCTCACTGTGGGAGCCCAAATTATAACTTAGTTCAATATGAGGAATTTTCTTTAAAAATCTTCTTCAGATTCAGCAGTCAGAATTTTTTTTATATTTGGTATGTAGCATCCTTAGGGTGTTGAGATTCAAGATTGTTTAATCCAAGTTCCTGGGTTCATATTTGGGCTCCCTGTGGGAGCCCGAATTATAACTTAGTTCAATATAAGGAATATTCTTCAAAAATCTTTTTCTTCACATCCACCAGTCAGAATCTTTTGATATTCGGTATACAGTATCCTTAGCGATGTGAGATATAAGTTTGTTAAAGCCAAGTCCCTGGGTTCATATTTGGGCTTCCTGTGGGAGCTCGAATTGCACCAAAATTTCTATTTTCCAAACTGAGAGGCCAATTTGAACCAAATTTGATATGAGGGCTTATTGGGTCATAAGTACCTAATTTATGCCAAAAACATTTTTCCCGTCGCCCCATTGGAACTGCAAGAGCTAAAAGTAGACAAAATTTAAAACGCCAAAACTACACGGCACTGAGAATTTTTGTGTGTAAAGCTTCCTTAGGAACAGCAGAAAGGAATGGTCAAAAAAAAAATTGCCATCATTTTTTTTTCATAGGGTACTTTTCCAGGACTTTGAAAAAATGCTGAGTCATCATTTTTTAACACTGTGATTAGTGGGAGAAACATTAAAGAATCTTCTTCTCCCATAACACTGCTCCAAAGGCTTTTATATTTCACATATAACATCTTTGGAAGATTCACTCACATGTTTGTTGAAATCAAATCCCTGGGTCTATATTTGGGCTCTCTGTGGAGCCTAAATGTTCAGATTAGTGCAATATGAGGAATATTCTTTAAAAATCTTCTTCTTCCAATCCACCAATCAGAAGCTTTTGATATTTGGTATGCAGCATCCATAAGGGGGTGAGATTCAAGTTTGTTCAATTTGAGTCCCCGGCTTAATATTGGGGCTTTCTATGGGTGGAGTGAGGGGGTGGCAGGGAGGTGCATGTTAGGTTCAGGTTTGTTCAAATCCATTCCTTAGTGTTTTTCCATAAAATTTGCCTTTCATGACTTCATTCCTTTGTAGTGTTGATGAATCATGTCTAACTGAATGTGACCCCCAAATACTTCTTTGAACCACTTTGGCAAGTGAGCGATTAAGGCCACTTGGGGCCTCTTGTTTATTTTCTTGTTACTATATTCAACCACATTTTAATTATATTTTTTATATTCTCCGTGTTCACTCACGACTTTCGCGTACTGTGCAGTTCAGACATTATTGTTTGGTTGATAATTTATGTTATCCTTTTAGACTTTATTATTGGAGATAGGTGTGAGTGGGAGGGTGGGGGCTGGAATTTCTGTGTTCTGGGTCCCTGTTGGCCGTCTGGGTTCTGTTGTGTTCCCACCGGTCCTTTAATTTCTGCCACCTTCCTCTTGTAGTTGGGGGTGTTCTACTTCTTTCTAGATCTGTTGAGTTCATCTTTTCTTCTACTGCTCTCACCTCTGTTATGCCCAGGACTGTTCCTTGTGGGCAATGCCTTTTGCCCAAGCATGTGGACAATTCCCATGCATCTTGTTCCACTTGTAATGTCTGTTTTTCCGATCGACCCTGTGGGTCTTGGTCATCCACCTTTTGGGCTTCTGTGAACCATGTGGTGCGTTCTCATGGCTGTTCCTCCCGCACCCGTGGGAAAGGGGAATGCTGTCGTTCGGGGCTTCCCGACATGACCACGTCTGGTGAAAGTTATGCCCCTTCTGTGGGGATGTGCAGTCTTTTCCTGTTGTGGATACTGCGGGAGCTGTTGAGTTTGTCTGGTGAAGAGATGCCTGGTTCCGGGACTGTGGTCCCTCTCCAGTCGACATCTGAGGCTGTCACTAGGGTTGTGACTCCTCCTTTGGAGCCAAGCTCGGTTGCTCTCTCCACCTTTCCACCGGTTTCAACAGCTCCCGACCTATCGGCTGCTACTGTTGTTCCATCTGCAACATCTTCAGTCACCATTTCAGCCAGCATCGGCTTATCCCTGCAGGGTTCTGCAGAGATGTCTGGTAGTGTGGATGTGGGATATCGGCCTCAGCCTTCCCTGACTTCAACTCGGTGAAGTCGGAAGGGGCTGCCAGCCAAACCCTCCCTCTCTCTCAGCCGTCGAGCCCAGCAGCTTTTTCTTTGGATTCAGATGTTCATGGTGGGGGTCCTTTGGCTAGTTTTGCGGGACCAACGCATTTTGTGCAGCCTGGACCTTCTGTCCTTCGGAGGTCTGCGATGACTCTCCTGAGTTCCCTCACTTCAGATCCTTGGGGTATTTCATACCCCTATAAGCATCTGCATTCAGATGTTTCAGCTGCCACCCATTGCCCTGCATCGGGTGTTCTAGAGGATCGTGACTATTTGCTGGTTAAAAGGGTCAGGAGTGAAGCCACTTTGCCAGGTAATTCCCACGTCAAACCGGCTGATATGGGCCATGAGCCTAGGGAGGCCCTCTCCTTGTTCCCACAGGTTCTTTCCAACAGCCTTCCTGTTTCCTCCAGCGAGGCTACTAGTGGTTTCCAGGCACACCCCAAGGTGCCGTCTTCCGGGATTGGAAGCAGGATGTTTTCTGATCCCCCTGGTGTGCCTACACCATGGGAGGCATTGGCTGATTTGCCCGTGATGGGCTGTGTGTCTTCCGACTCAGAGAATGGGTCAGACATACCTGACGTCGAGAGCCAACAGTCTTCTGACTTGGGGGCAGCTCTTGACTTTGTGTTTGAGTTCCTTCCGGATCTCAAACCGTCAGACCAGCCGGCAGTGTCAGCCAGGCCGCGATCATCAGTCACACGCCTACAGCCTGTGGAGCATCCCGCTTCTGGGTGCCTTCGACCATGCCAGTCGGTACAGGTGGTCGAAGCATTTGCAGCTTTAGACTCTAAGCTGAGTTCCAAGGCTAGGAAGACTTCGTTCTTCACCAGGGCTGATACCTTTTTGCCTCCAGTGCATTATTGTTCCTACGATTCCGCCAATCTGTCAGTCTGCCAGACTTTGACGGTCTCAGATCAGGACTCCTTCTCCCTCAGGCTTTCCAAGCCCAAGTAGGCCGTTGTTCCTATGGCGACTCTGGAGTCCCTGTTAGGCTTATCGAGAGAGATGCTGGGCATGCTTTCTCTCTCGGATCACGCTGTCTCTGCTTTGGCACCTTATCTGCCTCCAGATAAGTTTGACGACGTACAGGCTGCTTTGCATGTGATTTCCAAGGCGCTCATGCATCTCATTCACACGCACGCCTGTAACATGGCTAACTTGGAATTAGTTCGCCGGGATGCTGTGTTGGACACAAGCCGCTCCCTTATTAAGGGGCAGAGCGCTGCTCTTCGATCCGCTTCTTTAGCGGATCCGCAACATTCCATGGTTCCATGGAAATGGTCCGGGATGACGTCCTGCGTCATTCCAAAGATCAGCTGCTGCTTTGCCAGCTTGATCAGCCTTCTGTCAGAGGCCAGGTACATTCTAAGCCTAACAAACGCCCTTCTGCTTCCTCTGCGAATCCAAGGGCTGATCCTCCTGCCGCCACTTCTACTTCTTACTCATGTGGTAAGGGTAAGCATCGGCAGACCAGAGGGAGGACTCAGGACCTTCATCAAGCAGAGGAGGTGGTTTCTCCTCTCATGGGCCTCGCCGGGGCTCGAAATGAAGGTCCTCACATCGATTCGTCCCAGGTTGGAGGAAGGATATCAGAGTTCACAGACCATTGGGCCACGGTCACATCCAATCCTTGGGTGTTAGATGTTGTTCGGTCCGTGCTGCGAATATCCTTCCGGAGGCAACCCACTCTGTTGAGGGTGCCTCTCCCTACGCAAGTTCCTTCAAACTTTTCACAACGGGAACTATTGATCACAGAGATAGACAATCTCCCGTCAAAGGGGGTGATCAAGGTTGTCAAGAACATTCATTCAGTGGGATTTTATTCCCACCTGTTCTTGGTGCCGAAGAACGACGGCTGATTGCAATCGGTTATTGATCTGAGTATCCTGAACCAGTCTATCATTGCTCCCAAGTTCAGCATGAAGACTTTCAGGTCGGTTCGCTGCCCCATTCACCAGGGAGATTTCGCTTCCAGCATCGACCTGCGAGATGCTTACTTTCACGTTCCGATTCATCGGACATTGCGAAAGTGTCTCAGGTTCACTTTTCTGGGTGAGTTTACCAGTTCAGGGCCATGCCTTTCGGCCTCAACCTGGCTGCTTGGGCCTTCACCCGACTGGTGTCGCATGTGATAGCCTTCCATCGCACCCAGTCCAGGGTGACTACTTCGGCGAATGTGAACGATATCCTCCAACGGTGCTCCAATGCTGCTCTTCTGGAGTCAGATCTCGACACACTGTTGAGCCTGCTCACGTTGCTAGGGTTCTGAGTCAAGACCCGAGAAGTCGGACCTGGTCCCTTTTCAGTTGTTTTGTCATCTGGGGATGGACTTCCATACTCCGCTGAATACGGTGGCAGTTCCCCAGGCATGGGCTGTGATTCTCTCGGCTTTCGCCCTGACTCTGTCCCAGTCCACGTCTGCGACAGCTCGGAAGTATTTTCCGCCTGCTCGGTCTCTGCTGTTCAGTGATGGATCTCATTCCTCTATGTCGGGTGCATGTCAGACCTCTCCAACACTTTCTGCTCAATCATTGGAGGCTGAATGTTGATCCTCTGGATCTGGTGCTTCAGTTACCAGACTCTCTTCATCGTCACCTTCTCCCCTGGATGGATGTTCAGTGGATTATGCAGGGAGTTCAGTTGGACTTGCCCACGTCCGATCGTGTTCTGATGGCAGACACCAGCTATCTCAGATGGGGTGTGACATTGGATCTTCTAGGTCTTTCCCTTCACGGGGTATGGGACCAGGATCAAGCAGCTCTTTACACCAACCAGAAGGAGCTTCTTGCTCTTCTTCTGAGTTTCCGGCAGTCGATCCCCTACCTTTTCGAATCATCAGGTCCTTCTGTTGTCCGACAGTTCGACAGTGATCGCTTACATTTGGAACCAGGGCGGCACACACTCGGTTCCATGTACGAATTGGCTCAGGATCTTCTACTGCTAGCTCAGGATGTCAATGCCGGAGTGGTGGTTTGTCACATTCTCGGTCGTCTGAACGTCCTAGCCAACTCCCTGTCCCTGGATGCTTCACAGGTCAGTGTTCCAGTCGCTTTGCGATCTCTGGGATTGTCCCCACATCAATCTTTTTGCGACCCGTTGGAACCATCAGGTGGACACTTTCGTGTCCCCATGTCCACATCCTCAGGCTTTTGCCGTGGATGCTCTGTTACTCGATTGGAACGGTCTAGTCGGCTACTCCTTCCCACCGGTTCTGATTCTACCTGAGGTTCTAGCCAAGATATGAACCTGCAGTTGTCCAATCATTCTGATTGCTCCCCTGTCACCTCAACCGGAGTCAATAAATCAGCTTCGCTGTCTGTTGGTGGTGGCTCCAGCATGTCTCCCTCTACGTCGTGATCTTCTTTGCCAAGGTCACCCGAGGAAGTTTTATGTCGACCTGACTTCATTGTGCTTTCACGCATATCTTTTGTCAGGTCCTGTCTCCTCTGTAGAGAGCAGTGTAGTGCATTCCTTCTTCAAGGTGGCACTCCACTGGTTTAGCCTATGCGGCTAAGTGGGAGGTCTTCTGTCGATGGTGTGCTGATCACTCTGTTGATTATGCCGATCCTTTGATAACACAGATTGTGGAGATTCAAACCTTTATCCCAGCTGGATATGCATTTTTTCTCACATACAAGATGGCTTTTCTGATGGCTTTTGCCTCAGCCAGAAGGGTTAGTGAGCTTCACGCCCTCTCGGTTGATCCAGCCTTTTTCAGGAGCTCCACCAACAGTGTTACTTTTACCACTGATTGCTCCTTTCTGGTGAAGAATCAGATACCCGAAAAACTCCACCTCCTATCTGTATCAGGGCTCTTCGTTTTGTTGAGGGTAATTGCCCTTTGCTCTGTCCGGTTCGTGCAATTCATATTTATCTCAACTGGACGCAGTTCATTAGGAAAGGCAGAAAATGATTCTTTCTGTCTCTTATTCCTGGTCGACAGAAGATCTCTCCTCAATCCATTTCTCGATGGATTTGTCTTTCTGTTCGTAAGGCCTACACTCATCTAGCGACTGATGATAGTATTACCAATCGTATTTCTGACCACGGGGTACGTGCCTTGTCTACCTCCTGGGCTTATGCTAACTCCGTCAAGTTGTCGGATGTTATGCAGGCAGCCTACTGGAGAAATGCTTCTACCTTCTCCATCTTCTATCTGCGTCTGTTGCAGGAGCAGTATGAGGACCTTTTTTCTTTGGGTCCTCTTTCTTCTGCTCAGGCTGTTGTTTACCCTAGCCATTAGGCTTCTTACAAGCTCAGTTCCAGCCCTGTGCTGTTTTCCTGTCCTTTCTGTCTGTGTGTCACGCAGAGCCTTATGGCTCATCTCTCATTGTCTTTTACTAACGTTTGTGATGCTCTGGTTTGATAGGCCTTGGGAACTCTTGTTCTGTCCTCGGTTCCAGTGTAGTGGGTTATTTGGGGATTGGTTATGTGATTCCCTCCTCCAATTGTCTATTCAGCCTGTAGTAAACAATTGTAAGGTAGGTTGATAAGAAATTTAAATTTTATAGTAAATTTCCTTTCTTATACCTACCACAATTGTTTACATGGAGGCCCTCCCGTCTTCTTATTTGGATAAGAATCCTTCCTCCGTGCTGATCACATAACTCCAATGTTGGCAGATTCAAAAGAATGAGTCATCGGTTACACATTTGCGCACTGGTACCGGAAGCTGTAGATCTGTACTAGGAGCACTCGACCCAGTTTTGGCTTATTTTTTCTTTGTGCTTTTGCACCACTTTTCTTTCCCAAATCGCTTGGGAAAGATCAAAATAGAGAGTATATTTCCGAGTTAGGGACTTCCACTGTAGTGCAAACCTGTAGTAATTTACTATAAAATTTAAATTTCTATGAGTACTGAGTAATCACAGAAACTATATTTTTATACTGTACCAATGACCCAGACATAGCTGGTGCTAACTCTTAAAATATAGGGCCAAACACAAATTTTGCCCCCCAATCCCCAAAATTTGCATCTAAAACTAAAGAAAACATGTCCAGAGAGGCCCTCCACACCTCGCCCCCACTGCGCATGCGCAGTGTCAAGGACGTTCCGAAATTGGCGCCATTTATCATTCTAAGTTTGGCCCTTCATCAGTTAACATCTGACTGATCTTTGTGCTTTTAAATCTCAGTTTAAATGATGCCAGACAAATAAATATTAGTGAAATGGTGATTCTAAGGAGGATAGAAAAGGAGGAGAGGAAAAGAATGTGTGACAGAATATTATCAGGGCTGTAACTTAAAATTTTTTAATGAAATTATGTTAAGTTACCTATTTTCAAGGCAGCAGCCATTTTGTTGTCATTCTGATTATTTAGTTACACTGTTTTTACAAGTGTTTTTCCTCTCTCCCTGTCCTTTAAGTTCCCCCTTGCTATTCTCCCATGCTTTTGGCATAATTTCTGTAATTATTATTACTAAAATTTCTTGGGAGTTTAGCTGAATAACAGAATGAATTCTGTTCTTTCCCCATGTTTACGTCTTCACCTACGGGTGGTTAGGCGTTGTGTTCTGCATCTACCATCTGATGTTCTGCAGTTTCTTCCCTGGAAGTCTCTGTTTTGCATCAGATGGTGTATTTTTGGTAACTGATTTCGGGCCTGGGTGCCTGGAGTCTTATTTTAGTGTTTTTACACTCATTGTTTACATTTACAACAGCCCTCTGTGTGAGGGGGGGATTTCTAAATAATAATATCTTTATGTTATTTCAATCATAACTAGATACATTATTATTGTTCGTAAGTGTTGAATAAATTGTTTAAAATATTTTTAAAATTTTTGTCCACACTTAGGCTTGGGATCCATTGGGGCTCAACGTTACTTTTCAGAAACTTGGGCTGTTCTGAAAAAATATTTTTTCAAAATATTTTGATTTCAATTATTTTTTCTATATTAATGGATCATATTATTATTATGTATTTTGATTGCCAGGGGTTAGTGCGAGTACCAGGACTTGTTTTCTTTTCACATTGAAAGGATATTGATCTATTGTTTTAAGAGGAAGTCTTCCTCTGACCTTATTATCATTCTATATGTGGTCAGTGTACTCGCATTAACTCCGGTTCTGTATCGTATGATTTCGATGACAATATGGGAAGCGTATGTCACGGTATGTTGTTGGGGATTTGGACACTCCGGTCCTTTCCCCGCAGGGTCACTCTACTTTATCAATTTCTATTTCAGACGATCAAGATTAGGGTGATGTATCTGTGATGTCTTCCAACAGTGTGCCTCCGTCGTCACAATTAATGAAGGGCTAGCGGAAAAGTGCTCATGTAATACGCCAATTGCCTAAGAGGACCCTAGTAGGTTCGACGGCCTTTGACGTCCGCTAGCTCGCCCGGTGTAGCGTCCATTCACCGAATGGTTCGGCAGCCGGGTTCGTCCGTTGCGGTCTAGAAGGAATTTTGGGGTGATGCGAGCACTATAAAATTAACTTAATGCACACCCAGTGACGGCGGATCGGAGGGAGAACGGAGGAAGCCTTTTAGTCCGGTTCATAGCTCGTTCCGGTCCATCCGGACGGCAAGCGAGAGAGGCCCCTCTCTCGTTCAACAACATCTGGCCCCAGATGTTGTGGTACAAATGTGTCGTTAGCGGAGCATACGTCCGTCGCTCGGGACGCTCCGTTGTATAGGCAGTCCGCTGAGACTGCTAAGGCTTCCTCTTCTCGTCAGCGCACACGACCGCACCTTGGCTGCGTGACCGCCGATATATTACCAGCTTCGCCGATCAAGGATTCTTCGGCGACCAGGTCACACCATCCGGCAGCCAGGGATTCGAGACCGATGGACTCCGGACGTTCGCATAGGAAAAGTATGCGGGAGCCATCTGATGCGGAGCTGCCCTCGGCGAAGCAGCGATAGACTGCGCCTCCGCAGGTCTCGACGCCGGACATTCTTGTGCACATAGCACAGCTTATCGCAGCATCCCAGCAGCCGACAGAAACGGTGTCGGATCGAGAATTATCCGACAGCGCTGGGTCGGTAGCCGGGGTCTCGAGGTCTGCAGACTCCGGACGTTCGCATAGGAAGTATGCGGGAGTCAACGTACACGGAGCTTCCAGCGGCAATGCATCGTAAGTCCGCTACTGCACAGGCCTCGGGAACGAACGTGCTTTCCTTAATAGCACAGTTTATCGCAGCATCCCAGCATCAACTGAATCTGTCGCATATATTTTATCCGACGATGCTGGGTCGGGACGCTCCGCGGAAGCGGGTACGGACGTCCGAAAGTTTCATCCGGTCCGACGGGATACCGAAAGGGATTCGGTGGATTTCAAGCTTTCCCTTTCGGAACAACATATGCTGCGATGCCGGATAAGAAACTGATAGCGTCGGTGGACTTAGAAATTTTTGGTTCGGTTCAGGGACATCGTCCCTCAGTTCCGACATAGTCCAATAATGTCACACAAACTTTCGAATTATTGAACGACGCTATATATATTATTATTTTATGCTTGCTATCCAAGCATTTCTGGTTTCTTGTTCGAAGAGTTATGGAGATGTCTTTCAAAAGTGTGCCTCTGTCGTCATAGTTAATGAAGAGTTAGCGGCAATAAGTGCTCATGGAATATGTCTATCGCTTACGGAGTGACATTCGCTAGCTCACCCGGTGTAGCGTACATTCATCGAATGGTTCGGCTGCCGGGTTCGTCCGTTGCGGTCTAGGAGGGAGGAGCACTTTAATTACTTTAGTACTCACCCAGTGACGGCAGATTGAGGACAGATCGGAGGAAGCCAACAACATAGGGGACCGCATGTTGTGGTTCAGATATTTTACATTCGGAGCATATGTCCGTTGCTCGGGACGCTCCGTTATATTGACAGTCCGAGAGACTGTCTTTAATGCTTCCTCATCCTCACAGCAGGGCACACGACCGCACATTGGCTACGTGACCTCGAGTATCCGATCAGTTTCGGCATTCAGTGATTCCACAGCGAATAGGTCGCGCCATCCGGTAGCCAAGGGACACGAGGCCTATACACTCCGTTCGCTCGCATATTGGAAGTATGCACGGGGTAACGATCTCGGAGCTTCCTGCGGCAATGCATCGTAAGACCGCTGCTCCTCAGGCCTCAGTGACGGACGTGCTATCCGAGTTAGCACAGTTGTTTCGCAGCATCCCAGCAATTGACGGTTTCTCGGTCGAATCAGGAATTATCCGACGGCGCTGGGTCGGTGCGGTCCGCGGTTGCATCAAGCTACGGACGACCGAACGCTTTATAGGGTCCGACAGGATGGCGAAAGGGATTCGAAAGATTTCGAGTTTTCCCTTTAGTAGTATCGGAAGATGCCTTTCATATCTTCTGGCATTTCTTCCAGTGATTATTTTTCGGACTTCATTGCTGCGATCTTGGATAAGAGACTTATAGCGTCATTGGACTCGGATTTTTCGATCGGTACAGGGACTTTGTCCCTGACTTACCGACGCAGTCCAATATTGTCATTACAACATGTGTTTTATTTTTCGACGCTATATATTTATATATATACAAGACGGCTACTAAGCATGATAGTTTAGTTTCTTGTCCGCGTGGCTCATTTCTGCCATTTTATCTTTTTTACATATAGTTTATTTTGGCAGAGCAGGGCATACCGAGAGTTCATATGCGTCTAGACGGTGTGATTAAAGACTGCATATATTCTTTTTCACCGTTTATGTCTTTTCCAATTTCAATGTTGGGAACGACATTATGTATATTAGACTTAACTTAGACGCTTTATTATACGTAATCCGCCTTACTGAGGCGTTATCATTACGTCTTCAAGAAAAGATTTACGGGATATTATTCTCAATGTAATTTCTTTTGAGGGCAGTAGTTTGTTCACGTATAACTCCGCCCTTCAGTGGCTGATTGGAGTTGGTTAGACGTGAGGCAGCCCTAGCTACATCCACGCGTGGATAGTAGGTTAAGAACTCTCTCAGAGTCGCTTCGTTCTCGGAGGAGCTTCTCTTCGACGGCAACTTTCCGGCAATCCATGAATTGCTTGATTTATACATTCTCTTGTCTATCTAGTGTTACAAGAGATTCAGACTGGGGCAAACATTCGGTGGTTGACTCAGAGAGTGCCGCCGCAGTTGCCGGACCCGAGTGTGGCTGTTATGACGGTTGCCAGTCAAACAGATTGGGATATATACTGATCCCTACGGATTCGAAGTGCCAGGGTCTTTGGGTTCCGCAGTCTTTTAGCTATCAGTTAACTTCCGCGGAATAATGTTTTTTAGGCTTGCTTTATGTCATTGCATGAACATTATTCAGAAACGCATGCCCAAATTCCTGTCCTTTAATTCGACAGTAGTGGCGTATCTCCGGAACCAGGGAGGCACTCTTTCGTTTCCGTTATTCAATTTAATGGAAAGAATCCGTCTGTTGGTTATAGTACACCAAGTTCAGTTTTGGTCCGTCATATTCTGGGTCGTCTGATTGTTTTATCGCACTCCCGTTCTCTTACGGGTCGCTTGTTGCTGTCAGAATGGACTCTCAACAAACAAGTATTCAATCAGATTTGCTATCTATGGGAGCGCCCAATGATGTTTTATTTATGACACAGTTGGCTAATCAATTGCAGACGTATGTGTTGGCTTGTCCAGATCTCTGAGCTAATACTGTTAACGCTCTATTGATCTATAGGACAGAATGATAGGATACGCGTATCCTCCGGCGCTGTTGTTTTTAGCAGGTATTGCTAAGATAAACAACCACAATATATTTCTGTTGATAGCATCTCTATCTTCACAGAGATCATGAGTAATTTACTCTCTTGTCTACTGTGGATCTTAACGTGAAATCTTCCTCTATGTGAGGATCTTTTTTCACTGGGTAAATCGTGTCATTTTTATCACAACCAGCAAGGTCGCAACCTTCATGTTTTCCGTTGTGTGGTCCATATTGCATTGTAAGCACTGTACTGGACGAGCTTTGGACGCGATTTCTTACTATAGGAGATCCTCTTCTTCGCTATTCTATGCGACTAAAGTGGAGGCTCTTCCGTCGTGGTGTAGGGATCATTATGTTCATATGGTTGATCCCTCCATACTACTCATTGCTATTTTTTAGTATACTTGTTTCACAAGATCTACTGCAGCCTGTTGTTATTTAGGTTATAGGTTTATGTTACCTCATACCTATGCACTCTACGATAGTTTACAATTGAGTCTTTTGTCTCTTTATCTAAGTCAGTTAGTAACTTTTTGATAAATAGACTTAGAATCTTTAGATTAAATTCCTATACGGATTTTAACTTCAGGTTCTTATTTAGCTAAGTAATCATTTGAGCCTCTGGAAACAGTAGTTTTCAAATTCTGACCTTTTAGACAGTAATTCTGTTGGTTTCTCTTTTACTGTAGAGTCAGTGAGTTTCATACACTATCGATGGATGATTTTCACTTTCATAGTTTCGGAATCAATACTTCCGTTACTATTTAGGTTGGATTGTTGCATAAGAGTTAGGCTCCTATTATCCGGAACCTATTATTTTAAGGTCCTTCCGTCTTCGTATGGGCATAGGCCTTTACTCTTTCCGGGTACAGTTTATGTATTTATAAACAGATATCTGTTTATTACAAGGGCGTAAGCTTCTTCTGTCTTTGATGTCTAGTAGAAGGACGTTACGCTCCATTTTATTGTTAATGGATTCTATTAACTAGCGTACTGCTTATGGTATATCATTGGCTTAGCAGTTGTGCTTAAGATTTCGGCTCATGAAGTAAGAGTTCTTCTACTTCTTGGGCTTACATTAATAGTGATCTATTATAGATTTTTGAAGGCTGCTCATTGCGCTCAGCCATCCATTCATGAATTTTATCTCAGAAATATCGAGTCCATTTCTGGAGGCCTCTATTGTTAGGTCTATTATCTACTGCTCAGAATGTCATTCACTTAACAGTTGCTACTATAGCTAGGTAGGCTGTCTGTTTCGGCAGTGTCTCCGTTCGGCTGCCCTCTTCGCTCTGGGCTATTTGACCCAGGGCAAGAAAAAGGGGGGGGGGGAGGGTGTTCCCTTGGGTCACCTGTTTTTACTATGAAAACAAGGGGATACCTCCTCCGGAGTTAGTAATTCTGAGCTGTTTTTAGGATGGTTGTTTAGTGAGAAGTTTAAGTTTATAAAATTCATTCAAGTCTTAGTTTTTAAAGTATAGCTTTTGAATATTGCATATGTCAACGGACATGATTATGCAATTCTCACACACTTTTAGGAGTATAAGAGTCTCTATTCTCTAGACTTACTTTATTATTGGCTTACTTTAAAAATTATTAGTATAAGGATTATTGGATATTAATAGAGTACATGGATGTATGAAGCTCAATTTTTGGAAGGTGTTGTATCTTTCTAATTTATCATAAATAAGAAAGATACATGTAAGGCCTATTACTTCTTTTCCCTACAGGGGATGACTCTATTTTATTTTATTGAGCGTATTCCATTTTGCTCTATGTCCTTGGCCCTCCAGCCTTTTTACTATTCAGCTATGTCTGGGTCATTGGTACAGTATAAAAATGTTAAAAAATTTATAGTAATTTATATATTTTTTATACTTACCAATGACCCAGACGGGGATGGCCCTCCCAGGAGTTGGGAACTCTTGCCTCCCCGCTGAGTACATAGCGCTTACCAGGCACTGGTTATTAGAATGATAAATGGCGCCAATTTCGGAACGTCCTTGACACTGCGCATGCGCAGTGGGGGCGAGGTGTGGAGGGCCTCTCTGGACATGTTTTCTTTAGTTTTAGATGCAAATTTTGGGGATTGGGGGGCAAAATTTGTGTTTGGCCCTATATTTTAAGAGTTAGCACCAGCTATGTCTGGGTCATTGGTAAGTATAAAAAATATATAAATTACTATAAATTTTTTAACTTCGTAGTATGTATCCAAATGAACATTGTCTAGTCAGGGAAATATCCAGGACGTTTTCGGTACTGATAGCCCAAACTCCAAGCACCCAAACTCATTGTATTCGTGTTTAATGTCCATCCCATAGTCCACTAAAACGGTCAAAATTCAGCAAAAATTATAAAACCAACACAAAGCTAATCACTAAAACCAACACGAAGCTAATCACTTGAATCCCAAACTAGGATACTGTAGTTAACTAAAAATACACCCAAGGCAATTGCACTCAGATAAAAAAAAATGCACAGAACAGGTATGCGAAAAGCATGTGATGGCATTACAGTAATCGCAACTTTCATGGCTTTTGGATATGCCTGCAGCATATATGGACAGGTGGCCCCAAATTATCTCTGGATATTGCCCTGCGAGTACACACTCCCGAATAGCCCTAATATCTTCATGGTAAAAATCAGTTACTGACACAGGTCAGTTTCAAAATCTCTCATCCCGGAATCTCATTTAACTGGTTGAGAGCTGGAAGCCCATAGTTGGGCTTTAGTCTGAAGTACATGTGCCACAACCTACAGGCAACATATTCTGTGGAAGTGTTTCATATTCAATGTCTTTGAATTGAAATATTTTAGTCTGTATGGATTTACTATGTTACATGTACAGTTTAAAGGTACTCTTCCATAAATTGTGACAAGTCAAAGACATGTAAACAAATTTTGATGCCCAAAAATAAATCGGCACACTACCAGTTAGATGGTACTTAATGTAGGTGCAGTTGTTAAGTTACGCATTTCATGTTTTTCATTTGCTGTAATTATTTATGTTGTAGAGTTGTGGATGTGCATGTGAAGGATGTTTCAGTTCAAGGTAAGAATTGTCATTTTATATGCATTTTTTCTGCAAATGATCAACAGTTTTTGGTACTCTTTCCACTGTATTACTTATGTCTTACATGTACCAGTGCTATACTTTATGGTAAAAATCATGTTATGGCTTGGACTTCAAACCAAAAAAGGTCCACGGTTCGATCCCTTCCAGAGGTTACTGCATTGTGTCCTTGGGCAAGGCACTTCATCATGATTGCCAATGTGCTGGCATGGTGGCACTATGTACTAAGGCATACTGCGTGTCGATGGTATACTTGTCTTCAACCGATACTAACCCTGCTTGTGCAGAGTTGGTACATTGGGGACTCTGGCAGTTGCTTGCCATTGCTTGATGTTTCTCTCTGGGTACTCCGGCTTCCTCCACTCATAATACTGTCTGACACAAGCTGCCCCTGGCTGTCTAAAGTGTTGTTAAACCCCCAATAAATAAAAAAAATGGTAAAAATCAGCTCCTGACACTGGTCAGGTTTTAAAATCCTTTATCTCAGAATCTCAATTATATGGTAGGGAGCTAACAACCCATAGTTGAACTTTATTCTGAAGTGCGTGCCACAACCTACATGTAAAAGCTTCATATTTTGTGCATGTGCTTCATATTGTCTTGGAATTGAAATATTTTATTGTGTATGGATTTGATATGTTACAATTTTTGGGAGAGTGCCTTTTGGCACTCTCCCATAAATTGTAACAGGCAAAGGCATGTAAACAAATTTTTATGCCCCAAAATAAACCGGGACTCTCCCAGTTAGATGGCAGTTGATGTATGTACAGTTGTAAAGATTAGAGCTGGGAGGTTAACTGCAATCATGGGTCGGGATTGGTAGTGAGAGACTACTGAAAATCGCACCCACACTCCAATAAACATAACTGCAAATTCGGCTTTAAAATTACAGTGCGTTTGAAGATACTGTGTGTAATATCAAATTACCAGAATTACCCCATAATTCACTTTATAATAAATGCAATATCTACAAATCTGCTGGACATCGTCAAATAATTTCTCTATACTTTTGAATGGAATTAAAAAACAAAACTGTTGTACGCTGTACTTGCACCAATGACATTTTCAAGACAGTAAGCCAAGATTTGAGGCTTTCAGTATCAATACATGAAACTCAACACGATGCTCATTAATATTCATGACCTGTCAACGCCAAAGCTGAAGCATTGTAAACTATTCATCAGTTTATCAAATGCAGTGTCCTTTGTTGAACTATAACTTGCCACTTACTCTTCACTTATACTGTCCAGTATATATATTTCTACATGTAATTTTGAAAGCTTGAACATCAAAATCGGTTTCAAATTCACAGTTGAAGTCGGATGGAAATTTAGGGTTACAGTGACCTAAATGAGCGATTTTCACTTGATAAAATTTTTGAGGGATGGCATAATTTTTTAGGGTTGGTTGGGTTATTCTAAACACAGTTTTGGGGCGTTTTTTGCCTGACATTTTACAACATTACAGGCAAAGAGATGTTATTATTATTTATTCAACTGATAAAATCAACAGAAGTTGCCTTGTTAGTTGTTAGTGGAAGATGTCGTAATTATATGGCCGATCTGATAGGTATATAAGGATAGTTTCTATATGCTCATGGACAACCAAAACCACAACTGTAACCAAGGTTTTTTGATTTAAAAAACCGAAACCACAACTGCAGTGTAAATCCCACAACCTCCCAGCTCTAGAAAAGATACAAATGATCAACAGTTTATTGGTACTCTATCAGCATCCACTGTATTACTTTAGAAGTAGAGATTATTGTTTACTGTATTGCCATTTATTCAACCCCAGTAATATCCTATTCACTGTGTTTTATAGTAGCAAGGATTAATAATTTAACAGCAGACTTTCTGTATACTTCTTTCATAATGCAAAATGTTTATAAAAAGAAACAGTACTGAGATCACAAAAGTGGTTTCTTTCACAATCAGATTGCGACACATGCCAGTGGATTCAGATTTTGTAATGAAAAGACTGAAATGAAGACCACATCAAGAGAAACAAATGAAAATAGCATCTTAGATTTTTAGTTTTCTCATATTTCTTTTTGAGCAGGTTGGGTTCTGCAATTTGGCAGTGATAAATGCAGGCAGAGAAATTCGACTGGATTGTGACCTAGATGAAGTCTCTGTCTGCTTTTGTGATCACACTACTTTACCTGTAACATGTAACAGGTAAAAATAATTTCTTCCTGTTACCCCAAAACTCTACCAAAACACTAATAATTTAGGATTGATTGAGATCTACATTCAGTTAGCCTGTATTTGTCACATCATATCACTGAGGCCTAATGTGACATGTTAAAGGTATGCTTGGATGGGCAGTGGCTCTGTGGTAGACTGTTGGACTTCTATGCTAGAGGTTCCGAGTTCGATCTTCATCCGGGACGACCCGCGTTGTGTCCTTGGGCAAGGCACTTTATCCCGGTTGCCTACATGGAGGCATGATGTCGCAGTGTACTAAGGTGTACTGCACATCGATGGTGCACATGTCTTCAACCACTGCAACCCTGCTTGAGCAGAGCTTAAGCAGAGAATGTTGAGGAGCTGACAGTTGCTCGTCGATTCTTGTGGGTTCTCTCCAGGTACTCCGGCTTCCTCCACCCGCAAAACTGTCAAGTATGTGACCTTAAACACCAATAAATAAATATAATGGTATGCTTTTTACCTGCGTCGCCAGCGGCAGAGCAAGTCTAGTAACCGCTCGACTCCGTCCGTCAGTCCATCCGAAACACTTTTTCCGTCAAAGTTTTCCTGGCTTCTATGAAAGGGAATGATTTTATATTTGGTCTGCTGCTTCATAATGATGAGTTGTATCGTGTAAGCAATTTTCAGATCTGCCGTGCAGCCACTTCCTGTTTGCCGATACTTTGAAATTTTACTGTACCCACTGAACATTGAAATTTTCCGTCAAGGTTTTCTCGGCTTCTATGCAAGGGATTGATTTTATATTTGGTCTGCTGCTTCATAATGATGAGTTGTATCATGTAAGCAATTTTTAGATCTGCCGTGCAGCCACTTCTTGTTTGCCGATACTTTGAAATTTTACTGTACCCACTGAACATTGAAATTTTCCGTCAAAGTTTTCTCGGCTTCTATGCAAGGGATTGATTTTATATTTCATCTGGAGCCTGATAATGATCACTTGTATCGTGTATGCAATTTTCAGATCTGCCGTGCAGCCACTTCCTGTTTGCCGATTCAATTGCATGCAGTGACGTAGGTCCAGACCCGGTATTGGTGTTGGCTTGTTAATGTCTAGCGTTGATTCTTTGCATGCATGCAACAATCAATAAGTGTTTTTTGGAAGTTATGCATTTGAACTTGCATGTTTGTTTTTAACTGGTGGAGTGCTAGAATTAGTGGCTTTACACTGCTTGCATAGCCTTGTTATTTATGCAACAGTAAAAACAAATGTTCATATAAAATTGTTTTGTTTCTGTTTATTGGAGAGTTCTGTTGGCACTCTCCAATAAATAGTAACAAAACAATTATTTATTAACAAAATCCTGCTAAATTAAGGCTCCCCTTGCTGGTTGCATTGTATCTTAAAATTGAAATACTCATGTTACAAGTCTCCTTTGAAAATAATCTAGCACTCAACCAGTTAAAGGGTGGGCAGTGGGATGAGTTTATTAAGGTTCATGTCCTGTTTTGTTTTGGTATTTATTAAATTAATAAATGTTTTTGCCAATAGCGTGCACAGGTTATATTTTCTTCTACTAAAATTATGTGTGTGTTAGGTTGACAAGTAAACATTTTGAGGCCTGTCTCTCACTGGCATAATTTATTTAGTTTATATGTTAAGAGGGTAGGTTTGGTGTATCATCTTTGATGTTGAACTTTTTTTTATGTGGCATACTGTTAGAAAAATCTCTTCAAAACTTTTCCAACAGTGTGTCACATAATGGTATATCATCTGCTTAATGAATCAAGAAATTTTTGTTCTGCATGCCAGGCCTGTCCTTTTGAAAATCACAGGAGAGTGACTGATACCCTCCTGAGGAGAGGTTCAGGATAGTGGTTGCCCCATAGTATAACCATTAGCTCAGTATAATGGGAAACCCTGTACCACAGGCTTTTCTTTAACTGGTAGAGTGCTGGAAGCCCATATTTGGGCTTTATTCTGAAATGCAGGTACCATAACTTGAAGGCTCATATTCAGTGCCTATCCTTTGTATTATCTTTGAAGTGATATTATTTAGTCTATATGGGTTTGCCTTGTTACAATTTATGGGAGAGTGCCCATAGGCACTCTCCCATAAATTGTAACAAGGCAAAGACATGTTTATAAGGTTTGATGGCCAAAAAATTTTTAGCACTCTACCAGTTAATACCATCTTTGGGTGCTGTTAACCCTCAAAGGTTTTTATTCAACTTTGGCAAACGTTGTGGTCTCAGAACAGGCACTTTAACAAACAATCAGGAAGATGTCCTGGGGACAGCAGTCAAATTACTGAAACAGTAATTTCTAGTTAAATCTTGACTGCCTCTAAGAGAAAAACACAAAATCGTGACTGCCTTCAGAGGAAAACACAAAACAGTCTGATTTGAATTGTCAGTACCACAAACTACCATGTCAATTCTGCGTATATTGCTGCTCCTTGTTACAACTAAGTTTCTTTTATTATTCTTCCTACTTCTCCCTCCAGACCCTATATCACCTGCAACATCGCATCGTTTGGTAGGCATCCAAACTCTTCTTTCTCTTGATCATTCTCATTACCCTATCTGTCCATTCAACATCAGCAACTGCCTCCCACCTCTCGTTGTCTCCCTCATCTTTTCCCCAAGGGGCATCAGAATCTAAAACACTGAACCTATTTTCTAAACACTGCTTAGCAACCTTAGCAGCCCTACCCTGACTCTGGTATTCTGACAACCCAGTCCTGTCTTGACTCCACCCTCAGAATTTTCCTACTGGACCTCCCCTCCTCAGTTGCATTCACCACAACAAGCGGCCTCTCCTCATATTTCCTATCTCCAGGTTTCCTCTTTGAGACCACATCCACCTCTATCCATCTTCCACCCTACCATCAGAGTTAACTTTCATTGGGGGTGTCCCCTGGTATACCAGCCCTCCCCAGTGCCCCTTCAGCTCTGCAGTTTCCCACTCAAATCCAGCACACTTCTCTAACACCTTTAAAATATCCCTGCAATTCACACACACCCCACTACTCTTCATTGGCCTACCACCACCAAACCTCACATTACACTGTTGCACTCCTCTGCCTCCTCCACCTGCACACCCCGACTCACCTCCACTCCGACCTCCTTTACTAAACATACTTACCTCCGTCTGGATACTCGTCGAGCACTTACCATCCATGTTTACAAATATGATAACCAACATAATAACCTAAAGCAACCAAAGCATGTGAAAAAAGGCATTTTAAACTAAATAGGTTGAAATACACAAGAACCAATGACCCAAACCTCCTTACCTCACCCCATGATAATTCCCCCAAAACACCTACAAACTAAATATATAAATAAACCTTCCTGAAATAAACTTGGTAATTAAAATATTTCTAAACAATTCTGTAGAAACATCTGACTTCTCTTCGTGACTAGTATTACTAATACTGTTAAGATATGTGGCAGTGCATTACAAAAGACTTGGAGATCTCACCTTTGTAAAAAATGCTACTGACTGCTTATTTTATGACATTACTTATACTTTAGTTTGGACTTCCATCAACAAATTGAAGAATTACAGAGCCAGCTGAGATCTAGTAACAACCACATTACTCAGATAGAGAATGAATTCATGCAAAGTAAAGAGGCTACAGGCTGTGAAGTTCTTAAGTTACGAGATGATATTGCAAAACTTAGAGATAGATATGACAGGTAAGAGCTGTGACAAAAATAAGAAATTACATACTTTTTTGAGTAGGTATAATTAGTTGACATATTCTGTTATTCATGATGGATGTCCCAGGCCTGGAAATAACACACAACCGATCATTTAAGTTATGCAGGAGTTACGTTAATTGTAAAATACAGGAACATAGTATATGTTACACTAAAACAATGCAGCATTATTTAACTTCCTAATCCTACATATTTTGCCAGTCAAATATGATGACAATCTTTCAAAACAAACTTGACTCAAAGGTTGCGCATTGCATCCACTAATGACCAGAATGGCACGCCATTTACATCTTAACAGAATGTCCGGCAAAATATATAGCAACAACTAATGTGCAAAGCGAGATCGTGGGTTAGTTGTTGTTATTTATTTTGGTAGAAATTTTGCCAAGACGTATACAACATGACTTGCAAAGTACAAACAGGGAAAGCAGAAGGCATATTTTGTTATAGGTTGCCTCCATGTTACATAGCATACCCTGCTAACTGGTTACGATTTAAGCTCTTTATTTCCAGGCCTGATATCCTTTGTCATGTGACCTTCAACCTTTATAGCAGGGCTAATTTCTTATCAACTACCTTACAATTGTTTATAACAGGCTTGCACTACAGTGGAAGTCCCTTACATGGAAAAATACTCTCTATTTTCTTCTTTCCCAAGCGATTTGGGAAAGAAAAGTGGTGCAAAAGCACCAAGAAAAAATAAGCCCAAACTGGGTCGAGTGTGACCAGCGCACACCCCGTAGGGGATACTCTTCTCCTTGTACTAATCCACGGCTTCTGGAACCAGTGCGCAGATGTATAACCAACATGTCATTCTATTTTTTTCTGCCATCTTACAGGATGCGGATCGTTTCGCTCTTTAACAGTGATACCTTTTGACTCGATGTTAACGATGTTTCCTGTTCTGAATTGTGGATTCATATCTGTTTCTTCTCTATTCAGACATACAGGGCTGTGTTTTTATATATTCTCTCGATTATTCACTGTATTTTTTGTGATAAATCTCTTTTCGCGTGAAATTTTCACACACTGTGCTGTTTCGGTCTTTTGTTCATTAATGCTAACCATTTGGGTTCTGCTTTTAACAGAGTTAGGTGTCAGCTGGCCTTTATTTCCTGCCACCTTACTCTGGTAGCTGGGGGTGTCCTGATTTATTGTTTCTTTGGGTTCACCTTCCCATCTACATTGCTCTCACCAGATATACCTAGGACGATACCTTGCGGGCCATTTTTGTTGTCTTAGCATGTTGAAGTTTCCCATTATTCAGGCTCCACTTTATTTGGGTGTTCTATTGAAAGACCCTGTGGGCTGGGTGATCTTCCACCTTTTGGGCTTCGTCTATTGAGTAGTTCGGGCATGTGACATTTTCCCCCGTGCCTGCAGGAAGGGCATTACAGTCGTTCGGGGCCTCCTGATTTGACTCTGATTGGAGAGAGTTATACCCTCTCCTGGGGTTTTGCAATCTTTTTATGGCGTGGATACCGTGGTAGCTACTGACTTTCTGGCGAAGAGATGCCTGGTTCCGGGACTACTGTCCCCCTCCAGTCGACATCTGAGGCTGTCACTAGGGTTGTGATTCCTCTTTTGGAGCCGAGCTCGGTTGCTCTCTCCGCTTTTCCGCTTTTGTCAACAGCTACTGATGTATCCGCTCCTGCTGCTACTCCATCGGTGACGACATCAGTCTCCATTTCAGCCAGCCTCGGCTTATCTCTGCAGGAATCTGCAGGGATTTCTGCTTCTTGGACATGGAATATCGGCCTCAAGCTTCCCACCTTCCCTGGCTTCAACCCGGCGAAGTCGGAAGTGGTTGCTGGCCGATCTTTCTGCTGTGGTCTCTCAGTCGTCGAGCCCAGCAGGTTTTGATTTGGATTCAGATGTACATGGTGTGGCCACCGTGGACTCTGTTGTGCTTCCGTCCACGCACTCTGGTTCTTCAGGCAGTTTTGCGGGACTGGCGCATTTTTGTGCGCTCTGGACCTTCTGTCTCTCAGAGGTCCAGGGCAACTCTCCTGAGTTCCCGCACTTCAGATCCTCAGGGTATTTCATACCCCTATAAGCATCTGTATTCAGATGTTTTTGCTGTTCTAGAGGATTGTGACCCTTCGCTGGTTTAGAGTGTCAGATGCGAAGCCACTTTGCCGGGCCATTCCTGCGTCGATCTGCAGATATGGGTTGTGAGCTTAGGGAGGCCCCTTCTTGCTCAGACAGGTTCCTTCCAAGAGCCTTCCCGTTGCCTCCAGCAAGACTTCTAGTGGCTTACAGATGCCCTCTGCAGCACTGCCTCCCGGTATTGGAAGCAGACTGCTGCTTTCTGATCCCCCTGGTGTTCCTACACCATGGGAGGCATCGGATGGTATGCCCGACATGGGCTATGTGTCTTCCGACTCAGGCGATGGGTCAGACACACCTGATGTTGAGAGCATTCAGTCTTCTGACTTGGGGGTGGCTCTTGACTTTGTGTTTGAGTTCCTTCAAAACGTCAGACCAGCCGGAGGTTTCAGACAGGCTGCGATCATCGGTCGCGGGCCTACAGCCTGTGGAGCAACTTGCTTCTGGGCGCCTTCTACCGTACCAATCGGTTCAAGTGGTCGAAGCTTTTGCAGCATTGGACTCAAAGCTGAGTTCCAAGGCTATGAAGACTTCGTTCTTCACTTGGCTGTTACCTTTTTGCCCCCTGTGTGGTATTGTACCTACGATTCCGCCAATCCCTCGGTCTGCAAGACTTTCACGGTCTTGGATCAGGACTCCAAGCGCAAGTCGGCCGTTATTCCTATGGCGACTTTGGAGTCCATGTTGGGCTTATCCAGAGACATGTTAGGCATGCTTTCTCTCGGATCACGTCGTCTCTGCCTTGGCTGCTTATCTGCCTTCAGATAAGTTTGACAACATACAGGCTCCTTTGCGTGTGATCTCTAAGACGCTCATGCATCTTACTCGCATGCCTGTAACATGGCTAACTTGGAATTAGTTCGCTGAGATGCTGTGTTGGTCACAAGCCGTTCCCTTCCTGAAGTGCAGGGCGCTGCTCTTTGATCCGCTTCTTTGGTGTGTCCGTGACTATTCCATGATTCCGTGGCGACAGTCTGGGATGACGTCCTGCATCATTCCAAAGATCAGTGGCTGCTTTGCCAGCTTGATCCGCCTATCTGTTGGAGACCAGGGCCATTTCAAGCCTAACGCACACCCTTCTGCTTCCTCTTTGAAGCCAAAGGCTGATCCTCCTGCTTCCACTTCTTCCTCTTACTCACGTGGTAAGGGTAAGCGTAAGCGTCAGCAGTGCAGAGGGACGTCTCAGGATCCTTCATTTAGCAGAGGAGGTGGTATCTCCTCTCACCGGCCTCGCGTGGCCTCAAACTGTAGTTCCTCACCTTGATTAGTCAAGAACATTCATTCAGTGTGATTTTATTCCCTCCTGTTCTTGGTGCCGAAGAAGGACGGCCGACTCCGACTGGTTATCGATCTGAGTATCCTGAACTAGTCTATCATTGCTCCCAAGCTCAGCATGGAGACTTTCAGGTCGGTTCGCCGCTCCATTCACCAGGGAGATTTCGCTTCCAGCATCGACCTGCGAGACAATTACTTTCACGTTCTGATTCATCGGACATCGCTAAAGTATCTCAAGTTTGCTTTTCTGGGGCGAATTTACCAGTTCAAGGCCATGCCTTTCGGCCTCAACCTGGCTCCTTGGGCCTTCATCCGACTGATGTCGCATGTGATAGCCTTCCATCTCACTCAGTCCAGGGTGACTACTTCGACGTATTTGGACGATATCCTCCAGAGGTACTCCAATTCTGCTCTTCTGGAGTCAGATGTTGACACACTTGAGCCTGCTCACGTCGCTAGGGTTCAGAGTCAACGAAGATAAGTCAGACCTGGTCCCTTCTCAGTCATTTGTCATCTGGATATGGACTTCCGTATTCAGCTGAATACGGTGGCAATTCCCCAGGCATGGGCTGTGATTCTCTTGGCTTTTGCCCTGACTCTGACCCAGTCCACGTCTGTGACAGCTTGGAGTATTCTCCGGCTGCTTGGTCTCTGCGGTCCGGTGATGGATCTTTTGTTGGAGGCCGAATGTCGATCCTCTGGATCTGGTGCTTCAATTACCAGTATCTCTTCATCATCACCTTTGTCCCTGGACAGATGTTCAGTGGATTATGCAGGGAGTTTCGTTGGACTTGCCCATGTCTGATCATGTTCTGACGGCTGATGCCATCGATCTCGGATGGTGGGCGACGTTGGATCCTCTTGTATTTCCTTCACTGTGTATGGGACCAGGATCAAGCAGCTCTTCACATCAACCAGAAGGAGCTTCTTGCTATTCTTTTGGGTTTCCGGCAGTGGATCCCCCTTCTTTCGAATCGTCAGGTCCTTCTGTTGTCCGACAATTCGACAGTGGTCACTTACGGTACATTTGGAACCAGGGCGGCACGCACTCGGTTCCCATGTATGAATTGGCTTGGAATCTTCTACTACTCGCTCATGATGTCAACACTGGGGTGGTGGTTCATCACATTCCCGGTCGTCTGAATGTCCTAGCCAACTCCCTGCCCCAACGGGGCAGGTTCATTTCCACTGAGTGGATGCTTCACTGTACAGTGTTCCAGTCGCTTTGCGATCTCTGGAGTCGTCCCCACATCAGTCATTTTGTGACCCGTTGGAACCCTCAGGTGTACACTTTCGTGTCCCTGTGTGTAGATCCTATGGCTATGCCTTCCCGCCGGTTCTGATTCTACCTCAGGTTCTAGCCAAGATACGATCCTGCAGTTGTCAAATCATTCTGATCGCTCTCCTGTCGCCTTAGCGGGTTGGATCAATCGGCTCCGCTCTCTGTTGGCGGCAGTTCTGGCATGTCACGACCTTCTTTGCCAAGGTCACCCGAGAAGTTTTTACTTTGATCTGACTTCATTGTGCCTTCATGCATATCTTTTGTCAGGTCCAGGCTCCTCCATAGAGGTTTTTGGAGATGAGCAATGGAGTGCATTTCTTCTTCAAGGCAGCACTCCACTGGTTTAGCCTATACGACTAAATGGAAGGTCTTCTGTCGATGGTGTGCTAATCACTCTGTTGATTATGCCGATCCTTCTTTACCACAGATTGCAGAGTTTCTGGTATTTCTGTTTGATTCTCGGAGTCTCCAACCTGTTACCATCTGATGGTACAGGTCCATGCTTTTGGAGACCTCTTCGTATGTGGGAAAGCGTCGTATCGGCACTACCGTATTTACTCTATGAATTGAAACACTTTAAAATAATTATTTTTTCGGGTGTTCCAATTCTGAGAAAACAGAAAAAATATCGAAAATCAGAAGTGTATCAATAATTAGAAAAACGAATGTAGGTAATCTAAAAATCAGTTTGATTTTTCAGATAAATTTTAACGAAGTTAGGAGATGTTTTTTTTGCATTGTTATTGTCTAACAGTGCATTTTATAGGTCACACAGGTACTGGTAAGTAATACTTTTATTGCAGAAACGGCGTCAGGATAAAGAACTTATGAAAGGAATACGTACGTATGATTGAATTACTCTTTAATAAATAAAAATGTTTATTAAATCCACGTGCTGTTGTTGTCTTTTCAAATCGAAACCAGAATGTTCAGGTTGTGTGTGCGAGATTACGAGACTGGATGTGACCACAGTGATTGACATTTGTGAGACACTTGAACACGCCTATGACATCATTATCTGGGATACCAGTACTCAGCCACGTGTTTTTCATTTGACAAAAAAAGTTCAGGCCACGCCCTGACCTTCTGAAAGATTGATCAATATTTTTTACCTTGATTTGTTGTTGGGTGTAAAAACAACATTGAACAGTGAGTTCCTGACTGAATATCACTGTCTTGACAGGTGTTTTCTCCTTCAAACGAACTGCTGACAAAAGTGAAACAATGTGGCTAATCACCTTCTGGGTTGAATAAAAAACTGTTACCGCTTGTGTGTTGGGAAAACAATCACAAGTTCTGGGTTGAATAAAAAACTGTTACCGCTTGTGTTTTGAGAAAAACTAACACCACAAGCGGTTTTTCTTTTTCTTTGATATGGTTTCACCAAGTAATAAAAAATAAGCAAAAGATCAATGTGAGTTCCTTGTTTTTTTACCCCACAAAATGTTATAAAACCTCAACACGAACTCAAATAGACAACAGTTCAAAAAGCAATCATGGATCGATTTATTGTAAAATACAAGACCACAGAGGAAGCGAGGCCAAATGTGAAATTGAGCCCCCAGAAACCGGTTGTAAAAAAACCTGTTGGAAGACCAGCAAAAAGGAAAATAGACGAAGTGGCAGATATCCAAAACCCTCCAAAGAAACAATATAAAAACAGGCTTGATGAAAACACAGACGTTGACAACTCCATAACAGTACTAGGAAAATACAAAATGTTGAATGTAAAAGAGAAGAAGGCAGTGGTTGATTTGGCAAGACAGGTGGGCATACGGACAGCAGCCTCAAAACTCAAACTTAATCCAGCATCGCTTTGCAGATGGTGCAAGCTAGATTTTGATGATAATAAACGAAACAAGGCTGGACATTTACAAAAATCTGGAAGACCAATATCATATGGAGCCGAACTAGACGAAAATATTGCAGAATGGGTTTTAGTACAGAGAGATCTTCAGTTACCCGTGTCTGCTGAATCTTTGTGCTCGTATGGCAGGGAGCTGGTAAGGAAAGCAGAAATCAAAATGCCACAGGAATTTAAAGCCAGTTATGGTTGGGCTGTTAAGTTTATGCAGCGTCACGAATTCACACTTAGAGAAAAAACATCACTTGCACAGTGACTTCCCAAAGATTTAGAGGCGAAAACATCAAGCTTCTTAGAATTCATAAAAGAGAAAAGATTATAGGATGATTTTGAGGATGAATACATAATTAATATGGATGATACACCTGTGTATTTCGATCTTATCCCAAACAAAACAATTCATAAAGTTGGAACTAAGTCTGTGCGTCTGCGTAGTACTGGGTCTGAGAAAAGGCATTTGACTCTTGTTCTAGCCGTGTCTAGCAGTGGAAGCGTTCTACCGGCTATGGTGATTTTTAAAGGGAAGCGTGAGCTTAAGTTCGATTTTCCCAAAGACTGGGTAGCTTGCGTCCAAGAGAAAAGCTGGATGGATGATAATTTGATGCAGTGATGGGTTAAGGATTTTGCAGCAAAACATCTATGCCTCAGAAGACTGTAAAATTCAAGACATCAAGGCGTTATTGATGCCTTTTTGTTTTGAGCTTGCCAGAATATTGTGGCAGACACATTTTCTAAACACATCCCCACCTTCTCCCAATAAACCAGGTAAAGGCATTCTGTTCCATTCACCCAAACATCGGACTTCGAGCTGATGAAGGGCCGAGTTATTCAGTCTGTTTTGTCCAAAGCTCCCACTTTTTCGCGCAGATATTCACATCTCCCGACCTTGTGACCTACTTGTTCACATGTGCAGTTCGCTGATATGACATGGAAATATAGCAGTTTTCTTGGAAGTTTTACATTTGGATTTACCATTTGAATGCAATTTACCTCGATCTTACCTTGAACACATGCACTGGATCTTTCCTTCTTTCACCGGCGTGAGTAATAACAAACACAGTTGACATATATCTTTTAATAAATATGGCACATCGAAAGTATCAAAAACGTACCTACCTGGCGAGAGTAATATTAATAACAAACATGATTGACATATATCTTTTAATAAATACAGTACATCGAAAGTATCAACAAAGTACAACTGTGTTCAATACAAAATATACAAACAAATGCAATCGGCCATGTAGCCTTCCTGTTCAGTCTGTATCAATACTTAAGATGAATTTGGAAAAATAATTTTTTTAAACTGTTCCAATATTTAGAGCAGTTTTAAAAATTATTTTTCTGAAAAATTCAGGTGTTCCAAAACAAAGAGTGTTTCAATTCATAGAGTAAATACGGGTAATCCATACCTCTCCAAGCTTATTTGGCACTTTTCTTTGAAAAGGCCTAGGATATTGCAGCTTGGGGGGGGGGGGGGGGGGGCACCTTTCAAACCTTTATCCCAGTTGAATATGCTTTTTCTTACATACAAGACAGCTTTTCTGATGGCTTTTGCCTCAGCCAGAAGGGTTAGTGAGCTTCATGCCCTCTCTGTTGATCCAGGCTTTTTCAGGAGCTCCGCTAACACTTACTTTACCACTGATTGCTCGTTTCTGGCCAAGAATCAGATGCCAGAAACTACTCAACCTCCAGGGCTCTTTCTTCTGGTGAGGGTAATCACCCTTTGCTCTTTTCGGTTCGTGCAATTAGCATTTACCTCAAATGGACGAGTTCATTAGGAAAGACAGGAAAAGATATATTTCTGTCTCTTATCCCTGGTCAACAGAAGATCTCTCCTCAATCCATTTCTACATGGATTTGTCTTGCATTTCACACGTCATACGCTCATCTAGCGACTGACAGTTGTATTAGCAATCATTTTTCTGCCCACGTGGTGTGTGCATTGTCTACCTCCTGGACTTATGCTAGTGATGAACTGATTAACAAAACTTGCTATGAACCAATTGCCAATTATTTCTCTGCCGATTGTGCCAATTTTGATGCCACTTCTGATGGTTGAAATAGGACCAAGAAGAAAATCTGTTAGTGCCTGTTATACTGCAGAATTTCGTTGATAAATCACAAATTACGAAAGCTTAATACCACATAAGTTCTCAGAGTATGCATGTTTAGTGCTGGCCAATATTAGCCAAAATAATATTTGTATTTTGGGAGTTGGGGTGGGGGAAGATCGTTATAAACGATACAGTCACACAATATTGTTCTCTTGTGAAGATTGTTGTTTATTCTGGTAAATAGTGTTAATACGGTTTTCTGTAAGAATACATCACACTTGGCTGTATTAACCAGGAAGATACTGAGAACACATACTTTGTGTCTTAATTGAATAACTTTGAGGTCAATGTATGTCATGTAGTTGTTTGGTGCATTGTTTACAAAAATGCAGGCGGCATCAGAATACATGTAAATTATTTAATGTTCATTGTTCAACTTGTTCCCTCCCTTGATGTGTTTCTTCAGTGCTGACATGCTGTAAAATGAACTTGACAAACTGAAAATGTGTTTGTGACAGTCAAAAAGTGGGTACAGAACTGAAAATTCTTAGGGTACGAAACGTCCAATCTTGGATACAAAGCGTCCAGAAATTTGGGTACGAAACGACCAAAGATATGGGTACAAAATGTCCAACTGAGAACGGAACATCCAAATCCCCTACAGACTACCAACTGAACACATTTTATTTATACATGTACCCAACATTGTAGAGCACCATAATTGAAGACCAATGACTTTGATCAACTGGGAATAGTGGCGATCTCGTACAGATTGCAGGTGGTAAATTCCGTAATATCTTGGTTCTGCAAATCCCTAAATATTCTGATATGCACTCCACACGTTTTTAATGGAGAAACTTCATTGAAAAGGCCAGATATCAAAGAGATTTTAATAGTCAGTGTTAAATATAGAATAACCAGAAACTGTCGGTTGTCATAATCGGCTTATGCCCCATAACCGGCCGGTTCAGATTGCTGATTCCGAATATCGGTTCATCACTAGCTTATGCTGACTCCATCAATTGTCCATGGTTCCAGTGCAGTCGGGTTATGTGGGGGTTGTTTATGTGATTCCCTCCTCCTGTTGTCTATTCAGCCTGTTGTAAACAATTGTAAGTTGATAAGAAATTTAAATTCTATAGTAAATTTCCTTTCTTGTTATACCTACCATAATTGTTTACGTGTAGGCCCTCTCGACTTCTTTTTTGGGTAAGAACCTTCCTCCCGCCACTAATCACATAACTCCAATGTTGGCGGATTCAATAGAATGACACGTTGGTTATACGTCTGCGCACTGGTTCCCGGAAGCCGTGAATTAGTACAATAAGAGTGTCCCCTACTGGGTGTGTGCCGGTTGCACTCAACCCAGTTTGGGCTTATTTTTTCTTGGAGCTTTTGCACCACTTTTCTTTCCCAAATCGCTTGGGAAAGAAGAAAATAGAGAGTATTTTTCCGAGTTAGAGACTTCCACTGTAGTGCAAGCCTGTTGTAAACAATTGCGGTAGGTATAATAAGAAAAGAAATTTACTATAAAATTTAATTTTTTTTTATTCATGAGTAATAATTATATCACATGACAGTACGAAACCTGATAATGGTTTCCAGCACACAAATGATTATTTTTGGTGTTTTTAGCTCACCTGAGCTGTAGTGATCACTTTTCGTAAGACATCTGCCCATCCATGAAGGTGGTGTTTGCATCTTTTCCAAAGCTGCTAGCCTGATTAGTAATGGTTAGGATAGGGCATTCCAATTTTGTTCTAATACCTTTATACACTGTGCATGCTGTTCTCATGAACACACAGATCAGTCATGTGAATGAACCCTCTCGAAATGCCTGGGAAATTCTTAGGAATCCAACGTTGTTCCTGGCATCCTAGAAAAAAGATCTGCTTTGGCAAAAAATCCAAGAAAGTGTAAGTAAAAAAAGAATTGGTAATTTTGAAATGTTTCGAGGGTCAGTTTGTGATCAATTTCAAATGATTGGTAGTCTTGACATTCCTCCATTTGAAAAAACATTAAAATGATTGTAACATGCATTTTGGAAAGCAAAAATATGTTTGTACCTTTTTATTAAAGTGTTACAAAAAACTTTGTTACATTTGTCTCAATCAGCTGTTTTCATTCTGTTGATCCAGTTTCAAACACCTGATCACCAACCTCTTCATATGTTTGGTTGGTAAAAAGGGGTATTTTTTATTCTAGAACCAATGGCCCGGACTTAGCTAGTGCAAACTGCAAACTCATAACTTTTAAGGGCCAAACACAAATTTTGAAACCACCCTCCCCCCCCCCAACCCCCCAAATTTGCATAGAAATCCAGAAATTTAAAGTTTAAATTTAATTTTGTTGTTATATCCTGTAATGTGGTTTTTATACATTTTAGGGAGTGTTGTGGGCATATATATTATTTTGTATCATATTTTCGTGTTTGTCAATAGTGGCCTACTGTGAAGATTCATGCTTCGTGTGGGTCTATTAGGTCCTCTTCTCATCTACAGGCCTACTGGGCTTGTAGCCATTGGATCTCCTCTAATTCTTGTGCAAGGTGTGAATCTTGGATAGACGTTCTAGATGGGTGTCTACATTAGTTGTGGATGGGGAAGTTCCAATATGGAGCTGTCACGTGGGTTATTTAATTCTTTTTAGGTTCTCTTCCAGAGGAACAAGAATATGGTAATGGTTCATCGGCACCTATCCATTGTAAGCAGCCGTCATCGCGCTCTGATGTGCCCTGCTCAGATTAGCAAACAGAGCTAGCTGTAAGGTGCTCATGATTTTTTAGCAGGAATTTAAGGCCTCTAGTTAGTGCTCTTAATTCTCTGCTAGCAGCTAGCTCAACCGGTGAAGCGGTTCTCCAGTTAGTGGGAGCCAGAACACCGGGTAGGTCCATTGTGGTTGAGGAGAGTGTAGAAGTGGGTAGAGCGAGCACCTCAAAATATAAAGCTCACGAAGCAACGATGGCACGGAAGGGCTGGAAGTCTTTATTGGGATGCTCGGTGTCAAGCTGGAGAGTCCTCTCCATCCCGACAACAGTCGCCGTCGACTGTGGCAAGTGTAGTTAGTCGGCGTGTTCATCCTAATGAATGGGAGAGCCCTCTTCTCCCCGATAACAGCCAGGGCTGGCTGTTTGGCTTCCTCCTCTTCTGCCATGCAGGCAATGCACAGTGGGCCGCAATCTAGCTTTCTGACTTCTGATGTTCTGCATTTCCACGGATCCAGGTCCATTCATCGCCGCCAAAGTCGGATTTTCAAAGCTAGCGCATCGAGGCATCTTCATTTGGGACATGCATCGATATGACCTGGAGTCAGGTCATCGTCCCGAGAGCAGCAGGTGGTGAAGTATCTTAGCTGCTCATATACATATCGGACCTTTGGCAGCATGCTGACACACATGTCTGTGCAGCTGTATCTGCAGACATGTGAGTATAGTGTGGAGTCGCAGGGTGCTCATATTATAGCAGGGAGTAGGCCCTTTCGTGCCTTATTTCCCTGACAGCGGCTAACACGCCCGGTGGTGCAGATTTCCATTAGTGAAATCAATATCACGAGGTTGGTCTGTTACCGTCAAGATATGTTTTAGGGTAGAGCGAGCACCTCAACAAATAAAGCTCACCTAATGACGCCGGCACACAAGGGGATGAGGCCGGTTGGTATCTGTCGGGATGCTTGTCGTAATGAGTAGGAGAGTCCCCACCATCCCGATAGCAGCCAGGGTCAGCTGCTTAAGCTTCAGCGAAGCACAGTGTGTCAGGGCATTCATCTGAGTGAATGGGAGAGCCCTCTCCTCCCCGATAGCAGCTGGGGCCGGCTGCTAGTTCAGCTTCCCCCTTCCATCGTGAGAACTATGTGTAGTCGATGCAAGCTAGCTTCTGACTTCACTTGTTTCTGCAGTTCCATATATCCAGTTCCATTCATCGCTACTGAAGTCGGGTAACCAATTGCTTGCTCGAGGCATATTCAGTCGGGAGACACTCCGATATATTCTGGGGTCAGGTCATTGTTCTGTCTACAGCAGATAGTGAAGCTACTGTAGTTTACTCCAATATTTTGCCTCGAGGATGGACCTGCTGCTGTAATTGTACAGCTTATTGCTTCTTTACATCAGCCATAGCAGCTAGAGTCGTAAGTCTCCGTTGAGCTTTCCAAGACCTGCTGCTGTAATTGTACAGCTTATTGCTTCTTTACATCAGCCATAGCGGCTAGAGTCGTAAGTCTCTGTTGAGCTTTCCAAGGCCGCACATTACCATCAGATATGGCCTTCACGAATAGAAAGATCCCTAGCTGCATTAGCTAGTCTGAGACCACACTGTCTTGTTTGGAATAGGTCCGTTAGAAGGAAAAAGTATGTTTTTTCCTTCTCAGTGTTGTATTCATAGACGTCAGAGGCATTTAGTCCTATTGTTGATGCCATAGTAGCCTTATGTGAATTAAGAGTGGTCTTTTTCTATAACATTAGCGGCTAACATCGTAAGTCTCCATTTAGTGAGCTTTCCATGGCTGCAGGTTACACCTAGATACCTGTCTTCAAGGATATGAAGACTTTTAGGGTGCATTAGCTGGGCTGAGACCGCTATCTTTTTGGAATAGGGCCGTTAGAAGGAAAGAGTATGTTTCTTTTTTCCTTCTCGGTGTTGTATTCTTAGGCATCAGAGGCATGTAGTCCTATTGTTGACGCCATAGTAGCCTTATGTGAATTAAGAGCGGTCTTTTTCTATAACATTAGTGGCTAACGTCATAAGTCTCCGTTAGTGAGCCTTCCAAGGTCGCAGGTTACACCCAGATATCTGTCTTCACGGAGATGAAGACTTCTAAGCTGCGTTAGGTAGGCTGAGACTGCTGTTATTTTGGAATTAGGGCCGTTAGAAGGAAAGAGTTCGTTTTTCCTTCTCGGTGTTGTATTCTTACGTGTCAGACATTTAGTCTTATTGTTGACGCCATAGTAGTCTAGTGAGAATTATGAGTGGTGTTTTTTCTCTATCATTGCGGCTAGCATTGTAAGTCTCCGTTTAGTGAGCTTTCAAAGGCTGCAGGTTACACCCAGATATCTGTCTTCATGGAGATGAAGACTTCTGAGCTGCGTTAGCTAGGCTGAGACCGCTGTCTTCTGGGGAATAGTACCGTTAGAAGGAAAGAGTATGTTTTTTCCTTCTCGGTGTTGAATTCTTACGTGTTAGACATTTAGTCTTATTGTTGACGCCATAGTAGCCTAGTGAGAATTATGAGCGGTGTTTTTTCAGAGTTGTATATTCATTCTCTGAACAGTCATTGCTTTTAACGGACCTAGGGAACAATGATTCAAATTGTGGCAGGTTTTTTAATCATATCCCGTTCCAGGTTCTGAATCCAGTCTTCAACCGGAAGTGGTACACAAACGGGAATCCTACTCTCTCATTCTCGTAGATTTGAACGGTTACAGTTTGGAAGTTCATTTCTTGGGATTCATTTGTACACCGGAACGTGATCACCTGTTGGTTGGCTCTGAAGCGTCTGAGTTCTCTCAGATAACTTTCCATTGGGATTCGATTGGACAAGTTTAAGGTTGTACATATTAATATCACTGGTTCTCGTCCGATCTCCATATTAACTATGTTCTGCCCAGTCAGTACTTTGACATTTTACTGTCTGGGTATTTCAGATGCGGTACACATTTTAGAAGCTTTTGATTTTATTGTAAGATCTCCGCTAAGGAAGTTGGAGCTTTATCTTTGTTGTGAGTCTTGAACTGATAATTCTGTTTAGCTCTAGATGCTTTAGGAAGGCAACCTATTGGTCACAACAGATTAAACTTTGCTTGTAACCGGGAGCCTTTAAAGCGATTATATATACTTCAGTCTGCCTTTTATTGCTCAGAGAGGAATCCTGTATTAGGTTTCTTTTCTGATATTCTTCAGTACCGCTTTATCACTGATTCCAGGCCACTTTCCTCTTTGTTTTGAAGGGTAATTTCCTTCAAAAAAGATGGGGGGTGGGTGGTTTCTCCTTACCTCTTCTGGCCTTATAGTAAATGTGTAACCATGGGTGAAACTGTTATTGTCTATAGATAATACACATCTTTTATGTACAGCTTGGTGTGTTGCATTATATACGGCATGTGTCTGCGGGCGTTGGTCTCCAACTCTCGGACATGCTTTTCGTAATTTTAAGTGTCTTATTCTGGACTAGCCTTAAAATTGGGGCTCTTTACACCCAATTAGCGTAATCGTTTATGCTAAGTAATAACGATTCACTTGGATATTCCTCCTTTTATTTTAATTGGTGGTATGTCCTTCTCTATTGTATAGAGAAGGATATATGTAATTCCTCATATTTTAACCTCCTTGCCTATTCACCTTTGGGAATCCTCCTGCAGGCTTAGGAGCTGAAATTTAGTCTACTATTCCTTTAAGTTCTAGGTCCTCCAGTCTATTCAGCTAAGTCTGGGCCATTGGTTCTAGTATAAAAATATGAAAAATTTAAAGTAATTTGTATATTTTTTATACTAACCAGTGGCCCTGACGGGGATGGCCCTCCCATGAGTGGGCACTCACTCCTCCCCGCTGGATTTTCTACTTTATCAGGCACATAATCAGGAAAGAATGGTGGCTGGCACCAGTTTCCATCACTTCCTGCTTGCGATGTATGCACAGTGTATAAAGGTATGGAGGACCGTTTTGGACTTTAAATTTCTGGATTTCTATGCAAATTTTGGGGGTTGGGGGGTTCAAAATTTGTGTTTGGCCCTTAAAAGTTATGAGTTTGCGCCAGCTTAGTCCGGGTCATTGGTAAGTATAAAAAATATACAAATTACTTTAAAGTTTTCATGTTTTTCAACAGAATTCCTCTTTAATAGTATTCATTAATATTTCTCTTGAGTTTGAATAAGGGTGCCTAAGTTTTACATTACGAGTTCCAACCCTTTGTCTCAACATTAAAAAGAGAACACAAACAACATTTCAGTTGATTGGTGCCATCATTGTAACTTTGAATGCTGGGAGATACTGGGGAAATTCCTTTGATCTTTTCCAGTGATAAAAATATCTGGCTGGGCCCTCTTGCTCTTCATGTACATCATTGAATCAAACCCAGTGTTTGGGAACTTATGAAACCTTTTGTTTAATTCTAAGTTGAAGTTTGGAAATATTTTCATATTTATTTTAATTTTTTATTCATTATTATTTTCTTGCAAAATGATATCAAAAGAGATAGGATTTAAAGAAGAGTTCTGTTTGTGTCTCCTTTATATTTTTCAAGAGGTCTCTGTTGAGTAATCCTTTTTTTATACCGCTGAGGATTTTCTTTAATTTTCATTTCCTTGACCTCATGCCTGCTGTTCAGCAGCCAAGACGTGATTGTAGGAGAACTGTAAGAATTTTTTGGAAGTTGAAAAATTGAAATTTCAGAACATTTAGGGGAGTTAATTCTTCCTCAATTTTAAAACAAATTTTGCCTTCAAATTACTTCTACAGTCATGAATTGATTCTAGAAGTGTAAACAAAGAAAAGAATCTACCTGTATTGTACTTGAAACTGAAAATTTTAATGTTTTTTTTTTTTATATGTTTTTGATTTTTGGGGGGATGAGGGGGGAATTGGGAGAAACTTGAGGACTGTTGTGATTCCAATGCTTGTGTATATAATACAGTTTCAATAAGCAGTTAGAAAGGACACAGAACAGGCTGATATTTAAAATAATAAATTTTGATATATTGTCTGCGTTGGGTAAAGGGTTAATGCTTGTTGCCTGTGTGAGGGTATGGTGGCATTGGGTACTAAGGTATACTGCATGTCGATGGTACACTTGCCTTAAACCAATGCAGACCCTGCTTATGCAGAGCTAGAACATTGTGTAGTCTGATAGTTGCTCACTGCTGCTCGGTAGTTCTGTCTGGGTCCTCCAGCTTTGTCCTTCCGTAAAACTGTCCGGCATGAGTTGACCCTGGCTGTCAAAAGTGTCATTAAAGCCCAATAAATAAATATGTGAGCAGCATTAACAGTTTTGTAGTATCTAGTCCACTGGTTACACACAGCATTTTCCATTGCACAAACTTTTCCTTGAAATCCATGCCATTTCCCTGAAAATCAGTCTCAGTTGCCATGAAAAATGTTTTTTGAGGTCAGCATGTTCAAGACAGATATAGTGGCTTGATATTTAGAGTAAAGTTATTCTAGAAAAATTTGAGGGGCATTATTTGGAGTCATTTTGGAAGGGGAAAGATTTTTTGACAGATCAAAATTTTCAGAACCCGTTGACCAATTTGAATGAAATTTGGAACCAATTATACATTGGCGACATGTAATTGGTTTTTGTAAAAAAAACAGGGCAGATATTCCTTTGGGAACCTACACAGGCAAAAAGTGGAACAGAATTTTAAACATCTTTTTCTTTGAACTGCACAACAATAGCATTTGATATTTGATTTAATAGGGAGCAGTATAGTTAAAGTAGTCCATAAAGTCCTAATTGGGTTAACCTTTAACCTGCGGAGTATTTTCTTGAATTTTTTTCATGAAATTCAGTCATGGCTGCTGTGAAGCAGCCATGACGGATTTGATGAAAATTTTGAACAAATAAAGCCTAGCTATCATTCGTGTTATGATTGGTCCAATTTACAGTTGTAGTGGCTTTATATTTAGAGTAAAGTTATTTTAAGAAAATTTGAGGGGTATTATTTGGAGTCATTTTGGAAGGGGACAGATTTTTGGACAGATCAAAGTTTTCAGAACCCCTGGACCAATTCGAATGAAATTTGGAATTTTAAACATCTTTTTCCCTGAACTGCACAACAGTAGCATTTGATATTTAATTTAAAGGGAGAAGTAAAGTCAGGATTTTAAACTATGTTTTAAAGGCAGAAATTCCCCTGTCGGAACCTGAGAAGTGAAGCAGTGCTTGTTTACAATGGTAAACAAGTTCTGTTTTACTGGTAAAAGATGACCCATTCACCAATTCTTGGGGTGGAAGTCCTCTAAAATAGGCAACAAGAGCTCTGTCAGACAAGACATAATAGAATTTATGCTCATTTTAGTTCTGGAATACAGGAAAATTACCATATCCCTGTTGATGCTCTTCCTTTGCTATTGAAGAATAGATCTAATCAATTTACCCATATGAATTTTGTAGATTATTTGAAAGTCATAAGAGACTACAGAGAGTGAATCACAGTTTAGAAGATAAACTACTAAAAATTGTAAGCACCATTTATATAAAGGATTCTCTTGGTATACATTCCTGCAAAAGATACATGAATGGAGCACAAGAAATACTTTTTAAAACATGTCTTGATCAAGGGAGAGGAACATGAAGAGAAGTACTTCTTCCTCAAAATGTCAAATTAATTTTGTTTTTAACCTGTAGAAAGAAGAGTCTTATAAAATGTTGTCTAAGATTTAGCACAGGGATGTGGCCATGTGTGTGTGTGGGGAAGGGTGGTCTCAGCCACCCACTATCCCAAGCCAAACCATCAGCAGTTGGAAATTTACAGGTAGCAGTTGGAAGTTCTTGCTGGGGGGCAGGGGTGCAAATGGTTTTCTCCCAGTTTGCAGGGCAAGGAGGAGTTAAAATTAACTTAACCTGTTAACGTGTTAAATAATTCTGCGTTAACGTGTTAAATGACGGTAAATGGTAAAATGAACAAAATTGTAGTATAACAGACCAATTCCAGCCATTTTATTGATTTGGCCTTGGATATGATTGAATACGTACAGTAGTTAATATAGTTCTCTTTGGTTATCTCGAGTCTAACATTCAGTGATGTTTTCATGTAACAATACAATCACTGCCACCCTGTGCTTAGAAAGAGACATCAGCTGTTGCTTGAATACCAGTCAGTATATGGGAAATAGGCATTCCGATGAAGCTGATGTTGCTGGTATCGCCAACTACCAGCAGGCCAACTTTGCCAATGTATGTAGGAGGGCTTCATAGCCTCTCCACCAAATCAGCGAGTCATCTGTAATTGACAGACATCGAAATTTTTCTTATTCTTCAGTTCTGTCAAAAACTGTGGACCCTTGGTCTTGGCCAACCAAGAGTTCTTTGAGAAATGATTTTTGCTTATTTACGTTTAGATGGTGATTGTGTGTCATCCTTACAGTCCATAGCATCCACGCTTGGTGAAAGTTTGTTCATTTCTTCTCGAATAATTTGCTTAATAGATTTGGCAACGACCATTTTCGCAAATGAGAGCTTTTGAAACGAGTGTCCAAATCAGAAGGAATCATTGGTATGCACATGCTTCCAAGAAACTCATCATCTTCCATGGATAGTCATTCCACAACGTTGACAATCAGTTCCTTTTTGCGAGCTTCACCATCAGGACACAGTTTTCTGAATTTCTTAAAAGAGTCAAACAGGGGTCAGCCTGGCAGCGGATTTTAGGGAGAAGTGACTTCTCCCTCCAGAGACTTTAGGGAGAAGTCAGGGGCCAGGAGGGAGAAGTGGACATGAGGGAGAAGTCCAAAAAAAAACAAAACGTATATGACATCATGACAAAATAAATGTACATAGAGGACACAATTGTGGAGTTAAAAATAAATAAAAGTTATACAAACATACATACACACACAAAACTAAGTCATGTTGATTAAAAATCCTCCCCCTCTCCTACAAAAAACTGTGTCGTCCATGGTTTCTGAATACCCCAACTCTCTCCCTAACAGTGATGACTTGGCCTGGGGTGACCACGCAGTTGATTTTGTATTTGCCTCAATGCAGTGGATTTGAAATTTAGCATTACCCATGGTGAGATTGTTCTCTGTAATAGAAGGTATATTATTTAAAAAAATATATTTAAAGTATTTAAAATAAATTTAAAGTTCACATAAGAAGCTGGGTCATTCATGGTTTCTGAATGTCCTAATTGAATTGAAAAGCATTGTTAAAAAAGTTTTCGACATCCTTCGTAAATTAAGTGTCTTTAACAATTTGAGTTAATTTATTTCTAAGGTAAATGACAAAATATTTCAGTTGTCTCCCTTACCTGCTGCGCTGGGTGATAATACTCTGTTCAGAAAAATGACTATTTCTGCCAACCATCTTACATTGACACGTGCGACTGGTGCTATAAGGCCTGCCATTCTTATCCATCCTAATATGTGTGATTTCTATCGTAGCCTTATTACATTTAACCCCCTTCCATCACAAGTTTTCAAAGAAAAACTTTCAATGCAAATTGCGGGGCGAATTTCAATCCAACCAATTTTTCAGTGGAACAGAGCGTAACCGTAAGCAACTTCGACGTTTTTATGGATGAACTGTCCCCTGCACATTTTTTTGGGTTTTGAAACGATGGTTAACTTTAATAAATTCTAATTAACTTGATGCGTGTCTTGTGTGATTCGTGGTTTTTGCTGACACTTTTGTTTTTAAATAGCCTTTTGTGCTGGTTTCTATCAGTTGGGGCATATTGTTCGAACAACTATGACATTACAACTCTTTTCAGAAATATAAAATTGGGCTAGTTTAGGCTATTTTCAGAGCCGTATGACGGATTTTAACAGCAGCCGTGTTTACTTTTCTGTGAATGCGGAAGTGTCTTTTTTGGAAATAAAATGTAAAAAAATACAGTAAACTGCCATGTCTCCCAAGGAAGTTTTGGAGGGCGACTTGAATTTCGCCCCAATGTAAGCCAAGGCGATTTGAGGAATGACAAGGCGACTTCTTCGCCCCAGTTGCCCACTCGGCTGCCCCCTGGAGTCAAATATGGCAAAGAGGACAGAATATATGACAGATACAGAGACAAACTTCTGACCCTGTGATTAGTCGGTAGTTTTCTTGAGGTTCTGAGGGAGATCTTTCTGTGCGATTTTACGAAAAACACATGTTGAAATTTTATTATCATGTGACCCAAACCAATATCGTTACAGACGATATACCAGTATTGCCAAAAAAAGACGATATTTAACCGGTACCGATTTCAATACCGGTATTTACCGGTATATCGAAATATCGCCCAGCCCTAATATACGCTGACAGCTATGGGTAATCTCCCCTTTGTTCATTGATTATTCAGAATGGCGGCAGCTGATAAACGCTTCAAGTTGAAAGATTGAGTGTTGGAAGTCCATATTTGGTCTGAAGTGCAGGTTAGGCAACTTAAAAGGCTTCATATTCTGTGGATGTGTGTCATGTTACCTTCGAAATGAAACGGTTTGGTATGTATGAATTTGCCTTGTTACAATTTATGGGAGAGTGTCTGTAGGCACTCTCCCATAAATTGTAACAAGGCAAAGACACGTGAACACATTTTGAGAATTCTCTCATTTAATTTTGATCACTGTTGTTATTTGTTCTGTGCATTGATGCAGCTGTCGGTAAGATATATTCGTTACACAGTTTGTTGGTGGCCTAATATGGTATGTATGGTGTCAGTTAATTTCATATTGGACTCGAGCTTCGCTCGAGTCCAATATGGAATTAACTGACACCATATATACCATAGTATACCTCTAACTCTTAACCCTTAAGGGCCTGGACAAGTGTCCTGAATTCCCACCAGCCTACAGCCTCTTTATGTCCAGTGGCTAAGCAGTGATATCCAGTCAAGTCTTGACTAGAAACCACTGCCTACCTAATTTGTCTGTTGTCATCAGGACCTCCTCTTGATGGCATGTTAAGGGCATCTGTTCTGAGGTTGTAAAAGTCGGAAATAGGCCTTTCAGGCTTAACCCACTGGTTTTTTATTAAAAATTTTTTAGCAATTTAAATCAAGGTTGCTGATTTCATTTTTTTAAAAATTCAGTATAGTCTGGTATCAAGAAATCATTGATAAGAGAATTATACAGTTGTTGAGGGAATTTTTTTAAAAAAGGACCAGGATTACATTTATGTTGGTGTATAGTGTATTTTTGATTGTAGTCAGCAAAATCTGCCTGAAGAAGTCAAACATGTAATTAATCAGCTTGATGTTTTGGTCATATGTCATATGCATCAGTTTTTTTTATTTTAGGTAAATATATCAGAAACGGAAAAGATGGCATTACAAAAAGAAATGTCAGAAGTTACATCCAAACTTGTAGGTGCTAAAGAAACTATTTGTGAGCTGGAGGATGAGAATGTGAGTTATCTTTTGTTTTATTCGTCTGTACATACATTTCATTAAAATCATTTTCGATATTTGTTGAAAAATTAGCCCAAAAACCTTTTTAGTTCACCTACTACAAAGTAGAGGTGAGATAATGTCATGACTCTGCAGGCGATGACGGCAACGACAGTGGCAGCAGCGGTGTCAGCGTCCAATTTTGTAAGAGTTTGTGTTTGAGTAAATGCCCCTGAACCTAGTGATCCCAGGGCTCTCAAATTGAAGTTGTGGGTATTATTTAGGATGCTGACTACAGTACTGAACCCTTATTTTATGGAAATGTTTGTTAAATTTTTTTCTTTTTTGAAGTGAAAAATTATACAATTTTCTGTTGTAAGAAGTTGGGTTAAAGTAAACTTCGCTGCATATTATGGTGATCTAGATTGCTTATCAGGGTGTTTTATTCTGAGTGTTGTTCCTCCTAACGCTTAAACTAAATATATGTGCTGGGATTTTTTGCCTGTTTTTCCCCTATTTCAGCAAAAATTCATTGAACTTGTTCTTGTAACAATTAATGTTTCAGTCAGCGCCAATATCCCTATTGTGAGAGGTTGTGTTTGTGTTGATTTCTTGAAACCCAGTAGCCTTAGAGCTTTTATATTGTAGTTGTGGGTTATTTAGGACCATGACTACAGTACTTAACCCTTTGTTTCTGAAAATTTTTCTTCAATTTTTTTTGGTGAAAGCTTAGTTAATTTTTTGTTGTAAGAAGTTGTGTAAGAGTAAACTTTATTGCATATTATGGTGATCTATATTTCTTATAGGTGTGTTTTATTGTGAGTATAGTTTCTCTTATTCCTTATACTAAGTATATGTGCTGTTATTTTGCCCATTTTTCCTTTTTTCAGCAAAAAATCTTTGAACTTGTACTTGTAACAATTAATTTTTCAGTCAGCTCCAATATTTGAATTGAAGAGTTTGTGTTTGAGTTGGTGATGAACCGATAATTGGAATTGCCAATCGCAATCAGCTGATTATGAGCTTTGGAGTATTTTAACCCTCTACACATTAATGTCAAGATTCTCCTATTCAAAGCAGCCTATTTTTTCCCCAACACGCAACTAGGAATTTAACCAATTCAAATCAATCTGAACTGAAAATTACAATGGAGGATTTTCAGAATCAAATATGAGTGTGACGTCATTTGCTTAGGGAGGAAACACTGTGAAATTGACAGTTAATGTTGCCATTTGCGGTATGTGCATATTAAATATGTCAAGTACAAAAAAAAATACGGAATATTGGGGGGTGGGGGGGGGAGGTATCCACATTATTACAGAATGTTGCTTGCCCTGTATACTGCTATGTATGTATAACATAACGTCACAAGTCCATATCATGAACTTCCTGGAAAGCCTTTCAGTTTCAAAAAGTGTCTTTTGTTACAGTTTCAGTCTGTTGAGTTTTCCTGTTTACTTAAATAATTTGAAATAAAAATTTAAAACCAAGACTCGACTTATTTATCACATTTGACAACGAAACCATGGCAAAATTTCACAACCAAACAACTCTGATATACTTGTCCATCATATAGGATGGACGGGCCCGCTAGTTCTGGATGAGACAGGGGTCTGGCAACTGACACCTCCCCACACCATTACCTAGCCACAACCATATCAGTCATGCACTGCCACATTGACATCAACTAACCTCTTATTGGCCCATCTCCTCATTCTGGTGCATCTATCCAGAAGATCTAGTTGGAATCTGGTCTTGTGGGAGCGCGGTGGCTCAGTAGGTAGAGGTGCAGGCTGCAAGCCGAGAGGTCCTCGGTTTGAATCCCACCTGCGGCAACCGCGTTGCGTCCTTGGGCAAGACACTTTATCTCCATTGCCCGCATGGGGGCACGATGACGCCATGTACTAAGGCGTACTGCACATCGATGGTACGCATGTCTTCAACCAATCTAACCCTGCGTGTGGAGTTACGATGTTGGGAAGCTGGCAGCTGCTCGTCATTGCTCGGTGGTTCTCTCCGGGTACTCTGGCTTCCTCCACCCGTAAAACTGTCATGGTCATGATTAGCCATTGTGCATAAATATGTGACCTTAAACATAAATAAATAAATAAATAAATAAATAAATAAATAAATAAATAAATATCTGGTTTTGTATTTAAACAGACGATGAACTATTACACCTGTGTCTGGTCCAGAAATCTCTGAACCACTCAGCCCTGTATTCTCTTGTGTCCTCCATGAAGAAGTTGATGAATTTGGGTTTTCTTACATATAGTCCAGCATTGTGTAGTCAGTGCCTGATTGTTTGTGTGGATACAGTGGCTCCAGTTATATTATGGAGAGATGCTTTGCAGAGCTGTAGCATTGATGGCAGTACATGCATGCTGTGGTAACAAAGTAAATGTCTTAAAGAGCTGTTGTGACCTACACCATGTTATCTCTCAACTCTACCGTGAGGTCTTAACCGGTCTTGGCCCTAGAGATTAAACTTTGGATCACCCAAGTGCCACATCAGCCTGTTTCTTTGATATGCCTGACCTCTACATTCCCATACTTGTTGAGTGTTTTTGGAGACTCAAATGATGTCTGGGAACCATAAGAGATACTGATTTTCATATGACAGCTGTCAAAGTAATATCTGAAATCCTAATGATAAAATTAAGACACCATTAACCCCTAGGGTCTAAATCCAACTTTGACATTGTTTGGGTAAACTCAAAACTTGTTTTCTAAGTACCTTGTCAGTTGTTTGTAGGTAAGTCTTGGCTGCCTCTGTAGACAGCCAAGACTTTACTAGAAACAACTGCAAAGCCACAGGAGGTAGACTTTCAACGTATTGCGAAAATGTATAAAAATATCTAGGTCCTTAACTGGTTGAGGGCTAGATTATTTTGGGTTGTATGAATTTGTTATTCTATACTTGTTTATTACAAATCATTGGAGAGTTCTCACAGGCACTCTCCAATGATTTGTAATAGAACAATTTAAAACAAACAAAATATTATTTGCATTTGACTGAATATGAAACATGAACAATGAAAATATTGTATTTTGCTCTGGTACCCTCATTTCTCTGAAAGCCCTGATAGTGGCTTCTAGCACTGAACCAGTTATGGGTTAACAGTAATCTGAAAATGAGCCTAATGAGATTTGACATACTCAGAAAGGTGGGTAGTCCACTTTTAGAGCCCACGATTGACCATGGATGATTGCACACATGCAACCTCAAATGAAAGGGTCAGAGGATAGTTTACTTGTGTTATGGTGAGTGATCAGAATCATAAATTTAACTTTTATGTACAATATGTCGACAAGTAGGGATGATCCTTAGCAAATTGTGAATAGTACAGGAGTTCTTCCCTCTTTGGGAAAGGGTCCAGGGCCAATGGATTAGGAAAATCATGACATGAAGGGCACTGATTGTGAATTTGTCTTGGAGTAGATATCAGGAAAAGAAACATACAAAGAACAAAGGATTTTACCTTCAAATTGAATTGAAAACAATACCATTTACAGGAACTGATTTAACTTGACTTGTAAATTGTTGGTCTGCTTTGCAGGCAATGTGGTAAGTTTGTGGAAATTTCAAATTGAATTTATAGAATTAGATTGGTAGAAAAATAAAATGCCGCAACTGCCCATTTGTACAGACTGAATTAATTCTAAGATGACCAAGAAAAGTGACACTAGAGCAATTTTTCAGTTGTGTTTTTATTATTCTAAATGGGGGTGCGGTGGCTCAGTTGGTAGAGGTGCAGGCGGCAAGCCGAGAGGTCCTTGGTTTGAATCCCACCTGCGGCAACCGCGTTATGTCCTTGGACAAGACACTTCACCTCCATTGCCCACGTGGGGGCACGGTGACGTTTTGTACTAAGGCGTACTGCACATCGATGGTGCACCTGTCTTCAACCAATGCTAACCCTGCTTGTGTGGAAGTGGTATGTTGGGGAGCTAACAGTTGCTCGCCATTGCCCAGTGGGTCTCTCCAGGTACTCCGGCTTCCTCCACCCGCAAAACTGTCTCGGTCATGGTTAGCCATTGTGCAGAAATATGTGACCTTAACCACCAATAAATAAATAAATACAGTAGAAATCCTCTAAATTGAATATCCATTTTGCCAGTGTAAAGTATTCAATTAACAGGAGTATACAATTAACAGGAATTTTGTCAGTTTCCTGTGTTCTGGAGGTAAACTGAGCATTTATTCTATTATATCTTGTTTGACAGAGCTCATAGAGCTCTGTCAAACAAGATATAATAGAATAAATGCCTGTATTGGATGTAGTGAGGCCAAAAAGGTTGATAAATAAGAGGAATTTGGTGCTGGTCACAGTAATTTTTTCGACATATTACAAAAATTTATATACAATTAACAGGAGTTTACTCTACAACCCATATGCAATTAACAGATCAAATTTGTACTGAAGGTATGGTAAATGGTTTTGTGTTTGAAAATTATATTCAATTAACAGAGATATACAATTAAGAGATATCCAATTAAGTGGGCTCCACTGTAAATAATTATTCTAAATTTAATATTAAAGCTAGCTGAAATACAATTTCTAAAGTTATGAATTTAATTCTGATGTAGAAAAGACTATATAAGTTTTGTTACCTTCTCTGTTCTTTTGTTGTTTGTTATATTTATCCTCGGATAAAACTGGGTCATTGAAAATGCAATATTGAGAATAGTATGATAACTTATACATGCCATAGAAACTTTAAAAAATTCTAAATACAAAACAAGTTGGGTGTAACAGTATTATATTTTTATACTGTACCAATGACCCAGACATAGCTGGTGCTAACTCTTAAAATATAGGGCCAAACACAAATTTTGCCCCCCAATCCCCAAAATTTGCATCTAAAACCAAAGAAAACATGTCCTGAAAGGCCCTCCACACTTCACCTCTACTGCGCATGCGCAGTGTCAAGGACGTTCCGAAATTGGCGCCATTAATCATTCTAAGTTTGGCCCTTCATCAGTTAACATCTGACTGATCTTTGTGCTTGTAAATCTCAGTTTAAATGATGCCAGACACATAAATATTAGTGAAATGGTGATTCTAAGGAGGATAGAGAAGGAGGAGAGGAAAAATGTGTGACAGAATATTATCAGGGCTGTAACTTAAAATTTTTTAATGAAATTATGTTAAGTTACCTATTTTCGAGGCAGCAGCCATTTTGTTGTCATTCTGATTATTTAGTTACACTGATTTTTTAGTGTTTTCCTCTCTCCCTGTCCTTTAAGTCCCCCCTTGCTATTCTCCCAATGCTTTTGGCATAGTTTTTGTAATTATTATTACTAAATTTTCTTGGGAGTTTTAGCTGAATAACAGAATGAATTCTGTTCTTTTCCCCATGTTTACGTGTTCACCTACGGGTGGTTAGGCGTTGTGTTCTGCATCTTCCATCTGATGTTCTGCAGTTTCTTCCCTGGAAGTCTCTGTTTTGCATCAGATAGTGTATTTTTGGTAACTGATTCCGGGCCTGGGTGCCTGGAGTCTTATTTTAGTGTTTTTACATTCATTGTTTACATTTACAACAGCCCTCTGTGTGAGGTGGGGATTTCTGGAAAATAATATCTTGATGTTATTTTAATCATAACTAGATACATTATTATTGTTCGTAAGTGTTGAATAAATTGTTTAAAATATTTTTAAAATTTTTGTCCACACTTAGGCTTGGGATCCATTGGGGCTCAACGTTACTTTTCAGAAACTTGGGCTGTTCTGAAAAAATATTTTTTCAAAATATTTTGATTTCAATTATTTTTTCAATATTAATGGATCATATTATTATTATGTATTTTGATTGCCAGGGGTTAGTGCGAGTACCAGGACTTGTTTTCTTTTCACATTGAAAGGATATTGATCAATTGTAATAAGAGGAAGTCTTCCTCTGACTTTATAATCATTCTATATGTGGTCAGTGTACTCGCATTAACTCCTGTTCTGTATCGTATGATTTCTATGACAATATGGGAAACGTATGTCACGGTATGTTATTGGGGAAATGGACACTCCGGTCCTTTCCCCGCAGGGTCACTCTACTTTATCAATTTCTATTTTCAGACGATTAAGATTAGGGTGATGTATCTGTGATGTCTTCCAACAGTGTGCCTCCGTCGTCACAATTAATGAAGGGCTAGCGGAAAAGTGCTCATGTAAATACGCCAATTGCCTAAGAGGACCCTAGTAGGTTCGACGGCCTTTGACGTCCGCTAGCTCGCCCGGTGTAGCGTCCATTCACCGAATGGTTCGGCAGCCGGGTTCGTCCGTTGCGGTCTAGAAGGAATTTTGGGGTGATGCGAGCACTATAAATCAACCTAATGCACACCCAGTGACGGCGGATCGGAGGGAGAACGGAGGAAGCCTTTTAGTCCGGTTCATAGCTCGTTCCGGTCCATCCGGACGGCAAGCGGGAGAGGCCCCTCTCTCGTTCACAACATCTGGCCCCAGATGTTATGGTACAAAATGTTTCGCATTCGGAGCATACGTCCGTCGCTCGGGACGCTCCGACATATAGTCAGTCCGGAGTAGACTGTCAATAAGGCTTCCTCATTCTCATAGTTGCGCACACGACCGCTCTTGGCTACGTGACCACGGATATCCAGTCAGCTTCGCCAGTCAGAGATTCATCGGCGACCAGGTCACACCATCCGGTAGCCAGGGACACGAGGCCTGCAGACTCCGGACGTTCGCATAGGAAGTGTGCGGGAGTGAACGTACATGGAGCTTCCGGCGGCAATGCATCGTAAGACCTCTTCTGCACAGGCCTCGGGAACGGACGTGCTTTCCTAAATAGCACAGTTTATTGCAGCATCCCAGCATCAACTGAATCTGTCGCATATTTTTTATCCGACGATGCTGGGTCGGGACGCTCCGCGGAAGCGGGTACGGACGTCCGAAAATTTCATCCGGTCCGACGGGATACCGAAAGGGATTTGGAGGATTTCGAGCTTTCCCTTTCGGAACAACATATGCTGTTGTGTATGTCATCTGACTTGGTCTTCTACAGCTTCTTTTGTCGGACCAGAATGCTGCGATGCCGGATAAGAAACTGATAGCGTCGGAGGACTTAGAATTTTTTGTTCGGTTCAGGGACATCGTCCCTCAGTTCTGACATAGTCCAATAATGTCACGCAAACTTTCGAATTATTGAACGACGCTATATATTATTATTATATGCTTGCTATAACCAAGCATTTCTGGTTTCTTGTTCGCAAAGTTACGGAGATGTCTTTCAAAAGTGTGCCTCTGTCGTCATAGTTAATGAAGAGCTAGCGGCAATAAGTGCTCATGGAATATGTCTACCGCCTATGGAGTGACATTCGCTAGCTCACCCGGTGTAGCGTACATTCATCGAATGGTTCGGCTGCCGGGTTCGTCCGTTGCGGTCTAGGAAGGAGATTTGGGTGATGCGAGCACTTTAATTACTTTAGTACTCACCCAGTGACGGCAGATTGAGGACAGATCGGAGGAAGCCTGTTAGTCCGGTTCCTGGCTTGTCCAGGTCCGTCCGGGCTGTGAGCGAGAGAGGTCCCTCTCTCGTCCAGCAACATAGGGGACCGCATGTTGTGGTTCAGATATTTTACATTCGGAGCATATGTCTGTCGGTCGGGACGCTCCGTTATATTGACAGTCCGAGAGACTGTCCTTAATGCTTCCTCATCCTCACAGCAGGGCATTCGACCGCACATTGGCTACGTGACCTCGAGTATCCGATCAGTTTCGTCATTCAGTGATTCCACGGCGAATAGGTCGCGCCATCCGGTAGCCAAGGGACACGAGGCCTATACACTCCGTTCGCTCGCATATTGGTAGTATGCACGGGGTAACGTTCACGGAGCTTCCAGCGGCAATGCATTGTAGGACCGCTTCTCCTCAGGCCTCAGTGACGGACGTGCTATCCGAGTTAGCACAGTTGTTTCGCAGCATCCCAGCAATTGACAGTTTCTTGGTCGAATCAGGAATTATCCGACGGCGCTGGGTCGGTGCGGTCCGCGGTTGCATCAGGTACGGACGACCGAACGCTTTATAGGGTCCGACAGGATGGCGAAAGGGATTCGAAAGATTTCGAGTTTTCCCTTTAGTAGTATCGGAAGCTGCCTTTCATATCTTCTGGCATTATCTTCCAGTGACTGTTATTTCGGACTTCATTGCTGCGATCTTGGATAAGAGACTTATAGCGTCATTGGACTCGGATTTTTTGATCGGTTCAGGGACATTGTTCCTGACTTACCCACGCAGTCCAATAATGTCATTACAACATGTGTTTTATTTTTCGACGCTATATATGCATACAAGCCTGCTACCAAGCATGATAGTTTAGTTTCTTGTCCGCGTTGCTCATTTCTGCCGTTTTATCATTTATATGATTAGTTTATTTGGCAGAGCAGGGCATACCGAGAGTTCATATGCGTCTAGACGGTGTGGTTAAAGACTGGAAATATTCTTTTTTGGCGTTTATGTCTTGTCCAACTTCAATGTTGGAAACGACATGATGTATAGTGGACTTAACTTAGACGCTTTATCATACGTAATCCGCCTTACGGAGGCATTATCATTACGTTTTCATGAAAAGATTTACGGGATATTATTCTCAATGTGATTTCTTTTGAGGGCAGTAGTTTGTTCACGTATAACTCCGCCCTTCAGTGGCTGATTGGAGTTGGTTGACGTGACGCAGCCCTAGCTACACCCATACGCGTGGATAGTAAGGTTAAGAACTCTCTCAGAGTCACTTCGTTCTCGGAGGAGCTTCTCTTCGACGGCAACTTTTCGGCAATCCATGAATTGCTCGATTTACACGTTCTCTTGTCTATCTAGTGTTACAAGAGATTCAGACTGGGGCAAACATTCGGTGGTTGACTCAAAGAGTGCCACCGCAGTTGCCGGACCCGAGTGTGGCTGTTATGACGGTTGCCAGTCAAACAGATTGGGATATAATACTGATCCCAACGGATTCGAAGTGCCAGGGTCTTCGGGTTCCGCAGTCTCTTAGCAACCAATTTTCTTCCGCGGAATAATGTTTTTTAGGCTTGCTTTATGTCATTGCATGAACATTATTCAGAAACGCATGCCCAAATCCTGTCCGTTAATTCGACAGTAGTGGCGCATCTCCGGAACCAGGGAGGCACTCTTTCTTTTCCGTTATTCAATTTAATGGAAGAATCCGTCTGTTGGTTATAATACACCAAGTTCTGTTTTGGTCCGTCATATTCCGGGTCGTCTGATTGTTTTACCGGACTCCCGTTCACTTACGGGTCGCTTGTTGCTGTCAGAATGGACTCTCAACAAACAAGTATTCAATCAGATTTGCTATCTATGGGAGCGCCCAATGATGATTTATTTACGACACAGCTTGCTAATCAATTGCCGACGTATGTGTTGGCTTGTCCAGATCTCTGAGCTAATGTTGTTAACGCTCTATTGATCTATTGGACGGAATGATAGGATACGCGTATCCTCCGGCGCTGTTGTTTCAGCAGGTATTGCTAAGATAAACAACCTCAATACATTTCTGTTGATAGCATCTCTATCTTCACAGAGATCATGGGTAATTTACTCTCTTGTCTACTGTGGGTCTTAACGTGAAATCTTCCTCAATGTGAGGATCTTTTTTCACTGGGTAAATCGTGTCATCTTTATCACAACCCGCAAGGTCTCAACCTTCATGTATTCCATTGTGTGGTCCGTATTGCATTGTAAGCATTGTACTGGACGAGCTTTGGATGCGATTTCTTACTATAGGAGGTCCTCTTCTTCGCTATTCTATGCGGCTAAAGTGGAGGCTCTTCCGTCGTTGGTGTAGGGATCATTATGTTCATATTGTTGATCCCTCCATACTACTCATTGCAATTTTTTTTAGTATACTTGTTTCACAAGATCTACTGCAGCCTGTTATTAGTAAGGTTTTCGGTTTATATTACCTCATACCTATGCACTCTACGATAGTTTACAATTGAGTCTTATGTCTCTTTATCTAAGTCAGTTAGTAACTTTTTGATATATAGACTTAGAATCTTTAGATTAAATTCCTATATGGATTTTAACTTCGGTTCTTATTTAGCTAAGTAATCATTTGAGCCTCTGGAAACAGTAGTTTTCAAATTCTGACCTTTTAGACAGTAATTCTGTTGGTTTCTCTTTTACTGTAGAGTCAGTGAGTTTCATGCATTATCGATGGATGATTTTCACTTTCGTAGTTTCGGAATCACTATTCCGTTACTATTTAGGTTGGATTTTTGCTTAAGAGTTAGGCTCCTAATATCCGGAACCTATTGTTATTAAGGTCCTTCCGTCTTCGTACGGGCATAGGCCTTTACTCTTTCCGGGTAGAGTTTATGTATTTATAAACAGATATCTGTTTATTACTATGGGCGTAAGCTTCTTCTGTCTTTGATGCCTAGTAGCAGAACGTTACGCTCCATTCTATTGTTAATGGATTCTATTAACTATCGGTACTGCTTATGGTATATCATTGACTTAGCAGTTGTGCTTAAGATTTCGGCTCATGAAGTAAGAGTTCTTCTACATCTTGGGCTTACATTAATAGTGTCGCTATTATAGATTTTGAAGGCTGCTCATTGCGCTCAGCCATCCACATTCATGAATTTTTATCTCAGAAATATCGAGTCCATTTCTGGAGGCCTCTATTGTTAGGTCTATTATCTACTGCTCAGAATGTCATTCACTTAACAGTTGCTACTATAGCTAGGTAGGCTGTCTGTTTCGGCAGTGTCTCCGTTCTGCTGCCCTCTTCGCTCTGGGCTATTTGACCCAGGGCAAGAAAAAGGGGGGGGGGAGGGTGTTCCCTTGGGTCACCTGTTTTACTATGAAAACAAGGGGATACCTCCTCCGGAGTTAGTAATTCTGAGCTGTTATTGGGATGGTTGTTTAGTGAGAAGTTTATGTTTTAAAAATTCATTCAAGTCTTAGTTTTTAAAGTATAGCTTTTGAATATTGCATATGTCAACGGACATGATTATGCAATCCTCTGACACTTTTAAGGAGTATAAGAGTCTCTATTCTCTAGACTTACTTTATTTATTGGCTTACTTTAAAAATTATTAGTATAAGGATTATATTGGATATTAATAGAGTACATGGATGTATGAAGCTCAATTTTGGAAGGTGTTGTATCTTTCTAATTTATCATAAATAAGAAAGATACATGTAAGGCCTATTACTTCTTTTTCCCTACAGGGGATGACTCTATTTTATATTATTGAGCGTATTCCATTTTGCTCTATGTCCTTGGCCCTCCAGCCTTTTTACTATTCAGCTATGTCTGGGTCATTGGTACAGTATAAAAATGTTAAAAAATTTATAGTAATTTCTATATTTTTTATACTTACCAATGACCCAGACGGGGATGGCCCTCCCAGGAGTTGGGAACTCTTGCCTCCCCGCTGAGTACATAGCGCTTACCAGGCACTTTGGAAGGTGTTGTATCTTTCTAATTTATCATAAATAAGAAAGATACATGTAAGGCCTATTACTTCTTTTTCCCTACAGGGGATGACTCTATTTTATATTATTGAGCGTATTCCATTTTGCTCTATGTCCTTGGCCCTCCAGCCTTTTTACTATTCAGCTATGTCTGGGTCATTGGTACAGTATAAAAATGTTAAAAAATTTATAGTAATTTCTATATTTTTTATACTTACCAATGACCCAGACGGGGATGGCCCTCCCAGGAGTTGGGAACTCTTGCCTCCCCGCTGAGTACATAGCGCTTACCAGGCACTGGTTATTAGAATGATTAATGGTGCCAATTTCGGAACGTCCTTGACACTGCGCATGCGCAGTAGAGGTGAAGTGTGGAGGGCCTTTCAGGACATGTTTTCTTTGGTTTTAGATGCAAATTTTGGGGATTGGGGGGCAAAATTTGTGTTTGGCCCTATATTTTAAGAGTTAGCACCAGCTATGTCTGGGTCATTGGTAAGTATAAAAAATATAGAAATTACTATAAATTTTTTAACTTTTCTGAATACCAAGGTATTTTGTTATCCTAATACCACACAGTACATAGTGTAATAAATAAAAATGAACAGACAGCTGCCACCGGTACTCAGCTGAACCATAACTCTATAACTGGGTTTCAGTGTCATGGTAGAATTATCCTGAATTATCCCTCTTTTTATTCCAGGAGCAGCATTCACTTCCCACACTGATACATGGGTTCTTTTAATTTTTCCAAATTCAACGGTCTTTAGGCCTTGCTCCATTAGAAATTATTTGTTTTCTGAAGTCTAATCACCACCCAGTTAACTTGTGAATTAAATTTTTGTTTGAATGGAGATTGCAATTGGGAATTATTAGGATGGAAATTAGGAAAAATCATGTCTGAATGCATTGGTAATGGGGCTGGTATTCTGCACTGTAGACACCCAAAAGAATCTGTGCAGCATACAATATTGAAAGTCCAGTAACAGTTCAGTATTAGCAACATCCGAAGAAATGCATATCATTTTGATGGGCCAGATTCTTCATAGCATTATTTTCATCCTTTTATTCATTTAAAAAAAAGTATGGGTTAGGCCTAAAAAAGTTAAAAATCTGTTTCTTGGACCCTCCCGCATGGTCATTTTGGCTGCTGCATGCTCTCATTTTATAACTGATGCAAACTTAAAAAAGTTTAAATTAAATGGTTTATGTCTGATATTTTACCCAAGTTATTAAAATTCAAAATTTGTCCCTTGAGCGCAACAAACTTAAGGCTTTGCATTGCTTTAGCATTGCAAAGCCTTCTTGTACTCAAGGGTCGAAATACACCACCACCTATGCTATTCTGTAGCATGAGCATGAACTTTTGATGACAAAGAAGTAATTATAAAAATAAAAAATAAAATAAAAAACCTCCCGCCCACATGCAATTTCACAAAAAATGTCCAGAGAAACAAGATCTACTTTGTGGCACCCCAATGGTTTGAACTAGGGACTGTGGTTCTCATTTGTGTGCTGAAAATTTTATTTTTTCTCAACTGCTCAATTTGTAAGTTAAGTTGTCAGATTTTGTTGATTCATTAGGTAAAGGGTTAACATGTCAGGTGGCAGATATTAAACACAAGCAGACCATCAAACAGTTCAGGTATTGCAATATTATACATTTCCAGTTATTCATAGATTGGGAGTGGAGGGAAAATTTGCAAAATACTTTAATCCACTGGGCTTATATTTTGACGAGAATCTGAGAATCTATTCCCACAAAGATTTGCACAACAAAACCAGCGAGAATCCAAGTAGATTCTTGATGCACCTCTGCTATATTTGTGTGAAAACAATTGAGTCAATATAACTCTTTACCTAACATCGCAGCAGCAAATTAACTAATACAGTAGAACCTGTCTTGAGAGACCACCTTTTTTGCCATACAAAAGCAGTCTCTCAAAACAGGTGGTCTCTCATGACAGGTCTATTACAGAGTAAAACACCCAAATGGTACAAGGTCATAGAAGTTTTTGAAGACAGGTGGTCTCTCACGATAGTGGTCTCCAGGTCTGAAAATAAGCAGTCTGACATTTACATAATGAGGTCCCCATAGGGTGAATTTGATGATGCTATCTCATATAGTGGGCCAATTTATCCCCTGGGTACCTCTTTCTGTTTAGTTTTGAGACCCTGATTCAGATTGAGGTTCACAGGGGGTAAATTTAGTGATGCTACCCTGCTGTGCAGGGTAGCATCACTAAATTCACCCTCTGGGGACCTCATTTTGCAGATGACAGTCTGCTTATTTTCTGGCTTGGTGGTCTCTCAAAACAGGTTTTACTGTTTAAGGCTAACATGACCTGAAATATTCTGACACTTTAACAATAAATTTGTACAAATATGACTGTCATCATTCATGTTTGTAAGGTTTTATTGGTAAATAATATTTTTATTTTTTTTTAAATTTTCAAATTCAGTTTATGTTTTAAAACTTAAAAAGCTGTGTTGGGTAAACTTGTGTTATTGGTATACAACAGGGGTTGCCCTGCCACAAGACCCATCACAGCCCTCCCTGCAGAATTTATTTGCAGACTGCCTTGGTCCAGAAATCCACTCTTCATCCAACATGTAAATGATTTTCTGAGTCCTGCAGTCATCCATATCAGTGAACTATTTGTTTTGTTTTGTTTTTAGGAAAGGTATCACAATGACTGTAATCTTGCTGTACAGTTGCTCCAGTGTCGTCCATCTAATTTTGTAGCACATAAGCTGGACATGGTGAGTAAAATGTATTAAGGTTTCTTGATGACATCATTTTAATTGTCAACCCTCTGCACACTGATGTCAAATTATCAATGTTTCAAGTAGAATTATTTTCCGTAATGCAACTGGTAGCTTAATCTTGAAGGGCAAATTCCGACTATCCCACAAACAGATGCCCCAGTGTACAGGCATGAAACAGTCATCCTCACAAGAGTCAAAGTACCCTGCCAGTGGTTTGTAATCAAGTCTTTGCTGTCTATATTGGCAGCTAGGTGTTGACCAGAAATCACTGGTAAGCCTCTGGGGACTTACAGTTTGTGCAATTTGTTAAAAATTGACCAGGATCAAAAGAATTAACCAATTCAATCTTCTTTCACAGAGCTCAATGAACTCTGCCAGACAAGACCAAATTTATTAAAATCCTAGTTGCATTATGAGAAATATTTACAGGTTGTCATTTTGATATTTCAACATCAGTGAGCAAGGGTTAATTGTCTTCTGACATGTAATTTTTCATGCCCCCAGCATAATATGGCTAGGACATCTAATGTTATCCTTGTCCATCCGTCATTCTATCATTTCATCATTCATAACAATGTACTTGTCAGCATGATAACTTCAACAAATATCCAGTTGATTAGATATTTGATATGTGAGTTGTTCTTAACATTCTTATAATCGAGTTCGATAAACAACCAGATCTAATAATCAGGGGCAGTGTTATGACCCCTAATTAGTCATTTGTAACAAATTTTCATTTGTTGACATAACTTCAACAAACACTTTGGGCTAATATCTGGTATTTGGGTTCAAATCAAATCTACATGTTAAGTTTGAAAACCAGTCTGGTCTGATCATTTGGGGTGAACGTATGTCAAAATTAGTCGATTTTAGCAAATTTCTTTGTTTGTTAGTGTGATAACTTGAAATAATATTATTGATTGAGCCAATATCTGGTATTTGGGTTCAGTCAAAAAATCTACAGGTCAAGTTCGAAGACCAACCCAGTTCGATAATTAGGGGCAGAGTTTGCACTCCTAATTAGTCGATTTTAACAAATTTTTTGTTCGTTAGTGTGACATTTTCAACAAATATTGATTGGGTCAATATTCAGTATTTGAGTTTAACCAAAGAATCTGCGGGTCAAGTTCCGATAATTGGAGGTGGAGTTATGACTCCTAATTTGTCTATTTTAATGACTCCTTTACTTCAGCAAATATTAATTGCTTAGGTTAATATTCGGTATTTGAGTTTAATCGAAGAATCTACAGGTCGAGCCAGGTCTGATGATTAGGGGAAGAGTTACAGCCTGTAATTAGCCCTTTACCCAACGCAGACGAAATCAAAATTTATTATTTTAAATATCATTTTTTCAAAACATTTCAACAAAACCATATCATGTAACCCCTCGTTGGAACGAGCTAGTTACAACGAGTGGTCACATGATATGGTTTTGTTGAAATTTTTTGAAAAATAATATTTTTTCAACTGCTGAATTTGCATATTACGCGGGCGGATGCAGCCGATTCATTGGGTAAAGGGTTAGTAAAAAAAAATTTGTGGAGTTACTTACCTTGAGCTTTAATTTTTGCTAACCTTCCACTTTAATTTTAACATTTTTTGCTTGGAAGTACTAGTTTAAACTTTGAATAAGTGCTTGAAGCTGTAGCCATCCTGAATAACTGTTAAAAGTAATAATAAAATTTGAATGATGGTATTTGATACAACTGGGTATTTATTGCAATTCCATTTGGTAAATCGTTAACAGAAGGTCAGTTGAGCTGAAATGCTTTGAAAACCATTTGCAGTGTCCAAGCATTCAAGGCTGATAGTCTTAGTTTTTAGTTTTAGTTTGTCACCTCAACTGACTGCAAATTAAAAATAACTTCATGCCATCAAGTGGTATAAAGTGTCCATCATTTGTTATTGTCCCCCGACCCTTCGGGGGACTATTGTAATCAGCTGTGTCTGTCCGTCCGTCCGTCTGTCTGTCCGTGCGTGCATGCGTCCGTGCGTCCGGCCGTCACACCCTTGTCCAGATGATAACTTTAGTTTGGATGATTTTACTGAAACTAAATGTGGTATGTGTCTTACTTGGGTGGAAATGCAGGTCAAGTTCGAAAATGGGCACGCTCCACTGATTTCTACTGGATTTATTCCCCTTTTTCGACTTCAAAAATACAGTTTTTGTGTTGTCCGGATGATAACTTTAGTTAGGATCATTTGATTGAAACGAAATTTAGTATGCCGCTTATTTGGGTGGAAATGCAGGTCAAGTTCGAAAATGGGCACGCTCCACTGATTTTTACTGGATTTATTCCCCTTTTTCGACTTAGAAAATACGGTTTTTGTGTTGTCCGGATGATAACTTTACTTTGGATCATTTGATTGAAACGAAACTAAGTATGTGGTTTAACTGGTTGGAAATACAGGTCAAGTTAAAAAATGGCCATGCTCTGCGAACAAATTGCATCCTAACAGCTCTCTTGAATTTGCCATCTTGGTCGGGGGACCGGGGGCGTTGCCCTTGTCTTATACAGTTTCATCTTATTCAAGCGTTAATGGCCTGAACAGCTTTTTTTAATTTCTCGCATACCATTACCTTCAAGTCAGGAAAGATCCATAGACTGAAAGTGATAGTAATAAGAAAAAGTCTTAACCCTTTACCCAACGTAATGGCCAAAATCGGCCAGCACTATTCACAAAAATCGCCAATTAATTTTCATTATTTTTTTCATTTTTTGTCTCAAAGACATAGGTTATGACCCCTCTTTGGAATGAGCTCATTGAGCTCATTCCAAAGAAGGGTCATAACCTATGTTTTTGAGACAAAAAATGAAAAAAAATTAGTTATTCAAGAATTTTGTTTGCAAGTGTCGTCTGCTTTTCATGTTAGGTAAAGGGTTAATTGCTTGGCAGTGATTTCTTCTTATGACTTGGCTGCCTACTCTGTTATCCAAGGCATGACTAAAAAGTATTGCTATTGTGGTGTGACTACAGATCTAAGAAAGTGCTCATATCCATCCAGCACTTTGCACAAAAATCTCTATTCATAATTTTATTCAATTTTTGCTTCCAAATATGTAATTTATGACTTAATATGGATGAGCTCATTGCAGTCATTCCAATAAGGGGGGTCATAAGTTCATTTAGTTTCCATCCAATAACTAAAGAACCACTTATTTGATCAAATCATAATTTTAGGGGTTACTTGTGGATCACAAGACAATGCTTCCTTTCAATTTTGTTCCAGATAGACAGTTCAGTATGGCCGCCATGGTGTTATGACATCGTCTGGGGCATATGCCACGCTTCGCATTACTCTTGTTTTTTTTACTTCAACCCTTTCATTGTTGAAGTAAATTTAGGATATCTAAAATATAACATGTTATGTTAAGAATTCTTTTAATTCATTAACCCTTCTGTGTTTTTGTCTGATAAAATTTGATAGTTCCCTGATATAAGTCGACATTTAACCCTTTACCTAACACACACGATAACAAAAATTTATTAGTTTAAATAATTGTTTTGAAATTTAACAAACAAAAATTAAACAAAACCATATCATATGACCCCCTCATTGGAACGAGCTTAAATCTTATGAAAAATAAAGAAATTTCAGCTGCCGAATTTGTATATTAGGTGGACAGATGTGGCTGACTTGATAGGTAAAGGGTTAACCCTTTGAAATGGTACACAAATTTTTGCATTGAGATTGAGAAAATTTGGCAATCGGTTATCCAACTGAATTATAAACAACAAAAAGCTTAAGAGAAATAGTAAGAATTGAATCCTACGGTGGCTGTGTAGGGTCGTAGAGTTAATGTTCAGTGAACTTACCCACAAATGCAATGTAGATTCACCTCATTATAGCCATTATGGTGTTTGATGACTAAAGCTCTTGAGTAAAAACTTTTGTCTGAATTTGATTCTAAACAGAAGTCTTTTTTTTTTATCGAAGCACTTGACTTGAGTAAAACTCCAACTTGAATCCAGTTTAGGACTTAACCTTTGAACCCACATTTCCTGGAATGGTATCGCCTTTGTGTACACTTAAACTGAGATCGGTCAGTCCAATATAAATATACTCCCCGCCGGAACCCTGGGAAGTGAAGCAGTTCCTGTTCACTGCGGTAAACAGGCTCTGTTTTACTGGTAAAATAGGACCCAGTCACCAATGCTTGGGAGGTGCAAACCTTCTCTAAAATGGGCAACATGACTTATTTTCGCTCACCCCTGGTCTTGAGTTGATACTCAAGTTGTGGTCATGATTAGCCATTGTGCAAAAATGTGTGACCTTAAACACCAATAAATAAATAAATATAATATCAATATACAGGGATGATAAAATAATAACTGCAGTCTGCAGCCATCTGGCTGCAGACTGCAGTTGTTATTTTATCATCATTGCCCCATTATCTCTTATAATAAGACAAAAATGGGATGAAATTATACCTTGGACCAAAAAATTGGTCTTACGAGTTCAGAGGGTTAAGTCATACTTAAGTGTTTCTCTTGAAATATAAGGCCTAAGAATACCCTTCATTTTTATTTCTTCACAGGTGAGTGTAAACCCTGATCTATTTTTTATGTGTACCCATACTATGTATGGTACACATAATGCCGGCATCCGGGGTGGCCATCCGTCGTTCGTCCATCCTTTGTCCATCTGTCTGTCCATCCGGCATCCGTATCCATTTCTTTTGTCATTCGATAACTTGAAAAATATTGCTTGGATTGTCAAGTTACTTTATTTTTGTGTTCAGGTTGCTGATGTGCCGAGCTGTATAGTTTTTGGTGTAAATCTGATAATTTGATCCTGAGATATTAACCCTTTATCCTTCAAATTGAAAATTCCTCCAATCTCTTTGGCATTCGATAACTTGAAAAATATTGCTTAGATTGTCTAGTTACTTTATATTTGTGTTCAGGTTACTGATTTGCCGAGCTGTATAGTTTTTGGTGTAAATCTGATGATTTGATCCCGAGATATTAACCCTTTATCCTTCAAATTGAAAATTCCTCCAATCCCTTTGGCATTCGATAACTTGAAAAATATTGCTTGGATTGTCAAGTTACTTTATATTTGTGTTCAGGTTACTGATGTGCCGAGCTGTATAGTTTTTGGTGTAAATCTGTTATTTTGATCCTGAGATATTAACCCTTTATCTTTCAAATTGAAAATTCCTCCAATCCATTTGGCATTCGATAACTTGAAAAATATTGCTTGGGTTGTCAAGTTACTTTATATTTGTGTTCAGGTTACTGATGTGCCGAGCTGTATAGTTTTTGGTGTAAATCTGATAATTTAATCCTGAGATATTAACCCTTTATCCTTCAAATTGAAAATTCCACCAATCCCTTTGGCATGAGATAACTCAAAAAATATCAATCTGATTGTCATGTTACTTTATATATTTATTCAGGTTACTGATGTGTTGTGCTGTATAGTTTTTTATGTAAATCTGATAATTTGATCTGGAGATATTAACCCTTTATCCATCAGATTAGACACTCCTCCAATCCATTTCTATATGTACCCATACCATGTATGGTGTACATAATGTCGGCATCCGTGGTGGCCCTCCGTCATACAGCTTTCTACTAGTTGCACGTATGGGTACACATCTGACGATTTCATCGGCCTATTTTTCCTCTCTGTTGTTTCTTTGAAGTTTACTTTCTGTTTCTAAATTCTACTTGTAGCTCCCATATGATTTACAAGAGAGAGTGAAGAGTCATCTGAGCCGACAACAAATGATGAAACTTGAGGACGCAGCTGCTAAAGAACAAAAGGTGATAAGAGTTCCAATGCCAACATTCCCACCAACAGCAATGTTGTATTCGATCAATGGAGGAAATACCCAAAAACTAAATGCAACTGCTGAAAGTGAAGCCACTGTTCCCATATCAGTGATTGCCAAGATTCTTTCACAGCCTGAGAAATCCAGGCGTCGAGGACGGACATATATTTGTATCAAGTGTAAAAAAGACATAGTGCTTGTTGACAGAGAAATTCAGACAATTCCATGGCGAGAAACGGATCGTGGTGGAGCCCCTTCTGGTGTAAAAGTTCATCGGCAGTCTGGAAGAATCAGACAGAATTCCACAGAAACAGAAATTTAAATTATTTTGATTTTTTTCAACTGATAGTAATGCACTTTCTAAATAGCTTTCTAGTCACCTAAACATATATGTTTTCTTCTTTACATTTAAAAACAGAAGGTAGATGATATAAAATATGAGAAGTGACTCTCAAATTTTGAAAAAATTGATTGCTCTGCAGCGGGTAGTATAGAATAGATCAAAGAAAATGTTTCCTTACTAAAACATGAGGAACTTAATAATTAGTTGGGTGCTAGAAGCCACTATCATGGCTCTATTGAAAAGTGCTATTGGAAAGTGCTAAAAGCCACTTTAGTGACTGTACCGTCTGTATTAACCCTTTACCCAACGCAGACGATATCAAAATTTATGAATTTAAATATCCTTTTTTAAAATTTTTCAAAAGATTTCAACAAAGCCATATCATGTGACCCCTTGTTGGAACGAGCTAAACAAGCTCGTTCCAGTGAGGGGTCACATGATATGGTGTTGTTGATATTTTTTGAAAAAATAATATTTTTTCAACTGCTGAATTTGCATATTACGCGGGCGGATGAGGGCGATTCATTGGGTAAAGGGTTAACTTGTTCCACAAATAGAAGAAAAATTCATGTTCATATAAAGCTGTCAATCTACAATTTATTTATTTAATCTTATACATTTAACAAGGATTGGTGAACAAGTTATGCAACTTATATTAACGCCTCTCCTTGGCCCAATGGCACAGATGTGTTTGATGACCTTTGTAGCAGCAACTTTGTGGCCTTGCCCTTCTCGAATACTACAAAGGGATCTTTAGCCTGCACGGAGTGTGTTTCTCACTGCAAAGAAGACAGCCATTTTACATCCCCACCTGATAGGACAGTACACTGTGATAGCATCAACCCCACAATTGATGCTGACAGAGAGAGTTCAGACACCTCAAGAACTTTCTCCGACTGAGGATTGATCTGGGACCTCTGGCATGAGAGATCAGCATACTTATCCACTCGGCCACCACTTTCTACAATTTATTGGAGAGTTCCATCAACACTCTTCAATACATTTTATCCGAACAATTGTTTTTTAACAAAATTGTGCTAAACTCAGGCTCCCCTTGCTAGTAGCATCATATTGTTGTTAAAAAACTAATTTAACCCTCAAGAGCCTGACGATTTTTATAGATTTTCACTATACTTTGAAAATGTATCTCCAATGGCTTTGCAGTTGTTACTAGTCAAGTCTTGGCTGCCTACAGAGGCAGCCAAGACTTGCCTAGAAACAACTGACAAGGTACTTAGAAAATAAGTTTACCCAAACAATGTATGTTGGGGCATCTGTTCCTTTGCATTATAAGGTTATCAAAGTCAGAATTTGGCCCCTAAGTGTTAATACCACCTGTATTAACTGATTACTGTGTTTTTACTGTTCAGATGAAGACAACTCAGTTTTAACCCTACATGTATTCACCCGAGATTAACATATTATAATAATAACCCACAGTATTCATGCTCATTTTAACCTTTGCCCTGGCTTTCTGTGCTCAAAAGTTTCCAAAATACGTTTGTCTTAAAAAACTTAGGACAACTCTTTTTCAGGTTGTTTTAATATCTGCTGGGCCCACTGTCACATGGGTGAATGATCAAAAATGTGGTCCATCTCATTCGGCAATAAATAAGTTTGGAAAAAATATTCAAGTGAACCTGTGCAAAAAATGTCAAATTCATGAATACATCTTGTATTGAAAAGCGAAAAAAGTCTTCTTGAAAATTCTTTCTGTGTATCATGAATAAGGCCATGCAAACAGGCCTGACATTTGCAGAATACAGTCCCCAGAGGGTGAGTTTGATGATGCTATCCCATACAGCGGGACAATTTATCCTCTGGGTACCTCTTTCTGTTTAGTTTTGAGACCCTGATTCAGATTGAGGTTCACAGAGGGTAAATTTAGTGATGCTATCCTGCTATGCAGGGTAGCATAACTAAATTCACCCTCTGGGGACCTCATTTTGCAGATGACAGTCTGCTTATTTTTTGGCTTGCATGCAAAGTAGATCACTAGATGCATGTGGATGCAGGTGGATGGTGGTCTTTTATTTTATTTTTGTAATTATTATTTCTTTACCCTCAAAAGTTCATTTCCTTGGTTTGTTTTATCTTTTAGGCCTCATAATTTAAAGAATAACTTTGGAAGTTGCGTATTTTATTCATTTTTTAACTTTAGTGACATAAACCAATTAATTTTTATTATTTTTAAGTTTGCATTGATAATAAAAAGAGAGCATATGACAGACAAAATGACCAGCCAGGAAGGACTGTGAAACAGATTTTTAACTTTTTTTGGCCTGATAACATGTGGAAAATTTTTTTACTGCAGATAAATATATTTTGTAGTTTTTGAGAACAGATCAAATGCATGTTACCTTAAGAATGGTCATTATGACAGTTCAAAGTTTAAATTTGTTAACCCTTTACCTAACATGAAAAGCAGACGACACTTGCAAACAAAATTCTTGATAACTAATTTTTTTCATTTTTTGGCTCAAAAACATGGGTTATGACCCCTCATTTGAATGAGCTCAACGAGCTCGTTCCAAAGAGGTGGCATAACCTATGTTTTTGAGGCAAAAAATGAAAAAATAATGAAAATTAATTGGCGATTTTTGTGAATATCGCTGGCCGGTTTTGGCCGTTACGTTGGGTAAAGGGTTAAGTATTGTTGTTTTTTGCTTGATATATTTGTCTGGACCAGAGTAAGTGCATGACCACACTTAATTCCTCTATAAATGCATTAAACTCTGTATTATATCAACATGTTCTTAACCCTTCGAGGTCTGAAGATTTTTTTATACATTTTATAGTGCTGAAATGGTTGGCCCATTTTTGTAACTGGCTAACCATTGGGCATAACCGGATTTCAACCGGATATCCCTTAATTTCAACCACTGGTATTATTGCATTGTCTACTACTTAAAATCAGTAAGGCATGGAGAGAAAACAGTTAAAAACACTGCCACTTGACTTCCACAAAACATAAAGTAACAAACATCATCGAGTGTCAATGGAAATTGCCGATGTGCAAACAATCGTTAATTTATGTGACTGCAGTGGTCTCACATAATAGTGATGATACATCATAACTGTGGTCACCCTGCATTGCCCGGTCACAAAACCAGGCCTTGCAATTTGAAAATCACAGGCACATGGCTTGCCAAACATCAAATCTTAACTCTTCAGGGTCAAATTCAAACTTTTGCAAAACTTGTGTCCTCACAACAGATGTCCCAATATGAGAAAGTCTTCTAGACAGGAATAGACTTACCCTGGCTGTGGTTTGTTGTCAAGCCTTCAGGCATGGAAATAAAGAGATTACATCTTAACCCATTAGTAGATTATGCTATATAATATGGTGTTAACCCATAAGAAAAAAGTATTCTGAAGCCTTTCTATTTTCTCTGTTTTAACTACACCATCTATGCTGTTTACATCTTCACAGAATTTTTATCAGAAAAGAAGACAGCAACTAATGTGCGATCTCTCTTAGGTGAGATAGTACGTTTGTTGTTGCTATTTACTTTAGCAAAAATTTTGTCAAGATTATCACAGCATGCTGTGGTATTCATATGTGGTAGCAATGCACAACCTTTGGGATGGTTGTGAAAGATTGTTGTGTCTGACTGACACAACATGCAGGATTAGGAATTCAATTCATGTTGGATTATTTTGCCATAACTTGTAGTTGATTCATATATTTTACAGTCCAAGTACCTCCACCTCCCCCCCCCCCCCCCCCAACATAAATGATTGTTTGTGGGTTATTTCCAGCCCTTGCCTCTACAGGGAGCCAAAACTTTACTAGAAGTTATTGCTTTGCTACTTGACATCACAGGATGTGATGTAGTGGAAATTCTTGAATATATTCCAGGCCTTGAAATGGAGAGGCCACTTTTCCAGTCCAGGAACATGATGCGTCATACTCTCATTGAGAAAGATGGCTGCAAAGTTAAAGTGTGGGGTAGACTAATCAATATTATCAACGTGCAGCCTCAGGGCTGCACGTTGAAAATATTAATTGGCCTACCCCCAAATAATAAATGTGAACTGCTTCCATTGAACTGACATGGAAGATACCACCAGGGTTCAAAGAGTTAAGAAATTAACTATTGATGAACAGTTTTTTGCAGTTCACCAATTAACCACTTCCTAAACACAATTAGCTGACAGAATGTGTAAAAGAATTCTTGACCAACAATAAATTTCAGTTTCTTCCATTTTTTTTTAACTCTCAAAACAAACCATATCAGTACTGTGTCAGTGTAGTTTATTTTCGATTTGTGGTAGTCAGTATGTTTATACATGTAATTCTTTTTATGACATTTGTGTAAATGAGAGAAGTGATATTGTGGTGATGTTTATTATGGTTTAATTTATTAACGGTAGGTTAGTGATCATAAACAATCAACAATGCTGATATTTGTTACAATATAATTTAATTATATTTTTTTAACCCTTTACCTAACACAAACACACGTATTAGTCAACTCTTGCCCAAAAATCTTGAATAACAAAAAAATTTTAATTTTTGCCCTCAAAATATTGTTTATGACCCCTTATTGAAACAAGCACAAGCTTGTTTCAGTGAGGTGTCACGAGCTGTTTCTTTTAGTCAAAAATTGAGAAAAAAATTATAAAATGAGCAGTCAAACAATGAATATGTTTTTGAGGCAAAAATTGAAAAAATTTTTTAACATTTAAGTGGCAATTTTTGTGAAAAGTGCTGAACAGTTTTTTCATTATGTTAGGTAATGGGTTAACAATAGGTTAGTGAACATAGGCAAGCAATAAGTTGCACATAATAATGATAATGTACCGTCCTTTGGTCTATGAATCACAAACTAAGAAAATATGGATAAGTAGTATTTTTTTATGTATTGGTATTTTCTTCCATTTAACCCTTTACCCAACGCAGACGATATCAAAATTTATTTTAAAAATCATTTTTTGAATTTTTTCAAAAAATTTCAACAAAACCATATCATGTGACCCTTCATTGGAATGGGCTCGATGAGCTCATTCCAAAGAGAGGTCACATGATATGGTTTTGTTGGAAATTTTTTAAAAATAATATTTTTTTCAGCTGCTGAATTTGCATATTATGCAGGCGAATGTGGCCGATCCGTTGGGTAAAGGGTTAACCCCTGCAGAGAGTGCAGAAGAATGCAAGAAAAATATGGAAAGAAGAAAAGTTTGTACCCTTTCTATTCATTCTCATTACTTATTGTGTAAGAGAAACAAAAAAAAAGGTCAGCAATATTTTCACTAAATTTATTGGGAACATGGTAAAGAGAGAAAGTGATTACCAAAATGTTGCAAAGATGGAATCATTTTGTATATTTGTACTTAGTTGAGTCCAGTGTTCATGCTGGCACAGAATTGTGTGATGCCAAACTTTTAGCTAATCTGGATATTTTTCTGCCAAACAAAATGGTTCAGTGCCAAACTATGATGAGACAGACTGGGCTTCTGCAGGCTCTCCCGAATAAAGGAATTGAGTACTTTGGACTTAAGATCCCACCTCCTCCCCCTTCCTAATCTAGCATGCATATACATTAGCGTTCAACCGATGATCGGAATTGGCCACCCCAATCGGCTGATTGTGGGTAATCAGATGACAATAGCAATGGGTCCTGGAACATCGGTTCAACCGATTGTTGCCAAGCATTTTTTGTGATGATTCTTTAACCACATCTTATTATCTTCTGCAATTGTTCAATTGTTAATGTAAAATAATGTCAATGATACAATTCAATAAAGTTGAAAAACCACCACAATGTGTATTCCTAATTTCTCTAAACGCCCCTTTAAGAGATATACAAGTTAAACGACATGTAAAGCTTAAATTGAGAGTTCTTGCGACAATCGCCAGTTCCTATCGCTGTGAGAGCCACATTTACCGTCCAAGTGTGCACGACTGGTAATTTTATTGGACCCAAGTCAATGGAGTTTAACACTGTGAAATAAGTTCAATTTAATGTAGTTCTTTCGAGTCTCGACCTACCTAGTTGTGTATGGACTGTAAACCCGTAAAATAAGTTTAATTTAATGTAGTTTTTTTCTAGCCTCAACTTGTCTAGTAGTGCATGGTATTACAATCGTAATTGTCATCGGAATTGGCTGATTATGAGCTCAAATAACCTGTAATCGGTCAGTGGCCATTTTGGGTAATCGGTTGAACACTAAAATACATTTATGATTTATTCTGAGTTCTGCCTGATAGTTTAAATGGATTTTCCTGACTTGAGGCAGTAAGAGATGTGCGTATAGAAAGCCAGAGTACATGGTGAAACTCACCTGGCAGTAATAAGTAACTTTAGTGCTGTAGATAGTTTTAAGTGAGAGCCTATAATTCCCAGCAGGAGGCACTATCTAAGTGGTCGTTTGCATCACCAAATTCCATGGCTTGTAATCTGGTTTAAGAGAAGATGTCTCTCTGAATACAAATTTTTTAATATTTTCTTACGTTTTTATGTAAATGGATGTCCAAAAAATATAAGTTCATTGTTGCAAACATTTGGCAATTATTTTTAGCAAGAGTGGACAATATTTGAAGAACCTAGAAAATGCCTGGTTTGTGTGGGTGGAAGGAATTGGCGGGTGAGGACCTCAGGGCACACATATGTTGTTGCACTCTGAAATATTTTACCGAAGTTGAAAACAATTGATAAATTCATCCCTTGAGTGCAAGAAGGCAAAGCATTGCAAAGCCTTCTTGCGCTCAAGGAACGAAATATACCGCCACCCATGCTATTCTGTAGATTATGAGGGCTAAAACAAACCAAGAACATGGACTTTTGATGGCAAAGACATAATTACAGAAATAAAAAATAAAATAAAAAAACATTTGCCCACATGCAATTTTACAAATAATGGCCTGAGAAACAGAAGATATACCTTGTGTGGCCTTACTCAATTACTGGTCACTTACTGGACTGAACAAAATAATGGTGTGAAGTATTTATGTAATTTAATGATGACTTTTGTAAAACTGAAGGTTTACCTTTAATGTTCCATAAACTAGTAAAATGCTAAATTATTTTACAAAGGTGATTTGAAACATGAGTATTTTTTTCAAACATGTCATACTACGATCATGATGATATATTATGCAACATTCTCGGTAAAGATCAGATTCAAGTTTGTTCAAATCCAGTCCCATGGTTAATATTTGTGCTACCTATGGGAGCCTGAATGTTCATTGAAACTCTTCTCCAAAACAGGGCTGGAGTAGTCATAATAAGTAATCACAATCATATTTAATTGATTACAATTTTCAAGTAATGGTGTGTAATCAGTAATCATGGTAATGCATGTACATCAAATATCAAAAGATTCTGACGAATGATTTTGGAGTCCAAAACAACTCATCAGAATCTTTTGATATTTGGTATACAAAATCATTTGGGGATCTGATTCAAATTTGTTCTAATTAAGTGTCGGGGTTAGAATTTGGGCTCCTTATAGGAGCCCAGATTTTAGCTTCATCTAATATGAGGAATAATCTTTAACCCTTTACCCAACGAATCGGCCACATCCGCGCGCGTAATATGCAAGTTCAGGAGTTGAAAAAATATTATTTTTAAAAAATTTCAACAAAACCATATCATGTGACCCCTTGTTGGAACAAGCTTATCAAGCTCATTCCAACGAGGGGTGACATGATATGGTTTTGTTGAAATTTTTTGAAAAATTTGAAAAAATTATATTTAAAATAATAAATTTTGATATCGTCTGCATTGGGTAAAGGGTTAAACAATCTTCTTCAGAACTACTGATCAAAATCTTTGGATATTTGGTACACAGTATCATTATAGGTGTCAGATTCAAATATGTTCAAATCAAGTCCCTGGGTTCATGTTTGTTCTCCCTGTTCTAGCTCAGGTTCAACTTAATGCAATGTGAGGAATATTCTTTAACCCTTTACCCAATGTAATGGCCAAAACCGGCCAGCGCTATTCACAAAAAGTGCCAATTAATTTTCATTATTTTTTCATTTTTTGTCTCAAAAACATAGGTTATGACCCCTCTTTGGAACGAGCTTGTCAAGCTTGTTCCAATGAGGGGTCATAACCTATGTTTTTGAGCCAAAACTTGAAAAAACTAGTTATTCAAGAATTTTTTTTGCAAGTGTCATCTGCTTTTCATGTTAGGTAAAGGGTTAAAAATCTTCTGGTCTAGAACCTCCAGTCAGAATCATTTGATATATCGTATGTAGCATCCTTAGTTGGATCAGATTCAAGTTTGTTCAGATCAAGTTTATGTGTTCATATATGGATTCCCTTTGGGATTTCAACTTATAACTTAATGCTATATGAGAACCACCTTTTAGAATATTTTGGTATTTGGTATACAGTATGTTTAGGGAGGTCAGATTCAAATTTGTTATAATTAAGTTCCTGGGTTAATAGTTGAGCATCTTATGAGAGTCCAAATTTTAACTTAATGCAGTATGAGGAATAATCTTCAAAAATCTTCTTATTCGGATCCATCACTTAAGACCTATGAGCATTAGGTATGCTGCATCTTATTGGTGGCCAGATTCAAATCAAGTTCCTTGGTTCATATTTTGGCTTCATATGGCAGCTTGAATTTTAACTTAGTCCAATATGAGGACTATTCTTGAGAAATCTTCCCTTGAACCATCAGTCAGAATCTTCTTATATTTGATGTGTAACATTCTTAACCCTTTACCCAACGCAGACGATATCAAAATTTATTATTATTTTAAATATCCTTTTTTTAATTTTTAAAAAAAATTTCAACGAAACCATATCATGTCACCCCTCGTTGAAACGAGCTCATTCCAACGAGGGGTCACATGATATGGTTTTGTTGAAATTTTTTGAAAAATAATATTTTTTCAACTGCTGAATTTGCATATTACGCGGGCGGATGCGGGTGATTCGTTGGGTAAAGGGTTAAGGAGGGCAGATTAAAGTTTGTTCAAATCAAGTTGCCAGGTTCATATTTGAGCTCCTGTGGGGGCCCGAATTTTAATTTAGTTCAATATGATGAATAATCTTTCAAAATTTTCTTCTTCAGATCCGCTGTTCAAAATCTTTTTAATATTTAATATACAGCATCATTAGGGTGTTCAAATTCAAGTTTATTCCAATCAAGTCCCTCGTTGAATTTGGGTTTCCTTGTTTAGCTTTACAGGAAATCTAGACATTGTAACCATGGTAGCATAAGAATACTAGAAAGAATCATCAAACCTGGAGAACAGAGTTATAAATAACTACATGACTTCATTCCACTGTAGTGTTAATAAGCCATAGATGGTGAATTAAATTCTTCTGCATTCAACTTTGACAGGTGAGCACTTCAGGCAACCGGGGCCTCTTATTTTAATAGATGATGTTTATGAAAAACATGTCTTTCCTGTTTTATTTACTTCCACAGAGTAAATCTTTGTTTGAATCAGGTTTTTTAGCTCATAACTTGCTTGATTAGGCCACAAAAAGTAGATCTTCTGTTTCTCAGGCCATTATTTGTAAAATTGCATGCGGGTGAGCATTTTTTAATTTCATTTTTTATTTCGGTATAGCATGGGTGGTAGTGTAATTCATCCTTTGAGAGCAAGAAGGCAAGGGACAAATTTGTCAATTGTTTTTAACTTGGGTAAAATATTAGACATGAACCATTTCATTTTTATTTTTTTTTAAGTTTACATGGGTTATAAAAAGAGAGCATGTGGCAGCGAAAAGGACCATGCGGGAGGGCCTGAGAAACAGATTTTAATTTCTTTTAGGCCTTAATGATGTTTTTGTGCATAATCGTACTAAAGTGTGTTGTATAATATTTAATAGACTTAAGCCTACTATGATGATGATCCTGTGTTCAACATCATTAAATTATCAACTTGTGAGGGTTTTTTGTCAGAGTGGGATAAAATTTTAATGCAACCATTACCTCATTGATGGAACCAATATGTTACACTGTATGTAATAAAAGATTTCTCAGAGAGCTATCCATAACATAGTTTGACAATTGTAGGAATTTACTGAGCTCCCTCAGTGAATTTTTTTTCTGGCAATGACTCTCAAAGAAAAAAGATAAAAAAATTATTTCAATTATTTGCCGATTGCAATAGGAATAGAGAATCTTTGTTCATTCTGGTAGACTTGGGGTTTTGTATGTTTGAATTTTATTCATGTTTGTATGTTAATGTCTGTCTGTTGTCAGATGTCATATGTCTATTTTTACCTTTTTGTGCCACTTGCATCATTTTTTTTTATTATATTCTCCATTAGAGCATTGTTTTAATTTTCCTTCATCAACTTGAATAACTGAAGTCGCAGATGTTGTATGACAGAGATCAGTTAGAACTTGTTGTTTAACCCCATACACACTGATGTAGAGATATCAAAATTTAAACCGTCTTACTTTTTGAAATTCAGCAAGGAATTTAACTAATTGAATCTTGTTTGACAGAGCTCAGTGAGCTCTGTCAAACAAGACTGAATTGGTTAAATTCTTAGATTAATGGAGAAATTTGCTGCTTGAAATTCCAGTATTTTGACTTATGTGTGCAAAGCCTTAGTCTGTTACCTACCCCCCCCCCCCCTCCCTGTGAACCCCGGGAAGTGAAGCAGCGCTTGTTTACTGTAGTAAACAAGCTCTGTTTCACTGGTAATGTAAGACCCAGTCACTAATGATTGGGGTGCAAGTCCAGTAACATAGGCAACATGTGGTATAAACGATTGCCGACCTTGACTTTACCTCCATGATGTGGTCCTGATATTTATGTATTTATTTATTTATTGGTGTTTAAGGTCATATACTTATGCACAATGGCTTATCATAACCGTGATAGTTCTACGGGTGGAGGAAGCCGGAGTACCCGGAGAGAACCACCAAGCAATGATGAGCAGCTGCCAGCTCTCCAACATCATAACTCCACACTGCAGCACAGGCAGGGTTAGATTGGTTGAAGACATGCAGTATTCCTTAGTACATGGCGTCATCGTTAATCGGGGTTAAGTGCTTTGCCCAAGGACACAGTGCGGGAGTCCAAATTGATTGGTCAGACGGTCACCCATCCAATGATTAACCGGTCTAAACATTGCTTAACTTCGGTGATCTGACGAGAACCTGTGGTCCTCATAAGCCATTGTGCAGAAGTATGATCTTAAACACCAATACATAAATAAATAAATGTCTGTTACCTAACGTGTCAAGAAGATGATGAAGCATAAAAATTTCTTGAGTAACAAAATTTCTAAAAGTAATTTTATGCCCCCCGACTTAAGTCTGGTGGCATATTGTGATTGAAGTGTGCATGTGTGTCTACGTCCATGTGGGTGTGTCCGAGCCAACAAATCGAGAGGGCCACAGTCATCAAACTTCACACAATTGTAAAGGACCATGGGAGGATGTGTCACACACCATAGCCGGATTCGTACCTTCAAGGCCAAGGTCACATTTCAAGGTCACACTAAAAATCGGTCAATATTCGTGTCTCAGCCATAATTCAGAAACGAATCATAGTACAATTGTTTAACTTTTTACAAATGTTAAGGACAGTCAGAAAGTGTGTCACGTATAATAGTTTCCGCTGCATCTGCAATGTGAAGGTCACAATTGACCTTCATATGTTCAGGGTCACAAATCGCGTCTCAAGCATAACTCCAAAACTATTAGGGCTACAGTAATCAAACTTCACACAATTATAAAGGACAATGGGAGGATGTGTCACACACCATAGCCAGGTTCATACCTTCAAGGTCAAGGTCACATTTCAAGGTCACACTAAAAATCAGTCAATATTCGTGTCTCAGCCATAACTCAGAAACGAATCATAATACAATTGTTAAACTTTTTACAAATGTTAAGGACAGTCAGAAGATGTGTCGTGTATAATAGTTTCACCGCATCTGCAAGGTGAAGGTCACAAGGGGGGGGGGGGGGCATATATTACCTTAGTAACATTCTTCTTGTTCCACATAATTCAGCTAGGAATGTAACCAATTTATTCTTGTTTGAGAGTCCTCAGTCAGATCTGTCAAACGAGATTGAATTGGTTAAATTCCTAGATGAATTATGGGAAAATTTGCTGCTTGAAATTCTAGTATTTCGAAATCTGTGTGCAGAGCATTTTAATCTCTTACCTAACATGTCAAAAAGATGACACATGCACAAAAATTTTCTTGAATAACAAAATTTCTAACAGCAATTTTTCCACAAAATTCAATTAGGAATGTAACCAATTTATTCTTGTTTGACAGTGCTCAGGCAGGTCTGTCCAACAAAACTGAATTGGTTAAAAATGTTTTGAACAAGTTAAATGCAGAGAAATTGGTATGCTGGGGGTTGGCAGTGTGGTGGCTCAGTAGGTAGAGATGCAGGCTGCAAGCCCAGAGGTCCTTGATTCGAATCCCACCTGCGACAACTGCATTGTGTCCTTGGGCATGACACTTGATCCCAATTGCTCACATGGGGGCTCAGTGGCATTGTATACTGAAGTGTACTGCACATCAATGGTGCACTTGTCTTCAAACAATGCTAACCCTGCTTGTGGGAGCTGACAGCTGCTCATTGTTGCTCGGTGGTTCTTTCCAGGTTCTCCGGCTTCCTCCACCCATAAAACTGCCACCAATACGATATGACCTTGGCTGTTAATGTGTCGTTAAACCTCAGTAAATAAATAAATAGATAACCCTGCTTGTGTGGAGTTAGGATGTTGGGGAGTCTGACAGTTGCCATTCATTGCTCAGCAGTTCTCTCCGGGTACTCTGGCAGTCTCCACACGTAAAACTGTCTGACACGAGGTAACTTTGGCTGATGAAAGTGTCGTTAAACCCTAATAAATAAATAAATAAATATAAATGCAGGGGGCTAACCCTTTAGCCACTGCACATGATATCAACATTTGTTATTATAATCATCTGCACCGGGTGGGGGGGGGGGCACGGTGGCATTGTGTACTATGGCATACTGCACTTCGATGGTGCACCTGTATTCAACCAATTCTAACTCTGCTTGTGTGGAGTTAGTATGTTGGGGAGCTGACAGTTGCTTGCCATTGATTGGTGGTTCTCTCCAGGTACTCCGGCTTCCTCCACCCATAAAAACTGTTGTGGTCATGATTAGCCATTGTGCAAAAATATGTGGCCTTAAACACCAATAAATAAATAAATAATAAATAATCATCTGCACTCTGATGTCAGGTAGCAAAGTTTTCAGCAGCAAATATTACCCATAATGCAGTTTGATATTTAACCGATTATACCTTGTTTGACAGAGCCCTTTGAGCTCCGTCAAGCAAGATATAATTGGTAAAATTCATAGTTATACAAGAGAAAAACAGAGTGATTGGAAAAAATTCTGTTACACTACCAGAGTTAAGTGGTTAATTGTTCTTTTCTTCAGATTTTTCAGAAAACTTCAACACAACTATATCACGTGACAGCTCATTGGGACAGGCTTGCTAAGCTTGTCCCAATGAGGGGTCACATGATATGGGTTTGTTGAATTTTGTTTTCAGTTGCTGAGTTTGTGAATTCATGGCCGAATGCATCTGTTTTGTTAGGTACAGAGTTAACACAGAAATGTGGGGATGGAATTTTTTAAAGTTGCATTGTATGTTATTCATACTTGATGATCTGTGGGTATTTTGTTTGGTGAAAATAGTATGTAATAGTATATGTGATAAGTTATTTTCATAAGATATTTATGTCATTGCTTGTTCATGCTTTTACATGTCTTCCTTTACTTGTATTAAATTGTCATGATAAAATGTTGCTTTTCTATCTGTTAAAGAAGTGAACTCCTTTTACTACCACCCCCCACTGTCCCCTCCCATGCTAGAACCTCAAGCAGTGGAGGATTGCTGGGTTACATGTTTACTGTATTGGTTATGCCTGTTCAAGCTGACAGATCCATGGTTCAACCCCCGCCAAGGGTAACTGCATTGTGTCCTTGGTCAAGGCACTTAATCCTGATTGCCCACATGGGGCCACGGTGATGCTGTGTACTAAGGCATCAATGGTGCACTTTTCTTCGGCCAGTGCTAACCCTGCTTGTGCGGAGTTAGTGCCATGTGATCCCTCATTGGAACAAGTACATCAAGCCTGTTCTGATGAGGGTTCACATGATATGGTTTGGGTGAAAATTTTTGAAAAATAATATTTACATAAATTTTGATATTGTGCGTTGGGTGAAGTATAAACCCCGAAGCCACCACCACAAGCACCTGCTGCTAGCCACTGATTTCTTCCAGCCATCTGTCATTAACGTTGTGAGCTGTGCCGCGAGAATATTTTAATTCTAACATATAGTAACTGAATGCTAATCTCTCTTTGTGAATAGCTTATGCCACAAAGTCACAGGGCATACATGCAAACCCTCACGGTGTGCATGGGTGTCCCGAAGATGACCTGAATTGTCATGACTGTTTTGGCCTATGTTTGACTGATAAAACATTGCAACTGCACCATGAAGGCATGCCTTCATCGAAGGCATGCCTTAATGATGTAGTTGGAATATTTGTCAGACAGGGTTATAAATCAAAACTAAGAGTTCTTAGAAATTTATTTTGAACTTCTTGTTACTTAGTTACCACATATCTTACTCCAAATAAGGCATGCTGGGCCCTGACAGTCTGAATCAGGTACTACAAACATCCCCTTGTATGATTATGTGCACCATTAGTCCGAGTATCAAATCTAGTCTCGTAAGGTCCCCGTGGGAACCCCGGGAAGTAAGCAGCACTTGTTTACTGTGGTAAACCAGTTCTGCTTTACTAGTAAAATAGGACCCAGTCACCAATGCTTGGGGTGAAAGTCCTCTAAAATGGGCAACATGTTGATCAACGATTGACTAAACTTGACTTCATCTCCATGTTGTGTCACGATTAGCCATGGTGCATAAATATGTGACGTTAACCACCAACAAAACAAACAAACAAACAAGTCTCGTAAGAAACTACAGGATTACCAGCAAGAGTGAATTCTTATCTAAGACTCTAATCCAGACGAAAATGTCCCGACTGGGACAAATATAGGGGTGCCACCCTCCTAAACCCCTTTAGGAGTGTCTCTGCTGATTTACGATACCCACTATCTACAGCTTTTCAATGGAAATACGAATTGCCTCAGAGGTGGACTGGCCTATATGGTCCACCGGGAAAATTCTTGGAGGGCCCCCCTATTGGGTTCCCCATGGGACCCCCAAAATTGATGCAGCCCAATACCTGTTGGTACGTGAAATATCGTGAAAATGACCAATAGTCGAAATGGATCTGATTGCATAGACTGCCGGTATATCGAAATGTTCTCCATGTGGACTGTCATCGGCAGACCACATAGAGGACATTTCGATATACCAGCAGTCCAGTCTGTCATTTATCGCTCAGATGAAAGAAAACAGCGTTCCTTCTACTTCAAAAATCAAAATTTTCTCCGATTGGGCCGAACTGTGGTCTTCCCGGTGGTTCCTCCACTTTTGTCGAATGATCGATGGAGATGATACAAAATGCCATCTAAATGTCCTCTATGTGGACTGCCGTTGATCGTTTAGATGCAAGGAAGCCGCATTCATTCAGTTTGCAAAATCAAACTTTTCTCTGGGTCTTGGGCCCCCCCTTGATGCATTCCTTGGTAACTTCCTTTGGTCCAGTCCACCCCAGAATTGTACAAAGCTTAAACTGACCCAGGCGGCTCAGGTACCACAAAAATAAGATGGCTAGTCAGTCATCAATGTGATGGCTTAGCCAGCTAGAAGCTACCGTATAGCAGCTCCAGCCACGAATTCTAAATATCATGGCTTCAGGGTATAAACCTGAGGAGTGAACCTTTAGTTTAAACACTATTTTATTTAGTGAATGCATTTCAGTATTGGACACTAGAAAAAGTAACAGTGCAAAGCACAGCAGCTCACATATAACATATTTAACACTAAACACATTTTTGAGTGATGGAGGGATTTGACAGTAAGCTTACAGCTCATGGAAGTCATCTCCCTTGTATACCTCTGAAGTGGAACAAAATAACTAGATCTAATTGAGTCTTCAGAGTTGTTATTATATATTCATAGATTAGGGCCCAACGATTAGTCCATTTTCAAATCGATTCTCAAATCCGCCTCTCGATTCAGTTTGATTCATTATTGAATCACAGACATTCAATCGAATTGGCCAGGATGAATAGTGATCGAGGCAAGTGTTTCACATAATGGTCCATGCCTGTCTGATTTCTGCATGGTTCCCTCTGTGGGAAGTGAAGCCGTACTTGTTTACTGTGGTAAACAAGCACTGTTTTACTGGTTAAAAGGGACCTTGTTACCAACGCTTGTGCAGAAATATGTGACCTTAAACACCAATAAATAAATTCTGCATGGTTCCCAAATATTTAGCATTACATAAAGTTGAAAACCTAAAATATCCGTTAAATTTTCACATGACTGATGAAATCTTGGCTGTGAAAAAGGCTATGAATTTCCAGTTTCTGTGCACCATTCACCCCATCAATGGAATACACCCTCCGCCCCTTCCGAGGTGCAACAAGGCACTATCTACAATGCTAAACATGGCACTTTGTTACACTCAAGGGGTGACATGCGACTCTCGAGACGTGCCATCGCATATACTGTATGAAATGGTGAAAATCGGAAGTCGCTCTGCGACATTCACACTGTCAATAGAATACACACTACACCACCAAATGGTGAAAATGGCAAGCAGCAAATGTTATTATTTATTTTGATTGGATTTTTTTGGGTTGCCAAAATTTGTTCCCGTATCTTCGCTTTGTTATAATTTATGGGAGAGTATAAGCACTCTCCCATAAATTGTAACAAGGCAAATCCATACAGATGAAATAAATGCACTTCAAAATAATGTGAACGATATAGGGAGCGCGGTGGCTCAGTAGGTAGAGAGATGCAGACTGCAAGCCGAGAGGTCCTCGCTTCGAATTCGCCACAATCGCGTTGTATCCTTGGGCAAGATTGCCAATTGCCCACATGGGGCGCACGGTGGCGTTGTGTACTAAAGCGTACTGCACGTCGATGGTGCACTTGTCTTCACCCAGTGCTAGCCCTGCTTGCATGGAGTTAATACGTTGGGGAGTCTGACAGTTACTCGCCGTTGCTCTGTGGTTCTCTCCGGGTACTCCGTCTCCCCCCACCCGTAAAACTGCACGACACGAGGTGACTCTGGTTGTTGAATGTGTCGTCAAACCCTAATAAATAAATAGAGAAGACAAGCGGTTCGTGTAGATATATTTATCGATGGCCAATACTCGGGAACAGTTCCACCGTTTCATAAAATGATAGGTCGTCTCTGTAACAAGCAATATAATTGAACTATAGCATAAACAACAACATCATTGGTTTCGCGCGTCGGGGGGTGTGAGGCAAGCCCCTTTCGACCCTACGCTTATTTGTATTATTCACACCAATTTTATACCTTACCCAAAAGATATACCCGGATGTAGAAGTCCAGCAAGCAGGGCCGGGGGCAGTTAACGTGTTAAATTATTTTAATAGCGTTAAAAAAATTAACCAAGTTAATAACGTTTAACTTTGAAGATTATAATTGCATAATATGTAGCATTGCGTCGTTATCTTGTGTTTACCCAAGCCGGATCGCCCGTGCCAATGACGTCGAATTTTGCGGCATTTGACGAAATTGAAGAACACGAATAGTTTAGATGTCCGTGTCTCTCCTACCAACGAAGTTGGCCCGCCGATATTTGACGATACAGCAATATCAGCTTCATCCGAATGCCTATTTTCCATGTAAGGACTGGTATTCGAGCAACGGCGGATGTCTCTTTCTAGGGATACGGCCGCAGCGATTGTATTCTTAAATGAAAACATCACTGAATGTTAGAATTTACGATAACCTGAGAGAACTTTCTTAACTACTCGTCCCCTGAGTTCCAATGTGTTCTATGTGCCAATAGGCACATAGAACACGTTGGAACTCAAGAGACGAACTGTGCGTAAGTTCAAGTATATTCAAATACAAATCAATAAAAAGGGCCGAAGTTATTAAAATTTTGTTCATTTTAACATTTAACGTCATTTAACTCGTTAACGCAGAATTATTTAACACATTAACGTGTTAAGGAAACGTTTAACTCCTCCCAGTCGTGTCGACAAGTATCCTCCAAGAGTCCCAAAAATCACCACATTCTTCAGTCCCCAAATAACGAGATGAGTCGTATGTGAAGTCAATCGATTGAACATTTGCTCTATGCCTCATTTGCTCGATGAGATTCGAGTCGCAGGAGCATTTGCTCATGGAACAATTACTCTCATGGCTCTTTAGCTCGTTCCATGAAATTATCAACCCTGTTTCTAAGTACCCCATATACAGAATCACTTTTAGAATCCCTTTTGCTGAAATGAGTTGTATAGCGGTATGTGGAGTCACTCGTTCGAGCAATTGCTCTACAGTTCATTTCCTCGATGAGATTCGTGTCGCAAGAACATAGCAACTGCTCGATAGCTCACTTGCTCGATTGGGATTCAAGTAGTTCGAGCAAAGACTTTAAAGTAACTGCTCGATAGCTTTTTAGGGGAACTTGGAATAGGTATGAAAAAGTTGTTCGAGAAAGCAGAAATGGAATGGAAATGATGTGAACTGGGACCCGTGGCAACATTAATGTACTAGGAGCCATAGTAGTGCCACAAGTCAGTAATGGTTGAGATACAGGACAGAATAGGGGTAGCCAATAGCAATGGTACAATGCCTTAATGGTACAAAGCTGTAAGGTTCGTAGAACACCATACTAAAGGTTAATACAACAAAGGCAACTGAAAGGACAGATAGTTCAAGACAAGGTAGAAGTCGATGATAAGAGTACCAGGAGCTTTACAGGATCTTGGAATCCCACTAAGAGAAGCCATTTTTGAAAGCGACTGTGGCTATGGAATCCCCTTTTCCGAGATGAGTCGTAGAGCAGTATGTGGAATCGCCGTTCGAGCAATTGCTTGGTAGCTCATTTGCTCGATGGGATTCGAGTCGTCCAAGCAATGTCTGGTCCAGTTACTGCTTGATTGATTCTTGGACTTATTTTTCGGAACCCTTGTATTTGAGACGGTGTGACAGTGGGTGGGGTCAGATGAATGGTGTGATCTGACTGATTGGTTAGTTAGCTGCGGTAAAGTGAACTGATTGGACGATCTGGATAAAGGAAACATATGCTGTTCGAAACAAGAACAGGAGTGTCCGGAATAAGGTTAGAACTAGCCTGAACAGAGCAGAAAAGCTAAATATAGTATCAATAAGCAAGGCTGTTTCAACGGATAAACTCTTCTACTCTACTGGAGTATACTCCAGAACAAACGAACAGGGTGGATGGACAAACCCTTGTATTTGAGACGGTGTGACAGTGGGTGGTGTCAGATGAATGGTGTGATCAGACTGATTGGTTAGTTAGCTGCGGTAAAGTGAACTGATTGGACGATCTGGATAAATGAAACATATGCTGTTCGAAACAAGAACAGGAGTGTCCGGAATAAGGTTAGAACTAGCCTGAACAGAGCAGAAAAGCTAAATATAGTATCAATAAGCAAAGCTGTTTCAACGGATAAACTCTTCTACTCTACTGGAGTATACTCCAGAACAAACGAACAGGGTGGATGGACAAAACTATAGCATAGCTTATAGATAAATAAATAGAAACAGAGGATTCCGAAGGAATCCGAACTAGTAAAACTTGTCGGGTCTATTTGAGTAATTCTACGAAGTAAACGAGGATTTGGGGAAAATCAGAACTACGAACTAACAAATTACTATTCCATCGAACATTCCCTCCAAACATGCCCCTATCCTATTGGAGGGTTTGGGGTAATATAGCAACCACGTGCTGCCATAGAAACCAAGATGGCTACAAATCACAAGTTCGACCAACCGTGGAATATGCAATTATGCATGCACAGTTTGGGATCCCTATCAACAAAACAACATACACAAATTGGAGATGGTCCAACGAAGAGCAGCGAGACATGAAACTAACCGATACCATAACACGATCTGTCCGATCCGTGATAGACGACCTTGATCCTTTGAAGATCGAAGGAAAAAAGCCAGATTGGCGATGGTGAACAAAAAGGCCAACGGCTTTGTACAACTACATATGGATAGAATTTTAATAAAGCCCGACCGCCTATCCAGAAATATCAATGCAAAATGATTTCAAATACCCTCATGCAGAACAGAAATAAGAAAACGGTCCTTATATCCCAGAACGATAGAGGTCTGGAATAGACCGCCGAGCAATATAGTTTCCACCGGAAGTCTTGACTGCTTTGAAGCCTTACTGCAAGGTCAAAGTTAAAAATTTAAAATTAAAAACAAACAAAAAACAAAAAAAAGCCATGTGCATCTCAATCGAAGTAGCAGAATAATCAATATGTTGATTGTGGCTTCTAATTGGTAGGAGTAGAATGGCAGCCTCCAATACACAAATTGGACGACGGAAATACGTTTCACCCTAACAACACGCGCTGCGCATGCGCACTAAGACCACGTTTCACTATGGTAATGACGTCACAGCATGCCCACTTACGCGGGCTACCACGATAACCCAACATGGCGCCACTGGGTCACGTGACTATGACGTCACATGATACCCCCGAGGAGATCCCCCAACCTATACGTGTCCGGGTACATGACATACTACTTCCGTCAGAAAAATTGCTGTCTGCTCGAATTACAACACTTTCTCTGAAAGCCGCTAATTTGAAAAAAAAAGTTGACCATTTGACGAAATCACAATTTTCGTTATGCAAAAAATACCCCCATGTTTCAAATATCTTTTGTATGGAAGTGCTCGTTAGAAGTATATGACAGTGGGATAATCATGTACCGGTACGTGAAAAAAAGTTCGTGTATTACTATTATTTTAAAGAATTACTTTCGTTAAACGAATGCAATTCCTTAAATTAATAATAATAAACGAACGAATGTTTACGACCTGTTTATTTTATTATTGCTTTAAAGAAGTACATTGAGTTTGGCTTCAAGTTTGTTCCGACGGTCAACGAACCGTTGGCACTATCGGAAAATTTTAACTCTCGTCCCGTCATGTTGGAAAATGTTGAGATCCTGCTGTGGCTTCGGACACGATAAAACACATCCCTAAAAATATGTGTGAATTAAGATGGAACTAGGATTCGATGTGAAAAGGGTGTGTTCAACACCACATAATATATGACAGCTGACTATGACAACCATCTGTTTAAATGTTCCAAATATTGCATGATCATTACCGAATATTGAAATGTAAAAAAAATGTATAGATTGATAAATAAATAGAAAATTTGATGACTGCAGCATCTTAACCCAAGATACCGAAATTTGAACAATTGCTGGATTTTTTTTTAGAAAATTCAAAGGTGCTGCATCAGTTAACAGTGGAAAGATAAGTCACCGGTAATGGGCATGGTGTTGTGATAGGTCTAGAATTAGTAGGGGTATTAGCAGGCGCATAGCCAGGATTCTATCACAGGAGGTGCCCAGCCACTTTTCTGCATTTTCTTCTTTTTTAGGGGGAGGGGGGGGGGGGGGGGTCACAGATGATATTTGAAAGGCCGTTGTGTGTCGTTTCGATGGCATCCCCTGGTCCTAACTATCCCATCCCCGAGAAGATTTTAAAAAATATAGTTAATGTTTGGGGAGGGGGGTGGAGGGGGGGGGGGGAGACCTACCAAAAGACAATAATAAGCCCACACAAAGTGGATCTTATGTTTGTCGGGCCAGGTTTTGTAAAATTGCATGCGGGCGAGCAGTTTTTTTATTTTATTTTCTTATGTTTGTAATTATTTTCTTTGCCATCTAAAGTTTATATTCTTGGTTTGATTTGTGTTTTTGGCCTCATAATCTACAGAATAGCAAGGGTGGTGGTGTATTTCGTCCCTTGAGTGCAACAAGGCTTTGCAATGCTAAAGCATTGCAAAGCCTTGTTGCACTGAAGTGACAAATTTATCAATTTTATTAACGTGGGTAAAATATCAGACATAAACTATCGATATTATGGTGGCATATATATTTTCATTTTCGATGGGCGTTTGTGTTTGTTTCCTATAGGATTATAGGTTAAAGTTGGGAAATTTAGAAAATTAGTATAGAAGTCAATGGGAAAGAAACATAATGGGAACACAGAAATCTGATTGGTGGATTAACCTCGCTCTGATTGGTCAGTGTAAAACTATCTTGATCCTCATTAATTTTATTATTTAAAATCATGTAGTTAGGAGGAGGGGAGGGGGGGGGTCATTTAGAGAAATTGCTAAATATAGACCCTAACAAGTAGTTAGGGGGTCAGTTAAGGATATTACTAAAAATAGAGCGTAGGAATTTATAAAAATATAGTTCCAAGTAGAAGCAGAGGATTCTGGGTAAATTTGTCCTGTAGTAAAATTGTCCTATAGCACTACGTGCTACTCTTATAGGGAAAAAAAAAAACGTCATGGGATCTAAAAAAGATCTAAAAAAAATTATTATTATGGGAACATTTCTCCACTTCAATCGAACACACCCCCGGGGAGCCTCGGTACTATAGCACTACTATTATAAGCCAAAAGTTTCGCGATCCTAAATAGGATTCTGAAAGAATTCGAAATGGTACAACTTGTCGGGTTGTTTGTGGTAATTCGTGATACTCCAATTCAATCGAACACACCCCCGATACCCTCTCGGTATCTATGTGTTAAGCCAATAAAATGGGAAATCCGTATCAAATAAAGTCAATGTCGGTGCTTTTGGGTGGATTTTGGTGATTTCAAGGGATTGTCCGGTTGTTTGTGGTAATTAGATTTACTCCGATTCAATCGAACATACCCTCCCAACATACCCCGTCCCATTGCAGAAGAATTGGGTAACATAGAAACCGCGTGCTATCATAGAAACCAAGATGGCGGCCAACAGTATACAAAATGGACGACGGAAACACGTATCACCCTAACAACACGCGCTGCGCATGCGCACTCACACCACCCATCACTATGGAGATGACGTCACAACATGGCCGCTCACGCGGGTTACCATAACAACTAAACATGGCGCCACTGTGTCACGTGACATGACGTCACTTTCGAGGTCATCCAACCTTGAGGTGAAAAGCCCGAGACATACTACTGTGGGGGGTTCAGTGGTTACGGCATTGGACTTCAAACCGAAAGTTCCACGGCGCGATCCGCGACAGGGTAACCTCGTTGTGTACTTGGGTAATGCATTTCATCCCGATTGCCCACGTGTGGGGTGGGGGTTGGGCGGTGGAACTCTGTACTAAGTTGTACCTCACGTCGTTGGTGCATTTGTCTTCAACCAATGCTAACCCTGCTTGTGCGGTGTTAGTACGTTGAGTAGTCCGATAGATACTCGCCGCTGCTCGGTGGTTCTGTTTGGTTACTCTGGATTTCTTCACCCGTAATACTGTCCGACACGAGGTGACCGCTGTCGAATGTGTCGTTAAAATCCCAAGAAATAATAAACAAACATTGTTTTGTTAATTCTTTACCTAACAGAACTAGGAGATAAGTTGTAAAAAAATTTCGAATTACTTAAAATTAGTTGCAATGTCAGAAAGTGCCTCGGGGGGAGGGGGGGGCGGTAGTTGATGGGTTCTCCTTGAAGGGGCAAGTTCGCAAGTGGCCTTTTAGGATCATAATATTATAGCATTTTGCATTCAGATACCGTAGACAATTCCGCGGACAGTTTTACTTACTGGTGGACGAAGCCGGAGTATCCGGAGAGACCCATCGAGCAACGATGGGCAACTGTCTGACTCCCCAACATACTAACTCCATACAAGCAGGGTTAGCACTGGTTGAAGAAAAGTGTACCATCGACGTGTAGTACGCCTTAGTACACAATGCCACTGTGCCCCCACGTGGGCAATTGGGATTAATGTCTTGCTCAAGGACACAACGCGGTTTACGCAGGTGGGATTCCTACCGAGAACCTCTCGGCTTGCAACCTGCATCTCTACCTTCTGAACCACCGCGCTCCACGCCGTCTGAGTTAATGAAAAAATATCCCCCACCACCCACCCTCACCCCCGTAGCGCCGCCACTGGTAGAAGAGTCGCCAATCACTTATTTACTCTTTCCCACCTAACAGAAGCAACAAAAATCAAAATGAGAAAGATGCGTATGGGCTTCCCAGATGTGAAAAGAATCATTGGAGAGAGACCGACTTTATATATTAAACCAAAACAAACAAATTCACATTTAACAATAGAGTGCATGCTATTAAACGTTCAGGTATTCTTTTTTGAAAAAAAACCCCATCCCATGCCCAATAGTACTAAAGCCCGTCGAGAAAACTAATCCTCACATCTAATAACAGTGTTTTTGTTTCTCGTTCTTTTCATAAAGTCCGAAGTTTCCTCTTCTCCCAATTCACCTATCCGAACGTCTTGGCTTACCCAGCCGATACGTTCGGACAGCTGGAACAATCTCTTCTCGCTCTTCGACGAATCTCCACTTACGACTCTGAATCTTAGTTTGCGTTTTGTGTACAACTCGCTTCATTTTTCTGTTCGTCCACTAAATACTTGCTTTGTTGCATCATTACTTCCTCACCACACAAAAACTACCACATTTTGCCCGGTAACGCCCTATTTTACTGATTGATTGCGTTCGATGAATAACGCATCAAGGGGCACAACTCCAGCTTGGTTCATATCGGCCGAGATCGGCGTCATATCGGCCGCATTTTTAGCCATATCAGCCTAGATTGATAATGAACAATTCTGGGGAAAAAATGATATATAATAAATAAGAGATACTAATTTTGACTTTAGAAGGATACGTCGAAATTAGGCTCTCACAATCGGTATTAGCAGGCTTTGCTTCCATTCATGGAGTGGGGGGGATATATATGTTTGTACAGCTTTAAACACTGGTGAAGTTAAGTAATACCTGCTGAAGGGCCTGAGATAAACATTAATCTCTTTATTCTTGACATCACTACAGTATGACATGAGCGTAACTATGGAGGGTGTGTGTTGGGGTGTGACCCGATAATTTTCCAGTTGGGCCATACTCGTTTTGGCTTTTGATCTTGTATGTCGATTAGATCTTGCTAATAACCATGTATGCAGGGCCGCCGAGAAGGAGGGCGGGCCCCGGACAATGTGTCAAGCGGCGTCGAAGGTCCATACAAAAAACCTTCTCGTGACTTTCAGCTCAGTCGTATCGATAGGTCAAACTACAGTTTTTTTTCAACACCAAAAATCACCGCGCAGTTGCCCCCTCATCCACCCCCATCTCGGAACTAGTGCAAGTATGTTTTGTTTTCTTACGAGACGAAATTTAATACTTGGACTTATGTCACACGGACTTACTCGCTCGGTCTCATACAAGTGGAGTCCGTGGTGCCCAGTTTGAGCTCTTGGGTTCCCAGCGTAAGCAGCTTGCAGTCCAGAAGGTACTAATTAAATATGAAGTTAGGAAGCATACATGTGTGTCACGACTACAACATGTATTTATCTACAAAGCCCTTATTGCGTGTTGAAGAAGACTTATCTTGATGATTTACTTGGAATATTTAACCAGCCGAGAATTGGGCCTTGACAGTCGAGTTATTTATTTATTTATTGGTGTTTAAAGGTCACATACTTATGCACAATGGCTAATCGTGATCGTGGAAGTTTTATTTATGGGTGGGGGAAGCCGGAGTACCCGGAAGAAGAACCACCGAGCATCGACGAGCAACTGTCAGTTCCTCAACATTCTAACTCTGTCCAAGCTCTGCTCGAGCGGGCTTACAGCAGTTGAAGACATGTGCACCATCGACGTGCAGTACGCTTAGTACACAGTGTCATCATAACCCCATGTAGGCAACCGGGATAAAGTGCCTTGCCCAAGGACACAACGCGCGTCGTCCCGGGCGGGGATCGAACTCTGGACCTCTAGGATAGAAGTCCAACAGTCTACCACTGAGCCACTGCGCTCCCGACAGTCGAGTTAAATCTAGTTTCACTCCTACCCCCATGTCCCACCAATCGGTCATCTCCACGAGGCCTAACGTAATGATAAAATTCGGCGTCGTTATTCCCCAAAAGGCTCCATTCAAATTCGATTATTACTGGTTTTACTACTGCACGATCAACCAAATCTACTACACCAACCAGACTCGAAGCTAGTGGGATTACGTTGCCTGAGATAACTTTATTGAGAGTCCATTGTCATGATGATATAAGTCAGGGATGCCCATTCTGACAGAATTGGATTCAGTGGCTTAGCCATGGAGAGGAGGGGGGGGGGGGGTGGTGCTGGGAATTAATGAAATTTCAGGTGACATACCACGTGTTGTTTCGAGCCTTAAAAGAGCGCCATTGGGGCATGTTTTTCCAAATTTCTCTATGGGAGGCTTAGACTTCAGAGAAATGTATGGAAATATATACTCCCCAGATCCACTAACGTGAGAGGGACACCATCTTTATACCTTTCCCCCAACTCAAGAGTTCGATCTTCTTGCTGTGATTGTGTCATAAAAATGCTTGGATGTCCCCCTCCCATAAACTGAATCCATATCCCCCCCCCCCCGCCCTAATATTGATACTTGGCTTGGCATCTGATAGGGTTTCTTCACCCTGCTATACTACCCTCGCCCTCCGGGTGGATGAACGAACAGTTATCTACCTTGGCAAAATGGCTGCGCCCATGTAGCAAGAAAAAGACGATTTTCTGTAAGGAGAAGATTTTCTTCCCGCTGCGTACTTACAAACGCAAAGATCTTGTCGTTTAATTGTTGCATTTTTATTCAGAATGATTGTACAGTCGCCTTAAATAAAAATTAGTGCATGACACGTGTAAACAGCAGCATTCGAGTATTTCGACGTTTTTTTCATGTCGATTTTCGACCGTCTTCGATTTACCGGTTGGACTTTGGTTACGGAGTTTCGTCCCAAAATCAGTTCGTCTGGGTACGTTTCGTCTCAAAATGACAACCAGGACGATTCGTCCCAAATATCGGGACGATACTTCCCAACAATTTTTTTTCAGAGTATTGAGAATATTCCTCCCCAAATGTTTTTTTTTAGAATAATAGAAGTTAGTTAGAACCAACATTTATTCGTCTCAAAATGGTATCAGGACAACTCGTACCCACGGCAACTCGTACCAGTCAAGTCGTACCCAAAATTGGACGACTCGTACCCATTTTCGGCTGGACAACTCGTATCCACAGTTGGACAACTCGTACCCAAGGTTGGACAACTCGTACCCACAGTTGATCAACAATGACAACATGTACCTGGTCTTTAATTGTATGGGCGAAGGCGAATATTGGCTGAAGGACTTGAAAAGATGAGTGTCTGCTTTCAATGGGTGTGCATAAAGGCAAAAACTTTCCATTTTTAGCATTTATCTCAGCAGAACAGTCCGAACAGACTTCGCCGAAAGTCCATTTCGCCGGTATGAACATTTCATCAAGAGAGCAATTCGAAGGAAACAGGAAATATTTAAATTATATATTAGTACAGTGGTGTAGATACGGAAGACGACCCCCCCCCCCCCCTCAAAAAAAAAAAAATCAGGTAATCTTTGGCTCTTCGTTAAACTTCTGAGGGCTTGTCTACGTAATATTTTGTTGTACTGGTAATCATACCCAGCATTTCACGTGTTGAGGGGTTAACGCAAAATCAGATGCGATTGAGGCTCCCCTACCCCACCCTTTCATTGGTTCAAGCATTAACGCGATGACGGACGCGATCGGGGCCCATCAGAAGTCCCTTTCCTGGTCAAATTACATCTATATAGACCTGTGCCAATTTTTGTTTCGATTGGTCGAGGCACGAGAGTCAGGTGCCTATAAAGATAGAGAGAGAGATTCACTTTACTTTTATTTACCTTTATAGTCTAATTGCAAAACCTTACAAAAATGCTAATTATCCTGATTCAATTTTCATGATTGTCATGGAAGATAATTGTTAGAAAACACACCTCCCAACTGGAAGATTAACTTAATTGGCGATAATAATATGCACAGATAATTGGAAGAAAATTAAACACCAATCGATTATAAGGTAATAGATGATAGAAAATAATTCTTCATGATCTCACACCAGTCACTGCCGGGTAAGTCTAAATTAAATAACTGTCGAGTTTTTCAGGTGTGTCGGTGTTGACCATTAAATTTCCGACAGAAATCAGTTACTTTTATTCACCTTTATAGTCTAATTGCAAACCTTACAAAAATGCTCATTATCCTGATTCAATTTTCATGATTGTCATGGAAGATAATTGTTAGAAAAACACACCTCCCAACTGGAAGATTAACTTAATTGGCGATAATAATATGCACAGATAATTGGAAGAAAATTAAACACCAATCGACTATAAGGTAATAGATGATAGAAAATAATTCTTCATGATCTCACACCAGTCACTGCCGGGTAAGTCTAAATTAAATGACTGTCAAGTTTTTCAGGTGTGTCGGTGTTGACCATTAAATTTCCGACAGAAATCAGTTAATGCGAGCTGATGGACTCATAGAGAGAGATGTATTAGAGCGTTTTACTTGATTTTTATGCCCCCCCGACTTAAGTCGGGTGGCATAGAGTGATTGAAGTGTGCATGTGTCCATCCGTGTGTGTGTGTGTGTGTGTATGTGTGTGTGTGTGTGCATTTGTCTTACCAACTTGACGAGGTAACTAGACAAAAGAGTTTGCGTGTTTTGCCTTACCGAGGTACAAAAGACAAAAGAAACCCTTTACCTCGGTTGTTTTCCCAGAACTGTACCGACAAAACGAGGGTAGAAACCGTTAGTACACACAAAGGGACAAACAATGGGGTACCTCGGTATGTAGGGTAGACAAGACTCTGTGTGTGTGTGTGTGTGTGTGTGTGTGTGTGTGTGTGTGTGTGTGTGAGGGTGCGTTTGTCTTAACAACTTGACGAGGTAACTAGACAAAAGAGTTTGCGTGTTTCGCCTTACCGAGGTACAAAAGACAAAAGAAACCCTTTACCTCGGTTGTTTTCCCAGAACTGTACCGGCAAAACGAGGTAGAAACCGTTAGTCCACACAAAGGACAAACAATGGGGTACCTCGGTATGTAGGGTAGACAAGACTGTGTGTGTGTGTGAGGGGTGTGTGTGTGTTTGTGTGTGTGTGTGTGTGTGTCCGAGCCAATAACTCGAAAACTGTTAGGGCCACAGTCATCAAACTTCACACAGTTATAAATGACCATGGGAGGATGTGTCACACACCATAGCCAGGTTCGTACCTTCAAGGTCAAGGTCACATTTCAAGGGTTACACTGAAAATCATCAATATTCGTGTCTCAGTCATAACTCAGAAACGAACCAAAGTACAAATATTAAACTTTTTACAATTTTTTTGTTTGATGGAGGTCAAGGTCACAGATCAAGGTCATTGCCATGCAGGGGGGCATAATCACTTCCGAGTGAATCTCTTGTTTTAAATGAACATCATTTGTGATCTTCTTGATTCAGTCTATCTCTGGTCATTGTTTTCCGTTTTTCTTCCGAGCGGGTAAATGTGCTACGCTTCAAGTAAAAACTCCGGCTGGACTCTCAATTTACAATGAAATCCTTTCTCGCCTGATCAGAGTGGCGCCCTCACCAGTGATGTAACTTTGCCACACGAAAAATAATAATGCCACTTTCCACCTTTAGATTATTTTTCGTGTGGCAAAGTTAAATCCCTGGTGAGGCGCCACTCCGGTCAGGAAAGGCAAGAAGGCGACGAAGGCTATGGTTTTCATCCTGATAATTTGCAGAGCCTAGGCCTACATGCAAGGCCTTTTAGTTTTTTTTCCAGTACTCTATTTCTCAATATTGAAGCACAGAAACCGGGGTGGGGGGGGGGGGGGGGGGGGGGGGGGGGGTGTCATTCACCCCAGTTCTCGTACGAATACGATTGCAGACTTCCAGGAACCACTGGTGCCTGCTATCAACAAAGTACGGTCAATGAATATATGTTTCCTGTTCTGCCGTCATTTAAACGTAAAATTTGTGTATATTTCATTCATATTCATGGAATATCTGACGAAGGAATTTCAAAGTAAACTGATTTCCATTACTATTATAGCACCGTAAATGGATCAAACAAAAGCAAAAACCCTGCTTCTATAGTTCTTAGGCCATTAACTGCCTTCGCCCATACAATTAAACACCAAGTACAAGTTGACCAGCCATAGGTACGAGTTGTCCAATTGTGGGTACGAGTTGTCCAGCCGAAAATGGGTACGAGTCGTCCAATTTTGGGTACGACTTGACTGGTACGAGTTGCCGTGGGTATGAGTTATCTAGAAACCCTCAAAATGACAACCTGGACGATTCGTCCCAAATATCGGGACGATACTTCCCAACAATTTTTTTTCAGAGTATTGAGAATATTCCTCCCAAAAGTTTTTTTTTAGAATAATAAAACCAACATTTATTTTCATGGTAATTGTTATGTGAACTGGTCAAGTTTCTTCTGGGTCAAGTCGCCTCCTGGTCAAGTCGCCCCATATATTGGGTCAATTTGCCCCCCCCCCCCCCCCCCCCCCCCCCCACCCCCCCCCCACCCCCAATAACGTAAGACTGGTCTGGTAAACACATAATTTTTATTATTTAAAACCAAAACATAATTACAAAATATGTAACAAATACCATCATTCGGGGTATAACAGTTCACCTTTCATATTTTTGTTTATTTCTCTCAAATAAAATAAGTTATCCAAACTTTGTTTTTTGTTATTGACAGACAGGTATCTGACATTCATTATTGCAACGGAATTGTTCAGATAAAGCTTCTGTTTATTTTATAAAATTAGATCGTTTGACTGTCGTAATTTAGTCAGTAATGGATCGCTTGTGTCTATAAAGAATCACCCACTTTGGCATCCACTGCTGATCTATTTTCTCACTTTATATGTATTTATTGGACACAAAATGTCTTTGTATTCTCTGAATTAATTTCACCACACTGGTCATAACTTTTACAGTGGAAAGAAGTGAAAATGAAGTGGATCAAATACAGTAGTTTTGTGTTAATTTTCTAAAAATAGATCAACTTGAGCAGTATTTCAATAGGTTTTACAGCGCATGTCTGACAGTGACCTGGTATTGACAACTCGTCTCACTGTTGAAACAGAATAAATATATCATGATGACCAATATTTATCCCAATTATTTTATCGGGAATTTGAAGCATAGATAAACCTGTTCAAATAATAATACTTACATTCACACTCTTTATATTTTTCTTCCTGTAGTTAGACGAAAACTTTTTTTTGCGGTTTCACGTGTCAAAATTTTCTTTCGGCGCACATTCAGTCTTTTTTTAAAAAATCGCTTTTGTCAACCAAAAACAACAGTGAACTCGTGAAACTTTCAAAGATGACAGGCAACATATTACTTCACAAACCCAGAGTAAAATTTTAGTTTGAAATGCTCTTCAAAGTCAAGTTTTTTAATGCTCAACATCGCCTGACCCATTACTGCCTGTGACCCGTTAAAGCCTGAATGACTGTATACAACTTTTTTTTATTTATTAAAACTAGAACATAATAACAAAATATATACAACTATCTATTTCATAATTTACATAAATATCTATCTGAGATTTATATAATTTATGTTGTTATAAATGTTATATAAATACAAGAAATTAACAATAGTGTTAAAATTTAAGATTGTAATTTACGCATGGAGAATGAAGATCGCATTGTAGGTTGTGATTGCATATCATAACGATGTTAAGTTTAATGGTTACCTTCACTACATAAGATTGCTTGTTCAAACAAACACCAATTAGAATTATTATTTTTGAATCATTAACCCTCTGCACACTGATGTCAAAATATTCAGATTTGAAGTAGCCATTTTTCCTATAATGCAACTGGAAATTTACCCAATTCAATCTTGTTTGACAGAGCTCATTGAGCTCTGTCAAACAAGATTGAATTGGTTAAATTTCTAGTTGCATTATGGGAAATATTTGCACCCTGAACTTTAGATATTTCGACATCAGTGTGCAAGGGGTTAAGTTAGATGCCTGGGTACTGAAAGGGTAATTTTTCCTCAGTCAGTGAATATTTATGATTTTTTGGAACTTTCGTGTTAAATTTCATATTCTTGGAAAGGCATTATTATTCTTTCACACATGCATAGTGGATTCAAAATTTACATAGAGGTTTTTATTTATTTTGAACAGGATTTTCTTATTATTAAAGGTACATGTAAGTACATAAATTAATATTCCATAATTGTCTGGTTTTTACTAAAATATATAAAAATTATAAAAATAAAGTTATAAAAAAAAAACAGGGGCAACTTGACCCGGAAATATATGTGGGGGCGACTTGACCCAGAGCCAATGGTATTGGGGGAAACCCAGAAAATCATCCTGGATGCATTTTTTCAGCAGACAGTTTTACTTCACTATAAATCAAAGTATATATAATATTATACATACTTTGATTTATAGTGAAGAAAAACTGTTATAAAGTCCTAAAATCTGTCGAAAAGGCAGAAGTGAATTGAATTGAAATCTGACATTTTCGGGGGGACTGATATAAGTGTGTTAAAATGAATCCCCTTGGTTCATATTTAGGCTCAATACAGGAGCCTGAATGTTTTACTTAGAGCAATATGGGGAATAATCTTTAAAAATCTTCTTCAGATCCACCAGTCAGAATGCTTTTGTATTTGGTAAACAACACATCGGGGGGGGGGGGGGGGGGGTGGGGGGGTGGGGTGGGGAGGGGCATATTCAAGTTTGTTCAAATCGGCTCCCTAGGTTAAAATTAGGCTCCCTAATAGTCCCTATGGTAGCCCAAATTTTAACTTAGTGCAATATGAGAAAATGTCTTTAAAATATTCTTCTTCAGATCCACCCTTTTGATTCCTTTCATATTTGGTATACAAGATCTCCAGGGAGGTCAGATTCACGTTTGTTCAAATCAAGTCCCTGAGTTGATATTTGGGCTTTTTATGGGGAGGGCTGAATTTTAACATAGTGCAATATGAGGGAAGTTTTTTTTTAAATCATCTTCTCCAGACCACCAGTCAGAATGTTTGTATTTGGTATACAGCATCTCTTGGTGGGTGAGATTCAAATTTGTTCAAATCATGTCCCTGAGGTTATTATTTGGGCCCCCTTATGTTTGTTTAAATCATGACCCTGACCGTGGGTTCATATTTGGACCCCCTATGGTAGCCCGAATTTCAATTAAGTGCAATATGAGGAAATTTCTTTAAAATCTTCTCCTTATCTCCCAGTCAGAATGCTTTCACATTTGGTATACAGCATCCTGGCGGTGGAAGGGAAGGGCTCAGATTGCAAGTTTGTTCAAGTTAAGTTCCTAGGGTTTCATATTTGGACTCCCAAGTTTTGCATTACTGGAAATCGGGGCATTATTTCTGTGATAATATCCCAGCACTAAAAAAAATCATCTGGCATGGACAACAAAGTTATAAATAATTAAATAACTTCATTCCCCTGTAGTGTTAACTAGCTAATTTATTTTTTTATTTATTGGTGTTTAAGGTCACATATTTCTGCACAATGGCTAATCATGACCACGACAGTTTTACGGGTGGAGGAAGTCTGAGTACCTGGAGAGAACCAGCGAGCAACAGCAAGCAACTGTCAGCTCTCCAACATACAGTGGAGCCCACTTAATTGGATGTCTCTTAACTGAATAACCCTGTTAATAGAATATAATTTCCCAACACAAAACCATTTACCATACCTCCTGTACAAATTTGACCTCTTAATTGAATATAGATTATAGAGTAAACTCCTGTTAATTGAATAAAAATTCTTGAAACCTGTCGAGAAATTACCCTGACTCTCCTCAGTTTTCCTTTGTTTATAGACCTATTTGGCCTCAGGATATCTAATATAAGCATTTAATCTATATATCTCATAGAGCTCTGTCAAACAAGATATAATAGAATAAATGCTAAGTTTATCTCTAGAATACAGGAAAGTGATACAACCCCAGTTAATTGAATACACCTGTAATTGAATAATTTTCATTGGAAAAGTGGCTATTCAATTAACAGGATTCCACTGTACTAACTGCACACATGCAGGGTTAGCATTGGTTGAAGACAAGTGCACCATCGACGTGCAGTAGGCCTTAGTACGCAATGCCACTGTGCCTCCACATGGGACAATGGGAGTGAAGTGTCTTGCCCAAGGGCATAACGTGGTTGCCGTAGGTGGGATTCAAACTGAGACCTCGCAGTCTGCAGCCTGCCCCTCTACCCACTAAGCCACCACACCCCCCCTGGAATGCTAATTAAATTCTTCTTTAAACAACTGTTGTCAGGTGAGCGCTTCAGGCCATTGGGGCCTCTTATTTAAAAAGCTACAGACAAGTTTTATCTTTTCGAGCCCACCCCTCAGTTAAACCCCACTTGCAATGCAGTTGAACGCCACCCGAAGATAGTATGGTCTAAGTACTTTTTTACACACAGATTAAAACAACACCTTGCTGTAAATAAGATCTGTCTTACTGGTAAAATAGGAACCAGTCACCAATGCTTGGAGTAAAAAATCCTCTGAAATGAGCAACATGGGTAGAAACGATTGACTAAACTTGACTTTATATCCATGTTGTTGTCATGATTAGCCAATGCAAATATGTGATAATAAACACCAATAAATAAATAAATATTAGAACAACAGGATGCAGTAATGTTTTACAGATACCTGCATCCTATTTGGAATCAGACATTACATATATTCATGCCAAGGACTGAACATCCAGATTCAAATTCCAAGTTTTTGCCATGGCCCATTTTTCAAACGAATTCAATAAGGCTCAGGCTAGAGGCTGTATGTATGAACCGTTCTTTACGAAACTTCGTGGGTACCTTTGTTATCGTTGTGGGACGAGTATGACTGTTTTTAGATGCCTAAATGGGATCACGGTGACGCTATGTACTAAGGCATACTGCACATCGATAGTGCACCTGTCTTCAACCAATGCTAACCCTGCTTGCGTGGAGTTGGTATGTTGGGGAGCTGACAGTTGCTTGCCATTGCTCGGTGGTTCTCTCTGGGTACTCCGGCTTCCTCCACCCGTAAAACTGTCACAGTCATGGTTAGCCATTGTGCAGAAATATGGAACTTCTGGGACTACATTTGTTATCATCATGGGATGGTAACGAGTGCTTTTGGGCCTGGCCCAAAATTCAAAATGCCTGTTAACAGTTATATTTACGAGAATTGTGTGTATTACATTTTATGTACAGAACCTATAAAGAAGATTTTTTTGTCAGTAATGTTTGCTATAATTTTATTGGGTGCCTTTGTTATCACTGTGGTATGAGAACAAATATTTTGGGGTTCAGTCAGACCCACTCGGGGACTCAAAAAGAGAGATAATTAAAAATCTTTTCCAAAAACACCAGACAAAATAAGGTTTCTTGAATTCAGCATCCTTAGGATGTGTATGTCCAAATGTGTTGATGCCAAGTTCCTGTGTTAATATTTGGTGTTGTGTCACAGTGTGGGGAATATAAACATTATTAGCACAACCCGATTTTCTATTTCCAATGAGAAAAACAAAACCTCAACCGTGGGAACCCTATCAGCTAAAGATAAAAAATTCAGATACCTATATTTTAAGAAGGACTGGACAAATATTTATTAATTAGTATGAATCCACCGTAGGAGGGTTTAAATCAAACAGGTCAAAAAAGTTGCTAACATTTGGCTTGTGGTGCACCATACAAGGATCCCCATTGTAAGATTAACCCCATGGAGATTTCTTTTCTAGTTTAGCACCTGTCACCAACTTTTACAACACATTACCTGTACATTTGTTACAGACCTTTACAATACTTTAGATGTACGTTTGTTATCAGGTCATTACCTAGATGTTTGTCATTGCTGTGTTCTATACTATACATGTACATGTCTTACACAAGTTGAGCTACAGTGTCATTGACACTTTCGTTTTTGAGTGTGGCATCACATCCTCACATAATGAATTCTAAAGTTCAATTGATACCTTTTATTTTGATGCTAATTGCTAAGTTCATCTTTACATGTAATTATTTAAAATGTGACAACCAGTTGTCCCATTTTGTGCACAACCACCCCCACAACACACCCCACCTCACCCCACCCCACCACCCAGATGGCAGGTGACTGTTTGTTGCTTTTATAAGAAAAAGTAACAAATATTCATCCAAATGACTGAAAATCCACTAATCCAGATCCAGTTCCCTACTGAAGGCCATTTTTACTGTGTCCAAGAGAAGTGTATTCTTGAAATATCAATTTGGCATGCAATTCCTTTCAAAAGTACAATTCACGAGAGTTTTTTATCGATAAAACATCTCTAGAGTGGAATATCCATTAAGATAGTACAGTACTGTCATCACAAAAGTGATATTTTTCACGATAAAATCGTGGCCACGTCATGACAAATTTATGCAGGCCTGAAAATAAGCAATCTAACATTTGCAGAATGAGGTCCCCATAGGGCTGCATGGTATATCGATAAACCGATATATACTAGTATTCAAACCAATATCGATTGAATATCGGTATAATTATAAAAATATCGGTTTATCGTCATTATTTATTTACCCACAATTTATTTTTCAAGATGTCTTGAGTTTTTTAACTGTAGCCCCGAATGAATAATATTATCCCTTTATCTAAGGAATCGTCTGCTTGTGCCCTCGTAATATACAAGTTCAGCAGTTGAAAAAATCATTTTAAAAAATTTCAACAAAACTATATCATGTGATCCCTCATTGGAACGAGCTCTACAAGCTCGTCCCAATGAGGGATCACATGATATAGTTTTGTTGAAATCTTTGGGGAAAATCTGATAAACTAATTTTGAAAATAATAAATTTTGATATCGTCTGCATTGGGTAATGGTTTTTCGAACCGCATCATCAAGGCATGCTAATTCGTTCTGACTGTGATGCCTCGAGTCTCGATTGTGGTACTTGTGTTCATATATCTGAACAATTTTCGATATACCGATATACCGCAGTATTTTTTTGAATACGATACCGGTATTCAGTTTTGAATATCATGCAGCCCTTGGTCCCCAGAGGGTGAATTTGATAATGCTATCCCATACAGTTGGCCAGTCTATCCTCTGGGTACCTCTTTCTGTTTAGGTTGAGACCCTGATTCAGATTGAGGTTCACAGAGGGCAAACTTAGTGATGCTATCCTGCTGTGAGGGTAGCATCACTAAATTCACCCTCTGGGGACCTAATTTTGCAGATGACAGTCTGCTTATTTTCTGGCTTGTGGTCCCATCATAACAAACTTATACATCAGTGGGTCAGGATTTCAAAAATAAATTTTTTTAAAAATCTCGAAGGATCTCAAAAAAAAAATACCATCTAAGATTCAGTGTTCTCAAATTTCTTTTTGGACGAGTGAGAGAGTTTCTACAGTGGTGTAGAGAGAGAGTTTCTACCGTGTTGTAGTGAGAGTGTTTCTACAGTGTTGTAGTGAGAGAGTATCTGCAGTGTTGTACTGAGAGAGTTTTTACAGTGTTGGAGAGAGAAAAGTGGAAAGATAAAATTCTCTTTCCACTTTCGTAGAGTTAAAATGATTAAGCTATTAATCGATTAACCAATGATCAATGTCTTGATCGATCAGAAAAGTAATTGATCGATTAACCGTTACTTTTGAACTACTGTATTTTCTTGGTTAACAAAGGAACAAACTTGCTCCAAACAGGCAAACATTGTCACACTGACTCACATCAATTACCTGAGACAGAGTAAAGCATGCAAGTCACATGATGACATACTTGTTCACTTGCATGATCATTATACTGTATCAGTAGCTGGAACTGGTCATTCTTAAGTTAACCTTTACCCATTGCAGGTAGCAGACGACACTTGCAAAATAGATTCTTGAATTACTAAAAAATTTCAATTTTTGTCTCAAAAACATAGCTTATGATCCCTCATTGGAATGAGCTAAACAAGCTCTTTCCAATGAGGGATCATAAGCTATGTTTTTGAAACAAAAATTGAAAACATAATAAACTCTGAATGGAGATTTTTGTCTGTATAACTGCCTGATTTTTTCCTTTACGTAGGGTAAAAGGTTAATGCTATAAATCATCAACGGTACAGCAATTATTCAGCTACCACTAAGGGCAAGTGATTAATTGGTTAACCAAGGTTTATTCATGTGATTAATTGATCAAGAAAACCCTTTAACCGTTTCAGCTCTAGAATGTTACTAAGGGGTAGCAGATGGGGGTTTGTGTTACCACCTCTGGAGTGCCCCTTCCCAGTTGGCAAAACTACCACTATTTAATCTCCAACAAGAGGGAAATTCCAGTAGCACACCCCCAATCCCCCCCCCCCCCCCCCCTCTCTCTGAGTCGAAATTTTCCAACGCCAGGCTCTAAGATGCAGAATTTCTTTGTATACTCTCCTTGACTGCAAATGGGAGCATGATGACTCTGTGGTTGTGGAATTGGACTTCAAACCAAAAGGTCCATGGCTTGATCCCTGCCAGGGGTAACTGCATTCTTGGTGGAAACGGCCTTGTATTAGCTTATATCTTCCTGCCAAATCCACATTAATGTATGTAACAAATTTTTCATATGATTTTGTACTCTTGAAATAAATAATGTTTAAACTAACTGCATTGTGTCCCAAGACAAGCCACTTAATCTTGATTGCCCACAAGGGGGCACAGTGGCACTTTGTTCTAAAGCTTATGCCTTACTGCATGCCGATGGCACCCTGTCTTCAACCAGTGCTAACACTGTTGATGAGTGGAGTTGGTACATTGGGGAGTCTGGTAGTTGCTCGCCATTGCTCGGTGGTACTCACAGGATATTCCGGCTTCCTCCACCCATAAAACTGTCTTACACGAGGTGACTCTGGCTGTTCAAAGTGTCATTAAATCTCAATAAATAAATAAATTGGCTGTAAATTATCTGACTGGGGCTCTCGGTAGTCACAAATTCCAACTACAGCTCAATATTTGGGGTCATTTTCACTACTTTTCAATCAATATTTAGAGGACTTTCACTACTTTTCAGTTTAAAAACTCCATATTTTGTCCAAATTCTTGACATGTTTGGAAAAAGTGCCATGTCTGAAATTTCAAATGTTTTTAGCTCACCTGTCTGAAAGTCAGTGTGAGCTATTGCCATCACTTGGCGTCATTCGTACGTTAGCTTTTACAAAACAATCTTCACCTCACAAACCAATGGCCCAAATTGAAACATATGGGCCACAGCATTTTGGAGGTATTCTATGATGAAATTCTTCAAAAATCTTCTCATGAACAACAAGTAGGAATGCTTTGATATTTGGTATGAAACTTGGTCTGGTGTTCAAAATTAAAAGTTGTTCAAGGAAAGTTGATAGGTCCATATTTGGGCTCTCCAGGGGATGGGCTCACTTTTGAGCTCCCCTGAAAATTTCTATTTCAAGAACCAATGGAGCGATTTAAATGTGGCATTAGTTGACCCCAAGTACTTCATTCATGCCCCCAAATTTTTTTGCAGTTCCCCATGGGAACCCCTGGAGCTAAAAATAGAACAAAAATTAAAAATCCAATATTTCCCAAACTGCACGGACTAGAGATTTGTATTTGGTATGAAGCTTTCTTCTGAGCAGTTGAAAAAATTGGACAAAAAAAATTGCTGGCAAATATGTCATATGGTCTGTTTTTGGTGTTATGAAACTATGATGACTCAGCCTTTTTAAACACTCAAGTCAATGGGAAAGAGATTACATGTTTACCTTTTTAAAAATATCTTTTCCTCACAAACCAATGGCCCAGATTGAAACATATATGGGCCACATCATCTTGGGGGTATTCTGTTTTAGTTTTGTTCAAATGGGGTCTCTGCCCTTTTTGGTCTAGGGCTTATGCCCAAATATCGTGAAATTTATTAAAAAACATCTTCTCATGAACCACAAGTGGGAATGCTTTGATATTTGGTATGAAACTTCCTCTGGTGTTCAAGATTAAAAGTTGTTCAAAGAAAGTTGATAGGTCCATATTTGATCTCTCCAGGGGATGGGCTCACTTTTGAGCTTCCCTATAAATTTCTGTTTCAAGAACCAATGGAGCGATTTGAACCAAATTTTATATGTGGCATTAGTTAACCCTAAGTACTTCATTTATGCGGCAATCATGCTCCCAAATTTTTTTGCCTTTCCCTATGGGAACACCTGGCACTAAAAATAGAAAAAAAATGAAATGTCCAATATTTCCCAAACTGCATGGATTAGAGATTTTGTATTTGGTATAAAGCTTTCTTCTGAGCAGTTGAAACAATTAGACAAAAATTTGCTGGCGAATCTGTCATATGGTTCATTCAGATTACATTTTCTCCATACCCGTAATCCTTACAGTTTGAGGCAACTTGGTCCTCCAGGTGAGCATTTTAGGCTCTCCTGGGCCTCTAGGTAAATTTAGGTCTTTGAATTTCCTACTATTATGAATCTTATGAATGATGGGGGATGGGACATACCCCCCACCCCCCCCCACACACACAAACACCCTGAGTATGTCCCCATGTAACTCTCATTCAAGTTAATACCATGCACCATAAGTTGGGTAATTTAATTTTTTACCTAACATGAAAAGCAGACGATACTTGCAAACAAAATTCTTTAATAACTAATTTTTTTTTCATTTTTTGTCTCAAAAACATAGATTATTACCCCTCATTGGAATGAGCTTGATGAGCTTATTCCAGAGAGGGGTCATAACCTAGGTTTTTGTGACAAAAAATGAAAATTGTTTAGCGATTTTTGTAAATAGCTCTGGCTGGTTTTGGCCATTACGTTGGATAAAGGGTTAAGTGCTGGAACCTTACCAGGTAGACTATCTGTGGGATGTATTAAGCTGCTCACTAACTGAAAAATTTCTAAGGACCAGATGCGTCCTCAGGTTTCTTTGAAAGAATCAAGCAATAGGTTTCCAACCATTGAGTAGAGAAGATTGAGTACCAAATCATCCTGTATTTAGTGTACAGTTAAACAAACTTCTGTCACAATACAGTAGTGGGATATTTAAATATTGCTGAATACTAACAGGGTGGAGTTTCTGCCTGTGCAATAACTCATACAGTGACTAAAACTCATGTGAGAATCAAAATCGATTCTGGCTAGAAAAACAATGAGAACATTGATTCTTGAAAAATGTTCATCTGATTTTTCTCATAGATCCTGGAACTGTTCTGGAGAATTCTACTTAGTTCTTGCTTTAGCACAATAAGGTAACTTAGCATCATTGTAATTAGTTAATTACTAATAAGATATATTGTTTGAGTTTGTTTTTTTCTATTCTAGGTGCAGGTCTAATTTACCTTGAGTTCATACCACACTGGTTTTCTGTTTGTATGGTTGTAGTATCAAGCCTTTGTAAATGTGATTAATAATAGTGCATTCCTTTGGTATGGTACTGTTGCCTACATGTCAGCTGCATAATGAAGAGTGGACAAGGAATTCAGAGAGAAAAGAACAGGGTAAGTAACTGTGTCTACTAGACTATCACAAGGACTGATGGGAAAGGAGAGTGATCACTCTCACTCGCCATCACTCTCCTAAACTTTTCACTAGGGGAGCAATTAATCACTCGCCTTCATGATGTATGTAGAAATTATGTCTGAACTTCAAGTTATATATTGTATTTCAATCACCTATTACATGACCCACCTTGGAGACAATACTTGCAAAACATTATCTCGCATAACTGAAATCTTTCATTTTTTTTGCGTAAACCATAGATTATGCAACCTCATTGGAATGAGGTCAATGAGCTCATTCCAATGAGGGGTCATCAGCTATGTTTTTAGAGCAACAATAAAAAAAATAAAATGTGTATGGATCATTTTCATGTATAGTGCTGGTGAGTTTGAGCAGTTACAATAGGTAAGGGTTTACAATCACTCTCCTAAATTTTTCACTCTTGCAAAATCAAATTGAGGAGAGTGATTATTCTCTTCCCTCCAGTCACTGCTATCAACACACAATCCTACCTTGACCCTTAACTTCCCTGATGGATTTATGTAAATAATTACCCTATATACATGTACACAACTGCATATCACTTAACAGTATTTCTACATCACTGTTGGATGCCTGTACATGCAGCCACCAATAATGTAAAACTACCACTAAGATAAATGTATCCTAAGGTTAAGTTCTCAAAAAAGAATACACTTAGGACAACCTTTTCAGAGCAATATAAAAGGGGAAGTTTGTAGCTGTATTGAGACTTGAGGATTAAGTTATACTTTGGGAGATTTTGTTGTGTTGCATTTGTTGAATCATCATCTCTAATCACTATTCAAAATTCATTTGTTTAAATTTTTGTTTGAATGAATACATTGAAGGTATAGTAAATGATTTGGTGTTTGAAAATTATATGAAATTTACAGTGATATTCAATTAACTGATAGAGTGCTAGCAGCCACTATCAGGACTCCACTGAAAAGTGCTTTAAGTCACTATAGTGGCTTTACACTGTGTGCATTAGCTTGTCTGCACTGCAGTAGTAGATAAAGAAATGTCCATATAAAATTGTATTCTTACATTTTATTGGAGAGTGCCACAGTTACAAAATTGTTGACAAACAGAATCTTGCTAAATTTAGACTCCCTTCCTGGAAGTATTATATCTTGGAAAAAACTACTCATGTTACAAATCACCTTTGAAAAATAATTTAGCACTTTACCAGTTAAAAATTATTCAGTTTAGTCAGCTATACTACACCTATAGGTCAATATAGACAGAGTGAATTATTTAGATCTTCCTTTGGCATCACTGAATTTTTAAAATCTGAATACTTCCTGTAATGGTGTTTCACCCATAGAGAGAGGGTGGAGTTAATCCAGGGAGCTCTGGAATCCTGGAGAGGGCCCCCAAACGTTTGAATAAAACAAAATTTTGGCTACAAAAATTTTTCTCAGAAATATTTTGAGGGCCCTTGTAGTCTGTGTAAGTTTTAAAGCATATCGGAGCATTGTTTTCATGAGTCTCCACATATTCCCTCTCATAACACACAACATGTGTTCCATATTTGCACTACTTGCTTGCATTAGCCCTATTCTGACAATGGCGACACTACTCTGAGAATCGGTCCCGAGATGGCCAATTGAATATTTATGCAGAGTATTAGCATAAAATGGCAAGATCTGGGTATTAGACACAAGCCTTCCAAAAAGGTCTTGAATCAAGGATTTGGAAAATTTCAAACCTGAAAAACAAAATTTTCTCCAACCAGGCCAAACCATGGTCAGCACTCTGGGTCCAGAACCCCTATCTTCCCAACTCTCCCAATACTCCTTGACCACCACTGTCTTCCTGTTCATCCCGTGCAAGCTGTTTTCATAAACTCAGCTTGAAGTTGAACACAACCAAAATTTGGGCAAGGTCATCTTGCCTGAGAAACAAATTTGGAACATGGCATTTCTATACTTTGTGTTTGGGACTTCCCATATGGCAAACCTTCTGAATTTCCTATCACCAAGCAATAGGTGACGACTTCCCACCTAGCTAATCTTTTGAATTTTCTTACAATCAGTCAAGATTTTAAAAGTTGGCCAGTACAACTTGGTGTAGAAGAGCACAATAGGTGTTAATCTCCAATTATGGTACAGTGGAGCCCACTTAACTGAATAACCCTGTTAATTGAATATAATTTCCCAACACAAAACTATTTACCATACCCCCAATACAAATTTGACATGTTAATTGAAAATAGTTTATAGAGTAAACTGTTAATTGAATAAAAAATCTTGTGACCTGTTGAGAAATTACTCTGACTCTCCCCAGTTTTCCTTTGTTTATAGACCAGTTTGACATCAGTACATCCAATACAGGCATTTAATCTATTATGGAGCTCTGTCAAACAAGATATAATAGAATAAATGCCAAATTTATCTCTAGAATACAGGAAAGTGACACAATCCCTGTTAATTGAATACTCCTGTTAATTGAATAATTTTCATTGACAAAGTGGTGATTCAGTCAACAGGGTTCTACTGTATAGTTTGTTTCAGATATTATACTACATACAACATTACAAATACAGAACATAAAAAGAAATGTTTATTTATACATATATTTTTCAATAACTTTTTTATCTGTCACATAATTTTAATAATAGAGAAATTACAAGTAAACTACTTTAGTAGTCTACTCCAAAAATTGTCATTTTTAACATCCTTCACAATGAAGTAAAAATATTGAAAATTTCAACATTCAAATTTTTCTCATAAACCAATTAGGAATTTAATCAATTCATTGAGTGCTGTCAAACAATGGCAAAAAAGGTTGGATTAGTTAAATTTCAAGTTTCATAAAAATTAAAAATCTTTCTGTTAAGTCCAAACTTGTGCAATATCTGAAGCTAGTATTTATAGTTTATTTCCTTCTCTCATCTTTGTGTGGTTGACGAGGACAAATCAAGGGGTGGAATTAATGATAAATACGATACAATAGCTGCAAAAATTTCTAAAACTGATAAAAAAAATTAAATAATTTAAGTCAAAATGTGTTGAATATAAATTGACTTCCAAGTATTGCAGACCCTTTTAAACATGAGACAAAAAATGTATCTAATTTACGAAAATCATAGATGATAACGATATAATTCTGAAAAAGACCATAGACAAATCTTATGAATCTGTGAAATCAAGAAGTTTGGCTAGGCACAACATGACAATTTGAAAAGGTTTGCTGGGTGAGAATGAACCAGGCAGGATTTGGAAAACTTGACTGAGTGAAGCTTGGTGTAGAAGAGAGGAATAGATATTTCCTAATTATTGTGGCATTGAAGCTTATAAGCTGAGATGTAACTCAGAGAGTCATTTCATTTACTGTTTTACATGAGACTTCATTCAGCAAGATTAAACAATACCAAGTGCTATTGTCATTATAAAATTTAGAAAAGTTTACAAACTAACTCTTTGAACTCTTGCAGTAGCTTCCATACTTATTATTTGGGGGTAGACCAAATAACATTTCCAATGTGCAGCCTTAGGGTCGCACATTGAAAGCATTGATTGGTCTACACCACACTTTAACTTAGTAGCCATCCTACTTAATGAAAGTACGACATATCATGTTCATGGACCAGAAAAGCAGCCTCTTATGTACAAGGATTTAAATACTAGAGGCAATCTGTGTAAATTAGCACACTGGTCTGAAGTTCAGTGAATGTAGCCAAATCAAGAAAATGTTACACTGTTTTGTTGCCTTTCAGGTGAATAATAGGTGATTAAATTATATTTGCCCAATGCAAAGAGGCTTGATACATGCAGTTTATAAACTATTTACCTGGAACTTAATTAAGCAGCCCCCTGAAATGTTTCATGACAGTGAAGTTGCTGTTACTGATTATTATGTTTCAATGATCACTATGTCTTGCAGTACATTTCATCTTGTGAAACGTGCTGTTTCTGGTTGATAGCGTACCCCAAACACATCCGAACACCCCAAACACTACTCATATTTTGCTGAGGATCACTCCTATCCATCTACATATTTGATTTATGAAAGGTCAAGTCGGTTTGATACATAAAAGTTAAATGTGTATACCAGTAGTATAAAGTTTGTTTATTTGTTTCAGATATTAAATCACATACAACATTACAAACACAGAACATAATTAGAAATAATTTATAATTTATGTATACATGTATTTTTTAATAACTTTTATCATTACAGTAGAATCCTCTTAACTGAATATCCATTTTGCCAGTGAAAATTATTCAATTAACAGGAGAATACAATTAACGGATTTGGTCAGTTTCCTGTGTTCTGGAGATAAACTGAGCATTTATTCTATTATATCTTGTCTGACAGAGCTCATAGAGCTCTGTCAAACAAGATATAATAGAATAAATGCCTGTATTGGATGTAGTGAGGCCCAAAAGGTTGATAAATAAGGGAATTTGATGCGTGCCACAGTAATTTTTTCGACATATTACAAAAATTTATATACAATTAACAGGAGTTTACTCTATAACCCATATGCAATTAACAGATCAGAGTTGCACTGAAGGTATGGTAAATGGTTTTGTGTTTGAAAATTATATTCAGTTAACAGGGATATACAATTAAGAGATATTCAATTAAGTGGGCTCCACTGTATTACAAAATTTTAATTACAGAGAAATTAAAAGCAAGAAAAATGTTTCTTGGGCACTTTGCTCATCATTTAATTCTGAAAAAAATTTCCAACTGCACCAAATGGGAAGCTAAATTTGCAGAAGCAAAAGAAGAACTTTGAAATATCACATATGAATAATTTTAGTATTGAATATATGTTGACTTGAAAGAATTACAAACAGTTTCTATCAAGAGAAAAAATTATGATCTAATTTGTGAAAATATAGATTATAATGATGTGAATCTGAAAGAGACCACAGGCAAATCTTCTGAATGTATGAAATTGCAAGGGTTGGTGGCTAGATACAACACAAAAATTTCAAATTGTTGGCTGAGTGGGAATGAACTAGGGCCCTACAAAACACACATTTTCAGTTCAAAGCTAATCTCGAATTGAACTGAGTCTATTATTTGAAATTGAATTGAACCTCAAATCCAATATACACGTTTGGAAGTCCCAACTGATAAATTAGTCCAACGACATCATCAAGGCAAGCCTTCATCGAAGGCAAGCCTTGATGATGTAGTTAGATTATTACCCAGTAAGGATTTTTGTCCAAAAAGAGAAACAGGTTTGAGAATTCTGTACTGGGCACTGAACAAGGCTAGCCACTAGCAACCCTGAGTCCATCGTCAAAATTCCAGTGAAATGGTTTGGAGGAAAACAAATCGGGCAACCAATTTCAAATTGAACTGAATACCAACTTAAGATTTGAAATCAAATCGAATCTCAAGGCTTTGCAGGGTCCAAGGATGAACCGTGTAATCCTTCTGTCTATCAACCATTTATGGTCAACACTAGGGCTTAAAATTCATAGGAGAATCAGAATTAATTCTCACAGATGATTCTTGTAAAGAAAATAATTAGATCAACTTTGATTCCAGTAGAATGTTCATTTGATTGTTGTTGTTGATTCTAAAAGGGCCCTTAACTCCTTGCCTCTTTCTTGCGGTTATTCCTGCCCGTTTCCAGTAAAGTGAATTAAATTTGAGGATATTTTACCAAATTTTCCCCCATAAATTGTATGAACTATTTAACCAATAATTTCTTGTATTTAAGGAATTTTTACTCAAATCTAGTCATGGCTGCTTCACAGCAGCCATGACCAGATTTGATGAAAAATATTTTAAAATTACTCTTGAGTTGAAGGCCTGAACAATTCTACCTAATTTTTGTTTGTTCCCTCATAAGCCAATGGTTAATTAATTTTCGGTTTAGCATTATTTGCCTCATTTTGTTTTTTGGCCAAAATAATATATATTCTTTATAATTGACTCTGTAAATGGATCACCTTTATACGGCCAGGAAAATACACCATTTCAGTTGTTTCTTCATCAGCCATTGAAATGACAGATTATTGCCTAATTTTTGTCAGATTATTATAGCTGGTCTGGTGTTATTAAGGCTATAATGTTGGCTAATGGTACATTTTGTTATAGGCTGTTCTGTAACCCTGGCCATTGAAAGTTCTACTTTCTGAGGCAACCTACACATCCAAGGAGACAGTGTGTAAGTTCCAAATGATAAAATATGCATCTTGTGGAAAGAATATATTATGCAATTTCCCAAACAGGAATATAATTAATAATTTATGATAACCTCACTCTGCATTTTGTTCTGATAACCTGGAATAATGCTAAACTGAAAATTAACTGACCATGGTCTAATAAGGTAACACTACGCCTTCTGAGCAGTGTATAGGCAGCCAAGACTTAACTAGAAACCACTGCCAAGATTCAATAACTTCCATCAGCAAGATGACCAAATGCCTGTATGTTGGAACATATGTTTTACATGTACATGTAACTTGATGTAAGGTAAGAAACTCGCATAAATTGGAACCAGAGGTGGACTGGCCACATGCTCCACCGGGAAAATTCCTGGTGGGCCTACTATTCGTTTCCCTCTGGGGCCCCCCAAACTGATGTAGCGCAATACCTGCGAATACGAGAAATTTCATGAAAATGACGAAAGGGCAAAATGGATCTGATTGCAAAGAATGCCGGTATATCGAAATGTTCTCTTTGTGGACTGATTTTTAGATATACCAGCAGTCCAATCTGCCATTGATCGCTGAGAAGAAACGAAACAGCCTTCCTTCAATTTGAAAAATTCAAAATTGTCTCCGATTAGGCCGAACTTGAATCTTTCCAATGGGGTCCCCCCCACCCCACTGGTAGAAACATGCTGAATGAGCAATGAAGATGACACAAAAATGCCATCAAAATGTCCTGTATGTTGACTGCCATTGATCGCTCAAATGCAAGGAAGCCACATTCATTCAGTTCGAAAAATCTAAATTTTCTCTGGTTCTGGGGCCCCTTTGGTGCATTTCCCGGTAACTTTTCTTGGCCCAGTCCACCCCTGAATGGAACTAGGCCTCTCAGGGTTAAACTCCAGTAAATATACAAGTAAGAGGTTTGTTCCAACTATGGAATATCTAGGGATACATTCACAAGAATATAACAGTACTCTCAATTCTAAATTATTTATTAAGAATCGAAATTTGATTCTGGCAGCAGAAATATGAGAGAATTGAATTGAAACTGATTTGTGTGAATTGGAACACATTTTAAGGTCTTTCATATTCTGTAACAAATCATAAGAAGTCCATGCAATGTGTAAGTGGTGAACCTTCAAGTTAATTCTAGTGGTGGTCTGCAATGCTGAGACATTGTGCTTCTTACCATTTTCAAAGAATTTTTGCAAAATTTGAAAAAATAATATTTAAAATAATAAACTTTGATATTGTCTTTGTTTGATAAAGGGTTAACAGGGAACTTTCTATTTAATTGTGATAATACTTGGGATAATCAATTTTTATGGCCCAGAAAAAGATTGTGTGGGGGCATATTGTGTTTGTCATTTCCATCCGTCCATTTATCTGTCTGTTTGTCTGTCTGTCTGTCTGTCTGTCCATCTGTCAGGAAGATTTTTGCATCTACTCCATAGCTCTGAGATGTTTTGTTGGATTTTGTTGAAACTTTGCATACATGTTGCTTATGGGGAGACAATGTGTTGCCGCAAAAATTTTTTTGTTCAATGGAAGCGAAGGTCACAGATCAACGTCATAGTTTGGGGGCATCCGTGGTCATTGATAGTCTTGTTTTACATAAGAGGTGGTTAGCAGTGTTCACGTTTTTGGGAGCCACTGGTGATAAGTGCAGAAAAACTTCATTTGGCATGAAAAATACAGCATTTGGAAACCAAATTTGGCACCCAAAATACACTTGGTAGGTCTCAAAAGCGTTGTGGTTTATTATTTCAGTGTATCGTTTTCCATAAAATCACTGTCTGATGATACACACAAGAATTCTTGTCTGTAGTGGGGGGCCAGGGGGTGCTAATGGCATTTCCCACTTGTTATACATTATGTAATGGCAGTCAGAATATTGCCTATTTAGTATTGGAAAGAAGTGGTCACACCCTCCCCCTCCTTCCCCATCTGCATCCCCATAGCTATGCTTATGTAATGCATTGATAATGATGTCAAATGTTACATCTTACCAGGCCTAAAATTTTTTTTCTTTTTGCAAGAATCAGTTTTGATTTTGCAAAACCCCTGCTGTGGGGCCCTGCAAGGCTTCAAGATTCAATTCAATTTCAGACCTTTAGTTGATATTTGATTCGATTCAATACAAAATCAGCTGCCCGACTTGTTTCCTTTTACATCTTCACACAGGAATATTGCTTGGTATTAGTCAATGTGGTTGTCTCATAATGTATGGTTCAGATGGAATTTGTATGTAAATAATGCTAAAAATAAAGAGAGAATGTAATTTCATGTATGTTAACATAAATAGCATCTGACCCATGCCACCTCCTATGCTAATTCCAGTCTCACTAGCCTCTACCACTGTTGAAAACAAAGTTAAAGTTTCCATATAATGTTGATGATGAGCTGTTGCTAGTCATGTGCAGTGCTTAGTGCTGGTAAGTCTTGCACCTGTAAATGGTAATATTCCAACTAAATTATCATGACATGCCTTCCAGAAAAGCAGGCCTTGATGATGTAGTTGGAATATTTTATCTGTCGGGACTTGAGCCGTCACAGTTGGAACAATCAGGTTTACCATCCCCCTCTCTTTTTTGGACATCTTCAACATGCCAAGAATTTGATTTGAGATTCAATTCAGATTTCCAATATTAGAACCAATTCAATTCGCGATTTCATTTGAATAAAAAATGTGTAATTCACAAGCCCTACCCTGCTGTGAGGATAAAATTTAATTTTTGATAGTGCTTGTATATCCTTGTGAGTGCAACCAGTGTGTATTACACAGTGAAAAAACACCTGATATATTAGGTGTACTTGTAGAATCCATGTTCCAACATATAGACTTTTTGTGGTCTTGCTGATAAGTTGCAGTGTCTTGCCAATAATTTCTTGTGAAGTCTTGGCTGCCTTATAGGCTCCCAAGTGTACACTTTACAGTACACCACTGCTAAATCAAAGTATTACCTTACCTTACAGTCACTATGGATTGGTGGTAATCCACAGATGGGCAGTGATATCCACACATGCATTTATCATGTAATAAAACTTATCATCAGCAAAATATTAATTAAAGAAGCACAAGATTGTACCGTTATAATGAGAAGTCACATGATATGGGTTTGTTGAAATTTTTTGAAAAACTTGAAAAAATAATATTTAAAATAATAAATTTAAATATCATCTGCATTGAGAGAAAGGGTTAAGAACTCTTTCAGTATCTATGACAAGAATGTAATGAACATTGTACAAGAATCAGAGTCGATTCTTATTGTTTTCTTTGTTAGAATCAATTCTGATTCTCACATTAACCCTTTACCTAACATGAAAAGCAGATGACACTTGCAAACAAAATTCTTGAATATTAATAACTAATTTTTTTCATTTTTTGTCTCAAAAACGTAGGTTATGACCCCTCATTGGAACGAGCTCTGTGAGCTCGTTCCAATGAGGGGTCATAACCTATGTTTTTTGAGACAAAAAATGAAAATATAATGAAAATTAAGTGGCGATTTTTGTGAATAGTGCTGGCCAGTTTGGGCAATTACGTTGAGTAAAGGGTTAAGTTTAAACCTTGCTAAGAGCTGAAACGGTTAACTGCTTAATTGTTAACCTGCTTAAACGTTAACCAATGATCAATGTCTTGATTGATCAAAAAAGTAATTGATCGAGTTCCCCGTGGGAACTCTGGGAAGTAAAGAAGTGTTTGTTTACCATTAGTCATTGTGCAGAAATATATGACCTTAAACACCAATAAATAAATAAATTGATCGATTAACCATTATGTTTGAACTACTGTATTGTATGGATTAACAAAGGAACAAACTTACTCCAAAACGGGCAAACATTGTCACACTGACTTGCATCAATTATATGAGACAGAGTAAAGCATACAATTTATGTGCCGACAATACTTGTTTACTTGCATGGTTATTATACTGTATCAGCAGCTGGAAATGGTAATTCTTAGCCCTTTACCAAATCCAGGTAGCAGATTATACTTGCAAAATAAATTCTTGATTTACTAAAAAGAAATTTAATTTTTGTCTCAAAACACAGCTTATGACTTCTGATTGGAATGACTTTGATGAGTTTGTTTCAATGACGGACCATAAGCTATGTTTTTGAGACAAAAATTGAAAACATAATAAAATTTGAATAGAGATTTTTATACTTAGCACTGGCCAGGTTTCGCTGTTAAATTGGATAAAAGGTTAATGCTGTAAATTGGCAACGGTACAGCAGTTATTCAGCTGCATATTAGATCAAATGATTAATTGGATAACCAAAGTTAATCCATGTGATTAATCGATCAAGAAAACCCTTTAATCATTTTAGCTCTAACCCTGCTGCTTACTTGTGTGTAAAAATGGGTATTGGATGCTCAGTCAGAATATGAGTTCAGTAATATGTATTGTATGTTTGCTTGGAACTACACCTCTCTGATGTACTGACAGAAAAAAATGTTTAATTTCCAAGGGCTAATCACTCTATATATATATGAAGCAGATATGTTGTCAAGTTAGGAAATTTCCAATAAAGTCTTGTGGTTATGGTGCATTCATGCAAACAAAAAACGTAAACCAATGAATTTGAATGCGGTTTTTAGCTCATCTTGACAAAGTCAAGCTGAGCTAATCTCATCGCTTCCCGTCCGTCGTCCGTCAACACCATGTTTTGGTCTTCTCCTCCAAAGCCACTGGGCCAATTCAACTGAAAGTTTGTGTGAGTGATGGTCCCAAAGGGGCATTTCATTTTTGTTCAACTCAACATGCCCAGCCCCATAGGGAGGGAGTGGGGGAAAATGCTCCAAAATATTTTTAAAATCTTCTTCTCAAGAACCAGTATGTACAATGACTTGATATTTGCTATGGAGCTTCCATATGAGGTGTAGAATCAAGTTTGTTCAAACGAAGTTCGTGAAGTAATATTTGGCTTTGTAATAGGAGGGGTAAGATTTTTGGCCCCACCCAAAATTTCTATTTTCTGAACCGATGGTCCGGTATGAACCAAATTTGGTTTGTGGTGGTATTGGGTCATAAGTACTTGACCCATGCAAAAAAAAAAATTCCTGCATCCCCATGGGAACCCTGGGAGCTAAAAATAGAAATATTTTCAAACGCCCATATTTCCCAAACCCCACGGAACAGAGAGCTTTTATTTGGTATGAAGTATCCTTATGACCAGTAGAATTGAATGGTAAAAAAAAATTGCCATCGGTTTTGTTAGGGTGTTCTGTAATGGGCATCGAAAAAATGCTGAGTCAGCATATTTGCAAAAATTAAAAAAAATCTTTTCTCCAGAACCAATCATCAGAATCTTTTGATATTTGGTATACAGCATTCATAGGGGAGCCCAAATTTTATCTTTGTTCAATATGGAGGGTAATTTAAAAAAATCTTCTTCTTCAGATCCATCAGTCAGAATGCTTTGATATTTGGTATACAACATCTCTATGGGGGTCAGATTCAAGTTTGTTCAAATTAGATCCCTAGGTATATATTTGGGCTCACTATGGTAGCCCAAATTTTTACTTAGTGCAATATGAGAAAATTTCTTTAAAAATCTTCTTCTTCAGATCCACCAGTCGGAATGCTTTTATATTTGGTATACAACATCTCTAGGGGGGGTCAGATTCCAGGTTGTTCAATTCGAGTGCCTAGGTTAATATTTGGGCTCCATATGGGAACATGAAATTTAACTTAGTACAATATGAGGGAATTTCTTCAAAAATCTTCTTCTTCAGATTCACTTGTCAGAATGCTTTCACATTTGGTATACAACATCTCTAGGGGGGTCAGATTCAAGTTTGTTCAAATCGGATCCATAGGTCAATATTTGGGCTCGCTATGGTAGCCCAAATTTGAACTTAGTGCAATTCGAAGAAATTTCTTTACAATTTCTCTTCTTCAGATCCGACAGTCAGAATGCTTTCATATTCGGTACACAACATCTCTAGGGAAGTCAGATTTAACTGTGTTCAAATCAAGAGCCTGGGTTAATATTTGGGCTCTCTATGGGAGCCGGAATTGGCCATTTTGCTGAAGAATTAAAAATTTTGTATTCAATACCCTCTAGAGGTACTAAGATTAATCCACATAGGTTGTATCAAGGGGCTTCATAGGGGAGCTCTACATTTTACTTATGATCAACTGAAGAAAAGGCATGATGCCCAGATTATTTTTGTCACTCCTGAGGGACTCAAGGATTGACAGTGTAGCCTATGGAGATGGCTTGCTTAATGTAGACTCATTCTTGGACTCTGTTTAAATTGTGTTCTGTACAAGATGAGCGCTTCAGGCCACGTGGGGCCTCTTGTGTTGATTAACTCTTAACCTCCTGACTATTTTCTAAATACTTTTCATCAGATCTAAGCTTGGCTGCTATGAAGCAGCCATGACTAGATTTGATGAAAAATTTATCTAAATTTAACTCCCAAGAATCATTGGTGAAAAACTCTATACAATTTACAGAGGGTAAAATATGATTAAATATGCTCAAATTATACGTATTTCAGTAGCAAGACAATTCCCATCCTGGGCATGGATATCCGCCAGGAGAATGCAGGGAGTTAAGAGCTTGAAATGTGTGTAATTATCCATTTCAGTAAAACTTTAGAAATAATACCATTCAATCAACAGCAGTTATAATTCTGAAAATAATTTGTCAAAATGGCTAATTAAGATATCTGTCCGTAATTTGCAAATATATCCTTTGTGAGATAGCATATTTGAATGCTAGCAGCATCAACCTATAGTCTGAACACATATTCAATACACAATAGAGCCACCATGGACTTGTCATAATCCACACATGATCAGTGATATTTACACATGCATTTACCAGGTAATAAAAGTCATCATCAGCAAAATTTTAATTTGAAGCACTGGGTTGTAATTAAATTTTTGATGATTATTCCTTAAATTAGTGTTTCAAATCTAATATTACTGCCTTTGTGTTTCCCCACGGGAAACCCGGGAAGTGAAGCAGTGCCTGTTCACTGCGGTAAACAGGCTCTGTTTTACTGGTAAAATAGGACCCAGTCACCAATGCTTAGGAGGTGCAAACCCTCTCTAAAGTGGGCAACATGCTTATCAACTCTCACCCCTGGTCTTGAGTTGATGCTCATGTTGTGGTCATGATTAGCCATTGTGCAAAAATATGTGACCTTAAACACCAATAAATAAATAAATAAATAAATAAATAAATAAATAAATAAATACTGCCTTTGTGGATTTAATGCCCACCCATAGAAAGTGACCAGGCCACAGCGACCCTGCTGTACATGTAATTCTTTTTATGCCCCCCGACTTAAGTCGGGTGGCATATAGTGATTGAAATGTACATGTGTCTGTCCGTGTGTGTGTGTGTGTCTGAGCAAATAACTCGAAAAATGTTATGGGCACAGTTATCAAACTTCACACAATTATAAAGGGCCATGGGAAGATGTGTCACACACCATAGCCGGGTTCGTACCTTCGAGGTCACGGTCACATTTCAAGGTCACTCTAAAAATCGGTCAATATTCGTGTCTCAGCCATAACTCAGAAACGCATCATAGTACAATTGTTAAACTTTTTACAAATGTTAAGGACAGGCAGAAGGTGTGTCATGTATAATAGTTTTCGCTGCATCTGCAAGGTGAAGGTCACAAGGGGGGGGGGGGAGAGGGCATGTGTTACCTTGGTAACATTCTTCTTGTTTTATGTCAATGTTATTGCTAGAACTTATCAAGAAGTTTTATAGGTGTAATATCATGGAATTATTCATGGGTTTTATTACAAGAAGCTGTGGAAAAAATGAGCTGTGTGTGAAGCTTGGATTCGATGGATGGTTTAGGGGCTTGGGGTGAAAATGGTACAAAAGCAACCAATTGTGTTCTGGACTTACAATTGACTCCAACTCGCGAGAATCAGTTTTGATTCATCCAAACTTCTGCTTTGAGAAACAATTTTCAGTTCTTGAATAATTTACAATTTAAATGTACTGTTATACCCTCAAGAGTACAACTAGCATATATTTCATGGTAACAAATAAACCTCATTTATTTATTTATTTATTTATTGATGTTTAAGGTCACATATTTATGCACAATGGCTAATCATGACCGTGACAGTTTTACGGGTGGAGGAAGCCGGAGTACCCGGAGAGAACCACCGAGCAACGACGAGCAGCTGTCAGCTCCTCAACATCGTAACTCCGCACTGCAGCACAAGCAGGGTTAGATTGGTTGAAGACATGCGTACCATCGACGTGCAGTATGCCTGAGTACACGGCGTCATCGTGCCCCCATGCGGGCAATGGAGATGAAGTGTCTTGCCCAAGGACACAACGCGGTTGCCGCAGGTGGGATTCGAACCGAGGACCTCTCGGCTTGCAGCCTGCACCTCTGCCTACTGAGCCACCGCGATCCCAAATAAACCTCATATTTATATATTTATTAGAATTTAAATTCCAATATTGGTGAGACTCTTTACGTAACCCTGTACCTAACATGAAAGGCAGACAACATTTGCAAACAAAATTCTAGAATAATTTTTTTTTCATTTTTTTTTAGCTCACCGAAGGGAGCTTAACTTATCACCGGCCGTCCGTCTTTGTCCGTCGCCGTGAACATTTTTCAAACGACTTCTCCTCTGAAACCACTGGTCTGATTTTCACAACACTTCATGTGGATGTTCATTACTATATGGCAATTCATGTTTGTTCAAATGAAATGGCCACGTCCCATGGGGGCTCTGTATGGGGTATAACTCTGATAGCACCGTATGAATTATAGAAAAATTATTAAAAAATCTTCTTCTCCAGAACCAGTGGGCAGAATCTTTTGATGCTTGGTATGCAGCATCTTGGTATGGGTCTGATTCAAGTTTGTTGAAATCGGCCCCCTGGATTCATATTTGGGCTCACTATAAAAGCTCGAATTCGAACTTAATGCATTTCAGGCAAATTTCTTCAAAAATCTTCTTCTTCAGATCCAGCAGGCAGAATCTTTTGATATTTGGCATGCAACATTGTGGGGTGGATCTGATTCAAGTTTGTTCAAGCCAAGTCCCTGGGTTCGTATTTGGGCTCACTGTGGTAGCCCGAATTATAACTTAGTTCAAAATGAGGAATTTTCTTTAAAAATCCTCTTCTTCAGATCCAGCAGTCAGAATGTTTTGATATTTGGTATGCAGCATTTTTAGGGGGGTGAGATTCAAGTTTGTTCAAACCATGTGCCTAGGTCCATATTTTGGCTCACTGTGGGAGCCTGAATAATAACTTAGTTCAAAATAAGGAATATTTTTATACTGTACCAATGACCCAGACATAGCTGGTGCTAACTCTTAAAATATAGGGCCAACCACAAATTTTGCCCCCCAATCCCCAAAATTTGCATCTAAAACTAAAGAAAACATGTCCTGAAAGGCCGTCCACACTTCGCCCCTACTGCGCATGCGCAGTGTCAAGGACGTTCCGAAATTGGCGCCATTAATCATTCTAAGTTTGGCCCTTCATCAGTTAACATCTGACTGATCTTTGTGCTTATAAATCTCAGTTTTAATGATGCCAGACACATAAATATTAGTGAAACGGTGATTCTAAGGAGGATAGAGAAGGAGGAGAGGAAAAGAATGTGTGACAGAATATTATCAGGGCTGTAACTTAAAATTTTTTAATGAAATTATGTTAAGTTACCTATTTTCAAGGCAGCAGCCATTTTGTTGTCATTCTGATTATTTAGTTACACTGTTTTTTAAGTGTTTTCCTCTCTCCCTGTCCTTTAAGTTCCCCCTTGCTATTCTCCCATGCTTTTGGCATAGTTTTTGTAATTATTATTACTAAATTTTCTTGGGAGTTTTAGCTGAATAACAGAATGAATTCTGTTCTTTCCCCATGTTTACGTCTTCACCTACGGGTGGTTAGGCGTTGTGTTCTGCATCTACCATCTGATGTTCTGCAGTTTCTTCCCTGGAAGTCTCTGTTATGCATCAGATAGTGTATTTTTGGTAACTGATTTCGGGCCTGGGTGCCTGGAGTCTTATTTTAGTGTTTTTACACTCATTGTTTACATTTACAACAGCCCTCTGTGTGAGGGGGGGATTTCTATAAAATAATATCTTGATGTTATTTTAATCATAACTAGATACATTATTATTGTTTGTAAGTGTTGAATAAATTGTTTAAAATATTTTTAAAATTTTTGTCCACACTTAGGCTTGGGATCCATTGGGGCTCAACGTTACTTTTCAGAAACTTGGGCTGTTCTGAAAAAATATTTTTTCAAAATATTTTGATTTCAATTATTTTTTCTATATTAATGGATCTTATTATTATTATGTATTTTGATTGCCAGGGGTTAGTGCGAGTACCAGGACTTGTTTTCTTTTCACATTGAAAGGATATTGATCAATTCTTTTAAGAGGAAGTCTTCCCCTGACTTTATTATCATTCTATATGTGGTCAGTGTACTCGCATTAACTCCTGTTCTGTATCATATGATTTCGATGACAATATGGGAAGCGTATGTCACGGTATGTTGTTGGGGATTTGGACACTCCGGTCCTTTCCCCGCAGGGTCACTCTACTTTATCAATTTCTATTTCAGACGATCAAGATTAGGGTGATGTATCTGTGATGTCTTCCAACAGTGTGCCTCCGTCGTCACAATTAATGAAGGGCTAGCGGAAAAGTGCTCATGTAAATACGCCAATTGCCTAAGAGGACCCTAGTAGGTTCGACGGCCTTTGACGTCCGCTAGCTCGCCCGGTGTAGCGTCCATTCACCGAATGGTTCGGCAGCCGGGTTCGTCCATTGTGGTCTAGAAGGAATTTTGGGGTGATGCGAGCACTATAAATTAACCTAATGCACACCCAGTGACGGCGGATCGGAGGGAGAATGCAGGAAGCCTTTTAGTCCGGTTCATAGCTCGTTCCGGTCCATCCAGGGCTTGATTTAATCTGAAAATTTTGAATAGCAATTTACTATTCACCCTGGAAAATTGATTAGCAGTTGATCCAAAAGCACTTGAAACTAATAAATCTTGAATAGCAAAATTCAGAAATTGGAGAGCAAAGTGCTATGCTAATCCAGTTAAATCGAGCCCTGCCATCCGGACGGCAAGCGAGAGAGGCCCCTCTCTCGTAGGGCCCTGCGAATCGGGAAATTTATGTTCGAATCGAATCTCGAATCGAATCGGGACTGATGTCGACATCGAATCGAATCTCGAATCGAATCGGGATAAACTCGAGAAATAATTATAACTGGCATTATCATGTGCAGAGATGTCCGGAAAGCACTGCGAGAAGAGATCGTTGTACTTGGCGTTGTTTTAATTTTCTTTCTCGTTGAATGGCCATCCAGATGTTCACTTGGCCCGACAATAAATTCAAGACATAAATATGGACAAATTAAGGTGTTACTGCCCAGAGACATTTAAGACAAACCACTAAATTGAAACATGAGACTTAAAAGCACAAACGTAATACAGGTGGCACATTAATTCCCATGGGTTGAAGTCAGCTACAGCCGCTAACTTCAGGTACGTTAGCATGCCTAAATACATTATTGTTATGTTTGGTTGTTTTTGTATTATCAGAATTTGGGTCTTGTAGATTTCGGTCTTTTCTCAACTCAATAACACAGTATACATCAAAAGCAGCGAAGGCGTTAAACTGTGTTAGTTTCTGCATTAGTTAACTCGAATAGTGACGCAGTGCTCATTCACACAAATTGCTTTTACTTCATTCCAACTTCCAAGTACCAACTCCGAACAATGCAAAGAAACTACAGAGGTTTTCCTCCCACAGTTTTCTAACATAATAATGGGAGCGCTCCAGGCGACATGTCTCCATTATTGTGTTAGAAGATTCCGGGACTGGGAGCAGGCCTTAGGCCCATAGCTGGATATTTCGGTTGTATAGATGGGCGTGAACAGGTTACAACTTGGACAGAGCCGCTGAGCAAACGGGATTCCGCGAATAACTCTCACACGAATTCCTGGAAATCTATAAATAGCGAATTTGCGGTGTGTGGTTTTCTGGGAATCTGAAACTGAAAGTGAAACGACAGAATTTTGCAATGAATTTGACTATTTTCCTGATAGAAACATTAAAACTAGAAGAGTTCGCTCCTTATTTCAATTGATGTCGACATTGTCGAACACTGATTCATTTTCCTCGAAGCTTCGTTTGACTAACGAATCGGCAAACTATTCGAGATCGATATACGAATACCAAAGCGATGTCGACATCGAATCGAATACTCGAAGCTTCGCAGGGCCCTACTCTCTCGTTCAACAACATCTGGCCCCAGATGTTGTGGTACAAAATGTGTCGCAAGCGGAGCATACGTCCGTCGCTCGGGACGCTCGGTTGTATAGGCAGTCCGCTGAGACTGCTAAGGCTTCCTCTTCTCGTCAGCGCACACGACCGCACCTTGGCTGCGTGACCGCCGATATATTACCAGCTTCGCCGATCAAGGATTCTTCGGCGACCAGGTCACACCATCCGGTAGCCAGGGACACGAGGCCTGCAGACTCCGGACGTTCGCATAGGAAGTGTGCGGGAGTCAACGTACACGGAGCTTCCGGCGGCAATGCATCGTAAGACCGCTACTGCACAGGCCTCGGGAACGGACGTGCTTTCCTTAATAGCACAGTTTATCGCAGCATCCCAGCATCAACTGAATCTGTCGCATATATTTTATCCGACGATGCTGGGTCGGGACACTCCGCGGAAGCGGGTACGGACGTCCGAAAGTTTCATCCGGTCCGACGGGATACAGAAAGGGATTCGGAGGATTTCGAGCTTTCCCTTTCGGAACAACATATGCTGTTGTGTATGTCATCTGACTTGGTCTTCTACAGCTTCTTTCGTCGGACCAGAATGCTGCGATGCCGGATAAGAAACTGATAGCGTCGGTGGACTTAGAAATTTTTGGTTCGGTTCAGGGACATCGTCCCTCAGTTCCGACATAGTCCAATAATGTCACACAAACTTTCGAATTATTGAACGACGCTATATATATTATTATTTTATGCTTGCTAACCAAGCATTTCTGGTTTCTTGTTCGAAGAGTTATGGAGATGTCTTTCAAAAGTGTGCCTCTGTCGTCATAGTTAATGAAGAGTTAGCGGCAATAAGTGCTCATGGAATATGTCTATCGCCTACGGAGTGACATTCGCTAGCTCACCCGGTGTAGCGTACATTCATCGAATGGTTCGGCTGCCGGGTTCGTCCGTTGCGGTCTAGGAAGGAGATTTGGGTGATGCGAGCACTTTAATTACTTTAGTACTCACCCAGTGACGGCAGATTAAGGACAGATCGGAGGAAGCCTGTTAGTCCGGTTCCTGGCTTGTCCAGGTCCGTCCGGGCTGTGAGCGAGAGAGGTCCCTCTCTCGCCCAACAACATAGGGGACCGCATGTTGTGGTTCAGATATTTTACATTCGGAGCATATGTCCGTTGGTCGGGACGCTCCGTTATATTGACAGTCCGAGAGACTGTCTTTAATGCTTCCTCATCCTCACAGCAGGGCACACGACCGCACATTGGCTACGTGACCTCGAGTATCCGATCAGTTTCGGCATTCAGTGATTCCACGGCGAATAGGTCGCGCCATCCGGTAGCCAAGGGACACGAGGCCTATACACTCCGTTCGCTCGCATATTGGTAGTATGCACGGGGTAACGATCACGGAGCTTCCAGCGGCAATGCATCGTAAGACCGCTTCTCCTCAGGCCTCAGTGACGGACGTGCTATCCGAGTTAGCACAGTTGTTCGCAGCATCCCAGCAATTGACAGTTTCTCGGTCGAATCAGGAATTATCCGACGGCGCTGGGTCGGTGCGGTCCGCGGTTGCATCAGGTACGGACGACCGAACGCTTTATAGGGTCCGACAGGATGGCGAAAGGGATTCGAAAGATTTCGAGTTTTCCCTTTAGTAGTATCAGAAGATGCCTTTCATATCTTCTGGCATTATCTTCCAGTGATTATTATTTCGGACTTCATTGCTGCGATCTTGGATAAGAGACTTATAGCGTCATTGGACTCGGATTTTTCGATCGGTTCAGGGACATTGTCCCTGACTTACCGACGCAGTCCAATATTGTCATTACAACATGTGTTTTATTTTTCGACGCTATATATATATATATATATACAAGCCTGCTACTAAGCATGATAGTTTAGTTTCTTGTCCGCGTTGCTCATTTCTGCCATTTTATCATTTAGGCCAAAAAAAAAAAATCAATTGATTCTCAGGCAATTTTTTTTTCAAATCAATGAGGGAGGGAGGATTTTATTTTTATTTTTTATTTTTATTTCTTCCAGATGGTGAGAAAGGATTGAGAGGCAAAAGTCACTTTCTGATGTCTGTTTTTACCTGAAAAGCATGGAAAGTGCATATTGTAAAATGATATACAAATAAAACTAATTTTATTGAAAACTAAAACTGTTTTTCTTTATTTTCTGATATCACCACTTTTTGTATTTAGAAACAGAACTCTGACTTCACTTTTAAACTTTTACAAAGCAGAACTATTTTATGAATACTAGATATTATTGACCACCCTCGTATTATTTTGGTATCATTGTGAGTTATTTTGATTTTTAGTATGACCCATGGTGAGAGTGTTCTTCTCTGTAAGAGAAGGTATATTCTTTTTAAAAAAATATTTAAAGTGTTTAAAATAAATTTCAAGTTCATATAAGAAGCTGGGTCATTCATGGTTTCTGAATACCCTAACTGAGTTGAAAAGCGTAGTTAAAAAAGTTTTCGATATCCTTCGTAAATTAAGCGTTATTAACAATTTGAGTTAATTAATTTCTTTGGTAAATGACAAAACATTTCAGTTGTCTCCCTTTCCGGCTGCGCTGGGTAATAATACACTGTTCAGAAAACTGACAATTTCTGCCAACCATCTTTCACTGACACGTGCGATTGGTGCTTTGAGGGTCTGCCATTCTTATCCATCCAAATACCTGTGATTTCTATTGTAGCCTTATTACATTTAACCCCCTTCCAACAAACTTCACAAGTTTTCAAAGAAAAACATTCAATGCAAATTGCGGGGCGAATTTCAATGCAGCCAATTTTTCAGTGGAACAGAGCGTAACCGCAAGCAATTTCGATATGGACGAACTGTCTCCAATACATTTTTTTTTGTTTTGAAACGGTGGTTAACTTTTAATAAATTCTAATTAACTCGATGCGTGTCTTGTGTGATTCGTTGTTTTGTCTGGTACTTTGTTTTTAAATAGCCATTTTGTGCTGGTTGCTATCAGTTGGGGCGAATTGTTCGAACGACTACGCCATTGCAATTCTTTTCAGAAATATAAAATTGGGCTAGTTTAGGCTATTTTCATAGCCGTGTGACGGACTTTAACAGCAACCGTGTTTACTGTTTTTTGCGGAAGCGTGTGTTTTTAAAAAATAAAACATAAGAAAATACAGTAAACTGCCATGTCTCCCAAGGAAGTTTAGAAGGGCGACTTGAATTTCGCCCCCAATGTAAGCCAAGGCCAGAGGCTCTCACACTTAACACACGCCTGTGTATATTTACCTGTTTATTCGTTGGTTTTGGGCCTTAAAACCAATAGTCCCTTTTCAATTTCCCTGTTTCCTATTTTCTTGCAATGACGGTCCAAATAAAAAGGCCCAACGCGGGCCATTTTTTTCAACGCGGCGGTGCCTGAGAATCAATTCCTTTTTTTTTTTTGGCCTTATACAAATAGTTTATTTTGGCAGAGCAGGGCATACCGAGAGTTCATATGCGTCTAGACGGTGTGATTAAAGACTGCATATATTCTTTTCGCCGTTTATGTCTTTTCCAATTTCAATGTTGGGAACGACATTATGTATAGTAGACTTAACTTAGACGCTTTATTATACGTAATCCGCCTTACTGAGGCGTTATCATTACATCTTCAAGAAAAGATTTACGGGATATTATTCTCAATGTAATTTCTTTTGAGGGCAGTAGTTTGTTCACGTATAACTCCGCCCTTCAGTGGCTGATTGGAGTTAGTTAGACGTGACGCAGCCCTAGCTACATCCACACGCGTGGATAGTAAGGTTAAGAACTCTCTCAGAGTCGCTTCGTTCTCGGAGGAGCTTCTCTTCGACGGCAACTTTTCGGCAATCCATGAATTGCTCGATTTACACGTTCTCTTGTCTATCTAGTGTTACAAGAGATTCAGACTGGGGCAAACATTCGGTGGTTGACTCAGAGAGTGCCGCCGCAGTTGCCGGACCCGAGTGTGGCTGTTATGACGGTTGCCAGTCAAACAGATTGGGATATAATACTGATCCCTACGGATTCGAAGTGCCAGGGTCTTTGGGTTCCGCAGTCTTTTAGCAATCAGTTTTCTTCCGCGGAATAATGTTTTTTAGGCTTGCTTTATGTCATTGCATGAACATTATTCAGAAACGCATGCCCAAATTCCTGTCCTTTAATTCGACAGTAGTGGCGTATCTCCGGAACCAGGGAGGCACTCTTTCGTTTCCGTTATTCAATTTAATGGAAAGAATCCGTCTGTTGGTTATAGTACACCAAGTTCAGTTTTGGTCCGTCATATTCCGGGTCGTCGGATTGTTTTATCGGACTCCCGTTCTCTTACGGGTCGCTTGTTGCTGTCAGAATGGACTCTCAACAAACAAGTATTCAATCAGATTTGCTATCTATGGGAGCGCCCAATGATGATTTATTTATGACACAGCTTGCTAATCAATTGCAGACGTATGTGTTGGCTGGTCCAGATCTCTGAGCTAATATTGTTAACGCTCTATTGATCTATAGGACGGAATGATAGGATACGCGTATCCTCCGGCACTGTTGTTTTAGCAGGTATTGCTAAGATAAACAACCACAATACATTTCTGTTGATAGCATCTCTATCTTCACAGAGATCATGAGTAATTTACTCTCTTGTCTACTGTGGATCTTAACGTGAAATCTTCCTCTATGTGAGGATCTTTTTCACTGGGTAAATTGTGTCATCTTTATCACAACCAGCAAGGTCGCAACCTTCATGTATGCCGTTGTGTGGTCCGTATTGCATTGTAAGCACTGTACTGGACGAGCTTTGGACGCGATTTCTTACTATAGGAGATCCTCTTCTTCGCTATTCTATGCGGCTAAAGTGGAGGCTCTTCCGTCGTGGTGTAGGGATCATTATGTTCATATTGTTGATCCCTCCATACTACTCATTGCTATTTTTTTAGTATACTTGTTTCACAAGATCTACTGCAGCCTGTTATTAGTTAGGTTATAGGTTTATGTTACCTCATACCTATGCACTCTACGATAGTTTACAATTGAGTCTTTTGTCTCTTTATCTAAGTCAGTTAGTAACTTTTTGATAAATAGACTTAGAATCTTTAGATTAAATTCCTATACGGATTTTAACTTCGGTTCTTATTTAGCTAAGTAATCATTTGAGCCTCTGGAAACAGTAGTTTTCAAATTCTGACCTTTTAGACAGTAATTCTGTTGGTTTCTCTTTTACTGTAGAGTCAGTGAGTTTCATGCACTATCGATGGATGATTTTCACTTTCATAGTTTCGGAATCAATATTTCCGTTACTATTTAGGTTGGATTGTTGCATAAGAGTTAGGCTCCTATTATCCGGAACCTATTATTTTAAGGTCCTTCCGTCTTCGTGGCATAGGCCTTTACTCTTTCCGGGTACAGTTTATGTATTTATAAACAGATATCTGTTTATTACAAAGGGCGTAAGCTTCTTCTGTCTTTGATGTCTAGTAGAAGGACGTTACGCTCCATTTTATTGTTAATGGATTCTATTAACTATCGGTACTGCTTATGGTATATCATTGACTTAGCAGTTGTGCTTAAGATTTCGGCTCATGAAGTGAGAGTTCTTCTACTTCTTGGGCTTACATTAATAGTGTCGCTATTATAGATTTTTGAAGGCCGCTCATTGCGCTCAGCCATCCACATTCATGAATTTTATCTCAGAAATATCGAGTCCATTTCTGGAGGCCTCTATTGTTAGGTCTATTATCTACTGCTCAGAATGTCATTCACTTAACAGTTGCTACTATAGCTAGGTAGGCTGTCTGTTTCGGCAGTGTCTCCGTTCGGCTGCCCTCTTCGCTCTGGGCTATTTGACCCAGGGCAAGAAAAAGGGGGGGGGGGGGGGAGGGTGTTCCCTTGGGTCACCTGTTTTACTATGAAAACAAGGGGATACCTCCTCCGGAGTTAGTAATTCTGAGCTGTTATTGGGATGGTTGTTTAGTGAGAAGTTTAGGTTTTTAAAATTCATTCAAGTCTTAGTTTTTAAAGTATAGCTTTTGAATATTGCATATGTCAACGGACATGATTATGCAATCCTCAGACACTTTTAGGAGTATAAGAGTCTCTATTCTCTAGACTTACTTTATTTATTGGCTTACTTTAAAAATTATTAGTATAAGGATTATATTGGATATTAATAGAGTACATGGATGTATGAAGCTCAATTTTGGAAGGTGTTGTATCTTTCTAATTTATCATAAATAAGAAAGATACATGTAAGGCCTATTACTTCTTTTTCCCTACAGGGGATGACTCTATTTTATTTTATTGAGCGTATTCCATTTTGCTCTATGTCCTTGGCCCTCCAGCCTTTTTACTATTCAGCTATGTCTGGGTCATTGGTACAGTATAGAAATGTTAAAAAATTTATAGTAATTTATATATTTTTTATACTTACCAATGACCCAGACGGGGATGGCCCTCCCAGGAGTTGGGAACTCTTGCCTCCCCGCTGAGTACATAGCGCTTACCAGGCACTGGTTATTAGAATGATTAATGGCGCCAATTTCGGAACGTCCTTGACACTGCGCATGCGCAGTAGGGGCGAAGTGTGGAGGGCCTTTCAGGACATGTTTTCTTTAGTTTTAGATGCAAATTTTGGGGATTGGGGGGCAAAATTTGTGTTTGGCCCTATATTTTAAGAGTTAGCACCAGCTATGTCTGGGTCATTGGTAAGTATAAAAAATATATAAATTACTATAAATTTTTTAACTTTCTTTAAAAATCTTCTTCTTCAGATCCAGCAGTCGGAATGTTTTGATATTTGGTATACAGCATCCTTAGGGGGAGGGGTGGGGGGGAGTTTCAAGTTTGTTCAAGCCATATCCCTAGGTCCATATTTGGGCTCACTGTGGGAGCTTGAATTGTAACTTAGTTCGAAATGAGGAATTTTCTTTAAAAATCTTCTTCTGCAGATTCAGCAGTCGGAATGTTTTGATATTGGGTATGCAACATCCTTAGGGGGGTAAGATTCAAGTTTGTTAAAGCCAAGTCCCTGGGTTCATATTTGGGCTCACTGTGGTAGCCCGAATTATAACTTAGTCAATATGAGGATTTTTTCTTTAAAAGTCTTCTTCAGATTCAGCAGTCAGAATGTTTTGATATTTGGCATGCAGCATCCTTAGGGGGTGAGATTCAAGTTTGTTCAAGCCAAGTCCCTGGGTTCATATTTGGGCTCACTGTGGGAGCCCAAATGATAACTTAATTCAAAATGAGGAATTTTCTTTAAAAATCTTCTTCTTCAGATCCAGCAGATGAATGCTTTTGATATTTGGTATGCAGCATCCTTAGTGGGGTAAGATTCAAGTTTGTTCAAGCCATGTCCCTAGTTTCATAGAGTTTGTCTCTCATGACTTCATTCCTTTGTAGTGTGGATGAACCATGTCTAACTGAATGTGACCCCAAATACTTCTTTGAATCACTTTGTTTGAATCACTTTGCCCGATGAGCGATTAAGGCCCCTTGTGGCCTCTTGTTTGCATAAAAGCCTAGCTTAAGACACTCATTGGAACTAGCTTGTGAGGGGTCATGAGCTATGTTTTCAGACTAAAAAATTAAAATTCAATGGTAATTTTTGTGAATTACACTGTCGGTGTGGGCTGTTAACATTGGGTAAATGGTTAAAAAGGACATGTAGAGTACATGTTCCAAGATGCAGATTTTGGGTGGTCTTGCTAATGAAAATTATTCCACCTTGGCAGTGGTATCTAGTGAAATTATGTCTACTAGTATACAGGTAGGCAAGCTTTTACTAGACACCACTGCAAAGTCAAAGTGTTATCTTAGTTATGGGGTGGGGGGTGGGGAGGGGGGGGGGGGGGTAACTATAAGTAGAATTCTCTTGTTTCTGTAAATTGGGAATATGAGCAACTGAAAATCCCATTTCACTTTGGGGAACCTTTTTTAAACTTAATTCAAACTTGCTGTGCTGGGCATATATGCATGCTGTAAAAATATTTTTAACAAATAAGCTATCTATCACAGGTTCTTCCCAGTGGGACCCCTTGGAAGTGAAGCAGTGCTTGTTTACTACATTAAATACACTCTGTTTTACTGGTAAAATATGACCTGAACCATCTGATAACCAATGTTGGGGTGAAAGTCCTCTAAAATGGGCAACATGGGTATAAACTATTGACTGGACTTGACTTAAAATCCATGATAGAGTTAAAATAATAAATAAATAAATAAATAAATAAATAAATAAATAAATAAATAAATAGGTTGTCATGTTGTTTCCATGATAAACCAAATTGTGCCATGGTTTGTCATATTGTCAAAAATGCCATGACTGTTGCACAAGCTCAATGCTCCAGGATGTTAACCCTTTACCAACGAATCGCCCACATCCGCCTGCGTAATATCCAAATTCAGCAGTTGAAAAAATTTAATTTTTCAAAATATTTCAACAAAACCATATCATGTGACCCCTCATTGGAATGAGCTCATTGAGCTTCTTCCATTGAGGGGTCACATGATATGGTTTTGTTGAAATTTTTTTAAAAATTTAAAAAAATTATATTTAAAATAATAAATTTTGATATCGTCTGCGTTGGGTAAAGGGTTAAGGACATTTTTAGTATCTTTGACAAGAATTTAATGAGCATATTTCAAGAATCAGAGTTGATTATCCTTGTTTTCCTTGCAAGAATCAATTCTGATTCTAGCATGAATGTTAAGTCCTGCTTACTTGTGTGCCAGAAATGGTTATTGATTGTTCTGCCAGAATATTGGTCCAATAATATGCATTGTATGTTTGTTGTATGCCTTGTCCTTGGAAGTACACCTCTCTGATGTACAGTATGAAAAGTTTCTTTACCATTTACTTAACGATTCAGTTGCATCCACTCACATAATTTTAAAATTGAGCAGTTGAAAAATAATTATTTTTAAGAAATATTTCAACAGAACCATATGTGCCTCCCTCATTGGAACGAGATCGACATTGAGCTCATTGCAATAAGGGGTCACAAGGTACAGATTTTTTTCAAGTTTTGAAAAATTAGGGATTCGATCAATTTAGACTTGTTGATAGATTCATCACAGAGGAGACCATTTAATTGGATATCTCTTAACTGAATAACTTTGTTAATTGAATATAATTTCCAAACACAAAACTATTTACCACACCTCTAGTACAAATTTAACCTGTTAATTGAATACAGGTTAACTGAATAAAAAATCTGTTCCCAGACAATTCTGAATGCTACATGCACAGATAATAACAGAATTATGAATTACTGATGATGAGGGAAAATCTTGATTCCCAAAGTCTGAAACGTTCCCTCAAAGAAATCGGTGCATGTTAAGAGAACCACATCTAAAGAAAGAGAACTTGGATTACACTGCGTGCATCATGAAAAGTAAAAGTACACTTCATTGCCTATTCTAGAAGGGAATTATATGCTTAGTGCACTTTGGTCAAAATGTAAATGGGGAGTGGGTGGGGGGTAATGAGGGGGTTTAGCAGGAGAGGGGCAGAGGCTTGAAGAAAAGGAGGTGTGTGTGAGGATATTCAAAGCAGTGATTTTTAAATGTGGCATAAAGGGCATCAGTAAATTTTTATCTTTTTAACCACTGTGTGCAAAAGGTGCCAGTGGTTGTCCAAGAGCTGAATTTTTTTAGTTCCTCCTGTGTACATTGTTTGCGCACATACTTTTCCCTGAAATTCATCCAATTTTCCTGAAAATCACACTCAAGTTCCCTGAAAAAATGTTTTCGTTTTTTTTCATTTTTCTAAGGTTAGCATGTCTGGTTCTGTGTGATTTTTCATTGAAATCTTATTTTTTCTGTGCATTCATGCAAACAAAAATGTTAACCAATGATTTTGAATGATGTAAATCAAGGACTTTCCTGCAACTTATCTACAGTTTATGGGCATGATAATTACAAAATTATTTATGACTGTTATATTTATTATTTATTTATTTATTGGTGTTTAACCCTTTACCCAACGTAACGGCCAAAACCGGCCAGCGTTATTCTCAAAAATCGCCAATTAATTTTCAAAATATTTTCATTTTTTGTCTCAAAAACATAGGTTATGACCCCTCGTTGGAACGAGCTCGTTGAGCTCGTTCCAACGAGGGGTCATAACCTATGTTTTTGAGACAAAAAATGAAAAAATTTAGTTATTCAAGAATTTTTTTTGCAAGTGTCGTCTGCTTTTCATGTTAGGTAAAGGGTTAAGGTCACATACTTATGCACAATAGCTAATCATGACCGTGACAGTTTTACGGGTGGAGGAAGCTGGGGTAGCCGGAGAGAACTACCGAGCAACGATGAGCAACTGTCAGCTCCTCAGCATTCTAACCCTGTTCAAGCTCCGCTTAAGTAGGGTTACAGCGGTTGAAGACTTGTGCACCATCAGCATGCAGTACGCCTTAGTACACAGCGTCATCGAGCCCCCATGTAGGCAACCGGGATAAAGTGCCTCGTCCAAGGACACAACGTGGGTTATCCCAGATGGGAATCAAACTCGGAACCTCTAGTCCACTGAGCCACCGCACTCCCTATGACTGTTATAAGAGACAGAGAAAAAGAAAAAAACAAGCAGTATTTGTGAAAGGGGTGGGGTTTGGGGGAAAGAATAATACAAAAGTGTCAAGGCCCTAAACTTGGCCACTAATTGCAAGAATCCATTTTGATTATTGTGAACTTCTGCTGCAAGAATCAGTATTCAGTTCTGGATGATTTAGGATTGGGGTGTACTGATATACCCTCAAGAGTGCAACCAGCATATATTTCATAACAAACAAACCTCATACATATTTACTGGATTTTAAGTCACAAAGTTTCCAATTCCAATTTTTATTTATTTATTTATTTATTTATTTATTTATTTATTTATTTATTTGGGAGTGCAGTGGCTCGGTGGTAGACTGTTCAACTTCTATGCTAGAGGGGTCCCGAGTTCGATCCCTGGTTGGTATGACCCGCGTTATGTCCTTCGGCAAAGCAATTTATCCCGGTTGCCTGCGTGGGAGCACGATGACGCCATATACTAAGGCACACAGCACGTTGATGGTGCACATGTCTTCAACCACTGTAACCCTGCTTGAGGGGAGCTTGAACAGAGTTAGAATGTTGAGGAGCTGACAGTTGCTTGTCGATGCCAAGTGGTTCTCTGGGTACTCCGTCTTCCTCCACCCGTAAAACTGTCGTGGTCATGATTAGCCATTGTGCATAAGTATATGACCTTAAACACCAATAAATAAATGAATAATTTATTTATTTATTTATTTATTTATTTATTTATTTATTTATTTATTTATTTATTTATTTATTTAACAGCTTTTTTGACAGCCGGGATCACCTCAAGTTGGACAACTCTATGGGTGAAGGAAGCCAAAGTGCTCAGAGAGAACCACCAAGCAATGACAAGCAACTGTCAGACTTCCAAAACGTATTAACTTTACACAAGCAGAGTTAGCATTGGTTGAAGACAGGTGCACCATTGATGTGCATTACACCTTTGTACACAGCTCCACCTCCACGTGACAACTGGGATTAAGTGCCTTGCCCAAAGACACAGTGCAGTTACACCTGGCGGGAATCAAACCATGGACCTCTCGGCTTGGAAGTCCAATGCCGTAAACACGGAGCCACCGTGATCCCAGCTTCTTGTTTTAAATACAGATTAAAAACACCCATTCCAATATACTGGCTTTTGGGAGTCTTGAGGATGGAAGTTATAGTCCCTCGGTAGGGGTATCTGTCAAGTTTTGGCTGTCTGTACAGGGAGCCAAGACTTGATTAAACACCACTGCTAAGTCAAAGTGTTACCTTTTTGAGGGAGAAAAAAAATAAGTAGAATTCTCTAGGCTTTCAAGGAACTTTTACCATCTATGACAAGAATCAAAAGAACATTCTGTATGAATCAAAGTTTATTCTAATTATCTATCTTGTGAGAACTGATTCTGATTCACACATGAATTTTAAACCCTGGTGTTGACCATGAATTGTGGACTGACAGTTGGATCACAAACCCACAGTATGGGCACTCCATATTCCAAATTCAGGCATGAAGAACTTTTAAAAATTATGGCGGTGCTTAAATTGCATGTTTTAAAACAATTGACATCAGATGAACAGAAAGTATTCAGTTCTACAAAAATCATTGATACAAAAAGAGAATTTAGATAGGCTGCTTTGAATATGTATTGAATTTATATAAGATCCTTAGTACTCACTTAATTGGGTATTTCTTAATTGCATGAATAACTATGTAAATGCATATAACTTTCAAACACCATACAATTTACCACACCTTTAACCCTTTACCTACCATAACGGCCAAAACTGGCTAGCGCTATTCACAAGAATTACCATTCAATTTTCATTATTTTTTTCATTTTTGCATCAAAAACATAGCTTATGACCCCTCATTGGAATGAGAACAAAGAGCCCGTTTCAATGAGAGATCAAAAGCTATATATCTGAAGCAAAAATGATAAAAATTAGTTATTCAGTAATTTTATTTCCAAGTGTCGTCTGCTTTTCATGATAGGTAAAGGGTTAATGCATTTATGCAAATAGAAATTTAAATCTATGAATACTGATGAGAGATGCTGAGTCAACAAATGCAACACAACAAAATCTTCAAAGTATAACTTACGGCTGGGTTGTCTGTTGAGATTCAAGTTACACTGTCCCTTTTCTCTGAATTCTTTGTTCAGTCGTCATTGTGCTGCTCACATGTAGGCAACAGTATCATACCAAAGGAATGCATTATTATCAATCACATTTACAAAGGCATGATACTACAACCATACAAACAGAAAACCAGTATGTGGTATGAACTCAAGGTAAATTAGAGCTGTACAATTAGAACTGAAAACACAAACTCAAACATATTAGTAATTAATTAATGAATCAAAATTAATAAATGTTAACACTGATGGTATACATATATTTTATTCCTATTCTGCCAGTAGACCTTGAAATTCATCCCGATTATTGAGAATTATTTTTGATTATCACGAACTCCTGTTGCAAGAATCAATTTTCAATTCTGGAATAATTTAGAATTTGAGCATACTGTTATACTCTCGAGAGTGAAATTGCCGGACTTATATTTCATCTAAATTTGGGAGAATCCATCTGGATTATCACAAAAATGGTTGCAAGAATCCATACCTGCTATGAGTGCTCCAGGATACCATGAGGCCACCCTGGTTGAACCCTTGTTGTATACTGATAACACATGTCAACCATGTACGCAACACAGCTTTGTAATTTTGAAAACATCAACTGGATTTTTTTGAAAGTAAACAATATTTACCAATAAAACATTACAAATATGGGTGTCATTGGAACTGGCTTGTTAAGCCGTTTCCAATGACAGCCATATTTGTAAATATTTATTGACAATATGGTAGGATAATTCAGGTCATGTTAGCCTTGTATTGGTTAATTTGCTGTAGCTGTGTTAGCAAAAGGGTTAATAGACTCAATGGGGGAGGGGGAGGGGGAGTGGCTCAGTAGGTAGAGATGCAGGCCGCAAGACAAAAGGTCATCGGTTCGATTCTCACCTGCAGCAACCGGATTGTGTCCTTGGGCAAGACACTTAAGCCCAATTGCCCATGTGGAGGCATGCTGGCATTGTGTACTCAGGCGTACTGCCGTCGATGGTGCACTAGTCTTTAACCAATGCTAACCCTGCTTGTGTGGAGTTAGTATGTTGGGGAGTCTGACAGTTGCTTGCCATTGCTCAGTGGTTCTCTCCAAGTACTCTGGCTTTCACCACTTGTAAAACTTTCTGACATGAGGTGACCTTGGCTGTCGAAAGTGTCATTAAACCCCAATAAATAAATAAATAGACTCAATTGTTTTCACGCAAATCCTAAAAGAGGGTGCAGCAAGAATCAATATGGAATCTCGCTGGTTTTGTTTTCTGAATCTTTGTATGACTTCATTCTCGGATTTTCATCGAAATATAAGCCCTGAATTGGTCAGCACATCTTCAGTAGTAATAAACAGCTGTCATATTTATATAATTATTATATTTTAACCCCGAAAGTGAATATAGTTCCCATTTTGGTGATTCTCTTGTCTTACAAGCACATGTGGAACACATGTTCCAACATACAGGTTTTTGGTGGTCTTAATAATGCAACTTACTGTATGTTGGCAGTGGTATCAAGTGGAGCCTTGGCTGCCAGTATCGGCAGCCAAGACTTCACTAGACCCAACTGCCAAGGAAAGTGTTGCCATAGCATTACCTTGTTATGAGGGAGCCAAAAAACATAAGTAGAATTCTCCAAGAATGAAAGACATGTTTTAGAATCTATGGTAAGAATGAAATGAATGAGTTTTAAGAACCCAAGTTGATTCTGATTGTTCTCCTTGCAAAAATCAGTTCTAATACTTGCATGAATTTTAACTGGTAAAATGCTGAAAGCCCATATTTGGGCTCTAATCTGAAGTGATTCATATTCTTTGGATGTGATTCATATTATCTTTGCAGTGAAAATATTTAGTCTGTATGAATTTGCCCATAGGCACTCTCCCATAAATTGTAGCAAGACACAGAGTTGTGAGCAGATTTTGATGTCTAAAAATAATTTAGCCAGGAGGAGGTGGGGGAGAGGGCTGAGGGGGCACACACACACCCAAATTTCAGTCAGGCACCCCAGGTGATGTGGCCTAATTTTTTTGGATGTCTTTCACAACTTATAAATTATGCACACAAACAGGCTCAGAGTCAAAGAAATTGAGTTTTTTGTCCCAAATTTCAAATTTTTTCCCGGGGAATCCCCTTTCCCCTTCAGCGATAGGGATGTCCCCATCTCACAGTTACATGGCTCAGATGATGCCGTGCATCCTATTCTGTATGCCCACCCCTCCCCCTAGTAATTAGCGATCTGAATGTTGTGTCTACCCCCTTTCATATGGGACAGCCACTACATTCAGATCGCTAAACTAGTCCCCTACATATTACTCTTGAGCCCCCCCCCCCCCCCCCTCTAACTTTGATATCCTGGCTACGTGCCTGAATTTAGCACTCTACCAGTTAAGCCCTGCTCACTTTTGTAAACAATATGGATATTACTGAATGCTCAGGTAGAAAATTAGCCCAGTAATAGGTATTGTATATTTGTCTTGTCTTGTACTCAGACCTGTGCCTCACCACTCTGATGTACAGCATGACAACTTATTTAATTTTCAAGGACACATTAGTCCAAGAATATGTGAAGAAGATGTGTTGTTTTGTGAGGTGATTTTTTCACTAAATCCTTGTAGTTATTGCACATTCATGGGAACAAAAATGTAAACCAGTATTTGAATGATGGAAATCAATAATTTTGTTGCAGTTTTGTTGGATAAAAACTTGAAAAATGTGTAATTTCCCACTTCAGACAAACTTTTGAACTTTTTACACTCAGTCATCAGCAGTTCTAATACTTTGCGTAATTTGTCAAAATGGCTAATCCAGATGTCTGTCTGGAATTAGCAAATGTGTCCTCTGTAGGATATGACATTTGCTACCAGGTTCAAATCCTGGAGACATCATCAACCTATAGTCTGAAGACAAATTTAATATAATTATATTTTTTTAAAGTCAGTGTTATTGATGGAGCTTATCAACAGTTTGATAGGAATAATAACCATAAAATTGTTCATGACTGTTAGAAGATGCTTTGAAAGATTCAAAAAACAAAAAAACAAGCATTGTGTGTGGTGGGTGTGGGGGGAGGAAGACTGAATGGATGAGTTGAAGGTTTGGGGTGAGAACGGTACAGAAGCAAATGTGTCCAGGTGCCAATACCATAAAATGTTTACAATTGTATTTTCTAGAATTGTATTTTCTACCTATTAATTTGATTGACTAAAATAAATCATTAGCATTTTGAAAAATATGGCAATTTGCCAACTGGCAAATTGCCAAACCTTTGAAAATGCTAATGGTTCATTTCAACCCATTTAATGTCACAACTTGAAAATACAATTCTAGAAAATGCAGTTGAAAAAGTTTTATAGTGTTGGCCCCAGACCTTAAAATTGGCCTCTACTCATGGCAATCAGGTTTGATTCTCGTGAATGTCTGCTGTGAGAATCAATTTTCAGTTCGTGAATTATTTAGAATTTGAGAGTACATGCACTGTTTGACCCGCGAGAGTGTAACTAGCGTATTTTCCATAGTAAAAAAGCTCATATTTCAATATTTACTAGAACTTAACCTTAAAGTCAGTATAATGTTGGTGAGGGGTTTTTTTTCACCTATACAGTGGATCCCACTTAACTGATATCTCTTAACTGAATAATGCTGTTAATTGAATATTATTTCCCACAAGCCATTTACCATACCTCCAGTAAAAATTTGACCTGTTAATTGAATGTAGGTTATAGAGTAAACTCCTGTTAATTGACTGAAAAATCTTGTAAACTGTTGAGAAATTATGCTTTCCTTTATATTTATTTATTTATTGATGTTTAAGGTCACATATTTATGCACAATGGCTAATCATGACCGTGACAGTTTTGTGGGTGGAGAAAGCCGGAGTATCCGGAGAGAACCACCGAGCAACGACAAGCAGTTGCCAGCTCCCCAACATCGTAACTCCACACTGCAGCACAAGCAGGGTTAGATTGGTTGAAGACATGTGTACCATCGACGTGCAGTACGCCTTAGTACACGGCGTCATCATGCCCCCATGCGGGCAATGGAGATGAAGTGTCTTGCCCAAGGACACAACGCGGTTGCCGCAGGTGGGATTCGAACCAAGGACCTCTCGGCTTGCAGCCTGCACCTCTACCTACTGAGCCACCGCGCTCCCATGCTTTCCTTTGTTTATAGACTTATTTGACCTCAGTTCATCCAGTACATGCCTTTAATCTATTATATCCCTGTCCGGGACAATCCACGTTGTGTCCTTGGGCAAGGCATTTTATCCTGGTTGCCTACATGGGGGCACGATGATGCCCTATACTAAGGCGTACTGCATGTCAATGGTGCACATGTTTTCAACCACTGTAACCCTGCTTGAGCGAAGCTTGAATTGGGTAGAGCTTGAACAGAGTTAGAATGTTGAGGAGCTGACAGTTGATCTTTGATGCTCGGTGGTTCTCTCTGGGTACTCCGGCTTCCTCCACCCGCAAAACTGTCACGGTCACGATTAGCCAAGGGGCATAAGTATGTGATCTTAAACACCAATAAATAAATATAAATCTATTATATCTTGTTTGACAGAGCTCGTGGAGCCCTGTCAAATAAGATATAATAGAATAAATGCTAAGTTTATCTCTAGAATACATGAAAGTGACACAATGTGACCTTAAACATCAATAAATAAATAAATATAAATCTATTATATCTTGTTTGACAGAGCTCATTGAACCCTGTCAAATAAGATATAATAGAATAAATGCTAAGTTTATCTCTAGAATACAGCAAAGTGACACAATCCCTGATAATTAAATACTCCTGTTAACTGAATAATTTTTAATTGTAAAGTGGCCATTCAATTAACAGGGTTCCACTGTACATATAGAACACATGTTCCAACCAGACCTGTAATGAGATTTTGGTGAGCTGTCAGGGAGATTTCCATGCTTGTCAGTAGAGATGGGCGGTATTGGAATTTGGAGTTCGGTAACAGTTTTAGAATTTTTATGGGGGTATACCGCAGTATCGGTTCAGTATCTGAGTTCACCGAGATTTAGTGATAGAGCCAAAGGGGAATTCACGTCAGGAAAATGTAGAATACCTTCGTATACCATTCTACCATGGTGCCACAAATGCCGATGCCAATGAGCTCAACATTGGCATTCGTTTGCTAACATAAATCATACCTACAGTAATTTTGTGACTTATTCCAAACACACCTTAACCTTGAAAGGCCTATTTCAGGTTTTTCCAATCTCAGACCATGCCATCATTTGGAGTAACTACTGATTATAGACAAATCTCCTGGCAGTGATTTCTAGTCAAGTCTTGACTGCCTTAACAGGTGCTTAAGATTTGCTTAGAAATCAGTGGACATGCCAGTTGCCCAGGCCCTTAAGGATTAACCAAATGGGAGTGAAAATCAGTCACTTCTTGCATGAAAATGAACCCTTCAAATGCTGTCAAGCCTCAACACGGCCTTGTAAATAGAGAATGTCGGACAATTTGAAAATATTGGTTTCGGTATTCAATGATTGGTTTGGTTGTTTTTCGGTATCCCCATGTTATCAGTATCAGTTTATTTCTACAGTACTTTAAGAGTGGATTATCAGAAAATCGCCCATAGAGTGGAGATTCCGCCCAAGCAATACTTGCATTTTTTTTGCAAAGTACAACAAGCAGAAGCAACATTCCAGCCAATGGACCTCCATGTTAAACCTGAAGGTCCATTGGATTAAACATTGTTTGTGTTTTTGTCCATAGGTACAACATATGAAAGTGATACTTTGGGTGACAACTCCACTCAACAGGCGATTTTGTTACAATCCACTCTCCACATACGGTAATTGTCAAAGATTTGTGTGTGCAGCCTGCAGATCAACAATTTACATTTCATGCATCCCACCCTTATGCCATCCAAATACATTACTTTCAACACACAGGCTTTGGTGGTCTTTCTGGTGGAAGTTACAGTAACTTTGACAGTGGTATCCAGTGACGTCTAGGCCACATGTACAGGAAATCAGAACTTTACTAGACCCCACTGATAAGGCAAATTGTTAACTCATTATGAGGTAGTTAAAAAATAAGTAGAAATCTGCAGGCCTTTTAGAATCGATGACAAAAATCAAATGAATATTTTGCAGGAATCGAAATTCATTCTCAATATTTGTTTTCCTTTAGAATTTTAAGCCATGATTGGACGATCAACATATGGATCTTAAACCCATAGTGGATAAACATGCCAAGTTCCAAATTCACTTTTGGCATGATGAAGTTGCCATAATTGTGGTGGTGTTCCAGTCACTTTTATAAAAAGCAACAGATGAACAGTTGCAGGGAGTATTCAAATGCTCAGATTTCATTGGAAATAACTAGGGGACCCCTCCCACCCTCCCCCAAATTGGCCCCAATAATTTTCCATTCGGGACATTTATACATCAGGACTGGAGATTAAGATATCATTTCTCCATTGCTAGTAATCGTGTAGTTTCTTAACCCTTTAATACCCTACGTAACGGCCAAAACCGGCCATAGCTATTCACAGAAATCACCAATTAATTTTCATTATTTTTTTGTCTCAAAACATAGGTTATGACCCCTCTTTGGAACGAGTTCGTTCCAAAGAGGGGTCATAACCTATGTTTTTGAGGCAAAAAATGAAAAAAATTAATTATTCAAGAATTTTGTTTGCAAGTGACATCTGCTTTTCAGATAGGGTAAAGGGTTAAACGCTTAGATTTGATACTTGGACTTTTATCACACACACAGACATCTGCAGTACCCGATTCAGGTTGTTGGTGGGTGGGGGGGGGGGGGGGGGGGGGGTTCTGACATAGTCAATTGGGTGTAGCGATGAGGTAATTGTCTATTGAATAAGTTGCGTCACGACTACAAAATGTGTATTTTATTTGTCCACTTCTCGTTAGAACACCGAAGTTAAGCAACGTCGAGCCCGGTTAGTCCTTGGATGGGTGACCGTCTGAGTAATCGATTCGGACTCTCACGTTGTGTCCTTGGGCAAGGCACTTAACCGCAAGTGTCCACATGGGGGCACGATGACGCCTTGTACTGAGTCATACTGCACGTCGATGGTGCGCATGTCTTCAACCAATCTAACCCTGCCTGTGCAGCAGTGCGGAGTTACGATGTTGGGGAGCTGGCAGCTGCTCGTCGTTGCTCTGTGGTTCTCTCCTGGTACTTCGGCTTCCTCCACCCGTAAAACTGTCTCCGGCACAATATGACCTCGGTTGTTAAAGTGTCGTTAAACCCTAATAAATAAATAAATAAATAAATAAATAAATTTCCTCACCAATACATTTCCAAGAAGCCTTGGGTTTCTTAACTGTAATCCCGACTGACCAATTAGTAATATTCCAACTACATCATCAAGGCATGCCTTCCATGAATGCATGCCTTGATGATGTAGTTGGAATATTAGTCAATTAGGACTTGAACCATCACAGTTGGAGCAAATCAGCTTTATATCCCCGAATTGGTATCGTCGCGGTGCCCCGGGTACTGAAAGAGAATCTAGAGATTATCTGCTTTGCCTGTATTGACTTATAAGTAGGCCTACAGCGGAGCCCATTCAATTAGATGTTTCTTAATTAAATGACCCTGTAAATTCCATATAATCTTCCCTTATTGTGTTCACGTGTAAACAATAGTATCATACCAAAGGAATGCATTATTATTAATCACATTTACAAAGACGGGAAACTATAACCAAATGAGCAGAAAACCAGTGCGGCATGACCTCAAGGCTAATTAGTGCTGAACAGATAGAACTGAAAGCAAACTAAAACAATATATCTTGAGCTGTGCAAATTGAACTGAAAAAGCTCAAACAGTATATCTCATTCGTACCAATTGCTGTGCGTGCGTGTGTGTGTGTGTGTGTGGGGGGGGGGGGGGGGATTAGGTACACAGCGGCAGAGGCTGAGAACTCCCCCACCCAGGTCTGAAAATAAGCAGTCTGACATTTGCAGAATGAGGTCTCCAGAGGGTGAGTTTCATGATGCTATCCCATACAGTGGGCCAATTTATCCTCGGGGTACCTCTTTCTGTTTAGTTTTGATACCCTGATTCAGACTGAGGTTCACAGAGGGTACATTTAGTGATGCTGTCGTACTCTGCGGGGCAGCATAACTAAATTCACCCTCTGGGGACCTCATTTTCCAGATGACAGTCTGCTTATTTTCTGGCTTGCCCCCCGCCGATTGCAGTCTATTTACTGACCACTCCCCTTCATTACACCTTTTATTAAACGCTTCTTCTATGATATCCACATCTACAGCAACTCTAAACCACGCGGAAAAAGAAAATCTACTCCGCACATATGCGCGGAACAGAAATCGTTGACGGACTATTTCTTACAAAGAAGCGAAATGTCATAGGAAGTTTCTTCAATTCGTGCATCGCAATTACCATTTGAATCGCAAACGATATTCCATTGCGTTCAATGTTCCACACGCGTGTGTGCATGGGTTAATCGATATGGCACTTGTGCCATCGAGGAAGGATAAAACTCGAGGCTTGCGGCCTCCCGTTTTATAAATCATTCCGCACTGGCACTCGTGCCATATCGATTAACTCCTTCACGCGCGTCTGTCGTTCTATGTGTATACGCCCCACCCCATTAGCATACTTAAAATGCGTTAGTGTGTAGTGTCCACCTCACTGGTATACTTAAATACGTTAGTATATAGTGTCCACCCCACCCTCCCCTCTTTGGCACACTTAAAATACGTTAGTATAAGGTGTTCACCCCACCCGATTGGTACACTTAAATATGTTAGTGTCAAAACTCTAAAGTGTTATATTATAAAGTATGATACGTTGTAAGACTGGTTTTAATTCATAGGGCTCCAGAGTTAGGTGTCCTTTTTGATACCCTCGTCTCATTTCCCTTGGATGTTTCCGGCATCCCAGAAGATGAGACAGTTCAGCAAACAAACTGAAACTGTCCAGGTCGACGCTAGTTATGATTCCATCTCTGCGCCGAGTGAGAGAGAGAGAGAGAGAGAGAGAGCGTGAGAGGGGATGGGGGGGGGGGGGCGTATAATTCCAAACAAATTAAAGGGCTTCCACCTGTTCACAAGTTAACAAGAGAACAAAACATGACCTATGAACTCATGAACAGGAGAGAGAGGAAAGAGAGAGAGAATTCCAAACAAATCTAAGGTTTTCCATATGTAAATAACAGAAGAATAATGCGGTACCTTTAAACTCATGAATGGGGGATTGAAAAATGGGGAGAGTCGGGAAAGAGAGAATTCAAACCAACTACGGTAACAAAGACGGGTTAAAGGGCCGATTACGCTGTGGACCTTGTTAATTCAGTAGCGAAATGCTCGTTTCGTTGTATCGGTTTATCCATTTTCATCATCACCATGTTTTAAAAGCTTACTCTCACTGGGAATGTCAGCTGGATGGAAAACAACTACCGTTAAAACTAACTTTGTCAGGTCAATAGTCTTTAAAGAGAACAATGTCAAGTTTCATGTTTCGACACAAGTAAACTAATTATACCTTTATACCATTATTTCCCTTTCACTGCTACGTATCAATCGTTGGTCTGTTTGGTAGAACGCATGACTTGGACAAAAAGGTCCTAGGTTCAAGTCCCAATACCGACACGTGAAAAAAAATCAGGTTGATAAAGTTTCGTTTTCAAAACCCTTGCTGAAAAACTCTGATTGCAGGTTTGTCCACCCCATTGGGCGAGTTCACAATAAAGAACATAAATATGATTGGAACATGTATTTCCAATATTCAGTCTCGTCGTGTGAGGACCATAAAGTTCCATGTTCCACTGGAACACTAGCCCTAACCCTTCCACTGGAAGATAGAACCAAGGTATGTTTCTCACGCGACGTAAATTCCCTCACAATGAATGAGAAGGAATTCGGAAGAACTCAATAAATAAATGATTGACAAAACCTTCTCTATTTTTGTCAGCTGAGTGAACTTCAAAGGATATAAAGTGAAGTTTTGTGTTTGACACTAGTTAATAATCTTCAGATAATTATTAGGCAGAATTTTATATGTGATTCCTTGGTCCAGGGGATAAAGCGTTTGGCTTGAAAGAAGAAGGCCCCGGGTTCAATCCCCGCTTTCACCATTTAAAAAAAAACGGAAATACAAATGAAGGATGAAACTTAATTAAAACCCCAGTCACAGATCATTCTTCACGTTTTCAACTGAATGACGCACTTCGAAAATTCAAACTCATAATAATATATGTATATATATATAGAGAGGAAGACATGGATCGGTAAAACCTAAAAAGGAAATTTCTTCGAATCCGAACAGACTTTAAACACCTAGGCGGTATCCATTAAGCTTCACCATTCCCTAATATCTCCCCCAAATGACAAATGTGAACTCTTTTGTGAGATTTGTGTCCATAAAATACATCTAAACTCTTGTTATTCTCAAAGTTTCAAATTAAAATCATTCTGTTGGGTCAGTCCATTCCGAAATAAGGTGTTCAGGGTATTGAGCAGTACCGGAAGCATTACATCATTTTCAGCCTCGATTTGGTTAGTGGATTGCGCAATATTTTCCACGATTGTGCAATAATCGAATAATGTGTCTTTCAAGAAAAATATCATTTCGTTTTAAAATAGACTCGCCCAAAAGGGTGATCAGGTAAAACTGAAATTGCTGGTCTGTCCACCCTGTTGGGCGAGTTCACGTCTTTTGTCTTCTCAGCTATAAACTCACCCAGTGGGATAGAGAGGTGTGAAATCACAGAGTTAACCTGACCACCCTTTTTGGCGAGTCTATTTTAAACCGAAATGATCTTTTTCAAAAAGGCCACAGTTTTCTGAATATTCGAAATATTGCACAATCGTGGAAACTATTGCGCAATCGACTAACCAAATCGAGGCTGAAAATGATGTAATGCTTCCGGTAGTGCTAAATACTCTGAACACCCTCTTTCAGAATGGACTGGCCCAATGTAACTCTTCCAGTGGAATAGTTTGATTTTAAGTGAAAAAATAAACAAATAAAATAAAATTTTGAGATTATATGATATTTTAGGGCCCAATAGACAAGTTTTTAAGACTTTGTTACGATACGCGTTGAAGTATTTTAACATTTTCCTTTTTTTCTGTGAGACATATTTTGATAATTTGGTTTGAATATTTGAAATCCTTGGTACAATTTGAACCATTGTAAAGTACGTTTTTGTTTATTTTAATTTTTTGAATGCAACAAGTATTCAAAATTTGCGGTGCAGCTTTAGCCAAATTACCCATTCCGTTTTTGTTAAACGTCTCAACCTGGATTTGAATTCGGGTCTATCTTCATTGGAGCCAACCAACTAAACCTCCAGGCCACGAACACTGTCGATTAATTGGTGATAAATAATACTCCGATGCTTGCCTGTAAACTGTGTACTAAATTTTACATTCTACAAATCGTATTTAACAAACAAAGCAATACACGTTTTGCTCGAAGTCTCGAGTTCTGTCAGAACTGAACAGTCACAAAGGAGTAACATTTATCATTTTGGGAAGATATAGTTGAATGTTGAAGCTTTATGGGCATTGTTCAGAGTACGGATACGAGGGAGTTGCTTTTGTTTACAAACTCTCCCGAATCCTATGTCGATATCGTCAGCTTGAATGTTCGAAATACATTGCTCAGGTCAATTTTTTACGAAATACGCCTTGCCTTGCAGCGGGAATTATGACAAGGGTTATAAAAAGCATACGTTTCTATTTTAACACACGCCGGTGCCTGGAACTGAACCTGTGACCTTCTGCACTCAAGTCAAAGAAAATACCCAGGGACCAAGGACGTTCATGTTCATTATTTGTGAAATGATTATCTGCTGGTAACATAACTAGTGTCTGAACATTAACTCTATACATTCAAAAAAAAAACAAACAGATTTTCCAATAAGGATCATTATACCCCTGAATTGTATTAAGAAGGATGACTGAACAGTGAATGTGTAAGGTGGACTAATGAATATTTTCAACGTGCAGCCTTGAAAATATCATTAATCTACCCCTAGATAATGATTATGGACTCTTCCATCCGATGTCATTGAACTGAAACGTGAGATACCATCCTTAAAGGTTAAAACTGGACACACACTTTCCTAAGATCATTTACCCGACAAAATAGCATCACATATTTTCCTTCTCGTTGGAACATTTCCAAATAGCGTATAAAATACGCCGAAGAAAAAAATGTTTTCTGCGGCAGACTGGTACCGAACTCCCAAACTCCAACTCGCGAAGCATACGTGTCTTCCATTGCGCCATCGGATTAACGATATCATTTGTGAGGTAGTCCACTCATGGCTTATGACATTGGCCCCCAAACCGAGAGGTTTACGGTTCGATTCCCACCAGGGGTAACTGCGTCGTGTCCCTGGGCAAGGCACTTAGTCCCAATTGTCCACGCGTGGGCACGGTGGCGCTGTGTACTAAAACGTGCTGCATGCCGCTCGTGCATCTGTCTTCAACCAAAACAAACCCTGCTTGTGTGGAGTAAGTACGCCTGGGAGTCTAACAGTTGTTCGGTGGTTCTCTCCGGGTACTCCGACTACATCCACCCATAAAACTGTCCAACACGAGGTCACTCATGCTGTCGAAAGTGTCGTTAAATACCAATAAATAAAGAGTAGTCGGCTCTTGTTTGTAATTCGGTCAAGTTTTGATGAGTTAACATAAGAAGGATCGCGATCGAAGCGTCCGTGTTCAATTTAGTGTAGTTTGATGAACCCTCTCATCCTGAATTATGCCCCGACATCCGAAAGAGGATTCGGGGGTATCTAGTGGAGACTGCTTGCCGTCTATCCGTATAAACGTTTTGGATTGTAATTTCAAAGCCACCGGCCGGATTTGGATCTCAGTTGGTATGCTGGTAGACCCGCATGGTGGGACGGATATGCACAATACCTGTAAGGCTAATTCGAACATGCTTATGGCTCTGGGACAGTAGCCCACCCACGTTTTGCGTAGACATTGTTCAATTAGGCGCCCCACCCCCACACACAACATACATTTCTTGTAACTCCATTTTATTTCCATAGGGACCCATGCCAAGGAACGCGATATTTTCTGCGATGGCACAGTCATATACAACCATGACCATATCGTAGACAATACGGTTCCCACGCATACATCTACAGCTCCTTTGGGACTCTCCTGTGAACTATTGTAAACTGACCTCCAGAGACGCTGGATGTATGAGGGAGCAGCTGCCCCCCTGCCTTCGGGCCACGGGGCGAGTGGAGCCAGGCAATGCCCTTTGCAGGTTCAGCGCTAATTTTTATTTTCAATGATTTATTCTCGAAGTAAAGCTAAAATACATCCCAGATACGTTCTAGGACTGAGCTTTCAAAATTCAATGGAGGGCGTGTTTGTGAAGAGGTGTCCCCTCCCGATGGGAGGGGCTTCTCTCAAACTCCCTCGTCTCGAGCCTTTGGCCTTAGAGATATGCATGCTTCGCCATGGCATGGCTGAGTTGCAAGTGCGAGTAAATGCCCTTTTCCTGGGATCTGACACACACACACCCACACTGAAGTGCTTCAGGAGCCCCTCTTGAATTTCCTTTTTTTTAAATGTGAATGAGTCAAAATAAAATATCATCAATATCCTATCTAGAGTACTTTATGCAAAGAAGCTACCGGATGGTCACATCGACTTTCCATTTTTCATATGGCAGAGGAGGTGGGTGCCAGTAAACGACGAAGAGAATGCGACACACCTACGCGCGTGAGATGATGATTCGAAACATGACCCTGGTCTGGAATGAGTCAGTTCATCACCCACATTACCAGAACCCACCCAGGGACTTATTTTCTGCATAGACGCCATCATGCGACATAACGCTACACAATGCAGATCCTAGCCTCATCTTTTGGGTCACCAAATTGTCTCTTTGGCCGCCATGGATGCCGCCATTATGTCTATGGGAAAGGCCATCTTGGAGGTTGTTAACAGGGACTTCTTGAGTATCGTCGTATGTATGTGGGAGTGGTCATCTTAGCTGTTAGGGAGTTGTGGGTGACACATTTGTACTTTCGTTAATTGCAACCACCTTAGATTTGTGTGTGATGAATGTTGTGTTATATAGTGAATGTGCACTCTAAAATCAACTGGGTTAAAATTAACCCAAATCAGCAGGGCTGAGTGATTATGAACCAAATTGGGTTCATATTCATTCAAGCCAGTTGATTTGGGTTAATTTTTAAACCACCTGATTTTAGAGCGTGTGTTTGTTTATATATCCAGCTCTTTTGATATGAAAAATCCAGCCTGACCCGACCGTCGGACCGTTGAGACGTTCGTTTGACCGTTTGGTTTCTAGATGATATCGCGAGTTTGCGGTCAAATATGCCAAAATACGGACACGTTCTCTGTTGAAGTTATTCTCCAATGAAAAATGATAATTTTATGTCATGATTCCTGGAATTCAAAGTGGAGTTTACCGTTAACGATTTTTTGTAATTCTAAAAGTTTGTAGTGACAAACAGGCACGTGGCCAGGATATCAAACTTAGGGGGCGCAAGAGTAATATCTTTGGGAGGCGGGGCATACAGAATATGATTCGCTGCACCATACGAGCCCTGCAGCAGAAAAATGTGGGCGAGCAAAGGAGGGGGCGTTCCCCTCTCATTGCAGAGGGTTCGGGGGCCTTTCCCCGCATACATTTTGGAATTCGCGATAAAAAACCCACAATTTTCTTGACTCCGAGTCCGTTTGTGTCCATAATTTACAGGTTGTGAAAGGCATCAATAATAAGGCCACAATGTGGACTAACAAATTGTGAAAGGCATCTTTTACTTGATTCTGAGTCCGTTTGTTTCCATAATTTTTGACAAAATGCTGCTCAAGTCCACGCATTTACTGTCCCAAAATTATTCTTCTTCACTTACAGACAGCTCTCAGATGAGGTATTCTGTGGGTACAAGGGCCGGCAATCAGATTTAAACCACTGGTAGGATAAGGGTTTTAACCACGAGTGGTTAACACCCATATTCTACGAGTGTTTAAATCTGATTACCGACCTTAGTACCTATTTGGGTTTTTTTTATACCATACTGTTAATAAATAATCGACTTCGTCACTTAAAATGGAGAACAACGAAACTTTCTATAGCAAACACATAGATTTGTTTTGTTTACATCTGCGCCGGTGGCAGTACTTCTGGCTGAACATAAATGCTTGACTAATAGCTGGACACATCAGCAAAGTTGATTGTATTTACTTTGCTTTTTCAGTCAAATTATAATTAACAATTCTTAAATTTTATTTTAAATATATAATTGTAGGTATTTTAAACTTAAAAAAGTCATTGCACATAGTAGATAGTATACCGCAAAACGTCGTATGTTTGAATGAAACATCGCGAAGTGTGAATATATCGAAGTCGGCAAATTGGGTCATGTCAAAGGTCAAGTTGGATGTAGTTCATATTAAAGGTGGACATTTTTGTAATGGAATTCCCATTGAAAACGTTTTAACGTCAGTAGAAGCTTTAAATCGGTATTGGGGTTAAAGCTAAAATTTAACATAGGGCTTTTCACAGGTAGTAACATGGTGAGCATGGTATAAAATGCTATGGAAAGTGGAACAAAAGTCTCTAAATATATATTAGAATGGGCCACTGACATATACAAAATGCCATGGAATCTACTACCAAAGGGAATGAACTTTCCAACTGTTGATAGTTTGAGACTTACGATTTCTAACAATTGAAAAATTTGGCCTGGGTTGCGGGTTGGGGGAGTGAGACGCCCACTCTCTGTCGCCACGTCCCTGGGTGCTGTCCTTACGTTCTCGAACCACTCGATGAACATGGTTTGTTTGACAAACAAGTACTATCATCATATAGAGGTCTGCATTTGACTACTGGCCTGCACGTGCACTCTGATCAGTTCGGTGTAATGGCCCATTTCACTTGTGCCATGCAATCATTATGGTGTGTCTTAAATGACAACTATCCTTAAAAACCGCCCACTCCATAATTCCGACTCACTTGGCAAGATTTTGGTGGACATATTTTGATAAGGTATAGGCCTATGGATAGAGGCAGACTGGCCGTATGGGCCACCGGGAAATTTTCCAGTGCCCCCCCCCCCTATTGGGGTCCCCTGTAGCCCTCAAAACCGAAGCAGTCCATCACCTATTGGTACATGAAATTTCGTGAAAATGACCAAATGGCTAAATGGATCTAATTGCAAAGGCTACTGGTATATCTAAATGTCCTCTTTGTGGACTTCCATTGGCAGTCCACATGGAGGGCATTTCGATACACCAGTCATCTAATCTGCAATTGATCGCTCAGACGCAAGAAAACAACATTCTTTGAATTCGAAAAATCAAAATGTCCTCCCACTTGTCGGAACTGTGGTTGACCCGATGGACCCGGGGGTCCCTTGTTGTGACCATTTTAGCCTAATGAGCGGCGAAACTGATTCAAAAATGCCATCGAGATGCCTTCTATGTGGTCTGCCATTGGTCGCTCAGACGATATAACGCAGCGTTCTTTCAGTTCGAAAAATCCAAATTTTTTCCGGGTCCTGGGGTCTCCCCTGGTGCCTTTCCCAGTAACATTTTTTGACCCAGTCCGCCTCTTGCCCACGGACGAATACTAGATATAATTATAGAGAGGAAGCGTTCTTTGTGGAGTGGACTATGATTGTAGGGTTATAAAGATGTGGGTTTGATGGGTGTTTGTTTGAACGGGTAACCATTCATGCTGCTGCACTGTAGTCGGGTTTACAATAAATGTTTTGTGTTTTCCATGCTTTATTATCGGAAACGAGTTTACAATGAATAACAAATTTTGGTTAACGACGGGTGTGAATTGATATAACAACACATTCTTCCAGACCTCGACGGAAAGAGCATGAGGTTTTATGTGATATTTGGTTTGAAATAGCTGTACATTATGCAATTAACAATTTCAGATTATTGCCCCCACCCCCCTGCACACACACCACAAGCCCAAATTTCACTTTTAATTATACTTCTGCCTGCAGCCATGTAACTTGGCACTGTTTTAAAATTCAGGTCTTGTCTTTTAGAAAATGCACGGTACCTGCCAGCGCTGTTCACAAAAATCGTCAATTAATTTTCATTATTTTCTCATTTTTGACTCAAAAACATAGGTTATGACCCCTCTTTGGAACGAGCTCATCTAGTTCGTTCCAATGAGGGGTCATAACCTATGTTTTTGAGAAAAAATTGAAAAAAAAATAGTTATTCAGAAATTTTGTTTGTAAGTGTCGTCTGCTTTTCATGTTAGGTAAAGGGTTAAGTAGCAAATATTCCTGGCATTTTTAGATCATCAGGTTTTCAGGTGACTCGTTACAACGGGAAAAATTCAAATTGAACGACGGGGTGGGTAGAGGGTGTTGTAGTATTGGATTTTTCCACATTTTGAGACAGTGGGAGGATCAATTCGAGGTTTCTTGGAGGGGACGAACATCTTCTGAACCCACAGTTATAAATACAGGGCGTCAACGGCCTCATCAGACATTTCGTCGGAAAATTTGTGGCTTGTTAGCAAAAATTACACCCTATACACGGACAGAGCGATCACTATAGGGCTCCTACCAATTGGTGGGGCCCTGGTTATTACTGATTCCCATCAACATCATCAATTATTTGTTGTCATAGATGCCAGATCCAAGTGATCAACGCCAACTCTATTTCTTACCCGACGAAGGTCCATTACTTATTTTACTTATCCCCTTCACTCCCCCTAGAGCATAAGGTCTCGACAAGATGCCTCCACCCAACACGATCTTTTGCCTTGGACTCTGCCTCGTTCCAGGCGGTTCCCATCTCTCTAAGTTCTGACTGCTCTTCTGCGCCAGGTGTTTTTTGGCCTGCCGCTTGGCCTCTTTCCTTGTGGGGTCCAACTCAGAGCAACCTTTGCTATGTTTGATATTGGCATCCTTAGCACGTGACTAACTATCTCATCCGTCTCTGCTTGATTTCTTCCACGATACAGGTGGCCTGGCTGAGCTCAAGGAGGACTTTGATGGAGATCTTCTTTGACCAGAATATTCTGTTGATCTTTCTGAGGCACCCATGGTGGAAACTAGACAGTGTTTTCATATCAGTCTTGGTGACCCCCCAGTACTCACTTCCATAGAGAAGGATGACCTTGACATTGCTGTTATAGATGCGGATCTTGGTCTTTCGGCTGTATTGCCTGGATTTGCATCTGAACTTTAGCTGCTGATATGCTCTTCTTGCATTTGCCAATCCGTTCCTGATGTCCCTTTTGGTAGAGTCTTCTGTGCTAACGACAGATCCCAAGTAGATGAATTCACTAACCTGTTTGATGTTAGTCCCTTCAATACTGATGTCGACATTGTTGGTGGTATTTGTACGCATCTCTTGGGTCTTGGCTGTGTTAATACTTAGTCAATCTGACTTGCAAAATGGTTATATTTGGAGGATAGTTATGCGATGTCGTCGGCAAAATCCAGATCTTCTGAAGATGAGCATAGGGTCCACTTGATGCCCCTTGTTTGGCCATTTGTAGTGTTTTCATTATCGAATCAATAGCAATAAGAAAAAGCATTGGTGATAAGATGCAGCCTTGTACTCCAGACTCTACGGCAAACCAATCTGCGAGGTTATTGTTGAAGATTACTGTAAAATCCATGTAAAAGTGACTGAAAAGAGTCATAATTTTCGTTGGTATTCCGTGGGACTCGAGGATCTTCCACAAGGTGTCTCGGCTATGTACGCTGTCTACGGCTTTCTTGAAATCAATTGAACTTTTGTACAGCGGTGCCTCCCATTTAAGACTCTATCCGATGATGTTTCTCAAAGAGAATATCTGGTCAATATATTCTCTTTCTTTTCTGTGCTAAAGAAAATGTGAACTGACCAACAGACACCACAGTCTTCCACACGCGTGATGGCAACAGCTTATCTTGACTTTATCAAGTTAAGTTAAAAATCAAACTCTCCCGCTCTAGTACTGGAGTTCATTTGTGTTTACACATAGTTGTTGAAAAAAGTGATAGGTATCCCTGGATGTGGCACACATATACACAGAACGACACACCTGCGCCCTCTCGTTCTATCCTTCCGCACCGACACTCGTGCCATATCGATTAACCCATTCACAAACGCTTGTCATTCTGTGTTTATTACACGCCTTCACATCTATAAAAATGAAAGTGTCAATGACACTGTAGCTTAACTTGTCTGTGTGTTGTGTTTGATGAAAAGGATAATGTACAATGTTTATGAAAGGATTATGAAATACGACAAGAATTGTGATAATTGGGAATATGGTAATTTCTGTTCCTTGTATGCTATGTTTTCAATAAAAATAACATGAACTGTAGACTGTACTAAAGAACTGAGGGGTGGGTTAATATGGCCCTCAAAGTTAATGTATGTGGCCCTCACAGTTAATGAATGTCATCGAAAGTTACCAAGTTGCAGTGAAATTATTCCAAAGGAGTCATCCTATCAGGTTACACTGAAATTCCGTCATAAATATGGCCTGTAGACTGTGCTTAAGGTTTTCGGGCTTCGGGCCTCTGTAGCAGTCACGGTTGACCGATCGCAACCAAAAGGGGACGACCTCATCTAGACATTATACTGAGTCATCCTACCAAGTTACAATGAAATCCCTTCATAAATACGACCTGTAGTCTGTGTTAAAATGTTTGTGGTTTTGGGCTCGGGCAGCCATCATGGTTGCATGATCGCGACCAAATGGGGATGTTCTCACCTGGGCATTATCTGGAGTCATCCCGCCAAGTTACAATGAAATCCCTTCATAAATATGACCTGTAGACTGTGCTAAAAGTTTTCGGGCTTCGAGCCCCTGAAGCCGTGTCAGCTGACCAGTCACGACCAAAAGGGGACGTTATCATCTAGACATTATATGGAGCCAACCTACCAAGTTACAATGAAATCCTTCCATAAATTATACCTATAGACTATGCTAGATGTTTTGGGGTTTTGGGCTTGGGCAGCCATCACGGTGAAATGATCGCGACCAAAAGGGGACGTTTCATCTAGATATTATTTGGAATCATCCTACCAAGTTAAAATGAAATCCCTTCATAAATGTGACCTGTAGACTGTGCTAAAGATTTTCTGGTTTGGGGCTCGGGCAGTCGTCGCAGATGACAGATCGCGACCAAATGAGGAAGTTTTCATCCAGACATCATACGGAGTCATCCTACCAAGTTACATTGAAATCCCTCCATATTAGATATGACCTGCAGACTATGCTAAAAGGTTTTGGGTTTCGGGCTTGGGTAGCCATCACGGTTGACAGATCATGACCAAATGGGAACGTTCTCATCTAGATATTACACAGAGACATCCTACCAAGTTACAATGAAATCTCTTCATAAATACGACCTGTAGACTGTGTTAAAGGTTTTCAGATTTTGGGCTTCCTGCTTCATCAGCATTTTTATTTCATGAATATTCAAGGATTTTCAAGACCTGCTGACACATTTGCCAGGATTTCAAGGCCTTAAAACACCCATAGTCAAATTCCTTGAAACCCAGGCCTCACGGGAAGCCTGTGGGTGGTCAATTTCAACTTGTTACATCTCAAAACAATAATGACTGAGGAATCACACGATATAGTTTATTTGAAATTTTGGAATTATTTTTTTGAACTGCTCAGTTTCTTAATTATGCAAGCTGATGAGGAAGCTTTCAATCATATATAGTATGTGAGTTTACGCATATGATAAATTGCATTGCCTTTCCTAAGAGATATGGCCCCTTGTTAAATCCCTGAAATTTTCAGCTTGTTAGCATAACCGGTGGTGGAGGTCTCATGGAGGAAGTTTTTTTGCATGCCCACCACTCACACAATTTTAATCTCAGTCATTTTTGACATTGCTGATGTCTCGAACACTCTTGACAGCTCCCTTTGCAGCAGGTAAATGAGGAGTGGCATGAAGCCTGGCTTCTTGATCTCCCAGATTACTATGTCTGATCAGCTGGGGCAAGTAAGACTGTTAATCATTCCTGTTGGGCCATTGATAAACCACTGTGCCATCCAAAATCATAATATTAATTTTATTTATTGGGGTTTAATGACACGTTCAACAGCCAGAGTCACCTCCATCATGTCAGAGAATTCATGGATTAAGGGAGTCGGAGTGCCTGGAGAGAACCACTGAGCAACAGCAAGCAACTGTCAGACTTTCCAATGTACCAACTCCACACAATCAGGGTTAGCATTGGTTGAAGACAAGTGAACCATTGACATGCAATATGCCTTAGTACACAGTGCCACCATGCCTAAACATGGGCAATCAATATTAAGTACCTTGCCCAGGGACACAACGCTGTTACCCCTGCCAGGGATCAAACTGTGGACCTTTCTGTTTGAAGTCCAATGCTGCAACCACTGAGCCACCACAATCCCTCCAAAATCAGAATATTATTACTTCAGTTTGGTGGACAGTAGTATCTGTTTTCACAAGGAAAATTGTTTTAATTTTTCACAAATCTTTCTACCCCTGTATGGGCAGATTGAGAAAGAAGTTCTGCTTGCATTCTAGGCAGCACATGTTGCTCAATCAGCCCATACTGGGTTAGAGGGGGTTGTAAAAATCAAAGAGAGGTTCAACAACTGTTTACTCTCTTGAATGAACACACACCATTTACTAGGCATTTAACTGGTAGAGTGCTAAATTATTTTTGGCCGCCAAAATTTGTTCACATGTCATTGTCTTGTTACAATTTATAGGAGAGTGCCTGCTGGCGCTCTCCTATAAATTGTAACAAGGCAAATCTTATTAGACTTAAAAATATCACTTCAAAGATAACATGAAGCACAGCCACTGAAGATGATGCTTTAAAGTTGCAGTACCTGCACTTCAGAATAAAGCCCAGATATGGGATTCCAGCACTCTACCAGTTAAAGGATGTTTGTGAAGCAAAAAAATGAAAAATAGTTTAGGAGAGCAATACTTACTAAAGTAGCTCCCAGGAAAGTGATTTTTTCTTTACCTCTCTAGATTTAAAAATAAAACAAGCCTGCATTACTCAAAACATAATTATAATGCCACAAGTGAGCTTAAACATCAATAAACCAACAAACTTGATGATTTTTTCAAAACTTTCCACCTAGTAGCACAGTAATCCGCACATACAGTACAGTTGCAATGGATTGGTCTTAATCCATGCGTGGGCAGTAATGTCCATGCATGCACATGCCAAGTAATAACTAGACGAGGCCTGTCCCAACTTGGCACCTAGAATACCTCCTGCAACACATTCTCTGATAGTGGGTAACAATAATATCAAGTATCATTAATATTGTTCAAGGCCATCAATGTTCTGTGCTGCATATGACTTGTTCTAGTTGGATTTGGATGTGGGGGTATGTAAACTTAAACTAAGTCTGTGACCTTGACCTTGTGGACAGGCATTCCAACATTATTTGCAACACACCCTCTGGTGATAGGCAACATGCCGTACTACATGTCGATGGCGCACCTGTCTTCAACCAATTCTAACCCTGCTTGTGTAGAGTTAGTATGTTGAGGAGCTGACAGTTGCTTGTCATTGCTCGATGGTCCTCTCTGGGTACTCTGGCTTCCTCCACGCATAAAACTGTCCTGATCATGATTAGCCATTGTGCAGAAATATGTCACCTTAAACACCAATAAATGAAATGTGATCTTGAACTTAGTCTGTGACCTTGACCTTGTAGACAGGCATTCCAACCTTATTCGTGACACACCCTCTGGTGGTGAGCAATATTAATACCAAGAATCAATAATGTCCTTCAAGGCCAGCAAAAGTTCTGAGCCAGACACGACTGGTGTATATTTGGTTATGGGTATGTGAACTTGAACTTAGTCTGTGACCTTGATCTTGTAGACAGGCATTCCAACCTTATTTGCGACACACCCTTTGAGATGGGCAACATTAATACCAAGAATTATTAATATCCTTCAAGGCAATCAAAAGTTCTGAGCTGGACACAACTTGTGTATTTGGATATGGGTATGTGAACTTGAACTAAGTCTGTAACCTTGACCTTGTAGACAGGCATTCCAACCTTATTCGTGACACACTCTCTGGTGGTGGGCAACATTAATACCAATTATCATTAATATCCTTCAAGGCCAACAAAGTTATAATAATAATAATAATTCACTTATATTGCATTTTTACAATCAAAACTCTGCTCAAAAGTGCTCAGAAAATAAACTGACATTCAAAAGAAAGAATTCAGCAGCCAAAGGCTATCCGTAAGAGATGGGTCTTTAAAGCTTTTTTGAAATTTTCATTATTGGGGAATTTCCTTAAATTTTGAGGGAGTGCACTCCATAGTGAGGGAGCTGCTAAAGTGAATGATCTTTTTCCCGTAGTAGATCTTATTCGGGGCACGGCAAAAAGATTCTGTGAAGATGTTCTAAGATTCCGTATGGTTTGTGTAAAGTGACAATCTGTTTTAAGTAGGTAGGGGTATATAGGAATCACTTTGTCTGTCCATCCAGACATGATTTGCACAGACAGATGGATGGACGGATAGACTGATAGATGGATAGATGGAGGTACAGACAGACAGACTGATGGATGGATTGTCAGACTGTATACCCCCCCCCCCCCACTCCCCTGAATTTTGTTCGTGGCAGGCCATCATCAGCAAAATTTTAATTAATGAAGCATCGGATTGTACACATTGCTTCATTAATTAAATTTTTGATGATCATTCCTATACTTAGTGTTTGGAATCTAAAATTATTGCATCCATGGAAATATTGCCCACCCATGGAAAGTGGACAGTCCACAGCGACTATACTGTATATGTTGAATATATTCTGATCATTTTTGGTATGTGAGTTTGTTGAAATAATGAATGATGTTATCAAGTTAAAAAACTAACTTTGTTCATTGGTTCATTATGAAGTTACGGCCATCAGTTTGAGGACTTTTCAAACTTTCCTCTCTATACCTGCGCGATAGAAAATTAACTTAAACAAATTTAGACACAATTGAAACAGATCCAGTGTTTGTGTCGTTTTTAACCCTTTACCCAATGAATCGGCCACATCTGTCTGGGTAATATTCAAATTCAGTATTATAGTTTACAAAATTTCCACAAAACCATATCATGTGACCCCTCTTTGGAACAAGCTCATCGAGCTCATTCCAATAAGGGGCCACATGATATGGTTTTATTGAAATTTTTTGAAAAATTAAAAAAAATGATATTTAAAATAATAAATTTTGGTATAGTCTGCATTGGGTAAAGGGTTAATAGTGTATTTACAGAGTTAAAACCCCCACAGCTCCATCCGATATTTCCCGCTCTAGTTATGGTCCTTAGAATGATATATGTTCAAAGTTTTTTGCACTTCAGCAGAATGACTCAATACTGATCTGAAGGGATTCTGATCTTTTGCACTCATTGAGCTCTGTCAAACAAGACTGAATCAGATAAATCCCCTGTTGCTTTATGGGAAATATTTTTTGCTTTAAATTTTGGTGGAATAAATGCATGTTGTTACTTCCTATGTTTGTTTGTCTGTTTAACTGGTAGAGTGCTAAATTATTTTTGCCCATCAAATTTTGTACACATGTCTTTGACTTGTTACAATTTATGGGAGAGTGCCTATGGGCACTCTCCCATAAACTGTAACAAGGCAAACCCTTTCAAACTAAATGATATCACTTTGAAGATAATACAAAACACATTAACTGAACATAAGCCTTCAAGTTGTTGCACCTCCTCTTCAGAATAAAGCCCAGATATGGGCTTCCAGCACTCTACCAGTTAATGGAGTTTAGTAACATTTTCAACAGCCAGGACTACCTATGTTATCTGATCTTTCATGTGATGAATGAAAGTGTCATTGACACTGTAGCTTAAATTGTCTGTGTGTTGTGTTTGATGAAAAGGATAATGTTCAATGTTTATGAAAGGATTATGAATTAAGACAAGAACTGTGATAATTGGAAATATGTTAATTTCTGTTCCCTGTATGCTATGTTTTTAAAAAAAATAATATGAGGTGTACACTGTACTAAAGAGCTGAGGGGTGGGTTAATGTGACCTCACAGTTAATGTATGTGGCCCCCACAGTTAACGTATGTCAACCAAAGTTACCAAGTTACAGTGAAATTATTCCAAAACGAGTCATCCTATCAAGTTACATTGAAATCCCTTCATAAATATGGCCTGTAGACTGTGCTAAAGGTTTTCAGACTTCAGGCCTTTGTAGCCATGACGGTTAACCGATTACAATTAAAAGGGGACGTCCTCATCTCGACATTATACTAAGTTACAATGGAATCCCTTCACAAATACGACCTGTAGTCTGTTCTAAAGTTTTTCAGGTTTTGGGCTCGGGAAGTCATCATGGTTGAATGATCGCGACCAAAAGGGGACGTTGTCATCTGGGCTTCATCTGGAGTGATCCTACGAAGTTACAATGAAATCCCTTCATAAATATGACCTGTAGACTGTGCTCAAGGTTTTCGGGCTTCGGGCCCCAGAAGCCATCACAGTTCACCAATCACGGCCAAAAGGGGATGTCATCATCTAGGCATTATATGAAGTCAACCTAACAAGTTACAATGAAATCCTTCCATAAATACGACCTATAGACCATGCTAAAGGTTTTGGGCTCGGGCAGCCACCAAGGATGGATGATCGCAACCAAAACGGGAAGTTCTCATCTAGACATTATTTGGAGTCATCCTACAAGGTACAATGAAATCCCTTCATAAATATGACCTGTGGGTTTTTGGGCTTCAGGCCCCTGTAGCCATCACAGTTGCCCAATTGCGTCCAAAAGGGGACATTCTCATCTAGACATTATATGAAGTCAACCTACCAAGTTACAGTGAAATCCCTTCATAAATACGACCTGTAGACTGTGCTAAAGGTTTTTGGGATTTGGGCTTGGGTAGCCATCAAGGTTGAATGATCGGAACCAAAATGGGACATTATCATCTGGGCATCATCTGGAGTGATCTTACGAAGTTACAATGAAATCCCTTCATAAATATGACCTGTGCTTCGGGCCCCTGTAGCCATCACAGTTGACCAATCATGACCAAAAGGGGATGTCATCATCTAGGCATTATGTGGAGTCAACCTAACAAGTTACAATGAAATCCTTCCATAAATACAACCTACAGACCATGCTAATGGTTTTGGGGTTTCGGGCTTGGGCAGCCATCAAGGACGAATGATCGCAACCAAACGGGGAAGTTCTCATCTAGACATTATTTGGAGTCATCCTACCAAGGCACAATGAAATCCCTTCATAAATATGACCTGTAAATTATGCTAAAGGTTTTCGGGCTTTGGGCCCCTGTAGCTGTCACAGTTGACCAATCGCATCCAAAAGGGGACATTCTCATCTAGACATTATATGAACTCAACGTATCAAGTTACAATGAAGTCCCTTCATAAATATGACCTGCAGACTGTGCTAAAGATTTTTGGGCTCAGGCAGCCATCATGGTTGAATGATCGGAACCAAAAGTGGACATTATGATCTGGGCATCATCTGGAGTGATCTTACGAAGTTACGATGAAATCCCTTCATAAATATGACCTGTAGACTGTGCTCAAGGTTTTTGGGCTTCGGCCCCTGTAGCCGTCACAGTTGACCAATCACGACCGAAAGGGGATGTCATCATCTAGGCATCATATGGAGTCAACCTAACAATTTACAATGAAATTCTTTCATGAATACGACCTATAGACTATGCTAAAGGTTTTTGGGCTCGGGCAGCCATCAAGGCTGAATGATCGTGACCAAAAGGGGACAGTCTCATCTAGGCATTATTTGGAGTCATCCTACCAAGCTACAATGAAATCCCTTCATAAATATGACCTGTAGACTGCGCTAAAGGTTTCTGGGCGTCAGGCCCCTGCAGCCGTCACAGTTTCCCAATCGTGTCCAAAAGGGGACGTTCTCATCTAGACATTATATGAAGTCAACCTACCAAGTTACAATGAAATCCCTTAATAAATATGACCTGTTGACAGATTTTCCGTCTTCAAGCTCAGGCAGCCATCATGGTTGAATGATCGCAACCAAAAGGGGACATTCTCATCTGGGCATCATTTGGAGTGATCCTACAAAGTTACAATGAAATCCCTTCAATAAATATGACTGACCTGTAGACTGTGCTCAAGGTTTTCGGGCTTCGGGCACCTGTAGCTGTCACAGTTGACCAATCACTACCAAAAGGGCATGTCATCATCTGGGCATTATATGGAGTCAACCTAATAAGTTACAATGAAATCCTTCTATAAATACGACCTACAGACTATGCTAAAGGTTTTTGGGCTCGGGCAGCCATCAAGGCTGAATGATCGCGACCAAAATTGGACGTTGTCATCTAGACATTATTTGAAGTCATCCTACCAAGTTACAATGGAATCCCTTCATAAATATGACCTGTACACTGTGCTATAGGTTTTCGGGCTTCAGGCCCTTGCAACCGTCGCTGTTGCCCAATCACGTCCAAAAGGGGACATTCTCATCTGGACATTATATGAAGTCAACCTACCAAGTTACAATGAAATCCCTCCATAAATATGACCTGTAGACTGTGCTAAAGGTTTTTGGGTTTTGGGCTCAGGCAGTCATCAGTTTTGATAGATCGCGACCAAATGAGGAAGTTCTCATCTAGACATCATACAGAGTCATCCTACCAAGTTACAATGAAATCCCTCCATATTAAATATGACCTGCAGACTGTGCTAAAATTGTTTGGGTTTCGGGCTTGGGCAGCCACCATGGTTCACAGATCATGACCAAAAGGAGATGTTCTCATCTAGGCATTATACAAAGGCATCCTACCAAGTTAGAATGAAATCTCTTTATAAATACAACCTGTAGACTGTGCAAATGGTTTTCGGGTTTTGGGCTCGGGCAGCCAGACCGCAACCAAATGGGGATGTTCTCATCTAGACATGACCCCATATACGCATATGAAATTTCGGGACGTTCAGACAAGAACTACGGGGTGTAGCCTGTGCTGAAGGAAAATGTGAACTGACTCACAGATTCACAGACTAACAGACTTCCGCACGCGTGATGGCAACAGCTTATCTTGACTTTGTCAAGTTAAGCTAAAATATATACGCAACTGCAAGTAAATGAAAAGATTTTGTGAAAGTCTATCTGCAAGCCTAAGTTCCATATGAAAAAAAATTTCTCAGTAACTACTGGCCCTGTCGCTAAACCCCAATAAACAAACAAGACAACAGGCCCTCTGAAAGAATGGAAAGGGTTATACTGATATGTACAGAGACTATTTTGCTTCATTCATTAGTTAATATTTTAAATGTTTTTCCATTGGATTATGCCCGAAGCTGTTTCATGGCAGTGATAAAGTGATATCAAAATCAACGAATGCAACATGAAGTTCATAGAAATTTATTCATGAAAAATTAAATATGATAGCATGTTGAACAGATTATGAAATTGTTATGGCTTGAATGTAGATTTTTTAAGAAATAATGAAACAGGAAAAGTTAAAAGGTATGCGAAATGATAACATTGTAAAATGTTGTGTGATAAAATTTTGATAAGTAATTTTAAAATTGCACTTTCTTATTCAAGGCAGCTTTAAAGGCACCTTACAAGATGAGGCAAATAATTGCAACTCACTGAATCTCAACCCGCTCAGTATCTTCTTGAATTTCTCATAAAACCAAGTCACGGCTGCTGTAAAGCAGCCATGACTTGTTTTGATGAAAAATTCCAAAGAATGTGGAGATACAAAATAATTGATTAGAGGACAATGCCTATTTACAGAGGTACATTTTTAAAACAAGAACCAGAACTATGCCTGTGTTTAGTAACAGAGTATTTTTGTACTGGGTAGGAAAATCCTCCAGCAGTAGGTAAAGAGTTGAAAATATAATTTTCACCCTTGTAGACTGTAACTCTCATTCTCCTTTAACTGGTAGAATATTAAATTAATTTTGCTTGATACAACTTGTTCACATATTTTCCTTGTTAAAACTTATTGGACAACTTATTGAAGAGTGCCTATGTGCATTCTCCAATAAATTGTATCAAGGCAAAGCAATATCGACAGAATAATTTAAAATTTAAGAGAATACCCTGTATGAAGCATATTCACAGATTTTTTTTTTTAAACATATTTTATTTCAAAATCAAAATGGTTTGGTAAACAGGCTAAGCCTATTTGGTTACCTCACCATTACACTGAAGAAATTACAAACAGTAATGTTGCTTGAACGGGTGCATTGTGCGGAACCAACTGTGTGCTGTGGTTACTTAATGTATGATGTATTTGTGACTGTATAAACTTATTATATCTTATCCCATGGGTTGGAGATAGCCTCTACTCAAATCTCTTCGTTTCTTCAATGTACATTTGGAAGGCCACAAAGACTCTTTGATTAACTCCATTAGGCCATGCTGGATTACCGTACAGTATATATCTGATATTGTTTGTTAGGTTCTCAATGTTTAGATGAAAAGATTGATGCTGGGTATGAAATTTAGGACATGATGAGATGAAGTGAGCTACATCCTCATAATCATTTCCACAAGAATATTTAGGGTCGTTTGTTAGGAAGTGTTCAAATTTATGAGCATTCAAGTCACTGCATCTCATTCTAAGTTTACTATGGAGTATTTGACCTCTTCTACAACCAGCATAGTAATATTCTGGAACCACCCTGTCATTTCTTTGAGAGGAACTTTTCAGAGACTCTGGAGAATAACAGGATCGCACGACTGCACCCAGGCTGTTCCACAATTTCATGGCTGAAGGCATAAATGAATCAGAAAAGGGCCTGGTGCGACTGTATTTCAAACAAGTTATGTTAAGAATGTAAGTGGTAAGTTGTGATATCAGTAATCAGTCGGGGTACCAGAAGTGTAAGATATGATGGAGCATTTCCAAATATGAGTTTGTACATCATGATTATTTTATGTCTTTTCCTCCTTTCCTTCAAACAAAGTGATAAAGCCTGTCTCTCCATAAATTACGTTATGATTTGTGCATCTCGGTGCACCACAAATTGTATGGAGAGCATCTAGTTGAAAGTTTTCCAGTACAGTAGTTAGGTTTTCCGCACTGTTGTCCCAAATAACATCTGCATAGTCAAAAAGTGGGATCATAAAACAGGTATTCAGAGTTTCCAATGTAGATCGTGACAATCTGTATTTTAAACTCTGAAGACAATTTATCATCGGGCTGATTTTTTCAACTAGACTTCCTATCTGAGTATTCCAAGTACCAGAAGTCTGGAAGTGTAGACCCAGGTGTTTATGGGTGTCAACTTCTTCAATTGGGTGATCTAACATGTATAGAGTGGGTTTTGGAGTTGGATTTCTTTTTGGATCAACTTATCGTCCGGAAACCAATTGTTTACAATTTACTATGTGAAGGGTCACTGTGACCTTGGCCTTTGACCTAGTGATTCCGAAATATATAGGGCTCTTTCTTGGACCAATGCCATCCTACCTATGAAGTTTCATGAACGTAGGTGGAACCATTGTCAAATTATCATCTGGAAACCAATTGTTTACGATTTATTATGTTCAAGGTCACTGTGACCTTGGCCTTTGACCTAGTGAGTCCAAAATAAATAGGGGTCTTCCACTTACCTTGGCCAACCTACCTATGAAGTTTCATGAATGTGGGTCAAACCATTATCAAGTTATCATCCGGAAACCAATTGTTTACGATTTACTATGTTGAAAGTCACTGTGACCTTGACCTTTCGCCTAGCAAGTCCAAAATGAATAGGATTCTTCCACTCACTGATGCCAACCTAACTATGAAGTTTCATGAACATGGGTCAAACCATTATCAGGTTATCATCTCTGGAAACCAATTGTTCAGTGTCACTGTGGCCTTGACCTTTGGCCTAGTGAGTCCAAAATAAATAGGGTTCTTCCTCTCACGAAGGCCAACTTACATATGAAGTTTCATGAATGTGGGTTGAACAGTAGTGAAGTTATCATCCAGAAACCAATTGTTTACAATTTACTATGTTCTAGGTCACTGTGACCTTGACCAAGCAAGTCCAAGGGTTCTTCCTCTCACCGATACCAACCTACCTAAGAAGTTTCATGAATATGGGTTGAACCATTATCAAGTTATCATCCAGAAACCAATTGTTTACGCCTGCCCGCCATTCATCAAACTATAAGTAGAGTTTGACTTCGTTACAACTCAACTAATAATCAAACTCAAGTATGCTTCTTTCATTGGACAATGATATTTCATACCAAATTCAATTCAATTCAAATGGTCACCCAGGGGATAGGTGTGTAGTTTGCGGAAACTAGAGAATTATATTTTTGTAGTGCCCAAAATTCTATTTCAATAGATGACATCACTTCATTCATAATTTTAAGAAGTGCACAAACCACAATGAGATTGACATTACACTTCAAAATTTCTTGCTTTAACTTTCTATTTTTGAGATTCACCTTCATGTTTTTTGTTTTGAGGTTTTGCATGTGGACTGTTTATGTACTGGATCGTGCAACGCGGAATATATGTTGAGGCAAACTAGACACAGTGGGACCCTGTTAATTGAATAGCCACTTTGCCAATGAAAATTATACAATTAACAGGAGTATTCAATTAACAGGGATTGTGTCACTTTCCTGTATTCTAGAGATAAACTAACCATTCATTCTATTATATCTTGTTTGACAGAGCTCTATGAGTTCTGTCAAACAAGATATAATAGATTAAATGCCTGTATTGGATGTATTGAGGCCAAATAGATCTATAATTTATTTATTTATTGATGTTTAAGGTCACATATTTTTGCACAATGGCTAATCATGACCACAACATAAGTATCAACTCAAGATCAGGGGTGAGCGTTAATAAGCCATGTTGCACATTTTAGAGAGGGTTTGCACCTCCTAAGCATTGGTGACTGGATCCTATTTTATAAAACAGAGCCTGTTTTCAGTGAACAGGCAATGCTTTACTTCCCGGGGTTCCCAAGGGGAAATAGATCCATAAACAAAGGAAAATTGGGGAGAATCATGGTAATTTCTCGGCTGGTTACAAGATATTTTATTCAATTTGCAGGAGTTCAGTCTATAACCTACATTCAACTAACAGGTCAAATTTGTACTGGTGGTATGGTAAATGGTTTTGCGTAGGGAAATTCTATTCAATTAACAGGGTATTCAGTTAAGAGATATCCAATTAAGTGGGCTCCACTGTATATTGTTCAATGCAGCATTACAAGATTTTGAAGGAAATGACTTGTGATTGCCAGTACCATTGAAATAGCACTTCAAGCACATATGCATTCATTTCTCATGAAGTCATGTGGCTTTTATCGCTACTCCAATAGTAATACAAGATCTTTTATCTTCAAGTTTTTATCACTACTGATACTGTTATTTGCAATTGTGTTTTTAGGTAAATGGTAGAAAATAAAGGATATCTAGTGTTTTTGAGTGGATACCGAAAAGTGACCAAGGCAAATGTTTAATTTTCGCGATCGCTTGAGCGAACGGAAATAACCATTTCTCTCAGCCACGAGTGAGATAATTTTTGGTATCCACTCAAAAACACAAGAGTTTCTTTTTATTAAACACTTTAAATAATATGATCATTCCTATCGATAATTCCACTCGTTTCAACCTTGAATCGATGGATGAAAGTAAACAGCTGAGACGCATTGATATGTGTTTGTGATCTGATCGATACTCAGAACAGGTAGCATCTTGTGATCTGATTCAGCTGGCAGGTTTCATGCATCGATTCAAGCTGAATATGTGTTGAATTATTGCTGGAAATGATCGGTATCCACTCAAAAACACTAGATTTTCATTTCATTGTACGTTTTTTGAACAAATTGATCATTTCCAGTGATAATTTGGCTCGTATTCATCTTGAAATAATGCTTTGAAAGCCGCTATTTTCATTGATACCGTGAAAGTGAAAATTTCTATATCTTCACAATGGGGGATATGATTTCTATCTTTCCACAATTTTTCAATAATCTGGCAAATAATAAAAAAGGTTTATTCAATTCACAGCATGAAAATTGGTTTAAAAGTGTTGAAATTATACTTATTTTAGCGACAAGAAATTTGCTGTCCTGAGCAGGGATATCACGAAGGACTGAAATGTAGAGTTAATTTCCTCAAGGCAATTTCAACTCTAAATGCTGGAGAAAAAAGAATTTTTTTTGTAGGCCCATTTCATCATTATATCACAGATGTACTTGATGTACAAAAATACAAATAAATGCTTTCTCTCTTCATCACAATATTGTCAAGTCACTGCCAGACCTGGAGAGCTCCATTCCAGCCACACATCGCAACAACACTTGGAAGCACAGGATGGTGAGCTACATCCATGATAACATCCAGTCCAGTACGTAATTTATGAAACATTTTGCCAGTTCGATAATCATAACAGTACAACATGCCATCAGAACTACCACTAAGAATGTGTCTTCCATCACTACTGATATCAAAACCAATGCTGTAGCCATCTACCTATTGAAGAAAGAATACAGTGTATGAGTTTTGTAATACACAAATTTAACCCTTTAACTAACACAACGAGAAGATGATGCAATATTTTATCCAAATAACTGAAAATATTCAGTCTTTCCAAGCAAAGCTTATTATGATATCCCAATGGAATGTCCTCAAAGAGCTCATTCCAGTGAATGGTCATAAGCTATGTTGTGAAAGCAAAAATTGAAAAAATTACACTGTGGTATTAACAAGAGGCCCCACGGGGCCTGAAGCGCTCATCTTGAATAGAACACAATATAAACAGAGTCCAAGAATGAATCTACATTAAGCAATCCATCTCCATAGGCTACACTGTCAATCCTTGAGTCCCTCAGGAGTGACAAAAATAATCCGGGCATCATGCCTTTTCTTCAGTTGACCATAATGTAAAATGTAGAGCTCCCCTATGAAGCCACTTAATACAACCTATGTGGATTAATCTTAGTTACACACCTCTAGAGGGTACTGAATACAAAATTTTTAAACCTTCTGCAAAATGGCCAATTCCGGCAACCCATATGGAGCTCAAATATTAACCCAGGCTCTCGATTTGAACACAGTTGAATCTGACCTCCCTAGAAATGTTGTGTACCAAATATGAAAGCATTCTGACTGTTGGATCGGAAGAAGAGAAATTTTAAAGAAATTTCTTCATATTGCACTAAGTTAAAATTTCGGGCTACCATAGCGAGCCCAAACCGATTTGAACAAACTTGAATCTGACCCCCCTAGAGATGTTGTATTCCAAATATGAGAGCATTCTGACTAGTGGATCTGAAGAAGAAGACTTTTGAAGAAATTCCCTCATATTGTACTAAGTTAAATTTCAGGTTCTCATATGGAGCCCAAATATTAACCCAGACTCTTGAATTGAACAAACTGAAATCTGACACCCCCCCCCCTCCCCCCACCCCTAGAGATGTTGTATACCAAATATGAAAGCATTCCAACTGGTGGATCTGAAGAAGAAGATTTTTGAAGAAATTTCCTCATATCGCACTAAGTAAAAATTTGTCTACCATAGCGAGCCCAAATATATACCTATGGATCTGATTTGAACAAACTTGAATCTGAACTCCCTAGAGATGTTGCATACCAAATATGAAAGCATTCTGCCTGGTGGATCTGAAGAAGAAGATGTTTAAAAATTATCCCCCATATTGAACAAAGTTAAAATTTGGGCTTCCGTAGGAAGCCCAAATATTAACCTAGGGACTTGGTTTGAACAATCTTGAATCTGACCCTCATACCAATGATGTATATCAAACATTAAAAGATTCTGACTGGTGGTTCTGAAGAAGATTTTTAAAAATATTTCCCATATTACCCTATGTAAAAAATTCAGGCTCCTATATTGGGCCCAAATATGAACCAATGAGCTTTACTTTAACAAACTTGTATCTGACACCCCTATGAATGCTGTATACCGAAATCAAAAGATTCTGATGATTCGTTCTGGAGAAAAGATTTTTTAAAATTTTTGCAAATATGCTGACTCAGCATTTTTTTCAATGCTTTTTTTTACCATTCAATTCTACTGGTCCTAAGGATACTGCATACCAAATAACAGCTCTCTGTTCCATGTGGTTTTGTAAATATGGGCGTTTGAAAATATTTCTATTTTTAGCTCCCAGGGTTCCCATGGGATGTGGGAAATTTTTTTTTTTTGCATGTGCCAAGTACTTATGACCCAATAATACCACATACCAAATTTGGTTCAAACCGGACCACCGGTTCAGAAAATAGAAATTTTGGGTGGGGCCAAAAAAATCTTACCCCTCCCATTACAAAGCCATATATTGCTTCAAGAACTTCGTTTGAACAAATTTGATTCTACACCCCAAAAGGAAGCTCCATAGCAAATATCAAATCATTGTACACACTGGTTCATGAGAAGATTTTTAAAAATATTTTTGGAGCATTATCCCCTCACTCCCTCCCTATGGGGCTGAACAAGTCGAGTTGAACAAAAATGCAATGCTCCTTCGGGACCATCACTCACACAAACTTTCAATTGAATTAGCCCAGTGGCTTTGGAGGAGAAGACCAAAACTTGGTGTTGACGGATGACGGATGGAGAGCGATGAGATTAGCTCAGCTTGACTTTGTCAAGATGAGCTAAAAATCTTTGGAACTCCCTGCTACAGACCTGCAGTCTTGAGAGGGTTAAATTAAAGACATGCACACAGGAATCAGATAAATGTTTTCCAGCATAGAAAGGGTTCATTCAACATGAAATCAGTAGAGAAAGAGTCCATCATGAGAAAACAATCTTTGGAAAAAAACACACTAAAGTCACACTGCAGCCTTGAGAGGGTTAAATTAAAGACATGCATACAGGTATCAGATGTTTTCCAGCATTGAAATGGTTCATTAAACAGAAATAAAAATCTTTCTAAAACAAACAAAAGTCCCCCCCACAGAATTGACAGATTGTAATAACAAGATTAAATGCTCATAACAGAATTTTTGTTTATTTAAGAACACAATTACGTCAATCAAAAATTTGTGAATGAAAACATCCAGGGATAACTATTACAAAAATGCTGACTCATCATTTTTTCCATACCCTCTACCAGGCACCCTGATCGAACTGGTGGCAATTTTTTTTAACAAATCCCTCCTTCTGGTCCTAAGGATGTTTCATACCAAATACCAGTTCTCTGTTCCTTCTGGTTTGGGATATATGAGCTTTTGAATTTTTTTCTGTTTTTAGCCCCTGGGGTTGTCACAGGGCTGTGAAAATTTTTTTTTAGGCATCAACCAATTACTTAGGACCAACTTAAACTACATGCCAAATTTGGTTGAAGTTGGCACACCGGTTCTTGAAATAGAAATTTTGGGTGGGGCCAAAAATCTTACCTCTCCCATTACAAAGCCAAATATTCCTTCACAAATTTTGTTTGAACAAACTTGATTCTACACCTCAAAAGGGAGCTCCATAGCAAATATCAAGTCATTGTACAAACTGGTTCATGAGAAGAAGATTTTAAAAATATTTTGGAGCATTTTCCCCCACTCCCTCCCTATGGGGCTGAGCATGCCGAGTTGAACAAAAATGCAATGCCCCTCTGGGGCCATCAATCACAGAAACTTTCACTTGAATTGTCCCAGTGGCTTTGGAGGAGAAGACCAAAACATGGTGTTGACGGACGACGGATGGAGAGCGATGAGATTAGCTCAGCTTGACTGAGATGAGTTAAAAACTGAGATTAAAAATCTTTCTGTTCAAGCCAACTGGTATCAACATCTGTAAAGTGCAAATCGACTCTTATTTCTTTTTTATGCCTGCAGTTGATACTGTCAACACTATTTGGGTTTGTCAGCAAGATGTGGATAATTTGGTGCTGTATATCATGTACTGAGCGGTGTTCCCCACTGAAATGTATTGAAACTGAAGTTTCTCTCTTATGTCAAGTAAAAAAAATGAAATAGTTGAGGTTTCTCAACAAACCCTAATTTTTGTGCCCAACTCATATCTTTTATGATCACTTGATGAAAAAAATATATCCATTTAAAATGAAGATAGTTAAAGGCCTGACTTCAAACATGTGCACACTGTAAACATAGGCCATACATTTTAATCTTTTAGCCACTCCAAATAGCAGACAACACTTGCAAAATAAATTTTGAGTAAATAAACCTTCGTATTTTGGGATTAAAAAACTATTCACAATGAAGGGTCAAAAGCTGTATTTTTCTGACAAAAAATGAAAGGCAATGAAATTTGATTATGATTTTTATAAATAGTGCTGTGAGTTTTTTTGCAGTTAACTTGGCCAAAGGGTTAAAAGTCTGTGATGACAAAAACTAGCCCAAAAAAAAAACATATTGAAAAATGTCAAAATTCTGGAACGAAACCATTCAATTTATTTGCCTGGAGATCCTTTCAGAAACTCTCCAATACAACAGAAATGCTACAGCTTATGAGTTTTCATTAACCAAAATGAGCTAAAATATAGTGATAAGCAGTTAAGAAGAAATCCCCATCATACGAATGTCGATGGTTTGAATACACAATCAGCTGATTGTCGATGCCAATGTCAGATGGTCAGTGTTCAGTGTTTGGGGACTCCTACTTTGTGATCATTCAACCTCTAAACTTCCAAGCTCTGGCAGTTTTTTTAAACATTTTTTGAAGCCTAATACATGAAAAGGAATACAGACAATGTCACAAAACACTTCATACAACTTTGGTCTGACGTCAGTGAAATGTCTAAGGAAAGTCACAGCTGAAACATCCAAGCACTAGATGTTCCTTAATTAAATACAATTAAAGATTTATTTCATAAAAAATACAATTCTTTTCACAACCTAACTTAATGAAAGTGTCAATGACACTGTAGCTCAACTTGGTAAGACATGTACATGTATAGTATGTGACACAGCAATGACAAACATCTAGGTAATGACCTGATAACAAAGGTACATATAAAGTATTGTAACGGTCTGTACATAAATACTGACCGTAGCCTGTAACAAATGTATAGGTCAAGTATTGTAAAAGTGGGTGACAGTCAGATGCTAAACTGGAAAAGAAATCTTTGAGTCCAAGAGTGGGTCTGACTGAACCCCAAAATATTTGTTCTCATAGCACAGTGATAACAAAGGCATCCCAAAACACAATCGTTCCTGTCCCAAGGTGAAAACAAAGGTACCCAAGAAGTTTTGTGAAGATCAGTTCATAATTACGAGCTGTATAGAAGTTGTGACAAAAAACTGATTGGACCGAACTTCGGTACAAAATGGCCACTGGCAGCCATCTTGAATTTTGGACCGCACCCAGAAACACTCATTCTCGTCCCAAGGTGATAACAAAGGTACCCAAGAAGTTTTGTGAAGGAAGATCGGTTCATAAATACAGCCTCTAGCCCGAGCTGTATTGACATGTGCACTTACAGTGTATAAGTTGCAGTGAATAAATCAAAGTTCATCTAATTTGCATAATTTCTGCACGAGAAAAAAAACCCGTACTATATGTGATGTACTCCATGTTACTAAACATTCATACAAAAATTTATTCAAATCAGACTTTCATACAGAAGTTCTGTACAAAAGACTGATTGCACTAATTTTGGAACAAAATGACTGTTGGTGGCCATCTTGAATTTTGGACCACACCCGAAAACACTCGTTCTCATCCCACGGTGATAACAAAGGTACCCAAGAAGTTTCATAAAGATCGGTTCATAAATACGGCCTCTAGCCTGAGCCGTATAGAAGTTGTGTACAAAAAACTGATTCGACGTAATTTCGGTACAAAATGGTCACTGGCAGCCATCTTGAATTTTAGACAGCACCCAGAAACACTCGTTCTCGTCCCAAGGTGATAACAAAGGTACCCAAGACGTTTCTTGAAGATCGGTTCATAAATACAGACTCTAGCCCGAGCCGTATTGACATGTGTACTTACTGTGTGTAAGTAGACTGAAAAAATCAAAGTTCATCTAATTTGCATAATTTCTGCACGAGAAAAAACCCCGTATTATATGTGATGTATCCCATGGTACTAAACATTCACACAAAAAATTATTCAAATCAGCGCTTTCATATGGAAGTTCTGTGCAAAAATCTGATTGCACCTAATTTTGTACAAAATGGCTACCATCGGCCATCTTGAATTTCGGACCAGACCCCCAAAACACTCGTTCTCGTCCCACGGTGATACCAAAGGTACCCAAGAAGTTTTGTAAAGATCGGTTCATAAATACGGCCTCTAGCCCGAGCCGTATTGGCATTTGCACTTATAGTGCTGAAAGTAACACAAAAAAACATCAAAGTTAGTCTAATTTGCATAATTTACGCACAAGAAAAAAACCCGTATTATATGTGATGTATCCCATGGTACTAAACATTCATACAAAAAATTATTCAAATCAGAGCTTTCATATGGAAGTTCTGTACAAAAAAAACAGATTTCTGCAACGTCGGTACAAAATGGCGGCTGGCAGCCATCTTGAATTTTGGACTGCACCCAAAAACACTCGTTCTCGTCCCACAGTCATGACAAAGGTACCCAAGAAGTTTCGTAAAGATCGGTTCATAAATACAGCCTCTAGCCCGAGCCGTATCCAATTGTTGACGTATGGACAGACGGCCAGACGGATGACGGGCCATGACAAAAGCTCAAATTTGGCTTTGCCAAAGTTGAGCTAAAAATGTTATTCATATTTTGTTCCCAATTTATTCCAAATTACTGCAACTCATTTGAATTAGTATTTGATCTGTAAATGTGAAAACAGACTGAAAACAAACATGAAAACAGACTGAAATGTTTGCAGTTTCCGGGGCAGTGGAATGATTTTCAAAGTAGGGGGTGGGCTGGATGGGGCGATGAATGGTGGTCGGTATCACGGGACAACCATGGTTCAGCCCGTGGTACGAAAATTTTAATTCCAGGATCCCCAAACTCCCATTTCCATGCATCTGAGTGGATATTTTGAGATTTTTCAGATGTATTTGAAAGATTTGACACTTTGAGAGCCGTTAAAAAACGTCGGTAAAGCATACAGGTGAGGTCTATTTATCAGCTTTGGTCGTAACGACCAAAGCTGATCAATAGACCTCACCTGCATGCTTTCCCAGACGTTAAGAACAATTATACTGTCTGTGGATTATCTTGTCTGGGGGTGGATTTGGTACTTGTATATCTGTGAGATTACGATCTACTTCAGTTAACTGATTTTTTAACAGACTGTATACATTTTAGCTCTTGCTGCCACTTACTGCAAAAAATGATTCGAAATCGATCGAAACTGAACCAGTACGAGAAAAACATAGCTGGCGAAAATATGGGGAGGCTCTGGATCCGCCCCTTGTTTCACCCCCTGGGACATACCCTGGTTCCACCACCCCTGAGTATTTGTCTGACCTCTTCAAGTTTCTTTAATTAGTAATATGTCACTTTTATATAAAGAAAAGGTTATTTCTGATATATTATCACTTCCAGTAACTATCCTGCATCCCCAACTCATGATGCATTTTGATCAGCTTGGTAGCTTACTAATGCAATTTAAAATGCAACACAAGGGTAGCCCTTTAACCCTTTACCCAATGCAGACGATGTCAAAATTTATTATTTTAAATATTTTAAAATATTTTTCAAGAAATTTCAACCAAACCATATCATGTGACCCCTCACTGGAACGAGCTCGGCAAGCTCATTCCAAAGAGGGGTCACATGATACGGTTTTGTTGAAGTTTTTTGAAAAATAATTTGAAAGTTGGGCGATTCTGGCAGAAGTGTCGTTCCAACATGAAGTCAACACTTGATCACTTGACCCCTGACTTGCAGGTGTAAGTCAATGAGTTCACATGCAACTGTGAAATAATTGCACTGTTGTGCCATTTTTCTACCCCAAAACATCTTATTTGTTATTTCTATCCTAAAACAGCAAATTAGGTTCAATTAATCGAGGCATAGCTACATGAAAACATTAACAAAATTTCCTTCCGACAATCGGCATATACTTATGGTTACCCAGACATCTGATGGGTGAACCAATGGTTGAATATTGGTCGATGGCAGATTGTGTAATGATTGATCATCTCATGGTTTAACAAATGAAAGCGTCAATGACACTGTAGCTTAACTTGTCTGTGTGCTGCATTTGATGAAAAGGATAATGTTCAATGTTTATGAAAGGATTATGAAATAAGACAAGAATTGTCATAATTGGGAATATGTGAATTTCTGTTCCCTGTATGCTATGTTTTCAATAAAAATAATATGAGGTGTAAACTGTACTAAAGAACTGAGGAGTGGGTTAATGTGGCCCTCACAGTTAATGTATGTGGCCCTCACAGTTAAAGTATGTCAACGGAAGTTATCAAGTTGCAGTGAAATTATTCCAAAACGAGTCATCCTATCAAGTTACAATGAAATCCATTCATAAATACAGCCTGTAGACTGTGCTAAAGGTTTTTGGGCTTCGGGCCTGTGTAGCCATCATGGTTGACTGATCGCAACCAAAAGGGGATGTCCTCATCTAGATATTATACTGAGTCATCCTACCAAGTTACAATGAAATCCCTTCATAAATACAACCTGTAGTCTGTGCAAAGTTTTTTGAGTATTGGGCTCGGGCAGCTGTCATGTCTGAATGATCGCGGTTGCGATCAAAAGGGGACGTTCTCATCTAGACATTATCTGGAGTCATCATACCAAGTTAAAATGAAATCCCTTCATAAATATGACCTGTAGACTGTGCTAAAGTTTTTTGGGCTTTGGGCCCCTGTAGCCGTCACAGATGACCAATCGCGACTAAATGGGGAAGTTCTCATCTAGACATCGTACGGAGTCATCCTACCAAGTGACAATGAAATCCCTCCATATTAAATATGACCTGTAGACTGTGCTAAAAGGTTTTGGGTTTTGGGCTTGGGCAGCCATCACGGTTGACAGATCATGATCAAAAGGGGACGTTCTCATCTAGATATTATACAGAGGCATCCTACCAAGTTACAATGAAGTCCCTTCATAAATACGACCTGCAGACTGTGCTAAAGGTTTTTAGGCTCGGGCAGCCATTACAGTTGACCGATCGCGACTACAAGGGGACGTTCTCATCTAGACATGACCTCAAACCTGCATATGAAATTTTGTGACGATTGGACAAGAACTACAGGGTGTAGCTGTGCTAAAGGAAAATGTGAACAGACTCACAGACTAACAAACAGACGTCCGCACACATGATGGCAATAGCTTATCTTGACTTTGTCAAGTTAAGCTAAAATTTATCTCAATATGTTTTTCATAGTACTGACCAATATCTTTACAAAGAAGGTCTTGTTTTCAAGCATTTTCATGGACCTGGAATTTCAGTACTGCCTCGCCCAATATTGTTTCTGCTTTGCCTCATATGACACTGTATCTGCCAATGAAGCACACCACAACTTATATTATTATGCCTCGAAGTTAGTTTGTTCAATCAGAAAGCTGAAATACCATCTAAGGGTTCCACTCACCTGATATTATTTGATATCGGGTGAGTAGCCGCCTTTACTATTTTGATTAATTTCCACTTGCTTTGGAATTTTCAAAATTTGAATTAAAACAAAAGAGAATTTAAGTACCAAAAAAATTTTCAAGGTACTGTATTTCCTGATTTAAAACATTAAAGTATTTAAAAAATGGACAGAAAATATTATTTGTAGTACCAAAAGTTCTTTGTTTTTTACAATTCTATTGATTTTTTATGCTGAAGCAAACATTTTCTTTACAGCTCACTCAACAGATTAAAAGTGATTTTTTTTAACATTTCAAAGTGCCTTGTTATCCCTTTTCAGATGGTAATGATAGTAAATGTATTTCAAATATACTTGTAGCAATACGTTTTATTTTGTAAACAAATCTCGCACTTTGAATAGCAGAGATTGTTTACTGTCACAAAAGATACGTACAGGTACATTGATGATTCTGCATGGTGCTGTCAATAGCAGTTTCTAAAAAATAAATGTCTGGTTGAGCTTTGTTTCTCGTGAAAAGTTAAAAAATTTATAGTAATTTATATATTTTTTATACTTACCAATGACCCAGACTTAGCTGGTGCTAACTCTAAAAAATCCAGGGCCAAACACAAATTTTGCCCCCCAATCCCCAAAATTTGCATCTAAAACCAAAAGAAATCATGTCCTATAGGACCTCCATACTTTGCCCTTACTGCGCATGCGCAGTGTCAAGGACGTTCCGAAATTGGCGCCAATTATCATTCTTACTGGCAGTGCCTGGTCAGCGCTATGTACTCAGCAGGGAGGTAAGAGTTCCCAACTCCTGGGAGGGCCATCCCCGTCTGGGTCATTGGTAAGTATAAAAAATATATAAATTACTATAAATTTTGTAACATTTTTATACTGTACCAATGACCCAGACTTAGCTGAATAGTAAAAAGGCTGGAGGGCCTAGGACATAAAGGAAAATCCAATCAGCTCAACTATATAATATAGAGGCAACCCCTCAAGGAGAAAAGGAGTATTAGGCATTACATGTATCTTTCTTATTTTATGTTAAATTAGAAAGATACAACACCCTTCATAATTGAGCACAATAACATTCATGTTCTCTATTAACATCCAGTATAACCCTTTATACTAATTATTTTTAAAGTAAGCCAATAAATAAAGTTAGTCCAGAGAATTGAGACTCTTTATATTCTTTTAAAAGTGTCCGAGGATTGTATATTAACGCCCGTTTGACACTTGACATATACAAATGCTTCACACCGAGCTACACTTTAAAAATATGACATGAATGAATTTTAACATTAATATTACACTTTAAAACCATCCCGGAAACGACTCAGAAATACTGACTTCGGAGGAGGCATTCCCTTGCTTTTCACTATAAAGCAGGTGACCTAAGGGAACACCCTCCCCCCCCCCCCCCCCCCCCCCCCCCCCCGTCCCCTTGGTCAAATAGCCCAGAGCGAAGAGGGCAGCCGGACGGAGTCACTGCTGGAACAGAAAGCCTGCATAACTATAGTTGCAACTGTTTAGTGGACGACATTCTGAGCAACAGATAACGGACCTAAACAATGCAGGTCTCCAGAAATGGACTCAATATTTCTGAGATAAAAATTCGTGAATGTGGATGGCTAAGACCAATAAGCAGCCTTCATTAAATCTGTAATAGCAATACTATTAGCGTAAGCCCAAGAAGTAGCAAGAGCTCTTACTTCATGAGCCGAAATCTTCAGCACAGACTGCTGAGAAGAAGATAAACTCTCATAAGCATTACGGATAGTTAATTGAATCCATCTAGCAATAGAAATGTCCCTTCTATTAGGCATCAGAGACAGAAAGAAACGTTTTCGTCCCTTTCTGATAAACTGAGATCTCTGTTTATAGATACGTAACGCTCTAACAGAACAGAGTAAAGGCCTACGCCCGTCTGAAGACGGAAGAGCCTTAATAACAATAGGTTCCGGATATTTATTAGGAGCCTGATTCTTAGCTAAAAAACCCACATTAGTAGTGAAGGTGATAGTGTTCCCGATACTACGATAGTGAGAATCATCCACCGACAGTGCATGAAGCTCACTGACTCTTCTAGCAGAAGAGAAAGCTAAGAGAAAAGCTGTCTTATAAGATAAGAATTTGAAATCTACTGTCCCAAGAGGTTCAAATGGCTTTTCCTTCAGTTTAAGAAGAACCCAAGCTAAATTCCATTTAGGAATTAACCTAAGAGTTCTGGGTCTATTTATCGAGAAGTTTCTTACCAACTTAGATACAGAGACATTAGATCCAATTTGTAAACTATCATGATGTGCATAGGTATCAGATAATATAGACCTATAACCCTTAATAGTAACAGGCTGCAGTTTGATTTCGTCAAACAAGTATACTAGAAAGTTTGCAATGTCTGGTATAGAGGGATCAAAAATATCCACAGAATGATCCCTACACCAACGACGAAAAAACCTTCCACTTAGCCGCATAGTTTAGCGAAGAGGAGGTCCTCCTACAGTTAGAAATCGCGTCCACTGCTCGTCCTGTAAAGTGCTTGCCATGCAAGAAGGACCGCACAACGGAAAAACGTGAAGGTTGAGACCTTGCGGGCTGTGATGGAGTTGATGCGATTTCCCCTGCGAAAGAAGATCCTCCCGTGGAGGAAGCTTTCGCGGTAGGTCCCACAACAGACACCTGAGTAGATTTATCCACGGTCTCTGTGGAGACAGAGATGCTACCAACAGAATCTTGCATTGAGATTGTTTTATCTTTAGCAATACCTGCTGAATTAACGGCGCTGGAGGATACGCATATCCTATCATTCCGTCCCAAGGGATCGACAGAGCGTCTACTGCAAATGCTCTTGGATCCGGACACGGAGACACATACGTCTGCAACTGATTGCTGAGATGTGTCGCAAATAAGTCTATCATTGCTATCCCATTGGTAGCAAATCTGATTGAATACTTGTTTGTTGAGAGTCCACTCCGACGGCAACAAGCGACCCTTTCGTGAAAGGGAGTCTGCTAGTACATTCAGACGACCCGGTATATGACGGACCGAAAGAAGAACCTGATGTTCTAGAGCAAACAGAAGGATTCTTTCCGTTAGATTGAACAACGGAACTGAATGAGTGCCTCCCTGATTCCGTATATACGCCACTACTGTCGTATTGTCGGACAGGATTTGGACATGAGCATTGTGAATAATGTCTATCCAATGACGTAACGCAAGCCAAATTGACATCATTTCCTTGATGTTTATGTGCTTGCCCAGGAATTGCGGATCCCAAAGACCATGGCATCTCGAATCCGTTGGGATCAATGATGCACCCCAACCTGTTTGACTGGCATCCGTCATAATGGTAAAACTCGGATCCGGCAACTGCAGCGGAACTCCCTGAGTTAACCACTGAATGTTTGCCCAAGTCTGAATCTCTCGTTTCACTTGATCTGACAAGAGAACGTCTATGTCGAGCGAATGAATTTTCACACTCCAATTCTGAGTCAAGAAAATTTGGAGAGGACGCGTGCGTAACCGCCCCATCGGAATGAGATCCGCAGCGGCTCCGCACAGACCTATCAGTCTCATAAATTCTCTCGCTGTGACTTTGTCTGCGTGCAGACAATAGCGAGCGTAACAACTGATTAATTTCGCTCTGGTTAACGGCAGACGAACGAGATTGTTGTGCGTCTCGAAGCTCATTCCCAGATGTGTGAATGACTTGGACGGCACCAGATCCGACTTCTCCTCGTTTACTATAAAACCGAGATGTCGGAGCAATAGAAGTAGATTCTGCACATCGTTCTGAAGCGTTAACTCATTGCCGTACCTCTGAAGAATTTCGTCCAGGTAGGCCGACGTTACCGCAGACGAATGAGCTCGGAAATACATCATTACCGAGTTCATTACCCGAGTGAAAGCCCAGGGTGCTAGATTCAATCCGAAGCACATCGCCTGGAATTGATACACCACTCCTAGGACTGCGAAGCGTAGATACTTTCTGAATGTCGGATGTACCATGACGTGAAAGTACGCATCTTTGAGATCTATGCTCGTTGCATAATCGTTCACCCGAATACTCGCTCTGACCGACCGAATCGCCTCCATATAAAACTTTGGAGCGATGATCAGCTTGTTATCCAGCTCAAATCTATGACTGGACGGAACGAGCCGTCTGGTTTCGGAACCAGAAACAGATGGCTGTAGAATCCCGGAGTCTCCTGGTTTTCTACGACCTCTACCGCGTTCTTCATTAAAAGAGACTGCACCTCTGATAACAGAGCGTCTCTTTTCTGCGGATTTGACGGAAGTTGAGTCCATTTTGGACTTCGAGTTAATGGAGGCTTTCGTTTGAAGGATATCTTTAGACCTTCCGAAATCACCCCTCTCACCCAAGGGTCGTCCGTAATCGACTCCCACTCTTTCAAAAAACTCGACAACCTTCCGCCAACCGGTACGCAATAGAGGTTGAAGCCATCACCTCCTGGACCTGCGAGGCCTGCGGTAGGAGAAACCACGTCCTCCACGACCCGCACCTCGTCCCGTCGACCTTGGGGCGTCCGACCGGTTGTCCCGGCCCGAAGGACGTCCCGAACGTGAGTCGCTACCTTGACGGTCTCTTGAATAAGACCAAGAGGACGCACCGGAACCTCTATAGGAACCTCTCTTGGGCGCATTAGACCCAGAAGTGCCTGTCTTACTCTTATCTGCCGTATCGGACTTCTTAGAAGCAGATTTGAACAGCAGAGAATCCGAAGCTTTCTTTGTAATTTTATCGTAAATTGCAGAAAGCTTGCCGTCAAAGAGAAGTTCTCCGGAGACCGAAGCGACTCTGAGAGAGTTCTTTACCTTAGTATCCACGAGTGTGGATGTAGCTAGGGCTGCGTCACGTCTAACCAACTCCAGGTTTGCCACTGAAAGGGCGGAGTTACACATGGAATAAGCTACTGCCCTTGAAAGAAGTCTTAAAGAGGATTGTATATCCTGAAATTCTTTCCCTTGAAGGCGCAGTGATAACGCCTTAGTAAGGTGATCTGCGTAAGATAAGGCATCTAAACTGGCTCTGTTAGACGAAATAGTTGTTTCCAACACCGCGGTTGGAATAGACGCCGACGACGGTAATGATAATTCTAAGTCCTCTGCCTCGTCGTCCATATGCAGAGGAACTCTCGGGATACCCTGTCCTGCCGTGTCGAATTTATTCCTTGCATTAATGAAAGGCAGGTTGAGAGTATTGGCGGACAAGAAACCTGCTTTTCCCGTTTTGGAAGCAAGTTTGAATATAGCGTCGTTCAATAATTCAAATGTTCTTGCAACATTATTGGACTGAGACGGAAACTTGGGAGCGATGTCCCTGAACCGCTCAAAGAAATCAGAGTCCAATGACGCTATAATTCTCTTGTCCGGAATCGCAGCAGTCTGGCCCGACGGAACAACTTGAGGGAGAAAGTGCCGGATGAAGTCCACGGCAGCTTTATGTTGTTACGAAAGGGAGAGCTCCAAGTCATCCGTATCCCTTTCACCATCCGGTCGGACCTCATGATGCTCCCGGTCATTCGCCCCCGATGCTTCGGCGGAGCGTACCGACCCAGCGCCGTCGGATAATTCCCGATCCGACACCGTTTCTGTCGGTTGCTGGGATGCTGCGATAAGTTGTGCTATCTGCACAAGTACGTCCGACATCGAGGCCTGCGGAGGCACAGTCTTTCGCTGCTTCGCCGAGGGCAGCTCTGCATCTGATGACTCCCGCATACTCTTCCTATGCGAACGTCCGGAGTCCATCGGCCTCGTGTCCCTGGCTACCGGATGGTGTGACCTGGTCGCCGAAGAATCCCTGATCGGCGAAGCTGGTAAAATATCAGCGGTCACGTAGCCAAGGTGCGGTCGTGTGCGCTGACGAGAGGAAGAAGCCTGAGCAGTCTCCGCGGACTGCCTATACAACGGAGCGTCCCGAGCGATGGACGTGTGCTCCGCTTGCAACACATTTTGTACCACAACATCTGGTCCCAGATGTTGTTGTACGAGAGAGGGGCCTCTCTCGCTCATGGCCCGGCTGGACCTGGACGAGCTAGGAACCGGACTCAAAGGCTTCCTCCGATCTCGCCTACTATCCGCCGTCACTGGGTGTGCACGCTGAATGTTTATAGTGCTCGCATCACCCAACATTTCCTCCTGGACCGCATCGGACAAACCCGGCTGCCGAACCATTCGGTGAATGGACGCTACACCGGGCGAGCTAGCGGATGACATTTGTTTAATCTCCATGAGCACTTTTGCCGCTAGCTCTGTATTCATTTGTGACGACGGAAGCGCACTTGCGGAAGATAACATGGAAACATCACCCTGTTCTTGTTCCTCTGAAATAGAAACTGAGAGAGTAGAGTGACTCTGCGGAGAAAGAGCCGGCATAGCCCTTTCTCCACTAACAACATATCGTGACACACGTTTCCAATGTTTGTCATCCCAGTATTGACATATAGAACAGGGATTAGTGCGAGAACACTGACTACAATTAATGCAATGATCATGAAAGTCAGAGGAAGATTTCTTCCTATTACAATTTGAACAATATCCTTTCATTGTGAAAAGTCAACAACAAGTCCTAGTTACTCGCACAAACCCCTGACACAAAGATACATAATAACATGATCCATTAATAATGAAAAAACAATTGCAAATCAAAATAATTTTTGAAAAATACTTTTTCAGCGAAGCCCAAGTTTCTGAAAAGTAACGTTGAGCAACAATGGATCCGATGGCTAAGTGTGGTCAAAAATTTTAAATTTATATTAAATAATTAATGCAACACTTACGGATAATAAAAATGTATCTTATAGTGAAATAAACTACTCCAAAGGCAAACAGCCCCCCCTCAAAAGAGACTGTTGCCAATGTAAACAAACAGTGTAAAAACACCAGAAAACATGACTCCAGGCACTGACAAAACTGGCCCGAAATCAGTCATCAAAATTACACTCTATCTGATGCAACACAGAGACTCCCAGGGGAGAATCTGCAGAACATCAGATGGAAGATGCAGAACACAATGTTTATACACCCATGGGTGAAAACGTAACTATTTGGAAAATAACAGAAAACATTCTGTAACCAAGCAACTCTCCCAAGAGAATTTAGAAATGATCTTTCTCAAAAATATGCCAAAAGCATGGGAGAATTGCAAGGGGGGACTTAGAAGACCAGGGGAGAGGAAACACTGAATAAGCAGTGCAACTTTTTAGCAAGAATGACAACAAGAGGCCCATGCCTCGAAAATAGGCAACTTGACATAATTTCATAAAAAATTTTAAGTACAGCCCTGATTATTTTTTGTCACTCCTTTTTCCTCTCCTCATTCTATATCCTCCTTAGAAACACCATTTCTCCAATAATTACGTGTCTGGCATCCTTTAAACTGAGATTTACAAGCACAAAGATCAGTGAGATGTTGACTGATGAAGGGCCAAACAGAGAATGATAATTGGCGCCAATTTCGGAACGTCCTTGACACTGCGCATGTGCAGTAAGGGCAAAGTATGGAGGTCCTATAGGACATGATTTCTTTTGGTTTTAGATGCAAATTTTGGGGATTGGGGGGCAAAATTTGTGTTTGGCCCTGGATTTTTTAGAGTTAGCACCAGCTAAGTCTGGGTCATTGGTACAGTATAAAAATTTTATTAATCCCTTGATTTACATTGACTTTTGACACAATATGTTACATGGCGTGTAGCTGACCGATACATTTCCATACAAGACGATGACAATTCATATCAGGTGAGGCTTCCCCTCACCTGATATGAACTCTCATCAGCTTGTATGGAAATGTATCGGCCAGTTACATGCTACATGCCATGTAACTTATAGTCTTTTATACATGCCCTTCAAATTTGACTGTAAACAAATGCTAATTTGTTCATACGGAATGGTTTTATTTCATTTTATTAGATAATTTATTTGCTTATTAATTGGGGTTTTAATGACACTGTCAGCAGCCAGGGTCACATCTTGTTTGACAGTTTTACAGGTGAGTAACCAGAGTGCCCAGAGAGAACCACTGAGTAGTGACAAGTAACTGTTTGGCTTACCAACTTACTAACTCTGCACAAGCAGGTTTAGCAGAAGCTGAAGGCATGTGCACCATCAACAGTAAGCCTTAGTACACAGTGTCACCGTTCCACCACATGGGCAATCAGGATGAAGTGTCTCGCCCAAGGACACAACACAGTTAGTGCTGTTCAGGATCAAACCATGAACCTTTTGGTTTGAAGTTCAATGCTCTGACTACTAAGTCTATAGATAGAGTCTATGTTATTAAACAGTCAGTCCCCACATAATTGGAGAACACTGTATGTTATACACTAAGAAGACTGAAATGATTACTGACAAATACCTTGTGGCCTCCAAATCTCTTTGACTTCATCATTTTGAATGGACGTTCTGTGGAAAATAAGGCAACATAACCACCTTGTGACTGGGCCAAGAATACTTCTTCAGATGGATGCTGTTTTAATCTCACACAACTGTATCTTTCCTGGAAAAGAAAAGTACAGTTACACAACTGTCCATATAAGATGTGAATAAGTTTCATAATAAGGTCACATGGATGTGCCACGAAGTTATATTTTGTGGAGTGTTACTCCTGTGGCTTCAGCCTTAGTTTAACCCTTTACCCAATGTAATGGCCAAAACCGGACAGCATTATTTACAAAAATCACCATTCAATTTTCATTATTTTTCATTTTTTGCTATGTTTTTGAGACAAAAAATGAAACAAATTAGTTAGACCTAAAAAAGTAAAAAATCTGTTTCTCAGGTCCTCTCGCATGGTCCTTTTGGTTGCTGCATACTCTCTTTTTATAACCACTGCAAACTTAAAAAAAAAATTAAATAGTTTATGTCTGATATTTTACCCAAGTTAATAAAACTGATAAATTTGTCCTTTGAGTGCAACAAGGCTTTGCAATGCTATAGCACTGCAAAGCCTTGTTGCACTCAAAGGACGAAATACACCACCATCCATGCTATTCTGTAGATTATGAAGCCTAAAACAGAAAACAAACCAAGAACATGAACTTTTGATGGCAAAGAAATAATTACAAAAATAAACAAGGGGCCCCAAGGGGCCTGAGGGCGCTCACCTGACATGGTAGCCTAAATTTATATCAACCCAGAGAATTGATTTCAACAAGTTGCATCTGCTCCTCCTAAGAAAAGCTCATACCAAATATCCAAAGATTCTGACCAGTGGATCTAAAAAAAAAAGAAGATTTTTAAAGAATATTCCTCATATTGAACTAAGTTATAATTCAGGCTCCCACAGGGAGCCCATATATGAACCCAGGGACTTGGCTTTAACAAACTTGAATCTCACCCCCCTAAGGATGCTGCACACCAAATATCAAAACATTCCGACTGCTGGATCTGAAGAAGAAGATTTTTAAAGAAAAGTCCTCATTTTGAACTAAGTTACAATTCGAGCTCCCACAGTGAGTCCAAATATGGACCTAGGGACATGGCTGAAGAAGAAGATTTTTAAAGAAAAGTCCTCATTTTGAACTAAGTTACAATTCGAGCTCCCACAGTGAGTCCAAATATGGACCTAGGGACATGGCTTGAACACACTTGAATCTCACCCCCTAAGGATGCTGCATACCAAATATCAAAATATTCCGACTGCTGGATCTGAAGAAGATTTTTAAAGAAAATTCCTCATTTTGAACTAAGTTATAATTCAGGCTACCACAGTGAGCCCAAATATGAACCCAGGGACTTGGCTTGAATAAACTTGAATCTCACCCCCCTAAGCATGGTGCATACCCAATATCAGAAGATTCTGCCTGCTGGATCTTGAGAAGAAGATTTTCAAAGAAATTTGCCTGAAATGCACTAAGTTCAAATTTGGGCTCCTATACTGAGCCCAAATATAAACCCAGGGGGCCTATTTGAACAAACTTGAATCAGATCCACCCCACAATGTTGCATACCAAATATCAAAAGATTCTGCCTGCTGGTTCTGGAGAAGAAGATTTTTTAAGAAATATGCCTGAAATGCACCAAGTTAAAATTTGGGCTCCTATATGGAGCCCAAATATAAACCCAGGGGGCCGATTTGAACAAACTTGAATCAGATCCACCCAACAATGTTGCTTACCAAATATGAAACGATTCTGAAGCTGGATCTGGAGAAGAAGATTTTTTAAGAAATTTGCCTGAAATGCACTAAGTTCGAATTCGAGCTTTTATAGTGAGCCCAAATATGAATCTAGGAAGCCGATTTGAACAAACTTGAATCAGATCCACCCCACAATGTTGCATACCAAATATCAAAAGATTCTGCCTGCTGGATCTGGAGAAGAAGATTTTTTAATAAATTTGCCCGAAATGCACTAAGTCCGAATTCAGGCTTCTATATTAAGCCCAAATATGAATCCAGGGGGCCGATTTGAACAAACTGGAATCAGATCCACCCGCAATGTTGCATACCAAATATCAAAAGATTCTGCCTGCTGGATCTGGAGAAGAAGATTTTTGAAGAAATTTGCCCGAAATGCACTAAGTTTGAATTCGAGCTTCTATAGTGAGCCCAAATATGAATCCAGGGGGCCGATTTGAACAAACTTGAATCAGATCCACCCCGCAATGTTGCATACCAAATATCAAAAGATTCTGCCTGCTGGATCTGGAGAAGATGATTTTTTAAGAAATTTGCCTGAAATGCAGTAAGTTCGAATTCGAGCTTCTATAGTAAGCCCAAATATGAATCTAGGGAGCCGATTTGAACAAATTTGCATCAGATCCATCCCACAATGTTGCATACCAAATATCAAAAGATTCTGCCTGCTGGATCTGGAGAAGAAAATTTTTTAAGAAATTTGCCTGAAATGCACTAAGTTCGAATTCAAGCTTCTATAGTGAGCCCAAATATGAATCTAGGAAGCCGATTTGAACAAACTTGAATCAGATCCACCCCACAATGTTGCATACCAAATATCAAAAGATTCTGAAGCTGGATCTGGAGAAGAAGATTTTTTAATAAATTTGCTTGAAATGCACTGTTCAAATTTGGGCTCCTATACTGAGCCCAAATATAAACCCAGGGGGCCGATTTGAACAAACTTGAATCAGATCCACCCCACAATGTTGCTTACCAAATATGAAAAGATTCTGCCTGCTGGATCTGGAGAAGAAGATTTTTTAAGAAATTTGCATGAAATGCACTAAGTTCAAATTCGAGCTTCTATAGTGAGCCCAAATATGAATCTAGGACGCCGATTTGAACAAACTTGAATCAGATCCACCCCACAATGTTGCATACCAAATATCAAAAGATTCTGCCTGCTGGATCTGGAGAAGAAGATTTTTTAAGAAATTTGCCTAAATGCACTAAGTACGAAATCGGTCTCCTATACTGAGCCCAAATATGAACCCAGGGGGCCGATTTGAACAAACTTGAATCAGATCCACCCTACAATGTTGCATACCAAATATCAAAAGATTCTGCCTGCTGGATCAGGAGAAGAAGATTTTTTAAGAAATTTGCCTGAAATGCACTAAGTTCGAAATCGGGCTCCTATACTGAGCCCAAATATTAACCCAGGGGGCCGATTTGAACAAACTTGAATCAGATCCACCCCACAATGTTGCTTACCAAATATGAAAAGATTCTGCCTGCTGGATCTGGAGAAGAAGATTTTTTAAGAAATTTGCCTGAAATGCACTAAGTTCGAATTCAAGCTTCTATAGTAAGCCCAAATATGAATCCAGGGGGCCGATTTGAACAAACTTGAATCAGATCTACCCCGAAACATTGCATACCAAATATCAAAAGATTCTGCCTGCTGGATCTGGAGAAGAAGATTTTTGAAGAAATTTGCCTGAAATGCACTAAGTTCGAATTCGAGCTCCTATAGTGAGCCCAAATAAGAATCTAGGGAGCCGATTTGAACAAACTTGAATCAGATCCACCCTACAATGTTGCATACCAAATATCAAAAGATTCTGCCTGCTGGATCTGGAGAAGAAGATTTTCAAAGAAATTTGCCTGAAATGCAGTAAGTTCAAATTTGGGCTCCTATACTGAGCCCAAATATAAACCCAGGGGGCCGATTTGAACAAACTTGAATCAGATCCACCCCACAATGTTGCATACCAAATATCAAAAGATTCTGCCTGCTGGATCTGGAGAAGAAGATTTTTTAAGAAATTTGCCTGAAATGCACTAAGTTCGAAATCGGGCTCCTATACTGAGCCCAAATATGAACCCAGGGGGCCGATTTGAACAAACTTGAATCAGATCCACCCTACAATGTTGCATACCAAATATCAAAAGATTCTGCCTGCTGGATCTGGAGAAGAAGATTTTTTAATGTTTTTCCCATTGCCTACAGTGTTAAAAAGTGCTGACTCAGCACTTTTTCAAAGTCCCGAAACTGTACCCTATGATAAAACCGATGGCAATTTTTTTTTACCAATCCTTTCTGTTGGTCCTAAGGAAGCTGCACACCAAATAAAAATTCTCAGTGCCGTGCAGTTTTGGAGATATGGGCGTTTTAAATTTTTTCTATTTTTAGCTCCTGCGGTTCCCACGGGGCTGCGGGAAATTTTTTTTTTGCATAAATCAAGTACTCATGACCCAATAAGCCCTCACATAAAATTTGGTTCAAATCAGCCTCTCGGTTTGGAAAATAGAAATTTTGGGCGGGGCAAAAAATTTTGCCCCTCCCATAATGACGCCAAGTATAGCCCCACAAACTTCTCTTGAACAAATCTGAGTCTACACCTCAAAAGGAAGCTGCACACCAAATATCAAGTCTCTGCTACTGCTGGTTCATGAGAAGAATATTTACAAAGATTTTGGTGCCCCTTGGGAGCGTGGCACCACCCAGGAGGAGGGGCAACTTCATTTGAACAAATCTGAATTGGCATTAGGTAATAAACATTTAGCCAACATTTGAATAAAATTGGGCTAGTGGTTTAGGAGGAGAAGTCGATAATGTAAAGTTAATGCCGGACGGACGACGCCGGACGACGGACGCCGGACGACGGACAGAAAGTGATTAGTAAAGCTCCCCTTGAGCTTCGCTCAGGTGAGCTAAAAATAAAATAAACAAGAGGCCCCAGGGGGCCTGAGGGCACTCACCTGACATGATAGCCTAAATATCAACCCAGAGAATTGATTTCAACAAGTTGCATCTGCTCCTCCTAAGAAAAGCTTAAACCAAATATCCAAAGATTCTGACCAGTGGATCTAAAAAAAAAGAAGATTTTTAAAGAATATTCCCCATATTGAACTAAGTTATAATTCAGGCTCCCACAGGGAGCCCATATATGAACCCAGTGACTTGGCTTTAACAAACTTGAATCTCACCCCCTAAGGATGCTGCACACCAAATATCAAAACATTCCGACTGCTGGATCTGAAGAAGAAGATTTTTAAAGAAAATTCCTCATTTTGAACTAAGTTACAATTCGAGCTCCCACAGTGAGTCCAAATATGGACCTAGGGACATGGCTTGAACAAATTTGAATCTCACCCCCTAAGGATGCTGCATACCAAATATCAAAACATTCTGACTGCTGGATCTGAAGAAGAAGATTTTTAAAGAAAATTCCTCATTTTGAACTAAGTTATTATTTGGGCTCCCACAGTGAGCCCAAATATGGACTTAGGGACATGGCTTGAACAAACTTGAATCTCACCCCCCTAAGGATGCTGCATACCAAATATCAAAACATTCCAACTGCTGGATCTGAAGAAGAAGATTTTTAAAGAAAATTCCTCATTTTGAACTAAGTTATAATTCGGGCTACCACAGTGAGCCCAAACATGAACCCAGGGACATGGCTTGAACAAACTTGAATCTCACCCCCCTAAGCATGTTGCATACCAAATATCAAAAAATTTCACCTGCTGCATATGGAGAAGAAGATTTTTGAAAGAAATTTGCCTGAAATGCACTAAGTTTGAATTTGAGCTTCTATGGTGAGCCCAAATATGAATCTAGGGAGCCGATTTGAACAAACTTGAATCAGATCCACCCCACAATGTTGCATACCAAATATCAAAAGATTCTGCCGCTGGAGCTGGAGAAGAAGATTTTTGAAGAAATTTGCCTGAAATGCACTAAGTTCGAATTCGAGCTTCTATAGAGAGCCCAAATATGAATCTAGGGAGGCCGATTTGAACAAAATTGAATTAGATCCACCCCACAGTGTTGCATACCAAATATCAAAAGATTCTGCCTGCTGGATCTGGAGAAGAAGATTTTTTAAGAAATTTGCCTGAAATGCTCTAAGTCCGAAATCGGGCTCCTATACTGAGCCCAAATATGAACCCAGGGGGCTGATTTGAACAAACTTGAATCAGATCCACCCTACAATGTTGCATACCAAATATAAAAAGATTCTGCCTGCTGCTGGATCTGGAGAAGAAGATTTTTTAATGTTTTTCCCATTGCCTACAGTGTTAAAAAGTGCTGACTCAGCACTTTTTCAAAGTCCTGAAAAAAGTACCTTGTGATCAAACCGATAGAGATTTTTTTAACCATTCTATTCTACTGGATAAAAGTAACCTTTATACAAAATAAGAATTCTCTGTGCCATGTAGTTTTGGAGATATGGCAGTTTTAAGGTTTTTCCTATTTTTAGCTCCCAAGGTTCTCACGGGCAAGGAAAAACATTTTTTTGTATCAATCAACTACTTATGACCCATTATCATCTCATATCAAATTTGGTTCAAATCGATCTCACGGTTCTGAAAATAAAAATTTTAGGCGTGGCCAAAATTTTTGCCCCTCCCATAACGAAGACAAATAATGCCCGACAAACTTCTCTTGAACAAAATTGATTCTAAACCTCAAAAGGACTCTGTATAACACATATCAAGTCTCTGCTACTGGTGGTTCATTAGAAGATTTTCAAAAAATTTGGCCATTTTTTCCCCACCCCTCTGCTCAATATGAGCCGTAACCTAATTTGCATAAAAATCAAAATGCCCCTATATAACCACTACTTACATGAAATTTAATTAAAATGTGGCCATTGGTTTAGGAGAAAGAGGCTCAAAAACCACCTTCACGCAGGACGACGGACGACAGACGAAGAGTGATCAGAAAAGCTCACCCTGACTTTCAGTCAGGTGAGCTAAAAACCGGCTGCCCATATGCAATTTTACAAAAAGAATGGCCTGAGAAACAGAAGATCTACTTTGTGCAGCCTTATTCAAGAATTTTATCTGCAAGTGTTGTCTTCCTTTCCTGTTAGGTGAGGGTTAAAAAATCTCTTTATTAGAAAACAGAAATCATGTTATGTGTGTTCAGTACAGCAGCCATGGACTGGTTGTAATCCACAAATGGTTAGTGATGTCCATACATACATTTACCGGGTAATAAAAATCATCATCAGCAAAATTTTAATGAATGAAGCACCAGGTTGTGCTCGATGTTTCATTAATTAAATTTTTGATGATTACTCCTATAATTAGGGTTTGGAATCTAATATTATTACGTCCCTGGAAATATTGCCCACCGTGGAAAGTGACCTGTCCACAACAGCCATATTAGCCTGAAAATAAGCAGTCTGACATTTGCAAAATGAGGTCCCTAGAGGGTGAATTTGATGATGCTATCCCATACAGTGGGCCAATTTATCCTTTGGGTACCTCCTTCTGTTTAGTTTTGAGACCCTGATTCAGATGAGGTTCACAGAGGGTAAATTTAGTGATGCTACCCTGCCTGGGGACCTCATTTTGCAGATGACATTCTGCTTATTTTCTGACTTGCAGCCATACTGTACATAAGATGTTGAACAACAAAGAATATGTAACAAAGTGAAATCTAAATAATATTCAAAACAACAAATATAAAAAAAAATACTTATAAGTATGAGATTTGACATAATAATAAATTTACGCAAGTTAACTGGAGACCTCAGTCAATTCAAGACATTGTAAGAAATTGTTTATTCTAAATGGAGAAAAGAGATTAGAGGAACAGGGGTGTAGGATGCAATAAAGCTCAGTGAGGATGCAAGTGGATATAAAATATTGATTTGCCTTCTCCTCCAGCTGGAAGGGAAGTCCTCACTGTGAAGCGAGTCTGGAGGAAGTCAACCTTTATTCATATAAGGGTAATTACAATGAGAGGCCATAAGCTATGTTTTCGAGGCAATATTTGAAAAAATAATAAAATTTGAATGCCAATTTCTGTGACGTGCGATACTGTGTATGGCATTCAATGAAAATTGCATGGAGGTCTAAATCTCAATTTTGAAATAAATGAAAGTGTCAATGACACTGTAGCTCAACTTGTCAAGACATGTACATGTATAGTATGTGACACAGCAATGACAAACATCTAGGTAATGACCTGATAACAAAGCAGTCCTTAAAATTTAGAAAACACCACGTGCGCTATGTATCGCGCTTGTGGTTTGAAGGCTGCCCGCGCTTTCCGAATGACGAGACTTAGTCAAAAAACCTAATAATTTTTCACCACAATTACTACTGAATACTTCGTATTTTGAACCGTACCGACGATGGTGGCATTACTCGTAGCTATAGCGGCTCGCAAAAAATGATACTAACACGTCCCACTCATGAAATATTTTCCCGATATTCGCAGACATATGGTGGACATAATCTTCTATTTACCTTACGACGAATGACTTTACCCTGGCAGAAAAAGATTGTAGGCGGCACATGACAAACATCACGTGATCGATGTCAATAATTTGAACTGAGAGCCGAGTGGTCTAGGGCGTTGGTATTGATTTGCTAGGCGAGTTAGTGCCGTGGGGAAGTCTGCCGGCACGGGCTCGAATCCCAGTCGAGCCATTTCAAAAATCTATAAATAGCGTCCTGTGATAATAAATCTTCCGTTCCGGTGAATTTGAAAAAGACAAGTGTCGCTGATTTGCCTCGGGGAACAAACCAAGTAGATTTAATCACCCTGATGCATTCCGGAGGCGGAAGCATTCGTCAATATATAGGCCTAACTTGTGTTGGTTTGTAAAGGGACAGAAGGTAGTATCTTCGCACAAGTATAAGATCGAGTGATTTGACATTTCGAGTTAAACTAAATAAACTGCACAAACTCGTGCGTAATAAAATGTTACGACAAATTACATGGTTCAAACACTTTAATTTGTTAAAATGATGATGGTTTATTATCCGGGTATTTCCCTGCGGATGTTCAACCTAGCAAAATGAATATGGTAACGGTTTCTTTCTGAAACTTTCAACGTTCTTGTTGGGGGTATGCGGCTTATTCGGACCTCGGCTCATTCGGACTTTGGCTTATTCGGAGACGGACCCTGGCCTTTTCGGACCCGGGCTTTTTCGGACCTCCAGCTTATTCGCCTCCTCTAGTGGAATTAGATGAAAAACCAACTCGTATACAATTTTTTTATTGATTTTATTACGTAACATCAATTTATGACAAATAACATCAGAGATTTTGCAGATTCTTTCAACAGTCAACTCGCGGAGATGTCTTTGGCTGAGTATTAGAGAAAGGGTGGTGGTGAGGAGATATAAGCCGGAGGTCCGAAAAAGCCAACAACATTCACTGATTCAGCATAAATATTATTTATTCCCATATTTCCACGAACTTATATGAGAGGGACGTCGTTCAACATAAATATTCGTTCCCATTTTTATTTTATTTTATATTCTGATTTTAGAGAAAGGGTGGTGGTGGGGGGGGGGGGGGGGGGAATAAGATGGAGGTTCGAAAAAGCCAACGTCATTGAGCATAAATATTTTTTCCCATATCTAATCGTTTATTTTATTACGTAATACCATACATGTGGGAATAAATATTTATGCTGAATGGCGTTGGCCTTTTCGGACCTCCGGCTTATCGCCCCACCACCACCCTTTCTCTAAAATCAGAATATAAAATAAAATAAAAATGGGAACGAATATTTAAGTTGAACGACGTCCCTCTCATAAAAGTAAGTTCGTGGAAATATGGGAATAAATAATATTTATGCTGAATCAGTGAATGTTGTTGGCTTTTTCGGACCTCCGGCTTATCTCCTCACCAGTTGAGAAGCATTCGAGCTTTGCTCGGAAGTTGTCACGGATTCGCTAATTAAATCACTGGATTCTTTCTCGATCTGAATGCCAATTTGATGCACTTTAGATGACAGGTGCCGTGTGACCGTATGTTTCGTGACGAAGCTGGTTCCCTGAACATATTTTTCTACTTCAATCAGCATTTGTCCCTTTAATATACCGGACCGCTTGATTTTATCAATGTGTTTTGCGCAGGTCTTGCACCATACCCCCGTGACTACCTCACGGCCCTTGATTTTCCCTGTGCGGTATCCTATAAGTGAACCAACGTTCCATTTCTTGAAGGTTTCAACCCCCACAGTTTTTCCCTTTGACTGATAATCAGAGACAGACTCGTCCGTGTCCATGTTTTCGAGAAGTAATGACAAAGACAATGAATGAGTGGAGAATCGGTCGCCGAATGTCACGTGATCCCCTGCGATAAGAGATCTGAGATCAAAGAGTGCACTGCCGACACATGCTCCACATCAAACAACAGACAGGAAGCCGCGTACATGGCATCGTGAGCTGTTGTCACAGAAGTCGAACTCAACGGCTTTGATGACGTTACGTTGTTGCAATATAAATTATCTGTTGTTAAGTTGTTAACCAGTAACCGGCCAATATCTCAATGAACTACCTAAAATTGTACAAGCGCTACTTTTTTAACCCTGCGCGCACTTTATATAACGCACGATAATTTTAATTTGCCCGCGCACTACGCGCACCGCGCGATCGCGCACGCTAAATTTTAAGGACTGACAAAGGTACATATAAAGTATTGTAATGGTCTGTACATAAGTACTGGCCATAGCCTGTAACAAATGTATAGGTAAAGTATTGTAAAGGTGGGTGACAGTCAGATGCTAAACTAGAAAAGAAATCTTTGAGTCCCAGAGTGGGTCTGACTGAACCCCAAAATATTTGTTCTCATAGCACAGTGATAACAAAGGCACCCCAAAACACACTCATTCCTGTCCCAAGGTGAAAACAAAGGTACCCAAGAAGTTTCGTGAAGATCAGTTCATAAATACGAGATGTATAGAAGTTGTGACAAAAAACTGATTGGACCTAATTTCGGTACAAAATGGCCACTGGCAGCCATCTTGAATTTTGGACTACACTCAGAAACCCTCGTTCTCGTCCCAAGGTGATAACAAAGGTACCCAAGAAGTTTTGTGAAGATCAGTTGATAAATACAGCCTCTAGCCCTAGCCGTATTGACATGTGCACTTACAGTGTATAAGTAGCACTAAATAAATCAAAATTCATCTAATTTGCATAATTTAAGCACGAGAAAAAAACCCGTATGATATGTAATGTATCTCATGGTACTAAACATTCATACAAAAAATTATTCAAATCAGAGCTTTCATATGGAAGTTCTGTACAAAAAACAGATTTCTGCAACGTCGGTACAAAATGGCGGCTGGCAGCCATCTTGAATTTCGGACCGCACCCAAAAACACTCGTTCTCGTCCCAAAGTCATAACAAAGGTACCCAAGAAGTTTCGTAAAGATCGGTTCATAAATACGACCTCTAGCCCGAGCCGTATCCAATTGTTGACGTACGGACAGATGGACAGACGGGCCATGACAAAAGCTCAAATTTGGCTTCACCAAAGTTGAGCTAAAAATGTCCTGTAAAGTAAGTTTGTTGGTAGTCGAAACTTGTTAGTGAATTAGGTAATACAATGGGAGGTTTCTGTCAGGGGACATTTTTGCTGGGGAGATATTATAACCGATGCCAGGCAATGTTTTTACTAATGTTGGGGGATGTTTTGACCAATGTTGGGGGATGTTTTGGGCAATGGCAGTGGACATTTTAACCAATTTTATTCATGGGATGTTTTGATTTGTGGACATTTTGACCAGTAACTGAGATTACTCATGTAATAAAAACTGGATTCTGAGTCACGTTTTTCAGCTTTTATTTGTACTGTAGATCTTTTTTATCATTACTTTTCAATTAAAAATTTCAATAGGCAACTGCATAAATTTATATTTATTGACAGCATTTTCATGAATCAACACCCTTCAGCGAACAACTTGATGGAATCGACAGAAATGTATATTTTGTTTACAAGTGTAGAAGCATGTGGATAGGAAGTGATATACCATTGAATTGTGGACTTGTTAGGATTTCCCAGGATGTTGATGTTAACATGCTTTTAGACTCAATGTGATGTTTTTACAAGTCGCAAAGACTTTATCTCTTGTCAGTCAAGACTGCAAATGAAAACATGAGGGATGGATTTAAATAAAAACACAAAATCAGTATATATTTTCAATTTTTTTTCACTTAGAAAGGCAAACTAAACATAAACTATGAACTATGGCACAAAAAATGTTCACCAAAAAGCACATGCAAGTTTGAAAAAAAATGCATGTGCTAAACAAGCTGCATGTATGTGTTGGTTTTCTAAAATCGAAGGTCTGGGTATTGTTGTGTTGGCAATTAGAGATGGAGTTAAAAAGGGCAGTTTGTTCAATGTACCGAATGGTAAAATTGTAAACAGAAAGTAACTATAGTACATGTGCAGCATGTCAAACACAGCTTTTTTTCAACGGTGACCAACAATACATATATTGCAATTAGTGATGAAGAACAAAATTTTACATCACTTTAACTGTATTATATATCGCAAAATTCAATGCGATGCAGCTTCAAAATATTCTCTGGTTTTCAACTGTTATATTACATAAAGGAGGACTGTTAAGCATTGGTGTCATAAAAAATTTCCAATGATGGTTCAAATCAAAGACAATCCAATCAAGTATTAAAAACAATTTTGTTTCTGGACTCTCAATCACCGAGATCAATTGAAAAAGTGTAGTCCATGCTGACTTCCAGTAATGTTTTGTTTGTTTCTGTGATAAGAGTGATATTCCAATAAATTTGTGAAGCAACCATGACTGAATTTGAGAAAAAATATTTTTAAAACACCCAGCGTGTTAAGAGTTAAAAGAATTCACATGGAGTCTGACTTCAAGAAATCACTGATGAGAAAACCATTCCTGTTGTCACAGGGGTATAACAAAAGACAGGATTATACCACTATAAAGTAGGGGACTTTTATTTTGAGCAGGAAAGTTAAAAAATTTATAGTAATTTATATATTTTTTATACTTACCAATGACCCAGACTTAGCTGGTGCTAACTCTAACAACACCAGGGCCAAACACAAATTTTGCCCCCCAATCCCCAAAATTTGCATCCAAAACAAAAAGAAATCATGTCCTAAAGGACCTCCATACTACGCCTCTACTGCGCATGCGCAGTGACGCAGTCGTCCCGAAATTGGCGCCAATTATCATTCTTACTGGCAGTGCCTGGTCAGCGCTATGTACTCAGCGGGGAGGCAAGAGTTCCCAACTCCAGGGAGGGCCATCCCCATCTGGGTCATTGGTAAGTATAAAAAATATATAAATTACTATAAATTTTTTAACATTTTTATACTGTACCAATGACCCAGACTTAGCTGAATAGTAAACAGGCTGGAGGGCCTAGGACATAGAGGAAACTCCAATAAGCTCAACTATATAGTAAAGAGGTAACCCCTTAAGGAGAAAAGGAGTATTAGGCTTTACATGTATCTTTCTTATTTAATATTAAATTAGAAAGATACACTACCCTTAATAATTGAGCACAATAACATTCATGTTCTCTATTAACATCCAGTATAACCCTTATACTAATTATTTTTAAAGCAAGCCAATAAATAAATTAGTCCAGAGAAATGAGACTCTTTATAATCATTTAAAAGTGTCCGAGTATTGTATATTAAAGCCCGTTTGACACTTGACATATACAAATGCTTCACACCGAGCTACACTTTAAAAATAAGACATGAATGAATTTAAACATTAATATTACACTTTAAAACCATCCCGGAAGCGACTCAGAAATACTGACTTGGAGGAGGCATTCCCTTGCTTTTCACTATAAAGCAGGTGACCTAAGGGAACACCCCCCCCCCCCCTTCCCCTTGCCCTGGGTCAAATAGCCCAGAGCGAAGAGGGCAGCCGGACGGAGTCACTGCCGGAACAGAAAGCCTGCATAACTATAGTTGCAACTGTTTAGTGGACGACATTCTGAGCAACAGATAACGGACCTAAACAATGCAGGTCTCCAGAAATGGACTCAATATTTCTGAGATAAAAATTCGTAAATGTGGATGGCTGAGACCAATAAGCAGCCTTCATTAAATCTGTAATAGCAACACTATTAGCATAAGCCCAGGAAGTAGAAAGAGCTCTTACTTCATGAGCAGAAATCTTAAGCACAGACTGCTGAGAAGAAGATAAATCTTCATAAGCAGTACGGATAGTTAACTGAATCCATCTAGCAATAGAATGGACTGAAATGTCCTTTCTATTAGGCATCAAAGACAGAAAGAAACGTTTCCGTCCCTTTCTGATAAACTGAGATCTCTGTTTATAGATACGTAGTGCTCTAACAGGACAGAGTAAAGGCCTACGCCCGTCTGAAGACGGAAGAGCCTTAATAACAATAGGTTCCGGATATTTATTAGGAGCCTGATTCTTAGCTAAAAAACCCACATTAGTAGTGAAGGTGATAGTGTTCCCAACACTACGATAATGAGAATCATCCACCGATAGTGCATGAAGCTCACTGACTCTTCTGGCAGAAGAGAAAGCTAAGAGAAAAGCTGTCTTATAAGATAAGAATTTGAAATCTACTGTCCCAAGAGGTTCAAATGGCTTTTCCTTCAATTTAAGGAGAACCCAAGCTAAATTCCACTTAGGAATTAATCTAAGAGTTCTGGGTCTATTTATCGAAAAGTTTCTAACCAACTTCGATAAAGAGACATTAGATCCAATTTGTAAACTATCATGATGTGCATAGGTATCAGATAACATAGATCTATAACCCTTTATAGTAGCAGGCTGCAGTTTGATTTCGTCAAACAAGTATACTAGAAAGTTTGCAATGTCTGGTATAGAGGGATCAAATATATCTACAGAATGATCCCTACACCAACGACGAAAAACCTACCACTTAGCCGCATAGTTTAGCGAAGAGGAGGTCCTCCTACAGTTAGAAATCGCGTCCACTGCTCGTCCTGTAAAGTGCTTGCCATGCAAGAAGGACCGCACAACGGAAAAACGTGAAGGTTGAGACCTTGCGGGTTGTGATGGAGTTGGCGCGATTTCCCCTGCGAAAGAAGATCCTCTCGTGGAGGAAGCTTCCGCGGTAGGTCCCACAACAGACACCTGAGTAGATTTATCCACGGTCTCTGTGGCGACAGAGATGCTACCAACAGAATCTTGCATTGAGATTGTTTTATCTTTAGCAATACTTGTTGAATTAATGGCGCTGGAGGATACGCATATCCTATCATTCCGTCCCAAGGGATCGACAGAGCGTCTACTGCAAATGCTCTTGGATCCGGACACGGAGACACATACGACTGCAACTGATTGTTGAGATGTGTCGCAAATAAGTCTATCATTGGCCGTTCCCATTGGTAGCAAATCTGATTGAATACTTGTTTGTTGAGAGTCCACTCCGACGGCAACAAGCGACCCTTTCGTGAAAGGGAGTCTGCTAGCACATTCAGACGACCCGGTATGTGACGGACCGAAAGAAGAACGTGATGTTCTAACGCAAACAGAAGGATTCTTTCCGTTAGATTGAACAACGGAACTGAATGAGTGCCTCCCTGATTCTGTATATACGCCACTACTGTCGTATTGTCGGATAGGATTTGGACATGAGCATCGTGAATAATGTCCATCCAGTGACGTAACGCAAGCCAAATTGACATCATTTCCTTGATGTTTATGTGCTTGCACAGGAATTGCGGATCCCAAAGACCCTGGCATCTCGAATCCGTTGGGATTAATGATGCACCCCAACCTGTTTGACTGGCATCCGTCATAACGGTAAAACTCGGATCCGGCAACTGCAGCGGAACTCCTTGAGTTAACCACTGAATGTTTGCCCAAGTCTGAATCTCTTGTTTCACTTGATCTGACAAGAGAACGTCTACATCGAGCGAATGAATTTTCACACTCCAATTCTGAGTCAGGAAAATTTGAAGAGGACGTGTGCGTAGCCGCCCCATCGGAATGAGATCCGTAGCGGCTCCGCACAGACCTATCAGTCTCATAAATTCTCTCGCCGTGACTTTGTCTGCGTGCAGACAATAGCGAGCGTAACAACTGACTAATTTCGCTCTGGTTAACGGCAGACGAACGAGATTGTTGTGCGTCTCGAAGCTCATTCCCAGATGAGTGAATGACTTGGACGGCACCAGATCCGACTTCTCCTCGTTTACTATAAAACCGAGACGTCGGAGCAATAGAAGAAGATTCTGAACATCGTTCTGAAGCGTTAACTCGTTGCCGTACCTCTGAAGAATGTCGTCCAGGTAGGCCGACGTTACTGCAGACGAATGAGCTCGGAAGTAGATCATTACCGAGTTCATTACCCGAGTGAAAGCCCAGGGTGCTAGATTCAATCCGAAGCACATCGCCCGGAATTGATACACCACTCCCAGGACTGCAAAGTGTAGATACTTTCGGAATGTCGGATGTACCATGACGTGAAAGTACGCATCTTTGAGATCTATGCTCGTTGCATAATCGTTCACCCGAATACTCGCTCTGACCGATCGAATCGTCTCCATATAAAACTTCGGAGCGACGATCAGCTTGTTTATCCAGCTCAAATCTATGACTGGACGGAACGAGCCGTCTGGTTTCGGAACCAGAAACAGATGGCTGTAGAACGGTAATGATAGCTCTAAGTCTTCCGCCTCGTCGTCCATACGCAGAGGAACTCTCGGTATACCCTGTCCTGCCGTATCGAATTTATTCCTTGCATTAATGAAAGGCAGGTTGAGAGTATTAGCGGACAAGAAACCTGCTTTCCCCGTCCTGGAAGCAAGTTTAAATATAGCGTCGTTCAATAATTCAAATGTTCTAGCAACATTATTGGACTGCGACGGAAACTCGGGAGCGATGTCCCTGAACCGCTCAAAAAATTCAGAGTCCAATGACGCTATAATTCTCTTGTCCGGAAGCGCAGCAGTCTGGCCCGACGGAACAACTTGAGGGAGAAAGTGCCGGATGAAGTCCACGGCAGCTTTATGTTGTTCCGAAAGGGATAGCTCCAAGTCATCCGTATCCCTTTCCCATCCGGTCGGACCTCACGATGTTCCCGGTCGTCCGCCCCCGATGCTTCGGCGGAGCGTACCGACCCAACGCCGTCGGATAATTCTCGATCCGACACCGTTTCTGTCGGCTGCTGGGATGCTGCGATAAGCTGTGCTATCTGCACAAGAATGTCCGGCGTCGAGACCTGCGGAGGCGCAGTCTTTCGCTGCTTCGCCGAGGGCAGCTCCGCATCAGATGGCTCCCGCATACTTTTCCTATGCGAACGTCCGGAGTCCATCGGTCTCGAATCCCTGGCTGCCGGATGGTGTGACCTGGTCGCCGAAGAATCCTTCATCGGCGAAGCTGGTAATATATCGGCTGTCACGCAGCCAAGGTGCGGTCGTGTGCGCTGACGAGAAGAGGAAGCCTTAACAGTCTCTGCGAACTGCTTATACAACGGAGCGTCCCGAGCGACGGACGTATGCTCCGCTAAAGACACATTTTGTACCACAACATCTGGTCCCAGATGTTGTTGTACGAGAGAGGGACCTCTCTCGCTCGCGGCCCGGCTGGACCTGGACGAGCTATGAACCGGACTAAAAGGCTTCCTCCGTTCTCGCTTACTATCCGCCGTCACTGGGTGTGCATCTATTATGTTTATAGTGCTCGCATCACCCAAAATTTTCTCTTGGACCGCATCGGACGAACCCGGCTGCCGAACCATTCGGTGAATGGATGCTACACCGGGCGAGCTAGCGGACGACATTTGTCTAATCTCCATGAGCACTTTTGCCGCTAGCTCTGAATTCATTTGTGACGACGGACGCACACTTGAAGAAGATAACATGGAAACATCACCCTGTTCTGGTTCCTCTGAAATAGAAACTGAGAGAGTAGAGTGACCTTGCGGAGAAAGAGCCGGCATCGCTCTTTCTCCAGAAACAACATATCGTGACACACGTTTCCAATGTTTCTCATCCCAATGTTCACATATAGGACAGGGATTAATGCGAGAACACTGACTACAATTAATACAATGATCATGAAAGTCAGAGGAAGATTTCTTCCTATTACAATTTGAACAACGTCCCTTCATTGTGAAAGAACAACAATAAGTCCTAGTTACTCGCAAAAACCCCTGACACAAAGATACATAATAACATGATCCATTAATAAATGAAAAAACAATTGCAAAACAAAATAATTTTGAAAAAATATTTTTTCAGAGAAGCCCAAGTTGCTGAAAAGTAACGTTGAGCCCCGATGGATCCGATGGCAAAGTGTGGTCAAAAATTTTAAATTTATATAAAATAATTAATGAGACACTTTCGGATAATATAAATGTATCTTATAATGAGATAAACTACCACAAAGGCAAACAGCCCCCCTCAAAAAAGGCTGTTGCCAATGAAAACAAACAGTGTAAACACACTAGAAAACATGACTCCAGGCACTGAAAAAACTGGCCCGGAATCAGTCATCAATTACACTCTATCTGATGCAAAACAGAGACTCCCAGGGGAGAATCTGTAGAACATCAGATGGAAGATGCAGAACACAAACGTTATACACCCATGGGTGAAAACGTAACTATGGGGAAAAAAACAGAAAACATTCTGTAACCAAGCAACTCTCCCAGGAAATTTTAGAAATGAAATTTCTCAAAAATATGCCAAAAGCATGGGAGAATTGCCAGGGGGGACTTTAGAAGGCTAGGGGAGAGGAAACACTGAATAAGCAGTGCAACAATTAGCAAGAATGACAACAAGAGGCCCATGCCTCGAAAATAGGCAACTTAACATAATTTCATCAAAAAATTTTAAGTACAGCCCTGATTATTTTTTGCCACTTCTTTTTCCTCTCCTCCTTCTATCCTCCTTAGAATCACATTTTCTCCAAAAATTACGTGTCTGGCATCCTTTAAACTGAGATTTACAAGCACAAAGATCAGTGAGATGTTGACTGATGAAGGGCCAAACAGAGAATGATAATTGGCGCCAATTTCGGGATGACTGCGTCACTGCGCATGCGCAGTAGAGGCATAGTATGGAGGTCCTTTAGGACATGATTTCTTTTTGTTTTGGATGCAAATTTTGGGGATTGGGGGGGAAAATTTGTGTTTGGCCCTGGTGTTGTTAGAGTTAGCACCAGCTAAGTCTGGGTCATTGGTACAGTATAAAAATATCTGTTTGCAGCAGCAAAAGATTTAATCCATTAGTGGAGATTTTGCTTGTGCATCTCAAGTTCTCTCATAATTCTGTTTGGGTAGAAACTCCACTCTGCAGGCATTTTTCAATGTGAATCATTCCCCTGTACAATAAGTTATCTATAGTTCATCAAAAGTAAACAATTTACATACATGATATATCTGGTTTGATAATATTGCAGTTGTCCTGAAATCCCATGCCATTATATTCCTGTCTGATGAATCTCGGCTAATCAAATCACAACAGGAAAAGACAGTCTGTCCATCAGGTGTTAGCAGAACATCCTGCACCTGCAATTTAAACTTCTATTCATTATTTAACTTCAGAGAGTACACTTTTATAATAGTTTTATGTTGAGTTACAGAATTTGTTAGTTAGTGTCCAGGTGGAAACGTTGCTCTGCAGGTATTTTAGTCATAATCAACTCTCCACATATAAAAGTTATATAGATCCTCTATACATGTACAGCAGAAACCTGTTAACCCATTATCTAGTTAACATGAAAAGCAGACGATACTTGCAAAATAAAATGATTGACTAACTAATTTTTTTCATTTTTTTGTCTCAAAAACATAGGTTATGACCCCCTCGTTGGAACGAGCTCAATGAGCTCGTTCCAACAAGGGGTCATAACCTATGTTTTTGAAACAAAAAATACTGAAAATTAATTGGCAATTTTTGAGAATCGCACTGGCCGGTTTTGGTCGTTACGTTTGGTAAAGGGTTAATCGAATGCCATTTTGCGAGTGAAAAAATAATCAATTAACAAGAGAATTTAATTAACATTTTCCTGTATTTTAGTGCTAAACTGAGCATATATTCTATTTTATTATATACCTATCAAAGATATGCCATGTTTTTCAGCCTGATCACCAGATCACACTTGAACTCTGATCGCTGGATCACATTGAGTGCTTTTCCGATTCTGTATCAGATGGTTGGTCTCAGAATGAGGATGGCGCTGGAGAATGTCAATTGAACCCACCCAGGTTACCAACCGTTTCCAGGTACGCATCATTTGTGTAAATAAACACTATCAAATAACATGAATTTCTGATACTGTTCTTAACCAATTTTATATTGATTTCTCTTGTGAAAGGTGAATTTCCGTAATGGCATATAATAAACAGATCATTATGACAGTGAAGTGATCTGGTTTGTCATATTCTGTGTCATTGACCAGTTCCAATTGCCGGATCACACAAGCCCTGATTGTGGTGAGTGTGATCTGGCAATCTGACCTCATCAACTCAACGGAATATGACAAACTAGATCACTTTACTTTCATAATAATCTCTATATATCTTGTTTGAGAGAGCTCTGTATAACAATGTATACAGTGGAACCCTGTTAATTGAATAGCTACTTTGCCAATGGAAATTATTCACTTTACAGGAGTATTCAATTAACAGGGATTGTGTCACTTCCCTGTATTTTAGAGATAAACTCCATGAGCTCTGTCAAACAAGATATAATAGATTAAATGCCTGTACTGGATGTACTTCGGCCAAATAGGTCTATAAACAAAGGAAAACTGGGGAGAGTCAGGATAATTTCTCGACAGGTTACAAGAATTTTTATTAAAAAAACAGGAGTTTACTCAATAACCTATATTCAATTAACAGGTCAAATTTGTACTGAAGGTATGGAAAATGGTTTTGTGTGGGAAAATTATATTCAATTAACAGGATTATTCAGTTAAGAGATATCCAATTAAGTGGGCTCCACTGTATTAGATTAAGTACCTATGCTTGATGTACCAAGGCTAAATAAGTCTACAAACATGGAAAAATCAGTGGTTGTCAGAGTAATTATTTAACAGACTTAGCCCCCACAAAGTAGATATTCTGTTTCTCAGGCCATTTTTTGTAAAATTGCATGTTGGCAGGCATTTTTTTATTTTATTTTTTGTTTTTTTAATTATTTCTTTGCCATCAAAAGTTCATGTTCTTGATTTGTTTTACGTTTTAGGTCTCATACTCTACAGCATAGCATGGGTGGTGGTGTATTTCATCTCTTGAGTGTAAGAAGGCTTTGCAATGCTAAAGCATTTCAAACATTGCTATACTCAAGGGGCAAATTTATCAGTTTTATTAACTTGGGTAAAATATCAAACATAAACCATTTAATTTCCATTTCTTCAAGTTTGCATTGGTTATAAAAAGAGTACATGCAGCAGCCTAAAGGACAATACGAGAGGGCCTGAGAAACAGATTTTTAACATTTTTAGACCTTACAAGACATTTTTATACAATTAACAGGAGTTTACTCAATAACCTATAAGCAATTAACCCTTTACCCAACGAATTGCCCGCATCCACCCGCGTAATAATGCAAATTCAGCTGCTGAAAAAATATTATTTTTCGAAAAATTTCAACAAAACCATATCATGTGACCCCTCTTTGGAACGAGCTCGTCGAGCTCGTTCCAAAGAGGGGTCACATGATATGGTTTTGTTGAAATTTTTTGAAAAAATTTTAAAAATGATATTTAAAATAATAAATTTTGATATCGTTTGCGTTGGGTAAAGGGTTAACTTGTCAAATTTGTACTGGTGGTATGGTAAATGATTCGGTGTTTATAAATTATATTCAACTAACAGGTAATTCAATGATATCCAATTGAGTGGGCTCCTCTGTATTTCATTTTTATACAGGCAATGCATACTGCATATAAAGATAGATACATGTAAATATAATTTTTTCATTATTTCAGCTCAAAACAAAAAATACTTCTTTAACCTTTCACCTAATGTAACGGGTATGTCAGCCAGTGATGTTCACAAAAATCGCCATTCAACTTTTATTGTTTTTCCAATTTATGTCTACAAAACATATCTTATGACCCCTCAATGGAATGAACTTGTCAAGCTAATTTCTTGAGGGGTCAAAAGCTATGTTTTTCATTTGAAGATGAAACTTTTTTTTCAGTTATTTATGGAGTCTTTTTTTAAGTGTTGTTACTAATTGTGTTAAGTAAAGAGTTCAACACAGAAAATGTTCCCTACAAAACTACGGCTACGTATAGGATGGACATGTTTTTAATACTAGGTATATACATGTCAGGGGATTTATTGTCTTTGTTTCCAGCAGGGAAAAGAAATTCACCACCCATTAAGAATTTTAAAGCAGATGAATTCAATCCATGGTGGTAATTGTGAGGTCCAGGAACATCGTGACCAAAAGACTGGTGACAAAAGAACTACCCATGTTGGAGGAGAAGAAGAGCATACAATTCCTTAGTTTTGAAGATTTCCATGCATTTTCTTTGTTTTACTGCAGGGACATGAAATACACCTCCCTCAGTGGCAATTATGAGGTCCACATAAACCCATGTGCCAAGGATGGACCCGCCACGTAGATGAAGATGTGGAACTATGAGACTGACACACAGCTGTTCTCAAATTATATACTGAGTCAAAAAAGAAAATATAATAGAAACAAATGTGAAAAAATGGCATAAAGGATGAAATATAATAGTTCTAATGTTGCATGTTTGTGGACAAGAAGCCGTTCAAAGAGTTTAATGACATGTTATTGTCCACCCAACTGTATACAATTTTGCTACAGATTTCAAAATAGCATGTGCTACCCGAGAATGTCAAATTGAATGGGTGACCGACGATTTTCTTTGCGTTTTGTTGTGCTAGAGAGCCTGGGTTACTGAGAAAACAGGCTAGTTTTTGTCTTCCGACATTTTAAAAAATGCCAAGGTTGACTGAAAATCAGAGGTTGCGTGCCATTGGTATGCATGAGGCTGGGATACCTCCAGAGGAGCTCGCTGCTGAGTTTGGAGTCAGGGTGGCCACTATTTACCATTTCATTCGAAGGTATAGAACCACTGGATCTACTGCCGACTGCATTCAGGTCGACCAAGAGTTACGACCCTTGCACAAGACCGACACATACTCCTGGTAGAACTAACAATAGAATAAGTGCACAAACTGTCTGCAACAGACTCACTGAACACGGCATTCGAAGTAGGCGTCCATACCACGGACCAATCCTTACCCAACATCATCATACCGTCAGAATGGAATGGGTACGTCAGCATGTTTGCAGGACTCAGCAGCATTGGAGCACAGTTCTTTTAGTGATGAATCACGATTTTGTCTACAGCGCGTTGATGGTAGGGCAACAGTGTATTACAGACGAGAACAGTTTTCTGATGCTTGTGTGCGGGAATGCAACTGCTTCGGCGGGGGTACTTTAATGGTTTGGACAGGAATTTCTTATAGGGACGAAATTCCTAACGCTGATGTTGTCCCATTGTTCAACGCTAACGTCGGATTGCAGTTATTCTGGCCAGACAATGCCCGATGTCATGTGGTGCGTATCTGTCGTGACTTTCTTGAGGAGCAGAGCATCGACCTTCTTCCCTGGCCCCAACTTTCACCAGATTTGTCGCCAATTGAGCATCTTTGGGATCAAAAGGACTGTCGGGTACAACTTCATGATCTTCAGATGTTAGGCGATTTATGTAATGTTCGAAGCAGGAGTGGAACGTAATACCACAGGCTGACATCCAGTGTGACTTATCAGGTCCATGCGCCATCGATGTCTTGCCATCCAAGAGGCAAACGGTGGACATACATGCCACTGACTGCATGTGTGAACTTTTCATTTCACCCCCATGTCTGAAATGCAACATCCTGACGTGACACTGGTAACAGTAAGAACATGAAATTATGCAAATTCATACAGCTAGACTCGAAATATGAATTTACAATAATTTGATTGGTCGATAATACTAAAAAAAATTGCTTTTCAAAGTTTATTATACTTTCTTTTTTGACTCAGTAGATTATAAATCCAAATCAAGGAAACATAACTGAAAATTTCTCTGTGAGAATATTGTTTGGGCATGGATCTGTACCTCTATAAGGTAAAATAACTCTGAATGTATTGAAGTGATGGCATTAATTCCACCAGAGGATCTATTTCCACATGTTAACCCTTTACCTAACATGAAAAGCAAACGACACTTGCAAAAAAAATTCTTGAATAACTATTTTTTTTATTTTTTGTCTCAAAAACAGGTTATGACCCCTCATTGAAACGAGCTCGACGAGCTCGTTCCAATGAGGGGTCATAACCTATGTTTTTGAGACAAAAAATGAAAAAATAATTAAAATTAACAGGCGATTTTTGAGAATAGCGATGGCCGGTTTTGGCCGTTACGTTGGGTAAAGGGTTAAAAAGGTACAAGGATGCCAAAAATTATTTGAATCCAACAAATAGTGGAAGATTTTTTTTACAAATGCCCAAATGAGCCAAAAGGAAGTAACTCTGAAAATATAACACCAAGGGCAAGGGAAAATAACTTTGTAAGTATTTAAATGAGGCATTAATTCCTCCACAGGATCTATTCCCTCATGTTGTGGTGCAAGCATGCCAAAAAGAGCAGCAATGGACAGACAGATTTTTTGATAAATGCCTAAATTGGTCAAAGGGAAGTAACTCTGAAAATTTTCCATCCACATTGTCATGAAATATGTTCTCCAATGAGAAGGGAGAATGACATAACAATTCACATCAATCCAAAAAAACAGAGACTCTACTGGAATACTAAGCATAGCCTACATGAAACAAAGGCAAATAACCTGGTACATATTTAAGCACAGGCATTAATTTTCCCTTATAAGGATCTATTCCCCGAAGATTAGCTAGAAGCATGCCAAATTTATTTCAATTCTACCACTAGTGATGGAGCAAGACTATCAAACATGTTGGATGGAATAAGAGCAAATAACGCTCTATGTATTTAAGTGAGGGAATTAATTCCTTCATAGCAGGGTAGAATTTGTTCGGTTTCGCATCACAGTTTGCGATTCAATTTTCCCCTTATAGCAATCACTTCCATAAAATAGGATCGCAAAGTGCGATGCACATGTATTTCAGTAAACAGAAAAGGATTATCCCTCTTTGTTCTCCTGACGTTCAGAGTCACTCACACATCATGTATGGGACGATTTACGATAACATTTTGCAGGGATTTTTAGGTGTCCTCGTGAACCCAATATTTGGCCCACTCATAGGCCTGATATTCGGCCCCATTCCAGTGCAAAATGGTACTTATATTTTTAAATTTTGCAGCACCAATATGTGCTTGAAAAAAATATGGCAAATCATCAAAATCAAAATCCGAAACCCCAGCATTGTATAGGCACATCATAACTACGAGAGATGCTCTTAAAATAGTCACTCACAAATGTGAATGGCATTCAGTAACACGTGATCGCTAACCGACTAATCAGCTATGCTTTAGTTTTTCATCTAGAGTGTTCAGATTTTACCGCATAAAATAAAGCTCCTTAATAATTTGAAACCTGAGTGTGCAACCTTCTCACCCAAGTGTTCAGGTTTTGATTATCTATATTGAGCCCAGTGGTTATAAAATTAGCACGTAGAAATACCCACTTCGTTCGAAACAAAACTAAAAATATTAAAAAAAATGGTTGATAAGGCATTTTTGTCTTTCAATATTGCTGCCTACCTTTCTCGCATATTTTCACTGAGACGTAAAATTCCAAGTGTCATTTGAATGTTGTCGATACTTTTATGTGTGGGATTTGAACGGGTCTGACTATTTGGGAATTATTTCTGAACCTATTAACTGGTAGAGTGCTAAGTTATTTTTGGTCATCAAAATCTGTTTATGTGTCTTTGCCTTGTTACAATTTATGGAAGAGTGCCAAGAGGCACTCTCCCATAAATTGTAACAAGGCAAACCCATAAAGACTAAGTAATTTCACTTATACAATAATATGAAGCACATCCACAGAATATGACAACTTTACGCTGCAGTATCTGCTCTTCATATTAAAGCCCTGATAGTGGCTTCTAGCACTCTACCAGTTAAAGGCTGTGACTTTGTTATGTTTTTGTATGTTTTGTTTTATTTGGTTGATTGAAACATGATTTAAATAAAACCGTTGACTTATTTTAGTACTTTTTAGTACTTTTGAGGGTGGAACCATCATGAATGAAAACTGCTAAACAATTAAACAATTACACCCACTTGCTAATCAATTTTAAGAGTTAGGAAAAAACTGCTAAACAAAAATTTTAAAACAAATCCTACCCTGCATAGCATTTGTTCCAGGATTTGGCAGAAGCACACCACAAATTATTTTTTAATCCAACCACTGGTGGTGGAGCTAGAGAAGCAAACATGTTGGATGGAATTTTTAGGAATACCCAATCTAAAACAAGGACAAATAATTCTGTACATATTTAAGCAAGGGCATTAATTCCACCATAGGATCTGTTCCTCCATGATCAGGTAAAAGGGGCATCCAAAATTATGTTAATCCAATCACTAAAGTTGGAGATAGGGTAGCAAATGGATATAATCTGTAACATACAAACATACAAATGTATGCAGCTATTTACTATATACCCCCTCAGGAGGGGGCATAATAAAATGTTCTGAAATTAAAATACTAACCTGACCAAAGTTATCTTTTGGAGAGAACTCTCTAAAGGGATTCTCCGGAGATCTCTTATCCCAGCACTGTATAGAGTTGTTGGAACCAGTTATCACAATATTTGCATTGACTGGATGTATCTTACAAGATGATACAAAACTGCTGTGTGGAAATGTTGTAACCGTTTCACCTTAAAAACAAATATGAAAGTGACAATGGCACTGTAGATTTGCATTAAGTTTACTGTGACATAATCATTGACTTTTTGTTATCTATCAGAAATAAAAAACTAAAAATGGGTCTAAATTGTGATTACCAGTATCCCTACAATTTGCAATCAATAACTACATGATGACTCAAAAGACCTTTGCACATATTTTGAACCTCCAGTGATAATGTCATACTATGCTTAAGATATCAGTTTGACCATCTTACCAAAATTTATGGCTCTGTTTTAGTTTTTTTTTACCCTCAGATTATACCATGCTCTAAAAAGTGGATGGGGAATCAAAATTTGAAAGTTTCTGGGTTCCAATAAAAAAATTTCCAAGTAATGAAATGCATGTACAGTAAAACCTGTCTTGAGAGACCACTGTCTTGAGAGACCACCTGTCTTGAGAGACCACATATACCAGGCACCGATTGGTTTTACTCTATAATGGACCTGCTATGGGAGACCACATGTCTTGAGAGACCACCTGTCTTGAGAGACCACTGTGACCTGGTACCAATTTGTGTTTTTATGCCATAATAGACCTGTCTTGAGAGACCACCCCTTTAAAGACTGAAACCATGACAAAAACTTTTTACCTGTTTTGGAATTGGAAAATCCATTGTGGTTATACTAACATAATTAAAAGTATTAAAAGCTCTTAATTGGGATTCAATTGCTAACTCATTAAAGATTGAGATGTTTTTGTAAGACCCCTGTGAAAAGATTAGGATTACTGTTGAATAAACAATTTCATACATACCTGAAATGTGACAGATAGGAATAAAAATAAATTTGTGTTGAAAATCTTTTTGTAACAAATTGAAATGGACTGTTATAAAAAATTATAAAAATAAATTAGTGTTGAAAATCTTCAATGAAGATTTTCAACACTAATTTATTTTTATAATTTTTATAACAGTCCATTTCAATTTGTTACAAAAACTTAATAAAAAAGAACAACTACAAAGTAATTACAAAAATCTATTCTTCTCCATTTCTGAATTTTGTGGTTGGTTATTCACTGACTTGAGAAAACCTGAAACCTGTTATGAGAGACCACCTGTCTTGAGAGACCACTTTTGTGTGGCCCAAAGGACGGTCTCTCAAGACAGGTTCTACTGTATGGACTTCAGGAATGCATTATGGGGTTATAAAAGCAACTTCCAGCAATTATGAAAAATGCACTCAGTGACATGTTGGTGATCCCAGTGAGCTTGACCCATATTTTTAATCTCCTGCACAATTTGACTCATTTTGGTGTTGGTCCCAGACCCACAGCCCATACTTTGCTTGAGAAATGAGCATGGCCTACTATCAAAATTATAAGCACTGCCCGCATTTTTTTACTTTAGAAATGCAATTATGAACTTGGGAATGCATTAGGGGGGTTACAAAATGAAGTTTACAGCAATTCTGAAAAATCACTCAGTGACTCCTGGGTGACCTCAGCGACCTTGACCAATATTTTTAACCACCATTGAGTTTCAACTCATTTGGTGTTGGTTCCAGGTCCATAAGTCACACCATGCTTGAGATATGAGCGTGACCCACTTTCAAAGTTTTGGGCCCTGCCCACTTTTTTGAGTGTTAAAATAAAGTACAAACCTCTCTGACCAACATAGGACGTCCTAATCTACTCATCCTATGGCATTCTACCAATTTTCAAGAAAATTGCATAACTGATACCTGCTGGCTGTTCTAGGAAATCCAAGATGGCCAGTGTGGTGGCCTTTAAGGGTGGCTGATTTATCATCTATGAAATAGCATAATGACAAAATGTTGCCAGATGGGGATGGCAAATATGAAGTTGATAGTCAATAGAAGGCAATAAATCTGTCCATTATTATTGCTTCCGTCATCTGTATGCATATTGCACAACATCAATGTGTGTAACTATGCCCTAAAAGTTCAAGTCTCTACATTAGAAACTGTTAGCAGATGTTTACATAATGAAGGCAATCGGCATGCCTAGACATTCAACATTTTCTAAATGGATAAAAGATGCACAGACTAACAAGACTCACAGACTTCCACACACATGATGACTAGCTTATCTTGACTTTGTAAAGTAAAGCTAAAAATTAGCAGTCATTTTCTAAGGCTAAAAAAAAATAATGTTTTGATTCTCAGGCCCTCCCTCGTTGGATTTGAACCTTCTCATTAGACATTTTTATTATGTCATGTTTCTTGAAGAATTTGTGAAAACTTGGAATGGTAATTTTTTCACATTTCTCAACATATAATTATTTAGCTGTGTTTGCAGTACATTGTTTTTTCTTGTTGCAGTTTATGGGAGAGTGCCCAGGCACTCTCCCATAAACTGTAACAAGGAAAATTCTGATATACTGGATCATGATTTAATTATTTATTTATTTGCTGGTGTTTACGGTCATATATTTCTGCACAATGGATAATAATGGCCGCAACACTGATATAAACTCAAGTTTAACCAATCATTTAGAGCCATGTTTCCCATTTTAAAGAACTCCTACCCCAAGCTTTGGTTACAGGGGCCTATTCTGATGGATCATGATGTTTGACAGATCTATACCATTAAAAAGAGCAATAAAATACAAATCCTTTTAGCTGTTGTTACGGCAGTTAGTTATAAAAGGTATACTATAATTACACTAAAATACAACCTTTTCTCTTTTTCAAGTGGAAAGACAGCAAAAAGATTTAATGAGTACACTCAACCCTTTACACGAAAAAAAAAAAAATTAAAAAAAAAAAATAAAATAAAATCCTCCCTCCCTCACTGATTTGAAAAAAAAATTGCCTGAGAATCAATTCATTTTTTTCTATTTGGCCTAATAGTCTAAGGTAAAAGGTTAATTAGTACTTAGCCAATTCAGAACATACATTTTTCAACATCAGAGATTGCTGCGGTTCTGTCAAAGCTGCTGCTAACAAGGTATCTCCCACAGGGACTCCACACAGCATCTTTAACTGCTTTGCTGTGATGCGTTAAAGTTTTTAACAGACAGTCCACCTGTGACCAGGGATTCCAAATCTTTATAGTTGAGTCCATCGAAACAGTTGCTAACAAATGGCTGAACTGTGGAATGTTCCATCGAATACGATTTACAGCACCTCCATGTGAAAAAGTCACATCTTTCTCTTTAGATCTTGGAAGCTTACAGCTGGCTGGTTTATTTGAGTATAAGTATGGAGTCACTTTTGAGAGAGCAAAAAACATCTTCCTTGCTTTGGATGGAGAACAGTCTCCTGCACTCTGGCTTGCTTGCACACCTTGTCCTGACAGAAAATGGGTGTTTGTAACACTTTGATTCTGAGATATGGCTTGTGACTTTTCCAATTTCAACACTTTTGATTTTTGATAGGCATTAGGCTCTTGTTTGGTTGTGCAAACAGAAAATTTATGTTTCCTTGGCCTATGAGCAGTACTATTCTTCTCACTTGAGAACTTGATAGTTTCTGGCTCTATGTCCTGAAATAAATTCAAATATTTAAATTATTTCTCAAAAAGATGGAATATAAATGTTTTCTCTTAATGTGAGCTCACACAAGCTTGTTGAAAGCTTGTGTGAGCTTGTAGCAAGCTAGCACAAGCTTGTGCAAGCTTGTGGGAAGCTTACAGTATACCTGCAAGCTCGTGCAAGTTTATGGATATTTATGGCCATTCGCACCTTGGACTCCAAGGTGCTAACTACTGAACAATGGAGCTCCCACTTGTTATTCAAGAAACACTGGTCAGAGTGAAGGCTACCCTTGCTACCACCTGGAGTATCCAAGTGATCAAGGGTAAAATTCACCTGACAGTGGATTTTGACAAAGAAGCCGAACCGACGTCCTTGGAGAGGTGTAGTACCTTTTGTGAGGGGATTTACCCCCACACTGGTCACCCTCCAAGTGACTTGGACTTGCCAAAGGATGATGTCAACAGCCGAAGCCAAAGGAAGATAAAGAAAAGAAAGAAGGAACCTTCCGCCAGACGATGCGATGCCCGCCGATTGATGGAGTTCGTGGAAAAGAAAAGGATGGAAAAGGAAGATAGGGAGGCTGAAAGCTCAATGCCTGCTACCCCTGACCATTCCACGTCCAGTACGGTACCTTCCACTCCGGTGGATGGCCCTGAGGACGCTGGTTCGCCAGGTAACAGTCCAATCTCCAGCCCATCACACTCTCCCTCGGAAGAGGAGATGGAGGGGAGGAAGGTCTGTTTGTGGAGCAGGATGTTGAGTCGGACATCGCACATGTCGCCGAACCCGCTCTTGCTTCTCTAGCTTTTTCCGACCGGGACCCCATCCAGGAAGCAAGCACCGTGGAGTCTGTGGAGAGCATCCTAGAAGAAGAGGTCAGAGATGACGACCACCTAAGATACCTTCAAGAACAGATCCAAAGCTTGGAAGGCAGAGGGCTCAATGAACACCTCCTCAAAACTGCAATACAGAGTCTTGGCAGACAATACTTACATACACCGCCAAACAGCACTTTACCATGGGCAGCTGCGAGGGCTAGACCTTACCAATCAAGTCAGCCCTCCAGCACTCCTCCTTCAACACCACCTCAGGAGGTCTCACCAATGCAGCCACCTCCTCCAAAGAAGAGCAGATGGAAACATAGATGCTGCTGAGTACAGTAACACTTTCCTCCTTTAACAAGCCCAGACATATGGAAAAATTATACAGCCAAAGAGGGTCGAAAGTAGTGTTGAAACGATTACCTATTTTTCAAAGTCGACTAGACGACGAGAGTAAACGATTCAAAATCGACTAGTCGACTTTTCTGCTGAAAACATAATTGTCTCAGTAAATTAGGTGATAAGTGACTGTTACATGTAAGTTGATAACCCTTTCATTTAATGACTCGTTTGACAGGTGTTTGATGAAGTTTCCTTGTCAAAGTCATGAACGTAGCTGTTCTCTTTTTCGTATTTTGAGTTTTTTAAAACGTCTTGTATATTATAGCTTTAACCATTCAGTAAAAATGAAAGAGTCAATGACTCTGTAGCTCAACTTGGATATGACAGGAATTAGTACTTGCTGTGACCAAGACAACTGAATAATGAATATGACAGGAATTAGTATTTGTTTTGGCCCAGGCAACAATAATAAAAGAATTACAAGGTGACTGTAATGGACTACAGATTAAGACCAATCATTGTAGATTATTATTTTTGTGTGGAAATTTTCAGTCCCAAACAAAATATTTTCAGACTAAAATTTTTTCTTCTTCTTCTTAAAATTGACCAAAATGCATCAAAACACAAAAAACTAATTTCTGGATTTTGGTCCAAAATTTTCTAAGTCCCACCCGGACTCCAAATTTAGAGCGTAAAAAATTTTTTTTTTTTTTTGTCTTAAAATTGACCAAAACGCATAAAAAACCAAAAAACTAATTTCCGGATTTTGGTCCAAAATTTTCTAAGTCCCACCCGGACCCCTAATTTGCATAATTTATTCACGAGAAAAACTCTGTATTATATGTAATGTATCCCATGGTACTAAACATTCATACAAAAATTTATTCAAATCAGATCTTTCATTTGGAAGTTCTGCGCAAAAATCTGATTGCACTTAATTTTGAACAAAATGGCTGCTAGCGGCCATCTTGAATTTCAGTCCCACCCGGACCCCTAATTTGCATAATTTATTCACGAGAAAAACTCTGTATTATATGTAATGTATCCCATGGTACTAAACATTCATACAAAAATTTATTCAAATCAGATCTTTCATTTGGAAGTTCTGCGCAAAAATCTGATTGCACTTAATTTTGAACAAAATGGCTGCTAGCGGCCATCTTGAATTTCAGACTGGACCCAAAAACACTCCTTCTCATCCCACAGTGATAACAAATGTACCCAAGAAGTTTCGTGAAGATCGGTTCATAAATACGGCCTCTAGCCCGAGCCGTATTGGGATTTGCACTCACAGTGCTGAAAGTAACACTAAATAAATCAAAGTTAGCCTAATTTGCATAATTTACGCACAAGAAAAAAACCTGTAATATATGTAATGTATCCCATGGTACTAAACATTCATACAAAAAATTATCCAAATCAGAGCTTTCATATGGAAGTTCTGTACAAAAAACAGATTTCGGCATCATCGGTACAAAATGGCTGCTGGCAGCCATCTGGAATTTGGGACTGCACCCAAAAACACTCGTTCTCGTCCCACGGTCATAACAAAGGTACCCAAGAAGTTTCATAAAGATTGGTTCATAAATACGGCCTCTAGCCCGAGCCATAGCAGCTTGGCACTTACAGCTCTGAAAGTAACACTAAATAAATCAAAGTTAGTCTAATTTGCATAATTTACGCACGAGAAAAAAACCCGTATTATATGTGATGTATCCCATTGTACTATACATTTATACAAAACTTTATTCAAATCAGAACTTTCATACAGAAGTTCTGTACAAAAAACTGATTTTTGCATCATCGGTACAAAATGGCCACTGGCAGCCATCTTGAATTTCGGACCACACCCAAAAACACTCGTTCCCGTCCCAGGGTCATAACAAAGGTACCCAAGAAGTTTCGTAAAGATTGGTTCATAAATACGGCCTCTAGCCCGAGCCATAGCAGCTTGGCACTTACAGCTCTGAAAGTAACACTAAATAAATCAAAGTCAGTCTAATTTGCATAATTTTCGCACGAGAAAAAAACCCGTATTATATGTGATGTATCCCATGGTACTAAACATTTATACAAAACTTTATTCAAATCAGAACTTTCATACAGAAGTTCTGTACAAAAAACTGATTTTTGCATCATCGGTACAAAATGGCCGCTGGCAGCCATCTTGAATTTCGGACCACACCTAAAAACACTCGTTCCCGTCCCAGGGTCATAACAAAGGTACACAAGAAGGTTCGTAAAGATCGGTTCATAAATACGACATCTAGCCCGAGCCATAGCCAATTGTTGACGTACGGACAGATGGACAGACGGCCAGACAGACAGATGGACAGATGGATGGACGGACGGACGGACGGACAGACGGACGACGGGCCATGACAATAGCTCAAATTTGACTTCGTCAAAGTTGAGCTAAAAATTAGGATAACTGGGAAGTGCGTGCCTCCTAGTCCTATGTCCATACAGTGGAAAAAGTACCCAATGATGTTAAAACAGAAGTTTCATGAATTTGTAAAATGTTTGAAGTGTGCCACCATTCATCCGATGCAATTAATTAAAAACTCCTGGGTTAAATTTTGTGATGGACAGTTTCCTCACCTTCATATCCGGTCGTCGCCAGCTCCCACCCAAACCAGTACAGTAATATCATAGAATATGGAGCTATGGCATTATTTTTATATCAATTCAAAAGTGTGGGCGACTTGGGTGAGGGACAGAACGCTTGCATGAATTAACGGCATCTCTGAAGTTGTACATCAAAGTATTTTTCTTCAATGCTTGCCAGTGATTAGGTTAGGTGAAATCAGTACTTGTAATGCTACTGAAATGTAAGCTATAACATTATCAGCATTAACAAATGACAATGATTGCATTGATATCCACTTCTCAATACAATTTAAAATAGGTCCACCATGAAGCAGAAACATCTGATGTTTGTAATCATTAACCACCACTATTGGCATGTTACGACTTCATATGAGTTTTTGGACTAGTCGACTGGCAGATTTTAGAGTCGATTTTTCCGAAAATCGAATCGACTTCGACTAGTCGACTAATCATTTCAACACTAGTCGAAAGGGGCTTGCCCCACACCATCCCTGCGCGCCTTCGACGCACAAAAAAAACATTACTTTACTTTATGAATAGATTTTGTGAGCTCATGCAAACTTATGGTAACCTTACAACATACCTGCAAGCTCGCGTGAGCTTGCAGTGAAAATCTGAGACCCGAAGAGACTCTTGCGAGCCCATGAAATTTACACTTAGGCTGTACAGTGCACAGGATTAGTTACTTAGTTAATAATGAACCTTTTTCATAACCAGAAAGTATGACTAACCTTGTGCAATGCACAGGGTTAGTCACACTTTCTGGTTATATGGTTACATGTTACATAGAGTGCGGGATTCAAAGAACTAATGGAAATACTTATACTGGATTGTGGGAAATTTTTCAAAGTGAATTCCAAAAATTAAAACATATTCTATTTTCAATTAATAGCTTGCTTTATATTTTTCACTTGTTTAACTATGAATTTAACCAATTATATCTTATTTGGCAGAGCTCAGTGAGCTCTGTCAAACAGGTATATTTGGTGAACTATCAAACTGCATTTGGGAAATATTTGCTGCTGAAAATTTTGCCATTTTGACATCAGAGTGCAGAGGGTGTTATACATGGACATAGTGTCATCCCTTCCATGAAGCAGGACACATGGATTCTTAATTCAGTTGGGTCACCAAATTTGTCTATGAGGCTATGAGCTCAAAATTAATGAGCCTTAACTGACTGAAGAAAGGATTCACGTTTTGCCCAAAAATAATGCTTGTGCCTGGTCAGTAAGTTGGAGGAAAAAAAAGGTTTTCAGTCCCAGCAATCAACGCATTTACAAAACTCCAATACAATAAAAAGTTGTGACATCATGAGATGTGTCAGGCATCAGATGATAATAAAATCAATTTACAATCAGCCTGATGTCAGCATATTATGAAGTTTTAACATCATTGCATTTATTTATTGGGGGTTTTATGACACTTCTGACAGCCAGGACACCCTGTGTCGGACAGTATTACTGCAGGAGGAAGCCGGAGAGAACCACTGAGCAGTGGTGAGCAACTGTCAGAATTCCCAATGTATTAACTCTGCAGAAGCAGGGTTAGCATTGGTTGAAGTCAGGTGCACCACTGATGTGCAGTACGCCTTTATACAATCAGCATTAAATACCTTGCCCAAGGACACAACACAGTTACCGCTAGTTTTGGTTTTAACTCCTAGAACTCTGGTGGTACATGTATTTCAAAATTTGCATAATTGATTTCATACTGTCCACACAGAATGAAAAATTTAACAAAATATATCTTGTTTGACAGAGCTCAAAGAGCTCTGTCAAACAAGATATAATTTATTAAATTTTCAGTTGCATTATGGGAAAGTTTTGCTGTTAAAAGCTTTAGTATTTTGACATCAGAGTGCAGAGGGTTAAGTCTAATGCCCAAACCACTGCGTTGCTGTGCTCCCTAACATTTTGTAAATTTCCTTTAATTTATGAGTAACATCCTTCATATTCTTAACATGGTGTAAAGATGCCACTTCCAATATTTTCACTTTTTTTCGAAACCATAACTTATGTCTCTTTATTGTTCAATGAGCTTGTATTTGTGATAAGACATAAGTTATGTTTAACAGGCAAAAACTGAAAAAAATAAAAAATTTGAATGACATCTTTCATATGTTTGTTTGTTTATTTAGGTTTAATGACACTTTTAGACAGCAATAGTCACATTGTATCAGATAGTTTTACGGGTGGAGGAAGCTGGAGTATCCAGAGGGAATCACCAAGCAATGGCAAGCTACTGTGAATTTCTCCAAATTACTTATATTTATTGCACGCCTGTTCTATGTAATCCTCATCTACAGCAACACTAAACCATGGGGAAAATGAAAACTGTTCTGCACATATGTGCGGAACGGAAATCGTTGGCAGACTATTTTTAAATAGAAGCAAACTTTCACTGGAATTTTCTACAAATTGTGCAATGCAATTACAATTTGAATCGCTAGCGATAGCTGAAAATCATCCCCCATGTTCCAATGTGTTCTATGTGCCAGCAGGCACATAGAACACACTGGAACTCAGGGGATGAAATGGCAACACAGGTTCCCCTCGCAAATTTGGTTGGCGATGAAATGTGTTTTTTGTTGATAGTTGTCAAATGAATTGCTGAGTGACCTTCTAATAATTGTTTTTATAGATGGGAAGGCCTGTAATAAACACAGAACGACACATGCATGTGTATGGGTTAATCAATATGGCACTTGTGCACGAGATTACTTTTTTTTTTAATTAATGATGTGGGCAAATCAAGAATATACCAGGTTCATGATTTTGAATTTATGTGCTAAACGCTCACATTTATGTACCAGATTTTTAAAAAATGTGCATTTGGCACATGCCAGCATAAACACTGACTCCAATGCTCTAACCACAGAGCCACTGTGCTCCTGATATCTTTCGACTTTTTGTTGTCCCAGAACAGATGTACTAACATGTAGTCAAGTAGGAATTTTCACACCAGAACTGACACCCTGGCATTTAACCTAGTTATTTATTTATTTATTTATATATTTATTTATTTATTTATTCATGTTTAAGGTCACATACTTCTGCACAATGGCTTATCGTGACCACAACATGGAGATAAAACTCAAGGTTAATGCCCCATGTTAGCTATTTTAAAGGACTTGCACCCCAAGCATTAGTGACTGGGTCCTATTTTACCAGGAAAACGGTGCTTGTTTACCACAGTAAACAAACACTTCCTAACTTCCCAGGGTTCCCATGGGGGGGGGGGGGGGGGGGGGGTTCTAGTTAAGTCTTGGCTGTCTACATTGGTTTCTAGACAAGACTAAAATTCACTGCCCTCTGTATTAGACTTGACTTCTTGACTTGCATGCTGTGGTGTAGTAATAACTTTAGAAATCAGTCCAGCCCCTTAAGGCCCACAAAGTAGATTTTCTGTTTCTCAAGCCATTTTGTTTTGTAAAATTGCATGAGGGCGGGCATTTTTTTTATTTTATTTTTTATTTTTGTAGTTATTTCTTTGCCATTAAAAGTTTGTGTTCTTGGTTTGTTTTATGTTTTAGGTCTCATAATCTACAGAATAGCATGGATGATGGGGTATTTCATCCCATGAGTGCAAGAAAGCTTTTGCAATGCTAAAGCCTTGTTGAACTCAAGGGACAAATTTATCAATTCTATTAACATGGGCAAAGTATCAGACATAAACCATTTAGTTTTTAGTTTTTTAAGTTGGCAATGGCTATGAAAAGAGAGCATGCAGCAGCCAAAAATACCATGTGGGAGGGCATGAGAAACAACTTTTTAATTTTTTTTTAGGCCTAAGAGTGTTTAACTACTACATTAATCAATATAAATTGAAGAGTGAGAAAGAGAGTTTATTTATTATTGGTGTTTAACACTGCTTTCAGCATCTATGGCTATAACATGACCACAACACAAGTGCCGTGTGAGACCCAAGCCTGAATATAAGCAACCTGTCATTTGCAAAATGGGGTCCCGAGAAGGTGAATTTGCTGATGCTATCCCATATAGTGGGCCAATTTATCCTCTAGGTACATCTTTCTGTTTTGGTTTGAGATCTTGATTCAGACTGAGGTTCATAGAGGGTAAATTTTGTGATGCTGCCCTGCTGTGCAGGGATGCATCACCAAATTCACCCTCTAGGGTCCTCATTTTGTAGATGACAGTCTGCTTATTTTCAGGCTTGTGTGTGACAGTAAAGTTTAACCAATTGTTTATACCTATGCTTCCCACGTTAGAGGACACCACATGCATTGGTTACCAGATCCTATTAACCAGTAACACAGAACTTGTTTACCACTATAAACAGGCACTGTGTCTGCAATTCTGGGATTTCCACAGGGGAAGAGAATTGAATATAAAACATAAAAACATGTATGTATTGGTCTATGGTCCCGGCTTTTAAACACAGGAATCTCAATTAATGGTAGATCTGTGAAGAAGCAACTGCTTGAAATCAATTTTATATCACCTATTTCAAGCAGAAAATTCAGAGGTTGTCATCAGCTCAGTTGGTATGGTGACAGAACATTTAGGGCCAGGCAAATCGGTGCTGTAGCCCTGAGATCGTTTCCCCTCAGGGTCAACTGTAGAAAACTTTAGTTTTCAGTTGAATAATCTCGTACCTATCACAATGCCTGGTGGAATTCCTGTTTGAAATAGGTGATAAAAGACAATAGATGTACATGTAAATGTCATTGCTAATCCATTCAACTCTCACTGTAAGAAAAAGTGAGACCTTCTATTTAATTATTAGGGTTTAACGACACATTAACAGCCAAGGTCATATCGTGTCGGTGACAGTTTGGAGGAAGCCGGAGTACCAGCTGCTAGCTCCCCAACATCGTAACTCCGCACTGCAGCACAGGCAGGGTTAGATTGGTTGAAGACATGCGCACCATCGACGTGCAGTACACCTTAGTACATGGCGTCATCATGTCCCCAAGTGGACAATCAGGGTGAAGTGCCTTGACCAAGGATACAACGCAGGAGTCCGAATCAATCGCTCAGGTCACCCATCCAAGAACTAACTGGGCTCGACGTTGCTTAACTTCGGTGATCTGACGAGAACCGGTTACTGCAACGCCACTGCGCCCCGAGAGCTTCAATTAAATCTTTGTCTGTTGCAGGTGGGTTTCCAACTTGAATAATACAGTCCTTTGTTAAATTGCTGTTATAATCCAAGGACTTAGTAACAAAAATACCCCTACAAATACGAGGCCTCTTAATGATTTATGGAAGCAAAATTCCATTGAATTTTTCATCAAATCAAGTCATGGCTGCTTAACAGCAGCCATGACTTGATTTTTAAAAAAAATCAGGATTAAGAGCTAAAGGCAACAGTTTGTGGGAAATGCTGAAAAGAAGATGTAGAACAAAATCCCTTCAGGGGTTTAACATATCTCTCACCTTTATCAATCAACAATAAGTGCAGTTGGTGTCAAAGGATTTTATCACTCCCTTCTTGTGATAAATAATCTGAGAGTGGAGTATATGAGACAGTATTACCTTCAAGGTTTAAACACATATATAGGGCAGACGACAGACAGCACGGGTTGAAATAAGATGTTTGATAACAAAATAAAACTCTGTCATATTTCTTCTTGATACATATAGATTTAATAACCACTAACTTCATTTCTTGTAAAACTCTCTATAGGATATTTTCAAGAAATGGTAACCAGAAATGACATTATCCATCTAGAATACAAAGCTTTACAGTGGTTAGCTTACAAATCATTTCAACCTCCACTGTACAACAAACATATCATTTATACATACTGCGAGATAAGTTTTTTTCATATTTTTGTGATATGTTGAAATTACATGGTGTACTGAATAAATGTTTCTTAACTAGTTAACTGTTTATGTAATGTTATCACTCATTTCTCTTTTAACCCACACTACCTGAGGTGAAAGTTTATTTCCATTAGGTGAAATGGTGACAAATGAGGTTATGATTTGATTTGAGCCTGGTACATGTATAACTCAAACAGACGTACTAATCCAGGCACATTAGGATTCACTTGGGACAAAAATAGGAGAAAGCCAGTTTTTTTTCATCGATCAATAAGAACATGTTTGTGAACAGCATGGCAAAAGTCGCCGAAAATCCAAGCTGAGCTTTTTGAAATGTCAGAATTTTTTGGAATGGTTCAAATTCAGATGTAATTCAGGGTTTATATTTCATCTAAATTTGGGAGAATCCAATTGGATTCTCGCAAAAATGGTTGCGAGAATCCATACCTGCTATGAGTGTCCCAGGACCCCATGAGGCCACAATGGTTGAACCCCTGTTGTATACTGATAATACATGTTAACACTTTTCCCAACACAGCATTTTAATTTACAAAACACAGACAGAATTTGATAATTTTTTAAACTAGAGGAGTACTGTCCCAGATGAGCCTGTCCATACCACCCACAATCCCCACCACCATGATTATTCTAAGACGAAAAAGAACACAACTCTGGCAAATAAAGTCCGATTGAAACTCTAAGCATTGGTGCACAGGTTCCGATGGTAGTGAACACCAATACCAAATTTCAAAGGAATCGATCCTTAAACATCTGAGAAAATCTCCAGACAAAATTCAGACATTTTAAGGCGAAAAAGGGCATAACTTTGACAAAAAAATCTGATCAAAGACTATAATCGCAGGTGCACAGGTTTAAGATTCGATTCGGTATTCGATTTGAGTCAAAAATTAGGATTCAAGCCGAAAATTAGGATTCGCAGCGGATTAAGCCATAAACATCTGAGAAAATCTCCAGACAAAATCTCAGACATTTTGAGATGAAAAGGGACATAAGTCGGACAAAAAAGTCTGATCAAAACTATAACTGCAGGTGTACAGGTTCCCATAGTTGTTAACATCAACCCAAAAACATCTGAGAAAAATCTGGACAAAATTCTAGGCAATTCAGGCATTCTAAGATGAAAAGGGGCATAACTCTGGCAAAGAAAGTCTGGTCGAAATCTATAATCACAGGGGCATGGGATCCCATGGTAGTGAACATCCATACCAAGTTTCAAAGGAATCGACCCATTAACATCTGAGAAAATCTCTGAACAAAAATCAAGGCCTACTTTTTCAACTCGAAAAGGGGCATAATTCTGGAAAAAATAATCTGATTAGAACTATAATCGTAGGTGCACAGGTTCTCATGGTAGTGAACATTCATACCAAGTTTTGAGCCGATTGGTCCAAAAAACGTCTGAGAAAATCTCCGGACAAAATTATGTCTATGCATGGATGGACAAACGGATGGATTATTTATTTATTGGTGTTTAATGTCACATTCTTCTGCACAATCATCAATGGCTAATCATGACCACAACATGGAGATAAAGTCAAGGTCAGTTAATCGTTTATACCCCATGGTGCCTATTTTGCAGGACTCGCACCCCAGGCATTAGTGATTGGGTCCTTTTTACCAGTGAAACAGAGCTTGTTTATCACAGTAAACAAGCACTGCTTCATTTCCTGAAGGTTCACTGACAGATGGATGGATGGACCGATGGATGGGCAAGGTGATATAAAAATAAACAATAATTACCAATTAAACCTTACAGATATGAATGTCTTTGGAACCCCGGCTCATTGAGCCATATTTGTACAATTTTACGGACAAAGTGTCAGGATATTTCAGGTCATGTTTGCCCAATATTCATTAATTTGCTGCCGTTGTTAGGTAAAGGGCTAAATTGAGCTCTGTTCAAACAAGATATTATAAATTCCATTATTGGATGTAATGAGGCCAAATAAGTCTATAAACAAAGGGAAACTGGGGAGATTCGGGGTAATTTCTTGACAGGTCACAAGATTTTGTTATTCAATTAACAGGAGGTTACAATTAACAGGTCGAATTTGTATTGGAGGTATGTTAAATGGTTTTGTGTTGGGAAATTCCATTCAATTAACAGGCTTATTCAGTTAAGAGATATCCAATGAAGTGGGCTCCACTGTACTGGTGTCTAATAGGTTAATAAACATATGAAATGCAGTGGTAGTCAGAGTAAATCTACGATAGATCACAAAATTTTTATTATTCAGTTATCAGGAGATCACTCTATACCCCATATGCAATTAACAGATCAAATTTGGATTAAAGATATGTAAATACTTTGGTGTTGAAAATTATATTTACAGGGTTATTCAATTGTGAGATATCCAATGAAGCAGGCTCTACAGTACCATGAGATTTGAAAACTTCTGCCATATTCTGAAATATTGCGATGTAAAAAATACTGTTGTAACATCCATACATTCCTCACATTCATGTACAGTGGAGCCCACTTAATTGGATATTTCTTAATCGTATATCCCCCCTGTTAATTGAATATAATTTTCAAACACAAAACCATTTACCATACCTTCAGTACAAATTTGATCTGTTAATTGCATATGGGTTGTAGAGTAAACTCCTGTTAATTGTATATAAATTTTTGTAATATGTCAAAAAAATTACTGTGACACCCACCAAATTCGCCTAATTTATCAACCTTTTGGGCCTCACTACATCCAATACAGGCATTTATTCTATTATATCTTGTTTGACAGAGCTCTATGAGCTCTGTCATACAAGATATAATAGAATAATTAAATGCTCAGTTTACCTCCAGAACACAGGAAGCTGACCAAATCCCTGTTAATTGTATACTCTTGTTAAATGAATAATTTTCATTGGCAAAATGGATATTCAATTAAGAGGATTCTACTGTATTTCTACACATCAAATCAAATATTTTCAAAATGAGTCCGTCATGCCGATGACTGTCATAATTCAATTTATCACACACCTATTAATGTAAAACACGGGATGGGATTTCTACTGTTCTGAGTGTACAATAAAAATAAAGTTGTATCGCACATGTGGTGGTACAAAACACGTTCCATTTCGTTTCCAGCGTAAACAAAGAAGGAACCCGTCTAAATAAATCACGTCAATCACTGGTCAAATGCACCCGAGTCTAGATCACTTGGAAATTCCAAGTTCCTCATTTAGATTTGTTTACCCAGGATATTTAAACAATCAGATTCGGAATTTTGAGTCAAATATTTACAAAATAAAAATAACATTCTGACTGCTTGTTCATTGACAAATACTTTCTGCAACTGGTCATATCATGATGCAGTGTGCTAAACTTATTAGCTATTTAAAAACCTTTTGTTGTGTTACTCCCAGCAGTTTAGTCAATATTTGAAGTTCGATCATCGTTGATCGCTTTGGCCCAGGATATCACAAAGGCTGAAGGCTCGCATGATATCCTGGGCTAAAGTAATCTCATGCGATAATTCTTAACCCATTCAAATGTATGTGCAGTTCTGTATATTTACACAATTTTCACATTAAATGAAAGATATTCATGAACTGAACTTTGATTTGGAACATTTGATGTTATATCCAAGCAGGAAGTTAGAGATAACTCACTTCACTGGGAGTCCTACTTCCTGAGGACTTAAATCAAAGCTATGGAAAAGACTTGTTTTCGTGAGAGAACCAGTAATTTTTAACATACAAAGCTTTGTGACTTCTATCTTTGTGATACAGACAGGCCTGGAAATAATATGCGAATAATCATTTAGGTTATGTGTGGTTTACGTCATTTAGGTTATCTGTGGTTTACGTCATTTAGGTTATGTGTGGGTTACATCAATTGCAGGCCTGAAAATAATTTTCATTGCGCTTCCAGACAAAATGTCAGCCACCAAATCAATCAAGTCTGTCATTTAAGAATGATATCTGACATATTACAAAATGGAGTTTGAGTATTTGAAATAATGTGTTTTAGGTGTACATGTACCTTCATCTTAAAACTGCCCAGAATTCATCCAACCATACCTTGTTTGGCAGGGCTCAATCAGCCCTGCCAAACAAGGTATGATTGGCTTCATTCTGAATTGGAACTGAATTATCCTTCAGACATAATTTAGATACAAAGCCCTGAGCCCTGCGAAACAAGGTATGATTGGTTTCATTTTGAATTGGAACTGAATTATCCTTCAGACATAATTTAGATACAAAGCCCTGAGCCCTGCGAAACAAGGTATGATTGGTTTCATTCTGAATTGGAACTGAATTATCCTTCAGACATAATTTAGATACATGTATGGCTATATCAAATTGTATTCCTTCACATGCCGTTAATACTGATGAGCTATATAGTCTCTTTCTTCACACTTCCCAACTTGCCAGGACCAGAAATCACAATAATCATTAATTTTAGGCTTGCTAGTTATGTACATGATTTCCAGCATGCATGATGTTCTGATCGCTGAACTTCATTGATAATTTTAGTATCAGACATTTTGTCTGATGATTTTAAACCTCAGTCAGACATTGGCCTTTTTGTACCTGACATTGTTCTTGTCTGACCACCTATTTTCTGGTATGATCAATTGTAAAATACACGAAACCAGTACAGGTTACGATAAAACAACACAGCATAAATTAACTTTTTAATCTCGAATGTTTTACCTCTCAGATATGACAATCTTTCGGAACAAACTCGACTCAAAGTTTGCGCATCTTAAAAGAATTTCCATTGAAATAAATAGCAACAACTACAGCGCAATATCGCCAAAGCGTCATCATTCTTTAATTGTTGCCATTTATTTTGGAGGAAATTCTATCAAGACGTAAACGACATGACTTGCAGAGTAAAAACAGAGAAAGCTTCAAAATGAGTCCTTCATGCCAATGACTGCAGTAATAATCAATTGCACAATTTTCACATTATATGAAAGATATTCATGAACTGAACTTTGATTTGGAACATTTGGTGTTATATCCAAGTGGGAAGTTAGAGACAACTCACCTCACTGGGACTCCTATTTCCTGAGGTCTCAAATCAAAGCTATGGAAAAGACTTGTTTTCGTGAGAGGACCAGTAATTTTCACCATACAGAAGCTTTGTGACTTCTAATTCTGATACAGGATTAGTTATCATAAAGAATCAGGAAATCAGAATTAGCAGATATCAAATGATACAAAGTGTCCAGTCACACTCAACTGAAAACATAACTCTTTATCTAATTTAACAGCCATTAACTGGCAAGCACTATTCACTGGAGCTGAAACGGTTAAAGGGTTTTCTTGATCGATTAATCACATGGATAAACATTGGTTAACTGATTAATCACTTGCCCTTATAGGTAGCTGAATAACTACCGTAACATTGATGATTTATAGCATTAACCCTTTACCCAATGTTAAGGACAAAATTGGCCAGCTCTACATACAAAAATCTCCATTCAGATTTTGTTATGTTTTCAATTTTTGTCTCCAAAACCTAGTTTATGATCTCTCATTGGAACGAGCTCGTTGAGCTCGTTCCAATGAAGGATCATAAGCTATGTTTTTGTGACAAAAATTGAAATTTTTTAGTAATTCAAGAATCTATTTTGCAAGTGTTGTCTGCTACCCACATTGGGTAAAGGTTAACTTAACTAGAGAGGGTATCAGTACCCCGTGGCTCACCAACAGGTGGCCAATGCAAAGGCGTGGCTGGAGTAAAAAAAAAAAAGTTCAAAACTTGCACACAAAGTCCAAAATTAAAGAAAATAAGCAGTTAAAGGGTTAAATAATATAATAATAACCCCTAAGAAGCATGCTAACATAAAATAGAAACCATGGCAATATGCTACAAGGTAAGTCTCACTTTGAAAAAAAGAAAGACAAACCTCAAAACCTGCACATAAAAGTAAAAAAAGTATCACATTTGTTTCAAATGGTTAAAATTTAGAAAAATACCCTGAAAATATTACAATAACCAGCGTGGCAATATGCCAGTGAGATAAAACTCCACTTAAAAAAAATATCAAAACCTGCACACAAAAGTACAAAACCTGCAAACAAAAGAACAAAATTAAAGTAAACAAGCAGCTAAAGGATTAAATAATATAAAAATAGCCCAAGAAGCATCCTAACATAAAATAGGAACCATGGCAATATGCTACAAGGTAAGTCACCACTTGCAAGAAAAGAAAGACAAACCTCAAAACCTGCACATAAAAGTAAAAAAAAAGTATCACATTTGTTTCAAGGGGTTAAAATTGAGAAAAATACCCTGTCATAGTAACCACAATGGCAATATGCCAGTAAGGTAAAAGTCTACTTGAAAAATATCCACTTGGAAGAAAAGAAAGACAAACCTCAAAACTGCACATAAAAGTATCACATTTGTTTCAAAGGGTTAAAATTTAGAAAAATACCCTGAAAATGTTACAGTAACCACCATGGCAATATGCCAGAGAGGTAAAACTCCACTTAAAAAAAAAATATCAAAACCTGCACACAAAAGTACAAAACCTGCACACAAAAGTCCAAAATTAAAGTAAATAAGCAGCTAAAGGGTTAAATAATATAATAATAGCCCCAAGAAGCATCCTAACATAAAATAGGAACCATGGCAATATGCTACAAGGTAAGTCACCACTTGCAAGAAAAGAAAGACAAACCTCAAAACCTGCACATAAAAGTAAAAAAACATCAAAACCTGCACACAAACGTCAAAATAAGTCCAAAATTTGATTCCAAGGGTTAAAATTAAGACGAAATACCCTGGAAAAGAGTTAAATGTTATCGTGAACCCCCACAGCAATATGCAAAGAAGAAAAACATTTTTTTAAAAGCACAAAAATCCAAACCTGTAAACAAAAGAAGTCCAAAATTGAAATAATTAAGCAGGAAAAGGGTTAAAGAATACAACGTAGCCCTAAGATGCATGTTTACATACAATAGAAAGCATATACTACAAGTTAAATCTACACTTGGAAGAAAGGAAAAAAAATACATGAAAACCTGCACGCAAACGTCAAAATAAGTCTAAAAATCTATTCAAAGGGTTAAAATTTTTTAAAAAATGCACTGGAAAGATATCAATGTTATAATAACAACCACTGCAATATGCAGTGAGGTCAACCTCACTTGAAATTGGTTTTTTTTATCACAACCTGTACATAAAAGTAAGAAGCTGTAAGCCTAAGTCCAAAAGCTGTACATAAAAGTCCAAAATTGAAGTAATTCAGCAGGAAAAGGGTTAAATAATACAAACATAGCCCTAAGATGCATGTTTACATACAATAGAAAGCATGGACATATGCTGCAAGGTAAATCTCCACTTGAAAGAAAGGAAAAAAAACCCATCAAAACCTGCACGCAAACATCAAAATAAGTCTAAAATTTGATTCAAAGGGTTAAAATGAAGACAAAATACCCTGGAAAAGAGTTAAATGTTATAGTGAACCACCATAGCAATATGCAGAAACTCTACACTTGGAAGAAAGGAAAAAAAAAAAAACCCCATGAAAACCTGCACGCAAACGTCAAAATAAGTCTAAAAATCTATTGAAGGGGTTAAAAATAATATATATATAAGCCTAAGTCCAAAAGCTGTGCATAAAAGTCCAAAATTGAAGTAATTCAGCAGGAAAAGGGTTAAATAATACAAACATAGCCCTAAGATGCATGTTTACATACAATAGAAAGCATGGACATATGCTGCAAGGTAAATCTCCACTTGAAAGAAAGGAAAAAAAAAACATCAAAACCTGCACGCAAACATCAAAATAAGTCTAAAATTTGATTCAAAGGGTTAACATTACGACAAAATACCCTGGAAAAGAGTTAAATGTTATAGTGAACCACTATAGCAATATGCTAAAACTAAAAAAAAATTTGAAAAGCTAAAAAAAAAAAAAATAAAACACAAAAGTTCAAAATATATGAAGGTGGACACTGACGCCGACATGAGGGCTATGCCATAGGCTCACACAACTAACGTTGGTGAGCCAAAAATGACCAGTTCCAGCTACTGACACAGTATAATGATCATGCAAGTAAACAAGTATGTCATCATCATGTAACTCGCATGCTTTACTCTGTCTCATATAATTGATGTGAGTCAGTGTGACAATGTTTGCCTGCTTTGGAGCAAGTTTGTTCCTTTGTTAACCCAGAACATACAGTAGTTCAAAAGTAATGGTTAGTCGATCAATTACTTTTTTGATCGATCAAGCCATTGATCATTGGTTAATCGATTCATCGGTTAACAGTTTCAGCTCTACTATTCACAAAAACTGTTATTCAAAATATTATTATTTTTTTTAATTCACTTCTCACAAAACATAGCTTATACCCATGATTGGAATGGGCTTGTTGATCTCGTTCCAATGAGACAGTCATAAGGTCCATGATTGGAATGGGCTTGTTGAGCTCATTCCGATTTGAGAGTCATAAGGTGTTTAACCCTCTACCCAACATAACAGCCAAAATCGGCCAGCACTATTCTCAAAACTCGCCAATTAATTTTCATTATTTTTTCATTTTTTTCTCAAAAACATAGGTTATGACCCCTTGTTGGAACGAGCTCATCGAGTTCGTTCCAATGAGGGGTCATAACCTATGTTTTTGAGATAAAAAATGAAAAAAGTGAGTTATTCAAGAAATTTTTTTGCAAGTGTCATCTGCTTTCCATGTTAGATAAAGGGTTAAAGGAAGAAAAAGATTTTTTTTTTTGCAAGAGTCATCTGCAGTTTGGGTTAGGTATAAAGAGTTCACTCTTTACCTATCAAATCGACCAGCATGATTTACAAACTGAGCAGTTGAATAAGAAATTATTAAAAAAAAAAAATTGACAAAACAATATCACGAGACATCCTCCACTAGAACAAGCTCATTGGATTTGAACTCCCGCGTTGTGTCCTTGGGCAAGGCACTTAACCCCGATTGCCTACATGGGGGCACGATGATGCTGTGGACCAAGGCGTACTGCACGTCGACGGTGCACATGTCTTCAACCAATCTAACCCTGCCTGTGCCGCGGTGCAGAGTTCAGAGTTACGATGTTGGAGAGCTGACAGCTGCTCGTCATTGCCCGGTGGTTCTCTCCGGGTACTCTGGCTTCCTCCACCCGTAAAACTGTCACCGACATGATATGACCCTGGCTGTTAATGTGTCGTTAAACCCTAAAAAAAACCCAAAAAACCCAAAAAACAAGCTCATTGAGCTCCTTTGAGGGAGGGGAGGGGCACATTTTATGGGTATTTTGTTGACTCTTTTCGTAAAAATTTTCTAAAAAATAATTAAAGTAATTTTTTATATTGTTTGTGCTGGATAAAGGGTAAAATAGAATACCTTGGTTTGGACTGGGGAACAGGAATGCTATTTTATAAAACTTCCCATCTGTTCATTTGCGTCACATACATCGGAGTGCTCCAACTCATCATACATCTTTATATGAAGGAAACTTGAATGAAGAATGACATGAGAATAAGGGTCAATTTTATAGTTGAGATCGAGAAAGTGCCAATGGGGGAATCATGAAACAGTTTTTGACTGAATGATTGGAGATTAGGAGGGAGAGTGGGAAAGGAATAACCTAGTAGGGGACTGGGTTGATGTGGACCTCTTCGCTATAGGACCATGGCAAATCTGTGGAAGGCCAAAAAAGTATTATTATTATCATCATGTATTAAGTATTCATTTGAATGGAAATTTTGAGCACAAATGGCAATATGACAATATGACTCTTCATACTTTAACCCTCTGCACTCTGATGTCAAAATGGCGAAGTTTTCAGCAGCAAATATTTCCCATAATGCAGTTGGAAATTTGACCAAATATACCTTGTTTGACAGAGCTCAATGAGCTCTGTCAAACAAGATATAATTGGTTAAATTCACAGTTAAACAAGAGAAAAACAGAGTGACTGGATAAAATTTTTATTTCACTACCAGAGTGCTAGGGGTTACAGGTCTGATTCAAATTCGAAGGGATGCAGCAGAGAAGCCATTTCAGACATACACAAATCTAGTTTTGACAAGCAGACACCTCCATATGAAAGTGTCAATGACAATGCAGCTCAACTTGTCCAAGAAGGGACTGAACTAAATAGAAATAGAGTCATTCATTCAAGTTTCTACAGAAAAGACATAACACCAAAGTTACACATGAAATCTGAAAAATATCAGGTGAGGGATATGACCTGTTCGATGTACTGATGGAATTGTTGACAATTTATATGTCAAATTCAAGATGGCCGATGGGACCATGTTTTGGAACAAAATTCAGAAAATGTTGATAGCTCCCATCTGGACATCACAATAAAGCTACATATGAAATTAAAAAAAGATGGCGTGCAGGATGTGGCCTGTAGGGTGTGCTAATGGAATTGTTGACCAAGATGGCTGCTGGCGGACATATTTTTCAACAAAATTCAGAAAAATATGATAGCTCCCATACAGACATCACACCAAAGCTACAAATGAAATTCGAAGAAGATCAGGTGAAAGATGCTGCCTGTAGGGTGTGCTAATGGAATTGCTGACAATTTATATGCCAAATCTAAGATGACCACTGCCGGCCATGTTTTTCAACAAAATGCAGAAAAATTCGATGGCTTCCATCTAGACATTGCCCAAAAGCCACATCAAAAATCTGGAACTGGGTGAGAGCTGCAGCCTATAAGGTGTGCTAAAGGAAGTGTTGGACAATTTATATCCAAATCCAACAGGGCTGCTGGCAGCCATGTTTTTCAATATTCAGAAAAATTTGATAGCTCCCATATAGACATCACATCAAAGCTACATATGAAATTTGAAAATAAAAGTGTCAATGACACTGTAGCTCAACTTGTTTAAGACATGTACATGTATAGTATGTGACACAGCAATGACAAACATCTAGGTAATGACCTGATAACAAAGGTACATGTAAAGTATTGTAACGGTCTGTACATAAATGCTGACTGTAGCCTGTAAGAAATGTGTAGGTAAAGTATTGTAAAGGTGGGCGACAGTTAGATGCTAAACTAGGAAAGAAATCTTTGAGTCCCAGAGTGGGTCTGACTGAACCCAAAAATATTTGTTCTCATAGCACAGTGATAACAAAGGCACCCAAAAACACTCGTTCCTGTCACAAGGTGATAACAAAGGTACCCCAAGAAGTTTCGTGAAGATCAGTTCATAAATACAGACTCTAGCCCGAGCCATATTGACATGTGCACTTACTGTGTATAAGTAGCACTGAACATATCAAAGTTCATCTAATTTGCATAATTTCTGTACGAGAAAAAAACCTGTATTATATGTGATGTATTCCATGTTACTAAACATTCCTACAAACATTCATTCAAATCAGAACTTTCATACAGAAGTTCTGTACAAAAAACTGATTGGACCTAATTTCGGTACAAAATGGCCACTGGCAGCCATCTTGAATTTTGGACCGCACCCAGAAACACACCATTCTCATCCCAAAGTGATAACAAAGGTACCCAAGACGTTTCGTGAAGATTGGTTCATAAATACAGACTCTAGCCCGAGCTGTATTGACATGTGTACTTACTGTGTATAAGTAGCACTGAATAAATCAAAGTTCATCTAATTTGCATAATTTCTGCACAAGAAAAAAACCTGTATTATATGTGATGTATTCCATGTTAGTAAACATTCATACAGAAATTTATTCAAATCAGAACTTTCATACAAAAGTTCTGTACAAAAAACTGATTGCACCAATTTTGGTACAAAATGGCCACTGGCAGCCATCTTGAATTTTGGACTGCACCCAAAAACCCTCATTCTCGTCCCAAGGTGATAACAAAGGTGCCCAAGAAGTTTCGTAAAGATCGGTTCATAAATATGGCCTCTAGCCTGAGCCATATAGAAGTTGTGTACAAAAAACTGATAAGACCCAATTTCGGTACAAAATGGCCACTGGCAGCCATCTTGAATTTTAGACCGCACCCAGAAACACTCGTTCTCATCCCAAGGTGATAACAAAGGTACCCAAGACGTTTCGTGAAGATTGGTTCATAAATACAAACTCTAGCCCGAGCCGTATTGACATGTGTACTTACTGTAAGTAGAACTGAAAAAATCAAAGTTCATCTAATTTGCACAATTTCTGCACGAGAAAAAAACCTGTATTATATGTGATGTATCCCATGGTACTAAACAGACACACAAAAAATTATTCAAATCAGCGCTTACAAATGAAAGTTCTGAGCAAAAACTGATTGCAACTAATTTTGTACAAAATGGCTGCCAGCGGCCAACTTGAATTTCGGATCGGACCCAAAAACTCTCGTTCTCGTCCCACGGTCATAACAAAGGTACCCAAGAAGTTTCGTAAAGATCGGTTCATAAATGCGGCCTCTAGCCCGAGCAGTATTGAATTATTGATGGATAGACGGACGACTGGCCATGGCATAAGCTCAAATTTGGCTTCGCAAAAGTTGAGCTAAAAATGAAATTCACGTTTCCGTGCAACAACCACATAGTCTGAAAATCACAAGTTTTGAAACAAATCATTTAGATGTTTCTGCTACTTACAAACATCCGAATTTAAATTCTGCAACAATTATAAATCAATGGCATCATAAAGTAAACCAATGTAGTTCTGGTAAAATCAACTGAACTTTGCTGTTTGGTGTGCGACATCTGGATGCAGAGTTTCAGTTTCCAATCATCTTGAAACATCAGACTTATTTGCTAAAAGCTTCTGGTTGTTTCATTTTTATTATCAGACACAGGATTCTATCAGAAATGAAAGTTGCCTCACCTCAGGATCATTCCTGGTGTAGATATAACAATTCATATGACAGACATGCTTTTGAAAGATTTTCAAATGAGCTTGGAGTTCCAATTGATACGGACTGGAGAGAATAACATGACTATAATGATGGGCTTGGTACTCTATATCAGATCTGCGGTGGTTATCACTCAACAGAGAGGACTCTACACCCACAAGATCGCAGATTTGATCACACAGTCACATTCATAAAGCAGTTCGGATATGGGCATACCCATGCCAATTTTCTCAGACAATTGCAAGTACATGCAGACTGGACTACTTTTATTACCGATTAGTCAGATGGCTTTACAAGAGCCGGTGATGAAAGAAGTAATGATTCAATAAGAACCTATATATGGGCAATATTAGGATCTCAGGCCCAAATTCGTGCATCAATCCTTGGAACTGGTATGGCATTTGATGTACAAAAACAGTTTGAGGCAAATTAAGAAGATGCCATAGCCAGACCAGTAGATTTAGAAAGTGCAATCAAATGCTTCAAGATGTAGTGTCACATGCCCAATCAAAAACTGATTATGTGTTTGGACTCAGTCTTTATATGGCTCCATCAAATATGGAACGTGGACTCTCACATCAAATTGCAGGTTATAATAATAAAATTCTTATTGCTACTACTGTATAGACACTGGGGGTTAATAATCATGTGAACTCCAAAACAGTTCCTGTTGCAGAGATAATTTCAGGTGTTTACTGAGAGGAGTTCTTTAACCTTTAAAAACCTAATTCTGATTTGATCACTTTTTACTGCAACAGAACAGGTGCCCAAGCAGGTTGGTTCTGATACACTTGCAAGTTACATTCTAAGAACCTTCTCAGTATTTTCTACGCAAGTCTTGGCTGCCTATATAAGCAAAGTTACCTGATGTAGCTTGTGAGTGTTCTCAACTCAATTTGAAGGTAATATTTCTTAATCTTTGTGTTTCTTTCCTCCAAAGCAAATTCCCAATTGACACATTCATAGTGCAAATTTCCCAATACATGGGCCCTGAACCCTTTCCCAAAGCGAGCAGAAGTATCCCTGTGTTGAACCTACTGTTGCCCACCAGCTGCAAAACCCATCCCTGCTCTTCCTGCTTCTGTTAAGAAGCTAGGAACTGATGATCACTTAAACAAATGCACAACCCTTGTCATTGAATTAATGATTGTTGCTATTTGATTAGACAGAAAAGCTGTAGTACCAGTACAAATCGATAACTGTGCTGGGGATAAGGTGATAGGAGTTGTTGGTGCATGTTATCGGATAGATTACTTTAACTAAAGGGCAGATCTTTTAGGGATACCTCCAGACAGAAAATATAGTAAATAATAACCTTCAACTGTGTTAAAATATATTCAAGTTGGAGATGAAATGTTTAATGTTATCAACCAATTTATAAACCACTTGTTAGAAATAAAATAATTCTCTTTAGTTTTATATCATCACACTAGATGGAGAACAACTAGAAAGTGTTTTAGCACACTAAAACAGATGTCTCCCCTTTCTTTTGAGGTCAGAGGTCAAGGTCACATGCAGTTCATCAAGGTAGCAGACATGCGGTTTCATGGTGATACATCCACGTCGAAAAAAAAAATTCTGGTCTGGACAATTACTCCCTATTTAAAGTACATAAATTTGACCTTGAGGTCAAGGTCACATGAAGGTCATGATAATGTGGTCTCATTGTGATACATCCACATGCCAATCATCTAAGTCCTAGGTCAAAAAACAAAAAAGTTCTGATCTGGACCATTATTCCCTATTTGAAGTACATAAATTTGACCTTGAGGTCAGAGGTCAAGGTCACATGCAGTTCATCAAGGTAGAGAACATGCGGTTTCATGGTGACACATCCACATGTCCAAAAAAAAAAGAAATCTGGTCCGGACAATTACTCCCTATTTAAAGTACCTAAATTTGACCTTGAGGTCAAGGCCACACGAAGGTCATGATTACATGTGACATGCGGTCTAATTGCGATACATCCACATGTCAAATATCTAAGTCCTAGGTCAAAAAACAAAAAAGTTCTGGTCTGGATAATTATTCCTTGAGGTCAAGGTCACATGAAGGTCACGACATGCGGTCTCATGGTGACACATCTACATGTCAAATAACCAAGTCCTAGGTCAAAAAACAAAAAAATTCTGGTCTGGACAATTACTCCCTATTTGAAGTACATAAATTTGACCTTGAGGTCAAGGTCACATAAAGGTCACAACATACAGTCTCATGGTGACACATCTACATGTCAAATAACCAAGTCCTAGGTCAAAAAACAAAAAAATTCTGGTCTGGACAATTACTCCCTATTTGAAGTACATAAATTTGACCTTGAGGTCAAGGTCACATGAAGGTCACAACATGCGGTCTCATGGTGACACATCCACATGTCAAATAACCAAGTCCTAGGTCAAAAAACAAAAAAATTCTGGTCTTGACAATTACTCCCTATTTGAAGTACATAAATTTGACCTTGAGGTCAAGGTCACATAAAGGTCATGACATGCGGTCTCATGGTGACACATCCACATGTCAAATAACCAAGTACTAGGTCAAAAAACAAAAAAATTCTGGTCTGAACAATTACTCCCTATTTGAAGTACATAAATTTGACCTTGAGGTCAAGGTCACATGAAGGTCACAATGGTATGCGACACACCGGCTCATGGTGATACATCCAAATATCTAAGGCCTGGCTCAAAAGACAAACAAGTTTTGGTCCGGACAAAGTTTCCTTGAAAAAAGCACAAATCTGACCTTCAGATCAAAGGTCAAGGTCACATGAAGGTCGCAATGGTACGCTACACACCGGCTCATGGTGATACATCCACATGCCAAATATCTAAAAGCCTGACACGAAATACAAAAAAGTTCTGGTCCAGACAGTTTACCTTAAAAAAGCACATAAATCTGACCTTCAGGTCAAAGGTCAAGGTCACATGAAGGTCACTATGGTACACTGCACACCGGTTCATCGTGATACATCCACATGCCAAGTATCTAAGGTGTAGGTCAAAAGACAAAAAAGTTATGGCCTGGACAAAGTTTGTGTGATGTTTCCCTTAAAAAAACACATAAATCTGACCTTCAGGTCAAAGGTCAAGGTCACATGAAGGTCCCTATGGTACACTGCACACCGGCTCATGGTGATACATCCACATGCCAAGTATCTAAGGTGTAGGTCAAAAGACAAAAAAGTTAAGGCCCAGACAAAGTTTGTATGAGAAGAAGAAGAAGAAGGAGAAGAAGAGACAAAGTTTGTATGAGAAGAAGAAGAAGAAGAAGAAGAATATGCACTAAAACAATATGTCTCCCTTCTGGGAAGGGGAGACATAATTAACCCTTTGAACTTTAGTGGTATCTTCCATGCCAGTTAAATGGAAGCACTTGGAAGAGTCCATATTCATTATTTGGGGTAGACCAATTAATATTTGAAGGTCTACCCCACACATTTACTGAGCAGCCATCCTACATCCTATTTAATGATGTTATGACGTATCATGTTCCTGGCTGCTTCAAGGGTTAAAGAATGAATTTCCTTTTCTAGTTGAGATAAAAAAAAGCCCCCTGCCAGTGGGAGCATTATTATTAGCCTTTATTAACTTCTCTCCTACTACAACTTCTCTCATACTGTCTTTGCTCCCACTGGGGTGTCCAGCTCCGGAGGAATTCTATGTGCTAGTTACCCTATGTCGGAGTCATCTCACTTTTTGCAGAATGTGTGAGGGCTCCAGAGGTATTGCCTTTTGTTTCAGGCTAGCACGGACACCAGGTTTATATATGCCTCCTCGCAGCTTAAGGGGTCACTGAACTGACAGGTGGGCCAGACCTGAAACTCAGTACTCTCTTAAACCACTCAGTATATAACAAATCCCAATTGGCTTTTATACCAGTCAAAATTGGCTTCTACACTCAAGTGGTGTTTAAAATATCACTGCAACATGAACACATTTCTTGGGTTCTCTCCCTTCTTAGGTATGTACGTAGAGGGAAGAATTAAGTGATCTTTACAATTGAAAAAGGTATAAAATATGCAATACATGTGTTAAAAGATATATATAGCTATTGTGCATAGAATTTTTCCTATTTAATGGTCCAGTATACACAATAGTCACAAATTGAATATGGTAGTGCACTGAAGGGATATTATGAATGTTTCGATTAGATAGAATAGAAAAAGCAAATGTGACTAGGTCAACTTCCACTATTTACAGTAACAGATCCTGCATGTATCTTCCTAGTAAAATAGAAAAAGTTTATAACAACAAATATGCACAGGTAACAAAAGCCAAATATATGCATTAGAATCTGATAATACATGCTATTGCAGAACTCATGCTGTACATAGGCCAATTATCCAGAATTAACCTTTTACCTGACACAGACAATATCAAAATTTACTATTTTCAATATTATTTTTCCATTTTTTTCAAAACATTTCACACAAACCATATCGTGTGACCCCTCATTGGAATGAGCTTATCAAGCCCATTCCAATGAGGCAAGCCTCGCATTTTCAGGAGAGCGATTTATTTGCTTGCCTACTGCTCACCTTAAAAAAATTAATGAGGGCAAAATCTAGTGCTCCTGACCTTAGACAATAATGATAACCATACCAGCCTATTCCTAAAACCCACAACCTTTCAGATCTCTGCTACGTAAGTGGTCTCTATAACACAACCACACTACCCCTCCCACCCCTCCGTACCTTGCCGAGGCCCGTAAGTGTGGGAGGTGCAGTGCGGCCATCTCACAGAAACTACCTTGTTAGCAGCACCAAACGTACAAAGCCCGCTAAGCAGAATTCATCAATAGTAAAACTTCATTTTGCCACTTTTAGCTTTTGCAAGCCTGAGGAAAGCTAATAGCGCACCTTGGTCATACAAGGGGAGCAATTTTTAGCCCTCCTGCAATTTTAAAAATTCCAGGCCTGATGAGGGGTCACATGATATGGTTTATTTGACATCTTTTTAAACATAATATTTTTTCATCTGAAATTTTGAATATTATGTGGGAAGATGCGGCTGATTCGTTAGATTAAGGGCTTATCATTTCAATTCTTGGATGAGATTATCACATGTAAGACTTGCAATTAGGGACAGTACCCTTTGCATTTGTATGGTGATTCAGTTATAATATAGTTGCATAGCATGGCAGGGCTGTAGGAATATAATTAAGGAATAGTGCATGGTTTGGAGTTGACTAGTCAACGACAAGCCATGCACTAGTCCTTATATTATATGAAACAATCCGAAAATGCAAATTAACCAAATAATCTACAATCCAAATTGTAAACATGTAATGATGTTTTTATTTTAAACAATAAAGGAAAATGAGAATAATGTGTGGATATTGATAATTGTTCAACACAATGATACTATTCCTCGCCTCTGCCAATGTCTCACTCCGGGTTCTAAGGGTAGATCATGACTTGTCTTCGACTCGTCGTGCTCTGCCCTTAGAACCCGGAGCTCGACTTGGATACATATTTTGTACATCCACATAATGGTAATAATCTCTATTTATCGGAACGTATCACCTCGGAAAACTTTGCGGCTATTCTTGCAACACTAAAAAAATAAAGTGTATATTTTTTGGTGGCCTGGATTTTCTGCCACCTTTTTGGATAAATCGCTGCTTTGTACGCTTTTATAACAAGAAAATGCATATAGTGCCCATGCTAAAAATAGAAAACATATAGTGCCCGCTTGTAGTGACCCTTCAGCTCTGTGCTGGACAACTACAGTCTACACGAAATAGGGATTCACCTTTCAGGCAATCAGAATGCAAGGAAGTCACGTGAGGTATAATATTTATTATTAGTGATCCTCCTTGGATACTAAATTGAATTTCATGCTAGCTGGGCAATATTTATAAAGATGTAAATACAGTACAGATACAGTAGAAACCTGTTAATTGAATAGCCATTTTGCAAATGAAAAATATTTGGTTAACAAGAGTATTCAATTAACAGGATTTGGGGGATTTTCCAAGTTTTAAACCAGGGCTCACACATGTATATATTTCACCTAAATTTGGGAGAATCCATTTGGATTCTCATGAAAATGCTTGTGAGAATCCATACCTGCTATGAGTCTTCCAGGATCACATGAGGCCACCCCTGTCGTACACTGATAATACATGTTAACCTCTTAACCAACACAGCTTTTTAACTTTTAAAACTGAATTTATTAAATTTAAAAAAAAACAAGAAAAATGTTACTAAGGTAACACATGCCCTCCCCCCCCCCTTGTGACCTTCACCTTGCAGATGCGACGGAAACTATTATACGCCACACACTTTCTGACTGTCCTTAACATTTGTAAAAAGTTTAACAATTGTACTATGATTCGTTTCTGAGTTCTGGCTGAGACACGAATATTGACCGATTTTTAGTGTGACCTTGAAATGTGACCTTGACCTTGAAGGTACGAACCCAGCTATGGTGTGTGACACATCCTCCCATGGTCCTTTATAATTGTGTAAAGTTTTGATGACTGTGGCCCTAACCGTGTTCAGCGTGACCTTGAACTTACAGACCTGGCTGTGGTGTGTGACACATGCACAAACGCACACTTCAATCACTATATGCCACCCTATATGCTGACCCGGAGCATAATAAAACAAGAGGCCCCAAGGGGCCTGAGGACGCTCACCTGACATGGTAGCCTAAATATCAACCCAGAGAACTGATTTCAACAAGTTGCATCTGCTCCTCCTAAGAAAAGCTTATACCAAATATCCAAAGATTCTAACCAGTGGATCTAAAAAAAAAAGATTTTTAAAGAATATTCCTCATATTGAACTAAGTTATAATTCAGGCTCCCATTGGGACTCAGGGACTTGGCTTTAACAAACTTGAATCTCACCCCCCTAAGGATGCTGCACACCAAATATCAAAACATTCCGACTGCTGGATCTGAAGAAGAAGATTTTTTAAAGAAAATTCATCATTTTGAACTAAGTTACAATTCGAGCTCCCACAGTGAGTCCAAATATGGACCTAGGGACATGGCTTGAACAAACTTCAATCTCACCCCCTTAGGATGCTGCATACCAAATATCAAAACATTCTGAAGAAGATTTTTAAAGAAAATTCATCATTTTGAACTAAGTTATAATTCGGGCTACCACAGTGAGCCCAAATATGAACCCAGGGACTTGGCTTGAACAAACTTGAATCTCCCCCCCCCCCCCCCCCCCCTCTAAGCATGGTGCATACCCAATATCAAAAGATTCTGCCTGCTGAATCTTGAGAAGAAGATTTCAAAGAAATTTGCCTGAAATGCACTAAGTTCAAATTTGGGCTCCTATACTGAGCCCAAATATACACCCAGGGGGATGATTTGAACAAACTTGAATCAGATCCACACCACAATGTTGCATACCAAATATCAAAAGATTCTGGCTGCTGGATCTGGAGAAGAAGATTTTTGAAGAAATTTGCCTGAAATGCACTAAGTTTGAATTCAAGCTTCTATAGTGAACCCAAATATGAATCTACAGAGTCGATTTGAACAAATTTGAATCAGATCCAACCCACAATGTTGCATACCAAATATCAAAAGATTCTGCCTGCTGGATTTGGAGAAGAAGATTTTTTAAGAAATTTGCCTGAAATGCACAAAGTTCAAATTTGGGCTCCTATACTGAGCCCAAATATAAACCCGGGGGAGTGGGGGGGGGGACGATCTGAACAAACTTGAATCAGATCCACCCCACAATGTTGCTTACCAAATATGAAAAGATTCTGCCTGCTGGATCTGGAGAAGAAGATTTTTTAAGAAATTTGCATGAAATGCACTAAGTTCGAATTCAAGCTTCTATAGTGAGCCCAAATATGAATCTAGGGAGCCAATTTGAACAAACTTGAATCAGATCCACCTCACAGTGTTGCATACCAAATATCAAAAGATTCTGCCTGGTGGATCTGGAGAAAAAGATTTTTTTAAGAAATTTGCCTGAAATGCACTAAGTTCGAATTCGAGCTTCTATAGTGAGCCCAAATATTAATCTAGGGAGCCGACTTGAACAAACTTGAATCAGATCCGCCCCACAATGTTGCATACCAAATATGAAAAGATTCTGCCTGCTGGATCTGGAGAAGAATATTTTTGAAGAAATTTGCCTGAAATGCACCAAGTTCGAATTCGGGCTTCTATAGTGAGCCCAAATATGAATTTAGGGAGCCGATTTGAACAAACTTGAATCAGATCCACCCCACAATGTTGCATACCAAATATCAAAAGATTCTGCCTGCTCGATCTGGAGAAGAAGATTTTTTAAGAAATTTGCATGAAATGCACTAAGTTCGAAATCGGGCTCCAATACTGAGCCCAAATATGAATCCAGGAGGCCGATTTGAACAAACTTGAATCCGATCCACCCTTCAATGTTGCATACCAAATATCAAAAGATTCTGCCTGCTGGATCTAGAGAAGAAGATTTTTTAATGTTTTTCCAATTGCCGACAGTGTTAAAAAGTGCTGACTCAGCACTTTTTCAAAGTTCTGAAAAAAGTACCTTGTGATCAAACGATAGGGATTTTTTTTAACCATTCTATTCTACTGGATAAAAGTAAGCTTTATACAAAATAAGAATTCTCTGTGCCGTGTAGTTTTGGAGATATGGCAGTTTTAAGGTTTTTCCTATTTTTAGCTCCCGAGGTTCCCACGGGGCAATGAGAACATTTTTTTTGCATCAATCAACTACTTATGACCCATTATCATCTCATGTCAAATTTGGTTCAAATCGACCTCATGGTTCAGAAAATAGAAATTTTAGGCGTGGCCAAACTTTTTGCCCCTCCCATAATGAAGGCAAATAATGCCCCACAAACTTCTCTTGAACAAACTTGGTTCTACACCTCAAAAGGAAGCTGCATTCCAAATATCAAGTCTCTGCTACTGCTGGTTCATGAGAAGAAGATTTTCAAAGATTTTGGTGCCCCTTGGGGGCGTGGCCCCACCCAGGAGGAGGGGCAACTTCATTTGAACAAATCTGAATTGCCATTAGGTAATAAACATTTACCCAACATTTGAAAAATATTGGGCCAGTGGTTTCTTCGGAGAAGTTGGTTTTGTAAAGTTTACGCCAGATGACGACGGACGGAAATCTAAATTTTATAGTAAATTTCCTTTCTTATTATACCTACCACAATTGTTTACTACAGGCTTGCACTACAGTGGAAGTCCCTAACTCGGATAAAATACTCTCTATTTTTGTCTTTCCCAAGCAAGTTGGGAAAGAAAAGTGGTGCAAAAGCACCAATAAAAATAAGCCAAAACTGGGTCGAGTGCAACCGGCGCAGACCCAGTACGGGACGCTCTCTCCCAAGTACAACTCCACGACTTCCGTTGCCAGTGCGCATATACCGTCTCTAAAGACTCATTCTTTTTGAATCCGTAAACGTTAGAGTTATGTGATCAGCGGGGAGGAAAGATTCTTTACCCGTAAAGAAGACGGGAGGGCCTCCATGTAAACAATTGTGGTAGGTATAATAAGAAAGGAAATTTACTATAAAATTTAGATTTCTTATCAACCTACTCACAATTGTTTACTACAGGCTGAATAGACAAAAGGCTGGAGGGAATCGCATAACCAACCCCCACATAACCCTAGTGCACTGGAACCGTGAAGCAGAAGGAAGAGGTCCCGAGGCTTATCAACCATAATGTCGCAATCATTGGTAAAGGACAATGAAAAGAGACATATGAGCCTGTGTGACACACAGACAGAAAAAAGGGCAGTAACAGCACAAGGCTGAAACTGACCTTCAAGAAGCCTAATGGCTATGGCAGACAACAGCCTGAGCAGAAGAAAGAGGACCCAAGGCAAAAAGGTCCTCCGACTGCTCCTGCAACTGGCGTAAATAAAAGGTGGAGAAAGTAGAAGCATTTCTCCAGTAGGCTGCCTGCATAACATCCGACAACTTGACGGAGTTAGAATAAGCCCAAGAGGTAGACAGTGCCCGCACCTCGTGGGCAGAAATACGATTGGTAATACAATCGCCAGCTGCTAAACGACTATAAGCCGTACGAATAGCAAGACAAATCCATCGAGAAATGGACTGAGGAGAGATCTTCTGTCGACCCGGAATGAGAGACAGAAAAAAATGTTTTCTGCCCTTCCGTATGAAGCGTGTCCGATCAAGATAAATGCGAATAGCACGGACCGGACAGAGCAAAGGGCGAGTACCCTCAACAGAGGGAAGAGCCCTGATACAGATAGGAGGAGGAGTAGTATCTGGTAACTGATTCTTAGCCAAAAAGGAGCAATCAGTGGTAAAAGTAACACTGTTGGGAGAACTCCTAAAAAAGGCCGGGTCAACCGAGAGGGCGTGAAGCTCACTAACCCGTCTGGCCGAAGCAAATGCCATCAGAAAAGCCGTCTTATATGTGAGAAAATGCATATCCACCTGGGATAAAGGTTCGAACGGCGCCCCCCCCCCCCCAAGCAAAGCAGCACCCACGAAAGATTCCATCGTGGAGTAAGCTGCAAAGTCCGAGGCCTTTTCAAAGAAAAGTGCCGAACAAGCTTGGAGAGGTAAGGATTAGTGCCGATATGACGCTTCCCCACATAAGAAAAAGTCTCTGAAAGCATAGACCTGTAACCCTTGATGGTAACAGGCTGGAGACCCCGAGAATCAAACAGATATACCAAAAACTCCGCAATCTGTGAAATCGAAGGATTGGCATAATCAACAGAGTGATCAGCACACCATCGACAGAAGACCTTCCATTTAGCTGCATAAGCTAAACCAGTGGAGTGCCTCCTTGAAGAAGAAATGCACTCCACTGCTCGTCTCGAAAAACCTCTACGGAGGAGACAGGACCTGACAAAAGATATGCGTGAAGGCACAATGAAGTCGGGTCGACGTGAACCTCCTCGGGCGACCTTGACAAAGAAGGTTGCGACGTAGCGGGAGACGTGCCGGAACCGCCGCCATCAGCGAGCGGAGCTGATTGATCCACACCCGCTGAGGCGACAGGGGAGCGATCAGAATGATTCGACAACTGCAGGTTCGAATTTTGGCGAGAACCTGAGGAAGAATCGGAACCGGCGGGAAGGCGTAGCCGACTAGACCGTTCCAATCGAGTGACAGAGCGTCCATGGCAAAAGCCAGAGGATCTGGACACGGGGACACGAAAGTGTCCACCTGATGGTTCCAACGAGTCGCAAAGAGATCGATGTGGGGACGTCCCCAGAGATCGCAAAGCGACTGGAACACTGCCCTGTGAAGCAACCACTCGGTGGAAATAACCCTGCCCTGTCGGGACAGGGAGTCGGCTAGGACGTTGAGACGACCGGGAATGTGACGAACAACCACTCCGGCGTGAACCTCCTGAGCGAGCAGTAAAAGATCCCGAGCTAACTCGTACATCGGAAGCGAGTGCGTGCCGCCCTGGTTCCGAATGTAAGCAACCACTGTCGAATTGTCGGATAGTAGAAGGACCTGGCGATTCGACAGGTGAGGGATCCACTGCCTGAAACTCAGAAGAAGAGCAAGAAGCTCCTTCTGGTTGATGTGTAGAGCTGCTTGATCCTGGTCCCACATCCCGTGTAGGGAAAGACCGAGAGGATCCAACGTCGCACCCCATCCGAGATCGCTGGCATCTGCCGTCAGAACGCGATCGGACGTGGGTAAGTCCAGCGGAACACCCTGCGTAATCCACTGAACATCTGTCCAGGGAAGAAGGTGAGGATACAGAGAGTCCGGAAACGGAAGCACCTGATCCAGAGAATCTACATTCGGTCTCCAACGACTGAGCAGAAAGTGTTGGAGAGGTCTGACACGCAGCCGACCTAGAGGAATGAGATCCGTCACCGAACCGCAGAGACCGATCAGCCGGAGAAAACTCCGAGCGGTCGCGGACCTGGACTGGGACAGAGTCAGAGCAAAAGCTGAGAGAATCACAGCCTTGGCCTGGGGAACAGCCACCAAATTGAATTTGGTTTGGAAAGACATCCCCAGATGACAAAACGACTGAGAAGGGACCAGGTCCGACTTCTCCTCGTTGACTCTGAATCCTAGCGACGTGAGCAAGCTCAACAGAGTGGCGACATCCGATTCCAGTAAGGCAGCATTGGAATGCCTCTGGAGGATATCGTCCAGATATGCCGAAGTAGTCACCCTGGACTGTGTGCGATGGAACGCTATCACATGCGACATCAGTCTGGTGAACGCCCAAGGAGCCAGGTTGAGGCCGAAAGGCATGGCCTTGAACTGGTAAACTCGCCCCAGAAAAGCGAACCTGAGATACTTCCGTGATGCCCGATGCATCGGAACGTGGAAGTAAGCGTCTCGCAGGTCGATGCTGGCTGCGAAATCTCCCTGGTGAATTGATTGGCGGACCGACCTGAAAGTCTCCATGCTGAACTTGGGAGCAATGATAGACTGGTTCAGGATGCTCAGATCGATAACCGGTCGGAGTCGGCCGTCCTTCTTCGGCACCAAGAACAGGCGGGAATAGAAACCCACTGACTGAACGTTCTTGACGACCTCGATCGCCCCCTTTGCCAGGAGATTGGCAATCTCCGTGGACAAAAGTTCCCGACGTAAAACGTCTGAAGGAACTGTGGTTGGAAGAGGCACCCTTGACAGAGTGGGGTGCCGTCGGAAGGATATGCGCAGCCCGGACCGAACAACATCTAACACCCATGGATCGGATGTGATGGTGGTCCAATGGTCTGCGAACTCTGCTATCCTTCCTCCAACCTGGGACGAGTCGAGGTGAGGACCTTCATTTCGAGCCCCGACGAGGCCCGCGAGAGGAGAAACCACCTCCTCTGCTAAATGAAGAATCCTGAGACTTCCCTCGATTCTGCCGACCCCTACCTTTACCCCGTGAGTAAGAAGTAGAGGCGGCGGCAGAAGGACCAGCCTTTTGCTTCACAGAGGAAGCAGAAGGGTACTTGTTAGGCTTGGAACGGCCCTTGCCTCCCCGAGAAGGCTGATCAAGCTGACGAAACAGCAGCTGATCTTTGGAATGACGTAGGACGTCATCCCGGACCGTCGACACGGAACCATGGAAAAGTTGCGGACCTGCCAAAGAAGCAGCTCGAAGAGTAGCACGCTGCTCCTCGGGAAGGGATCGTCCTGTGTCCAGCACAGCGTCCCTTCGAACTAATTCCAAATTGGCCGTGTTACAGGCATGCGTGTGAGTAAGGTGCATAAGCGCCTTGGACAGCACACGCAAAGGAGCCTGTACCTCGTCAAACTTATCTGGAGGCAGATAAGCAGCCAAAGCTGAGACGACGTGATCTGAGAGAGAAAGCATGCCAAGCATCTCTCTAGATAAGCCCAACGTGGACTCCAGAGTCGTCATTGGAATGACGGCAGACTTGGGCTTGGAAAGCCCGAGGGAAGTGGAGTCCTGATCCAGAACCGTCAAAGTCTGGCAGACTGACGGATTGGCGGAATCGTAGGAACGATAACGCACAGGAGGCAAAAAGGTGTCAAGAACGAAGTCTTCAAAGCCTTGGAATTCAGCTTGGCATCCAATGCTGAAAAAGCCTCAACCACCTGTACCGACTGGCATGGTCGAAGGCGCCCAGAAGCAGGTTGCTCCATAGGCTGTTGGCGCGCGACCGATGATCGCGGCCAGGCTGACACTGTCGGCTGGTTAGCAGGTTTGAGCTCAGGCAGAAACCCAAACACAAAGTCAAGAGCCGCCCCCAAGTCCGAAGACTGCTGGCCCTCGACCTCAAGCATGTCGGACTCCTCCCCAGAGTCGGAAGACACATAGCCCATCGTGGGCAAACCAGCCGACGCCTCCCATGGTGTCGGGACACCAGAGGAATCGGAAACCGGCCTGTTTCCAATCCCGGGAGGCGGCGCCATAGGAGGCGCCTGGAAACCACCCATAGCCTCGCTGGAAGCAACAGGAAGGCTCTTTGAGAGAACCTGAGTGAGTAAGGAGAGGGCCTCCCTAAGCTCACTGCCTGTACCGACCGGTTCGACAGGGGAGCGAACCGGCAAAGTGGCTTCACCTCTGACCCTCTTAACCAGCGAAGGGTCACGATCCTCCAAAACACCCGACGCGGGACGACGGGCGGCAGCCGAAACATCTGAAGGCAGACGTGTATAAGGGTACGATGCACCCCGAGGATCAATATTGCGAGAACTCATGAGAGTCACCGCGGACCTCTGCGGGGCAGAAGGTCCAGGCTGCACAAAAGGCGTTGGTCCCCCAAAACTGGTCGTGTGACCAGAGTGAGTGGACGGAAACACCACGGAGTTCATAGTGTTTCCACTACGAACATCCGAATCCAAAGACACAACTGTGGTACTCGACGGCGACGAGACCACAGCGATGGGCTCGGCCGGCAGCCCCTTCCGACTTCGCCGAGTTGAAGCCAGGGAAGGCTGGGGCCGATATCCCACGTCTACAGTATCGGACAGTTCTGCAGTCCCCTGCAGCGAAAAGCCGAGGCCGGCTGAAACAGACAACGAAGCAGACGGACCAGCAGCAGTAGTAGATACGTCGAGAGTCGTTGAGGCTGGTGAAATAGTGGAGAGAGCACACCGGCTCGGCTCCGAAGGAGGAGTCACAACCCTAGTGACAGCCTCAGATGTCGACTGGAGGGGGACTGTAGTCCCGGAACCAGGCATCTCTACACCAGAACACTCAATGGCTCCCGCAGTATCCACCACAGGAAAAGACTGCACATCCCCCACGGAGGAGGAATAACTCTCACCAAAGTCGGCTCGGGAGGCCCCGAACGACCACGTTCTCCTTTCCCGCGGGAGCGTGAGGCACGGCCACGAGAACGAACGACACGATTTACTGACGCCCAAAAGGTGGAAGACCATGTTCCACAGACACCACACGGCCGCTCGGCCGAACACCCATTACAGGAGGAACACGACGAATGTACATCGTCCACATGCTTAGGCAGCAGACACTGCCCACAAGGAATTGTCCTAGGCATGAAAGAGGTGAGAGGAGCAGAGAAGGTGAGATCAGAAAACAGAACACCCCCAAAGAGAGAAAGGTGACAGAAACAAAGACCCCAGACGGTCGACCGGGAACCACCCAACAGGAAGACTACTCTCAACAGAAAGAAGAAACACTGTAGGAGTGGTACCCCGCTGACACCTAACTCTAACACAATTAGAAAAATTTGCAAAAAAAGCATGAACAATAATTGTGAAAATCTAAGTCCGAACCGCGAGGCCCGCGAAAATCGCGCGCGACCCGAGAGAGAGCAAATAAATATACATTATGGACATATAATAGAAAAAAGAGAATATAAAACACTGTTCCGGAGAATACAAAGGATACACTATGGTATAATGAATCAGGAAACATCAAACATCGAGCTGGTGGAACACTGATAAGCGTGCAAAAACATCTCGACACGAAGCGGATTTTAAAAAGAATGAGTCTTTAGAGACGGTATATGCGCACTGGCAACGGAAGTCGTGGAGTTGTACTTGGGAGAGAGCGTCCCGTACTGGGTCTGCGCCGGTTGCACTCGACCCAGTTTTGGCTTATTTTTATTGGTGCTTTTGCACCACTTTTCTTTCCCAACTTGCTTGGGAAAGACAAAAATAGAGAGTATTTTATCCGAGTTAGGGACTTCCACTGTAGTGCAAGCCTGTAGTAAACAATTGTGAGTAGGTTGATAAGAAAGCGATTAGTAAAGCTCACCTTGAGCTTCGCTCAGGTGAGCTAAAAAACAACATTTACAAATAAAACCTTATAAATATGGATGTCATTGAAACCAGCTCAGTGAGCAGGTTCCAATAACAACCATATTTGTACCATTTCACTGAAAATGTGTCAGGACATGTCTTTACTTATTCTAATGAGGGGTCATAAGCTATGTTTTTTAGGAAAAAATTGAAAGTTTTCAATTTTTCAAGAAATGTTTTGCAAGTACAGTGGAACCTTGTTAATTGAAGAACCACTTTGCCAATGAAAATTTTTCAATTAACAGGAATATTTAGTTAACAGGGATTGTGGTAACTGGTTCTCGTCAGATCACCTAAGTTAACCAACATCGAGCCCGGTTAGTCCTTGGATGGGTGACCGTATAAGTGATCGAATCGTCCTCCCGCATTGTGTCCTTGGGCAAGGCACTTAACCCCGATTGTCCACATGGGGACACGATGAAGCCATGTACTAAGGCATACTGCACATCGATGGTGTGCATGTCTTCAACCAATCAGACTCTGCCTGTGCTGCAGTGTGGAGTTACGATGTTGGGGAGCTGGCAGCTGCTTGTCATTGCTCAGTGGTTCTCTCTAGGTGCTCTGGCTTCCTCCACCAGCAAAACTGTCACTGACACGATATGACCTTGGCTGTTAAAATGTGGTTGAACCTTAATAAACAAGAGTGCTCGTTGAAGCAATACAATGTCCCCTACCGGGCTAATGAGCATTAATAATTATACAAATGTTATAACCTGGATGTGATCAGCATGAATTCCATTGAAGCATTTCCAAAAAAAGTCCAGAAAACTGATATTTTTGTGCTTTTCCATATTTCCAAGGGCCATAACTCACACAAGAATAATGCAATCAGCATGAAACTCAAACTTGATCTGTAAGTCATCGTTCTATAGTAGGTTACCAAGAATGAAATCATTCAGTTGAAGCATTTCCGAAAAAAGTCCGGAAAACTAAAGTATGACTGACAGACTGACTGACAGACTGACGGATGGACAGAGTACAAATGAAACTTGATCTGTAAGTCATCGTTCTAAAGTAGGTTACCAAAAATGAAATCATTCCGCTGAAGCGTTTCCAAAATAAAGTCCGGAAAACTAAAGTATAACCGACAGACTGACTGACAACTGACGGATGGATGGACAGAGTGTAAATGAAACTTGATCTGTAAGTCATCATTCTATAGTAGGTTACCAAAAATGAAATCATTCCATTGAAGCGTTTCCAAAAAAAGTCTGGAAAACTAAAGTACGACCGACAGACTGACTGACGGATGGATGGACAGAGTGTAAATGAAACGTGATCTGTAAGTCATCGTTCTATAGTAGGTTACCAAAAATGAAATCATTCCGTTGAAGCGTTTCCAGAAAAAGTCCGGAAAACTGATATTTTGGCGCTTTTCCATATTTCCAAGGGCAATAACTCACACAAGAATAACGCAATCACCATGAAACTCAAACTTGATCTGCAAGTCATCCTTCTATAGTAGGTTACCAAAAATGAAATCATTTCGTTGAAGCGTTTCCAAAAAAAGTCCGGAAAACTGAAATTTTGGTGCTTTTCCATATTTCCAAGGGCCATAACTCACACAAGAATAATGCAATCAGCATGAAACTCAAACTTGATCTGTAAGTCATCGTTCTAGAGTAGTTTACCAAAAATGAAATCATTCCATTGAAGCGTCTCCAAAAAAACTCTGGAAAACTGATATTTTGGTGTTTTTCCATATTTCCAAGGGCCGTAACTCACACAAGAATAATGCAATCAGCATGAAACTCAAACCTGATCTGTAAGTCATCGTTCTATAGTAGTTTACCAAAAATGAAATCATTCTGTTGAAGCGTTTCCAAAAAAACTCCGGAAAACTGATATTTTGGTGCTTTTCCATATTTCCAAGGGCCGTAACTCACACAAGAATAATGCAATCGACATAAAACTCAAACTTGATCTGTAAGTCATCATTCTATAGTAGTTTACTAAAAATGAAATCATTCTGTTGAAGCATTTCCAAAACAACTCCGGAAAACTGATATTTTGGTGCTTTTTCCCATATTTCCAAGGGCTGTAACTCAAACAAGAATAATGCAATCAGCATGAAACTCAAACTTGATCTGTAAGTCATCGTTCTATAGCAGTTTACCAAAAATGAAATCATTCTGCTGAAGCGTTTCCAAAAAAACTCCGGAAAACTAAAGTGTGACTGCCAGACTGACTGACAGACGGACAGACTCAGACTGACCAAAAAACTCCGGAAAACTAAAGTGTGACTGACAGACTGACAGACTGACTGACAGATGGACAGACTGACAGAGTGACAGACTGACGGAGTGCAAACCTATAGTCCACTCCGGCGATGCCGGTAGGGGACTAATAAATAACAGGGATTGTGCCCCTTTCCTGTATTCTAGAGATAAACTTGGCATTCATTCTATTATACCTTGTTTGGCAGAGCTCCATGAGCTCTGTCAAACAAGTTATAATAGATTAAATGCCTGTATTGGATGTAGTTCGGCCAAATAGGTCTATAAACAAAGGAAAACTGGGGAGGGTCATGTTAATTTCTTGACAGGTTGAAGATTTTTTATTCAATTAACAGGAGTTTACTCTATAACCTATATTCAATTAACAGGTCAAATTTGTACTGGAGGTATGATAAATGGTTTTGTGTTGGGGGAAAATATATTCAATTAACAGGGTTATTCAGTTAAGGGATATCCAATTAAGTGGGCTCCACTGTATTGTCTGCTATTTGAGTTGGGTAAGAATTTAATCACTAAAAGTTATACCTTGTATCTCTCATATCTTGTATGACAGAGATTCATGCTAAATAGAATATTGAAGAATGATCAAATTCCTATTTACTGAATACTACTGTTTACCCCTTACCCAACCCAGATAGCAGACGATACTCGCCAAATATTTCTTGAATGACTAAACATTTTCATTTTCTGTCTCAAAAACATAACTTATAACCTCTCATTGGAACAAGCTCGTTCCAATGAGGGGTCATAAGTCATGTCTTTGAGACAAAAATTAAAAGATAACAAGAGGCCCCAGGGGGCCTGAGGGGGCTCACCTGACATGGTAGTCTAAATATCAAACCAGGGACTTGACTTGAATAAGCTGCATATGCCCCTCCCAAGAAAAGCATATACCAACTAGATGAAGCGATTGTGCACAATACAAAAGATTTTCCTTCTATTTTCAGTTCCTGCACTTTTACGTCCCAAAATTGAGATAAACGCATAAAAAACAGATTTTTTTTTATTTTTGTTCGGAAATTTTCGAAGTCCCAAACAAAATATTTTCAGACCCCAATTTTTTTTTTTTGTAAAAAATTGACCAAAACGCATAAAAAACAAAAAAACTAATTTCCGGATTTTGGTCCCAAATTTTCTAAGTCCCACCCGGACCCCAAATTGTCAGTGTAAAAAAAAATATTTTTGTCTTAAAATTGACCAAAACGCATAAAACCCCCCCAAAAAAATTTCCGGATTTTGGTCCAAAATTTCTAAGTCCCACCAGGACCCCAAATTTCTGGTGTAAAAAAAAAAAAATTTTTTGTCTTAAAATTGACTGAAATGCATAAAAAAACAAATAAACAGCTGCGCCATGAGCGCATGAAATGCCCCTTTATTAATTACAAGAGGGAATCACACAATATGAGTATACATGTGTACTTGTCAGGTTACATATACTTGCCACCAAAAAATCATGAAAATTGCTCAAAGTCCAACATGTGGAAAATTGCCTATATTTTGATGAATAAAGTCCCATAACTCTGGAATGACAAATTGGACAGCGACACAAATCGAAAGGGAGATTCCTTCTATCAACATATACTTGCAACCAAAAAATCATGAAAATTGCTCTAAGCATTTTCAAGTTATTGTTCGACATGTGAAAAATAAAGTCCCATAACTCTGGAAAGACTAATCGAACGGCGACACCAACCGAAAGGGAGCTTCCTTCCATCAACATAAACCACCTATCAAAAAATCGTGAAAATCTCTCAAAGCGTTCTCGAGTTATCGTATGTGTAAAAAATCTACAATTTTCTAAGTAATAAAGTCTCATAACTCTGGAATGACTAATCGAACGGCGACACTAAACAAAAGGGAGCTTCCCTCCATCAACATAAACCACCTACCAAAAAATCGTGAAAATCTCTCGAAGCGTTCTCGAGTTATTGTACGACGTGTAAAAAATCAACAATTTTCTAAGTAATAAAGTCCCATAACTCTAGAATGACTAATCAAACGGCGACACTAAATGAAAGGGAACTTCCCTCCATCAATATACACCACCTACCCCAAAATCACGAAAATCTATCAAAGCGTTCTCGAGTTATTGTACGTGTAAAATATCAACAATTTTCTAAGTAATAAAGACCCATAACTCTGGAATGACTAATCGAACGGCGACGCTAAACGAAAGGGAGCTTCCCTCCATCGATATACACCACCTACCCAAAAATCACGAAAATCTCTCAAAGCGTTCTTGAGTTATAGTACGACATGTGACAGGATGGACAGACGGACGGACAGACGGACAGCGGTATACCATAACACGACCCGTTTTTTTCAAAACGGGCATATAAAAACTCATTTCCGGATTTGAGTCCGGACCGGGACCACAAATTTTCAGCCAAAATATGAACCCAGGGACTTGGATTGAACAAACTTGAATCTGCCCCCCCCCCCCCCCCCCCCCCCCCCCCCTCCCAAGAGATGTTGTATAGCAAATATGTGAGGATTCTGACTGGTGGACTGAAGAAGATTTTTAAAGAAATTTCCTCATATTGCTTTAAGTTAAACTTTGGACTCCAAAGTTCCCATAGGGAACCCAAATATGGACCAAGGGATTTGATTTCAATAAATATGTGAAACAATCTTCCAAAGATGTTATATGTAAAATATGAAAGCTTTTGGAGCAGTGGTTTGGAAGCAAATGATTCTTTAATTTTTTCCCATTTCCCACAGTGTTAAAAAATACTGACTCAGCATTTTTTCAAAGTACTGAAAAAGAACCTTATGACAAAATTGATGGCAATTTTTTTTTACCAATCCTTTCTGTTGGTTCTAAGGAAGCCTCACACCAAATAAAAATTCTCAGTGCTGTGCAGTTTTGGAGATATGGACATTCTCGTTTTTTTATATTTTTGGGTCCTGAGGTTCCCACGGGGCTGCAGGAAAATTTTGTTTGGCATAAATCAAGTACTTATAACCCAATAATACCTCATATTAAATTTGGTTCAAACTGGCCTCTTGGTTCAGAAAATAGAAATTCTGGGCGGGGCAAAAATTCTTGCCCCTCTCAGAACAAAGGCAAATATTGCCCGTCAAACTTCTTATGAACAAACTTGAATCTACACCTCAAATGGAAGCTGCATACCAAATATCAAGTCTCTGCTACGGCTGGTTCATGAGAAGAAGATTTTTAAAAATTTTGTGCATTTTGGCCCCACTCCCCTCCACAATACGAGCAGAAACCCAATTTGAAGAAAAACCCAAATGCTTCTATATAACCGCTACTCATGTGAATTTTCATTGAACGGCAGCCAGTGGCTTGGGAGAAAATTACCGAAACACCACCTTCATGACGTACGACAGACGACGGATGACGATGACAGGCGACGGACAAAAAGTGATCAGAATAGCTCACCCTGACTTTCAGTCAGGTGAGTTAATAACATTTAAATAGCTAATGTGCATAGGATTGACTGAATATGGCTGTTACGTTAGGTAAAGGGTTACATGAATATTTTCCACTGGCAAATTTTAAAGTGGCTATTCAATTAGAGTACTGTATCCCATACAGCTGAATGCCAACATAATTATAACAGGAATTTGTGGTGACAAATGATCTGACAGGCTGACCGATGTCACAATATTTCTGTTTACAAGAAATACAACCTCCCTTTCTGGTGCTTTTTTGTCCATGGGCATTTTATCCCATTGTGCTTTTGTCCGACATCCCAAAAACTGCTAGCGCTTCTGCTTCTTCGGAAACAATGTAGATACAAGTCACATGAAACAACTTTTTGTTGTTGTTGTTATAATCCAATCTTACCATATGGGACAGTATATATTTAGATGTGAATATGAAAACTAGAGGCTCTACAGATTCTGTAATCGCTCACTTGGAAATACATATAAAAAATGTGATTTCCCATAGGCTTTCCATGGTAACTATGAGCTGCAATTGTGGCCATGTTTTGCAAGATTACATCAACATTACATGAGGATCATTGGTAGAAGGTGTCCCAGTCTTCAATCACGTGAAGTTTCAAAACATTGGAATCCATCAAACAGAACTATAGAATGTCTCTGGTGGCCACATTTTCAAGCCAACGGGAACAAAAAGAGGATCGTTTGTAGTGGGCCTCCTGTAGACCATTCTTGCCAAGTTTTTGGTTCATGTCAGCTCAATAGTTCCAGAGAGAAGATGAAAATGTGATTTCCTACAGTTTTTTTCTATAGTAACTATAAACTGCAATTGTGGCCATGTTTGCAACACGATCAACATTAAAATGAGGAACGTTGGTGGAGGGTGTCCCAGTTATCAACCATGCAAAGTTTCAAAACATTTTCAGAGGAGAAGGGTTTTCAAAATTGACCAATCAGAATCAAAGAATGCTTCTGGCAGCCACGTTTTTTCACCCAACAGGAATAAAATGAGTAACAGTTGTAGAGTACCTTTTCCTGCCAAGTCTGGTTCACACTGGCTCAGTACTTTCAATGAAGATGATGAAAATGTGATTTCCTATAGGGTTTCTATAATAACTATAAGCTACAATTGCAGCCATAATTGCAACCCGATGAAGATTAAAATGAGGATCATTGGTAGAGGGGGTTACAGTCATCAGTCACACTAAGTTTTCAAACCATTTGGCCTTGTAGTTTCAAAGAAGATTTTCTTGAAAATGCACACATTTATGAATTCTGTTTTCAACAAAAAAATCAATAAAAGATGGTTAATTATTTTTGAAAAATTACAATGTTTTTCAGACAGTATTCTCTTTTCAAAATAGCTTTGGATAGGTAAAAGGGTTACAGGAAACACATTACTCCAATTTTTGTCAAATCTTAAAAAGATATACAATAATTACTGTCATCTAAGCTGACATGATTGCAAGAATGTTAGCAAAATCTTCTGTTTTCTCCAAACACCTGTCAACAACCAAAATTATCTGATAAGTAACATGAGTAACGAGCATATATCAGCATCCATGTACAGTTCCAATAGTTTACAGTTAAGTCAAAATAAGTTGTAGGATAATCCTATAAACTGTGTATCTTTGTCTCTTCCTACACTGATAAGACCAGAAGCTGACGTCATTTTCTGGAAAGCTCTCACTGATAGCTTTCCAGAAAATGTCAGATTCTGATCTTGTCAGGGCAGGAGCAGCAGTTTACTTAGTTTATTGCAGTTATTCTACAGCTTATTTCGACTTGTACTGTATACACAATATTTTGGGTTTTTTTTTTCTCAGTTCTCAGTGGAGAAAACTGGAACCAACCCTTACCAGATTCTCAAAAAACAAGTATTTTTGCTGATAGTACCGATCTTCATGCAGGGAGGAGAGGCATTGGGCTAAGCATTAGAATATAGCCTCTGGTGGCCACATATTTCCATCCTCTCATAGACCATTCCTGCTAAGTTTGGCTCATGTTGGCTCAGTAGTTTCAGAGAAGATGAAAATGTGATTTCCCATAGGGTTTCTATAGTAACTATAAGCCGCAATTGTGGCCATCTTTGCAACCCGATCAACATTAAATGAGAATTGTTGGTAGAGGGGGTCCCAGTCATCATTTATGTGAAGTATCAAAACATTTTGCCTGGCAGTTTCAGGGGAGAAGATTTTTGAAAATCTACCAATCAGAATCAAATAATGCCTCTGGCGGCCATGTTTTTCAACCAACGGGAACAAAATGAGGATTGTTTGTAAAGGACCTCCCATAGACTATCCCTACCAGGTTTGTTTTCACGTCGCCTTGGATTTTCCAGAGAAGAAGAGGAAAATGTGATTTCCCATAGGGTTTCTATAGTAAATAAAAGCCACAATTGTGGCCATGTTTACAACCCGATCAACATTAAATGAGGATCGTTGGTAGAGGGGGTCCCAGTCATCATTTATATGAAGTTTCGAAACACTTGAAGTGGCAGTTTCAGAGGAGAAGATTTTTGAAAATCCACCAACCAGAATCAAAGAATGCCTCTGGAAGCCATGTTTTTCATCTGACGGGAACAAAATGAGGATCGTTTGTAGAGGACCTCCCATAGACCATTCCTGCCAAGTCTGGTTCACACCGGCTCAGCGGTTACAGAGAAGATGATGAAAATGTGAAAAGTTTACGGATGCCGGACGTCAGACAACGTAGTTTTTAATTTCTATATGAATCCCTTTAACCAGCTTTACAAGCGAGGGATAGCCGACTACACTTGCAAAAAAAATTATTTTAGTAACAAAAACTTTCCATTTTTTGCCTCAAACAGATAGCTCATGACTCCTCACTGGAACAAGCTCTTTGCCAAAACTCTGAAAAAATAGTGAACTCTAAATGGTGATTTCTGTGAATGTTTTCCCAAACAAGAATAAAGGACGATGTTTGCAATTTGTTTTCTTAAACGACTAAAAGTTCATTTTCTTGGATAACAAAAAATTTGTTTTCTCAGATTACTAAAAATTTTGTTTCTTGTTTCCAAAACATAACTTATATAATCCTCGCTGAAGTAAACTTGATGCACATGACCTAATGAGGGATCATAAGATAACTTTTTGAGGCAAATATTTAAAAATAATAAAATCTGAATTATAAACCAATATTTGTGAAGAGAGCTGAGCAGATATTTCCATTACAATAGGGAAAGTGTAAGATCCAGACAAAGTATGAAATCATTTAGGTAAGGCCTTTAAAAAAATTTCCTGCTTCTCAAACAATTTTTCCTCTATTCTATGATGAGGGAGGGAGGCTTTTTTTGTTTATTCACAAACAGTTCTGAAAATAGTTGGAATCAGAAATATAACTGTCAAACAAGGTATAGTTGGTTAAATATTTGTCCTACAAGTGCAAAATAGTGTCATAGAAGAGATTTCCAGGTGAAAAAAAGATGATGGGGCTGATTTCTATGAAGAGGGAGATGCCTGAGAAACACGAATTTTTTTTAATATCCTAAATGTATATTTATAGCCCCAATAACCAAATAACTTGATTTTAATCAACTTTGGAGAAAATATAAATGTAGCTACATGTAGAAATAAAATAATGAACTCCTGTATTAACAAAGCATATTCACTATACCTCATGGATCCTTGTAACCAAAGTGAATGGGATGTAAAAATGTTGGGCTAGATATATATGAAGAATGGAAAAAACTACAGTTCAAGCCAACACTAATGCACATGAAAACAGAAAAATAAATTAATCATAGCATGTGATAGAACTAACTTCTAATCAACACTCAGGGACTGTGATAAGTTGATGAGAACTACTGTTATTTTTTTTATTTATTGGGGTTTAACATTACTTTTGACAGCCAGGGTCACCTCGTGTTGGACAGTTTTACAGGTGGAGGAAGCCGGAGTACCTGAAGAGAACCACCAAGCAACGACGAGCAACTGTCAGACTCCCCAAAGTACTAACTCTACACAAGCAGGGTTACCACTGGTTGAAGACAAGTACATCCTCGATGTGCAGCGAGACTTAGTACACAATGCCACCGTACCCCCACATAGGCAACTACTGCTATTAAAAGAAAAAGAAGAAATGAAATCTCATTAGTTTAAAATCATTTTTCAACATTGTTTTGTCAACATTCATAATTAATATTTTTGGTGCCAAGAAGTATTTGACGCTCATTTCACGCTCATTTCTAATATTTCTTTCAGCATGTATGCTGGGTGTAATATTGATCATTTTTCAACATTGTTTTGTCAACAATGATAATTAATATTTTTAGTGCCAAGAAGTATTTGACAGAATTTTCACGCTCATTTCTAATATTTCTTTTAGCATGTATGCTGCGTGTAATATTGACCATACGTTTTTACAAGAGTGGTGGTCGAGTGAATAAGTACGTTGGTCTCTCATACCAGAGATCCCAAGATCAATCCTTGGTCAGGAAAGCAATTGTGAAGTTGATACTGTCACAGAATAAAGTCCTCTCGGTGGAGGAAGAATATAGCTATCCCCTGAGCAGAGAGAGACATACCCTATGCAGACTGAATATAATTCATAGGATTCGAGTAAAGAATGTTGAACAACTTGCTCGTCAATTCTTGTAAATGAATATATTTAAAATAAATAGACTTTTATATTTCACACTGTTGGAAAGGGCTCACAGAGCCCTTTCCAACAATGTGTCACATAAAAAGAATTTTAGAATTTCTTAGCAAATATACACTTCAATCATATTCTAGAAAAGAACAAGGGCCAATTCTATAAAACTTTTACAATTGTATTTTCTAGAATTGTATTTTCCACCTATTAATATAACTGACGAAAATGGGTCATTAGCATTTTAAAAGATATGGCAATTTGCCAACTGGCAAATTGCCATATCTTTGAAAATGCTAATGGTTCATTTCAACCCATTTAAAGTCATAACTAGAAAATAAAATTCTAGAAAATACAAATGTAAAAGTTTTATAGTATTGGCTCCAGGGCACTAAAGCAGTTACATGTAAGTGCACGTATTTATTTATTTATTGGTGTTTAAAGTCACATATTTCTGACCAATGGCTAATAGTGAGCACAACATGGAGATAAAGTCAAGTTCAGTCAAGCATTTATACCCATGTAGCCCAATTTAGAGGACATCCACCGCAAGCATTGGTAACTGGGTCCTATTTTACCAGTAAAATAAAGAATGCTTACCACAGTAACACTGCTTAACTTTCCAGGGTCACCACTGGGGGTTAAGTGTAATTGGGTCAAATGATCTTGATAAATTATCTCGCAGTGGACTTGACCAGACAGGATAATCTTCACACAATTACACAACAAATGAAATTCACCAACAATATGTACATTTAAGACAAATATTTAGACAGTTAGTTGAGTTGACATGTATGGAAGTCAGTTTTCATAATATTTGTTTATTAAGTCTACACAATCATATACAATGAATACTATTCAAAGGGGGATTAACCCTTTATCTAACAAATTTAATGCATCTGCCAATGTAAGTTACAAATTGAGCAGTTAAATTTTTTTTTTTTAAATCTCTGCAAACCGTATCCTGTGAACCCTCACTGGAACGAGTTGTTAACTTCATTCTAATGGGGGGGGGGGGGGGGGGGGGGGGGGGGCAGGGGGGAGGGGGTTACATGATTTGATTTTGTTGAAATTTTGTGAAAAATTAGAAGTAAAATAACAAATTTTGATATTGTGTGAGTTGGATCGAGGATTAACTGGCCCATGCCAGCCCAGTTACAGGGATAGATATAGGTTGTATCCTGGGTTTATATGACTTGGAGATGGGCTATACTGCCTAATGCTGTAAGAATCAATAAAATATTTCAATAATAACTCCTGTCTCAAGTACACCTCAATCACCTATATGCCAAGCAATTGCAAGGCTAACACCTGGAAACCTTAATCAAGTCTGTCATGTGATATAAGACAGCAAATGCTACAGTACGGCTGCAGTGGATTGGTTACTTTCCATCAGTGGGCAATATTCCGCGGATGCAATATTATTAGATTCCGAACACTAATTATAGGAATAATCATCAAAAATTTAATTAATGAAGCACCAGGTTGTACCTGGTGCTTCATTAATTAAAACTTTGCTGACGATGATTTTTGGCAACAGCAAGTGTGGACATCACTGCACACGCATGGAATACACTTGACTGGAGACATCTGGTTGGCCGCAATGGCCACATGTCTTGAACAGTGTCAGGGCAAAGCCAGCCTAAATATAGGAGCAAGGGGCCTCATATTTAAAGATATTGTAAGTTCAAAATATATTCCGCATCAAGGCGAAAACCCTACTTGAATTTCACCTCTCTGCAAAGCTGGACATGGAAAAAACACATGTGGTGTATATCCAGCTTCAGGGCAGGGACCCAGGGGAGAAACGGTATGTTAGATAAGGTCTAATCTCATTTAATTTATACAGTAGTCGCGAGTCTTACGAGACGTAATCAGTTGGTGGCAAGATAGCGTCACGGCCAATTGAGAAACGAGATTCTAAAACGATAGAAATGTCTATCGTATCGTCACCTGATAATTAGGTAGCAATAATGGCAAGAACGAATCAGTTTTCTCGACAAGTGAAATCACCGTTAAGTCACGCGCGAGATGACTTGTATTGATTCTGTCTCGATATATGTCATCTCCCACCGTTTTGACAGGTGGACAGATGAGCGTCGGTCCACCTGACAGTTTAGGGTAAAAAGTATATATACCTTGAAGAGCAGAGCATTAGACACACTTGGGGTCACACACATGTTGGTGAAGTCCAGGACAGGCGGACTCTGTTTCCTGGCATAAGGGTACCTTCGATCACAGGACCCTGAAAGGGCTGGAATCGCCAGAGAGGGCATTCCACGATTGATTTAGCTTAACGTTGATAGGCGGCTACAGGGCCGAATTCGCGAGAAGGAACACCTAAGGTGAAACATTAAAGTTTAGATTGTCGAGTAGCAGGTATCAGCCTGCAATAGTCAGAAGTGTAGGTTAATTGTATTGTGCGTATTAACCCTTTGAAGCGTCAGACTGATTGCGTTCTGAGTAGTTTGTTTTGCTGTCGAAGCATCGTAATACCAACTGGAGATCGGGGTGAGTGACAATTTTGCCCTAGCACAAAAAGGGGCATTTGTGAATCGTGAATTCAACCAGGAACGGTGAATATTTCAATAGGACTTTCACGGAGGACTTTCAAAAGGCACATAAAGTATGAGTAGACAATATCTGACCCAAATCAGAAGTACGGTGGTTTATAGATGACGAACATTGCTGGTCGGAACCTTCCGACAACCAGAGGTACAGTTACGTGCAGACGTTGACATTTGAGCCTAAGCGGGTGAAGCTCTTATGGCGAGCTCACAGTAATAACATTTCAGATTTGTGAAGCTCTTATGGCGAGCTCACGGTAGTAACATTTCCAGTGTGTAGACTATAGTGCCAGTACAGGGCTATAGAATGACTATATGATTATTGAGAATTATTTAACCCTAGCAACCAAATTTCTGTGAAAAGAATCGAATTGTTGATTGTTAAAATATTGAAACGGCTTTATTTTTATGTGTAAATAAAAGAATCGTTGTTACTTTAGATCATTCTTTCCATTACGCAGCCTGAAGTGATTAAGAATCACACCTAACGGAAATCGAACCTATTTCAGGCCAATTTGGCAGAGAAGGAATCACGGCGTCGGTCTAACTCAGCTCTCTGCGCCGAGTTCGCGACACTTGGATTCCGACCCTCCACATTGGTCTAATTTTCCCGCAACTTCATCAGCGGGACTAAATAACCCCACGTCAGCCCAGGCCTTACGGGGCCTCAGGAGTCCCTGACATTGATTGGCGAGCGCTAACCAGGATATTTCTAAAAGGTAAAAAGTGGCTATATGGAAATTTTGTTTTATTTTAACGGCGGTTCTGTTTAGGTTTTTGACGTGTTCAGTCAGTTGATGCCGTTCAAGGGTTTAATATCGCAATACAGTTGTCCCCAAAAGGATACTTAATAGCCACTATAACTGCGGTAGGTTTCAGAATATTTGGGGCGTTTAATTACGTTAAATTACAGAGGTACATTAGGATCAATTGCCATATTTTTTTTTTCTTTCTTTCTTTTCCTTCTTCATTCTTTTTGACGAGTGTTGAAGATAGAAAGAAAAAATCAAAATGGAAGTTGTTACACCCCTCGCCCAACTGGTATCATTAGGCAAGGAAATGGGCCTTGAGGGAGCTGAACTTCAGAAGTTCGTTAAAGATGAGCAGAAACGTGAGGCCAAGGAGACTGCCTTACGTAATGACGCAAGGGAGAGAGAGATCCAATTAGAACGAGAGCGCGAGAAAGACTCAAGAGAGGCAAAAGAGCGAGAGATCCAATTAGAACGAGAGCGTGAGAAAGACGCAAGAGAGGCAAAAGAGCGAGAGATTCAGTTAGAAAGGGAGAGAGAGAAAGATGCGAGAGAGAGGGAAGCCCAATTAGCAAGGGAGGCAGAACGGGAGCTCGAACAACAGAGGCACGAGAGAGAATTAGAGCTCCTCAGAGCAAGGGCCGATGTGGAGAATGAAAGTCGGCGCTCAGGGGATGGGAGTGCAGGGGTAGCAATTCATGCCCCACACCCCCACCTCGCTCATTTTAATGAAAACACAGATGACTTGGACTCGTACTTGGAGGGGTTCGAGCATTTTGCCTCCAGTCAAATGTGACCAGAAGACACATGGGCTATGTGCTTGAGCCCTTTGTTGTCAGGTAAAGCCCTCGAGGCTTATACCAGTATGCCTCCTGCACTTCTTAACGACTACAGTGAGCTGAAGAATGCCATCCTTCGGAGATACCAGCTCACTGAAGAAGGATTCCGGACCAAGTTCCGAGAAATTAAGCAGGGGAAGGGAGAAACAGTACCTCAGTATTTTTCCCGAGCTAGGCGGTACTTTGACCACTGGACTGATCTCGCAGAAGTGAATGAGTCATTTGGAGCCCTGCGAGATCTATTTCTCCGGGAGCAGTTTTTAACTACATGCTCCAAGGAGTTGGGCCTGTTCATCAAGGAAAGGGGTCCGCCCACCTATGACGAGATGGCAACTGTGGCAGAACGCTACATCGAGGCTCACGGTGGGAGTGTAAACGCACCCAAATCGGCTAGGGGTGGGGCAAACGGGTTGGCAATGGCACCCGTAAGGCAACACCACCCCAATCCGCCTGCGTCGCAGGCCAGCCGGAATGGGAACGCCCCCAAAGACAGAACTTGCTTCATCTGCAACAAGCGGGGCCATATTGCCAGGGACTGCTGGCAGAAGCAGGTTAGGACCACTGGGAACATTAGACCACCTCAGCAGGGGGTCGGGAACGCAGCACCAAGGGTTTGGAAACAAGGTGACCGCGTCGATCCAGGGTCCAGTAGACAGACGGCGGCATTCTGTCAAACTATCGGTCCAGAACACAGTCCCCTCCGGGAATGTATACAAGAGGGAGAATTAAGGCTGGAAGGTGGGAAGGTTGTCCCGATAATAAGTGGAATGTGTGAGAGGCTCACAACTTCGCAGGAGAAGGTTAATATGCCAGTGTACCCAGGATATGTGGGACAAAGGGAGATCCGTCTGCTCCGGGATTCTGGGTGCTCCTCTGCAGCGGTTAGAAAGCAACTGGTTGACGACAAGCAATTGTTGGGGCGCGACCATTTGTGTATTTTGATAGATGGGACCGTTAGAAGGTTCCCCATCGCAAGGATAACTGTGGATACCCCATTTTATTATGGCGAAGTGGAAGCCATGTGCATTGAATCACCTGTTTATGACCTGGTCATAGGTAATATCCCAGGGGTGAGGGCAAGCCCTGATGAGTTATGGTCCAGGGATAGGGGGCCAAGTGAGGGCCCAACGAGTAAGGAAGGGAAGATTCCCGGGGGAACCAATCCGATGGTCCAGGGGATGGCCCCTACACGACGAAATGTAGGGAAGTTTCAGGAGGGACGACTCCTGTCATTAGGGAGAAGGGGCCGCAGGCGGTCCAGGCGAAACGCCAAACAGCGAGGGAACCCAATGGGATCATTGGGGAAAGACCCTCAAGCAAATTTATGTGGGGGAGTTGAGCGCCCCAAGAAGTCGGTGTCACCCGTGTGGAGAGGGGAGGCCAGACCCACGCAAATGGCTGGGCAAACTTCCCCAGAATTGAGAGGGCACAGGTCAACACAAGTTGAGTATGTTAAAGTGGATGGGACCGCTAAGATGGGTGCCCAGGGGGCCAAGGAAAGGGTCCACAAATCAAAGGAGAAGCATCCTAGGTGGTGGAGACCACACAGTGAGTGCCGGGGGCACGCAGCGCCCAAGGTGCGCAAGAAATCGTCGCAATGGACCGGGGGGGTCGACGGCACAAGGGCCAAGGGCGGCCGGTGTCGTTCGAACGAAGGTAATCGCCGGGACGAGTGAGCCTGGGGGATATAGCGCAAAGGGAAGCTCTTGGGAATGCGACAATGACAGGGTATGGGGACCCTGGTGGAATACCCGTAGGAATAACGGGGCGAGAAGTAGGGGTGTGTCAAGGGTTACCAAAGGGGATACTGGGAATCGGGCCCCTACCAATGGTCGGTGGTTATAAAGAAGCAATAGTTGGGTGGCTGTGGGCCTGGTGTCTGGGACGGGGGCTCCAGTCGCAAATATTTTTGTGGGTGAGGTGATGGGTTTCGTAAACTCGGTGTTAAGGCCCGGAGGAATTTTCTTATTTTAGTATTATTATTGCTCTGACTGCTGACTAGAGTTGGTTGTGAGTGCGAATGTGAGATACACTGCCCCGTCTGTCGCGTGTGCGTGGACAGGGAGCCTGTGTGTCGAGTTTTGTAAGTGTGGGACGCACAAACCCGGTGTTAAGGCCCGGGGAAACTGTGTTTGTTTTTATTAACGAGAGTTTGTTGTGAATGTGAGGCACACTAACCTCGTCTGTCGCAAAGGCGCGGTCGGGAAATCTGTGTGTTGAATGTGCGAGTGTGTGAGGCACGATTTTAAACCCCTGGTTGAGCTTTGCGAGGGTGAGGCTCAACATAATGCAGGGGTTGTTTGCCCCTTCACAAGACATAGGGGAACGGGAGGTGAAGTTACACTCCGTTGGAATTAACCCATCTGATGCAAAGGCGCGGATGGTGTTACTCGTCGGAGTGAGTGCCAAGTGAACTGTTTACAAAATGGGCGAATGTGTATAAAAATGTGTATGTTTAGGTGTAAATATATAGTATTACAGAGAGAGAGAGAGTGCTGCAAATCTAAGAATAAGGCTACTCTTCATATGTGAACCCGCAAGACGGGAGCATGTGGTAACATGTGTGTCGTGGGAATCGGTATGGCCGACGCATGAGCCCGGTCATGAACCCCACGACACTAGGGCACAGTTTTGTAGTCTTGAACATGATGGGTAGATTGTAAAAAGGTGTGAGAGGCGAGCGTGCGTGGCTTTGCCCCTTGTGTTTTAAGAGATACACAGGGTGTTTCTCTCGGGAAGGGAGTTGTCAGGGCAAAGCCAGCCTAAATATAGGAGCAAGGGGCCTCATATTTAAAGATATTGTAAGTTCAAAATATATTCCGCATCAAGGCGAAAACCCTACTTGAATTTCACCTCTCTGCAAAGCTGGACATGGAAAAAACACATGTGGTGTATATCCAGCTTCAGGGCAGGGACCCAGGGGAGAAACGGTATGTTAGATAAGGTCTAATCTCATTTAATTTATACAGTAGTCGCGAGTCTTACGAGACGTAATCAGTTGGTGGCAAGATATCGTCACGGCCAATTGAGAAACGAGATTCTAAAATGATAGAAATGTCTATTATATCGTCACCTGATCATTAGGTAGCAATAATGGCAAGAACGAATCGGTTTTCTCGACAAGTGAAATCACCGTTAAGTCACGCGCGAGATGACTTGTATTGATTCTGTCTCGATATATGTCATCTCCCACCGTTTTGACAGGTGGACAGATGAGCGTCGGTTCACCTGACAGTTTAGGGTAAAAAGTATATATACCTTGAAGAGCAGAGCATTAGATACACTTGGGGTCACACACACGTTGGTGAAGTCCAGGACAGGTGGACTCTGTTTCCTGGCATAAGGGTACCTTCGATCACAGGACCCTGAAACGGCTGGAATCGCCAGCGAGGGCATTCCACGATTGATTTAGCTTAACGTTGATAGGCGGCTATGGGGCCGAATTCGTGAGAAGGAACACCCAAGGTGAAACGTTAAAGTTTAGATTGTCGAGTAGCAGGTATCAGCCTGCAATAGTCAGAAGTGTAGGTTAATTGTATTGTGCATATTAACCCTTTGAAGCGTCAGCCTGATTGTGCTCTGAGTAGTTTGTTTTGCTGTCGAAGCATCGTAATACCGACTGGAGATCGGTGTGAGTGACAATTTCGCCCTAGCACAAAAAGGGGCATTTGTGAATCATGAATTCAACCAGGAACGGTGAATATTTCAATAGGACTTTCACAGAGGACTTTTCAAAAGGCACATAAGGTACATTGCTAGTGGGAACCCTCCGACAGCCAGAGGTACAGTTACGCGCAGACGTTGACATTTTAGCCTAAGCGGGTGAAGCTCTTATGGCGAGCTCACAGTAATAACATTTCAGATTTGTGAAGCTCTTATGGCGAGCTCACGGTAGTAACTGCCAGTACAGGGCTATAGAATGACTATATGATTGTTGAGAATTATTTAACCCTAGCAACCAAATTTCTGTGAAAAGAATCGAATTGTTGATTGTTAAAATATTGAAACGGCTTTATTCTTATGTGTAAATAAAAGAATCGTTGTTACTTTAGATCATTCTTTCCATTACGCAACCTGAAGTGATTAGGAATCACACCTAACGGAAATCGAACCTATTTCAGGCCAATTTGGCAGAGAAGGAATCACGGCGTCGGTCTAACTCAGCTCTCTGCGCCGAGTTCGCAACACTTGGATTCCGACCCTCCACGTTGGTCTAATTTTCCCGCAACTTCATCAGCGGGACTAAATAACCCCACGTCAGCCCAGGCCTTACGGGGCCTCAGGAGTCCCTGACAAACAGTATGTGATGTTGATGAAATTTACCTGTATTTCCCAAGCTTGTACACCAAGTTAAATCTTTTGTTTAAAAACACAACACAGGTGAGGCCTGTCATGACTGAACTTGCAACCTTTCGATCACAAGTCCACCATGCTAACATGCCTGAAAATAAGCAGACTGTCATCTGCAAAATGAGGTCCCCAGAGGGTGAATTTAGTGATGCTACCCATCACACATTTGATAAAAAAAATTTGATAACACGCATCCAGACATCATACCAAAGTTACATATAAAATTTGAAAAAGATCGGTTGAGAGATGTGGCCTGAAGAGTTTTCTAATGGAATTGCTGACAATTCATGTGCCAAATCCACAATGGCCACTGGCAGCCATGTTTTTCAACGAAATTCGGAAAAATTTGATGGCTCCCATCTGGACATCACCCCAAGGCCACATATGAAATTTACAACTGATCAAGTGAGAGCTGCAGCCCATAGGGCGTGCTAAAGGAATTGTTGGAAAATTTATATCCAAATCCAAGATGGCCACTGGGGGCCATGTTTTTGAACAAAATTTGGAACAAGCGGCCTCTCGGCCAAGATAGCTCTGCCCAGGGCAACTACTTTCAGGGGCTGTCATATACAGGTTAACATTTGATAACCAGTCTCTGATTCTGATAACCCTTTACCCAGCACGGATTGAAGACAACATCATCATTTTTTGTCTCAAAAACAGAGCTTATGGCCCCCTCATTGGAACAAGTTTGTTGAGCTTTTTCAATGAAGGCTCATTAGCTTTGTTTATTAGACAAAAATTGAAAACATAATAAAATTTGGAAAATACATTGGTGTTACTTTGACCAGGTAGTCTGTGACCTTAAGGTTGATGGATACAGACCTTATTGTGATTGATGGCACACTGCCTAGTGACAATACATAATTATGGTGAAGAAATTATGGCCCGGACAAACAAAATGTTGAAGTTTTCCTGAGTGTTACCTTTACAATGTAACACAGACCTGATTATGATTGATGGCAAACCACCTAGTGACAATACATACTGTTATAAAGTTTTGTTAAAAAATATCCAGTGGTAAAGAAATTATGGCTCGGACAAACAAAATGTTGACGTTTTCCTGAGTGTTGCTCTTACAATGTTGCCTGTGACCTTGACCTTGATGGATACAGACCTTATTATGATTGATGGCACACTGCCTATTGACAATACATACTGTTATAAATTTTGTTAAAAAAATATCCAGTGGTAAAGAAATTATGGCTCGGACAAACAAAATGTTGATGCCAGACAACAGACGGGCGGGCGGACAATGGACAACTCGATATAAGAAAAGCTCTGCTGACTTTGTCCGGCTGAGCTAAAAAGTAGATAGCTCCCATCTAGACATTGCCACAAAGCCATGTATGAAATTTGGAACTGATCAGGAGAGATCTGTGGCCAGTGTTAAAGGAATTGTGGACAGACAGAAGAATGTATAGACATAAGAACAGACGTATGGACTGCAACCCATTCCAATTGCTCATACATGATGTTGTCAAGTTGAGCTAAGAAAAAGGGTACAATTTGTCTTCTGTTCACACAATGTATTACTGTAAATTGGACCAATCATATCTCGAATGATAGCTGAGCTTCATTTATTTGAATTTTTCATCAAATTCAGTCATGGCTGATTCACAGCAGCCATGATTAAATTACATGAAAAAAATCAAGAAAATACACAGCAGGTCAAAGGTTAACTAGCAATTTAATTTCAGATTTCATTTTCTGACTCATCAAAATGCTTGTCATTTTGGATGAAACTAAAAGTATCTGCCTTGAACTTTTGCAATCCTAAGACAAACTTATTGGGTGCATACATGCTCAACAATCTGCAAAGATTGAGCTCTGTAACAGTATAACAGTGTGTTGTTACAGCTTGAATGCTACAAGTCATTCAGATACAAAAGCGGGACAATAAAGTAGTTCCATAATTTAACAATTATATTTTTTTCTCTGTTCATATATAGAAAACAATGTCCCTCACAAATGTATTTCGAAAACTTGGAATGTTCTACAGATAGTAACGTAAACAAATCATAACCAAGTATGTGCTTGTATTAAGCAGTTGCAAGATACAGAATTTGTATACTGAGCCATTGATACACACTGTATTCAGGTAATTATGGTTTCAATACATACTTAGTGTAAGATAAAGTAGACTGTGCACAGTATAGCTAGTAGAGAATCCCCTCAACAATTTACAACTATTATCTAATCTGCGTATAATTTGCTTGTACACTCAGACCTGGAAATAAATTGCGAATGGTCTTTCAGGTTGGGATGGGGATTTCAAAATGTGTAACCTGTACACCATTCGCTGTTGTAATTTACCGTAAACCAAATCAAAAAGTGGCCAACCTCTGCTGTTGATGGTTGATCATGTGATGCACAATTCATTGGATTGAAACACAGATACGGATTACTTCAGCAATCTGGATGTAATGGCTACCTTCCCACCCACTGTAGTGGCCACTGCATTTAGATCGTTGAGATATTGATAGAACATACAATATTATTTTCTAATGAATGCAAACACTTAATAATATGCAATGATTGGTCAAAATGTACAGTTCTGTTCAAAATAAAAAAAATCACGATATCAATGCACCTTTTCCATAAATTGTTTTAAAAAGTGACAGGATATGAATTACAATTTTGAGTTAGCAAAGATAGGTTACGAATATAAATTAGGCATATATGAATGTCATTCCTTATTTCTATGCATGTTCACTGAGTTAAGTGTCTTGTTTAAGAGGGTACTGAGGCCCCTTACCAACTGTTCATCACACATACCATTAGCAAAAGAAAAGATCAACAAACATGTTGGATCAACACTAGAAGAGAGTGGTGGCCGAGGGAATAAGTGTGCTGGTCTCTCAAGCCAGAAGGCCTAGGATCGTTCCTCGGTCATGAATAAATGTCAAGGTGTCAGGACACTCTCTGTGAGCATCAATTATGGGTTGATGCTGTCACAGCGTACCGTCCTATCAGATGGGGACATAAATGGCTGTCCCCTGTGCAGAGAGACACACTCTGGGCAGGCTAAAGACCCCTTCATAGTATTTGAGAAGAAGGCCACAAAGGTCATCCCACACACCTGTGGTATTGGGACAAGGAGAAGCATTAATATAAGTTGCATAACTTGCTCGCAATCCTTTTTAAAAACAATGAGTTTAACTCTTAACCCGCTGAGTATTTTCATATTTTTCATCAAATCTAGTCATGGCTGCTGTAAAAATTAATCTAAATGTAACAGAAGAAATCATTGTTGAAAAATTCCATTCAATTTACAGGGTGAAAATATGATTACATGTGCCCAAATTATACTTATTTCAGTGATAAGAGAATCCCTGTGCTGGGCAGGAATATCGGCCAGCAGCATGCAAAGAGTTAAACCAAAAACAAGAAGAGTTAACGGTGCTAAGTTTGTTAAATGACAGAAACAAGCTATTAATTGAAAATAGAATAGGTTTTCATTTTTGGAATTCACTTTAAAAGAATTTCCACAAATGATACATAAATGTGAAGATCATGTAAAGAATTTAGAACTGCTAAAAAGTTTAAGCTCTTTCCTATAAACTCTGTGAAGCAAGGATGCTGATATTGACTTCTTAACCCTTTACCCAATGCAGACGATATCAAAATTTATTATTTTAAATATAATTTTTTCAAATTTTTCAAAAAATTTCAACAAAACCATATCATGTGACCCCTCGTTGGAATGAGCTCGTTCCAAAGAGGGGTCACACGATATGGTTTTGTTGAAATTTTTTGAAAAATAATATTTTTTCAACTACTGAATTTACATATTACACGGGCGGATACGGCCGATTCGTTGGGTAAAGGGTTAAACACTGAATCTGAAAAGTCCTCACCCAATCACGTCAAACTCAAAGATATTCACATCCTTCTTAACTGGCCGAGTGCTCTACTGAGGTAATGAAAGCCACTGTAGTGGCTTTACGCTGTATCAATTAACTTATTGTTTGCACAGCAGTAGAGGAAGATGTTTATATAAAATTGTTTTTTACAGTTCATTGGAGAGTGCCAAACAGGCACTCTCCACTAAACTGTCACAAAATAATTGTTTATGAACAAAATTTTGGTACACTAAGGCTCCTCCTGCTGATAGCACATCTTAGAAAAAAAATACTCACATCCTAAACCACCTTTATTTTGTATCAAGGAATGAACATGTGGCAGAACACTTGTACAACAGGATCTAAAGGAATGTTTATCAGGCTTTGAAGCATGAATGTACATGTGTGTATAATAACTGGAACATGAAATAATTTATGGGGAAACAATTATATAAATTATTTTTCTGGTGAAAAAGCTACAGCTTGTGATGTGCTAGAACATTACATGTATCTTCACACTGAATTGCGGCCTCATTATATTTAGATTGCTGTTGCATTATAGCAATAATGTTGCTATAATCTGCAGTCATCAAGGGGATAAGGTTGACCAATGGTATACTTTGTTATAGGCTATACTGTAATAGCTTGTATTATAACACTACCGAAGCTCAGCATGGCAGATGATTCATAAGGTGATTTATTTTCAACATGAAGACCATTAACTGGTTGAGTGCTAGTGTCAGAACTTTAAACAAGAGCTAAATACGCCCATTAGTTAATAAATGGTCAAATTGTAAGTCAAAAAGGACCGTAACTCATGTAGAAATAATTGGATGGATCCCATATTCGAACTTGGCCTGTATTACTAGCTGGGTAATACACATACCAACTTTGGTTGACATCAAATAATCCAAACTGGAGTTAACCCTTTACCCAACGAATCAGCCGCATCCGCCCGTGTAGTATGCAAATTCAGCAGTAGAAAAAATAGTATTTTTCAAAAAATTTCAACAAAACCATATCATGTGACCCCTCGTTGGAACGAGCTCGTCGAGCTCGTTCCAACGAGGGGGTCACATGATATGGTTTTGTTGAAATTTTTTTTTAAATTTGAAAAAATGATATTTAAAATAATAAATTTTGATATCGTCTGCGTTGGGTAAAGGGTTAACGGTCAGAAACCAAAAATGTTAACATATGGATAGATGGAGACAAATGCACAGACTGAATGATTACATAATACAGTGGAACCCTGTTAATTGAATAGCCACTTTGTCGATGATAATTATTCAATTAACTGGAGTATTCAATTAACAGGGATTGTGTCACTTTCCTGTATTCTAGAGATAAATTTAGAATTTATTCTATTATATCTTGTTTGACAGAGCTCTAAGAGCTCGGTCAAACAAGATATAGTAGATTGAATGCCTGTATTGGATGTACAGAGGCCAAATAGGTCTATGAACAAAGGAAAATTGGGGAGAGTCAGGGTAATTTCTCGACAGGTTACACAATTTTTTATTCAATTAACAGGAGTTTACTCTGTAATCTATATTCAATTAACAGGTCAAATTTGTACTGGAGGTATGGTAAATGGTTTTGAGTTGGAAAATTATATTAATTAACAGGGTTGTTCAGTTAAGAGATATCCAATTAAGTGGGCTCCACTGTACTGCAAAATACAAAAAAATGTAAATAGACAGTTGAATTCTGTGTCGAAAAAGGCCTGTAACTCATGTTAAGATACTTGGACAGAACCCATATTCGAACTTGGCCTGTATTGCGAACTGGGTAATACACTTACCAACTTTGGTTGAGATCATATTCTCCAAACTGGAGTTATCGGTCGGAAACCAAAAATATTAACAGATGGATGGACAGGCAGACTGATTACACAATACGACTGTTTTTCAAACAGGGGTATAAATGAAAGTGTCAATGACACGGTAGCTTAACCTGACTGTGTGTTGTGTTTGATGAAAAGGATAATGTTCAATGTTTATGAAAGGATTATGAAATAAGACAAGAATTGTGATAATTGGGAATATGTTAATTTCTGTTCCCTGTATGCTATGTTTTCAATAAAAATAATTTGAGGTGTAGACTGTACTAAAGAATTGAGGGATGGGTTAATGTGGCTCTCACAGGTAATGTATGTGGCCCTCACAGTTAATGTATGTCAACCAAAGGTACCAAGTTACAGTGAAATTATTCCAAAACGAGTCATCCTATCAAGTTATAATAAAAATCCCTTCATAAATACGGCCAGGCCTGCAGACTGTGCTAAAGGTTTTCGGGCTTCGGGCCTGTGTAGCGATCATAGTTGACTGATCACAAGCAAAAGAGGATGTCCTCATCTAGACATCATGCAGAGTTATCCTACCAAGTTACAATGAAATCCTTCCATATTAAATATGACCTGTAAATTGTGCTAAAAGTTTTTGTGTTTCGGGCTTGGGCAGCCATCACGGATGACAGATCATGACCAAAAGGGGACATTCTCATCTAGATATTATACAGAGTCATCCTACCAAGTTACCATGAAATCCCTTCATAAATACAACATGTAGATTGTGCTAAAGGTTTTCAGGTTTTGGGCTCGGGCAGTCATCATGGTTGACTGAACGTGACCAAAAGGGGACGTTCTCATCTAGACATGACCTCAAACCTGCATGTGAAATTTCGTGACGATCGCACAAGAACTACGGGTGTAGCCTGTGCTAAAGAAAAATGTGAAGGTAATATCTTATCTTGACTTTGTCAAGTTTAGCTAAAAATGAGGGTATCTGAGTAAAAGCCAATGTTTTTCTTCTCATGTTTCATATTCAGTCAAACACAAATAATATTTTGTTTTTATAAATTTGCCTGTAGGCACTCTCCAATAATTTGTAATAGAACAAATTCTGAATAAATTCAGACCACCAAAAATAATCTGGCCCTCAACCAGTTAATAAATCAAAAAGTACATGTACAATCATCAAAACCTAGAATTCAACTTTGTTTATTGATTTCTTGTCTGGGCAAAAAAAATTTTTTTTGTTGCACTTTGTGATTTGAGCATTTGATCACTCTCTGATCATTCTGTGTAGGAGGTGTTTATCATTCTTTGCACTTTAAATTTAAGTTCAGTGTTTCAACATCTTTTGATTCTGTAAATAAATATCTCGGGACTTGTGTACGTTTTGTCACAAATGTAGAATTATATCAAAACTACATGTAAATCCTGGATCATCACAAGTCGGACAATGTTTCAGTAGGTAAAAACCTGAGTACATGTATCTGCATGTGGGGTAGAACCATTAACATTAAGCAAATAACACAACTAAATCCTGGATCATCATAGGTCAGGCAATGTTTCAATAGATACATGTAGAAACTGGAGTACATGCCCAGTACAGTCGCCATGTCGTGGTCCGAATCCACGTGTTTGCAGTGATGTCTACGCATGCGTTTACCAGGTAATAAAATCATCAGCAAAATTTGAATTTATGAAGCCCTGGGTTGTTCCTGGTGCTTCATTAATTAAATTTTTGATGATTATGACTATAATTAGTGTTTGGAATCTAGTATTATAGCATCCATGGAAATATTGCGCACCCGTGGAAAGTGACTAGTCCATAGTGGCTGTACTGTATGTATATGTGGGGTAGAGCATGAAGCAATGACAAATGATGATCAAAGTTTCAGCTTACCATCATACACTTAACAGTAGTGTGACCACAGAAGTGGCATTTTTCTCAATCAGGTCACGAATGGATAAGTTACAATAAGAGCTGTAGGTTTTTAAATTTCTTGTTCGGTTTCGGTTTTGGTTTTTCAGGTGGAGTAAAACCTCGGTTCGGTTCGGTTTTCGGTTTGTTCATGAGGCCAAATAAAATTCAATAAAACTCATTCTTATGTCCGGAATCATAACTGAATGGCAGTGAAATTGAATGAAACTCAATGAATGCCCGAAATAAGCTATAATACATGAACATGAAGAATCAGGAAGGCCAATATAATAATTACCTAAATATACAGAACTTTTATTGTGCTTGGCCATTTTTCGAGGTCTGACACCTACACGCAACTTGAGGAAAGCTGCAAACACAACTAAGCTGAAATGTCAGAAAGCCACAGAATGTAGCCTTCCCAGAGTAGTGAGAGTACCCAGACACTGCCACTGGCAGTGTCTGGGTACTCTCACTACTCTGGGATGGCTACAACATTCTGTGAATTTCTTCAGCAAGGGAGTAAAACCGTAGATTACGGGATGTCGACGGTTTCGGTTTCGGTTTTAAAAAAAAACAAACCTCGGTTTGGTTTCGGTTAACCTACAGCTCTAGTTACAATGCACCTAACATTGGTGGGTTGAGATTTCAGGAACAAAATGTTGCAAAATCATGACTGAATCACGAAACATAAATGAAAATAGGATATCAAACTCAACAGACGTTCATTTCTTTCGAATGGGTGACATTCTAAAGTGTTATGGGCAGAAAAGTAGAAAGATAATTTTGTATGGATCACCACCTTGTCGCGATCTGATCAACAGTCTCAGTTTGCTTTTGTGATCACAGTACTGTATCTAACATAATGGCCAACACTGATCAGCACTATTCACAAAAATTGCTTTTCAAAACTACTTTTGAATTTTTGCCACAATAAACATAGCTTATGACCCCTAATTGGAAACGACCAATGAGCTTGTTCCAATAAGGGGACATAAGTTAAGTTTCAGAGGCAAAAATGAAAATTTTCGTCATTCAATAAAATTTTAATTTGTCTGCAAGTGTCTTCTGCTATTCAAGTTAGGTAAAGGGTTAAGCCCAAGTAGAGTAATGCAAAACCTAGACATGGATACTGTCAATGTGATATACACTGCAGACAAAACCATATTGTGCCCCCCTCCCCCCCACCCCCCCTCCCCCCACACACCCCACTGGAAGAAGCTTGTTGAGATCATTCCAGTGGGGAGTCACAACGTTTCGCTAAATTTTAAAAAATAATAAAAACTGATGGACATCACACCAAAGCTACATATAAAATTTGAAAAAAATCAGGTGAGAGGTGTGGCCTGTATGGTGAACTAATGGAATTGTTGACAATTTATATGCTGAAACAAAGATGGCTGCTGGCATCATGTTTTTCAACAAAATTCAGAAAAATTTGATAGCTCCAACCTAGACATCACAACAAAGCTACATATAAAATTTGAAAAAAATCAGGTGAGAGGTGCGGCCTGTAGGGTGTATAATGGAATTGTTGACAATTTATATGCTGAATCAAAGATGGCTGCTGGCGGCATGTTTTTCAACATAATACAGAAAAATTTCACAGCTCCCATTTAAGCATAACACCAAAGGCACTTATGAAATTTGAAAATGCGCAGGTGAGAAATGTGGCTTGTTGGGTGTGCTAAGGGAATTGTGGACGGACAGAGGTTCAGGTGTACATACAGACGTTCTAACAAATGGCTACTTATGTGGCTATTTTATGGACATATTAGGTGGCTAACCTAAAACACATGTCCAACATAATAAAACAAGTTTTTTGGGGGGAAATTTTTGGGGGGTCAGCTAACCCTAAGTCTACCCTTTACTGATCCTAACCCTACCCACCCCTAACCCTAACCCTAAACTAACACTAATCCTAACCCTAGCCACATAACTCTAACACCCCTTCACTGACCCCACCCCACCCCACTCCTAAACCCCACCCTGGAATGCCCTAACCCTACTCTACATTTATCCAACCCCCCACTCCCAACCACCCCCACTCCCCCACAATAAGAGATTCTGTTACGTGACAAGCAAGCCACGTAACAGACTTTAACCACATAAGTATCCTCTTTTACTAACTCGTAGCCACATAAGTAGTCATTTGTTAGTGCGGACATACGGACAGATTGAAATCTATCCAAATAGCTCATACCTGATGTTGTCAAATTGAGCTAAAAAACATAATTAAAATAACAAATTTTGATATCATGTGCAGTGGTAAAGAGTTCATGGAATAACAACTTTTTCAATGAACAAAATTCAATTAAACAGGAATATTCAACAAGCCAGAAATTTGTCATTATGCTGCATTTGAAAAATGAATATTTCCTCTATTGTACAGTACGGTACGGTCGCCGTGGACGAGTCACTTTCTACGGGTGGGCAATATTTACACGGATGCAGTAATATTAGATTCCAAACACTAATTATAGGAATAATCATCAAATATTTAATTAATGAAGCACCGGGTACAACCCGGCGCATCATTAATTAAAACTTTGCTGATGATGATTTTTATTACCCAGTAAATGCATGTGTGGACATCACTGTGCACACGTGATAACAACCAATCCACGGCGGGTGTACTGCATCTTGTTTGATAGATCTCCTGGTGCACTGTCATACAAGAAATAATAGATTAAATGCAAATGTTGGAGTTAGAGAGGCCCAAGAGACATGTGAAAATGAGAAACTTGGGCTAATGCATGCATATTCTATATTCAAGAGATCACAATAGAAACTGATGCTGTATTTTCTATGCAATTAACAGGGGTTCACTGTATAAAACATGTAATTCACAGGTTACTTTTTTGCACAGTATGGTAATTGGTTTGATGTTTTAAAATTGTTTGCAAAGCACTATTTTATTGAGGAATATCCAATTTGAACAAAGTCGGATTATTTGTGCATGTATATAGAAATATTCAAATAAAGAGCTGTCATGAGTGCAGTTCGCCATGGTTACAATAACCTTTATATGGACTAGAATGCCATGTAGCATTTAATCCTTTACCTAGCATGAAAAGGCAGATGACATTTACAAAATTTTTGAATAACCAATTGTTTTTGCATTTTTTGCATAAAAAAATAGCTTATGACCTCTCATAGGAATGAGCTCAACAAGCTCATTCCAATGAGGGACCATAAGATGTGTTTTTGAGACAAAAAATGAAAAAAAAGAATGCAAATTGAATGGTGATTTTTTTGTGAACAGAGCTGGCTGGTTTTTGCCACTATGTTGGGCTAAAGGGTTAATAGAGCATAAAAAGTAGATGATCAGCTGCCTGGAGCAATTATTAATTTGGGAACCCTCGATAAATATGTTAAAGTGTCTGTTTTGAAAAGACTTGAAATATTTGCACTGGCTGCCCTGTCAAAATTGTGAGAGTTGAAAAATAATGTTCAACATAAACTCTCATATCCAAACAAATGGCCCATGTGAAGCATGAGCGAGACAAGCAATCTGCACCTCAGGACTCCTGTTACGGGAATAAATGCTTCACCTTAGGATAAATGCAGCTCTGTACCCTATTTATAGGACGTTCCAAAGGAAACAGTGAACTGACAGATACACATAGTCTTGTTTACTGACACTTAGCATGTTTCATCAGACAACATATGCGTAATGTATGGAAAAAATAGGCTTTTTCTATTAACATTAACTTTATGTTCGAATAAAAGATTTAGGACAAACAAAAACTAGAGGATCAAGTGAGCCTAAAATGCTCACATGGCTCAAGTTATCAAAAGAGAGGAGTGTGTCAGGAAGTGATGGAGAGCAAGAACAATTTTTTGATCCGCCATAGCACAACCAAAAGCAGTTTTTTGGTCATTCATTTCTGCTGGTCCCAGGAAAGCTTCTCAGGCAAAAACAAAGCTCTGTTCTGTGAAATCTTCTGTGGTTCTCTCTGCTCCATCCCAAGGAGAGTAGCAACTTTGGGGGGAAAACTAAGAAGGGTATACTCCACCAAGAACCTTTGTACCAAATTAGTTGAGATTTGGTCTAAAAGTTGTGAAGAAAAAGACTTGGAACGCAAGAAAGATGATGATTCAGCACTTTCCAATCACAAACAGTGTAGGGCATCTCATTACAAAACCGATACCAATTTTTTTATCCATCTGATTCCACTGGTCCTCAGAAAGCTTCATACCAAATAACAGTATTCTGGCAAGCCTGGAAATAAGCAGACTGTCATCTGCAAAATGAGGTCCCTGGAGGGTGAATTTGGTCATGCTACCGTGCTCAGCAGGGTAGCATCAATAAATTTACCCTATGTGAACCTCAGTCTGAATCAAGGTCTCAATTCTAAACAGAAAGAGGTACCTACAGGATAAATTGGCCCACTGCATGGGATAGATTCAGAAAATTCACCCTTTCTGTAAATGACAGATTGCTTATTTCCAGGCTTGAAATTTCTGGTCTGTGCAGTTTTGTAAATATAGTCATTTGAATTTTTTTCTATTTTTAGCTCATAGGGTTCCCACTGGGCTTCAAGTTCTTATGACCTAATCAGGCTTGGCAATTTCAGGAGAGCGATTTTTTAGCTCTCCTTACTGCCCTCCTGAAAGAATTAAGGAGAGCGAAAAATTGCCCTCCTAAATATTTTGGTCTGGGATGATTGAGATTACACGTATTATGCTCACATTAAATTTTTGTTGTAAAGCAAAAATGTAATTTAACTTCGAAGTCACATAACATCAAGTAATTTCATTTTGAAAGTGGTTTAGTGGTAAAAGGTAATGGCTGCAACCATACCCAAACACACTTGCAATCATTTGAAGCAAAATGGGTCACAGCAATATTTTTTTTTCTGTCAGTTTCAAGTTCAACAACTGACAGCACAGTTTGAGGGGTAATTATTCAAGGAATATTGACACTATAATATACTACCATGACTACTATCCTGTCACTTGAAGCACTTGCACCAGGATGTGACTGTAGATTCAAGCAGACCTGTTGTCCAAGAAAGTCATACGCCTACCACTACCACCTTCAACCTCCCCCCCCCCCCCCGACCTGTTGTCCAAGAAAGTCATATGCCTACCACTACCACCTTCAACCCCCCTTGGGGGGGGGGGGGGGGGTTGAAGGTGGTAGTGGTAGGCGTATGACTTTCTTGGACAACAGGTCTGGGTATACACACAGGTCTTGTCAAGTGTGTGTTCGGTTGTTGAGTGAGACATCTAAATGTCTAAGAGATTTTGCTTTACCTTAGTAAAGTTAATAAAAACACTGATGTAGTCTGTTGGTTTCAGTTTCAATGAGTTCGTTCCAACTGGATACTTAAAATGCTGTGTAAAGCTAATTGCTCTCCTAAGCTGATTGAGGAGAGCGATTTTTTGCCCTCCTGCATTTTTCAGAATGCCAGGCCTGCCTAATTATACTACATGACAAATTTGGTTCAAATCAGCTCACTGGTTCTGACAAAAAGAAATTTTGGGTGGAGCTCAAAATGATCATCCTTCCTCAGGGAGTCCAAATATTGGTCTACTGAGTTCCTTTGAAAAAAATTGAATCTGCTTCACTAAAGTAAGTTCCATATCAGAAATCTAAGAATTATTGTGAATGGTTTATGAGAAGATGATTTTTAAAGCATTTTAGGAGTTTGAGGCATTAACCCCACCCCAAAGGGCATAGTAACTTTTGGGGGAAAAAAGTCAGAAGAGTATACTCCACCAAGATGCTTTGCACCAAACTAGTTAAGATTTGCCACAAAAGTTCTGAAGGAGAATTCTAAGTTGATGGAGCACAAGAAAGAAAATGACTTGGCATTTTTCCATTGCCAGCCTCCGCCCAGGGAAACTACTTTCAGGGGCAGCCATATACAGGGTAACATTTGATCCCCAATCTCTGATTCTGATAACCCTTTACCCAACACGGATAGCAGACAACATCATCATTTTTTGTCTCAAAAACATAGCTTATGGCCCCTCATTGGAACAAGTTTGTTGAGCTTGTTCAATGAAGGCTCATCAGCTTTGTTTATTAGATAAAAATTGAAAACATAATAAAATTTGGCAAATACATTGGTGTTACTTTGACCAGGTAGTCTGTGATCTTAACATTGATGGATACAGACCTTATTGTGATTGATGGCACACTGTCTATTGACAATACATACTGTTGTAAAGTTTTGTTAAAAAATATCCAATGGTAAAGAAATTATGACTCGGAGAAACAAAATGTTGATGTCGGATGGCAGATGGACGGACGGCTCGATGGACGGATGGACGGACGGACAGATGATACAGACCTTATTATGATTGATGGCACACTGCCTAGTGACAATACATAATTATGGTAAAGAAATTATGGCTCGGACAAACAAGATGTTGACATTTTCCTGAGTGTTACCTTTACCATGTCACCTGTGACCTTGATGGATACAGACCTTATTATGATTGCCTAGTGACAATACATACTGTAATAAAGTTTTGTTAAAAAATATCAAGTGGTAAAGAAATTATGGCTCGGAGAAACAAAATGTTGACACCGGACGACAATACATACTGTTATAAAGTTTTGTTATAAAATATCCAGTGGTAACGAAATTATGGCTCGGACAAACAAAATGTTGATGCCGGACGACAGACAGACGGACGGATGATGGACAACTCAATATCAGAAAAACTCTGCTGACTTTGTCAGGCAGAGCTAAAAAAAAAATGAAAGAGTCAATGACTCTGTAGCTCAACTTGGATATGACAGGAATTAGTACTTGCTGTGACCAAGACAACTGAATAATGAATATGACAGGAATTAGTATTTGTTTTGGCCCAGTCAACAATAATAAAAGAATTACCAGGTGACTGTAATGGACTACAGATTAAGACCAATCATTGTAGATTATTATTTTTGTGTGGAAATTTTCAGTCCCAAACAAAATATTTTCAGACTAAAATTTTTTCTTCTTCTTCTTAAAATTGACCAAAATGCATCAAAACACAAAAACTAATTTCCGGATTTTGGTCCAAAATTTTCTAAGTCCCACCCGGACCCCAAATTTTCAGTGTAAAAAAAATTTTTTTTTTTTTGTCTTAAAATTGACCAAAACGCATAAAAAAACAAAAAACTAATTTCCGGATTTTGGTCCAAAATTTTATAAGTCCCACCCGGACCCCTAATTTGCATAATTTATTCACGAGAAAAACTCTGTATTATATGTAATGTATCCCATGGTACTAAACATTCATACAAAAATTTATTTAAATCAGATCTTTCATTTGGAAGTTCTGCGCAAAAATCTGATTGCACTTAATTTTGAACAAAATGGCTGCTAGCGGCCATCTTGAATTTCAGACCGGACCCCAAAACACTCCTTCTCGTCCCACAGTGATAACAAAGGTACCCAAGAAGTTTCGTGAAGATCGGTTCATAAATACGGCCTCTAGCCCGAGCCGTATTGGGATTTGCACTCACAGTGCTGAAAGTAACACTAAATAAATCAAAGTTAGCCTAATTTGCATAATTTACGCACAAGAAAAAAACCTGTAATATATGTAATGTATCCCATGGTACTAAACATTCATACAAAAAATTATTCAAATCAGAGCTTTCATATGGAAGTTCTGTACAAAAAACAGATTTCGGCATCGTCGGTACAAAATGGCTGCTGGCAGCCATCTGGAATTTGGGACTGCACCCCAAAACACTCGTTCTCGTCCCACGGTCATAACAAAGGTACCCAAGAAGTTTCGTAAAGATTGGTTCATAAATACGGCCTCTAGCCCGAGCCATAGCAGCTTGGCACTTACAGCTCTGAAAGTAACACTAAATAAATCAAAGTCAGTCTAATTTGCATAATTTACGCACGAGAAAAACACCCGAATTATATGTGATGTATCCCATGGTACTAAACATTTATACAAAACTTTATTCAAATCAGAACTTTCATACAGAAGTTCTGTACAAAAAACTGATTTTTGCATCATCGGTACAAAATGGCCGCTGGCAGCCATCTTTAACACTCCTTCCCGTCCCAGGGTCATAACAAAGGTACACAAGAAGTTTCGTAAAGATCGGTTCATAAATACGACCTCTAGCCCGAGCCATAGCCAATTGTTGACGTACGGACAGACGGACAGACAAATGGTTGATAAGGCATATTTGTCTTTTAATGTTACTTAGTGGAGTTGCCTACCCTTCTCGCACATTTTCACTGAAGGCGTAAAATTCTAAGTGTCATTTGAATGTTGTCGATACTTTTAAGTGTGGGATTTGAACAGGTCTGACTATTTGGGTATTATTTCTGAACCTATTAAAGCCAGTATAATTTTTTTTAAAAAACCCACATAACATAAATATATTCTTTAATTCACAACATTTGGATCAATGAAAAAATATAATTTTGTATGCCCGGTCACTGAGCGTAAGCTACTTTCGGCTTCAGATTTAGTCGATATTTGGATGGAAACTTGGCAGCAATACATGAATTCAGAAACGACAAAACTGCCTGCCCATGTGAAAGTCTGTTATTCTGATCCTTCATTCCTTTGAATAATGTTTGAACAACTTCAACTTTTCTTCTACTGATCACAGACACCTAGAAAAGATTTCCCCCCCCCCTCCCCCCCCCCCCATATACATATATATAGATAGATAGATATTTTATTTAACAGCATATTTTTAAATACATGTAGTTGCATTTCTTACTATGTGTAATACATATACAGAAGTAATAATCTATACCGTTGGGAGATGACATAGCCAGATTGGCTGTCTTCCTGTCAATCCCGTGATACATCCCGTAAAATACTGACTACATGACTACATGATCTGCGTCTTAGGCATTGATAGAAATGATCTGAGGACAGTTATGGGCAAATTTTTAACTCTAGACCTGGTGACCTTCCACATTACTTTATTGATGGACGAGATTTCCAGATTCATTAATGGAATTTAACCCCTTTGGATTAAATTGGAATCTAATCCGAAGGTGCAGGGACAGACACCCACACAAGACACATTCATTAATGTAGCCAATGTGGATGCCTATCACTACCCCTTCGGATCAAATTATAATCATGTTATAATTACCAGACCCGACTGGGTGGGCGTTGATTTTAGAAAAATATGGTAAGGTTCGAGTACCCAGCATCAATCAAAACATAGTATGAACCATATTATACATACTACGTCCCAGGTTTGTCGACAATTCAAGGCACTTAGATTGCCGATTTGCAAACCCTACTGTGGAGTGCAACAGTCAGGGCAGTATGGGTTGTCACATTGATAGCTTTCTTGATATGAGGACAAAGTTTTGTTGTTAATTTATTTTTAAATTCTTTCCTATTTTCTATATTTCGTAATCCAGGTTCCAATTCATTCCAAATTTTGGGAAGGGCATATGTAGGAAGCCTGTCTAATGCTTTTGTTTGGGTTTTCTCAATACGTACTAAACCTGTTTGCCTTGTATTCATGTTTGCTTGAGCAGTGGGAAAGGTACAATAGTGTTTGCAGGCATGTAGTTTGTACAAATCAGTGACTTTCAGTATCTTATCTTTTACGAATAATGGGTCTGTATGAGAATTAAACCTTTTATTGTTTAATATTCTAATTGAGCGTTTCTGTATTTTCAGTAGTTTATAGATTCCTCTCGAATTTCCCCATATCTGAATACCATACACCAAATGACAGTGGACCAAGGAATAATAAAGCATCTTCATGACATGCTGTGGTAATAGTTTTTTTGCCTTGTTCAGAGTGTAATTTGCCCATCCAATCTTAGAACACATTTTTGATATATGTGTTTGATAGGATAAGTGTTCATCAATATGTATACCTAAAAAGTTCAAGGATTTCTCATCTTCATTTAAACCCACCCTTTTTAGCTTTTTACCATTCATGAGAATATCAGGAAGTCTGCAACTATTGGCTTTGTGGTTTGGGTTAATAATAATGTATTTGGTTTTATTGGCGTTCAGGGCGAGTTGATTTGCTGAGCACCACTCACATATTTTATTGAGTTCATGATTAAAATGGTCAGCTATAGAACTGGATTTGGGGGCTGAGTCCAGAGCAGTTGTGTCATTCGCAAATGACAATAGGTTGAGAGATGTAGAACGATTGATATCATTTATGTATAATAAGAATAAGGTCGGCTCAAGAACTGAGCCCTGTGAAACTCCACACGTCAGCTCTATCAGTTCAGACTTTTCTTCGCCATGTTGTACATATTGCACTCTGTTCGAAAGATAGCTTTTAAACCAACAATTATTAATGACTGTGAATCCATATTTTTCCATTTTGGTTATCAAGATGTTGTGGTTTATCGTATCGACTGCCTTGGATAGGTCAAGGAATGTGGCTAATGTATTGTTTTTACTTCTCTTATTATTTTCCAAACCTACAGATTTCAGTAATTGCATTACTAAATGTATGGTAGAATGATTTTTCCGAAATCCATATTGATGTTGATATAAGATATAAAATGTTTCGAGATATTTCGTGATTCTATTGCCCATGAGCTTTTCTAATACTTTAGACAAGACTGGTAAGATACTTATTGGCCTATAATTATTAGGTGCATGCTCATCTCCAGTTTTAAAAATCGGAATAACTCTCGCTATCTTCATCCTATCAGGGACTATACAGTACATAAAATACAAGTTAATAATGTGAGCTATTGTGTTAATTGAGTGTTTGATGAGGTTTGAAGTAATGCCATCACTATCCTCACTATTTTGGGACTTGAGTGAATTGATAATGGCAACAACCTTGTATTCAGTTGTTGGAGTTATGTAGAAACTGTTTGGTTGATTATTATCCATGAAGTCCAGGAAGCTTTTTTGAGGTTTATTTATTTGTTCGCTAGTGTGTTTTCCTATGTTTGCGAAAAAGTTATTGAATTCCTGGGCTATTTCAGTTGGGTTGTTTATTTCTTTATTATTTTCTGTTACGAAAAATTGTGGCAAGGTGGTACAATGGCTGGTTTTAAGTAGAGCATCGTTAATAATTTGCCATGTTCTGTGTAAATTACCTCTGTTTTCTGATAATATGTTTGAGTAGTACATTGCTTTACTTTGTTTTTTAATCTTGTTAAATATTTTACAATAGTTTTTATATTTTCTAATATTCTGCTCAGTTGGGTGTCTCAGTTTTTTGTTATAAAATTTAGATTTATTATTTGATGAGATTACGAGTCCTTTCGTCATCCAGGCGTTTTGTCTCATAAATCTTTTTATTAATCGAGTATTTTTCAGAGGAAAGGCATTTTCAAAGGCTGATAGATAGATGTCCATAAAAATGTTATATGCAAGATTCGGACAATTATATTCGAACACAGGAGAAAAGTCACTTTGAGACACGAGCATTTTGAAGTCAGCTATACTGTCTGGATTAATTTTATGCTTTTGAATTATTGGTAGAGTGTCATAGGTTTTCTGGCCTGTTTCAATATGAAAGGTTGCGAAATGATCTGAAACATCTGTGATGATTATTCCCGATAGGGATGTTAATAAGACATTATTTGAGAATATGTGATCGATTAATGTGGCAGAATGACACATTACTCTTGTGGGCTTATGTATATGTTTGGGGGGGGGGGGGGGGGGGGGGGGGTCAAAAACTTTGCTAGGTGCCTGTGCTACTGATAGGTGCAGTGGAGTCTTTAAAGTCTGTCCTTGTCAGTGTGGACTTTATAATGTTTCAGTATCATGATATTTCATGCCTTTGAATAATGTTTGAACTTACCTTCTACTGACAAGCTAGTGGAATCTTTAAAGTCTATCTCCCAGTCAGTGTGACTTTGTTATGTTCCAGTGATAGTTCATACCTTTGGATAATGTTTGAACTTACCTTCTCCTGATATAAGACAAGTAGAGTCTTCAAAGTTTATGTCCCAGTCAGTGTGACTTTGTTATGTTTTAGCATGTTTTGTTTTATTTGGTTGATTGAAACCTGATTTAAATAAAACCGTTGACTTATTTTAGTAGTTTTGAGGGTGGAACCATCATGAATGAAAACTGCTAAACAATTACACCCACTTGCTAATCAATTTTAAGAGTTTGGAAAAAAAATACTAAACAAAAATTTTAAAACAAACCCTACCCCTGAACAATATTCTGGTCCATGCAGTTTTGTAAATATGGGTGTCAGAATTTTTTTTCTATCCCCCCTATAGATGTTACATACCAAATATGAAAGGATTGTGGCGTGTGGATCTGAAGAAGATTTTTAAGGAAATCTTCTCATATTGCACCAAGTTAAACTTCGACCTCCAATAGAGAGTCCAAATATAGACAGCCCAGTATAAGCCTTTGGCTTGTTGCTAAACCTATTTCAATGTTTGTTACTTTTTTGTCAATTTCTGCTTGTTACTGTATAATTTAATCATACTTTGGAAATAATATTGTTTAAACTAAAAATTAACCCAGTGACCCAATCTGACCCCCCTCCCCCCCCCCCCCCCCCCCCCCCCCCACCTCCAAGATATTTTATGCCAAATATCAAAAGATTCTAACTGATGGTTCTGGAGAAGAAGATTTTTAAAGAAATTCCTTCATATGGCACTAAGATAAACTTTAGGCTTCAATAGAGAGTCCAAACATTAATCCTGGCACTCGATTTGAACAAAATTGAATCTGACCCTCCTAGAGATGTTGTGTGTCAAATATGAAAGTATGAACGCATTCAGACAGGTGGACCTGAAGAAGAATTTTAAAGAAATTTCCTAATATTGCACTAAGTTAAACTTTGGGCTCAAAAAGAGAGTCCAAACATTAACCCTGGCACTCGATTTGAACAATTTGAATCAGATTCCCCCTAGAGATGTATAGCAAATATGAAAGGATTCTGACTGGTGGATCTGAAGAAGAAGATTTTTAAAGAAATTTCCTCATATTGCACTAAGTTAAAATCCAGGCTCCCATAGGGAGCACAAATATTAACCCAGGCACTCGATTTGAACAAACTTGAATCTGACCCCATAGAAATGTTGTATACCCAATACAAAAGCATTCTGACTGGTGAATCTGAAGAAAAGATTTGAAGAAATTTCTTCATATTGCAATAAGCTAAACTTTGGGCTCCAATAGAGCCCCAATAGTAACCCAGGGATCCGATTTGAACAAAATTGAATCTGACCCTCCTAGATGTTGTGTATCAAATATGAAAGCATTCAGATAGATGGATCTGAAGGAGAAGATTTTTAAAGAAATTTCCTCATATTGCACTTAGTTAAACTTTGGGCTCCAAAAGAGAGCCCAGACATTAACCCTGCCAGTCAATTTGAACAACTTCAATCTGAATGCCTAGAGCAGGGCTTGCATTTTAGAACCGTGGCCAGGCTGATGAACAGGCCAGGTAAAAAGGGCCACCAGGCATGATTTGTACTGTTCAGAGCTGATTTCGCAGATTACATAAACTGAGGCAGATGCATTTGCCGGCTTGAAAGATTGGCGACCGGGCTGACTGATCAGTCTGGTGAGAAATGTTTTGAGGCTGATTACCAGGCCTGGGCTGATAGGCCTGGTGAAAATGCAAGCCCTGCTAGAGATGTTATATACCAAATATGAAGGCATTCTGATGGGTGGATCTGAAGAAGATGATTTTTAAAGAAATTTCCTCATATTTCCCCAAGTTAAAATCTGTGCTCCCATAGGGAGCCCAAATATTAACCCAGGAACTCGATTTGAACAAACTTGAATCTGACCCCCCCAAGAGATGTTGTATAGCAAATATGTGAGGATTCTGACTGGTGGACCTGAAGAAGATTTTTAAAGAAATTTCCTCATATTGCTTTAAGTTAAACTTTGGGCTCCAATAGAGAGCCCAAACATTAACACTGGCACTCAGTTTGAACAACTTGAATCAGAACCCCCTCCCCAAGATGCTGTATAGCAAATTCTGACTGGTGAATCTGAAGAAGAAGATTTTTAACCCTTTACCCAATGCAGACTGTATCAAAATTTATTATTTTAAATATCATTTTTTAAATGTTTTCAAAAAATTTCAACAAAACCATATCATGTGACCCCCTCTTTGGAACGAGCTCGTCGAGCTCGTTCCAAAGAGGGGTCACATGATATGGTTTTGTTGAAATTTTTCGAAAAATAATATTTTTTTGGCTGCTGAATTTTCATATTACGCGGGCGGATGAGGGCGATTCGTTGGGTAAAGGGTTAAAGAAATTTCCTCATATTGCACTAAGTTAAATTTAGGGCTCCAATAGAGAGCCCAAATAATAACCCAGGGACCCAAGTTGAACAAACTTGAATCTGACCCCTAGAGATGTCATATACCAAATATGAAGGCATTCTGACTGGTGGATCTGAAGAAGATTTTTAAAGAAATTTCCTCATATTGCATGAAGTTAAAATCTGGACTCCCATAGGGAGCCCAAATATTAACCCAGGACTCAATTTCAACAAACTTGAATCTGACCCCATAGAGAATTTGAATATCAAAAACGAAAGCATTCTGTCTGGTTGATTTGAAGAAGAAGATTTTGAAAGAAATTTCCTCACATTGCACTAAGTTAAACTTTGGGCTCCAATAGAGAGCCCAAATAATAACCTAGGGACCCAATTTGAACAAACTTGAATCTGAGACGATATATACCAAATATGAAGGCATTCTGACAGGTGGATCTGAAGAAGATGTTTAAAGAAATTTCTTCATATTGCACTAAGCTAAACTTTGGGCTCCAACAGAGAGCCCCAATAGTAACCCAGGGAAATGATTTGAACAAACTTAAATCTGCACCCCCTAGAAACGTTATATACCAAATATGAAGGGATTCTGACAAGTGTACGATATCTGAAGAAGAAGATTTTTAAAGAAATTTCCTCATATTTTCTGAAGTTAAAATCTCATAGGGAGCACAAATATTAACCCAGGCACTCGATTTGAACAAACTTGAATCTGACCCGCTAGAGATGTTGTGTAGCAAATAGGAAAGAATTCTGACTGGTGGATCTGAAGAAGAAGATTTTTAAAGATTATTCCCCATATTGCATGAAATTAAAATTCAGGCTCCCATAGGTAGCTCAAATATTAACTGAGGAACTTGATTCAAACAAACTTGAATCTGACCCTCATAAAAATGATGTATACCAAATATTAAAAGATTCTGACTAGCTGTTCTGAAGAAGAAGATTTTCAAAGCTTATTCCCCATACTGCCCTAAGTTAAGATTTGGACTCCTGTATTGAGCCCAAATATGAACCGAGGGGCTTAACTTTAACACACTTTTATCTAACCCCATTATGGATACTGTATACCACATATCAAAAGAGTCTGATCAGTGGTTGTGGAGAAGAACGTTTTTTTTAAGTTTTGCAAATACTAGTATGCTGACTCAACATTTAATCAATGCCCCCCCATACAGAACACCCTGACACAACCAATGGAAATTTTTTTACCATTCCTTTTCTACTGCTCCTGAGGATGTTTTATACCAAATAACAGTTCTCTATTCTGTGTGGTTTGGGAAATATGGGCATTTGAAAATATTTCTATTTTTAGCTCCTGACATTCCCAAGTGGGACACAGGAATTTTTTTTTGCATGAGCCAAGTACTTAAAGACTCAATAATACTACATACCAAATTTGGTTCAAAATGGACTGTCAGTTTAGTAAATATAAATTTTGGGCGGGGCCAAAAATCTTGCCCCTCCCATTAAAAGGCAAAATACTGCTCCACAAACTTCATTTGAACAAACTTGATTCTACACCTTAAAAGGAAGCCCCATACCAAATATCAAGTCATTGTATCCACTGCTTCATGAGAAGATTTTTTTAAAAATTTTTCGAGCATTTTCCCCCACCCCTCCCTATGGAGCGGGGCAACTTTATTTGAACAAATTTGAATTTACATGATAAGGACCCTGCATATCAATTTGATTCAAATTGGTACAGTGGTTTCCGAGGGGAAGTTGATAATGTAAAGTTAATGCTGGACGACGGATGGACGGACGATGGATGGAAAGTGATTAGTAAAGCTTGAATCTGCATCACTAAAAGATGTTCCTTACCGAAAATCTAAGGACTATCACAAATGGTTTATGATTAGATGATTTTTAAAACATTTTAGGCTTTTGGGGCATTAAAATTAAATGGGGAAATTTTGGGTGGAGCCGGGGCAGGCTTCCGCAGACAGTCCAAATATCGACTGACCTGCAAACAAACTTTCATCTTAACCACCAAAGGAAGTACCATACCAAATATCAAAGCATTCTCTCTGGTGGTTCATGAGAAGAAGATTTTTAAAGATGTTTTGGCTTTTTGGGCATTACCCCCAGCCGAAGATGGCAGAAGCTTCATTTGAACAAGTAGAAAGGGTAGAGCTGCACGATATTCAAAACAGAATACCGGTATCAGTATTCAAAAAATACCGTGGTATACCGGTATATCGAAAAACTGTTCAGTTATCTGAACATAAGTACCACAATCGAGACATGAGGCATCACAGTCGGAACGAATCAGCATGCTTTGATGATGCCGTTCGAAAAACCTTTACAAAATTTATTGTTTTAAATCAAATTTTTCCAAAAATTTCCTGAAAACAATATCATGTGACCCCTCATTGGAACGAGCTTGTTGAGCTCGTTCCAATGAAGGGTCACATGATATAGTTTTGTTGACATTTTAGAAAATTATTTTTTCAACTGCTGAATTTGTATATATTACGTGGGCACATGCTGACGATTCCTTGGGTAAAGCGATAATATTATTTATTTTGAGCTACAGTTAAAAAGCTCAAGACATCTTGAAAATTAAATTGTGTATAAATAAATAATGACGATAAACCGATACTTTTATAATTACACCGGTATTCAATCGATATTGGTTTGAATACTGGTATACATCGGTGTATCGAAATACTGTGCAGCCCTAAGAAAGGGTATACTCCAAAGATGGTCAGTGTCATATACCTTTGAATTTGGCCCTATGGTTTTGAAGAAGACAAGTTTCCAATTAGCTGATGTAGCACAAAAAAGGTGATGACATGGCATTTCCCAATCACTAAGAGTGTTAAAATAGACATCCCCATACCATACCCCATGACAAAATGGATAACAATGGGTCTGTTTGATGGTCTCTGCCATATATGTTTGAATTTGGCCAAGTGGTTTTGAAGAAGAAAACAAGTTTCAAAAGTTAACGAATGACGCACGTCAGATGCCAAGTGATGACAATAGCTCCCACTCCCAAAATAGGCACTCTCCCATAAATTACCTCTAACCCTTTACCTAATACATTGGCCACTGAGCTGTTGAAAAAAAAAGTTACTTTTCAAAAAATTTCGAATGGTAAATTGTGGCACCTGCACTGCAGAATAAATTAAAATGTGGACTTCCAGCACTCAATCAGTTAACCCTTTACCCAATATAATGGCCAAAACCGGCCAGCGCTATTCAAAAAGTTCACCATTCAATTTTTAATACTTTTTCATTTTTTGTCGCAAAAAAATAGCTTAGGACCCCTCATTGGAACAAGCTCAATGAACTTGTTCCAATGAGGGGGTCATAAGCTATGTTTTTGATGCGAAAAAAAATTAGTCCTTCAAGAATTTTATTTACTAGTACCGTCTGCTTTTCATGTTAGGTAAAGGGTTAAGTGAATATTTTTCACTGGAAAGTGACCATCCAATTAAGGAATTCTACAGTATTATTAAAGATATTATTTTACCTTCAAATCAGAAGATGACATGCCAGTCCAAAAGTCACTTTTTGCAATATTAGAATTTCCACTCATCCCTCCATCATCACTACAAACTTGTTGATAAAAGGAATCATTTTGTCCACAATCTTCACTGTCAATATCTTTGAGATTGAAAAAATCATGATGCGATGCCGTGTCATTCTTTATAACTAACTCTTCCAGATTGTCTTCTGAACTGTCACTTTCATATTCTGCAAGATTCTCCATGGATATCTCCTATATGTTTTCTTTATGCAAATGCATTCAGCCACATTTACAGCCATATATACTTTTTTATCTGTTGGGAAAAATAACTTATATAAATTTCTTTCTCATATTTGATTGAGTACAGTGTAAAAGTGTTTTGGTGCTGAATCTCTCCTCTCTTTTAGTAGACAATTACAAAACTGACCATTCATTTCGCTGGTGGAAACCAAGTAGAGTTGCCTTTGGCTTTCCAACCGACTGTCCACACCGAATGTAAATGAGCCATTAATTGAAAATAGAATATACAGTAGAGCCCACTTAATTGGATATCTCTTAACTGAATAACCCTGTTAATTGAATATAATTTCCCAACTCAAAACCATTTACCATACCTCCAGTACAAATTTGACCTGTTAATTGAATACAGGTTATAAAGTAAACTTCTGTTAATTGAATAAAAAATCTTGAAACCGGTCAAAAAATTACCCCGGTTCTTCCCAGCTTTCATTTGATTTTGGACCTATTTGGCCTCAGTGCATGCAATACAAGCAATTATTCTATTATAACTTGTTTGGCAGAGCTCATGGCGCACTGTCAAACAAGATTTAACAGAATAAATGCTAAGTTTATCTCTAGAATACAAGAAAGTAACACAATCCCTGTTAATTGAATACTTCTGTTAATTGAATAATTTTCATTGGCAAAGTGGCTATTCAATTAACGCGGTTCCACTGTACTTTCATTTTGGGAATTCATTAAAAAAAAACATTCCACACTCCATTCCAATGAGTACTCATTAGATGAGATTGAATACCTTTTGATAATAGCACTGACTCGTTTTGGCCATTATGCTGGGTAAAGAGTTGCTTTAGATGAGATTTACACTAAAGGCTGTATAGTGAACAGGATATTAGTTACTCAGTTAACAAGTGGCCTGCATTGCAAAGCGCTCTGAATGCCCCCAACAGCAATTTTTTTTTTTAAGTCAAAAGAGTGAAAAAGGGCCATAACTCTGGGAAGAATGTGTAGTAGAAACTCACACTATATAGGTATTGTAACCACATGATGCTCTAGCACCATACCAAATATCATTCAAATCAGAGTAGCAGTGGCTGAGATACAAGGGAAAATGTTTGTTTAGAAGAGAATTTTGAAATTTTCAAGCCGAAAAAGGGCTATAACTGTGGACAAAAAGTGTGGAAGAAACTCACGCTATACAGGTGTCGTTCCTCCATGATGCTCTATCACATCACCAAATATCATTCAAATCAGAGTAGCAATGGCTGAGATACCAGGAAAAATGTTGGTATGAATGGACGAACGGATAGACAGATGAATGACAAATAGAGGTCTCCACAAGATGCCCCTTCGACTTTTCAAGTCAGGGGCATAATAACAATTTTTTTTAAAACTGGAAAGTGTGGCTAACCCTGTTTAATGCACAGGGTTAGTCATACTTTCTGGTTATAAAAAAAATGGTAATAGGGTGCAGGTTTCAAGGAACTAATGGAAAATACTTATTCTAGATTGTGAAAATTTTTTAATTTTTAATATGAATTCCAAAAAATGAGAACATATTCTGTTTTCAATTAACAGCTTCTTTGTACTTCCCTTGTGTGTCAATCAATTAAAAGCATACATAATATACTGTCGGACAACTTTGTTCGAATCAGGTGCCATGACTATATTTTCAGGTTTTAACACAGTGGTTGATGTGGTAAAAATTAAAGTGTCTTCTTCTTCTATATCAGTACTCCTAATGTTTGGCATATAACATCATTATAAGGATGATCAACAGGTTTGTTCAAATCAATACCCCTGGAGATTTGGTTTGGGCTATCAAGGGACCCCAATATTTCAACACTTTCAATTTGGGAAAACATTTTAAAAATATCTTTTTCCCCCAAACTATTGCTCCAAACAAGTCTTTCGATTTTTCATACAAGCTGTTGCACACCATCGCACCTGCAATTGTCACTTTTTGCGAGTAGACAACAGCTCTCCTTGGTTCCACCTAGTGAGCTTAACCCTTAGCTAATGAATCGCTGCAACCATCACATAATATACAAAATGTGCAGTAGAAACATGTTAACCCTTTGAACCCTCGTTTCCTGGAATGGTATTGCATTTGTGTACACTTAGAGAGATGGGTCAGTCCAATATCAATATACAGGGAGAATAAAATAATAACTGCAGTCTGCAGCCAGAAAACGAGGGTTCAAAGGGTTAACATGTTTCTACTGTACATTTTGTATATTATTTTATCGTCAATGTCCTGTGTTTAGGGGATGAAATTATGCTTCAGACCAAAAAATCGGTCTTACGAGTTCAAAGGGTTATTTATTTATTTATTGGTGTTTAAGGTCGCGTACTTATGCACAATGGCTAATCATGACTGTGACAGTTTTACGGGTGGAGGAAGCCGGAGTACCCAGAGAGAACCACCGAGCAACGACGAGCAGCTGCCAGCTCCCCAACATCGTAACTCTGCACTGCAGCACAGGCAGGGTTAGATTGGTTGAAGACATGTGCACCATTGACGTGTAGTACGCCGTAGTACACGGCGTCATCGTGCCCTCCATGTGGACAATCGGGGTAAAGAGCCTTGCCCAAGGACACAACGCGGGAGTCCGAATCGATCGCTCAGGTCACCCATCTGAGAACTAACCGGGCTCGACGTTGCTTAACTTCAGTGAGCTGGCGAGAACTGGTTACAGCAAGTTCAAAGGGTTAAAAAAAATTCAAAACCATATCCTGTGACCCTCTCATTGGAAGGAGCTCATTCCAATGAGGGGACACATGAAATGGTCTTGTCAAAATTCTTTTAAGAATTAGGGAAAAAAGTTAAAATAACAAACATTTTGCTATCAGGGGTTTTCTGTAATGGGTTAAAATCTGTTTGTGGTGAATAAATCAAATAATACAATCCATGCACAAATCATGCCTGAAAATAAGCAGTCTGACTTTTGCAGAATGAGGTCCCCAGAGGGTGAATTTGATGATGCTATCCCATACAGTGGGCCAATTTATCCTCTGGGTACCTCTCTCTGTTTAGTTTTTAAAACACTGATTCAGATTGAGGTTCACAGAGGGTATATTTAATGATGCTACCCTCTGGGGACCTCATTTTTCAGATGTCAGTCTGCTTATTTTTCTGGCTTTGCACAAATATGTGAACAATGCACCATAAATTATAAGCTGTGGCATTCCAAGACTTCAAACTAATCAAACTTCACATTCCAAGAATGGGTACAAAAATAACATAATTTGAAAAACTTCAAAGGCCCATAATGCTAATCACTGTCTTTACGCTCATGCAATTGTGTAGAGAATCATCTGATTGACTTACAATTACTCCAATGAAGTTGCATTTTATGGATTATACCGAACTCAAATGAATTTGATTATTTTTTAAATCCCTTCTTATTGTACACCAGTGGAGTGAATGGTGTGCAGACGTTTATTTGATGTTTTTCTTGAGAAAATATTTTTGTGATGTCAGGACTCAACAATAGCGCACTTCACTTCAAATGGTACTGAGCAGTACACAACGTGTGTCCAATTTCAAAATTGAAAGACTGTACAAATGATTCCATGTGTCACAATTACAATCTTTGTGAAGATAATTTACAATTTTTTTTAAATCAAGCACATGGAGTCTTTTGTAGGGTTATCATGAGGCCTCTTGTTTTAAAACTATGGGTCAAGGAGAAAACACTGAGCAGGGATTCGTGTGGCCTCTTTGGGGAAAGGTCCAGGGCCTATGCCACTGGCAAAATCTGCACGATGGGGGAGCCAATTTGGAATTTGTTTTGCAGGGGAAAAACGTACACAGACTATGAAATTTTACATTCGAATTGATAAGAGAACATTAAGATCGATGCCTAGGCAACTGTATGTATACTACATGTATGTTTTATAACAAACAGTCACATGGAATCATTTTCATGCAGTCTCTGCAGTTTCTATTACATTTTCTTATTCTATTAAAGAAGAACTTGCAGGGCTTGACAATTCAAAATTTTGGGGAACCTATTTGGAGGTTGCGTCAACCAATTTTCGTTAACCTTTTGATCGGTTGCCTTAAAATTTTTGGTAAACCTCTTGGTTAACCATTTCACGATTTACGTTTGATATAATAAAGTTGTTGGAAAACAACCGTGTCAGTAGCAGCTGTGAACCTTAAATAACAATATTACTGTTTGGGTACCATTTTTAATGAATTTGAAAATCGCGTTATTACTAATACTATTATTACCACCACCACCCGGTGCCATCAGCACTGTTGTAAACGGATATAAGAAAGAATAGCTTCTAGAAGTTCTATTGCCAATTTCCACTGCAAGCAAGGGTAACATCCAATCGGTATGCGGAGCACTGTGTTTAAATATTCCTAGAATTCAACTTGATTTCCGACTTTGATAAAAGATATTAACAAGATTTTTCCATGGGCGGTAAGGGTAACATTGGGTTGGTAGACGAGACTGAAGAACTATGTTCAAATATTATTTGAACATAACTTATTGTTTTATTAACGTCGGCAAATTGGTAATAATATTTAATTATTATTTTTAGGCGAAAAAAGTTTTCAACAAATCATTTAGGCGCTAATCATTAAATGTGACATCCCATCATTGTAAACGCGACAACTCGTCCCGGCAGATATATTCAGATTGAGGACGAAGTAACAATTGCCAGATTGGGTCGAGTTACAACTTACATTTTACTTCAGGCAGGTTTGTCTCGTGCATATCGCGTTAAGCCGTTTGCAACTTTGTTGAACGAACAACTTTGTGGTTTGTGTAGAATATGAGCAGTACAACTTATGCTGGGGCTGTTTTTCTCACATCATAATAACCACCGGATGTTTTCATATCCACCAGATGTTTTCTTCAATTGTTGAGTGGGGAATACAAATGTTTGAAGAGACACGAATTCGAGAAAATATGACAGTTTTTTTCTTGAATCTTCGAAGATTTCAACTCGCATTTAGATCAAGAAAAATCGAGTATTGACTGTATTCATTCAAGAGGTAGGCACAGGATTTTTTCGTTAACCGATTTGCCGTTCACCCGATTTATTTTTTGCGTAACCGATAGGCAAACGTTACGAGCGTTCGTGTGAATTGTCAAGCCCTGAACTTGTCATTTACCTTTGAATTAAGAGACTTTGTTAAGCAACAGGCCTGGCATTCTGAAAAATACAGGAGGGCAAAAAATCGCTCTCCTCAATCAGCTAAGGAGAGCAATTAGCTTTACACAGCATTTTAAGTATCCAGTTGAACGAACTCATTGAAACTGAAACCAACAGACTACATCAGTGATTTTATTAACTTTACTGAGGTAAAGCGAAATCTCTTAGACATCTAGATGTCTCACTCAACAACCGAACACACACTTGACAAGACCTGTGTGTGTACCCAGACCTGTTGTCCAAGAAAGTCATACGCCTACCACTACCACCTTCAACCCCCAAGGGGGGTTGAAGGTGGTAGTGGTAGGCGTATGACTTTCTTGGACAACAGGTCTGCTTGAATCTACAGTCATATCCTGGTGCAAGTGCTTCAAGTGACAGGATAGTAGTAATGGTAGTATATTATAGTGTCAATATTCCTTGAATAATTACCCCTCAAACTGTGATGTCAGTTGTTGAACTTGAAACTGACAGAAAAAAAAAATATTGCTGTGACCCATTTTGCTTCAAATGATTGCAACTGTGTTTGGGTATGGTTGCAGCCATTACCTTTTACCACTAAACCACTTTCAAAATGAAATTACATGATGTTATGTGACTTCGAAGTTAAATTACATTTTTGCTTTACAACAAAAATTTAATGTGAGCATAATACATGTAATCTCAATCGTCCCAGACCAAAATATTTAGGAGGACAATTTTTCGCTCTCCTTAATTCTTTCAGGAGGGCAGTAAGGAGAGCTAAAAAATCACTCTCCTGAAATTGCCAAGCCTGAAGCAAGCAATTTAAATTTAATGCGCAATTGGTGTGCAGAACTTGGTGGTCATTAGCCCTCAGCCTTAGAAAACCGATGGTTTTCTGAGGCCCTATGACTACCCAGTTCAGGGCATCAGTTGTGTATTAAATTTTTGTTTGAGTGGAAACTGAGATTGGGACATTTGGGGTTAAGAATAGGGAAAAATTATGTGCAAATGTGACATGTCATTGGGAAAGGGTCCCATAAACGGCCCCTGTGGTCTGTGGATAACCAAAAGAACTCCTGCACTGATCAAACATCTTCCTTCCCCAAACCATTACTCCAAATGCATCCACATTTGACAGATACAAGGAGTCTTTGTACCAGGGCCTTGTGAAGCTTCAAGATTCGATTTGATTTTGAATCTTAAGTTGGTACTCAGTTCGATTCGAAATCGGCTCTCTGCTTTCAAATCTTTTCACTGGAATTTCACTTGGTATCAGTCATCTTAGTCGTCTCACAAAACATATAGCTCAGATAGAAATTGTACATAAATAATATTGAAAATAAAGACTGAGTGTAATTTCTGCTGCATTAACATAAGAAAGCATCTGTACCCATGCCATCATCCATGTTAATTCCAATTTCACTAATCACCACCACTGCTGAAAGCAAATTTAAAGTTCCCAAGCAATATCGACGATAAGCTCACGGTTGCTCGGGGCTAGCCCCGTGCTGTGCCCAGTACAGAATTCTCATGCCCGTTTCTGTTTTTGAACCAATATCCTCAGTGTTTCTCACTGGGTAATATTCCAGCTTCATCATCAAGGCATGACTTCGACAACGGCATGCCTTGATGATGTAGTTGGAATATTTTATCAGTCATGACTTCAACACACCTGTATTCGATTTGATGTTCAATTCGATTTTGAATAATAGACTCGATTCGATTTGAGTCAAAAATATGTGAATTGCAGGGCCCTACGTCGCACAGATGACTTACTGAAACAGAACTCGACAGTGCAGTACAGAGGACTAGAATCAACATCCAAGGTGGAGTTTTTTCTATATTTCATAAGTACTGAAGGAGTGTGTGAAATACAGGAAAAACTTCACTGAGAGTCATTGATTCCTGTCCTCATACTCTACCTTAGTTGTGTTCTGTATTTATACCATGATTAAACTTGAATTAAGTGAATCAACCCTGTACCCAACGTAACGGCCAAAACAAGTCAGTGCTATTCTCAAAAATCACCATTTAATTATCATTATTTTTTCATTTTTTGTCTCAAAAACAAAGGTTATGACCCCTCACTGGAACGAGATTGTCAAGCTCGTTCCAATGAGGAGTTATAACCTATGTTTTTGAGACAAAAAATGAAAAAAATGAGTTATTCAAGAATTTTTTTTCCAAGTGTCATCTGATTTTCATGTTAGGTAAAGGATTAAAGAAGAAAATCCCCTTTGGCGATCTGAAAATTTTCTTGTTTCACACTATTTTGTGTCAAAGCACTTCTTTCATGTCTTAACATCACTGAAATGCGTAATGTCCAATCAGATGCATTCTTTGATGGCTCTTACACATAATCTAGATTCAATATCTGGATTGTATCACATAATGTTGAATACACCTATCCCTACTCACAATTTACTCAGCACACACGATATAAAAATTTGTTTAATTTGATTTTTTTTTTGTCAATTTTTTTTAAAAATTGCAATAAACTATAACGTGAGACCCTTCATTGGAACAAGCTTGACCACGATATAGTTTTTTTAGAATATTTTGAATTTTTTTTATTTTTCAACTCCTCAATTTGTAAATTATGCATGCGGATACTGCTGATATTTATCAGATATTATTACTGTTGATATGCTGTTAAATTACACATTGTTGGAAAGGGCTCAGAAAGACTTACCAGGAGTATACCACAATTTTAACAGCATTTTATCAACAGAAACAGAAACTGGGCCAAGAAACGTTAACAGGGCATGCACTATGGGACGAGGGGGGGGGGGGGGGGGAAGGAGGGGGACATTAGACCCAGATGAAATTTGGATTTTGCGAACTAAACAAACTCTGCTTCCTTGCACAACATTTCAACGGCATTTTTGTATCATCTTCATCGATCATTCAACGGGAGGGGGGGGGGGGGGGGGAAGGTGATCCATGTAGACCAGAGTCCATCGCAATCAGAGAAAATTTTGATTTTTGAATTGCAGGAATGCTGTCAGTCTATGCAATTGGATCCATTTCACTGTTTGGTCATTTTCACAAAATTCCACGTACCAACAAGTGTTGGGCTGCAACAACTTTGGGTGTATAAATTCCTGAAGATGTAACTATAAAAAGGAGTTTCAAATATAACTAATGGTTTTGGAATTAGAATGCAAAATGTCTGTATGAATGTTTGCTCGAAGTTGATCAAGGGCCATACTTCTTGGAAAAAGGGAGAGGACAAAAACCCATTACAGATGCATATCCTTTCCCTATGCCACTGTATCATCATACCAGGGCACAGGAGATTCATTTTCGACTAATGGTTTTGGAATAACAATGGAAAATGCATGCATGGACAGACCATTACGTGTACAGTCCATTAAAGACTCGGTTTCCATCACCCCTGATTTCTAGTGCTAAACTAAGGGTGACGAACCCGGTTTGCATTACTATCTATAGCACTGGGAAAATACCAAGCGTAACCAATTAACCTCGCTATCAGTACAGCCTGACCCAAAAATTACACCTCGCAAACTAAATGTCGAACAGACAAGATTTGAATCAAATAGAAAACTATTTTGTTTGAAAATGCATAACCATAAGAAAATTATTAATTTAGCAGGCCTACGTGTCGAAAAAATGTCAATAATACAACATTTTAATATGCAGAGTACTATTCTGTTTTCGACACATTGACATGACCGTAATCCTGCCAATTAATTATTACCAACCAATGAGGCGCCGGCAGAAATATGTGTGACATCCCACCAATGCTCACTGCATATTGAAAGAAAAAAAAATTGAAGAACATCTTACCGCCGATCCACGGTGGTTTGCATTCGCAGAACAAATGTGTAGCTTTAAAACACATTAATTGGTTGTGTTTGTGTTCAATGCCGTTCATTTAATTTCATTTGTGCTTCTGTTTTTATTAAACCTGTGGAAAAATATGCACATGCAAACGGAAAACTTTATTGAAGAGGTCGGCAGCACTCATTATAATTTAAGCCCACCAGGTGAAAATTTGATACACATTCACGCAAATAAATACAGGAATACTGGTACACTAAGTGTATAACGGCAAGCTAAAATGCAATAGAAATAAGTTTTAAAAACAGCCTACATAAATCAGGGAAGGTCCAACAATAAACAGGTTGTGTATATCTCTATTTACCGGTTGTTGACAACATCCACCACCTAAAAGGTTGAAAGGTTAATAATTCGTCTTCAATACGTTGAATTAGATGATGGACGACATAGGTTAATTATGACGCATACACTGAGAGTGGAGTTTCTTCTCTCAGGCACTCAGTTTCTTATTTTAGTTCTGAAGTCTCTTTTCATTTTTTTAAATATATTTTTTGTTCCAGTTTCACACTGAACTTGATTTATTATCTGAGTGGAATTTACACTCGGTTCAGATCTGTCCAGTATGGCATTGTACTCAGCAAAATTTGCACCAGCCTGGTGGGCAGCCACCATCAAAAAATAGGTTGCCCACACCTTTTATATGATGTTTGATTTGATTTAACAGAATGGGGCAGTCTGAATAGGAGCGAATGTACATCCACTAAACAACAAAATGTCTGGACTCTTGTGCATGTGTCGAACATGATTGTTTGAAACACTTTGCAAACGTGAAAATTTACAGGTACTTCAATGTTATTGCTGAATAAAAAGTTGTAATTTTCTTTCCTTGTTTTTTGTCCTACAGATACGCACTTTCCTTTAACCAATTAGCTCACAGTATATGCGATTATCAGAATGCCTAATTACCCCAAAAAGACCGTCTTTCTGGTGATTGGGCGTACAAACACAGATTGACTGATTGACTATAAATGTCTGATTGGTGACAGTTTGATTTTTACTTTAGGGATAAAAAGCGTATTTTTGTACATGTAGGTAAACAGTTAAACACCAGAACTAGACAACTGGTGGAAATAGCTTTTTTCAAAATGTATTTTTCTTCCTAAATTCTTGCTTGATAACTTTCGATCTGAAGCCTACTCATAGAACAAAAGTTTTAATTCCAACACAAGACATTCATAAATTTGCCGCTCCCCTCTGCTGAGGAGGCCTCCACTCCTCCTGTCCCACATACGTCATCCCAACACCATTGTCCCTTCTAATCTCCCAGTACTCATTTTACAATATCTCTCACTAGCACTTTCTTAATCTCCAACTATAATATTAATATTAATGCTCATCAAGCAAAAGTTGCATAACGTATCAGGCCGTTATTGACTATAAGAGCCAAGCAAGCCTATAATGGCCCAATGCATCTAAATATGAATAATGGCATCACATCTCTCAGGCGATAGATAATATTTTCCCCCAGATTTCTATTTTGATCAAAATTCAATTTCGGATTTAATTTTAAACACATTTGTTTCGCGTGTTTTCCTTTGTGTCCTGGATAGACAATGTATCAAACTTAGGAAGCAACAGACAGAAAGTAAGTAATGACAACTTTGACGAATAAAGTCTTGCCCGAAATTCGCATCTCGAAGATACATTTCACCAACCAACTTTCCAAATTTCGCCACAGATTGATCAGATGCAATTCAAGTTACCCACATTGTTTGTCAACAAATCAGACCATAGTTCGGCAGGTTTTTTTTAAATTTAAAAACTTGATTTATTCTATAAGTTATGCCTGCCTAGTTATACTAGTACCGTTGAAGTTAATTTTTATTTTACTTGAACTTGTATATGCCTGAAAGTTTCTAAAGTCTATATTTGTTAATGTACATAGTTGTTTTAATTACCGTAATAAAAGATAAATTAATGTAAATTACCGGTTTGTGTTATAATACCCTCAACAATCCCAGTTTTCTCTCTGGAAAAATAATTAACATTTCCTCACTCATCTCAACACGGACAGCCACATTGTTTACTACCATGGAGACTGAAATAGTTCCATTGCAGTCAATGATTGACAGAATCTATTTATAGGCTGACTGATCTTAATTACCCTTGATTAATAGGACTCAGATTTTTAATGCACTGTACACGTAATGCAGACAGACAAATGGATGAATGAATGGATGGGGAAATGAACCGACAGCCCAACAAATCTAAGAGAAATGAACAGACAGATGTAATCCAACATACAGTACCCCCTATTCTCTTCGGGAGTGGGGGTATAAAGATCAGTATTTTTGTTCTTTATTGTTATGATTCCTTTTGACAGGAGCCCCCCCCCCCCCCCCCCCCCACCATGAATTTGAAAGGTGGTAATGCATGTACAGTCAAGGTGCCAATAGCAGATCAACCCCATTAGCAGATCACTCAGTCATGAATGATCACGTTGAATTAAAAGTGATTGTTTGATTTATGAACCGAGTCCACAGTCATGTAGGTATGGGCAATGTTTAGCAACCGGAAGAATATCACCTGTGAGGCCTGCCGTTTAATACTGAAAATGAAGGTAGGAAGTACAAACCCCTTCTGATTTGGGGAAGTTTTTCAAGAACTGAAACGGAAACAAAAACCAAACACGAAGTTCACCAGGTGAACAAAAGTTAAAGTTTATGGTGTTTGGTGTCATTTTGAAGGTTAGAATATAGGCAATCTAATTATAAAAAAGTCCAGACCAATCAGACACGAAAAGATGAAATAAACTTTGATCCGCGTGCCTCGGTCAACAACCCATTAGCGGATCACACACTGCAAAAAATGAGGAAATGCGGCAAACTCAATTTTGTTTACTGTGATGACATATGAAACGAATTATTTGCATGTGTTGTTTCGGATAGTGCAAATATGCCAACCACATGATCATTTCCACATTCTCATCAAAATTTGCTAATAATTTTTTTTTTCAAATATAGTGTTCCGAGCTATAAGAAAGTTAAGAAAAAAACAAAAAAAATACATGTAACTGATCGAATTCACTCGGCGACCCTACTAATTCTGGAGCAACTTGCAGTGACAGCCTAGGCCTACCACTCGATATTTTGTGTTTTAAAAGTAGTTAGCATTCCAAATGCTAGCTGACAAACTTCGAGTGTTGTGTTCCGATTTCAGTTTGTGCAGAAAAATTAAAATATATCCCCCACGACCCACTAGCAGTTACAATACTGTATTGCCGCCGATTATTGGAAGAGAATGCACATTGATCCTTTATCCAACAAAGCGGCAGAAAACGCCCAGAAAGTTCACACAAATTGGGCTCCTAAAATCTGAAATATATTGAATGTTGCATATTACAACCATGGAAATATGGATATCATTGGAGCTCACTGGAGCTCACCGAGCCGGTCCAATGATATCCACATTTGCGTGATTTCATTGAGAGATACCCATCAAATCTCCAAAGATCAGTAGGGGAATTAGACAGATAGGGGTGGGGGTGCAAAATGTGAGAAGCCACATGAAGCCAACCGACCTCCGGAGCCCGCTGCCTTTTAATTTAGGGGCCTACCTGGTCACTGATTAGGCTAGCTGGAGCAGATCTTGCCACGAATCCTGGCAAGATCCCCTCTGGTTAGCCTAATCAGTGACCATATGGCAGCCCTACTGAAAATGCGACATCGCTTCTGCAGCGTGGTCTCTCTGTGTATTTTATATACTTCTATTATCACGTTTCATCTCCCTCCCCTCCCACCCTCTCCCTCTTTCTCTCTCTCTCTCCATCCCTCTCTCTCTTTTAGGGGGGGGGCACAGCTCAATTTGGGGGAGGACTGAGAACTTCAAAAATGGTTAGAGAAGCTGAAGGAGTTTGCAGATTGTAGAACTTTTAATTACGAAAATGCTGCTGTCACTTAATTTTTATCTATTTGGAAATTAGTCAACCTGCTTCTGTGTCCCTGGGCAATGCAAGTTACCCCGATATTGCCCATGTATGTGTATGTGTTGGGGGTGGGGGTGCACGCTGGGGTGCACATGTCTCCAACCTATCTAACCTAGTCTGTGCTCCGCAGTGCATGGTACTGTCGTTCAGTGCTTGGTAGAGTCTGGAGTGATGACGTTGGAGAGCTTGCATGCATTTGTTGTTGCTCAGTTCTTTCCTCTGGCTGTCTTGGCTTCCGTCGTATGTAAGCCTGTTACCGACACAATGTGCCCTAGCTGTTAAAGTGTCGTTAAACACCGAACAAAATAAATAAATAAATCTGACATATGGTTCCTGCTTCTTATAAACCGGATAGACAATCCATTGTCTGCTCGACAAGTTTGTCAAACCTGAATTTGCTGAAAACTGGAACTTGCGACACATTGATGGGTAGCCCCAAGGCTGTTGCGATGACCAGCTATTGAACTCACTAACTGACCTAAAAACACAAAGAACCTCACCTCCATCACCATCAGCATGAGGAAAACGATTTGACAACGAGAGTGAGTGCGCAGTAATTGGGGGCTTGCTGTAAATGATGTTCCATGTGTGATCGGGAGGATGGGGCTACAACCCCTCATTGAAAGGCTCTGACCCCGTAGGAAAACACAAGCATTTCTGACTGGCCAGGTCCGACCAATGAGGTGGTGTAGCCCCCTCCTCAGAAGTGTCCGACAGCGTTTAAAAATATGACCAGTTTCATCAGATGACGTCTCTGATGGACATCGCCGGTATTTGTCGATAGAGCGATGTTATGTCACAGATCGCCATCCTGCTGCAATCAAAAGTTTTGGATATGACATTCATTAAGTTCTGGCATTTTCGGTTAATACTCGCAGAACAGGGGTGGTGACGAAACATTTTTAACACAGGGACTCATGACACGAAAGGGAATCTGCGTTAGCACCAGGGGTGAGTGCACCCCCACCCCCGTAACCCCCGTTGTTGGTGCCACCAGCCTCCATTCAGGATTTTCAGGCTCTCGCGACTAGTGAGTTGTATGCCTCGAATTGTTGCATTGCACAGGATACATATCTGATCAAACATGACGACGCACAACACTTTGCGCCATCGTCCTACACCACCCCCCCCCTCCACCACCCCCACCCCCATTCGTTAGCGCCACCAGTCTGTACTGTAATTTTTTTTTGCTACCAGACTGTCTGAAAACAATCTGAAATATGTTTTGCGATTCAAAACCAGTAAATAATAGGGAGAAAGTGTCCATCCTAACAGGTAGAATCAAATTGAATCATGTGATCAATCCGCTATTGGCACCCGACGGTGGTACACAAGACTAATCAATTTAAGTCTTCCATCCATTATAGTTTTAAAAAAGGTTGGTGCCAGTCATGTAGAGGAAGAATTGTTCTTACCACAGAACACGCTTGGAATTTTTAAAAAAATAACAGAAGCAAAATAACACGAAAAAGGAAAAAAGTGATCCGCTATTGTATTGGCACCTTGACTTGAGTCTTGACTGTATAATTTATAAATGTAGCATGCAATGTACACATTGTACTTGTCGTATCTAACTCTTAAACGTATTTTACAGTCATAGTATAGAGATAAATGCTATTCACGCTTTCATTAAGAAACGTATGTCATGTAAGAAATTCAAACAGAATAACGGAAAAGAGGGTCCTATTTTTCGGTGATTCGCAGTCACGCGAAATTTGGAGAGCTGTCACTTGTAATGCACTTCATTGAAATAAGTTCTAAAGGCATTAACTACTTGATGACACTAATTTTGAACCTTTTCTTCGTTTGATATAAATCCTACGACCTGAGGAAAGTGATAATTTATTTTTGTATAAACATACACAAAACTTCCAACTGAAGATGTTACGGCACTTGGATTGCAAAAAAAACACAAAAAACTTACGTCTTTGTAAAACAACTCTCACCAAAGTTTTTTTCCCCAGGAAAATGATGCCTGAATGTTTGTGCAGAGGAGCCCACTTTATTGGATATCTCTTAACTGAATAACCGTGTTAATTGAATATAATTTCTCAACACACAACCATTTACCCTACCGCCAGTACAAATTTCACCTGTTAACTGAATATAAGTTACAGAGTAAACTCCTGTTAATTGAATAAAAAATATTCCAACCTGTCGAGAAATTACCCTGATTCTCCCCAGTTTTCCTTTGTTTATAGACCTATTTGGCCGCAGGACATCCAATACAGGCATTTGATCTATTATATATGGTTTGACAGAGCTCGTGGAGATCTGTCAAACAAGATATAATAGAATAAATGCTTAGTTTATCTCTAGAATACAGGAAAGTGACACATTTTCTGTTAATTGAATACTCCTGTTAATTGAATAATTTTTATCGGCAAAGTGGCTATTCAGTTAACAGGGTTCCACTGTATCAGTTATCTTGATGGTGATATTTTTCGAAAACGAAAAGATACTTGAGGCCTATCGTGCTTTAATCTGGGTCTTTTCAGAAATTATAGGCACTCAGGATGAATAACTAAATTATAGATAAGGGGTTAATATCCATCTTTTAACAATTATATTATTTTTTTTAATATTATTTCAAGAATTTAATATAATGCTCACAAAGTAGGCTGCAGTCTTTCATTTTATCAAGGCAGTTTTTCATTTTGTAAAGACAATCACAAACATGTCCCCCAAAGTGCTCTTCTGCGTTGAAAGTAAAGTTACTGTGCCACTGAACCCGAAAGGAATGGTTTCGCGCGCCGAAGGCGCGCAGGGACAATATGGGGAACAAGCCCCTTTCGACCCTCAGTGACTGTAGATAATTTTGATTGTCTGGGCGTGGCAAAGGAGGAATGTAGAAGGAAGCAGCTTATTCTCTTCTATGTTTTTTGCGGGACTTCTTCTTTGGAGGTGGTTGTGATGTGTGCCACTGTTCCACATTACTGGGTTTTATTCTGTGGCTTGTAAAAAGTAGATACGTTGGGCGTGGCAAAGGAGGAATGTAGAAGGAAGCAGCTTATTCTCTTCTATGTTTTTTGTGGGACTTCTTCTTTGGAGGTGGTTGTGATGTGTACCACTGTTCCACATTACTGGGTTTTATTCTGTGGCTTGTAAAAAGTAGATAAGTTGGGTTCAAGGACAAAGATCTGTCTATTTCAGATATAATCTAATTCAGTGTGGAAACTGTGCAGTTTGTGCACTTTCCATGCGGCTGATCTTCGGTTGTCAAAATGGCATTGTGAGTTTTGGTTAAACTCTAGTAGACGATTCGGGTACATTGCACAGTACAGTCTGGCTAGTGAGCGATTCGGGTGTAATTCAACAGAGCTTAGCAAGACAAGTACCAAAATGCCACTCATGTTTAATTGTGGATGAAATTGCTATGGGGTGGGGGACTTCACTTGGACAGACTGAAACAGCCCCCACGACGCTCAGTTCATAGCCTACCAGTGGCTAATCAGTTTATACCACGTGATTGAAAAACATTACCAAGACCATACAATTTAAGACTGGTTTGAACTGTTATGAGAGATGGAAATCATAAGGGTCAAACGTGCAGTTTTCTGATGGGTTGGGGTTCAGTCTGTACTGAGGAATATCTTTCTGTGAAAATTTAACACCGAAAAGACGTCGGGAAGGGGTGGGGGATATTATCATATTATTATATTATATAATGCCATCCGACCCTTATGGACATTTACAAAAACGTCATGAAGAAGTATGAGGGGACATTACGAAGTGCCCATAAAAATGTCGATCGCCTCGTTTATAAATGATGCCATTCTGGAGCTGACCGTGAAGTTCTTAACACACTGTCATGGTGTTAGATATCATATTCAAGGATGTCACCGCATCACCATGACGTGCTGGTGCCGTGCGGTATCATCCTAAGAAAAGTCGTGAAACCTACACTCTAGCGAAGCGAAAGATGTTTTCCATCTCGTTTTATTTTGTAGATTGTGTGACATCCCTGGATGATACGCTCGGTTTGCACACCAACACCAAAGCACGTTGAGGAGTTTATTGTTTTCTGTTCAACAAAATAGAGCAGATTGGAAAGAAAGTTCATATAGAATAGAAGGAATCTATGCTGCGAATTTACGGCCCGAAATTGTTATATGCACAAGTGTGCACAGACTATAAAAGTCAGAAGGTTGACACCTAAACTTTAACTGCTTGGTAGAATTTCAAACTTAATCGTGTAATGTATTCACAGCTTTCACTGCGCTCATTTCAGAGGTATGCCAAAAATTGGCGCCAGACCATTTTCGGGACCCACTAGACCATGTTACGCAAACAATAAAAAATAAACAAAATACTCTCAATGTTGGAACACCCACCTCTTAGAACAGTACTCTAAAACTTGTCTTCCCGATAAATTAAAGTTCCAAATACTCCTGTATGATGAGTATTATTTTAGTATGTATCGTAATCGATATAGATTGCATCATAAAAGGGATTAGTTTTACATTTCAGCTCATATTTGCAAACTATCAACTTTTCCGCCTATTGATTCTCAAAAATGGATGAGCTTTCAAATTCACACCTGCCCAAATACTGGCAAAATGACTGAAATGTCACATTCAATCTCAATCAAAAGACAAAGTTGGGCTCCTTTCTAATTAGTATTGATAACATTACCGGTCTCTTGCAGCAATGAATTGTCTTCGATGCAGTTCCCAAAACAATGTAAACTGAAGTGCATGCTTGGTCGAGCAGCTTTATTTTTGTGAGTAAAATATATTATAATTATCCTCCCAATGGAGCCCCCAATAAATTATCTACTGATATTGTGTTTATTGTGATTTATAAACATTTCGGAAGGAAATGCCAAATTTACAATGGCTATTTTCTCATAAAACATTAGAGACATCCAAGGTTTTTATAATTCACTTCCAAATATAGAGTTACCTCTCCTAAACTATACTGGTAATTTGTGCTTTATAGAATAAGTCAAGTTAATTTGATGCTATAAGAGACCATATAAGAATCATGCATCTGATTCATCCCAGGTTTTCTCCAGCCCAAGCACTTTACAGGTTCTCTTCTGAATAGGTAATAGAATAGTTAATTACTACCTATTAATGGTCGTTATTGTCCTATAATATGTTTCAATCAACACAAAATGCTGAATTTTGTCTTCAAAAATGAATTTTAGGAAGAAAATACAAAATGTACCACAGGGTGTACAAAAATTGCACTCGACCTCGACCTTCTCTGATACCCGCCCACCCCAGCATACCTTACTGCATTTTTTATAACCCCCCCCCCGCCCGCCCCTCCCGCGTATGGGATACAAATTATATGTCAAAAAGGGAAATAACTCTGCCACAACATGTCCAATCAATCTCAAAATCGCATGCGCACATGTTCCCATAGTGGTTAACTTCTTTACCAGGAGTGAAAGGTATTGACTTGTAAAGTGGCCGAGAGAAAATCTTGACAAAACGGACTCCAGTATACTACCCTGCAATTTTGTTGCCGGTGTGGGTGGGTATGATAATTACCTTATCTAATATGATTACTGGGATTGTAAGTGAACCGTTTTTTTTTCAGGCCAAATCCTTGTTATGACGCCGTTGACTTGGAGTGACATTTTATATATTATTTGGGGACGGATCCCCCTCCCAAAGCTTTTATTTTCTATATTTATTGGTGTTTAAGGCCAGTTTCAGCATTTTTGGCTATATAGTCACAGCAACAGACATACAAAAACGAGTTTAGCCCGAAGTGTTGCTCTTATTTCAACCTACAACACAATTATATCTCCTGTTAAATGCGAGAGATCCTACCGTCGGATGCAAGTTGATGAAACAGAACTGACTTTATATCATTCAAATCATTTGATAGTAATACTCACAGTAGTTACTGATAGTTAACCATTCACATTGTTACTACACAAAGTGCAGATCGAAAACGGGGAAGTAAGCCCACTGTGAACCAATCCATTCATCGCAAAGTGAGATGCAGTGTTAGGTGTTATTTGGGTAGAAGAGGGCTTCCAGAATCACCAAAGCCAAACAACGAAAGCCATCATATGACTATAGGGTATATCCATTCACGGTTGTTCACGTGAAGTAAATTTATAACATATGTGAGTAAGTTTGTAATGGTAATTTGAAACCTTAATATTTTGTGTTTTTATGAAAACGAAATGTTATTTACTGCTTAGAATACATGAAGAAGAACAACAAAAGAAGAATGCACCAGAGGCTGTGGCGTAATACCCCCCCCCCCCCCCCCCCCCCCCCCACCGGTGCCAAGTCAAGGGATAACGCTCTGTAATGTTCGACATCCTTGTAACATTTCATTTAGATTTGTTCATTATCAACTGAGCTGTGCTCCAAACGGACAAGAAATGTTTATTTTTGTCAATGGGAAAAAGAGACAAAACTCGTGCGTGGAATGTGCGGACGGCACAACTTAACCCTTTATCTAGCGTAATGGTCAAAACCGGCCAGCGTTATTCACAAAATCACCATTTAATTTCAAATTTTGTGTCACAAAAACATAGCTCGTTCCAATAAGGGACCATAAGCTATGTTTTTGACGCAAAAAATGAAAAAAAAATAGTTATTCAAGAATTTTGTTTGCAAGTGTCGTCTGCTTTTCGTGTTAGGTAAAGATTTAATAAGTGTCTGAAAGGGTATGCCACGCTGGACATCCATGCAATATTTTATTAAGATTTGGCTACTATCAGCTGAGTTATGAACTCGTAACGATAAAAAAAATGTTCAGAGGAATAATGGGCAAAATCCAAAAGTGTAATGTGCGAACAGCAAAACTTGATATGTGTCTGTAAAGGAATGTCGTGCTGGACATCCATGGAAGATTGCATTAAGGTCTGGCTACTGGCAGTTGAGTTATGAACTCGAACGAACCACAATGTCTATTTCTCAATGGAAAAGGAGTATAACCCACGAGTGGATTATGTGAACACCATAACTCTCAAGTGGAATGGGAGGACAGCAAAACTGATAAGAGACGTGTTGGATATCCACGTAAGATTTCATTAAGTTCTGTCTCCTATCACCTGAGTTACGAACTCGTACAGACAAAAATTGTTTATTCCACAACAGAAAAAGGTGTATAACCCAAACGTGGAATGTGTGACCAGCTTAACTGGATATGTCTGAACGGCCATGTCTTGCTGGAAACCCTTTTAATGTTTCATTAAGATCCCACAATTAAACGGATTTCCAGCAAGACAAAACCGGCCAGACAAAGGACGTCCCCTCGACGCGATGCAGGAGTGGCACCAGGGAGAGCGGATGGGTCAGCGGTGGCTACAACCCCTTTTCGGGGAGGTCGAGCCCCCCCCCCCCCCCCCCCCCGTCGGGTAAGCTGCCTCGGAGTGCCCCCTTTACTGTGGACTTGTCTGTGGATGCCACCGTAGGGAAGCACCAGTCACATTGTCGGCGAATTCCCTGCGCACTAGGCTCCCGGATACACGCAGTCAGTATATCTCATTTCTTCTAAAAGTGGGTGCATGAAAGTGACACAACTAGTGATGATCAGTTACTTTTCAGCCGTACCATGGGTAAAGAGTTAAAGCTTAGCCATCCCCCTAACGCCTGTATACTTTCATTACCTATCTTTGCCAGGCTGGTTACCATGTCATCTGTTATTTCGTGGACTCGGTCACCCATGTTTATAATCGCAAGATATCATTTTAGTTTTTCTTTAAACTGTGATCAGCCAGCACCCTTTCTGCGTATCCAAATTTCCAGAACACTTGCACTCATTACCCGTTTGCCCCCGATCTTGTTAACAAGTTGGGACCACCCATCAACCTCGCCTTCTCCCCATACACACTAGGCCAATTTTCTCTCACATCGCTGTTGAGAATCTTTTAGACTACTAGTAAGCTCATTTGTGAGATCCAGCAGCTCCCTCCCATTTGTGTTCATTTTTATGAGTGACATTTGGCAGCTTGCCACTGAGTTTAATAATGTACTGAGCTACGGAAAAAACAGCTCAGCCCAAACCTGCATATATACCAGAGATGCCCTCATCCAAGTTGGAATTCATTTCTTCAAGTCTCCTGAAAAAACAAAACAATATCAAACGAAACGCGCCGACTTGGACGGATAATTTTCTACTATTTATGCAGGCTTTTACCAATTCAGGTATCTTGTCTGATAATCTAACTTCATTGCTTGATTATCTTGTCTGATAATCTAACTTCATTGCTTCATTTTAATTTTGCATTTAACTCTTCTTCTTGTTCAGTGACTAAAAAGGACAAATGCGCCGGGACGAAGAGTTGCATTCCTTCGAGGCCCATTCCAGCTTGATCAAGGCTCTGTTTCTGGTGCTTCAGTACTTGCATATCATTTGGCAAACCAGGCACGAAATGCTTTAGTTGAGCACTGTAAGAAGGAAAAAAAAACGAGTTGTTCGGTGATGCAACCACCTCCTGGCTTTGAAAAAGTAACTTCAACATCGCATCGGCGCAAGCCTTGATCTAGGCTCGGAAAAAAATTTAAAAACAAGTTGACAGATTAGACAGATTAGACGTTTTCGACTTATGAGTCTTATATTTCGGATCTTCACCCAGCATCTTGAGTAAGGAACATAACCGGAAGAAGAAAACAAACTCCCAAGAGCTTCAACCTACTACGCCTTCAGTGAATTAACCCTTAGTGGACAAACGCTAAGAACGCCTGAAGATGTGCTAGCAGGCTGGGCCGAACATTTGAGGGGTTAGCAAAACCTGCTTCTCCTTCCACATTTGACGATGGGAATAAACAATACATAGAGTCACACCAAGACGAACCAAGAAGTAAAAAAACTAAAGATACTATACCTTTTTAAAGGCTTTATGTTCTTACTACGGGTGTGTACCAGTGGCGTGTCCACGGGGGGGGGGGATTGGTTGACGCATCCCCCACGTTCCCTCAAATTTGGTCCTCGAAATTTGTCCAAAAATGGCATAAAAATCGTGGGGGGGGGGGGGGGGGGGGGTTAGGTCCATGGGGGTTAGGTTGTAGATTTGTAGACTGCTTGTCCTAATATCTGTGTCGGTAAAAAAGTAGACAGTCATCAGTACATGAAAAACCTAAAAATATCCGCTCTGATGCAAGGAGATGGGGGTTTTTGAACCCTGGAATTCAAATTTTTTCCAACACTGGCCGAACCATGGTCGGCCCGTGGTACCGACGACCCTTGGACGCCCCATGTCGGACACATTTATTTCCCTCTGACGGAAACCCTGATTATTGTTAAGCTACGGTCCCACCAACGTGCCGTCAACCCTACGTCTGAAAATGGAAAAAAAACTTGTCAAAACGTTGAGAAACGGTAGGGGAGCGTCAGTTGTACTTCAACAATCGAGATGAGACGTGGAGATGATTGCGAGCGTAGAGGCAAAATTCCAAACTTTTCAAGAGTTTAAAATTACGCCCCAAACGTGGCGTTTGTACCCGGTGACCTTAAAAACTTGACAAAACGTAGTGAAAGCGTAGCCTGTACTTTACATGCGTACGTTATACTTTGTGAGCGTAGCCTGTACTTTTCAAACTTGACATAAACGTAGTGGATCAGTTATGACAAAAATTAATTTTCCCAACACCTACTCGGCGTTTCTGAAAGTAAACATCACGTTTCACAAATGAAATGTCATCGAGAGTTGGCGAAATATATATACTCAGGGACCAAGCGTCACCAAACTTGGTGCAAACGTGAGGGAAAAAGAAAAAAAAAATTTTGGAAAAATAAACGTATGATTGACGTAGTATGTACTTTGGAAACGTACCTCAAACGGGTTAAACGTCAGCTAAATGTACATTGTACTTTGCAAACGTCTTAAAACTTGGGGAAAACGTGGAAAACGTAGGGTAAACGTAAGCTGAACGCCACAAACTTACACCTAATGTACATCGTGTGTCAACCGAACGTGTGAAAAGTCTGAAGAAACGTAACACTTACTTTGCAAACTTCACCCTAACGTGACCCAAACTTCATGAAACGCGCATGAAACGTATGAAAAGTCTGAAGAAGCGTAACACTTACTTTGCAAACTTCACCCTAACGTGACCCAAACTTCATGAAACGCGCATGAAACGTACAATCTGGACGTAGAGAAACTTCAAGCGAACTTACATCTTATTTTTTAGTCGTAGACATGCGTACGCTAAACCTACATCTAGCGTTAGCTTAACATAGATACCTACGTTTCAACAAGTTTGAAATGAAACTTGGAGAAACGCCAGATTTAAAAAAAAGAAGATAATTCATGAAACGGCGACTAACGGCCAGCAGCGTAGTCGGTGGGAACGTAGCTTTACGTTGGTTACCTAGCTCAAACTTTGGGGACGCAAAATTCTGAAGGCTTGGAAAGCTTTTCCCACACACACCACCCTCACCCCCCTATTAAAACAGCTCTAAGCCAGACTCTGTGAGATCATGGGTAGAATTGACAACCCAGATATTCAGAAGATCCAGTTGTCACGGAAAACCTGAAACTCCTTGATGGGAGTTGGTATGCATGGGGGAAATGGAACCGTCCAGAACATTAATGCATAGCTATGGAATAATTTTGGTGTACCCAGACTGGCGCATGGATATTGTCTCAACCTGTATCTAAGAATACTACATCGACCTACCTCAGTTGAGAATATGAACCCCGAGACAGTTTGCCGCCAGAGATCTCGGCTCCACTAGCTGGTTCACCCCATAAGTAGGATTCTAGACAAGTACAAGCTTCCATGGGACTATCAAGGGAAGCCTGGAACAAAACTCTCAATGAGGCCATTGTGAAAGTAACAGAAGAGAGAGGGCATAAGTGGTAAAAGTGAAATCAATAGAAATATCTAAATCCATACTCCTTCAAAGTCAACAAGGTTCACAACGTCCACTCCCACATCCGAACCAATCAGTCTGGCATGTACAGGGTAGAGATCAAGGCACGACTTTTTACCGGCACCTATATCCTCCAAGGAAACTAGAGGATGGCCACCAAAGGGTGGCTGATTCCTCCGAAAAAGCATTGATAGCCATTCCAACCTTATTCGCGACACACCCTCTGGTTGTGGGCAATAATAATACCAAGTATCATTAATATCCTTGAAGGCTGTAAGAAGTTATGGAGCGGACACGAATTCCGTCTATGCCCGGACGGACAGACAGACAGACTGACAGACGGACGACGTCACGGCTAGATTCCCCCGAATTTTTTTCGGGGGAATAAAAAAGCTACCTTCAGCAAGCACCAGATTGATGATACCTGCAGGATATGTATGGCCGCTGCCGAGGATCGTCAACATCTGCTCGCAGAGTGCCCAGGTTTCGTAGAATCCGAAGGAAGTATAAAGAGAAGATTAGGTTCAGAGAACATCCTCCGCTTTGTGATGACCCTAATCTCTTCACCATCTGATTCTCGAAGCTCAAATCCTATCATCACCAAAGAAAGAAAATATCCGCTACACAGAACTAGTTAGCAGAGAATGTATTTACGACTTCCACACACATAGTTAAGTCCTGTCATGAAATACGCACAAATAGCACGTCGATCTGCGCGTTAATTTACGCGTTATGACCACAGTAAAGCCATCAAATTCTGTGCATATGGCCTGTGCACAAGCAATGTTTCAGCCAATGGACCTCCGGGTAACCCGGAGGTCCATTGGCAGAAACATTGCCTGTGTTTTGCTATGAGTAACCAGGAGAACCTGCCGTGCTTTGGATGCCATTCGATATGGAAATTGCGCGCTATTCCTACGCGCAATTAAGTATAGATAAACGAAAAGTTCGTGACAGGACTTCTAGATTTAACTGTAGGAGTAAGCTCCTATCTGCAGAATTCTTTTTACTGACGATATAAAGAAGCCCGCTTATATATAACCATATGCTGTTTTTATAGTGACAAAAACACAAACACGAATCTGACCCGATAAGGATGCTGTTTACCAAATATTGCACAAAGTTAAACTTTAGGCTCTCACAGGGAGTTCAAATATGAACCAAGGGTATGGATTTGAACAAACTTGAATCAGACCTCCATAAGGATGCAGTATTCTAAATATCAAGATTTTTAAAGAACAGTTCTCATATTGTACAAAGTTCAAATTTCGGTTCCCACGGGGAACGCAAACATGAACCCTGGGACTTGATTTGAACAAACTCGAAATTAAAATTTGGGCTCTCACAAGGAACTCAAATATGAACTTTGGGAATAGATTGAACAAAACTTGAATATTATCCCTATAAGGATGCTATACACCAACTATCAAAATATTCTAACTGGTGGATCTTAAGAAGAAAATTGTTAAAGAAAATTCCTAATATTTCCCAGATAAATTATGGTCTCCAAGTTGGAACCCAAGGGCTCTCATCGGGAAACCAAGGGACGCGATTTGAACAAATTTTAATCTGACTTCCCTAAGAATGGTGTATCACAAATATCAAATGATTCTGGCAGTAGATGGGTCGTTCTGGAGAAGAAAAGCTTATAACTTTTGAGAACATGCTGACTCAACATTTTATCAATTTGCCACACAGTACCCCTTGACACAACATATTGCAGTTTTTCACCATGCGATTCTACTGGACCTAAGGATGCTTTAAACAAAATAAAAGTTCTCTGTTCTGAGAGATTTTGACGCTGCAATTTTATTTCCTGTTTGGAGTCCAAATATGAACCTGGGACTTGATTGAACAAAGTTGAATCTAATTCTCTAAGGATGTTGTAGATCAAATATCGAGATTCTGACTGGTGGTTCTGGAAATGATTTTTCTTAATTTTGAAAAAATCTGACTCAGCATTTTTTTATTCCCCATACAGTAACCTATGATTCAACAGATTGCAGGTTTTTTTTCCCTAGTCGATTATGTTGGTCTTAAGGATACATTATACCAAACAACAGTTCTCTGCAGTTTTCAAGTCTTGAAAGGGTCATGGAGGATGCTAACCGTAATTGGCGAGAGGGGGTCAAATCAAAGAGGTCTTTGGGTGGCCTGCGTGATAAAGAGAAGCCTGGTTTTGAAGAGTACCTTGATGGCACCTTTGGGGGGTCACTGTTGTACAAGCTGAAATCGCGGTCCCTGGAGCTGAGGGGAAAAATTGGGAAAAACAGTGAAATGGAGTGCCAGATGTGTAATTTGGGCATGGTGGAGACCCTGGAACACTTTCTTCTAGAATGCCCAAAATACCAGTCTAAAAGAATAAGATTCACTGGGAGTATAATGGGGAAGTGGGATGGGAGAATGAAGGACATGTGGTTAGTGGGAGACTTAAAGGAGAGGGTTAATATGCTAATCGGAGATATTGGGAAAAATGGGGCAAGGGATGTCATCAAGTAGTTCGTCTCTGAGTGTTGGGAGGAGAGAAGAAGAGTGGGAATAGGGAGGCAGTTGGGAGTACAGGGGTAACCAAGGCCTTCTCATCCGAGAACCGCGACAAATCAGCAGCCGGCCAAAGTGTTATTATTATTATTAGGCATTTGAAAATATTTGTTTTTAGTTCCTGTTTTTGCATCAGTCCAGTTACTGATGATCCAATAGATCTGTAAAGCAAATTTCCATATAAACAGGAGTAAATTCAGTGGTTGTCACGATCAATTTTTCAATTTATTTATTAGATATGATTTTCTTTCCCAGAACTGCTCATTATCTTTCCCAGAACTGCCCCTTATCAAGCTGGGCAGATAAGATTTCAAACTCGGCTGATATGACCATGATCTTGGCTGATATGAACCATGCTAGAGTTGACCCCCTTTATGCATTACTAGGCACAACCAATTTGTTTACATGGAAATCTTTCACTGTTTAGCCAAACACAATCAGGAAATTTGTGGGACTAGACATAATTGAGTGACATGAAGCTGAGTTTTTGTATGAAGAGGAATTAAACGTGGCAATAAGTAATGATTTGGTGGATGAAGAGAAGAGATTTATACGGAAAATCCAGTAATAAGCGGAGATTCATTGAAGTGGAAGAAAAGATACTTCAGCTATCAGAATGTCAATGCTTCCCCATTGGCGAGAGCAAGACATTCTGATAGCTAAACTTGGAGTAGAGGAAACTTCTGACTTTGTGAGAAGACTGAGAAACAATAAAACTGTCAGGAAATTGTAACAGGTCTGAGAATATTTTGTACTTAATTATTTCGGCTTAATAAATAAAGAGGTTATTACTTGGATAGTTTCATATCGACTGAGATATCTGCCCTCGGTAACTTCACACCAGCCTTCAACCTTCGGTCTCATACTGATGTGAAGTGACCTGAAGCCGATTTCTCAGCCGATATGAACCTAACCAAGTAATAGCCTCTAAATATCACAGTGACTCAAGCAGTAAATGTTTGGTAAATCAGAGATGTTTTTTTGTTTATTCAATTCACAGGAGTTTACTCCATAAGCTGTATGAAATTGACAGGTAAAATATGTACTGAAGGTATGTTAAATGGTTTGGTGTTTAGACATTATTTGCAATTCACAGGGATACTCGATTAACTCTTTATCTAACAGGAAAAGCAGACGACACTTAAAAAATTCTTGAATAACTGATTTTTTTCATTTTTTTTCTCAAAAACATAGGTTATGACCCCTCATTGGAATGAGCTCGATGAGCGTGTTCCAAAGAGGGACATAATCTATGTTTTTGAGACAAAAAATGAAAATTAATTGGCAGTTTTTTAGAATAGCACTGGCTGTTTTGACCGTTACATTGGGTAAAGGGTTAAGAAATATCACATTAATTGAATGGTATTGCACTGTATTTCTGTAGACGTCCACAAAAGATATGTGTTGGAATCCAAAGAAACAAAAAATAAGGCCTGTTTTTTGGAAGAGATAAGATTTCAGAATCCAATGAATGAGTATCAAGCATATAAAGAACAAATTTTAAGATATAATCTTCATTTTATTCAGCCAACGTGACATATGATTCTCATTATAATTCACCTGTTGCAACACATTAAGCAACATCACACCCATTTGATAACAATCATGCTTTTTCATGAATAATAAAATATTCAATAAAATATAAATCAGCTATAAATTAATAGAAATGTCTGTACGTGACATTGAAGAGATCAGTGAGTGTACATTTTTATTTTTTCTGAATAGAGTCCTAGCCTCTTGAGTTACTTGTCTAGTTATTTTTTGGTGTTAATATCATTTCCAACACCTCAGAACTGAATAGCCAATTTGGCAATGAAAATTATTCACTAAACAAGATTCAATTAACAGGGACTGTCCCACTTTCCTGTATTCTAGAGATAAACTCAACATTTATTCGATTATATCTTGTTTGAGGGAGCTCCATGAGCTCTGCCAAACAAGATATAACAGATTAAATGTCTGTATTGGATGTACTGGAGGTCTATAAACAAAGGAAAACTGGGGAGAGTCACAGTAATTTCTTGACTGGTTATACAATTTTTTATTCAATTAACATGAGTTTACTCTAAAATCTATATTCAATTAACAGGTCAAATTTGTACTGCAGGTATGGTGAATGGTTTTGTGTTAGGAAATTATATTCAATTAGCAGGATTATTCAGTTAATAGATATCCAATTGAGTAGGCTCCACTGTACTACACAGCTGCCTGGGGCTCACATGGGAAGGTGGAGTAAATGGCTTGGTAGCTGAAACATATTATGGGGATGTCAAAACAGTTTTGAGCCCAACATAAATAAAGCTGAAATATTGGTACAGTGCAACCCTGTTAATTGAATAGCCACTTTGTCAATGAAAATTATTCGATTAACAGGAAATCTCAATTAATAGGAATTGTGTTACTTTCCAGTATTCTAGAGAAAAACTTAGCATTTATTCTATTATATTTTGTTTGACAGAGCTCCATGAGCTCTGTCAAACAAGATATAAAAGATTAAATGCTTGTATTGGATGTACTGAGGCCACATAGGTCTATAAACAAAGGAAAACTGGGCAAATCAGGGTAATTTCTCGACAGGTTACAAGATTTATTATTCAATTAACAGGAGTTTACTCTATAACCTATATTCAATTAACAGGTCAAATTTGTACTGGAGGTATGGTAAATGGTTTTGTGGTGGAAAATTATATTCAATTAACAGGGATATACAATTAAGAGATATCCAATTAAGTGGGCTCCACTGTACCGAACATATTTATTTTTTAACATAGTCCCCTAATTCAATACACTTGTTCCACCCGGTCTGCCAGTCGTTGTTGCTGCGTCTGTAGAAGTCCATATCTTGTCCTGTAGTCAAGCCTCCACAGCACCAGTAAGTTCATCATCACCCTGAAATCTTTGACCACGTGAATGTTTCTTCAAATTTGGAAAGAGATGGTACTACCATCTCTTTCCAAATTTGAAGAAACACACTTACGTGGTCAAAGACTTCAAGATGATGAGGAACTTACTGTTGCTGTGGAGGCTTGGCTGCAGGACCAAGATATGGACTTCTACAGAGGCGGCATCAACGACTGGCAGACCAGGTGGAACAAGTGTACTGAATTACAAGGGGACTATGTTGAAAAATAAATATGTTCTGCACCGATATTCCAGCTTTATTCATGTCAGACTCAAAACTTTTTGACATCCCCTCATACAATTACCTGGATCATTCTATTAATCAGTATTAAATTACATTGTATCTACGACATAGAAATGTAAAGCAGAGGTATAAATTTTCCAGAGGACGAAAAGGTATGGAGTGCATCTACCCTGTCAGAATATTGTATTGGTGGAAACGTAGTTGTTGAACAGCCACAATAACATTTATAATATAATCACCATCAAATAGCTCATTACGGAAAATATCATTCACAACACATCTAATGAGGGAAATAACATCAAAAGTCAACATCGCCTTGGTAACGATGTGAGTTGGTTTTAGGAAATTGAATTAATCTTCTCTTATTTTTAATTAACCCTTTACCTAACGTAACAGCCAAAACCGGCCAGCACTATTCTAAAAAATCGCCAATTAATTTTCATTATATTTTTCATTTTTTGTCTC